>CM051234.1:551368671-553938148 GCA_027917425.1 Gastrophryne carolinensis | reverse complement strand
TGATTCATCCAATTTTTGGGCTCCTGAAGCCAACTCCAGTGTATATTTGGGCTCCTGCTGCTGCTGCTGCCAACTTCTGCCAACTCCAGGGTGTGATTCATCCAATTTTTGGGCTCCTGAAGCCAACTCCAGTGTATATTTGGGCTCCTGCTGCTGCTGCTGCCAACTTCTGCCAACTCCAGGGTGTGATTCATCCAATTTTTGGGCTCCTGAAGCCAACTCCAGTGTATATTTGGGCTCCTGCTGCTGCTGCTGTCAACTCCTGCCAACTCCAGGGTGTGATTCATCCAATTTTTGGGCTCCTGAAGCCAACTCCAGTGTATATTTGGGCTCCTGCTGCTGCTGCTGCCAACTTCTGCCAACTCCAGGGTGTGATTCATCCAATTTTTGGGCTCCTGAAGCCAACTCCAGTGTATATTTGGGCTCCTGCTGCTGCTGCTGTCAACTCCTGCCAACTCCAGGGTGTGATTCATCCAATTTTTGGGCTCCTGAAGCCAACTCCAGTGTATATTTGGGCTCCTGCTGCTGCTGCTGTCAACTCCTGCCAACTCCAGGGTGTGATTCATCCAATTTTTGGGCTCCTGAAGCCAACTCCAGTGTATATTTGGGCTCCTGCTGCTGCTGCTGCCAACTTCTGCCAACTCCAGGGTGTGATTCATCCAATTTTTGGGCTCCTGAAGCCAACTCCAGTGTATATTTGGGCTCCTGCTGCTGCTGCTGCCAACTTCTGCCAACTCCAGGGTGTGATTCATCCAATTTTTGGGCTCCTGAAGCCAACTCCAGTGTATATTTGGGCTCCTGCTGCTGCTACTGTCAACTCCTGCCAACTCCAGGGTGTGATTCATCCAATTTTTGGGCTCCTGAAGCCAACTCCAGTGTATATTTGGGCTCCTGCTGCTGCTGCTGCCAACTTCTGCCAACTCCAGGGTGTGATTCATCCAATTTTTGGGCTCCTGAAGCCAACTCCAGTGTATATTTGGGCTCCTGCTGCTGCTGCTGCCAACTTCTGCCAACTCCAGGGTGTGATTCATCCAATTTTTGGGCTCCTGAAGCCAACTCCAGTGTATATTTGGGCTCCTGCTGCTGCTGCTGTCAACTCCTGCCAACTCCAGGGTGTGATTCATCCAATTTTTGGGCTCCTGAAGCCAACTCCAGTGTATATTTGGGCTCCTGCTGCTGCTGCTGCCAACTTCTGCCAACTCCAGGGTGTGATTCATCCAATTTTTGGGCTCCTGAAGCCAACTCCAGTGTATATTTGGGCTCCTGCTGCTGCTGCTGTCAACTCCTGCCAACTCCAGGGTGTGATTCATCCAATTTTTGGGCTCCTGAAGCCAACTCCAGTGTATATTTGGGCTCCTGCTGCTGCTGCTGTCAACTCCTGCCAACTCCAGGGTGTGATTCATCCAATTTTTGGGCTCCTGAAGCCAACTCCAGTGTATATTTGGGCTCCTGCTGCTGCTGCTGTCAACTCCTGCCAACTCCAGGGTGTGATTCATCCAATTTTTGGGCTCCTGAAGCCAACTCCAGTGTATATTTGGGCTCCTGCTGCTGCTGCTGCCAACTTCTGCCAACTCCAGGGTGTGATTCATCCAATTTTTGGGCTCCTGAAGCCAACTCCAGTGTATATTTGGGCTCCTGCTGCTGCTGCTGCCAACTTCTGCCAACTCCAGGGTGTGATTCATCCAATTTTTGGGCTCCTGAAGCCAACTCCAGTGTATATTTGGGCTCCTGCTGCTGCTGCTGTCAACTCCTGCCAACTCCAGGGTGTGATTCATCCAATTTTTGGGCTCCTGAAGCCAACTCCAGTGTATATTTGGGCTCCTGCTGCTGCTGCTGCCAACTTCTGCCAACTCCAGGGTGTGATTCATCCAATTTTTGGGCTCCTGAAGCCAACTCCAGTGTATATTTGGGCTCCTGCTGCTGCTGCTGCCAACTTCTGCCAACTCCAGGGTGTGATTCATCCAATTTTTGGGCTCCTGAAGCCAACTCCAGTGTATATTTGGGCTCCTGCTGCTGCTGCTGTCAACTCCTGCCAACTCCAGGGTGTGATTCATCCAATTTTTGGGCTCCTGAAGCCAACTCCAGTGTATATTTGGGCTCCTGCTGCTGCTGCTGTCAACTCCTGCCAACTCCAGGGTGTGATTCATCCAATTTTTGGGCTCCTGAAGCCAACTCCAGTGTATATTTGGGCTCCTGCTGCTGCTGCTGCCAACTTCTGCCAACTCCAGGGTGTGATTCATCCAATTTTTGGGCTCCTGAAGCCAACTCCAGTGTATATTTGGGCTCCTGCTGCTGCTGCTGCCAACTTCTGCCAACTCCAGGGTGTGATTCATCCAATTTTTGGGCTCCTGAAGCCAACTCCAGTGTATATTTGGGCTCCTGCTGCTGCTACTGTCAACTCCTGCCAACTCCAGGGTGTGATTCATCCAATTTTTGGGCTCCTGAAGCCAACTCCAGTGTATATTTGGGCTCCTGCTGCTGCTGCTGCCAACTTCTGCCAACTCCAGGGTGTGATTCATCCAATTTTTGGGCTCCTGAAGCCAACTCCAGTGTATATTTGGGCTCCTGCTGCTGCTGCTGCCAACTTCTGCCAACTCCAGGGTGTGATTCATCCAATTTTTGGGCTCCTGAAGCCAACTCCAGTGTATATTTGGGCTCCTGCTGCTGCTGCTGTCAACTCCTGCCAACTCCAGGGTGTGATTCATCCAATTTTTGGGCTCCTGAAGCCAACTCCAGTGTATATTTGGGCTCCTGCTGCTGCTGCTGCCAACTTCTGCCAACTCCAGGGTGTGATTCATCCAATTTTTGGGCTCCTGAAGCCAACTCCAGTGTATATTTGGGCTCCTGCTGCTGCTGCTGTCAACTCCTGCCAACTCCAGGGTGTGATTCATCCAATTTTTGGGCTCCTGAAGCCAACTCCAGTGTATATTTGGGCTCCTGCTGCTGCTGCTGTCAACTCCTGCCAACTCCAGGGTGTGATTCATCCAATTTTTGGGCTCCTGAAGCCAACTCCAGTGTATATTTGGGCTCCTGCTGCTGCTGCTGTCAACTCCTGCCAACTCCAGGGTGTGATTCATCCAATTTTTGGGCTCCTGAAGCCAACTCCAGTGTATATTTGGGCTCCTGCTGCTGCTGCTGCCAACTTCTGCCAACTCCAGGGTGTGATTCATCCAATTTTTGGGCTCCTGAAGCCAACTCCAGTGTATATTTGGGCTCCTGCTGCTGCTGCTGCCAACTTCTGCCAACTCCAGGGTGTGATTCATCCAATTTTTGGGCTCCTGAAGCCAACTCCAGTGTATATTTGGGCTCCTGCTGCTGCTGCTGTCAACTCCTGCCAACTCCAGGGTGTGATTCATCCAATTTTTGGGCTCCTGAAGCCAACTCCAGTGTATATTTGGGCTCCTGCTGCTGCTGCTGCCAACTTCTGCCAACTCCAGGGTGTGATTCATCCAATTTTTGGGCTCCTGAAGCCAACTCCAGTGTATATTTGGGCTCCTGCTGCTGCTGCTGCCAACTTCTGCCAACTCCAGGGTGTGATTCATCCAATTTTTGGGCTCCTGAAGCCAACTCCAGTGTATATTTGGGCTCCTGCTGCTGCTGCTGTCAACTCCTGCCAACTCCAGGGTGTGATTCATCCAATTTTTGGGCTCCTGAAGCCAACTCCAGTGTATATTTGGGCTCCTGCTGCTGCTGCTGCCAACTTCTGCCAACTCCAGGGTGTGATTCATCCAATTTTTGGGCTCCTGAAGCCAACTCCAGTGTATATTTGGGCTCCTGCTGCTGCTGCTGCCAACTTCTGCCAACTCCAGGGTGTGATTCATCCAATTTTTGGGCTCCTGAAGCCAACTCCAGTGTATATTTGGGCTCCTGCTGCTGCTGCTGTCAACTCCTGCCAACTCCAGGGTGTGATTCATCCAATTTTTGGGCTCCTGAAGCCAACTCCAGTGTATATTTGGGCTCCTGCTGCTGCTGCTGCCAACTTCTGCCAACTCCAGGGTGTGATTCATCCAATTTTTGGGCTCCTGAAGCCAACTCCAGTGTATATTTGGGCTCCTGCTGCTGCTGCTGCCAACTTCTGCCAACTCCAGGGTGTGATTCATCCAATTTTTGGGCTCCTGAAGCCAACTCCAGTGTATATTTGGGCTCCTGCTGCTGCTGCTGTCAACTCCTGCCAACTCCAGGGTGTGATTCATCCAATTTTTGGGCTCCTGAAGCCAACTCCAGTGTATATTTGGGCTCCTGCTGCTGCTGCTGTCAACTCCTGCCAACTCCAGGGTGTGATTCATCCAATTTTTGGGCTCCTGAAGCCAACTCCAGTGTATATTTGGGCTCCTGCTGCTGCTGCTGTCAACTCCTGCCAACTCCAGGGTGTGATTCATCCAATTTTTGGGCTCCTGAAGCCAACTCCAGTGTATATTTGGGCTCCTGCTGCTGCTGCTGTCAACTCCTGCCAACTCCAGGGTGTGATTCATCCAATTTTTGGGCTCCTGAAGCCAACTCCAGTGTATATTTGGGCTCCTGCTGCTGCTGCTGCCAACTTCTGCCAACTCCAGGGTGTGATTCATCCAATTTTTGGGCTCCTGAAGCCAACTCCAGTGTATATTTGGGCTCCTGCTGCTGCTGCTGCCAACTTCTGCCAACTCCAGGGTGTGATTCATCCAATTTTTGGGCTCCTGAAGCCAACTCCAGTGTATATTTGGGCTCCTGCTGCTGCTGCTGTCAACTCCTGCCAACTCCAGGGTGTGATTCATCCAATTTTTGGGCTCCTGAAGCCAACTCCAGTGTATATTTGGGCTCCTGCTGCTGCTGCTGCCAACTTCTGCCAACTCCAGGGTGTGATTCATCCAATTTTTGGGCTCCTGAAGCCAACTCCAGTGTATATTTGGGCTCCTGCTGCTGCTGCTGCCAACTTCTGCCAACTCCAGGGTGTGATTCATCCAATTTTTGGGCTCCTGAAGCCAACTCCAGTGTATATTTGGGCTCCTGCTGCTGCTGCTGTCAACTCCTGCCAACTCCAGGGTGTGATTCATCCAATTTTTGGGCTCCTGAAGCCAACTCCAGTGTATATTTGGGCTCCTGCTGCTGCTGCTGCCAACTTCTGCCAACTCCAGGGTGTGATTCATCCAATTTTTGGGCTCCTGAAGCCAACTCCAGTGTATATTTGGGCTCCTGCTGCTGCTGCTGCCAACTTCTGCCAACTCCAGGGTGTGATTCATCCAATTTTTGGGCTCCTGAAGCCAACTCCAGTGTATATTTGGGCTCCTGCTGCTGCTGCTGTCAACTCCTGCCAACTCCAGGGTGTGATTCATCCAATTTTTGGGCTCCTGAAGCCAACTCCAGTGTATATTTGGGCTCCTGCTGCTGCTGCTGCCAACTTCTGCCAACTCCAGGGTGTGATTCATCCAATTTTTGGGCTCCTGAAGCCAACTCCAGTGTATATTTGGGCTCCTGCTGCTGCTGCTGCCAACTTCTGCCAACTCCAGGGTGTGATTCATCCAATTTTTGGGCTCCTGAAGCCAACTCCAGTGTATATTTGGGCTCCTGCTGCTGCTGCTGTCAACTCCTGCCAACTCCAGGGTGTGATTCATCCAATTTTTGGGCTCCTGAAGCCAACTCCAGTGTATATTTGGGCTCCTGCTGCTGCTGCTGTCAACTCCTGCCAACTCCAGGGTGTGATTCATCCAATTTTTGGGCTCCTGAAGCCAACTCCAGTGTATATTTGGGCTCCTGCTGCTGCTGCTGTCAACTCCTGCCAACTCCAGGGTGTGATTCATCCAATTTTTGGGCTCCTGAAGCCAACTCCAGTGTATATTTGGGCTCCTGCTGCTGCTACTGTCAACTCCTGCCAACTCCAGGGTGTGATTCATCCAATTTTTGGGCTCCTGAAGCCAACTCCAGTGTATATTTGGGCTCCTTCTGCCCCTCATAGTGATGCCACTTCAACTCTCTGCAATTGTGCCGCTCTGCGATTCTATTAGCGATGCCTCTGATCTGCATGTGATATTTCTTAAAAGTATTATTTAACTAACCCAGCACGCATCCTGTGCGTGTTACAGCAAGGCTGAATGGTTTACAACCCTATTGAGGCTGTAGGAGGCTCAGAAATAGCCGTTTTTAATAGCGATTCGTCGCGAATTTATTCGGGTCGAAACGATTTTTGTCGGAAAATTCGGCGAATCAGTCGAATCGAATTTTTCAAAAGTTCGCTCATCTCTACTCACGACCATGGTCTGTTGCCTTGCTGCCTTCTCGCTGTCTCACGGAAATTGGTCACACCCACTCCATTTAAAAGTAGGTGGTTCCCCTTCAATGTAGTGAATGGTGCAGGCACAGCTAGTCACCGTGACTGACACAAGGGGTGGATTCTCTATAGAGCACCTGGATGGCAGAGACAAGATGGCCAATGCTAGTGAGTATTAAACTACCAGCATTGTGTGAATCAGCTGCTATGGACTGTATGTGATTGTCTATTGTTTACTTTGTTTGCCTGACCAGGACCTTCATATTGATAACCTTTATTCATTTTGTGCCTCCATCTTTTGTGTTTCTGTACAAATAGAATTGTACAGATAATAGAAATGCAAACCATATAATATAATCCACCATAGTGTTATGCTGCTGTGTTTTCAGTTAGATTCGGTTACCTCCAGTTCAGGCTGACAGTTGTAGGCTGCAGCATCAATTAGGCCCCTATTAGAAATAATACCCTGTTCATGGCAGATGTAAAATGGGAAAAATAAGTTGTACAGTTATATGTGTGCTGATGTTTCAGAAGGGCAGGATTAGATTCTTCTCTGAATAAATAAAATATAGGGGAAGTTTAAAAAGTTGTGATTAGCGAATAGCAAAGGGAAGTTCGGAGGACCTTTATATGGCAGGTTCTGATGGTTAAACCAGATCAACAGCCTGGCACTGTTGGAAAAGCATGATTCATGCAGTTATGCTGCTGCCTGGATTCAACTGATATAACTGACAATGCACAGTAACAGGAAGTCCAGCAGCACTTCCTGTTTGCAGGTGGCCTGCAAATGCATGAGCCACCTTTTTGTTTTACTACAGTAGGAGTCAGAAAGTTAGAAAAAAAGGTAAATGAATATTTATGTGCAGCAATCTAAATTGCCCGCAGGGTTGGATGCATATGAGCACTATCTGTTGTGTTGGTCTTGCCTAAGTAATTTTTGAATGTTGGTCTGCTTTAAGTGACAAAAGTAGCCATCTTGTTGCTGACTGACTGATCTCAAATTTGCCAGGCAATGTGGGGGCATCCATGGCCATATTCCCTGTTTCCCTTTAGTCTAAGGTAAGCTCCCTCCCCCAGCCTATCTGAATCGCCTCAGCTCGCAGATGCCGAGGATGCATCTGCGGGCCATGGAAACTCTGTGGGAATCACCGGCGAGGTGAGTATACGGGCGATCTCAGGGGGTTTCACACAGTTGGGCATCCCATATCCCTGGGGATAGGGAGTCAGCCAGCCCTGAAGTCTTATACACTCTAGGGCCGGTCAAATGCGGTTTTGGTCCACTTTTAAGATTACATTTCAGAATTGTCCTACATAATATGTACACTTTCAGCATTGGGGTCAGCATGAGGGGCTAGGTGTAATCTTTATGTTATGTTGTAGCACAGAGTAATGTTAAGGGCTTGGTTAGCCTTAAGAGTATTGTATAAGTCAGGGGTGCTCAATCTTCAAGAGAGAGAGGATCTCTTCCATGATTGGGTAACTGGTCATAGATCAATGAAATGAATTGGTTCATAATTTTACAATATATTTTTGTAATATTTTGACTAGCATAGATACAATTTTATCTAGATGAATCTAGAAACGTGTTGGTTAATTATGGGGGTTATTTAAGAAACAGTAACGCCAGGTTGCACCACATAGCGCCGGGTGAAGGCTGGGCACATTATGTGAATACCACAGATATGGAAGTCAATCTGGTGAGCGCCTCTAATAGCGTCATGTAGTGTCAAATGTATCACTAGCGGTGGCTCAGTGTATAGCGCCGGCAATTTTTTTTAATGCAGAATTGTATGTGCAGGTCTGCCATTGTAGTGTCAATATCACAGTGTTAAAACAATGTCATTCCATGTGTTTTCGCTCTGGTGCTGGTGTATATGTGTTGAGAAACAGACTTTTATCACATAGCTTCTGGCACTCGACACTAGAGCGCCCAGTTTTAGAGCGGCGACGCTGGTTGCACTGAGTGCAGGACGCACTCAACTGGCGCTACCTATCGTTTGCTGCAGCGTTGTACTGTTGTTAGATGGCCGCTAAGCTAAGTCACAGCGCCACACACTCATTTGCAGCGACCACTTGCGAACTCTCTAATCGCGACTACATAGAGGCTCACATGGCAATATGTGGCTCTAGTCTTAAATTAGCCTCTATATAATATCACTCCCTCATACCCCCACATAGCAGTCTCAAACACATTCAAATCACACATACCTACTAACTCACCACAACCTTTGCAGACAAAACACACATACACACACACACACACACACACACACACACACACACACACACACACACGAACATACATACGGTAACATGCCCTATCAGAAACCCCCCAGATCACCCACAAAAACTCACCTTTCCCCAGTCTTACAGCGCATACGCTGGCTCTCGTCCAATCAGAACCGTTTGCTGTGCATATATTCTAAGCATACAGCACGTCCTGCTCCATCAGTGCTGACTGCGAAGACATGAAGTATCAACTCTCTCGCAGGTGAGCGGAGCTATTACAGCCTGCGGCCCTGCGGGACTATTTCCACCCATCCTCTTCGATACAGATGTGCCTCCCAGCCTGGGCTGCGCTGGTCGGGTGAAGGTAGGCAGCACCTCGTGTGCTCACGGAGCTACGCTCCACCGCAATCCCCCACCATAGGGTAGGCGGTTTAGGCCGATGGTGAGCCTCCATTAGATGCCCCTCCCGCATTCTTGCCCGTGCCCCTCATAGCGATAATTCCTGGGTGCAGGTCCGCTTCTCCCTCGCTTCCTCCTGTAGCTCGGGGGAAAAGAAAGGGGGGGGGTATGTGTGGCAGTCCTAGTGTATCATAACACGCTTAAGGCCATTGATTTTTCATTTGACTTTGGGTGTCAGTGCCGCGCTCCTCGCTCCGCATAAGGTTGCGCGCGTGTTTGTCCTTCATACATTAGTGTGCAGCCCGGGCGGCAGCATCATTTTCTAGTGGGAGAGCAATCTCCTTAATTACATTATGGATGTGTGTATATCACTACCGTTATTCACGCTGTGCTGGTTAGAGCTTCGCGCTCTTTGGGGGAGGTGGGGACTCGGCATGACGCGGCCCGCGTCACAGCCAGATCAGGCCCGCCCCTCGAGCTTCGCTTGGCGCCATTTTGACTATCTTCGTGCGTGTGCGTGGTTGCGATCCGCCTCCTCCCTTGGTCATGTAAGTGCCCCCGGGGTGGTTTTTGTTCCTATGATTCTTTTATTCAAGCTGCGCATGGCACTGACACCCCCCTCTTATCCCATTATGTCTTTCAGACACCAGGATTTCGGTGGCTTCTCCCGGCCTGATATATATTATAGCGGGTCCACATAACAAATTCTCCCACTTCCTAGCGGGTCTTGGGGCATCCAGGGTTGCCTATTGCGTAAATCCCTGCGGGCATACTGCTCAGATAATCACCATATGGAGGCATCTCAGAATTATGTACCCGGGGTCCCTCGGGGACATGACCTGCTGTGTACTGTGTGTGGTCAGCCCCATGCTGATGCTGACAGAGCACGGGTCTGTGGACCGTGTGCTGAGCAGGCACTGACCCTGCAATCAGGTTTGCCAGTGGCTGCACCTCCCTTCAATATGCCTGTCTCCCCGGACCTAAATCTCACTCCTGATGAGTCTCACTCGAGCGGGGATGACCAGCAAGTCGTGCAGCGCAGGCTGCCTGTGGCTGAGCAGGTGCTGTCTAGTTTGGCGGAGCGCTTGGGCCCTGGAAAGAAGCGGTCCCTGACGCCTTCTGGCTCTCCGGTTCCTAACGATACGGATGACTCTGCTGCTATGCAGGACCTTGATCCTTCTGAGGAAGGTGAGCTATTCTCAGATTCGGGCTCCTCGGATGAGATGCCCCGGGAGCCGTAATGATTCTGGGCCCGGTTCGTGGGGCCTGTGTGACACAGATGAACTACTTATTAAGATCTTTGAGGTTTTGTCTATCTCCCCTCCTGGAGAGGCTTCCAAACCTAAGAAGGAGAGTTTCCACACAGCGCCGCCACGCTTGGAATTCCTGGATATCCCAAGAATGGGAATCGCCTTGTAAACTTAAAGGGGTCCCAGGGATCTGGGATTGGAAGCACCCTTTCCCTCCTGATGTGGTTAACTTTTGGTCAGCACCTCTTGTGGTGGATGCACCGATTATAGGGGTTACTAACCCCCCCTTCATGACGGCTCCTTATTACCGTACCCTTCGGGATGCTGAGGACCGGCGCATTGACAGACTGGCTTCCCACGCCTTTTCGTGTGCAGGGACGGCTCTGCGCCCGGTCTGTGTCACTCTGAGAGCCAAATAGGGTGGCTCTGTTGGGTCTCGCTTATACCACAGGGGCTCTGCCCTTGTTTTTACTGTCCCAGTATATTCTGACTCTGGTCATGGGGGCTTTCTATTTTATATGCCTTCTCTTCATTCACACTACTATGTGGGGTTCTGCGCACGGTTGTGCTGATAAAGAGACCCGTGAGATTGATGGCCCCTGGGTGGCCTAGTGAACTGCGGTTCGCAGATGCTTCTGCTGAGGTCAGCTGACCTGTACGCTCTCTCAGGAGTGCGGTTCTGCCCTTGTCAGGCCCCTTCTTTTGTCGTCCCAATCTACAGACTCTAGTCTGAGGGCTTGACAGCTGATTCATTCACCCCTTGGAGACGGGCTTATCTTCTGGGTGACTTGGTATATGGGGGGCTAGGAGCAAGCTTCCTTGGCTTCCTTTTCCTCCGTCTATTGTGGGTTATGGTGTACCCATATTGATTGGCATGAGTCTTGGTCTCTTCCCTGTTGGACATTCTTGGTTCCCAGGGTTCTAGAGTCATTACAGCATAGGTTGGGGTTGGCTCCCCCATCTAGGTACTCTGAAGGTTCAGGTTCTGTCCTGTCTGTTTTCCTGTAGAAGTCTGGTTCAGTCTTCCTTGTGAGGAGTTCTCTTGGGGATTGCTCAGGGGCATCTCCCAAGTAGTTCTATGGTCCCTGTTGGGATCAGTTTTCATTCTGTTTGCCCTGCGGGTTGTTCCCTTGGGACTTATTCTGGATGCTGTCTGGCTTTTTTGTAGTCCAAGTCGCTTCTCCGGGGGCTCTTACTTCAGTCAGACGTGTGCCTGAGAAGGTGGTTCTGATTACTTAGCCTTCGCTCGTTCTATATATATATATATATATATATATATATATATATATCTCTATATACACACCTTGACGTGGTGGTATTCCGCCTTATGCCGGACCCCTTTGTCCAAGTGGTGTTCTATGATCATTATTTAAGTCCTTTTAGTCTGCCTATGGGCCTTATTCTTAATAATGCTGAAGTAAGGGGTCTACATTCCCTCAACAGGTGTTGTATTTTTCCTGGTTGCACGTCCTGCTCCACCCCACCCTGGTTTTACATTTTTCTGGATCCCCTGTATGGTGATTGTTATCATTACTATTGTTACCAGTTGGTGGTTGGTTTCTCCCGGCTTCTTTTCTCACTACTTTTCAATACTGGAGATTTGTGGGAGGTCCCTGGGTATATGAAGGGCCGGGAGGAGCCTGTTTTTGCATGTCTGCAGTGAACAGCGCCCTCTGGCGGAGGATTACCCATGTGTAAGTATTATATTGGAGCAGGATGTACTGTATGCGTATAATACCAATTCTACAGGTGAGTATTTCACAGAATTGTATTTTATAGCTCGTATGGGCTCCGTCCCCCAGACTATCTGAATGAACAGCCAAAAGATGCTGGGGATGCAGCGGTCGATATTTACATCGCCGAGTGAGCCATTTATAAGGTAAGTTTTGCAGCACCTGGGGGGGGGGGGCAATGTTCAAACAATGGGGCGGATGTTCAAACAATGGAGCATCTCAAGGGGAGGCCAGGGCTGCCATTGGGTCTTGTTCTGCTTTAAAGCCTGAAAATCAAGGAAAATATAATACATTGGGATAAATTCAGCACCTGGAATCAGAAGTACACTTAGGAGTAAAAAGTACACTCAAGAAAAATAAATAAAAGGGCTCTTTTTACTCCTAAAATCAGCATGGTGCACTTTTTATGTGCCGAATTGACCCCAATGTGTTCATTTTGATACTAAACCCAAGGTAGCTGAACAATGGAAAAATGTGTTTTCCAAGATATATTAAAGGAACAAAATGTTGCCAGTTTCCATTGAAAATGAGTCCCTAGCCCTTTACAAGCGAACAGCTTTACCCTGCAGCCAGCTTACATTCATTTCATACCTGACAGTGACACCTAGTGGCTGAATATATAAGGTACAGCATTGTGTTACTGCAGCGTAACACGTTACAGACCTTATGACTCGTCAGTGTAAAATGCAGAGTGTCACGCACACACTTTTGGACGCACATGGCTTATCTCAGACACGTGGATTGATTTGTTCATATATGCGTGAGCAGGAGCCACATCCCCACTATCCTTTTAGCAGGGTGCGTGCCCGCACCAGGCATTTGTGAATGGCCAGTGCGGCCTCCAGCACGCTCTGATCCACTCATATTAGATGAGCTCCTGGACAAAGGGGCTCGAGCTGATTGAATGAGCAGGCCCCACATGCACCGTAGGACCAGAAAGAGGTGAGGTCGATCAGGCGACCTGGGGGGGTTTCACACAGCAGGGCACCCCTGATCAGGGTGCCCCGGGGGCAAGGACCAAAACTCAGGATGGTCAAAATCCACTTTAGGGTTTTGATCCACTTTAAAGGTTTAGTGAACAGTCTGCTATAGGAAGATTTCACTATAAATTTAAAATAATAAAGCACATGCTGACCATATTTAAAGTGGACCAAAACCCAGGATTTTGACTATCCTGGCATTTGGTCTTTGCCCTCCGGGCACCCCGATCGGGGGTGCCCCGCTGTGTGAAACCCCCCAGATCACCTGATCTCACTCACCCTTCCTCGGTCCTATGGCGCATGTGCAGCCTCTTGCACAGTCAGCGCAGTTGGATCCGCTTGTGCCCCTTTGTCCTAGAGCTCGTCTAAGGTGTGCGGATCTGAGTGCGCTGGCCGCCGCATCCCCCACTACCCTTTAACAGGGAGCATGCCTGCGCTGGCCATCCACAAATGCCTGGTGCGGGCACTCGCCCTGGTAAAGGTATAGCAGGGATGCAGCCACTGCTTTATGCATGCTCTGTTGGACCGGGAAGGAAGATGAGTTTTCAGGCAACCTGGGGCGTTTCACACAGCGGGGCACCCCGAATCTGGATGACCCGGGGGAGCGAGCATGCCTGCCTTGATTCTCATAGACTCCAGGGTGGGCTTTGGTCCACTTTAAAATGTAATTATTATTATTATTATTATTATTGTTTATTTATATAGCGCCATCAACTTCCGTAGCGCTTTACAAGTTAATGCTAATAGAAATACCCTATAGATTTTTTCTGGTTTAGTATTTGTTTGAAGATGACAACCAATGAATGAAATCAGTGTTTATATTACAATTAAAGTGGACCAAAACCCACAGAGATCGTGCCCTGCTAGAGGCATAGCGGGGATGCGACCCCGGCTCACATATGTGCCGTTGGACCGCAAAAAGAGGTAAGTGTATGGGCGACCTGGGGGGTTTCACACAGTGGGGCATCGTGATTCTGGATGTCCCGGGGGGAGGGAATCAATCGGCCCAGGAATCTATCCCTCTAGCAGGGCACATACCCGTGCCAGGCATTTGTAAATGGCCGGCACGGGCACACACCCTGTTAGAGGGTAGCGGGGGATGACGCCGTCATCGCGCTCGGATCCAAGTGCTCTGATTGGACGAGGTACTGAGGCAGATGCTGCTCTGTGTGGTTGCTTGGGCCACACACCCCAAAGGCTGGGCCTGATAGGTGTAACTAACAATGCTGTAATATCATGTGAGTACACTGCTCACCAATATAGGGACTGTAAAAAATTTACACGGACATTTCAGGCAGAGGGTCTAAAGAAGAACAACACACCCAATTTTGTCTTTTTGGAGTGTTGTTCCACAATGCGGTAGCATCTTGAATCGGGATGCCCCGCTGTGTGTCCCCCCCCAGGTCGCCCGATCCACTCACCTTCCAGTCGATCCCATGGTGAAGGCTCAACAGAGAGCAAGCGTGCTGATTGACTGAGCGACCGGCTGTTTTAGCCAGAATGTTGTGAATGGTTTAGCTGAACGCCACTGGAACAGAACAGAGGCGGGTACGACCAGGGCTTGCTCCAGGGTTTTGTGGGCCTCTGGGCGACAAAGTGTGAGTCGGCCTTGAGTCACCACACACGCTTTGCTGTGTGAAACCTGGGCTCGCCGGTATACTCACCTCACATATTATAATATTGGTTCTTACCCCAGGGGCATCCCGATTTGGGATGCCCTGCTGTGTGAAACCCTCCTGGTCCACTTGTAAGACTTACCTGACCCCCCAATCCAACAGCGCATGTGCAGACGTGCAGCCAATAGGCTTGCTCAGCTTTTCTTAGCTGACAAAAGGTCTTGTTGGCCGATGTCAGCGCCCCCACTAGCCTCAAGCTGGCATACTTGTGCTGCCCATTTACAAATACCTGGCTAAAGGTATAGTGGAGTGAGGCCATGGCCATGTGTCGTTGGATCAGGAGTAAGGTATGTTTTACTGACGATCTGGGGGGTTTCACACAGCATGGCATCCCAAATCAGGATGTCCCAAGGAGAGGCAATCAGGCGGCCCTGCTCGGCATAGATCTCTGTTTGCCCATAGAGCCCGTGGAACAGATGGCATTCCCCCCCCCCCACCGGCTGACGTGTGCTCCCGCACATAGTGCTTGAGCATGCATCAGCGGAGCAACTTGATAAAGGGGCCTCCCCGAAATGCGTTGCACACAGTCGCAGCCGTAGTAAAGATTTCTGTGGCTGGTGACAGTGGGCGCTGGCCCTTAGTACCACTATAGTATATGATTAAAATATTTATATTCCATAAACCTACTGGACACTGAGGAAACAAAGAGCAAAAGCTTTATACATTCAGGTTTCCTGCTAAAATGAAACATGGCCAAGGAAAGCATTTCCTTCTAAATGTAAAAATACATTTCTTTCTTGAAAAATGTTTTAACAGCCGTCTGGCCTGTTGAATTGTAACTATTGTGCTAACAGCTAGCTGAAATTTTATTTGAGGAATTATGGTGCCACCGTGTGGTCAAACATTTGCATTACAGTAGTATATTACCTAAAGGGATATTCAAGGAAAAATGAAAAAAAAAACATACTCACTTTTTGTTGCCATGTTTTGAGTGGGTGTGCAGTGACAGACTTGGCAGGACGACCCTTCATTCTGGAGGTTGCTGGTGAGCATGAGTGTTGCGGAACTCATTGTCCAGGCACACTCAAAAGTATTCCTATTGTGCAGGGCTACACATTGCAAAGTTCTAGCCTATTCCTAAGAGAGGGGGTGTCAGCTTGACATAAGCCTCAGGATTGTACTTGTGGTCTGGATCAGTGATTACTTCCTTTCAGGGAGCAGAGCAAAGACACAGCATGGGACAGACATTGCATCAGGTAAGCTGCCAGGCAAAGGTATTGACCACCCCTATAAAAAAAGGGCACTCACCTTTTGTCCAGGGCAGCTAATCTGTCTGCCTGGTGATCATCAAATCACCTAATCCAAACAGCAGTCCAAATAGCAATTGGAAATGATTCAGCGTTGGGCTCCTGCTATCAGTCACAGGAGCGCTGCCACTCCCTCTCCATTGTATTGAATGGCGTAGTAGCGCTCCTGCAGGGGGGCATGAGCTTGACAAGGAAGTGGCACCAACTGCTATTTGGGGCCCAGGGGTGGGGGGAAGAAAACTCCCATTACAAGCTACGCCCTGGGGTATGAATGCCCCTCCCTGTGTCACACAGTAAGAACCTCATCTATACCAACACCCATTTTTAACAAAATAGGTGGGGGTACGGGCACATGGGTAATATTTACATCAGTGGATATGGAACACCTCTCTTAGAGGTCTATGCAGGTTCAGGTGCAATTGCCAGATCCGAAGAGCCCAAGGAACATCTCTATTGTAATTTAAGTAATGCACACAAGGGGATGCCAATTCCCAATACCCCAAGAATACACCCCCTGCAAGCTCTGGTCTCTTTACCTGCACTGCGCTTCACTGGAAATTGGCTGAAAGCAGTCCAGACCACGTGGACACCGCCAGCCATACGTGGGCTGAATTTCACCAAGAGATGATGGTACATTTGAAGTTTTGAACACGTCTTCCATGAGCCCGTACCAATGCTTGCATTGTTTAAAATGGATGTTGGTACACTTCCAATTCATTAGGGAGTACTTGGCAAGAAAAGGTTGAGAAGCACAGCTCTAGAGAAGATCTCTCATCTTTTAAACATAAATATGCTCTGTGAATATGCTTCCTCATCTTAGGATATTGGTAAATAAAACCTGTGTTGTCTGCCTCATCAGTAAGTAATATAAAAGAGACTTTCCTTATTTTCTTATTCTCTTTTATTTCAAAAAATGGATTGGGGTTCTCGTTAGTCTGCTGTTCATCTTTATATTTAACGGATTGGGAGTCAGGACCCTTGTCTGATTTTTTTTTTTTAAAACAGGAATGATCGTTCACATGATTGTATACAAGTTGCATCTAAATCAAGATTTATTGCACATTGTGCAAACATTTGCACCTCTGTGGTTTAGTCAGCTGCTTTCCTATAAGCAAGTTGCGAAACTGCCGTCTGTTTAAATGCATGATTTCTGGCTTGTATATTCTGTGGGCAGAATAATATTATATATGAGTATTGCTGTTCAAATATGACTCTCCGGAATTGTGTTGGGTGCTGTGCTTATACTTTCCATTCTAGAAAAGCACCTATTTTCCTTTACCTTTCAGTAGAGGGTCTTTTAGTCCCTTTAGCCCCCTATATTAAGTCTAACATTGGTCTCTCTACACAGCAGTTTGCAACACTGTTTTGGTACTCACCAAGTCTCACCCCCCCCCCATACAGCCAAATACATCTGCCCTAGTGCTGATGAGGGCCACAAGCCCGAAACACATATTGACTAGTGGATGCGTTTGGCTGTGTAAATTTAAAGCTAATCCTTGGCATTGCACACTCAGCGGCTTCAGAGTGCTTTGGATGGCTCAGAGATGTAAATACATGATTTAAGATGATTTGCATAGCTCTGCCCACTGTAAGGGGTGATGGATGGATGATTATTCCTTGTATTGGGTTCTGTGCAAATACTTTCCGTTCTAGAAAAATACCAATTTTCCTCTCCTGGGTTGTAAAGCAGTTCTGTCAAACTTGTCAAAGAATGGGATTTAATATTCAATTTCCAATTCCACAAAATCATATCTAAAGACAAATTCTACCCCACTGTACCCTACCCTGTTCCTCCCCCAGCTAAGCCTAGTTTGGGCAAAAATCATTTTTTCATCTGTTTCAGTGGAAGTGAGGCACTGTAGATTTGCTTGGATTCAGCAGCTTCAATGCAGTGAATATAAGTGACTCATTCGCCAACCAATCAATGCAGCAGCGGAGACATGTTTCTCGTGTTTCCGAATTTATTAGAGACACAGAGGTTGAGACTCAAGTGGGCTTCTGCTGTGAAGAGTTTTTTTCATTTTAAAATTGGGCTTAGTGTAGTGGGTGAGAGAGGAGGGGGTTTGGTTTGCAAATTTTATGTTCCGTATAGTTCATTTATAAGGGAAAAGTTGGGTTTTGTGCTTTGGCCTTTGTAAAGACATCCAAACCCCTGGAGGATATTAGGGTTGATACAGTTTGGGTCAATAAAATCTCTGTTCCATGTGCACGCTTCAGGGGACACATGCAAGACAATCTCGCATGTGCTAATGCCACAGCAGAATTGACCGGGTCACTGACTGGCAACTGGCCCCATGCCCTACAGAATGGGTCCAGCGTTCTTCAAGGAGTGCCATAGCCCCTGAGCCCTGAGTTACTAGCGCACATGTCTGGTGTACAGGCTTTTAGGCTTGGCGAGGGAGACATTTTTTATATTTTAAACCAAACAAAATGAAATTTGTAGCATGGTAGCATTTGTAGCATGACATTTTTCAAAACGCATGACAGTTAGTGAAGCCAACTTTTCTCTCCCAACCTAAGCAGGTGAGAAAAGCTTGTACAACAATAGTCTATTTTGCCAAAAATTCCTGCCCAAAAACATTACCTTAAAGCGGTCCCACACCAGTTTTCTAACTAATGGCCATGGGGCGTCATCGTGACTTTGTGGTTTGGGGGGACATCAGATAGCTGTAACTCACCCAAGAAATTACCCCCAAACCCCCCAAAATTCTTACCTTGTCACGGGCCAGGTGTGGCGGCACAAGTATGGATATGCTATGACCGTGTTACTGATAGCGAGTGCCGCGTCAGGGGAGCGGAGTCTAAGAGGCCACCGGTATTCAGCAGAGCCCGCCGCAAAGCAGGTTGGTCTTGCAGCGGCGAGTGACCCCCAGGTCGCTACCCCCCAACAGCGTCTCAGCCACACAGTCAGCCGAGGTAATGCGTGGTACAAAGGAGGCAGGCAAAAGGCGATGTAAAAGTTCAAGCAGAAGTCAGGGCTGGCAGCACAGGTTCGGAGTCGGGGACAGGCAAAGGTCGGTACACGGGTGAGCAATACTGAAAACAACAGACTTTCTGCATACAAAGGAAGACCAAGATCCGGCACTGATGGAAAAGGAAGTGCCCCTTAAATAGGGGAAGTGGATGCAGGATTGGATGACCAGGCACCAATCAGTGGTGTACAGGCCCTTTAAATTTCAGGAATCCGGCGCGCATGCCCCCGTCCACCATGCGAGGAAGCAGCACGAGGAGGAGGAAGACAGCTGGGAGCAGCTGGCGCATGGCCAGCCACCGCGCCAGAAGCCGCAGGCCCACCGGCAGGAGTGGGTAAGGAGAGGGACTGGGGAGCGTTGCGAGATGGGCGCGCAGCGCTCACCGGGGCGGCGGGAGCAGCAACGGAGGTGAGGGGAGTGCTGCGAGATGGGCCCGCAGCGCTCGCCCTAACAGTACCTCCCCCCTTGGGTCTCCCCCTCTGAGATGAGGGGTTCCCAAGATCTTTCCCCTGGACCACAGCCTTCCCAATCGACCAAAAAATATCTTTTGCCTCTGGAGACTTTAGAGACCAGGATCTCTTTCACCATGAAAACGTCCGCGGTACCAGAAATTGGAGCGGGCTCCAGGATGTTCGGAGAAAAACGTTTGCAAATTACTGGCTTCAAAAGAGAGACGTGGAAGGAGTTAAGGATATGTAGAGATGCTGGAAGGTGAAGCTTATAGCAAACCGGATTGATCCGTTGCTTGATCTTATAAGGACCCAGGTAGCGGGGACCCAATTTGTAGCTGGGAATTCGGAAGCGGATGTATTTCGCCAAAAGCCACACCTTATCTCCAGGAGAGTAAACAGGAGGAGTTCTTCTCTTTTTATCAGCGCTAATTTTCATACGAGCGGAAGCTTGAAAAAGAGCACGTTGAGTCTCTTGCCAGATGGTGGAAAAATCCTGTGTGAGTTCTTCCACGGCGGGTACTTCAGAAGACGTGGACAAAGGCAGTGGCGGAAGAGGATGACGACCGTACACCACAAAGAACGGGGATTTTCTCGTAGATTCAGAATCCTTAAAGTTATATGAGAACTCCGCCCAGGGCAGAAGGTCGACCCAATCATCTTGACACACGAAACAAAATGGCGAAGATAATGGCCGAGGACTTGGTTTACTCTTTCCACTTGGCCATTTGACTGGGGATGATAAGCAGAGGAAAAGTCCAATTTAATCTTCATTTGCTTACAAAGAGCCCTCCAGAACTTAGAAACAAACTGCACTCCTCTGTCAGACACGATGTGTGCAGGCAGCCCATGAAGTCGAAAGATATGCATAAGGAAGTGTTTCGCCAGCTGAGGAGCTGAAGAAAGACCAGGCAAAGGTGTAAAATGCACCATCTTAGAGAACCTATCTACTACCACCCAAATAACGGTGTTGCCATCTGAAGGAGGAAGGTCAGAAATGAAGTCCATAGCAATGTGTGACCATGGAGTGTCTGGAATAGGTAGGGAAAGAAGTAAGCCTGCAGGTCGTTGGCGAGGAGTCTTGTCACGTGCACAGATGGTACAAGTCTGAATGAACTTCGTCACGTCCTTCTCTAAGGAGGGCCAACAATAATATCTGGAAATGAGAGAACAAGATTTTCTGATACCTGCATGGCCAGCTACATGAGAAGAATGTCCCCATTTTAATATTCTGCAACGCTGGCAAGGAGGCACGAAGGTCTTTCCAGGTGGTGCCTGTACCAGGGTTGCGGGAGCAGAGTGGACTAGACATTCAGGAGGGATAATATGCTGTGGAGTGGATTCCGGCTCGGAGACTTCCAAAGAATGAGAAAGGGTGTCCGCCCTGATGTTCTTGACGGCTGGACGGAAGTGGATTTGAAAGTAGAAAAGGGCGAAAAATTACGACCATCAGGCTTGTCGAGGGTTTAACCGCTGGGCAGTTTCTTGTGGTCGGTAAAAATGGTAACAAGGTAGGCAGAATCTTCCAAGAGATGTCTCCACTCCTCCAATGCAAACTTGATGGCGAGTAATTCCGATCTCCAGTGGAGTAATTCCTCTCTGCCGGAGAAAACGTTTTCGAAAAGAAACCGCAGGTGAGAGTCCTGCCAGTAGCAGATTTTTGAGTAAGCACGGCTCCAGCTCCAATGGAGGAGGCATCTACCTCAAGGGCAAAGGGTCTAGCTGGATCTGGTCTTGAAAGCACCGGAGCAGAAGAGAAGGCATTTTTAAGAGTATTAAAGGCCTCCTCAGCCTGAGGAGGCCACAACTTAGTATTAGCGTTCTTCTTCATGAGAGCCACAATAGGCGCAACTATAGTCGAAAAGTGGGGAATAAACTGCCGATAATAATTAGCGAAGCGCAAAAAGGGTTGGTTAGCCCGTAGGCCAGAAGGATCAGGCCAGTCCAACACTGCCTTTAACTTGCTGGGGTCCATCTGGAGACCACGACCAGAAACTATGTACCCAAGAAATGGTAGAGAGGTCTGATCAAATATGCACTTCTCCAACTTGGCGTATAAACGGTGTAGGCGGAGGTGAGACAGGACTTGCCGGACATGGCGGTGATGTTCTTCAGGATTAGAAGAGAAGATGAGTATATCATCCAGATACACTACCACGAAGGAGTAAAGCAAGTCCCGGAATATGTCGTTCACGTATTCCTGGAATACGGCGGGTGCATTGCAAAGTCCAAAGGGCATCACTAGGTATTCAAAGTGGCCATCGCGGGTGTTAAAGGCGGTCTTCCACTCATCGCCCTCATGTATACGTATCAGATTATAGGCCCCTCTCAGGTCGAGTTTAGTGAAGATCCTGGCACCACGAAGTCGATCAAATAATTCAGAAATCAAAGGTAAAGGGTAACGATTTTTGATGGTAATCTTGTTGAGGCCACGGTAGTCAATGCAGGGGCAAAGAGAGCCATCTTTCTTGCCACAAAGAAGAAGCCTGCACCTGCAGGAGAGGAAGATTTCCGTATGAAGCCTCTTTGGAGATTTTCCTGTATATAGACTGAGTCTCAGGAGCCGAGAGAGGATAGATTCTGCCACGAGGTGGAGTAGTACCCGGCAAGAGGTTGATAGGACAATCATAAGATCGATGAGGCGGAAGTACCTCCGCTTTACAATGAGGGAGCACATAGAACTCAATATTCTCTTGGTGAAAAAGTCCAATCTTTAAAAGGAGGGGTACTGTGCAATAACGCACGGTGCAATCAAGCCTGTCGCCATTAACCAAAGCGATGAATAGAGGCTTTGCGAGGCGATTCACGGAGATGTTATATTTATTAATCAAGGAGGCCTCGATAAAGTTTCCTGCAGAACCAGAATCCACAAAGTCAGGTTCAAGGAGATGGTAGCTGCAACGGTGAGTTGCACAGGAACCGTAAGCCGTGGAGAGGTGGCACACACACCTAGGCACCCCTCTCCCACATTCACTAGGTGCGCCCGTTTCCCTGTCGTGGCGGGCGAATAGGACAGTCTTTCAGGAAGTGCTCCGAGCCAGCACAATACAAACAAAGATTCTCATTCCTACTGTGAGTTCTCTCCAGCTGGGTTAAGCGGGATCGGTCCACCTGCATGGCCTCCTCACTGGAGGGCGCATGTGCGGTCATATGATGTTGAAACACAGGAGCCAAATGGGCTGCCCTCCTAGGGCGCTGAGAGTCTCTTGCCAGGCAGAGTTCCTCACGTCTTTCTGAAAAACGCACATCGATGCATGTGGCCAAATGGATGAAGGCAAATCACGTGCGGCTAGAGCATCTTTAATATTGCTAGACAGTCCCTTCTTGAAGGAGGCACATAAGGCCTCATTATTCCAAGCCAGTTCAGATGGCGTGGTACGGAATTGAATGGCATATTCACCAATGGACAGGTTGCCCTGAACCAAGTTCAACAGGGCTGTCTCTGCAGACGAGGCCCGGGCTGGTTCCTCGAAGACCTGGCAAAACTCGGAGACAAAAGCGAGTATATTGGAAGTGACTGGGTCCTCGCGATCCCATAATGGGGTAGCCCAGGCCAGAGCTTTTCCTGAGAGCAGACTAATAACAAAGGCCACCTTAGCACGTTCAGTGGGAAATTGGTCTGCCAACATTTCCAAATGCATAGAACACTGGGTAAGGAAGCCTCGGCATAACTTGGCATCCCCGTCAAACTTAGCCGGCAAGGAGAGACGGATTCTAGAAGTTGATGCTACTGGAGGCTGTGGCGGCAATACTGGGGTGGCTGGTGGCAATTGCTGTTGCTGAATCGATAAGAGCTGCTGAACCATGGCGGAGAGCTGGTTAATTTGGCGAGACTGCATAGCCACAATTGCAGGTAATTCAGAGGCATCAGGGAGTGGCACCTCAGCGGGATCCATGGCCGGATCTTACTGTCACGGGCCGGGTGTGGCGGCACAGGTGTGGATCCGCTGTGACCGTGTTACTGATAGCAAGTTCCGCGTCAGGGGAGCGGAGTCTAAGAGGCCACCGGTATTCACCAGAGCCCGCCGCAAAGCAGCGGTTGGTCTTGCAGCCGCGAGTGACCCCCAGGTCGCTACCCCCCAACAGCGTCTCAGCCACACAGTCAGCCGAGGTAATGCGTGGTACAAAGGAGGCAGGCAACAGGCGATGTAAAAGTTCAAGCAGAGGTCAGGGCTGGCAGCACAGGTTCAGAGTCGGGGACAGGCAAAGTTCGGTACATGGGTGAGCAATACTGAAAACAACAGACTTTCTGCATACAAAGGAAGACCAAGATCCGGCACTGATGGAAAAGGAAGTGCCCCTTAAATAAGGGAAGTGCATGCAGGATTGGATGACCAGGCACCAATCAGTGGTGTACAGGCCCTTTAAATTTAGGAATCCGGCGCGCGCGCCCTCTAGTGGACGGGGGCCTGCGTGCACCGAACCATGCAAGGAAGCAGCACGAGGAGGAGGAAGACGGCTGGGAGCAGATACTTTATTTATTCCGCCAAGTAAGTTCAGGATACAAACAAGGAATGCTTTTGGCAAGGAGATACACCAGGAGAGGTATTTAACAATACATACACAACATTTTAGTAACAGGATTAAGGTTTGGATCAGGTTAAACCTCACATACTGGTTCTGTTCAAACCCATAATGGCCAGAGGAAAAAAACTGTTTTCTTGTCTGGAGGTTTTAGTCTGATGTGCCATGAATCTGCGCCCAGATTGTTAGAGCCTGAAGAAGGCATGCCCCGGGTGCGTTGAGTCCTCAGTTATTTTCTTGGCCCTTGAGGAGATTCTACTCATGAATTGCTCATCCAGAGATGGTAAAGGGTATCCAATTATTATTATATACGCTCAGCAGTTCTGGTTATCCTGTTCCTCAGCCTCAGAATATGCTTGTCCTTGGCTGTAGCCCCACCATACTGTATATTCAGAATGAGGTTCTTCGCCTTGCACCAAGATTCAAATTTAACTTGGTTCCGGTAGGTAAACTGATTGTTGCCATCAATGAAGACTACTTAGGTGTTTTCATACGCATACTTGATGATCCTGACTGAAGGATCTGCGGAGGTGAAGTCATTGGTATAAAGTGAGAAGAGAAGGGGGATGAAACACATCCCTGCGGAGCTCCCGTGTTTGTGATTCTTGTCGATGAAACAAATGGGCCTAATTTGACCCTCCTACTAGTCAGAAAGCTGATAATCCAGTCAGACATAACTAAAGGAATGCCCAACATTAACATCTTTCCGTGGAGTATTTGGGGGTCAATGGTATCGAATGCAGATGAAAAGTCCACAAATAGCATTCTGGCACATGCCTTGGGTTGATCCACAATGTGTACTTCATCGCCAGATTAGGCTCGATTCAGAGAGACAAAAAAAAAACTTCAGTTTTAGTGCCGATCTGTTTTTTTTGTGAAATGTTTCCGTTCTCGTATGAGCGTACGCGCGATTCTATGCATGCATTGAAAACCTTCTGTAAAGTTTCCGTCCGTTCGTACGGCAGATTACGAATACGAGGATGTCATTTTCCAGCGTGACTTTTCCACTTCATTTTCACATGATACAACGTAGGCTTTCGTTTTTGCCCTTTTCCCATCGTATCCTCCAACGAATCCTTTACGTTTCCCGTTCGATTCTGTTTCCCTTTTTCAATAAATATTCGTCCAGACGGAAATCCTTACGATCTACGCCTGCACACTACAAACTTAACTCATTAAAGTGCTCGCCTACATATTTGCCACCCTCACTTCTACTACAATGTTTAGCTAAGTCACTTAGCACTATTCTCCATCTTCCCTTTTGGACCCTTAAAGCTCACCCAAACCACTTAGCACTATCCTCCATCTTCCCTTTTGGACCCTTAAAGCTCACCCAAACCACTTAGCACTATCCTCCATCTTCCCTTTTGGACCTTTAAAGCTCACCCAAACCACTTAGCACTATCCTCCATCTTCCCCTTTGGACCCTTAAAGCTCACCCAAATCACTTGTCGGTCATGTGAATATTCATCTTTAAATATTTCTGGGCCCATTAGTTTTGTGTTAATGTATTTTGTAAATGAAATGACAATGTAACATTGTTTTGGGGATTCCATCATAAAATTCCATCATTTTTAAAGATTTAGAAAATTTCTAATTTTTACAACTATACAAAACAAAATACATAGCAATGGCAGGCCACAGAACATTATTTTTCATCTGCGGTCCCCAACGAGTTGCGCAGCTCCTGCATCTCGCCCACCAACTGAAGGACCCTGACACTCAGTTCTGCCACTCTGGCACGTGTGGTCCCTGTTAAAAAACGTAAATTAAATATTGGTATAACCTTGTTGGGGTCATACTGCAGTGCCCCCCCCCCCCCCTGTATGGTCCAAACATCTAAATCTGGACTTCAAAAGCCAGAGGGCCCTCGCCACCACGGCCCGGGTTTTGCATAGTGCCCAATTAGAGAACCCCTGACCCGCATTCTGCAGGCAAAGAACGGGCATCAGGAGCAAGGGCAGGAGTGGATATCCAGAATCCCCTGAAAGAATTTAAAAATAATAACATAAAATACACATTCTAAGCTACAATATTGTTTAACATGTCATCAAGGGCTAAAAACAGCAATAGGTTAATTCATGAGTCATCAGCTATATTCATTGCCATACAGTGAAAATGAATTGATGGAATGTGAGCAAACTTACCCAGGAGCCATCTGCCAGATAATTCTCCTGACTCAAACTGACGAAATAAGCCGGAGCTCTGCAATATATAAGCATCATGGGACGACCCTAGATGCCCTGCGAGAACACTGAGGAATCGCATAGCTGGACCAAAGACTGCTTGTATGTTGTGTGAGTGGCACATCTTGCGGTTCCTGCAACCAAATATAAAATAATTACACAAAGCAAAGGTAACCGACTAAAACAATAACTCCTACAACAAATTAAGATTCAAGTTCATCAATCCAAATATAATTCACAAAGGACATAAGTCTAAAAAAATATAGCAATGATATGGATGTGTGGGAAAATAAATGTTTACATGCTAAGGACTAATTAAGGTCAGCATTAAAATGCATCTATAAGGCATACATGAAATGTATTGATTCAGGTATGCATTGCTATACAATTTATGGCCTCAGCCATGCTGATACATGCAATGCCTTGGAGCTAAAGGCGCGCAGACTCCTCCACATAGCTGCAAAACATGTTCAACAATAGCAATCCGAGCCATCAAAGGTCCCGTAAGTGGATCGGAAATGAAACGGATTTATAGGGTGGTGGTCCGTCGGAAATCAGCTCTCTGAATCAGACGGAAACCCATCCCAACAACGGAAGTTATCTGAACGAACGAAAAATTTCCGATTTTGTTTGGAAAATGATCCGAACTAACGGAAATGTTCCGATTTGCTTCTGTTCATCGAAAGCGCATATACACATTTTCCCGAACGTTCGTACGAATGAAAAATAAACGATAAAAAGCAAAAAAAAGACTAACACCCACCCAAACTTTCACAGACAGCTACGGAAGTCCGAACGAATGTGTCTTTGAATCGAGGCTATTGACCTCATCCTCTGCTCATCTGTTTGCTTTGTATGCAAACTGTAGTGGATCCTATTGGGAACCAGTAACACTCTTAATGAATACATGACCAGCCGTGAAGCGGACAATATTTTTGGAACTGGTATAATAATTATTATATCATTATATAATATTATTATATTATTATTAAATAATAATGAGTCCTTCAGACAGTCAAGAACTATTCCGGTCTCTAGTGATCTTTTGAAGACGAAGGTTAGGACTGGACCAATCTGCTCTGCACATACCCTGAGGCATGTTGTGGAAATGCCGTCAGGGCCAGATGCCTTCCTGGTATTGAGGGACATTAGAAGATTTTTAACATCAGACACTTCAAAGACTGGACCAGACTGGCTATCTGAGCAGGATGTGCTACCTGCCCACAGTAGAGGATTAGCAGAGTATGCACCTGTACCATTGGACTTTCCTGTGTCAAACCAACTGTAGAACGTATTAAGTTCCTCTGCAAGTTTTTTGCTCTGAGTAATGGAAGGGGAGGAGAATTTGAAATTAGTAATCTGTTTTAAGCCTTTCCATAGTGCTTTTGAATTGACAAACAAAAAGCCTGGATGAGATTCTTTTTCCGGCTTTAACCTCCTTTTGTAGCCTATTCCCGAGTTTCTTGAATTCTGGGAGATTGCCATTTTTGCCTGCCTCCTTTTTAGCTCTAAGGACCTTGATTGATCTTTTGAACCAAGGTTTGTCGTTCTCCTGTTTCCTGTAGGTCCTGCAGGGAACCAGCAAGTCTTCGCAGAACTTGATGTAGGACATTACTTTGTCGGTCCAATCACTGATTTGTGTCCTAACTTCCCAGTTAGTGTATTTGAAGCATGCTTGAAGGTTGGATTCTGCTTCGTCAGTCCATCTTTTCAGTCGGCCAAGGGAATTCATGCCTCTAGTGGGACAGGAAATGTGCTGGAAGAACTTAGGCAGTTCTAGGTTAAACTTAGCCTGATTGAAATCGCCTATTATGATGATGAGGGCCTGAGGGTGCTTCCTTTCACATTCAGTGATGCAATCATCTAAGCCGTCTAAAGCGGATATTACAGATGCCTGCTGCATGCTCGTCAGTGAAGTCTGACTGAAATTGTGTGGAAACTGTGTGGACTGCAACAAGGGGGGGGGGGGCTGGATGTTGGGGTACACTTGAAGTTTTAATTAATGCTTTCTTGAGCCCATACCAATGCCTGCATTGTTTAAAATAGGCAAGGGTACACTTTCATGCTGTTAGGGGGCAGGGCTGGAAAATACTGCCAAAGAATAGAAAGAAAAAACATAATAGAAGGAATGACAGAGTATAGAAGGAACGAGAGAAAGAAAGAACAAAAAAGAAGAAATAATAACAAACAAAAGAAAGCAAGAAAGAGAGAGAGAGAATGAATGAATAAAAGAAGAGATTACAAAAAATAATAGAGGGGAAGAAGAAAGAAAGTGACAAAACCAACAGATAAAAGAAACAAAGAATAGATGGAAAGAAAGGAAGGCTACAAAGAAAGCTAAGACTAGAAGAACAGAAATAATAGAAGCAAAGAAAGAAGGAAATTATACGCAAGAGACTTTTCCAATATTTGTATTCTCTACTATTTAAAAAAATTTAACGTGTTTTTGTCTGGTGAAAAGGTTGTCTGTCCTCTGTAGTCAAGGTGCACGCACATGCTCTTTCCTGGAAGTGATTGTTGGCTGCCAAGCCTGTCTTGTAAAGAAGTGACGGCTTTGTGATGAAAAGTTAAAAATGTTTCTCTGTCCAGCTTGCGCAGTTTTCCCCACAAGAGATTAATCATCCTACTCAGCCAGAAGAAGTTACAAAACACCAGCTGTTGTCTCAGAGATCTTTCAACACAATTTCTTAAAGCCCAACTTCAGAAATATATATTTATTTTGGAACCCCCCAGTGTAAAGCTGCTTTTCAATCCAGCATTCTAACAGAAATTAAAACTCCTTTAAGACATATAATGCTCCCCCAACTCAAATGAAGGTCTTTGCAAAGCAAAACCTTTGATCCCAGGCTGGGCTGTATTTACCATTAGGCAAACCTAGGTTTGTACCTAGGGTTGCCACCTGGGGGGGGGGGGGGGGGGGGGGGCGCTGGCATTAATGCTATTGTAGAAAAAAAAATACAAATGCTCCCCCACAGTGTGTGTGTGTGTGTGTGTGTGTGTGTATAGAGGGGGGAGGTTTGCAATGGGTTAAAGGCAGTCTGCAGCCTCAGCCTCTCCCCTTTATTGCTGCGGCCATGTGACTCCTGTGTGTCGGTAATCTATAATACAAGTGCATGCTCCTCTGCATTTTTGCCAATTGAAACCTATCCTCTCTACACATTTAATTTTTTTGCAGCAGGCCTGACATGCAGGTGCCAGGGTCACTGAACATTGGGAAGGCCCTACCTCATTTCCTCTTTCCTGGGCTGCCCCTATGCAGGGCTGTTCAGTAACCAGGACTAAGGAATATCAGCAAAGGCAAATTGGTCACTGGGAGAGCCTTTCTTTTTTTTGTCAGTTCTTCTATTCTTTGTTTCTTTTGTTCTATTATATTCTTTCCTTCTAGTCTTTTTCTTTCTTTCTTTCTATCTATTCTTTCTTTCATCTGTAATGCATTCCTTTTCTTTCCTTTTAGCTTTTTTGTCATTCCCTCTAGTCATTCTATCTTTTCTTCTCTTTTTTTTCTGTCAGTCCTTCTATTATTTCAGCTCTTTTTTTCTCCCATTTTCTCTCTCTAGCTTACCTGTTTTATTCCTGTTTTCCGTTTATTCTCACTTTGTTTCTGTCATGCATTTTGTACTTTCGTTCCTTGTTTCTTTGCATTTATTTTGTTCCATCTATTTTTTTTCTTTTTTTGTGCTTCCTTCTTTCTTTTCTGCTTACATTTTTCATGTAATTTCTTCTATTCTTATGTTCCTTATTTCTCTTTTTTTTCTGTCATTCTTTCTATACTTTGTCATTCCTTCTATTATTTTTCCTTTTTATTCTTTATCAGTATTCACCATACATCCAAATTTATCACCATGTATGGAGTCATACCACAAGGCAAGGGGCCAACTGATACTCATTCGTCCAAGGCCCCCTTAAACCTGGTCCTGTTCAACGTTATTCAACAAAAGCGGGCACCAGCACTTGAGGTGCCTAGGGCAGGATGAACACCAAATACAACCCTGATCCCAGGAAGTATGTTTCTCCATTTTTTTTTGTCCGCTGACCTGTAATACATTTGTAATCTATTAAAGACTTTCAGGCTGATTCATTACTAACGCCAGGTAGCGACAGATGATCGTCTGTATTGCGGCGCTAAGAGCGACCGCTAGTGGTCGTTCTGATCGGTTGTCATTCGCTATGACAGAGCACATGGGCACTATATTAACCTGGCCGCCATTGATAAATCTAATGTTTTGCAGTCGCTATAAAGCCACTGTACATTCGCTCAGCCAAATCTAATGGTGTCTGGGCGTTTTTATAATGTTTTAACGCTAAAATTTTATTTCAATGTTATATTGTCAATGATTTGGCCATTTGGCAATATAAGATTTTTTTTTTTGTGTGTGTTGATGTAATGTTAAGTTTATTGAATAAAAATCTGACACAAATTTTAGGAAAACAATTAAAATATTTATTAAAAATTTAGAAAAGTGGCCAACATGGGCATAAAACTATGCCGTACAGAGGCAATCCTAGTTCCCCCCCACCCTATGGCTTTTTCTTCTTCTAATCATATTACTTACTAAAATAAATTTTACCTCTTTCATAGGTATATACTGTATTTTTGACCTGCGGTTCTTATATATATTTTTACTTCCCTACAGCTTGCACAATGGAGCATCGCAGACTGTGGCAGTATGTTATGCAAATGTACACTTACTTTGACCACTTGGCCATTGACCCGAGGATCCACCCTCTGTCTTCTTTGGGGGGGCAGGGGTGGTGGGCGGTGGGGTATTGGAGTCTGAGGAGGAGCTGGGGAGGCGTTTGCCAGGTCTCCTGGGGCGCATGGTGGATCCTCATAGGTGTAAAACCGGAAGTACACAAGACGAAAGTGAAAGCAAAACCTTTGACCCTCCTCGCAAAATAAAAACGCAATGAAACACCAAACATCCCGCTATGAAACGCAACATTAAAACAGCGTAAGCATAGCAATGTTCGTCACTATAGGCACGCCAATACCATATTTAACAACTGCAGAGTGTGGCATGCTGCGAACGACAGCGACTGCTCAGTGCGCCAGAATCTCAGGCACTCAATCCATATTCATTAAAAAATGACAGTGAGCGAACGCAGGGGTTCTAGATTGTGTGGCTGGAGCCCATAGCGCCGGACGCTGTGTGATTAAAATGATTTTTTAGACACGGGAATAGCAGTAGGCAAGCGAAATAACATGGAATGACATTGTTAGAGGGGTGTGACATTACCACTTTAGTTAGAGACAAGTAAATACATTTTTGCATAAATGTCCCCCCCAAAAAAAACATGATATTGTGGGCCAGGATAAATTTCGGAGATGTTTAAAAAAACAAAAATGGGATCAGGAAAGGGATTTAAGGTTCGTCCATAGAAATGTATTGGAGAGCGCCAGGTAGCGACAGTTAAGACGTGGCATTCTGCAAGGCTGAACGCCAGCACTGTATGCTGAGCCTGGGATAATGATGAATCGTATGCTACATGGCGTTGTCCCGATTGCTTACCAGAATCCGCTTCATAAATGTGTAATTGCGTGCCGTGGCCGGCGTTCACCTGCCGCTACCTGGCGCTGTACAGGCACTACCTGGCGCTATACCTTCATGAATAAGGCTCTTTATCCCAATGAATGCCTCCGCAGTTCAGTCCTCAGTCTCAGTCAATATTTAGAAATGGGTTGGCTGGTACTGCGACCAAAGCCATGGTTTTTGTGGTCTATGTCAGAATTTGTCCTTGCCTTTTAACACCTCCTGCTCTTTAATGTACTATTATTTTCCCTACAAAAATTCAGCAATGTTAATTAACAAATGATAATTTGTTAGTTTTTAATTTTTAGAACATATTGGCCACTGGGCTCTTGCTGACACTGGCTTAATAAACCCACCTCCCATCTCTCCCCAGCTCTACACCTGATTTGGAAATGTAAAAAAAGAAAAAGGCTCACATGATCGCACTGGTCAGCTGACTCTCACTTACTGCGGGAAAAGCTTCCACTGACATTGATGCACTGAATGTGTATGGCAGTTCTGGAATTTTTAAAAGTGGAGTATTATTTTAAGATTCTCTAAATTAACAGGCTTCTCATCCCTCACCCCCCATCAGCTCTTTCTGGGGGGGCAGAAAACTTTGTACACACTGGCAGCAGCCACTGCTCCTCCAATAAGATTAATTCCTCAGGGATAAAGTCTCTGAAAAAAATGGAAGGGTGTGAGGGGGGAAGGAAACCCTTGTTGGGTTGGCTCATCCACCCCAATGGCTGAAACAAGGGTGAGACCGTGCAAGTCCAATTTAGTTTTAATAACAGAAGGGTAGAACCCTAAGACCTGAAGGATGATGTTCTTTATTGGGTAATTTTAAAACATAGAATGTAAGGAGGGAATGGAAATACAAGGGATCCGATAAGATCTAAATGTTACCTCTTCACACCTTACAAACTTGTACTTTACAGCCTATGTTAAGGCTAATTGTAAATAACTTGATCCCACTGACCTGTTTATTCCCTCAAATGTTGTGCTACTTTTAAGACGTTTTCCAATTAACCTACAAAAGGTATCACCCTATTTCTTCACTTCTGGCTATCTAGAAGCATGTTGCTTTTTTGCAACATAATAAAGGACCATTCAGAGTATGTCTGCACAACTTTGTTACCCTCATGTAAGTATTCCTCACATTCTTGTAGACCTGCTGTACTTGACAGGCAGATTGTGGTTTGTATGGGGTCCAGAAGCCACCAGCCATCTGAAGCTGCCGGGCCCAGACAACAGACTGCCCCCTGTCCCGCACTGCGCCCTGTCCCTAACATGGCCTGCAGCTGCCCTGTAATCCTGGTAATCAAATTGCCATGGCCTCTCCTGCACTGACCCTCCTGCAGTTTCAAAGCCCTCACACGATAACCATGAGGCTTAGGATAAGGCACGCAGGCCACTCCACTTTTAAGTCTCTTATAGGGGTTTTTTACGTGTGTTAGGGAGACGGGGCACCTCCAGCTGGCACCCTGCCCCTATGGCACTCAGAGCCCATAGAGCTGGTCATGGATGGGATTGTGAAAGCAGCTGCTCGGCTGTGCTTGACCAGGGGAGCGATTTCGGAGGGGGAACTGGTGGGTTTCATCTGGTCCCAGAGCTGGGATAGTGTATAGGGGGTCCCTTCTCTATGTGTGGGGCAGAAGATATTCTCTATCCAAATAGGCACCTTCCTCCTTCTTCTTCCAGTCCTGCTCACACACTACACTAGACTTTACCATCTCTGCCTTTTGTCAATGGGACTGAGGTCTCTTCTTGTGAGACCTCAGAGCTCATCTGGAATTTATGTTCATTGCATTACTATGTATTAAGAGCTTAATCATTAGTTAGTTGTATTGTTTAAGCATTTACTTAAGCCATATAAATCTTATTTGAAGTGGTTGTGGGATATCTTCTGACATACACAGGGGTGGACAACTCATCTCTAATAGCCTGGCTCCTAAATCAGCCTTTGCCAAATAGTGGCTTGTTGGTATTGCAGTTCTGCTGATGTGTGTACATGTGTTTACCCATCATTCAATGCTTTGGGCTGATTTTCCGCTAGTGCCATTTTGGCACACTAAACTGCCTCTGCTGTCTAATTTGTCTGTCTGGAATGTTTAGAGGGCAAAAAAGCATCAGAATTATTGCTACTTTTTCCAGGGTCAGCTCAGTAGACCACCATTTAGAGTTAACAGTTCTCCCCTATAAAGGTGGATTGGTACATTCAAACGCTTAGATGGATTTGTTTTCATTCAGGGTATAAACGTAACCACTTCTTATGTTACCTATGTTTATAGGGATTTTTAATTGTTAGACAATTTGTGATAGTGCTCTTTTAACTGCATTTGTGATGAAGGGTGCACACTTTTTTAATCACGTTTAAGAGTTAGGGGTTAGAAAAAATGTAGTTGGATGCTCTTAATTACTTTTTTGACTATAATATCATAGATGTTTCCTCTACAACAATGAGTTAAATTGATTACTGTATTTCTTGCGCTTCTCTGGACATCTGTATTCTCTGCATTTCACATCCAGCAAGATCAAACAGGAAGCGCTGCTGCCGAGAGCCAAGTCCTTGCACATGGTTTTGCTTAGAGGTTAAGAACACCAAAATGCCAAGAGACACTGATTAATATTTCATTTGTAGAAATAAGGCAAACTGCACTTTTGTGTATGAAAATAAACTTTATAAGGTAGGCAAAATATATTTAGATTAAAACTTAGGTCAGCCATGATAAGGCTCAGTAGCTCACCCTTGTTTTGTCTGGCTCACCCATTGGACGAAGAAGTGGACAGATTTAGTGTCTATCCTTATAGTAGGTTGGGCATTGCAGAAATAGCATTTCCTATCCATGGGAAGCACAATAATACAGTTTGGTGGCCTTTTATTGTTTCCAGTAAAAATCCTTTGTGGACCACGATATTAAAGATAGGTAGCATTGCTAATCAATTTAATTTGTGGGACAGGGTGACTTGCAATGCAAATGTTAGAATGATGTGTTGGACACTTTCCATTCATTCTCTGGAGCATAAAAGGACTTTACAGGACTTGCAGTTGTCTTGCAGTTTCCAGTTACCTGCTTAAAGGACCAACCTGTCACCTTTTTGGCAGATCACGGATGCGTGCAAAGGATTGCTTACATCCACGAATTTGGCGAAGTAATGTGCTCTAACCCTGTCCCTTCCTTCTGACACCTACATATGGCTGGTTTGTCTTTGGATCTTCTCAGCCCCTTGCTTTCTGTTTTCCTGGACTGTGTTCAATGTATTAGATTCTTCATCTTGACCCTTGGCTTTGGACTTTTGACTTCTGGTTTCTGGCTCACTGCTTCTCTAGATTGACTATAACTAAGCTGTACGTCATTTCCTCCTAAAAAGGAATTGAATTCCTAATTAGGTGGGCCCTGGCTCCCCTAACCTAGACTTCAAATACACATGCATTAGATGATATTTATGAAGAGTGATGTAACTCCTGAAATATGACAGTTAACGAGATATGACTATATTAACGAGAGAGTCTTATAGGGGATTATGAGACCTTTCATATATTAAACATAGCATATCTGTATAGGCCAGACACTAATAATCTGCATAGCATCAGGCTCTGAAAGATAATGATTTAGTATTTGGGTCCATTTAACTAGGAAAGTAATGGGGATCGTGAATTTCTTAGTTACAATATGATAACATACTGTGGGAATTATATTACTTTATAGAATATTTATCTAAACTCATAGAGGTGGGTTGTAGGCAGTGTAATGCATATCCTTTAGACACACCCAGGAGGTTGGGAATGCTGGCCACATCCCCCAGTGTTTAATTTTTTAGGAGGATGGGTACAGAGCAAGTCGGTCTATGGATGGACCCCCGCCCCCAGATGAAGCACAACAATTATATACCTGTGATCTCTCTCACTCCATTATAACATATATTGAACTGTAACTTACACATTGCAAATGTAATAACCGCCTGTAACATTTAAGGCTTTTGAGGAAACTTGAGGAAAGTATTGACTTAGTGATATTTAATCTGCTTGTAACTTAAACCCGTTTTCTTACTGTGTGTGTGCTGGCTAATTTCTCACACAATAGATTGTATGTGCAAGGCATTTAATGGGATATTGCTTTTTGGGACACTTCCCTGAATGTGAGAGGAGAGCCTCGGCTACCTTTGGTTTGCATCAGGCCAATGATATTATTATTGGTATTTGCGAAAATTAGAATATTAATCTCTACTAGAAATATTGGAGAGCCATGCCCAGGCTCTGATGCCCAATACTCCCAGGTGGACAGCCCATGGTGTCCTGCAGCCCAGCCTGTCCTTCCTTGTGGGGCGCCAGTGAAGACCAGGGCGTCACATAGACCTTGGGGCCTGGTACATCTAGGCATTTAGTGCCTCCACCCATTGGGCTTTACTGGCCTAGCTCCTGGCAGAAACTTGACATTTTATCCACTTGCAAGTACCTAGGTATTGTCACTCACTGAAGACTTTCACCTACAGCCTAGGTGCAATATAGTGTAACAGTACCATAAGTACCCTGGACCTCAGCAGTACTTCTATGGCTCTGATGCTAAAAGTGTCCCATTGGTCATTTACTCTATACCAGGGCCATGGTCAGTGATGCTATGGCATTGATCCACCCTGGTTCCTCCACAAGTCCCATGTCTTTTCCCTGCTCAGCTTAGGCTTTCTCCAGCGTACTCCACTAACTCAACTACCTCTAACTATACTATGGTCTCCTGTGTTTGCTACAACAAAGTAATTCGCACTTTAAGCCATTGGTTCAGAAGTAGTTGGTTGGGCATTGCTACTTATGCACTTCCACATTCTCTCACTACCTGACAGGGCCATGTTTTGTGGCAAGATTTGGAGATGGTGTTCTTCCAACCCACACATGCAATAACATTTTAATTTCACAAAATTAACACTTAGTAGTTAAAATGTTTTAAAAAGTTTTAATATACATCAAAATGATACAGTTGGGATTATAAGTGGACTTTCTCTTTAAAGTGTTAAAATAAAAAAACAATGTCAGAAAAAACATTATGTTAGGTCCCGTGGGACGCCCACCTTCCAATAAGTCAGCAACCCCCAATCTCCGCTGCTTTCTTCGCCTATAGCCAAGCCCCCGTTTGCCGAGACGCAGGACACGCCTCACCGGACACGGTTGCCCCCAGGACTTGTTAGCACAAAGGATGCTGACTTATACAGGGGAAGGCAAACGAACCAGGAACAAGACTGGGTAGAGACAATCGGGCAGAGGTCATACACGGGAGATCAATCCAAGGAAGCACGGTACAGGAGGGTTTAGATAGAAGAATAGTCAGGGCTAGCCAAAGGTCACACCGGGAGGTCAGAGATACGCGGTACAGAGGAGCAGGCAGGAATCGTGGTCAAAAACAGGCAAGGTCGGTCCAGGCGGCAATCAGGGATGGTCATACACGGCAAGATTCGCAGGGAAAACAGAGATCACAATCACACCCAGCAGCACGCTATCACGGGCAAGGATCAACTGCAGAGGGAACACCTTTATAGGAATAATGGAACAGGGAGAGGGAAATGATTGGTGCAATTCAGGAACCCTGGGGCTGATTGCCCCATTCAAACTAATGACCTTGGGCTCATTGGGCCAGACCTAATTACCTCCGGCGGGCGCACTGTGTATAGCGCCGCCGGAGAGCATAAATAGAGAAGCCTCTCGCGCGCGCGCGTGTAGGAAGCTGCGCGCCGGGAGCGCGCCGAGATGACAGTGGCGCGACCGCTCCCGACGCCGCCGGAGAGGAAGCCGCCCGAGCAGCCGCTCGCGACGGAAACAGCCGAGCGGCTGCTCGCGGCGGAAGTAGCCGAGCGGCGGCCGGGGAGAGGAGACGCCGAGCCGCCGCCTGACGGAGACGCCGCCCAGCCCGCACGCCGGCCGAGCGGGAGCAGCCGGCGTGGGACCGGAAGACAGGTGAGTGTAAGGTAGTCCCGTGCAAGGTGATCCGCAAGGTGGTCCCCGTGACACATTAATCCTACACCTACACTATATACCTATCATATGAAGGGTTAATGCCTACAATCCAGCATTCCCTAGGCTATAGCAGTACATTGAACACATTAACCCTTCATGTAACTTGTGTCAGACACATGAGCTGATCCACACACATGCCTTTCCTGAATGCCATAGTAGCTGCTGTCAGAGGTCCGCTGCTGCCTGAAGTCCTTCCATTAGGTCTCCTCCCTGGTTCAGTGAGCACCTGGGAAGTGTCCCACAGCCATGCCACAGCCAAGTTCCCTGGTTTTCCAGGAAGTCATCCTGTTTTTACCCCCCTCACCCGGTCACCCTGTCAGCAGCTCAAATCACCCTGCAGCAGAACTAGCTGCCTCCCAATCCAGATGGTCTGGGAGAAACATGTTGCAGTAGGCACATACTCACAGCACCTGCTGTAGCAGGACAAAGGGTGACTTTACAAAGGCTCAAGGACTGTCCTAACGTGGGGAGTGTCACTTTGAACCCTACGTACTATTCAGTATCTCTTTAAGCAGTCTGTCTGCGTCATAAACAGCTGTGATGGTAAGCAAGCTTGTGTGTTGATGGCTACTGGCCAGCTATGTATAATCTTTCTGCCAGTGACTTTCTTCCATAGCGCAGCAAGCCCCCCAAACTTATGGATGCACTAATTGCTTATCCCTTATCATTACCCCCATGGCACCCCTAAAGTGCCTTCTGGTAGTGGCGCCCTGTGCAGTGGCACAGCTGGCACACCCCAGGTTAATAAAATTATGCACATTCTGTACAATAGCACAGACCAAAGGTCAAGCAAAGAAAACTCAGTCCCCTAAGCCCTCCGCTGGCAAAAACTATTTAGACGGCTTAAAGCGGACCTTCACTCTGAATAAAAGTCTATCTTATATGTTTCCCCCACACTGTACATACAGATTGCTCACATTAAAAATCATCCTACCTGCATCTACTGCATGTTATGAGCCTTTAAACATCCAAGATGGCGGCTTATGGAAGCCGCCATTTTATCAGGCAGCCTGCAAACAGGAAGTGCCTGCAAACAGGAAGTGACTGTGCTGCTCTGCATTCTGGGACTGCTGACCTTTCCCTGACCCCAGCTCTGCTCTGTCTGAGCAAAGCACAGCTATAACCTGCCCCCCTGTACCTTATCCCACTCTCCTCTCCTCAGTAAGTGTGATGCTTCTGAGTCAAGATGGCGGCGCCCGTATCCTAAATTCCTGAACAGAGTTGCAGCCCAGTGGGGGAAAGTATAATAAGTTAGTGACTAAAAATGTAAAATATATTAATTTTAGATGCTGGGGAATCGTTTTTTAAGAGTTTGGGCTTTTCATTAAATCATGGTGAAGGTCCGGTTTAACTCCATGCAGATGTTTTGGAATAACAGCCCGATTATGCCAGAACTGCATGGGAGTAGCCATCTTGTCACACATGTCGTAAGCATGCCAGCAGCAGCCCACACCAAACTGAGAGATAAAGGCCTTTAGAAACATGGGCATCTTGTGTATTATTTTATATAAACACATACACACACACACACACACACACACACACACACACACACACACACACACACTGAATAACCAGATGCTAGAGGGAGTGTGTGAAGTATCACTGCGGACTCTGGATTTACTGCACTTCATTCAGTCAGTGTATCTTTTAAAATGTTACAATTCTTTCAGCTGTGCAGCAGAGCAATGAGTAATCACAGCTGATGTCTTTCTAATAAAAGAGGATTGCACTGATATGTGAGGCAATTTTGACTGTAGGATTGGGTTTTTATATAAGCTGGAGTCATGTTTGTGGCAAGATGGCCGCTCCCATGCAGTTAAACAGCATACAATCTGCCTGCTATGCCATAACATCTTCTTGGAGTTAAGCCCTCTCAAATATTTTATGTCATTGACTACCAGAGTGGGGTTTTAGAGGTGCAATTTACTGGACTTGCTTTTTTCAACGTTTGGCCTGCTTTAAATTTAACACTGGGATGATGTCCAATAATTTGGAATGCCCTTACCTTGCAAACCCCACTAGATACTGGCAGTTATGTGGAGTTGTGATCCAGAAACCGGTAGGTGAGTATCAAGGCAGAGGGTCAGGATGTTCAGCAATTGGATGCCCCCCCTGATTATAGAGACATTACATTGATCTTGAGTGTTGGTCTTCTTTGAAGTGCTTGCCCTGGAGTCTAAAGGCCTGCCCCAGCATCTCTGAGCTGAGGTGCACTCCGGTGCCCAGCTATTCATATAGGCTGGTGGCAAAAGTGCTCCTGGGGATAGAGGGAGCCTGGGGACGCAGCTAGATGGATTGTCCTATCACCTGGAAAATATGAGGTCAGGCAATTGGTGATCTCAAATTTGTACGGTGAATGTGGCCATGTTGGCAAAAAGTTTGTTTTTTTTCAAATCGAGCCACGTTTGAGCCGGTGACATGTCTCCAGGTACTCAGGTGGGACATGGAGAGGGTTTTGGTACACTTTAACCCTTTAAGTGCCAGCCTGCCTAATATTTTTGTCACCCTTTGTTGCCAGACCACGTTTCACTATTTTGTGCTACATATGTTCAACCTTGATTTCCAGGGGATTTTCCAGGAAAATTATATATTGTTTTTTTCAGCAGCGTCTGAGCTTCAACATGAAATGTCTTGTTTGGCCTTTTTTTAGTGTATTCTCAATACTTTTATAGCCCTGTCGGCTACAAGCTCCGCGGGCCGGGCTCTTCTGCCCCCCCCCTGGGCTTTGGGGAGGCAGGTAATTGGGGGTGCCGGGGGTTAATTGCAGGTCACCTTGTAGCCTTGTGACTTGCCAGCCCCCAGCCTTGTGAACCGGTATAGAGGTCTCATGGATCCCTTACCAGTTCCCAAGGGGTTAACAGTAAAAATAAACACAAACACATTAGAAATGACATTTATTCATTTTTTTTTTCTACTCAGCTCCGATGTCCCGATCATGTCCCACGACGCTCCGATGACAGCTGCTGGTGATCGCTGGAGGAGGGCTGGGGGGGCGAGAGCCATCTGGCCCCCATCCAACCTTCCTCCTCCGATATCCAACAGCGACTGAGCTTCTCGGGTCGCCGGCTTCCGGGTGACAGGTGCCAGGTCACCGATGATGTCACCCACAAAGGGCGGGGCTAGCAGCCGGTGGCCCAGAACGTGAGGGAGAGGGCGATTTCTCGCCATCTCTTCACCACGGAAGAGCCCGGGGGGGGGGGGGGGTGATCGGAGCCCACCCGGTGAAGGGGAGACCCCGCGGGAGGGATCGCGGCCGCAGGTGAGTAAATGTCATTTTTCTTTTTTATTGACCAGTAAAATCATAGGTTGATTTTTAACTCCAGGCCCACAGCTAATAGGCATCCAACTTTGACATCCCCTTCATTCTGAACCACTGCAAACTCCCTGCCCAAGCCACAGACTCACCTAGCACAGTGGTATCCCCACAATGCACACTCTGCATGCTCTGCAGACAGGAGCGCACACAGCGAAGACAACAGGGGATGCTGCAGCTTGCACTTCATGTGCCACCTCACACAGGGGATATGAAGCGAGTTCAAAATTGGGATGCCCCCTGGATATACTACTAACTGGAACAAAAAAGGCTATTTGTACTTTAGTATACAGCCCAGCACCAAAAATGTCAAATAATAGCTGCAGAGTCCAACCCCAGGTTCAATGTGATTCCCTTGCCTAAAAGCACAAATAAAAACTAAAAAGTTCCATAGATAAACTGTATGGATGATCTGCGCTTGCCCAACGTCTCTAATCCTCCATGCCGATTCCACTTGTTTCACTTTAAATTGTTGGGAGGGTCTATGGCTCGCTAAGTCTACTAGAAAGTCGAGTGGCCTGCCAGTCCCCTCCTTCAGATTATAATTAGAGTGATCTCTGTTGCTAGTGATCACTCATTGATCATTGATTTGCACAGTATGTGTGTTAGACATATACATTCAGATATCTCCAAATTAAATTAGAATTATTTTGTTTACACACCCTTTTTCTGAGCCCTCTCAGAACCACGGGAAGACCCAGACCTTCCAGACCCAGACCTTACCCGCTGGTAAGCTGTCTGATAGTTCTGATCTGCCACTTGCCCAGTCCGCCTCCTGCTGCCGGTCACCTGCAGTGCTACTTATCGTCTGCTGAGTGGTGGGGTGTCCATGTGTGACTCCCCCCTGTGATTGCCATGAAACACACCTTTCTGGCAATCCCACAGTACATACATGGGCTGTGGCGGCATCCTCAGCATCCCTCCGGCCAATGTGTGCTCCCACACCAAAAAAAATACTCCTTCTATTCAGATTCTGGCATAGAAAGCTGATTAGAGGAAAGCATGCACATGCGCGGTGGGACCATCGGTAAGGTGAAATACTGGAATTCCTGTGGTCTTCACACTGGGAGGGGGGGGGTATCGCAAATTAGAATGTCCCATGGAGGAGAAACAAAAGCAGGGAAAATCCTCGGTTTTGTTCTGATTTAAGTCAGTTCAGTGTTTTTTTTTAAATTCTGGATATTTTACGTTTTTTCTATTATCGATTAAAAAGAATTAAAGATGGGTCAGAGAAAATAAACTTAAATTAAAAAATGTGTACTGGATCATTAAACCAAAAGAAACATGTATTGGGTTGATTCAGAGTCTGGTGAGAAAACGTACTTCTTTTTTTAGGAGAAATGTCTACATTGAGTCTGTTTTAGAACCAGGTGAGCACATGGTAGACAATGAAAGTGAATGGCAGTTTTCTCTGCTAAAAAGTATTTGAGTTTTCTCTCCAGGCTCTGAATCGTTCTCATTGTGTTATGTTGCTTTCTACAGGATGGTGCAATGTCGCCATCTAGTGGTTACTTTTAGATATTGCTGTAGTTGTACCAAAAACACAGAATAATGTTATCAGTCTGGTCTTTGCTGCATATTATAGCGCCACATCCTGGGAAATCCAGCAGGTTACCTGCTTCTCAGTTTAGCTTTCATTGAGGTCTGGAGATATGATACAGATTTAAACCGGACCTTCAGTATGATTTAATGAAAAGCCCAAACCCTTAAAAACTATTCCCAGCATCTAAAATTAATATATTTTAAGTTTTTAGTCACTTATTATTCTTTCCCCCACTGGGCTGCAATTCTGTACAGGACTATAGGATACAGGCACCGCCATCTTGACTCAGAAGCATCACATATACTGAGGAGAGCAGGATAAAGTACATGGTGGTGGGGTTATAGCTGTGCTTTGCACAGACAGAGCAGAGTTGGGGTCAGGAAAAGGACAGCAATCCCGAAATGCAGAGCTACACAGTCAGAAGACACTTCCTGTTTTCAGGCTTCCTGATGCTCCATGAGCCACCATCTTGGATGTTTAAAGGCTCATAACATGCAGTAGATGCAGGTAGGATGATTTTTAACATGAGCAATCTGTATGTACAGGGTGTGGGGAACATATAAGATAGACACTTATTCAGGGTGAAGGTCCACTTTAAGTTCAGAATTTTTCAGTTGCATTGGGGTCGATTCAGAGCCTGGTGAGAAAATGCACTTCTTTTTAGGTAGAGAAAATTACCATTCACTTTCATTGTCTACTGGGTGTACATTTTTATCTGGCTCTGAATCAGGGTAGACAATGGAAGTGAATGGCAATTTTCTCTCCTAAAAAAGGAGTGAAAATTCTCAGAGCAGCCCATGAACCCTCTTCACCTAAGGGTGCACTCCCCTCAGTCCACAATCCGCGGCAGTGGCATTTGAATTTGGCAACTGGCACTAGAAGTTTCCTCATTCATGGGAGCCAGCGGCCATCTTTTTGTAGCCCTGGCTGGGGCCAAATTTAGACAATGCCGTCGCCGCTGAGGAGGAGGTGAGTTACAGCAGGACACTTACTGCTGTAAGAGGGTGTCCAACTGAAACGTTGAGGGTTTCCTGTTATCCATCTGGTGATGAGCTTTACTTCTTGTTCATACATATTGTTGCTCTATTCATGCCAACTTTGTTTGAATCTGCATGGATTGTCCCTGGTTTCTGTATAAGCTAATGACTATGTATCATAATTGACTATTATATTGCTTCAGGATACTTCCACGTGTTGCTGATACATCAAATAGCACCACCTAGCAATGATATTGTATACAGCCTATTCTAGCAAAGCTTGTTTTCCCCAGCAGTTTTGAAGCTATTGTATTTTGCCCCTGGTTGTGATTTGCACTAGATTATATTAAAATCCTCACAATTTTTACAGAAATGTCCCTGGCAGGCGGTTCACCCTTCCGCCCCTGTATTAAATAGCACCACAAACCTACTTAGGGTGACCGCTTAAAGTGGACCAACACCCAGGGTGATCGGCCCGGGAATCTATAAGATTCCCGGGCCGATCACCTCCCTCACCGCGGGACATCCGAGATCGGGATGTCCAGCGGGGTGAAACCCCCCCAAAACCCCAAAAAAGCCTTACCTTATCGGCGGCGGCCTCTAGACGTTTGTGAATGGCCAGCGCGGGCGCGCGCCCTGTAAGAGTGACGTGCGGGAGGCGGCTGCGGATGCGCTGTCTTGGACGTCGCTGTCACCCGCTTGGATGTCGGCGGGGATTGGATGGCGCGGTCACGTGGGAGCGTGGTGAGGTGAGTTTTTGGGGCTTTCTGGGGGGTTTCACACAGCGGGGCACCCCCAATCGGGGTGCCCCCCCGAAGTGGACCAAAACCCAGGATAGTCAAAATCCTGGGTGTTGGTCCACTTTAATACTGTACCAACGTTTCAAGACAGTGAGCCTCTTTCTTAAACCGGACCAACAGCCTGGAACACATGAAAAAAAAAGGTAGCGCCATTTTGGAGCTTCCTCTCCCAGCATCTCAGCCGTGCTGCCGCCTGGATTCAACTGACATAACTGACAATGTACAGTAACAGGAAGCCCAGCAGCAGGTCGCCTGCAAATGCATGAGCCAGAATTTTGTTTCTAAAATGTACTACAGAGAGCGTTAGAATCAGGTAAATGAATTTGTAGGTGCAGCAATTTAATTTGCCCTGGGGAGGGATGCATATGAGCACTGTTTCTTGTGTTAGTCTGGTAAGTAATTTTTGACCGTTGGTCGGGTAGTAGTGCGCATAAATAGTGCCTGAATGTCCATGGAGTGGAGTAGACAGGCGTGTCTCCCTTACATTAGCCCTCCAGGGTGTAACTTGAGGGGGGCCCAGAAGGTAGGGGGGGCATCATTGTTGCTCCTCCACATTATTTATCATATTTGTGCTCACTTGGGATCACATAGAGAAAGAAATCACCATTTGTATCTGCTGTTTCAGTATGTAATTGTCTAGCTGCATCCAATTGGGTTAAAAGACAGAAAAATATGTACTGTAAGAGCTGTGACAGGGCCCTGTCACATTTAGTTACGCCACTGCAAGCTGCAATGTCAATTCCAGGGAGGCCATCCTAGGCACCACCCAATCTGCTGCTGGTTGTTGCTGATGATCGGGGCTGGCTGCAGGTTTACGTGGGCCCTCGAGCACCATGGCCTCAGTGGGCCCCTTTGCGGTAGAGAGTCTCGGGTCAGGGGTCTATAAATTCCATGGCAAAATCTAAGAAGGGCTGCTTGCCCTCCAACCCCCTATTGGCACTGTCTTTTAGTTTGGCCCTACTTAAATGGATAGACTGGCAGAGCTGGAAGGTAGAGGGGTAGATGGGCAAAGCGGGGAGGACAGGGATGGAGAGGTGTAGAGCTGAGGGGATGGGACAGAGCTGAGGGTAGAGGGGCAGATGGGGCAGAGCTGAGGCTGGGGGGGGGGTGGGACAGGGCTGTGGGGCAGAGCAGAGGGGACAGGAATAGATGGGGCAGACCTGGGTGGACAGGGATGGATGGGTCAGAACTGGGGGGGACAGGGATGGATGGGGAAGAACTGGGGGGACAGGGATGGATGGGGCAGAGCTGGGGGACATGGATGAATGGGGCAGAACTGGGGGGACAGGGATGGATGGGGCAGAACTGGGGGGACATGGATGGATGGGTCAGGGCTCAGGGGATAGGGATGGATATAGCAGAGGTGACAACCAATGGGGCAGAGCTGAGAAGACAGGGATGGATGGAGCATAGAGACAGATAAAAGTGTGTGCACTGTGTAACTTGCATTACCTTCTTCCAGTGAGTGCAGTACTTCCTGTTGCAATGCTGGGGCCAGGTAGCAGGGGCGGGACTTGCAGGGAGACTCATCTCTACAGGGCAGCACTGGTCCTAGATCAACACACAAAGCAGCGCAGAGCTGAGCAGAGGTTAAGGGGTGGAGCAACTGCACCACCAATGAAAGAGCATGCAGCTCGGTCTCGTTACGAGGTTAGTGATAACCCGGCTCGCTAGGGGGAGGCAGCGCAGGGGCCCGATGCAATGTTATTGACAAAAATTTTAGGTTCTTTAACCACATTGTGCAAGCTGTCAGTGGGGCCCCCTGGGGGGTGGCGGCCCTCGGCAGCCAACCGGGCTTGCCGGGTGCTGACGCTGGCCCTGCTGATAACAACAGACATCAGGCACTGGCGCACAGAGTGCATCACATTCTGGAATCTGTGCGTGATAAACTGAACTTTATTGACAACAAACAATAGCCGTATATACAGCAGCAATATTTGTAGATGCAAACTGAAGCCTTATAGCTTGCAGGGGAACTCCGAAGGATGTGAGTCAATGTAAGTATCTAAAATACAAATAATGGAGGTAAAAGCAATGTAATGTATGTACAGAAGAAATATGAAAAATAGTACATCTGTCCAGGTTATAATTGCACATATTAGACTAGAATATACCAAGTTCATGTATATAGTGATGTCTCATAAATCTAGAAGAGCCAAAAAGAAATAGTTGGTGGGCCTTTAGTGGTATTCCCAAAGGTATTATGTTTAGGTTAAAGTGGACCAACACCGAGAGGTGATCGGCCCGGAAATCTATAAGATTCCCGGGCCGATCACCTCCCACCCCGTGGGACATCCGAGATCGGGATGTCCCGCGGGGTGAAACCCCCCCAAACACCCCAAATCACTTACCTTATCTTCCGCCGCCGCCGCCTCCCTCGCGCCCCTCTAGGCGTGCGCACCCCCGCGCCGGCCGTCTGTGAATGGCCAGCACGGACGCGCGCGCGCCGAAAGTGCCGCGAGGGAGGCGGCGGCGGCGGAAGCCGCTTGGACGTTCCTGTTCCCCGCCTGGACGTTGGCGGGGATTGGACCGGGCAGTCACGTGGGAGCGGGGAGAGGTGAGTTTATTGGGGTTTCTGGGGGGTTTCACACAGCGGGGCACCCCCGATCGGGGTGCCCCGCCGAAGTGGACCAAAACCCAGGATAGTCAAAATCCTGGGTGTTGGTCCACTTTAACTGTGTGCCCAAAGCTCTAGCAATCCTCAGTGGGGTTCTCAAAGATATGAGGTGCTCTTAAAGAGTATCAGCACCCATCCTCGAGTCAGATGCCTCGCTGTGTGAACCCCCCCCCCCCAGATTGCCATGATGTGACCATATTCCTGGCATACCTGTAGCTAGGCGCGCACCTGCACCAGGCCTTTCTGGATGGTAGACATATGTGCACCACAGCTAGAGGAAGAAGGCCGGCAGCACTCTTTCCATGCAGATTTCTTTGCCACACTGACATCAGTGCAGCAAAGAAAATCTGAATGGAATGAGCACTGCTGATTGGCTGATTGGCTGAGTGGCCTGCACATGCACCAAGGCAATGGGTAAAAGTTTAGTTTACTGGCTGGTTCACAGACAGTACAGAAGGCCAGGGATATAGTCAAACAGCAGGAAGCTTAGGCACTGGGTGCTGCTGTTTGAGGCTGGAGAGTCGGTGGGATGGTCACATTCCCTGGATAGCTCGCAGGATGTGATAATGCCTAGAGACAAAATCTCACAGGATCTTCTGCAATCTCACACTTCCCAGGCTGTATATAAGCAAGATCGGACAGGATCACTTTGGGCCCAGCAGAGAAAATCCTTCTTGGGCCCCACCGAGAACACTCCATTCAAGCCAGAATCTCAGAATCTTGCATCTGGGTCAGATGCTGTTATGGGCCAGTCCGGCATTGGTGACGGGGGGGTTGGAAAAAGCCTGTGTGTATTTACCTTGTGAAGCTCTGGCAGCTGGTGTGCAGTAAGTACCCTGGGTGCATATTGGAACATTTACTATTAACTAAGTGGCCACTGAACTGGGCACCATCTGGGGTACATAAAGAGATACTTCTTGGGGCACAGGGCAGAAACCCAGTGACAAAGTGGGGTGGGGGACAGGAAATCTACATGTAGCCCTGCAGCAAGAGGGAGGGCAGAAACACATGCAGCCCACTACAACTGAACAGGTAGGGGACAAGTATCTTGTGGTAGGTCCAGACTATAGATATACTCCCGGGTGGCCAGGGCTTATTCTTTTGTGTGGAACCCTTGATACTGAAGATGTCTTACTTAAACTCCCTCATCCATCCCAAGTGGGTATCCAAGGCTGATGGTGGCATTGCATGGGGTGCCCCCCCCCCCCCCCCCTTGGTTCTGAGAAGTGTCTGGAGGGAAAAGTTTAAAAGTTTACTGCATCTAACTGTACCAAAATTTCCGCCAATGTTAATGGCTGCTGCCCTTTAAAGAGGAACAAAATCCACCCTGGATTCTATAGGGCTCTAGGGCAGGCATATTCGCTCCCCCCTGGGCATCCCGACCGGGGGTGCCCGCTGTGTGAAACCTCCCAGGTCGCCCGAAAACTCACCTTCATTCCTGGTCCAACAGCGCATGCATGAGCAGTGGCCGCGTGTGTCCGCATTAGGCATTTGTAAATGGGCGGTGAGTTTGTTCGGGCGACCTGGGGGCTTCACACAGTGGGCACCCCCATCGGGTATATCCTGTATAATCCAGTATAGTCAAAATCTTGGGTTTTGGTCCAAAAAATACCAGCCTACCTAGAGATGTTCCTGCCTGGTGCCAGGCTATTTTAACCATTTTGCACTATTTGTGGACCCCCCCCCCCTCTCCAGCAAATCCAGAACAGGCACCAGCTATGAGAGCTAGTAAACCAGGACATATGGCTTGATTCAGAGCCTCCCCAGACCTGACCTTATTTTGTTCAGTTTTTCTGTAGTCCCATTTTCCTTCCGTTTGTCTTGAGGTCCAAATGTGATTCAGAGCCGCCGTCGGGAGAGCTCCGTTACTGATCCGTTTCTGTGTCTTCAATCGGAAAGTGTTTTTTTCCCTTCTCGGGAGCTTACAATTTCGTTGTGGGTTCCGTGCCGGTTCACACGGACGATCCGTTTTTGCCTCCTTTTTAATGCGTTTACAACAAACGTACCTTCTTTCCATCCGTTTCTGTTTTCACCCCTATTATGAAGGTTTTTACAAGTATACTTACACCTCCATGTATTTCCTGTTGACAATCTGGGTCCACGCAAGCGCACATCCCTAATCCTCCCTAAAGCTTTCAATATCCCACAAACTGACACTTTTTCCCAAACCAAAACTTACCTTACAAAAATATTCTTTTTCTTCTTCCCTGTGTTTAATGCTTACCTTAATCTCTCCTCCTTCTTCTTCTTTTTCTTCTTCCCTGTGTTTAATGCTTACCTTAATCTCTTCTCCTTCTTCTTCTTTTTCTTCTTCCCTGTGTTTAATGCTTACCTTAATATCTTCTCCTTCTTATTATTTTTCTTCTTCCCTGTGTTTAATGCTTACCTTAATCTCTTCTCCTTCTTCTTTTTCTTCTTCCCTGTGTTTAATGCTTACCTTAAACTCTTCTCCTTCTTCTTCTTTTTCTTCTTCCTATTCCTTGTCCCATATACTTACCTTTTGGGACATGTAACTGTATGGTTATGTTGTGAGAACGTACAGTGCCAGGAAAGAGAACACACCACGCAATTTTTTTTTGTTGTTTTTTTTTTTACTTAAACGTTTTTTAGTAAAATTTTAAAAACTTTTTAATTAAAAAAACTTGGCTTCATCCACCCAGGAGGCCCTTCTTTTGCCTTGTAAGTATTTTGCTTATCTACGGGTTTTTGTTTGGTCCATTTTTAGGGTAAATTTTTCCCTAAGTTATTAGATTAATGTGTCTTGGACCATGTTTTTGTTGTTTTGGGCCGGAGTTTAAACTACATGTATGATATATTGAAAAAACTTACAAGGCTTGGGGCCAACAGGGCGTCTGGGGCGCAGCCTCCTCCCTGGGTCCACCATCTCGTCCTGCTGTGAAGCTGTTGGGATCAAAAACACAAGGATATTATTGACTGTTTGTGCCTCCTGAATGTCAGATTAGGTTAGGCTTCTATGCATCAAATCACTCACCTTCCCCAGGCACCTCTTGAGGTTTGAGGTTGAGGTTTGCCTAAAACTGCAGGCAGCCAACCAATTTGGTCATACCTGCAATTGCATGCCCCTTCCTTGTGGTGCGGGCTAACCATGGCCGCAGCTGCCTATACAAGTCCTGGAGAGAAACACGGTTAAGGCAGGTGAGCTCGAATAGCTCAAGGTCATGCATGCCATCGATGTCCAGACGTGTTCGGTGCAGCCTGGTTTCTGCCATGCTCAAAAGAACCAGGCCACGTAGCTGACGCCTTTGATGCTCGCGCACAGCAGAATGCATTCCAAAGTGACGGAGCACAAATATGGCTGCTAACACTGGCCGTAAGTTGAGCGCCCACACCCTTGTTATAATGGGCTGCTTTCAATCGGAAATCAAGGCTCTGAATCATTAAAAAAAACGGAGCAATCAACGACAAGTCCGTTTTCACGGAGTCCTGCCTCTTGCGAGCCGACAATCGTAAAGTCGCATGCCGAAACACCTGAGCGCACACACGCACACAAAAAGCAACGGAGCACCCTTTCATGCCCCGATCACAGCCCAAAACCAACGGGAAAACGTACGGGATAGCTGAATGAGGAGGCTCTGCATCAGCCCAATAAAGGCTGAGCGGCCACCCCCTGACCCTGAAGGATACAGCCCACATGAGCACAGGGCTCTTGGGGATGCAGGTAATCAGGAGGGGGTTTTGGCAAGTAACCTGCTTGGATACAGTAATCATTTATTGATGCAGATCTACATGTTACACCTCAAAGAGGGACAAATGAGAACACGGAGGGGAAGAGGGACATGGACTCAAGAGAGGGACAGTCCCTACAAATCAAGGACACTTGGGAGGTATGTTTTACGCCCTTGGCAGTTGAAGGGTTAAAGTGGACCTATCACCTCCAAGACCAGCCCTTGTGTCTAAAAGACTGCAGGGCCAGCCGACTAAGTTCCCATAGCAGTGTCCCAAATCAGGATGTCTCACTGTGTGAACTCCCAGACCCCCACGCACGCTGTTATCACAAGTCATCAAGAAATTTGGAAACAAAATTCAGAAATTCCTGAAATTCTGATTGAATTTATGATTATGCCCAATCAATTCACTCATCCCTAGTCCTGACACACCCTGAAGTGACCCAGTGAGACTCTATTGCCCAAGAGCCCAAATAAACCTGGAGTCATAATCCAAAGCATCTATTAATCTGGAGCCCTCTTCTATCTCAAAAGTCTACAAAGTTTATATATTGTTAGAAGACTGACTCGAAGATTTAACTGCAAGTAGAATTCTGTCCGCCCTATTCCTCTTCCCCCTCATACTCTTCACGGACCAGGACAATGTCAACCAGCTACCTTACCAATGACTGATCCAACCTGTAGGATGCTGCCAGTCATGCCGTCTGACCTCCACACATCTGGGATTCTGTCAAGACGCCTCCACAATCCAAAACACTGTCTGTCCACACTGACCTTAGTTCAGATCGCTCAGTACAGATCAGATGTGCAGACATAACCAACAGCTTTCAGCTAGACATCTATTACAGCCTCCACATGCCAGAATACCCAGGACATATCCCAGCATATGTGCTGGATATCCCATCTCATTGCAGATGCTTCCACTGCCTTTTTTGAAAGAAAATATAGCTTAGAAGAAGAAGAGGAGGGGATTCCTCACACAGAGGCAGCCATTTTATTTATGATCCCATCTTGTTTGTGTGATTGAAACATACAGTATTAACAATAACATACAGTATATAAACACCTTAAAGTTGTGATAGTATAAAAAAAAAACACGTAGGTCCATGTAGGAAGAAACCCAGTAGGGTGCTGGCGTGGATGTGACTGAAGAGGCACCCCTTAGAAGTAGAGAGGATCCCAAGGGGCCGGCAGGCCAGGGTGGAAGAGACACTGTGCTGGAGACTCTGGTAAGGTCCCTGTCTGAGATCCCTGTGCTGTAGTAAATTTTGTGTGCGGGCCCTCGTTTTTGGGGTGATAGAGGTTGGACACCTGATGAGGAGAGTTTCCGAATGGTTTACTCGCTGGCAGCCGGATGGCCCCTCTGTTGTCGCTGGACAATATGGCATCCCAGTTTTGGATACTCAGTAGACGGTCTCTACTACTAGGGGATGTTCAGCTCAAAGACCATCCAAATCCACCTCTGGAAAAAGGCCTATACTCAATTGAGAAATACAATACTGCCTAGCCCCCTAAGATGAAAAATTCTCACAACCTGTGTTCATTTCTTGATGGACACTTGCCCATTTAACCCTTTTACTGAAACGTTATAATAAGCAAGTATAGCTGTGTTGTGTCTGAAGGACACAAGACTATTTAACTCTTACACTGAAACGTCCTTATGAAGCAATTGTGCCTGTGTTTGCTTTCTAAAAGCTATGCAAGTATATTGACCTGTGAATTGTGAACTGTGTATTTGACTTGGAGTAAAGCATTAAAACATTCTTTTCATGACCCTACAACAATAAAAGAAGCTGAATCTTTTGCTTATCCTTCTTGCAGATGAGTGTCTGTTTGCGGAGATATCAACTTGTCATCTACACATGCAGCGGTCCCAATAACTTTTATCCTTTGCTACCATACCTGTGACATTTCTTGAGATAAGCTGGCACAGTGACATACTTGGAAATTACAGTTAAAGCTGACTGAATTACTGCTGGTTGACCCTGATAACTAGCATTACAAAGTCACCTACATAAAGCACTGGGTCCTGTGGGTCTCAGTATCTGTATACCCTGAGTTCCAAGGAAGACCAAACATTCCTGTTTGCATTATGTGGCATATATCCTGTTCAGGTACCAGATTAGCGATTCCTTTCACCTCTCATTCAGGCTCCCCACCAAAGGAGACTGAATAAAGACCCAGGGCCGCACCTTTAATGAGTCAAGGTGAGGCAGCTGCCTTAGGCAGCATCAAGCATAGGGGTGGCGATCATAGGCTTTATAGTGACTTTTCTGACTGTCCTTGTGCATGGAGCTCTAGTAGACCTGCTCTTGTGCACCCCCAGGCAGCGGCGACTTCTTACAGGCTGTGCGGGCCATGCAGCTTTAGTATATGCCCTCCTGCATGCAGGGAATGTGACCCCCCCTTACCTGGACGCCCAACTAGCATGCCATCAGGCACCAACATGTGACAGAGCATCTGTGTTACAGAGAACACGTCCGTAAATTGGGTAGTGGCTCCTGCTTGTCATGCCCAGCCAGCCGCTATACCACAAATTGGAGATGCTGTGGGTACAGCGCAGATAAAAGAGGCAGCGGGATGAGCGCAGTAAAGCGGTAAAACTCTGCTATTAAACTGGGCGAGTTTCTAGCTGCCTGTTGCTATGGGAGATTTTCTGGTGGACAGGGAACTGCCTCAGTGTTTTGTGCAGTGTAATGTGATATAACAATGAACAGAACGGCCGGGGCTGCTTGAGGAGACAGAACTTTGCTCGTTTGCTTGTTTCTCTTGGTTGGTCTGCTATAAAGGTGATACATGATGTGACAGGTTGGTCAGCACTCCTTTCTAGCGGCAAGCTGATAATTTGTCTCTGGCAACAGGTGAGCGTTTGTTTGAATCATCGCTAGGTCGGCGAGGCGGGACGTGCTCATGGGAAAGGGGGTATAGCAGACGAGAGCCACAGAGAGAGAGACAGCAAGAGAGACAGAGCGAGGCAGAGAGACAGACTGAGAGAGCGAGAGACAGCGAACAAGGCTAGAAGAGCGAGACAGAGAGCGACACCCACTAAGGGCCTTATTTATCACGGGCTAGCGCCAGGTAGTGTCTGACGAGCGCCAGGTACCGCCAGCTATCGGCGGCTACCGACTGAAGTACGCCCGGCGGCGGTCACAATGACGCATTTATCACGCTAAATGAGGCTAGCGCCGGCGAGAGCGACGGCTAGTGCGGGATTCATCATGAAGCTGCCTGGAACGAACAGCGCCGCTGCAAATTCCTTCACAGCGCCAGGTATGACCTGTCGCTCCCTGGCGTTGTCCAATGCATTTCAATGGAGCAATCTTTAATTAATCATAATTAATTGGTATTAATATTTTTTTTTTTTTTTTTAATGTCAAAAATTCTGAGACCACTTCTGCAATGTTAGGTTTTTTTTTTTAAGTAAAAAAATTTAAAAAAAAATATTTGTGCAGAATTGATCTTACAGGTCTGATATTAATGTATTCATATTACAAAATGATTCAAAAAACATGTATAATGTTACATTCAAAAAATATGGTTGTTTAGGGGTTAAAAACTAGTTAACACCCATCGCCGCCAGCGCACTGGGGTTTAAACAAGGAATGGACAGCGCCAGCAAATTCGGAGCGTGATTTGTTAATGAATATGAAGCTAGCCGTTCGCTCTGGCCATTCGTTGTCAGGCGCTCACATACAACGCTGAACCTGTGAAACAGCGACCCCTAAGCCCGTATTCAACATTACCGCACACCGTCTGAGTCGCTGTCATCAAGCAAACGCCGGCCAAGCACAGCGAATACTGGCTGGCGCTGTAAAAATCACGCTACAGTCGCTCATCTGTCGCTACCTGGCGCTATTAATGAATCGGCCTCCCCGTGAGCAACACAGAGAGAGAGATAGAGAGCGGGCAGAGAAAGAGAGACAGAGACATAGAGAGAACAAATGATAATATAAGATGGCAATTGGTGAAAGAGACAAAACATAATGATGCTGCATCTCAGGGAAAATCCACAAACCTCCTTACAACTTCCCTCAGTGGGGGTTTGTGGCCTCATGGACCCAAAAACCGCCACCCCAATATACTAAAATTACCCCTCCACTTACCTGCAGGGTAGCCATTTTCTATCCCCCATGAAAAAGCAGTCCTCATTGTCATCAAGTCATGGGGCATAGGAAACAACTGTCCAGCGCACATTTAACTGTTATTGGTGTGGCTTGGCTGGCTGGCACTCTTCCTCACTATGTATATAGTGCTATGCATGTGCTCACATTCTGCCTCTTTATCAATTAAAAATCACTAAATATACAATTACACAGGTGTTACAGGCACTAGAGTAAATATGTATTGGTATTATTACATAAACTAGTGGCCAAAAGTGTTTGATAACTGACGATCACTATTTTAGCATTTTTACCTCGGATGAACTCCTGGCTGTGGGGAATATGGTGCCAACGTTATCACATAATATAGGGGATATATTGTGTTGCATTGTGCTGCACAAATAATTGGGTGAGGATGTTAAATTAAACAAGGGGAAAACGCTTTGTTTTATTTATTTATTTTTACATGTATTTGGTACATTTTTTATTCAGAGTACTTTCCCTACCACATTTTGTGCAGGGTAATCTCCTTGGTGTTATATATATATATATATATATATATATATATATATATATATACTATTTTGTACAGGGCAGGGCGCCATTTTAGGGCCCAAGTTCGGGTCCCCTTGACTTTAAGCACCAAATCGGGAGGGCTATCTTGTATTTAATACTAACCAATATACCAGAAAAAGTAACAAATGTACGGTTCAGGGGCACCTTGGTAACAGTGATCATAATAGTATTAATTCCCATGTATCTGTCTCCAGGGTATCTAATCAGGGTGCCACAAAAATGCAAGAGAGAGATGCCATAGACCACATTAAGCTTGACTTGGCCGGTTGCGAAAGACAACTTATCGGCTTGAATTGTCGCATGGCTCACACAATTCCACACCCCTGTTATCCCAAATGGGGGTGCAGGTAATCGGTCTGGGTAGCAGCATGTCACCTGCTGATGGCGGCAGGAGACATGCCGGCTCCCTAACATGGTGAACTGGTCTAGGGGTCCCCAACAGAGAGGGGGACAGGGATCTCCCAGGGATCTCCCAGACGTGACTACATATTTTCTCAGAAAAAATCCCTCCATGCCCCTCCTCTTCTGTAACATGTAGGTCATGTGGGGGAGATCCTTGAGAGGCCCCACCTCACACTATTGAAGGCCGCTTCCTGCAGCTCTTTTTGGAGTTCCCGGCCAGGAGCTGGGACGGAGGAGGGGCACTGGCGGATCGAAAATGTTGTTTAGCCCTTTTGCCCTGGAATTACCAGCCCCTATATCTGGTTTACCAGGTTGGCAAGCCTTAAAACGCGGGGGGCTCCACACATTTTTTGAAAATAAGGCCTACCCCCTATATGTTTAAAAAATTAAGAAAATCAATGCATGGAGTCCCCCCTTTAAGACTTACCAACCTGGCAAACCAAACATGGTGTCTGGTAATTCTAGCACTCAAAGGCCAAACAGCCAGCCCCTGGCCTTGGCTATCAACCAGCCCTTATGCACTATAGCACAGGTCCGGTGCCCAGCACTGGCCCATTCTATGTTTCTATGTTTCTATGTTAGCTTTCCTTGTCTATTGTCCAACGCTGTAGAGTTAAATATATGCCGGCAAGGCATCTATTGATGCTCCACCAGCATTTGGTGAGGAAGGGAACACAGGTCCCCCTCCTATTGTCCCCGTCTCTGGGATCTTCCCTGTGTGACTTTTGTGTCACAACAGGGGCATAGAGGGATGTTTCCTGGGGAATAGATGCCCAGCCAGGATGAAAGAAGCGGGGACCACCATTACTACACTGCTATTGATGGCTGCTTTAGGGCATCCAAACAGCCCCAAAGATACAGCAGAAATCAGCACAGGACACAGGAAGTGCGCAGCTATAAAAGCAAGAAGATGAGGACTGGTAAGTAGTCAAAACTATTTTTGTGTTGTGTGGTTATTTTTACTAACTTCTGGTGAACTGGACCAATTTACCAGTTCACTGTGTTAGGGGGCCAGTGTGTCACCTGTCACCATTGGCGGGTTCCATGCCGCTTCCCAGCCCAGTTACCCTTACCCCCATTTGGGATGCCGGGGTGCGGAAGAACCCCATGGCCATACCAAAGTGCATAAGGGCTTGTAAAGTTCTGGGCCAGGGGCCATCCAGGGCTGCCAGCGCTTATGCCTGGTGCCAGGGATTGTGGCCTTTTGGGGAGGGGGCCACATAAAAAAATAAAAACTATAGTAAAAAAAAAAACAGCCGGCTGACATTTTTAATGATAAAGATCAGGCTGGCTTTTATCAATGAAAATAAGCATGTCAGCAATTGAAGCCAGCAGATCTGCCAGCAGCGAAAATCCCGGTTTCACCAAAAAGGCCCACAGAAAACACTCCCTGAATCAAACGGTTTTTAACTTTTGGAGGGAATTTTCACAACAAAACAAAATTCTCATAAAAAAAATCACGGCCCAAAAAAATGGTCTGCTGAATCATGAGAGTGAGAAAAAGTAGCGAAAATGTTTTTTTCTTGAAAAAAACTGTCCGACATCTCGATCGCCTCTGAAACAAGGCCATTAACTGGGACAACATCCTTGAAAACAAAAGCATGAATGCTAAATGGGATACGTTTAAAGACATTTGTTGTGGTAAATATATACCTTATGGTAAAAAATACCTGTTTGACTTACCGGATGGGCCGCGTAGAGAGGGGCTTCTTCTCCTGAAGAGGAAACACAACTGGGAAAGGTTAAAAAGCCCCACTCCTTCCTCCCCATCCTCAGTATTTAACCAAGCAACACAAATTCATGGAAAATCTGAGAACTACTTTAGGGAGGGTCACAGGGGCAGCCCTGGAGAACCGGAATTTTCTCCCATTATCCTTCAGGGTGGTCCATGGAGAGGATACAGAAGTAATTTATATTATAGGGCAGGACACGTCAAAGAACTTTTCTACTAAAGGATGGTTGGCTGTCTGACAGGAGATTTAGCCGGTAAAGTCTAAGGAAGGTGTGAGGTGAGGTTGCTGCCTTGCAGATTTCCTCCAAGGAAGCCCCTGATCTCTCAGCCCATGAGGGGACACTGATCTGGTAGAGTGAGCCAGTACATGAGGAGGAGGCGGGTCCATAAATGTGTATGCCAGAAAGTTATCCTGTCTAATCCATCTGGCTACTAAAGCTTTTGATGATGCTAGACCTCTATTCTTGCCACTAAAGGAAAAAAAGTCGACCCAACTTCCTCCAGGAGTTAGTGTGCTCTAAATAAACACCAGGCATCTTCTGACATTGACACAATGTGTGGTGTCATCCTCATCCTCTGTGTTAAGTAAAAATGAGGGTAGGACAATATCTTGGGACCTGTGGAAAGCAGAGGCGATCTTAGGTAATTATAAAGGATCTGGTCTCAAGATGGCTCTGTTTGCGAGGATTGTGCAAAAAGGCTCCCTGAAGGACAGGGCCTGAAGGTCCCTTCGTGCTAATGAAATGGCTAATAAAAAACTCATTTTTATAGTCAAAATGTTATCAGCCAGAGGTTCAAAGGGGGTCCAGGCTAATCCCCCTAAGACCAACTTCAGATCCCAGGTAGGACATCTAGTTCAGTCTTTTTCTGGTAATGGCCACAAAAAAACTGTTGATCAATTTGTTTTCTCTTAAGTCTGCCATCTAGAAATAGAGAAATGGCAGAAGCCTACGTTTTCAAAGTACTTAAGGCCAGACCCAGTTCAAAGCCTTCCTGCAACTCCAAGACTTGTTCAGACATTTAACCTAACAGAAGGAACTGAATGTTTCCACATTTTTAGATAAATCCTTCTGGTAACCCTTTTCTTGCTTTCCACTATGGTTTCAATTACCCTTGTAGAAAGGTCCTTTTTCTTTAGTAACGACCATTCAGGATCCAGACTGCCAGGTTCATGTTTTTGAGGTTTGGATAATATAATGGTCCTTGAGTCAGTAGATATGGTATTAACAGTAGAACCCACGTATCTTCCAGTGACATGTTCTTCAGTGACGTAATCCCCTTTTGGGCCAAACCGGCTGCTGTGGCAAATAAGTTGATATGAGGGGATCTCCATCTCTGAACTAGTTAAAGGTAACCTTTCTGATTCAGCACCCAGTCTGAATGTGAGAGTGGTTTCCTGCTTAAAAAGTCTGCTACAAAATTGAAAGAGCCCTTCAGATGAACTACTGACAGACATCAGATAAAACTGCATTGGTAAAAGGAACAAATAGGTCAGGGTCTGTAAATTTCTGGAACAGTTTCCTCCTTGTCAGTTTATATATGCTACTACGGTGGTGGTTATATATGCTACTTAGGTACTTTACCTTAATAGAGAGTTTGTTGGTCTCTTTAGCCCCCCTATATTAAGCCTAACATGGGTCTCTCCACATACTGGCTTGCGACTCTGTTTTGGTACTCTCCGAGTCTCACCCCCATACAGCCAGAAACATCTGCCCTAGTGCTGATGAGAGCCTAAAGCTCGAAACACGTGTCCACTAGTTGGATGTGTATGGCTGTGTAAATGTAAAGCTTATCTTTGGCATTGCCCTAAGCGTTTCTAAGGGCCTTGGATGGCACAGAGACATAAAGAGATTATTTGCATAGCTCCGTCCACTGCAAGGATAGATGGGTAATGCTATCTGTCCTTGTATTGGGTACTTTCTGGTAAAGATAGATTCCATCCTGAAATGCTTGTACACAAGGAACCGACTCAGGGACTTGAGATTAAGAATCATTCTGAGGGCTCCTGACAGATTTAGGACCAGGAACATGTGAGAGTAGGACCCTTGCCCCATACTCCCCTGGGGAACTGATTTTGTGAAAAAGATCCTGGATGACCCTGGGGAAAGCTTGTGTCTTGATAGAGTCTACTGGTGGATTTGTGATCAAAAGTCTGCCCGAGGGTATTGACTGAAATTCTAAATACTCCTGGGGCACCACTGAGCACAAATGGGTTTTGAATCAATCTTCCTCCGACTTAGGGCTTGGCGTCATGGGTGATTTTTTCAGATTGTGGTGGGGAGTTACAAACCAGGATACCCTCAGTCCTCCTGTCCATAGGGTCCCTGAGTGTACCTGAATCTTCAAAACTAAGATCCAAAGACCTGGGCCAGGAATGCATCCAACTGTGATGCCCAGCGGGACACCAGCCTTCTGTAAGCAGACAACCCCCAATCTCCACCGCCGCTTCTGCCTATAGTCAAGCCCCCGTTTGCCAGGGCCCCTAGGTACGCCTCACTGGACACGGTTGCCCCCAGGTCTTAATAGGTGCAAAGGATGTCTGCTTATGATAAAGGCCGATTAACCGCGAGGGTATCCCGAAGCCCAGGTCGTTTCACAGGTAGTCAATCCGGAAGGTGCGTCAGAGTACAGGGATGAGACAGATGCGTAGTCAGGGGAAGCCAAATGGTCAAGCTGGGAGGTTAGAGATCGCGGGGTATCCAGAGGGGCAGGCAGGTTCGAGGTCAGACAAAGCAAAGGTTGGTACAGGCAGCCGATGGGAATGGTCGATCAAGCCGGGTCGGAAGCAGATAATAACAGAATCACACCCTAATCACAAGCAACTATCACGGGCACTGAGTATTGGGCTGACTCCATATTCATTGGAGAATTGCCCACCCTGGGGGGGGGGGGAGTGTATGTGCTGATTGGTGCAACTTAAAACACTGTGAGTGACTGGAGACACTATCCAGGGGCTGGTCAGTCTTGGCAGCAAGGCTGATCAGCCCCTGATTCCCATCAGGTGTGGAGGACTCTGCGCTGCCTGCCACTCGCAGGCCTCCTAGTGGCGAAATTTACAGACTGCGGGAGGCTGCCAGAGTGACGCGCCACGCTCCCCGTCATCCAGGAGTGGCGGCCGCGCTCAGCAGCAGGAGCGCCGTGTTAAGTACTGCGTCGCCCAGCAGACGCTCGCCACGGGCCCCCTGGCAGAGGTAAGTCCCTTACACCAACTTTGGACATTTGGACCAGGGTCCTGAATCAGTCTCCTCAAATGGATTCCTGCGTTTAATGGTATTGGGGAGAAAAAGCATTTTTCTCTGGACACTGCCACTCCTTCCTGATCATCTTAGAGAGGGACACATGTACAAGAAAGGCCCTTTCATTCCTGGTTACTAATTTGTGATAAACTGAATCCTGGACAGATAAAGGTTGTTCCTGCTCAGAAATGTTCATAGTTTCATAAATATAAAGAAGTAGCCAAAGGCCAAAGGTTTCTTCCGAAACTCTAGTTCTGGTGCCCCTAGAGGTCCCCTTCTCCTTTGAACTCTCCACTTCGAACCCTTCATTAAGGAAATCTTCGATGGAGCATACCTGATCCTCACTAACATCAGCCTCCAAGACCTGACCACTAGGAACTGGACCTGGGGGAGATGGACCAGAAGTGGGAAGGACCAGGGAAATCTGAGGGTATCCTAAAGTTTGTGTAGGAGGGAGCAGGGCAACCAACGGAGCTGCCCTGGATATAAGAGAAGCCTTACAAATGTCCAGAGTAGAGGCCTTATCAAACTTCATGGAACCCGCAGTCTCCATTAAAAGGAAGCTGCCCCACTGTGAGATACCCCCCAGGGCACCAGCCGAAGTTTAACAAGACAGCTTGGACCTAAAAATATAAGGTTTTGCACATGGGCAGAAGCAATTTGTATCATTATTACACACTAAATAGGGATACGCTGCATAAGAGTACAATGGAAAGGGACCTAGGAGTCTAAATAAGCAATAAACTAATCTTTAGTGAACAGGGTGTATCAAGATCAAGGGGCCCATGACCAGAGCATCATTTTACTCTATAAGTCACTGGTCTGACCCCATATGGAATATTAGGTACAGTTTTGGTCACCAGTCCCTCAGAGGGACATATCAAAATTGGAGCACCTTCTAAAGTGGGCAACTAATATAATAAATGGAATGGGGGTTCTAGATTACACCAATAGTATGTCCAAAATAGGTTTCTTTTGAAAAAGAGACACCTGAGGGCTGATCTATTACCTATGTATAAATATATCCAGGGTCAATACATAGATTTGTCCCATGATTTATATATACCCAGAACTGCAATCTTAGCCAGCGGGCATCCACTAATAATGCTTCATGCAGTGCCATAGGAGTGGTTTCTGCTCTGTGAAAGCAGTGAGACTATGGAACTCTCTGCCAGAGGAAGCAGTCGTAAGGAAAACACTATAAGATTTCAAAAGTGGCCTAGATGGCTTCCTGGCATGTAATAACATTACCAGCTATGGTGACTAGACCTCTGGATGTAGATCTGTAGGATGCACAGAAAAAAAGGTCTTTTTCAGCCTTACATACTAGTGGGGTTATTTAAGAAACGATAAAGCCAAGTAGTGCCACGTAGCGGCACGTATCGTCTGGTGAACACTGGGCGCTGTATGTGAAAACCACATTTAAGAAAGTCAGTCTGGTGAGCGCCTCTAACAGCGTCATGTAACGTCACATGTATCACTAGCGGTGGCTCAGTGTAAAGCTCCAGGGCTCTGCCATACATTTCAATGGTGTTTCATTCGGTTGTGTTTAAATAGCGTGTTGCAAAAATAAACTTTAAAATCTTTTGCCCATATCCTGCCCAGCAACCAAACACTTTTATTGTTTTTTTTTGTTTATATTTATTTATGCAGAATTGTATGTGCAAGTCTGCCATTGCAGTATCATTGACATAGTGGTAAAATAATGTCATTCCATATGTTTTCGCTCTGGTGCTGGTGTGTATGTGTTGAGAAACAGACTTTTATCACATAGCTTCTAGCGCTCGATGCTAGAGCGCCCAGTTTTAGAGCACCGACGCTGGCTGTGTGTAGTTTTTTCTTGAATACGGGCTTCAGCGCCCATGCCGGATACAATTGAATGGGGCTACCTATCTTTCGCTGCAGCATTGTCCTATTGTTAGGTAGCATAGTCTTGGGCGCTTTGACCTCAGGACAACAATCGCGTTCGTGATTGGCTCTGCAATGAATCAGGGAGAGGGCTTCTACAGCTCCCTGTACACATCACATTTATCAATGCTGGACAGGATAGTACAATGCCACTTGTCTGCCTGCTAAGCTAGGTCACAGCGCCCGACACCCGCTTGCAGAGTCTACTAGCAGTTGCTCTAAGTGCAGCTACACAGACGCTCACCTGGCAATACATGGTGCTAGTCTTAAATCAGCCTCTATGTTACTGTATTACTATGTTAAATCTACTGCAGCTCATCATGGTTTTAGAATGGATCTTTTCTTTTGCTTTATACTGCCATGCCTATTGTAAGTGTTCCCTTACATATTATTATTATTCGTTTGTAAATAGTCTTTTAATTACATTTCCTAAAATTATATATATATATATATATATATATATATATATATATATATTATATTTTGTTTTGTAATTGTTTTCTGCTTCTCTAGACATCTCTTAGTTCTGCCTCTGAAATGTGCTCCAGTGACAAATAAACATAAAATGGTTCCTTATTAAGATGCATCAATGGGTTATCATTGTAATGCAAACAAAGGAGCTGCAGGATTTAGCTGACATTTATATGGTAATGTCAAGTTTAATATCTTTTGTGTTTTATTATTCTGTTCTATTTAGATTACAATATTCTAGTTAATTTTTTAATGTTAATCTTAACTGCACTCTGACAAGACTGACATTTTTTTGATGGTTTTATTAGCAGCACTTGCGTTTTCATAGATGTACACAGAGGTTGTTTTTATTTTTTGTAATACATTGCACTGAAGTTATCAGAAGAGTAACAAACTAAACATTAAAATAAATATTTCAACATCCAGAATAGGGGGCATGTATAGTACTTTGATTATACACTACGGGGGTTATTCAAGAAGGGATAGCGCCAGGTAGAGCCTCGTAGCGACAGGCAGCGTCTGGTGAACACCGGGCGCTGTACGCAAGACCACATTTATGAAATCTGGTGAGCGACTCTAACAGCGCCATGTAGCGTCACACGTATTACTACAGGCGACTCAGTGTATAGCGCCGGCGCTCTAGCTTCCAGGGCGCCAGGTATTACCTTTCGCTCAGTGTCCCATACATTTCAGTGGCTGTTCATTTGCTTGTGTTTAAACAGCGTGTTTGACAATTATTTTTTTTTTTTTTTTGCTCATATCATTGTGTGACCTCTCCTGGCTGCAAACAAGCCCTTTTAGAAACTTTTTTGACTTTTTATGTTTTTATGCAGAATTGTCATTACAGGTCTGGCACTAGTGTTAATGTCACAGTGTTAAAACAATGTTATTCCATGTGTTTTCGCTTTGTTACTGGTGGATGTGTGTTCAAAAACATACTTTAATCACACAGCGTCTGGTGCTCTATGCTATAGCGACTAGATTTAGAGCGCTGACGCTGTGTGTGTGTTCTTTTTTTGCTAAGTATGGTGTGGAGCGCCGAGAGTCGGTTGCACTGAGCTGGCGCTACCTTTCGCTCCCTGCAGCGCTGTACTGGTGTTAGAGTGTCCAACACACATCACATTCATCAATGCCGGCCAGGTTGCTAGAGTGACCAAGATTCTCTTTTACAGCGCCCGATACCCACTTACAGCATCTTCTAGGGGTCGCTCTAAGCGCCGCTATACAGACGCTCATCTGCCGATACCTGGCGTTAGTGGTGAATCAGCCTCAAATTGGCAAATGCCCCTTGGGAAGTCGTATATTGTGTAAGGGTCCTTGCTCTGTGTACTGCGCTGTGACTCCAGATGCACTGCAGTGGTGGTCCCATAGGCCAGCATTCATAGTTTTCAGGTACCCCAGCAGAAAGAGAAGGCAGTGACTTTCAAAGGACTGGTGGTGACTCAACAGGAGGTGACTGCAGGAGCAGCGGAGACCATCAGGAGCAACGGGGACCATCAACAATGGTCTGCAGGATGACAGTGAGTACAAACTGTTCAGCAGAAGATTGTTTTACCTGCACTGCCCTTATAGGCTGTGCCGAGTTGCGATGTGCTTCCTCTGCATTTTGCAAATCGCTTCATGCATCGTTTTGCCCAGAGTATAGTGTTGTGAAAGAGCCATTTTTTTCAGTGGGCACAATTATCTTTCTGATTTTCTAATACAAGCGGTAAGATGTGGATAATTTTAGGCTATGCAGATCCAAAGGTAACATGTATGAGGGGGCATGTAAGGGAAAATCCCACTGGATGGGGGCATATTTGCAGGAAGTTGGCATCTCCTTGTGGGAGAGCTTGTTGCCTTCAATGAGGAGGTCACCATCTCAGCTGACTGAAATTTTACCCCAACACACAAGTAAAATGCAAAAATTTAATATTTTTTTAGATAGGGCTTCTTGGGGCTAAGTGAACCAGACTAAGGATGTTAGGCACTTACTGGGCATTGCACCATACAGGGGAATTGAAAAAAAGAAAGAAAAAGTGGGGCCTTATCAACTAGTAGTCTTGTTTTTTTTACTCATACCACATTGTACGCGTTTAAATAACATGTCATACATACATTCACCTGAAAATAAGTGTAAGGGTCTTATACAGAGGTCATATACAAAGCTTATTTTTAAAGTTATGGTACATGAATTTACACAATTTCACATGTCATGTTCATCAGTGGTTTAGGAAAGGCAGCGGGCTATGTTGGGGGTCATGTGGGTACTCCATGTCTCGCTACAGGTAGTAGTGGGGATTGGTGTTCCAGCTCAGTTTGATACTGTTCAGGGAGGACCAAAACCCACCCTGGAGTCTATGAGACTCCGTGACAGGCATACTTGTTCCTCCCGATCAGGGGTGCCCTGCTGTGTGAAACCCCCCAGGTCGCTCGAAAACCCACCTTCGTTCCTGGTTCGACATGTGTGAGCAGCATCCGCATCCCCACTATCCCTTTAGCAGGGCACGTGTCTGTACCAGGCATTTTTGAATGTTAGCGGGGGATGCGGCCGCCAGCGCTGATTGGACAAGTGGCCGCACATGCATCATAGGACCGGGAAGAGGTGAGTTGACCGGAAAGAGGTGAGTTTGTTTGAGCGACCTGGGGGGTTTCACACAGTGGGGCAGGGGCAAGGATCAAAAACCAGGATAGTCATTGGTCCACTAATTATTTTTTTTTACCTTCATGCGTTTCGCCTGATAAGGCTTTATCAGAGGGTATTATTTGATATGTTGTATTGCTGAATTGCTGGATCTGGTGGGGGGAGAAGAAGGCATAAATAGTGAGGAGGGAACTTGGTAGGTAATGAGATGTAGTGGATTCAGTGACATAACAGTAACTGAACCCAAGTCAATATATTTTTAGTCCTGTCACCAAGTTAGATTTTAAGGTGCAGGAAAAATGGTGCAGAAGCATTTTGAATGAAATAGAGACCTTTTCACGTATTATAATTACCAGCTATAGGGTATTTCTTAGTGGAGGTGGGAAGTTCACCACATTTTAGTGAATCAGAGTCCCTGTCCAAATTGGACTGAAAGAGATACTTACTGTTTCTAAACTGCAGCTTCTCCGGTGACATACAGCTCTGTAAATTCATCTAATGCCATGATCACTTCCCCTGGAAGCCACACGTTCCCCATGAGCCTCATACAGAAGACATGCTAATGCAGTGAATGATTAAAGAAGTAAAGTTTAATTGAGACTAATAAACATTTTTATTATGGTGTTTTTTTCTACTACTGTTGGTGAATTGGTAGGGGGCCACTATACCAGTTTACAGGGTAGGAGGCCATCATGCCAGACAGGCTCAAATTCTCTCCAAACTGCTCTGGTCAGTCTCCAGGCTGGGGACTGGGCCACCTATGAGACTCTCATGGCAGCACATTGTGAGGAGCAGGATCATGAGCAAGAGAAAGCTGGACAAAGGTAGGGACCTGGACATTTTCTTTCTGGCTTTTGAAACTTTGTCATCAATACAATTTGCCTTAGGATCAGTGGGTCAGTTTCTTAACCCCTAGTATTAGGGGTATGACCCAAGAAATATTTGGGTACCTACCTAGAGAAACCACCCAGAGCTATAAGAAAATCAAGCAGGCTCTGGTCCGCCAGTACACCTGACCACAGTTTTACCGGAAGAAACTTGCAGTTTACCGACAGCTGGACCGATCACATGCAGGCCCTACAGGGAACTGGCGACCAGTGGACTACCAGCTTTGAGCTCACCACCGTCCAGCAGCTGAAGGAACTCATCGTGGCAAAACAGTTTTTATGGAACTTCCCAGAGGATGTCCAGAAATTCCTCCATGACTAGAAGCCAAAGGGGGCCTTGAAAAAACAGTGGCCCTTGCAGATTAGTACTCCCACAATGGGGCTTCAGAGGCCCAGAGGCCTGCCAACTGGAAAGGGAGGTAAGCCGACTGTGGTACCCGAGGCACCCTCCCCTGCAATTATAATCAGCTGTGCTGTGGGTGGGTATGGGTACCAGGAGGTCCCGTTACAACTTGCAACCCATTACCGTAGACCAGGTTGGGGCCGTGGGACTTAGGGACACCGGCACTGAGAGGACTGCAGCATGAGCTGCCCATCACAAAGGGGGTGCTTCCTTCAAGCTCTTGTCTGGGTGACAGGTGCAGGGGGAAGGAGAATGGGAAGGTTTGCTATCTTCTGGTCCCAGTTGTGAGTAACCCTACACCCCTTCAGGGAGTTGGCCAACCACCACCCTAGAAGGAAGAAAATGGTCATCCTTCCCATGTGTGCTGGAAGGCTCTCCCCTTTTAGGCATCCAGCATGTTGGGTCTTTGGGCAGTGCCATTGCGCATGTGCCAGGAGACTGCTGAAATGCGGAATCCGGGGAACTCCCAAGCGTCCATCAACATCTGGCCCGCTGTCCGTGGCCTGAGACAGGCATGTGGCCTCGACCCTGCCTCTGAGTTATTCCAGAGTGGGTAGGTTGCGCATCAGTGCATGGGTCAGACATTCTTTCGCTAAGCACGCTTTTAAAGGGGGGACTGTTAGGGATATAGGAAATATATTTTGTGCCTGACACCCCTAAACCCCCTTTTCATACCAGGAAATCCTTTTTAACAAATGCCCCTTTCTCAGAAGACTTTAATGCCATGTCATCTGCCAACTCAGGTCAGTCAGGTCTCACAGGTAAGCCCAGCTCTAAGGAGATTAGCAATCACACTTACACAGCCTCACAGAGAACCCCTGCAACATTTCTCACCTGTGGCTGGGGAACAAGTTGGGAGGGCTGATAAGCAGATTATCCCATGCTCGGAGCTGCTCTCAGCCCCCAAACTACAACGGCATCTTGTCGATGTATTGACTACAATATGGTACAGGGAATTTCTAGCTCACAGTTCATTCAATACATATTCAGAACCTGGAAGTCATAAGGTATGCAGGGATATTTATTATGTGATTTTCGGTTGCTCCGAGACTGCGTTATAGAGAACTCGAGTCCAGAACCATCTCATTTTAGACCTGGGGATGGGGGTGTTTCTTCTCGAGGATCCCCTGGATCCCCTGGACCCTTTACCAGTTCATCCCATGTAGTAAAAATAATACATACACATACATAAATAAAATGTATTACTCTAAATTTTACTACTTACCAGTCTGCCTCTCTCTATAAAAGCTACGCTCCCCCAGCAACTGTCACTACTCCTGGCTAGAAGCTGGGACAGAAGGAGGGGGACCTGTGTCCCCTTTCCTCCAGATGCCGTCAAAGTATGCATTAGACGCCCTGTCAGCATCATTTTCAATGATACGGTGCTGGACAGAGGACAGGGAGAGGTAAGTATCAGTTTATTTTCTCTGATATTTTATATATCACAGATCCACACATGCTTGCACTCATCTCATGGAACAACTTCTCTCTGTTTTTGCATATCCATTCATATACTGACATGACTGACATGGTGACAAACTGGGCCTGGACAGAATGAAAAAATACATGACCAGACCAGCCTCAGCATGTAGATTATGGGAAGAGGGAGTGGGACCAGTCATTGCAATACAGATCTGCTAATTCTGCATTGTGTGGTCAAGGACAGCTTGCCAGAAGCCAGAAGTGACCATCCCAGCCTGATATTGACAAGCCTGGCATCCTACTAAGCTCATCTCTCCTCGCCTCTGTGTGCGGCTGTTGAGGCTCTGTGTGGATGGCTCCATGGTCCCCAGCAGTGTGTGAGCACCTTTCAAGTCCGGTGGCAACAGCTGTAGGTTGCCAGTTTTGTGTCAGTCAGTATGTGTGTCCAATTGTAGTGCCCTGTATGACTGCAGCCATTGCACACCGAACTGTACCCTTACCCAATCCTATCCCCTACCATTTATCTGCACTCTGACCTAACCCCCATCACCCACCACTGACCTGCACACTCACCTAACCACCATCACCCACCACTGACCTGCACACTCACCTAACCACCATCACCCACCACTGACCTGCACACTCACCTAACCACCATCACCCACCACTGACCTGCACACTCACCTAACCCCCATCACCCACCACTGACCTGCACACTCACCTAACCACCATCGCCCAACACTGACCTGCACTCTCATCTAACCACCATCGCCCAACACTGACCTGCCCTTTCACCTAACCTCCAAAAACCACTGATGATCTTCTCACTTACCGGACCTCTGTCCCCCACCACTGACCTGCCCCCTCACCTAACCCCCATCCCCCACCAGTTACCTGCCTGCTCACCTAACCCCCCTTCCCCACCACTGATCTGCATCCTAACCCATCCTCCCTGTCTGGCTGTATAGCTGCACCCCCACCTAACCCCACCCCATATTCTGACCTGCACCCTCACCTAATCCCCCTTCCCCACCACTGACCAACACCCTCACCTAACACACTTTCTGCACCACTGACCTGCACTTAACCCCTCTCCCCAGCTCTTGACCTACATCCTCACATAACCCCCCCTCCCCAGTTGCTGACCTGCACCCTCACCTAACCCTCCACCCTTGCTGATTCCTGGAACCCTCAACTAATCCACTCAAACCAGGGCTGCCATCGGAGCAGGACTTTTACATGGAACCTTATGACTCACTGGGGCCCAGCCACCAGCACTGATGGCAGCTCCATGCACTTTTGGGGATTCCAGTGACTCCCTACTTACTGCAGCATGCCACTGATCAGCCCTGTTCTGTATTTTTGGGGGGCAGGCTGTATGAAAACATTCTAATGCCCATAAAAAGTGGTCTGTTGGAGCCTTGATATTCTGATATTACAGTTATATGGGGCACTGGACCACTATTCTGCACTCTCATCTAACTCCCATTCCTAGTTGCTGATCAGAGCCAGAACCCTTTACCCATTTACCCTAGAACCCCAGAACCCCCAGTATGAGAGGACTGTATAGGCGAAAAATGGGCCCTTAGACTGATTTTCTCTGGTGGGCCCAATGTACTTCCGTCTAACTCTGATGTTGCACCATTGATAAAAAGTTAACTTTACAGTAGGCGAATAATAAAATAGAAATGCTCTTTTTACATGAATGAAGCTGAATTTCCCACCTGGTGCTAAATGAAAGGGATGATTCAGCACCAGTTGTATAAATTGTGCTTCTTTTTTTATTATGTCCCTCTTGTAAAGTGAACTTTTTACAAATGTTGTTGAATGGACCCTATTTTGTTTGCTTAAAGCGGTCCTTCACTCTAAATAAGAGTCTATCTTATATGTTTCCCACACCCTGTACATACAGATTGCTCACATTAAAAATCATCCTACCTGCATCTACTGCATGTTATGAGCCTTTAAACATCCAAGATGGCGGCTCATGGAACATCAGGCAGCCTGCAAACAGGAAGTGACTTCTGACTGTGCTGCTCTGTATTCTGGGATTGCTGACCTTTTCCTGACCCCAGCTCTGCTCCGTCAAGTGTGATGCTTCTGAGTCAAGATGTCGGTGCCTGTATCCTAAAGTCCTGAACAGAGTTGCAGCCCAGTGGGGGAAAGAATAATAAGTAAGTGACTAAAAATGTAAAATATATTAATTTTAGATGCTGGGGAATCGTTTTATAAGGGTTTGATCTTTTCATTAAATCATGCTGAAGGTCCGGTTTAAAAGTATAGTAAGAACCAGTGAGACAAAATCGCAGTCTTACAGTATTGTGCAGCGGTTCTTTTTAAACACTAGATGGTGCTGTAGCACAGATAATATGGTTAGCATGAGAGGCGAGTGGGGATGCGAATGAAAATGAGTGGCAGTTTTTTATATTCAAATTTATTTAAACATCCTTAGTGAATTTGTTTTAATCTAAATACAATTTTCAAAATGTCAAATGTCAACAAGAAAAAGTAAATACAATATCCTAAATATGCCTCATATGACGAGAATGAATGGTCGCGATCACAGCTGCCTCAAGCAACAGCGCTTCTTATCCAGACAGGGCAGTTTCTAGGGAGGAAAAACCCTCCTGACCCACCCTAAGGTGTTGCGCTTGTACAATACCAGTTTGTTCCATGCTGTGACTCTTCTGTAGCAGCAGGCAGTGCCCCCTCCCCTTGAATGAGCCCAATATAAGAAGTGAGGGGCTTGTTGTATGTTGGGAACCTATAAACCTGGCCATTACCCATTTCCAGAAAACAGGATGGCATAAATGCGCCCCTGTATGCACATAGGCCTTGACACCCCTAAATCAGCCCTGTATCTACTGAGTAAAGGGGGTGAGAGTTGCTCCATCACTGCTATTTATACAATGTATTTAGGGCTTGGTGACCAAGTAACAGTCCAATTTAGCCCTCCTATGATTATATAATATTCAACAAACAGGCTTATGAATCCTGTAAAGAAACGAGGTTCCTTAGTTTACATACAATTGCAATTGCATGTTTTAAACCCAACGTCTCGTTAAGGCTCCCCTATATTTGAGTCCCCAAAGTTGGGACATGCAATGCAATCAAATATATTTTAGAGCTAATCACCTGGGAAGCTGTCAGCCTCCCTTTAGAACCCTACACAGGGTAAGATCCATAATGGCTGAATCTCTCCCTGTGTGGTTCCCAGGCCCTATGTAAATTGTATAAATAACAGTGAGATTCAGCCACCATGGATTCCTTTCTGTGTAGTGTTCCAAAGTGAGGCTGGCAGCTTCCAAGGTAAGTAGCTCCTATGTATTTTATTGCATTGGATGTCTCAACTTTGGAGACTCAAAAAAATAAGAGTAGGGGATCCCACCAGTAGGGGCAGCTTGGCATGGTGTGGGGTTTACACGTGCAATTGTATGAAAACTAAGGCCCCTAGTTTCTTTACAGGATTCATATGCCTATTTGCTGAATATTATATATTAGTAAGAAACTGGGCAGTTACTTGGTTCCCAGGCTCTAAGTTAATTGTATAAATAATACTGATGGAGCAACCCCCCCCCACCCCCCCCCACCCCCCCCACCCCTTTACTCAGCCCGGTATCCACGCTATATTTGTCTCAAAATCTTTTAGTTTGGTCACTGGATACATGAGGCTTAGTAAAAGGACTTCTGTGGGCTAAGGAGGTTATTTAAGAACAGCTAGCACCAGGTAGTGCCTCGTAGCGCCAGGTAGTGTCTGGTGAATGCCGGGCGCTGTACGCAAAACCACATCTAAAAAAGCAAATCTGGTGAGCGACTCTAACAGCGCCATATAGCATCTGATGTATTATTACAGGCAGCTCACCGTATAGCGCCGGCGCTCTAGGTTCAACAGCTCCAGGTATTACCTTCGCTCTACCATACATTTCAATAGACTTTCATTTGTTTGCGTTTAAACAGCATGTTTACCAATTTAAATTATTATTTTTTGGTCAAATCATCGTGTGACCTCTCCTGGCTGCAAACAAACACTTTAATAAATAGCTTTGACTTTTTATATTTTTATGCTGAATTCTATTTACAGGTCTGGCACTAAGGTGTTATTGTCCCAGTGTTAAAACAATGTCATTCCATGTATTTTCGCTTTGTTACAGGTGTCTATGTGTTCAAAAACAGACTTTGAACACACAGAGTCTGGTGCTCTGTGCTACAGCGCCCAGCTTTCGAGCGCTGATGCTGTGTGTTTGTAGTTTTTTTTTGTTAAATATGCTGTAGAGCGCCGAGTGCCGGACGCACTGAGCTGGCGCTACCTCTCGCTCTCTACAGCGCTGTACTGTTGTTAGAGTGCCCAACACACATCATATTCATCAATGCCGGCTAGGTTACTACAGCTACTGCAACACTAAGTTACAGCGCCCGATACCCACTTACAGCGTCTACTAGCAGTAGCTCTAAGCGCCGCTATACAGATGCTGATCTGCCAATACGTAACGCTAGTAGTGAATAAATGAAAGCAACGTGTTAAATGAAAGCAATGTTGGAGATACAGTAATAACAGCTTCTGTGAATTTTGCATCTTTGAACTGCAGTTTACAGTTATGACAAATTATGCAAGTAGATGGCACTGTTACCAATGTTTAATTGTAGTCTCTATGCATTTTTCTGATGTGTTGTATTTGCTGTATATTCAGCTGCGCTCCGTCACTTCTTCTATTTCCTGTCTGTTAGCCACCATGTTAAGATGACAGTCTCTTACTGTATTCATGTTCCAGTAACAATAGAAATATACAAGCACAGCGCTAATCCAGGAAAACAAATTCTTAAAGGCATAAAAATCTTAGTTTTGCTCAAACGTATATATAAATTTTACTATTCCAGCAACCAATAAGTCCAAGATGGTGAGAACAACAGAGCAAAGTGTATTCAGAAAATCTCCCTCAAAGCACGTTATACGGCAAAGAGACAGGATCCCACGGTGCATGCCCTCTCACAACAGCGTGATGCGTTAGCCACCACCTTATAAGGGAGCTGCTTACCACAGGGTAGAGGACTACAGGCCTTTTGTTAAACAAAACCGCTGCATCCTTATTCATCACAACTTCCATCCGAAGTGCCCTTAATGGGGGCCGGGCTCTTTAGATAGATGCCACTATAAACGAAGTGTCTCTCAAACGTAAGTCCGCATATAGAGCAGGGGAAAAAAACAAAGGAAGAAACCTAGTGCAACCCCGTATGCTAAAAATTGTATCTATTTAATAAAAAGATTTGCACTTACAAACATAGAAGTAGTAATAGCGTTTAAAATCCAATCAATTGAAGGCGCAAGTGAATTGCTTCAGCTTTTCTCAATTTCCAATGGGGCCGGAAAACTTGTGATAGTAGTTCATAAAATCAATGCCATATCCCACCTGACGCGTTTCGTTGCTGTGGCAACTTTAACGAAGGCACTTGCTGTGCCCAGCACTCACGCTCTGCAACAAACAAACAAGCCTTACCTCATAGACAGCTGTTATTTGCTGGTTTGCTCAAAATTGTGGAGTTTCTGAATTCTAGCTCTCATTTTTTAGCCACATTCCCAGCTTTGTTTCTAGTCAAACCACCTTCTGCAAAGGGCACTGAGCGGCCTAAACGTTTCCCTGTGCACAGCTCACTGCCAGCAGGAAAATGCATCCCATTTTTCCAGGATAATCCCCCATGGTACTAAAGAAGTATCTAGAGCAAGGGTACTCAAATGGCGGACCGCGGTCCGAATCCGGACCGCAGACGCCATTTGTCCGAACCGCTGCCCAGGGCTGGTGTAGTGTCCCTGGAGCCAGGGGCGGGCTGGCCATAGGGCATACCGGGCAGAATCCCGGTAGGCCGGCACATGGCAAGGCCACATCAGCCCGGGATCCGGCGGTGCCGGTGACAATTGCCGGCCGGGGCTGTCAGAGCTGGGGGCGGGCACATGGGCGTGGCCAGGCCGGGGAAGGTGGAAGCGGCTCGGGCCTCGTAGGCGGGGGGGAAGGAGTGGAGACGAAGAGGCGCGGGAGGAGGAAGGAGCCGAGAGCGCGGAGCTGGCGGAGGCTTCGGGCGGCAAGCAGAGCCCGCTGCACACACCTGGAGGCCCGTCATGTCCACTCGCACTGCTGCCGCCCCCACCGCCGGTGCTGCTAGAACAGGCCTGACTCTGGGAAGAGGTGGCCTGCCTGAGGGAGGTGGCGGCCCCGGAGTCAGTGGTGTCCCGGCATCAGAGCACACTGCTGCGCTGGCTGGAGGAGCGGCTGGCCCGGGGCGAGGAGGCCATTACCCGGGACCAGTTCATCGAGCTTCTGGAGAACCGGGCCAGTGGCCGAGAAAGTGCAAGGAGGTGAGATTCCTGTCCCCCATTTACTTCATGTGTAGAGTGCAAGCTCCTCAGCCAACCTGAGCAATGAGCTTTCCTGTCCCCCCACCCACCAGTCATTTACTTCCTGCTTCTCGCCCTTCTGTGTAGAGTGCAAGCTCTTCAGCTAACAACATGCTGGAAAGGGAGACCTGAGCAATGAGCTTTCCTGTCCCCCATCCACCTCTCATTTACTTCCTGCTTCTCGCCCTCCTGTGTAGAGTGCAAGCTTTTCAGCCAACAACATGCTGGGAAGGGAGACCTGAGCAATGACCCTTCCTGTGCCGGACAGGCCCGTGCTGTTTGAGCCCCGGTGAGACACCCTGTTAGTAGCTGCGGCAGAAAGGTAAGAGCCGGCTGTGTGCGTTCTCCTCCCAGCAGAGACAGTAGCGCCCTCTCTGCCTGTAAAGTGGGATGCCCCTCTCTGCCTGTAAAGCGGGATGCCTCTCTCTGCCTGTAAAGCGGGACGCCCCTCTCTGCCTGTAAAGCGGGATGCCTCTCTCTGCCTGTAAAGCGGGACGCCCCTCTCTGCCTGTAAAGCGGGATGCCTCTCTCTGCCTGTAAAGTGGGATGCCCCTCTCTGCCTGTAAAGCGGGATGCCTCTCTCTGCCTGTAAAGCGGGACGCCCCTCTCTGCCTGTAAAGCGGGATGCCTCTCTCTGCCTGTAAAGCGGGATGCCCCTCTCTGCCTGTAATGTGGGACGCCCCTCTCTGCCTGTAATGCGGGACGCCCCTCTCTGCCTGTAATGCGGGACGCCCCTCTCTGCCTGTAATGCGGGACGCCCCTCTCTGCCTGTAATGCGGGACGCCTCTCTCCCTTGCTGCACACAGGCTGTAGATAGATGATGGCGCATGAAAGCAGCCAGTGTGTGGACCTGTTGATTGCAATTCATTATTGCCAGACACCTAACCCTCACCCCAACTGCTGGACCTGTACCCTCACCCCAGCTCGTTGACCTGTACCCTTCACCTAACTTTCTCCCCAGCTGCTGACTTGCACCCCTCACCTAACCCTTCTACACATCCACTGACCCTCACCTACCCCCCCAGCAGCTGATCTGCACCCTCCCCTAACCCTTCTCCCAGCCCGTGACATGCACTCTTACTTACCCCCCCCCCCCCCCCCGACTCCCTCACACCAAATTGGCCTTATTGCTAGGGGACCAGGGTTCTTTACTGTCGGTGTGCAGGTCGGACCTTCATCCCACGGCAGACCCTGGTAAGTGGACCTCCACTGAAAGTAGTTGAGTACCCCTGATCTAGAGGGCCTAGCTTCTGGTGGGTGAAATGAAATGAAATCCTGGCACAGACTCGGTACATTTTTGTTTATAATGTATTTTCTAAATTCAGAGGGGATTGGGGGGAGGGCTGGGGGACAGGGTTATACTTTCATTCTCTCCACCAAACATCTACCTGTTCCTATTTTTAGGAACCAGCAATGGACACCATATGTTGACTTCAACTGCAGCAAACATTTGTATTATATATTTATTATAAGGTAAACATTAAGGAGCATAAAGTCTCTGTCCAGGTAATAAAATAAAAAAGTCATTACTTACCTTTCTTCCTCCAAAGCTCCTCCGTGCAGAACTGTCTTCTTACCACTACTGAAGAACCAGCGATCCTGCCCCAGGGAGACATGGTGGTATCCATCAGGCTGGCTTCAGGCCCCAGTCTTCCACTGCCCATCCATCGTCCACTATGTGCCATTTATGAGCTGTTGGTAGTTTACATAATGTTTTGTCTCTGCTCTATAACATTTTGTATTTCGCTGATGTACATCACTCTTAGGATAATTATTTATGGATAATATGGTATTGCTGCTCCAAATTTTAGGGGCTTTCAGTTTTTCGGTGTTTTTAATATCTTTAAAATTTAGTTAATAATGGTGTAGTATATTTGGTCTGTTTCTGGATGTCTACAAATGTTCTGTGTTTTTTATTTTAAAATAAAATTAAAATAATATTTGTAAATAACAATGACTATGTATTTTTCATTAAACCGGACCTTCAGTATGATTTATTGAAAGGCCCAAACCCTTAAAAAACTATTCCCCAGCATCTAAAATTAATATATTTTAAGTTTTTAGTCACTTATTATTTTTACCCCACCGGGCCACAACTCTGTTCAGGACTCTAGGATACGGGCGCCACCATCTTGACTCAGAAGCATCACACATAGTGAGGAGAGGATAGAGGATAAAGAACGGGGGGGGGGGGGGGAGCTGTGCAGATAGGATGATTTTTGATGTGAGGAATCTATATGTACAGGGTGTGGGAAACATATAAGATATTCTCTTATTTTGGGTGAAGGTCCACTTTAGTTATGACTAGAGATGAGCGAACTTTTGAAAAATTCGATTCGACTGATTCGCCGAATTTTCCGACAAAAATCGTTTCGACCCGAATAAATTCGCGACGAATCGCTATTAAAAACGGCTATTTCTGAGCCTCCTACAGCCTCAATAGGGTTGTAAACCATTCAGCCTTGCTGTAACACGCACAGGATGCGTGCTGGGTTAGTTAAATAATACTTTGAAGAAATATCACATGCAGATCAGAGGCATCGCTAAAAGAATCGCAGAGCGGCACAATTGCAGAGAGTTGAAGTGGCATCACTATGAGGGGCAGAAGGAGCCCAAATATACACTGGAGTTGGCCTCAGGAGCCCAAAAATTGGATGAATCACACCCTGGAGTTGGCAGGAGTTGGCAGCAGCAGCAGCAGGAGCCCAAATATACACTGGAGTTGGCTTCAGGAGCCCAAAAATTGGATGAATCACACCCTGGAGTTGGCAGGAGTTGGCAGCAGCAGCAGCAGGAGCCCAAATATACACTGGAGTTGGCTTCAGGAGCCCAAAAATTGGATGAATCACACCCTGGAGTTGGCAGGAGTTGACAGCAGCAGCAGCAGGAGCCCAAATATACACTGGAGTTGGCTTCAGGAGCCCAAAAATTGGATGAATCACACCCTGGAGTTGGCAGGAGTTGACAGTAGCAGCAGCAGGAGCCCAAATATACACTGGAGTTGGCCTCAGGAGCCCAAAAATTGGATGAATCACACCCTGGAGTTGGCAGGAGTTGACAGTAGCAGCAGCAGGAGCCCAAATATACACTGGAGTTGGCCTCAGGAGCCCAAAAATTGGATGAATCACACCCTGGAGTTGGCAGGAGTTGACAGTAGCAGCAGCAGGAGCCCAAATATACACTGGAGTTGGCCTCAGGAGCCCAAAAATTGGATGAATCACACCCTGGAGTTGGCAGGAGTTGACAGTAGCAGCAGCAGGAGCCCAAATATACACTGGAGTTGGCCTCAGGAGCCCAAAAATTGGATGAATCACACCCTGGAGTTGGCAGGAGTTGGCAGTAGCAGCAGCAGGAGCCCAAATATACACTGGAGTTGGCCTCAGGAGCCCAAAAATTGGATGAATCACACCCTGGAGTTGGCAGGAGTTGGCAGCAGCAGCAGCAGGAGCCCAAATATACACTGGAGTTGGCTTCAGGAGCCCAAAAATTGGATGAATCACACCCTGGAGTTGGCAGAAGTTGACAGTAGCAGCAGCAGGAGCCCAAATATACACTGGAGTTGGCCTCAGGAGCCCAAAAATTGGATGAATCACACCCTGGAGTTGGCAGGAGTTGACAGTAGCAGCAGCAGGAGCCCAAATATACACTGGAGTTGGCCTCAGGAGCCCAAAAATTGGATGAATCACACCCTGGAGTTGGCAGGAGTTGACAGTAGCAGCAGCAGGAGCCCAAATATACACTGGAGTTGGCTTCAGGAGCCCAAAAATTGGATGAATCACACCCTGGAGTTGGCAGGAGTTGACAGTAGCAGCAGCAGGAGCCCAAATATACACTGGAGTTGGCTTCAGGAGCCCAAAAATTGGATGAATCACACCCTGGAGTTGGCAGAAGTTGACAGCAGCAGCAGCAGGAGCCCAAATATACACTGGAGTTGGCCTCAGGAGCCCAAAAATTGGATGAATCACACCCTGGAGTTGGCAGAAGTTGGCAGCAGCAGCAGCAGGAGCCCAAATATACACTGGAGTTGGCTTCAGGAGCCCAAAAATTGGATGAATCACACCCTGGAGTTGGCAGAAGTTGGCAGCAGCAGCAGCAGGAGCCCAAATATACACTGGAGTTGGCTTCAGGAGCCCAAAAATTGGATGAATCACACCCTGGAGTTGGCAGGAGTTGACAGTAGCAGCAGCAGGAGCCCAAATATACACTGGAGTTGGCCTCAGGAGCCCAAAAATTGGATGAATCACACCCTGGAGTTGGCAGGAGTTGACAGTAGCAGCAGCAGGAGCCCAAATATACACTGGAGTTGGCTTCAGGAGCCCAAAAATTGGATGAATCACACCCTGGAGTTGGCAGGAGTTGACAGTAGCAGCAGCAGGAGCCCAAATATACACTGGAGTTGGCCTCAGGAGCCCAAAAATTGGATGAATCACACCCTGGAGTTGGCAGGAGTTGACAGTAGCAGCAGCAGGAGCCCAAATATACACTGGAGTTGGCTTCAGGAGCCCAAAAATTGGATGAATCACACCCTGGAGTTGGCAGAAGTTGGCAGCAGCAGCAGCAGGAGCCCAAACATTACTTTAAACAGACCCTGGGGTTGGCCTCAGGAGCCCAAAAATTGGATGAATCACACCCTGTGGAGAGTCATGTGGAGAAAAAGTAGCTTAGTTAGTAATATCTACATAAAATTATGAATAAACAAATGCAAAAGTTTGCCAAAGTGAAGTTTTGTTTGAGGGTGTGTTTCCACCTTTTAATTAAATCAGAAACAAGAAGGTGTCATTGCCTCTGACTAATTAGCCCTCAAAAATTCTTGGAATTTTTAATCTGGAATCATGTCTGATCCGTCTTATCCGAAGAATATTAATAAAAAGTAAGAGTAACGTAAAGGATTTTTTATCAATACTTACTTGTGGTCCGATGCGGAGGAATGTCTGTAACTTGAGAGCAGCGCCTTAAATCTGTTTTGCACGATCCATCTTTCTTGGTCTGGCCCCGTCATCAATCTACTGGAATACATCAGGCATTGTTGGGAGGAAAGCTTGGCTGATCCATGCGCCATTCATTTCCACGCAGGGCAGTCTCTGGAAAAAAAAAGTCTGTATAAACCAGGGTCTTTTTCATATAAAAACAAATGGTTATTCTTGCTTTTCAACCATATGTTCCACAGCTTTACCAGTCATTGTGTCAGCCAATGAAGCAACTTTGTCTGGAAGTGCTGCAAAAGCAGTCCACTGCATCACAAGTGGCATCTGACACCCCCAGTCAACTGTCTGCCTGTTATGCTTTGGGTTCAGCTCCACTATCCATTGATCTGATATCCAAGATCTGATAATCATAAAATTCAGCAGCTACTGCCCAGCCAAGAAGTGGAGGAGACACTCGCCTCTTCTTCCACTATCCGGCAACTAGTGATGAGGAGAGTGTCGTGGGAGGAGGTGTTGCAAGCCGAGGTAGTGGAAGAGGGTCCCTGGAGTCTGCGGCGGTGGCGGCGGCAGCAGCAGCGAATTATTGCGGACTGTTGGTAGGAAAAATCAGCTACTCAGCGATGTGGCAGTGTTCCATGCAGCATCCTGTGGAGAAAAAGTAGGTTAGTTAGTGTATATACATAAAATTATGAATAGACAAATGCAATAGTATTGCGAAAGTGAAGTTTTGTTTGAGGGTGTGTTTCCACCTTGCAATTAAATCAGAAACAACTAGCTATCATTTGCCTCTGAATAATTAGCCCTCAAAAATTCTTGGAATTTTTAATCTTGATGTCTGAGGGATTTCTCCTCTCAGACAGCGTCACCATAAGTCCAGCCTGCTGCATTACCCAGTGGTGGACCTTTCAGAGAACTGATGGCTTGTGCCGAGCCGAGGTGGAGAGTCACATGGCATGGTTGTTGAACAGAAGGTGGGCCAGTCCTTTAGCCTGTCAGTGTGTACCAAAGTGCACAGTGTTGTCTACGCCTGGAGCTGTAACTATAGACTCATGGTGGACAATATATATCCTTTTAGGCCCCCTTGGTGATTGTTGTTTCACGCTGTTCTTCACATGGTTTTCCTTGACCATCAGAGTCACACATGGGAGGAACTACTAAAAATGAGAACTCAATCCATGAAAGCATTGCTTAATCCACGAAAACTGCAAATTTGGACCCATGGTGACTGACACTTGGAAGAACATCTTGTTTGCGCTGCGACAAGGAAGCCAGAGTCATGCGTCCTGACATGGCACACGTGTTCAGTCTAGTTTTGAAGTCTTGCCCCCATCTGAAAGACATCCGAACAACAGGAAAGAAAGTTAGCATGCACTTCTGGCACTCCTACACCACCAAGCACAACCTTATTGAGCCTCAGCGTCACAAAGGTGTACCCCACCATAGTCTGATTTGCGATGTTTCCACCCGTTGGAATTCCACCCTCCATATGCAGGATCCACTATAGCAGTGGTCCCCAACCCTGTCCTCAAGGCCCACCAACAGGCCAGGCTTTGCAGATCTCCACAAAGATGCTCAGGTGGAGTAATTAGTGCAGCTGCAGAGCAATAGAGCTGGCTATTTGGAGATCCAAAAAACATGACATGTTGGTGGGCCTTGAGGACAGGGTTGAGGACCACTGCACTATAGGAACAGAGAAAAGCCATCACGGATTTCTGGATGATCCAAACGGATAGGGGGACACCCCTGTGTAAATTCAATGTAAACCATTGGCAGCTCATACGTGACACCGACCGTTTGTTTAGGCCCTTTGAGGAAGCTACATTATTAGTCAGTTGCCAGGACTATGAGATGAACGATGAGATTCCACTGCTTCATGTACTACAACACATGTTGGAAAGCATGGCTGGTCAGGGCACTGGAGACATGGCACATACATTTCACAGCCACATGAAGCCTGTGGGGGCTGAAGTGGAGGAGGAGGAGGGGGTGGGGCACAGCAAACCACAGTTTAGGTTTCACAAAATGACCATTTTATCTAGTCATCTGACAGGAGAGGAGGTGCAGCCACAGGAGCTAGAGGGTTGTGAGTAAGGCGAGACAGAGGACCCAGACACACCATGGCAGTTTACAGTGGAGATGGAGACAGGTAGTCCCTCCGAGTCACTTGCACAAATGGCACGATGCATGCTCACATGCATGCGTACTAGTGAGCGCAGAATTGTCTCCATTTGTCAGCGGGAAGACTTCTGGCTCTCCAACTTATTGGACCCTCGCTTCCGGCACAAAATGGGGGCATTTTTTACGCCCACTGAGAGGGAGGAAAAACTGACCTACTACAGAGACATCCCACGTAGTCAGTTGGGCGATGTCTATTTGCGCCATGGCCCATACTCCCGCAGGTCTGACTCTAGGGGAACTTTGCGATCACCTTCCACTGCCATGGCTGCTGGGGGGGTGGAAGGAGCAGCAGCAGCTCCATCAGCAGCAACCTCAGTCTTCAGTCGCTAGTGAGTAGCTTTCTACACCCGCATAGTGAGTCTACTCATGAGAAGCAGGAAGACCTGGAGCTGGACCTCAAACAGCAGGTCATGTCATACCTTGACATGACCATGCCAACACACCTTCAAGATCCACTGGATTTGCTGGGAAGCCAAACTTGACTTGTGCCCGCAACTAGCAGAGTTTGCCCTGGAAAAGCTGTACTGGCCGGACAGTAGTTGATTTAGATGGCAACTGGGCTGCTCTATATAACGAAGCAAAATGGCAAATTTACCTCACTATATAAGCTATTGCCCCTCAGATTTACACAGGGGCTGCTCTATATTATGCTGCAAAATGGCAAATTAACCTCACAATATAAGCCATTGCAGCTCTATATAAATAAAAATAAATAAATAAAAAAAGGGCCTGTAGAAGCTTATTTAGTATAACAGATAGGGTGACATGTGCTGGTTTGGGATGCCCATATGGGCTAGTGTTTTGGCAGCAGTACAAAAACCAATGCAAAATGCAATAGCTTAATAAAGCTGATGCTGATCAACGCTTATTTAGTATAACAGATGGGGTGCAACATGCAGGTTTGGGATGCCCTGCGGCCTGGTGTATTTAAAGCAGACCAAAACCAATTCAAAATGCAATAACTTAATAAAGCTGAGGCTGTAGATGCTTATTTAGTATAAACAGGTAGGGTGCAAGGTGCAGCTTTGGGGTGCCCTGCGGCCTGGTTAAATGAAAGCAGTCAAAAAGGAAGTGCAAACTGAAGTAGCTTAATGAAGCTGATGCTGATCAACGCTTATGTTGTATACCAGATAGGGTGCAAGGTGCAGCTTTGGGGTGCCCTGCGGCCTGGTTTATTAAAATCAGTCAAAAACAAGTGCAAACTGAAGTAGCCTGATCAACGCTTATGTTGTATAACAGATAGGTTTAAAATAGCATGTGCCTTGGGATGCCCGTGTGGCCTGTTATATTTCAAGCTGAACAAAAAGTAACAATAATCCAAGTATGAGACATCATTTTGACCTTCTTCACAGCGCCATACTTTGAAAAAAAAAAATTAATTTCATGCCGATCAATCCAAAGGTCAATGCCCCTAACAAAAATAGTGTTCGGTATAAGTTTTCCTTCTGGAAGGACGTAACCTTTAGTTTACATGGTTGGGGTAGGTTATCTTACAAATTGGGATACCCCACTGTATATGAAACCGAATATAAATGCACACCCAAAAGTGGACACTCAGCCTCCAAGAGGCCTGCTTAGTTTAAATAAGAGAGCTGCTTAGTATGGTAGGTAGGTTATGTTATGTTACAGAATGGGATGCCCCAAGCAGACTTGAGATCAGTATATATGCACACAGCAGCAGTGTGTTAGCAGGCTCATACAGGCCAAATTTCTTTAAATAAATGTGCAGCTTACAGTAAATGCAGAGGCTAATGGTATGTTAAAGAATGGGATGTCCCAAAAACCAGAGAGCACCTGGCAGGCAGCAGTAAGACTATGCACAGCAAAAGTGTCTTTATCATGCCTAATTTCAATTAGAATAGGTGCAAATGGTTAGGTTCTTAAATAGAGGCTGGTGTAGTCACAGAATGGGATGCCCTAAAAACCAGCAGTAAGTACACCTGGCAGGGTCCAGTAGTGCTATGCCCAGCAAAAGTGTCTTTATCAGGCTAATTTCAAATATGATAAGAGCAAATGCTTATATGGTCTTAAACAGAGGCTGCTTTAGTCACAGAATGGGATGCCCCGGGCAGGAATCGAGCTGGCAGGGTCCAGTAGTGCTTTGGCCAGCAAAAGTGTCTTTATCAGGCCTAATTTCAAATATGATAAGAGCAAATGCTTATATGGTCTTAAACAGAGGCTGCTTTAGTCACAGAATGGGATGCCCTGGGCAGGAATGGACCTGGCAGGGTCCAGTAGGGCTTTGGCCAGCAAAAGTGTCTTTATCAGGCTAATTTCAAATATGATAAGAGCAAATGCTTATATGGTCTTAAACAGAGGCTGCTTTAGTCACAGAATGGGATGCCCCGGGCAGGAATCGAGCTGGCAGGGTCCAGTAGTGCTTTGGCCAGCAAAAGTGTCTTTATCAGGCCTAATTTCAAATATGATAAGAGCAAATGCTTATATGGTCTTAAACAGAGGCTGCTTTAGTCACAGAATGGGATGCCCCGGGCAGGAATCGAGCTGGCAGGGTCCAGTAGTGCTTTGGCCAGCAAAAGTGTCTTTATCAGGCCTAATTTCAAATATGATAAGAGCAAATGCTTATATGGTCTTAAACAGAGGCTGCTTTAGTCACAGAATGGGATGCCCTGGGCAGGAATGGACCTGGCAGGGTCCAGTAGGGCTTTGGCCAGCAAAAGTGTCTTTATCAGGCTAATTTCAAATATGATAAGAGCAAATGCTTATATGGTCTTAAACAGAGGCTGCTGTAGTCACAGAATGGGATGCCCCGGGCAGGAATCGAGCTGGCAGGGTCCAGTAGTGCTTTGGCCAGCAAAAGTGTCTTTATCAGGCCTAATTTCAAATATGATAAGAGCAAATGCTTATATGGTCTTAAACAGAGGCTGCTTTAGTCACAGAATGGGATGCCCTGGGCAGGAATGGACCTGGCAGGGTCCAGTAGGGCTTTGGCCAGCAAAAGTGTCTTTATCAGGCTAATTTCAAATATGATAAGAGCAAATGCTTATATGGTCTTAAACAGAGGCTGCTTTAGTCACAGAATGGGATGCCCCGGGCAGGAATCGAGCTGGCAGGGTCCAGTAGTGCTTTGGCCAGCAAAAGTGTCTTTATCAGGCTAATTTCAAATATGATAAGAGCAAATGCTTATATGGTCTTAAACAGAGGCTGCTGTAGTCACAGAATGGGATGCCCCGGGCAGGAATCGAGCTGGCAGGGTCCAGTAGGGCTTTGGCCAGCAAAAGTGTCTTTATCAGGCCTAATTTCAAATATGATAAGAGCAAATGCTTATATGGTCTTAAACAGAGGCTGCTTTAGTCACAGAATGGGATGCCCTGGGCAGGAATGGACCTGGCAGGGTCCAGTAGGGCTTTGGCCAGCAAAAGTGTCTTTATCAGGCTAATTTCAAATATGATAAGAGCAAATGCTTATATGGTCTTAAACAGAGGCTGCTTTAGTCACAGAATGGGATGCCCCGGGCAGGAATCGAGCTGGCAGGGTCCAGTAGTGCTTTGGCCAGCAAAAGTGTCTTTATCAGGCCTAATTTCAAATATGATAAGAGCAAATGCTTATATGGTCTTAAACAGAGGCTGCTTTAGTCACAGAATGGGATGCCCTGGGCAGGAATGGACCTGGCAGGGTCCAGTAGGGCTTTGGCCAGCAAAAGTGTCTTTATCAGGCTAATTTCAAATATGATAAGAGCAAATGCTTATATGGTCTTAAACAGAGGCTGCTTTAGTCACAGAATGGGATGCCCTGGGCAGGAATCGACCTGGCAGGGTCCAGTAGGGCTTTGGCCAGCAAAAGTGTCTTTATCAGGCCTAATTTCAAATATGATAAGAGCAAATGCTTATATGGTCTTAAACAGAGGCTGCTGTAGTCACAGAATGGGATGCCCCGGGCAGGAATCGAGCTGGCAGGGTCCAGTAGGGCTTTGGCCAGCAAAAGTGTCTTTATCAGGCCTAATTTCAAATATGATAAGAGCAAATGCTTATATGGTCTTAAACAGAGGCTGCTGTAGTCACAGAATGGGATGCCCCGGGCAGGAATCGAGCTGGCAGGGTCCAGTAGGGCTTTGGCCAGCAAAAGTGTCTTTATCAGGCCTAATTTCAAATATGATAAGAGCAAATGCTTATATGGTCTTAAACAGAGGCTGCTGTAGTCACAGAATGGGATGCCCCGGGCAGGAATCGAGCTGGCAGGGTCCAGTAGGGCTTTGGCCAGCAAAAGTGTCTTTATCAGGCCTAATTTCAAATATGATAAGAGCAAATGCTTATATGGTCTTAAACAGAGGCTGCTTTAGTCACAGAATGGGATGCCCTGGGCAGGAATGGACCTGGCAGGGTCCAGTAGGGCTTTGGCCAGCAAAAGTGTCTTTATCAGGCTAATTTCAAATATGATAAGAGCAAATGCTTATATGGTCTTAAACAGAGGCTGCTTTAGTCACAGAATGGGATGCCCCGGGCAGGAATCGAGCTGGCAGGGTCCAGTAGTGCTTTGGCCAGCAAAAGTGTCTTTATCAGGCCTAATTTCAAATATGATAAGAGCAAATGCTTATATGGTCTTAAACAGAGGCTGCTTTAGTCACAGAATGGGATGCCCCGGGCAGGAATCGAGCTGGCAGGGTCCAGTAGTGCTTTGGCCAGCAAAAGTGTCTTTATCAGGCCTAATTTCAAATATGATAAGAGCAAATGCTTATATGGTCTTAAACAGAGGCTGCTTTAGTCACAGAATGGGATGCCCTGGGCAGGAATCGACCTGGCAGGGTCCAGTAGGGCTTTGGCCAGCAAAAGTGTCTTTATCAGGCCTAATTTCAAATATGATAAGAGCAAATGCTTATATGGTCTTAAACAGAGGCTGCTTTAGTCACAGAATGGGATGCCCTGGGCAGGAATGGACCTGGCAGGGTCCAGTAGGGCTTTGGCCAGCAAAAGTGTCTTTATCAGGCTAATTTCAAATATGATAAGAGCAAATGCTTATATGGTCTTAAACAGAGGCTGCTGTAGTCACAGAATGGGATGCCCCGGGCAGGAATCGAGCTGGCAGGGTCCAGTAGTGCTTTGGCCAGCAAAAGTGTCTTTATCAGGCCTAATTTCAAATATGATAAGAGCAAATGCTTATATGGTCTTAAACAGAGGCTGCTTTAGTCACAGAATGGGATGCCCTGGGCAGGAATGGACCTGGCAGGGTCCAGTAGGGCTTTGGCCAGCAAAAGTGTCTTTATCAGGCTAATTTCAAATATGATAAGAGCAAATGCTTATATGGTCTTAAACAGAGGCTGCTTTAGTCACAGAATGGGATGCCCCGGGCAGGAATCGAGCTGGCAGGGTCCAGTAGTGCTTTGGCCAGCAAAAGTGTCTTTATCAGGCTAATTTCAAATATGATAAGAGCAAATGCTTATATGGTCTTAAACAGAGGCCGCTGTAGTCACAGAATGGGATGCCCCGGGCAGGAATCGAGCTGGCAGGGTCCAGTAGGGCTTTGGCCAGCAAAAGTGTCTTTATCAGGCCTAATTTCAAATATGATAAGAGCAAATGCTTATATGGTCTTAAACAGAGGCTGCTTTAGTCACAGAATGGGATGCCCTGGGCAGGAATCGACCTGGCAGGGTCCAGTAGGGCTTTGGCCAGCAAAAGTGTCTTTATCAGGCTAATTTCAAATATGATAAGAGCAAATGCTTATATGGTCTTAAACAGAGGCTGCTTTAGTCACAGAATGGGATGCCCCGGGCAGGAATCGAGCTGGCAGGGTCCAGTAGTGCTTTGGCCAGCAAAAGTGTCTTTATCAGGCTAATTTCAAATATGATAAGAGCAAATGCTTATATGGTCTTAAACAGAGGCTGCTGTAGTCACAGAATGGGATGCCCCGGGCAGGAATCGAGCTGGCAGGGTCCAGTAGTGCTTTGGCCAGCAAAAGTGTCTTTATCAGGCCTAATTTCAAATATGATAAGAGCAAATGCTTATATGGTCTTAAACAGAGGCTGCTTTAGTCACAGAATGGGATGCCCCGGGCAGGAATCGAGCTGGCAGGGTCCAGTAGTGCTTTGGCCAGCAAAAGTGTCTTTATCAGGCTAATTTCAAATATGATAAGAGCAAATGCTTATATGGTCTTAAACAGAGGCTGCTGTAGTCACAGAATGGGATGCCCCGGGCAGGAATCGAGCTGGCAGGGTCCAGTAGGGCTTTGGCCAGCAAAAGTGTCTTTATCAGGCCTAATTTCAAATATGATAAGAGCAAATGCTTATATGGTCTTAAACAGAGGCTGCTTTAGTCACAGAATGGGATGCCCTGGGCAGGAATCGACCTGGCAGGGTCCAGTAGGGCTTTGGCCAGCAAAAGTGTCTTTATCAGGCTAATTTCAAATATGATAAGAGCAAATGCTTATATGGTCTTAAACAGAGGCTGCTTTAGTCACAGAATGGGATGCCCCGGGCAGGAATCGAGCTGGCAGGGTCCAGTAGTGCTTTGGCCAGCAAAAGTGTCTTTATCAGGCCTAATTTCAAATATGATAAGAGCAAATGCTTATATGGTCTTAAACAGAGGCTGCTTTAGTCACAGAATGGGATGCCCCGGGCAGGAATCGAGCTGGCAGGGTCCAGTAGTGCTTTGGCCAGCAAAAGTGTCTTTATCAGGCCTAATTTCAAATATGATAAGAGCAAATGCTTATATGGTCTTAAACAGAGGCTGCTTTAGTCACAGAATGGGATGCCCTGGGCAGGAATCGACCTGGCAGGGTCCAGTAGGGCTTTGGCCAGCAAAAGTGTCTTTATCAGGCCTAATTTCAAATATGATAAGAGCAAATGCTTATATGGTCTTAAACAGAGGCTGCTTTAGTCACAGAATGGGATGCCCTGGGCAGGAATGGACCTGGCAGGGTCCAGTAGGGCTTTGGCCAGCAAAAGTGTCTTTATCAGGCTAATTTCAAATATGATAAGAGCAAATGCTTATATGGTCTTAAACAGAGGCTGCTGTAGTCACAGAATGGGATGCCCCGGGCAGGAATCGAGCTGGCAGGGTCCAGTAGTGCTTTGGCCAGCAAAAGTGTCTTTATCAGGCCTAATTTCAAATATGATAAGAGCAAATGCTTATATGGTCTTAAACAGAGGCTGCTTTAGTCACAGAATGGGATGCCCTGGGCAGGAATGGACCTGGCAGGGTCCAGTAGGGCTTTGGCCAGCAAAAGTGTCTTTATCAGGCTAATTTCAAATATGATAAGAGCAAATGCTTATATGGTCTTAAACAGAGGCTGCTTTAGTCACAGAATGGGATGCCCCGGGCAGGAATCGAGCTGGCAGGGTCCAGTAGTGCTTTGGCCAGCAAAAGTGTCTTTATCAGGCTAATTTCAAATATGATAAGAGCAAATGCTTATATGGTCTTAAACAGAGGCTGCTGTAGTCACAGAATGGGATGCCCCGGGCAGGAATCGAGCTGGCAGGGTCCAGTAGGGCTTTGGCCAGCAAAAGTGTCTTTATCAGGCCTAATTTCAAATATGATAAGAGCAAATGCTTATATGGTCTTAAACAGAGGCTGCTTTAGTCACAGAATGGGATGCCCTGGGCAGGAATCGACCTGGCAGGGTCCAGTAGGGCTTTGGCCAGCAAAAGTGTCTTTATCAGGCTAATTTCAAATATGATAAGAGCAAATGCTTATATGGTCTTAAACAGAGGCTGCTTTAGTCACAGAATGGGATGCCCCGGGCAGGAATCGAGCTGGCAGGGTCCAGTAGTGCTTTGGCCAGCAAAAGTGTCTTTATCAGGCTAATTTCAAATATGATAAGAGCAAATGCTTATATGGTCTTAAACAGAGGCTGCTGTAGTCACAGAATGGGATGCCCCGGGCAGGAATCGAGCTGGCAGGGTCCAGTAGTGCTTTGGCCAGCAAAAGTGTCTTTATCAGGCCTAATTTTAAATATGGTAAGAGCAAATGCTTATATGGTCTTAAACAGAGGCTGCTTTAGTCACAGAATGGGATGCCCCGGGCAGGAATCGAGCTGGCAGGGTCCAGTAGTGCTTTGGCCAGCAAAAGTGTCTTTATCAGGCTAATTTCAAATATGATAAGAGCAAATGCTTATATGGTCTTAAACAGAGGCTGCTGTAGTCACAGAATGGGATGCCCCGGGCAGGAATCGAGCTGGCAGGGTCCAGTAGGGCTTTGGCCAGCAAAAGTGTCTTTATCAGGCCTAATTTCAAATATGATAAGAGCAAATGCTTATATGGTCTTAAACAGAGGCTGCTTTAGTCACAGAATGGGATGCCCTGGGCAGGAATCGACCTGGCAGGGTCCAGTAGGGCTTTGGCCAGCAAAAGTGTCTTTATCAGGCTAATTTCAAATATGATAAGAGCAAATGCTTATATGGTCTTAAACAGAGGCTGCTTTAGTCACAGAATGGGATGCCCCGGGCAGGAATCGAGCTGGCAGGGTCCAGTAGTGCTTTGGCCAGCAAAAGTGTCTTTATCAGGCTAATTTCAAATATGATAAGAGCAAATGCTTATATGGTCTTAAACAGAGGCTGCTGTAGTCACAGAATGGGATGCCCCGGGCAGGAATCGAGCTGGCAGGGTCCAGTAGTGCTTTGGCCAGCAAAAGTGTCTTTATCAGGCCTAATTTCAAATATGATAAGAGCAAATGCTTATATGGTCTTAAACAGAGGCTGCTTTAGTCACAGAATGGGATGCCTCACAGCAGACTTAAGATCAGTTCAGTATATATGCACAGTTAGTTACTATAAGCAGCCTGAAAACGCTAACAAAGGCTGGATGAAAAAAAAAAAATCTCCCTGTCAGCCAGCTCCGTTTTTCCTACCTTTCCCTGGCTTTCTGTCTGTCTCCTGTCTGTCTCCTGCCTGTCTCCTGCCTGTCTCCAGCCTGTCCCTGTCTGTCCCTGTCTCCAGCCTGTCTAACTGCCTCAGCTACACAGCGTTCTGTCTGTCTGTCACGAATGCAATAGAGAAATGAGGAAAAGCAAGATGGCCGCCGTTAAATACCGCTGTGTGACGTCACCGGGCTTGCTGGCTGCTGATAGGCTGCATGTGACTGCCCCAGCTTGCACTGGCGCGGGATACATGTCCAGACATGTCCCGTCCGCCATCTTAGAATGCCTGTAATGTAAATGAATGGATGTTAAAGGAAAACTTCGAGTGATCGAATCGCGGGGAAATTCGGATTCGATCCGAATCGAATTTTTCCTGAAATTCGGATCGAATCCGGGTTCGTCCGGATCGATTCGCTCATCCCTAGTTATGACCTAGTGCTTGTTGCTGATACATAGCCTCTTATTTCCTCTCTGAGGGAGGAGGAGACCGACACAACCTACGCGTTCAGACAGATCATCCAGCATCGGTCGGACCTGAAATGGGGGAAGAAGCCCCGGGTGAGGAAGTTTTTCCAGAAACTATTTCCAAGTGACTTGGTAATACATTCACTACTATAATCACTACTACAATCTGTGTTTAAAACAAAGTTATTCTCTTCCAGTGTCAGAATTTTGCCAAAGAGTGTGGCCCACCCGGAGACGACGAGTCTGACCAAGGCTGGCAAGATCTAGTGGACGTGGACAAATGCTAACGTCCTTACCCTCCTTTGCAAGCTCACCTGGACCAACCAGGAGAGGAAGAAGCCCAGATGCCTGAGGATGGTGGACAGGAGGACTCAGGTATGAGCATCACACACAAACACACACACACAGGAAGCCGCAGACTAAACACACACACAAACACGTTGTAATGTGTAATTCTGTGACATGTACTTCTAGATGGCCAAAATGTCCCCAAGGGTGAGCAGCGAGGGGATGGAGGTGCTCCGATCCCGCCTCAAAAAGAAGAAGGTTGGTGATGTAACACACACAAAATACAGGCCAATAAACACCTTCACTAACTACTTGTTTTTGTATTCGTCTACAGATTTGGACCAAGTGCTGTGGCAGGTCCCAGTGAGATGGGTGGCTAAAGCTTTTGCCCAATATTCATAGAAACACTAACAGGAAGCAGTATCATGTCAAATAGCATGCCATATGCTAATTCGTTCAGGTCCAAGGTAAATCACCACATATTGGCAGGTGAGCTTGTAGTGCTTTCAGATTTATTGTAGTTATTATAATGGATAAGGCTGATCCCAATGCTGATGTATCATCACTGGAAAGCTCCAGGGAGCAATATAGCCGACTATTAGTAAAAAGAGAAACATAGGCCCTTTCCTGGGCTGCGATGGAAGGTGATGACATAAACTTCATTTCTGGGTGTAGGATCACTTTAACCCTTTGCCTGCAATTTCCCTTCAAGTACATTTTAAGTTGTATAGTCAGTTTACCGCTATACCTCCCTGGATTCTCTCTTCTTTGAATCACACGTTATATTATCTCATGCCATATTCTGATATATAGGATGAAATGGTCAATATTTTCATTGGATATTCTAAGGAAACATTACTGCATCAAGGCCAATGTCACGGAAGATGATGGTCTGTCTTAAAGTTGACCAAAACCCTGCTGGCATCTTGGGCATTCCATGTAGTTTGCATGTCCCTGCACATACTTACCTTTGTCCCGTACTCTTTCCTTTGTACTCGTCACAGAACTCGTCAAGGAGCTCCATCGTGTGTGCAGAGGATATAGGCTGTATTCATTTTTTCACTATTGCTATTGCTCACTAGCAAAAAGAGATCGTTCAAGCACTCCCGCTAGCAAAAAGATGGCGTTTGAACCAGAAACCTACGCTTTTTATAGGTCCAAAAACACCCAAATCAGGGCTCTGAAACAAGTGCAAGCACAGGCTAAACCCATAAAATTCCAGATGCACGGATGCCTTGATTCGTATTTATATGAGGAACACTCAGTTTGGCGTACGCATACCATTTCCCACAAAAAAAGAAAAACTCTGCCACAAAAACGAATCATCCTCTACGGAAAAGAGATTAAATACGGTTCCTTGACGTCATTCCTGCTGTCGGGAATGCGTGCGAGAGAGGCTCTGAATCAGGCCGATGGTGGCTTCAACCATCTCATCTTTCCTTAGGGAATTAATTTCTTCCAGTCAATTTGAGGATTCTCACCACAGACGTCAGTCTGTTGGGATGGGAAGCAATTTCATTTGTCAGTTCAAGGAAAAAGGGGCAAAGAGATTCAAAGTTGGCCTTCAATTTGCTGGAGATGAAAGCAATACTCCTGTCTTTACAACATGGGACCAAACCCTGTTGGGTCACCCTGTCACAACAGTAGCCTTTATAAATCATCAAGGAGGAACACGCAGTTCAGCAGATCATATACTTTGATGGGCAGAGATTCAATTACCAGAAATATCAGCAGTTCATATTCTGGGAATAGACAATGCCACAGATTGTCTGAGCCCATAAGTGTGTCCAGGAGAATGGACGTTGGATAAGAAGGTGTTCGAATCTGTGGGCAATCACTGGGGCATTCCAGACTTGGATGTGTTTGCATCATAAAGCATATTTATAAATAAGTATATATATATATATATATATATATATATATATATATATATATGTGTGTTCACAATCTACTGCAGATACCCTTTCAAACCAGATGTAATGAATATAGAATTAGCGCTGTGTTCTCCATATGCCCAGAAAAAAAGACTTTTATCATGAATACGGGCAGGCTGATTCATCACTAACGCCAGGTAGCGACAGATGAGCGTCTGTAGCAGGCATTTTCAGAGCGCCCGCTAGTAGTCGCTGTGCTCGGCCGTGGGTCGCTAGTTTATAGCGACTCGGTCGCTGTGCAGTAATGTTGAATACATTGTGAGGAGTCGCAATTTGACCAGTACAGCGCTGTATGGGAGCCTATGTTAGCGACTGGTCATAGCGACCGACTTACACCATATACAGCAAAAAAACAGCCTCACAAAACTCTGGAGCTTAAAAATGCTTGTTTGAAGCCCAGAACGCAGGAGGTGGTGTGTTTAAAGTCTGTTTTTCAGCATCTATCCACTAGTAACAAAGCGAAAACATATGGAATTACATTGTAATAACATTGTAACATGAACCATTTAATGCCAGACCTGTAATGTCATTTCTGCAGAAACTTCTGAAAAATGAAAAAATTGTCAAAAAACAGCTTTTTCAGTGCCAGAAGAGGTCACAGCATTATTTGAGATTTTTTGAAAAAAAACGAAAAAAAAACACTCTAATAAAAGAACGTCCATTGAAATGTATGGGAGAGCGACAGGTAGTGAGAGGTCATACCTGGCGCTGTGAAAGGCTGAACGCTGGCGCTCTTCGCTGAGGCTGTGAAAATGATGAATCAGATGCTACATGGCGTTATCTCAGTCACTAAACAGATTCTGCATGATAAATGTGTAATTGTGTGCCGTGTCCGGCGATCACCAGTCGCTACCTGACGCTACCTCTCATTAACCAGCCACTACCTGACGCTATCCCTTCTAAAATTAGGGCCTAAAATCTCTCTATTGTAGTACCTCAACAATTTTCTTCTGCACAGAGTCTGGAGAACCTTTCTTAATCAACATATAATAAAGTGGTTGGGTTTTGTGAATGAGCATTTCTGCGGGAGAGGTGCAGAATTGTTCTAATAAGGCAAAGATTTACTTCAGAAAAATATAGAGAGGCCAGCAAGAACAGAGGAGCATGGAGAGCCCTGCAATACCCTAAAGAGGGGTGTTGATTTAAAAAAAAAAATTCTTCATTGGAAACATTCTGCACTTCCATTCCCAAAAAATCCCCAAGAATATTGAGAGACAATAGAAGAATGAGCCACTTCTTGCCATTTTTTAAAATTACCCATAAAATCTTATAACACGGGTGTATGGAGGAGTTTTTCTGTGTTTATATTAGTTTGTGTTTGCCTGCTAACTGCAGACTAGTTGTGATTGGCTTTTATATTGAATACACAGATCCTTATATTGGAAACACAGGGCATTACTACAGGGCATTAGGCTCGATTCAGAGAGACAAAAAAAGACTTTTGTTTTTGTGTCAAACTGTTTTTTTTTTTTATTTTCCCGCTCTCGTATGAGTGTGCGAGCGATTCTATGCATGCATTGCAATCCTTCTGTAAAGTTTCCATCCATTCGTATGCCAGAGTACGAGTACGAGGATGTCATTTTCCAGCGTGACTTATCCGTTTCATTTTCTCATGTTACAACGTAGGCTTTCGTTTTTGCCCTTTTCCCATCGTCTCCTCCCACGAATCCTTTCTGTTTCCCTTTAGTTTCTGTTTCCCTTTTTCAATAAATAATCGTCCAGACGGAATCCTTACGATCATGCGCCTGCGCACTACAAACTTAACTCATTAAAGTGCTCGCCTACATATTTGCCACCCTCACTTCTACTACAATGTTTAGCTAAATCACTTAGCACTATCGTCCATCTTCCCTTTTGGACCCTTAAAGCTCACCCCAACCACTTAGCACTATCCTTCATCTTCCCTTTTGGACCCTTAAAGATCACCCCAACCACTTAGCGCTATCCTCCATCTTCCCTTTTGGACCCTTAAAGATCACCCCAACCAATTAGCACTATCCTCCATCTTCCCTTTTGGACCCTTAAAGCTCACCCCAACCACTTAGCACTATCCTCCATCTTCCCTTTTGGACCCTTAAAGCTCACCCCAACCACTTAGCACTATCCTCCATCTTCCCTTTTGGACCCTTAAAGCTCACCCCAACCACTTAGCAATATCCTCCATCTTCCCTTTTGGACCCTTAAAGCTCACCCCAACCACTTAGCACTATCCTCCCTCTTCCCTTTTGGATCCTTAAAGCTCACCCCAACCAGTTAGCACTATCCTCCATCTTGCCTTTTGGACCCTTAACCCTTTCGCTGCCAGCCTACCTGGAGTTTTTGTCACACTTGTTGCCAGACCATTTGGCACTATTTTGCGCTCCCCATGTTCAAATGTGATTTTTGAAGGGATTTCCCAGGAAAATGATATATTGTTTTTTTCAGCATAGTCTGGGCTTTAACATGAAATGTCTTGTTTGTCATTTTTTAGGTGTATTCTCAATATTTTTGGGTGAAATATGTGAAAAAAAAAATCAATTTTTTACAATTTGTAGTGTTTTTTGTAATAAAAAAATGTAAGTTTGTCAATAAAATCTTATTGCGTGTGAAATCCCAATTTCTCCCGGTTACAGCGGTACCACATATGTATAGGTAGAAACCCTTTCCTGCCCAAGAGACTCCCCCAAACTGAAACAGCGCTTTAGGGGATTTTCAGATAAAATACTTGTCTGCAGTTAGCAGGCAAACACAAACTAATAGAAACACAGAAAAACTCCTCCATACACCCGTGTTATAAGCTTTTATGGGTAATTTTAAAAAATGGCAAGAAGTGGCTCATTCTTCTATTGTCTCCCATTTTTCTTTGGATTTTTAAGGGTTAAAAACCATTAAAAAGGGGGCGTGGCTTGGCCAGGGAGGGAGATAGCTGCTTGACCTGTGAGCTCCTGACGAGGTCCCCTAAGAAGCTTTTGTACCTGCGTACTACCTTAACAATGGGCCGTCTGAACAGACCCGGGGCTTCCACCAAGACCCCCAGATCCTCCCAGACCCCAAAATCTGCTGCTAAAAGGCTTCCGGGGGTTTCCTGAGCCAGAGGAAGGAGGACCCCCGCGCTTCCAATATGGCGGACGCACGCTCAGCCTGTAGTTCTCCGGAGCGGGAAGATGCGGCCGCCTCTGATGGAGAAGAATGCGCACTTTCTGCTCAACTTAGTCAACTCCCCACTCGCAGTGAGTTGGTGAGTTTTGCAGGTGAAATTAAGGCATCGATTACCGCGGCTGTGGCGGACCTGCGAGGAGACCTGAAACAGCTATCCCAGAGGGTTGTGGTGCGTGCTCATAACAAGCATCTGCTGGACTTTCACAGACACCTGGAAGACCTCGATAACCGAAATCGGAGGTGCAATATCAGAGTGCGGGGGGTCCCAGAGGAAGTGGCCCCGGATCAAACGCAGGAAGCCTTGTCCTCCATTTTTAACTCCCTCTTGGAGAGACCGCCGGGCACGCAGATTGAATTTGTTAGAGCACATAGGGCGCTCAGACCCCGCAGTGTGGGTGACTCTACCCCCCGAGACATCATTTGCTGCCTGCTGAGTTTTCCACTAAAGGAGGAGATCCTCGCGAAGGCTAGAGGGAGAGACCATATTTTATTCAATAACTGTGAAATCCAACTATTTCAGGATCTGTCAAGCATCACGCTGCAAAACCAGAGGGCTCTGAGACCTCTTACAGCGCTTCTCAGAGAACGAGGCATTCCCTATAGGTGGCGTTTCCCCTTTGCCCTATCGGTCTCGAGCAACGGCAAGAACATCACGCTTAGAATGCCGGAAGACCTACCGGACTTTTGCACTCAACTGCGGATCCCTTTGATATCCCTTCCGGACTGGCTTCAGGACTTCTCCATCCCGCAGCTACTGCGCAGAAGTGCTCAAGACGGCCTCTCCAGAAGCTCCCGGCGCGCGGCCCGGGACTGCTCCCCGCGGGCTGCCCGCAGGTCAGGAAGTCGTTCCAGATCCAGGAGCTGAGATGCTGTTTGCTGCGGCTGGGATGGCCTTCAGAGCTAAGATGTTCTCTACTGCTATCCTATTTGGCTTAAGTTTAAGGCCCCTTCCCTTTAGGTGTTAGGCACATTTCATGTTTAGCATTGTAGGTTACCCGCTTGCACTTAGTTCAGATTGCTCCCACTTTATGTTGCTGCATGAAAATACTGCTATTGGGATGGGCAGACTGGGTGGTTAGAAATGCCTGATGTTGTTTATGCAATTTTTATGCGGGTGTGCTGCTCCCGTTTAGATCCCTGCTGGGGTGGGCCTGGGTGGATCGGAGAGCTATGGCTCTATATGTGGGTGTTGGGGGCTCTTTTCTCCTCCTGACTCATCCTGGCCCAGCGGGGTCTGTTATAGAGTTATCGCAATGTTATGGGTTGGAGTGTTATGCAATATTTCTGACATGTTCTCTCTCTTCCTTGTGCGTCTCACATGTGCCTGATCTAGATTAGTTTATGTACCAGTATGGGGTGTGGTGAAAGATGGCTCTCCGAGGGCTGGGGAGGGTCGAGGGAGGTGGAGAGGGGGGTTGCTGGCCTGCACGGCATCTCTAGATGGTTACGATGGGACACGATGCCGGTACACGCTCAGTGCAACTACCCACAGCACTGGGGGTGGCGTTTCGCCCTTCCGGAGTCGGCGGGGAGCGGAGGCTCTGGGCTAGGCTGGGGGGCGCTGAGGGACCTGTGGAGATGGAGGAGGGGTTCGATGGGTGATTCGGGTGTCTGCTTGCGTTCCTTTTTCGGTGTTCGGAGATGCGGCAGGGGGGCGGCTCTATGTCTCCAGTGTGTTGGGTTCAGTGGCCTTATACCTTCGCTGTTGGCGATATAAGGAAGACTCCACCGCCTCACTGCTGCTACGCTCTGTGGGCCGATGGAGGACAAGTCTGGGGCGGATAGCTGTCTTCTCTCGGAGCTGCGGAGGGTGGCGTGGGGGTTAGAATTGGGTTTGGGGGTCGGAGGGGGAGTGCAGGGTCTCTAGGACAGGCTTGCTCTCTGTCTTCTTGCTGGTATGGGCGCGTTGTGGGGGACCTCGTTGGGGTTGCGGGTTGAATGGATGGTCCGGAGCAGTTGGTGCTTATAGTCCAGGAGGGGCTCCTTTGGCCGTCCGCGTTCCCCCACAAAGGGTAGGTTGTCCAGGTCGGAACTGGAGAGGGCCTGTTTATTGGCCTCTCCCACCTTGATCTTAGGGGTGTTCCTCTTGGGTCGCGGGGGATAGCTGCAGAGGGGTTGTTCCTCTCTGGGTAGTTATTCCAGTTGTTCCCACATCCTGTGTGGGGAGTCCGGGATTTTTTCCCGAACCCCCCTACCCTCTTTCGGTGCGTGTTTGCTGTGTGGTGTCTGTTTGTCTGGTCTGTTTGTAAGTAATCCCTATTGTGTCCTTCCCGGTGTGGTTCCTCTTTGTCTCCGGTGTTTTCTCCTCCTCTATATTTCCCCTTCTCTCTCTTGTTTTCAGAAGTGCAGTGGGGGACTCTGCGTGCCACCGCAGAGGCTTATATTGCTGACTTTGGTGGTGTTCGAGTGGATAGCTTAGGCTAGCCTATTTAGTCAAGATGGGTCCCCTATGTCTTAATATAATTTCTGTGAATGCTAAAGGCTTGAACACTCCTGCTAAACGGCACGCTTTGTTTCGGGAATTGAAACAGTACAAAGCTCATATTGCCATGGTCCAGGAAACCCACTTCCAAAAAAATAAAGCCCCATATCTGGGCAACAGAGTATACTCGACCTGCCTATCGGCCCACTCTCCCAACAATAAAGCTAAAGGGGTATCTATTTTAGTTGACAAGTCTATAGCGTTGAAGATCATGGCTATTGAAAGGGACAATGAGGGTAGGTTTGTGTTTGTGAAAGGGACCCTCCCAAGTGGATGTGTTGTCACTTTGGCTAACATTTCCTACAATCAGGGATTGGTTTTGTCAGATTAACCATGTGGAAAACATGGAAGAGATATGCTTTGCTAGACAAGATAGGATGGACGCATATAGAAAGATTTGGACGACTTGGTCGCTTTTCAAGGATACTGAGGTGTATAAGGGAGGTGGGGTATGACTTCACTTGGGGACGGGCCCATTTGGGATTCCCAGCTAGCCTGGGTGGGTGGAAGGGTTTTTCGGCTATTGGAATAATCTGGAGGGTAGTTGGAGGGCTCTGTCCCCCCCCTCCAGTGGGTCTTTCGCTGCTGTTGCTTTGGGAGCACCCCCCCCGGGGTGTCTGCTTGATCCCTCCTCTCTGCTCTTTCTTCTCTTGTTTCTCCTTCCCCTCTTTCCCCTCTCTTGTTCCTTTTCTAGCTTCCCCTCCTCTTTCTCGCTCTCCTGAGGGCTGGGGAGGGTCGAGGGAGGTGGAGAGGGGGGTTGCTGGCCTGCACGGCATCTCTAGATGGTTACAATGGGACACGATGCCGGTACACGCTCAGTGCAACTACCCACAGCACTGAACGGGCAATGCCGGGGTGGATTAAGTGGGGGCTATGGGGTGGCGTTTCGCCCTTCCGGAGTCGGCGGGGAGCGGAGGCTCTGGGCTAGGCTGGGGGGCGCGGAGGGACCTGTGGAGATGGAGGAGGGGTTCGATGGGTGATTCGGGTGTCTGCTTGCGTTCCTTTTTCGGTGTTCGGAGATGCGGCAGGGGGGCGGCTCTATGTCTCCAGTGTGTTGGGTTCAGTGGCCTTATACCAGGGGCTTCACCGCTGTTGGCGATATAAGGAAGACTCCACCGCCTCACTGCTGCTACGCTCTGTGGGCCCATGGAGGACAAGTCTGGGGCGGATAGCTGTCTTCTCTCGGAGCTGCGGAGGGTGGCGTGTGGGTTAGAATTGGGTTTGGGGGGGGGGGGAGTGCAGGGTCTTTCTAGGACGGGCTTGCTCTCTGTCTTCTTGCTGGTATGGGCGCGTTGTGGGGGACCTCGTTGGGGTTGCGGGTTGAATGGATGGTCCGGAGCAGTTGGTGCTTATAGTCCAGGAGGGGCTCCTTTGGCCGTCCGCGTTCCCCCACAAAGGGTAGGTTGTCCAGGTCGGAACTGGAGAGGGCCTGTTTTTTGGCCTCTCCCACCTTGATCTTAGGGGTGTTCCTCTTGGGTCGCGGGGGATAGCTGCAGAGGGGTTGTTCCTCTCTGGGTAGTTATTCCAGTTGTTCCCACATCCTGTGTGGGGAGTCCGGGATTTTTTTCCAAACCCCCCTACCCTCTTTCGGTGCGTGTTTGCTGTGTGGTGTCTGTTTGTCTGATCTGTTTGTAAGTAATCCCTATTGTGTCCTTCCCGGTGTGGTTCCTCTTTGTCTCCGGTGTTTTCTCCTCCTCTATATTTCCCCTTCTCTCTCTTGTTTTCAGAAGTGCAGTGGGGGACTCTGCGTGCCACCGCAGAGGCTTATATTGCTGACTTTGGTGGTGTTCGAGTGGATAGCTTAGGCTAGCCTATTTAGTCAAGATGGGTCCCCTATGTCTTAATATAATTTCTGTGAATGCTAAAGGCTTGAACACTCCTGCTAAACGGCACGCTTTGTTTCGGGAATTGAAACAGTACAAAGCTCATATTGCCATGGTCCAGGAAACCCACTTCCAAAAAAATATAGCCCCATATCTGGGCAACAGAGTATACTCGACCTGCCTATCGGCCCACTCTCCCAACAATAAAGCTAAAGGGGTATCTATTTTAGTTGACAAGTCTATAGCGTTGAAGATCATGGCTATTGAAAGGGACAATGAGGGTAGGTTTGTGTTTGTGAAAGGGACCCTCCCAAGTGGATGTGTTGTCACTTTGGCTAACGTTTCCTACAATCAGGGATTGGTTTTGTCAGATTAACCATGTGGAAAACATGGAAGAGATATGCTTTGCTAGACAAGATAGGATGGACGCATATAGAAAGATTTGGACGACTTGGTCGCTTTTCAAGGATACTGAGGTGTATAAGGGAGGTGGGGTATGACTTCACTTGGGGACGGGCCCATTTGGGATTCCCAGCTAGCCTGGGTGGGTGGAAGGGTTTTTCGGCTATTGGAATAATCTGGAGGGTAGTTGGAGGGCTCTGCCCCCCCCCTCCAGTGGGTCTTTCGCTGCTGTTGCTTTGGGAGCACCCCCCCCGGGGTGTCTGCTTGATCCCTCCTCTCTGTTCTTTCTTCTCTTGTTTCTCCTTCCCCTCTTTCCCCTCTCTTGTTCCTTTTCTAGCTTCCCCTCCTCTTTCTCGCTCTCCTTTGTGGTCTTTTTCTCCAACTCTCCTCCCCCTTTGGGTTCAATTCTCTTCCTCATTTCCTTTCTCTTTCCCTTTTCGCCATTACTGTATGTCCTTTTGTGCAGGCCTATTGTGTGTTTGTGTGTCTTTTCTTCCCTAGGTTTACTCCCCGCAGGTTCCTAGTCTTGTCTTTTGTGGTGTGGGTTTATTGTCTGTCCACTGTCTGGTGCATTGAGGTACGGCTGCCGCCATGACCCCAATCAAGACCTCATTTAGAAGATGGGTCCCTAGCCCGATATGTTCAACCCAGGTGGTGACGGGGTATTTGGGCATCTCAGACCTAACGAGCAGAACGAAGCTGGATGTGATGCTAGGGAGGGAAGGGCCAGGCTCGGGGTACCATATGTTTATGGAGTGTGGAGCCTACTTGGTCTGGGTCTCTTCTCCTATGTAGTGGTTTAATGGTCTTGATGGTCTCCAGATGGCTGTCCCTAAGGAGATATTTGGGCAGGGTCTCTCCTTTCCATGTTGCTATGGGCTTGGGGGTTTTTTCACACTGTTTTACTTGTATGTTATATACATTACCTCTGTAAAATGTGCTACATTGGTTATTGTCTGTATTCTTGTCTATTTTCTGGATGTCTTAATAAAAATTGAGTATGTTAAAAAAAAAAAAAAAACATTAAAAATCCCCAAAAAAATGACATGGGGTCCCCCTTACCCGAAGTAACCAGCCCGGGACCAGCTATGCAGGGCTTGTAGGAACAGGGCACAGGGGGCAGCTTTTGTGGCCCCTGGCCCTGCAGGCTACAAGCCCGCATGGCCCGCGGGCCCGGGCTCTTCTGCCCCCCCTGGCCTTTGGGGAGGCAGGTACTGGGGGTGCCGGGGGTTAATGGCAAGTCACCCGCTAGCGCAGGTGACTTGCCATCCCCCCAGCCTTGTGAACTGGTATAGGGGTCACATGGACCCCTTACCAGTTCACAAGGGGTTAACAGTATAAAAAAAAAAAACACACACACAGATTAAAAAATTACTTTATTAAAAAATAAAAACTTTTTTTTTACTTTACTCACCTCTGATCCTCAGCTCCTGTGTCCCTCGCAGCTCTGATGACAGAGTCAGGTGAGTGTTTTTTTTATTTTACTTTTACTGTAGCAGGGGGGAAAGTCACGCACGTAGATTCTACGTGCTTGCCACTTAAGTGGAGTGGAAGCAAGCACGTAGAATCTATGTGCTTGCCACTGAAAGGGTTAAAGCTCACTCCAACCACTTAGCACTATCCTCCATCTTGCCTTTTCGACCCTTAAAGCTCACCCCAACCACTTAGCACTATCCTCCATCTGGGCTTTTGGACCCTGAAAGCTCACCCCAACAACTTAGCACTATCCTCCATCTTGCCTTTTGGACCCTTAAAACTTACTCCAACCACTTAGCACTATCCTCCATCTTCCCTTTTGGACCCTTAAAACTTATCCAAACCATTTAGCACTATCCTCCATCTTTCCTTTTGGACCCTTAATACTTACCCAAATCACTTCGCGGTTAGGTTCTTCTTCCATTTTAGGCCTCTAAAACTTACCCAAACCACTTGGCGGTTAGGTTCTTCTTCCATTTTAGGCCCCTAAAACTTACCCAAATCACTTTGCGGTTAGGTTCTTCTTCCATTTTAGGCCCCTAAAACGTACCCAAATCACTTTGCGGTTAGGTTCTTCTTCCATTTTAGGCCCCTAAAACGTACCCAAATCACTTCGCGGTCATCTGAATCTTCATCTCTAAACATGTATTTTAGCCTTTGTTTGTTGGTAATGTATTTGTAGATAAAAATGACACTGAAACTTTTATTTTAATTTTTTTTAATATTAGAAGGCAATATTGTTTCATTTTTTAAAATTTTTGTGGCTTCACAAATATACAAATTTTTTTTTTGTTTAAAACATGTCAAATATATAAAAAATTTAAAATTCTAAAACTATTTACATTAAACAAGTACAGTGACAGGACCCAGGAGACTAGTCTTCTTCTGTTGTCCCCAACGAGTCAACCAGCTGCTGCATATCGGCCACCAACTCAAGGACCCTTCGATTCATTGCTTCCACTCTTGCACGTGTGGTCCCTGTATAAAATTAGAAATTAAAAATTAGTTTGAGCCAAATACATGTTTCTCACCTGTGGATGGAATGTTGGTTAGTTGTCAACTTAAATCATGATGACATATGTCAGTCTACTAAGTAATTAATCTAAGGAAGTGGGCACAGGTCATTCTGTTAAGTTATGAATCTAAGAAAGTGGGCACAGGTCATTCTGCTAAGTAATTAATCTAAGGAAGTGGGCACAGGTCATTCTGCTAAGTAATTAATCTAAGGAAGTGGGCACAGATCATTCTGCTAAGTAATTAATCTAAGGAAGTGGGCACAGGTCATTCTGCTAAGTAATTAATCTGAGGAAGTAGGCACATGTCATTCTGCTAAGTAATTAATCTAAGGAAGTGGGCACAGGTCATTCTGCTAAGTAATTAATCTAAGGAAGTAGGCACAGGTCATTCTGCTAAGTAATTAATCTAAGGAAGTGGGCACAGGTCATTCTGCTAATACCATTGACTATGGCTTGATGTATCTGGGTGATCATGTCAATTACCACATACTGCAAAGAATGACATTACAACTTACTTTGTTGGTGGCCGACAGATGCCGAGTTGGGGACAACCCTATGTCCTGGGCCCTGCCACTGTTGTGAAGTAGAGGCTGTCGAGACATGGCAAATAGGGTCACTTATAATGTCTTAGTCAACAGTAATCAAATGTCAATTTCAATGTGTGGGTCACATCACTCACCTTCTCCCTGTGCCTCCTGGGCGAGATCTGCGGCATCCTCCACATCTTCACCCGCTCCAGAAGCATCTAGAAAAACAGATGAAGGGAATCAGCTTTGGTTGAAATAGCATGTATATGTGTGTGCGGTTACAAGAGTCACATACCAGAGGCTCCCACCTGCGTCGCTGGGTACGACTCCATGCCCAGGCCGTGCCGCTCCTCCTTTGTGGAAAGGTCCAGGGGCTGGTCGGAGGACCCAACAGAGGAGGGGTAGGACCGTCGCCCTGGAGATCCACCACCTTCACTTCAGATTCATGCAGCACTGGTCGGCCTGTGCGCCTCCGGGTGCGGCGGATTCGGTAATCCATTTCCAACACTAGAAAAGGAAAACCTGCCTTCTGCATGAGTTACATCTGGCATGCAATCGCTATGTACTTACTAGGGAAATGGAGGCCGAAAAAAACGCAGCACCCCGGGGCATGTGCAGCCGTTTCAGGTCCGACCAATGCTACATTATCTGAGGGTGGTGTCCGTCTGCTGTTGTATTTGCCCAATGATCTCCAGGGCGATGGTGCGCTTCTCAAAAGAGTTGGGCAGGTAGTCGTACCTGCGCTCCAGCATGGTCTACAAAACATAGGATGTAGTTAAAACTGCATACAAATATCTGTCACCAATCGATCTTTGGACTAAATGACATTTACAAACACAATTCTAGCCTAATCCAATCCTTGAAGCTGGGCTCAGTGTTGATTCGCACGCGTGGGCCCTCACGTTTGTTTGGCACGGAGTTTTAAACACTTTGCAAACCAACCGTTTTTTCATGCGCTTCCTTAAGGGCTAGGCATGCATTTAGATGGTAATTCACAGGCATTAAAACACACTTACAAGCATGATGATCTCTTCTTTTGGCAGGTGAAGATTGTGGGCACCATCTTGCCTCTTGTCTGCAGCAGATAAGTAATGCCCCTGTGGTTTCTGGGTTCCGCACGGCCGGATGAACGGCCGTACGCACGTCCGTACGCACGCGTACGCGTAGCGTGAGACCCCGCCAATCTTATTTAAAGTGTCCTGGACACACAGCTCATTCTCTTTCAGAGTCCATGAGCAATGGCACCGAAAAAAGCTAAAAAAAAAAGCAGCAAAGGAGGTCACCAGCAAACAGGCAGAGCTTTTTTTTCCGAGATTTTGGAGGAGCTCACCAGACAGGTCAATGCAGCGGCGGAAGAGCTCAAAGATGTGGAGCAGATACAAAGGAAAATATCGGACCTCAAGTATGCAGCACGGAAGAAAGAAAATAAACAGCGTCATTACAGGTACATATATACTATGTGGATTTGTCTTCATCTTGTATTGGCAACATTTAGCTAAATGTGTCCCACTTTCTTTTTCAGCTTGCAAACTGGAGGAGGATTCCCCACAAAACTGCAATTTACCCGAGCTGAGGAGATGGTGCTGGGCCTGCTACATCCTGTGGCCTTAGAGAGACACTCGGCATGACAGGACACGGACATTCCGACTATTCCTGCCGGTTAGTAATGTTAGTGTGTATGTGAAATGTGATCTACGTGTAAAATGAGGCCCAAAGCCATATATTAACACATGCCCCTAGGGTGTGCCTTGTAATGGAGGTAACAATTTAAACAGGGTGTGTTATGTGTGGCGACTCATCATTTGCTTATTTCCTTGGCCATACATGAGTTTGGAGAGTCTTGAAGAACACTATTGAGATTAGCAAAGGACTGCCTGTTATGTATTTAGAGTCAATTGCATACAACACTTCCATCTTTATCTGTAGCCAATTTGGGTTTGAGCTGTGCTTTGCTCTGAAAGACTTGATCTGGGGTGCTTGAAAGTTTGACCTAGAAAGAATGGCAACCAGCATAATTTAATGGCAAATGCTATTTGCAAGCTGAGTGTAGTCCCATAATGGGCTTTTAGGGATGTGTGAAGCCTCAGAACAGCCAGTACATGCATGTTTATTTTGGTTAAGGAGACCAATGTGTATGTACTTGTTGACTAATACATCTAACAGATAATGGCATTCATAGTCAAGTTAAACTTTGTCCGTTGTGGGAGTTGCCATTCATGCATGGGCCCGTGTTTTAGTGAACCATATGTGTTATTACACATCACCAATGCCTAGTTGTGTGTTAACATGCCTTCTTTTCCACAATGCAGCCCAGCATCATCCCTCAACTAGTGGGGAATCCTCAGCCAGTTTTACCATGCCGTCTACTTTCGTGCTGCCTCGGACCCAGGATCCGATATATACGGTAAGTGTCTTTTTCTGATGTTGCTTATGCATGTGCCTTGCCATGTTTCTTTTTGCTGAATTACATATGTATTCCCCAAACTGAACCTTTTTTATTTACATGTCCCAACAGACCCACACACTGATGGAGGAAATCCAGGAGCTGGAGGAGGATGGACCCTTCATTGGACCTTTGGAACAGCTCCCCCTGGGACAGAATCTGCAACTGTCCCAACATGTTTCTACAACAAATCCTCAGCAGCAGAGTGAAGCTGGCTGCATGCTGCCATCCCACCGTGGGCAGCATGCAGAGACTGAGCCGACAGTCCCCAGTGTTAGCTGTGCTGCTGAGGATTTGCCAAGCAGACCTGTGGCTGTTGGTGGACCTAGAGGCACATCATCTGCACGCCCCCCCCAACCCGGGGAATTGGAAGGCGTAGTCGACTACGTTGCCCAGTTTCCCAGGGGAGGGACGCAACGATGATGGAGTCAGCATGGCACCATGAGAGGTGGCTATTTCGCCTCCAAAATCAAGGAAACCACAAGCATCTTCATGGGCAATTAGAGACATTAAACAACACCTTAAACTCCATGCTGACTGAATTTAGGTCCAACAACAGCCACATGGCCACCTTATCTAATTATTACAGTGCCATGCTTGAGGAAGTCCGAAATAGCAACAGCCACATGGCCACCTTAACTAACAATCTCTGTGCCATGATGGTTGAATTTCTAACTTCAAATAGAAACATGTTGGAACAGTTGCAGATTCTGAATGCCACACAGGCCCAGGTGAGGGCCCACCTCCAAGGGCCCCAACCTGGGTTTTATGGGCATCCCCCATTTTAAGGCCTATTTGGCCTGTATCTGCTCCACATCTTTGCTCTACATCCCCACTGTATTGACCTGTCTGGTGAGCCCTACAAATTTACCCTTTTGGTATGGCTTTGCTTGTTTTCTTTGGATTTGCGCCCATATAGCTCATTAGAGTGCTGAGGTAGCCCACTAGCCAATGCCGGAGGTGAAGCCTCAATGAACCTGCCACTCAAGCTGTTGCGCTGCATGCTTGTGGCGAATTACCTTGGTTCTGGCTCCTCCTGTTTGTAGGCATGATAGGGGACATTCTGGCCTGGCAAACTACTACCTTGACCCCTGGCTGAGATTGAACTGGACTTGGATTGGGACTAGGGGTTCTTGTTTGGGTGGCCCACTGAGGAACAGGTGTAGATGTGGCATAGGTTTGGCTGCTTTACATGTGTGTCTATTAAATTAGACCGTACGGCTTGGGCAGACGCACTCGGTGGGCCACGATAGTCCTCCTCTTGGTCATCGGTGGGTGGAGAGGGGGGCAAATCCACATACCGGGGGACACGCTGCAATATAGCAAAATTATGCAACACTGCACAGGCCATTATAATATCTATGACCTTTTTGGGGTCATACTGAAGTGCTCCCCCGGTATGGTCCAAGCATCGGAAGCGGGTCTTCAATAGGCCAAACGCCCTCTCCACCACAGCCCTGGTCTTCCTGTGCGCCCTATTATATGCCTCCTCGGCTGCATTCTGGGGCCGGAGGACGGGCGTCAACAGCCATGGAAGGAGTGGATAGCCGGAATCACCTGCCAAAATGTGTTATTAAAAACATAAATTACACATTACTCAATAAATGGAATCCCCAAAACAGGCCATCAACATGACTAAGAGGCTAGGTCACATTTGCTACACAGCATGAGCATACATATTGCACAGGCAAAAAAAAAGCCAAAAAACATCATATAGATGTGGGAACAAAATAAACATCCAAGATGGCGGATGAGGGACATTCAGCCAGACTGCTAACAGGTATTGGTTTAGGACTGTGCAGCTCAGCATTCTTGGATGTCTTAACTTTTCGGGACCCTGTAGCTGCTTTGTGTGAGTCCAAACAGCTCTAACCCGCCCCCTGCACTTCATCCCGCTCTCCTCTACTCAGTAAGTGTAATGCATCCCTCCTTGTTTTTATGGATTGAACCATTTTTTTTGTTTTTGTTGAAAAAAAAATGATAAAATGTCAAAAATTAAAAAAATTAACAAAAATGTGGATATTGGGCCCTAAATTTTAGCAAAAAACGCAAACAATAAAAAATAATTATAGCTAAATTATTAATCATTAATATGCAAACCAAACAGGGGAGGGAGGGTTAAAGAGAACATCTGGGACAAAACAGTGGGCCAAAAAATTAACTGGAATCAGAATACCCCCCCCCCCAATAAATTTAGAACACAAGTTCTCCATAGAAAACACTCCAAAATGGCCAATAGAGCTTCGCAGAAAACACAGAAGCTAGAGAGATCAAATCACTATGGAGAAACAGCAAAGGAAAGGGGAGAAACATGAGACATTTAAGGACTTAGCCAGCCACATGCACATGGGGCAGAGCTATTTGCTCTTCAAAACAGCACATTTTAGTTGTGGATGGTGCAGAATGTTGCAAGAAGACACTATTTCCGTTTCTCCCATGCTCTTGTCATTTGGTGAGCTTCGCATGTGCACCCGGTGTGAATCATGAGCCTAGGCTCATGTGGAATCATTTGCGCCCTGTCTGAGCCTTTTTGTGCACCGATCATGAATCGACCCTAATGTGTTTTTAATTTGCCTAAAGTATACTATTATTATTTGTGTCCGCACCCTAACCAATCTGAATGGGAGTTGGGGATGCATACGGTCCGAGGTTGCAGGGATGTGTCCGCTGTTGCTCTCCATTCACAAACAGAGCTCCCTCGCTGAAATAGGTCAGTTCAGTGGGGACTCGGATTGGATGAGAACCTGCACATGCACCATTGGACTGGGGAAAGGAGAGTGATTACTGGCGCCCTGGGTTCACACAGTGGGGTAATCCAATTTGGGATGCCCCAGAGGAACGCCAGCGGCTGTCCCTGGAATCTTTTAGACTACAGGGCTGGACCCAGTGGGTTCTGTTCCACTTTAACATACATGACATGTTAGGACTGGTCTTGCATTATCTCTGTATAGCTAACAGGTAGGCCCCAACAATGATTTCTTCTGCAGGCCCAATACATTTGTGTTGGAGTAAACCATAAAATACAGTTTTTACAAGGAACATACAGGTGAATATATTATTTCGATTCAAAGATTCATTGAGTGATATTTGCATTATGTAATTTGTTTTGGATATTCAACAAGGAATGTTTTACATATGAGTCTTAATTCTTCATTTTCAAAACTGCATGTACTGTAAATGCATAAAACCTATAAAAAAAGTCACTTCATTTTACATTTCTGTGAAAAGAACCATCTTTATTTATATACTATAACACTCGTAGAAATGTGACCCGATCAAGGCTGAGTTAAGAGGGTTATAAATGATTTATTAATTTAGTAATACAAAATAAAAATTAAGTGTAAGCCTCTGACTGAAATAAGTGCGCTTGTTTTATATGTTACCTTATAATATTATATGATTTTAAATAGAAATTTTATGTTACATTTCAAGCCATGCAGGAAATTGTAAGTCAATGAATTTACCAGGAAATATATAAAAAATAGATGTAGGGGCTGAATTATGAACTGAAAGTCCCTCTTTCAAGGGCAGCATTCTGTGAACTAGACTGGATTCCTTTTTTCCTCTATGCCTGTCGGTATGGAAAATTAGATTGTAAGAAATTTATTACAGAAAAAAATCACAAGGCACAGCAAAGTAAAAAGTAAGGTCACTAGGTACTTTTATTGCATATTCAAGAGGCTTTTAGCTGTTCATGGGCAATATTTATTGGAAGAGCTTTTTAGTTAATGTCTTCAAAATGCAGATACTTTTAAAAAGCCTTTTTCCTTCTAGTTTAGCACAAGAAGTTCATCTGTAATTGTACTTCTAGAAAACTTGTAAAGAAATCGGTTCACAAGACTTTGGTTTGCGTAAGTACTGTCAATCATAATTTTTGTAGTATTGGATGAGAACATACTGTACTAATATGTATTCCATAAATGCAAGGTTCTTTCCTGGTGGGGAATGACTGATAAAAAATAAGTGATTGCCAAGCCATTTATTTCACATCTTATTTATTTATTACTGACAGATATAAACAATTGGACAGTTCCATCTATGAAGACTGTCTGAATGTAGTAACAGTTTATAATAGTAACATGTGCGTAGTGATCATGTGAGCCTCTTATTTGGGTATGTAGATCTTTATTAGAGCTTCGTGGAGTTCTGATTTTTTAATAAAATAACTGCCCCTACAAGTTTTTTTCAATTTTACCATAATCCAAAATATTTGGTGAGGTATGGCTTACTTTGTGTGTGCTTTAGGAGTGCCACGTGGAGGCTGATTCACTAGCTGATTCACTACAATACGTGGCGTATTGCCAGATGAGCATCTGTATAGCGGCACTTAGAGCGACCGCTAGTAGATGCTGTAAGCGGGTATCAGGCACTGTAGCCTAGTATAACCTGGCTGGCATTGATGAATATGATGTGTGTTGGGTGCTCTAACAACAGTACAGCGTTGCAGCGAGTGACAGGTAGAGCAAGCTCAGTGCGTCCGGCACTCAACACCATATTTAAAAAAAAGCCAGGAGTTGCAGCCAGGAGAGGTCACACAATACTTGAGCAAAAAAAAAAAAAAAATGTAATTGGCAAACACACTATTTATAAATATGCAAATGCAAATTAAAGCCCATTAAAATGTATGGAAGAGCGACAATGAGCGAAAGGTAATACTTGTTGAGGTGGGCACAGTTTTCTTGAAGTAATCCCTCAATGATGGTTGCACAGTTTCCCTAAAAAAGAATAAAAAATCTGAATCAAACTTACATTTTCCTAAAAAATCAATATGTAAACAAGAAAAAACAAGTTCAATCTGAGGCAACGTACCCCGAACAGAACAGAACAATACCCAATATGCATTGGTACTGTCAAAGGAATTGTTGCCAAACACCCCAAAGTAAAGCATGTTCTTAAGGGTAATTTTACTTGAAAAATACACACCTTTCGCTTTTTATACCAAAATAACCCTTACATTTGGAATACCCCCCACAAACCCTATATTTCCAGAAAGTACATATATTAAGCTAAGCTAAGATTACCCAGCTTGTTGTAGTGGGATCATTGTGTTAGAAGTAATTCCTCAAAGAATTATTAGGTTGCACAGGGTTTCCTTAAAAAACGATAAAAAAGCAGAATAAAATTTTCCTAAAAAATCCATATGCAAACAAGAAAAAACAAACTAAATCTGAAAACACAAAGCAGAACAATACCCAACATGCATAGGTATGTTTAACTTTAACTTTTAATTTCCAGCCTATTTGAAATTTTGTCACCCTCTGTTGACCAGCCGGGGACCAGCTTTGGTGGCCCCCTGCCCTGCCGGCTACAAGCCCCCAAGCCTAAAATCCCGGGGCTCTTTTGCCCCCCAAGTTTTGGGGAGGCAAGTAATGGGGGGCCAGGGGTTAATGGCAAGTAACCTGCTTGCCGCAGGGGACTTGCCAGCCCCTAAGCCTTGTGAACTGGTATAGGAGGTCTCATGCCCCTTACCAGTTCACAAAGAGTGTAAAACACACACAGAAAAAAATATTTTTATGTATTTTTTCTAAACTCACCTCTGATCCTGTGTCCCCCGGCGATCCGCTGACAGCTGCCAGGGCTGATCACTGTAGGACGGGTGGAGACCCCAGCCCCCTGGCCCTCCAACCTGCCTCCGGTGATCAGCCCCGGCTTCTAACAGTCCACAGCCTGGAGCGAGATGATGTCATGGGTTAGCAGCATAAATGGCGGAGAGGGCATCTTTTGAGCCCTCTCCTCATTGCGGAAGAGCCCGAGAGGGCGATCGGAGGCCCGCCCCGGTGAAGAGGAGACCCGGCGGTAGGGATCGGGCACGGAGGTTATTAAATGTCATTTTTTTTAACACTTAACAGCAGCGGCGGACAAAGTGGTGGGGGGACTATTTTTTGCCCTCTCCTGGAGCCAGAAGAGTCCCAGGGGTAATCGGCTACCCCCAGTTCGAACAAGGGGTCAGATGAGTGTTTTTTTACATTTCATTTTAAACTAACAGGGGAGAAAGTCAGGCCCGTAGGCCCTACGGGCTTGGCACCTAAAGTGATGCCAGCGGCTGCACTTATTTCAGGCCCTCCCACCGACATTTGGACTAAAGGGAAAAAGAGGCCCAGCATACTCTTGCCTTGGCATCCTACCAAGGGTCATAACAGGACCTGGTGGAAGGAAGCTTTAATACCCCAGAGGAGGCTGCTGTTATATTGTAACTTCCAAACTACAATATCTACCCCAAGGTGGATCTCACCTTTACAAGCATTCCATCACATGTGTGGGAGATCTAGATTTTAAATAGCTGAAAAATATTTTTTAATTTTACTTCATTGTGTGCTGAGTGACAAAAGTTTTGACTACCTCTGTAGCATGCAGAAATATTTGCTGAGGTCTGTTTAATTTTCTCTGCTATTTCCATTTTTTTAAAGCTTTTTTCTTACCATTGAGAAAAAATTGTTCTCACCCATAGAAATGCCCCATAGCAGGTACAAGCATATAAAAAACATTGGAAATAAAAATTCTGGCACTTTACTCACTAGTGTGAGTGAAAAAAGAGAAGCAGGCTGCTAATTTTGCCTAAAGCACACCAAAGATGAACCACCAAACAATTAGCTTGACCTCAGATATTGGCAAACACACTATTTATAAATATGCAAATGCAAATTAAAGCCCATTAAAATGTATGGAAGAGCGACAATGAGCGAAAGGTAATACTTGTTGAGGTGGGCACAGTTTTCTTGAAGTAATCCCTCAATGATGGTTGCACAGTTTCCCTAAAAAAGAATAAAAAATCTGAATCAAACTTACATTTTCCTAAAAAATCAATATGTAAACAAGAAAAAACAAGTTCAATCTGAGGCAACGTACCCCGAACAGAACAGAACAATACCCAATATGCATTGGTACTGTCAAAGGAATTGTTGCCAAACACCCCAAAGTAAAGCATGTTCTTAAGGGTAATTTTACTTGAAAAATACACACCTTTCGCTTTTTATACCAAAATAACCCTTACATTTGGAATACCCCCCACAAACCCTATATTTCCAGAAAGTACATATATTAAGCTAAGCTAAGATTACCCAGCTTGTTGTAGTGGGATCATTGTGTTAGAAGTAATTCCTCAAAGAATTATTAGGTTGCACAGGGTTTCCTTAAAAAACGATAAAAAAGCAGAATACAATTTTCCTAAAAAATCCATATGCAAACAAGAAAAAACAAACTAAATCTGAAAACACAAAGCAGAACAATACCCAACATGCATAGGTATGTTTAACTTTAACTTTTAATTTCCAGCCTATTTGAAATTTTGTCACCCTCTGTTGACCAGCCCGGGGACCAGCTTTGGTGGCCCCCTGCCCTGCCGGCTACAAGCCCCCAAGCCTAAAATCCCGGGGCTCTTTTGCCCCCCAAGTTTTGGGGAGGCAAGTAATGGGGGGCCGGGGGTTAATGGCAAGTAACCTGCTTGCCGCAGGGGACTTGCCAGCCCCTAAGCCTTGTGAACTGGTATAGGAGGTCTCATGCCCCTTACCAGTTCACAAAGAGTGTAAAACACACACAGAAAAAAATATTTTTATGTATTTTTTCTAAACTCACCTCTGATCCTGTGTCCCCCGGCGATCCGCTGACAGCTGCCAGGGCTGATCACTGTAGGACGGGTGGAGACCCCAGCCCCCTGGCCCTCCAACCTGCCTCCGGTGATCAGCCCCGGCTTCTAACAGTCCACAGCCTGGAGCGAGATGATGTCATGGGTTAGCAGCATAAATGGCGGAGAGGGCATCTTTTGAGCCCTCTCCTCATTGCGGAAGAGCCCGAGAGGGCGATCGGAGGCCCGCCCCGGTGAAGAGGAGACCCGGCGGTAGGGATCGGGCACGGAGGTTATTAAATGTCATTTTTTTTTACACTTAACAGCAGCGGCGGACAAAGTGGTGGGGGGACTATTTTTTGCCCTCTCCTGGAGCCAGAAGAGTCCCAGGGGTAATCGGCTACCCCCAGTTCGAACAAGGGGTCAGATGAGTGTTTTTTTACATTTCATTTTAAACTAACAGGGGAGAAAGTCAGGCCCGTAGGCCCTACGGGCTTGGCACCTAAAGTGATGCCAGCGGCTGCACTTATTTCAGGCCCTCCCACCGACATTTGGACTAAAGGGAAAAAGAGGCCCAGCATACTCTTGCCTTGGCATCCTACCAAGGGTCATAACAGGACCTGGTGGAAGGAAGCTTTAATACCCCAGAGGAGGCTGCTGTTATATTGTAACTTCCAAACTACAATATCTACCCCAAGGTGGATCTCACCTTTACAAGCATTCCATCACATGTGTGGGAGATCTAGATTTTAAATAGCTGAAAAATATTTTTTAATTTTACTTCATTGTGTGCTGAGTGACAAAAGTTTTGACTACCTCTGTAGCATGCAGAAATATTTGCTGAGGTCTGTTTAATTTTCTCTGCTATTTCCATTTTTTTAAAGCTTTTTTCTTACCATTGAGAAAAAATTGTTCTCACCCATAGAAATGCCCCATAGCAGGTACAAGCATATAAAAAACATTGGAAATAAAAATTCTGGCACTTTACTCACTAGTGTGAGTGAAAAAAGAGAAGCAGGCTGCTAATTTTGCCTAAAGCACACCAAAGATGAACCACCAAACAATTAGCTTGACCTCAGATATTTTATTTCCCTAAAAATGCGGTTCGGAACTTGTACCCTTTTGACAGGTGAGATACATAAGTTTTTCAATAAGGTAAAGATATTTTTGGAAATTTGGGAACAGCAGCACTCTATGGGATATGCAAACAAAGGTGATTTGCTTCTACAGGCCCATATGATTATGTTGTTTCTAGAAATGGGCAAACCCGAATTGCAAAGTATGGATTCGTTCTGGGTTCCCAAACCCGAACATGGACTTTAGCCAGAAGTCCGTGCTTGAGTTTGGTGTCTGCCCCGAAAACGGAAACGCTGGTTGATGGGCTGCTAAGCAAGTGCGGGCGGGAAATGGTGATGGAAAAGGGTAAGTAGTAGTGTAAAAAAAAAATGGACCTTTGTGTGTGAGTTTTTTTCACTTAACTGTTTGTGAACTGGTAAGGAATCCTTGAGATCCCTATACCAGTTCAATGGGCAAGAGGGGCTGGCAAGTTGCCTGCCAGCAAGCGGGTGACTTGCCAAAAACCCCCACCCTATTACCTGCATCCCCAATTGCCAGAGCCATTGCCTGTGTGGGCTATCTGGGCTGGGATTATACACATAGTTGGTGCCTGGGCTGGTTTTGCTGGATAGGGAGTACCCCAGAGTTTTTTTTTTTTTAAAGTTTCATTATCGCCAGTGCTATTGCTGTCCATACTATAGTATGGGGTCAATTCAGAGCCAGATGTGAACATTCTCACTTGGCTCTGAATTGACCCCTGTGGGAATTATTTAAGAAGGGATAGCGCCAGGTAGAGTCTCGTAGCGGCAGGCAGCATCTGGTGAACACTGGGCACTGTACTCAAAACCACATTTATGAAAGCAAATCTGGTGAGCTTCTCTAACAGCGCCATGTAGCGTCTAATGTATTATTACAGGCGGCTCGGCATATAGCACCGGCGCTCTAGCTTCCAGAGCGCCAGGTATTTCCTTTCGCTCAGTGTTGCTCTCCCATACATTTCAATGGCGGTTCATTTGCTTGTTTTTAAACAGCATGTTTGACAATTTTTTTTTTTTGCTCAAATCATTGTGTGACTTCTCCTGGCTGCAAACAAACACATTTATAAACTTTTTTGTCTTTTTGTATTTTTAAGCAGAATTGTCATTACAGGTCTGGCACTAAAGTGTTAATGTCACAATGTTAAAACAATGTCATTCCACGTGTTTTCAGTCTGTTACAGGTGGATATGTGTTCAAAAACAGACTTTAATCACACAGCGTCTGGGGCTCTATGCTATAGCGACCAGATTTAGAACACCGATGCTGTGTGTGTGTCCTTTTTTGATGGTGCAGAGCGTTGAGAGTCGGTCGCACTGAGCTGGCCCTACATTTCGCTCGCTGCATCGCTGTACTGGTGTTAGAGTGCCCAACACACATCACATTCATCAATGCCGGCCAGGTTACTACAGCGACTGAGGCGCTATGTTACAGCGCCCGATACCCGCTTACAGCATCTACTAGCAGTCGCTCTAAGGGCCACTATACAGACACTCTCTGGCAATACCTGGTGTTAGTAATGAATCAGCCTCCACAATAGTAAGCTTTCGAGCAGGACCCCATAATTACCATATTTGAACCCTTTGATTGTAAAACACTGCTGAGTTTGGTGGCACTATATAAATAAAGAATATTATTGTTATTATTAATAATTTATTTCTGTATTTTTTTGAATAGATGTTGCCTGACAATTCTAGCACATGACAGGTAGCAAACTGCATTTTCAACTGTAAAAGTAGCTCAGCTATTCTCCTGGGAGGAGAATGTTTTATGATAGACAGTATGTAACACTATCATTTGATATATGACCCATGTGAGTTATGGCTTTAATGTAAAAAGACATCTTCAATGTAAAAAAGATAGTTATGTGGTAAATCAGTTACCCATATATCTATTATATTTATTTATAAATGAATGTCAATATACTATTCAAGTACGATTCAAAATAAATTATTCAGTTTTACTTCTTAACACATCAAGCGTTAGCTGTGGTTACTACAACAAACTCAATAACCAAACCAATTTACAAAAATAATGCTCTTTATTAATAAATAGAGATGAGCGAACTTTTGAAAAATTCGATTCGACTGATTCGCCGAATTTTCCGACAAAAATCGTTTCGACCCAAATTTATTCAAAACGGCTATTTCTGAGCCTCCTAGAGCCTCAATAGGGTTGTAAACCATTCTGCCTTGCTGTAACACGCATAGGATGCGTGCTGGGTTAGTTAAATAATACTTTAAATAAATATCACATGCAGATCAGAGGCATCGCTAATAGAATCGCAGAGCGGCACAATTGCAGAGAGTTGAAGTGGCATCACTATGAGGGGCAGGAGCCCAAACATTGCTTTAAAGAGACACTGGAGTTGGCAGCAGCAGGAGCCCAAAAATTGAATGAATCACACCCTGGAGTTGCAAGCAGCAGCAGGAGCCCAAACATTGGCTGAAAGAGACACTGGAGTTGGCAGCAGCAGGAGCCCAAAAATTTACTGACACACCCTGGAGTTTCAAGCAGCAGCAGCAGCAGCAGTGGCCCAAACATAGCTTGAAAGAGACACTGGAGTTGGCTGCAGGAGCCCAAAGATTGGATGAATCACACCCTGGAGTTGCAAGCAGCAGCAGTAGGAGCTCAAATATTACTTTAAAGAGACACTGGATTTGGCAGCAGGAGCCCAAAATTGGATGAATCACACCCTGGAGTTGGCAGCAGCAGGAGCCCAAACATAACTTTAAAGAGACACTGGGGTTGGCTTCAGGAGCCCAAAAACTGGATGAATCACACCCTGGAGTTGGCAGCAGCCCAAACATTACTTTAAAGAGACACTGGGGTTGGCTTCAGGAGCCCAAAAATTGGATGAATCACACCCTGGAGTTGGCAGCAGCAGCAGCCCAAACATTACTTTAAAGAGACACTGGTGTTGGCTTCAAGAGCCCAAAAATTGGATGAATCACACCCTGGAGTTGGCAGCAGCAGCAGCAGGAGCCCAAACATTACTTTAAAGAGACACTGGGGTTGGCTTCAGGAGCCCAAAAATTGGATGAATCACACCCTGGAGTTGGCAGCAGCAGGAGCCCAAACATAACTTTAAAGAGACACTGGAGTTGGCTGCAGGAGCCCAAAAATTGGATGAATCACACCCTGGAGTTGGCAGCAGCAGGAGCCCAAACATTACTTTAAAGAGACTCTGGGGTTGGCTTCAGGAGCCTAAAAATTGGATGAATCACACCCTGGAGTTGGCAGCAGCAGCAGCAGCAGGAGCCCAAACATAACTTTAAAGAGACACTGGAGTTGGCAGCAGGAGCCCAAAAATTGGATGAATCACACCCTAGAGTTGGCAGCAGCAGAAGCAGCAGGAGCCCAAACATTACTTTAAAGAGACACTGGGGTTGGCTTCAGGAGCTCAAAAATTGGATGAATCACACCCTGGAGTTGGCAGCAGCAGGAGCCCGAACATAACTTTAAAGAGACACTGGAGTTGGCAGCAGGAGCCCAAAAATTGGATGAATCACACCCTGGAGTTGGCAGCGGCAGCAGCAGCAGGAGCCCAAACATTACTTTAAAGAGACACTGGGGTTGGCTTCAGCAGCCCAAAAATTGGATGAATCACACCCTGGAGTTGGCAGCAGCAGCAGGAGCCCAAACATTACTTTAAAGAGACACTGGAGTTTGCAGCAGGAGCCCAAAAATTGGATGAATCACACCCTGGCGGCAGCAGCAGCAGCAAGAGCCCAAACATTACTTTAAAGAGACACTGGGGTTGGCTTCAGGAGCCCAAAAATTGGATGAATCACACCCTGGAGTTGGCAGCAGCAGCCCAAACATTACTTTAAAGAGACACTGGAGTTGGCAGCAGGAGCCCAAAAATTGGATGAATCACACCCTGGAGTTGGCAGCAGCAGGAGCCCAAACATTACTTTAAAGAGACACTGGGGTTGGCTTCAGGAGCCCAAATATTGGATGAATCACACCCTGGAGTTGGCAGCAGCAGCAGCAGGAGCCCAAACATAACTTTAAAGAGACACTGGAGTTGGCAGCAGGAGCCCAAAAATTGGATGAATCACCCTGGAGTTTGCAGCAGCAGGAGCCCAAACATTACTTTAAAGAGACACTGGGGTTGGCTTCAGGAGCCCAAAAATTGGATGAATCACACCCTGGAGTTGGTAGCAGCAGGAGCCCAAACATTACTTTAAAGAGACACTGGAGTTGGCAGCAGGAGCCCAAAAATTGGATGAATCACACCCTGGAGTTGGCAGCAGCAGCAGGAGCCCAAACATTACTTTAAAGAGACACTGGAGTTGGCAGCAGGAGCCCAAAAATTGAATGAATCACACCCTGGAGTTGGCAGCAGCAGCAGGAGCCCAAACATTACTTTAAAGAGACACTGGGGTTGGCTTCAGGAGCCCAAAAACTGAATGAATCACACCCTGGAGTTGGCAGCAGCAGCCCAAACATTACTTTAAAGAGACACTGGGGTTGGCTTCAGGAGCCCAAAAATTGGATGAATCACACCCTGGAGTTGGCAGCAGCAGCAGCCCAAACTTTACTTTAAAGAGACACTGGGGTTGGCTTCAAGAGCCCAAAAATTGGATGAATCACACCCTGGAGTTGGCAGCAGCAGCAGGAGCCCAAACATTATTTTAAAGAGACACTGGGGTTGGCTTCAGGAGCCCAAAATTGGATGAATCACACCCTGGAGTTGGCAGCAGCAGGAGCCCAAACATTACTTTAAAGAGACTCTGGAGTTGGCTTCAGGAGCCCAAAAATTGGATGAATCACCCTGGAGTTGGCAGCAGCAGCAGCAGCAGGAGCCCAAACATTACTTTAAAGAGACACTGGGGTTGGCTTCAGGAGCCCAAAAATTGGATGAATCACACCCTGGAGTTGGCAGCAGCAGCAGCAGAAGCAGCGGGAACCCAAACATTACTTTAAAGAGACACTGGGGTTGGCTTCAGGAGCCCAAAAATTGGACGAATCACACCCTGGAGTTGGCAGCAGCAGCAGGAGCCCAAACATTACTTTAAAGAGACACTGGGGTTGGCTTCAGGAGCCCAAAAATTGGATGAATCACACCCTGGAGTTGGCAGCAGCAGCAGCCCAAACATTACTTTAAAGAGACACTGGCGTTGGCTTCAAGAGCCCAAAAATTGGATGAATCACACCCTGGAGTTGGCAGCAGCAGGAGCCCAAACATAACTTTTAAGAGACACTGGAGTTGGCAGCAGGAGCCCAAAACTTGGATGAATCACACCCTGGAGTTGGCAGCAGCAGCAGCAGGATCCCAAACATTACTTTAAAGAGACACTGGGGTTGGCTTCAGGAGCCCAAAAATTGGATGAATCACACCCTGGAGTTGGCAGTAGCAGGAGCCCAAACATTACTTTAAAGAGACACTGGGGTTGGCTTCAGGAGCTCAAAAATTGGATGAATCACACCCTGGAGTTGGCAGCAGCAGGAGCCCAAACATAACTTTAAAGAGACACTGGAGTTGGCAGCAGGAGCCCAAAAATTGGATGAATCACACCCTGGAGTTGGCAGCAGCAGCAGCAGCAGAAGCCCAAACATTACTTTAAAGAGACACTTGGGTTGGCTTCAGGAGCCCAAAAATTGGATGAATTTAACCCTGGAGTTGGCAGCAGCAGCAGCAGCAGGAGCCCAAGCATTACTTTAAAGAGACACTGGGGTTGGCTTCAGGAGCCCAAAAATTGGATGAATCACTCCCTGGAGTTGGCAGCAGCAGCAAGAGCCCAAACATTACTTTAAAGAGACACTGGGGTTGGCTTCAGGAGCCCAAAAATTGGATGAATCACACCCTGGAGTTGGCAGCAGCAGGAGCCCAAACATTACTTTAAAGAGACACTGGGGTTGGCTTCAGGAGCCCAAAAATTGGATGAATCACCCTGGAGTTTGCAGCAGCAGCAGGAGCCCAAACATTACTTTAAAGAGACACTGGGGTTGGCTTCAGGAGCCCAAAAATTGGATGAATCACACCCTGGAGTTGGCAGCAGCAGCAGCAGCAAGAGCCCAAACATAACTTTAAAGAGACACTGGGGTTGGCTTCAGGAGCCCAAAAATTGGATGAATCACACCCTGGAGTTGGCAGCAGCAGCAGCCCAAACATTACTTTACAGAGACACTGGGGTTGGCTTCAAGAGCCCAAAAATTGGATGAATCACACCCTGGAGTTGGCAGCAGCCCAAACATTACTTTAAAGAGACACTGGGGTTGGCTTCAAGAGCCCAAAAATTGGATGAATCACACCCTGGAGTTGGCAGCAGCAGGAGCCCAAACATAACTTTTAAGAGACACTGGAGTTGGCAGCAGGAGCCCAAAAATTGGATGAATCACACCCTGGAGTTGGCAGCAGCAGCAGCAGGAGCCCAAACATTACTTTAAAGAGACACTGGGGTTGGCTTCAGGAGCCCAAAAATTGGATGAATCACACCCTGGAGTTGGCAGTAGCAGGAGCCCAAACATTACTTTAAAGAGACACTGGGGTTGGCTTCAGGAGCTCAAAAATTGGATGAATCACACCCTGGAGTTGGCAGCAGCAGGAGCCCAAACATAACTTTAAAGAGACACTGGAGTTGGCAGCAGGAGCCCAAAAATTGGATGAATCACACCCTGGAGTTGGCAGCAGCAGCAGCAGCAGAAGCCCAAACATTACTTTAAAGAGACACTTGGGTTGGCTTCAGGAGCCCAAAAATTGGATGAATCACACCCTGGAGTTGGCAGCAGCAGCAGCAGGAGCCCAAGCATTACTTTAAAGAGACACTGGAGTTGGCTTCAGGAGCCCAAAAATTGGATGAATCACACCCTGGAGTTGGCAGCAGCAGCAGCAGGAGCCCAAACATTACTTTAAAGAGACACTGGGGTTGGCTTCAGGAGCCCAAAAATTGGATGAATCACACCCTGGAGTTGGCAGTAGCAGGAGCCCAAACATTACTTTAAAGAGACACTGGGGTTGGCTTCAGGAGCTCAAAAATTGGATGAATCACACCCTGGAGTTGGCAGCAGCAGGAGCCCAAACATAACTTTAAAGAGACACTGGAGTTGGCAGCAGGAGCCCAAGAATTGGATGAATCACACCCTGGAGTTGGCAGCAGCAGCAGAAGCCCAAACATTACTTTAAAGAGACACTTGGGTTGGCTTCAGGAGCCCAAAAATTGGATGAATCACACCCTGGAGTTGGCAGCAGCAGCAGCAGGAGCCCAAGCATTACTTTAAAGAGACACTGGAGTTGGCTTCAGGAGCCCAAAAATTGGATGAATCACACCCTGGAGTTGGCAGCAGCAGCAGCAAGAGCCCAAACATTACTTTAAAGAGACACTGGGGTTGGCTTCAGGAGCCCAAAAATTGGATGAATCACACCCTGGAGTTGGCAGCAGCAGGAGCCCAAACATTACTTTAAAGAGACACTGGGGTTGGCTTCAGGAGCCCAAAAATTGGATGAATCACCCTGGAGTTTGCAGCAGCAGCAGGAGCCCAAACATTACTTTAAAGAGACACTGGGGTTGGCTTCAGGAGCCCAAAAATTGGATGAATCACACCCTGGAGTTGGCAGCAGCAGCAGCAGCCCAAAAATAACTTTAAAGAGACACTGGAGTTGGCAGCAGGAGCCCAAAAATTGGATGAATCACACCCTGGAGTTGGCAGCAGCAGCAGCAGGAGCCCAAACATTACTTTAAAGAGACACTGGGGTTGGCTTCAGGAGCCCAAAAATTGGATGAATCACACCCTGGAGTTGGCAGCAGCAGCAGCAGCAGGAGCCCAAACATAACTTTAAAGAGACACTGGAGTTAGCAGCAGGAGCCCAAAAATTGGATGAATCACACCCTGGAGTTGGCGGCAGCAGCAGCAGGAGCCCAAACATAACTTTAAAGAGACACTGGAGTTGACAGCAGGAGCCCAAAAATTGGATGAATCCCACCCTGGAGTTGGCAGCAGCAGGAGCCCAAACATTACTTTAAAGAGACACTGGGGTTGGCTTCAGGAGCCCAAAATTTGGATGAATCACACCCTGGAGTTGGCAGCAGCAGCAAGAGCCCAAACATTACTTTAAAGAGACACTGGGGTTGGCTTCAGGAGCCCAAAAATTAGATGAATCACACCCTGGAGTTGGCAGCAGCAGCAGGAGCCCAAACATTACTTTAAAGAGACACTGGGGTTGGCTTCAGGAGCCCAAAAATTGGATGAATCACACCCTGGAGTTGGCAGCAGCAGCAGGAGCCCAAACATTACTTTAAAGAGACACTGGGGTTGGCTTCAGGAGCCCAAAAATTGGATGAATCACACCCTGGAATTGGCAGCAGCAGGAGCCCAAACATTACTTTAAAGAGACACTGGGGTTGGCTTCAGGAGCTCAAAAATTGGATCAATCACACCCTGGAGTTGGCAGCAGCAGCAGCAGGAGCCCAAACATTACTTTAAAGAGACACTGGGGTTGGCTTCAGGAGCCCAAAAATTGGATGAATCACACCCTGGAGTTGGCAGCAGCAGGATCCCAAACATTACTTTAAAGAGACACTGGGGTTGGCTTCAGGAGCCCAAAAATTGGATGAATCACACCCTGGAGTTGGCAGCAGCAGCAGCAGGAGCCCAAGCATAACTTTAAAGAGACACTGGAATTGGCTTCAGGAGCCCAAAAATTGGATGAATCACACCCTGGAGTTTGCAGCAGCAGCAGCAGGAGCCCAAACATAACTTTAAAGAGACACTGGAGTTGGCAGCAGGAGCCCAAAAATTGGATGAATCACACCCTGGAGTTGGCAGCAGCAGCAGCAGGAGCCCACACATAAGTTTAAAGAGACACTGGAGTTGGCAGCAGGAGCCCAAAAATTGGATGAATCACACCCTGGAGTTGGCAGCAGCAGCAGCAGGAGCCCAAACGTTACTTTAAAGAGACACTGGGGTTGGCTTCAGGAGCCCAAAAATTGGATGAATCACACCCTGGAGTTGGCAGCAGCAGCAGCAGCAGGAGCTCATACATTACTTTAAAGAGACACTGGGGTTGGCTTCAGGAGTCCAAAAATTGGATGAATCACACCCTGGAGTTGGCAGCAGCAGCAGCAGGAGCCCAAACATTACTTTAAAGAGACACTGGGGTTCGCTTCAGGAGCCCAAAAATTGGATGAATCACACCCTGGAGTTGGCAACAGCAGCAGCAGCGGGAGCCCAAACATTACTTTAAAGAGACTCTGGAGTTTGCAGCAGGAGCCCAAAAATTGGATGAATCACACCCTGGAGTTGGCAGCAGCCGAAACAGGAGCCCAAACATTACTTTAAAGAGACACTGGGGTTGGCTTCAGGAGCCCAAAAATTGGATGAATCACACCCTGGAGTTGGCAGCAGCAGCAGCAGGAGCCCAAACATAACTTTAAAGAGACACTGGGGTTGGCTTCAGGAGCCCAAAAATTGGATGAATCACACCCTGGAGTTGGCAGCAGCAGCAGCCCAAACATAACTTTAAAGAGACACTGGAGTTGGCAGCAGGAGCCCAAAAATTGGATGAATCACACCCTGGAGTTGGCAGCAGCAGCAGCAGGAGCCCAAACATAACTTTAAAGAGACACTGGGGTTGGCTTCAGGAGCCCAAAAATTGGATGAATCACACCCTGGAGTTGGCAGCAGCAGCAGCAGCAGCAGGAGCCCAAACATTACTTTAAAGAGACACTGGGGTTGGCTTCAGGAGCCCAAAAATTGGATGAATCACACCCTGGAGTTGGCAGCAGCAGCAGCAGCAGGAGCCCAAACATTACTTTAAAGAGACACTGGAGTTGGCTTCAGGAGCCCAAAAATTGGATGAATCACACCCTGGAGTTGGCAGCAGCAGCAGGAGCCCAAACACTACTTTAAAGAGACACTGGGGTTGGCTTCAGGAGCTCAAAAATTGGATGAATCACACCCTGGAGTTGGCAGCAGGAGCCCAAACATTACTTTAAAGAGACACTGGGGTTGGCTTCAAGAGCCCAAAAATTGGATGAATCACACCCTGGAGTTGGCGGCAGCAGCAGCAGGAGCCCAAACATTACTTTAAAGATACACTGGGGTTGGCTTCAGGAGCCCAAAAATTGGATGAATCACACCCTGGAGTTGGCAGCAGCAGCAGCAGCAGGAGCCCAAACATTACTTTAAAGAGACACTGGGGTTGGCTTCAGGAGCCCAAAAATTGGATGAATCACACCCTGGAGTTGGCAGCAGCAGCAGCAGGAGCCCAAACATTACTTTAAAGAGACACTGGGGTTGGCTTCAGGAGCCCAAAAATTAGATGAATCACACCCTGGAGTTGGCAGCAGCAGGAGCCCAAGCATAACTTTAAAGAGACACTGGGGTTGGCTTCAGGAGCCCAAAAATTGGATGAATCACACCCTGGAGTTGGCAGCAGCAGGAGCCCAAGCATAACTTTAAAGAGACACTGGAGTTGGCAGCAGGAGCCCAAAAATTGGATGAATCACACCCTGGAGTTGGCAGCAGCAGTAGCAGGAGCCCAAACATAACTTTAAAGAGACACTGGGGTTGGCTTCATGAGCCCAAAAATTGGATGAATCACACCCTGGAGTTGGCAGCAGCAGGAGCCCAAACATAACTTTAAAGAGACACTGGAGTTGGCAGCAGGAGCCCAAAAATTGGATGAATCACACCCTGGAGTTGGCAGCAGCAGCAGGAGCCCAAACATTAATTTAAAGAGACACTGGGGTAAGCTTCAAGAGCCCAAAAATTGGATGAATCACACCCTGGAGTTGGCAGCAGCAGCAGGAACCCAAACATTACTTTAAAGAGACACTGGGGTTGGCTTCAGGAGCCCAAAAATTAGATGAATCACACCCTGGAGTTGGCAGCAGCAGCAAGAGCCCAAACATTACTTTAAAGAGACACTGGGGTTGGCTTCAGGAGCCCAAAAATTGGATGAATCACACCCTGAAGTTGGCAGCAGCAGTAGCAGCAGGAGCCCAAACATTACTTTAAAGAGACACTGGGGTTGGCTTCAGGAGCCCAAAAATTGGATGAATCACACCCTGGAGTTGGCAGCAGCAGCAGCAGCAGGAGCCCAAACATTACTTTAAAGATACACTGGAGTTGGCTTCAGGAGCCCAAAAATTGGATGAATCACACCCTGAAGTTGGCAGCAGCAGCAGCAGCAGGAGCCCAAACATTACTTTAAAGAGACACTGGGGTTGGCTTCAGGAGCCCAAAAATTGGATGAATCACACCCTGGAGTTGGCAGCAGCAGCAGCAGCAGGAGCCCAAACATTACTTTAAAGAGACACTGGAGTTGGCTTCAGGAGCCCAAAAATTGGATGAATCACACCCTGGAGTTGGCAGAAGCAGCAGGAGCCCAAACACTACTTTAAAGAGACACTGGGGTTGGCTTCAGGAGCTCAAAAATTGGATGAATCACACCCTGGAGTTGGCAGCAGGAGCCCAAACATTACTTTAAAGAGACACTGGGGTTGGCTTCAAGAGCCCAAAAATTGGATGAATCACACCCTGGAGTTGGCGGCAGCAGCAGCAGGAGCCCAAACATTACTTTAAAGATACACTGGGGTTGGCTTCAGGAGCCCAAAAATTGGATGAATCACACCCTGGAGTTGGCAGCAGCAGCAGCAGCAGGAGCCCAAACATTACTTTAAAGAGACACTGGGGTTGGCTTCAGGAGCCCAAAAATTAGATGAATCACACCCTGCAGTTGGCAGCAGCAGGAGCCCAAACATTACTTTAAAGAGACACTGGGGTTGGCTTCAGGAGCTCAAAAATTGGATGAATCACACCCTGGAGTTGGCAGCAGCAGCAGCAGGAGCCCAAACATTACTTTAAAGAGACACTGGGGTTGGCTTCAGGAGCCCAAAAATTGGATGAATCACACCCTGGAGTTGGCGGCAGCAGCAGCAGGAGCCCAAACATTACTTTAAAGAGACACTGGGGTTGGCTTCAGGAGCCCAAAAATTGGATGAATCACACCCTGGAGTTGGCAGCAGCAGCAGCAGGAGCCCAAACATTACTTTAAAGAGACACTGGGGTTGGCTTCAGGAGCCCAAAAATTGGATGAATCACACCCTGGAGTTGGCAGCAGCAGGAGCCCAAGCATAACTTTAAAGAGACACTGGAGTTGGCAGCAGGAGCCCAAAAATTGGATGAATCACACCCTGGAGTTGGCAGCAGCAGTAGCAGGAGCCCAAACATAACTTTAAAGAGACACTGGGGTTGGCTTCATGAGCCCAAAAATTGGATGAATCACACCCTGGAGTTGGCAGCAGCAGGAGCCCAAACATAACTTTAAAGAGACACTGGAGTTGGCAGCAGGAGCCCAAAAATTGGATGAATCACACCCTGGAGTTGGCAGCAGCAGCAGGAGCCCAAACATTAATTTAAAGAGACACTGGGGTAAGCTTCAAGAGCCCAAAAATTGGATGAATCACACCCTGGAGTTGGCAGCAGCAGCAGGAACCCAAACATTACTTTAAAGAGACACTGGGGTTGGCTTCAGGAGCCCAAAAATTAGATGAATCACACCCTGGAGTTGGCAGCAGCAGCAAGAGCCCAAACATTACTTTAAAGAGACACTGGGGTTGGCTTCAGGAGCCCAAAAATTGGATGAATCACACCCTGAAGTTGGCAGCAGCAGTAGCAGGAGCCCAAGCATAACTTTAAAGAGACACTGGAGTTGGCAGTAGGAGCCCAAAAATTGGATGAATCACACCCTGGAGTTGGCAGCAGCAGCAGCAGCAGGAGCCCAAACATAACTTTAAAGAGACACTGGGGTTGGTTTCATGAGCCTAAAAATTGGATGAATCACACCCTGGAGTTGGCAGCAGCAGGAGCCCAAACATAACTTTAAAGAGACACTGGAGTTGGCAGCAGGAGCCCAAAAATTGGATGAATCACACCCTGGAGTTGGCAGCAGCAGCAGCTGGAGCCCAAACATTACTTTAAAGAGACACTGGGGTTGGCTTCAGGAGCCCAAAAATTGGATGAATCACACCCTGGAGTTGGCAGCAGCAGGAGCCCAAACATTACTTTAAAGAGACACTGGGTTTGGCTTCAGGAGCCCAAAAATTGGATGAATCACACCCTGGAGTTGCAAGCATCAGCAGGAGGCCAAACATTGGCTGAAAGGCACACCCTGAAGTTGGCATCAGCAGGAGGGCAAAATTTGGTTGGAAGGCACACCCTGAAGTTGGCATCAGAAGGAGCCCAAAAATTGGCCTAAAGACATAAATGTTTTGCTCCATTTGGAAAGTGTTAAACGTGGCACCATGCTGAATCGCATGCATCAGGCATTGGTGGGTGGAAATCCTGGCTGATCCATCCCTGATTCATTTTGACAAAGGTGAGTCTCTCCACATTTTTAGTTGACAGACGAGTTCTCCTCGCCGTAACTATGGCCCCCGCCACACTAAACACCCGCTCAGATGGCACGCTACTTGCCGGGCAGGACAGCTTTTCCAGGGCAAACTCTGCTAGTTGCGGCCACAAATCAAGTTTGGCTTCCCAGAAGTCCAGCGGATCCTCAAGGTGTGTTGGCATGGTCATGTCAAGGTATGACATGACCTGCTGGTTCAGGTCCTGCTCCAGGTCTTCCTGCTGCTCATGAGTAGCCTCACTATGCGGGTGTAGAAAGCTGCTCATTAGCGACTGAAGACTGAGGCTGCTGCTGATGGAGCTGCTGCTGCTGCTCCTGCCAACCCCCCCCAGCAGCCATGGCAGTGGAAGGTGAGCACAGAGGTCCCCTCGAGTCAGACCTGCGAGAGTATGGACCATGGCGCAGATAGGCATCGGCCAACTGACTACATAGAATGTCTTTGTAGTAGTTCAGTTTGTCCTCCCTCTCGGCGGGTTTAAAAAATGCCCCCATTTTGTGCCGGAAGCGAGGGTCCAATAAGGTGGACTGCCAGAAGTCATCCCGCTGACAAATGGAAACAATTCTGGGGTCACTACGCAAGCACGTGAGCATGCTTCCTGCCATTTGCGCAAGTGACTCGGAGGGACTACCTGTCTCCATCTCCACTGCATACTGCCACGGTGTGTCCGGGTCCTCTGTCTCGCCTTCCTCAAAACCCTCTAGCTCCTCTGGCTGCTCCTGCTCCTGCTCTCCTGTCCGCTGACTAGATAAACCAGCCATTTCGCCAAGCCTAAACTGTGCTTCACTGTGCCCCTCCTCTTCCTCCTCCTCCTCCTCCAGTTCAGCTCCAACGGGGTTCATGTGCCGGTAGAAGTAGACGCCATGTCTCCAGTGCCCTGACCAGCCATGGTTTCCAACATGTGCTGTAGTACATGAAGCAGTGGAATCACGTCGTTCATCCCGTAATCCTGCCGACTGACAAATAAAGTGGCTTCCTCAAAGGGCCTGAGCAAACGGCATGTGTCACGTATGAGCTGCCACTGGTTGACATTGAAGTTACACAGGGGAGTCCCCCTATCCGCTTGGATCATCAGGAAATCCGTGATGGCTTTTCTCTGTTCATATAATCGGTCCAACATGTGAAGGGTAGAATTCCAACGGGTGGAAACATCGCAAATCAGACTATGTTGGGGGATACCGTTCTGACGCTGTAGCTCAAGAAGGGTGTGTTTGGCGGTGTATGAGTGGCTGAAGTGCATGCAAAGTTTCCTTGTTGTTAGGATGTCTTGCATATGGGGGGAACACTTCAGAAACCGCTTGACAACCAGATTGAAGACGTGAGCCATGCAGGGGGCATGGGTCAGCCTTCCTTGGCGCAGCGCAGACAAAATGTTCTTCCCATTGTCGGTAACCATGATTCCCATTTTAAGTTTTCTTGGAGTAAGCCATGTTTGGATTTCCTGATGAATAAATTTAAGCAGTTCCTCCCCTGTGTGACTCCGTTCGCCAAGACAAACCATGTGAAGCACTGCGTGACACCTCCGTGCCCTGCACACATGGTAGACTGGAGGGGCACTGAGACTTGAGCCTACAGTGGAGGGTGAGGAGATGGCGGAGGATGAGGAGGCCGAGTCGCACAGTGTCACAGGCCCAACGGGCAGGGAACGCGGAGGCCGAAGCGGCGTGACCTGTCCAAGTTGCTGCTGCAAAGGGACCACATTCACCCAGTGGGCCGTAAATGACATGTACTGTCCCTGACCGTAGTTACAGCTCCAGACGTTGGCGCTGCCATGCACTTTGCTACACACCGACAGGCTCAAGGACTGGCCCACCTTCTGTTCAACAAAAGTGTGCAGCGCTGGTACAGCCTTCTTGGCAAAGAAACTACGGCTTGGGACTCTCCACCTCGGCTCGGCACAAGCCATCAGTTCTCTGAAAGGTGCAGAGTCCACCACCTAAAAAGGGAGCAACTGCAGCACCAGCAACTTGGACAGGAGCACATTCAGCTTCTGCGCCGTAGGATGAGTGGGTGCATACTGCTGTCTCTTGGACATGGCTTCACTGATGGATTACTGGCGGGATGCATGACTTGGAGGAGGAGGAGGAGCAGGAGCGATAGAGGATGGGTTTGACGCACAGCTGCCTTCGGCTGAGGTGCTGGAGCCTTGGCTGGCAGAAATTGGGAGCGGCGTGCCACTTGGTGAGGAAGCAGACTGGACCACCCCTTGGGAGCCTCGGTTCTCCCAGGTCGCTTTATGGTGACGCATCATATGTTGACGCAGGGCCGTGGTGCCAACATTTGGGCCCTGGCCACGCTTCACCTTCTGCCTACATATCTTGCATGTGGCCATGTTACCCTCCTGCGGATGCTACAGGAAAAACTGCCACACTGCCGAGTAGCTACTTTTCCCACCAACAGGCCTCACTGATTCGCTGCTATTGTCGCCAACTCCAGGAACCCCTGCCCCACTACCTCCCGATAAGGTAGCCTGCCGCGCAGCAGGTGCTCTACCCCGGCCCGGCCCCGTTTGGCTCCAGGCTTTACAATTGTGCCCCCATGCTGCCTGCCAACCATGCTGCTAACACCTTGCTGCCTGAGCTGCTGACTCCGGGGCAACCTGCGCCCCTCTTCTCCTGATGATGACGATGAAGCCCCTCCATCACCCGGCTCCCAAGTGCGATCGGCTTCATCGTCATCATCATTATCACCGAGTTGTGGCTGTACGTCACTGATGTTTGTGGATTCATCAACAGTGTCTGGCGCAGGAGCTGGAACGCTCGCAGCACCCACGACACTGTCCACATCACTATTTGTCTGCCTAGCTAAAGAAGCCACCTCCATTTCTTGGCTGGGCAGTAGCTGCTGACTGTCCTCTATCTGATCGTTCTCCTCACTAAAGAGCTGAACCCAAAGCATAGGATACGTCGCTGGGGGAGGGAACGGCGTAGGACAGAGGCAATGGGAGGACAGGGACTGCTCTCGGGGCATGCCAACTCAGGGTTGTGTCAGAGGAACCTACCGACCCTAGACTGGGGGTCTCAGACGTAAGTTGTGATGATGTTGTTGATGAGCGCGTTAACCAATCTACCACGGCAGATGCGTTACTGGTGGAGACACGACCGCTAGCAGATACTGGCAGACCAGGTCTCTCACCGTGACTCCGGCTGCCAGTCGCCCCTAGTCTGCTGCGACCTCTGCCTGCTGAATCTTGGCCTCTGCCACTCCTCTTTGAACATCCTGGCACTTGTCTGCCTGACATTTTTATGTATTTCCTTATTTAGTATAAACAGATAGGGTTCAATGTGCAGTTTTGCGGTGCCCTGCGGCCTGGTTTATTAAAAGCAGTCAAAAACAAATGGGATGCCCCCACAGCAGACCTGAGTGTCTAAGCAGGCTCAAACAGGCCAAATTACTTTAAATAACTGTGCAGCTTAGAGTAAATACAGAGGCTAATGTGATGTTACAGAATGGGATGCCCCCAAGCAGGCTTTATAACAGTATATATGCACAGCAACAGTGGATAAGCAGGCTCCAACAGGCCAAATTACTTTAAATAACTGTGCAGCTTACAGTAAATACAGAGGCTAATGTGATGTTACAGAATGGGATGCCCCACAGCAGACTTGAGATCAGTATATATGCACAGCAACAGTGTCTAAGCAGGCTCAAACAGGCCAAATTACTTTAAATAACTGTGCAGCTTACAGTAAGTACAGAGGCTAATGTGATGTTACAGAATGGGATGCCCCACAGCAGACTTGAGATCAGTATATATGCACAGCAACAGTGTCTAAGCAGGCTCCAACAGGCCAAATTACTTTAAATAAGTTTGCTGCTTAGAGTAAATACAGAGGCTAATGTGATGTTACAGAATGGGATGCCCCACAGCAGACTTGAGATCAGTATATATGCACAGCAACAGTGTCTAAGCAGGCTCAAGCAGGCCAAATTACTTTAAATAACTGTGCAGCTTACAGTAAATACAGAGGCTAATGTGATGTTACAGAATGGGATGCCCCACAGCAGACTTGAGATCAGTATATATGCACAGCAACAGTGTCTAAGCAGGCTCAAACAGGCCAAATGATTTTAAATAACTGTGCAGCTTAGAGTAAATACAGAGGCTAATGAGATTTTACAAAATGGTAATGTTCCCACAGCAGACTTGAGATCAGTTCATAATATATGCACAACATCAAAAGTGTATAAGCAGCCTGAAACCGCTAAAAAAGCCAGTCAGCCAGTAACACTCAGGCTGGATGAAAAAAAAAAAAATCTCCCTGTGACTGCCTCCATTTTTTCCTAACTTTCCCTGCTTCTCGCTGACTTCCTGCCTGTCTCCTGCCTGTCTCCTGCCTGTCTCCTGCCTGTCTGTCCCTGGCTCTCTAACTGTCTCTCCCTGACTACAGCAGCGTCCTGTCTCTCACGAATGCAATAGAGAAATGAGGAAAAGCAAGATGGCCGCCGCCATAAATAGCGCTGTGACGTCACCGGGCTTGCTGGCTGCTGATAGGCTGCATGTGACTGCCCCAGCATGCACTGGAGCGGGGTAGATGTCTGGACATGTCCCGTCCGCCATCTTAGAATGCCTGTAATGTAAATGAATGGATGTTAAAGAAAGCACAGGGAAATTCGGATTCAATCCGAATCTAATTTTTCATGAAATTCGGATCGAATCCGGGTTCGTCTGGATCGATTCGCTCATCCCTAACCATAAGCATAAATACAAGAAAACTTATAGACAGGACACAGACAAAGAATTGAGGGCAACAACGATCCACTGGCCTAATGATAACAAGAATAGTGTATTTCAAATCCTTTGCTCCTAACCTCTCCCATAAAAAAATTAATTTTCCCTAAAATAATAAGTAGGTTATACAGTTTATCACTATATACAGAAATGAAATATATTTACAATGATGCCCAACCCTGGAAATCCAATGCATAATCATACATAGACAACACCCATATTTATATATATATACTTTGGGTATTTAGCTGTGTAAAGGGATCTATGGGAACAAAGCATGTCAATGCACACAGCCCCCTACCTTACCCCTTATGCTTATTGGTGGCCTTGGCTGTTCAACAGATTGTCATAACTTATAAACAGGAGCTGTTTTTCTACTTAACATACAATAAACTGGAAAATTAAAAGCATTCTCCTACACCTGATTGGGTGCTGATTCTACTTGAGGTACAAAATGTTTCTATTTTTAATTTTTAAAAATGTATGAATAATATCACCCCAACCCCAACATTTTCAGGGACTTATTTTAAACATGTTGGAATAACTATCATTAGGCTGTTATATGTAAGTTAAAAACCAGTAGCTCTTCTGTAGAGTCTCACAAAACCCAACAAGGAGATTTTGAAAATGTATTTTTTTGTGCCAAAAAGAAAACCCTCAATGTGCTTAGCTGATTTAGAAGCTAATTTATTATAAAACGTGTGGGCAAGACTTAAATGCCTGGTCTGCAACGTCGACTTCAGGGTGGTGGCAGTATGAGCTGTAGCGCTCCCAGTCAGGCAGTGTTCACAGTGCACAGTTTATATGCCTATGTGCTATCGACACTAGGGATGAGCGAATCGGTTCTAACGAAACTGAAATCGCTCCGAATTTCAGGGAAAATTCGATTCAGCACGAACCCGAATTTTTCAGCCGGCCTCCCCGCTCCCACCAAGCCGGGAAATGGAAAATGCCGGCATGGTGGGAGCGGGGAGGCCAGCTGCGCTGTCAGCGGCCGGCGGAAGCCGGCTTCCGCCGCCCGCTCATCTCTGGTGGGAGCGGGGAGGCCGGCTGCGCTGTCAGCGGGCAGCGGAAGCTGGCTTCTGCCGCCCGCTGACAGCGCAGCCGGCCTCCCCGCTCCCACCAAGCCCTGAAATGGGAAAAAAAAATGCCGGCATGGTGGGAGCGAGGTGGCTGGCTGCGCTGTAAGCTGTCATCGGAGGACGCGTCATCAGAGGAAGCCGGCTTCCTCTGATGACGCATCCTCTGATGACAGCTGACAGCGCAGCCGGCATCCCCGCTCCCACCAGAGATGAGCGATTCGCAAAAGTTCGATTCGGGCGAACCCGAATTTCTCTGAGAAATTCGGCGAATGGCCCGAATCGAATTTTTGAGAAGTTCGCTCATCTCTAATCGACACCTAGCACCATCCAGGAGCACTACAAGATGAAAATATTTATGAAAAAAATCCATAGTAATATAGTAACTTTGGGCCTTATTCATGAAGGGATAGCTCCAGGTAGTGCCTGTACAGGGGCAGGTAGCGCCAGGTAGACTTAATCACACAGCCTCTGGCGCTATGGGCTACAACTACATGATTTTGAGTGCCAGCGATGTCTGAGTCTGGTCTGGTGTGAGTCAGTTGCACTGAGCTGGCGCTATCGTTCGCTCCGATACAGCGTAGTACTGCGACTCACATATCATATTCATCAATGCCGGCCAGCGACTGAGGTGCTCTGAATCAAAGAAGCATGGCCCAGCACAGACACTCATCTGTCTCTATCTGGCGTTAGTAATGAATCAGCAGGATAGTATGTAAGGCTGAATAAAGACTTAAGTCCATCCAGTTCAGCCTAAATGTTCCAAAAATAATCCCAACCAGCCCAGGGATCTTGTGACACATGCACCAGGCCAAAAATATATATATGTAAAATGCCTAAATAATTGTAACCACCCCAGCCCTATAAAATGTATAGGATAAGGCCACACAGTGCAGGGTGAGCACATGGTCATATCTGGCGCTGTAGGGAACTGCTCTCGTTCTGTTGTCAGTGCTGTTGATAGATGAGCCACTACCTGGCACTATTGCAGGCGCTCTGGATTTTTGAAGTTTTCACTGGGACTTGACACTCACCTGGCACTATCTGACACTACGTGGCCTTAGCATTTCTTAAATAAACCCCTTCATATTTTTTGAAAATGTTTTATGGAAGCAGTTTTCATTGACTCCAATTGTCAACGTACACCATGTTTGTACATCTAGGAGGGAGTAGTGAGCCCTGTACACTGCTGCTTGAGGCATGAGTAAGTTTGTGTGAACTCCTTAGTCTCAGCAGCAGCCATAACAGCAGCGCTCTGTGCCCACAAAGCTAAAAAGAATTTACATAACAAAAAATATAAAAAATTATAATGGGGTAATTTAAGAAGGGATAGTGGCAGGTAGTGCCTCGTAGCGGTAGGCGGCATCTGGTAAATGCCGGGCACTGTAGGCAAAACCACATTTATAAAAGCAAATCTGGTGAGCGACTCTAACAGTCCAATGTAGCGTCCGATTCATGATTACAGGTGGCTCAGCGTATAGTGCTGTCGCTCTCCCATACATTTCAATGGACGTTCATTTGCTTGTGTTTAAACAGCGTGTTTGATATTTTTTTTTTTTTGCTCAGATCATTGTGTGACCTCTCCTGGCTGCAAACAAACATTTTTAGTAACTTTTTGACTTTTTTTATGCAGAATTGTCATTACAGGTCTGGCACTAAAGTGTTAATGTCCCAGTGTTAAAACTAGTGCTCTATGCTATAGCGACCAGATTTAGAGCGCTGACGCTGTGTGTGTGTCATTTTTTTGATAAGTATGGTGTGGAGCGCCGTGAGTTGGTCGCACTGAGGCGCTACCTTTCACTTCCCGCAGCATTGTACAACATACATCACATTCATCAACGCGGGCCAGGTTACTACAGCGACTGAGGCGCTCTGTTACAGCGCCTGATAGCTGCTTACAGCGCCTACTAGCGGTCGCTCTAAGCGTCGCTATACAGACTCTCATGTGCCGATACCTGGCGTTAGTAATGAATCAGCCTCCACATCACCTCAGCGCGAAAAAATCGACTTTTTCAAAAATTCCTTTGAAAGTGGACATTCCCTTTAATTTATTGTGCATGAGTTGGAATACCTCTCCAAAAATTGCAAAGGCTAAAATGTAATCTAATTGGAATACCCTCCATGTTTACTTTATCACATGCCCTACATTTTTCTTCAGGAAGAAGTAAAGAGCATTTTTCTAGAACAGGAAATATTTACATGGCACATGCGTGTATGTTAGAGAATATGTGGCGCATGCAATGCTTGGATATAGCATTTAATATTTACACAGTCTTCAACTACTTGTGAATATGTGCGTTGGGCTCCATTGACACAAGACCACAAGTTAATGGCTATATGGCGGTGAGACTTACGAACACTCTACAGAGTAGCAAGCTACCTTAGTGACAGTAAAATGTTATATTGAGGGCTAAAGAAAAAAATCCATGGGTAAAAGCTATAGCTTACATAAGGTCTGATTTAATATCTGCTTCGCATGTATTTGCCTGACATACGCAAATTTAACAGAGTGTGCCATGTTCATCCAACTAGTTCAGCATAGCTGGGCAAACACCGAAGAACCCTTGAGCAGTGCTCTACATTGTTCCAGCCAACAACATTGGAAACAATGGTTATTTCTTCCAAGGTGAATTTCACATCAATAGCAAAAAGAAAGATAGGATGTGCTCATCCAGTCAATATATAGCAGTCAAGAGGTGCTAGAGGGGTGTGACCACACACCAAGCAACAAAGAAAGTTAACCCTCTGCACACTCATACTATTGAAAAACCTAGCTAACACTTGTTAAGAACATGGACTGTTAGTTAACATAGATTGCAATAAATGTAAAAGCAAGGTAGCCACGACAAGGCCGTCCAATTAGTACCCCGTCCCTAACATTACTAAGTTCAAAAGTTTGTGCAGACATTGCTACTTCTATACTTGTGTGTGCACAAGCAATGCAATCAGTGGCCAGATCTGCTGAATTGTAGCTCTCCCAATGTAACAGGGAGTCCAATTGGCCTCTACCTAAAAACTCCCTTTTTGAACTGTAACACTGTGCAGACAAGTAAAGCATTTTTCATTGTGTGTGTGCAAGCAAGTTATTGCAATGTCTTTAGACAGGCTGATTCATGGATTGCATTGCTTGTGCACACACAAGTAAAGAAGTAGCAATGTCTGCTTTTTTAAACTTTTAAACTTAGTAATGTTAGGGACGGAGTACTAATTGGACGGCCTAGACATGGCTACCTCGCTTCTACATTCATTGCAATCTATGTTAACTAACAGTCCATGTTCTTAACAAGTGTTAGCTTGTCAATAGTATGAGTGTGCAGAGGGTTAAATTTCTTAATTTTTTTATTTCTTTTTTGAATTTCACATCAATACCAGATATTTTGGGCCTGAACTTTTGATAGATAACTGTTTTCGTTTACTTTTTTACAGTTTATTTGTTAAAGTAATTATACTGACTTTGCAAGCAACCAGGACACTCCCAAGACAACACATGTATATTTTGATATCCATCTAATGCTGACATAGGTTGTAAAAGTGTGTTTTTAGCAAGATTTTTTGGAAACCAAATTGGCAGCTGGTCATCAGCTTGCGCAAATAACATTTTTAAAAGTAAATCACTCTTCCAGACAGATAAAGTGCAGCAAAACACAACCAAATGTCAGTAAATAGTCAGTTCTACCTACATTCACTGCTAGAATTATAGCACTAGCGCTAGAATTATAGCTCAGTTCACTGCTATGTCCCCTAGTTGGATGAACTAACGAAAACCTGCAAATATTCTAAATCAGGTCCATAGTATTCACATAGCACATACGGGCCAAGAAAAACAGGATCCTGACACAATGGTTGGTATGTAAATATGTCTTTATGTCTCGTTGCTGTACCAATTATTCAGAAAATCTCTGACAGGCTTTTTGACCGCCTGAAGTCTCGCCCCCACAAAGTCATTAACTCCTTACCTTATGCTGAAAATCCCCCAAATAGCCTCGAAATAGGTGGCTTTTGGTCTTTTTTAGTCCACTACATTAATTCTAACAAAGGTATTGCCGAAGCTTGCTTGTTCCCTAGAAACAAAATAAAGAGTAGTACATCTATATGGCATTCAGATCTGGGAGCCAAATGTTTCCTAGAAGGGGAACATAAAAATTCACACAGTTTTCTTTTAAAGTGATCCTAAAGTCTAAAAGAAACAGTGTAAGGGGCATCCCAGTTTGGGATGCTAGGCAATTTGAAATGTAAGGGGAGCCTGGTTGGAGAAAACTGTGTAAGTTAGAGTTAGAATTTTATGTTTCAATGTATTTTATTGTCAAACTACAAAGTTGTGTAGCTGTTGTTCAGTACAGACATCAAAACGTGCAAACACAAAGCTATTTTGGATTACCAATATCAAATCCTTGATACTTCAATAGTAAAAACTACTTAGCTCTAGTCTCGGAAACAACTATGCTTGATATTTTCTACCTGCTAAAAAATACATAAATGCAAAGAAAATAAAGAAAGAAAGAAAGAAAAAAAGGATAAAAAAAAACATAAACATGAAAAAATGTCCCATTTTCGACCACCAAGCTCCCTTCCCATCCATGCCTGGCTTAAAGTTAGGGTTTCCAACCAAGGGGTCGAGTGGGGTCCCTCTCGATATCAGAAGGCCAAGCCATTTTGGAAACAAGTGAGGTCGGAGAACACCCCTCTGTTCATCTCAACCCACTCAGGTCTACCACCTCCCCTATATATTTATTTCTTTGGCTGCATATATTGTGGCTTTATTCAATCTCCTCAAAATAGCCCCAACCTCACAACTTGAATTGCTCTAAAAAGGGACAACCTTTTTGGGAGGAGGCCCATTCTAATCGCAGTCTTTCTCTCCAGCCACTTTTTAAGGGGTTCGCTTAGCTTTTTTTTAAGGGGACAGTAGTTTAATCTGTAGATGTCTTTAAACTCCTTTGCTAGTTTGACCCCTAGATAACATCTACTCTGACATTCTCCTGTTTTCCTCCTTGGTTGTCTCCTCACACTCCCGCCTTCAAAACTTCTTCGGTGCCTCCCTACTTTTCTGGAATGTACTCCCCCACTAAATCCGTCACTCTCCATCACTCCAAGCCTTTAAAAGTGCCATCAAAACTCACTTCTTCAGACAAGCATTTAACCTGGCTTAAGCAACACCTATAACTCTCAAATGGCACATGCAGCCCAACTCAAGCTCTACCACTTGTGACCCTGCCCCTTTGTCTTCACCCTTCCTTTAGACTGTAAGCTCGCAAAGGCAGGGCTCTCTTTCCTGTTGTCTCCTGTGTTTACAACACTTGGTTTAAACCTTGTAGCATCTAGTTTGTAATGTTCCCTGTACTATAAGTTTTACATTGTCTGTAATCATACCTTATTAAGCACTTTGGAAGATGATGGTGAACTGATATTCAGTGCCCATGACTTGGTCCAGTTTGTCCTTAGCCTGATATCTTAGAGTATTGTTCTAATGTTTCCAGGATTACTGGAATTGAAACATTGAGGCTGGTTACGAACAAGAGCAAGTCATTGTCAAAAAGAACACATTTATGCTGTTTACCCCCACACCTCACTCCCGTAAATCCTGGCTGACCACAAAATCTGCCACAGCTTCCATAGCCAGAATGAATAGGGCAGGGGATAAGGGACATCTCTGCCTAGTCCCACAGTTGATGTCCAGAGAAGCCATGGCATATCCTAACTCTCTAATCTGTGAGAGCCCCATTTGGGACATACAATGCAACAGATAAATTGGGAGCAGGCTTACCTGAGGTTGCCCTAATACCTCAAGTGCAGCCTCAAGTAAGCCTGCTCCCAATTTATCTATTGCATTGTATGTCCCAAATGGGGCTTTCAGAGATTAGAGATAGGACTGCACCTCACAGAGGCACCTTGGTGCTTGGTGGTGCAGCTTAAGCATACTTCTGCAGATGTGTGTGACCAACCCCTCTGTTTTTAACCAGATTTAGAGACAGATTTTAGGTTGGTCTGCAAGCTAACAGGATTGAGTGCTGTGGCTCCTTTAAGACTTTTGTAGGCAATATATTAAACGATGCCCATCCCAAGGTCTTTGAAAATGTACTTTTTATCATTAGTTGTAATTTAAAATATACCTGCTTCCATAATTGCTGCATAAGTGGGTAATTCCACATGCAACGGGTCAAGTCTACACCTTCTTCGTTGCATTTTGGGCAATTTACAAACAATATACTACCCATTTTTCGTACATATCTTAGGTGTATGTTCGATGTAACAATTGTATATTAAGAGCGTTGTAACTACTACATGGAAGTATTTTATTAACACTTTCATATGCTCTTACAACATATTCTACCATCAAAGAGGGGAGTATCATTATAAATGTATATATTTCACTTCTCAAGTACCTTCTTTTTTAAAGGTAATTTAAAAACGTGTAAGCAGTCATGTTTGGTTCTGCCAACAAACCTCCTGTTATCAAACTATTTTCATAGCTCTTCACCTGTAAATAACACAAGAAGGACCTTGAGTAGTAATTACATTTTATTTCTTTAATATCTTCATATGTTAGTACACCCACATTGGCTAAAATATCCTTCACCATTATACAGACCGTTTTTTTCAATTCATTAACATCTCTAAATTTGTCTCCTGTCCCAAAAGGATTACCATCAAGAGGGAAAATATTGAATGTGCAGAATGTTCGGCCTAATAAAGACACCGTGTCAGCCTTTATCCTCCCCTGGCAGGGGGTCATACGTTGAAGGAATTATTTAGGTCTTTCAGCAAATGTTAACAGCAGGAGGTTCTGATAGGTTGTTGTCATCTATTCCTTCATTGACAGCTTCTTGGTCTGGAAATATTAAAGGTCATAAAACATAGCTTTCATTATTGCTGATGAGGAGGGAGAATGGGAGTGGCAAAAAAACTTTTCACTAGCAAAAGCCCAAGTTAAGAATGGCTGAAATGTAGACATATCTATGTAATTTTGCTAAGCACATTCCTTCTATTTGTTAGTGCTATTTATTACAACTTTTTTATAAAACGGGATGTTTGAGTGACAAGTCCATATAGCAAAGTTGCATAATTTTACATGTATTTGTCATAGCTAAGCAGTTTTTTATATAATAAGGATGCTGCATGTGCTAGATTCTTGACATAAATGAGGCTATATATAAAATGTTGTCACTCACACATAAGGCTGTGTATTCAGGCTGAGATGAAGAGGAATATATATATATATATATATATATATTTATTAGCCTTGTTGTATTTTAGTTGCTAGCTCTAAGACTTAGTAAAAGAGCTAATAAGAAATTATAAAGTGGTTTGTGTAGCTTTGTGTTTAGCTCTCTTACAGAATTGTTTAAGTCCCCTGCTTAGTAAATTAAGCTTGAATACAAAATCAAGCTTAATGAGGTCATTACCATATATGAGTTCACACTGTGCAGCCAGCACCAAACTTAAGATATATTGCCTCATTTGTCCCTCTTACAAAGTGGTTCATCACCTAGGGCAATATAAATAAACTTCTTAGGTCTCTAGAAATGTGATGACAAACATATCGAAGACTTGTTTGTCAAACATCCACTGATGTTTAGGACCTATTCACACCTTTGCATTTTGGAACACTTAAATGCACCTTGGCTCTAATATGGTTTGGGATTATATAGATTAATGTAGGGCCAGAATATTTGGCAGTGTGGCATTTCATTTATGTGCAAATTAATGAAAACACTGACCATTAGTACACCATTCTCCAGTGTCCACTAGCCTGTTCCAGCCATGTTACTTCATCTACATTTTCATATGTCCAGTGTAGTGATAAGGGCTGCGGCAGAAAGTCATTCTTCCCTATTATTCATAGTAAAAAAAATTTTTTTCTAAGAGAACTATGGCACATTTCATTATCTGTGGCCACAGAGCCCACAAATCAGTAAAATGTTAGGCTTCTGCATTTTAGAAGTACTTCCTAATTCAACACACAATGGAGAACAAAATAAATATTTTTTCAACTTCCCAGCATCTGAAAAAATAATTTTAGCCTTTGATCTACAAATTCCTCACCAAGGTCCATCTCACAGCTCCTGATTCATTTGGGCCCCTGTCTATCAGGAGATATTGATAAGGGGGTGGGGGGGGGAGCTATGTGGATGAAAGTTATATAAGATATAGTTGAGAACAAAAGGTTTTTTTAAAACAAATCAAATTAAGTGGGGGAAAAGTGTTGCAGTGCTAGCAAATGCAGCATATAGTGTTGGCCAGCAAAGCAACAGCAGCGCATGACAATAATCTTCTAGAACATTGAATCTTGAAAGAGCTGTTTCCTAAATCACCTTCTGTTCCTGTCCAGCGTCAACACTGTATCTCCCTCTAGCCAATGACAGAGCATCTAATATTGCAAATGCCACCTGACTTCCTGTTGTTTTACTTATATCTCTCTCTATAAAGAGGAACAAAACACATGCGGCCAGGCCCTGGAATCGAAAAAGTTTCCAGGGCCGACGACTAGCCTGCTCCAGGGCATCCTATAGCAGGCGCGCCTCAACAGAGTGCCGGGGATGCAGTCACTTGGCTGTACCTTGTTAAGACAGCACCTTTAAGATCAACCAATCAGCGATCTCAAAAGTGCCGCTGGGTGTGGAAAGGCCTGGTTTTTATCCGAAAACCGGACCACTGCCAAGCCAAAATCAGTGCTTGAGGTACTGGTGTGGTGGGGGGGGGGGATATGTTTTGCTTTGCTGGAACAAAAGCCACCAGCAGCCGGCCTAAAATATACTGTTATATATATTGAAAGATAAAGTATATTGTTAAATGTAACCTTCATGAGAGTCTTAGTCCAAGGTGGCATTTGTATGCTAATGCATAGAAGCTACTGAAATGATTGGACAAGAGGGAAATGGGGAACAAAGTTTTTAGTGAGACCTCGGGACAGCCAAGTGAAAGGGTGCACAAGGCGACCCGGTTAGCTCAGTACTGGTCCTGCACCTCCGATCTCCCTCCCGCATCCCCAGTTTGTAAGGCTGAGAGCTGTGATTCCTGGTGCTAGCTGGTGGGTGGGCATGACCTGTGTACGACCAGCAGCCATTGAAAACAATGGGTGCCTCTGTACACAGAAGATCCCATGGGATCCTCCTGTTCATAGGCCATGCCCACCTGCTAGCCGGGAGCTTCAGGCTTCACACACCGGGGTTACAGGAGGACGATCTCCGGCATGGGACTGACAGCGAGGTAAGTGGGTCACCTTGTGCCTCCTGGCACTTGGCTGGTTTGTGGTCTCAGGAAAAGCTCTCCAAAGTGAACTTTTTCTTGAAGTGTAGTATTTCCGGGCTGTGCTTTCGGCAGATTGACTGCTATCCTTGCTAATGTTTCTTTACTTTGCCAAGCAGTCAATAATGTGTAGAGATTTTTATGTTTCTGCAAACATTTTGCAAATATTGTCTTTCTATATACATTGGGGGTCATGCTAATCATTTGGTAAAGCCAGTGTGACTTGTAGTGTGGACTGCAGCCTGCATCCCGGTGAGCTTTTTACAGTTTAGACACAAAACAGTACCTAAGAAATGTTTTTTCTACATATTTTCTCCATGACCTGTACCTGCAAAAGTGCATTTTTACAAGTGAGGTGAGGGAGGTATAGATTTTTTTTTACATTTGGAAACAACAGCACCCTATAGGCTATGCCGAAATTGGCAAATTCTTTAGCATAGCCCATTGTTAGTTCCAAACTCCAAAAATATCTTTACCACAAAGGAAAAATTATGTCCCTCACCTGTAAAAATCTGCCATCTAAACTCTAAAAAGCTCACCGGAATGCAAATTGCAATTCACACCACAATCCACACTGCAAGTGACACTGGCTTTACCAAATAATTAGCATGACCCCCATTATATTATTTTTATATATTATTAATTTCATATAATTGTACAAAAAATGTATTACGTATATTTCGCCCTATAAGACGCCCTTATTTTCCTGCCCAAAGTGTGTGTGTGTGTGTGTGTGTGTGTGTGTGTGTGTGTGTGTGTGTGTGTGTGTGGGGTGTCAATGCATCTTATCAGGCGAATGTGAAAAAAAAAAGAAACTCACCTTTTCATCATTCCAGCACTGCTGGCCAGACTGCCACAGCCATGGGAGGCCAAGCATTGGCCACACCCACCCGCTGTACGGAGCCGGTTGTTTGCTCTGTTCGAAGGCTCTGCCCACCCGCCTGCTGCTCCTCCATCTTCTGGCCTCCCGTGGCTGTGGCAGCCTGGCCAGCAGCACAGGTACAATGGAAAGGTGAGTTTACTTTTTTTTGCCTATGGGGAATGGGAGGGGGAAATGCCACACATCCTATGGGAAATGGGAGGGGGGAATGCCGCACTGCCTATTGGAATGGGAGGTGGGAATGCCACTCTTTCTATGGGAATAGGAGGGGAATATGGCACACTCCTTATGGGAATGGGAGGGGGGAATGCCACATTGCCTATGGGAATGGGAGGAGTGAATGCCACACCGCCTATGGCAATGGGAGGGGGAATACCACACTACCTATATAGGGAATGGGAGGGGGAATGCCACACTGGCCATAGAGAATGGGGGGGATGCCACTCTGCCTGTAATGGGGGGATTCTGCACCTTGACTATCATTTGGTTCTTTGGGGGGGGGGGGTAGTGTTTTAGCACATTTGGTTCAGAATGTTTATTTTCTTATTTTCTTCCTCTAAATCCTAGGTGATTCCTATGGTTAGGTGTGTTTTAAGGGCAAAAAATATAGTACTATCTGTGCTATGCTGAAGTCTTCAACATACACAGCCAAAACACATGTTTCTATTACATGTATTATATGGTTCATCTGTTATAATCTATACCTGTTTGTACTTTTTTAAATTACCTACAAGACATTCTTGATTTTGAAGTAGTGTCAGTGTTGTTCTACAGAACAATCACCATGACTAGGGCCCTGATAACCATTTAGAGCAGAACAGCTATTTTTCCCGAGCTGTGGCTTTATTATCAGTGACTGAGGCCATCTCAAATATTTAAGTATCCACGAGCACTTTAGCAGCCTTTGACCGAATATCAGAACAAATGACCTGCAGGGTTTAAAAGTAGTGGACTACACTTGTTATATTCTTTGTGTGCCTTTTTTATATTTTCCAAAATATGGTACTGCAGCGCTGCAACTGTTATCCTCATATGCCCTTCTATAGACTTATATTCCAGAAAATCAGTTAATAGACACAAATAAGTTCCAAGCACTGTATTTCTGCATGGTATGATGGCAGGAAAGCAGAGTGAACCTGACTATATTTCAGTAGCCAGATTGCCTTTCTTTGTGTTATTTTCAGACAATGCAGTAAATTGGTCCACTTTTCGATGAATAAGTGACCTTACTGTCCTGAAATCTCACAGTCTCTTCCATCTCAGTTAACCATTACATCTTTTACCTGTACATCATTCATATTACTTTTCTCTTGATTCTTTTTCCTACAAGATTATTGTACTACTGGATCTTTTCAGTTCCAGAATTGTTATTACAAAAGTCTTTTTTACCTTGATGTCTTTTTTTTTATGTTACCTCACTTTTTTTTCAGGCTTTAGTTCAATAGCTCTACAGAATTTTTAGATCTAAGAGTTGGGAAACTTGCACAACTTTGATTCTAACTGAAACCTTGCACCTTAAAATTGTGCTTTTCAATTGTTCTGAATTCTGGGGGTAACATTTAGTTTTGAGGTCCTACTCTTTGGTCTATACCCAGTTCGAACACAAAGTACCAAAAGTACCATTATCGGCTTAGCAGCTAATGTTCTTATAAGCCGGCAGCGAACATATTTGAACTATGCTCACATAAAACAGATTACAGCACATTTCATGTGAATACAGTCTTATACTTTTTTAACTCTTAGTGATGCTTGACAGCTTATTTTATTCTACTTTTCAAGCTCCTTATTCACCGGTTGCCATACACATTATTTATTTTACAGAATATGTTTTGGCTAGGCCTTGTTTTACTAAACTATATATGCATGGGCTAGATTCTTTTTGTCTTATTTATAGACTTATCCACATTTACCACCCTGTATGTATATAAGAATCTGTGGGTAGTGGAGGAAGAGACTGTTTTTTGTTGATCTTTATTCTTTAATGGAAAGTATTCCTCTCCTAAGGAAGGACAAATTATCCTGGCTTATTTGTGAATATTTAGTCTATTTGTTCATTGTAATCATCCTGTGCAAGCCAGCACCACAAAAAATTAACATCAATTTCTAACCCACGTGTATACATTAAAAACTTCTGTACAAAAATGACATTTTATGACAAATATATAAACCATAGACGTATTTAAAAACTAAAATAACCACCCAGGCCATTCATTAAAGGAGCTATTTACTGCAATGGAGGGGTAGTGCCAGGACTTGACACACCCTCTCCATTGCAGTGAATGGAGGGGGGTGCCATAGTTCCTGTGACCAATGGGGTGATATATTTGCTGTACAATGGCAAATGTATGGGGCAGAAACATCTTATAGTGGATTAAAGTCATTCAACAAGCTTTCAAATAAAAAACACTATACTCAACTTTTATCCTCTGACACATACCGGATTGCCTGATCCAATTCCCGCGCTGCCTGGCCACTGCACTTGTCTGCCGCTTCCATGCAACTTATGATGGACCACCCTCGGCATTTGTCACTGGTACTTTGGCACACCCACTCCATTTTAGTGAATGGAGGGGGTGTGCCATAGGAGATAAGCATGGCGGGGGCCGAGCGCAGTGGACAGGTGGTGCAGTACTTAAATCAGAAAATTAGGTAAGGGTCAGAGCTTGGGGCAAGCAAGGGATCGCCTGCGGGGTATAAAAGTTAAACATGCCTGTATAGTGGCCTTAAGTTTCATGTCTAATCAAGTAAACATAACATTCAATATCACCAAAATGTTTTATTCTGGCCTATATTGGATGAATGTAATCGTCCTTTTAAATGTGTGCGCAAACCAATGAAATTTATGATGAATATTTACCCTATATCAACTTCCTGTTGGGTCAGCAAAGAATTCTGTGAATGAAAACATACATTGAATTATACAAACTAGGCTCATAGGTTTCACCACAACAATCACTGCCCTGACAAACTTATGCAGTGTCATGCTGAGGCGAATAATATCTCTTGGCAGTCAGGGAAGCTTGGGAGTTTCCTGGTTTGAGAGTTGCATCATATGACGGGGGGGGGGGGGTGGCTCACAGCAAATTCCTTCCTTGAGGGCATAGCAATGGTCACTTGACTGGGGACAGAGGAGCATGGTCACAGGCTGAGAACAGGTAGGCTGAGTCGCAGTCTGAGACGCAGGTTCGGAACCTGTGAGAAAAGAAACAGGCTGGGAACATGTACACATAAGAAAGTACAGCCTGTCTACACCACCAGAGAGGTGAGCTGCAGAAAACCTGGGGTACAGGAGGTCCAGTTCTCAACAGAGATATCTTAATCCGCCCACTTCTTCAGCAGTGCCCCAAATGGAAGAGAATACACTTGATCCCGGGGCAGTTATGTGGTGGTTGCAGACTTGGGAAAGGGAAATGGAGGGTCTATGCCCCAGTACAGGCAGAGGAGGGTCTGGGCCCTAATACAGACAGAGGATGGTCTGAGCCTCAGTAAAGACAGTGGAAGGTCTGGGCCCCAGTAAAGACAATGGGGTAGAGACAATGGAGAGCTAAGCTCCAGTACAGACTATGGGGGGCCTTGGCCCTAATACAGACGACAGAGTACAGACTATGAAGGGAAAGAGCCCTAATACAGACTATGAAGTGCGTGAGCCCTAATACACGATAGAAGGCAAGATTCACAGAGGGCTGGAGACCACAGGTTTACTCAGGCAGGCAGATGAAACCCAGAGGCGGGGCTAGACACATACATGACACACAGAGACATAAACAGTAGCATAACTAGATCTGGGGGCGCCCTAGTGTGAACATTAAATGGGGCCATTTCATGGCTCATGCAGTAAACTTTTTTCTGTCTTTAAACTCTTTAAATTAGTTATGAATAATGCTCCCTTTCTCTAAATGATACCAAGTGAACACACATATTATAATATTGCGACTGTACTTGGGCCCATGATCTTCTGGGCCCCAGTACAGTCGCACCCCCTGCACCCCCTCCAGCTATGACCCTGCATTATATGGAAGACAGAAGATAATCACCATGACCTGATGGAGAGCAGGGAGATTGAGGACCCAGGGGAAAAGCACATAAATAAAGCAGGCACACATAAGCACAATAGCAAGGGACTCAACAGAGAGAGCAGCAGACTTGGAGCAATATTATATTAGCATGGTTCAAGGTCCCGCAGATGTAAGTCCTTACAGGCATCTCTTGCAAAATTCTGTGATAATATGCATCCTGGTAGGAAGTACTCAGTGTGAAAAACTGGGTCATATACATCCTTGGCCATTACCACTCCCACAGGCTCTTTTTATTATAAACAAATGAGATCCATTAACATTATAAAGTTTGCTAATGATACTACTGTTATCGACCTCCGTAACAACAATAATCTTATTAGACTCAGCATCACAAAAACTGTAAAGATTTAATCTGTTTCAGGCAATCTCATGTGGCACCAAGGTAAAAAGGGTTACTGACACTATGTGGGCCTCTTTATCTCCTAGGTTGTGAAGTGGAGCTATCATATTCATCATTCTTTTAAAACAGATGCCCGAAAGCAGTGGCGGACTGGGACCAAAAATCAGGGATTTTACCAGCACCTGGCCTGCCCATGAAAATGGCATCTTTGCTGCTTCCTGGCGAGTCAGCCCGTGTGCTTCAAGGCTGAGGCTAAATCATTAGGTGAAGGACACTGGGCTGGGGTCACTTGGGTGAGAGGGTAGAGTGGGGAAGGGTATGTGGGAGGCAGGAATTGGATGGGAATGTTAGTAAAGGTAGCATCCCATACTGCATATCTGCAGTTAACAAATACAACATAAAGCCTAACCTGGTGATCACATTCTACAATGAAGCCTCGTTGTCTATTTTAAATGCTTCTTTGGAGTATGGTACAGAGCTGTTACCCTTTTAAAAAGATTAAGCCTGAAGAATATTTCAGGAATTGCATAGACAATTGTAACTTCCTTCCTACCATTCATGAGGATGCTGTTCAAATGGAGGTTTAAATCTCATTAAAGAGAATATTGAAGGACCCATTGCATCTTAGCCACTACTTCTCCGAGGTTCTGTCTTCCATCTGCCATTATAGGGCCCTTAAAAATAAAAAATGTTGTGCGATCCACCTATTATTATTTATTTATTATTTTTTATTTATATAGCGTTGTCATCTTCCGTGGCACTTATACAGACAAGGTAAAACGTACTGTAGAGGGACCTATACGAATTAGATGCTACAAATTTCAAGCCAAATGTGAGCACAAGAGACAATAGGAAAGAGAGCCCCCCTCTTGCATGCTTACAGCCTAAAGAATAGGGGGTGGAGACAAAAGGAAGGGGTCACAAGTGGTAGAGCTTGAGTGGTGGCATGTGCCATGTGACGGTTATAGGAGTTGCTTAAGCCAGGTTATATGCTTGTCTGAAGAGCTGGGTTTTGAGGGCATTTCAAATGGCTTGCAGCATTGGAGAGTGATGGATTGGGCAGGGGAGTGCATTCCAGAGATGTGGATAGGCATGGGAGAAGTCCTAAAGGTGGGAGTGTGAAGAGGTGACCAAGTAGGAGGACCGGAGAATGTCACGTGCAGAGCGGAGATTGCACTTAGGTTGGAATCACTGGATCATGGATGAAATGTAGGGAGGGTCTGGCTGGAGAGAGCTTTGTAGGTTAATGTTAGGCTTTTGAACTGAACTCTGAGAAACATGTAAACCATGCAGAGATTGACACACAAGAGAAGTACTGGAGAAGTGAGAGTAACGGTGGATGAGGCGAGCAGCCAGAATAGATGAGGCGAGTTCAGAATATATTGGAGGGGTGCCAGTGTGTTTGTTGGTAAACCACAAAGCAGGGTGTTGCAGTGGTCAAGTCAGGATATGACAGGGTATGCACTAACATTTTAGTGATATTAGGTGAGAGGAAGGGATGGATGGGGGAGATGTTTTTAAGTTGGAGGCAACAGGATGTGGCTAGGCAGTGAATATGAGGTGTGAAGGAGAGAGAGGAATCCAGAATGACGTGCAGGCATCAAGCTTGAGGAGTGGAATGGAATGTTGGAGATGGGAGGGGAGTGGGATGGTGGAAAAATGACCAGTTCTATTTTGTCAATGTTCAGGAAGCAAGGGAAGCCCAGTGAGGTTTTTAGCTGGCCAAGACCACCCCTGGTAGAGCCCACATAGCCCTCCCGGGCTACGGGCTGTTCTGCACCCCCTGAGCTTTGGAGATGCAGGTAATGAGGTGAGGGGCAAGTCACCCGCTGGCTGGAAGATGACTTGCCAGCCCCCCCTGCCCTTTAAACTAGTATAGGGGGTCTCAAAGAGACAAATTGTTAAATGCAAGAAAACACACAAGGTGAAGAAAAACTGTATATTTCCCCCATGCTTACCTTCAATCTATCGTCGATCTCTGTGTCCCACGCCGTCGACCGCTCCTGTCCCTTGCTGCTGGAGAGATGGGCAGGAGCCAGGTGGGGCAGAGTTTCCAACGATCTCTCTGACTTCTGACATTTCGCTGCCCACTGCAGGGAGGGGCTATATATATATACCAGCAGGTTATAGCTCAGCTCATTCTGGTATAAGTAGCCCCTCCCTGCAGTGGGAAGCAAGATGTCGGGAGCCCAGCCATGGCTTTGACTTATGCGGAGAGCAGCATGGGACAGCCCCAAGGATGAGGACATCGTTTGGCACTCAAATGGGGATGGAGGTAAGCCTGTTTTTTATTGTTTTATGAATGAGTTTGTTAGAAGTTCTGTTTGGAAGAACTCAAAGTACGAACACTTGTATTCTCTTATGTCCTCTTATGTCCTCTTGTCAAAATGTATTCCTTGTATGCAAGCATTTGTATACCTAGTGCAAAAGATTCTGATCTGATTTGTATCTAATATGAAAAACAAAGTGTTTTTTCTGGAGCTTTAAAACATTAATTTTATCAGAGATGCTATTCCTGTGGAATTTTCCGGGCCCTAGGAACAGTGTCTACTGGTGTCCGATAATAAATCCATTCCCGTGCCTGGGGCCCACAGTGAATATGCTCCACCAGGGAGAAACGCTAAAACATTACAGAACAAAACAGTTTGTGTGACAAACTGCAGATAAAGCTTCAGAATTACATAATAGAGCAGAGGCGGTTCCTAGAAAAGATTCTTTGTTGAATTTCTCTTTACAGCAAAGTCTTTGACAATGACCTTAAAGTTCACATTATGAATAACATAACACTTACATGAAAACTTGTATTAAGACAGAGTATCTTTTATTATTTTCAGCCTTTCTTGAAGCAATATTTTTTAATCACTATTTGCATGTTTCTTAGTAGACCTCACCTTTTTTTCCTTTTTTTCAGCAAGGGCATATACATCTAAATGCCCCCAAGACCACTCTGTCCCCCACTTTCATAGGCATCTTTATGTGGGATTGGCATATAATCACCAATGGCTAGTAGGGTTTGCCAGATAGGAATGCATCACAAAATGCACATCTGCCCAACGAACCTCATCGGCTACCAGTTATCATCTATACCAGGGGTACTCAACCTCTTCTTTTAAAGGTCCATTTAAAGGCATACGGTGAGAGGTGAAGGTCTGAACGGAGGGCTGTGTTGGGGGGTTGGTCAGTTAAAAATCAGCACACTGGGGGAGGGGCTACAGATCCCCTAGGCAAAACTAAAAAAGGCTTATTTTTGGCCTCACAGAACCTACAGGTTAGGCCCATGGCACACTGCTTTAACCCCCCCTTGCATTCTGTGAAGACCATGTACAGGGGTGGACTAGGGCCCAAAATGTTACTGGCAATAAGGTGTGGTAACAAGGATGGATAAATAGGGCTTGGGGGAGAGGGATGAATGGGAGAGAAGCTGTAAGGAAGAGGGATGGATAGACAGAACAGGAAAGGCAGGGAGGGATGGAGAGAGAGCTGGGAGAAGGGATGGATGGGCAGAACTAGAAGGATAGGAAATAGTGGGCAGAACTGGCTGGTGGATGGCCAGAGCTGGAAGAAAGAGTAATGGATTGGCAAAGCTGGTAGACTGGGGATTGGATGGGCAGGAGACATTACGTCGCTGATCAAGGGGGCAGCTCTGAACATGACAACACAGAAGCAACTGAGTGCAGGGCTCTCAGGGCAGGGGTCCGGAAATCTGGCACTGTGGTCCGCATGCGGACCCCGGTCCACCAGTTGAGTATCGCTGGTCTAAAGGTTAAGTGATAGGGACAAACAGGAATTATTACAAATAGTCAGCATTTTTGTGGAATGTGGCTTTTTGATTACTTAAAGTGGACCAAAACCAACAGTTTAAACCAGCATCCTCTAAAATGCTCCCCCCATAAAGAGTACCTATTGACATTTTTCCCTGCTCCTGCTTCACTCTACTCCCAGATAATGCCGCCTGTTTTAGCTGTAAAGCCCTGTCTCCTCAAGTCATTGCTTTAAACAAGGTAGTGAACAATCAGGGCACCACATACATGAGTCATATAAAGCCGCAATGCCCACTTGGCTCATAGGGCAGAGCAGCTGTCTCGCCAGTGTAACTACCTCTTTCTTCAATTTCCTGTGCCTCCTAACTAACCCCTGCTGCCTCTAATCATGGAAAAATTACTTTGCTTGTAGCCAGTGGTACGCTGGGGCCAAATATCAGCCAGGGAGTTTACCGCCCTCCAGCCTGTCCCCTCCTCCCCTCTGCCTCCCGACCAGTCACTGTGTGCATTTCAAGGCATAGATTATATTATTGTCAAGAAATAACATGGACAGAGAGTATACGGAAACTATTATTATGATGGTACTAAACTTTATTATTGAAGGGGCAGCTACTGTGGCAAAGTTGTGTATGCCTCCCACAGCCATGATGCTAAAGCTATAGTATTGGGGGCAGAATATGAGCGAAGTTTTCTTGGCTGGGAGGTACAGTGGGGTTGAGAGTGCGACTTAAGGGACTTCCAGGAATACTTTAGCATGTAAAACCAGGCTGCATGAAGAATGCCATTGTTTGTTTGAAAATTCTCAACATTTTTTAATTTTATGTTGCGTGATTAAAAGGCTTCCCCTCAAAATGCATTACCAGGTCGGGGACTGGGATCCACTTCCACTTCTTCATGACAGATATATCTTGCCTTTGATGGACACTTCTTTTAATTGAGGGAAATTAAAAGCAATGGTATTGTAACTTACCTATTTCTGGGAACTACTTTTTTCTTTTCTTTTTTTTTCTTAGCATGTTTCATGTGCACATTTTATATATATGCCTTGAAATAGGTACGCTGGATAAAATTAAGGGTCATAAAATATATACCCTATTGCTATTAATACGGTTAGGATGCAGATACCTGCATCACCATAGGAATCATAGAGAACAATTATGGCTTTTCCACTAGTGTTTTTAACACTACTTAACATTTTCGGGCCAATTAAGCACTCTGCAAAAAAATAGTGCTTAATTGAGTTGGCATGCATGTGCTATTTAGCATTACAGTCAAATCCACGTCACATGTGCAAAACCCATTTTCGCATGGATGCAAAAGTGTGCCTATGTGAGAAAAATAACAGGCATCTGCATCAAATAGACAGTGTTCTTTTCAAGTGTTGTGTATCATGGAGGGACCATTACTCACTCCCCCTCAACTTATCCGACATTCCCTCTGTAATGTGCCCAGCTGATCTATGCCCCCCACCCTCCCCACACTTCCCACACTTGTCAATGTGAAGGCTGATTTAATACTAGCGCCATGTATTGCCATTTAAGCGTCTATGTAGCGGTGCTTAGAGCATACGCTAGTGGGTGCTGCAAGCGGGTGTCTATAACCTAGTGTAGCGGCTGGAAAAGTGACACTGTAGTCTCCTGTCCAGTACTGATAAATGTGATGTCTGGAGGGTGCTGTAGAAGCGCTCTCCCTGAATCAATACATATGTTGTGCCCCGAGGAAAAGTCACCCAGAGCAAAGCCACATATAACAAAAGGACAACGGTAGCGACAGTTAAGTGTGCACGGCACTCGACGCTGAAGCCCATATTTAAGAAAATCTAGAATCAAGCGCCGGATGCTATATGAAAAAAGTCTGTTTCTCAACACATATACACCAGCCCAGAGCGAAAACATATGGAATGACATTGTTGTAACAATGTAACAATGACCCTGGCCAATGATTGCGTTATATATATATATATATAACAATATATATATATATATATATATTAACAATAGTTATATATTTGTCTGCCTATTTTAGTCGAGCCGGGCAGGATAAATATATTAATATATTAAAAATATTTTATTTATTCAAGGAGATATTGGTATATAATTGTTTACATAAATTGGACAAGCTATTCAGGAATATAATTGTTTACACCTATTGGGTAATTTGAGAGTGGTAGCAGAACATACCTGTGGAACAGTTTATTTTCACATAAAAAAGACCACACTTTCCACATACCTTGGCACATTTTTTTATTGCATGGGAACGGTCAAGTAGCTCTGCTGAATCACTTGTGAAAAAACATTTTCACAGTGCTGAATAGCAACACTTAAAAAATAATGTCAAAATGCATTTTAATGTATTTTTTCCGTTATTTATTTTGCTATTGTTCTCAAGTTTACCCCCTCCGCCCAAATTATTAACAGTTTGCAAGTATTGCACACATTTGAAATAAGTCTCATATTCGAAAAAAAAAGTAAATGTACTGTATATTTTTTTTTATAGAAAAAAAGACATTAATCCCAAAAACATTTTTTTTCACATCCCAGTTGACCAGGAAATAAAAAAATTTCACCACCTCAACATGCGCCATGCAGTATTTTTGTTAAATGTTAAAATTTGTTGAAAACAGATCAGGACGCTTCTCTGTATGATTTACCTCCCCCCGCAAAACTCATCTGTTTCCTGGCACCCCCGGCGATGTCAACATCTGACGGCCGCATCCCCACATATTCAGTCTGCCCTAAGCCATTTAGATAGGCTGAGGGCAGGAGTGTATGCGCTGCAGGGGATGTAGATGCTCTCACTCTGATTGCTGAAGCCCTACATGTAAACAGAGCCATTTGCTGAGCATTACATATCCACGCCAAATGGCTCTGATTGGACAAGAGCCGGTGCATGTGCCGTGAGGGAAGGGTGAGTTCTGCGGGACATGGAACAAAACACCCGTATATTCAAAATCCCAGGTTTTGTTCTGCTTTATATAGAGTGTCAGGTAGGATGGGATGTTTCAAGAAGTGCAGGGGCTGCATTGGCAAAAAGATGTGGCAGAGGGGAAATTGAAGGAGCATTGATTGGCAGAATCCCCAAGGCAAAACCAGAAACCAATAAAGAGAATCATTTCTTGTGTAACTCCAAGCGAGCCTACACAATAATAAGGTAATTGTTTTTTTTTTGTATTGGTGAAAAATTTAGACTGGTTGGGAATTTTAGACACAGTGTAGCTATGGAACTAATGGGGTAAGTGCTAGGACCCACTTGAGGAGACTTGCGCTCTTCAAAAGATTGAGCACTTTTCTTATCCCTCTTTATAGCACATGATCTTTATCATAAACATAAAGGGGTCGATTCAGAGCCTGGTGAGAAAACTCACTTTTTTTAGGAGAGAAAATTGTCTCTCACTTTCATTGTATACTTTGGGGCTGATTCCGAGCCAGGTGAAAATGTACACCTGGTAGACAATGAAAGTGAATGGCAATTTTCTTTCCTAAAAAGGAAGTGAATTTTCTCACCAGGCTCTGAATCGACCTCAAAGACAGCAGCACATATTCCACTGAACTTTTATGCTCAAAAGAGAAGTACCTACACGTATAACGTAGAACCTTTAAACCTAAACCTATAAACCAAACATTATCTGTATATACTGATGTCCTAATATACTTTTCAACTCTAAAGATATAATGATTGAGTGATATATATGTATGCCATGTAAATCTGAAATTATAAGGGGCTATGCATATTGATAGGCATAAATGAAGTGCAATTAACTATTCCAATATCTTTCCAGTGAAGCTGCTAGGAAGTCTCCTGTAAATTATACAGATTTCTATTTTATTTTATTAATTTATTGTTAAAATTATCATTTAGCAGTATATTACAGGGAACCATATTAGATATTCCCATTGACTTGAATTCTCATTAATTCTTCTCACACCACTTTTCTTGTGACATTTGAACTTTTTTCATTATATAAAGCCAATCTTAAAATGACATTTCAGAGGAACAATCAGGGATACTAACATTTTATATTAAAAATTCAATCTATGAAAAAGTTAAATGCATTCAGGTTTAAGCAATGATTTTAGTTAATGTTTTCCATATGGCATAATTTAAATTTTACAGATTTTCTTCTTGTCTCTAGTGTGTTAGGGTAAAATTAAAATGACTGCTCATTAAACACGAATATATACAGGGCCTCTTTATCAAAACTTAAAGAAGATGTAAGATGTTTGTGTCTTGTTTTAATGAATACATAAAACCATATTTCAGGAAATCATTCAAGTTAGTGCTATACTTGCTCTTACTAATAGGTCGAGTCGTTCTAAAGATCTGGTAAACCAAGTTTACCTCTGGGTATAAAACATTTCTATTCTAAAATTTCCCTACAAATTCTCTACCCCCTAATGGGACACTTTTACAGGTGAGGTACATCTTTTTCCAATAAGGTATGGATATTTTTTTCAAATTTGAAAACAACCGAACCCTGTTAGCTATGTTGAACCATTTGGAACGTTCTTTAGCATAGCCCATAGGGTGCTTTGTACTTATGAAATGCCCGGTCTCAGGGGTAGGTGATTCTTTGGGGGATTTTTTGTGTGTTAAGTTAAATAGCTTGCTCACTCAGATGTAAACTTCAGTTAACACCTGACATCACACCCAAAAGTAAACTTGCTTCACCAGATCTTTGTGTAATTTTTTTATTTTTTTGTTTGTCTGGGAAGGTTATTTCCTAAAGAAAACATCTTATCATGTGGAGTATATATTTTGATTCAAACTACACTCACAATGAGTAATTTAAAATGACTCCAGCTAAGTAAACAATAAGGTCTTTTGTTTAGTACATTGGCCAACACAATGTGCCATTCCCCATCCAGCCCTGCGTTACTCGGTTACTGGGAGGCTGATTTATTAATAGCGCCAGGTAGCGACAGTTGAGCGACTGTAGCGGTATTTTCACAGCGCCCGCTAGTAGTCGCTGTGCTTGCCCGTTGTTCGGTTGTTGATAGCGACTCAGTCGGTGTGCAGTAATGTTGAATACAAGGTGATGAGTCGCTATTTGACAGGTTCCGCGCTGTATGGGAGCGCATGATAGCGAATGGCCATAGCGACCGGCTCCCACCATATTCATTAACAAATCACGCTCCAAAAATTCTCGCGCTCTGAAATGCATGTTTAAACCCTAGAGCGCTGGCGGCGATGGGTTAAAAGTAGTTTTTTAACCCCCAAACAACCATATTTTGGGAAACCAAAAAAAACAAGTTTATAAAAACATTTTGGAATATGAATACATTAATATCAGACCTGTAATATCAATTCTGCACAAATCTTTTTTTTATTTTTTTCTTACCTTAAAAAAAAAATCTAACATGGCAGAAGTGGTAACAGAAATTTTCACATTAAAAAAAAATATATATATTAATAATTAATTATTAATATTTAAAGATTGTTCCATTGAAATGCATTGGAGAGCGCCAGGTAGCGAGAAGTCATACCTGGCGCTGTTCAAGGTCGCTCGCTGGCGCTGTGGGGTGAGGCTGGAATAATGATGAATGAGTCGCTATCTGGCGCTAGCTCAGTCGCTAAGCAGGATCGGCTTGATAAGTGTGTGATTGTGGTGGGGAGCCGGCGTTCTCGTGGTGGTGACCGCCATTACCGTTCGCTCACCAGTCGCTAACCTATCCCTTGTTAAATAAGGGCCTTGGTCACTGGGTTTTGCTTTGTGTCTTATTGTCTCATGGTCCTCACATTATATTAGCGATTTAGTCACGCATTGATGTTAGTTTACTTTCTACTTATCTAGCATTGTTGTTTGTTATATATTTTATGCACAGGCACATAGTAACATAGTAACATAGTATGTAAGGCTGAATAAAGACTTTAGTCCATCCAGTTCAGCCTGTTTAACTCCTTCCAGTGGTCTAGTAGCCATAGCCGGAAATGTTATTACATGCTAGGAAGGCATCAAGACCACTTTTGAACATTTTTAATGTATCCCTCATTACTACCTCCTCTGGCAGCGAGTTCCATAGTTTCACTGCTCTTACAGAGAAGAATCCCCTCCTATGTCGGTGGAGAAAGCACCTTTCCTCTAACCTTAGAGGATGCCCCCGGGTTATGGTTACACTCCGGGGTATAAATAGATTGTGGGACAGATCCTTGTATTGACCCCGAATATATTTATACATAGTTATTAGATCACCCCTCAATCGTCTTTTTTCTAGACTAAATAAGCCTAACTTGGACAATCTTTCCAGGTACTCTAGCCCCCGCACTCCTTTTATTAACTTTGTTGCCCTTCTTTGAACGCGCTCCAGTTCTGATATGTCCTTTTTAAGCACAGGTGCCCAGAACTGTACACAGTATTCCATATGGGGTCTGACCAGTGACTTGTACAGGGGTAAAATGATGTTCTGGTCATGAGCACCTATGCCTCTCCTGATGCACCCCATGATCCTATTTGCCTTGGCAGCAGCTGCCTGGCATTGATTACTACAGTTGAGCTTATTGTCAACTAAAACCCCTAGGTCCTTTTCCATTGTTGTTTTACCAAGTGTTTCTTTATTTAGTGTGTAATCATGACACAGATTTCTCCTTCCCATGTGCATAACCTTACATTTATCTGTGTTAAACTTCATTTGCCATTTAACTGCCCATGCTTCCAATTTATCTAAATCTGTTTGTAGCTGCCTGTTGTCCTCCTTTGTTTTAATTACTTTACTCAGCTTAGTATCATCTGCAAAGATTGAGACTTTACTGTTTAATCCATACCCAATGTCATTTATATATATATTGAAGAGAATTGGTCCCAGAACTGACCCTTGTGGTACTCCACTAGTAACAGTGACCCAATCTGAGTGTGTACCATTGATAACCACCCTCTGCTTCCGATCATTAAGCCAATTTCCCACCCATCTGCACACGTTTTCCCCCAGTCCAAGCATTCTCATCTTTTGTACCAGCCTTTTATGTGGCACAGTATCAAATGCTTTAGAAAAGTCAAGATATATAATATCCAATGACTCCCCCTGATCCAATCTTGAACTTACCTCCTCATAAAAGCTGATCAGGTTTGTCTGGCAGGAGCGATTCCTCATAAATCCATGCTGATATGGAGTAATAAGGTAATTTTCCCCAAGGTGCTCCAGGATAGTATCCCTTAAGAAACCTTCAAACAGCTTGCCCACCACAGATGTTAAGCTTACCGGTCTGTAGTTCCCAGGTTCCCCCCTAGATCCCTTTTTGAATATTGGCACCACATTTGCCAAGCGCCAATCCATCGGAACAAACCCTGTAGTTATGGAATCCACAAATATTAGAAATAACGGCTTGTCTATTACTGTACATAACTCCCTTAAAACACGAGGATGTATGTCATCTGGTCCCGGTGATTTATCGATTTTCATCTGCTTGAGACGGTGCCGGACTTCTTCCTTTGTTAGACCAGTGACATTTAATGGAGGGTTTCGGTTATTCCCCTGCATTTCACTCGGCATGTCAAATTCTTTTGTGAATATAGAAGCAAAGAAGTTGTTAAGCAAATTAGCTTTCTCCTCATTTCCCTCTATAGGGGTCCCCTCCTTGCTTTTCAGGGGGCCCACACCCTCAGGTTTGTACCTTTTACGGTTTATGTAGCTAAAGAATAATTTGGGGTTAGTTTTACTCTCTTTCGCGACCAGTCTTTCTGTCTCCAGCTTAGCTGCCCTTATCTGTTGTTTACATTGTTTATTTTCTTCTTTATAGTTTTTTAACGCTTCCGCTGTCCCTTCTTGCTTTAAACGTTTAAATGCCTTTTTTTTGTTGTTTATTGCCCCCTAACCCTTTTATTTAGCCACATCGGTTTACATGTGTGTCTAATAGTTTTATTCCTGTAAGGTATATATCTGTCACACTGAAAATTAAGTATTCCTTTGAAAGTATCCCATTTAGCGTCCATGCTTTTGTTTTTAAGGACATTTTCCCAGTCAATGCAGTGTAGGGCATCTCTAAGTTGGTCAAACTTTGCCTTTTTGAAGTCCCGCGTTTTTGTGACTCCTTGATAAGGCACCCTAGTGACTGCTAATTGGAAATTAATGATATTATGATCACTGCTTCCAAGGTGTCCCCCAACCTGTACCTTTATTACTTTGTCTGGTACATTGGTTAGTATTAGGTCCAATATGGCTTTCCCCCTTGTTGGAGCTTGTACTTGTTGGGAAAGGTAGCCATCTTTTGTTTTAGATAAAAAACTATTACTTTTCTGCGAAACACATGTTTCAGCATCCCAGTCTATATCTGGGTAGTTAAAGTCCCCCATAATCACTACCTCATTTAGTTTAGCGGCTATATCTATTTGCCTTAGCATCATATTTTCTATGGATTCGGATATATCTGGAGGTTTATAGCAAACCCCCATCAGTATTTTATTTTTGTTTCTCCCTCCATGTATTTCTACCCATACAGACTCCACATGGTCATTCCCCTCACATATATCCTCCCGCAGAGCAGGCTGTAGAGAGGATTTTACAATTAAGCAGACTCCACCCCCTTTGCGTTTGTTACGGTCCCTCCTAAACACACAGTATCCCTGTAAATTTACTGCCCAGTCATAGCTTTCATCCAGCCAGGTCTCTGTTACCCCCACTATATCATATTGTTCTTCTGTTATTATCAGTTCTAGTTCATCCATTTTATTAGTCAAGCTTCTAGCATTTGTAAGCATGCATTTCAAATGCTTATGACAATTTTGATAATTTTGTATATTGCCCTTATTCCTGCTAGATGTGCTAACCCCTCCCCCCTCTCCACCCCCAGTTTCATGTCTACACTCACTGTCAGTTTCTTTCCTAACTTCCCCTTTGTAATAGCTTTTACCCTCCCCCCCAATGCTCAGTTTAAACACTCCTCTAACCTTTTAGCCATCCTCTCCCCCAGAACAGATGCACCCTCCCCATTGAGGTGCAACCCATCCCTGCCAAAGAACCTGTAGCCCACTGTGAAGTTGGCCCAGTTCTCTAAGAACCCAAACCCCTCCTTTTTACTCCAATTTTTGAGCCACCTGTTTACATCTCTAATCTCTCGCTGCCTCTCTGGTGTGGCTCTTGGTACTGGTAGTATTTCTGAGAATACTACAGTTGAGGTCCTTGCCTTAAGCTTACAGCCTAAGTCCCTGAAATCATTTTTTAGGACCTTCCACCTACTTCTTCCTATGTCATTAGTGCCAATATGCACCATGACCGCTGGGTTCACGCCAGCCCCTCCCAACAATCTGTCAGCCCGCTCCGCTACATGCCGTACTCTTGCCCCAGGAAGGCAACACACTGTTCGGCAATCCCGGTCTTTGTGACAGATTGCCCTGTCTGTTCCCCTAATAATAGAGTCACCCACTACCAGCACCTGTCTTGCCTGCCCTGTTCTCCCATTTCCCCTCCCTTCCTTACTGGAGCCGACAGATGTGTCTTGCTGCAGCTCTGCCATTCCTGAGCTAACATCCTCCTCATCTGCCAACCGGGCAAACTTGTTTGGAGGTGCCTGTTCAGGGCTAGCCTCCCTGTAACTTTTACCCCTACCCCCCCTTCTAACTGTTATCCAGCTAGCTGCCTCATTTTCCTGCTTTTCCTCTCCCCCCATACTACCACCCTCCCCTGACCCTGAGCCATGTAGTGCCAGATCAGTGAGATCCAGACTCTTTTGCATGATAACAATTTCTCTCAGTGTTGCCAATCGCTTATTTAGATCGTGAATCACGGCTTCCAAATCAGAGATTCGCAGGCATCCGGGGCATATATATTCACCATCGACCGATTGATCAAGAAGTGCATACATAGCACAAGATGTACACTGAACAGCATTGTTAGGCATGGAACCCATTGTATGAATTTGTGGGAACACCAAGTGTAGAATTTACAACACTTAAAATAACAATATGAAATCAAAGGCAGATACTTACAGCTTCAGCACTTCTGCTTGTAACTTCTTTTAACTCCTGCTTTAACTCACCACTTCCAAGCAGCCACTTACAGAGTCAGCCAAAAGAGCAAGCTACAAGAGCTGTGTGTTGCCTTATAACACACCTGCTTCAATTAGGCCTCAATTAGGCCTCAGCAGGAATCCAGGAAAGAGAAAAAAAACTTTTTTTTTTTTTCTTTGGTTTAAATTTGTGCCAGCATTAACACACTGATTCACAAAAATAAAACAAACACCGTTTACTATATTTTACTTACCAAATGAGCTCAGTTTCCCAAAGCTTACCACAGGAGATCCTGCTTTAACTCACCACTTCCAAGCAGCCACTTACAGAGTCAGCCAAAAGATGTAAGTATTTGTGTGGTTACGCTGACAGCGTAGCCGGCCTGCCCGCTCCCACCATGCCGGCATTTTTTTTTTTTATTTCAGGGAAAATTCGATCGGCACGAACCAAAAAAAATTCAGGTTCGTGCCGAATCGAATTTTCCCTGAAATCCGGAGCGAATTCCGGTTCGTCCGAACCGGTTCGCTCATCCCTAGTTTTGTTAGTTAGTCGTTCACATTTTTTCAGCAATTTGGTTGATTTATTTTTAGAGCACTGAATCACTGTTAGAATGTAATTGTTAATACCGAGTTTTTGCAGTTTTATATCCTGCTGGCCGTGGGTTTAAACGGCATTAACAGCCCCTGGGCTATTGGGCTATTTTTTTATTCATTTTTATATATATGGTGTTTTTGTCTAAATTATATATTTTTTTATTAGATTTGAGTTTTGTGGCATTTTTGTTTGCTTTCTAAGCAAAAATAATTAGTTAGGCCAACATAGACCCAACATAGAGCAGTTCTTGCCACGATTCTGTCCTTACAGTCAATCCTGACCCAACTGCTGTACCTTAATTGTCTGTTCCACCTCCCCAGACAACAAGGCACCCAAAATTGTTAAAATAAGCATTGTCAAGGTATCGATGTCATGGTTTTTAAGACTTGATTCCCACATAGTACTAACTATCTATAAAGGCAGAACATTTCAGGCGACGGAAGAAAAATGATCCAAAGATATGGACAGGCCGCACTCACCTTCTTTCATAGTAAATGCATGATGACCTACTCTCACAGAAATCATGCAGACAAAAAAAAACTTGCCAGGACACATTAGCATTAGCATTACATGGAAAACTTGATGTGTAACAGGGGCTGGGTGTAGACTAGGGGTGTTGCAAGACCTGGTGTTTCCCATTGCAAAAGATATAATCGAGGTCAAACATAACATGGAAGGTCAGAGACCTAGAAAAACTGGTCAAAATTGGTAATGCATAATGACAGAAGCTGAGAGAGGGCCTGCCAGCTCTTGACACGCCGGCTCCATTGTGATTAATGGGTAGGGGTGGACAATGGTTCCTGTGACGAATAGCTGGGGGTGGTCCATCGGCAGTTGCATTGAAGCGGCAGACAATCGAGGTGGGTGGCGTGGGACTTGGATAGGTAATCTGGTAACTGTTACAGAACCGGACTAGCAGCAATCGTTTGCGGGGGCTAAAAAGTAAGTATGTCATGTTTTATTGTTTTGCCTGTCTTGCTTTTCTGTTTTTATATTTGTCTTTTGGAATTCATTTGTTATTGTTGCATAATGTGAAACTTAAGGTTTTAATATATGATAAAGGCTTTGAATATTGCACTTATTAACCCCCTACCCTTAGGAGGGTTTTGTTTTTGTGTTCCTTTCATTGTTTACCTAGGGGTTGATTAAGCACCAGGTGTAAAATGGCAACTTCTAAGTTTTCACCTATAGTGCATTTATTTTTTACAAATGTGCTGAAGAGGCCCAATTGAACGTATACTCCCAACAATACAGAAGTTCCCCTTTTGAATCTGGTGCTGAATCACCCCTTTAGCCTGGACAAGTCATAATTATGCAATGTCCTTGCACATGGATCAGCTTGTGACCACTGTGGTGTGATTTAGCTGAACTAAACTCCTTTGGCCATAATTTAAAATGTTCAAAGAAATACAATAGACGCGATGATTGTGTACTTATTTGCAAAGGTCATACATTCAATTTCAAGCACAAAGCCATAGGAGAGCAGCGTGCTCCACCTGTGCTCGCAATAGCAGCACGCAGAACGTTCACTTGGTCCCTCCAGTCATACCTTGAACATGACACATGTCATCCTTTTATAAATTGGTTCTCGCTATTCCATTCTAGTCCAAAGCTCCTGAGACAAAACTGCAAAGGACTCAGATGTGCAAAATTAGAGTGCATGAAATAGATAACAGCCTGAAAAAGGGAAACTTTCACAGATTTGTCCACTTCCTGGGGTTTAGATCATATTGGCAGATGTTAGGTGTAAAGGAAACATCTGCATGCATATTAATGAGCGTTAGTAGAATTTAAATTGACAACTGTATCAAGCTCAGATGCCGTTCAGCTTTCTGATTTGTGCCGATTTGCATACAAATGAAATAAAAACAAATATTTGGTTTTCAGACTCACTTGACAAATAATCTGTGGGGGTTTGTCACAACAGGGTTGGATATACTTGCTGTTTGACAGATTATGTGTACTTGAAAATAATATTTGGTTAGCCATGCTGTTATCAAGCACGGAGAACAATTTCCTTTAGCTTTTGCAAACAAAAAAAACTTGATGGCGCCAAATCATGATAATAAATATAGTAAACTTTATTTTAGTAATAATTGATCATTGGAATTAGGGGTGGTTGCAGGGCTGTCAATATTGTTAAGGTGATTTGGTATCTGCTACAGGACCATGATGAAAAATAATTCAGTTTTTTTTTATTTCAAAAAGTATCAATAGCCTGAATTTATTAATATTATCACTAACCACACCACCCTAATATCATATTCATATGTAATATTCTCTACCAAAAAAACACACACAAAAAAATTGGCGGCTTAATCAGGAGAGAGGGACGGAAATTAGTTTATCTCTCCTAAAACTGTGCAAAAATGCATTCTCGATGGTGCTGAATTGACCTTTATGTATTTTTTGTAGATCCTTGGTAAGTACAAGAATTTTTTACTGTATTTGCTAAATTGATATTTTCTAGGTTGGGGAAGCTCTGAATGAATGTATAAGCTAAGACAGGGATTCCCAACCAGTGGTATGTACACTGGTGGAATGCAAGATCCTATCAAGTGTTACGCTACAAAATGACCTGTGGCCCAACCTCCTCACCTTCACCCAAGACTGATTTGTTCCATAAGTTCTAAAGTTTACAATTACCTGAGATAATTCCACAATAGAAAGTAGTATCCAATGATAAATAGAACCCCTGTGCTAAGAGGTGTATTATATATTCTTCCTAGATACTAGACCTTTGGAACTTGTGATGTGTTGGAGAAGAATAGGTGATGGGAAATACAGATAACCCAATGGCCTGTAACTGTAACTATTGCCTGTCATTGTTTGCAGATTGAACATTTCGGTTCACAGTTAAAAGACGGGATGGCAAAACCATCCACAAGTTACGCCTGCGGGGTGAGGGATTCAGGGGGATATTAGTCTTAAAGATGTATTTTAAGTTGTTGCATTATATACATGTTCCAGCTTTTCTAAGGCCAAACATGCTCACATCTATACCCAATACTATTTTCTTAAAGTAAAAAAGGTGCACTGCATCCACTGTGTTATTCATTGTATAAATAGGGAGGTAGGCATTATTCTGGGCATTGGCACTCTATTTTAAATATTTTCAGATATGCTTTAAAATTCATAATCATATTTTTATCATTTAAAGTGTTGAATTCAATCATAAATTTTTTTTGTAGACTTCCTGCCAAGATATCAAGCATGGATACAAAGCTTGATGAGAGAGAAACAGGTAGACACCAGGGTGCCATGTCACTGCATTATGAGAAGCTGTTTCTTTACCCATAGGGGCTTCCTTGGCTTTATGTGATTTTATGCTTGAGTTCACTCTCTTTGTATCACTACTTTTCAATCTCTGCTCATAAATAATACAGAAAAAAATAATTCATATATATAATTCATATAAGATATGTGCATTGGAAAACTTTGGGAGCCATTAGCATTATTCAAGCAGAACTACATTACCCTTCTTTGTTATTAGTTAGATGTTGTTGGTGTATGTGCCTATTATGCTCATGTAATGGTCTTCAAAATATATTCTTCAACTTGCTTATAGCAGAACAAAACCTAGGGCGGCCAGCCCTGGAATCTAAAGCCGCTGGCTTTTCCCAAGGGCATCCCGTGATGCCCTGCTGGGTGAACCCCCCCACCCCCCCTTCACGCGGGACTGCAAAACTCACCTGCTTCCTGGCGCCCTTGGTGAAGTAAACATCTGGCGGTCATAAACCCGCATCTTTGGGCTGGGATTGCGCTCCTGCCTCCAGCTGTTCAGGCTGGAGTGGAAGTGCGTGCACTGCTGGGGATGCAGCCACTGCGCTCCCAATTGCTAACGCCCTGTATTTAATCAGAGAAGTTTGCCGAGCATTACATATGCACGCCCAACAACTCTGATTGGACGAGAGCCCGCACATGCACTGTAGGACCAGAGAAAGTTGAGTTTGTATGGCCATTTTGGGGGGGTGTCACGAATTGCCCTAAGGAGCACGGAACATAACCCCGGATAGTCAAGCAGCATAAAGGTTTTCATTTATGGACCAGCCATTCTTAATTTAAGTCCCCTTAAGGGTCACTGCTGTTTAATACCAATTGTTAGTGGAGTATCCACTTGTTCAGGCCACCTAAAGGGTAATTCCACTTTTGATGGAATTTGAGTTTCCAATTTAGTGTGCCAATATGGTGTGCTTAAGGTGCTGAGTTTACCTTTTCATTTTTTTACTTTTCTATGTTTTTGCAAATCCATGTTATAAAATAAAATAGTTCTCCATAGCGATAATGTGTTTATGTTAGAAATATACAATTGATGTTCAGATGTACATTTCAGAAGCTTCCTCACTCTGGCTTTCTAATCATCTGGCCAAGGCAGACATGACAAATTTAACCCCATCTCCATTATTGCGATCTCTTCAGATAGGGGAAATTCATCTTGTGTTCAAAGAGCTAAGGGGTTATTGGAAGTATTCTCAGGTGAAAAGGGTGCTTGCTGCTGCTTTGTTTAGCAAAAGCTGGTAATATACACACCTGTTACAGTTGAAGGATTCTGGGATTTGTAGTGATATAAGAATACTAGGAGTTTTACTGAGGGGCGAGAAAGCCACTCCTACTTTACCAAGACAGATCCATTGGAATATAATAAACTTAGAGAAAGCATGCTGATGTTAGTCACAAGTATGTGGGCGCAACCCTAACATAAATGTTTATTTTACATCCCATAAGCAGAAAACAATAAGGCAGAGCACCAAAAATTGAGTTTTTCTTTAAGGGTCACTGCTGTTTAAGTGCCAAGCACATAGGCCCTACGTGTTTGCTTCTCCTACTGTTAAGTGACAAGCATGTAGGACCTAAGGGCCTTTGCTAGTGTGACACACTCACCTCGAATGACGTCATCCTGCTCCCGGCTCTGAACTGTCAGTTGCCGAGGGTGATCACTGGAGGGAGGTTGGAGAGGCAGGGGGCTGTGGTCCCCTCCCCTTAACCCTTTGTGAACTGGTAAGGCATCCATGAGACCCCTATACCAGTTCACAAGACTTAGGGGGCTGGAAAGACACCTGTGGCTAGTGGGTGACTTACCATTTACCCCCAGTCCCCCATTACCTGCCTCCCCAAAGCCCAGGAGGGCAAAAGTGCCTGGGGCCATTTAGGCTATGTGGGCTTGTAGTCAGCAGGGCGGGGGCTACCAAGGCTGGCTCCTGCGCACTGTTCTAAAAAACCCCATAGCTGGTCCCCTGGCTGGTTATACTGGGTAGGAGAGGACCTCACGCTATTTTGGGGGTTATTTTTAGGGTTTTTAACTCTTAAATCCACAAAAAAGAGTGTTAAATAAATAAATAAAGGTTCTTTTTTTCTGTGTGCGTTTTTTTTTTACATGTAATCTTTTGAAAACTGGTAAGGGATCCATGAAACCTTTATATCAGTGCGCAAGGCTTAGGGGGCTGGCAAGTCACCTGCGGGTATCGGGTGACTTGTCATTAACTCCCAGCCCCCCCATTACCTGCCTCCCCAAAGCCCAGGGGGGCAGAAGTGCCGGGGGCCATTTAGGCTGTGTGGGCTTGTAGTCGGCAGGGTGGGGGGCTACCAAGCCTGGCCCCTGCTCCCTGTTCTACAAGCCACCATAGCTGGTCCCTGGGCTGGTTATGCTGGGTAGGGGGGTCCTCGCACCTTTTTTGGGGGGATTTTTAAAGGTTTAACAGGGTTCTCCTACAGCAGGGGGGCCATATATCATTTTTTTAAATTAACCCTTTGTTACCTGTTACCCAGCAGGTATAAATGGCTTCCAGCAGCAGCAGGAGAGCAGAAGCCAAAGTGATCAGCATGGGACAAAGTGCTCCGGCATGGCTGGGAGGATGTGTGTTTTTTTTTTTTTTTTTTTTTTTTTTACATTTAACCCTTTGTGAACTGGTAAGCGATCTATGAGACCCTTATACCAGTTCACAAGGCTTAGGGAGTGGCAAGTCACCTGCCGCTAGCAGGTGACTTGCTATTAACCTCCAAACCCTCGTTACCTGTCTCCCTAAAGCCCAAGGGGGAGCAGAAGACCTCGGAACTATTTAGATTGTCGGGGTTTGTAGCTTGCAGGGCGAAGGGGCCACACTGTGTTCTACAAGCCCTCATAGCTGGTTCCCATGCTGGTTATACTGGGTAAGGGGGGACTTTACGCCATTTTTGGGGGGGATTTTTATGGGTTTTTAATCATTAAAATCCCCAAAAATGGTGTTCCCCCTGGAATAGTATAAAAAGTGGATAGTAGTTGTATTTTATCTGTAAATGTAATGAATTTTCAGTTTCGAGGGTCTCCTGGGCAGGAACGGGGGGGGGGGGCTACCTTTCACTTGCAATATGGTTCTTTAATAAAATATGTTTTTTTTAATAAATTAGAATTTTTTTAAAATAATCTTTTAGTTTTTCTTTAGTTTTTTTACAGAAATATTTTCAAAAACTGGAAACATTGCAAGCAAAACATTTTATGTTAAAATCTGCTGCAAAAAATATATAATTTTACAGGAAATTCTTGTAGAAATTGCAGTTAAACGCAAAATGGTAAAAAATGACCTGTTGTCAGAGTGGGACAAAATCTCAAGTAGGCTGGCAGTTAAAAGGGTTAAAAATAGCTATGCATGGTGGTTATTGTTCTGCTCATGGGACCTTGTGCTTTTTAGATTTAGCTTGTTTTTTCTTGTTTGCATAATGATATTTTAGGAAAATGTGTTTTTATTCTGCTTTTTATACATCTTTCTTGGGAAACCCTGTGCAACCAAAGAATTGTTCGATGGATTACTTCCAGTAAGATGAGCCCAGTACAACATGCTGGGTATGCCTAGATGTATTTTAAAGAAAACATGGTTTTGGCCTTTTTATTCTTGTTTTAGGGAAACCCTCTGCACCCAAAAGATTAATTGAGGGATTACTTCCAGAAAACTGCACCCAAATTAACAAGCCTGGTATGCCTAGAAAGCTTGAGGTGTGTACTTTCAGACACTATATAGTTTTTTCGGGGTATTTCAAATGTACATGGTTGTTTTTAAAAAAAAATTGCAAGGTGCGCAAAGCAGTTGTGTTTTATCTGAAGATCTCCTAAAGCGCTGTTTCAGTTTGGAGGAATCTCCTAAGCATAGTAACCAGGAGAAATTGGGTTTTTACATACAATATGATTTTATTGAAACACATTTTTATTTTTTATTTTTTTATTGAAAAAAAATACTTTTTTGCACATATTTCACCCAGAAATATTGAGAATAAACTTAAAAAAATTCAGGCCAGTTGGAGGGGGTGGGTCACTGCTTTTTAATAACAAGTATTAGTGGAGTATCCATGTTTCCAGGCCACTTAGGGGTCACCGTTCTTTAATAACACATATTAGTTGAGTATCCATTTGTTCAGGTCACTTATGGGTCACTGCTGTTTAATAGCAATTGTTAGTGGAGTATTCACTTGTTCAGGCCACTTAAGGATCACATATGTTTAATACCAATTGCTTCTGTAGTACCCACTTGATCAAACCACTTGTGCGTCACTACTGTTTATTGCTAATTGTTAGTGGAGTATTCACTTGCCCAAACCACTTGGGTGTCACTTCTGATTAATACTAATTGTTAGTGGAGTGCACACTTGTTCATGCCACTTGGGGGGTCACTGCTCTTTAATAACATATATTACTGGAGTGTCCACTTGTTCAAGCCAATTACGAGTCACTGCTGTTTAATACCAATTGGTAGAGGAGTATCCACTTGCTAAAACCACCTGAGTGTCACTATTGTTTATCTACGTGTTCAGGCCACTTGGGGGTTTCTGCTCTTTAATAACAAGTATTATTGAAGTGTCCACTTGTTCAGGACACTTCAGGGTCATTTCCTGTTATTTTTTTTTAATTGTCCATTTCAACCCACTGTAACTGCAGGTGTCTAACAATGCAGAAAGCAGCAAATAAGGGACAGGGATGTGGCTTTGTTGCTTCTGCTGCTGCTGATAATAAAGCTGGTGCTGTAGGGAGATGACATCTTTCATTCTTGCCTACTACACCCTCCTCTGGTGCAAGCAGGTGCCAGGGTTTGGAGAGTGCCAAGTCCTCCACCTCACTCCCCTTAAAATCAGCAAGGCCATGGAGTCACTAATGCTTTATTATGACACTCCTAGCTGCAATGCCATGGGTCATCCACCTGCCCCCTCTCCATTTGCAGACCTAGGGTTCCAGATGCCCAACAACCTATGTTGAAGGATGAGGATGTGGCCAGTGGACCATCAGAAGACACCCTCAATGATGTTGAAACCCTAGTGCCGACAGCTGCAGCTTACTGGCTCCTGGAGGCTGACTCTGTAAGTGGCTGCTTGGAAGTGGTGAGTTTAAAGCAGGAGTTAAAAGCTGAAGTTCTGAAGCTGTAAGTATCATCCTTTGATTTCATATTGTTATTTTAAGTGTTGTAAATTCTACACTTGGTGTTCCCACAAATTGATACAATGGGTTCCATGCCTAACAATGCTGTCCAGTGTACATCTTGTGCTATGCATGCACTTTTTGATCAATCGGTCGATGGTGGATATATATGCCCCGGATGTCTGCGAATCGCTGATTTGGAAGCCGTCATTCACGATCTAAATAAGCAATTGGCAACACTGAGAGACATTGTTATCATGCAAAAGAGTCTGGATCTCACTGAGCTCACTGAGCTGGAACTCAATGGGTCAGGGGAAGGGGAGGGTGGTAATATGGGGGGAGAGGAAAAGCAGGATAATGAGGCAGTTAGCTGGATAACAGTTAGAAGGGGGGGTAGGGGTAAAAGTTACAGGGAGGTTAGCCCTGAACAGGCACCTCCAAACAAGTTTGCCCGGTTGGCAGATGAGGAGGATGTTAGCTCAGGGATGGCACAGCTGCAGCAAGACACATCTGTCGGCTCCAGTAAGAAAGGGAGGGGAAATGGGAGATCAAGGCAGGCAAGACAAGTGCTGGTAGTGGGTGACTCTATTATTAGGGGAACAGACAGGGCAATCTGTCACAAAGACCGGGATTGCCGAACAGTGTGTTGCCTTCCTGGGGCAAGAGTACGGCATGTAGTGGAGCGGGCTGACAGATTGTTGGGAGGGGCTGGCGTGAACCCAGCGGTCATGGTGCATATTGGCACAAATGACATAGGAAGAAGTAGGTGGAAGGTCCTTAAAAATTATTTCAGGGACTTAGACCGTAAGCTTAAGGCAAGGACCTCAACTGTAGTATTCTCAGAAATACTACCAGTACCAAGAGCCACACCAGAGAGGCAGCGGGAGATTAGAGATGTAAACAGGTGGCTCAAAAATTGGAGTAAAAAGGAGGGGTTTGGGTTCTTAGAGAACTGGGATGACTTCACAGTGGGCTACAGGTTCTTTGGCAGGGATGGGTTGCACCTCAATGGGGAGGGTGCATCTGTTCTGGGGGAGAGGATGGCTAAAAGGTTAGAGGAGTGTTTAAACTAAGCACTGGGGGGGAGGGTAAAAGCAGTTACAAAGGGGAAGTTAGGAAAGAAAGTGACAGTGGGTGTAGACATGAAACTGGGGGTGGAGAGGGGGGAGGGGTTAGCACATCTAGCAGGAATAAGGGCAATATACAAAATTATCAAAATTGTCATAAGCATTTGAAATGCATGCTTACAAATGCTAGAAGCTTGACTAATAAAATGGATGAACTAGAACTGATAATAACAGAAGAGCAATATGACATAGTGGGGGTAACAGAGACCTGGCTGGATGAAAGCTATGACTGGGCAGTAAATTTACAGGGATACTGTGTGTTTAGGTGGGACCGTAACAAACGCAAAGGGGGTGGAGTCTGCTTAATTGTAAAATCCTCTTTACAACCCACTCTGCGGGAGGATATATGTGAGGGGAATGACCATGTGGAGTCTGTATGGGTAGAAATACATGGAGGGAGAAACAAAAATAAAATACTGATGGGGGTTTGCTATAAACCTCCAGATATATCTATAGAAAATATGATGCTAAGGCAAATAGATATAGCCGCTAAACTAAATGAGGTAGTGATTATGGGGGACTTTAACTACCCAGATATAGACTGGGATGCTGAAACATGTTTTTCGCATAAAAGTAATAGTTTTTTATCTAAAACAAAAGATGGCTACCTTTCCCAACAAGTACAAGCTCCAACAAGGGGGAAAGCCATATTGGACCTAATACTAACCAATGTACCAGACAAAGTAATAAAGGTACAGGTTGGGGGACACCTTGGAAGCAGTGATCATAATATCATTAATTTCCAATTAGCAGTCACTAGGGTGCCTTATCAAGGAGCCACAAAAACGCGGGACTTCAAAAAGGCAAAGTTTGACCAACTTAGAAATGCCCTACACTGCATTGACTGGGAAAATGTCCTTAAAAACAAAAGCATGGACGCTAAATGGGATACTTTCAAAGGAATACTTAATTTTCATTATGACAGATATATACCTTACAGGAATAAAACTAATTAGACACACATGTAAACCGACGTGGCTAAATAAAAAGGTTAAGAGGGCAATAAACAACAAAAAAAAAGCAATAAAAATGTTTAAAGCAGGAAGGAACAGCGGAAGCGTTAAAAAAATACAAAGAAGAAAATAAACAATGTAAACAACAGATAAGGGCAGCTAAGCTGGAGACAGAAAGACTGGTCGCGAAAGAGAGTAAAACTAACCCCAAATTATTTTTTAGCTACATAAACCATAAAAGGTACAAACCTGAGGGTGTGGGCCCCCTGAAAAGCAAGGAGGGGACCCCTATAGAGAGAAATGAGGAGAAAGCAAATTTGCTTAACAACTTCTTTGCTTCTATATTCACAAAAGAATTTGACATGCCGAGTGAAATGCAGGGGAATAACCGAAACCCTCCATTAAATGTCACTGGTCTAACCAAGGAAGAAGTCCAGCACCATCTCAAGCAGATAAAAATCGATAAATCACCGGGAACAGATGACATACATCCTCGTGTTTCAAGGGAGTTATGTACAGTAATAGACAAGCCGTTATTTCTAATATTTGTGGATTCCATAACTACAGGGTCTGTTCCGAGGGATTGGCGTTTGGCAAATGTGGTGCCAATATTCAAAAAGGGATCTAGGGGGGAACCTGGGAACTACAGACCGGTAAGCTTAACTTCTCCTAATGCCAAATGTTGTGCTCAAACACCCAATTGCAGACAGTGTGGCGTTCCCCCATCCCATTCCCATAGGCAGTGTGGGATGCCCCCTGCCATGGGCAGTGCGGCATTCCCCCCTTCCTACTTCCCACAGGCAGTGTGGCATACCCCCATCCCATTCCCCATATAGTCAGTGTGGCATCCCCCCTCCTATTCCCATATAGGCAGTGTGGCATCCCCCCTCCCATTCCCATATAGGCAGTGCGGCATTCCCCCCATTCCCATATAGGCAGTGCGGCATTCCTCCCTCCCATTCCCATATTGGCAGTGTGGCATCCCCCCTCCCATTCCCATATAGGCAGTGTGGCATTCCCCCCATTCCCATATAGGCAGTGTGTCATTCCCCCCTCCCATTCCCATATAGGCAGGGTGTCATTCCCCCCTCCCATATAGGCAGTGTGGCTTCCCCCCGCCCATTCCCCATATAGGTAGTGTGGCATTCCCCTTATAGGTAGTGTGGCATTTCCCTTATAGGTAGTGTGGCATCCCCCCCTTTCCATTGCCCATATAAGTAGTGTGGTATTCCCCTTTTAGGTAGTGTGGCATTTCTCCCCTTCCATTGCCCATATAGGTAGTGTGGTACCCCCCCTTCCATTGCCCATATAGGTAGTGTGGCATTCCCCTTATAGGTAGTGTGGCATTCCCCTTTTAGGTAGTGTGGCATTTCCCCCCTTCCATTGCCCATATAGGTAGTGTGGTATTCCCCCCCTTCCATTCCCCTATAGTTAGTGTGGCATTCCCCCCCTCTTCCATTCCCCCATAGATAGTGTGGCATTCCCCCCCTCTTCCCTTCCCCGTATAGGTAGAGTGGCATTCCCCCCCTTCCATTCACCGTAAATAAAAAAAAGAAAAGTAAACTCACCTTTTAATCCTCCCCGCTGTCCCCGCTGTCTTCACACACAGACACATAGACTTATACAGCGGTGGGCGTGGCCGACGCTCGACCATCGGCCACGCCCACCGCTGTATAGTCCGGGTGTCTCTGTCTGCTGGGGCCATGGAGAAGTGGCAGGGATAGTGCGATCGGCGATACCTCTGCCACTCGCACTGTCCCTTTCACTTCTCCACGGCCCCAGCAGACAGAGACACCCGGACTATACAGCAGGGGGCGTGGCCGATGCTCGAGCGTTGGCCATGCCCACCGCTGTATAAGGCCGTGTGTTAACTCTGTATGCTGGCGCCGCATTTTTTGGGGAAAATAGGTGCGTCTTATAGGGCGAAAAATACGGTATGTATTTCTTAATTTTTGGGGTTTTCTGTTCTTATTTCTTTATTTCTGTTCTCATTGTTTTGAGTACTTTCCCTACCCCATTTTGTGCAGGGTAATTGTCAGGGCTAACTCACCTCCTCTTTGGTCCCGCGCCGTCCCCGGGCGGCTGGCCGAGACGCTTCCTGCTCGACGGCCGCGTCGAGCGGCGGCTCGGGCAGCGTCGGTTCGTGCGGCGCCAAGTTTGGCCGCGCCCCCCGCTCTCAGATGCGGCCCCAGTTCAGGTGAACATGCGCACGAGCACGTGTCTGTTATGCCCTCCGGCGGCGCTGCACTCAGCGCGCCCGCCGGGGGCAGAATTAAAGGGCCAATGAGCCCGAAGGTTGTGGGGGCGATACGCCCCTTTTTATCATGCATGGGCCAATGAGCCCAAAGGGGATTTTGGGCTATACGCCCGTTGGACCAATTAAACCGTGAATTGTGATATGCACCAATCATGTACACCTTCCCTGTTAGCCTATCCTGTCTGAAACCCTATATAAGCATTATCCCTGCAGTGCTTCAGTGCCCGTGCTAGCGTTAAGCTGAGTATGCCATGGATTGTGTTTTTGCCTGTTTGATATTGTTGCCGACTCTTGCTTCGTTTGACCATTCTTGCTTGCCGCCTGGACCAACCCTGTCTGAACCCCGACCACGCCTCTCTGTCTCTTCCACTGCGAACCCGTGACCTCCCGGATTGACCTTTGGCCTGACCTCGACCCTTCTCTTGCCTACTCCTTTGGTGCCGTGATATTATTGGACTGCCTTCCCGTGTTTGACCCAGCCAGTCTACTTTGCCCTGTCGGGCCCTTGGTTCATGTGCCTTCACTCTCCCGTAAGCTCACATCCTTTGTGCTATCAAGTGCTGGGGGCAACCGTTTCCTGTGAGGGGTATAAAGCATCCCGGCAAACGGGGGCTTGTCTAAAGGTGAAGCTAGCAGCGGAGATTGGGGGTTGTGGGCTTACTACGGTGTCCCTCGGGGCCTTACATTATCAAATAAATGGAAGAACTTGTGCAGCAAGTGCAGGCCATGGCAACCGCCATCAACCAACTGGCTCAACGCCTGGCGGTCCAGGAGAACCGTCAACTGCCTGCGTCACCAGCATCCCCATTGTCCGTTTCCCTTCCTGAAAAGTTTGATGGGGATTGCGCAAGATTTTCCAACTTCAGAAATTCTTGTGAGTTATATTTTCGGCTAGGGCCGAATTCCTCCGGTTCTGAAACTCAAAGAGTGGGCCTGGTCATTTCCCTATTACAAGAGGATTCGCAGACATGGGCGTTCGGGTTGGATCCCACTGACGAGGCCCTACAGACAGTCGCTGCTATTTTCTCAGCCATGGAGGTTTTGTTTGAAGACCCTGACAGGCCTCGACCGTTGACGCCAAGCTACGGAATCTCAGACAGGGGAAGCGTTCTGCTGAGGAGTACAGTAAGGAATTTTGCCGATGGGCGATCGATTCTTGGTGGAATGATCCAGCCCTTACCAGCCAATATAGAATCGGCTTATCTGAGAATATCAAGGATGTCCTAGTAAACTTCCCTCAGCTGAAGAACCTAGACGAGTCCATGCAGATGTCAATTCGCATTGATAGGCGGCTTCGGGAGCGATGAATGGGTGCCACTTCTTCATCCTCTGCTGAAGAGCCCATGCAGATTGGGGCTACTCATCTTTCCCAGGCAGAAAAGTCAAGACGTCGGACCCCAAGTCTCTATCTATATTGCGGTAATCCGGGTCATCTGGTCAAATCGTGCCCCAACAAACGATCTGAGGCGGAAAACTTTAGCGCCTAGACACCACAGAGGGAAGGTGTTTTCCCCTCATCTTAGTAAATTATTGTTGCCCGCTAGTTCATTTTGGGGGTCTTCCAGGACACTTGTCACCACCTTCGTGGATAGCGGGCGGCTTGCAACTTTCTGGATAAATCCATAATTTCGGCCTTAGACCTTCCCTTAATTCCGCTTGAGACTCCCCTACGGGTTCTAGCTATTAATAATGAACCCATTAGAGGAGGAATGGTCACCTCCAAAACCCCTTTGTTAAAATTAATGGTGGGGTCCTCTCATTCTGAGGAAATTTTTTGTTTTGGATTGCCCTGATACCCCAATAATTCTGGGGTTCCCTTGGTTGAAGGTGCATAACCCCATCTTCAATTGGGGAACTGGGGATCTGACTAAATGGGGGACTTATTGTTTGCACCATTGCTTTAATATTCTCCTTAAAGCGTCCACATTTTTGCTCAAAGGATTGCCTGAACACTACATAGATTGGGAAGATGTATTTTCCGAGAAATCAGCTGATTCGCTTCCTCCCCATAGATCCTACGATTGCCCCATTGACATGTTACCGGGTACCATGCCTCCTAGAGGTAAGTTTTACAACCTCACCCGTCCCGAGGAGCAAGCGATGAAAGATTATATCTCGGAAAACCTACAAAAGGGATTCAATCGGCCCTCTACTTCTCCAGCCGGAGCAAGGTTTTTATTTCTAGAGAAAAAGGACGGGGGATTACGCCCTTGTATCGATTATAGGGGTTTGAACAAAATTACGGTGAAGAACCGATATCCACTACCCCTCATTGAAGATTTGTTTAATCAGGTCATTGGGGCACAGGTATTCATGAAACTGGATTTAGGAGGAGCGTATAATTTAATCCGCATTAATGTTAAGGATGGACATTACGAATACCTAGTCATGCCATTCGGGTTATGTAATGCTCCAGCGGTCTTCCAAGATTTCGTCAACGACGTCTTTCGTGAATATCTGGGGCAATTCATGGTCATTTACTTAGATGACATTCTTATCTTCTCTCGATCAGTGACAGAACACTGACAACATGTGAAGACGGTGTTACAAAAGCTGCGAGAGAATAATTTGTATGCCAAGTTGTCCAAGTGTCTCTTCGAGGTCTCCAAAGTCCCTTTCCTGAGTTATTTAGTGTCAAATCAGGGTTTAGTTATGGATCCCTCCAAGGTTTCAGCCATCTTGGAGTGGGAACAACCAAAATCCTTGAAAGCGCTACAGAGGTTCCTTGGCTTCACCAATTTTTACAGGCGATTCATTAAAGGTTTCTCCTCTATTGTGGCTCCTCTAACTGACCTAACCCGGAAAGGCGTCTTTGTGAAGAATTGGCCTCCCATGGCAGTTAAGGACTTCCAGACCTTAAAGAAGGCCTTCACTTCTGCCCCTATTCTCATTCATCCTGATGTCAGTCGGCTGTTCGTTGTCAAAGTGGATGCCTCCGAACTCGGGGTAGGAGATGTTCTCTCTCAGTATTCCGGCTCCCCCAAGAGATTACACCCATGTGCTTATTTTTCGTGGAAATTTAATTCAGCTGAACAAAACTACGACGTGGGCAATCGGGAATTGTTAGGCATTAGGTTAGCCTTTGAAGAGTGGCGGCATTGGCTAGAAGGTTCTCTACATCCGATTACAGTCTATATGGATCATAAGAACCTGGAATATATTGAATCCGTCAATAGGCTGAACATCCGACAGGCCCGGTGGGCGCTCTTTTTCTCCCGCTTTGAGTTTGTTATCACCTTCAACCCGGGAGCAAAGAACACCAAGGCTGATGCGTTGTCCCACAATTTTGGAGAGTGTAAGGGCAGATTAGATGAGAAGGAACCCATTTTGCCCCTGGGGTGTGTAGTTGGGGTTCTACTCCCTGATTTATCAGAATCATTAGAATCTTTTCAGGCCGACGCACCACCAGGTAAACCTTCTGGGTGTCGGTTTGTTCCACCACAGCTACGTTCCCTCTGTATTACGGGAGTTCCATGATGCCAAGACTTCGGGACATCTAGGGTACCGCAAGACTTTAGCCCTCGCCAAACGCCATGTGTGGTGGCCCACAATTAGGCACGATGTTATCACCTTTGTTGAAGCCTGTCCCATCTGTGCCCGCAGTAAGGGGTCGCGTAAAGCCCCAGCAGGGCTGTTAATGCCCCTGGAGATTCCTGAGGAACCTTGGACCCATGTGTCGATGAACTTTATTGTTGATTTACCGCGGTCTCAGAATAATGCGCTAATCTGGGTGGCGGTCGACCGATTTAGTAAAATGGCGCACTTCATTCCCTTTACTAAGCTCCCGTCGGCACTTGAATTATCTCAATTGTTTATAAAACACGTGTTCCGCATCCATGGTATACCGCAGAATATTGTCTCTGACCGTGGGGTGCAATTTGTCTCGAGGTTCTGGAGGGAATTTTGTGCGCGTTTGGGAATTCAAATCTCATTATCGTCGACGTATCACCCACAACCCAATGGTCAGACTGAGAAGGTTAACCAGAGTTTGGAGCAGTATTTGCGGTGTTTTGTCTCCGATTGTCAGGATCAGTGGTCAGAGTTTCTCGAGTTTGCGGAGTTTGCTTATAACAATGCGCCCAGTGATTCAACTAAAATATGGCCATTTTACTGTTACGGTAAGATCCCCAAAGCATCCTCTCCGCTGCACTCAGCGCGCCCGCCGGAGGCAGAATTAAGGGGCCAATGAGCCCGAGGGTTGTGGGGGCGATACGCCCCTTTATGTCATGCATGGGCCAATGAGCCCAAAGGGGATTTTGGGCTATATGCCCGTTGGACCAATTAAACCGTGAATTGTGATATGCACCAATCATGTACACCTTCCCTGTTAGCCTATACTGTCTGAAACCCTATATAAGAGTTATCCCTGCAGTGCTTCAGTGCCCGTGAAAGCATTAAGCTGAGTGTGCCTTGGATTGTGTTTTCGCCTGTTTGATATTGTTGCCGACCCTTGCTTCGTTTGATCATTCTTGCGTGCCACCTGGACCGAACCTGCCTGAACCCCGACCACGCCTCTGTCTCTTCCTCTGTACTGCGAACCCATGACCTCCCGGATTGACCTTTGGCCTGACCTCGACCCTTCTCTTGCCTACTCCTTTGTTGCCGCGATATTATTGGACTGCCTTCCCGTGTTTGACCCAGCCTGTCTACGTTGCCCTGTCAGGCCCTTGGTTTATGCGCCTTCACTCTCCCATAAGCTCACATCCTTTGTGCTATCAAGTTCTGGGGGCAACTGTGTCCGGTGAAGGGTCCGGTAAAGCGTCCCGGCAAACGGGGGCTTGTCTAAAGGTGAAGCTAGCAGCGGAGATTGGGGGCTGTGGGCTTTCTACGAAGGCGAGTGTCCCTCGGGGCCTTACAGTAATGTCCTGGTGTTCCCCTAGATTTGCAGCTCTCTAGCCCTTGCTACGCCCATTTAACATCAATTTTAAGCATTCCAGATCTGGATGTCCTGCTGGTGAGGAACAAGACCCAAGAAAGCAAATATCCCAGGTGTTGTTCCTCTTTAAAGAACCATCCAATGGTGTTTTTTTATACTATAGCAGTAAGAGGGCACTCTACAGAACAGGCATATGGTTGTCTTATGTTGGCATCCCCCCATCCCATAGGCAGTGAGGCATCCCCCATCCCATAGGCAGTAAGAGCACTCCCCTACTCTGCACACTGGAGAAAAAATAAAAATAAACTTATATTGTCAGTTGCTCCTGCGCTGCAGCCAGATGATGGAGGATGTCCACCCGCTGAACAGGCTCGAGTGCTCGTCTAGGCGCACGCCCGGGGCGCTGCCCATCCTCCATTGTCTGGCTATAGTTGGGGAGCAACTGTCAATGTAAGTTAATCTATTTTTTTAACATTTGCCTGATCTTTCAATTTATTGGATCATGGCTTTCATCTTCAGGGACATCATAGCAAATGCTGCACCTAAAAAAAGGAGAGGCAGGGTATCGCACACCCAATAATCCAGTGTTTGCCAAGTGCACACCTGGTCAGTAGTTCTTCTATATTTTGTGGTAGGGGGCATAACAAGGCCACACATATTCATTATAGTGATATTTAAAGGGTCTGTAAACCTAATGGCAATGATAAGGCAGCAAGCAGCTTACCTGATGGTTATCCCATTTGCCTCTCTCCTAGGTATAAGCAGTAGCAGGGTCTTCAAACGTTGCCCTCCTTTCAATTTAATTCCTCCAGGTCTATGCAAAAAACGGAAACTCTGTCCCTTTAAGCTCTCGGGCGAGCCTGGTAAGCCAAAGTGGCCCCACAGCTATCTCTGACTTAGGCATAAAGCTGGGTCATGACATGCCCTTCCCAGTTCTGCCACGACTCTCATAGAATACATAAGATATATACAATATATATATATAATCAGATATTTTGAAATGCTTATTTACACTGTTCACAAGGGTGTCAATGTGGGAAGGAGTTAGTATATGTCTGGACAGGGACTTTAAGGATGGAACACATGGCCAATGACAAGTGGAGGAATAGAATGCATAGCGTAGCCAGGTAGGATTCTGGTTGCTGGTCTCTTGGGACTCCACCCTACTTTTGTCCCCTTGACCCTTATTTAGTTTCTTCGCATTCTTCGCACCACCTTCCTGGGTGGTGTTTTCTACCTGATTTGTTTGTCTTTACATTTCCCCTGATTATCATTTATTTCAGCATGCAGTACACTCATTTATCATTTCTGTTGTAGTGTATTGTAAGAATGTGTAAGAGTAAATAATACTTGCCTGCTGTTTTGTTTTCTGCACTTTGTGGAAAGTCATGGACGTGACATCATATTGTGGCAGCATTGGTGGACCCACAAATAAATAAAGAAAATGCAAAATCTCTGAATGCCATTAGGCAATGTGCTTTAGGTCATTTATTTTGGTTTGCCCCGGGTCATTTGAAGAAACACTTATGCTCTCTAGCATTAAACTCGTCGTCATTCTCCTCTCCAGATATTACCCAGAAGCACTTGAGGGTGCTTAATGATTAATGCCATCACAGTCCAGCCACAAACCTTTCTGCAGCAGATAATGCCAGGCAGCAAGCACGCTTGACACTTTTAATGTATAATTAAGTAGAAAAAGTCAGCACTCAGTATGCAAATTTTTCAAAATGATGAATGGTGCCATACAGCAGTAGGGATTGATTTGGTGTAAATGAAACTAATTAAGGAAATGTCAAACATAATTAATAAAACAGGTTTAAGCTGCAAAACATTGTCAGTTGAATGAATGAGGAGGCTGTGGCTCCCATTGTTTCGGCTTTATTTAGAGCTGGTGTTTAGCTTGTACTTCATTCCTAAATGCACTTTCACCACCTCACACCCTCCGCTACCAATTCCCAGAGAGGGGGAAAATAAATCTGTGTGTCTCTCCACTGACTGCAGAAATTAATTGCAGAAATCTTGTCCTATCCAAGTGTTACATTCACTCACAGGACATTAACATAACTAATTTAAAAAAAGCCCAAATGACTGCATAATAGAGGACTGTCAGTTTGCCTGACAGTCTATGGTCATACCAAATTAGCTTGATTTTCTAATTGAAATTTTTTTCTTCCTTAGAACTCTTTACAAAATTGTATTCTTAGCTATTCATTTCTGATAAGAGCAAAGGTTTGATCATTTAAAAGAAAAAGGAAGAACTTGACCTATAATTACAACGAGGAAATGAGGAGAACTAGGGAAAGTCAGATTTAGTCCCACTAATGATGCTGGAGACCCAATGTCCTCCAGGGACTAGGAAGAAAAATGGAATCTCTGTTTTTTCTTGCAGGTGACCTATGCACTAGGGACTGACTGTGTCTGTGACTCCACTTTCCCCACAGATCACTTCATTAACATTAGGAGGTCACAGATGTAGCAAAAGTAATACTTTACTGTCTGTTGCTTTGCTTAGTAAGTTACAATGAATTAGTCTTATATTTCTTAGATGCTGCTTTTACATTTTACTGGTAAATTTGGTCATTTTTGTTTGTATATAGGTTGCCAAATTTTCTGTTAATTTTATAGTAAATGGAAAAGTTTGCTCAAGTAACACAAAGTAACTGTAAGTTAAAATTTTTGAAAAACTTTTTCAAGTTCCATGAAAAAGTATAAGGAAGAACTTTTCATTAACCCTGTCTACATCCTATCTGTTACTACTTGCTCGCTTTGCACTTCCTCACATTGCAGTGGAAACACACTACTGTAGCGCTGCCCATAGGTTCTCCGCAACCCCATAAGATACCCTGCAGTGGCTGTGAGGAGGAGGAAACAAGGCCCAGCAGCAGAAGGACCTGGCACAAGACTAACTGCTTACCTTACCTCTGCTCCTGTGCCATTGATTGGTTTTCCATAGCCCTGTTGTGAAGCTGGGAGCTGTGCTTCATGGTCCTGGCTGCCGGACGGGCATGGTCTGTGTACTGACAAGTATTGTATGTACCATTCTTCTTTTACAGGGGAGAAAATGCTGAACTTTTACTGCCTGTCACCTAGGCCGGAATAACAGCCTATTGCCACTGCAATTTTTCTTAATAAATGACCTTATCGCTGCTGTGTGTGTTTTTTTTTTTTCATTTGCAAAAGACTGGTAAGCACACTTGAATATTATGACAAGGTAAAGGGTAAGTATATTAGGGTGCAGATAACTAAATGGGCAGTGTTTGCCCCATTGACTTATAAAAACAAATTTTAAATCCACACCAAGTCTACTTAATTTATGCAGAAAGTAAATAAATTTAATTCAATTCAGTTAATCATAATACATATGAGGACTATAAGTAACACACAGCCTTAAGAGTCCTCATGTAAGTAAGACATAACTCAAAACCAAAATCACCATAAATCCCAGGGTGGGGAACACGCTACATAGGTATAATATCCTGACAAAGTGGGCTTCCACGCAATGCGTCGGTGTCAGTAGTGGGGGATTAAAATGGACCGGGACCCTCTAAACTGGTGATACCAATTTTATTAGATCTGTTGCTTTTAGATCTTCTTTGGGGCATCCAACTGTGTATGTTGGAAACACAATTCTCACTTATGCACTTGGCACTTTTTTCATATAGGGTTTTCCCCATTTTTTGTGGGGATACCCAACTTTTTGCACACTGATTTATCTCTTGCACCTTTTTGCCGACTTTGCACATCACGCTCAAGGCACTGCCTTTGCTATACTCCTATCTTTGGTATCTATCTTAATATCACTCCCAGCTCCCAGCCCCAACTCACAGTGGGGATTGCCTGATATATATATATATATATATATATATATATATATATATATATATATTTATGTATCTTATTGATATAGACCGCATTTGTCCACTTTTACTCCTGCATACATCCTCTTTTAATGTTTTTATTGTGTTTGTCTTGTGTATATTCATGCCATTTGAAATGTCCTACTAATAAAGTATAAGTATTTTTGTAAACATATTTCTGTAGTGCGGCTGTCTTTTAGTGAGCCATGGCAGGCTTTTACTGGTAGTCTGCCAGAGTTTTTCTGTGTATAGTACTGCCCTTGCAGGGTGGAGGCTCACTTAGCCAGCACCAGTCAACATAATTACTCTGTGCGGGATTCGTTTTAGTAGATATATGTACACACAGGGTATTTTCCCCACAAAATCTTTTGAAGCGCTGTTTCAGTTTAGGGTGTCTCCTAGGTACGAAAGGGTGTCTACTGATAAATATGTGGCACCGTTGTAACCGGGAGGAATAGGGCTTGTACACCCTATATGATTTTCTTAAAAAACTTTTTTTTATTTACAGAAAAAGCTACATGATGTAAAAAAATAGCATTATGTATATTTTCCACACATTTTACCCAAAATATTGAGAAAGCACTGGAAAATGACAAACAAGATTTTTTTTTTAACACCTGACAAAACAATATACAATCTTCCTGGGAAATCTCTGGACTTTCCTTCAAAAACCACAGTTAAACATGTATAGCTCAAAATTGTGAAAAAATGGCCTGGTAACAGAGGGTCACAAAATCTCTAGGTAGAATGGGTAAAGAACCTGACACCCTTGGTTTTTATAAATTCCAACAGCAAAAAATGATACATGGGAATATGGAATAAGGATGTATAAGAACCGCCTCTTACAGCAACATTTTTTTTTAATTTGTTTTGTCAACATGTGAAATAGTGACTCGCAAGTAGTTAGACTGTAATTACGCATATGGCTTTGGAAAAGCCTTGGCTGCACCAATGAAGGTTGGTTTTAGAGTCTGTAAGATACTAGGGCTGGAAATTCCCTGATACTAGGGATATCCTGGTCTGAAAAGCCCCACTGTATGAAACCTACAGGGTCTCTGTATACTCACCTCAGCCTTAAACATGCATACACTAAACTAATGGGTGAAAAAGAACCTGGAGGGTTATGTTCCACTTTAATTCAATAATATGGTGTTTTCTTAGGACCTGCATTATCTTTAAAGTCTGTTGTGCAGTTTTTTTAGGAATGTTGAAATGTAATTGAGACATACATGAATTGTTTCCAAAGTGCATTGTTTATTTATCATTATAGACAGAACTAGAGATGAGCGAACTTCTTGAAAGTTCGATTCGGGCGATTCGTCGAATTTCCCCAAGAAATTCGGGTTCGCCCGAATCGAACTTTCCGCTCCCACCATGCCGGCATTTTTTTTTTAAGCAAAAATGCCGGCATGGAGGGAGCGGGCAGGCCGGCTACGCTGTCAGCCGGCATGGTGGGAGTGGGCAGGCCGGCTACGCTGTCAGCGGGCGGCGGAAGCTAAAATGCTTATGGTATAACGTTCTGTCTAGGGATGAGCGAACCGGTTCCGGCCGGCCTGCCCGCTCCCACCATGCCGGCATTTTTTTAAAAAGCAAACACCGCTCTCAGCTGTCATCAGAGGACGCGTCATCAGAGGACGCGTCATCAGAGGGCGCGTCATCAGAGGGCGCCGGCCTCCACGCTCCGACCATGCAGGTAAGTGTTTGCTTTTTAAAAAATACCGGCATGGGGGGAGCGGGCAGGCCGCCCACTGACAGCGTAGCCGGCCTGCCCGCTTCCACCATGCCGGCATTTTTATTTTTTTTTTATTTCAGGGAAAATTCGATCGGCACGAACCCAAAAAATTTCGGGTTCGTGCCGAATCGAATTTTCCCTGAAATTCGGAGCGAATTCCGGTTCGTCCGAACCGGTTCGCTCATCCCTAGACAGAACGTTATACCATAAGCATTTTATTTGAGTACATTCTTATAAATTAGATGGTTTAATACTTTAAGCCTCTCACATTTTAGGGGCAAGGACACAGTCTAGCGATTGTCTGATACAGTGTACTGTATAAAGTGACAACATACCATTTACATAATCACAAGCCACCCAGAGCGGCAATCCTATCAATGTTATCTGTGTATAAACACACTTTAGTGTCAATATGGCCCTTTGCAGTATAATAAAGGTTACTTAGATGTCACAGCCGGATTAGGTAAAATAGACACATGCTTTTAATAGAGCTGTTTTAATATAAATGTATGAAATGTCATAAAACTAAATTGCAGGGATACGGCACAAAAGACTTTTATTAAAAAAAAAAGTGATTCAAAGCTAAGAACTTTCTTAAAAGCTTTTAAGATCAGGAGTCTGGCCATGCAATCCTCAAATGGACTTGGTTGGGACAACTGCCTTGAAGTTTAACCTCCTCTATTTATATGTTTTGCAAAGTCAGAAATTGTGAACAAAGCAATCTGTAGGCAGAATGAATGATGGTGAGTAAGATTGTCTATCCACCATACATCATAGTTATCTAAGCTGTCATTGAAATGTGTCCCATATTTTAGTGTTAATACATATATCAATAACAGCATCTGTTGAGTTATTAACATCCTCTCCATGTTTTATTTATGGAACCTTTGCACAAATAAATAAACCTTATCAGTTTTTAGATGTTAATTAATGGTATTGTCCAACCAAAGAATTTTCTGTCTCAAAACAGAAGTGCAAAGGAGTGACTTTGTTTTGTACTTTATTGTGTATTGAGGTGGAGCAATGCTCCCGTGTTTATTACCTAATAGTACTTAATGGTCCAATGGAGGCAGAGAAGCCCTCCAGTAAGACAGAGAGCCTTTCCCTAATTTAATTAGTAAACTTTTTTGCTTTTCAGAGTATAAACTTTTATACTGGGAATGACTGTGGAGGCTGATTCATTACTAACGGCAGGTATCGGCAGATGAGCGTCTGTATAGCAGCGCTAAGAGTGACCACTAGTATATGCTGTAAGCAGGTATCGGGCGCTGTAACAGAGTACCTCTGTCACTCTAGTAACCTGTCCGGCATTGATGAATGTGATGTATGTTGGGTGCTGTATCACCAGTAAAGCGCTGCAGGGAGTGAAAGGCAGCGCCAGCTCAGTGCGACCGGCTCTCATCGACTCAAACCATACTTATCAAAAAACTACACACACAGCGTCAGCGCTCTGGATCTGATCGCTATAACATAGAGTGCTAGATGCTGTGTGATTAAAGTCTGTTTTTGAACACATAAGTAACAAAGCGAAAACACATGGAATTACATTGTTGTAACATTGTGACATTAATACTTTAGTGCCAGACCTGTAATGACAATTCTGCATAAGAAACAAAAAAATCTAAAAAGTTTTCAAAAATGACTTTTTCTAGGCCAGGAGAGGTGACACAATTTTGTGAGAGGAAAAATTATAAAAATAATAAAACCCTGTTTAAACAAAAGAAAAGGAACGTCAATTGAAATGTATAGGAGTGCGACAGGTAATACCTGGCGCTCTGGAAGCTAGAGCACCGGCTCTATACACTGAGCCGCCTGTAATGATGAATCGTACACTACATGGCACTGTTAGAGTCACTCACCAGAATCGCCTTCATAAATGTGGTTTTGCGTACATCGGCCAGCGTTCACCAGACGCTGCTACGAAGCACTTCCTGGCACTAGACCTTCATGAATAAACCCCTATGTGAATTTTGCCTGGATATATACCATGTAACAAGCATCCCTCTACATTTTACCCTAAAACTACAAAGCAGTTAGATTAAAGGCACTCTTTGGAACCTGAAGGCAATTGTTGGCTAGCAAGCAGCTGACCTGATGCCTGTCCTGTGTGCCTCTCCTCCATTTTCTGCAGTTCAGGGTAGAAACAGTACTAGGGCTCCAAAGCTTACTCTTTTCTTTTTTTTAATCCCTCCTGGAAACGTGAAAAAGTTGTGCTACCACTGCTACCACCACTGTGCGCTGACTCATTACAGAATACTAAAGCAAAACAAAAAAAATGGTTTTAACTAGAATACCTTGTGCTTTAAAATGGCTTATTATTTACTGCCCCAGTAGGGGATAAGGTGGAAAAAAGTTATTGTGTATGGACAGGGGCTTTAAGGTGCTAATTTACAATGGCTGCCAACTTCCACTAGTTTAAGATAAATTTTTTTTGCAGGTCAGCGCCACTATTGCCGATAATGTGTCAGTCGCATGAGTGGAATCTGGTGAAAACTGCCGGACTCACGTGTTAATAAGTGCAGGCTGGTGGCATAATGACACGTTTCAACATTTTCTGCCCCTTTTCACTGTCGACAGATTATAATATTTAGCAAAAATAGTGCATACTAGTACGAAGTTCTGGTCAAGGTCCATTGAAATGGAAAAATGGTGAGACTGTTATCACCTGATCAGAGCATGGAGGCCCTTTGTATATTAGGGCAGGTGCATCTGTTGACCACACCCTTTGGCTGTGCATAAATCATCTGTATTTAAGTAGAGCTGCCCTCTCCTCCCCAATGGACAACTATGGATTTTATAAATATGTTTTTAGTCCGAAATGAATGTATATAAGTCACATGCAGCGTAGGCACTATTTTAAGAAAGAATCCCACCTTACCTCCAGCTTCACACCCCATTTTATCAGCATATTTCCCCTTAGGTAAGTGTAGGTCTATGTAGATACTTCCCTTGTAAATCTACAGCATATTCTTAGAATCCATGGTTTACCATGATTCCTTAAGCATCCGAAACCCAAGCAGATATTATCAAAACAACGCAGGACTTGATTTATAAAATCTTTGAGCCATTTTTGGTGGTGGTTTGAACACTGCATCATTCTATGCTGAATTTAAGACATGTGCAGTGCCAAGTAGAATGCCTTATATAGCCTTTTTCACAGCGCAGTGTGGCGCTGTTGTACAAGCTACACCTATCATAAGTGGCGCTGAAGCCCAAGCTACCATAAAGCACGATAGCAACCATAAAGCAAGATAGCAGGAAAAGTATTGAAGTGTTTTATAACAAAGACATTTTGTAATAAAATGCAATAAAAATAAATAGTTTATGTAGCGTGTAAAAAATGCAAACGCTTTGCTTTTTCACACCAATGAGTTTCTCTAACTTCAATAACTAATTAAAGGCACTATAAAGTTTTCCGCATTTTCATCACATCATTGTTTTTAGATAACTTTAATATTCTTAGGACAAACTCTGCCTATCAGATCCACTGGCAACCTCCGCTGCATGTTAAAAATGGACAAACATGGCATGCAGCATCAATAAGTTTGCAAACAGAGTAGCCCAATTAAATCCAGCATAAGTGTTTATAGGTACACGAAGAGGGACTTGCACAGGCTGGCCAGTAGAGAGAATCCTAGTGCACCAATGCAAGCTGATTTAATAAAGAAAAGACGTTTTGACTCTGCATGCTTATGGAAAGATAACAGTGCAAAAAAAAAAGAAGCAATGTCAGCAAAGCAGCAAAATGATGCCAAATGGTACAGAAAAATACAGTTTTTAACCCTTTAAATGCTAGCCTCTGTTGCCAGACCATTTTTCAGTATTTAGCGCTATGCATGTTTAACTGTGATTTTTGCAGGAAATTACCAGGAAAATGATATGTTTTTTTTTACAGAGTTTGGGTTTAGCATGAAATGTTTTGTTTGTAATTTAGTGCTTTTTGAATTTTGTTGGGTGGAAAAAAAAAAAAACAAATAATATGTTTTACAATTTGTTGTTTTTTTATATAAAATATCTATGTTTTTTAAGAAAATCATATTGCATCTAAAAGCCCCATTCCTCTTGGTTTCAATAGTACCACATATGTATCCATAGACACCCTTTCTTGCTCAGGACACACTCCAAACTGAAACAGCACTTTTGAAGATTTTGAAAGAAAATACAACTACTATGCGCAGCTTGCAGTTTTTTAAGAAAAACAATCCTTTACATTTGAAACCCCCCCACAAACTATATAGTCTCTCAAAGTACACATTTCTAGGTGTACCAGACTTGTTGTCATTGATGCAGTTCTTTAGACACAAACCCTCTAGGAACTCACTGGTTGCACAGTGTTAACCTAAAAAATGTATTAAAAAGCAGAATAAAACCAAATTTTCTTAAAATATCAATATGCAAACAAGCTAAACAATCTAAATCTGAAGACACAAGGTCCCCTGAACAGAACAATATCCAATATGCATAGCTAGTTTTAACCCTTTTAACTGCCAGCCTACTTGAGATTTTGTCACCCTCTGTTAAATGAACATTTTTCACCATTTTGTGCTATGTTTAACTGTGATTTTTGTCAGATTTGACAATGGATGCTGCACCCCTTTCCTCTATTTAAGCTTTTTCCATTTTAACAAAAATATTTCATACCTCTTTTTAACCAGTCCACCTGTGTCTAGGTTGAGAACTTGGCTGTCCTCAAATGAGTGTCCTTTAGGAGGCATCCTGACCAGTGCAATTTGTCTCTTTTGTGCTGTATAATCCACTGGGGTGACTGCTAGTTTTACATAATTGTCCCGGCATTGCCTGCTGCATTTCACGTGATACACAATGTTACTCTTCTTGTGTTTTGCTACTGGGTCTTATGGTTGGACAACTGTTGCAGTGTATTTCTAAGTTTAAAGCAGGAAAGGTATGCAAAGTTAACTCTAATCCTTTTAAGTTTTTCTGACTTTCCAGCTAAACAGGGGTTGACCATATTCTTCCTCCTGTCATGCTTCCCAGCTTCACTTGAAGTTTTAAAGTGCTTTACCATGCGATAAAAAGACAAGTTTTGGCCTCTACAGCTGATTGAGTCCAGTGATTAGCAACCCATCAGAATAATGGATACAAGCCCATGCAGCACAGTGTCCAAACAGCAGTCGTTGATGCTTCTTTGTCCAGCTTGCATCCCCGCCATCAGTCACAGGGACATGCCCATGCCCTATACATTCACCACAGTGGAGGGGGTGTGTCATGTCTCCATTGCATTGAATGCAGAAGGTGTGGCAGCGCTCCTGTGACTGATGGCGGTTTGCAAGCCCAATAGGCCATCAATTCCAACCCCATGTTGGAGCTCAGAGCCCAGATCAAGTGAGTTGCTGGAACACTGGATTCGGACAGAATCACTGGACTCATACTAAACAGCTATGTAGGACAAAAGGTGAGTACCCTTTTGTTTTTGCTTCTTTGGGTGAGGTGCTCAATCATTTTATGTGTCTTTACCTTCATTCATCTAACTTCCTAAATCAGGACATCTGAGACCTGGCCCACAGATATAACCCAAGGAATCATACCAGAAGAAGAACTCAAAAATAAAGCTTGCTGAGCTCTATGTTTCATTCACTGTGAGGATGGGGAGGCATCTAGGATACAGCTCTGCTCTTAGCAAACAGACAAAACACAAGGAAAACAGCTCACACTGGGTCGAAGTCTTCTGTCCCCATATCCACCCTCACTGATCTCTACTGTCCTCTGCTCCTGGCCGCAGCCAGAAGCGGCCTTTTATACCGGCAGGAGTAAGATGATGATGTCATAATTTTGCTCCTCTTTTTAAAGGCCCCTCCCTGTGGATGCTGGTGAGGCAACAGAAGCTGGCATGGGGCAGAGATCAGGCATCTTCTGTCCTGGTGAAGACCCTGGATCACTGATGAAAGGCCCACCCGGAGGAAAAGGAGACCCCCAGGACTGGATCCAGGATAGAGGTAAGCTTTTTAAGGCCCAAACATCTAAATAATGATAAATAAAGCAACAATCCTCTGGATGAAAAATAACGGGTTTGCGAGTTGTGCATGAAGAAGAGACCTGGTTCTCCTGAACTCTTTGGGATTGTTGTATGGGAAGTACAGTGACTATGATTGGTTTTTTAATGCCCTTTAAATTATAACCCCCTATATTCTTACCCCTTAAAGTGAATCAAAATGAAAGTTTTACTGTACTTGAATGGTGCTATGGGACATCTGCTCTGCACAGCCCATCACCTGGTGGTCTGACAATGGTGTCACAGAGCAGAAAGGATGGGGATGCTGCTGCTCTACCGAATACTCTACTGAATAACATATTTGACTGGACTCGGCGAGTATGTGGCAAGGAACGGGTCTGTCCATAGCTGTACACACATTTTGGCGTACATAGAATGGTCACTAGGAGGCACCCTGATTCTATGGGGGGCAAACATTTCTTGGTCCACTTTAAAATCTCTATCTTTCTCAGATTCACAGCTGTAAGAACAAAGGCACTGTATTGTCAACAAAAGGCTCCCAATATCAGTTGATGGAGTAAAAATTTCACCTAATCGTGTTTTCCTAAAAATGACCACTAATTGGATACCTTGCTTAATAATGATAAAAAAAATTGACCGTGCCAACAAAATAATAAATTCCTTTAAGAAAGGCTTTATGGGAATATATATTTTAATTTGTAACATCATTAATGCCTCTGTGATTTAATATGCTTCTGTGAATTTATATATGTTTCCGAATAATAATGTGTAAACAGCAGATTAATGGAATGTGTATCTTTGACCCGGCAAGCAATTAAATCTATTGTGACTAAATAAAATTACATTCCCACTGAGAAGGACTCTTTTTTGAGTGTTTGGCTTTCATTAGATATGTTCCCCTCTTTTTAATGATATTTTTTTATAACTAAGTGGATTTTTTTTCAGCTGGTCTAAAATAAAGCTAATAAAGTAGGACTCATCAAAACACCTATATTGGAAGCACTGAAATGAGCTCTCACTTCTTTAGTTCTGTTCAAGTTTTGCTAATGACATACACTAGGGGGTACTCATCAGTATTCATATTAATTATGCAATTACAATATTCCATGAAGGCTGTTAAAATATGATTTCCTAACAACTGAGGAGAATATGCATACCGGGTCACGCCGGCCAAGCCATTAATTGCAGGAATGCTATTTTTAATTTAGCTTGTGGCAGTGAGGTAGTACAGGAGGAGGACACAAGCAATTATGCAGGTAATAGATTTTTTTCCCTTTCAGAAATTGTAGAGATATTTCTTAGCGAGGTGTTACATTTATAGAAGCCTCTGCTCTCCTGGTGGGTCTATGTCATGAGTATCCCACGGAATGTCACAACATAGCAGAGAATGGGAAAATGTCACAGTCTTTGTTTTTTTTCTCTCTCTATTATCTTGAAGATTATTTATCTCTTTGTTATGAATTTTACAGAATATGGCAAATATTTTTGCATAATTAGGGGCTCCTTTTAAAAGGTTAATAAGAGATACAAAAAGCAGCTTCTTCGGCTCCTTTTCTTAATTAATCCAGTTTTTGCTCTCATAATACTTGCAAAGTTGCTTTCCATGCTTTCCATGCTAACGTTTTTCTTTACATCATTACAAGAGAAGACCAGGTTTGAAAGCCCTTATGTGGGTGTTAACTCCATGGGGATAATTATTTTTCAATAGTCTTTATTGATTTTAATAGTCAGAAACAAAAGCAATGTAGCGTATATACTGTCGCAAAAGACTTATAGACAAGATTGTTCTAGAACATTATCGTATATACAATATACATACTACTTTTTAGTAGTTAACACTAGTAAAAAATGGCATGGCTAATAGCTAAAACACAGTGCACTTTCCATGGGGATAATTCATGTGAATATGCAGGGGTTCTCATCTTTTTAAGTGGCCCTTCAATCTTGGGTGAGTACCTGGCCAATTAGGTGCTGATTTTTAAACACTATGGCTAAATACAGCAGCATGTGCCACAATAGCACAGATGGAACTGCCCAGGTGCAGCCAGGTGCAAGATATGTCAAATGATTTTACACACGCCATATCTGTGGGGCTTTGTAGATATGCGCCTACTGTTGCGATAATGGGGACTCACTAAAGGTCTGCTTTACAGGAGCTGGCAAGGAAAAACCAAAAAAAAGGACTCACTTCTTTTCCCCTTTAGCTATCTCCTCCTGTTTCAGTTGTATGGAACTTACTGGGTCCTAAAATCAAGTCCAGCAGGGTCCATGGCCCCCACCATCCTCTGAAACAAACAGCCGGCCCCTGCATCTGTCACAGTGACTCAAACATGCCCACTACATTGACTGCAATAGGGAGGTCACCCTATTTCCCAGAGGTCATCTGTGAGCATGAATGTGGGGGGACTCAATGTCAGGACCGGGTAAGTTGTATGCAACCTTCGGATTAGAGAGAGTTTGAATGGATGTCCAGTAAGAAATGACTTTAAGTCTACCTACAACTACTCCCAGGCCATAACGACTTGGGAGCAAGTGCTTAAACCTCCTCTTAACTTTTGTTCTTCTTTAAAATCTTTATCAGTGTGAGAAGGGCATCCTTGCTAGAGAGAGAATGAGTTGTAAGTAACCATATAACTCTTACACAGTAGTATTCAATAGATACTAAATATTTCTGTCCCTACAGTAAATCCCACCGTGTCTAGACCATGGGTCTCAAACCCCCCTCCTCAAGGGCCACCAACAGGTCATATTTTCTAGATCTCCCTATAGTTGGCTCTGTAGAGTCAATTCAGCACCAGGTGAGAAAACTGCCATTCACTTTCATTGTCTACCTTGGGAGTAATTCCAGCATCAGGTGACAATTTACTATACAGTTGCTGAATCACTCATATGGTAGGGAATGCAAGTAAATGGCAGTTTTCTCCCCTAAACAACAATAGACACCTGGTGCTGAATCAACATTTATAGCTCTACTCTTTGGGTAGCCCTTGAGAGCGGGGTTTGACACCTATCCTGAAAATCAAGAGTGAACTGTCACTGGGTACAGAGCGGGTGTGGCTGTACAAGGTGGCTGGGACAAGCACATTAGGCTCAATTCAGAGAGACAAAAAAAAACGTCTGTTTTTGTGGCGATCTGTTTTTTTTTGTGAAATGTTTCCGTTCTCGTATGAGTGTACGAGCGATTCTATGCATGCATTGAAAACCTTCTGTAAAGTTTCCGTCCATTCGTACGGCAGATTACAAATACGAGGATGTCATTTTCCATCCAGACTTTTCCGTTTCATTTCCACATGTTACAACGTAGGCTTTCGTTTTTTGCCCTTTTCCCATCGTATCCTCCAACGAATCCTTTACGTTTCCCGTTCGATTCTGTTTCCCTTTTTCAATAAATATTCGTCCAGACGGAAATCCTTACGATCTTGCGCCTGCGCACTACAAACTTAACTCATTAAAGTGCTCGCCTACATATTTGCCACCCTCACTTCTACTACAATGTTTAGCTAAATCACTTAGCACTGTCCTCCATCTTCCCTTTTGGACCCTTAAAGCTCACCCAAACCACTTAGCACTATTCTCCATCTTTCCTTTTGAAACCTTAAAGCTCACCCAAATCACTTCTCGGTCATGTGAATATTCATCTTTAAATATTTTGTAAATGAAATGACACTGTAACATTTTTTTTTTTGGATTCCATCATAAAATATAAAATTTATGAAAATTTAGAAAATTTCTAATTTTTACAACTATAAAAAACAAAATACATAGCAATGGCAGGCCACAGAACATTATTCTTCATCTGCGGTCCCCAATGAGTTGTGCAGCTCCTGCATCTCGCCCACCAACTGAAGGACCCTGACACTCAGTTGTGCCACTCTGGCACGTGTGGTCCCTGTTAAAAAACTTAAATTAAAATATTGGTATAACCTTGTTGGGGTCATACTACTGTGCCCCCCCCCCCTGTATGGTCTAAACACCTAAATCTGGACTTCAAAAGCCAGAGAGCCCTCGCCACCACGGCCAGGGTTTTGCATAGTGCCCGATTAGAGAACCCCTGGCCCGCATTCTGCAGGCAAAGAACGGGCATCAGGAGCAAGGGCAGGGGTGGATATCCAGAATCCCCTGAAAGAATTTAAAAATACTAACATAAAATACACATTCTAAGCTACAATATTGTTTAACATGTCATCAAGGGCTAAAAACAGCAATCGGTTAAGTCATGAGTCATCAACTATATTCATTGCCATACAGTGAAAATGGATTGATGGAATGTGAGCAAACTTACCCAGGAGCCATCCACCAGATAATTCTCCTGACTCAAACTGACGAAATAAGCTGGAGCTCTGCAATATATAAGCATCATGGGACGACCCTGGATGCCCTGCAAGAACACTGAGGAATCGCATAGCTGGACCAAACACTGCTTTTATGTTGTGTGAGTGGCACATCTTGCGGTTCCTGCAACCAAATATAAAATAATTACACAAAGCAAAGGTAACCGACTAAAACAATAACTCCTACAACAAATTAAGATTCAAGTTCAACAATCCAAATATAATTCACAAAGGACAGAAGTCTAAAAAAATATAGCAATTATATGGATGTGTGGGAAAATAAATGTTTACATGCTAAGGACTAATTAAGGTCAGCATTAAAATGCTTCTATAAGGCATACATGAAATGTATTGATTCAGGTATGCATTGCTATACAATTTATGGCCTCGGCCATGCTGATACATGCAATGCCTTGGAGCTAAAGGCGCGCAGACTCCTCCACATAGCCGCAAAACATGTTCAACAATAGCAACCTGAGCCCTCAAAGGTCCCGTTAGTGGATCAGAAATGAAACGGATTTATAGGGTGGTGATCCATCGGAAATCAGCTCTCTGAATCAGACAGAAACCCATCCCAACAACGGAAGTTATCTGAACAAACCGAAAATTTCCAATTTTGTTTGGAAAATGATCCGAACTAACGGAAATGTTCCGATTTGCTTCCGTTCATCGAAAGCGCATTCCCGAACGTTCGTACGAATGAAAAATGAACGAAAAAAAGCAAAAAAATGACAAACACCTACCAAAACTTTCACAGACAGCTAGGGAAGTCCAGACGAATGTGTCTTTGAATCGAGGCTATTGATCCAGAGGACAGTTCTCTAAGATAGGTCTGTATTTAAGGTGCAGACACTGAGTGATCTGCTGAAGGGGTAGTTGGAGGGGGGAGCATAGATCTGTCCATTTAACTTATGACTGGTCTTTATATCGTCTAAGAGCTCCAAGGGACAGATTGATTATTAGACTACTTTTTTTGGGTGGTCTTAGAGGAAAGGCACATGAGACAGGCTGCAGGTAAGCTCATTGTTGCCTTATTCTCTCTCTTCCCCACACATCATATTAATAGATTTTACATTTAATTTAAAAAATATTACAGCACACATCCATCTGTCACTGCTTAATTTTTGCTACTTGCTACTTTGATTCACTATGAAGGATATAAGGGATGTTCTAGCATTTAGCTCCTTCTCCTTTTACATTAGACTAATAATAATCCTCTCTTTCTTGGGTTTTGTGATAGAGATTTTACATAGGTTGAGTTTTGAAGAGCCTTTCTTACTTTATTCTGCTGCACCAGTTGTGTGATATAGCACTTTTATAGGAGAGTTGCAGAATTTTTCCAATGGGATAAAGATTTTCACAACTTTTTTTCTGTAAACCCATATGTTTGTAAACCAATATCTTTTCCTCCTCTGAAATATGCTGCACCTCATTGTAGAACTGCTTCATCTCAAAATCCAATCGGATCCAATTCTTTGCTTGTTAATAAAGGGCTAATCCAAATTATTAGATGAATCAAGGTTCACTTTGGGTGCACCTTAAAACCTAATCTTATTCAATAAGCATTTGTACTCACACAAGAACAAAGTGCAAAAAAACTGGTCATTTCTACAGGTGTCTTTCAGATTTTCTGGATGGCCCCGAAAAAATTGTCAAAAATTGAATTGCCCCCATTGTTTGTTGATAGAGATGGCTCTTCAAACGTCTTACCTAAACTTTTTTATTATCTATTAATAGGTCACCTTCAAGCTAAGTAGCCACAAAAACATTAGAAATAATAATTGTGGTAAACCATACAGTTTAGTGTATCTGCCCTGCCAATAGTGGCTCAGCACACCTAAGGATCATCAAAGTTCGACTCCAGTCAAGTTCCATTTAGGCCCTTATTTATGAAGGAATAGCGACAGGTAACGACTGGTGAGCGACCGGTAATGACGGGCACCGCCACGAGAACGCCGGCTCCCCACCACAATCACACATTTATCAAGCCGATCCTGCTTAGAGACTGAGATAGCGCCAGATAGCCACTCATTCATCATTATTCCAGCCTCAGCCCACAGCGCCAGCGTCCGACCTTGAACAGCGACAGGTATGACCTCTCGCTACCTGGCGCTCTCCAATGCATTTCAATGGAACAATCTTTAAATATTATTAATTGTTATTAATGTTTTTTTTTTTAAATGTGAAAAATTCTGTGACCACTTCTGCCATGTTAGATAATTTTTTTAAGGTAAAAAAATAAAAAAAAAATTGTGCAGAATTGATATTATAGGTCTGATATTATTGTATTCATATTACTAAATTCTTTAAAAATTTTTTTTTTTTTGGTTTCCAAAAATATGGTGGCTTGGGGGTTAAAAAACTACTTTTAACACATCGCCGCCAGCGCTCTGGGGTTTAAACATGCATTTCACAGCGCGAGAATTTTTTGAGCGTGATTTTTTGATGAATATGGTGGGAGCCGGTCGCTCTGACCAGTCGCTATCATGCGCACCCATACATCGTGGAACCTGTCAAATAGCGACTCGTCACCCCGTATTCAACATTACTGCACACCGACTCAGTCGCTATCAGCAACTGCTATTAATGAATCGGCCTCCCCGTCTTCAATAGTCTCTTCCACTTCCGCAGCCTTGTTGTTCTAGTATAACTTCACCCATGACCACAAAAATCAAAATCAAAACCAGAGGCCTTTTATGTTAAGCAATGATTTCTACCATCCCAACCAACTTCTTTCACTGATCTTTCTATTAAAGCCTAATCTACATCCCCTTAAATACCAGCAGGTTAATTGAGACTACTTTTTAATCAAACTGCATAGACAATATAACAATAGAGAGCTAATTTTTTTAAGTTTTCCAGTGATATTGTTAATCAGTAAAACACACAAACCTGTGGAGAGGACAAAGATTAATTATACCTGCGCCTGGATGACAGTGTTTGTGTTCCAGACAAATTATATTTGCTCGCCTTTAAACGTTGCATCAATCTGATGCATGTAGATGAGAGCATGTTTAGGATGAGTGAGCACACTTGTTTGAATGTCATATTTATCCCAGCATTTTGTCAGAAAATTAACTTCTATGGAGTTTGTGCTTGAGTAGAGCATATGGTTCCCGATCTCTGGAGATGACAGTCTATCTGAGAAATAGCTCCGTATGGCTCCAGATCATCCTTGCTAGCAGATGCTGTGGGCTTTTCTTCGATTAAATGGAGATCATCACTGTTTTGTTTGAGTACTGCTGTGTCTTGTACTCTGAAGTGCTGTGTTAATCACTGTCTGCCTTGAATGCGAGCTGCCAAAGTTCTCATTAGACGAGACTCTTTGAGACGTCATGCTCCAGTGGCGGAATGTGAGGTCTGTCAGACATTACCTGTGTATGATGTCCACGAACTAAGCTCCCTTGCAAAGTTTTGTCAATAATGTTACTGTATACTATAACGATATTAATTTACATTTACAACCATAAAATATATTTAGGGTGAAAAAACTGTTCATTGACTTTTTATAACAGTGTAGACCAAGGCAAAATTTATTTGGGATTTGGAGAGCCTCAGCTCACTTTGAAAATGCTTCTCTGAATATTTTGGATACCTGTGCACTAAGCTTGGAGAGACATTCTCACACACACACAAAAAAAAAGAAAAATCTACTGCACCTGATTGAATGTTGTGACAAGCTAGTTCTATATATTTCGAATGTGGTAAAGTATTTTCTTTACAAATGTTTAAAGGTTACCTTTACCCCATCCAGAAATATTTTGTGAATCTCTTCAAACTTTCCCATTCAAAGATTCAGAACATTGGTAGCCTCTCTAGACACCTTCCAGATTTTTTTCTGGGGCTTCAAAATATGTTTGCATTGCATTGCTATATTCTATTCCGAACATGTACTTATACTGGTAAAATGCTTCTCGAGTGTAGATGCACGCTTAAAGCCTATCTACAGTGCACCAAACGCTTACTATAGAAAGCAACTAAAAGGCATTTAGTCGAAAAAATAGTAAAATAGTAACCCCCCATTTTTCCCCCAATGTATAATAAGAAAACATACTTATACAGTGGCCACTGCATTGAACGTTCATCATTATATAACCTTATCTTAATCCTCACGCCTAAGAGGATTGCTCAATAGTTTGTAAGCAATTGTTGGCTGTAAGGGGGCTGACCTCAATCCTTTTTAAAAGACAAAGATATAGTTTGTTTTTAATTGGCATGTCATGGCATGTCTTTTTGGAAAATTGTACCACATTTTAAGAGCAAGGGAAGGTTATTCTTAGGATTTTGAGAGCTCCCTGCAATATTTTAGATCCTTTGGACCAGGGTTTCCCAACCTGTTTTCATGGAATACCACTTCCAATTTTGCAAATATCTCTAGTACCAACCGCACTGCACTAATGCAGAATTCTAGGTGAGAAAGAAGGTCCTATACTTGGCCAACAATGCAAGCTCTTCTGTCAGCAATGATGTCATCCCAAAATGCTCTGATTCTGCCACTTCTATTAGAGCAGTAGTTTGCCTTAAGCTCTTCATGTACCCCCACTTTCACCCAACCATTTATTGAGACGATAGAAAAATATCACATAAATTTAAGGACAATGTTAAAAAACATAAAGACACAGACACAGTGCATACAACTCCGGAGGCTCTAATAAATATATAATTATAAATAGGGGTAATAGATGACAAAGTAAGTAAATAGTTTGATAAAGTGCAACCCAATGCACTGGGTAATGCAAAAACCTAATGCTACATTTGTTGAGTGTGTAAAGCGCAAGTGCTGGTGCTAGACAGAGAACAGAAATATAAATAAGTAAATGAGACTGCCAAAAAAGCAGGCAGTGCCACTTTATAACAGTACAAAATATTAGAAGTTAAGGGAATGAATGAAAGTGCAGACAGTGCTACTTTGTGACAATAACAAATGTTGCAAGTGGAAACCTGAGAATAAACAGTGGTAATACCAAACTGAGAATAAAACTATATGAAGAAACAATTAAATCACCTGTTATTGAGAGCCTTAGTACGCCACAGCCATCAGACTACCGACGCGTTGCGTGGACCCTATTCCCCTTCGCCAGGGTGAGTACAATGGCCAGTCACCCACTTCCCCTTTGTACACAAGAAAACTGCAGTCCAATAGGGGGCAGAGGTGTTTGCGCGCATGTGGGCTCCCCACCCTCTAAGTAAGAATGGGATAAGTGTACAGTATGCTTCCATTTGTATGTGTTCATCTTTTTTACTCTCTGGCATTTCGGTGCTTTTTGTTTTACATATATTTCTGAAGCACTTGTCACCTGTTTGTTTCTTCACAGTACCATTACAGAGTATGTAAATATCAAAGAGAATATAAAATTAAACTACTCCACCACTGCAGACTGGGTTTTCTTGCATAGATTTGCCACGGGCAAGAGGGTATGGACTTCGACTAGTCTAAGTCAGTTCAGCTGACAGCACAGCCAGTAACCGTGTCGCTATTGGAACACAAGATTGTGATCCTCTCTATCTGAATAATTTGAATTACAGCAGAAAGACGTTAAATCTGTTGTCTCTGCCTTAGCCAATTTGATGATTAGCAAGCCAGAGTGAGGAAGTTTCTGATCTGTAGATCAAATGCACCAGTTGATGAACATTGCTTAAGGTAAGCACATTGTTACTGGGGGAAACTGTTTTCTGTTATAAAACAGAGTTGCAAACAAATAGAAAAGAAAAAAAAGAACAGATAACCTTAGCACACTGAAGAAATCATTTTGGCACACAATTCTTAAAACTTAAAAAATGCCAACGTAAGTGGAATTACCATTTAACTCTTCTGCTCCAGCTAGGAACCAGTAGAAGGACCCAAGGAAGGTGGCAGGCACTGGAGGACGGAGGCCTGTGACATTGGTGAAGGAATGGGAGGCAGCAGTAAGTATGACCTTCCCACTGCACCACAATGCAGCACAACAAAAGAAAAAACGCTGCATACAACGTTATGCAAAACACAGCACACTGATGAGATAAGGGCCCATTTACTTTTATGGGCTGTGCTTTCTTCCCATTTGTGACATGTTGGAGTAGTTCTACTTAGTAGTAGTCAGTTAAACCCGTTTGTAAATAACTGTGGGTTAGTAGAAGTCACACCTATAATCAAACGATAAATGATGCTATATCGCGTAAAGTTTTAAACAGTTTAGAAATGATTCTGCACATCTAAAACAAAACCTTAACTGTTTAACTGCTGGCAGATAGGTATGACTACTGTCAGATGCAAATGATTTGAAGCATTTGGCGCAACATGGGTCTGGCATACAAAAGACTGCCTGTCAAATGACTACAACTCCATGGAGCAGCTAGGGACCCTATAGAGCAGCAGATGGGCCATTAAGCCAGTATTACAGTAGATATCATCAGTTTTCAGATCTGACTGGGACATGTTCTTTAGAACTATGAGCAGATGCTACCATTTAGTGACAGCTTCCTGCTATCTCTTGCCAACTGGCACAATTCAAGTCTTTGTACCTGAACCATTAAATGTTTGACTTCTAACATATTACTCTTTTGTAAAAAAAAATGTGATTTAAAAAGTATTTAGCGATTATAGGAAATGAAAAATAACGAAACTTTAGAACATCAGCATTAAAGTTCAGGGTTCTCCATCTCTGGATATTTTTGAATCCAGGTTGATTACCTAAGGCTCGGTTATGTCTACAGATTCCAGCAAGTTTAAATTTATTGTGCCATAGTTTATAGTCATACTTTCAATAGTTTGTCATTATACTGATTATATTTAACCCCCTAAAAGTGCTAGTAAAAACAAATAAACTCACAAAAATGTCTCTTGTTTGTTTTTTCTAGCAGTAGTTAAAAAGGAACAAAACTTGGGATTTTTACTCTAGCAGTTATTGTTCATCTTCCAGGAGGCATCCCAATTTAGGATGGGGCATGTGCTAAAGCCCCTCAAATCTGCTTTGTATCACATGTACATGTGTCATTAAAAGCAGCTTAGTTGCTTCCCTGCAGCTTTGCTTGCTTGCACGGGCCACTCGCATAGACTTTGCATGGAAGTGAGAAAAAACCTGCTGCAGCCCACCTATGTGCCATGGGATTGCCCGAAAGGTGAGTTTTTGTGTGATCCCAGAGGTTTCACATATGAGGGCATCCCTAAAAATCCTCAACCCCATCCCTTGGTGAAACCTGATGGACGTGTCTTTTTTTCAACCTTAATAACTATGTAACTAACTATATAATGTTCTTAAATACCCAGCAAAACTGGTTGTTCTTACCATAGCAACCACATAGGACAACTTAATACTCCTAATGTCTAGTGAAGGGTTGTTGTTCGTGTTAAAATTTTACTGACCAAGAATTCTGGTGATAATTTAACTTCATTTCTTTTGTGATCTTTACCAATACCCAGCCAGCTTTGGACTAACATAACAATTTATTTTATTGTTGAGTTGCCTGTGTCTGAAAATGTCGAAACACTGTTGTTCGTGGTCCATAGATTTTCTAAGATAGCCCACTTTATTGCAGGACTGCTCACGTCAACAGAGTTAGCCAAAATCTTCATCGAATAAATATTCTGCATACATGTTCTCCCAGATGACATAGAGGGCCCCAATTTACATCCATTTTTTATACTTCTCTCTGTGCTTCTTTACAAATATCCTTGTCACAATCATCTGCTTATCACCCTCAGACCAATGGCAAAAGGGAAAGAACAAATCAAACACGGGCACAGTACATCAGACGCTATGTGACTTACCTTCAGGATAATAGTAACTCACTACTTACTACCCATGGCAGAGTTTGCATATAATAATTCCCTTTATGAATCAACCAGCTCCACTACCTTTTTCGTCAACTATGTGTTCCATCCCAATGTAATACCTAGCCTGCCACAAGATACTAATACTCCTTCAGCTCAGGACTCTGCTTCCTTACTTATGGAGCAGCATCAACAGCTACAACAAAATTTAGCTGAATACCAAAAACATTACAAGAGATAGAAGGAACCTAGCTTTGCAGTGGAGGACCTGGTTCTTCTCTTGAAAAATCATTGAAGTTAGGCCACCCATCATAGAAACTAAGCCCAAAATGTGTTGGACCTTTCCCAGTAAAGCGTAAGATCAATAACGTGGCCTATGAACTCCTATTTCACATTCCTATAAGATCTATCTGGTTTTACCTGTTTTTTTTTACTGAAGTCTGCAACTCTTCCTATAGGTTGAACTGGATACTGGCTTGCGACTATGTATAGGTTGAACTGAAAACCCTGAGCTAGTATTAAGTGAAGGTAAGCCCGAATTTGAGGTTGAAGTGATTCTGAGCTCTAGGAATCTCCTCAAATGGTCAGGATTCTGAGAAGAGAATTCCTGGGAGCCATCTGCCAATGCCCATGCTCCCCGCAGTTCTATGCTAACCATTCAGAGAAACCAGCACCAGAAGTCATCTGGAGGCTGCCCCTTGGGGGTGGGCAATATTATGGTCATCATACTTTCTGCCCTCAGGTGCCCACGAACATGCAACGGCAGGCTTGGGATAGTAGGTGCGATTCTGGCCATGCCTGGTTGCTCCCACCAAGCATTCCGGCTGTCCGTTTGCACTTGTGATTGAGTGCGAGTTAGTGTGCACACGAGCGACTTGCGCTGGGACTCACTTGCAAAGTGTTTCAAATGCCCAGGACCGCGTGCACAATCCTGAGCCTGGCGTACTAAACAAGGCCTCCGATACCTCACCAGCAACCATAAATCATACTGAAAGATACCTTAGGGGGAATAAATTCATTTTTTTTCATTTGTGGATATACTGGAACACCTAGAGTGAAATATAATCAGATGCCAAAACTTAGGAAACTGGCTGGGTCTCTGGCTCAGAACCCTGATTTTTGTGACAAAAGCCTTTCATGATTTCTATTGGCCTCTCCTAAACAGTTATACTGTATATGCAAGAGAGGGAGCACTGAATTTCTGAATATGGAATCTGAATGCGTAATAAAGAGGAAAGGGATCTATTGGAAGGGGACTTTACAGATAAGGAAATTAGTGACTTAGATGAAGCCATCAAAAGTTCCGGGCCTGGATGGAGACACTACTTTATATTATAAATTATTTTGATCCTTGCTGTTTCCCCATCTGAAGGAGTGGTTCAATGGTGGATCAATGTTAATCATAGTATGATTCCCAAAGAAGCTCTGTTTGCTAATATTTGTGTCTTGCCTAAACCAGGTAAGGACCACACAGATGTGCACAATGTAAACCATTGTCTTTTATCAATGTTGATTTAAATATCCTCACTAATATATTGGAAAGCAAAATTAAATGAGCTGTATCACGAAATTGTGTAATACTAAAAAGCATATAAACGCAGAACCATTCACCCCTGATTTCTTCTTCCTGCCATTAAAAGAAAGAGACATGCCTTGCTCAATATTCAATATTTTCTTGATGCCGGGTGACCCCTCCTCCCACCATCCAGCATATTTATATGGATTTTTATGATTGGGCCATTTTTTCATGTGCTCATATTACTTTAACTACGTTATCCATCCTGGTTGTTTTTGGATGTTTTTGTTTTTTTGACAAAATTTATCATGCATGCAATGCTGGTGCTGCTTCTGTTAAGAATCAAGTTATGTTACACTCTATACAAGGCCTTTGAGTCAATCTCTTGGGATCACCTTCACTTTATTCTACAGAAGATTGGTTTTGGCAAGGGGTTTTGCTCAGTCTGGATGGTCTTTATTCTAACCCCAAAGTCTTGGTGTTGATCAGAAGATTTGGTACAGAACATTTTAGAATAAGACATGGAACAAGACAATGATGCCCCTTCATTTTATTCTACAGAGGATTGGTTTTGGCAAGGGGTTTTGGTTGGTCTGGAAGGGTCTTTATTCTAACCCCAAAGCCTTGGTGGTGATCAGAAGATTTGGTACAGAACATATTAGAATAAGACATGGAACGAGACAATGATGCACCTTACGCATTACAATTGAACAGCTAGCTAACATGACTTGCTTCAGATATTGGTATATTTCGAGTGCTGGGCTGGAACATGAATGCGCCCTATTGGCTGATTGGCTATCTGAAATCCCCTGGTCTCTACCATGTGTAATCTCAATGTTAAAATACTTATATATTTTACCAGGGCTTCAGTTTAATGACAATACATCTCTAGGCCTTGATATAACTGTCCCCAATCATCTACTACAAGGACTAAAAGAGAAATTCACATTCCAGGGGTCTAGCCTGAGCAATTATCCCAAAATATAAGGTACTAAAATGTCATGCCGGTGGGCACACGCCAACATATGGTTCGTATTTGCCTGACATACCATCTAAGGAGGAAGAGGAAACTAGCTAATTAGGATGAAGGGGACATGGAAAGGCACGGCGTCAACCACAAACAATGTACGCTGCATCAAGAGAAGGGCCAATCACCACCATGAACAGGGCACCCCTCTCCCAAAGGAGACAGGAGACCTACCTACACAGCAAGGACCCACCCTGCCACTCAGCACAGACTCATAGACTCACAGATTCATTAAAACTCGATATGTACGAACCCACATTTCTTGGGGAAATTCTGTAAGTTGTCCAACTCAAATTTTGGGTAAATAACAACATTATATTGTGATGTAACTAACGATCTAACTCTTGTGCATACTATATGATCCATTTAATTGTAATCTCTTTATATGCAAGGAAACTATGAAAATGGTGTTCATTTATTATACAAGACAATAAAAAAATATTAAAAAGAAATGATTTTTATTGATAGTGATGAATAAAAAAGAACTGAAGAAGAAGTAAAGGAAAGTATTCAATAAATCTGGTCATATCTCCTTTGGACACAATTTTAAGCAACATTGGATCTTTTTTGCTTCTGTGAATCTGATTAAACAAATTAAACTATGAGTAAAGTGGTTTTTATATAGTCACACATTAGGAATGTAATAAACTGATAACTGCTAATATTTTTGTTAATAGATAATTAAACTAAAATATTTAAATATACATGGAGCTATTATTATTTTAACTCCCTAGACTCCCTGGGTACTTTTATTAGCTGATTGTCTGGATTTTTGTCTTTTGAGTGTGTATTAAACAATAAATTAAAAGCAAGTGCTAGATTTTGATTAAAATTTATGTTGGATGAAAAAGATATGATTCAGCAGACAATATGGAAAATTATTATTAATTTTAACAATATCACATTATAAACTTATTGAGCGTATTTAATGAGACATTTTCTGTATGAAAATTTGGGGCTTTTCAGGAGTAGGATTGTCAAATTTTCCTAGGGACCCATTGTCAAAAGGGCCAAAGATTGGACTGTGTAGGTTTTGTTGGCACTATTTCTGGAGGTGCTGGAGAGACTGGCAACTCTAGTCATTGAACTGAATGGAACTAACTCATCTAGCAACAGCACTAAAGGACTAGAACTAGTAAAACTGACCTGAATTTATTGCATGACAGATAAGTATCTGCCTGTACTCCTTAGCATTAAGAACACAATTATTCTAGACCAGTTTTTATCAATCTTTTTTTATGAAGTACCATTTCTTGTTTTCCAGTTGCAGCAATTACCACCCAATACCCAGGGAAAGTGGAGGTCCACTTCAACGAGAACCTACACTGTATATATTCCACTGTGCCCAATGAAGTAAACTTATCTGCCAGCTTTACTGTTATTCTGATATGCTGTATTCCTGCAGCATGTTGACTTGACCCCCCCAGCACCCTATTAGAGACCAAATCCTCAAATCTGTTTGCCTAAAGGTTGCTGCTCCAAACTTGGAAGGAACCTCCACAATGCTTCACTTTTACCCACAGACACTTATTTTTGCAGCTCTCTGCAACAATTCGTTGAACAAATTGCCTTCTGTTATATATTTCAGATTTTGACTTACTAGTTCTGAGTAACATACATATTGTACACAGCATACATGAGAACACCCCTTTGAAAAGATTTAATCAGTATCTCACTGAACCCAAGAACAATTTCCAAAACTTTACAAGAAGAAAATGAGTTTTACATTTGTTTAAACCATAACATGAAAGTAAGGTTAATAATATAAATTAGTTTACAAATGTTCATTCGTACTCAAACACTCAGATGATGCAAACATGAATACAGCCTACATCAAAACTACTACATCTAGTATTTTAACGGTAGCATCAAATATTCTAGGCATGGAATAAACAAGTTGCCGACATATTGCAACACCTTTTTCCATTCTTCAAGAATTACCTTTTTAAAACCTGGATGCTAGATGGAGGGTGATGCTCAACTTGTCTCTTCAGAATTGCCAATAGGCAGGGATGAGTGGACTTATAGTAGTGTTCACTTGTTCAGGCCACGTGAGACTCATTTTTGTTTAATAACAAATAGTAGTTGCGTGTTCACTTGTTCAGGCCACTTGGGGGTCAGTGCTCTTTGAAACCAAGTATTAGTGGAATATGCACTTGTTCAGGCCACTTAAGTGTCACTGCTGTTTAATAACAAGTATTACTGGAGTATCAACTTCCCGAATCCACTTGGGTGCCACTGCTGTTTAACATAAAGTTTTAGTGGCGTATCCACTTGCTCAGGCCACTTGGGTGTCAATTCTGTTTAACATCAAGTATTAGCTGAGTATCCACTTGTTCAGGCAACTTAGGTGCCACTGCTGTTTAATAATAAGTATCAGTGCAGTATCCCCTTGTTCAGGCTACTTAAGTGTCACTGCTGTTTAATAACAAGTATTAGTGGAGTATACACTTGCTCAGACCACTTGGATGTCACTCCTGTTTAACACCAAGTATTAGTGGAGTATCTAGTTGCTCAGACCACTTTGGTGTCACTGCTGTTTAACATCAAGTATTAGTGGATTATCCACTTGCTCAGACTACTTGGGTGTCACTGGGACTGAGCACACAAAAGCTGCCTCAAATGATCTCACCAGTGTGGCATTTTATTTCAAGCAGTGCACAGACGACAAGACAAGCGTCATGTTACACAAGTCTTAAAGGGGGCACAGCACTCAACCCTGTTAGCTTGCAGCCAAACCTATAATCTGTCTCTAAGGTTAAAAACAGAGTTCTTGGCCCACACACATCTGCAGAAGTATGCTAAAGTTGTACCAACAAACACCACGGTGCCTCTGTAAGGTGCAGCCCTAACTCTAATCTCTGAGAGCCCCCCTTTGGGACATACAATAGATAAATTGGGAGAATCTTACCTAAGGTTGTCATATAACCTCAAGTGCAACACAATCTGGTTTTTAACCAGACTTTCTCTCACAGGAGGGTGGCACCCAGTGCAGCTCACAGGCATCACTGGAGCATGGTTGGAGGGAGAGAGGAGCAGGAGAAAAAGGAGGAGACACCTGACACTAAAGACAGCTTCTCCTGGATACAGGGCAGCTTGGCTCACATGACCATGAGCAGAGTTGCCCGCATAGTCACCGGTGGCAATTACTTGGTGGCCACCCTGCTGGATCCCGGCTATAAGGATAACATATAAAGACTGGAGTGTGATCGAAAAATGAGACAGTCCAATGGCATGTTGGTGGACGCACTACTGGCAGAGTTCCCAGCTGACTTTGAGGGCTCAGTGGCAGCACAAGGCCGAGAAAGAGAAGAAGCAATTCACCAACACAGCAGGTGCACTGGCAGCACCTTACAGGGGAAGGTAAGCATAGCCACAATGAGGCAATGGGTGTCCCTTTTCAATTCCTGGGTTACTAAATTGGACAGGTGGCCAGAGCTTGCCCTTTATGCCTTAGAGGTGCTGGCCTTCCCTGCGAAAAGTGTCCTATCAGAACTTTTGTTCAGCACTGCAGGGGGTGTTATTACCCACAGGGGGATCCACCTACCCAGAGCCAACATGGACATGCTTACAATCCTTAGGATGAACCATACATGGATTCCATGGGACTTGGCTTTGCCAGCACCTGAGTGAATGGTTAAAGTGTTTGCTACCTACTACTCCATCTGCTACACCACCTACACCACCACATTCACCTCCTCCGTCTTCTCTTTCAAATTAGAGCAGTATATCTGTGAATTTGCTATACCATCATTGAAAAGTAACGCTGTGACATCAGCAGCAATGATGCAGGCACCAACATTTTATCATTGTAGGCAGAATGCATTTTTTCACTGTACTTCTCACCTTTGCTACACTATACAGTTTTGAAGCCATCAGTTTCAAAAACATTTATCTCGGTATAGAGTTCCAGTATTCTTCATAATTTGTTTAGCAGGAGTCCTGGCAAATTGTAGGCAGGCTTTTTTGTGCATGGGCTTTAGGAGAGCCTTACTTTGATGAATATTACCCATGCATTCCATTCCTCTGCAGTGTAAGTCATATTGTGTCATGGGGAACACTCGCCCCAATTTGGATTTCAACTTCTTTATCTAACGGCAGGGAACTTGAATGGAGATTTTAACCCTTCTCATTATAAATCTGATTTTGGTGTTAAATTTCAGGGTTGACCTTGATGCTGTGAGATGGTTGCAGTTCCACCTTTGTTAAATGTTCATGTCGCTTTTGCTACAGTATGCTGACTAGTAAGTAAAATACACCTGCTGCCCCACCTCCACAGCAGAGTATGCCCCACAGATTTTTTATTACTTTCAGTGAGATGAGACAGCAAGTCACAAGGTTGTGAGGGGGCTTTTTTTTTTTTACTTTTATTGAGGGTAATAGGGAGATCCCACAATGTGCTCTCAGCTAGTACTTCCAACAACAATGCAATTCTACTAGATAGTCATACTTCTTCTTCTTCTTCTCTGAAGAATACAAATGGCCTTTTCAACAGTCCATGGCCACTAACCATGAAATGAAATGATGAACTCTCACTACTCTAGCAGATTATTTGTTAGTTAAATGAAATGCAGAAATAGTCAGTGTCAATAGTTAAGCAGCAACTGGGAGTTCACAGAGCTTAGGGTTTTTCTGTTTGAAATAGCTCCTCCAGACCAGCAGGTATTCATTGAACAGGAGACTCAGGCATTGGTGGTTCTTGGAGATGCCTTCAGCCTTGTTCTCTCCACAGCAGAACCATCAAGCTTGCTAAGACCATGCACAACACCTGCTTGATCCTCAGACTCCTGAATCAGCTCCTCGCACAGCCAATGCTCACAGACACGATGACCCCAAGATGCTGATTTCAATTCTAGTATTTGAAACATTCAGTCCCCTCCCAAATACTGTAGAGGAGAACATTCCCAGGCCCCAGGGCTTAACTGGTTCTAATTAGCCACAGCTAACTACATGTAGGCATGTAAACAAAGCATAAACCTATACATGATAGCTCACACTTTTAACACGCTACTACCCATCTCGGGTCCAGAGGTATCTCACAGGGGACTACATAAGTAAAAAATTGCTGATCTCCTTGTAGCCTTCACCTTTCTTCTGGGAATTATTTTCTTGTGACATTTCTTATCCAGGTGGTGCCATTTCTGGCAGCATGAACTAAGAAGGGTTTTTCTTTGTTAGGTATTGACTTTAATTAGTCAATTGTTTGCTGGGCACATGTTTAATGAATAATTAGACTCACCTGTGGTTTAATTCTTGTTAAGCATAATGTAGTATAAACTTTGCTCCAAAGACTTTTATTGGGGTGCCCAAATTCTTACATAGTCTCGAATACATTTGTTAGAAAAATTATTTTATTGGGTGTGCAAATCAACAAATGTTGTTTGCAATCAGTGGCCCACATTTGTGGGAGTATATTGTAGCCTTGAATCCAATAGAAAATATTGATTCTGAAAGGAAACTAAAGTTTTTCTAACAAATCTGCTGGGGTATACTTATGCTGAGCACTGTATATACTGTTAAATATGTTAAATACTGTAATCTGTAAGCAAATTAGATCCAAATTTACCCATCAGTTGCCAATCACCTATTTATTTTAATCATGATTCAGCTTCCTTAACAAATAGTGGAAATATTGGAAAAATTGGGCATTTCGTTGAACAGTCATTGAGGTGTCATGGACAACGACTCCCTGGCTAGGCAGAGATGACGGAAAAATGATCAGTTCTGTGGCTTTTGTTTTATGGTTGAGGAAGCAGAAGAATGCCATTAAATGTTTAGGAACAATAGTTAATAGTTAAGTCGGATCAAAACATGGTGGATACTTTTGCATATAATCTGCATACAAAACATACTGGAAGTTAACATGCTTTTCTATTTATGATTTACTGATTTCACATTTCAATTGGGCTTTTTTCAGGTTTAAGTTACAAAGGTTCAAGTAACAAATAAATCATTATAGATGCAAAAAACGGTAAATGCTAATCCCCCTACCGAACATCTCTAAGCTAATTTAAAAAGTTACAAATAAGGCATATGATGGGAGTAAACCTGTGTGGAGTACATAACAGTTTTACTAGGCTACCACCAATAAACATCACACTGTTTCCTGCAGCTATTTCTAATTATATGCTTGTGGTTTTATTGAAGCTTTGTGGACATTAAGAAACCAATGTTTGTTTTATGCGCTATTGTACACTTGCAAATCAAAGCCTTGGAAGATCATAGCCACGTCTCCATAACCTTAATTGGAAAAACTAGCCTTTAGGGTTTTAAAATGTCATGTACAAATTAAGCCTTTAAACTAATTCATTAATTAGTGCTTATTTTTATTGTTCACCCAATAAATACCACAGCTGCCCTTCTGATTATTTAAAAACAAGGACTTCAATCCTTCAGCTTTGTTGACTTGACTTTACAAATATTAAAGATCTCTTACAATGGACACCAATTCAATTTAGATTAAACCTCATTTGCTCACTATTTACTGTTGTCAGATAATCCCATTTAAAAGAATAATGGCTTGCATGCCACTTAGCTACTAACCTGGAACATGTGTGAAGCAGCAATAAAAAGTCACTTGGACTTTTTAAGCTCATTTTTGCTGCTAATATAAAACTCACCAAATACAAACCTCAAGAGTCAGATGATGATTCTATTAAATCATGTTTTCACATTAGACAAGAAAAACGCATTTCGCACCACCACCGATATTATTTGTATGTTATATGTGGCCGTACATATACTCAGGACTGCAATATCAAATCTCAACTCCCTAAATGATGGCTCCAACAACCACTTAAACAGTCCTCAAAGTACAGCACCTCCTCCACAAGCAATCAATCAGGATATATTTCAAGAGTTCATTTTATTTATTGGGCTTTCCATCTTAAATCTACATACAACACATAAAAAAATATACATACTAAAAATGGCTATCCATTAAAAAGGGCATCCCATGTTGACCCGCAAATATATCATAATCTGTGCAAAATCCATCACAATATAAAAAACAGCAAACAAATATACAAAGTGCTATTAGCAAAGTTAAAGTGATAAAGTGCAAAAAGTGCAATTATATTCAAGGTAAATTGTCCATAATATAATTCCCCAAAGACAAAAATGGCAAAAGGAGCAATGTGCACAGTGGTCACAACAAAGCAATTATTGATACCAAAAAACATCACCTAGGAAATGGCGAGTCCCCACGGTGTCCCCCACATGGAGTAGCATAGAAATGGCCCCCACGCAGGGGCCTGGCTGCGGGAGCGCGTGGAGGCCCATTTCTAGGCTACTCCATTACTGACAATTTACCTTGAAAATAATTGCACTTTTTGCACTTTATCACTTTAACTTTGCTAATAGCACTTTGTATATTTGTTTGCTGTTTTTAATGTTGTGATGGATTTTGCACAGATTATGATATATTTGCGGGTCAATATGGGACGCCCTTTTTAATGGATAGCCTTGGGCATTTTTAGTATGTATATTTTTTTATGTGTTGTATGTAGATTTTAGATGGAAAGCCCAATAAATAAAATGAACTCCTGAAATATTTCTTGATTGATTGCTTGTGGAGGAGGTGCTGTACTTTGAGGACTGTTTAGGTGGTTGTTGGGGCCATCATTTAGGGAGTTGAGATGTTTTCAGATTAGCATTTCTTTGGAGAGCCTGCTAATAGACATTTTTTTTAAAAGAATCTCTTGCTGTTTTTGGTACTAGAACACTGACCTGTGGACAGTGCTGCTTTGGCAAACTGAATTCCATCTAAGTGCACAACTTTGATCCGAAAAGCGCTTTGAAGGTTGAGCAACCTTCAAAAGTTGAGCATTCCTAGCCAAATAATTGTAACTTGGTATCCACATGCAAGCCACAATAAAATGCAGTGGTTGAGTTTTGAAATGTTTATATTGAACAGCATATTGTAGATCTTAAAGCTATACTAAAGGCAAGCCTGATTGTTGTCTCGGGCTACACGTTTCACTATCCCAAACTTCAATTTGTTTTAAAAAAGACCCTGCAGGTCTTAGTAAAGTTATTAGTAAAAGTATTAGAGTATTGGCTGGAAATTTGGATTTGTTCCAATTTCTAGTTTCTTAGCTTTTTTCTATACATTTAATGGGCCAGTCCAGCCTGACTACCAATTTTTCAAGCCCCCCCCCCCCCCCCAACGTGCCACCCTCCCATAACGATGAAGCAGGGAGTAAGGCAGACACTTACCTCGCCCACAATACAGCGCTGGTCTTCGATCAATTGCATCGCCTTTTGCCACCATCCTTGCTCTGCCTGCTCACGCTTTAGGAAGTGCATTCCCTGCAATTTACGCCCTCCCATCCACCCATTCAACTGAATGAAGGGGCAGGGCCATACAATGCATACAGCACGCTACTGCCAGTGAGAGCCCATTCCCATCCAAGAAAATTTCTAGAGATGCAGGTTATGCATTCTTAAAATATACTGCAACTTCAACCCCCCCCCCCCCCCCCAAAGCAGAAATATTCACCACTTCCATTTGGCACATAACCCCCACGATGGGTCTAAGCGGAGGTAAGTTGCTGAGGCAAAGCCTTCCCACAGTACAGATTTCCCTTGGCCAGTATGCTTTAAAGGAACATGAACACTTATGAGGGGTTGTTCCCTCATGTTCCAATCTACATACTTTGCCATCCCCTCCCCAAACACCTTGTATCTCCCCCCAACCTGTTTCTTGGCTCACCCCTATGCTGCTTGCTGTCCTTCTCCAGTACCTGTGCAACAGGGTGGTGGATTAGGTATCACCCCTGTTACAATTATTAGATAGATCAACCTGGTCCACATAGGTCGAGGTGGGGAAAGTGGAACCTAAATGCCAGGGGCCCTGAAGGATATTGCTGAGAGTTGGAATTAAGTAAATTTTGTTAGATTTTTGAACTGTGCCTGCTTCCTATTTTATATGAGACCTGAAATCCCCAGGAACACTACAGGAAAAAAGGCTGAGTGAGTACTGTACCTACCCTCCCCACATCCAGGGAAAACCCCTTTCCAAGCCAGACCCTGACAGGGGGTCCCCTCCTGGTCCACCCTTAAGGTACATCCAACTTCACCTCCAACTGCAGCCATATATATATATATATATATATATATATATATATATATATATATATCTGCATATATGGGCTGTCACGATCGCACTCTATCACTCTATCAGCCCAGCCCAGACGCTAGAGAGTGTGCGATGGTGCGAGGGATAAAGCCACCAGACCCCTGGATATTCACTACTAGTCCCAGCAAGTCACCAAATTAACCCTTTGATAAACGTGTTTCACCAGAGCTTCCTTCAGAAAGGTGAGCTCATATATTTAGAGGTCAAAGGACAGAGTTGATTAATTAAACATTTAATCTGAAAATAAGTTATCACAGTGCTAGATGTAATATACAGAAACAAATGACATACAGGTACAAAAATACATAAAAGAGTATAACAAGACCAGTTCAGCAATAAAAAGAAAGTCCTTACAGCATAATGGCATAGCTTTCCTTGTGAGTGAGTCTCCAGCTGTTGCTTAGGGTCTTTTGTCCAGCTTTTGCTGGCATAGCAGTCTTTGTGAGTGAGTCTCCAGCTGTTGCTTAGGGTCTTTTGTCCAGCTTTTGCCACAGGCTTGTGACAGAGGTTCGTGACTCAGGTTTCTGACTGCAGAATGCGTTTAGCATCTAGGTTTTATTAGTTAAATTTAGGAGGGAAAAACTTCATCCCCCCTCCCCCTGACCCCACCTGGTGAGGGCATTTCTATTCCAGGTCCCTTATCTCAGTTTGGTTTTTATGGTGGCCCCAGAGACAGCACAACCTGCTGCTACAAAGGCGTTTGACTTCAAAGAAGGAAGTACCACAAACAGAACCCCCCATAAAAGTGGAATACAAAAAACAGGTCTATACTCCTCACCCAGGTCTATACATTATACACACATACAATCATAATACATATGCTTATTCTATAATCAGGCCTTGTGCCTGACAGGGGCATTATATGCTTTCACACACATAGGAAATGTGTTGGGCTTCCCCAACCACGGTGCTCGGGAATCAGCTGAGGGTTAGGAGCCTTGTTCAAGAGCACTTCCAACACTCATGTGTAACTCTTTGCTATGTAGGTCAGAGGATCTGTTGTGTATATATGTACTGCTCTCCACATGTTTTAAATTATATACCTATCATTTAGGATCAACTGATATCATTCTAATCAATTGGCAATAGAAAGGAACCAGTATACATTTCTATAAAACATCTAAATGTTAATATTCATGTCTTGGCCACACGCAGTACAGTATATGCAATTCGTTGTTCCAGCAAAACCTTCATATACCCAAGAAGCATCTTTCAGGGCCATCCCTGCAAGCTATTTTTTATTTCAAATCAGTCTATTTTCAATGCATTTACTCCAAGTTAAATAGTAATGCTCGCAGTTCATGATTTACCAGCTAGCAGCAATCTTTGACCTGAAAAATAAAGCACTGGAAAAAAATAGGTCCCGCTAAAAGGCGGAATGGCAAGAAAAGTATTTCTGACCTATGCCAGCAGTCATGTGTTTCAATTATTTTCAGGCATCCATTTGTCAAATAAGTGAAGCGATCTTAGATGTCAAGTTCAAACCGGGGTTACTGCCTTTCTACATCTGATATGATGTATCTTCAGTAGCTGGTTAATTGAATTATTCAATTTATTTTTCAAGCAACAATGCCCTACCAAGCACCATGACATTAGACAATTAAATATGAGTTTAAAAGTCAGCATTTTGTGTAATTCATCATTTCGGGAAACCATCGCTGCGGCCTTAGGGCCGATAATTTTTGAATCAGTGATGCAGTATTAAAAGAGGGGCAGACCACCTGTCCTAAATACTACAATACAATAGAGATTTTGTTTATTTGAACGTCGTTAACATACCATTACATATATGCATAATACATGCAGTTTATTTACATTTTTAATTTATACAATAACGTTGAATTTATTAATCACCATACCTTTTGGCCTTTTGACTTGATTACATATAAAACACATAAATTAATTTGGACATTTTCATGGAAAAAATAAACCTTTCTAATCTTCCCTTTATGCGCTTATCCAATCTAAAAATTAGGGCATGCAAGAAAAATATACCTGGAAAACATTAATGATTATAATTAAATTATTTTATTATTCCAAAATGTTACTTCTTTAGGCAGGCATGAAAAGAAAGGAGAAAAGCCCTGCACCACTTTTGCCTTTTTATGAGGTTCAAAGAAGCATTATGCTGAGGTTCCAAACTTTTCTTCTGGTGCAGTAGGATTGGGGACTGGCTCAGGGGGCCATGACAGTGGGTGCCCAGCATCTACTTGATGCTCTCCCATGAAAATTTAAAAAAATGGGCACCAGAACAATGTTGATGGACTCATCTGCATTCATGGAATGCAGGGGCTGTGATAAATTGGGAGGGGGATGAGCTACTGCCTCAGACCCCTACCCATGCTTAAGCAGTTGGTAGCTGTGCAGAATACCAAGCTGGCATCAGAGAAGTTCACAGGAAATAGAAAAATTGTTGTGGCAATGGAAACTTGGCAGCAGAGCACTTGGAGACTGGCATTACTAGCATCACGAGAACCCAGTGGAAGCAGCAGCAAAAGGGGCTGCCAAAAGTCTTACATGTGGTGGTGGTGAATGAGTTGTGGAGGACCAAGAGGACAATAGCAGCTTACTCCCCCATCACACTTGGAGCACTGAGGGGCAGAGTGATCTCTGGAGACCTGCCCCTCTCTAAAGAGCTTGCCGGAAAACATGAGAGGCTTCCAGTCAGCTCCTTGCTGCCCTATGATTTCAATTGCCCGGACTGTATTTTATATTACTTATAAACTGGTGAGGGGCCTAAGGAAACGTACTATTTTGTGGATACACAGTACTCAGGCCCCAGGCTCAGCCAACTGCTTCTCTGTTGGATTTACCAAAGCAGGCAAACTTGGCTTACCTAGGCATTGGCTTATGATGGAACCAGGCTGTGGGGGAAATTATATTTTTTCTATGACAGTGGGAGCACAAAAGGGTTTCTTAAGACTTGACAACTGAATATTTAAGAGTGGGGGGGATTGCAGGCCTTCCACAGGCCAAAAATTTGCCAGCTGACCCAGTATGAGAAGAGGACCACTGTAGCCAGCTAATTGAAAAAAGGTTTCACAGAACTTAAAAATTGAATTTGAGATGGCGAGACAACTTTGCCATCTAATAATTAGTTAGCCTATCTCAGCACAGCCCAAGAACCACATTGCACACAAAAGGTTTTATAGGACTTTAAAATTTACATTTTAAATAGTGGGAAAGCATTGTAGGTCTCCCACGGTGCAAAACTTATCCAGCCTACCGAAGTAAGGACAAAGAAACACTGCAGTCACCACATTGCACACAAAAAGTTTCATTGGACTTTTTGACAATTGAATTTTAATGGATGAGAAGGGCAGGTCTCTCACAGTCCAAAAATTAGCCATTCTTTCTTAGTACGGCTTGAGACCACTGCAGAAAGCACATTGCACACAATTGTGAACAGGGGGAGCTATTACAGATCTGCTCCATCCAACATTTATCCAACCTATCCTATTAAGGTCCAAGGGCCAATGCATACAGCTCCTGGCACACCAAAGGTTTAATATTACTTGACAATTAAATTTAAAATGCTGAATGGGCCCATTGCAGATCTCACACAGTCTACTCCAAAACAGCCAGAGAACCACTAAAACCAGGCCATTGCACACAAAAAAAAATGAATAGGACTTGACAATTACATTTAAAATGATTGGGGCCACTGACGGTATTTCAAAGGTCAAATATGAGCAAGTCTTGCCCATTATGGGGAATGTGCATTGCACACATAGGATTTGATAATTTCATGTTAATCATTTTGTCAAGTCTCCCTCAGTCCCAAAATTAGGTAGCCTGTCCCAGGTCATCCTGAGGACCACTGCATCCAGAACATTGTACACAAATGATTCCTAGGACCTGCCAATTATGTTTTAAATGGTGAAAGTCATTTCAGTTCTCCCACATCCAAAAATAGCCAGCCTATCCCATTATGACCAAAGGACTACTGCAACCAGTACATTGCACAAAAAAGATTTCATAGGACTTAACAATGCAATTCGGCCCGGGGCAGGTCCCCCAAAGTTCAGAAATATCCGGTCTGTCTAACTAGGATCTAAGGACAGCCAGCACAGGTAAGCACATTGCTTACACATGGTTTTATAGGACTTGAGAAATGATTTTTAAATGATAGATGGACATTGTAGGTCTTTCAAAGTCCATATATTATTCAGCCTACCCCAGTACAGGAAGGGGACCAGTGGAACCAGCATATTGGATGCAAAAGGTTTCATATATCTTAAATGGTGGGGGAACCTTAAAGGTCTCCCACAGACCAATAATTAACCAGTCTACCACTTTATAGCCCGAGCGCCACTGTAGCCAGCACGTTGTACAGAAATAATTTTCATAGGACTTGACAGTTACATTTCAAATGGTGGGGTCTGGAGTGGGCATTGCAGGGCTATCAAAAATTAACAGGTCTACCACAGGCCCAGGGACCACTGCCACAGTCAATTGCCCACCAAAGCTTTAATAGTACTTGACAATTGAATTTGAGTGGGTGGGGTGCCGTTACATGTCTCTTAGTCATGTCTTAGTTCAAATATTAGCCAGTCTCCCCCAGTACATCCCAAGGACCACTGCAGTCAGCACACAAAAGGTTTCATAGGGCTTGACAATTTAACTTCAAATGTTGGGGCACTTGCAGGTCTCATGAGCCGAAATCAATTAGCCAGTCTATCCCAGTACTGGACGGGGACCACTTCAGTTTCATAGGATTTGTTATTTAAGGATGGGGGGTGATTGCAGCTTTTTTCAAGTGAGGTCCACAAATTAACCAGGTTACCCCAGTACGACCAAGGGACCACTGTAGCTAGTTGACAATTTAATTTCAATGGGTTGGAGGGAATTGCAGGTCTCCCACAGGCCATAAATTAGCCAACCTACTTTTAGAACACCACCTTCCAAGTACTTTCCCATGCACCATGCTTACATATTGGTGCATCCATGCGAAAGCCTGGATCCTATTCTAGCTGGCAGCCTGCTTTTGAGACTTCTGAAATGTGTGCTGATGTTTAACCCTTTAAATGCCAAGCACGTAGTTTCTACGTGGTTGCTTCTCCTACCATTAAGTGCCAAGCATGTAGAAACTACGTGCCTGGCATTTCCCCCTACTAGTTAAAAAATAGAAAAAAATAAACACTTACCTCTGGTATCGATGTGAAGCTGGGGGTCCCCTCTTCCTCCGGGGGGCATCCGATCCCTCCCACGTCATCTTCCGTCTTCAGGAGAGGCGCGGAGGCTCCTTGCCTCTCACCCACCCTGCTCCGATCACTATCGGCATCTGTCACTGACAGCTGCGAGGGACGCAGGATCGGAGGTGAGTAAAGTAAAAAAAAAAAAAAATGTCATTTTTTTCTCTTTGTGTCTGTGTCTTTATTTTTTACATTTAACCCCTTATGAACTGGTAAGGGGTCCATGAGACCCCTATATCAGTTCACAAGGCTGGGGGCTGGCAAGTCACCTGCGGCTAGCAGGTGACTTGCCATTAACCCCCGGCACCCCCATTACCTGCCTCCCCAAAGCCCGGGGGGGGGGGCAGAAGAGCCCGTGGCCATGGGCTATGTGGGCCCTGCATAGCTGGTCCAGGGTTGGTTACTTCGGGTAAGGGGGACCCCATGTCATTTTTGGGGGGTCTCCTAGGCAGGAAAGGGGGCTACCGATAAATATGTGGTACCGTTCTAATCGGGGCTTTCACATGCAATATGGTTTTCTTTAATAAAATACATTTTTTATTTAAAATAAAGAAGGCAATTTTCTAAAAAAATGTTTATTTTTGTTTTACTTAATAATAATATTGTAAAAAACAGAATAAAATTTACAAACAAGACATTTCATGTTAAAGCCTAAACAAATATATATATAATTTTCCTGAAAATTCCAGCAAACATGGCGCAAAATGGGGAAAAATAACCTGTCAACAGAGGGTGACAAAATCTCAAGTAGGCTGGCAATTAAAAGGGTTAAAAGTAGCTATGCATGTTGGGTATTGCTCTGTTCGGGGGACCTTGTAAAGGGTTGTTTTTCTGGAAAACGGCAAGGCAAGGTGCGCATAGCGCATAGCATAGTTTGGGGGAGTCTCCTGGGCAGGAAAGGGTGTCTACCTATACATATGTGGTACCGCTGTAAGCGGGAGAAATTGGGATTTCACACGCAATAAGATTTTTTTGACAAGCTTACATTTATTTTACAAAAAAACACTACAAATTGTAAAAAATGATTTTTTTTATTTTTTTCACATATTTCACCCCAAAATATTGAGAATACACCTAAAAAATGACAAACAAGACATTTCATGTTAAAGTCCAGACTATGCTGAAAAAACAATATATCATTTTCCTGGGAAATCCTGGAAATCCCTCCAAAAATCACATTTGAACATGGGGAGCGCAAAATAGTTCAAAATGGTCTGGCAACAAAGGGTGACAAAAACTCCAGGTAGGCTGGCACTTAAAGGGTTAAAAGGAGTCACCTGACATCATCTTACTGTAGCATGCGCTTCAGCTATTTCTGTGTGCTCATAGTTATCCTGTGATCTTCAGCCATCCTGCATTCCAGTATTCCTGATATTCTATGATTTCCTTTGTTCTGACCCTCTTCCTTGAATCTTCTTCAGATCTGTCCTTCAGATTGCTTACACCTTGTCTCTTGGACTGATTTTCTAGTTTTACCCTTGGCCTGCTCTTGCTCTTGTGAACTACTGACCACCAAATGTCCACGGATTACACTACTCATCTGATCCAGCTCCCAGAACTCCAGGTACTGTGTTCACCCAGACTAGCGTTCCCGTATCTCACTCTCTGTTCTCACAATCTGAACCTTCCTTGCAGCCCAACCTATACTTACTGTCAGAGGCTTCCTGTAGCATTGCCCCATGTCACCAGTCTCAGCTGCAGCCTTGGCTGACTGAGTTATCATATTATTCAGTGAGCAGCTATTCCAGCTTCTCTTCTGAGAATCACCTGTCTTCTGCCAGCCTTTTGTTAACTCTGCTTTACTTGTTGCTGACCCTGCCTTTTCTGACCCCTTCTACAGTGACGCTAAATTAACACTTTACTTGTCTGTTGCTGACCTTGCCTTGTCTTATCTTGCTTCAGACAAGCCAAATAACTATTAACCAAATTAACCATTGCTTTAACATTGCTGGCCTTACCATTTTTACTGCCGAGCCTGTGTATATTCTTTCCTGGATGTTTCGGGCCACTGCTTGCCTTGCCACATGTCTGACACCGCACTTCAGGTCACCACTGTTCAATAGTACAGTTAATGTCTCAGCCCCCTGCACTTGGGGTACTTTGTTTTAGACAGCAGTCATTCAGTGCCCCTCTTACAAAGCAGCTTCTTAGCCAGTTCCTGGAACACCCTTCAGCCAATGCAGCTGTAGCCTGAGGTACTTGCTATACACTTAGGCTATACTACTATTATTTCCTCTTTCGAAAATATGAGGTAAGATACTAGAACCATTTTTAATAGTTGTTGAGTATGGTATGCTGGTGTTATTCATTTACATCAGTGCAAGACAATTAAGGCCTAATAGCTCAGATTTTGTGGCATGTAATATATGACTTCTTTTTGCACCTCAGGGGATATTTGTGGCAAATATGCAGTATACATTAATGTGCTATTTATAGAAGCAAGGAGTAATGTAATTCATAATTAATCAATTAATAAATGTCTACATGTAGAATACATCTAGCACAAGCTTTGCTGACAATTTCTAACATTAAAAACAGATTTACATATATAACATACATCCAAACTATAGGGTTGATTCAGAGACAGATACATCTGGACTTTCGCATGTGTTTGTGTATGTGTTTGTGTCTGTTTGGCATGTTTTTTGGTTTTTACATTCCTTTTTCCATGCGTATATGCGCTTTCGATGGACGGATCCAAATCTGATCATTTGCGTTAGTTCGGATCATTTTCGGATCTAAATCTGATATTTTGCGTTCGTTCAGATAAGTTACGTTATTGGGATGGGCTTGCCTCTGATTCAGAGAGCTGATTGCCGAGGGACCACTGCCCTATAAAACCGTTTCATTTGCGATCCACTTACGGGACCATTTTGGCCTCGGATTGGTTAACCATTTATATTCGGCTTTGTTGAGGAATATGAGCACTTTCAGCTCCAAGGCATTGCATGTGTCAGCATGGCCGAGGCCAGATTGCACCGGCGACGCATGCATATCGATCGCATGCATGACATTGAGCTGTTCGAGCTCACCAGACGTAATCGCGCTTCCCTCCATAAATTGTATAGCGAGCTGCGGCCATGGTTAGCCTGCCCCACAAGGAAGGGGCAAGCAATTTCAGGTATGACCAAGATGCTTGGCTGCCTGCATGGCTACCATTAGTCCAAAATATATTTCCTTTCCGGACAACATGGTAGCCTGGAACGCGCTTAAGTTGGGTTTTTTTTATATCGCCGACATGCCCAACGTCATGGGTGCGATCGATTTCACCCACGTTGCATTGGTCCCTCCCGCAGCCGACGAGTACATCTATAGGTAAGTTAATTAGGTCATTTTATTTTTTTGTTTTGCCTATCTATTATTCCCTGTTACAATGTATACCTTAATCCCTCCTTCTAAAGTGTCCCTGTGAACCAGTTTACAATGTATACCTTAATCCCTCCTTCTAAAGTGTCCCTGTAAACCAGTTTACAATGTATACCTTAATCCCTTCTTCTAAAGTGTCCCTGTGAACCAGTTTACAATGTATATCTTAATCCCTCCTTCTAAAGTGTCCCTGTATCCAAGTTTACAATGTATACCTTAATCCCTCCTTCTAAAGTGTCCCTGTTAACAAGTTTACAATGTATACATTAATCCCTCCTTCTAAAGTGTCCCTGTGAACAAGTTTACAATGTATACCTTAATCCCTCCTTCTAGAGTGTCCCTGTGAACCACTTTATAATGTATACCTTCATTAATTTTTTTAATGTAGTCCTTATCAAAACATTTTAATGCTGACCTTAATTAGTCATTAGAATGTTAATCTTTATTTTCTCCCACATACATATAATCTTGGTTATTAAAACTACTTATGTACTTTGTTAATGTTATTTGGATTGTACAACGTTTTTTTGAGGGTGTTAGGAGTTAGTGTTTGAGTAGTTTACCTTGGCTTGCTGTAAATTTTTTTTTTTTTTTCAGGAACCGCAAAATGGGCCACTCACTGAATGTCCAAGCAGTGGTGGGCCCGGACATGCGGCATCCTTAGTGTCCTCGCCGGGTATCCAGGCTCATACCATGACGCGTATATCTTGCGGAGCTCCGGCTTATTCCATCGGTTTGAGTCTGGAGAATTATCAGGTGGATGGCTCCTTGGTAAGTGTATGAATATAGTTGATGACCCATGTCTTAACCTATGGCTGTTTTTTCCCCTTGATGACATGTTAAACCGGACCTTCACCATGATTTTTAGAAAAGCCCAAACCCTTAAAAACTGATTCCCCAGCATTTCAAGCTAATATATTTCAAGTTTTTAGTCACTTACTTATTATTCTTTCTCCTGGGCTGCAACTCTGTTCAGGACTTTAGGATACGGGTGCCGCCATCTTTGCTCAGATGCATCACACTTACCGAGAAGAGGAGAGCGGGATAAAAGGCTCGATTCAAAATCCAAATTGTCTGTGTTTTCGAATCTTCCAGCAAAAGTTTTGGTGGGTGTTTGTCATTTTTTCCTTTTTTTTGTCCATTTTTTACTCGCACGAACGTTCGAACATAAACGTATATGCTCTTTCGATTGTCCAAAGTAAATCTTTGGTTTTACGCTAGTTCGGGCCCTTTTTCCTTCGAAATCAAAAATGTTTTGATTGTTCCAAACATTTACGTTATTGCAATGGGCTGGCAATTAATTCAGAGAGCTGATTGCCAAGTGTGCCGAAGCCCATATAGCCGTTTCCTTTACGATCACCTTACGGCACCTTTTTGACCTCGGGACCAGGCAGCCAAGCGTGATGGAAAGTGATTTTGAAGTGCATCAGGATCTGCTTCTCCTTGGCATTGATGTCATTCGGAGGCCAGAGGCCAGATTGCACCGGCGGTGACGCATGGACATCAATCGCATGCATGACGTTGAGCAGTTCGAACTCACCAGGCTTAATCGCGCTTCCCTCCATAAATTGTATAGTGAGCTGTGGCGATGGTTATCCCGCACCACAAGGAAGGGGCAAGCAATTTCAAGATGCTTGGCTGCCTGCAATTTTTGGCAAACGGCTCGTTTCAGAGGCTGGGTGCCCTCTCCGTGGGGATCTCACAGCCTACGCTGAGCCGCGCTCTATCCAAGTTTTTGGAAGGCATGGCTACCATAACCAACAAATATATTTATTTTCCTGAAGATATGGTAGCCAGAAACTCCATTAAGCTTGGGTTTTATAATATCGCCGACCTGCCTAACATCATGGGTGCAATTGACTGTTTTTGTTTTTGATTAGCAAAATTATCCCTTTTTTCTTAAAATTCCCTCATTGTAAAAAATCCCTCCTTGAAAAAAAACACTCCTTGTAAATATCCCTCATTGGAATTATCCCTCTTTGTAATTAACCCTCATAGCCAATATTCCCTGATTGTAGTGTTCAAAATCATAGTTAAATATCCCTCCTTGGAAAAAGTCCCTCCTTGTTAGTTATCCCTCCTTGCAAAGAAAACATCTTGAAAAAGTATACCTCCTTGAAATTGAATCCTCATTATAATTTGTCCCTCCTTGTGTTAAGAAATCCTGGAACTAATTGCACCCTTGGAAAGATTCCTTCCTCAAAAACAGTCCCTCCTATCAAAGAGTGCCTGTGAAAGAATGGTCAGTTATTTAGTTGTTCCACAATTGACATATGCTCCCAAGCCAAACACTTAAAAGTGATCTTTAAATACACACTTAAAGTGTATTTTGATCTTCTGCAAACACACATATCCTTTGTGTGTGATCTAAATCCTTATGTACTTGGTTATTGTAAGTTGTTGGTTCACCCACGTTTGCCTTATATGCTCTTAGAAATGAGTGTTTAACTTTTATCCAAAGCCTTACTGATGTTTTTTTTTTGTCTTTTTCCCTGGAATCGCAAAATGGGCCACTCACTGAATGTTCAGGCAGTGGTGGCCCCGGACATGTGGTTCCTTAGCGTCCTCGCCGGCTACCCAGGCTCATCCCATGATGCGTACATCCTCAGACGATCTGGATTGTATTGGCGGTTTGAGTCTTGGGAATTTTCCGGGGCATGGCTCCTTAGTAAGTTAACGGCAATAACATCAGTTTATGTTGGATGTTTGAGTAGGCTTTGCATTTTGTTGTTATGTCTGAAAATATTTTCAGTTCAACAACCTTCTTGCCATGTGAAACCCCACTTTAATTTTAGATTGGAAACAACCAAGCGTTGCCAAAAGTTTGTCCTGCATTAGCCAAATTCTAACTTGTTATTTGGTACTAATTAGGAATCACTCTTCCCCACCCTCGTCTGGAATAGTGCACTTTATCATATTGTCTGCCCCATCTTTGCTTAGATGCATTTCACTTCCAGAGGAGAGGAGAGCGGGATAAAGTGCATGTTGCGGGTTTCTGCTGTTTGGGCCTCAGACCAAGCAGATAAGGGGTCATCCGAACCTAAAACCTCAAAGCTTCTTGGGCAGCACACTTCGAAAACAATAGCTGGGATCAGTATGTCTGATTGGCCATCATTCTCAATATTGCTGGGGAACTAGTTCCCACATCTAGGACATATGTTTATTCAACGACTTTGACTGTGCCAAATGTCTGCTCATCTTGATCAAACAATTGTCACATAGGCTCTTATTGATGTTGCTGGTGCGTTTATTGCCTTACACTTATGGAGTTATGTTTATGTTTTTTTTATTTTTGTTTTCTAAGGTGATTCCGGATATCCTCTACTCCCATGGCTCTTGACGCCCATACTCCGGCCCCAGGATACCTCACAGGATGCATATAACCGCGCGCACCGCAAGACCAGGGCAGTGGTGGAGAGGGCTTTTGAAAACAAGGTTTCGTTGTTTGGACCATACCGGGGTCTCCCTTCAATATGACCCAAAAAAGGTCATAGATATTATAATGGCATGTGCTGTTTTGCATAATTTCGCGATTTTCCAACGGGTCCCCCGGTATGTTCATTTGGCTCCCTCTCCACCCACCGAAGACCAAGAAGAGCAATTTCGGGGCACACACAGTGTGTCGGGCCAAGCCAAGATTTTCACCCATTTTTCCTAATTTTCCCTCGTTTTGGTGTTTGTTTAAATGGTGTTGTTGGTTGTGTTTGTTTTTACCCTTTATGTTTGTATATTTTTTGGGCACTTGATACATAGTAATGAAGTAATTACTCCCAACATCCATAATGCTCATAATGCTCGAAACATAGTAATGAAGTAATTACTCCCAACATCCATAATGCTCAAAGCCTCATTTTTTGGTATGTGTGAAATGTGTGAATGTAATTGTTAATTAATCTTTCTGACCCCAAAAAATGAAAGAAACTAAATTAGTGAGCCACAGGTGTGTTTAACTGTTTAATTTTCTAAAGTAACATAGAAACCTTGCAGTTGATGGTCACTGCAATTTTTGGGCCAAAGAGATGGCCAATGACAACACAAAAATGATGAGCAACCATGCCACATAACAACTGCACACAGGCAGGAGTTTTGAAGTAACTTCCTCCTGGCTGACGTCAATGTAAATTAAACATATAAAGATATAATAGGCAAACATTTTGCAACAAATATCTCGCATTTTTACAAGTTAAGAAATCACATCACACCTTCTCCTGCTTGGCCACATTTGGCACAGGCACAGGTGGAAAGCAGACATACCTAGGCCACATCTACACCTGTTACTCAGTGGCACACCCAAACCAGAACACCCAGTCCCAAGGCCAGTCCAGTGAAATCTTAGCCAGGAGTCAAGGTAGTAGTTTGGCAGGCCAGAATGTCACCCAATCATGTCTCGAAACAGGAAGAGCCACAACCAATGTAATTAAGCACAAGGCGGAAGGCCCACACCTTGAGTGGCAGGTTCAGTGAACATTGAGCTATGGCATTGGCTAGTGGCCTACCTCAGCACTCTAATGAGCTATATGGGCGCAAATCAAAACCAGACAAGCAAAGGCATGCACAAAGGGTATCTTGGTTTTCCTCACCAGACAAGTCAATACAGTGGGGATTTGGAGCAAAGATGTCGAACAGATTCAGGACGAATAGACCTTAATATGGGGGATGGTGCCCTTGGTGGTGGGTCCTAACCTGGGCCTGTTTGGCATTGTGAATCTGCAACTGTTCCAAAATGTTTCTCTGTATATTTATAATTTCAGCCATGTTGGCACGGTTCTCGTTGTTAGCGTTGGCCAGGTGGCTGTTGAGGGTCCTAAATTCAGTCACCACGGCCTGTAATGTATTATTGACGTTGTCTATCAGCCCATGAAGAGCCTCTCTGTTTCTTTGATTTCTATATTGAAAGGCACGCCTCTCCTGGTGCCATGATGCCTCCAAAATCGGCATGCCCATCCCCTGGGAAACTGGGCGACATAGCTGAGTACGCCTCCCAATTACTCAGGTTCGGGGCGTACCGATGATGTTTGTCTAGGGCCCTCAACAGCCACAGCCACAGCCACAGCCACAGCCACACTTCCAAAATCCGCAGCACCAGAGAGAACACTGGGGACTTGAGGGTCATTCTCTGCATGCTGCCAACGATGTGCAGGCAGCATGCAGCCAGCTTCCCTCTGCTGCTGAGGAGTTTGGGGAGAAACATTTTGGGACAGTTGCAGATTCTGTCCCAGGGGGAGATCTTCAGAAGTGCCCATCAAGGATCCATCCTCCTCGTCCAGCTCCTGGCTTTCCTCCATGAGTGTGGGGGTCTGTAGGGACATGTTCAAAATTAGGCACTACATATGTCAATATGTTAATATTAACATGCAAATAGGCTGCACGGAAGTTTGCGTCATGGACAAACTGGATGAGGATTCCCCAGTAGCTGAGGGATGAGGCTGGGCTGCATGAGAAGAAAACAAACTAGTTAAACACACAACTATGCATTGTTGATGGGTAACAAGACATATGCTTAATTAATTCACGTGGCCAAGCTGTAATGGGCACTACACCAACGGTGACACTTGATATTCACTTCGCATTAACTCATCATAAACTAAGGTAAGACCACTAGCCAAGGCCATAGTTTGGGCATCATCAAAACGGGCACTCAACTGCCCTCTGCGCAATGTGCGCCCTGTTGTTTGTGGTTGTGGCTCCTCCGTGTTTCCAGACAAATGTGGTGACATTCTGGCCTGGGTCTGTGAGGGGTCCTGCACGGACTGGTGGCTGGATGTTGATTGTACTGGACTGGACAAGGAACTGGGTGTTCGTGGCTGGCTGGCCACAGAAGTTACAGGTGTGGATGTGGCATAGGGAGATTTCCTGCCCACCTGTGCCGGTGGCGAATGTGGGCGAGGAGGAGAGGTTCTGGCAGAGGATGAACTTGTGCTTGGTGCACGGTGCCTGTGTGTGCCTTGGAAAGTGGCTGCCCCTTGGAGGTACTTGGGCGGACCAAGGGTGAGGGCGACCTTGGTGTACCGGCCCTCTTCTGCGTGGCTTGGAAGCCCCGTGCGGGTGGGGAAGGGGGGCTTGCAAATTTGTCACTTTTGCTGCGACTTCTGCCCCTTTTTGGGCTTCTGGGCCTGCTGCGGCTTCGGGCCCTGCTGCGACTTCTGCCCCTTTTTGGGCTTCTGGCCCTGCTGCAGCTTCTGGCCCTGCTGCGGCTTCTGGCCCTGCTGCGGCTTCTGGCCCTGGTGCGGCTTCTGGCCCTGCTGCGGCTTCTGGCCCTGCTGCAGCTTCTTGCCCTGTTGCGGCTTCTTGGCCTGTGTTTTTGGCCAATGCCAAGTGCCTTGGTGCCACATGGGGGGGGATGTGGGGCAGGGTGGGACTTCGTACCCTCTTACCCGTTTTTTGGCTAGTAGAGGTTGTAGGCTATGGGGCCTGTGTCTTTCCTTTGCCTGCTGCCGCCTCCTTTTTTTTTGGCATAGCTGGCAGTTGGCTTTGGCGGTGCCTTGGTAGCAGTTGGCTTTGGCCTGTTGAGACCTGGTTTGGGGCCCTTCTGCATGCTCCTGCCGCTTGGCTGCCTTCTTCCCCGTTGTCTCCTTGCCTGTTTTGGCTGCTGCTTTTTTGAAGGCCATTTTGATGGGACTCTCAAAGAGAATGAGCTGTGTGTCCAGGGACCTTTAAATAAGCTTGCCGGCGTGTGAAGCCTACGCGCTCGCTTACGCGTACGTCTGGCCGTTCGCACGGCCGTGCGGAACCCGGAAACCGCTGGGGCATTACTTATCTGCTGCTGAGAAGAAGAAGAAAGATGGCGCCCACTATCTTCACCCGCCAACAAGAAGAGATCATCATGCTCGTAAGTGTGTTTGTAGCCCTTTCAATTGACATCTAAATGCTGCTCTACATGTTAAGGATGCGCTGGAAGTAAGGGATTTATTTTAAAATGTGTTAGACTACATGCACAACCAAAGGCACAGCACCCACGTGCCAAACAACAGTGCAGCCAGATTCAAAATTGCCTTAGCCTAGAAATGTATGTGTGTTAATGGCATTTCCTAAAATAATATATTGTTGTCACATATTGATAGGCATTTATAAGTAACTGCTATGTTTTCTTTCTGTTTCGTAGACCATGCTGGAGCGCAGGTACGACTACCTGCCCAACTCTTTTGAAAAACACAACGTCGCCCTGGAGATCATCTCGGAAATCCAACATCAGACCAACACCACCTTCACCCACACGCAGATCATGCAGCATTGGTCGGACCTGAAACGACTGCACATGCCCCGAGTGCGGAGGTTTTTCGGAATCCATTTCCCAAGTAAGTACATAGCGATTGCATGCAAGATGTAACTAAGACAGAAGGTAGGACTTTAGTTATAATGCCTTTTCTTTGGTAGTGTTGGAAATGGAAATTACCGCATTCGCCGCACCCGGAGGCGCACAGGACGACCAGTGCTGCATGATTCTGCAGCTGGAAGTGAAGGTGGTGGAACTCCAGGGCGATGGTCCTACGCCTCCTCTGTTGGGTCCTCCGACCAGCCCCTGGACCTTACCACAGAGGAGGGGCAGAACGGCATGGGCAGGCAGTCGTACCCTGCCACGCATGCGGGAGCCTCTGGTATGTCACTCTTCATGTCTACGCACACACATATACATGCTATCTCCTACCAAACTGATTCATTTCATCTGTTTTTTCTAGATGCTTCGGGAGCGGGTGAGGTGGGGGAAGAGGCAGCAGATCTGCTACAAGCAGAACCTGGAGAAGGTGAGTGATGTGACCCAGACTTTGCAAGAGACATTTGATGACTGTGAAATAAGACATTAAAACTGACCATATTTCCAATGGTTCTACAGGCACTTCTTCACAGCAGAGCCAGGACCCAGGACATCGTGTTGTCCCCAACGAGCCATCTCTCGGCCACCAACCAAGTAAGTAGTCATGCCATTATTTGCATTTATGTGGTACTTGACATGAACACACAGATACATCAAGCCCTAGTCAATGGCAATATAAGACTGACCTGTGGCCACTTCCTTAGCTAAATTACTTGACAGACTGACCTGTGGCCTCTTCCTTAGCTAAATTACTTGACAGACTGACCTGTGGCCTCTTCCTTAGCTTAATGCCTTGACAGACTGACCTGTGGCCACTTCCTTAGCTTAATGACTTGACAGATTACATATGTCGCCTTTATTTAATTTGTTAACTTAAAAACATTCAATCCACAGGTGGCAAACATGTATTGGTCTCAAACTAATGATTTTTTCTCTATTTGTTACAGGGACCACACGCCAAAAAATTTTGGAAATGAATCGGAGGGTCCTTGCGTTGGTGGCCGATATGAAGGTGATGGTTGACTCGTTGGGGACAACAGAAGAAGACGAAGAGGATTAGAGTCCTGGGTCCTGGCCCTGTTCTGCGTAGCAAATTTTTTACATTTGTTATAAAAAAAATAATTTTAATAACCAAGTTTTAATTAAAAAAAAAAGGTTATTACCAAAGTTTTTATAAAAAAAAAAATGTATAAGATTATACAAATAATTTTTATAAAAAAAAAAAAAGAAACCAACGTTTCAGTGTCATTTCTTTAAACACATACATTTCCCCCAAACAAAGGGTCAAATACATATTTTTAGCTCAAGATTCAGATGTCCGGGAAGTGTTTCGGGTAAGTTTTAGGATGATGAAAATGAAGAAGAAACTAACCGGGAAGTGTTTTGGGTACGTTATAGGATGATGGAAATGAAGAAGAAATGAACCGGGAAGTGTTTCGGGTAAGTTTTAGGATGATGAAAATGAAGAAGAAACTAACTGGGAAGTGGTTTGGGTAAGTTTTAGGATGATGAAAATAAAGAAGAAACTAACCGGGAAGTGGTTTGGGTAAGTTTTAGGATGATGAAAATGAAGAAGAAACTAACCGGGAAGTGGTTTGGGTAAGTTTTAGGGTGCAGTAAATGAAGAAGAAACTAACCGGGAAGTGGTTTGGGTAAGTTTTAGGATGATGAAAATGAAGAAGAAACTAACCGGGAAGTGTTTTGGGTAAGTTTTAGGGTGCAGTAAATGAAGAAGAAACTAACCGGGAAGTGGTTTAGGTAAGTTTTAGGATGATGAAAATGAAGAAGAAACTAACCGGGAAGTGGTTTGGGTAAGTTTTAGTATGATGAAAATGAAGAAGAAACTAACCGGGAAGTGGTTTGGGTAAGTTTTAGGGTGCGGTAAATGAAGAAGAAACTAACCGGGAAGTGGTTTGGGTAAGTTTTAGGGTGCGGTAAATGAAGAAGAAACTAACCGGGAAGTAGTTTGGGTAAGTTTTAGGGGTCCTAAATGTAAGTGTTAGACTAGCGCCAAGTGGTTTGGGTAAGTTTTAGGGGTTCTAAATGTAAGTGTTAGACTAGCACCAAGTGGTTGGGGTAAATTTTAGGGGTCCTAAATGTAAGTGTTAGACTAGCGCCAAGTGGTTTGGGTACGTTTTAGGGGTCCTAAATGTAAGTGTTAGACTAGCGCCAAGTGGTTTGGGTAAGTTTTAGGGGTCCTAAATGTAAGTGTTAGACTAGCGCCAAGTGGTTTGGGTAAGTTTTAGGGGTCCTAAATGTAAGTGTTAGACTAGCGCCAAGTGGTTTGAGTAAGTTTTAGGGGTCCAAAATGTAAATGTTAGACTAGCGCCAAGTGGTTTGGGTAAGTTTTAGTGGTCCTAAATGTAAGTGTTAGACTAGCGCCAAGTGGTTTGGGTAAGTTTTAGGGGTTCTAAATGTAAGTGTTAGACTAGCGCCAAGTAGTTTGGGTAAGTTTTAGGGGTCCTAAATGTAAGTGTTAGACTAGCGCCAAGTGGTTTGGGTAAGTTTTAGGGGTCCTAAATGTAAGTGTTAGACTAGCGCCGAGTGGTTTGGGTAAGTTTTAGGATGATGAAAATTAAGAAGAAACTAACCGGGAAGTGGTTTGGGTAAGTTTTAGGGTGCTGTAAATGAAGAAGAAACTAACCGGGAAGTAGTTTGGGTAAGTTTTAGTGGTCCTAAATGTAAGTGTTAGACTAGCGCCAAGTGGTTGGGGTGAGCTTGGTAGTGTGATATATGGGGACACATTTGTTGAGTTAAGTTTGTAGTGTGCAGGCGCAAGATCGTAAATATTTTGGAACAATACAATTAGAATTGATCGGGAAACGTATTGGATTAGTTGAGGTAGACGATGGGAAATGGGTAAAAAACGAATGCTGCCGTTGCAGCCAGAGAAACGGAAACAGAAAAGTCACGCGGGGAAATGACATACTCGAACTCGTACTCTAGCATACGAACGGACGGGCACTTTACAGAAGGAAACGAATGAATGCATAGAATTGATCACACACTCATACGAGGGCGGGAACTTATGCGAAATAAAAGATGATCGGCACTAAAACGAATTGTTTTTAAAGTCTCTCTGAATCAACCCTAAAGTGCATAGGGCGGGTTATAGCTGTGCTTTGCTCAGACAGAGCAGAGCTGGGGTCAGGAAAAGATCAGAAATCCCAGAATGCAGAGCAGCACAGTCAGAAGGCACTTCCTGTTTGCAGGCTGCCTGATATTCCCTGAGCCGCCATCTTGGATGTTTAAAGGCTCATAACATGCAGTAGATGCAGGTAGGATGAATTTGAATGTGAGCAATCTGTATGTACAGGGTGTGGGAAACATATAAGATAGGCTCTTATTCAGAGTTAACGACCGCTTTAAACAATAATGTTGGTTCGAATGTGTAATTTATGTAAGTATTTTGTTATTCTTTCAGGGGATTCAGGCTATCCGCTTCTGCCCTGGCTCCTGACGCCCGTACTTCGGCCGCAGAATAAGGCACAGGAGGCATACAATCGTGCCCACAGGAAGACCCGGGCCGTAGTAGAGAGGGCCTTTGGACTCCTGAAAACACAATTTCGCTGTTTGGACCATACCAGGGGGGGGGCACTGCAATATGACCCCAACAAGGTCTTCAACGTCATCCTTGCATGCTGCATGCTTCATAATTTTGCTATCATGCAGCGTGTCCCCCGGTATGTGGATCTGCCCCCCTCTCCTCCCAGCCAGGAGGCAGATGAGCATTACGCTGGCACACCTAGTGCCTCTGGCCAAGCAGTGCGGGCAAATTTGATTTCCGGCTATTTTTCCTAAAATTTGTTTTGTTTGTTTGTTTATGTAATTTTTTGTTTTGACTATGATTTGCCTTTGTGAAGACCTTTTTCTTTTTAAAACAAAAAAAAGTAATGACTTAATTACTAAAAAATGTACACCTGATTTGAGCCTCATGCAGTTTATTTTCTCATGTTTGTCTTTAAAAACCTTCATTAATATCAAATTAACCCAAACATTAATGCATCAACTTAGCCAAGAACAGGTAAAGTCACATTCAATCTGTTTTCTGCAAATATTTCAATTTTTAGTTGAAGGGCACTCGCAGACTCAAAATGTACATACATTGTAAAACATAACTATAAATTGGGGCAGACTCCTGGCATCTAGCAATTGGCCACATCCAGGAGTTCTAAAGTAACTGACTCCAGGCCGAAGTTTCCACGCCCACCAACATTAAGATCCATAGGGAGCAACAATTTCCCGGGGAATAGTGGGGCAGGAATACATAGGCCCACATACACACCCTCTCCTGCTCGGCCACATTTGCCACCGGCACAGGTGGAAAGCAGCAATACATATGCCACATCCACACCTGTAAGTTCGGTGGGCACCCAGCCAATGACCGTCAGTCCTAATGCCAGTCCAGTCCAATCTTTGCCATGGGCAAATGAAGTTGTTTCCCAGGCAAGAATGTCCCCCAATATTGCCAACAAACAGGATGAGCCAGCCACCATTTGATTAGGCCCAAGCCTGCAGCGTGGGAGCTTGAGCGGCCGCTTCAGTGAGGCTTAAGCTCAGCCATTGGCTAGTGGGGTATGTGAGCACTCTAATGAGCTTTATGAGCGAATTCAAAAACAAACCAGCAAAGTAATAAAAAACCCTATCTTGGTAACGCTCATCAGACAGGTAAATAGAGTGGGGATGTAGAGGAAAGATGTGGAGCAGATCCAGGTCAAATAGATCTTAAAATTGATGTTGCCCATAATAAGGTTGTGGTTGGCCTTGGAGGTGGCCCAACACCTGGGCATGTGTGGAATTCATAATCTGCCACTGCTCAAGCATCTATCTGTTGCTAGTTCGAAATGCATCTAGCATGGCAGTGAAGTTTGCATTTAAAGTGACCGTTTGTTCTGCCATCTGTGTGGTTAATTTGGCCATTTGTTCAGACATCTTGCTGGTTAAGTTGACTATTTGTTCAGACATCTGGCTGGTTAAGTTATCCATTTGTTCAGACATCTAGCTGTTGCTCTTTCTAAATTCAGTCAGCTTGTTGGAGAATGTATTATTGAAATTCTCGATTTGTGCAGTAATCTGCTCTGTTGTTCGTTGAGTCACCTGCTGAAAGTAACGGCTGTCATGGCGCCATGCTGACTCCAGGAATGGCACGCGCCTCTGGGAAACTGGTCGATGTTGTTGACTGCGTCTTTCACTTCCCCGGCTTTGAGCGCCTGCAGATGCTGGAGCTTTAGAGCGAGCAACAATCCCAGATGTGCTCGGCAAAACCTCTGCAGCAAAGCTACCACTGGTGACTGTAGGCTCAGTCTCAGCCTGCTGCCAACAATGGACTGCAGCATGCGTCCAGCTTCACTCTGCTGCAGAGGATTTGATGCAGTAGGATGCTGGGGCAGTGGCAGATTAGGTTTCAGGGGGGTAATTTCCAAAGCTCCAATCCGGCTGGTATCCTCCTCCTCCTCCATCTCCTGGATTACATCCATCAGTGTGGGAGTCTGTTGGGACATGTGAAAAAGTGTTTCAGATTTGGCCCTAAATATCTTTGGGATCAAAATTACTCATGTGTATTCACATGCATCAGCAGTTTCATCAAAATCCACTTACCCTATATATCTGTTGCTGTGTCCTAGGCAGCAGGGAAATAGACGGTGTGCTCAAACTGGAGGAGGCTTCCACACTTCCAGAGGCTGGATGCTGGGCTTGGTTTAAAAGTAAAAGGCACGTAAACACACAAACATCAATTGATGAGCTGGATTAGTACATATGCTTTAGAAAACACGTGGCCAAGCAGGAAGGACAACTCCCCCAATGGTGCAAGTTGACCTTCACAATAAATGTCAGTATCTCTTATATGTATGCCTCACCCTGTACATACAGATTGGTCACCTTAAATAATACAAACATGCATGTACTGCATGTTAGGAGGCTTTACAGATCCCAAATGGCGCATTAGGGGCCCACAGTCAGCTTGCAAATAGCATTTGGATTCAGAGTATGCTGCATTCTTCCTATGTAGACCTTTCCCTGACCCCAGCTCAAGTTTGTCTGACCAAAGCACAAACCAACCCCAGTGGTAGAAAGACAAAGAAGTAAGTGTTGTCTATTATTGACTATATTCACATCACATGCGGTGCTTTGGTAAGATAAATAGTTTAATAGTGAGCAGAAATACTGTCAAAGGTCGTGTATGGCCTGCAAACCTTTTTAAGGACCATTAACTACTGCACCCTGGGAGAGTGACCATCATGAAGGACATTCCTCAGACATTAAACACCCGCCTAAAACAGTAACCTCCCCTCAAAGCCACTCCCTAGGGGCATGTGTTCATATCTGCCTGTGAGCCTCATTTCACACGTTTCCAATAGTTCACATTCAAACGAACATTACTAACCTGCAGAAATGGTATTAATGTCCGTGTCCTGTCTGCCAGAGAGGCCCTCTAATGCGACGGGGTGTATTAATGCCAGGACCATTTCTTCAGCTCTGGTATATTGTAATTTGTTGGGAAGCCTCCGCCAGTTTGTAAGTTGAAACATAGAGGTTAACAAATTTTGGGCATTGTGGTCACTACAACAAGCAGCAAAATGCACAACTCAAATATGTACCTGTGATTGCGCCGTTTATTCTGTTTCTTCCGTGCTGCATACTTCAGGTCAGATATTTTTCTCTGTATCTGCTCCACATCTTTCCTCTCATCCCCCGCTGCATTGACCTGTCTGGTGAGCTTGTCAAAGATTTGGGTCTTTCTCATTTTGCTGGTTGATTTTGAATGTGGCCCAAATAACTCATCATAATAAAGTGTGAGGCCACTTGCCAATGCTAGGGTTTGTGCCTCCCAAAACTGGCCACTCAACTGGCCTCGCCGCAATGTTCGGCCTAATGGTTGGTCTTCTGGCTCATCTGAGTTTGGTGGCAATTCGGGGGACATTCTGGGCTGGCTCTGTGGTGATGAATCGTGCGTCACGTGGCTGGAAAAAGACTGTTGCATAGGTCTCTCTGGTTTCCACCTGTGCCGGTGGCAAATGTGTCCAAGGAGGAGAGGGTGTGCTTGCCCTCTGCTTCTTTGTGCCCTTTGAACTGGTGCTCCATTTATCACGGGATGTGGTTGCGCGGGCAGCAGGAGAGGGTGTGCTTGTTGGGCTGGGGCTTTGGGCCCTCTGCTTCTTTGTGGCCTTTGAACTGGTGCTCCGTTTATCATGGGATGTGGTAGGGCGGGGAGGAGGAGAGTGTGTTCTTGGTGGGCTGGGGCTTCTCACCCTCTGCTTCTTTGTGGCCTTGGACGTAGTGGTACCTTGCTGCTTGGATGTGGGTGCCTTCTTCTTTGAGGTTCCTTCCTTACTTTTGGTTGCTATTTTGGATGTTCCGGGATTTGTGGGCAATGTCGCCTTGTGGTGGCCACTTTGGCTCCGCGTTGCACGCACCTTGCTAGTCGCTTGGTGCGACCGAGTGCTCAGTCTGGAGGATGAAGTGTCCTCATGCCGCTCTGGCCTTTTGGTTTTGGCCTCCTTTGCTGCTGGTTGCTTTCCGCTCTCTTTTTTGGGTGCCATGCTGACAATCTCAAAGAGAATGAGCTATGTGTCCATTACCCTTTAAATCCTAATGACTGGGTATGACGCTTACGCGTTCGTGTACACGTGCGTATAGCCGTCCGTCCGGCCGTGCGGAACCCAGAAACCGCTGGGGCATTACTTACCTGCTGCGGACAAGAAGAAAGATGGCGCCCACGATCTTTACCCGCCAACAACAAGAGCTGATTATGCTCGTAAGTGTATTGTAAGGACGTTGATTTGCCATCTAAATGCATGCCTAGGCCTTAAAGAAGCGCAGGAAGAAACAGTTGTTTTTAAAAGTGATTTAAACTCCGTGCAAAACAGAAGTTAGTGCGCACATGTGCGAACAAAATCACTAGCAGCTAGAAGGATAGTTTGAAGCTAAAAATGTGTTTGGGAATGTCATTTAGTCAATTGTGACAGATATTTGTATGCAGTTTGATCTAACAACTATTGTTTTGTGTTTTTTAGACAATGCTTCAGCACAGGTACGACTACCTGCCCAACGCCTTTGAGAAGAGGAACGTGGCCCTGGAGATCGTTGGCCGGATCCAACAGGAGACGGACACCACCTTCACTCATACGCAGATCATGCAGCACTGGTCAGACCTGAAACGACTCCACATGCCCCGGCGATTTTTTGGTCTCCATTTCCCAAGTAAGTACATACCGATTGCATGCTAGATGTAACTAATACAGAAGGTAGGCCTTTATTTATAAATGCTTTTCTTTTCTAGTATTGGAAATGGAGTATTGCATCAGACACAGTCCGGCCAGTGCTGCCTGAATCTGCAGCAGCAAGTGAAGGTGGTGGATCTCCAGGGCAAAGTTCCTAGCCCTCCTCTGTAGCAGGGTCAGAACAGCCCCTGGACCTTTCTACAAAGGAGGGGCATCACGGCATGGGCAGGGAGTCGGCCCAAATGACGGAGCAATTAGTCTCTGGTATGTGACTCTTAATGTAACCCCACACACATACATGCTATTAAAAGCAAAGCTGATTCCCTTAATCTCTTTTTCTAGATGAATATGTAGCGGGTGAAGGATCTGGAGCAGAGACTGCAGCAGACCATGCACAGGAGGAACATGGAGAAGGTTGGTGATGTCTTTTGGTTACTGTTGAATCAGACATTAGAAGTGAGCCTATTTTAAATGTCTCTAAAGCCTCACATTCCCAGCAGTGGCAGGCCCCAGACCGTAGGGTGGTCCCTCAAGCAGAGTTCGCCCTCCACCGAAGTAAGTAGTAATGTAAATAGATTGTATGTTGACAATGACATCATCACCAATCAACCTATATCCATTGGCAATGTCCTTAGCATAATGACATATGGCCTCTTCCTTTAAGAATTGCATTAGCATAATGACATATGGACTCTTCCTCCAAGAATTGTCTTAGCATAATGACATATGGCCTCTTCCTTTAAGAATTGCCTTAGCGTAATGACATATGGCCTCATGAGTTAGCTTGCAACCTAATAATCATTCCATCCACAGCTGTTAAACATGTATTTGCTGCACATGGCAGGCAAAAAAAATCAGTGCCACGGTGTTTCGGTTGGTGGGCAAGATGCAGGAGCTGCGCGATTCGTTGGGGACCACAGATGAAGATTAATTATCTGGGCCTGCCATTGCTTTGTATATAGGTTTGTATTTTTTACTGTATTTTTTACTGTAGTTTGAAATATTTTAATGTTTTTAAACTTAAAACTTAAAAAAAAGTTTGTACTTGCGCTAATTTTACAAAAATTATTCTTTTAAAAAAAGGCACTAAAAAAATTCAATTTCTTAGTAAAAAACAAAAAACACAAAAAATTGTTTCTGTGTCATTTTCTTTTTTAAATACATTTATTAAGAGTTGTTTACCACAAAACGAAGGAAAAACCCAAAATTTATATCTAAAAAATCGCCAGACCGCTATGTAATTTAGGTAAGCATTAGGTGCGGGAAATGGAAGAATATACTGACCGTGAAGTGATTAAGGTAAGCATTGAATATACTGACCGGGAAGTGATTAAGGTAAGCTTTAGGTGCGGGAAATGGAAGAAGAATGAGACCGCAATGTGATTAAGGTAAGCATTAGGTGTGGGAAATGGAAGAAGAATGAGACCGCGATGTGATTAAGGTAAGCATTAGGTGCTGGAAATGGAAGAATATACTGACCGCAAAGTGATTAAGGTAAGCTTTAGGTGCGGGAAATGGAAGAAGAATGAGACCGCAAAGTGATTAAGGTAAGCTTTAGGTGCGGGAAATGGAAGAGGAATGAGGCCGCAAAGTGATTAAGGTAAGCATTAGGTGCGGGAAATGGAAGAATATACAAACCGCGAAGTGATTAAGGTAAGCATTGTAGCAGAAGTGAGTGAACAAAATATGGAGATGAGCACATTAATTAATTTTGTAGTGTGCAGGCGTAAGTTCGTAACGATTTTCGTCTGGACGTTTATTTATAGAAAAAGGAATTCAGAATCTAACCAGAAACGTAAATGATTCATTCGAGGCGACGTTGGAAAAAGGCCAAAAACAGAAACCTACATTGTTTCATGAGTAACCTAAACGGAAAACGAAAGCTGAAAAATGTCTCGTTGGCATACGAACGGACGAAGACTTTACTGAAGGCTTGCGATGCATGCTTAGAATCACTCGTACACTCATACGCGAGCGGGGGAAAAAAAAACAGATCGACACAAAAACGAAAAACTTTTTATTTCTCTCTGAATCAACCCTCATATCCTGGCAATCAACACATTAAAAAAAGAACATGAAAGTATTTATACAATAATAAAATGATACAGAGGAATACATGTACACTATTTACGAATAATCAAAATAATCTTTTATATTATGCCAACATTTTCTGCAGCACTTTACAGAGGGTTCATGTACAAACAGAGTAATAAATTACATGGTAACTAACGAGTCAGCAACTGAAGCAACAGCAATGAGGGCCTTGCTTGCAAGAACTTATAAAGACAGAAGATAGAAATGTTTCCCCCAAATAAAACAGTAGCCCATTAAAAATAAAAAAGACTGTCCCATTGCCTAATTTTCCTGGTTTTAAACAAGGGGGATATGTAAAGGACAATTAAGACTTGACCTCCATATGCATTTGCATTCATGGAGAAGTTATTTATTGTAAAAACATACATACTCACTAGAGATGAGCAAACTTTTGAAAAATTCGATTAGACTGATTCGCCGAAATTTCCGACAAAAATCGTTTCGACCCGAATCGCTATTAAAAACAGCTATTTCTGTGCCTCCTAGAGCCTCAATAGGGTTGTAAACCATTCTGCCTTGCTGTAACATGCATAGGATGCGTGCTGGGTTAGTGAAATAATACTGTAAATAATTATCACATGCAGATCAGAGGCATCTCTAATAGAATCGCAGAGCGGCACAATTGCAGAGAGTTGAAGTGGCATCACTATGAGGGGCCCCTATATTGCCTGAAAAACACACCATGTAGCTGGAAGCAGCAGGAGCCCAAATAGTGGCTGAAAGACACACCCTGGAGCTGGCAGCAGCAGGAGCCCAAAAATTAGCTGAATCACACCCTGGAGTTGCAAGCAGCAGCAGCAGCTGCAGGAGCCCAAACATTGCTTTAAAGAGACACTGGAGTTGGCTGCAGGAGGCCAGAAATTGGATGAATCACACCCTGGAGTTGCAAGCAGCAGCAGGAGCACAAACATTGCTTTAAAGAGACACTGGAGTTGGCTGCAGGAAGCCAAAAATTGGATGAATCACACTCTAGAGTTGCAAGCAGCAGCAGTAGGAGCCCAGACATTGCTTTAACCCTTTAAGTGCCAGCCCACCTGGAGATTTTGTCACGCTCTGTTGCCAGAGCATTTTTCACAATTTTGAGCTACACATGTTTAACTGTAATTTTTGAAGGGATTTTCTGGGACTTCCCATAAAAATTACATATTGTTTTTTTTCAGCAGAATCTGGGCTTAAACATCATATCTCTTGTTTATCAATTTTGTAGTTTTATCCTAATTATTTTGGGCAAAATATGTGAAAGAAAATAAAAAATACACACGTTTTTACATTTTGCAGTGTTTTTTTTTAATCGAAAATAAAGGTTTTTCAATAAAAACATATTGAGGGTAAAAGCCCCATTTCTCCCGGTTACAACGGTACCACACATGTATTAGTAGACACCCTTTCCTGCCCAGGAGACCCCAGAAACTGCAAAGAGCGCTAGAGGAGATTTTCAGATAAAATACAAATACTTTGCGCTCCTCGCAGTTTTTCAAAAAATACAACCCTTTACATTTGAAATACCCCCCACAAACTATATATTTTTGGAAAGTGCACAATTCAAGGTTTCTAAGCATACTAGGCTTGTTGGCGTGGGTGCATTGGTTTGAACTCTATTCATTGGCAGAATCTCTGGTTCCAAAGGATTTCCCTAAAAAAAAAAGCAAAAAGCAGATTGAAAAACATATTTTCCTATAAAAACAATAAGCAAGCAAGAACTAACGCAGTAAATCTGAAAGCACAACGGCTGCTGAACAAAACAATACCCTACATGCATAGGTTCTTTGAAGTGTAGAGTTGCCAAACACCCCAAAGTCAAGCATGCGTTTGAGGGTAATTTTACTTGAAAAAATCAGCGGCGCACACAAAGTGCGCACCTTGCAGTTTCTCCAAATTTACAACCCTTTACATTTGAAATACCCCCCACAAACTATATATTTTTGGAAAGTACATACCTCAAGGTTTCTAAGCCTACTGGGCTTGTTGGCGTCGGTGAATTCGTTCGGACTCTATTGATTGGCAGAATCTCTGGTTCCAAAGGATTTCGCTAAAAAAATAAGCAAAAAGCAGATTGAAAAACATTTTTTCCTATAAAAACAATAAGCAAGCAAGAACTAACGCAGTAAATCTGAAAGCACAACGGCTGCTGAACAAAACAATACCCCACATGCATAGGTACTTTGAAGGGTACAGTTACCAATCACCCAAAACTAACACATGCGCTATGGAAAAACAAAACAATTTCTTACCTGTTCTAAGAAGTGCAAGTAGGATACTGTAGCTGTGTCATCAGATTATAGGATACTGTAGCTGTGTCATCAGATTATAGGATACTGTAGCTGTGTCATCAGATTATAAGATCAGTGCAGTGATCAATGACCAATATCAGGAATCAAGAACCTGAAATTGGTCACATTTTATCATCACTTGCCACAAGTAACCAGCTGCTCCTGCTCCACCATTTCCCATCGGATTAGCAACAGCGAAAAGAAACTAAAAGAAAATAAAATATAATGGCAACACAAAATACCTAAGAAACCTAATCCTAAAAGGGGCCTACCTACCAAAAAAAAAAATGCATTGCTCAATAATTTAGTTGAGTATGGTATACCTCAAAACAATCTTCGAGGCACAACCCGGGTTGGCTGGGACAGGTCGGGCAATAATACCGCACATCTCTTCTAATGCCACGCTTCCTACAAACCCTACAAGCTCTCTGGGGATACCGCTTTTTACCAATTTCGGGAAGCAACTTTATAAAGTGCTTCCCTACTAATCTGGCCTGGTTGTCATTGCTAGGCAGATCTGGTTCTTCCGCAGTATCCCCAAACAACAAAGCAGGGAGTAACTGCTGCTGGTATTTTATGTACGATAAATTAGAGCCTGGCACTGCTGCCTTGAAGGCAACAAAGCTGTTGTAAGTTGCCATTTGGACCAAATGGATAGCAACTTTAGTGTACCAGGCTCGAGTTTTTCGGGTGGCGTTGTTATAAGTTAATATTTGGTCCGTTTTATCAACGCCACCCATGAATTTATTATAATCGGTTATGCAACGTGGCTTTTGGGAAGGGGCTCGGGGACCACGTTGCCTTACATTCACAACTGACTCATCGTGGAGTGTTGTCAGAAGGAATACATTTTTTTTGCCCATGTATTTCATGGCCAGGACCTCATCGCTTCTTAGAGCATAAGACTCCCCCCTTTTAAATTTTTTTTCAAGTAGTGGCCTGGGCAATCCTTTGCGTTTAGGGTTGATGGTGCCGCAGGCTGGGGTATCCAACGAATAAAGGGCGCGAAATAAGGGGATGCTGGTATAGAAGTTGTCCACATATAAGTGGTAACCTCTACCCAACAATGGAGTCATAAGGTCCCAAACGATCTTTCCACTTATTGACAAATCAAGGGGACAACCAGGGGGGTCCAGATAGGTGTCCTTTCCTTCATAGATTCGAAAATATTTGATGTAGCCGGTCACACTATCGCATAATTGGTAAAATTTAATCCCGTAGCGGGCACGCTTGCTAGGGATATATTGCCGAAAAACAATGCGCCCTTTGAAAAGCAGTAGTGACTCGTCAATTGATCATTTTTGGCCGGGGGTGTACACTACTGCGAAGCGATCTGACAGGCTGTTGAGCAGGGGCCGTAATTTATGCAGCCTGTCGTGACCGGGCTCACCACGGGGAATAGCAGTGGAATTGTCGTTAAAATGCAGAAACCGCAGTAAAATTTGGTAGCGGTTTCTGGACATTACGGCCGGAAATAATGGAGTTGCCAATATGGTTTGGGACTCCCAGTAGGAGGAAATACTAAATTTTTTTAGGATACCCATTGCTAGAGTGAGCCCCCAAAATTTCTTTATCTCACTCAAATTTGTGGGATGCCATGCCTGAGCTCGGGCGTGCCTCTGCAGGGGGTTTTGCGCTAAGACCTGCTCGGCATAGAGATTGGTATAGAAGACCATATCCAGTAGGATGGCTTCTGTGAGGAACAATTTGAAAAAGTCAATGACACCAAAATTTGTGGTGTCTACATTGACCCCGGGGACCAAATCAAAAGGGGGAATTTCGGGGGAAATTTTATTAGGAGGCCTCCACGCAGACGCTCCTTCACCAGCTGCAGCACTCGATGCCTCATCCTGCACTACACTCGCCTGAAGCGTGGCCTCACTTTGTGCGGTACTATCCCTTCTACGGTGGCTACTACTGGTAGCACTGCGCGGCTGTGTTTCCTCAGTAGAGTATACACTGTCTGACTCGCTATCTGATGGGAAGAACTCAGACCCCGACTCACTAAAATCTTCCGAGTCAGACGCCATCAGGTAAGCCGCAGCTTCCTGTGCAGTGTACCGCTTACCAGCCATACCCCAATGCAAAAAAAAATCTAAAAAAAATTAAACTAATGGCTAAAACTAAAGGCTAAAACTAAAGGCTAAAACTAAAGACAAATTACAAAAAAATACAATACAATAAAACAAAGCAAAAAAAACAGACAAAAATTAAACAAAAAATACAATACAATAAAACAAAGCAAAAAAACAGACAAAAATAGAAATAAAAGTGTATAGCTACAACCCGATGAGAAGTGGTGGAGTCAGGAGCAGCAGGTCACGGGATCCCAGCTAGGCTCCCAAAAGGAGGAAGGGGCTAAGGTCCCAAAAGGAGGAAGGGGCCAAGGTCCCAAAAGGAGGAAGGGGCCAAGGTCCCAAAAGGAGGAAGGGGCCAAGGTCCCAAAAGAGCACGGTCCAAACAAAAAGCAGTAGCGATCTTCAAATCTCAGCGAACCACCTAAGGGAAAAAGTTAAGATTAGGGAGTGTGGGTGAACTGAATGCCTCATAATAACTACCTGATCCCCCAATCTAACGACACATGCATGGGCAACAGCCGCACTATGCTATAGCTAGAGCGGTGGTAAGGTAAGTTTTACTGGGGATTCACTCTACTAGCGCACTGGATTGGACGAGCGGCTGCACCTGCGCAGTAGAAGCGGGGTGAGGTGATTTGATCTGGGCATTCGGGGGGTTTTCACAGTGACCTCCCCCTGACCCTGCCTCCATTAGGATATTGGGGTGTATAATGGGGTGCACCCCACCCCTTTCTCTTACCGTCTCGTTGGCGGCTGTGACCGGCATCAGGAAGCCCCGGGGCCCCCAGTTCTTCTCCACCATCAGCCGGTCCCGTCCCCGGTGCTGCAGGCGGCCGCCGCCATAAGCCGCATAACAAGCCAGAGCCAGCCCGGCCCCGGCCGCACCCGCCACCATCACCCGAGATGTGCCGCCACCGGGCACCGGCGCCCAGTCACAGCCCGGAGCAGCCTACGGAGCGCAGCCATCACCACTGACACCCAGGGGCGGACTGACACCACTCAGGGCCCCCGGACCAAAAAAACCAAGGGCCCTCAGCGAGACCCCAGCCCTTGTCCCACCTCTGTCCTGTCCCTGTTCCCGCCCAAACCACTCCAGATGCCCGATCGGGGTGCCGAAACACACATAACCCCCTGCTTACTATGCCATTAGGCCAACTGTGACCCCAAACCCCCTCCCCATGTATATCCCCTTCAGGAATTTTTTGGTTTTCTTTTGTTTTGTTTGTACTTTTCCTTTTTTTCTTCTCACCTTCTAAAATTCATAACTCTCTTATATTTCCATGCACAGACCCACAGGCTGGGGATGAGTGTGGATGGAGGGATGAGTGTGGATGGAGGCATGAGTGTGGATGGAGGCATGAGTGTGGATGGAGGCATGAGTGTGGATGGAGGCATGAGTGTGGATGGAGGCATGAGTGTGGATGGAGGGGTGACAGGGGCACAGGCTGGGGATGAGTGTGGATGGAGGGATGAGTGTGGATGGAGGGAGGAGTGTGGATGGAGGGATGAGTGTGGATGGAGGGATGACAGGGGCAGGCTGGGGATGAGTGTGGATGGAGGCATGAGTGTGGATGGAGGGGTTACAGGGGCAGGCTGGGGATGAGTGTGGATGGAGGAATGAGTGTGGATGGAGGGGTGACAGGGGCCGGCTGGGGATAGGTGCAGATGGAGGGATGGGTGGCAGGGGCAGGCTGGAGATAGGTGTGGATGGATGGATGGATGGGTGGCAGGGATCGGTTATGCAACATGGCTTTTGGGAAGGGGCTCGGGGACCACGTTGCCTTACATTCACAACTGACTCATCGTGGAGTGTTGTCAGAAGGAATACATTTTTTTTGCCCATGTATTTCATGGCCAGGACCTCATCGCTTCTTAGAGCATAAGACTCCCCCCTTTTAAATTTTTTTTCAAGTAGTGGCCTGGGCAATCCTTTGTGTTTAGGGTTGATGGTGCCGCAGGCTGGGGTATCCAACGAATAAAGGGCGCGAAATATGGGGATGCTGGTATAGAAGTTGTCCACATATAAGTGGTAACCTCTACCCAACAATGGAGTCATAAGGTCCCAAACGATCTTTCCACTTATTGACAAATCAAGGGGACAACCAGGGGGGTCCAGATAGGTGTCCTTTCCTTCATAGATTCGAAAATATTTGATGTAGCCGGTCACACTATCGCATAATTGGTAAAATTTAATCCCGTAGCCGGCACGCTTGCTAGGGATATATTGCCGAAAAACAATGCGCCCTTTGAAAAGCAGTAGTGACTCGTCAATTGATCATTTTTGGCCGGGGGTGTACACTACTGCGAAGCGATCTGACAGGCTGTTGAGCAGGGGCCGTAATTTATGCAGCCTGTCGTGACCGGGCTCACCACGGGGAATAGCAGTGGAATTGTCGTTAAAATGCAGAAACCGCAGTAAAATTTGGTAGCGGTTTCTGGACATTACGGCCGGAAATAATGGAGTTGCCAATATGGTTTGGGACTCCCAGTAGGAGGAAATACTAAATTTTTTTAGGATACCCATTGCTAGAGTGAGCCCCCAAAATTTCTTTATCTCACTCAAATTTGTGGGATGCCATGCCTGAGCTCGGGCGTGCCTCTGCAGGGGGTTTTGCGCTAAGACCTGCTCGGCATAGAGATTGGTATAGAAGACCATATCCAGTAGGATGGCTTCTGTGAGGAACAATTTGAAAAAGTCAATGACACCAAAATTTGTGGTGTCTACATTGACCCCGGGGACCGAATCAAAAGGGGGAATTTCGGGGGAAATATTATTAGGAGGCCTCCACGCAGACGCTCCTTCACCAGCTGCAGCACTCGATGCCTCATCCTGCACTACACTCGCCTGAAGCGTGGCCTCACTTTGTGCGGTACTATCCCTTCTACGGTGGCTACTACTGGTAGCACTGCGCGGCTGTGTTTCCTCAGTAGAGTATACACTGTCTGACTCGCTATCTGATGGGAAGAACTCAGACCCTGACTCACTAAAATCTTCCGAGTCAGACGCCATCAGGTAAGCCGCAGCTTCCTGTGCAGTGTACCGCTTACCAGCCATACCCCAATGCAAAAAAAAATCTAAAAAAAATTAAACTAAAGGCTAAAACTAAAGGCTAAAACTAAAGACAAATTACAAAAAAATACAATACAATAAAACAAAGCAAAAAAACAGACAAAAATTAAACAAAAAAATACAATACAATAAAACAAAGCAAAAAAACAGACAAAAATAGAAATAAAAGTGTATAGCTACAACCCGATGAGAAGTGGTGGAGTCAGGAGCAGCAGGTCACGGGATCCCAGCTAGGCTCCCAAAAGGAGGAAGGGGCTAAGGTCCCAAAAGGAGGAAGGGGCCAAGGTCCCAAAAGGAGGAAGGGGCCAAGGTCCCAAAAGGAGGAAGGGGCCAAGGTCCCAAAAGAGCACGGTCCAAACAAAAAGCAGTAGCGATCTTCAAATCTCAGCGAACCACCTAAGGGAAAAAGTTAAGATTAGGGAGTGTGGGTGAACTGAATGCCTGATAATAACTACCTGATCCCCTAATCTAACGACACATGCATGGGCAACAGCCGCACTACGCTATAGCTAGAGCGGTGGTAAGGTAAGTTTTACTGGGGATTCACTCTACTAGCGCACTGGATTGGACGAGCGGCTGCACCTGCGCAGTAGAAGCGGGGTGAGGTGATTTGATCTGGGCATTCGGGGGGTTTTCACAGTGACCTCCCCCTGACCCTGCCTCCATTAGGATATTGGGGTGTATAATGGGGTGCACCCCACCCCTTTCTCTTACCGTCTCGTTGGCGGCTGTGACCGGCATCAGGAAGCCCCGGGGCCCCCAGTTCTTCTCCACCATCAGCCGATCCCGTCCCCGGTGCTGCAGGCGGCCGCCGCCATAAGCCGCATAACAAGCCAGAGCCAGCCCGGCCCCGGCCGCACACGCCACCATCACCCGAGATGTGCCGCCACCGGGCAACGGCGCCCAGTCACAGCCCGGAGCAGCCTACGGAGCGCAGCCATCACCACTGACACCCAGGGGCGGACTGACACCACTCAGGGCCCCCGGACCAAAAAAACCAAGGGCCCTCAGCGAGACCCCACCCCTTGTCCCACCTCTGTCCCGTCCCTGTTCCCGCCCAAACCACTCCAGATGCCCGATCGGGGTGCCGAAACACACATAACCCCCTGCTTACTATGCCATTAGGCCAACTGTGACCCCAAACCCCCTCCCCATGTATATCCCCTTCAGGAATTTTTTGGTTTTCTTTTGTTTTGTTTGTACTTTTCCTTTTTTTCTTCTCACCTTCTAAAATTCATAACTCTCTTATATTTCCATGCACAGACCCACAGGCTGGGGATGAGTGTGAATGGAGGGATGAGTGTGGATGGAGGCATGAGTGTGGATGGAGGCATGAGTGTGGATGGAGGCATGAGTGTGGATGGAGGCATGAGTGTGGATGGAGGCATGAGTGTGGATGGAGGGGTGACAGGGGCACAGGCTGGGGATGAGTGTGGATGGAGGGATGAGTGTGGATGGAGGGAGGAGTGTGGATGGAGGGATGAGTGTGGATGGAGGGATGACAGGGGCAGGCTGGGGATGAGTGTGGATGGAGGCATGAGTGTGGATGGAGGGGTTACAGGGGCAGGCTGGGGATGAGTGTGGATGGAGGAATGAGTGTGGATGGAGGGGTGACAGGGGCAGGCTGGGGATAGGTGCAGATGGAGGGATGGGTGGCAGGGGCAGGCTGGAGATAGGTGTGGATGGATGGATGGATGGATGGATGGGTGGCAGGGGCAGGCTGGAGATAGGTGCAGATGGAGGGATGGGTGGCAGGAGCAGGCTAGAGATAGGTGAAGATGGAGGGATGGGTGGCAGGGGCAGGCTGGAGATAGGTGCAGATGGAGGGATGGGTGGCAGGGGCAGGCTGGAGATAGGTGCAGATGGATGGATGGGTGGCAGGGGCAGGCTGGAGATAGGTGTGGATGGATGGATGGGTGGCAGGGGCAGGCTGGAGATAGGTGCAGATGGAGGGATGGGTGGCAGGCGCAGGCTGGAGATAGGTGTGGATGGATGGATGGGTGGCAGGAGCAGGCTAGAGATAGGTGAAGATGGAGGGATGGGTGGCAGGGGCAGGCTGGAGATAGGTGCGGATGGATGGATGGGTGGCAGGGGCAGGCTGGAGATAGGTGCGGATGGATGGATGGGTGGCAGGGGCAGGCTGGAGATAGGTGTGGATGGATGGGTGGCAGGAGCAGGCTAGAGATAGGTGAAGATGGAGGGATGGGTGGCAGGGGCAGGCTGGAGATAGGTGCGGATGGATGGATGGGTGGCAGGGGCAGGCTGGAGATAGGTGCAGATGGATGGATGGGTGGCAGGGGCAGGCTGGAGATAGGTGTGGATGGATGGGTGGCAGGGGCAGGCTGGAGATAGGTGCGGATGGATGGATGGGTGGTAGGGGCAGGCTGGAGATAGGTGTGGATGGATGGATGGGTGGCAGGAGCAGGCTAGAGATAGGTGAAGATGGAGGGATGGGTGGCAGGGGCAGGCTGGAGATAGGTGCGGATGGATGGATGGGTGGCAGGGACAGGCTGGAGATAGGTGCGGATGGATGGATGGGTGGCAGGGGCAGGCTGGAGATAGGTGTGGATGGATGGGTGGCAGGAGCAGGCTAGAGATAGGTGAAGATGGAGGGATGGGTGGCAGGGGCAGGCTGGAGATAGGTGCGGATGGATGGATGGGTGGCAGGGGCAGGCTGGAGATAGGTGTGGATGGATGGATGGGTGGCAGGGGCAGGCTGGAGATAGGTGCGGATGGATGGATGGGTGGCAGGGGCAGGCTGGAGATAGGTGCGGATGGATGGATGGGTGGCAGGGGCAGGCTAGAGATATGTGAAGATGGAGGGATGAGTGGCAGGGGCAGGCTGGAGATAGGTGCGGATGGATGGATGGGTGGCAGGGGCAGGCTGGAGATAGGTGTGGATGGATGGATGGATGGGTGGCAGGGGCAGGCTGGAGATAGGTGTGGATGGATGGATGGGTGGCAGGAGCAGGCTAGAGATAGGTGAAGATGGAGGGATGGGTGGCAGGGGCAGGCTGGAGATAGGTTTGGATGGATGGATGGGTGGCAGGAGCAGGCTAGAGATAGGTGAAGATGGAGGGATGGGTGGCAGGGGCAGGCTGGAGATAGGTGCGGATGGATGGATGAGTGGCAGGGGCAGGCTGGAGATAGGTGCGGATGGATGGATGGGTGGCAGGGGCAGGCTGGAGATAGGTGTGGATGGATGGATGGGTGGCAGGAGCAGGCTAGAGATAGGTGAAGATGGAGGGATGGGTGGCAGGGGCAGGCTGGAGATAGGTGCGGATGGATGGATGAGTGGCAGGGGCAGGCTAGAGATAGGTGCGGATGGATGGATGGGTGGCAGGGGCAGGCTGGAGATAGGTGTGGATGGATGGATGGGTGGCAGGAGCAGGCTAGAGATAGGTGAAGATGGAGGGATGGGTGGCAGGGGCAGGCTGGAGATAGGTGCGGATGGATGGATGGGTGGCAGGGGCAGGCTGGAGATAGGTGTGGATGGATGGATGGGTGGCAGGGGCAGGCTGGAGATAGGTGTGGATGGATGGATGGGTGGCAGGGGCAGGCTGGAGATAGGTGTGGATGGATGGATGGGTGGCAGGAGCAGGCTAGAGATAGGTGTGGATGGATGGATGGGTGGCAGGAGCAGGCTAGAGATAGGTGAAGATGGAGGGATGGGTGGCAGGGGCAGGTTGGAGATAGGTGCGGATGGATGGATGGGTGGCAGGGGCAGGCTGGAGATAGGTGCGGATGGATGGATGGGTGGCAGGGGCAGGCTGGAGATAGGTGTGGATGGATGGATGGGTGGCAGGAGCAGGCTAGAGATAGGTGAAGATGGAGGGATGGGTGGCAGGGGCAGGCTGGAGATAGGTGCGGATGGATGGATGGGTGGCAGGCTGGAGATAGGTGTGGATGGATGGATGGGTGGCAGGGTGGGGATAGGTGCGCAAATGAGTCCAGTCAGGCCCCCTCTAACAGCGCGCAGCCCGCGAGGAACTTTTACAGCCAGCTGATCGGGGGGGGGGGATCGGATCGGGGGTTGGGGATGCTGGCGGATCGGCGACAGTGAGCCCCGAACCCCCCACCCCCCCCCCCGATCAGCTGGCTGTCGTCGGTCTTTCTGGGTTCCTGGGTGTGCGAGGGCGGACAACGGTGTGGATGGATGGATGGGTGGCAGGGTGGGGATAGGTGCGCAAATGAGTCCAGTCAGGCCCCCTCTAACAATGCGCAGCCCGCGAGGAACTTTTACAGCCAGCTGATCGGGGGGGGGATCGGATCGGGGTTGGGGATGCTGGCGGATCGGCAACCATGACCCCCGAAAGCCCCCGCCCCCCCCGATCAGCTGGCTGTCGTCGGTCTTTCTGGGTTCCTGGGTGTGCGAGGGCGGACAACGGCCGATTGGACCGGCCTGTCAGTCCGCCCCTGCTGACACCGATCAGAGTACAGCCACCCACCCCCCCAACAAAAAATCACTGACCCCACACACTCCCCCACACCCCCACCCACACACACACACACACACCTACCTCCGAGCCGGCGAACAAAGAGGAGACCGCAAGACCGCAAGTTGTTTTTAAAGTGGTGGCACCGGCTGATGACAACAGCCGTGCGCCCCTCTTCGGATTGGTCCACCGACGATCTGGTGACTGGGGTGAGGTCAGGGTCACCTCCAGATGACCCCCCCATGACCCTTCTACACTGTGGAGGCGGGATCCAGGCTGTTTTCGACCGTTGATCGTCAGGAGGTGAGTTACAGTGCAGCCCGTAACACCTACGTGCTTGGCACTTAACGCCCAGCCAAGCCAGCACGTAGGTGTTACGGGCTTGGCAATAAAAGGGTTAAAGAGACACTGGAGTTGGCTGCAGGAGTCCAAAAATTGGATGAATCACACCCTGGAGTTGCAAGCAGCAGCAGCAGGAGCCCAAACATGAATTGAAAGAGACACTGGAGTTGGCTACAGGAGGCCAAAAATTGGATGAATCACACCCTGGAGTTGCAAGCAGCAGCAGGAGCCCAAACATTACTTTAAAGAGACACTGGAGTTCCCTGCAGGAGGCCAAAAATTGGATGAACCACACCATGGAGTGGCAAGCAGCAGCAGCAGGAGCCGAAACATAGCTTGAAAGAGAGACTGGAGTTGGCTGCAGGAGCCCAAAAATTGGATAAATCACACCCTGGAGTTGCAAGCAGCAGCAGGAGCCCAAACATAGCTTGAAAGAGACACTGGAGTTGGCTGCAGGAGGCCAAAAATTGGATGAATCACACCCTGGAGTTGCAAGCAGCAGCAGGAGCACAAACATTACGTGAAAGAGACACTGGAGTTGGCTGCAGGAGCCCAAAAATTGGATGAATCACACACTGGAGTTGCAAGCAGCAGCAGCAGGATCCCAAACATAGCTTGAAAGAGACACTGGAGTTGGCTGCTGGAGCCCAAAAATTGGATGAATCACACCCTGGAGTTGCAAGCAGCAGCAGCAGCAGCAGGAGCCCAAACATTGCTTGAAAGAGACACTGGAGTTGGCTGCAGGAGCCCAAAAATTGGATGAATCAAACCCTGGATTTGCAAGCAGCAGCAGCAGCTGCTGCAGGAGCCCAAACATTGCTTGAAAGAGACACTGGAGTTGGCTGCAGGAGCCCAAAAATTGGATGAATCACACCCTGGAGTTGCAAGCAGCAGCAGCAGGAGCCCAAACATAGCTTGAAAGAGACACTGGAGTTGGCTGCAGGTGCCCAAAAATTGGATGAATCACACCCTGGAGTTGCAAGCAGCAGCAGCAGGGGCGCAAACATTGCGTGAAAGAGACATTGGAGTTGGCTGCAGGAGCCCAAAAATTGGATGAATCACACCCTGGAGTTGCAAGCAGCAGGAGCCCAAACATAGCTTGAAAGAGACACTGGAGTTGGCTGCACGAGCCCAAAAATTGGATGAATCACACCCTGGAGTTGCAAGCAGCAGCACAAGCACAAACATAACTTTAAAGAGACACTGGATTAGGCGGCAGGAGCCCAAAAATTGGATGAATCACACCCTGGAGTTGCAAGCAGCAGCAGGAGCACAAACATTGCGTGAAAGAGACACTGAAGTTGGCTGCAGGAGCCCAAAAATTGGATGAATCACACACTGGAGTTGCAAGCAGCAGCAGCAGGATCCCAAACATGGCTTGAAAGAGACACTGGAGTTGGCTGCTGGAGCCCAAAAATTGGATGAATCAAACCCTGGAGTTGCAAGCAGCAGCAGCAGCAGCAGGAGCCCAAACATTGCTTGAAAGAGACACTGGAGTTGGCTGCAGGAGCCCAAAAATTAGATGAATCACACCCTGGAGTTGCAAGCAGCAGCAGCAAGAGCCCAAACATAGCTTGAAAGAGACACTGGAGTTGGCTGCAGGTGCCCAAAAATTGGATTAATCACACCCTGGAGTTGCAAGCAGCAGCAGGAGCACAAACATTACTTTAAAGAGACACTGGAGTTGGCTGCAGGAGCCCAAAAGTTGGATGAATCACACCCTGTAGTTGCAAGCAGCAGCACAAGCACAAACATAACTGGAAATAGACACTGGAGTTGGCTGCAGGAGCCCAAAAATTGGATGAAACACACCCTGGAGTTGCAAGCAGCAGCAGCAGCAGGAGCCCAAACATTGCTTGAAAGAGACACTGGAGTTGGCTGCAGGAGCCAAAAAATTGGATGAATCACACCCTGGAGTTGCAAGCAGCAGCAGCAGGAACCCAAACATAGCTTGAAAGAGACACTGGAGTTGGCTGCAGGTTCCCAAAAATGTAATGAATCACACCCTGGAGTTGCAAGCAGCAGCAGAAGGAGCCCAAACATAGCTTGAAAGAGACACTGGAGTTGGCTGCAGGAGCCCAAAAATTGGATGAATCACACCCTGGCGTTGCAAGCAGCAGCAGCAGGAGCCCGAACATTGCTTGAAAGAGACACTGGGGTTGGTTGCAGGAGCCCAAAAATTGTTTGAATCACACCCTGGAGTTGCAAGCAGCAGCAGGAGCCCAAACATAGCTTGGAAGAGACACTGGAGTTGGCTGCAGGAGGCCAAAAATTGGATGAATCACACACTGGAGTTGCAAGCAGCAGCAGCAGCAGGAGCCCAAACATAGCTTGAAAGAGACACTGGAGTTGGCTGCAGGTGCCCAAAAATTGGATGAATCACACCCTGGAATTGCAAGCAGCAGCAGCAGCAGCAGCAGGAGCTCAAACATTGCGTAAAAGACACACTGGATTAGGCTGCAGGAGCCCAAATATTGGATGAATCACACCCTGGAGTTGCAAGCAGAAGGAGCCCAAATATTGCTTGAAAGAGACACTGGAGTTGGCTGCAGGAGGCCAAAAATTGGATGAATCACACCCTGGAGTTGAAAGCAGCAGCAGGAGCACAAACATTACTTGACAGAGACACTGGGGTTGGCTGCAGGATCCCAAAAATTGGTTGAATCACACCCTGTAGTTTCAAGCAGCAGCAGGAGCGCAAACATAGCTTGAAAGAGACACTGGAGTTGGCTGCAGGAGCCCAAAAATTGGATGAATCAAACCCTGGAGTTGCAAGCAGCAGCAAGAGCAGAAACATTGCTTGAAAGAGACACTGGAGTTGGCTGCAGGAGCCCAAAAATTGGATGAATCACACACTGGAGTTGCAAGCAGCAGCAGCAGCAGGATCCCAAACATAGCTTGAAAGAGACACTGGAGTTGGCTGCTGGAGCCCAAAAATTGGATGAATCACACCCTGGAGTTGCAAGCAGCAGCAGCAGCAGGAGCCCAAACATTGCTTGAAAGAGACACTGGCGTTGGCTGCAGGAGCCCAAAAATTGGATGAATCACACCCTGGAGTTGCAAGCAGCAGCAGTAGCTGCTGCAGGAGCCCAAACATTGCTTGAAAGAGACACTGGAGTTGGCTGCAGGAGCCCAAAAATTGGATGAATCACACCCTGGAGTTGCAAGCAGCAGCAGCAGGAGCCCAAACAAAGCTTGAAAGAGACACTGGAGTTGGCTGCAGGTGCCCAAAAATTGGATGAATCACACCCTGGAGTTGCAAGCAGCAGCAGCAGCAGCAGGAGCCCAAACATTGCTTGAAAGAGACACTGGAGTTGGCTGCAGGAGCCCAAAAATTGGATGAATCACACCCTGGAGTTGCAAGCAGCAGCAGTAGCTGCTGCAAGAGCCCAAACATTGCGTGAAAGACACACTGGATTTGGCGGCAGGAGCCCAAAAATTGGATGAATCACACCCTGGAGTTGCAAGCAGCAGCAGCAGCAGGAGCCCAAACATTGCTTGAAAGAGACACTGGGGTTGGTTGCAGGAGCCCAAAAATTGGTTGAATCACACCCTGGAGTTGCAAGCAGCAGCAGGAGCCCAAACATAGCTTGAAAGAGACACTGGAGTTGGCTGCAGTAGGCCAAAAATTGGATGAATCACACCCTGGACTTGCAAGCAGCAGCAGCAGCAGGAGCCCAAACATAGCTTGAAAGAGACACTGGAGTTGGCTGCAGGTGGCCAAAAATTGGATGAATCACACCCTGGAATTGCAAGCAGCAGCAGCAGCTCAAACATTACGTAAAAGACACACTGGATTAGGCTGCAGGAGCCCAAAAATTGGATGAATCACACCCTGGAGTTGCAAGCAGCAGGAGCCCAAACATTGCTTGAAAGAGACACTGGAGTTGGCTGCAGGAGGCCAAAATTGGATGAATCACACCCTGGAGTTGCAAGCAGCAGCAGGAGCACAAACATTACTTGAAAGAGACACTGGGGTTGGCTGCAGGAGCCCAAAAATTGGTTGAATCACACCCTGTAGTTTCAAGCAGCAGCAGGAGCCCAAACATAGCTTGAAAGAGACACTGGAGTTGGCTGCAGGAGCCCAAAAATTGGATGAATCACACCCTGGAGTTGCAAGCAGCAGCAGGAGCACAAACATTGCGTGAAAGAGACACTGGAGTTGGCTGCAGGAGCCCAAAAATTGGATGAATGACACACACTGGAGTTGCAAGCAGCAGCAGCAGCAGGATCCCAAACATAGCTTGAAAGAGACACTGGAGTTTGCTGCTGGAGCCCAAAAATTGGATGAATCACACACTGGAGTTGCAAGCAGCAGCAGCAGCAGCAGGAGCCAAACATTGCTTGAAAGAGACACTGGAGTTGGCTGCAGGAGCCCAAAAATTGGATGAATCACACCCTGGAGTTGCAAGCAGCAGCAGTAGCTGCTGCAGGAGTCAAACATTGCTTGAAAGAGACACTGGAGTTGGCTGCAGGAGCCCAAAAATTGGATGAATCACACCCTGGAGTTGCAAGCAGCAGGAGCCCAAACAAAGCTTGAAAGAGACACTGGAGTTGGCTGCAGGTGCCCAAAAATTGGATGAATCACACCCTGGAGTTGCAAGCAGCAGCAGGAGCCCAAACATTGCTTGAAAGAGACACTGGAGTTGGCTGCAGGAGCCCAAAAATTGGATGAATCACACCCTGGAGTTGCAAGCAGCAGAAGCAGCTGCTGCAGGAGCCCAAACATAGCTTGAAAGAGACACTGGAGTTGGCTGCAGGTGGCCAAAAATTGGATGAATCACACCCTGGAGTTGCAAGCAGCAGCAGTAGCTGCTGCAAGAGCCCAAACATTGCGTGAAAGACACACTGGATTTGGCGGCAGGAGCCCAAAAATTGGATGAATCACACCCTGGAGTTGCAAGCAGCAGCAGCAGCAGGAGCCCAAACATTGCTTGAAAGAGACACTGGGGTTGGTTGCAGGAGCCCAAAAATTGGTTGAATCACACCCTGGAGTTGCAAGCAGCAGCAGGAGCCCAAACATAGCTTGAAAGAGACACTGGAGTTGGCTGCAGTAGGCCAAAAATTGGATGAATCACACCCTGGACTTGCAAGCAGCAGCAGCAGCAGGAGCCCAAACATAGCTTGAAAGAGACACTGGAGTTGGCTGCAGGTGGCCAAAAATTGGATGAATCACACCCTGGAATTGCAAGCAGCAGCAGCAGCAGCAGCTCAAACATTACGTAAAAGACACACTGGATTAGGCTGCAGGAGCCCAAAAATTGGATGAATCACACCCTGGAGTTGCAAGCAGCAGGAGCCCAAACATTGCTTGAAAGAGACACTGGAGTTGGCTGCAGGAGGCCAAAATTGGATGAATCACACCCTGGAGTTGCAAGCAGCAGCAGGAGCACAAACATTACTTGAAAGAGACACTGGGGTTGGCTGCAGGAGCCCAAAAATTGGTTGAATCACACCCTGTAGTTTCAAGCAGCAGCAAGAGCCCAAACATAGCTTGAAAGAGACACTGGAGTTGGCTGCAGGAGCCCAAAAATTGGATGAATCACACCCTGGAGTTGCAAGCAGCAGCAGGAGCACAAACATTGCGTGAAAGAGACACTGGAGTTGGCTGCAGGAGCCCAAAAATTGGATGAATGACACACACTGGAGTTGCAAGCAGCAGCAGCAGCAGGAGCCCAAACATAGCTTGAAAGAGACACTGGAGTTGGCTGCAGTAGGCCAAAAATTGGATGAATCACACCCTGGACTTGCAAGCAGCAGCAGCAGCAGGAGCCCAAACATAGCTTGAAAGAGACACTGGAGTTGGCTGCAGGTGGCCAAAAATTGGATGAATCACACCCTGGAATTGCAAGCAGCAGCAGCAGCTCAAACATTACGTAAAAGACACACTGGATTAGGCTGCAGGAGCCCAAAAATTGGATGAATCACACCCTGGAGTTGCAAGCAGCAGGAGCCCAAACATTGCTTGAAAGAGACACTGGAGTTGGCTGCAGGAGGCCAAAATTGGATGAATCACACCCTGGAGTTGCAAGCAGCAGCAGGAGCACAAACATTACTTGAAAGAGACACTGGGGTTGGCTGCAGGAGCCCAAAAATTGGTTGAATCACACCCTGTAGTTTCAAGCAGCAGCAGGAGCCCAAACATAGCTTGAAAGAGACACTGGAGTTGGCTGCAGGAGCCCAAAAATTGGATGAATCACACCCTGGAGTTGCAAGCAGCAGCAGGAGCACAAACATTGCGTGAAAGAGACACTGGAGTTGGCTGCAGGAGCCCAAAAATTGGATGAATGACACACACTGGAGTTGCAAGCAGCAGCAGCAGCAGGATCCCAAACATAGCTTGAAAGAGACACTGGAGTTTGCTGCTGGAGCCCAAAAATTGGATGAATCACACACTGGAGTTGCAAGCAGCAGCAGCAGCAGCAGGAGCCAAACATTGCTTGAAAGAGACACTGGAGTTGGCTGCAGGAGCCCAAAAATTGGATGAATCACACCCTGGAGTTGCAAGCAGCAGCAGTAGCTGCTGCAGGAGTCAAACATTGCTTGAAAGAGACACTGGAGTTGGCTGCAGGAGCCCAAAAATTGGATGAATCACACCCTGGAGTTGCAAGCAGCAGGAGCCCAAACAAAGCTTGAAAGAGACACTGGAGTTGGCTGCAGGTGCCCAAAAATTGGATGAATCACACCCTGGAGTTGCAAGCAGCAGCAGGAGCCCAAACATTGCTTGAAAGAGACACTGGAGTTGGCTGCAGGAGCCCAAAAATTGGATGAATCACACCCTGGAGTTGCAAGCAGCAGAAGCAGCTGCTGCAGGAGCCCAAACATAGCTTGAAAGAGACACTGGAGTTGGCTGCAGGTGGCCAAAAATTGGATGAATCACACCCTGGAGTTGCAAGCAGCAGCAGTAGCTGCTGCAAGAGCCCAAACATTGCGTGAAAGACACACTGGATTTGGCGGCAGGAGCCCAAAAATTGGATGAATCACACCCTGGAGTTGCAAGCAGCAGCAGCAGCAGGAGCCCAAACATTGCTTGAAAGAGACACTGGGGTTGGTTGCAGGAGCCCAAAAATTGGTTGAATCACACCCTGGAGTTGCAAGCAGCAGCAGGAGCCCAAACATAGCTTGAAAGAGACACTGGAGTTGGCTGCAGTAGGCCAAAAATTGGATGAATCACACCCTGGACTTGCAAGCAGCAGCAGCAGCAGGAGCCCAAACATAGCTTGAAAGAGACACTGGAGTTGGCTGCAGGTGGCCAAAAATTGGATGAATCACACCCTGGAATTGCAAGCAGCAGCAGCAGCAGCAGCTCAAACATTACGTAAAAGACACACTGGATTAGGCTGCAGGAGCCCAAAAATTGGATGAATCACACCCTGGAGTTGCAAGCAGCAGGAGCCCAAACATTGCTTGAAAGAGACACTGGAGTTGGCTGCAGGAGGCCAAAATTGGATGAATCACACCCTGGAGTTGCAAGCAGCAGCAGGAGCACAAACATTACTTGAAAGAGACACTGGGGTTGGCTGCAGGAGCCCAAAAATTGGTTGAATCACACCCTGTAGTTTCAAGCAGCAGCAAGAGCCCAAACATAGCTTGAAAGAGACACTGGAGTTGGCTGCAGGAGCCCAAAAATTGGATGAATCACACCCTGGAGTTGCAAGCAGCAGCAGGAGCACAAACATTGCGTGAAAGAGACACTGGAGTTGGCTGCAGGAGCCCAAAAATTGGATGAATGACACACACTGGAGTTGCAAGCAGCAGCAGCAGCAGGATCCCAAACATAGCTTGAAAGAGACACTGGAGTTTGCTGCTGGAGCCCAAAAATTGGATGAATCACACACTGGAGTTGCAAGCAGCAGCAGCAGCAGCAGGAGCCAAACATTGCTTGAAAGAGACACTGGAGTTGGCTGCAGGAGCCCAAAAATTGGATGAATCACACCCTGGAGTTGCAAGCAGCAGCAGTAGCTGCTGCAGGAGTCAAACATTGCTTGAAAGAGACACTGGAGTTGGCTGCAGGAGCCCAAAAATTGGATGAATCACACCCTGGAGTTGCAAGCAGCAGGAGCCCAAACAAAGCTTGAAAGAGACACTGGAGTTGGCTGCAGGTGCCCAAAAATTGGATGAATCACACCCTGGAGTTGCAAGCAGCAGCAGGAGCCCAAACATTGCTTGAAAGAGACACTGGAGTTGGCTGCAGGAGCCCAAAAATTGGATGAATCACACCCTGGAGTTGCAAGCAGCAGAAGCAGCTGCTGCAGGAGCCCAAACATTGCTTGAAAGAGACACTGGAGTTAGCTGCAGGAGCCCAAAAATTGGATGAATCACACCCTGGAGTTGCAAGCAGCAGCAGCAGCAGGAGCCCAAACATAGCTTGAAAGAGACACTGGAGTTGGCTGCAGGTGCCCAAAAATTGGATGAATCACACCCTGGAGTTGCAAGCAGCAGCAGGAGCGCAAACATTGCGTGAAAGAGACATTGGGGTTGGCTGCAGGAGCCCAAAAATTGGATGAATCACACCCTGGAGTTGCAAGCAGCAGCAGCAGGAGCCCACACATAGCTTGAAAGATACACTGGAGTTGGCTGCACGAGCCCAAAAATCGGATGAATCACACCCTGGAGTTGCAAGCAGCAGCACAAGCACAAACATAACTTTAAAGAGACACTGGAGTTGGCTGCAGGAGCCCAAAAATTGGATGAATCACACCCTGGAGTTGCAAGCAGCAGCAGGAGCGCAAACATTACTTGAAAGAGACACTGGGGTTGGCTGCAGGAGCCCAAAAATTGGTTGAATCACACCCTGTAGTTTCAAGCAGCAGCAGGAGCCCAAACATAGCTTGAAAGAGACACTGGAGTTGGCTGCAGGAGCCCAAAAATTGGATGAATTACACCCTGGAGTTGCAAGCAGCAGCAGGAGCAAAAACATTGCGTGAAAGAGACACTGGAGTTGGCTGCAGGAGCCCAAAAATTGGACGAATCACACACTGGAGTTGCAAGCAGCAGCAGCAGCAGGATCCCAAACATAGCTTGAAAGAGACACTGGAGTTGGCTGCTGGAGCCCAAAAATTGGATGAATCACACCCTGGAGTTGCAAGCAGCAGCAGCAGCAGGAGCCCAAACATTCCTTGAAAGAGACACTGGAGATGGCTGCAGGAGCCCAAAAATTGGATGAATCACACCCTGGAGTTGCAAGCAGCAGCAGTAGCTGCTGCAGGAGCCAAAACATTTCTTGAAAGAGACACTGGAGTTGGCTGCAGGAGCCCAAAAATTGGATGAATCACACCCTGGAGTTTCAAGCAGCAGCAGCAGCAGCAGGAGCTCAAACATTGCGTAAAAGACACACTGGATTAGGCTGCAGGAGCCCAAAAATTGGATGAATCACACCCTGGAGTTGCAAGCAGCAGGAGCCCAAACATTGCTTGAAAGAGACACTGGAGTTGGCTGCAGGAGCCCAAAAATTGGATGAATCACACCCTGGAGTTGCAAGCAGCAGCAGGAGCACAAACATTACTTGAAAGAGACAATGGGGTTGGCTGCAGGAGCCCAAAAATTGGTTGAATCACCACCCTGTAGTTTCAAGCAGCAGCAGGAGCCCAAACATAGCTTGAAAGAGACACTGGAGTTGGCTGCAGGAGCCCAAAAATTGGATGAATGAAACACACTGGAGTTGCAAGCAGCAGCAGCAGCAGGATCCCAAACATAGCTTGAAAGAGACACTGGAGTTTGCTGCTGGAGCCCAAAAATTGGATGAATCACACCCTGGAGTTGCAAGCAGCAGCAGCAGCAGCAGGAGCCCAAACATTGCTTGAAAGAGACACTGGAGTTGGCTGCAGGAGGCCAAAAATTGGATGAATCCCACACTGGAGTTGCAAGCAGCAGCAGCAGCAGCAGGAGCCCAGACATAGTTTGAAAGAGACACTGGAGTTGGCTGCAGGTGACCAAAAATTGGATGAATCACACCCTGGAATTGCAAGCAGCAGCAGCAGCACCAGGAGCTCAAATATTGCGTAAAAGACACACTGGATTAGGCTGCAGGAGCCCAAAAATTGGATGAATCACACCCTGGAGTTGCAAGCAGCAGGAGCCCAAACATTGCTTGAAAGAGACACTGGAGTTGGCTGCAGGAGGCCAAAAATTGGATGAATCACACCCTGGAGTTGCAAGCAGCAGCAGGAGCACAAACATTACTTGAAAGAGACACTGGGGTTGGCTGCAGGAGCCCAAAAATTGGTTGAATTACACCCTGTAGTTTCAAGCAGCAGCAGGAGCCCAAACATAGCTTGAAAGAGACACTGGAGTTCGCTGCAGGAGCCCAAAAATTGGATGAATCACACCCTGGAGTTGCAAGCAGCAGCAGGAGCAAAAACATTGCGTGAAAGAGACACTGGAGTTGGCTGCAGGAGCCCAAAAATTGGACGAATCACACACTGGAGTTGCAAGCAGCAGAAGCAGCAGGATCCCAAGCATAGCTTGAAAAAGACACTGGAGTTGGCTGCTGGAGCCCAGAAATTGGATGAATCACACCCTGGAGTTGCAAGCAGCAGCAGCAGCAGCAGGAGCCCAGACATTGCTTGAAAGAGACACTGGAGATGGCTGCAGGAGCCCAAAAATTGGATGAATCACACCCTGGAGTTGCAAGCAGCAGCAGCAGCAGGAGCCCAGACATTGCTTGAAAGAGACACTGGAGATGGCTGCAGGAGCCCAAAAATTGGATGAATCACACCCTAGAGTTGCAAGCAGCAGCACAAGCACAAACATAAATGGAAAGAGACACTGGAGTTGGCTGCAGGAGCCCAAAAATTGGATGAAACACTCCCTGGAGTTGCAAGCAGCAGCAGCAGGAGCTCAAACATTGCGTGAAAGACACACTGGATTTGGCGGCAGTAGCCCAAAAGTTGGATGAATCACACCCTGGAGTTGCAAGCAGCAGCAGCAGGAGCCCAAACATTGCTTGAAAGAGACACTGGGGTTGGTTGCAGGAGCCCAAAAATTGGTTGAATCACACCCTGGAGTTGCAAGCAGCAGCAGGAGCCCAAACATTGCTTGAAAGAGACACTGGAGTTGGCTGCAGGAGGCCAAAAATTGGATGAATCCCACACTGGAGTTGCAAGCAGCAGCAGCAGCAGCAGGAGCCCAGACATAGTTTGAAAGAGACACTGGAGTTGGCTGCAGGTGACCAAAAATTGGATGAATCACACCCTGGAATTGCAAGCAGCAGCAGCAGCAGCACCAGGAGCTCAAATATTGCGTAAAAGACACACTGGATTAGGCTGCAGGAGCCCAAAAATTGGATGAATCACACCCTGGAGTTGCAAGCAGCAGGAGCCCAAACATTGCTTGAAAGAGACACTGGAGTTGGCTGCAGGAGGCCAAAAATTGGATGAATCACACCCTGGAGTTGCAAGCAGCAGCAGGAGCACAAACATTACTTGAAAGAGACACTGGGGTTGGCTGCAGGAGCCCAAAAATTGGTTGAATTACACCCTGTAGTTTCAAGCAGCAGCAGGAGCCCAAACATAGCTTGAAAGAGACACTGGAGTTTGCTGCTGGAGCCCAAAAATTGGATGAATCACACCCTGGAGTTGCAAGCAGCAGCAGCAGCAGCAGGAGCCCAAACATTGCTTGAAAGAGACACTGGAGTTGGCTGCAGTAGGCCAAAAATTGGATGAATCACACCCTGGACTTGCAAGCAGCAGCAGCAGCAGGAGCCCAAACATAGCTTGAAAGAGACACTGGAGTTGGCTGCAGGTGGCCAAAAATTGGATGAATCACACCCTGGAGTTGCAAGCAGCAGCAGTAGCTGCTGCAAGAGCCCAAACATTGCGTGAAAGACACACTGGATTTGGCGGCAGGAGCCCAAAAATTGGATGAATCACACCCTGGAGTTGCAAGCAGCAGCAGCAGCAGGAGCCCAAACATTGCTTGAAAGAGACACTGGGGTTGGTTGCAGGAGCCCAAAAATTGGTTGAATCACACCCTGGAGTTGCAAGCAGCAGCAGGAGCCCAAACATAGCTTGAAAGAGACACTGGAGTTGGCTGCAGTAGGCCAAAAATTGGATGAATCACACCCTGGACTTGCAAGCAGCAGCAGCAGCAGGAGCCCAAACATAGCTTGAAAGAGACACTGGAGTTGGCTGCAGGTGGCCAAAAATTGGATGAATCACACCCTGGAATTGCAAGCAGCAGCAGCAGCAGCAGCTCAAACATTACGTAAAAGACACACTGGATTAGGCTGCAGGAGCCCAAAAATTGGATGAATCACACCCTGGAGTTGCAAGCAGCAGGAGCCCAAACATTGCTTGAAAGAGACACTGGAGTTGGCTGCAGGAGGCCAAAATTGGATGAATCACACCCTGGAGTTGCAAGCAGCAGCAGGAGCACAAACATTACTTGAAAGAGACACTGGGGTTGGCTGCAGGAGCCCAAAAATTGGTTGAATCACACCCTGTAGTTTCAAGCAGCAGCAAGAGCCCAAACATAGCTTGAAAGAGACACTGGAGTTGGCTGCAGGAGCCCAAAAATTGGATGAATCACACCCTGGAGTTGCAAGCAGCAGCAGGAGCACAAACATTGCGTGAAAGAGACACTGGAGTTGGCTGCAGGAGCCCAAAAATTGGATGAATGACACACACTGGAGTTGCAAGCAGCAGCAGCAGCAGGATCCCAAACATAGCTTGAAAGAGACACTGGAGTTTGCTGCTGGAGCCCAAAAATTGGATGAATCACACACTGGAGTTGCAAGCAGCAGCAGCAGCAGCAGGAGCCAAACATTGCTTGAAAGAGACACTGGAGTTGGCTGCAGGAGCCCAAAAATTGGATGAATCACACCCTGGAGTTGCAAGCAGCAGCAGTAGCTGCTGCAGGAGTCAAACATTGCTTGAAAGAGACACTGGAGTTGGCTGCAGGAGCCCAAAAATTGGATGAATCACACCCTGGAGTTGCAAGCAGCAGGAGCCCAAACAAAGCTTGAAAGAGACACTGGAGTTGGCTGCAGGTGCCCAAAAATTGGATGAATCACACCCTGGAGTTGCAAGCAGCAGCAGGAGCCCAAACATTGCTTGAAAGAGACACTGGAGTTGGCTGCAGGAGCCCAAAAATTGGATGAATCACACCCTGGAGTTGCAAGCAGCAGAAGCAGCTGCTGCAGGAGCCCAAACATTGCTTGAAAGAGACACTGGAGTTAGCTGCAGGAGCCCAAAAATTGGATGAATCACACCCTGGAGTTGCAAGCAGCAGCAGCAGCAGGAGCCCAAACATAGCTTGAAAGAGACACTGGAGTTGGCTGCAGGTGCCCAAAAATTGGATGAATCACACCCTGGAGTTGCAAGCAGCAGCAGGAGCGCAAACATTGCGTGAAAGAGACATTGGGGTTGGCTGCAGGAGCCCAAAAATTGGATGAATCACACCCTGGAGTTGCAAGCAGCAGCAGCAGGAGCCCACACATAGCTTGAAAGATACACTGGAGTTGGCTGCACGAGCCCAAAAATCGGATGAATCACACCCTGGAGTTGCAAGCAGCAGCACAAGCACAAACATAACTTTAAAGAGACACTGGAGTTGGCTGCAGGAGCCCAAAAATTGGATGAATCACACCCTGGAGTTGCAAGCAGCAGCAGGAGCGCAAACATTACTTGAAAGAGACACTGGGTTTGGCTGCAGGAGCCCAAAAATTGGTTGAATCACACCCTGTAGTTTCAAGCAGCAGCAAGAGCCCAAACATAGCTTGAAAGAGACACTGGAGTTGGCTGCAGGAGCCCAAAAATTGGATGAATTACACCCTGGAGTTGCAAGCAGCAGCAGGAGCAAAAACATTGCGTGAAAGAGACACTGGAGTTGGCTGCAGGAGCCCAAAAATTGGACGAATCACACACTGGAGTTGCAAGCAGCAGCAGCAGCAGGATCCCAAACATAGCTTGAAAGAGACACTGGAGTTGGCTGCTGGAGCCCAAAAATTGGATGAATCACACCCTGGAGTTGCAAGCAGCAGCAGCAGCAGGAGCCCAAACATTCCTTGAAAGAGACACTGGAGATGGCTGCAGGAGCCCAAAAATTGGATGAATCACACCCTGGAGTTGCAAGCAGCAGCAGTAGCTGCTGCAGGAGCCAAAACATTTCTTGAAAGAGACACTGGAGTTGGCTGCAGGAGCCCAAAAATTGGATGAATCACACCCTGGAGTTTCAAGCAGCAGCAGCAGCAGCAGGAGCTCAAACATTGCGTAAAAGACACACTGGATTAGGCTGCAGGAGCCCAAAAATTGGATGAATCACACCCTGGAGTTGCAAGCAGCAGGAGCCCAAACATTGCTTGAAAGAGACACTGGAGTTGGCTGCAGGAGCCCAAAAATTGGATGAATCACACCCTGGAGTTGCAAGCAGCAGCAGGAGCACAAACATTACTTGAAAGAGACAATGGGGTTGGCTGCAGGAGCCCAAAAATTGGTTGAATCACCACCCTGTAGTTTCAAGCAGCAGCAGGAGCCCAAACATAGCTTGAAAGAGACACTGGAGTTGGCTGCAGGAGCCCAAAAATTGGATGAATGAAACACACTGGAGTTGCAAGCAGCAGCAGCAGCAGGATCCCAAACATAGCTTGAAAGAGACACTGGAGTTTGCTGCTGGAGCCCAAAAATTGGATGAATCACACCCTGGAGTTGCAAGCAGCAGCAGCAGCAGCAGGAGCCCAAACATTGCTTGAAAGAGACACTGGAGTTGGCTGCAGGAGCCCAAAAATTGGATGAATCACACCCTGGAGTTGCAAGCAGCAGCAGTAGCTGCTGCAGGAGCCAAACATTGCTTGAAAGAGACACTGGAGTTGGCTGCAGGAGCCCAAAAATTGGATGAATCCCACCCTGGAGTTGCAAGCAGCAGCAGCAGGAGCCCAAACAAAGCTTGAAAGAGACACTGGAGTTGGCTGCAGGAGCCCAAAAATTGGATGAATCACACCCTGGAGTTGCAAGCAGCAGAAGCAGCTGCTGCAGGAGCCCAAACATTGCTTGAAAGAGACACTGGAGTTGGCTGCAGGAGCCCAAAAATTGGATGAATCACACCCTGGAGTTGCAAGCAGCAGCAGCAGCAGGAGCCCAAACATAGCTTGAAAGAGACACTGGAGTTGGCTGCAGGTGCCCAAAAATTGGATGAATCACACCCTGGAGTTGCAAGCAGCAGCAGGAGCGCAAACATTGCGTGAAAGAGACATTGGGGTTGGCTGCAGGAGCCCAAAAATTGGATGAATCACACCCTGGAGTTGCAAGCAGCAGCAGCAGGAGCCCACACATAGCTTGAAATATACACTGGAGTTGGCTGCACGAGCCCAAAAATCGGATGAATCACACCCTGGAGTTGCAAGCAGCAGCAGCAGGAGCCCAAACAAAGCTTGAAAGAGACACTGGAGTTGGCTGCAGGTGCCCAAAAATTGGATGAATCACACCCTGGAGTTGCAAGCAGCAGCAGCAGCAGCAGGAGCCCAAACATTGCTTGAAAGAGACACTGGAGTTGGCTGCAGGAGCCCAAAAATTGGATGAATCACACCCTGGAGTTGCAAGCAGCAGCAGTAGCTGCTGCAAGAGCCCAAACATTGCGTGAAAGACACACTGGATTTGGCGGCAGGAGCCCAAAAATTGGATGAATCACACCCTGGAGTTGCAAGCAGCAGCAGCAGCAGGAGCCCAAACATTGCTTGAAAGAGACACTGGGGTTGGTTGCAGGAGCCCAAAAATTGGTTGAATCACACCCTGGAGTTGCAAGCAGCAGCAGGAGCCCAAACATAGCTTGAAAGAGACACTGGAGTTGGCTGCAGTAGGCCAAAAATTGGATGAATCACACCCTGGACTTGCAAGCAGCAGCAGCAGCAGGAGCCCAAACATAGCTTGAAAGAGACACTGGAGTTGGCTGCAGGTGGCCAAAAATTGGATGAATCACACCCTGGAATTGCAAGCAGCAGCAGCAGCTCAAACATTACGTAAAAGACACACTGGATTAGGCTGCAGGAGCCCAAAAATTGGATGAATCACACCCTGGAGTTGCAAGCAGCAGGAGCCCAAACATTGCTTGAAAGAGACACTGGAGTTGGCTGCAGGAGGCCAAAATTGGATGAATCACACCCTGGAGTTGCAAGCAGCAGCAGGAGCACAAACATTACTTGAAAGAGACACTGGGGTTGGCTGCAGGAGCCCAAAAATTGGTTGAATCACACCCTGTAGTTTCAAGCAGCAGCAGGAGCCCAAACATAGCTTGAAAGAGACACTGGAGTTGGCTGCAGGAGCCCAAAAATTGGATGAATCACACCCTGGAGTTGCAAGCAGCAGCAGGAGCACAAACATTGCGTGAAAGAGACACTGGAGTTGGCTGCAGGAGCCCAAAAATTGGATGAATGACACACACTGGAGTTGCAAGCAGCAGCAGCAGCAGGATCCCAAACATAGCTTGAAAGAGACACTGGAGTTTGCTGCTGGAGCCCAAAAATTGGATGAATCACACACTGGAGTTGCAAGCAGCAGCAGCAGCAGCAGGAGCCAAACATTGCTTGAAAGAGACACTGGAGTTGGCTGCAGGAGCCCAAAAATTGGATGAATCACACCCTGGAGTTGCAAGCAGCAGCAGTAGCTGCTGCAGGAGTCAAACATTGCTTGAAAGAGACACTGGAGTTGGCTGCAGGAGCCCAAAAATTGGATGAATCACACCCTGGAGTTGCAAGCAGCAGGAGCCCAAACAAAGCTTGAAAGAGACACTGGAGTTGGCTGCAGGTGCCCAAAAATTGGATGAATCACACCCTGGAGTTGCAAGCAGCAGCAGGAGCCCAAACATTGCTTGAAAGAGACACTGGAGTTGGCTGCAGGAGCCCAAAAATTGGATGAATCACACCCTGGAGTTGCAAGCAGCAGAAGCAGCTGCTGCAGGAGCCCAAACATAGCTTGAAAGAGACACTGGAGTTGGCTGCAGGTGGCCAAAAATTGGATGAATCACACCCTGGAGTTGCAAGCAGCAGCAGTAGCTGCTGCAAGAGCCCAAACATTGCGTGAAAGACACACTGGATTTGGCGGCAGGAGCCCAAAAATTGGATGAATCACACCCTGGAGTTGCAAGCAGCAGCAGCAGCAGGAGCCCAAACATTGCTTGAAAGAGACACTGGGGTTGGTTGCAGGAGCCCAAAAATTGGTTGAATCACACCCTGGAGTTGCAAGCAGCAGCAGGAGCCCAAACATAGCTTGAAAGAGACACTGGAGTTGGCTGCAGTAGGCCAAAAATTGGATGAATCACACCCTGGACTTGCAAGCAGCAGCAGCAGCAGGAGCCCAAACATAGCTTGAAAGAGACACTGGAGTTGGCTGCAGGTGGCCAAAAATTGGATGAATCACACCCTGGAATTGCAAGCAGCAGCAGCAGCAGCAGCTCAAACATTACGTAAAAGACACACTGGATTAGGCTGCAGGAGCCCAAAAATTGGATGAATCACACCCTGGAGTTGCAAGCAGCAGGAGCCCAAACATTGCTTGAAAGAGACACTGGAGTTGGCTGCAGGAGGCCAAAATTGGATGAATCACACCCTGGAGTTGCAAGCAGCAGCAGGAGCACAAACATTACTTGAAAGAGACACTGGGGTTGGCTGCAGGAGCCCAAAAATTGGTTGAATCACACCCTGTAGTTTCAAGCAGCAGCAAGAGCCCAAACATAGCTTGAAAGAGACACTGGAGTTGGCTGCAGGAGCCCAAAAATTGGATGAATGACACACACTGGAGTTGCAAGCAGCAGCAGCAGCAGGAGCCCAAACATAGCTTGAAAGAGACACTGGAGTTGGCTGCAGTAGGCCAAAAATTGGATGAATCACACCCTGGACTTGCAAGCAGCAGCAGCAGCAGGAGCCCAAACATAGCTTGAAAGAGACACTGGAGTTGGCTGCAGGTGGCCAAAAATTGGATGAATCACACCCTGGAATTGCAAGCAGCAGCAGCAGCTCAAACATTACGTAAAAGACACACTGGATTAGGCTGCAGGAGCCCAAAAATTGGATGAATCACACCCTGGAGTTGCAAGCAGCAGGAGCCCAAACATTGCTTGAAAGAGACACTGGAGTTGGCTGCAGGAGGCCAAAATTGGATGAATCACACCCTGGAGTTGCAAGCAGCAGCAGGAGCACAAACATTACTTGAAAGAGACACTGGGGTTGGCTGCAGGAGCCCAAAAATTGGTTGAATCACACCCTGTAGTTTCAAGCAGCAGCAGGAGCCCAAACATAGCTTGAAAGAGACACTGGAGTTGGCTGCAGGAGCCCAAAAATTGGATGAATCACACCCTGGAGTTGCAAGCAGCAGCAGGAGCACAAACATTGCGTGAAAGAGACACTGGAGTTGGCTGCAGGAGCCCAAAAATTGGATGAATGACACACACTGGAGTTGCAAGCAGCAGCAGCAGCAGGATCCCAAACATAGCTTGAAAGAGACACTGGAGTTTGCTGCTGGAGCCCAAAAATTGGATGAATCACACACTGGAGTTGCAAGCAGCAGCAGCAGCAGCAGGAGCCAAACATTGCTTGAAAGAGACACTGGAGTTGGCTGCAGGAGCCCAAAAATTGGATGAATCACACCCTGGAGTTGCAAGCAGCAGCAGTAGCTGCTGCAGGAGTCAAACATTGCTTGAAAGAGACACTGGAGTTGGCTGCAGGAGCCCAAAAATTGGATGAATCACACCCTGGAGTTGCAAGCAGCAGGAGCCCAAACAAAGCTTGAAAGAGACACTGGAGTTGGCTGCAGGTGCCCAAAAATTGGATGAATCACACCCTGGAGTTGCAAGCAGCAGCAGGAGCCCAAACATTGCTTGAAAGAGACACTGGGGTTGGCTGCATGAGCCCAAAAATTGGATGAATCACACCCTGGAGTTGCAAGCAGCAGAAGCAGCTGCTGCAGGAGCCCAAACATAGCTTGAAAGAGACACTGGAGTTGGCTGCAGGTGGCCAAAAATTGGATGAATCACACCCTGGAGTTGCAAGCAGCAGCAGTAGCTGCTGCAAGAGCCCAAACATTGCGTGAAAGACACACTGGATTTGGCGGCAGGAGCCCAAAAATTGGATGAATCACACCCTGGAGTTGCAAGCAGCAGCAGCAGCAGGAGCCCAAACATTGCTTGAAAGAGACACTGGGGTTGGTTGCAGGAGCCCAAAAATTGGTTGAATCACACCCTGGAGTTGCAAGCAGCAGCAGGAGCCCAAACATAGCTTGAAAGAGACACTGGAGTTGGCTGCAGTAGGCCAAAAATTGGATGAATCACACCCTGGACTTGCAAGCAGCAGCAGCAGCAGGAGCCCAAACATAGCTTGAAAGAGACACTGGAGTTGGCTGCAGGTGGCCAAAAATTGGATGAATCACACCCTGGAATTGCAAGCAGCAGCAGCAGCAGCAGCTCAAACATTACGTAAAAGACACACTGGATTAGGCTGCAGGAGCCCAAAAATTGGATGAATCACACCCTGGAGTTGCAAGCAGCAGGAGCCCAAACATTGCTTGAAAGAGACACTGGAGTTGGCTGCAGGAGGCCAAAATTGGATGAATCACACCCTGGAGTTGCAAGCAGCAGCAGGAGCACAAACATTACTTGAAAGAGACACTGGGGTTGGCTGCAGGAGCCCAAAAATTGGTTGAATCACACCCTGTAGTTTCAAGCAGCAGCAAGAGCCCAAACATAGCTTGAAAGAGACACTGGAGTTGGCTGCAGGAGCCCAAAAATTGGATGAATCACACCCTGGAGTTGCAAGCAGCAGCAGGAGCACAAACATTGCGTGAAAGAGACACTGGAGTTGGCTGCAGGAGCCCAAAAATTGGATGAATGACACACACTGGAGTTGCAAGCAGCAGCAGCAGCAGGATCCCAAACATAGCTTGAAAGAGACACTGGAGTTTGCTGCTGGAGCCCAAAAATTGGATGAATCACACACTGGAGTTGCAAGCAGCAGCAGCAGCAGCAGGAGCCAAACATTGCTTGAAAGAGACACTGGAGTTGGCTGCAGGAGCCCAAAAATTGGATGAATCACACCCTGGAGTTGCAAGCAGCAGCAGTAGCTGCTGCAGGAGTCAAACATTGCTTGAAAGAGACACTGGAGTTGGCTGCAGGAGCCCAAAAATTGGATGAATCACACCCTGGAGTTGCAAGCAGCAGGAGCCCAAACAAAGCTTGAAAGAGACACTGGAGTTGGCTGCAGGTGCCCAAAAATTGGATGAATCACACCCTGGAGTTGCAAGCAGCAGCAGGAGCCCAAACATTGCTTGAAAGAGACACTGGAGTTGGCTGCAGGAGCCCAAAAATTGGATGAATCACACCCTGGAGTTGCAAGCAGCAGAAGCAGCTGCTGCAGGAGCCCAAACATTGCTTGAAAGAGACACTGGAGTTAGCTGCAGGAGCCCAAAAATTGGATGAATCACACCCTGGAGTTGCAAGCAGCAGCAGCAGCAGGAGCCCAAACATAGCTTGAAAGAGACACTGGAGTTGGCTGCAGGTGCCCAAAAATTGGATGAATCACACCCTGGAGTTGCAAGCAGCAGCAGGAGCGCAAACATTGCGTGAAAGAGACATTGGGGTTGGCTGCAGGAGCCCAAAAATTGGATGAATCACACCCTGGAGTTGCAAGCAGCAGCAGCAGGAGCCCACACATAGCTTGAAAGATACACTGGAGTTGGCTGCACGAGCCCAAAAATCGGATGAATCACACCCTGGAGTTGCAAGCAGCAGCACAAGCACAAACATAACTTTAAAGAGACACTGGAGTTGGCTGCAGGAGCCCAAAAATTGGATGAATCACACCCTGGAGTTGCAAGCAGCAGCAGGAGCGCAAACATTACTTGAAAGAGACACTGGGGTTGGCTGCAGGAGCCCAAAAATTGGTTGAATCACACCCTGTAGTTTCAAGCAGCAGCAGGAGCCCAAACATAGCTTGAAAGAGACACTGGAGTTGGCTGCAGGAGCCCAAAAATTGGATGAATTACACCCTGGAGTTGCAAGCAGCAGCAGGAGCAAAAACATTGCGTGAAAGAGACACTGGAGTTGGCTGCAGGAGCCCAAAAATTGGACGAATCACACACTGGAGTTGCAAGCAGCAGCAGCAGCAGGATCCCAAACATAGCTTGAAAGAGACACTGGAGTTGGCTGCTGGAGCCCAAAAATTGGATGAATCACACCCTGGAGTTGCAAGCAGCAGCAGCAGCAGGAGCCCAAACATTCCTTGAAAGAGACACTGGAGATGGCTGCAGGAGCCCAAAAATTGGATGAATCACACCCTGGAGTTGCAAGCAGCAGCAGTAGCTGCTGCAGGAGCCAAAACATTTCTTGAAAGAGACACTGGAGTTGGCTGCAGGAGCCCAAAAATTGGATGAATCACACCCTGGAGTTTCAAGCAGCAGCAGCAGCAGCAGGAGCTCAAACATTGCGTAAAAGACACACTGGATTAGGCTGCAGGAGCCCAAAAATTGGATGAATCACACCCTGGAGTTGCAAGCAGCAGGAGCCCAAACATTGCTTGAAAGAGACACTGGAGTTGGCTGCAGGAGCCCAAAAATTGGATGAATCACACCCTGGAGTTGCAAGCAGCAGCAGGAGCACAAACATTACTTGAAAGAGACAATGGGGTTGGCTGCAGGAGCCCAAAAATTGGTTGAATCACCACCCTGTAGTTTCAAGCAGCAGCAGGAGCCCAAACATAGCTTGAAAGAGACACTGGAGTTGGCTGCAGGAGCCCAAAAATTGGATGAATGAAACACACTGGAGTTGCAAGCAGCAGCAGCAGCAGGATCCCAAACATAGCTTGAAAGAGACACTGGAGTTTGCTGCTGGAGCCCAAAAATTGGATGAATCACACCCTGGAGTTGCAAGCAGCAGCAGCAGCAGCAGGAGCCCAAACATTGCTTGAAAGAGACACTGGAGTTGGCTGCAGGAGGCCAAAAATTGGATGAATCCCACACTGGAGTTGCAAGCAGCAGCAGCAGCAGCAGGAGCCCAGACATAGTTTGAAAGAGACACTGGAGTTGGCTGCAGGTGACCAAAAATTGGATGAATCACACCCTGGAATTGCAAGCAGCAGCAGCAGCAGCACCAGGAGCTCAAATATTGCGTAAAAGACACACTGGATTAGGCTGCAGGAGCCCAAAAATTGGATGAATCACACCCTGGAGTTGCAAGCAGCAGGAGCCCAAACATTGCTTGAAAGAGACACTGGAGTTGGCTGCAGGAGGCCAAAAATTGGATGAATCACACCCTGGAGTTGCAAGCAGCAGCAGGAGCACAAACATTACTTGAAAGAGACACTGGGGTTGGCTGCAGGAGCCCAAAAATTGGTTGAATTACACCCTGTAGTTTCAAGCAGCAGCAGGAGCCCAAACATAGCTTGAAAGAGACACTGGAGTTCGCTGCAGGAGCCCAAAAATTGGATGAATCACACCCTGGAGTTGCAAGCAGCAGCAGGAGCAAAAACATTGCGTGAAAGAGACACTGGAGTTGGCTGCAGGAGCCCAAAAATTGGACGAATCACACACTGGAGTTGCAAGCAGCAGAAGCAGCAGGATCCCAAGCATAGCTTGAAAAAGACACTGGAGTTGGCTGCTGGAGCCCAGAAATTGGATGAATCACACCCTGGAGTTGCAAGCAGCAGCAGCAGCAGCAGGAGCCCAGACATTGCTTGAAAGAGACACTGGAGATGGCTGCAGGAGCCCAAAAATTGGATGAATCACACCCTGGAGTTGCAAGCAGCAGCAGCAGCAGGAGCCCAGACATTGCTTGAAAGAGACACTGGAGATGGCTGCAGGAGCCCAAAAATTGGATGAATCACACCCTAGAGTTGCAAGCAGCAGCACAAGCACAAACATAAATGGAAAGAGACACTGGAGTTGGCTGCAGGAGCCCAAAAATTGGATGAAACACTCCCTGGAGTTGCAAGCAGCAGCAGCAGGAGCTCAAACATTGCGTGAAAGACACACTGGATTTGGCGGCAGTAGCCCAAAAGTTGGATGAATCACACCCTGGAGTTGCAAGCAGCAGCAGCAGGAGCCCAAACATTGCTTGAAAGAGACACTGGGGTTGGTTGCAGGAGCCCAAAAATTGGTTGAATCACACCCTGGAGTTGCAAGCAGCAGCAGGAGCCCAAACATTGCTTGAAAGAGACACTGGAGTTGGCTGCAGGAGGCCAAAAATTGGATGAATCCCACACTGGAGTTGCAAGCAGCAGCAGCAGCAGCAGGAGCCCAGACATAGTTTGAAAGAGACACTGGAGTTGGCTGCAGGTGACCAAAAATTGGATGAATCACACCCTGGAATTGCAAGCAGCAGCAGCAGCAGCACCAGGAGCTCAAATATTGCGTAAAAGACACACTGGATTAGGCTGCAGGAGCCCAAAAATTGGATGAATCACACCCTGGAGTTGCAAGCAGCAGGAGCCCAAACATTGCTTGAAAGAGACACTGGAGTTGGCTGCAGGAGGCCAAAAATTGGATGAATCACACCCTGGAGTTGCAAGCAGCAGCAGGAGCACAAACATTACTTGAAAGAGACACTGGGGTTGGCTGCAGGAGCCCAAAAATTGGTTGAATTACACCCTGTAGTTTCAAGCAGCAGCAGGAGCCCAAACATAGCTTGAAAGAGACACTGGAGTTTGCTGCTGGAGCCCAAAAATTGGATGAATCACACCCTGGAGTTGCAAGCAGCAGCAGCAGCAGCAGGAGCCCAAACATTGCTTGAAAGAGACACTGGAGTTGGCTGCAGTAGGCCAAAAATTGGATGAATCACACCCTGGACTTGCAAGCAGCAGCAGCAGCAGGAGCCCAAACATAGCTTGAAAGAGACACTGGAGTTGGCTGCAGGTGGCCAAAAATTGGATGAATCACACCCTGGAGTTGCAAGCAGCAGCAGTAGCTGCTGCAAGAGCCCAAACATTGCGTGAAAGACACACTGGATTTGGCGGCAGGAGCCCAAAAATTGGATGAATCACACCCTGGAGTTGCAAGCAGCAGCAGCAGCAGGAGCCCAAACATTGCTTGAAAGAGACACTGGGGTTGGTTGCAGGAGCCCAAAAATTGGTTGAATCACACCCTGGAGTTGCAAGCAGCAGCAGGAGCCCAAACATAGCTTGAAAGAGACACTGGAGTTGGCTGCAGTAGGCCAAAAATTGGATGAATCACACCCTGGACTTGCAAGCAGCAGCAGCAGCAGGAGCCCAAACATAGCTTGAAAGAGACACTGGAGTTGGCTGCAGGTGGCCAAAAATTGGATGAATCACACCCTGGAATTGCAAGCAGCAGCAGCAGCAGCAGCTCAAACATTACGTAAAAGACACACTGGATTAGGCTGCAGGAGCCCAAAAATTGGATGAATCACACCCTGGAGTTGCAAGCAGCAGGAGCCCAAACATTGCTTGAAAGAGACACTGGAGTTGGCTGCAGGAGGCCAAAATTGGATGAATCACACCCTGGAGTTGCAAGCAGCAGCAGGAGCACAAACATTACTTGAAAGAGACACTGGGGTTGGCTGCAGGAGCCCAAAAATTGGTTGAATCACACCCTGTAGTTTCAAGCAGCAGCAAGAGCCCAAACATAGCTTGAAAGAGACACTGGAGTTGGCTGCAGGAGCCCAAAAATTGGATGAATCACACCCTGGAGTTGCAAGCAGCAGCAGGAGCACAAACATTGCGTGAAAGAGACACTGGAGTTGGCTGCAGGAGCCCAAAAATTGGATGAATGACACACACTGGAGTTGCAAGCAGCAGCAGCAGCAGGATCCCAAACATAGCTTGAAAGAGACACTGGAGTTTGCTGCTGGAGCCCAAAAATTGGATGAATCACACACTGGAGTTGCAAGCAGCAGCAGCAGCAGCAGGAGCCAAACATTGCTTGAAAGAGACACTGGAGTTGGCTGCAGGAGCCCAAAAATTGGATGAATCACACCCTGGAGTTGCAAGCAGCAGCAGTAGCTGCTGCAGGAGTCAAACATTGCTTGAAAGAGACACTGGAGTTGGCTGCAGGAGCCCAAAAATTGGATGAATCACACCCTGGAGTTGCAAGCAGCAGGAGCCCAAACAAAGCTTGAAAGAGACACTGGAGTTGGCTGCAGGTGCCCAAAAATTGGATGAATCACACCCTGGAGTTGCAAGCAGCAGCAGGAGCCCAAACATTGCTTGAAAGAGACACTGGAGTTGGCTGCAGGAGCCCAAAAATTGGATGAATCACACCCTGGAGTTGCAAGCAGCAGAAGCAGCTGCTGCAGGAGCCCAAACATTGCTTGAAAGAGACACTGGAGTTAGCTGCAGGAGCCCAAAAATTGGATGAATCACACCCTGGAGTTGCAAGCAGCAGCAGCAGCAGGAGCCCAAACATAGCTTGAAAGAGACACTGGAGTTGGCTGCAGGTGCCCAAAAATTGGATGAATCACACCCTGGAGTTGCAAGCAGCAGCAGGAGCGCAAACATTGCGTGAAAGAGACATTGGGGTTGGCTGCAGGAGCCCAAAAATTGGATGAATCACACCCTGGAGTTGCAAGCAGCAGCAGCAGGAGCCCACACATAGCTTGAAAGATACACTGGAGTTGGCTGCACGAGCCCAAAAATCGGATGAATCACACCCTGGAGTTGCAAGCAGCAGCACAAGCACAAACATAACTTTAAAGAGACACTGGAGTTGGCTGCAGGAGCCCAAAAATTGGATGAATCACACCCTGGAGTTGCAAGCAGCAGCAGGAGCGCAAACATTACTTGAAAGAGACACTGGGGTTGGCTGCAGGAGCCCAAAAATTGGTTGAATCACACCCTGTAGTTTCAAGCAGCAGCAAGAGCCCAAACATAGCTTGAAAGAGACACTGGAGTTGGCTGCAGGAGCCCAAAAATTGGATGAATTACACCCTGGAGTTGCAAGCAGCAGCAGGAGCAAAAACATTGCGTGAAAGAGACACTGGAGTTGGCTGCAGGAGCCCAAAAATTGGACGAATCACACACTGGAGTTGCAAGCAGCAGCAGCAGCAGGATCCCAAACATAGCTTGAAAGAGACACTGGAGTTGGCTGCTGGAGCCCAAAAATTGGATGAATCACACCCTGGAGTTGCAAGCAGCAGCAGCAGCAGGAGCCCAAACATTCCTTGAAAGAGACACTGGAGATGGCTGCAGGAGCCCAAAAATTGGATGAATCACACCCTGGAGTTGCAAGCAGCAGCAGTAGCTGCTGCAGGAGCCAAAACATTTCTTGAAAGAGACACTGGAGTTGGCTGCAGGAGCCCAAAAATTGGATGAATCACACCCTGGAGTTTCAAGCAGCAGCAGCAGCAGCAGGAGCTCAAACATTGCGTAAAAGACACACTGGATTAGGCTGCAGGAGCCCAAAAATTGGATGAATCACACCCTGGAGTTGCAAGCAGCAGGAGCCCAAACATTGCTTGAAAGAGACACTGGAGTTGGCTGCAGGAGCCCAAAAATTGGATGAATCACACCCTGGAGTTGCAAGCAGCAGCAGGAGCACAAACATTACTTGAAAGAGACAATGGGGTTGGCTGCAGGAGCCCAAAAATTGGTTGAATCACCACCCTGTAGTTTCAAGCAGCAGCAGGAGCCCAAACATAGCTTGAAAGAGACACTGGAGTTGGCTGCAGGAGCCCAAAAATTGGATGAATGAAACACACTGGAGTTGCAAGCAGCAGCAGCAGCAGGATCCCAAACATAGCTTGAAAGAGACACTGGAGTTTGCTGCTGGAGCCCAAAAATTGGATGAATCACACCCTGGAGTTGCAAGCAGCAGCAGCAGCAGCAGGAGCCCAAACATTGCTTGAAAGAGACACTGGAGTTGGCTGCAGGAGCCCAAAAATTGGATGAATCACACCCTGGAGTTGCAAGCAGCAGCAGTAGCTGCTGCAGGAGCCAAACATTGCTTGAAAGAGACACTGGAGTTGGCTGCAGGAGCCCAAAAATTGGATGAATCCCACCCTGGAGTTGCAAGCAGCAGCAGCAGGAGCCCAAACAAAGCTTGAAAGAGACACTGGAGTTGGCTGCAGGAGCCCAAAAATTGGATGAATCACACCCTGGAGTTGCAAGCAGCAGAAGCAGCTGCTGCAGGAGCCCAAACATTGCTTGAAAGAGACACTGGAGTTGGCTGCAGGAGCCCAAAAATTGGATGAATCACACCCTGGAGTTGCAAGCAGCAGCAGCAGCAGGAGCCCAAACATAGCTTGAAAGAGACACTGGAGTTGGCTGCAGGTGCCCAAAAATTGGATGAATCACACCCTGGAGTTGCAAGCAGCAGCAGGAGCGCAAACATTGCGTGAAAGAGACATTGGGGTTGGCTGCAGGAGCCCAAAAATTGGATGAATCACACCCTGGAGTTGCAAGCAGCAGCAGCAGGAGCCCACACATAGCTTGAAATATACACTGGAGTTGGCTGCACGAGCCCAAAAATCGGATGAATCACACCCTGGAGTTGCAAGCAGCAGCACAAGCACAAACATAACTTTAAAGAGACACTGGAGTTGGCTGCAGGAGCCCAAAAATTGGATGAATCACACCCTGGAGTTGCAAGCAGCAACAGCAGCAGGAGCTCAAGCATTGTGTGAAAGACACACTGGATTAGCCGGCAGGAGCCCAAAAATTGGATGAATCACACCCTGGAGTTGCAAGCAGCAGCAGGAGCACAAACATTGCGTGAAAGAGACACTGGAGTTGGCTGCAGGAGCCCAAAAATTGGATGAATCACACACTGGAGTTGCAAGCAGCAGCAGCAGGATCCCAAACATGGCTTGAAAGAGACACTGGAGTTGGCTGCTGGAGCCCAAAAATTGGATGAATCACACCCTGGAGTTGCAAGCAGCAGCAGGAGCGCAAACATTGCGTGAAAGAGACATTGGAGTTGGCTACAGGAGCCCAAAAATTGGATGAATCACACCCTGGAGTTGCAAGCAGCAGCAGCAGGAGCCCAAACATAGCTTGAAAGAGACACTGGAGTTGGCTGCACGAGCCCAAAAATTGGATGAATCACACCCTGGAGTTGCAAGCAGCAGCACAAGCACAAACATAACTTTAAAGAGACACTGGAGTTGGCTGCAGGAGCCCAAAAATTGGATGAATCACACCCTGGAGTTGCAAGCAGCAGCAGCAGCAGCAGCAGCAGAAGCAGGAGCCCAAACATTGCTTGAAAGAGACACTGGAGTTGGCTGCAGGAGCCCAAAAATTAGATGAATCACACCCTGGAGTTGCAAGCAGCAGCAGCAGCTGCTGCAGGAGCCCAAACATTGCTTGAAAGAGACAATGGAGTTGGCTGCAGGAGCCCAAAAATTGGATGAATCACACCCTGGAGTTGCAAGCAGCAGCAGCAAGAGTCCAAACATAGCTTGAAAGAGACACTGGAGTTGGCTGCAGGTGCCCAACAATTGGATGAATCACACCCTGGAGTTGCAAGCAGCAGCAGGAGCACAAACATTACTTTAAAGAGACACTGGAGTTGGCTGCAGGAGCCCAAAAGTTGGATGAATCACACCCTGGAGTTGCAAGCAGCAGCAGCAGGAGCGCAAACATTGCGTGAAAGAGACACTGGAGCTGGCTGCAGGAGCCCAAAAATTGGATGAATCACACCCTAGAGTTGCAAGCAGCAGCACAAGCACAAACATAAATGGAAAGAGACACTGGAGTTGGCTGCAGGAGCCCAAAAATTGGATGAAACACTCCCTGGAGTTGCAAGCAGCAGCAGCAGGAGCTCAAACATTGCGTGAAAGACACACTGGATTTGGCGGCAGTAGCCCAAAAGTTGGATGAATCACACCCTGGAGTTGCAAGCAGCAGCAGCAGGAGCCCAAACATTGCTTGAAAGAGACACTGGGGTTGGTTGCAGGAGCCCAAAAATTGGTTGAATCACACCCTGGAGTTGCAAGCAGCAGCAGGAGCCCAAACATTGCTTGAAAGAGACACTGGAGTTGGCTGCAGGAGGCCAAAAATTGGATGAATCCCACACTGGAGTTGCAAGCAGCAGCAGCAGCAGCAGGAGCCCAGACATAGTTTGAAAGAGACACTGGAGTTGGCTGCAGGTGACCAAAAATTGGATGAATCACACCCTGGAATTGCAAGCAGCAGCAGCAGCAGCACCAGGAGCTCAAATATTGCGTAAAAGACACACTGGATTAGGCTGCAGGAGCCCAAAAATTGGATGAATCACACCCTGGAGTTGCAAGCAGCAGGAGCCCAAACATTGCTTGAAAGAGACACTGGAGTTGGCTGCAGGAGGCCAAAAATTGGATGAATCACACCCTGGAGTTGCAAGCAGCAGCAGGAGCACAAACATTACTTGAAAGAGACACTGGGGTTGGCTGCAGGAGCCCAAAAATTGGTTGAATTACACCCTGTAGTTTCAAGCAGCAGCAGGAGCCCAAACATAGCTTGAAAGAGACACTGGAGTTGGCTGCAGGAGCCCAAAAATTGGATGAATCACACCCTGGAGTTGCAAGCAGCAGCAGGAGCAAAAACATTGCGTGAAAGAGACACTGGAGTTGGCTGCAGGAGCCCAAAAATTGGACGAATCACACACTGGAGTTGCAAGCAGCAGCAGCAGCAGGATCCCAAGCATAGCTTGAAAAAGACACTGGAGTTGGCTGCTGGAGCCCAGAAATTGGATGAATCACACCCTGGAGTTGCAAGCAGCAGCAGCAGCAGGAGCCCAGACATTGCTTGAAAGAGACACTGGAGATGGCTGCAGGAGCCCAAAAATTGGATGAATCACACCCTGGAGTTGCAAGCAGCAGCAGTAGCTGCTGCAGGAGCCAAAACATTTCTTGAAAGAGACACTGGAGTTGGCTGCAGGAGCCCAAAAATTGGATGAATCACACCCTGGAGTTGCAAGCAGCAGCAGCAGCAGGAGCTCAAACATTGCGTAAAAGACACACTGGATTAGGCTGCAGGAGCCCAAAAATTGGATGAATCACACCCTGGAGTTGCAAGCAGCAGGAGCCCAAACATTGCTTGAAAGAGACACTGGAGTTGGCTGCAGGAGGCCAAAAATTGGATGAATCACACCCTGGAGTTGCAAGCAGCAGCAGGAGCACAAACATTACTTGAAAGAGACAATGGGGTTGGCTGCAGGAGCCCAAAAATTGGTTGAATCACACCCTGTAGTTTCAAGCAGCAGCAGGAGCCCAAACATAGCTTGAAAGAGACACTGGAGTTGGCTGCAGGAGTCCAAAAATTGGATGAATGACACACACTGGAGTTGCAAGCAGCAGCAGCAGCAGGATCCCAAACATAGCTTGAAAGAGACACTGGAGTTTGCTGCTGGAGCGCAAAAATTGGATGAATCACACCCTGGAGTTGCAAGCAGCAGCAGCAGCAGCAGGAGCCCAAACATTGCTTGAAAGAGACACTGGAGTTGGCTGCAGGAGCCCAAAAATTGGATGAATCACACCCTGGAGTTGCAAGCAGCAGCAGCAGCAGCAGGAGCCCAAACATTGCTTGAAAGAGACACTGGAGTTGGCTGCAGGAGCCCAAAAATTGGATGAATCACACCCTGGAGTTGCAAGCAGCAGCAGTAGCTGCTGCAGGAGCCAAACATTGCTTGAAAGAGACACTGGAGTTGGCTGCAGGAGCCCAAAAATTGGATGAATCACACCCTGGAGTTGCAAGCAGCAGCAGCAGGAGCCCGAACAAAGCTAGAAGCTAGAAAGAGACACTGGAGTTGGCTGCAGGTGCCCAAAAATTGGATGAATCACACCCTGGAGTTGCAAGCAGCAGCAGCAGCAGGAGCCCAAACATTGCTTGAAAGAGACACTGGAGTTGGCTGCAGGAGCCCAAAAATTGGATGAATCACACCCTGGAGTTGCAAGCAGCAGCAGCAGCAGCAGGAGCCCAAACATTGCTTGAAAGAGACACTGGAGTTGGCTGCAGGAGCCCAAAAATTGGATGAATCACACCCTGGAGTTGCAAGCAGCAGCAGTAGCTGCTGCAGGAGCCAAACATTGCTTGAAAGAGACACTGGAGTTGGCTGCAGGAGCCCAAAAATTGGATGAATCACACCCTGGAGTTGCAAGCAGCAGCAGCAGGAGCCCAAACAAAGCTAGAAGCTAGAAAGAGACACTGGAGTTGGCTGCAGGTGCCCAAAAATTGGATGAATCACACCCTGGAGTTGCAAGCAGCAGCAGCAGCAGGAGCCCAAACATTGCTTGAAAGAGACACTGGAGTTGGCTGCAGGAGCCCAAAAATTGGATGAATCACACCCTGGAGTTGCAAGCAGCAGCAGCAGCAGCAGGAGCCCAAACATTGCTTGAAAGAGACACTGGAGTTGGCTGCAGGAGCCCAAAAATTGGATGAATCACACCCTGGAGTTGCAAGCAGCAGAAGCAGCTGCTGCAGGAGCCCAAACATTGCTTGAAAGAGACACTGGAGTTGGCTGCAGGAGCCCAAAAATTGGATGAATCACACCCTGGAGTTTCAAGCAGCAGCAGCAGCAGCAGGAGCTCAAACATTGCGTAAAAGACACACTGGATTAGGCTGCAGGAGCCCAAAAATTGGATGAATCACACCCTGGAGTTGCAAGCAGCAGGAGCCCAAACATTGCTTGAAAGAGACACTGGAGTTGGCTGCAGGAGCCCAAAAATTGGATGAATCACACCCTGGAGTTGCAAGTAGCAGCAGGAGCACAAACATTACTTGAAAGAGACAATGGGGTTGGCTGCAGGAGCCCAAAAATTGGTTGAATCACCACCCTGTAGTTTCAAGCAGCAGCAGGAGCCCAAACATAGCTTGAAAGAGACACTGGAGTTGGCTGCAGGAGCCCAAAAATTGGATGAATGAAACACACTGGAGTTGCAAGCAGCAGCAGCAGCAGGATCCCAAACATAGCTTGAAAGAGACACTGGAGTTTGCTGCTGGAGCCCAAAAATTGGATGAATCACACCCTGGAGTTGCAAGCAGCAGCAGCAGCAGCAGGAGCCCAAACATTGCTTGAAAGAGACACTGGAGTTGGCTGCAGGAGCCCAAAAATTGGATGAATCACACCCTGGAGTTGCAAGCAGCAGCAGTAGCTGCTGCAGGAGCCAAACATTGCTTGAAAGAGACACTGGAGTTGGCTGCAGGAGCCCAAAAATTGGATGAATCCCACCCTGGAGTTGCAAGCAGCAGCAGCAGGAGCCCAAACAAAGCTTGAAAGAGACACTGGAGTTGGCTGCAGGAGCCCAAAAATTGGATGAATCACACCCTGGAGTTGCAAGCAGCAGAAGCAGCTGCTGCAGGAGCCCAAACATTGCTTGAAAGAGACACTGGAGTTGGCTGCAGGAGCCCAAAAATTGGATGAATCACACCCTGGAGTTGCAAGCAGCAGCAGCAGGAGCCCAAACATAGCTTGAAAGAGACACTGGAGTTGGCTGCAGGTGCCCAAAAATTGGATGAATCACACCCTGGAGTTGCAAGCAGCAGCAGGAGCGCAAACATTGCGTGAAAGAGACATTGGGGTTGGCTGCAGGAGCCCAAAAATTGGATGAATCACACCCTGGAGTTGCAAGCAGCAGCAGCAGGAGCCCACACATAGCTTGAAATATACACTGGAGTTGGCTGCACGAGCCCAAAAATCGGATGAATCACACCCTGGAGTTGCAAGCAGCAGCACAAGCACAAACATAACTTTAAAGAGACACTGGAGTTGGCTGCAGGAGCCCAAAAATTGGATGAATCACACCCTGGAGTTGCAAGCAGCAACAGCAGCAGGAGCTCAAGCATTGTGTGAAAGACACACTGGATTAGCCGGCAGGAGCCCAAAAATTGGATGAATCACACCCTGGAGTTGCAAGCAGCAGCAGGAGCACAAACATTGCGTGAAAGAGACACTGGAGTTGGCTGCAGGAGCCCAAAAATTGGATGAATCACACCCTGGAGTTGCAAGCAGCAGCACAAGCACAAACATAACTTTAAAGAGACACTGGAGTTGGCTGCAGGAGCCCAAAAATTGGATGAATCACACCCTGGAGTTGCAAGCAGCAGCAGGAGCACAAACATTGCGTGAAAGAGACACTGGAGTTGGCTGCAGGAGCCCAAAAATTGGATGAATCACACACTGGAGTTGCAAGCAGCAGCAGCAGGATCCCAAACATGGCTTGAAAGAGACACTGGAGTTGGCTGCTGGAGCCCAAAAATTGGATGAATCACACCCTGGAGTTGCAAGCAGCAGCAGGAGCGCAAACATTGCGTGAAAGAGACATTGGAGTTGGCTGCAGGAGCCCAAAAATTGGATGAATCACACCCTGGAGTTGCAAGCAGCAGCAGCAGGAGCCCAAACATAGCTTGAAAGAGACACTGGAGTTGGCTGCACGAGCCCAAAAATTGGATGAATCACACCCTGGAGTTGCAAGCAGCAGCACAAGCACAAACATAACTTTAAAGAGACACTGGAGTTGGCTGCAGGAGCCCAAAAATTAGATGAATCACACCCTGGAGTTGCAAGCAGCAGCAGCAGCAGGAGCTCAAGCATTGTGTGAAAGACACACTGGATTAGGCGGCAGGAGCCCAAAAATTGGATGAATCACACCCTGGAGTTGCAAGCAGCAGCAGGAGCACAAACATTGCGTGAAAGAGACACTGGAGTTGGCTGCAGGAGCCCAAAAATTGGATGAATCACACACTGGAGTTGCAAGCAGCAGCAGCAGGATCCCAAACATGGCTTGAAAGAGACACTGGAGTTGGCTGCTGGAGCCCAAAAATTGGATGAATCAAACCCTGGAGTTGCAAGCAGCAGCAGCAGCAGCAGCAGAAGCAGGAGCCCAAACATTGCTTGAAAGAGACACTGGAGTTGGCTGCAGGAGCCCAAAAATTAGATGAATCACACCCTGGAGTTGCAAGCAGCAGCAGCAGCTGCTGCAGGAGCCCAAACATTGCTTGAAAGAGACAATGGAGTTGGCTGCAGGAGCCCAAAAATTGGATGAATCACACCCTGGAGTTGCAAGCAGCAGCAGCAAGAGTCCAAACATAGCTTGAAAGAGACACTGGAGTTGGCTGCAGGTGCCCAACAATTGGATGAATCACACCCTGGAGTTGCAAGCAGCAGCAGGAGCACAAACATTACTTTAAAGAGACACTGGAGTTGGCTGCAGGAGCCCAAAAGTTGGATGAATCACACCCTGGAGTTGCAAGCAGCAGCAGCAGGAGCGCAAACATTGCGTGAAAGAGACACTGGAGCTGGCTGCAGGAGCCCAAAAATTGGATGAATCACACCCTAGAGTTGCAAGCAGCAGCACAAGCACAAACATAAATGGAAAGAGACACTGGAGTTGGCTGCAGGAGCCCAAAAATTGGATGAAACACTCCCTGGAGTTGCAAGCAGCAGCAGCAGGAGCTCAAACATTGCGTGAAAGACACACTGGATTTGGCGGCAGTAGCCCAAAAGTTGGATGAATCACACCCTGGAGTTGCAAGCAGCAGCAGCAGGAGCCCAAACATTGCTTGAAAGAGACACTGGGGTTGGTTGCAGGAGCCCAAAAATTGGTTGAATCACACCCTGGAGTTGCAAGCAGCAGCAGGAGCCCAAACATTGCTTGAAAGAGACACTGGAGTTGGCTGCAGGAGGCCAAAAATTGGATGAATCCCACACTGGAGTTGCAAGCAGCAGCAGCAGCAGCAGGAGCCCAGACATAGTTTGAAAGAGACACTGGAGTTGGCTGCAGGTGACCAAAAATTGGATGAATCACACCCTGGAATTGCAAGCAGCAGCAGCAGCAGCACCAGGAGCTCAAATATTGCGTAAAAGACACACTGGATTAGGCTGCAGGAGCCCAAAAATTGGATGAATCACACCCTGGAGTTGCAAGCAGCAGGAGCCCAAACATTGCTTGAAAGAGACACTGGAGTTGGCTGCAGGAGGCCAAAAATTGGATGAATCACACCCTGGAGTTGCAAGCAGCAGCAGGAGCACAAACATTACTTGAAAGAGACACTGGGGTTGGCTGCAGGAGCCCAAAAATTGGTTGAATTACACCCTGTAGTTTCAAGCAGCAGCAGGAGCCCAAACATAGCTTGAAAGAGACACTGGAGTTGGCTGCAGGAGCCCAAAAATTGGATGAATCACACCCTGGAGTTGCAAGCAGCAGCAGGAGCAAAAACATTGCGTGAAAGAGACACTGGAGTTGGCTGCAGGAGCCCAAAAATTGGACGAATCACACACTGGAGTTGCAAGCAGCAGAAGCAGCAGGATCCCAAGCATAGCTTGAAAAAGACACTGGAGTTGGCTGCTGGAGCCCAGAAATTGGATGAATCACACCCTGGAGTTGCAAGCAGCAGCAGCAGCAGCAGGAGCCCAGACATTGCTTGAAAGAGACACTGGAGATGGCTGCAGGAGCCCAAAAATTGGATGAATCACACCCTGGAGTTGCAAGCAGCAGCAGCAGCAGGAGCCCAGACATTGCTTGAAAGAGACACTGGAGATGGCTGCAGGAGCCCAAAAATTGGATGAATCACACCCTAGAGTTGCAAGCAGCAGCACAAGCACAAACATAAATGGAAAGAGACACTGGAGTTGGCTGCAGGAGCCCAAAAATTGGATGAAACACTCCCTGGAGTTGCAAGCAGCAGCAGCAGGAGCTCAAACATTGCGTGAAAGACACACTGGATTTGGCGGCAGTAGCCCAAAAGTTGGATGAATCACACCCTGGAGTTGCAAGCAGCAGCAGCAGGAGCCCAAACATTGCTTGAAAGAGACACTGGGGTTGGTTGCAGGAGCCCAAAAATTGGTTGAATCACACCCTGGAGTTGCAAGCAGCAGCAGGAACCCAAACATTGCTTGAAAGAGACACTGGAGTTGGCTGCAGGAGGCCAAGAATTGGATGAATCCCACACTGGAGTTGCAAGCAGCAGCAGCAGCAGCAGGAGCCCAGACATAGTTTGAAAGAGACACTGGAGTTGGCTGCAGGTGACCAAAAATTGGATGAATCACACCCTGGAATTGCAAGCAGCAGCAGCAGCAGCACCAGGAGCTCAAATATTGCGTAAAAGACACACTGGATTAGGCTGCAGGAGCCCAAAAATTGGATGAATCACACCCTGGAGTTGCAAGCAGCAGGAGCCCAAACATTGCTTGAAAGAGACACTGGAGTTGGCTGCAGGAGGCCAAAAATTGGATGAATCACACCCTGGAGTTGCAAGCAGCAGCAGGAGCACAAACATTACTTGAAAGAGACACTGGGGTTGGCTGCAGGAGCCCAAAAATTGGTTGAATTACACCCTGTAGTTTCAAGCAGCAGCAGGAGCCCAAACATAGCTTGAAAGAGACACTGGAGTTGGCTGCAGGAGCCCAAAAATTGGATGAATCACACCCTGGAGTTGCAAGCAGCAGCAGGAGCAAAAACATTGCGTGAAAGAGACACTGGAGTTGGCTGCAGGAGCCCAAAAATTGGACGAATCACACACTGGAGTTGCAAGCAGCAGCAGCAGCAGGATCCCAAGCATAGCTTGAAAAAGACACTGGAGTTGGCTGCTGGAGCCCAGAAATTGGATGAATCACACCCTGGAGTTGCAAGCAGCAGCAGCAGCAGGAGCCCAGACATTGCTTGAAAGAGACACTGGAGATGGCTGCAGGAGCCCAAAAATTGGATGAATCACACCCTGGAGTTGCAAGCAGCAGCAGTAGCTGCTGCAGGAGCCAAAACATTTCTTGAAAGAGACACTGGAGTTGGCTGCAGGAGCCCAAAAATTGGATGAATCACACCCTGGAGTTGCAAGCAGCAGCAGCAGCAGGAGCTCAAACATTGCGTAAAAGACACACTGGATTAGGCTGCAGGAGCCCAAAAATTGGATGAATCACACCCTGGAGTTGCAAGCAGCAGGAGCCCAAACATTGCTTGAAAGAGACACTGGAGTTGGCTGCAGGAGGCCAAAAATTGGATGAATCACACCCTGGAGTTGCAAGCAGCAGCAGGAGCACAAACATTACTTGAAAGAGACAATGGGGTTGGCTGCAGGAGCCCAAAAATTGGTTGAATCACACCCTGTAGTTTCAAGCAGCAGCAGGAGCCCAAACATAGCTTGAAAGAGACACTGGAGTTGGCTGCAGGAGTCCAAAAATTGGATGAATGACACACACTGGAGTTGCAAGCAGCAGCAGCAGCAGGATCCCAAACATAGCTTGAAAGAGACACTGGAGTTTGCTGCTGGAGCGCAAAAATTGGATGAATCACACCCTGGAGTTGCAAGCAGCAGCAGCAGCAGCAGGAGCCCAAACATTGCTTGAAAGAGACACTGGAGTTGGCTGCAGGAGCCCAAAAATTGGATGAATCACACCCTGGAGTTGCAAGCAGCAGCAGTAGCTGCTGCAGGAGCCAAACATTGCTTGAAAGAGACACTGGAGTTGGCTGCAGGAGCCCAAAAATTGGATGAATCACACCCTGGAGTTGCAAGCAGCAGCAGCAGGAGCCCAAACAAAGCTAGAAGCTAGAAAGAGACACTGGAGTTGGCTGCAGGTGCCCAAAAATTGGATGAATCACACCCTGGAGTTGCAAGCAGCAGCAGCAGCAGGAGCCCAAACATTGCTTGAAAGAGACACTGGAGTTGGCTGCAGGAGCCCAAAAATTGGATGAATCACACCCTGGAGTTGCAAGCAGCAGCAGCAGCAGCAGGAGCCCAAACATTGCTTGAAAGAGACACTGGAGTTGGCTGCAGGAGCCCAAAAATTGGATGAATCACACCCTGGAGTTGCAAGCAGCAGAAGCAGCTGCTGCAGGAGCCCAAACATTGCTTGAAAGAGACACTGGAGTTGGCTGCAGGAGCCCAAAAATTGGATGAATCACACCCTGGAGTTGCAAGCAGCAGCAGCAGCAGCAGGAGCCCAAACATAGCTTGAAAGAGACACTGGAGTTGGCTGCAGGTGCCCAAAAATTGGATGAATCACACCCTGGAGTTGCAAGCAGCAGCAGGAGCGCAAACATTGCGTGAAAGAGACATTGGGGTTGGCTGCAGGAGCCCAAAAATTGGATGAATCACACCCTGGAGTTGCAAGCAGCAGCAGCAGGAGCCCACACATAGCTTGAAAGATACACTGGAGTTGGCTGCACGAGCCCAAAAATCGGATGAATCACACCCTGGAGTTGCAAGCAGCAGCACAAGCACAAACATAACTTTAAAGAGACACTGGAGTTGGCTGCAGGAGCCCAAAAATTGGATGAATCACACCCTGGAGTTGCAAGCAGCAACAGCAGCAGGAGCTCAAGCATTGTGTGAAAGACACACTGGATTAGCCGGCAGGAGCCCAAAAATTGGATGAATCACACCCTGGAGTTGCAAGCAGCAGCAGGAGCACAAACATTGCGTGAAAGAGACACTGGAGTTGGCTGCAGGAGCCCAAAAATTGGATGAATCACACACTGGAGTTGCAAGCAGCAGCAGCAGGATCCCAAACATGGCTTGAAAGAGACACTGGAGTTGGCTGCTGGAGCCCAAAAATTGAATGAATCACACCCTGGAGTTGCAAGCAGCAGCAGGAGCGCAAACATTGCGTGAAAGAGACATTGGAGTTGGCTGCAGGAGCCCAAAAATTGGATGAATCACACCCTGGAGTTGCAAGGAGCAGCAGCAGGAGCCCAAACATAGCTTGAAAGAGACACTGGAGTTGGCTGCACGAGGCCAAAAATTGGATGAATCACACCCTGGAGTTGCAAGCAGCAGCACAAACACAAACATAACTTTAAAGAAACACTGGAGTTGGCTGCAGGAGCCCAAAAATTAGATGAATCACACCCTGGAGTTGCAAGCAGCAGCAGCAGCAGGAGCTCAAGCATTGTGTGAAAGACACACTGGATTAGGCGGCAGGAGCCCAAAAATTGGATGAATCACACCCTGGAGTTGCAAGCAGCAGCAGGAGCACAAACATTGCGTGAAAGAGACACTGGAGTTGGCTGCAGGAGCCCAAAAATTGGATGAATCACACACTGGAGTTGCAAGCAGCAGCAGCAGGATCCCAAACATGGCTTGAAAGAGACACTGGAGTTGGCTGCTGGAGCCCAAAAATTGGATGAATCAAACCCTGGAGTTGCAAGCAGCAGCAGCAGCAGCAGGAGCCCAAACATTGCTTGAAAGAGACACTGGAGTTGGCTGCAGGAGCCCAAAAATTAGATGAATCACACCTGGAGTTGCAAGCAGCAGCAGCAGCTGCTGCAGGAACCCAAACATTGCTTGAAAGAGACAATGGAGTTGGCTGCAGGAGCCCAAAAATTGGATGAATCACACCCTGGAGTTGCAAGCAGCAGCAGCAAGAGTCCAAACATAGCTTGAAAGAGACACTGGAGTTGGCTGCAGGTGCCCAACAATTGGATGAATCACACCCTGGAGTTACAAGCAGCAGCAGGAGCACAAACATTACTTTAAAGAGACACTGGAGTTGGCTGCAGGAGCCCAAAAGTTGGATGAATCACACCCTGGAGTTGCAAGCAGCAGCAGCAGGAGCGCAAACATTGCGTGAAAGAGACACTGGAGCTGGCTGCAGGAGCCCAAAAATTGGATGAATCACACCCTAGAGTTGCAAGCAGCAGCACAAGCACAAACATAAATGGAAAGAGACACTGGAGTTGGCTGCAGGAGCCCAAAAATTGGATGAAACACTCCCTGGAGTTGCAAGCAGCAGCAGCAGGAGCTCAAACATTGCGTGAAAGACACACTGAATTTGGCGGCAGTAGCCCAAAAGTTGGATGAATCACACCCTGGAGTTGCAAGCAGCAGCAGCAGGAGCCCAAACATTGCTTGAAAGAGACACTGGGGTTGGTTGCAGGAGCCCAAAAATTGGTTGAATCACACCCTGGAGTTGCAAGCAGCAGCAGGAGCCCAAACATTGCTTGAAAGAGACACTGGAGTTGGCTGCAGGAGGCCAAAAATTGGATGAATCCCACACTGGAGTTGCAAGCAGCAGCAGCAGCAGCAGGAGCCCAAACATAGCTTGAAAGAGACACTGGAGTTGGCTGCAGGTGCCCAAAAATTGGATGAATCACACCCTGGAATTGCAAGCAGCAGCAGCAGCAGCAGCAGGAGCTCAAACATTGCGTAAAAGAAACACTGGATTAGGCTGCAGGAGCCCAAAAATTGGATGAATCACACCCTGGAGTTGCAAGCAGCAGGAGCCCAAACATTGCTTGAAAGAGACACTGGAGTTGGCTGCAGGAGGCCAAAAATTGGATGAATCACACCCTGGAGTTGCAAGCAGCAGCAGGAGCACAAACATTACTTGAAAGAGACACTGGGGTTGGCTGCAGGAGCCCAAAAATTGGTTGAATCACACCCTGTAGTTTCAAGCAGCAGCAGGAGCCCAAACATAGCTTGAAAGAGACACTGGAGTTGGCTGCAGGAGCCCAAAAATTGGATGAATCACACCCTGGAGTTGCAAGCAGCAGCAGGAGCAAAAACATTGCGTGAAAGAGACACTGGAGTTGGCTGCAGGAGCCCAAAAATTGGACGAATCACACACTGGAGCTGCATGCAGCAGCAGCAGCAGGATCCCAAACATAGCTTGAAAGAGACACTGGAGTTGGCTGCTGGAGCCCAAAAATTGGATGAATCACACCCTGGAGTTGCAAGCAGCAGCAGCAGCAGGAGCCCAAGCATTGCTTGAAAGAGACACTGGAGATGGCTGCAGGAGCCCAAAAATTGGATGAATCACACCCTGAAGTTGCAAGCAGCAGCAGTAGCTGCTGCAGGAGCCAAAACATTTCTTGAAAGAGACACTGGAGTTGGCTGCAGGAGCCCAAAAATTGGATGAATCACACCCTGGAGTTGCAAGCAGCAGCAGCAGCAGGAGCTCAAACATTGCGTAAAAGACACACTGGATTAGGCTGCAGGAGCCCAAAAATTGGATGAATCACACCCTGGAGTTGCAAGCAGCAGGAGCCCAAACATTGCTTGAAAGAGACACTGGAGTTGGCTGCAGGAGGCCAAAAATTGGATGAATCAAACCCTGGAGTTGCAAGCAGCAGCAGGAGCACAAACATTACTTGAAAGAGACAATGGGGTTGGCTGCAGGAGCCCAAAAATTGGTTGAATCACACCCTGTAGTTTCAAGCAGCAGCAGGAGCCCAAACATAGCTTGAAAGAGACACTGGAGTTGGCTGCAGGAGGCCAAAAATTGGATGAATCACACACTGGAGTTGCAAGCAGCAGCAGCAGCAGGACCCAAAACATTGTGTGAAAGAGACACCTGAGTTGGCTGCAGGAGCCCAAAAATTGGATGAATCACACCCTGGAGTTGCCAGCAGGAGCACAAACATTACTTTAAAAAGACACTGGAGTTGGCTGCAGGAGCCCAAAAATTAGATGAATCACACTCTGGAGTTGCAAGCAGCAGCAGCAGCTGAAGGAGCCCGAACATTGCGTGAAAGAGACACTGGAGTTGGCTGCAGGAGCCCAAAAATTGGATGAATCAAACCCTGGAGTTGCAAGCAGCAGGAGCCCAAACATTGCGTGAAAGAGACACTGGAGTTGGCTGCAGGAGCCCAAAAATTGGATGAATCACACCCTGGAGTTGCAAGCAGCAGCAGCAGGAGCCCAAGCATAGCTTGAAAGAGACACTGGAGTTGACTGCAGGAGCCCAAAAATTGGATGAATCATACCCTGAATTTGCAAGCAGCAGAAGCAGCAGCAGCTGCAGGAGCCCAAACATTGCTTGAAAGAGACACTGGAATTGGCTGCAGGAGCCCAAAAATTGGATGAATCAAACCCTGGAGTTGCAAGCAGCAGCAGCAGGAGCCCAAACATAGCTTGAAAGAGACACTGGAGTTGGCTTCAGGTGCCCAAAAATTGGATGAATCACACCCTGGAGTTGCAAGCAGAAGCAGGAGCAGAAACATTACTTTAAAGAGACACTGGAGTTGGCTGCAGGAGCCCAAAAATTGGATGAATCACACCCTGGAGTTGCAAGCAGCAGCAGCAGGAGCCCAAACATAGCTTGAAAGAGACACTGGAGTTGGCTGCCGGAGCCTAAAAATTGGATTGGATGAATCACACCCTGGAGTTGCAAGCAGCAGCACAAGCACAAATATTACCTTAAAGAGACACTGGAGTTGGCTGCAGGAGCCCAAAAATTGGATGAATCAAACCCTGGAGTTGCAAGCAGCAGCAGCAGAAGGAGCTCAAACATTGCGTGAAAGACACACTGGATTAGGCTGCAGGAGCCCAAAAATTGGATAAATCACAACCTGGAGTTGCAAGCAGCAGCAGCAGGAGCCCAAACATTGCTTGAAAGAGACACTGGAGTTGGCTGCAGGAGCCCAAAAATTGGATGAATCACACCCTGGAGTTGCAAGCAGCAGCAGCAGGAGCCTGAACATTGCTTGAAAGAGACACTGGAGTTGGCTGCAGGAGCCCAAAAATTGGATGAATCACACCCTGGAGTTGCAAGCAGCAGCAGCAGGAGCCCAAACATAGCTTGAAAGAGACACTGGAGTTGGCTGCAGGAGGCCAAAAATTGGTTGAATCACACCCTGGAGTGGCAAGCAGAAGCAGGAGCACAAACATTACTTGAAAGAGACACTGGGGTTGGCTGCAGGAGCCCAAAAATTGGTTGAATCACACCCTGGAGTTGCAAGCAGCAACAGCAGGAGCCCAAACATTGCGTGAAAAAAACATTGGAGTTGGCTGCAGTAGCCCAAAAATTGGATGAATCACACCCTGGAGTTGCAAGCAGCAGTAGCAGGAGCTCAAACATTGCATGTAAGAGACACTGGAGTTGGCTGCAGGAGCCCAAAAATTGGATGAATAACACCCTGGAATTGCAAGCAGCAGCAGGAGCCCAAACATTGCTTGAAAGAGACACTGGAGTTGGCTGCAGGAGCCCAAAAATTGGATACATCACACCCTGGAGTTGCAAGCAGCAGCAGCAGCAGGAGCCCAAACATTGCTTGAAAGAGACACTGGAGTTGCAAGCAGGAGCCCAAAAATTGGATGAATCACACCCTGGAGTTGCAAGCAGCAGCAGCAGGAGCCCAAACACAGCTTGAAAGAGACACTGAAGTTGGCTGCAGAAGCCCAATCATTGGATAAATCACACCCTGGAGTTGGAAGCAGCAGCAGCAGGAGCCTTGCGTGAAAGAGACACTGGAGTTGGCTTCAGGAGCCAAAAATTGGATGAATCACACCCTGGAGTTTCAAACAGCAGCAGCAGGAGCCCAAATATAGCTTGAAAGAGACACTGGAGTTGGCTGCAGGAGCCCAACAATTGGATGAATCACACCCTGGAGTTGCAAGCTGCAGCAGGAGCACACACATTGCTTGAAAGAGACACTGGAGTTGGCTGCTGGAGCCCAAAAATTGGATGAATCCTACCCTGGAGTTGCAAGCAGCAGCAGCAGGAGCCCGAACATAGTTTGAAAGAGACACTGGAGTTGGCTGCAGGAGGCCAAAAATTGGATGAATCACACCCTGAAGTTGGCAGCAGCACAAACATTAGCTGGAAGACACGCCCTGGAGTTGGCAGCAGCAGAAGCAGGAGCCCAAACATGGCTTGAAAGACACCCTGGAGTTGGCAGCAGCAGCAGCAGGAGGCCAAAAATTGGCTGAAAGGCACACCCTGAAGTTGGCATCAGCAGGAGCCCAAAAATTGGCCTAAAGACATAAATATGATTTTCACCATTTGGAAAGTGTTAAACGTGGCACCATGCTGAATCTAGTCACATGCATCAGCCATTGGTGGGTGGAAATCCTGGCTGATCCATCCCTGATTCATTTTGACAAAGGTGAGTCTCTCCACACTTTTAGTTGACAGACGAGTTCTCCTCGCCGTAACTATGGCCCCCGCCGAACTAAACACCCGCTCAGATGGCACGCTACTGCCCGGGCAGGACAGCTTTTCCAGGGCAAACTCTGCTAGTTGCGGCCGCAAGCCAAGTTTGGCTGCCCAGAAGTCCAGCGGATCCTCAAGGTGTGTTGGCATGGTCATGTCAAGGTATTAAATGACCTGCTGGTTGAGGTCCTGCTCCAGGTCTTCCTGCTGCTCATGATTAGCCTCACTATGCGGGTATAGAAAGCTACTCATTAGCGACTGAAGACTGAGGCTGCTGCTGATGGAGCTGCTGCTGCTGCTCCTGCCAACCCCCCCAGCAGGCATGGCAGTGGAACGTGAGCGCAGAGGTCCCCTCGAGTCAGACCTGCGAGAGTATGGACCATGGCGCAGATAGGCATCAGCCAACAGACTACGTAGAATGTCTTTGTAGTAGTTCTGTTTGACCTCCCTCTTGGCGGGTTTAAAAAATGCCCCCATTTTTTCCCGGAAGCGAGGGTCCAATAAGGTGGAAGCCAGAATTTATCCCGGCGACCAATGGAAACAATTCTGGGGTCACTACGCAAGCACGTGAGCATGCTTCTTGCGATTTGTGAAAGTGACTCGGAGGGACTACCTGTCTCCATCTCCACTGCATACTGCCACGGTGTGTCCGGGTTCTCTGTCTCGCCTTCCTAACAACCCTCTAGCTCCTCTGGCTGCTCCTCCTCTCCTGTCCACTGACTAGATAAACCAGCCATTTTGCCAAGCCTAAACTGTGCTTCACTGGGCCACTCTTCCTCCTCTTCCTCCCCCTCCTCCAGTTCAGCTCCAACGGGGTTAATGTGGCCGTAAGATGTAGACGCCATGTCTCCAGTGCCCTGACCAGCCATGGTTTCCAACATGTGCTGTAGTACATGAAGCAGTGGAATCACGTCATTCATCCTGTAATCCTGCCGACTGAAAAATAAAGTGGCTTCCTCAAAGGGCCTGAGCAAACGGCAGGTGTCACGTATGAGTTGCCACTGGTTGACATTGAAGTTACACAGGGGATTCCTCCTATCCACTTGGATCAAAGGGCCTGAGCAAACGGCAGGTGTCACGTATGAGCTGCCACTGGTTGACATTGAAGTTACACAGGGGAGTCCCCCTATCCGCTTGGATCATCAGGAAATCCGTGATGGCTTTTCTCTGTTCATATAATGTCCAAGTTGCTGCTGCTGCTGCAAAGGGACCACATTCACCCAGTGGGCCGTAAACGACATGTACTGTCCCTGACCGTAGTTACAGCTCCAGACGTCGGCGCTGCCATGCACTTTGCTACACACCGACAGGCTCAAGGACTGGCCCACCTTCTGTTCAACAAAAGTGTGCAGCGCTGGTAATGCCTTCTTGGCAAAGAAATGATGGCTTGGGACTCTCCACCTCGGCTCAGCACAAGCCATCAGTTCTCTGAAAGGTGCAGAGTCCACCACCCGAAAAGGGAGCGACTGCAGCACCAGCAACTTGGACTGGAGCACATTCAGCTTCTGCGCCGTAGGATGAGTGGACATGGTTTCGCCCCTCTCCTCCTGATGATGACGATGAAGCCCCTTCTGCACTCGGCTCCCAAGTGCGATCGGCTTCTTAATCATCATCATCACCGAGTTGTGGCTGCACGTCACTAATGTTCTCGGTTTCCTCAACAGTGTCTGGCGCAGGAGCTGGAACGCTCGCAACACCCATGACACTCTCCACATCACTATTTGCCTGCCTAGCTAAAGAAGCCACCTTCATTTCTTGGCTGGGCAGTAGCTGCTTACTGTCCTCTATCTGATCATCCTCCTCACTAAAGAGTGGAGCTGAACCCAAAGCATAGGATACGTCGCTGGGGGAGGGAACGGCGTAGGACAGAAGCAATGGGAGGACAGGGACTGCTCTCGGGGCATGCTAACTCAGGGTTGTGTCAGAGGAACCTACCGACCCTAGACTGGGGGTCTCAGACGTAAGTTGTGATGATGTTGTTGATGAGCGCGTCAACCAATCTACCACGGCAGATGCGTTACTGGTGGAGACACGACCGCTAGCAGATACAGGCAGATCAGGTCTCTCACCGTGACTCCTGCTGCCACTCGCCCCTAGTCTGCTGCGACCTCTGCCTGCTGAATCTTGGCCTCTCTTTGAACATCCTGGCAGTTGTCTGCCTGACATTTTTATGTATTTGAAATGCGCAATAGGTACGTTAAAAAATGTGTTTACTTTAAAAAGCAGAAGCTAAATAAAGTGAGGAACTGCTTCTCTGCACCAGATACTATGAAAATTGGCAATATGGGATACCCTGCGGCCTAGTGTTTTGACAGCAGGACAAAAACCAATTCAAAATGCAATAGCTTGATTACGCTGAGGATGAACAAGCGTATTTAGTATAACAGATAGTCTAAATATATATGTATAATTCCGCACTACAAAATTAAATATTAAATAATAGTAGGATCTGTGGCCGTGCGGTGGTGGAGAGCTATTCCTACAAGGGTAAAGTTACAAGTATTATAATGATGAACCCAGCAATTCATCCAATATAGTCCCACACCATCGCACCTCCTCCACAGCAAAAATAATAAATAAACTAGTTAATCATCATGAATTCATAAATAATTTATTAGAAACTACCCACAAAAAATCACATGACAACACAATTAAAAAACATATAAGACAAAACCGCACATTTTTCTCAAGGGCATCCCAATCTATCCCAAATACCCATAAAACTCATTCATAAAGTGCATAAGTGCTAAAACTGTGCAAATATAACATTAATAGTATAAATCAATAATATGAAATGTGGCAAGATGAAAAAATATAACAGTTTAAAAATAGCAAGTACAACAACATCAATTGAAAAGCACACATCACCTGAGTGATAAATCCAAGTGTTCCATAGGAATGCCCTTGAGAAAAATGTGCGGTTTTGTCTTATATGTTTTTTAATTGTGTTGTCATGTGATTTTTTGTGGGTAGTTTCTAATAAATTATTTATGAATTCATGATGATTAACTAGTTTATTTATTATTTTTGCTGTGGAGGAGGTGCGATGGTGTGGGACTATATTGGATGAATTGCTGGGTTCATCATTATAATACTAGTATAACAGATAGGGTGCTACGTGCAGGTTTGGGATATCCTGCGGCCTAGTGTTTTAGCAGCAGGACAAAAACCAATTCAAAATGCGATAGCTTGATTAAGCTGAGGATGAACAAGCGTATTTTGTATAACAGATAGGGTGCTACATGCAGGTTTGGGATAACCTGCAGCCTAGTGTTTTGGCAGCAGACCAAAAACCAATTCAAAATGCAATAGCTTGATTAAGCTGAGGATGAACAAGCGTATTTAGTATAACAGATAGGGTGCTACGTGCAGGTTTGGGATACCCTGTGGCCTAGTGTTTTGGCAGCAAGACAAAGACCAATTCAAAATGCAATAGCTTGATTAAGCTGAGGATGAACAAGCGTATTTAGTATAACAGATAGGGTGCTACATGCAGGTTTGGGATACCCTGCGGCCTAGTGTTTTGGCTAGAGATGAGCGAACTTTTGAAAAATTCGATTCGACTGATTCGCCGAATTTTCCGACAAAAATCGTTTCGACCCGAATAAATTCGCGACGAATCGCTATTAAAAACGGCTATTTCTGAGCCTCCTACAGCCTCAATAGGGTTGTAAACCATTCAGCCTTGCTGTAACACGCACAGGATGCGTGCTGGGTTAGTTAAATAATACTTTTAAGAAATATCACATGCAGATCAGAGGCATCGCTAATAGAATCGCAGAGCGGCACAATTGCAGAGAGTTGAAGTGGCATCACTATGAGGGGCAGAAGGAGCCCAAATATACACTGGAGTTGGCTTCAGGAGCCCAAAAATTGGATGAATCACACCCTGGAGTTGGCAGAAGTTGGCAGCAGCAGCAGCAGGAGCCCAAATATACACTGGAGTTGGCTTCAGGAGCCCAAAAATTGGATGAATCACACCCTGGAGTTGGCAGGAGTTGACAGTAGCAGCAGCAGGAGCCCAAATATACACTGGAGTTGGCTTCAGGAGCCCAAAAATTGGATGAATCACACCCTGGAGTTGGCAGGAGTTGGCAGCAGCAGCAGCAGGAGCCCAAATATACACTGGAGTTGGCTTCAGGAGCCCAAAAATTGGATGAATCACACCCTGGAGTTGGCAGAAGTTGGCAGCAGCAGCAGCAGGAGCCCAAATATACACTGGAGTTGGCTTCAGGAGCCCAAAAATTGGATGAATCACACCCTGGAGTTGGCAGAAGTTGGCAGCAGCAGCAGCAGGAGCCCAAATATACACTGGAGTTGGCTTCAGGAGCCCAAAAATTGGATGAATCACACCCTGGAGTTGGCAGGAGTTGACAGTAGCAGCAGCAGGAGCCCAAATATACACTGGAGTTGGCTTCAGGAGCCCAAAAATTGGATGAATCACACCCTGGAGTTGGCAGGAGTTGACAGCAGCAGCAGCAGGAGCCCAAATATACACTGGAGTTGGCTTCAGGAGCCCAAAAATTGGATGAATCACACCCTGGAGTTGGCAGAAGTTGGCAGCAGCAGCAGCAGGAGCCCAAATATACACTGGAGTTGGCTTCAGGAGCCCAAAAATTGGATGAATCACACCCTGGAGTTGGCAGAAGTTGGCAGCAGCAGCAGCAGGAGCCCAAATATACACTGGAGTTGGCTTCAGGAGCCCAAAAATTGGATGAATCACACCCTGGAGTTGGCAGGAGTTGACAGCAGCAGCAGCAGGAGCCCAAATATACACTGGAGTTGGCTTCAGGAGCCCAAAAATTGGATGAATCACACCCTGGAGTTGGCAGGAGTTGACAGCAGCAGCAGCAGGAGCCCAAATATACACTGGAGTTGGCTTCAGGAGCCCAAAAATTGGATGAATCACACCCTGGAGTTGGCAGAAGTTGGCAGCAGCAGCAGCAGGAGCCCAAATATACACTGGAGTTGGCTTCAGGAGCCCAAAAATTGGATGAATCACACCCTGGAGTTGGCAGAAGTTGGCAGCAGCAGCAGCAGGAGCCCAAATATACACTGGAGTTGGCTTCAGGAGCCCAAAAATTGGATGAATCACACCCTGGAGTTGGCAGAAGTTGGCAGCAGCAGCAGCAGGAGCCCAAATATACACTGGAGTTGGCTTCAGGAGCCCAAAAATTGGATGAATCACACCCTGGAGTTGGCAGAAGTTGGCAGCAGCAGCAGCAGGAGCCCAAATATACACTGGAGTTGGCTTCAGGAGCCCAAAAATTGGATGAATCACACCCTGGAGTTGGCAGGAGTTGACAGTAGCAGCAGCAGGAGCCCAAATATACACTGGAGTTGGCTTCAGGAGCCCAAAAATTGGATGAATCACACCCTGGAGTTGGCAGGAGTTGACAGCAGCAGCAGCAGGAGCCCAAATATACACTGGAGTTGGCTTCAGGAGCCCAAAAATTGGATGAATCACACCCTGGAGTTGGCAGAAGTTGGCAGCAGCAGCAGCAGGAGCCCAAATATACACTGGAGTTGGCTTCAGGAGCCCAAAAATTGGATGAATCACACCCTGGAGTTGGCAGAAGTTGGCAGCAGCAGCAGCAGGAGCCCAAATATACACTGGAGTTGGCTTCAGGAGCCCAAAAATTGGATGAATCACACCCTGGAGTTGGCAGGAGTTGACAGTAGCAGCAGCAGGAGCCCAAATATACACTGGAGTTGGCTTCAGGAGCCCAAAAATTGGATGAATCACACCCTGGAGTTGGCAGAAGTTGGCAGCAGCAGCAGCAGGAGCCCAAATATACACTGGAGTTGGCTTCAGGAGCCCAAAAATTGGATGAATCACACCCTGGAGTTGGCAGAAGTTGGCAGCAGCAGCAGCAGGAGCCCAAATATACACTGGAGTTGGCTTCAGGAGCCCAAAAATTGGATGAATCACACCCTGGAGTTGGCAGGAGTTGACAGTAGCAGCAGCAGGAGCCCAAATATACACTGGAGTTGGCTTCAGGAGCCCAAAAATTGGATGAATCACACCCTGGAGTTGGCAGGAGTTGGCAGCAGCAGCAGCAGGAGCCCAAATATACACTGGAGTTGGCTTCAGGAGCCCAAAAATTGGATGAATCACACCCTGGAGTTGGCAGAAGTTGGCAGCAGCAGCAGCAGGAGCCCAAATATACACTGGAGTTGGCTTCAGGAGCCCAAAAATTGGATGAATCACACCCTGGAGTTGGCAGAAGTTGGCAGCAGCAGCAGCAGGAGCCCAAATATACACTGGAGTTGGCTTCAGGAGCCCAAAAATTGGATGAATCACACCCTGGAGTTGGCAGGAGTTGACAGTAGTAGCAGCAGGAGCCCAAATATACACTGGAGTTGGCTTCAGGAGCCCAAAAATTGGATGAATCACACCCTGGAGTTGGCAGGAGTTGACAGTAGCAGCAGCAGGAGCCCAAATATACACTGGAGTTGGCTTCAGGAGCCCAAAAATTGGATGAATCACACCCTGGAGTTGGCAGAAGTTGGCAGCAGCAGCAGCAGGAGCCCAAATATACACTGGAGTTGGCTTCAGGAGCCCAAAAATTGGATGAATCACACCCTGGAGTTGGCAGAAGTTGGCAGCAGCAGCAGCAGGAGCCCAAATATACACTGGAGTTGGCTTCAGGAGCCCAAAAATTGGATGAATCACACCCTGGAGTTGGCAGGAGTTGACAGTAGCAGCAGCAGGAGCCCAAATATACACTGGAGTTGGCTTCAGGAGCCCAAAAATTGGATGAATCACACCCTGGAGTTGGCAGAAGTTGGCAGCAGCAGCAGCAGGAGCCCAAATATACACTGGAGTTGGCTTCAGGAGCCCAAAAATTGGATGAATCACACCCTGGAGTTGGCAGAAGTTGGCAGCAGCAGCAGCAGGAGCCCAAATATACACTGGAGTTGGCTTCAGGAGCCCAAAAATTGGATGAATCACACCCTGGAGTTGGCAGGAGTTGACAGTAGCAGCAGCAGGAGCCCAAATATACACTGGAGTTGGCTTCAGGAGCCCAAAAATTGGATGAATCACAGCCTGGAGTTGGCAGGAGTTGACAGTAGCAGCAGCAGGAGCCCAAATATACACTGGAGTTGGCTTCAGGAGCCCAAAAATTGGATGAATCACACCCTGGAGTTGGCAGGAGTTGACAGTAGCAGCAGCAGGAGCCCAAAAAATGGCCTAAAGACATAAATATGTTTTGCACCATTTGGAAAGTGTAAAACGTGGCACCATGCTGAATCTAGTCGCATGCATCAGGCATTGGTGGGTGGAAATCCTGGCTGATCCATCCCTGATTCATTTTGACAAAGGTGAGTCTCTCCACATTTTTAGTTGACAGACGAGTTCTCCTCGCCGTAACTATGGCCCCCGCCGCACTAAACACCCGCTCAGATGGCACGCTACTTGCCGGGCAGGACAGCTTTTCCAGGGCAAACTCTGCTAGTTGCGGCCACAAATCAAGTTTGGCTGCCCAGAAGTCCAGCGGATCCTCAAGGTGTGTTGGCATGGTCATGTCAAAGTATGACATGACCTGCTGGTTCAGGTCCTGCTCCAGGTCTTCCTGCTGCTCATGAGTAGCCTCACTATGCGGGTGTAGAAAGCTACTCATTAGCGACTGAAGACTGAGGCTGCTGCTGCTGATGGAGCTTCTGCTGCTGCTGCTGCCAACCCCCCCAGCGGCCATGGCAGTGGAAGGTGAGCGCAGAGGTCCCCTCGAGTCAGACCTGCGAGAGTATGGACCATGGCGCAGATAGGCATCGGCCAACTGCCTACGTAGAATGTCTTTGTAGTAGTTGAGTTTGTCCTCCCTCTCGGTGGGTTTAAAAAATGCCCCCATTTTGTGCCGGAAGCGAGGGTCCAATAAGGTGGACAGCCAGAAGTCATCCCGCCGACAGATGGAAACAATTCTGGGGTCACTACGCAAGCACGTGAGCATGCTTCGTGCCATTTGCGCAAGTGACTCGGATGGACTACCTGTCTCCATCTCCACTGCATACTGCCACGGTGTGCCCGGGTCCTCTGTCTCTCCTTCCTCAAAAACCTCTAGCTCCTCTGGCTGCTCCTGCTCCTCCTCTCCTGTCCGCTGACTAGATAAACCAGCCATTTCGCCAAGCCTAAACTGTGTTTCGCTGGGCAACTCCTCCTCCTCCTCTTCCTCCTCCTCCTCCTCCAGTTCAGCTCCAAGGGGGTTCATGTGGCCGTAAGATGTAAACGCCATGTCTCCAGTGCCCTGACCAGCCATGGTTTCCAACATGTGCTGTAGTACATGAAGCAGTGGAATCACGTCGTTCATCCCGTAATCCTGCCGACTGACAAATAAAGTGGCTTCCTCAAAGGGCCTGAGCAAACGGCAGGTGTCACGTATGAGCTGCCACTGGTTGACATTGAAGTTACACAGGGGAGTCCCCCTATCTGCTTGGATCATCAGGAAATCCGTGATGGCTTTTCTCTGTTCATATAATCGGTCCAACATGTGAAGGGTGGAATTCCAACGGGTGGAAACATCGCAAATCAGACTATGTTGGGGGATACCATTCTGACGCTGTAGCTCAAGAAGGGTGTGTTTGGCAGTGTAGGAGTGGCTGAAGTGCATGCAAAGTTTCCGTGAAGTTGTTAGGATGTCCTGCAGATGGGGGGAACACTTCAGAAACCGCTTGACAACCAGATTGAAGACGTGAGCCATGCAGGGGGCATGGGTCAGGCTTCCTTGGCGCAGCGCAGACAAAATGTTCTTCCCATTGTCGGTAACCATGATTCCCATTTTAAGTTTTCTCGGAGTAAGCCATGTTTGGATTTCCTGATGAATACATTTAAGCAGTTCCTCCCCTGTGTGACTCCGTTCGCCAAGACAAACCATGTGAAGCACTGCGTGACACCTCCGTGCCCTGCACACATGGTAGACTGGAGGGGCACTGAGACTTGAGCCTACAGTGGAGGGTGAGGAGATGGCGGAGGATGAGGAGGCCGAGTCGCACGGTGTCACAGGCCCAATGGGCAGAGAGCGCGGAGGCCGAAGCGGCGTGACCTGTCCAAGTTGCTGCTGCAAAGGGACCACATTCACCCAGTGGGCCGTAAACGACATGTACTGCCCCTGACCGTAGTTACAGCTCCAGATGTCGGCGCTGCCATGTATTTTGCTACACACCGACAGGCTCAAGGACTGGCCCACCTTCTGTTCAACAAAAGTGTGCAGCGCTGGTACTGCCTTCTTGGCAAAGAAATGACGGCTTGGGACTCTCCACCTCGGCTCGGCACAAGCCATCAGTTCTCTGAAAGGTGCAGATTCCACCACCTGAAAAGGGAGCGACTGCAGCACCAGCAACTTGGACAGGAGCACATTCAGCTTCTGCGCCGTAGGATGAGTGGGCGCATACTGCTGTCTCTTGGACATGGCTTCGCTGATGGATTGCTGGCGGGATGCATGACTTGGAGGAGGAGGAGCAGGAGCGACAGAGGATGGGTATGACGCACAGCTGCCTTCGGCTGAGGTGCTGGAGCCTTGGCTGGCAGAAATTGGGAGCTCACTTGGTGAGGAAGCAGACTGGACCACCCCTTGGGAGCCTCGGTTCTCCCAGGTCGTTTTATGGTGACGCATCATATGTTGACGCAGGGCCGTGGTGCCAACATTTGGACCCTGGCCACGCTTCACCTTTTGCCTACATATCTTGCATGTGGCCATGTTACCCTCCTGCGGATGCCTCAGGAAAAACTGCCACACTGCCGAGTAGCTACTTTTCCCACCCCCTGGCCTCACTGATTCACTGCTGCTGTTGCCAACTCCAGGAACCCCTGCTCCACTACCTCCCGATAAGGTAGACTGCCGCACAGCAGGTGCTCTACCCCGGCCCCGGCCCCGGCCGGCTCCAGCCTTTGGAATTGTGCCCCCATGCTGACTGCTACCACCTTGCTGCCTCAGCTGCTGACTCCGGGGCAACCTGCACCCCTCTTCTCCTGATGATGACGATGAAGCCCCTTCATCACCCGGCTCCCAAGTGCGATCGGCTTCATCGTCATCATCATCATCATCACCGGGTTGTGGCTGTACGTCACTGATGTTCGTGGATTCGTCAACAGTGTCTGGCGCAGGAGCTGGAACGCTCGCAGCACCCACGACACTGTCCACATCACTATTTGTCTGCCTAGCTAAAGAAGCCACCTCCATTTCTTGGCTGGGCAGTAGCTGCTGACTGTCCTCTATCTGATGGTCCTCCTCACTAAAGAGTGGAGCTGAACCCAAAGCATAGGATACGTCGCTGGGGGAGGGAACGGCGTAGGCCAGAGGCAATGGGAGGACAGGGACTGCTCTCGGGGCATGCCAACTCAGGGTTGTGTCAGAGGAACCTACCGACCCTAGACTGGGGGTCTCAGACGTAAGTTGTGATGATGTTGTTGATGAGCGCGTCAACCAATCTACCACGGCAGATGCGTTACTGGTGGAGACCCGACCGCTAGCAGATACTGGCAGATTAGGTCTCTCAGCGTGACTCCTGCTGCTACTGGCCCCCAGTCTGATGCGAGCTCTGCCTGCGGAATCTTGGCCTCTGCCACTCCTCTTTTCACTTCCAGGCACTTGTCTGCCCGACATAGTCTAACTGGCGTGGTAGTAGGTGATATTTAAAAAAACCCCGGGCAGCGGTGGGTCTATATGAAACAGAATATAATGCACACCAAAAGTGAGCAGTAACACTCAGCCTCCAACAGGCCTGCTTAGTGTAAATAAGAGAGCTGCTTAGTGTAAATAAAGAGGGGTATGCTATGTTACAGAATGGGATGCCTCAACAGAAGTGCACCTGGCAGGCAGCAGTAAGCCTATGCCCAGCAAAAGTGTCTTATAATATAAATATAATAAGAGCAAATGCTTATATGGTCTTAAACAGAGGCTGCTTTAGTCACAGAATGGGATGCCCCGGGCAGGAATCGAGCTGGCAGGGTACAGTAGTGCTTTGGCCAGCAAAAGTGTCTTTATCAGGCCTAATTTCAAATATGATAAGAGCAAATGCTTATATGGTCTTAAACAGAGGCTGCTTTAGTCACAGAATGGGATGCCCCGGGCAGGAATCGAGCTGGCAGGGTACAGTAGTGCTTTGGCCAGCAAAAGTGTCTTTATCAGGCCTAATTTCAAATATGATAAGAGCAAATGCTTATATGGTCTTAAACAGAGGCTGCTTTAGTCACAGAATGGGATGCCCCGGGCAGGAATCGAGCTGGCAGGGTACAGTAGTGCTTTGGCCAGCAAAAGTGTCTTTATCAGGCCTAATTTCAAATATGATAAGAGCAAATGCTTATATGGTCTTAAACAGAGGCTGCTGTAGTCACAGAATGGGATGCCCCGGGCAGGAATCGAGCTGGCAGGGTACAGTAGTGCTTTGGCCAGCAAAAGTGTCTTTATCAGGCCTAATTTCAAATATGATAAGAGCAAATGCTTATATGGTCTTAAACAGAGGCTGCTTTAGTCACAGAATGGGATGCCCCGGGCAGGAATCGAGCTGGCAGGGTACAGTAGTGCTTTGGCCAGCAAAAGTGTCTTTATCAGGCTAATTTCAAATATGATAAGAGCAAATGCTTATATGGTCTTAAACAGAGGCTGCTTTAGTCACAGAATGGGATGCCCCGGGCAGGAATCGAGCTGGCAGGGTACAGTAGTGCTTTGGCCAGCAAAAGTGTCTTTATCAGGCCTAATTTCAAATATGATAAGAGCAAATGCTTATATGGTCTTAAACAGAGGCTGCTGTAGTCACAGAATGGGATGCCCCGGGCAGGAATCGAGCTGGCAGGGTACAGTAGTGCTTTGGCCAGCAAAAGTGTCTTTATCAGGCCTAATTTCAAATATGATAAGAGCAAATGCTTATATGGTCTTAAACAGAGGCTGCTTTAGTCACAGAATGGGATGCCCCGGGCAGGAATCGAGCTGGCAGGGTACAGTAGTGCTTTGGCCAGCAAAAGTGTCTTTATCAGGCCTAATTTCAAATATGATAAGAGCAAATGCTTATATGGTCTTAAACAGAGGCTGCTGTAGTCACAGAATGGGATGCCCCGGGCAGGAATCGAGCTGGCAGGGTACAGTAGTGCTTTGGCCAGCAAAAGTGTCTTTATCAGGCCTAATTTCAAATATGATAAGAGCAAATGCTTATATGGTCTTAAACAGAGGCTGCTTTAGTCACAGAATGGGATGCCCCGGGCAGGAATCGAGCTGGCAGGGTACAGTAGTGCTTTGGCCAGCAAAAGTGTCTTTATCAGGCCTAATTTCAAATATGATAAGAGCAAATGCTTATATGGTCTTAAACAGAGGCTGCTTTAGTCACAGAATGGGATGCCCCGGGCAGGAATCGAGCTGGCAGGGTACAGTAGTGCTTTGGCCAGCAAAAGTGTCTTTATCAGGCCTAATTTCAAATATGATAAGAGCAAATGCTTATATGGTCTTAAACAGAGGCTGCTTTAGTCACAGAATGGGATGCCCCGGGCAGGAATCGAGCTGGCAGGGTACAGTAGTGCTTTGGCCAGCAAAAGTGTCTTTATCAGGCCTAATTTCAAATATGATAAGAGCAAATGCTTATATGGTCTTAAACAGAGGCTGCTTTAGTCACAGAATGGGATGCCCCGGGCAGGAATCGAGCTGGCAGGGTACAGTAGTGCTTTGGCCAGCAAAAGTGTCTTTATCAGGCCTAATTTCAAATATGATAAGAGCAAATGCTTATATGGTCTTAAACAGAGGCTGCTGTAGTCACAGAATGGGATGCCCCGGGCAGGAATCGAGCTGGCAGGGTACAGTAGTGCTTTGGCCAGCAAAAGTGTCTTTATCAGGCCTAATTTCAAATATGATAAGAGCAAATGCTTATATGGTCTTAAACAGAGGCTGCTTTAGTCACAGAATGGGATGCCCCGGGCAGGAATCGAGCTGGCAGGGTACAGTAGTGCTTTGGCCAGCAAAAGTGTCTTTATCAGGCCTAATTTCAAATATGATAAGAGCAAATGCTTATATGGTCTTAAACAGAGGCTGCTTTAGTCACAGAATGGGATGCCCCGGGCAGGAATCGAGCTGGCAGGGTACAGTAGTGCTTTGGCCAGCAAAAGTGTCTTTATCAGGCCTAATTTCAAATATGATAAGAGCAAATGCTTATATGGTCTTAAACAGAGGCTGCTGTAGTCACAGAATGGGATGCCCCGGGCAGGAATCGAGCTGGCAGGGTACAGTAGTGCTTTGGCCAGCAAAAGTGTCTTTATCAGGCCTAATTTCAAATATGATAAGAGCAAATGCTTATATGGTCTTAAACAGAGGCTGCTTTAGTCACAGAATGGGATGCCCCGGGCAGGAATCGAGCTGGCAGGGTACAGTAGTGCTTTGGCCAGCAAAAGTGTCTTTATCAGGCTAATTTCAAATATGATAAGAGCAAATGCTTATATGGTCTTAAACAGAGGCTGCTTTAGTCACAGAATGGGATGCCCCGGGCAGGAATCGAGCTGGCAGGGTACAGTAGTGCTTTGGCCAGCAAAAGTGTCTTTATCAGGCCTAATTTCAAATATGATAAGAGCAAATGCTTATATGGTCTTAAACAGAGGCTGCTGTAGTCACAGAATGGGATGCCCCGGGCAGGAATCGAGCTGGCAGGGTACAGTAGTGCTTTGGCCAGCAAAAGTGTCTTTATCAGGCCTAATTTCAAATATGATAAGAGCAAATGCTTATATGGTCTTAAACAGAGGCTGCTTTAGTCATAGAATGGGATGCCCCGGGCAGGAATCGAGCTGGCAGGGTACAGTAGTGCTTTGGCCAGCAAAAGTGTCTTTATCAGGCCTAATTTCAAATATGATAAGAGCAAATGCTTATATGGTCTTAAACAGAGGCTGCTGTAGTCACAGAATGGGATGCCCCGGGCAGGAATCGAGCTGGCAGGGTACAGTAGTGCTTTGGCCAGCAAAAGTGTCTTTATCAGGCCTAATTTCAAATATGATAAGAGCAAATGCTTATATGGTCTTAAACAGAGGCTGCTTTAGTCACAGAATGGGATGCCCCGGGCAGGAATCGAGCTGGCAGGGTACAGTAGTGCTTTGGCCAGCAAAAGTGTCTTTATCAGGCTAATTTCAAATATGATAAGAGCAAATGCTTATATGGTCTTAAACAGAGGCTGCTTTAGTCACAGAATGGGATGCCCCGGGCAGGAATCGAGCTGGCAGGGTACAGTAGTGCTTTGGCCAGCAAAAGTGTCTTTATCAGGCCTAATTTCAAATATGATAAGAGCAAATGCTTATATGGTCTTAAACAGAGGCTGCTTTAGTCACAGAATGGGATGCCCCGGGCAGGAATCGAGCTGGCAGGGTACAGTAGTGCTTTGGCCAGCAAAAGTGTCTTTATCAGGCCTAATTTCAAATATGATAAGAGCAAATGCTTATATGGTCTTAAACAGAGGCTGCTTTAGTCACAGAATGGGATGCCCCGGGCAGGAATCGAGCTGGCAGGGTACAGTAGTGCTTTGGCCAGCAAAAGTGTCTTTATCAGGCCTAATTTCAAATATGATAAGAGCAAATGCTTATATGGTCTTAAACAGAGGCTGCTTTAGTCACAGAATGGGATGCCCCGGGCAGGAATCGAGCTGGCAGGGTACAGTAGTGCTTTGGCCAGCAAAAGTGTCTTTATCAGGCCTAATTTCAAATATGATAAGAGCAAATGCTTATATGGTCTTAAACAGAGGCTGCTTTAGTCACAGAATGGGATGCCCCGGGCAGGAATCGAGCTGGCAGGGTACAGTAGTGCTTTGGCCAGCAAAAGTGTCTTTATCAGGCTAATTTCAAATATGATAAGAGCAAATGCTTATATGGTCTTAAACAGAGGCTGCTTTAGTCACAGAATGGGATGCCCCGGGCAGGAATCGAGCTGGCAGGGTACAGTAGTGCTTTGGCCAGCAAAAGTGTCTTTATCAGGCCTAATTTCAAATATGATAAGAGCAAATGCTTATATGGTCTTAAACAGAGGCTGCTTTAGTCACAGAATGGGATGCCCCGGGCAGGAATCGAGCTGGCAGGGTACAGTAGTGCTTTGGCCAGCAAAAGTGTCTTTATCAGGCTAATTTCAAATATGATAAGAGCAAATGCTTATATGGTCTTAAACAGAGGCTGCTGTAGTCACAGAATGGGATGCCCCGGGCAGGAATCGAGCTGGCAGGGTACAGTAGTGCTTTGGCCAGCAAAAGTGTCTTTATCAGGCCTAATTTCAAATATGATAAGAGCAAATGCTTATATGGTCTTAAACAGAGGCTGCTGTAGTCACAGAATGGGATGCCCCGGGCAGGAATCGAGCTGGCAGGGTACAGTAGTGCTTTGGCCAGCAAAAGTGTCTTTATCAGGCCTAATTTCAAATATGATAAGAGCAAATGCTTATATGGTCTTAAACAGAGGCTGCTTTAGTCACAGAATGGGATGCCCCGGGCAGGAATCGAGCTGGCAGGGTACAGTAGTGCTTTGGCCAGCAAAAGTGTCTTTATCAGGCTAATTTCAAATATGATAAGAGCAAATGCTTATATGGTCTTAAACAGAGGCTGCTTTAGTCACAGAATGGGATGCCCCAGGCAGGAATCGAGCTGGCAGGGTACAGTAGTGCTTTGGCCAGCAAAAGTGTCTTTATCAGGCCTAATTTCAAATATGATAAGAGCAAATGCTTATATGGTCTTAAACAGAGGCTGCTGTAGTCACAGAATGGGATGCCCCGGGCAGGAATCGAGCTGGCAGGGTACAGTAGTGCTTTGGCCAGCAAAAGTGTCTTTATCAGGCCTAATTTCAAATATGATAAGAGCAAATGCTTATATGGTCTTAAACAGAGGCTGCTTTAGTCACAGAATGGGATGCCCCGGGCAGGAATCGAGCTGGCAGGGTACAGTAGTGCTTTGGCCAGCAAAAGTGTCTTTATCAGGCCTAATTTCAAATATGATAAGAGCAAATGCTTATATGGTCTTAAACAGAGGCTGCTTTAGTCACAGAATGGGATGCCCCGGGCAGGAATCGAGCTGGCAGGGTACAGTAGTGCTTTGGCCAGCAAAAGTGTCTTTATCAGGCTAATTTCAAATATGATAAGAGCAAATGCTTATATGGTGTTAAACAGAGGCTGCTTTAGTCACAGAATGGGATGCCCCGGGCAGGAATCGAGCTGGCAGGGTACAGTAGTGCTTTGGCCAGCAAAAGTGTCTTTATCAGGCCTAATTTCAAATATGATAAGAGCAAATGCTTATATGGTCTTAAACAGAGGCTGCTGTAGTCACAGAATGGGATGCCCCGGGCAGGAATCGAGCTGGCAGGGTACAGTAGTGCTTTGGCCAGCAAAAGTGTCTTTATCAGGCCTAATTTCAAATATGATAAGAGCAAATGCTTATATGGTCTTAAACAGAGGCTGCTTTAGTCACAGAATGGGATGCCCCGGGCAGGAATCGAGCTGGCAGGGTACAGTAGTGCTTTGGCCAGCAAAAGTGTCTTTATCAGGCCTAATTTCAAATATGATAAGAGCAAATGCTTATATGGTCTTAAACAGAGGCTGCTTTAGTCACAGAATGGGATGCCTCACAGCAGACTTAAGATCAGTTCAGTATATATGCACAGTTAGTTACTATAAGCAGCCTGAAAACGCTAACAAAGGCTGGATGAAAAAAAAAAAATCTCCCTGTCAGCCAGCTCCGTTTTTCCTACCTTTCCCTGGCTTTCTGTCTGTCTCCTGTCTGTCTCCTGCCTGTCTCCTGCCTGTCTCCAGCCTGTCCCTGTCTGTCCCTGTCTCCAGCCTGTCTAACTGCCTCAGCTACACAGCGTTCTGTCTGTCTGTCACGAATGCAATAGAGAAATGAGGAAAAGCAAGATGGCCGCCGTTAAATACCGCTGTGTGACGTCACCGGGCTTGCTGGCTGCTGATAGGCTGCATGTGACTGCCCCAGCTTGCACTGGCGCGGGATACATGTCCAGACATGTCCCGCCCGCCATCTTAGAATGCCTGTAATGTAAATGAATGGATGTTAAAGGAAAACTTCGAGTGATCGAATCGCGGGGAAATTCGGATTCGATCCGAATCGAATTTTTCCTGAAATTCGGATCGAATCCGGGTTCGTCCGGATCGATTCGCTCATCCCTAGTTTTGGCAGTAGACCAAAAACCAATTCAAAATGCAATAGCTTGATTAAGCTGAGGATGAACAAGCCTATTTAGTATAACAGATAGGGTGCTACGTGCAGGTTGGGGATACCCTGCGGCCTGGTGTTTTTTTTTAAAAGCAGGACAAAAAACAATTCAAAATGTAATAGCTTGATTAAGATGAGAATGAACAAGGGTATTTAGTATAACAGATAGGGTGTTACGTGCAGGTTTGGGATACCCTGCGGCCTAGTGTTTTGGCAGCAGGACAAAAACCAATTCAAAATGCAATAGTTTGATTAAGCTGAGGATGAACAAGGGTATTTAGTATAACAGATAGGGTGCTACGTGCAGGTTTGGGATACCCTGCGGCCTAGTGTTTTGGCATGCAGACCAAAAACCAATTCAAAATGCGATAGCTTGATTAAGCTGAAGATGAACAAGTGTATTTAGTATAACAGATAGGCTGCTAAGTGCAGGTTTGGGATACCCTGAGGCCTGGTGTTTTTTTGACAGGACAAAAAACTATTCAAAATGCAATAGCTTGATTAAGCTGAGGATGAACAAGCTTATTTAGTAAAACAGATAGGGTGCTACGTGCAGGTTTGGGATACCCTGCGGCCTAGTGTTTTGGCAGCAGGACAAAAAACAATTCAAAATGCGATAGCTTGATTAAGCTGAGGATGAACAAGCATATTTAGTATAACAGATAGGGTGCTACGTGCAGGTTTGGGATACCCTGCGGCCTAATGTTTTGGCAGCAGGACAAAAACCAATTCAAAATGCAATCGCTTGATTACGCTGTGGATGAACAAGTTTATTTAATATAACAGATAGGGTGCTACGTGCAGGTTTGGGATACCCTGCGGCCTAGTGTTTTGGCATGCAGACCAAAAACCAATTCAAAATGCGATAGCTTGATTAAGCTGAGGATGAACAAGCGTATTTAGTATAACAGATAGGGTGCTACGTGCAGGTTTGGGATACCCTGCGGCCTGGTGTTTTTTAAAAAGCAGGACAAAAACCAATTCAAAATGCAATAGCTTGATTAAGCTGAGGATGAACAAGCATATTTTGTATAATAGATAGGGTGCTACGTGCAGGTTTGGGATACCCTGCGGCCTAGTGTTTTGGCATGCAGACCAAAAACCAATTCAAAATGCGATAGCTTGATTAAGCTGAGGATGAACAAGCGTATTTAGTATAATAGATAGGGTGCTACGTGCAGGTTTGGGATATTCTGCGGCCTAGTGTGTTGGCAGCAGGACAAAAAACAATTCAAAAAGCAATAGCTTGATTAAGCTGAGGCTGAACAAGCTTATTTAGTATAACAGATAGGGTGCAACGTGCAGGTTTGGGATACCCTGCGGCCTGGTGTTTTTTTGACAGCAGGACAAAAAATAATTCAAAATGCAATAACTTGATTAAGCTGAGGCTGAGCAACGCTTATTTAGTATAACAGATAGGGTGACATATGCTGGTTTGGGATGCCCATGTGGGCTGGTGTATTTAAAGCAGACAAAAAAAGATTAAAACTAAATTAAAACTAATCCAGTTATGAGAAATGCTTGTGTGTAACAGGGGCGTGTCCCGAGTGCAATGGCGAGCGGACGTGTGTAGGAGAGCTCCTGACCCCTGAGCCTGGAGGTCTTGATTTTTGCACCAGAGCCATAAAGCTTTTATGATGGGCAAGAAGCGTTGTGGAAGGGGAGGCGGCGGAGGTGGCCAGCGGAGCCCGGGGAAGTGGCAGACAGCCGGTAAATGGCTGCGACGCGAGGAGGTGGAGGCGGGCAAGATGGCGCATGTGCCTGAGAGCGCGGAGGAGAGCGGGGCTGAGGAGAGACTCACCGGAGCATCAGACGCGGCTTCAGGAGAGGAGCTGACAGGTGGGTGCAGCCCCCAGCCGACACTGACCCAGGCGGCGGCAGAAGAGCCGCTACAGCGATCGCTGAGCCCCGCGGGGAGGTGTGTACACCCTCCCGAGAATGAGTGGAGCAAGATGGCGGCGGCCGAGTCCCTGCCAGCCGTGATGTCACCACACAGGCTGCTGGCGGCGGGAGAGGGGGGGAGCGGACTAAGCGGCGGGCTGCGCAGCCAGGCAGCAGCTGCTACCATGGGTGAGACCCTTGCCCACACTCCCCAGTCAAATGTCTGTGCAGCTGAGCCAGAAGCTGCTACATTAAAGAAATGTTGCACACAATCAATCTCCCACGCACCAGGTCCTGAGGTCTGCCTCTCTCCTAAGAGCCCTGAGATGAAGGGCGCTGTTACAGCTGGCCATATCCCTGGTCCAGAGAGGGGAGGTCTGGGGATCCTGGCCCAATATGTGTATGTGCCCCGGCCCACGATGGACCCCCTCCACTCTACTACCATGGGCGTCCCTGGAGAAGCCATGCCAGAGAGGCAGAAAAGATCTGGGAGAGGGAGTGACCCAACAGACCGTTCGGATGGTGCTGCGTGTGTGAAGCTGGGCTCCCCCCTATACTCTTTAGCGCCCTCCCCACGAGAGAGATGCAGGAGAGCAGCTGATTAGCCCCCTATCGATGTCACCGGTGGACCCCTTTGGCACAGCCATTCCGGTCAGGCCAACTGAAGCTCCTGAAGATTTGAGGTTGTCTGTCCCTTCTACGCCGTCGGCAACAGGTCTGAGTTGCGAACCAGAAATTCATCTCGCTACCATGTCCCTTCTCAAGGGCCTCCCTACCAAAGCGGATATTGAAGGACTGATCGCTAAATACGAAGCTGTTCATAAACGAGAGATCGCTGCGGTGCGACAGCAAGTTTCAACTGTCGAGTCAAGAGTCCTAGCTCTGGAAGCCAGGTGTGAGCGGCAGGATGCCCTGATACAAGAATGTAACTTACACATTGACGATCTGGAAAATAGGAGTCGACGGAATAATCTGCGGCTGCGGGGCATCCCAGAAGCGGAAGCGTCCGAGGAGCTGAAGCTGATTGTTCTGACCATTTTTAACTCGATATTGGACCGGGACTCATCTGACGATATAGAGCTTGACAGAGTCCACAGAGCTTTAGGACCCAAAAATTCAGACCCTAAGTTCCAGAGAGATGTTATCTGCCGAGTTCACCGGTACACACTTAAGGAGGAAATTGCCCGGAAGGCTTGGAGAAAGGGTGAAGTGAAATTTAAGGGTGCCTCCGTCAAGATATTCCCGGATTTGTCAAGGAGGACTTTGCAGATGCGGAGAGTTCTGAAACCCCTCTTGGAAGTTATTTTAGAAAGCGGTGCCACCTACAGATGGGGTTTTCCGTTTCATCTGATTGTCCGCAGGGGACAGAGCTCATTTGTGCTTAAGTCTCCTCAGGACTTGGGAGGTCTTTTCGCTTACTTAGGTTGTGAGCCTATCCAGATTCCTAATTGGCTCGGAAACGACCTCCCCCCGATATCTCAGCCTGTGGTTAGAGAAAAACGACGAGGCCCGGGGAGCTTCCGAGATCTCAGGCGACTCAAGAGACCATCGAGGCGTCCAGAAGATGAGGTGTGACCGGTCCATCGTGGAAGTTTTTTAACTCCTTTTCCTTTTCCACCTGCTTGTTCCTAAACAAGACTTTATAACTACTTTATGCAGGTTCTGTCCCACTGGCCTCCCTTGCCCTCCCCTGCGGTGTGGCGGGGTTGGGGGGCGAGGAAAGCCCTGGGAGGGAAATGTCTTTATTGATGGTTTACTAAGTTGTGTTTTATAGTCGACCTCTGGGAATTCGTTCACGGAGGGCGACGCTGGTCACTACATGCCGTTGCTACTAACGTTTTCTCTATGTCTCAGGTACAGCTTGGACCACGGGGTGGGCTTCATTGTTCAACTTCGGTTGGGCAGTCTTGCCCCCGCCCTGTCGTCTCATTGTGTTAACTAGAATTTGCCCCAAAGGTTTGTTGGCTGTTAACATGGTTTATTGACCTCCGGCCGGGGAGGGTGGGCAGTGACTCCTGTGCGCTCTCCTCTTGGTTCGGACGCGTTCCCCCAGTAGGCCAGCCTTATTGACTCCTGTGGTCGATAAGGCCTACTTGTTTCTCTGATTCTTTCCGCTTAGTAGGTACGATATATTCGTTAATACCTGTTTTGTATTTTCAGTTGTTGCTCTCTTACGTTTTGCCTGTCTGTCTGTCATTACTCCCACCCTTGAGCCCCATTCTTGGGCTTCATACCCCTCTTTTCACCCCGTTGTGTGCCCCCCCTCAGTCCCCCCTCCTCCCCCAGTGGTGACTCCCCCGCCTCGTGGGTGGCTCGCTGCACGGTGTTTCTCCCCTGATACTGCGTGAGCTTGCACTCTAACGCTTATTATGGCTGCGGTCAGGTGCACATCCCTCAACGCCAAGGGCTTGAACTCCCCAATTAAGAGAACCTCCATCCTCAGGGATCCGAAATGCCTGAACTCTCATATTGCCTTCTTGCAGGAGACCCACCTGAAGAAGGGGCGCTCTCACACCCTCACCAATCAGACCTTTAGGACCCAGTATCACAGTCTCTCCCCAGATTCAAAATCGCGGGGGGTGGCGATCCTGGTGGCCGGTTCATTACCCTGGTCCCATCTTGACTCTATGCAGGACGCCGAAGGGAGGTTCCTCTGTGTAAAGGGGACACTTTTTTCCCAGAAAGTGACCCTGGCAACCTGTTACTGCCCTAATGACAACCAGTACAAATTCCTACAGTCGACCTTAGACAAATTGGCCAACTTCACTGAGGGGATCCTGGTGTTGGGGGGAGATTTCAATCTGACCCTAGACCCTTCCCTGGACACATCCAAGGGGTCTTCCCATGTCCCTTTCTCAACTCTCAAAAAAGTTAAGCAGCTGCTACTCAATAATCAGTTGATGGATGTTTGGCGGACCCTTAATCCGAGAGGTAGAGACTACACATTTTTCTCCAGTCCACACAACTCATATTCCCGCATAGACTGGTTCCTGGTCCCCCACCAGTTCTTGCACCTCGTAGTGACCACCAATATCGGACACATTACTCTCTCGGACCATGCTCCGATCATTCTTACCCTGTCCATCCCGGATGCTCCCCTCTTTCGGGGTCAGTGGCGGCTGAATGATTCGCTGCTACAGGATGCCATGGTTAGGGAGGACGTCCAGAGGGCCCTGAGGGAGTATTTTGAGCTGAACGGCAATGGAGAGGTCTCGCGGATGTCCGTGTGGGAGGCCCACAAATGCGTAATCAGAGGTGTGCTAATTAAGCACGGTGCCCGACTGAAAAAGGAGAAAAATGAACAAATTGTCAAGGTAACCCAAGAAATTGTCAGACTGGAAACCCTCCACAAACAAACCCAGTCGGGAGAGGTGGGAGCCAAGTTGACAAGCCTACGGGACTCCCTCAGGGACATCTGCTTTGGGGAGGCAAGGGGTATGGCGGTTAGATGCCGCCGATTTTTCTACGAATTTGGCAACAAATGCGGTAGGGCGTTGGCCAGATCCCTCAGAGCGCAGCGAGGCAAGAACTTCATCCCACTCATCCACGACGCGGGGGGGAACAGGAAATGCTTGACGGCAGACATAGCCAATTCCTTTAGGGACTACTATGAGGCCCTATACAACCTCCCCCAGACCCGGACTGCTGACCGTCGGGATAAAATAGCCGCATACATCCAGGGGTCGGGCCTCCCCAGACTGAACCGGGAGATGATAGACTCGCTCGATAGGGAGATTGAGCTCGACGAGTTCTTGAAAGCCATTAAAAACACAAAGCCAGGAAGGGCTCCAGGCCCCGATGGCTTCGGCCTGAGCTACTACAAAGGATTTGCGGGGTCTCTTGGTCCCCACTTTGTTGCCGCCTTCAATTCCCTTAAGGATGGGCTGGCTCCACCTAAAGACACTCTCAGGGCTAGCATAACTGTAATACCTAAGGAGGGCAAAGACCCGACACAATGCGGCAGTTATAGACCCATATCCCTATTAAATTGCGACCTTAAAATCTTTAACAAAATAATCGCGGACAGACTGGCCCCATTTATCCCTTCTTTAATTCACTGGGATCAGGTTGGCTTCGTCCCATCAAGGGAAGGTAGGGACAATACCACAAGGGTAATCGGCCTAATACATTGGGCCCATTCAAACAAAATAGCTTCAATCCTATCGACAAATGCCGAAAAGGCATTCGATAGGGTCAGCTGGGACTTCATATTTGCTGTTCTCAGACACATTGGCCTGGGGGATAATATGTTTCGGTGGATATCGGCCTCTTATACAGTCCCCTCTGCTGCGGTCAGAGTAAACGGCCTCCTCTCCGGTTCCTTCGCCCTGGCCAACGGTACGAGGCAGGGCTGCCCCCTCTCCCCTTTGATCTTTATTCTGTCCCTGGAACCGTTCCTCCGCACCATCAGAAACAACCCTGATATTGCGGGTATCCGTGCTGGGGGCGGGAGAGCACAAGGTCGCAGCTTATGCGGACGACCTAATCTTTTTCCTAACAAAAACTGAGACGACCCTCCCAGTCCTTCTAGCTGAATTCAAAACATACCAAACACTATCAAATTACAAAATAAACCAACATAAATCCTCGGCCCTTAATATCAATGTCCCACCCAAACGATTAGAACGCATTATGGAGAACTTCCCCGTTTCATGGGAGAGAGAGGCTATAACTTACTTGGGCACACAAATCCCAACACATACCCAGAAAATTTATGGCTCTAACTTTCCCCCGCTGTTGAAGAGGGTGGAGAGCGACCTGCAGAGATGGTCCCGGGGAACCCTCACCTGGTTCGGCAGAGTGAACGTAATAAAAATGAATATCCTGCCCAGAGTACTGTATTTGTTCCAGGCCCTTCCGGTGGAGGTCCCGCGGGCATTCTTTAAGAAGCTCTCGGGCTTGTGTGCCAGGTTCGTTTGGGCGGGGAAACCACACCGTCTGGCGGCCTCCCTGCTGACTCTGCCTAAGGGGGCAGGGGGCATCGGTCTCCCGGACTGGAGACTTTATCATGCGGCGGCCCACCTGGTCCGTATCGTTGACTGGTGTAGGCACCCGGGCTATAAGCAGTGGACCTTCATTGAACAGGACGAGTCCCCTACGGTCCTTGCGGGTCTCCCGTGGATCCCTACCAATTACTTCCCTGCGCTGAACAAGCACCCGACGATAGGCCCAACCAGGGGGGTAGCGGCGAGGTTCTTCCCGAGGTCGGATATTTCCCCGCCCCTCTCGCCCCTGACTCCGGTGATTGGTCACCCTGACTTCCCGGTGAGTCTTTCTGACGCCCCCTTCCAGGCCTGGGCAAAACGAAACTGCTTCAGAATCCATCATTTGAGTGTGGGGGGGAGTGGCACGGGTTGGGGGAGCTTGCCGAGAGGCTTTCTTTGCGGCCCCTCAATGAGTGGCAGGCTCTCCAACTCTCCCACTATCAAAAATCTATCTCCCGTTCATCCCAGGTAGCCAGAGCTCTAACCCCATTCGAGAAAGTTTGCACGGGGCTGGGTCATATTAAGGGTACCCTGTCTTGCACATATGCGTTGCTGGTGAATCCCCCTGATTCCTTTGTTCCGTCCTTCGTGGTGGGGTGGGAGAGGGAACTCGGACGGAATTTTTCGCCCGAAGAGAGGCTAGCGATGTGTAAGCTTACCCACAAATCCTCCATATCTAATCGATACCAGGAAGCCTCCTACAAGATCCTCTCCAGGTGGTACCTGACTCCATCTAAATTGGAGAAGATGTTTCCCTCTACCTCCTCCCTGTGCTGGAGGTGTTCACAGGATAGGGGTACCATGACCCATATATTCTGGGAATGCCCTAAGCTATCGAGATTCTGGACCAACGTGAGGGTGATTGTGGAGCACCTCACAGGTATTGACCTGGGGGTGGACCCGGCTAGTTATCTCTTGAACCTTGCGCCCGCCTCCATGCGGGTTAGGGGGAAATCTCTCCTGGCCCCTCTTCTCCTCGCTGCTAAGACTTGTATCCCCACGTGCTGGAAATCATCGGATCCACCCTCTATGGCGATGTGGCTGTCGCGGGTTGGAGACATCTGCAGGATGGAGGAGCTCACGGCCTCTCTCAGGGACGGTGGTGGGAGGCATTGGGAGACCTGGTGTCCTTGGGCCCAGTTCACGCTGTCTGCGGATTACCTCAAATTCCTCCAGGAGTGACCCTGGGGGCGGATGTGGGGGACCCCCCCCTTTTCACCTTGTGCCCCTTCCCCTTCCTTTCTCCCCTTCCTCCTCCCATTCTTCCTTGTCTTCTCTGGCGCACCATCGGTGCACCCCCGTTATTGTCTTTAGTTCGTGCATGTGTTATTGTTCTCTGAAAATGTTATAAGGAGAGACAGGACGCAGCCTATGTCCGGAAAAGCTTTATTACATATCATGTGATGTTGTTCTGGGCTATCAATAGTTAATAACTATGTTGTCGTATAATTTTATGCTTACATCTGATGCCCCTATGATTGTTTCTGTTGATGTTGGCCTGTGATTCGTGTCATCCTTAATAAAACTTTCAATTCAAAAAAAAAAAAAAAAAAATGCTAATGCATAGATGGGATACACAGTGGCAAGGCAGGTTTACAGCACAAAGAACTGAAATTGAATTGAAAAATGATCTGGCTAATGAAAATAAAAAAAAAAAATGTCCCTGTCACTTCAATGCTGTCCCTGCCTGGATCGTTCCTGTTTTTCCCTATCTTTCACTATCTTTCCCTGGCTCTGTCTACCTCTCTTTCTGCCTCTCTGTCGGTCTCTCTGACTCTCCCTACCTCTATCTAACTCTGTCCCTGTGTGTAACAAGCTGTGCTCTGGTCGCAATAGAACGCTGAACTGCGCACAAGGAAGATGGTCGCCGTTTATATAGCACGGTGACGTCACCGGGCTTCCTGGCTACTGATAGGCTGCATGTGACTTTCCCATGATACCTTGCCCCAGGGAACATGTCTGGACATGTGCTTCCACCATTTTAGAATGCCTGAAATTGAAATAAATGGAGTTTAAAGGAAAACTTAGATCGATCGAATCGCGGGGAAATTCGGATTCGTTCAGAACCGAATTTTTCCTGAAATTCGGAACGAATTTGGGTTCGTCCGGATCGATTCGCTCATCCCTAATACTCACTATTTATTCCGCACAGATGATCTCTCCTAGTCAGGTGGTTTGAAACTTACCACCTCCCAAGAACAAGTAATGCACAATCCCCTATTGACCAAGCTCCCCTGTGACCATGGCAGCCTCCTTTCATCACAGTTACTGGTCATGCCTGATCCATTGCTTTCAATGAGGAGGACATGCCGAGGACTGGCTCACCTCGCCAATGCAGTTAATGGAGCAGATGTTTCTAATAATTTTGACTGACATGGAGGGGAGGGGTAGCCGTTTATTGTGGTGGCATGGGGATGCAGAGACTAGATCTCGGGCAGGGTAAGAGCAGATCAGCTGTATCAAGTGAGCATTTTTTTCTTCATTTTGTTCAGACTTTAAACTCACTGTTTGTTTTATTATAGTAGTAAGTTTATTATTCACACTACACTACTGTACATAAGATTATTTTTGGATAGCTTGCTCACACACTAAAATGCAAGCATTTGGCGGGATTCAGGCTGCATATTTACTCTTAGAAAAAGGTAGCTGACCAGGCAAAAAACAATAGGGCATGTCTACAGAATGGGCACTGCACTGACCTGATTCGTAGCCTCCATGGAAATGCTAGTTTTTTGCATATGCCAGCTTACTGGATGAGAAGTTCAGTCCGGTCGTCTGATTCATGGTCGCCGAGTTCAGCAATTACTGTTTTGGCCTGTAAAAGTGCATCATAAGGCAAGAAAGTACCTTTATTCATGCATATGTTTCTATGTTTCTATGATGTCTTTCGTTCTCGTTTCCTTTTGGTCTTCAGTGCAGGCAGGGGAGAACTGACCATAGGGAGACCAGATGGGCCGCATTGGGGCCAGTTAGGCTGCTGCTTTTAACACCCACATTTAATCCCTGCCCCCTTAGTGTCCCTCACAGCCCGCTGTACCCAGCCCCCTGGTACACACAAACCAAGGAACCCCAACCCCCAATGCTATAGCATCATGGTTGGGGGGCCAAGCAGGGATACCTTGATGGTAAAGTCTAGGGCTGATTTTTTGGCCCCAGTCCAACACTGAGTGCAGGTATAAGCATATTTTTATTTAGCTCCCTCTGGGCCTTCCATGTTGAACAATGCTCCCTGCAATGTCACTCACTCACTGCATCCCATGTAGTAGTTGTGTTCGTCCTGCATTGTCACTTACCCCATCCCTCTTGTTCTTACTTACTTGCTTTCTCTGAGTTGTTAAGCCCCCACCACCTTCCTTTTCCTCTAGCTGCATTAAGGATGTTGTTTTTTTTTAAAGAACACCACACATATTTTTGGGGTTTTTAAAAACTTTTATTTGTTCATGTTTTTGTGGTATAAACATTATTAAAATATATTACTTACTGTGCACATGTTGATGGGGTGATTATGGTGCCACCCTCCGGCTCTGCAACCTCAGCCTGCATGGACGTAAAGTTCCCGGCACCGTGAGCTGTGCTCCTGGCGCATCCGACTACTGTTTCAATTGACCCACCTGAGTTGCGTGTCGCCTGTGCCTGGGATGGCACCATTGCTGCATATTCACCTGGTTCCGAGGAGTCTGCATGAATAAATTAGACACAAAAAACAAAATGTTACCACTAGCAACAGTGCTCTAGCAAAAAAAACAGAAAATAATACATTGGCAACTTGGACAGAGGGAACAGTGCAGAATGGGAGTCATAACCTCATTACGCCCAAACAAATATTAACAATAAAAACATAGCATAATTGCCTTCAAGCAGCATGGAGGGGGGGCAATGATACTATATATATATATATATATATATATATATATATATATATATATTCCTCTTCCATCAGAGGCCCCAATGCAATGTGTGTGCAGTCAATTACACCACTGATGTTGGGCATTGATGTAATTAAAAAAAAAAACATTTTTGCCAGCCACGCCGTGGTGCTTGTAATTGGGGCCAACCATGGCCGCAGCTCCGAGTAAAGTTTCTCTAGGAGCAGTCGAGTCGGGTCAATTCGAAAAGATGTGGGTCAGACATGCAATGCACATCCAGCCAACGGTGGGTGTATGTTAGCTTAGGCAGGTAGATGATAAGCAGACCACGGCACTGCAGCCGCTTGTGCTCACATATACCTTGGTTGGATACATCTCCATATATGTCCAACCAAATCCCACTAGCAGAAAGCTAACTTAGCTGAACCCAGGACATACCTGGTTTAAACCCGGTTGCAGTGGACGTATCAGGGCTCAGAATCTGGTACAGGCACGCACACAACACACAAGCGAGACCAAATGTTCACACCAAAAACTGTAACAATAGCCTAATAATTGTTTAGGCATGCGCAAAGCGGTACTTTTCCAGGGGAAAAATATGCACGCAAAACCGAGAAAAATAGTATGCAAGAGGCTCTGAATCAGGGAACATATGTAATAAAGTATACTGTAAAGCCGATGTGTCAAACTCAAGGCACATTGGCCTGATGTGGCCCTCCAACCATTTTTATTTGTCCCTCTGACAGGTACCAGACAGTGGTGGCTGGATGATGCCCCTTCTAGCTGGCCTGGTCACTCCAAGGCTTCTGACACTAGCATCAAATACTCACACCTGTTTGAGGTGCTGGCAAGTGATGCACTGGTAAGCTGCAGTGCACTGTGGAGCACAGTACTGCCTCTAACCCCAGGTGCGGTGCTTATAAAAGCTTGTAGACACCTTTTTTGAGTGGACAAGAGAGTAGCTGTCTCTTTTCAACCAGCTCTAACCACTCAAGGGGACAGGTCTCCTAACCAAGCCACTGCAGCGGGTCATCTGCTGCAGAGATTCTTGCTAGCTATTGCCAGATGGTGTGAGGAAAAATTATTGTAGTTATAACCCGAACAAAAAAATTCTGCATCTGCACCTTTCGTGGGGAAAAAAAATTCTGTGGCTATCCTGGGCAAATTAATTCTGCATCTGTCCTTGGCAAAATTATTCTGTGGCTGTCCTGGGCAAAATGTTTCAGTGGCTGTCTGCAAATGTCCTGGGCAAAATCATTCAAAATCAGTAACCATACATCTGCACAGAGCCAAAAATCTCCTGATCTATGCACGCTCATTCACTTGAGCTGCAGGTGGGTGAGATGAAGCCACTCTTTCCACCTGCCACCTGTACCCAGATGGCAATACTGGATCCAAGCTTGGCATGGAGTTTTATTGTGACCCACCCCTCCTGTCTCAGCGCCAGGTGAGGTTGGCGGGGGGATTTTTCATATTTAGACTGGACATCCTCTTTAACCCGTTCAGTGACAGCCTACCTAGAGATGTTTTTATCCCAAGTTACCAAGCAGTTTTTGCACTATGTATGGTTTAACTGATTTTTGCAGGAATTTCCCGGGATTTTCAGGAAAATTGTATATTGGGCTCCCCCAAACTGAGAAGCATGTGTTATGAGTAGTGATGAGTGGGTCGGCCGAAAAATAGGTTCTCTGAGTTCCACCGAATTTGCCGGCAAAGCTTGTGTTGGGGTCTGATAATCTGAACCCCAAACCCCATTAAAGTCAATGGGAACCCGAACTTTGGGGCTCAAAAATGGCTGTAAAATGGGGCTAGCAATGGCTAGAGGGCTGAAAATTGAAGGGAACACCTGGACGATTGTCCTGCACAAAAAGGGCTAGGGAAAGTACTCTGAATAACAGAAAGCAAGAAAATTAATTAAATACATAAAAAATAAATATATAATAAATAAGAATTTTTCCATGTTTAATTTGTCCCCACTGCAGGTAACTGCATTTTATCACGAACAATAGTCTGGCTTTTTACTTTTTAATTGTATTTTAGTTGTTTGACTAAATGCGGTTTTTAAATGCATTACATTAAACATTTAAAACTGCCTGCAGGTTTATTTTTTTTATAGGTTTTGGCAATTTTTTTGGCATTTCTCGCTAGATACAATTGTTATCTCACAAACAATAGCCTGAGCCCTCACTTCAGTCCCTTGCTGGGTAGCGAGGATGAAAGAAGGGGAACCTATGTTTCCCCTTCATCCAAATAGAAGAACCTCGAAAAAGGAAGAGGAGACGACGCGGGACAAAGAAGACTTGCTGGACCGGAGGAAAACAGTGCCCAGCGGGGGGTGGGGTGGGGGGAGAAGATGGAAGATGGGAATGAGTGAGTATAAAATTTAAATTAAGAACAATACAAATATTTTTGGTGTGGTGTCTTATTTTTTTTTCACTTGCAGTTAACTGGTAAGTGGTCCAGGGGACCCCTATACCAGTTCACCATGGTCAGGAGCCGACAGGTGCCCTACCAGTAAAATGACACATTAACCGCACCCCTATTTGGGGCATTGGGGTGTAGAAGAGTCCCATACCAAAGGGCATAAGGGCTTGTAACTTGCAGGGACAGATACAAATTGTATATAACATTTAGTAAAACATTGAAAAAGTCAGGCCTATTGTTGATTAGAAAAAAATTGTATCTAACCAAAAATGCCAAAAAATTACCTACAAGTATAAAAAAAAAACCTGCAGGCAGTTTCAAATGTTGGGATGCACTTGAAAGCTGCATTAAAAATACAATTAAATGGGATGCCTTTAAAAATGCATTTATTAAAACAGTAAAAAATAAAAAGTTAGGCAATTGTTTATTAGATAAAAATTGTATCTAACGAAAAATGCTAAGACATTAGGGCTGATTCAAAGCCTCTTCACATGCACTTTTGCATGTGTGTTGTGTAAGTTTTGTTTTATTTCCCATGCCTTTTCGGAATTTTCGTTACTTTTTTCATGCGTATATGCATTTACGTTAACGCGAATACGCACTTTCGATGGTCGTATATTAATCGTAAAATTTCCGTTATGTCAGCCAACTTACGTTATTGGTATGGGCTTGCACATGATTCAGAGCCTTGATTGTTGATTACAACCCGTTCAATAAAACGAGCTTGTTTTCGTTCAACTTGCGGGGTCGTTTTGTAGGAGAAAGTTAGCTGTTGATATTGGAGATGATGTTTGCTGAGTGCGCGGAGGAATACGAGCGATTGCAGCTACGCGGCATGCTCTGCATGAGCATGGCAGAATCCAGGTTGCATCGCGCATATTTGGACATCGATCGCATGCATGATGTTGAGCTATTCAAGCTCACCCGACTTTCCCTCCATAACCTGTATAGTGAGCTGCGGCCATGGTTGGCCCGCACCACAAGGAAGGGGCATGCAATTGCAGGTTTGACCAAAATGGTTGGCTGCCTGCAATTTTTAGCGAACGGCTCGTTCCAGAGGCTGGGTGCCTTCTCCGTGGGGATGTCCCAGCCTACGCTGAGCCGCATGCTCAACAAGTTTTTGGATGGCATGGCTACCCTGTGTCAGAAATACATCTATTTCCCTGACAACGTGGTATCCTGGAATGTGGTTAAGTTGAGCTTCTATGATATAGTCGATATGCCTAACGGCATGGGTGCGATCGACTGTACGCACGTAGCGTTGGTGCCTCCGGCTGCTGAGGAATATCTCTATCGGTATGTGGTTTATGTGAACATCCTGACTTATATAAAATCATTGTAGCACTGTATATTTTAATGTATATCTAAATCTATAATTTTAATCTAGACCTTAATTAATCCTTTTAATGCAGACCTTAATCTATCATTTTAATGTAGACGTTAATCAATCAAGAGTTACCAACTATTAATTAGTTGTTTTAGTGATATTTAGATTTTCTTAACACCCATCTGAAAGAATAATGGTCCCTTATTTTTTTTCCCTTGGTTATTTGAGGTATTGTTTTGGGGTACTAAAAACCTTTTTTTCTGCTATTACAGGAACCGGAAGATGGGTCACTCCATTAATGTTCAAGCTGTCGTTGGTCCTGACCTTCAGTTCCTCAGTGTCATGACAGGTTTCCCCGGATCCACCCACGATGCCTACTTCCTGAGGAATTCCTGCCTCTATGGTTGGTTTGAATCAGGAAACTTGTCTGGTGGTTGGCTACTGGGTAAGTGTTACAAAATAGCTTAATTAGGGTTTCAATGTATGACTAGGAATGCTTTTGGATAACCCTGTCTCAACATGTTATTTCACTCAGATGACATGATATACATGTATTATTTTAAGGGGATTCGGGTTATCCACTCCTGCCATGGCTGATGACACCGATCCTGCGGCTTAAGAAGCAGCCACAGGAGGGCTATAACCATGCCCATAGGAAGACCCGGGCTGTGGTGGAGAGAGCATTTGGGCTTCTGAAGAGTCGAATCAGATGCCTGGACCATACGGGGGGGGGGGGGCTTGCAATTAACCCAAGCAAGGTCATTAAGATCATAATGGCGTGCAGTGTTTTGCATAATTTTGCCATTATGCAGAAGGTCCCCCAATATCTCGATGTGTCCCCCTCTCCAGCAGTAATGGGCATTCTAGAGGAATTATATGACGGCACCCAGAGTGCTTCTGGGCAGTCAGTCCGGGCCCACCTAATTTCAAATTATTTTAGTTAACCTTTATTTATTGTTGCTTACTTTTGGTGTCATTATTTATATTATGTCATTGTGAATCAACAATTTTGTATTATTTATATCTTGCTTTGCTTATGGGCAAAAAATAACACAAAAAAATTGAGATTAATGAATTTAATTTACAATTTTTTACTTGAACAACAATAATCTTTTTCTAACCAAACAGATCAAAAATAAAAAAAAACACAGAACAGAAACTTTAAGTACTTTTTTTTTTTTAATTAGGTCGGGAAATTAGGTGGGAAAGGGCACTCGCAGCCTACGAGGACATCCACTTGGCAAAGGAAGGATCCATTGGGGCAGACTCCAGCCCCCTCAAAATATGCTTCCTCCAGCCAGAATGCTCCCTGTCCAACAACATCCAGAACCATAGGAAGCACTAGTATTAAGGGCAAGGGAAACAGTAGGGCAAGAATCCATAGCACCCCAACAACGCCCTCTCCTGTTCAAGGCCGAATTGAGCATTACAATGTTGAGAGCCCTGAGTCACCGGGCAGCTCAACGGCTGCAACTTATTTGGGTTGCCAGCCAATGATGCCCAGCCCCCAAGCAAGTCCAGGCCAATCCTTTCATAGCAAAAGGTCGCGCTATTCGTCGGATGAAAGTCAGGCAAGAATGTCACCTACTATGGCACCAACTCAGGATGAGCCAGGCAGGACATCATTAGGGCCAAACCTGTGGCGTGGGAGCTTGAGTGGGCGCTTTACTGATCCCCAACCTATGGCTTTGGCAAGTGGGGTTTCTGACCACTATCACGAGCTATATGGTGCCGATTCTAAAGCCACCAGAAAATGCTAAAATACAAAAATATGGGAAGAGATCACCAGACAGGTGAATTGTGCTGGGATAGAGAGAAATGATGTGGAGCAAATAATTAAAATGGTGGCTGCCCATAATATGGTTGGTGTTGAGCCTGTTGCATGGCCACCAACTGGGCAAGGTTGGCATTCATCATCTGCCACTGCTCCAGCATAGCCTCCCTCTGCCTGTCGCTAGTCCTCATTTCATCCAGCATGGATAAACATTTGGGAAATAAAAATTCCTAAGAAAATCTTTTAAAATTTTTCTAAACTTAACCCGGTTTCGTCTTTCATTTCTCAAAACAACTAAAAATGTAATGCTTGCACACATCCACTAAAGAACATAAATCAGAAGACATCAAGAAGGAACTGAAACATATCTACTGAATCCAGAACATTAAGGTAAGCATGAAAATATGTGGATAGAAAACAGCAAGGAGTGCCAGGGGAGTTAAGGTAAGCATTAAAATAGAGTAGGATGAAGAAAAAAAGTGAGTGAGAGAATAGGTGAGATGGGGGACATGAATGAGGTAAATAGCTGCGCGCATGCGTACATGTGTGCAAACATAGCAGCTTGTACAACAAATTTCCGTTAGGACGTATATTTTGAGAAAGATGCATGCTGAATATTACTGGACACTGAAAATCCTTTTTGGATGCTGCTTTGGAAAACGCTGAAAAACCGTAGTATACGAGGTTTACTAAGCAATGTAAACGGAAACCTCCTCTTCTCGAGGACGCAACGAGAGGCAGAACGCAGATACGAACAGTACGGAAGGCTCCCGATGGTGGCTCTGAATCATGCAGTACGCACCTATACATACGGAAAAAAAGTGAAAAATACACATTACGAGACAAAAACAGGACGGTTTTTAGGAGGCTCTGAATCAACCCTATTGTGGCGATATCACCCCCATCATTTTTATAGCAGACACCGAGGCAGTATTCCCCATCTCATCTTTATAGCAGACACTGTGGAAGAATTCTCCCCATCATATTTATAGCAGATACTATGGCAGTATCACCCCCATCAACTTTATAGCAGACACTTACACTGTGGCAGTATCACCTCACTTCACCTTTATACCAGACACTGTGGAAGAATCCCCCTCATCTATAGCAGACACTGTGCCAGTATCACCCCCGTTATCTTTGTTTCAGGCACTGTGGCAGTATCACCCCATCATTTTTATAGCACACACTGTAGCAGTATCCCTGAACTATAGGTATTGAAGATCACTAACACACAGGTTACCTGAACAATTGGTAGTGGGGTAGACCCCTGTGCTTAGACCTTCTTGTGGCATAAGTGTGCACCCCCCCAGTGCTGAAATGAATATGTCGGTTAAAGGGGCACCTAAAACCCCAGTGCTGAAATGAAGATGTAGGTTAAAGGGGCACCTAAAACTCCAGTGTTGAAATGAAGATGTGGGTTAAAGGGGCACCAAATACAATATTTACAATATTATTAAGTAATAAAAATAAATAAATAAATAAAACATTTTTTAGAAAATGGACTCCTTTATTTTAAATAAAAAATGTATTTTATTAAGTAAAACCATATTGCATGTGAAAGCCCCATTACTACCGATTAGAACGGCACCACATATTTATCGGTAGCCCCCCGTTCCTGGCCAGGAGACCCCCCTAACTGAAACAAGTACTTTAATCTTTTACAAATAAAATACAACTACCATCCACACTACAAAGGGTTAAATCGAGAAAAAAATGACATACCCCTCGATTCAAAGAGCAAAAGTTAATTGATTTCGGATCGAGAATCGTAAGTTTGGGTGGGTGTTAGTCATTTTTTCCTGTTTTTTTGGCCATTTCCGACTCGCACGAGCCTACGTTCGAATGCGTATATGCTCTTACGATCATCGCAAGTTCGTTCCTAAATTTTAGGATCAAAACGTAAAACTTAGGATCAAATCCTAAAACTTAGGATCAAAACGTAAAACTTAGGATAATCGAATGTGTTTAGGTGTGATTCAGAGAACAGTTTTCAAACCTCTAAATACGTTTTAAAAGAAAGCCACTGCCGACACCTTTTAGCAGTCGTATTGCTGTTCTTGAACAGGTTTTTTGGCTATGTGGAGGAGTCTGCGCGTCTTGAGCTCCAATGAACTGCATGTATCAGCATGGCCGAGGCCATAAATTGTATGGCAATGCATACCTGATTCATGTATGCCTTATAAAAGCATTTTAATGTGGACCTTAATTAGTCCTTTGCATGTAAACCTTTATTTTGCAATATATTTGCGTTAATTAAAGAAACTTATGTCCTTTGGTATTTATTTTTAAATTGTACTAGAATAATATTTTTAGATTGCATTTATTGGTGTAGTTGTTTACCTTTGCTTTGTTTAATTATTTAAGCACATCTTTGGTCAGATGCATCACACTTACTGAGGAGAGGAGAGCGGGATAAAGTGCAGGATGTGGGTTACTGCTGTATTTTGCACAGACACAGCAGAGCTGGGGGCACGGAAAGGTCAGAAATCAAAGAATGCAGAGCAACACAGTCACAAGGCCCTTTCTGTTTGCAGGCTGCCCGATAATACCTGAGCCGCCATCTTGGCTGTTTCTAGACTCATAACATGCAGAAGTTGCTGTGTTTTTTTATATTTGAGAGCAATCTGTATGTAGAGGGTGTGGGTAACCACACACAAAATTTTAAGTTGTACCATTTGAAGCCAAAATATTAAAATTAAATCCACAAGTAAAAAATGCAAGTTAACTAAAAATTAAACAAAGTAAGATTTACTTATGCAAATGCATTCATTAATGGTTGGTTACTACAAAATGAATGAAATAAAGAAAAATAAAAGACCAAATATTTAGAATGCACTTTAATGAGGTAAGTTTGTAGTGCGCAGCCGCAAGATCAGAAGGATTTATGTCCAGACAAAAAAGGAAAAAGGGCAAAACCAATGTTGCAACCTGAGAAATGAAACGGAAAATTCAGGATGGAAACTGACATAGGTCTGATTCCCGAACTGCCATACGAACGGACGTACATTTTAGGATAGAAACGTATTTGCTTATAGAATCACTCGCAAGTTCATACGAACGCACGAGCGGACGGCAAAAATTGGATGATCGGCACCCAAATCAAAGCTGTTACATGTTTCTTTGAATCGACCCTATAGAGTCCCCCCTCCCGGGGGGACCCCATTTTTTGGGGGGGGATTTTTAAGGGTTAAAAACCCTTAAAAATCCCAAAAAAATTGGGGTCCCCCTTACCCAGAGTAACCAGCCCGGGACCAGCTATGCAGGGCTTGTAGAAACAGGGCAAAGGGGCCAGCTTTTGTGGCCCCTGGCCCTGCAGGCTACAAGCCCGCATAACCCGTGGGCCGGGCTCTTCTGCCCCCCCTGGGCTTTGGGGAGGCAGGTAATGGGGGTGCCGGGGGTTAATGGCAAGTCACCCGCTGGTTGCAGGTGACTTGCCATCCCCCCAGCCTTGTGAACTGGTATAGGGGTCATGGACCCCTTACCAGTTTACAAGGGGTTAAATGTAAAAAAAAAAGAGGAAAAAAATATATTTTTTTTTTTTTTTTGTTTTTATACTTACCTCCCATCCATCCTGGAGCACTGTGTCCCTCGGCGATCACTGGCTTCTGCTCACCTGTTGGAAGCCTTTTATAGCTGCTGGATGACAGAACACAAAGGGTTTATTTTAAAAAATGACATAGGGTCCCCCCTCCCAGGGTGGGGGGGACCCCATTTTTTTTTTAATTTTTAAGAGTTAAAAACCCTTAAAAATCCCCCAAAAATATGACATGGGGTCCCCCTTTCCCAAAGTAACCAGCCTGGGACCAGCTATGCAGGGCTTGTAGGAACAGGGAACAGGGGCCAGCTTTTGGCCGCGGGCCTGGGCTCTTCTGCCCCCCCTGGGCTTTGGGGAGGCAGGTAATGGGGGTGCCGGGGGTTAATGGCAAGTCACCCGCTAGCGCAGGTGACTTGCCATCCCCCCAGCCTTGTGAACTGGTATAGGGGTCACAAGGACCCCTTACCAGTTCACAAGGGGTTAACAGTAAAAAAAAAAAAAAACACACACAGATTAAAAAATGACTTTATTAAAAAATAAAACCTTTTTTTTTATGGCCAGTGGAGGAGGGAGGCAGGCGATCAGATCATCACCTGCCTTCCTCCTCCTGTGGTCAGCGATGACACTACTCATAAGCATACAAAGTTAAGAAAAGTTTATTATTCTAAATGGTTAGACAATTATGACATACTAACACAGTTTACATAAACACAATAGACATAACATACAAATGTAAAAACATCAGGGGGCACCAGAGGTCTGCCAAATTAATCAAATAACCCTAAATATCCATCCTGAAACAAGGACACCTAATAATCAATCTACAATATGTGCAAATCTACAATCAATTGTGCAATTGTGCCATATATCAACACTATTTACAAAAGGAAATATCAAAAAATCACTCGAACAAATCACAGGAGGACTAACCAGGGTGTGCAGGGGAAATAGAAGTAATTCAAAAATATGATAACACAAAGAAAAGGTAACAGTGCATTTATACAGACCAACAGGAAACACACTGGACATCCAGATTACAACAGTGGAGGGGCCAAGGCAGTAACCCTAGAGAGGGCTCCAGTTCAGCTGGTCTCAGAGATACGTTTCGGCTCATTAAGAAGGAACAGATTCGCTTGACCAAGCTGTGTTGGAATATCCACAGTCTTGAGATTTATAAAGAACAAGGGCTCATTCCAAGAGGCCTAAGGGTCCATGGGATATACCGGAGGAAGCCCGTACTAGGTGGGAAACTCACCTGAATAGTTGCTCATTGAATTTGATTAATGAACTGATTCAACTTGATAGGGCCAACCTCTCTGAGACCACACAGAGACTCAATAGCCTTTATGACAGTATACCTAATGAAACCCCTACTGGAGAGGTGGAGAGATTACAAGAACTCTTAGATAGCAATCTCAATAAACTTGAAGAAGAGATTATAAACAACAAAATGCAAAAACTCAATAGGGATAAAACTGATGCCGAGCTTGGTAGAGTTTATAGATGGTCACATAGGGGGAATGGGCGTACTGGGGCCCCTAGACAGAGTCGCTCTCAAAGTAGACGGTCATCTTTCTCTAGTCGCATGTCAGATACTAGCAATGTGTCACAACGTTTTTTAGAGATAGGACACACAGGAGGATGCGCCGGGGGGGCGGAGGAGAAATAGAGCAAAGAAAAGGGCCTCACGCCAGACACTGTCATCAACTCTGAAACGCTCCAGGCTGGACCCCAGCCCTTAACTCTGACTGACATGGGGGATGTAGACCCCATTGTGAGTGCCGCTCCTCCCTCCAACCAGACTTTAAATATTATCAATTTGACTGATATGACTCTCACTCCGGACCAACCATTCTTAGCCCGGTACTTGTTTTTGGGGGAGGGTGGGTTTCCCCCATTTCTTCAGTCTATATATATATATATATATATATATATATATATATTTTTTTTTTTTTTTTTTAATATGTATTTCGGCAGCTGCTGAAGGGGGGGCTATTCCGGGCCCTCCCCTGCACCCGGGGGGGCCTGGGTGGGGGATCGAAGCCCCCCCGGATGAAGAGGAGACCCGGCCGGATCGAACAAGGGGTCAGGTGAGTGCTTGGCACTGAAAAGGTTAAATACACCAGCCCACATGGGCATCCCAAACCTGCACTTAGCACCCTATCTGTTATACTAAATACGTTTGTTCATCCTCAGCTTAATCAAACTATTGCATTTTGAATTGTTTTTTGTCCTGCTTTAAATACACCAGCCCACATGGGCATCACAAACCTGCACTTAGCAGCCTGTCTGTTATACTAAATACGTTTGTTCATCCTCAGCTTAATCAAACTATTGCATTTTGAATAGGTTTTTGTCCTGCTACCAAAACACTAGGCCGCAGGGTATCCCAAACCAGCACTTAGCACCCTATCTGTTATACTAAATACGCTTGTTGCTCCTCAACTTAATCAAACTATTGCATTTTGAATTGGTTTTTGTCCTGCTTCAAAAACACTAGGCCGCAGGGTATCCCAAACCTGCACTTAGCAGCCTATCTGTTATACTAAATACGCTTGTTGATCCTCAGCTTAATCAAACTATTGCATTTTGAATTGGTTTTTGTCCTGCTGCCAAAACACTAGGCCGCAGGGTATCCCAAACCTGCACGTAGCAGCCTATCTGTTATACTAAATACATTTGTTCATCCTCAGCTTAATCAAACTATTGCATTTTAAATTGGTTTTTGTCCTGCTGCCAAAACACAAGGCTGCAGGGTATCCCAAACCTGCACGTTGCACCCTATCTGTTATACTAAATAAGCTTGTTCAGCCTCAGCTTTATTAAGCTACGGTATTGCATTTTGAATTGGTTTTTGTCCTGCTGCCAAAACACTAGGCTGCAGGGTATCCCAAACCAGCACTTAGCAGCCTATCTGTTATACTAAATACGTTTGTTCATCCTCAGCTCAATCAAGCTATTGCATTTTGAATTGGTTTTTGTCCTGCTTTAAATACACCAGCCCACATGGGCATCACAAACCTGCACTTAGCACCCTATCTGTTATACTAAATACGTTTGTTCACCCTCAGCTTAATCAAACTATTGCATCTTGAATTGGTTTTTGTCCTGCTGCCCAAACACTAGGCCACAGGGTATCCCAAACCAGCACTTAGCAGCCTATCTGTTATACTAAATACGTTTGTTCATCCTCAGCTTAATCAAACTATTGCATTTTGAATTGTTTTTTGTCCTGCTTTAAATACACCAGCCCACATGGGCATCACAAACCTGCACTTAGCAGCCTGTCTGTTATACTAAATACGTTTGTTCATCCTCAGCTTAATCAAACTATTGCATTTTGAATAGGTTTTTGTCCTGCTACCAAAACACTAGGCCGCAGGGTATCCCAAACCAGCACTTAGCACCCTATCTGTTATACTAAATACGCTTGTTGCTCCTCAACTTAATCAAACTATTGCATTTTGAATTGGTTTTTGTCCTGCTTCAAAAACACTAGGCCGCAGGGTATCCCAAACCTGCACTTAGCAGCCTATCTGTTATACTAAATACGCTTGTTGATCCTCAGCTTAATCAAACTATTGCATTTTGAATTGGTTTTTGTCCTGCTGCCAAAACACTAGGCCGCAGGGTATCCCAAACCTGCACGTAGCAGCCTATCTGTTATACTAAATACATTTGTTCATCCTCAGCTTAATCAAACTATTGCATTTTGAATTGGTTTTTGTCCTGCTGCCAAAACACAAGGCTGCAGGGTATCCCAAACCTGCACGTTGCACCCTATCTGTTATACTAAATAAGCTTGTTCAGCCTCAGCTTTATTAAGCTACGGTATTGCATTTTGAATTGGTTTTTGTCCTGCTGCCAAAACACTAGGCTGCAGGGTATCCCAAACCAGCACTTAGCAGCCTATCTGTTATACTAAATACGTTTGTTCATCCTCAGCTCAATCAAACTATTGCATTTTGAATTGGTTTTTGTCCTGCTTTAAATACACCAGCCCACATGGGCATCACAAACCTGCACTTAGCACCCTATCTGTTATACTAAATACGTTTGTTCACCCTCAGCTTAATCAAACTATTGCATCTTGAATTGGTTTTTGTCCTGCTGCCCAAACACTAGGCCACAGGGTATCCCAAACCAGCACTTAGCAGCCTATCTGTTATACTAAATACGCTTGTTGATCCTCAGCCTAATCAAACTATTGCATTTTGAATAGGTTTTTGTCCTGCTGTCAAAACACAAGGCCGCAGGGTATCCCAAACCAGCACGTTGCACCCTATCTGTTATACTAAATAAGCTTGTTCAGCCTCAGCTTTATTAAGCTATTGCATTTCGAATTAGTTTTTGTCCTGCTGCCAAAACACTAGGCCGCAGGGTATCCCAAACCTGCACTTAGCAGTCTATCTGTTATACAAAATACGCTTGTTGATCCTCAGCCAAATCAAACTATTGCATTTTGAATTGGTTTTTGTCCTGCTGTCAAAACACTAGGCCGCAGGGTATCCCAAACCTGCACGTAGCACCCTATCTGTTATACTAAATAAGCATTGTTCAGCCTCATTTTAACCCTTTTGCTGCCAGCCTACCTGCAGCTTTTGTCACCCTCTGTTGCCAGACCTTGTTTCACTATTTTGCGCTACACATGTTCAACTGTGGTTTTTGAAAGGATTTCCAGGGATTTCCCAGGAAAATTATATATTTTTTTTTTCAGCAGAGTCTGGGCTTTAACATAAAATGTCTTGTTTGTCATTTGTCAAGTGTATTCTCAATTTTTTGGGGTGAAATATGTGAAAAAAAAATTAAAAATCAATTTTTTACAGTTTGTAGTTTTTTTTTTGTAACAATAAATGTAAGTTTGTCAATAAAATCTTATTGCGCGTGAAATCCCAATTTCTGCCGGTTACAACGGTACCACATATGTATTGGTAGACGCCCTTTCCTGCCCAGGAGACTCCCCCAAACTGAAACAGCATTTTAAGAGATTTTTAGATCAAATACAGCCATGCTAAGCGCTATGTGCACCTTGCAGTTTTTTAATAAAAACAACCCTTTACATTTGAAATACCCCCCACAAACTATATATTCTCTGGAAGTACACACTTCAAGCTTTCTAGACGTACCAGGCTTGTTGATGTTGCAACAGTTTTCTAGAAGTTCTCCCTCAATGTATTCTTTGGTTACACAGAGCTTCCCTAAAAATGGATAAAAAAGCAGGATCAAAGCCACATTTTCCTAAAAAAAACTATATGCAAACGAGAAAAGACAAGTTAATCTGAAAAAGCAACATCCCCCGAACCGAACGATACCCAACATGCATAGCTACTGTCAAAAGAAGAGTTGCCAAACACCAAAAAGTAAAGCATGTGCACAATGATAATTTTGCTTGAAAATTTCAGCTCTGCAGACAAAGTGCGCACCTTGCGCTTTTTCTACCAAAACAACCCTTTACATTTCGAATACCCCCCACAAACCATACATTTGTTGAAAGTAAACATGCTAAGCTTTCTAAGCGTACCCAGCATGTTGTAGTGGGCCCATCTTTCTGAAAGTAATCCCTCAAAGAATTCTTTGGTCGCACAGGGTTCCCTTAAAAAATGTATAATAAAGCAGAATAAAAAATTAGTTTTCCTAAAATATCAATATGCAAACAAGAAAAAACAAGCTAAATCTAAAAGCGCAAGGTCCCCCGAGCAGAACGATACCCAACATGCATAGGTACTATTAACCCTTTTAACTGCCAGCCTACTTGAGATTTTGTCACCCTCTCTTGACAGGTAATTTTTTACCATTTTGCGTTATGCTTAACTGTGATTTTTGCAGCTATTTCCAGGAAAATTATATATTTTATTTTTGCGGCAGAGTTTAGGTCTTTAACATGAAATGTCTTGTTTTTAATTTTTTACTGTTTTTTAAAATATTTTTTAGTAAATTGAACAAAACAAAATAAAAATTTTTTTTTTTTAGAAAATTGTTTCCTTTATTTCAAATAAAACCTTTTTTTTTTTTTAAAGAAAACCATATTGCATGTGAAAGCCCATTTCTCCCGATTACAACGGTACCACATATGTATCGGTAGCCCCCGTTACTGTTCAGAAGACCCCCCAAACTGAAAAGAACACTTTATAACATGTAAAAATAAAATACAACTACAATCCACACTATAAAGGGTTAAATCAAGAAAAAAAATTGGCATGGGGTTCCCCTTCCAAGGGGGGGTAATCCCCATTTTTTTTTTAATTTTAAGGTTTAAAAACCCTTAATTCCCATAAAAATGACATGGGGGTCCCCGCTACCCAGCATACCCAGCCCGGGGATTAGCTCTGCAGGGCTTGTAGAACAGGGCGCAGGGGCCAGCTTTGGTGGCCCCCCGCCCTGCCAAGTACAAGCCCGCACCACCTAAATCAGCCTGGGCCCTTCTGCCTCCCCTGGGCTTCGGGGAGGCAGGTAATAGGGGGCCGGGGTTAATGGCAAGTTACCCGCTAGCCGCAGGTGACTTGACAGCCCCCCAGCCTTGTGAACTGGTATAGGGGTTTCATGGACTCCTTACAAGTTCACAATGGGTTAAAGTGGACCAACACCCAGGGCTGATCGGCCCGGGAATCTATAAGATTCCCAGACCATTCTATTCCCTAACCCCGGGGCATCCAAAATCAGGATGCCCCTCTGTGTGAAACCCCCCGGAACACCCGCTACCACTTACCTGAATCCCGGTCCTACGGCACATGCGCGAGCCACATCCCCGCTATCCCTCAAGCAGAGCGCGTGCCCGCGCTGGCTATTTATGAATGGCCAGCGCGGGCACACTCCCTGTTAGAGGGAAGTGGGGGATGCGGTCTCCAGCATGCTCAGAGTGGCTGAGCTTAGACGTCTCTTAGACGTCCATAACTCAGCCGCTCTGAGCGCGCTGATTGGACGAGCGGCAGCTCATGCACCATAGGATCGGGGTGAGATGAGCTATTGTGGGCGATCGGGGGGGGGGGGTTCACAGAGCAGGGCATCCCCGATCGGGACGCCCCAGGGGAAAGGACCAATACCCAGGATAGTCAAAATCCTGGGTGTTGGTCCACTTTAAATGTAAAAAAAAACACAAACACACCACAAAATGCTGGAAGCATTTTATACCTGCTGTGTAACAGGACATAGGCGGTTAATTGAAAAAAAAAATTGACATAGGGTCCCCCCTCCCAGGGCTACTAGCCCACATAGGGGTTACTGCCCCCCCTGGCCGTTGGGGAGGCAGGTAATGGGGGGGCTAGGGGTTAATGGCAAGTCGCCCACTAGCCGCAGGTGACTTGCCAGACCCAGAGCCTTGTGAACTGGTATAAGGGGTCTCATGGACCCCTTACCAGATCACAAAGGGTTAACTGTAAAAAAAACACACCACACAAAAGTATTTTATTTAAAAAAAAACATTTTTTTTACTGTACTTACCTCCGATTGTAAGCTCTTGTCCCTCGCCGCTCTGATGACAGATGCCGGTGATCGGCATCCAGAGAAGGGGGAAGCAGGAGATCAGAGGATCTCCTGCCACCTCCTTCCCCGGGCACCGATCACCGGCATCTGACAGCTGAGAGAGCTGAAGCCGGTGATCTGGGCCGGGATGAAGTCATTAGCCCGAACTTTGGGGCCGGGCTTAGTGGCAAGATGGCGGCCGCCGTCGGAGGAGCAGAGGGGAGAGAGCCTCCCGTGCTCTCTCCTGAAGATCGGTAAGTCCTAGGGGGGGATCGGAGGCCCCCCAGGTGAAGAGGAGGGACAGCGGGAGCCAGCGCACACGGAGGTAAGTGAATGTCATATTTATTTTATTTTTTTTTTTTACAGTTAGCAGCTGCTGCTGCCGAAGCGGGGGGGGCCTATTCCGGGGGCTCTCCTGGAGCCATCCGAGCCCCCACGGGGGATCGGATGGCACCAAATTAAAGAGGAGACCTGGCCGGATCCAACGAGGGGTCAGGTGAGTATTTTTTATTTTTTTAACTAGCAGTGGGGAAATTCAAGCATGTAACACCTACGTGCTTGGCACTTAAGGCCCAGCCAAGCCAGCACGTAGGTGTTACGTGCTTGGCACTTAAAGGGTTAATTAAGCTAGTGCATTTTGAAGTGGCTTTTGTCCTGTCAAAACACCAGGCCGCAGGGTATCCCAAACCTGCACGTTGCACCCTATCTGTTATACTAAATAAGCTTGTTCAGCCTCAGCTTTATTAAGCTATTGCATTTTGAATTGGTTTTTGTCCTGCTGTCAAAACACCAGGCCGCAGGGTATCCCATATTGCCAATTTTCATAGTATCTGGAGCAGAGAAGCAGTTCCTCACTTTATTTAGCTTCTGCTTTTTAAAGTAAACACATTTTTTAAAGTACCTATTGCGCATTTCAAATACATAAAAATGTCAGGCAGACAAGTGCCAGGATGTTCAAAGAGGAGTGGCAGAGGCCAAGATTCAGCAGGCAGAGGTCGCAGCAGACTAGGGGCGAGTGACAGCAGGAGTCACGGTGAGAGACCTGATCTGCCAGTATCTGCTAGCGGTCGTGTCTCCACCAGTAACGCATCTGCCCTGGTAGATTGGTTAACGCGGTCATCCACATCATCACAAGTTACATCTGAGACCCCCAGTCTAGGGTCGGTAGGTTCCTCTGACACAACCCTGAGTTGGCATGCCCCAAGAGCAGTCCCTGTCCTCCCATTGCCTCTGTCCTATGCCGTTCCCTCCCCCAGCGGCGTATCCTATGCTTTGCGTTCAGCTCCACTCTTTAGTGAGGAGGACGATCAGTTAGAGGACAGTCAGCAGCTACTGCCCAGCCAAGAAATGAAGGTGGCTTCTTTAGCTAGGCAGACAAATAGTGATGTGGAGAGTGTCGTGGGTGTTGCGAGTGTTCCAGCTCCTGCGCCAGACACTGTTGAGGAAACCGAGAACATTAGTGACGTGCAGCCACAACACGGTGATGATGATGATGAAGAAGCCGATCGCACTTGGGAGCCAGGTGCAGAAGGGGCTTCATCGTCATCATCAGGAGAAGAGGGGCGCAGGTTGCCCCGGAGTCAGCAGCTGAGGCAGCAAGGTGTTAGCTGCATGGTCGGCAGTCAGCAACGGGGGCACAATTGTAAAGCCTGGAGCCAAACGGGGCCAGGGAAGAGCACATACTGCATGGTAGGCTACCTTATCGGGAGGTAGTGGAGCAGGGGGTTTATACTAAATACGCTTGTTGATCCTCAGCTTTTGTCCTGCTGCCCAAACACTAGGCCGCAGGGTATCCCAAACCAGCACTTAGCAGCCTATCTGTTATACTAAATACGCTTGTTGATCCTCAGCTTAATCAAATTATTGCAATTTGAATTGGTTTTTGTCCTGCTGCCAAAACACTAGGCCGCAAGGTATCCCAAACCTGCACTTAGCAGTCTATCTGCTATATTAAATACGCTTGTTGATCCTCAGCTTTATTCAAACTATTGCATTTTGAATTGTTTTTTGTCCTGCTGCCAAAACACTAGGCCGCAGGGTATCCCAAACCTGCACTTAGCAGTCTATCTGTTATACTCAATGCGCTTGTTGATCCTCAGCTTAATGAAACTATTGCATTTTGTATTGTTTTTTTGTCCTGCAGCCAAAACACTAGGCCGCAGGGTATCCCAAACCGGCACGTAGCACCCTATCTGTTATACTAAATACCCTTGTACATCCTCAGCTTAATCAAGCTATTGCATTTTGAATTGGTTTTTGTCCTGCTGCCAAAACACTAGGCAGCAGGGTATCCCAAACCTGCACGTAGCACCCTATCTGTTATATTAAATAAGCTTGTTCAGCCTCAGCTTTATTAAGCTATTGCATTTTGAATTGGTTTTTGTCCTGCTGTCAAAACACCAGGCCGCAGGGTATCCCATATTGCCAATTGTCATAGTATCTGGAGCAGAGAAGCAGTTCCTCACTTTATTTAGCTTCTGCTTTTAAAGTAAACACATTTTTTAAAGTACCTATTGTGCATTTCAAATACATAAATATGTCAGGCAGACAAGTGCCAGGATGTTCAAAGAGGAGTGGCAGAGGCCAAGATTCAGCAGGCAGAGGTCGCAGCAGACTAGGGGCGAGTGACAGCAGGAGTCGAGGTGAGAGACCTGATCTGCCAGTATCTTCTAGCGGTCGTGTCTCCACCAGTAACGCATCTGCCCTGGTAGATTGGTTAACGCGGTCATCCACATCATCACAAGTTACATCTGACATCCCCAGTCTAGGGTCGGTAGGTTCCTCTGACACAACCCTGAGTTGGTATGCCCCAAGAGCAGTCCCTGTCCTCCCATTGCCTCTGTCCTATGCCGTTCCCTCCCCCAGCGACGTATCCTATGCTTTGTGTTCAGCTCCACTCTTTAGTGAGGAGGACGATCAGATAGAGGACAGTCTGCAGCTACTGCCCAGCCAAGAAATGGAGGTGGCTTCTTTAGCTAGGCAGACAAATAGTGATGTGGAGAGTGTCGTGAGTGTTGCGAGCGTTCCAGCTCCTGCGCCAGATACTGTTGAGGAAACCGAGAACATGAGTGACGTGCAGCCACAACTCGGTGATGATGATGATGAAGAAGCCGATCGCACTTGGGAGCCGGGTGCAGAAGCGGCTTTATCGTTATCAGGAGAAGAGGGGCGCAGGTTGCCCCGGAGTCAGCAGCTGAGGCAGCAAGGTGTTAGCAGCATGGTTGGCAGTCAGCATGGGGGCACAATTGTAAAGCCTGGAGCCAAATGGGGCTGGGGTAGAGCACCTGCTGCATGGCAGGCTACCTTATCGGGAGGTAGTGGAGCAGGGGTTCCTGGAGTTGGCGACAGTAGCAGTGAATCAGTGTGGCCTGTTGGTGGGAAAAGTAGCTACTCGGCAGTTTTTCCTGAAGCATCGGCAGGAGGGTAACATGGCCACATGCAAGATATGTAGGCAGAAGGTGAAGCGTGGCACCACGGCCCTGCGTCAACACATGATGCGTCACCATAAAGCGGCCTGGGAGAACCGAGGCTCCGAAGAGGTGGTCCAGCCTGCTTCCTCACCAAGTGGCACGCCGCTCCCAATTTCTGCCAGCCAAGGCTCCAGCACCTCAGCCGAAGGCAGCTGTGCGTCATACCCATCCTCTGTCACTCCTGATGCTCCTGCTCCTCCTCCTCCAAGTCATGCATCCCGCCAGTATTCCATCAGCGAAGCCATGTCCAAGAGACAGCAGTATGTGCCCACTCATCCTACAGCGCAGAAGCTGAATGTGCTCCTGTCCAAGTTGCTGGTGCTGCAGTCGCTCTCTTTTCAGGTGGTGGACTCTGCACCTTTCAGAGAACTGATGGCTTGTGCCGAGCCGAAGTGGAGGGTCCCAAGCCGTCATTTCTTTGCCAAGAAGGCAGAACCAGCGCTGCACACTTTTGTTGAACAGAAGGTGGGCCAGTCCTTGAGCCTGTTGGTGTGTAGCAAAGTGCATGGCAGCGCCAACGTCTGGAGCTGTAACTACGGTCTGGTACAGTACATATCATTTACGGCCCACTGGGTGAATGTGGTCCCTTTGCAGCAGCAGCAGCAGCAACTTGGACAGGTCACGCCGCTTCGGCCTCCGCGCTCCCTGGCCATTGTGCCTGTGACACCGTGCGACTCGGCCTCCTCATCCTCCGTCATCTTCTCACCCTCCACTGTAGGCTCAAGTCTCAGTGCCTCTCCAGTCTACCATGTGTGCAGGGCACGGAGGTGTCACGCTTTGCTTCACATGGTTTGTCTTGGCGAATGGAGTCACACAGGGGAGGAACTGCTTAAATCTATTCATCACGAAATCCAAACATGGCTTACTCCAAGAAAACTTAAAACGGGAACCATGGTTACCGACAATGGAAAGAACATTTTGTTTGCGCTGCGACAAGGAAGCCTGACCCATGCGCCCTGCATGGCTCACGTCTTCAATCTGGTTGTCAAGCGGTTTCTGAAGTGTTCCCCCCCATCTGCAAGACGTCCTAACAACTTCAAGGAAACTTTGCATGCACTTCAGCCACACATACACCGCCAAACACACCCTTCTTGCGCTACAGCGTCAGAACGGTAGCCCCCAGTCTGATTTGCGATGTTTCCACCCGTTGGAATTACACCCTTCACATGTTGGACCGATTATATGAACAGAGAAAAGACATCACGGATTTCCTGATGATCGAAGCGGATAGAGGGACTCCCCTGTGTAACTTCAATGTCAACCAGTGGCAGCTCGTACGTGACACCTGCCGTTTGCTCAGGCCCTTTGAGGAAGCCACTATATTTGTCAGTCGGCAGGATTACGGGATGAACGACGTGATTCTACTGCTTCATGTACTACAGCACATGTTGGAAACCATGGCTGGTCAGGGCACTGGAGACATGGCGTCTACATCTTACGGTCACATGAACCCCGTTGGAGCTGAACTGGAGGAGGAGGAGGAAGAGGAGGAGGAGTTGCCCAGTAAAGCACAGTTTAGGCTTGACAAAATGGCCATTTTATCTAGTCATCTGACAGGAGAGGAGGAGCAGGAGCAGCCAGAGGAGCTAGAGGGTTGTGAGGAAGGTGAGACAGAGGACCTGGACACACCGTGGCAGTATGCAGTGGAGATGGAGACAGGTAGTCCCTCCGAGTCACTTGCGCAAATGGCAGGAAGCATGCTCACGTGCTTGCGTAGTGACCCCAGAATTGGTTCCATTTGTCGGCGGTATGACTTCTGGCTGTCCACATTATTGGACCCTCGCTTCCGGCACAAAATGGGGGCATTTTTTAAACCCACCGAGAGGGGGGACAAACTGACCTACTACAAAGACATTCTACGTAGTCAGTTGACCGATGCCTATCTGCGCCATGGTCCATACTCTCGCAGGTCTGACTCGGGGGGACCTCTGCGCTCACCTTCCACTGCCATGCCTGCTGGGGGGGGGGTTGGCAGGAGCAGCAGCAGCAGCTCCATCAGCAGCAGCCTCAGTCTTCAGTCGCTAATGAGTAGCTTTCTACACCCGCATAGTGAGTCTACTCATGAGCAGCAGGAAGACCTGGAGCAGGACCTGAACCAGCAGGTCATGTCATACCTTGACATGACCATGCCAACACACCTTGAGGATCCGCTGGACTTCTGGGCAGCCAACCTTGGCTTGTGGCCGCAACTAGCAGAGTTTGCCGTGGAAAAGCTGTCCTGTCCGGCAAGTAGCGTGCCATCTGGGCGGGTGTTTAGTGCGGCGGGGGCCATAGTTACGGCGAGGAGAACTCGTCTGTCAACTAAAAATGTGGAGAGACTCACCTTTGTGAAAATGAATCAGGGATGGATCAGCCAGGATTTCCACCCACCAATGGCTGATGCATGCGACTAGATTCAGCATGGTGCCACGTTTTACACTGTCCAAATGGTGCAAAACATATTTATGTCTTTAGGCCAATTTTTGGGCTCCTGCTGATGCCAACTTCAGGGTATGCCTTTCAGCCAATTTTTGGCCTCCTGCTGATGCCAACTCCAGGGTGTGATTCATCCCATTTTTGGGCTCCTGCAGCCAACTCCAGTGTCTCTTTCAAGCTATGTTTGGGCTCCTGCTGCTGCTGCTGCTTGCAACTCCAGGGTTTGATTCATCCAATTTTTGGGCTCCTGCAGCCAAATCCAATGTCTCTTTAAAGCAATGTTTGGGCTCCTGCTGCTGCTGCTTGCAACTCCAATGTGTCTTTAGTCCAATTTTTGGGCTCCTGCAGCCAACTCCAGTGTCTCTTTCACGCAATGTTTGGGCTCCTGCTGCTGCTGCTGCTTGCAACTCCAGGGTGTGATTCATCCAATTTTTGGGCTCCTGCAGCCAACTCCAGTGTCTCTTTCAAGCAATGCTTGGGCTCCTGCTGCTGCTGCTTGCAACTCCAGGGTGTGATTCATCCAATTTTTGGGCTCCTGCAGCCAACTCCAGTGTCCCTTTAAAGCAATGTGTGTGCTCCTGCTGCTTGCAACTCCAGGGTGTGATTCAGCCAATTTTTGGGCTCCTGCAGCCTACTCTAGTGTCTCTTTAAAGCAATGTTTGGGCTCCTGCTGCTGCTACTGCTGCTTGCAACTCCAGGGTGTGATTCATCCAATTTTTGGGCTCCTGCTGCCAACTCCAGTGTCTCTTTCAACCAATGTTTGGGCTGCTGCTGCTGCTGCTTGCGACTCCAGGGTGGGATTCATCCAATTTTTGGGCTCCTGCAGCCAACTCCAGTGTCTCTTTCACGCAATGTTTGGGCTGCTGCTGCTTGCAACTCCAGGGTGTGATTCATCCAATTTTGGGGCTCCTGCAGCCAACTCCAGTGTCTCTTTCAAGCTATGTTTGGGCTGCTGCTGCTGCTTGCAACTCCAGGGTTTGATTCATCCAATTTTTGGGCTCCTGCAGCCAAATCCAATGTCTCTTTAAAGCAATGTTTGGGCTCCTGCTGCTGCTGCTTGCAACTCCAATGTGTCTTTAGTCCAATTTTTGGGCTCCTGCAGCCAACTCCAGTGTCTCTTTCACGCAATGTTTGGGCTCCTGCTGCTGCTGCTGCTTGCAACTCCAGGGTGTGATTCATCCAATTTTTGGGCTCCTGCAGCCAACTCCAGTGTCTCTTTCAAGCAATGCTTGGGCTCCTGCTGCTGCTGCTTGCAACTCCAGGGTGTGATTCATCCAATTTTTGGGCTCCTGCAGCCAACTCCAGTGTCCCTTTAAAGCAATGTGTGTGCTCCTGCTGCTTGCAACTCCAGGGTGTGATTCAGCCAATTTTTGGGCTCCTGCAGCCTACTCTAGTGTCTCTTTAAAGCAATGTTTGGGCTCCTGCTGCTGCTACTGCTGCTTGCAACTCCAGGGTGTGATTCATCCAATTTTTGGGCTCCTGCTGCCAACTCCAGTGTCTCTTTCAACCAATGTTTGGGCTGCTGCTGCTGCTGCTTGCGACTCCAGGGTGGGATTCATCCAATTTTTGGGCTCCTGCAGCCAACTCCAGTGTCTCTTTCACGCAATGTTTGGGCTGCTGCTGCTTGCAACTCCAGGGTGTGATTCATCCAATTTTGGGGCTCCTGCAGCCAACTCCAGTGTCTCTTTCAAGCTATGTTTGGGCTCCTGCTGCTTGCAACTCCAGGGTGTGATTCATCCAATTTTTGGGCTCCTGCAGCCAACTCCAGTGTCTCTTTCAAGCAATGTTTGGTCTCCTGCCGCTGCTGCTGCTGCTGCTGCTTGCAACTCCAGGGTGTGATTCATCCAATTTTTGGGCTCCTGCAGCCAACTCCAGTGTCTCTTTCGAGCAATGTTTGGGCTCCTGCTGCTGCTTGCAACTACAGGGTGTGATTCATCCAATTTTTGGGCTCCTGCAGCCAACTCCAGTGTCTCTTTCACGCAATGTTGGAGCTCCTGCTGCTGCTGCTTGCAACTCCAGGGTGTGATTCATCCAATTTTTGGCCTCCTGCAGCCAACTCCAGTGTCTCTTTAAAGCAATGCCTGGGCTGCTGCTGCTGCTTGCAGCTCCAGGGTGTGATTCATCCAATTTTTGGCCTCCTGCAGCCAACTCCAGTGTCTCTCTAAAGCAATGTTTGGGCTCCTGCTGCTTGCAGCTTCAGGGTGTGATTCATCCAATTTTTGGCCTCCTGCAGCCAACTCCAGTGTCTCTTTAAAGCAATGTTTGGGCTCCTGCAGCTGCTGCTGCTTGCAACTCCAGGGCGTGATTCAGCTAATTTTTAGGCTCCTGCTGCTGCCAGCTCCAGGGTGTGTTTTTCATGCACTATAGGGGCCCCTTATAGTGATGCCACTTCAACTTTCTGCAATTGTGTCGCTCTGCGATTCTAATAGCGATGCCTCTGATCTGCATGTGATAATTATTTACAGTATTATTTTACTAACCCAGCACGCATCCTATGCATGTTACAGCAAGGCAGAATGGTTTACAACCCTATTGAGACTCTAGGAGGCTCAGAAATGGCCGTTTTTAATAGCGATTCGTCCCGAATAAATTCGGGTCGAAACGATTTTTGTCGGAAAATTCGGCGAATCACTCGAATTGAATTTTTCAAAGGTTCGCTCATCTCTAGCAGTATTGGCTGCAACCTTCTCTGGTGTTAAGAGTTTTTGGCTGTTGAACATTTATTTTCAATAAATTACTTTGATTTGAAGAACTGTCGTCTGACCCCATATCATTTCACAAAGGGTTAGCAAAAAAAGAATCACACACACACACTTTAAAATGTTCAATTCTTTTTTTTTTTTAAACCACAACTACTACCTATTTCTCCTTGTTCATCACCTCTGAAAAGGCACTTTCAGTATGTGGCAGAGAATATGTTGCTTTAAATGAATCAACACTAGGGATGAGCGAACAAAAATTTGTTTCAGTCCGAATTTATTCGCGATGAATCGCTATTAAAAACGGCTATTTCTGAGCTTCCTACAGCCTCAATAGGGTTGTAAACCATTCTGCCTTGCTGTAACACGCATAGGATGCGTGCTTGGTTAGTGAAATAATACTGTAAATAATTATTACATGCAGATCAGAGGCATCACTATTAGAATCGCAGAGCGGCACAATTGCAGAGAGTTGAGGTGGCATCACTATGAGGGGCCCCTATATTGCCTGAAAGCACACCATGGAGCTGGCAGCAGCAGGAGCCCAAATATTGGCTGAAAGACATCCTGGAGTTGGCAGCAGGAGCCCAAAAAATGGCTGAATGACACCCTGGAGTTGCAAGCAGCAGCAGCAGCAGGAGCCCAAACATAGCTTGAAAGAGACACTGGAGTTGGCAGCAGGAACCCAAAAATTGGCCTAAAGACACACCCTGGAGTTGGCGGCAGCAGCAGAAGCCCAAACATTGGCTGAAAGAGACCCTGGAGTTGGCAGCAGGAGCCCAAACATTGACTGATAGACACACCCTGGAGTTGGCGGCAGCAGCAGCAGGAACCCAAAAAATGGCCTAAAGACACACTGGAGTTGGCAGCAGGAGCCCAAACATTGGCTGAAAGAGTCACTGGAGTTGGCAGCAGAAGCCCAAAAATTGGACTAAAGACACACCCTGGAGTTGGCAGCAGCAGCAGGAGCCCAAATATTGCTTGAAAGAGACACTGGAGTTTGCAGCAGGAGCCCAAAAATTGAACTAAAGACACACTGCAGTTGGCAGCAGCAGGAGGCCAAACATAGCTTGAAAGAGACACTGGAGTTGGCAGCAGGAGCCCAAAAATTGACCTAAAGACACACTGCAGTTGGCAGCAGCAGCAGCAGGAGGCCAAACATAGCTTGAAAGAGACACTGGAGTTGGCAGCAGGAGCCCAAAAATTGGCCTAAATACACACCCTGGAGTTGGCGGGCAGCAGCAGCAGCAGGAACCCAAAACTTGGCCTAAAGACACACCCTGGAGTTGGCGGCAGCAGCAGGAGCCCAAACATTGGCTGAAAGACACTGGAGTTGGCAGCAGGAGCCCAAAAATTGGACTAAAGACACACCCTGGAGTTGGCGGCAGAAGCAGCAGCAGGAGCCCAAACATTGCTTGAAAGAGAAACTGGAGTTGGCAGCAGGAGCCCAAAAATTGACCTAAAGACACACTGCAGTTGGCAGCAGCAGCAGCAGGAGGCCAAACATAGCTTGAAAGAGACACTGGAGTTGGCAGCAGGAGCCCAAAAATTGACCTAAAGACACATTGCAGTCGGCAGCAGCAGCAGCAGCAGCAGGAGCCCAAACATTGCTTGAAAGAGACACTGGAGTTGGCAGCAGGAGCCCAAAAAGTGGCCTAAAGACACACTGGAGTTGGCAGCAGCAGCAGCAGGAGCCCAAACATTGGTTGAAAGAGACACTGGAGTTGGCAGCAGGAGCCCAAAAATTGGCCTAAAGACACACCCTGGAGTTGGCAGCAGCAGCAGCAGGGACCCAAAAATTGGCCTAAAGACACACCCGCAGTTGGCAGCAGCAGCAGGAGGCCAAATATAGCTTGAAAGAGACACTGGAGTTGGCAGCAGGAGCCCAAAATTGGCTGAATGACACATTGGAGTTGCAAGCAGCAGCAGCAGCAGCAGCAGGAGCCCAAACATAGCTTGAAAGAGACACTGGAGTTGGCAGCAGGAGCCCAAAAATTGGCTGAATGACACCCTGGAGTTGCAAGCAGCAGCAGCAGGACCCCAAACATAGCTTGAAAGAGACACTGGAGTTGGCAGCAGGAGCCCAAAAATTGGCCTAAAGACCCACTGCAGTTGGCAGCAGCAGGAGGCCAAACATAGCTTGAAAGAGACACTGGAGTTGGCAGCAGGAGCCCAAAACTTGGCCTAAAAACAAACCCTGGAGTTGGCAGCAGCAGGAGCCCAAACATTGGCTGATATGCCCTGGAGTTGGCAGCAGGAGCCCAAACATTTTCTGATAGATACGCCCTGGAGTTGGCAGCAGCAGCAGGAACCCAACTGTCGGTTATATCTTATGCTTTGGGTTCAGCTCCACTATTCAGTGAGGACGATCTGATGATCAGCAGCTACTGCCCAGCCAAGAAGGGGAGGAGACACTCGCCGCTTCTTCCACTAGGCGGGCAAGTAGTGATCAGGAGAGTGGTGTGGGAGGTGGTGTTGCAAGCATTTTGGCTTCTTAAGCAGACACTGTTGAGGAAGCTGAGGAGGACATAAGTGAGTTTTGAGGGCACTTTTAACCCTTTCGCTGCCAGCCTACCTGGAGTTTTTGTCACCCTTGGTGCCAGACCATTTTGCATTATTTTGCGCTCCCCATGTTCAAATTTGATTTTTGAAGGGATTTCCAGGGATTTCCCAGGAAAATTATATATTGTTTTTTCAGCAGAGTCTGGGCTTCAACATGCGATGTCTTGTTTGGCCTTTTTTTTGTGTATTCTCAATACTTTTGGGTGAAATATGTGCAAAAAAATTAAAAAAAAAACTATTTTTTGCAATTTGCAGTGTTTTTTTGTAATAAAAAATGTAAGTTTGTCAATAAAATCTTATTGCGTGTGAAACCCCAATTTCTCCCGGTTACAGCGGTACCACATATGTATAGGTAGACACCCTTTTCTGCCCAGGAGACTCCCCCAAACTGAAACAGCGCTTTAGGGGATTTTCAGAAAAAACTGTGACATGTGCTATGCGCACCTTGCAGTTTTTCCAGAAAAATAACCCTTTACATTTGAAATACCCCCAACAAACTATATATTCTCTGGAAGTACACACCTCAGGCTTTCTAGGTGTACCAGGCTTGTTGATGTGACCACAGTTTTCTGGAAGTAATCCCTCAATGTATTCTTTGGTTGCAAAGAGTTTCCCTAAAAAAAGGATAAAAAAGCAGAATCAAAGCAACATTTTCCTAAAAAAACTATATACAAACAAGAAAAAACAAGTATAATCTGAAAAAGCAACCTCCCCCGAACAGAACGATACCCAACATGCATAGCTACTGTCAAGGGAAGAGTTGCCAAACACCCCAAAGTAAAGCATGCGCATAACGGTAATTTTTCTTGAAAATTTCAGCTCTGCAGACAAGGTGCACACCTTGCGATTTTTCAACCAAAACAACCCTTTACATTTGGAATATCCCCCATAAACCATATATTCCCTAAAAGTACACATGTTAAGCTTTCTAACGGTACCCAGCTTGTTGTAGTGGGCTCATCTTTCTGGAATTGATCCCTCAAAGGATTCTTTGGTTGCGCAGGGTTTCCCTAAAAAATTTATAAAAAAGCTGAATAAAAAACACCTTTTCCTAAAATATAAATATGCAAACCAGAAAAAACAAGCTAAGTCTGAAAGCGCAAGGTCCCCCGAACAGAACAATACCCAACATGCATAGCTACTTTTAATCCTTTTAATTGCCAGCCTACTTGAGATTTTGTCACCCTCTGTTGACAGGTCATTTTTCCCCATTTTGCGCCATGTTTTGCGACATTTTTGCTGGAATTTTCAGGAAAATTATATATATATATTTTTTGCATCAGAGTTTAGGCTTTAACATGAAATGTCTTGTTTGTAAATTTTATTCTGTTTTTTTACAATATTATTAAGTAAAAAAAAAATAAATAAATACAATTTTTTTTTAGAAAATTGCCTCCTTTATTTTAAATAAAAAATGTATTTTATTAAAGAAAACCATATTGCATGTGAAAGCCCCATTTCTACAGATTAGAACGGTACCACATATTTATCGGTGACCCCCCTAACTGAAACAAGTACTTTATAACATTTACAAATAAAATACAACTACCATCCACACTACAAAGGGTTAAATCGGGGAAAAAAATGATATAGGGTCCCCCCTCCCAGGGGGGGGACCCCATTTTTGGGGGGGGATTTTTAAGGGTTAAAAACCCTTAAGAATACAAAAAAAAAACGACATGGGGGCCCCCTTACCCAAAGTAACCAGCCCGGGACCAGCTATGCAGGGCTTGTAGGAACAGGGCACAGGGGCCAGCTTTTGTGGCCCCTGGCCCTGCAGGCTACAAAGCCCGCATAGCCCGTGGGCCCGGGCTCTTCTGCCCCCCCCCCTGGCCTTTGGGGAGGCAGGTAATGGGGGTGCCAAGGGTTAATGGCAAGTCACTCGCTAGTGCAGGTGACTTGCCATCCCCCAGCCTTGTGAACTGATATAGGGGTCTTGTGGACCCCTTACCAGTTCACAAGGGGTTAAATGTAAAAAAAAAAACACCACACAGACGCAGAAAAAAATATTTTATTATTATTTTTTTTTTAATACTTACCTCCCATCCATCTTCCCCTCCCAATCACTGGCTTCTGCTCATCTGCTGGAAGCCTTTTATAGCTGCTGGGTGACAGAACATAAGGGGTTAATTAAAAAAAAAAAAGACATAGGGTCCCCCCTCCCAGGGGGGGCGGACCCCATTTTTTTTTTTGATTTTTAAGGGTTAAAAACCCTTAAAAATAAAAAAAAAAATGACGTGGGGTCCCCCTTACCCAGCATTACCAGCCCGGGACCAGCTATGGGGGCTTGTAGGCACAGAGTGGGGGGGCCAGCTTTTGTGGCCCCCCCACCCTGCAGCCTACGAGCCCACATACCCTATGTGGGCCCGGGCTCTTCTGCCCCCCCCCCTGGCCTTTGGGGAGGCAGGTAATGGGGGTGCCAAGGGTTAATGGCAAGCCACCCGCTAGCGCAGGTGGCTTGCCATCCCCCCAGCCTTGTGAACTGGTATAGGGGTCATGGACCCCTTACCAGTTCACAAGGGGTTAACAGTAAAAAAAAAAAAAAAAACACCACACAGATTAAAAAATAACTTTATTAAAAAATAAAAACTTTTTTTTACTTTACTCACCTCTGGTCCTCAGCTTCTGTGTCCCTCGCAGCTCTGATGACAGTTATTGTCATCGCTGGCCAGTGGAGGAGGGAGGCAGGCGATCAGATCATCACCTGCCTTCCTCCTCCTGTGGCCAGCGATGACAAGTGTGAGAATCGCAGCCCGGAGCCAGGACGACACCCGGAGGTGTGATGTCATAAGCCCCGCCCCAAAGGGCAAGATAGCGGCGCCCGTCGAGCAGGACAGGCAGAGGGCCTTTCAGGCCCTCTCCTGAAGCTGGAGAGCCAGGGGGGAGCGATCGGAGGCCCCCCTGGTGAAGAGGAGACCCGGCGGGAGCAATCGATCACTAAGGTAAGTAAATGTCATTTTTATATATATTTTTTTTTTAACATGTATTTCGGCGGCTGCTGAAGGGGGGGGGTGGCTATTCCGGGCTCTCCCCTGCACCCGGGGGGGCCTGGGTGGGGGATCGAAGCCCCCCCGGATGAAGAGGAGACCCGACCGGATAGAACAAGGGGTCAGGTGAGTGTTTTTTTTTTTTTTACTTTTACTGTAGCAGGGGGGAAAGTCAAGCACGTAGATTCTACGTGCTTGGCACTTAAGTGGAGTGGATGCAAGCACGTAGAATCTATGTGCTTGGCACTGAAAGGGTTAAAGGCTTGGAGTAATGGAGAGTGACAGATTAGTAACATATTAGTAACATAGTAACACATTAGTTACATAGTAACATATTAGTAACATATTTGTAATTAGTAACATATTTGTAATTAGTAACATATTTGTAATTAATAACATATTTGTAATTAGTAACATATTTGTAATTAGTAACATATTTGTAATTAGTAACATAGTAACATATTAGGCCTCAATTCATCAAGCAGAGGTCTCAGCAGACTAGGGGTGAGTGGCAGCAGGAATCTCAGTGAGAGGCCTGATCTCCCGGTATGAGTTAGCGGCCGTGTCTTGACCAGCAACCCATCTGCCGTCATCCATTGGTTAACACGATCATTCACTTAACATGGCTATATGAAAGATGTGTAGGCAGAAGGCGAAGTGTGGCCAGGGTCCCAATGTTGGACCCACAGCCCTGCATCGACATTTGCAGCGTCACCATAAAGCGGCCTGGGAGAGTTGGCTCCAAAGTGGTGGTCCAGCCTGCTGCATTACCCAATGGCACGCCACTCTCTGTTCCAGCCAGGCAAGGCTCCACCACCTCCTGTGTGTCATACCCATCCCCTGTCGCTCCAGATGCTCCTCCAGCAATCTATTGGCCAAGCCATATCCAAGAGACAACAGAATGTGCCCACTCATCCAACGTGCAGAAGCTAAATGTGCTCCTGTATAAGTTGCTGGTGCTGCAGTCCCTCCCTTTTGAGGTGGTGGACCTTTCAGAGAACTGATGGCTTGTGCCGAGCCGAGGTGGAGAGTCCCATGCTGTCATTTCTTTGCAAAGAAGGCAGTACCAGCCCTGTACAATTTTGTTGAACAGAAGGTGGGCCAGTCCTTTAGCCTGTCAGTGTGTACCAAAGTGCACGGCAGTGCCTACGTGTGGAGCTGTAACTACGGTCAGGGACAATACATATCCTTTAAGCACCACTGGGTGATTGTGGTTCCTGCACAACCACAACAGCAACTTGGACAGGTCCCTCCGCTGTGGCCTCCACGCTCCTAGGCCGTTGTGCCTGTGACAGTGCACTTGCACTTAGCAATGGTGTCACAGAAAAAAGTGGCTAATTGACAATTACATATTTGAACACATTTATAATAATAACATATAATAACATATAACATAATAACAATAACAAATAACATAATAACAATAACATATAAAATGTATCCAATTTTTTTTGGGTTAATTTTGTATTTTTTTATTTTTTCATTTTCTGTTTTTTTTTAATATTTTGTATTTTTAAAAAATATATCTTTTTTGATTTTTTTTTTTTTGTATTTTTTTTAATATATATTTTTTCCATTGTCTTTTTTAAATATTTTTCTCTGTATTTTTTTTTTATTTTTTTCAGTGCCCTTCTAGCCTACCATGTGTGCAGGACTCACACTGTGCTTCACATGGTTTGCCTTGAGCCACGGAGTCACACATGGGAGGAACTGCTAAAAATCATATCTCCACCCAAACTGCAAATGGGAACCATGGTGACTGACAATGGGAAGAACATCTTGCCTGCGCTGCGACAAGGAAGCCTGAGCCATGCGCCCTGTATGCCACACGTGTTCATCCTAGTTGTCAAGTATTTTCTGAAGTCTTCCCCCCAGCTGCAAGACATGCTAACAACGGGAAGGAAACTTTGCATGCACTTCAGCCACTCCTACACCGCCAAGCACACCCTTCTTGAGCTACAGCGTCAGAACGGTATCCCCCCACATAGTCTGATTTGCGATGTTTCCACCCTCCATATGTTGGATCGACTATACGAACTGAGAAAAACCATCACTGTTTTCTTGATGGTCCAAGCGGATAGGGGGACTCCCCTGTGTAACTTCAATGTTAACCAGTGGCAGCTCATACGTGACACCTGTCATTTGCTCAGGCCCTTTGAGGAAGCCAATTATTAGTCAGTCGCCAGGACTATGGGATGAACGATGTGATTCCACTGCTTCATGTACTACAACACATGTTGGAAACCATGGCTGGTCAGGACACTGGAGACATGGCGCCTACATTTTACGGCCACATGAAGCCTGTGGGGGCTGAAGTGGAGGAGGAGGGGGTGGGGCACAGCGAAGCACAGTTTAGGTTTGACAAAATGGCCATTTTATCTAGTCATCTGACAGGAGAGGAGGAGCAGGAGCAGCCAGAGGAGCTAGAGGGTTGTGAGGAAGGCGAGACAGAGGACCCAGACACACCGTGGCAGTATGCTCCCTCCGAGTCACTTGCAGAAATGGCACGATGCATGCTCACGTGCTTGCGTAGTGACCGCAGAATTGTCTCCATTTGTCAGCAGGATAACTTCTGGCTCTCCGCCTTATTGGACCCTCGCTACCGGCACAAAATGGGGGCATTTTTTTACACCCACTGAGAGGGAGGACAAACTGACCTACTACAGAGACATTCTACGTAGTCAGTTGGCCGATGCCTATCTGCATGGCCGATGCCACGCTCCATACTGTGATGCCCAGCGGGACACCAGCCTTCTGTAAGCAGGCAACCCCCAATCTCCACCGCCGCTTCTGCCTATAGTCAAGCCCCGGTTTGCCGGGACGCTAGGTACGCCTCATTGGACACAGTTGCCCCCAGGTCTTAATAGGCGCAAAGGATGGCTGCTTACGGTGAAGGCCGATGAACTTCAAGGGTATTCCGAAGCCGAGCTCGTTCACAGGTAGTCAATCCGGAGGGTGCGTCAGAGTACAGGGATGAGACAGGTGCGTAGTCAGGAGTAGCCAAAGGGTCAAGCCGGGAGGTCAGACATCGCGGGGTATCCAGAGGGGCAGGCAGGTTCGTGGTCAGACAAAGCAGAGGTCGGTACAGGCAGCAGACAGGAATGGTTGATCAAGCCGGGTCGGAATCAGATAACAACTAACAGAATCACAACCTAATCACAATGCCAATGCACCTTGAGGACCCGCTGGACTTCTGGGCAGCCAAACCTGACTTGTGGCGCAACTGGCAGAGTTTGCCCTGGGAAAGCTGTCCTGCCCAGCGAGAAGGGTGTGTCATCTGAGCGGGTGTTTAGTGCGGCGGGGGCCATAGTCATGCCAAGGAGAACTCGTCTGTCCACGAAAAATGTGGAGAGACTCACCTTTGTGAAGATGAATCAGGCATGGTTCAGCCAGGATTTCCAGCCACCAATGGCTGATCCATGGTAGTAGCTGAAGAATGGTAGCTCCTTATGCTGCTGCCAACTCCTGGGTGTGTCTTTCAGGCAATATATGGGCTCCCTATGCTGCTGCCAACTCCTGGCTGTGTCTTTCAGGCAATATGTGGGCTCCCTATGCTGCTGCTGCCAGCTCATATGTGTGTCTTTCAGGCAATATATGGGCTCCTAATGCTGCTGCTGCCAACTCCAATGTGAGCACTCTTAAAAGACACATGCTAGCATATTTGGGATGCCCCCCGATTAAAGGCAATGGCTGCTGGCAATTTGACAAAGTGACTTTCTTTACAAAATGCAACCAGTTAATAGACAGGTACTCTTGAAATATTAATGCTAGTGTTTGGGATGCCCCCTCCTCACATAGAGAGGTTGGCTCCTTTGATAGTGGAAAAGTGACATTGATTACGAAATCCAACCAGCTAATAGACAGGTAGTCTTGAAATATTTATGCTAGTGTTTGGGATGCCCCCTGCTCACATACAGAGGTGGCCTCCCTTGATTGTGGAAAACTGCAAGCAGTTATTAGACAGGTAGTCTTGAAATATCTATGCTAGTGTTTGGGATGCCCAGTGGCCAGGGGTTTTTACAGCAGACACAAAAACAATTAAAACTGTAATCTAGTTAGAAGAAATCCCCTTTAACAGATGCTTATGTGTGCTAATATGGGATGCCCAGTGGCCAGGGGTTTTTACAACAGACACAAAAACAATTAAAACTGTGCTCTAGTGAGATGAAATCCCCTTTAAGAGCTGCTTGTGTGTAACAGATAGGGTAAAATGTGCAAACATGGCATGCACAGTGCCCAGTTCCCAGGGGTTTTTACAGCAGACACAAAAACAATTCAAACTGTAATCTAGTTAGAAGAAATCCCCTTTAACAGCTGCTTGTGTGTAACAGATAGGGTCAAATGTGCTAATATGGGATGCCCTGTGGGCAGGGGTTTTTACAGCAGACACAAAAACAATTCAAACTGTAATCTAGTTAGAAGAAATCCCCTTTAACAGCTGCTTGTGTGTAACAGATAGGGTCAAATGTGCGAATATGGGATGCCCATTGGCCTGGGGTTTTTACAGGATGCAAAAAAACAATTCAAAATGCAATATATTAATAAAACAGAGCCTGTAGAAGCTGCTTTAGTATAACAGATAGGGTGAAATGTGCCGGTTTGGGATACCCTGCGGCCTGGTGTTTTTACGGGACACAAAAAAACAATTCAAAATGCAATATATTAATAAAACAGAGCCTTTATAAGCTGATTTAGTATAACAGATAGGGTGAAATGTGCTGGTTTGGGATACCCTGCGTCCTGGTGTTTTTACAGGACACACAAAACCAATTCAAAATGCAATATATTAATAAAACAGAGCTTGTAGAAGCTGATTTAGTATAACAGAGTGAAATGTGCTGGTTTAGGAAACCTTGCGGCCTGGTGTTTTTACAGGACGCACAAAACCAATTCACAATGCAATATATTAATAAAACAGAGCCTTAAGAAGCTGATTTAGTATAACAGGGTGAAATGTGCTGGTTTGGGATACCCTGCGCCCTGGTGTTTTTACAGGACGCACAAAACCAATTCAAAATGCAATATATTAATAAAACAGAGCCTTTAGAAGCTGATTTAGTATAACAGGGTGAAATGTGCTGGTTTGGGATGCCCATGCGGCCTGTTGTTTTTACAGGATGCACAAAACCAATTCAAAATGCAATATATTAATAAAACAGAGCCTGTAGAAGCTGCTTCAGTATAACAGATAGGGTGAAATGTGCTGAAATAGTATGCCCATGTGGGGCTGGGGTTTTTACAGCATACAAAAAAAATTAAAACTAATCGAGTTATAAGAAATGCTTGTGTGTAACAGGGTTAAATATGCCACTGCCACGATGGGATGCACAGTGGCCAGGAATATTTACAGCACAAAAAGAAAGCAATTTAAAACTGATCTGGCAAATGAAGTGAAGTGAAAATAAAAAAAAAAAAAGTTTCCCTGTCACTTTCTCTGCTGTTCCTGCCTGGATCGTTCTCGATTTTTCCCTATCTTTCCCTGGCACTCCTTGGCACTGTGTGGGTCTCCCTGACTCTCCCTGCCTGTCTGTAAGTCTCTCCCTGTCTGCAGCAACCTCCGTTCTCTCTGCAATGCAAGGCTGAAATGCGCACATGCAAGATGGCCGCCGTTTACATAGCACTGTGACGTCACCGGGCTTCCTGGCTGCTGATAGGCTGCATGTGACCTTCCCATGATAACTTGCCCCAGGGGACATGTCCGGACATGTCCATCCGCCATTTTACAATGGCTGTAATTGAAATAAATGGAGTTTAAAGGAAAACTGCGATCGATCGAATCGCGGGGAAATTCGGATTCCTTCATAATCGAATTTTTCCTGAAATTCGGAACGAATTCGGGTCCGTCCGAATCGATTCGCTCATCTCTAATCAACACCATTGCTTGCTGCTGGTAGCATTACATGCTCAGATGTGCACAGTAGAGACGGAGGATACCTACTTGACTTTCTTCACCTCTCTTTCTAAGTATTTCATTATTAGGTCTGTATAGTACTTTACAATAAAAGGGCCATTTGTAATAAAGTAAATGCTAATTACTTGAACTGAATTATTGCACAGTTTATGATCCCTTTGGTGGATTATGGGCTTGGAAGTTCTTTGAGACAGAATAGTTAACAAAATGACAAAGGGAAACATATAACACCCTTGGGAGGAATCCCTTTGCTCCATAAGCAATTAATGCCTGCCAGGTAATGGAATTTAAGTTTATACTAAATCCAGCAGTGCTTTGACATTTCAGCTGCCTTTTTAAACACATTATCCTAATGAATAAAGACAAATGAACTGTTTATACACAATAAGGAATATATACAACTGGGTTTCATTTTGTTTTAACACGGCAGCCCTCTCAATTATTGTCCTCCATTAATAATCGGAAAAATGAAAGGTGGCCTTTTAATAGTGTTTATCTCAGTTGGCCGTGTTTCTTTTTGATGGATGTGTATTAACAAATCCTATTTCACAAAGAACGCTAATCTATATGCAGTGATAACACAAAAGCATCTAAAAAATACAGTATTGCTGAATAAGACACCAAACAGGTCATTCGTCTAAATCCATTTGTAGGCAAAATCATAAAAGCAATCTGTCATTATCTTGATGAGCAAGCTGTGGCTTGTGCTAACCATGCAGCCCATTGCCGCGATTTTCTAAGGAAATGTCCTTGAGTGGACGAGCATGAGATCAGTCTGAGTGGATTTACAAGGCTCTTTTTTAGCATGTGATGCTTCTGCATCCATAAGGGATGTTTTTCAAGGACTCTCCAGGCTTGCTGCCAGGCACAAGAAGGATTTTGAAAGAAAACATTGTAGCTTTTCATCCAGCTTTACACTTTAATGATTTCACTTCATTGGAGATTTTTCTTTTTGAGAATGCTGTAAGTGAAATGTGCTTTTTTGGGATTTACTAATATTGTTCTGTCCAGGTTAAACATCCCAGATTATACAGTAGAAGCCAATTCAATAGACAAGTTTTGTTATTTTAATTTGTCAAGTGAAAACATATTACAGTATTTGTTTCTGAATTGCTTTTTTTGCCATTTGGCATTCTTTTGAACGCCTGCTGTGTGTGATGTGTGCACCTTGGTGTGACCATGTCTTTGTATATTTTGGCACTGATACTTTTTCATAATGGCGCAGCAAGTGCAAACGTCTGATGTTAAATAATCAGCTTGGATTGGTGCACTAGGTATTGTATTGGCCAGCCTGTGTCAGTGCCTGTTGGACCTGTAACAGTGCCAGTGAGCGAAACTTTCTTCTGCCAACTTATAGGTGCCCCGCGTCAGATTTGTTTATTTTTTACAAGCATAAAAGATTGGTGCCATATTTAATAGATGCTGGTTGCCGTTTCTTCTTTAGAGTCACAAGATATCACCACTAGAACCAAAGATTGGTCTGAAAATCTGAAAATTCAGCAAAAATTCAGGATCTGCTTTTCTTCCCTGGAACGTCCTCACGTGTAAGCACTTCATTTATTTTCATATTCCATGCTCTGGCAGCTTGCTTTAGAGCATACACTCTTCTGAAGTTTGCATACTAGGTCTGGTCGTCGTTCATCTTAGTATCCTGGTGGTTGTTCCATGAAGATGCCTTCTGTTAACTCGCCATGTAGTCACGTCAAAGTGTTTCACTTGCATTTTACCTGTGGTGGCAACTGTCAGCAAAGTCCTTATTGTAGCATGTTTGACTACTGGAGCAAAAGGCTCATTATAGTCTTCTCTATGTTTTTGGGACTATCCCTTGGCTACGAGTCTTGCTTTGTATCGCTTCACTGTGCCATCTGCATTGTACTTCACTTTGAAAGTCCATTTACAACCTATTGCTGCCTCTCCAGGTGGTCCCGGAGTTTGGTACATTTTTCCCTCTGAACCATAGATGAATGTGTTGCATCCAAAAACTCTGTGGTGTTCTACATTTGAACTGTGACATGGGTAATATGGGGTTGTATCCACTGTTCTAAAAAATAGTCTATTCTGCAAATAAGTGTCTGTCATTGCTGACTCACCCAAGTATTTTTAGGGTATTCCAGAGTCTGTTAGTATACCTCTGATCATTTCAGTCAGAGTTAAGTTTTTTTCTTTTAGCTACCCTATTTTGCTCAGGTGTGTATGACACTGTCTTTTGATGCTCTAGTCCATTCTGCTTTAAGTATTCTTGTACTTGGTGTCCTGTGAATTCACCTCCATTATTGCTCCGATGTATGAAACTTGTTACTTACATTTACTGCATAGGCCTGTAATTTGCCAAGAAAATCACTCTTGTGTTGCATTAGATAAATGACTGTGTATCTTGAATAGTCATCTATAAAAGTCATCATGTACCTGTTTCCTCCAGGTGTAGGAGGGTTTAGGGGACCACATACATCACTGTGACTAGGTTAAGTGGTCTTGAAGCTCTATTCTGACAGGGGATAATGTTAGACACTTTGTCAGATTCCTCTTTTCTTGTATGCATTCTGGGTGTCTTTGATCTAAAAGCGTGTGCCACATGTGTATACTGTCATTGTGTTTATGGATACGGGGTTTCACCTTTTCCTTGACTGTGTTGAGGTGATATAAATGATCATCCAGCTTGGTACTTGCTATCTGCGATCTGCTTGCCATCCAGGATAGATCTCTTTGGAATTTACAGTTCTTTGGCTGTCAGATGCTTCAGAGATAAGAGTCCTCCTTCTAGATCAGGAACATAAAGCACAACTTTTACTGGTATGACTAAATTGTGTCCCACATTACTGGGCCATATCTCTCTGCATTTATTTTACTTCCACCTAAAAGGTAAATAGTCTTTTTGTTATTCTGATCAAGTTCTGTGAAAAAGCTTCTATCACTTGTGATGTGACCAGTCGATCCTAAATTAATGCACCAGCCTTGAAATGTATGGTTGTCTCGCACTTTAAATGTATCATTCCAGCTCCCTTCACATGGAGAAATTGTGGATCTTACCTTCTGTTTAGTGTAAGAGGGACACTGTCTCATTTGCTCTGTTTTCCATATAGTACAGTCTCTCTTTATGTGTCCCTTATGTGTCCCTCTTTGTGCCATTAAAAGCACACCCTGGTTTGCTTCCTGTGTAACCTTGTGTCTGTCGCTTTTAACTCTTCTAGTGCCAGCTACGTGAGACTCATGTAGCTGAATTTAAACCCCCACAGAAAAAAAATATAAAAGTTAAAAACTCACCTAACCCCCATTAGATTAGATTGGGTCTTCTCTTCACCCGGGGGGCCTCCGATCCCCCCCTGTGCTCTTCTCCAAAATTGCGCCCCTCGCTTCGGCCGATAAACAATAAACTCACCTGTGGCCGTGATCCCTCCCGTGGGGTCTCCTCTTCACCGGGGGGGGCTTCAATTGCCCCCGGGCTCTTCCGTGGTGAGAAGAGGGTGAGAAATTACCCTCTTCCTCACTACCTGGGTCGCCGGCTGCTAGCCCTGCCCTTTGTGGGCAGGGCGAGTGACATCATCGGTGACCCGGCACCTGTCACCGGGCAGCCAGCGACCCGAGAAGCTCAGTAGCAGTTGGAGATCGGAGGAGGAAGGTTGGATGGGGGCGAGATGGCTCTGATCTCTCACCCTCCCTCAGCCCTCCTCCACCGATCACCAGCAGCTGTCATCAGGGCATCGTGGGACATGATTGGGACATTGGAGGAGAGTAGATAAAAAAACTAATAAATGTCATTTTTTCTAATGTGTATGTGTGTGTTTATTTTTACTGTTAACCCCTTGTGAACTGGTAAGGGGTCCATGAGACCCCTATACCAGTTCACAAGGCTGGGGGCTGGCAATTAACCTGCAGCTAGCAGGTGACTTGCCACCCACGGCACCCCAATTTCCTGCCTCCCCAAAGCCCAGGGGGGGCAGGAGAGCCCAGGCCCACAGAGGGTATGTGGGCTTGTAGACTGCAGGGTGGGGGGCCACCAAAGCTGGCCCCTGCACCCTGTTCTACAAGCCCCCATAGCTGGTCCCAGGCTGGTTATGATGGGTAGAGGTGATCTCATGTCATTTTTCTTTGGGATTTTTAAGGGTTTTTAAGATTTTTTTCTCCTTGTCTCTGTGTGTTTTTTTACACTTAACCCTTTGTGAACTGGTAAGGGATCAGTGAGATCCCTATACTGGTTCACAAGGCTGGGGGCTGGGAAGTCACCTGCGGGTAATAGGTGACTTGCCATTAACCCCCGGCACCCCCAATTACCTGCCTCCCCAAAGCCCAGGGGGGGCAGAAGAGCCCGGGCCACGGAGCTTGTAGCCGGCAGGGTAGGGGGGGACACCAAAGCTTGCATCTGAGCCCTGTTCCTACAAGCCCCCATAGCTGGTCCCGGGCTGGTTATGCTGGGTAAGGGGGACCCCGTGTCATTTTTTTTGGGATTTTTAAGGGTTTTTAACCCTTAAAATTCCAAAAAATGCCCCCCCCCCAAAAAAGGTGGGACCCTATGTCATTTTTTTAAATTAACCCCTTATGTTTATAGTGTGGATAGTAGTTTTAGTATTTTATTTGTAAATGTTATAAAGTGCTTTTTAAGTTTGGGGAGTCTCCTGGGCAAGAATAGGGGGCTACCGATACATATGTGGTACAGTTGTAATCGGGAGAAATGGGGCTTTCATGTGCAATATGGTTTTCATTAATAAAACAAATGTTTTATTTAAAATAAAGGAGACAATTGTCTAAAAAATATTATTTTTTTTTTGATTTTTTACACAAAAATATTTAAAAAAACAGTAGAAAAATTACAAACAAGACATTTCATGGTAAAGCCTAAACTCTGCTGCTGCAAAATATATATATATAATTTTCCTGGACATTCTGACAAAAATCAGTTAAACATGGCGCAAAATGGGGAAAAAATGACCTGTCAAAAGAGGGTGACAAAACCTCAAGTAGGCTGGCAATTAAAAGGGTTAATAGTACCTATGCATGTTGGGTATTTTTCTGCTTGGGGGACCTTGCACTTTCAGATTTTGCTTGTTTTTTCTTGTTTGCAAATTGATATTTTAGGAAAACATGTTTTTTATTCTGCTTTTTTATAATTTTTCGAAACCCTGTGCAACCTAAAAATTCTTCAAGGGATTACTTCCAGAAAGATGATCCCACTACAACAAGCTGGGTACGCTTAGAAAGCTTAACATGTGTACTTTCAGGGAATATATGGTTTATGGGGGATATTCTAAATGTAAGCGGTTGTTTTGGTTGAAAGATTTCAAGGTGCGCACTTTGTCTGCAGAGGTGAAGACTAGAGATGAGCGAACTTTTGAAAAATTCGATTCGACTGATTCGCCGAATTTTCCGTCAAAAATCGCTTCGACCCAAATTTATTTGCGACAAATCGCTATTAAAAACAGCTATTTCTGAGCCTCCTAGAGCCTCAATAAGGTTGTACCATTCTGCCTTGCTGTAACACACATAGGACGCGTGCTGGGTTAGTGAAATAATACTGTAAATAATTATCACATGCAGATCGGAGGCATCGCTAATAGAATTGCAAAGTGGCACAATTGCAGAGAGTTAAGGTGGCATCACTATGAGGGGCCCCTATAGTGCCTGAAAAACACACCCTGGAGTTGGCAGCAGCAGGAGCCCAAAGATTAGCTGAATCACACCCTAGAGTTGCAAGCAGCAGCAGCCGCCCAAACATTGGTTGAAAGACACTGGAGTTGGCTTCAGGAGCCCAAAAATTGGATGAATCACACCCTGGAGTTGCAAGCAGCAGCAGCAGGAGCCCAAACATAGCTTGAAAGAGACACTGGAGTTGGCAGCAGGGGCCCAAAAATTGGATGAATCACACCCTGGAGTTGCAAGCAGCAGCAGGAGCCCAAACATAGCTTGACAGAGACACTGGAGTTGGCTGCAGGAGGCCAATAATTGGATGAATCACACCCTGGAGTTGCAAGCAGCAGCAGCAGGAGCCCAAACATAGCTTGAAATAGACACTGGAGTTGGCCGCAGGAGGCCAAAAATTGGATGAATCACACCCTGGAGTTGCAAGCAGCAGCAGCAGGAGCCCAAACATAGCTTGAAAGAGACACTGGAGTTGGCAGCAGGAGCCCAAAAATTGGCTGACACACCCTGGAGCTGACAGCAGCAGGAACCCAGAAATTGGCTGGAAGGCACCCTGAAGTTGGCAGCAGCAGGAGCACAAACATTAGCTGGAAGGCACACCCTGGAGTTGGCAGCAGCATAAGCAGGAGCCCAAATGTTGCTTGAAAGACACCCTGGAGTTGGCGGCAGCAGGAGGCCAAAAATTGGCTGAAAGGCACACCCTGAAGTTGGCATCAGCAGGAGCCCAAAAATTGGTCTAAAGACATAAATATGTTTTGCACCATTTGGAAAGTGTAAAACGTGGCACCATGCTGAATCTAGTTGCATGCATCAGCCATTGGTTGGTGGAAATCCTGGCTGATTCAGTTTGACAAAGGTGAGTCTCTCCACATTTTTAGTTGACAGACGAGTTCTCCTCGCCGTAACTATGGCCCCCGCCGCACTAAACACCTGCTCAGATGGCACGCTACTGGCCAGGCAGGACAGCTTTTTCAGGGCAAACTCTGCTAGTTGTGGCCACAAGCCAAGTTTGGCTGCCCAGAAGTCCAGCGGATCCTCAAGGTGTGTTGGCATGGTCATGTCAAGGTATGACAAGACCTGCTGGTTGAGGTCCTGCTCCAGGTCTTCCTGCTGCTCATGAGTAGCCTCACTATGCGGGTGTAGAAAGCTACTCATTAGCGACTGAAGACTGAGGCTGTTGCTGATGGAGCTGCTGCTGCTGCTCCTGCCTACCCCCCCAGCAGCCATGGCAGTGGAAGGTGAGCGCAGAGGTCCCCCCGAGTCAGACCTGCGAGAGTATGGACCAATGGCGCAGATAGGCATCGGCCAACTGACTATGCAGAATGTCTTTGTAGTAGTTCAGTTTGTCCTCCCACTCGGCGGGTTTAAAAATATCCCCATTTTGTGCCGGAAGCGAGGGGCCAATTAGGTGGACAGCCAGAAGTCATCCCGCCGACAAATGGAAACAATTCTGGGGTCAATACGCAAGCACGTGAGCATGCTTCCTGCCATTTGCGCAAGTGACTCGGAGGGACTACCTGTCTCCATCTCCACTGCATACTGCCACGGTGTGTCCAGGTCCTCTGTATCGCCTTCCTCACAACCCTCTAGCTCCTCTGGCTGCTCCTCCTCTCCTGTCCGCTGACTAGATAAACCAGCCATTTCGCCAAGCCTAAACTGTGCTTCACTGGGCCACTCCTCCTCCTCCTCTTCCTCCTCCTCCTCCAGTTCAGCTCCAACAGGGTTCATGTGGCCGTAAGATGTAGACGCCATGTCTCCAGTGCCCTGACCAGCCATGGTTTCCAACATGTGCTGTAGTACATGAAGCAGTGGAATCACGTCGTTCATCCCGTAATCCTGCCGACTGACAAATAAAGTGGCTTCCTCAAAGGGCCTGAGCAAACGGCAGGTGTCACGTTTGAGCTGCCACTGGTTGACATTGAAGTTACACAGGAGAGTCCCCCTCTCCGCTTGGATAATCAGGAAAGCCGTGATGGCGTTTCTCTGTTCATATAATCGGTCCAACATGTGAAGGGTGGAATTCCAACGGGTGGAAACATCGCAAATCAGACTATGTTGGGGGCTACCGTTCTGACGCTGTAGCTCAAGAAGGGTGTGTTTGGCGGTGTATGAGTGGCTGAAGTGCATGCAAAGTTTCCTTGAAGTTGTTAGGATGTCTTGCAGATGGGGGGAACACTTCAGAAACCGCTTGACAACCAGATTGAAGATGTGAGCCATGCAGGGGGCATGGGTCAGGCTTCCTTGGCGCAGCGCAGACAAAATGATCTTCCCATTGTCGGTAACCACGATTCCCATTTTAAGTTTTCTTGGAGTAAGCCATGTTTGGATTTCCTGATGAATAAATTTAAGCAGTTCCTCCCCTGTGTGACTCCGTTCGCCAAGACAAACCATGTGAAGCACAGCATAACACCTCCGCGCCCTGCACACATGGTAGATTGGAGAGGCACTAAGACTTGAGCCTACAGTGGAGGGTGAGGAGATGGCGGAGGATGAGGAGGCCGAGTCGCACGGTGTCACAGGCACAATGGGCAGGGAGCGCAGAGGCCGAACCTGTCCAAGTTGCTGCTGCAAAGGGACCACATTCACCCAGTGGGCCGTAAATGACATGTACTGTCCCTGATCGTAGTTACAGCTCCAGACGTAGTGTTTTGGCAGCAGGACAAAAAACAATTCAAAATGCAATACTTTAATTAAGCTGAGGAAGGATGAACAAGCGTTTTTAGTATAACAGGATGCCTAATGCAGGTTTGGGATACCCAGGTGGGCTGGTGTTTTTTTTGTTAAAGGCAGACCAAAAACCAATTCAAATTGCAATACTTTGATTAAGCTGAGGAAGGATGAACAAGTGTATTTAGTATAACAGATAGGCTGCTAAGTGCAGGTTTGGGATGCCCGGCAGCCTGTTTTTTTTTTTTTTTGTTAAAGGCAGACCAAAAACCAATTCAAAATGCAATACTTTGATTAAGCTGAGGAAGGATGAACAAGTGTATTTAGTATAACAGATAGGCTGCTAAGTGCAGGTTTGGGATGCCCTGCGGCCTGGTGTTTTTTTTTGTTAAAGGCAGACCAAAAACCAATTCAAATTGCAATACTTTGATTAAACTGAGGAAGGATGAACAAGTGTATTTAGTATAACAGATAGGCTGCTAAGTGCAGGTTTGGGATGCCCGGCAGCCTGTTTTTTTTTTTTTTTTGTTAAAGGCAGACCAAAAACCAATTCAAAATGCAATACTTTGATTAAGCTGAGGAAGGATGAACAAGTGTATTTAGTATAACAGATAGGCTGCTAAGTGCAGGTTTGGGATGCCCTGCGGCCTGGTGTTTTTTTTGTTAAAGGCAGACCAAAAACCAATTCAAAATGCAATACTTTGATTAAGCTGAGGAAGGATCAACAAGCGTATTTAGTATAACAGATAGGCTGCTAAGTGCAGGTTTGGGATACCCAGGTGGGCTGGTGTTTTTTCGGTTAAAGGCAGAACAAAAAATATTAAAACTAATCCAGTTATATTATGATAAATGCTTGTGTGTAACAGGGTTAAATAAGCCACTGCATAGATGGCATGCACAGTGGCAAGGCAGATTTACAGCACAAAGAACTGAAATTGAATTGAAAACTGATCTGGCTAATGAAGAAAAAAAAAATTTTCACTGTCACTTCTAAGCTGTCCCTAGCTGGATGGTTCCGGTTTTTCCCTACCTTTCCCTATCTTTCCCTGGCTCTGTCTACCTCTCTGTCTGCCTCTCTGACTCTCCCTACCTATCTCTAAGTCTCTGTCCCTGTCTGTAACGAGCTGTGCTCTGGCCACAATAGAACGCTGAAATGCGCACAAGGAAGATGGCCGCCCGCTTTATATAGCATGGTGACGTCACCGGGCTTCCTGGCTGCTGATAGGCTGCATGTGACTTACCCATGATACCTTGCCCCAGGGGATATGTCCGGACATGTGCTTCCACCATTTTAGAATGCCTGTAATTGAAATAAATGGAGTTTAAAGGAAAACTTCGATCGATCGAATCGCGGGGAAATTCGGATTCGTTCAGAATCGAATTTTTCATGAAATTCGGAACGAATCCGGGCTTGTCCGGATCGATTCGCTCATCCCTACTTAAGACCTATGCATGTTGAGTACCGTTCTGTTCGGGGGATGTTGCTTTTTCAGATTTTCTTGTTTGCATATAGTTTTTTTTTTTTTTTTTTTTTTTTTGAAAATGTGGCTGTGATTCTTCTTTTTTATTCTTTTTTAGGGAAACAACCGAAGAATTGATTGAGGGATTACTTCCACAAAACTACACTCACATAAACAAGCCTGGTACACCTAGAAAGCTTGAGGCATGTACTTCCAAAGAATAGTTTTGTTTGTGGGGCATATTTCAAATGTAAAGGGTTGTTTTTGCAAAAGCTGCAAGGTGTGCTTAGCACAGTTGTATTTTATCTGAAAATCTCCTAAAGCTCTGTTTCAGTTTGGGGGAGTCTCCTGGGCAGGAAAGGGTGTCTACCAATACATATGTGGTACCGCTGTAACCGGGAGAAATTGGGTTTTCACACGCAATAAGATTTTATTGACAGACGTACATTTTTTATTACAAAAAAACACTACAAATTGCAAAAAATAGATTTTTTTGCACATATTTCACCCAAAAGTATTGAGAATACACTAAAAAAAAGACATTTCATGTTGAAGCTCAGACTCTGCTGAAAAAAAACAATATATAATTTTCCTGGAAAATTCCTGGAAATCCCTTCAAAAATCAAGGTTGAACATATGTAGCGCAAAATAGTGAAACGTGGTCAGGCGACAAAGGGTGACAATAAATCTAGGAAGGCTGGCACTTAAAGGGTTAAGAGCTGTTCTGGTGTTGGTTTCTGTGGAGTCATGCGCAAGCTCCTTACTTTGCTGATACTTTTCTATGTGCTTGGTCTGTACAAACTCTAGTGTCAGATATGTCTCAGGTCGTGGCTCCAGCATGTTGATCAGTGTAGTGTATGTATCAGGCAATCTGCACAACAACATGGCTGCATTGCGTCTGTCTGCTCTATTCTCTCCAACTGGCCTGAGTTGTGCGATCACTTCAAGCATGGTATTTATATGCTCTTGTATGTCCTGCTCTCTGCTAAGCCTTATTTTGTAAAGTTTTATTCGGCAGAAACAACTTGCTATTTAAACTGGATCTCTCATGCAATTTTTTTTAGTACATCCCACATGCCTTTCACTGTATGCTCACTGCGTATGTGAATAAGCTGATCATCCACCACTAGTAAGTTTATGATGGCCCATGCCTGTTTGTTTTCCTGTCCCAGTCCTGATTATTGTCCTGTGGCCCCTTTTGTAGTGATAACATCTCAGAAGCCATCTCTGTATAATAGCATTTCCACTTTAATCTTCCATAGCTGATAATTGCTGTTCAGCTTGTTGTTTAAAGCTCTGATTTTCTGGCCATTCTCCCTCCTTTATACATAAGAAAAGTCTTACTTGTATACAGGAAATGTATCGGTGGAAGCTTTTATGCTTTATGTTGAACTCCCCATTAGCTGTTCTGTCTCTCATTTGCGGCTTTACTATGCCCAGGCTACGTCTGGTCGCTGGGCTTTATCTGGTCTCTGGGGCTTCATTCGGTCACTGGGCCCATAACCTGTTGCAGAGTGTGAGTGCTGGGTGCAGTGGAGTCAAATCCAGATAGTGGTGTAACAGCAACTGGCTTTACTGGCCTTTTACATAAGTGCAATAAGAGACGATCACCTTATATAGTGGATAACATAGACAGGAATCATTCAGTCATAGAGATCACCTCAATATACAGGAAACACAGCATGCAGTAGAGAATGTACAACAGAGACTACATATAACAGCACCATCTACTGTCATAAATGTTAACACAGTATCTCAAACAGGGCGGGCGTATGCTGCATATTTATGTTAGGGGCAGTCTATGCACATGCTGAAGTGAAGTTATATTTGTAGACCTCAGACTGACTCAACAAACAGGGGCCTAATCACTAAATCTGCCTAGGGCAGCTTGAATACCAAATACAGTCCAAGTGTGCAGAAAAAGGGCGTGTCCCCAGAGCCCAGCGCATGCACTGTGGTATAGAGGTCTGAGGTGAATATACAGGGAGACCAGGGGGTTTCACACAACACGGCATCCTGAATTGGGATCCCGGAGGGGTAAATGTAACCTGGACTATTCTTTTAGGCTCTAGTCTGCGTTTTAGTCTTTAAAGTGTAAATCAACTTTTGATGGCATTTTTAAGTTTCCAATACATGCCAATTATGTGCCCAAGTTGTTGAGCTCATCTGTTATATGTGTTCTTTTCTATTTGCAACTCCCAACTCTTTGTTATAAAAGGAAACACTTTCCCCTAGCAACAAGGTGTTTACCTTAGCAATGTACACCAAAGTGGTGTTCAGATGTACATTTCAGAACCATCCTGACTTTGACTCATTAATCATCTGATTGGCAAAGGCAGGGATGACAGTTTGAACCCCATCAGCATTAATTCAACCTCTTCAGGTGGGGGAGATCACAGTCCTGTGTTCCAGTAGCTAAAGGGTTACTGCATGTTCTCACCTGGGGAGGTCATTACAGCTGCTTGACTTAGCCAAAGCTGCTAATGAGCTCACCTATTACAGTGGAAGGATTCTGCGACTTGTAGTCAGAAAGTACACTAAGAGTTTTACTAAAGGCCAGGAAAGCCGCTCCAACTTTACCAAGGCAGAGCCACGGGAATATAGGAAACATGGAAACAGCATGCTGATAAGTAAGTCACAGGTATGGGGACACAATCATAACCCACACGTTTATTGTATATTCCAGAAGAAAAAAACAATAAGGCAGAACACCAAAAACCTGACGAAGATCAGGTCCTGCACATAGAGATATGCTCACTAAACTATTTTAAATTTTTTAGGAAAATTGTATTTAAAATTGTGGCTGCAGTAATGTGGGAATAACAAAATTTAATGTTGCCACAGCTTGCCTAATTTTACCTTCCTTGACCCCAGCACTGAATGAGATGTATTCCCTCAAGTTAATGGCGGCTTTATTCCACATCATCTAATCAATAAAAAGTAAATGGCCTACACTTTTTTTCACTGTGCTTTATCGATCTCCTTGGCTCTCAACTAACATTTTTCCCGGAGTCTTGTATCTTTAAACCCCTGGGACAAAACAATTGCCATAAATTGGACAAGTTAACAAGCTCATGAAAAAGGACTTTTGCGGCATGTGAGTAGCTGGCAAGGCTTCTGAAACGGCATGCTGTGCGCTCTCCCTTCTGAGATGCTGCCTGTCCTGTATGCACAACCTCAGAGAAGACATCAGAGCACTTTCCAAATTGAACAACTTAAATATTAAGACTTCCAATGTTGATCTGACATCAGGTCTAGTAAGTGATGGATTTGTATGAATGATATACTTGGCTGTAATGTAAATACCTTTACCAGAATTCATCTCCAATGTTTTGGAAATATTTCATGAAGGAGATTGGATCACTCAAGTTTTGAAAGAAAAAAATATTAGCAACTGTTGGACGTGCTTTTTACTCAGAATCCTTTTTAAAGGCATTATACCAAGTACCATTGCACAAAACAACATCCTGCTCGACAGGCAAAGATCTAAGTGAAAGTGAAAATAGAGGGGTGAATAATTCATGTGTTATCACTTGATATAGAGGGGAGCGTGTATTTACAAGAGATCATATCATACACTTCTGAAGCTTCTTTGACTTTTTTGCCTGATTTTTTCCAAAACCTTTCTGTTCCCTAAATCAGTTACCATATATATCTTGACATGTAAAATGGATTCACATCGTTCTGGCAACTTTATGTTGGGGGAGGGGGGCTTTTTCACAGGAACACTAAACAAATGTAACTCATTCAACTTCAGAGTTCCATCTGATGATATAAAGGAAACAGCTTTGCGCCCGTGCAGCAACTTTTTCCAAAAGATTTGCTTCATTGCAGTGCGCAGCCATTTTCGGTCTCCTCGATCATAGTTATTTGCCTGATTTTGGCTTCCTAATGTTACATTTCACATCAGAGAGCCCATGGGTAATTCTTGAAAGGGACCTGAAGTCATTTTTTTACTTAAACCCTTTGTACCAGAGCAGTTGCTGGTCTGAATGGACTCATCAAACTCTACCAACCTAATGGCAGAGTGTAAAATCAAACCCTTATCTCCTGGACAGCCATGGCCAACTGGGCAACAGGGAAGAGCCCCCAGATTTACTGCTGGAAGCTTGCTATCGCCCCGGGTGTCATGTTGCAGAGTAAAGCTCACTGGTAAAGCTCAAACCCTTATCTCCTGGACAGGACTGGCCAACTGGGCAATTGCCCAGGGCTATAATTACCATAAGAGCCAGCTCCAGGAGTAAGCCTAGGGGCTATCGCCGCAGGTGTTATGTTACAAAGTAAAGCTCACTTGTGGCCATGCAACTAATGTCTAAAAATGCAATTTCTCAATTTTCTGCAAAGACTTGTTATGGGCATCAGTGACCTGTGCACTGTTTTCACTGCCTGTCCTTTCTGATTTGCTTGGATAGGGCAGCCCAGCGGGCATGTATGCACTCACTGGTTTGTAGCTTGTCACACTGCACAGCTGGGGGAAGTGTAGAGCACACATTTCTTTGTGTGTACAACATACATTGGTCATATATGCACAATATACATACATATATTATATTATGTTATATTATATACATATATTATTATTTTAGATGAGGACCTTTCATGTGCATGTTTTGTGAATCCACTTTTTGCAGTTATTGGATCATGTGCAAAGTGCAAAAAAACACACTAAGTAATTTTTTTTTTATATTTTATTTTTTTAAGTTTAAAACTAAAAAATGTACTCATTTTACTCCATTAATCACAATAGAATGTTTTTTAACTGGATTAAGGCAACAGTGCTTATTAGTGCTCCTCTCAAACAAAACCACTAAAGCAATCTATAAACAATTGCTCTGTCCTGCAAACATGTTCTGCTTTAGTACAATTTACTGAGAGTATTAAATCATGAAAATGTTTTTATGTGGACTACAACGGCCAGTCTAGCTTATATAGATTACTTTGGTGCAGTATTTTATTTCTTGTTTTGTTCTATGACATATTTCACACCTCTAAAGTGGGAAATGCTTCCATCTTAGGTTATTATGTAATCCTTGGGGCAGCCCTACTTCTGAGTGGAACACTATTAATTTTCTATTATACTGTGCTAAAGATGCTCGGCTGCGTGCAGCTCACTTGTATTATTGAGTCAGTTACCAATTCTAGGCTTCCTCTGTATTGCATTTGAGCTTAACACTGCCCTGTGGGATCTCATTTATTATTTGCAGCTATTGATTTTGCAGAAAAAAACTAAACCGTGTGATTCTAACACAGGCTTAGCTTTATCAATTTAAAGGAATAGTTTTTTTGGCAGGTTTTGGGTGTTCTGCCTTATTGTTTTCCTTTTTTGGATTGTAAAAAAATGTGTTACCATGATAAGGTTACTTATCATCATGCCGTTGTCAAGTTTCCTATATTCCTGTTTCTCTGTGTTGCTAAAGTGGGAGCACCTTATCTGGTCTTGTCTAAAGCCCTTAGTATAGTTTCTGTCTAAAAATCCCAGAATCCTTTCACTGAAACAGGTGAGCTCATCAGCAGCTTTGGCAAAACCAAGCAGTAGTAATGAATGCCCCAGGTGAGAACACTGCCAGTAACCCTTAATGGACCTTTATCTCTGCCTTAGCCAGTCAGCCAGTCAGGAAGTCTCTGTTAGGTATACTAAGCACCCCAGTTGGTGAACATTGCAAGGTAAACACATTGTCTACGGTTTTCTTTTATAATACAAAATTGCAAACAAATATAAAAGAAAAAGTAACAGATACATTTGGAACCTTGAGCACATCATTTTGGCACACAATAATGGAAACATTTAAACATGCCATTGAAAGTGGAACTGCCATTTAAACATACATTTTGGAAGTCCCTTTATAAATAGGGATTGGTCAGGTCTGACAAGTTCAGACAACCTTTGAGTTCAGGGAACCCGAACTTGCAAAGTTCAGTATGAACCCAGCATACCTGTCCATAAGAAGCACTCAGGATTTGAAGGTGAAGAATAAGAAAAAAAATTGTCTGAACCGAATGGTGTTCAAAAATACCCCTCCTTATCCCCCTATACCAGGCAGTATGCAGAATCCCTCCAATCACCCCATTACAGACCTCACTTTAAAGGCATTGAGCAGTATTCCACATTACAGGCGGTGAGCTGTATTCTACATCACAGGCAATGAGCGGTATCCCACATTACATGCAGTGAGCGGCATCCCACATTAAAGGCAGTGAGCGGTATCCCACATTACAGGCAGTGAGTGGTATCCCATATTACAGGAAGTGAGCGGTATCCCACATTACATGCAGTGAGCGGCATCCCACATTAAAGGCAGTGAGCGGTATCCCACATTACAGGCAGTGAGTGGTATCCCATATTACAGGAAGTGAGCGGTATCCCACATTACACCATCGACTCCACTGGTTGCTGCCTCTGCTGCCCTCATAGCTGCCACTGCTCGCCACCTCCATGGCTGGTGCTGCCTGTCATCTGAAGTTCTCAGGGAGCTGCTTCCAGCTTCTGGGTGGGTGTGGCCTGTGACTCCTGCCAGCCCCCACCTTGTTGCTGGAACCAGCTCCCTGGGTTAATGAGACTTTGGCCTCGACTCACTTAGAGTTGTAAAAAATTCTCATGGTAGTAAAAAATGTAATTCATGAGAAAAAAGCCTGAGAATTTCACTTTTAGTGAATCACCAGCTTAGAAGACAATGAAAGTCAATGGCACTTTTTACTACAGAGTACATTACAGGCGGTGTGTGGGCATCCCACATTATAGGCAGTGTGCGGGCATCCGAATTACAGGCCGTATAAGTGGCATCTCAATTACAGGCATTGCGTGAGCATTCCAATTACAGGTGGTGTGCAGGCATCCCAATTACGGACTATGTGAGTGGCATCCCAACTACAAGCAGTGTGTGGGCATCCCAATTACAGGCAGTGTGTGGGCATCCCAACTACAGGCAGTGTGTGGGCATCCCAACTACAGGCAGTGTGCGGGCATCCCAACTACAGGCAGTGTGCGGGCATCCCAACTACAGGCAGTGTGCAGGCATCCCAACTACAGGCAGTGTGTGGGTATCCCAAACACAGGCAGTGTGTGGGTATCCCAAACACAGGCAGTGTGCAGGCATCCCAAACACAGGCAGTGTGTGCTGCATCCCAAATACAGGCAGTGTGTGTGGCATCGCCAATACAGGCAGTGTGTGTGGCATCGCCAATACAGGCAGTGTGTGCTGCATCCCAAATACAGGCAGTGTATGTGGCATCCCAAATACAGGCAGTGTATGTGGCATCCCAAATACAGGCAGTGTATGTGGCAACCCAAATACAGGCAGTGTATGTGGCATCCCAAATACAGGCAGTGTGTGCTGCATCCCGAATACAGGCAGTGTGTGTGGCATCCCAAATACAGGCAGTGTGTGCTGCATCCCGAATACAGGCAGTGTGCGGCATCCCGAATACAGGCAGTGTGTGCTGCATCCCAAATACAGGCAGTGTGTGCTGCATCCCGAATACAGGCAGTGTGCGGCATCCCGAATACAGGCAGTGTGTGGGCATCCCAAATACAGGCAGTGTGTGTGGCATCCCAAATACAGGCAGTGTGTGTGGCATCCCAAATACAGGCAGTGTGTGTGGCATCCCAAATACAGGCAGTGTGTGGCATCCCAAATACAGGCAGTGTGTGTGGCATCCCAAATAAAGGCAGTGTGTGCTGCATCCCAAATACAGGCAGTGTGTGTGGCATCCCAAATACTGCAGTGTGTGTGGCATCCCAAATACAGGCAGTGTGTGGCATCCCAAATACAGGCAGTGTGTGTGGCATCCCAAATACAGGCAGTGTATGTGGCATCCCAAATACAGGCAGTGTATGTGGGATCCCAAATACAGGCAGTGTGTGCTGCATCCCAAATACAGGCAGTGTGTGGGAATCCCAAATACAGACAGTGTGCAGCATGCCCCCCAAAAAAGCAAAAAAATGACATTCCCAGCTCCCACAATGCAGCAGTGTCTCCCGCAGACATAAACCGAGAGAGAGAGACAGACACAAACATGTTACCCTCTTCACCATCGACTCCACTGGTTGCTGCCTCTGCTGCCCTCATAGCTGCCACTGCTCGCCACCTCCATGGCTGGTGCTGCCTGTCATCTGAAGTTCTCAGGGAGCTGCTTCCAGCTTCTGGGTGGGTGTGGCCTGTGACTCCTGCCAGCCCCCACCTTGTTGCTGGAACCAGCTCCCTGGGTTAATGAGACTTTGGCCTCGACTCACTTAGAGTTGTAAAAAATTCTCATGGTAGTAAAAAATGTAATTCATGAGAAAAAAGCCTGAGAATTTCACTTTTAGTGAATCACCAGCTTAGAAGACAATGAAAGTCAATGGCACTTTTTACTACAGAGTACAAAGGAGTAAAACGTTTACATTTCTCAGGAGTAAAAAAGTGCCATTGACTTTCATGGTCTTGCTAACTAGTGATTCATCAACAGTGACATTCTCAGGCTTTTTTCTCATGAAATGAATTTTTTACTACCATGAGAATTTTTGAATCAAGGCCATTGTTTGTTAATTTTCACCTGGCTCTTAATCCACCCCTATGACTTTGCAATAGAATACTCTATGTGCAGACAAATCCACACTATTGTTGACAACTGACACCACCAAAGCAAGTCGAGCTAGTAAAATCACCAGGCAAAAACATCCAACTCAAACATCTTTCTTTCTCTTTCTATTTTTACTACGTTAGAACGCCAAAAAGGCTTCTGCTATGTGTGCAGATATGGGTGACAGACGGATGCTCCTCGTGTGTAGAGGCTATACTCCGTGTTTTATTAAAAAGTAACTTCATGGTTCATAGGCCTTGATTCACAAAGAGTTGAAAAAACTCTCATGGAAGTAAAAAATTCAATAATGAGAAATAAGCCTGAGAATGTCACTGTTAGTAAATCACCAGATAGGAAGACAATGAAAGTTAATGGCACATTTTACTACAGGTAAAAATGTCAATACTTTTTTCAGGAGTAAAAAAGGGCCATTGACTTTCATTGTCTTTTTATCTGGTGATTCACTAACTGACATTCTCAGGCTTTTTTTTCTCATGGATTGAATTTTTTACTACCGTGAGAATTTTTTTCAACTGTTTTGACTTTCATTGTCTTTTTATCTGGTGATTCACTAACAGTGACATTCTCAGGCTTTTTTTCTCATGAATTGAATTTTTACTAACATGAGATTTTTTATCAACTCTTAGTGAATCAAGGCCATAGTCTAAATTGAAATGTAATAATAAAAAGTAGCTGGAATCCTAGGTAGAGGTACAGATCTTTCTTGAATGAATTTTCAGCCATTCTCTGGTGCTTTGGCATAGTTGTTAATGTAAAATCCAATTGTATTTTAAGGGTGTGATGGGAATCACACTCTTGGTGCAATATTAGGATCATCCACACTGCGGATGCCATTAAGGACTTAAAGGAACTGTGTCACAATAATGTGAGCACTGATCCTTGGGTGTTTTCACTCATTTAATGATATTTTAATTACTGTTCTGAGTTTGTTCAGTTTTCTGTTTACTAGATAGCTTAGCTTTTAAATTCTTGTATAAAAAAACGACTTGCCCGCTACATAACTGCCAGTTACCAAACGTGCACCTGCAAATGCCTAAATTGTTCAGAACCAAATCATTTTTCGCTATGTTTACTAATGAAAATGATGATGTTCTGGCAGATGTGATAGTTTAAAAACATTGTAGAGCATACATCTGCATCATTTTTAAGCTAATCACTTTGTTTTCCTGAGTTTTATTCTCGCATCTTATTTATTTATTAATTTTTTTTTGCTCTGACGCTTGTCTCTACAGCAATCGGGGGGGAGGCCCCGAAGCTCACAGAAGGGGGCTGCCCTGATGCACCCCCTCCGCCCCGATGCACCCCCTCCACCCCCATTGGCACTGTCACTGTCTAGGCTGGCGCAGCAGTAACTCAGAGCACCCGGCTCATGCATGTGCATGCACCTCCGTTCCTACAGCCATGAATGCAGCAGTGGCAGGTAATCAGAATGAGGCAGGCAGCTACTATCTGTTGTTCCCCCTGGCTTTCCTTCCTTGTTGGTGTTGGATGGATCATGGCGCCAATCTTACAGGCAGCTGGCTGGGACAGGACAGGCTGGAGTAAATAACATCATCACTCCTCCGCCCAGCTTCGCTACTCATTGGTCTCCCCATTCCACAACAAGTGATGTGGGTGGAGCATTGGGCTGGCAACTGGAGCTGAAGCCTGGAGGGGACATTAACATCAATCAACCTTTGACCCCCATCAGAATCAGTCCATAAGATGCGGCAGCCAGCAGCAGCAGGCTCTACTCACCTGTCTGAACTTAGGTAAAGCAGCACCCCCAAAGAGGCAGCCTTAAATCAGAACAAAACTGAATTTGACTTTCCCAGGTTTTTTCCGTGACACCTGGCCTGGGGCATCCTGATTTGGCACAGTGGGAAACCCCCCCAGTTTGCCCAAATCCCTTATCCAGGCTCCCAACGGTGCACGCGCGGGCTCTTGTCCAGTGAGAGTCGCCTGCCATGTCTACGTTTTTAAGGGCTAACTGGGGGGTTTCAAGCAGTGGGGCATCCCAGTTTGAGATGTCCCAGGGTGTTGTTTTTGTTAGGTGGGGCATCTCAAATAGGGATGCCCCACTGCGTGTATCCACACAGAAAGCTCACCTTTCTGGTGTTCCCATGGCGAAGGCGCGGTTAAAACCGAGTGTGACATTCAGCCAGTCAGGGTTCCCAGTTTCGCTCAACTCCATTTGGCTCGCAAATGGGACTGGTGACAGCGTGGGGGACCATTAGTGGATTTGGGATGCCCCAGGGCCTAGCCGTGATGGGTTTTGTTCCACTTTAATGTCATTTGGGGCCTCCACATCAAATTTTGCCTAAAACCGCCCCCTAGCTGTACCAAGGGATGGGCTGTCAGAAAAGTTTCACAAGTAGAGCTTGTGCATTAATACTACAAGTCACAGAAGAATCTTTGCTCTTCCATGCAAGGGATTGCTTTGACACCAGCCGTGCAGTCGTCTGTAAGTGCAGCATTTTATTAATATTAGTTATAATAGTGACTACACACACACACGGATATAGTAATTTGTCAAATTTGAGCTTGTATGTTTGGCTTGATAGTGCAGTTTGATAGAGTTGGTAGAAATGAATGTACAGGTTAGTATGCATTTTTCTTATATATTAAACTACATTTCAAAAAAGTAAGAACAGCATGGCTGCTCCTAAACACATTGCACTCTTTCATACCAGATAAATTATGGGAGTGTGTTTGATTGATAACACAGATTCCTGTGTGGTAGTATCCATAGTTTGTCTCCAAACTACTGGCTAATGTTTTCCCAACAATATCAAGAGGTAAAACATAGTTCTTCACTGTTGCATTATTCAAGTGAACGAGACAACAGACACTTGAAATCAACAAGCTGCTTGTGTTGTGCATCGAGGCTCAACAGAAATATGAGCTCTCCCTGCTGAATTGTGTCATCTTCTAAGCTAGGCTTTAGGACTAAGTGATGTACAATGTCATACTCTACAATTCTTGGACCTTAAAAGCATATACATTTTTTTGCAAACAATACATATCCAATCTGACAATAAAATATGTTACAAAACTTTTATGTTGAAGTGAACTCAAGTAAGAGAGTCAAAACCCTCTTTAATATGTGTAATATGTGTAGAATTGCACAAGCAAATCTATGCTATATACCTTTTATATAATTGTAATCATGCATTTTGGAATATTATGGGACGACGATAGAGAGTGACAGTCATTGACATTTTATCGCTAACTTTGATAACTATTGGGAACTTGCATGCTGTTACAATGGTTACAAAACTTAAATAAAAACTATTTTATTCAACTATGGAGGTTATTTAAGAAGGGATAGCGCTAGGTAGTGCCTCGTAGCGGCAGGCAGCGTTTGAATGCCGGGCGCTGTACACAAAACCACATTTAAGAAAGCAAATCTGGTGAGTGCCTCTAACAGCGCTATGTAGCGTCACATGTATTAATACAGGCGGCTCAGTGTATAGCGCCGGCCCTCTAGGCTCAGGAGCCCCATGTAGAACCTGTCGCTCTGTAGCTCTCTCCCATAAATTTCAATGGGGTTTCATTTGGTTGTGTATGAACAGCATGTTCGCCAATTAAATTTTTTTTTTTTTTTGCTTACATCATTGTGTGACTTCTCCTGGCTGCAAACAAACACTTTTATACACTTTTTTTATATTTTTATGCAGAATTGTCATTACAGGTCTGGCACTAAAGTGTCATTGTCCCAGTATTAAAACAATGAGGCCGATTCATTAATAGCGCCAGGTAGCGCCAGATGAGCGACTGTAGCGTGATTTTTTCAGCGCCAGCCAGTATTCGCTGTGCTTGGCCGGCGTTAGCTTGATGACAGCGACTCAGTCGGTGTGCGGTAATGTTGAATACAGGCTTAGGGGTCGCTGTTTCACAGGTTCAGCGTTGTATGTGAGCGCCTGACAACGAATGGCCAGAGCGAACGGCTAGCTTCATATTCATTAACAAATCACGCTCCGAATGTGCTGTCGCTGTTCATTCCTTGTTTAAACCCCAGAGCGCTGGCGGCGATGGGTGTTAACTAGTTTTTAACCCCTAAACAACCATATTTTTTGAATGTAACATTATACATGTTTATAGAATCATTTTGTAATATGAATACATTAATATCAGACCTGTTAGATCAATTCTGCACAAATTATTTTTAAATTTTTTTTTGACTTAAAAATAAATCCTAACATTGCAGAAGTGGTCTCCGAATTTTTGACATTAAAAAAAAAAAAAAAAAATTAATACCAATTAATTATGATTAATTATAGATTGCTCCATTGAAATGCATTGGACATCGCCAGGGAGCGACAGCTTATACCTGGCGCTGTGAAAGAATTTGCAGCGGCGCTGTTCGGTCCAGGCGGCTTCATGATGAATGCCGCGCTAGCCGTCGCTCTCGCCGGCGCTAGCCTCATTTTGCTTGATAAATGCGTCATTGTGACCGCCGCCGGGCGTACTTGAGTCGGTAGTCGCCGTTAGCTGCCGCTACCTGGCGCTCGTCAGACACTACCTGGCGCTAGCCCGTGATAAATAAGGGCCAATGTCATTCCATGTGTTTTCGCTTTGTTATTGGTGTATATGTGTTCAAAAACAGACTTTGATCGCACAGCGTCTGGCTCTCTATGCTACAGCGCCCAACTTTTAGAGCGCCAATGCTGTGTGTGTCTAGTGTTTTGTTAAATATGGCGTGGAGCGCCGAGCGCCGGACGCACTGAGCTAGCACTACCTCTCGCTTCAGTGCTGCACTGTTGTTACAGCGCCCAACACACATCATATTCATCAATGCCGGCCAGGATACTAGATTGACTGCGACGCTCTGTTACAGTTCTGGATACCCGCTTACAGAGTCTACTAGCGGTCTCTCTAAGCGCTGCTATACAGATGCTCATCTGGCAATTACCTGGTGTTAGTAGTGAATCAGCCTCCACGTAGTAGTATGTTCGGATATTCACAAAATTAAATTGGGTATAACTTGGGTTTTACTGTTCATAATAGAGATGCAAGCAGCTCTCTTATCAAACTGCTTGTGTGTTAGGCAGGTGAGTTATAGAAGGCTGGACTGGATGTCTAGCATTGTAGGGGAGGTAATTAATAGACAGGCTTTTGTGTTCTGCCTTATTGTTTTCCACTACTGGAATGTAAAATAAATGTGTCTGTTAGTTTAAATCTGTGATTTATTTCAGCATGCTGTTTCCAAGTTACTTATATTTCTGTGGCTCTGTGATGCTCAAATGGAGGCGGCTCCCCTGGTCTGACTAAAGTCCTTGGTATAGCTTATGCCTACAAACCCCAGAATATTTCCACTGACAAGGGTGAGCTAACACGAATGTGGAGCGTTATCAAGTCTGAGTCAGTAAGAATCTGGTTCATACACCAAGCTCACCAGAGTGTGAGGTAAACAGATTGTTTCTGGAGAAAACTTTGTTTTAAAGCCCAGAAGCTCAGCACTCTGAAGGCATAATTTTGGCATACAATAATGAGCACTTTTAAAATGACATTGAAAGTGGAATTACCCTTTAATTTTCAAGGGTTGTTACAGTTTCCTTGTATTGTTTCTTTCTGTTTAAACACAATGGGGTCATGCTAATTCTTTGGTAAAACAAGTGTAAGGAACTTACCTGTGCCAGGGGCCCGCAGCGAGCATCTGCTGGGGAGCACGGTGCTCCTCGGCTGCCTGTAGCAGAGCGCACTCGCCGTTCCCGGAAGTCGGGGGCAGGGCGTGTTGCTCTGACAGCCTCCCTAGCTCTTCTCTAGCTGTGCGGGTGCGTGCCCCACAGCCGGCGCTGCACTGCGAGGTTCAAGCGGTTCAGCCTCCTCCACACATGACAGAGATCAGGGGCTGGTCAGCCTTGCTGCCAAGACTGACCAGCCCCTGGGGAATGTGTAGAGAATCCTGCAGAAAATTGTAGTTGCACCAATCACTAAACACTCCTTCCCTGATTGCCATTGGTCAGTCACCCCATAAATATGGAGCTAGCCCTGTCCTCAGTGCCCGCTATAGTTTCTTGAGCATTGGGTGTGATTGAATCTCTGCTTATCTGATACCGACTCTTTGATCGACCTTCCCAGTTTGATGCCTGCCCCTTTTTGGTTATCTCACTACCCCTGACCTCCCAGCTTGACCCTTTGGATATTCTCAACTATGCTCCTGTCTCATCTCTGTGTATAGACGCATCCTCGGACTGACCTTAGCCTTGGGATACCCTTGTGGTTCATCTGGCTTCACTGTAAGCTGACGTGTCTTTTAAGACCTGGGGGCAACCGTCCGTTGAGGCATTTCAAGCATCCCGGCAAACAGAGGCTTGACTATAGGTGGAAGTGGCGGCGGAAATTGTGGATTGTCCGCTCACAGAAGGCAGGTGTCCTGCTGGGCATTACAACAAGGTGCACCTTTGGTGTGCATAGCAGTGCAAAATGCAACATGTATTTCAGTGAGCTTTTTAACTTTAACACACAGCAATGGGTTCAATGTTCAAAATGTGTTCCCCCCAAATCATCTGTACGTTTGATGGGGCGTTTTTCATGTTGCATAATGATTCTAATGAGGTAGGGATAGGAAAAATAACAGATATTTCTAAATTCTTTACATTGGAAAATGCCCCATTGCAAGTGCAAGTGATTTAGGGGGAATAACTAGAACAAACATTTTTATTGCACTTTCTTTTCTGTTAAAATGTAAAAGCTCACTCAGGTGCGGGTTGCAATTTACACTGCAAGGTACAACGCAGGTGCACCTTGCTTTTCCATATATTTAGCATGACCTGCAATGCTAATGCTAACTATAACATTCCATAAATAAATATATGGTTGATGCTGCCATGTCTGCCCACCACTGGAGAAAGGGAAACACTTAGGGGTTTATTTAAGAAATGCTAAGGCCACGTAGTGCCAGATAGTACCAGATGAGTGTCAGGTGAATGTCAGGTCCCAGTGAAAATGGTGTATTTATCAAGTCAAAAATCAGAGCGCCTCTGTGGCAGGCAGTGTCCCATCTATCAACAGCACTGGTGATGGGATGAATGCCAGCACTGAGTTCCCTACAGTGCCAGATAGGACCAGGTGCACAACATGCACTGTGTGGCCTTATCCCATATAATGCAATGGGCTTGAATTGTTCCAATTATTTAGGCATTTTTTTTCTGGGGGGGGGGCTGGTACATGTGTCACTGGATCCCTACGCTGGCTGGGATTATTTTTGGATGCAGTTTTAGAACGTTTGTGTTGCGCTGCAAACTTGATTTTGCCCATGAGAAAGCTATGTCATGTTTTTCAAGTGTTCCCAATGCAATTCCCACTTTTATTAAAAAAAAATCCAGGACACTCAAAAATTACAAACTGGGATTCCAACAGGCGCTGTTTGTTTGTTCTGGAATACAGTCTTTTGAGCGCCTCTGGGAGCGCTATGTATTTTTTTCATAAATATATTCATCTTGTGGCACTCCCGGCATATAAAAGCCGTGCACTGCGAACACTGCCTGGTCGGGAGCACTACAGCTGATGGGAGTGCCGCCAGCCTGAAGCCAACGTTGCGGTGCGGACGCTGCCAGGCGCCTTCGACAAGACACTTAAGTGCTGTCCGCACCTTTAAAAATAAATTCGCCTCTTAATCTCCCTCATTGCTGAGTATGAAGATGCTGGAACTACAGGTATGAGCTGCAGGGGACAAATGCCGAGTATAGACTTTTTTTAAAGCCTGTACAGGAACTTTAAGCTGCCAGCCTAGTCTTGACCTAAGTGCAGCTCTTTAAATTCTATGACAAAGGTGTGAGTAAATATTTTCTTGCTTAGAGAAATATTAGTAGGTGTAAGGTGTTTTATGTTCCTCTTCAGCCCAGTAATTTTAATCAGTCAACACCTCTCTATGATAAAACATTACTCCAGGAAATCCTTCCCTTTCATTAGCACAAATTTCTAGATACCAAACATGAGGTGTCTACATTGTATAGCTGACTGTCACGTCCTGATACTGAGGTGTTTCTATTATTTTATTGTGTAGCCGTTTGGTCACCTGTAGATTGACATTCATCTCACCTGGCAGCTTTATGATGCCCTACTGGGAAACAGGCTCACATCTACTGTTTAGGCCTGATTTTTGTCTTTTAATATCCAAATTTAATCCAATATCAGGGTGTCCCCCTGTATCCAAATAGAAAAGAAAAATCTTTTTATTTTGGATCTAAATCTTGCTTAGAATTCTGTCAGTGTTAGGGTGCAAGTCCACTGGCTTTCATAATCATCTGCGCCCAGGCCAGGCCTCTGCTACCCAGGGGACTGCAAATTACAGCATACACTGTGGCAGCCAATATCTCCTCTAAAGGCAGTACTTGGGTGTAGTCTCACTTTAACATCTTTGTGGTTCATTTAATTGACGTTCTAGGGCAGTGCTACCCAACCATTTCTTGGAGAGCCACCAATAAGGTGGGTCTCTGCACAGGCAATTCCATAGCTATGTCTCAGTACTACTTCACCTGTACAACTGTGTGAAATCTGCAAAACCTGAAGTTTCTGTGGCTCTCTAGGGGTTAAGGAACACTATTCTCGGCGATCAACGACATGACTCACTTTGCTAATTCGTTTTTGGCACCGCTCACATTTCCTTCAAGGTGGGTGATTGTTTCTGATGAGAGGGCTGAATGGCATAAGGCATGAAATGTACGTCTAACCATTTTGTAACAGACTTTGGAATCTCAGCAAAAGGGGAATTTTGTTTAGTACCAACACTTATCTGAAAGCTTTATATGATGTCAGTGCTCACACATTTTCCATATCCTTTAACAAAAGGCCAGTGAAATCCATTTAAAGTCCCTGTCCAGGCAAAAATAATACATTACAATCACCTACAGTTCTGGTCAGCTGATTTGCTCGATACCAGTAGTTTGACCAATGATCAATCTCGCACCCACCATCCCGGCAAATGGCGGTGAATGGCTGAACCCATGCCATTAAATACTATAGAAGGGGCATGGCAGTCATCAGCTCATCCCCTCCCTTAGAAAGGAATAGAGTGAATAAGGACAGACACTGTGATTTTTATGAGGAGTCAGTGAAGAGGCAGCAAGTAGACCTTGGTCATGAGCTGAGATGACGCTCTGGATCTTCGGCAGAGGTAAATCGCAAACTCCTGGAATAGGGCTGATCAGTTGTATCATTGGAGAGTATGTATCATTTACTACTTTTGCCTGGACAGTTCCTTTAAGATTATAATAGGGTCCTTGTACTCACAGTGCCTGGCTGAAACTAGTATAGACATGCTAGTGGTGTTTATTAACCACCTGCTCCTTGGTTTCTAATGGGGGTGAGATTGAATAAGCATAAGCTTGCGGTGACAATCCCTTAAGTGCACTAGCCATTCGGCACATCCTACAATATAAACATAAACAGGGAAAATCTATAACACAAAGGTAGTATCAACATCATCAAATCAATATGATAATAATCCTCAGCGTGGCGATGCTTAGTTCAAAGAGTCTTTAGGGATTATTAAAGTGATATTCATGTATGAGAGGTGGTGACAGATTGTGATTGTTTTCCCTCTTTGCGGACACAATAAAATGAAAGAAAAAAATTTTATTTTACTTACAAATCAAAATCTCCTGTACCGGCAATTAAACAATTTTAAAGGTTAGGTGCTAAGTATTTGACTTGTTTTTTTAATTCCTTTTTTAATTTCTATATGCTACTGTTATTTTCAAACATCTAATATAAAATGTCTGACTTCTATAACTAAATTAAAATAATTTTCACTTCACCTATAAAATTCACTCTTCGTATATATGTGAGATGAAGGCACAAGACTCCGACTTACCTGCTCCCGTGCTACCCATCGCTGCCATGCAGGGCAGTGATAAGATGCTGGGTCAGCGGGTGGGCGGGCAAATATGGTGGATGTATGCTGGCTCCTATTCAGATATATAGATGTCTCCATACATGGGAACTTAGGTATACAGAGATGGAAATTGTTCTCAGTGCAAGGCAGCCTACACAGCCCACCCCACCTGGCTTCTTATCCCGACACTACGTAAGAGTGGTGTGAATCGTAGGAGTGAGTGGAAGGTAGGTGGGGAGCCTTGTGCCGCCTGGCATACTCTGAAATGGAGGTATGTGGGAAATTGACCAGAAGAGGACCTGCCCTTTAAAGAAACCCCTTACCTGGCTGCCGCTCCCACACCATTGGTTGTCCTCCGTCAGCCCCAGCTTGTGAAGCCAGGAGCAGCGCTTCTGGGTTACAGCTGGTGAGTGGGCGTGACTGGAGTATGACCGGATCTAAAAAATTAGGGCCTCCGTGTATGGAGGCGCCCATTGTTATCAAAGAGGCCTCGTACACCCACCAGCCGAAACCTGGAATCGCAGCTCCCAGCATAACAAACCAAGGCTGTGGGTGGATGATCTGTAGAAGCAGTGGTCCTCTAGTTACCTCTGATACTGCCAGCCCTGGAGTCTTTTAGAAAGGTCCTTTAAATAACCTTCATAGTCATGTTAGAAAACATGGGTGATATTTTCATCTTGAAAAATGTACCATTCATACACGATGACAAGAAGATGTAGGGTTTATCTAAGTGGTTTTCTGGTAGCGGGTGATGAGAGCCTTTGTAAGTTTTCTCACAAAAAATAAAACTATTTTTGCAACGGTGCATTTTTTACATTATTTTTAAGTGAGTTAGATATTTTATTTTAGACAACAACAGCAATTCACATAGAGGTATAGCAGGATGCTCATGTGCATTTGATGCTGGGTCACCAGCTAGATGAGTTTATTCAGAGATTTCGGGATTTCAGACAGCAGGGCATCCCGAATCAGGATCAGCCGGCTATGAAATCTTTTAGACTCCAGGGCAGGCACAACAGGCCCATGTTCATCTTTAAATAAAATATCTAACTCATTAAAACAATGAGCACCTCATTTGTACAACTGCATCATTCATTTTATTGTGTGCACAGTAAAAGAAACCTGTTACAGACTCTCTGAAACCGAAATCCTTTAAATAACCCCCATAAACCCCAAACTTACCCACAGAAAGTCCAAATAGAAAAATAATTTAACAGAACTGCACACATGCAAAATATAAAAAGCACAACTTGCTCTTTAAAACAAGCTTTGCACAAATTATTCACAAATTAAATAACAATAAGAACTCTACCTTCAGTGAGTGAAGTGATTAGACTTGGTATTCGGTTTTAAGATGCAATTACAATTCTTAATCATACATTTGATATTAAAATGGTGCAATAAACGGAATTTCATCAGTATACACAGCGTGTAATTGGTCATTAAAAGATCCATCTGTTTTTAATGCCAAACTTAACATGTGTGTGTCCGATTCATGTCATTTTAGAGAGAGAATGAAGTGTGCAAAGTTATTAAAGGATGATTAAATTAAAAACTCACTCATATAGCACTGGTAGACTGTATTAGCCGTAATTAGGAAGCAAAAACCTTTTTTTTTGCTCCATTCTCTGAAAGCCTGTGTGTAGTAATTCTTCCAATTACAATGATCACCTGAAAAGATTTGTCATTATCAACCCATTTTTTTGGCCTCAGCCAGCTTGGATTCATTAGTGTGCAGCACTTTCTCCACTAGCAGGGTTTAACCCATTGTTTGTAGTGTTGGGGGTCAAAGGAAGGGCACAACATTGAGATTGAACTCATTTGTCAAAAGGCCCGTGAATAAAATTGATTTTAGCAAGGGTAAGGTATTGTTTTATAGAACCGGATCCAAAGCTTTCAAAGTAACTTCTTATAGTCTTTATAATGACACCTTTATTCATCTGGGAATCAAGGAAAGGAGCTTCATAACACAAATAAAGAGTCTACAGCCAGTACGCTGTATTTTGAGGTGGAAAATGATGTGTAGGTTTCTTTTTACTTGACAGTTTAAAATTGCATCTTGAGCACTGGTGATAATCACTGTGCTTTTTAGACTGTGAAAGAAGAAAACAATTCAGGTGGGGACTCATTGTTTAACCGGAGTAATGGTCTAAAGTGTAGCAATTTAATATGGGATGCTGGTTTTTCCATGGTCAGCAGGAGCCTGCATGAACAATGGGTCATGCTGAGGTAGCATGTGGAAAATGACTTTAATACACTATATAGAATGGCTCTTTGCTTTGGTCAATAAGCTGCATTGAAGATGGTGCATTTAGCCACTTGGGAAGGTTAAACCTGTCAAGGTACGCTGTGACTGATATACAGGAGCTGCTTATGAGATTTCTAATGTAAAAACTAGTGACAAGCAAAGTTACAAAGGTTGCATCTATGTCCTGACATAAACTTCAGCATTAAAATCGGGTCTATGTGTTTCAAAAAGTGAAAGTAAAGCTATTGCTCATTATAAAATAGCAGCAATTTTCACATACTATATACCTCATTTTACAATGACTTGGGAAACATGCTATAAACTATATGGGCAAGCTTTATCTAATACTAGTTTTAAAAATATAATTTTTGATAAAAGGCTCTGTACCTTTTTAAAAAGTTTTTGTTGGTTTTGTAACTTAGGTCTCCTTGTTCTATATGCCCATTTATAAATATATATCTAACATGCTAGTGTGATTTGACCCCCCCCTCAAAGTGTCCTGGCGCAGTGTGTTTGTAGAGTGAATGTTTTTCTTTCCTTTATTCTTTTTATCCTTTTTATTTTGTATTTATTTCGTGGTGTTTGCTCCTCGAGTTCCACAGTCGAGTCCACAGCTCTCTGAACTTTTTTGTGTGGATCACAAAGCAGACACACAGTTCTTCTTTGGCCCTTATTTAACAAGGGATAGCGACAGGTAGCGCCTGGTGAGCGACCGGTAATGACAGGCACCGCCACGAGAACGCCGGCTCCCCACCACAATCACACATTTATCAAACCAATCCTGCTTAGCGACTGAGATAGCGCCATATAGCGACTCATTCATCATTATTCCAGCCTCAGCCCACAGCGCCAGCGTCTGACCTTAAACAGCGACAGGTATGACCTCTCGCTACCTGGCGCTCTCCAATGCATTTCAATGGAACAATCTTTAAATATTCATAATTAATTCATATTAATTTTTTTTTTTTTTTTTAAATGTGATAAATTCTGTGACCACTTCTGCCATGTTATATTTTTTTTTAAGCTAAAAAAAAACAAAAACAAAACTTTGTGCAGAATTAATATTACAGGTCTGATATTAATGTATTAATATTACAAAATTATTTGTAAAACTTGTTTTTTTTTGTTTCCAAAAATATGGTTGTTTTGGGGGTTAAAAAACTACTTTTAACCCATCGCCGCCAGCGCTCTGGGGTTTAAACATGCATTTCACATCGTGAGAATTTTTTGAGCGTGATTTGTTAATGAATATGGTGGGAGCCGGTCGCTATGGCCAGTCGTTATCATGCGCTCCCATACAGCGCGGAACCTGTCAAATAGCGACTCCTCACCCAATATTCAACATTACTGCACACCGACTGAGTCGCTATCAACAACCGAACAACGGCCAAGCACAGCGACTACTAGCGGGCGCTGTGAAAATACTGCTACAGTCGCTCAACTGTCGCTACCTGCCGCTATTAATGAATCGGCCTCCCTGATTAGAAATGCTTTTATATATTAGTCTTAATAGCATATGTTTGTATCAAGATTTATTATGCGAAGGCATTACGATCCAGCATTGCAATACATTGACTGACCTCTAGAGGGCAGCCAAGTGAGAGAACCATTAATTGATTAGTGTTAGCGATTGTTTTTTCATCCCATGAGCCACCCCCGCTCCATCTCACAGTATTCTGTGGATCAATCTGCTGCCCTGACTCTAATCCGCTTCTAATAATGCATACCTCCCAACTTCTGAAAATGTGAAAGCGGGACAAGCCACGCCCCCGGCCGCGCCCATGTCACGCCCCGACCACACCCCCTGTCACGCCCTCCAGCTCTGATCCTCCAGCAACGTCGGCTGCCTTCACCCCTGCATGCCAGCCTACGTAAGTTTTTTTTTATCCCCAACCCAGCCCCCCGTGCGCCGCCCCCGCCCCCTGCGCGCTCGGCCAGTGTTAATACTAAAGACGCCGGTGCCCTGCGCGCCCGGCCAGTGTTTATACTAAAGACACCGCCGCAGCGCAGTGTGTCCCGGGACACTTGCTAGCGGTCCGGGACCGCAGGATTTTGTTGAAAAACCGGGACAATCCCGGGAAAATCGGGACAGTTGGGAGGCATGATAATGTTTTAAAAAAAGCTGAAGATGCTGCTGTTAGCCCATGGAGCCAAATCTCGTCAGCAGTGCGCTAAAGCAGCTAGATGTTATTTTAGACAGTGTAACTTCGGTGGGGGCTACAATCACATTTTTCTCTGTCATAATGGCACTGTTGCCACTCTGACCCCGCTACTAGTCATGTTTTAAAAAAAGCTGGAGATGCTGCTATTCAGCTGCATTCAGGTCAGGCCGATAGGTCAGCGATACATTTGCATATTATGTTAGAAAGTTACAAAGTTATTACAGTGATAACATTGGGGAAGCTCAAGGTAATGGCATCTGGTAAAGTGAAGGCAATGGAAGCATGGAAAGTGGAATTTCACCTGGTTGGCATTTGAGGGTGGGAAGGCCAACATTTCCCTGCAATGCAGCAGGGTTTGAATGTGTGTGCACACGGCACGCACTTTATGCAGCAGCTCTGACATGTCATGATATGACATGACATGCTAATGGGTCAGGAATCTATCCACCAAGTTGAGCATATGCACCAGGCATGTTGTATTAAATGTCCACTCACTACATTTCACTCGGCACAAATCATATGTTGTATGAAATGCCCATTCACTACAATTTAATTGGACACAGCTGTTTTGAATCAGATTTGATTGGGTATAGTTGTGTTAAATTACATCAGATTGGGCACAGATTAGACGTATTAAATGCCCACTAAATACAATGAAGTTGGGCACAGATTAGATGTATTAAATGCTCAATCACGAAACTCAATTTGTATCAGATCAGACTGGGCACAGTTGTATTAAATTAGATCAGGTTGGGCACAGCTGATTTATATCAGATCAGATTGGCCACATATTGAGCACAGATTAATCCCAGATCAGATTGGGCACAGTTGTATTAAATCAGATCAGTTTGGCCACATATTGGGAACAGGACACACTGGGTACGGTTGCATTAAATGTCCACTTACTACAATAAAATTAGGCACAGATTAGATATTTTATTAAATTCCCACTGACTACAATTCAAGTTGGCACAGATCAAGTTGGGCACGGTTGTATTAAATCAGACCAGATTGGGCACAAATCAGATTTCAACAGTTGCATTAAATCAGATCAGGTTGGGCACAGCTGTATTACATCAGAACAGATTGGCCACAGAATGGGCACAGTAGTATTAAATGCCCACTCACTACAATGAAATTAGGCATAGATCGGATTGGGCCCAGCTGGACTCAATCAGATTGGGGGGGCGCAGATCAGATTGGGCACAGTTGTGTTAAATCAGATTAGATTGACCACAGATTGGGCAAATATCAGATTGGGCACAGATAAGTTTAATCAGATCAGACTGGGCATAGATCAGATTGGGCACAGTTGTCCTAAATCTGATTAGATTGGCCTTGACCACAGATTGGCTACAGATTGGGTATAGATCAGATTGGCCACTGGTTGGGCACAGATTGGGCACAGATCAGATTGGGCACAGTTGTATTTAATGCCCACGGACTACAATTCTTTTGGGCACAGATGAGATTTTGTAATACATGGCCACTAAGTACAATTCAATTGGGCAAATATCAAAAGTTATATAAAATTTGCCCCAGCAGCTGCCTGTCCTCGAAGTACAATAAGGACAACAGGCAGATGTGCTGCTATGTAACTCACTATGGCCATGGACTCATCCTAACTAGGTTCCCTAAAAAGGACAGGACAGTTTTTTACTTTTTTAAGCGATCCTTGTCTGCCCCTTACACCATCTGTAGCCTTTTCCTATTTACAAACAGCGCTGTGATGGTGCCAGGACGTGTGACCCCGCCTCTTATACAGTGGGGTTGTGTGTCCCGTCTGACCAATAACAGCTATGCTCAGTATGGTTGCTAGGTGAAAGCTGGTTGATTGGCTACTGAGCCTGCTAAATTCTGAACTTTCACATGGACTTCTTGCTGAAGTCTGTGTTTGGAATCAGGGACCCAAACTTGCAAAGTTCGACGCGGGCCCCAACTTTGGGACTCTGGCTCGCTCATCACTATTCACGACTTCAGCAAACCTAATTTTTTTCTTTTATAGACATAAGCCATTACTCATTATAATTACTCATTCCCAGGAAAAAATGCCTGGCCCTAGAGACAGAGAAGAATCTGATCATCAGCAGAATGCAGTGGGAACGGAGCACCCAAATTCTCTAAAAGTATGGGAGAAGGTAATAAGTCACAGGGTTGCCAACAGGACTGGCAGCTGGGCCCACCAGAGTGACCAGGCGCCATACAGGAGTGCTGCTCGTGCTGCTCTGTTGGCAGCTCTACAGAGGACATCTGATGAAGAATACTTATTACATATTGCATATATATATATGCATATATGCATAATTGCATATTAAACAGACATTATCAGTTATCTGTATATATTCTAAATGAACAGTTCTGTATCTACAATATGCCCATAAGAGTCTATGGAGAGCCGATTGCATTGGATGAGACTATTTTCTAACAAATCAGTAGCACTGTTGTGTGCAGGAGTAGGACTTGCTGTAAATATTATACTTTGGGCTTGTTTTACTACACTCGCGGCTGTTAACCAGTTCAGGGCTGGGTGGATGCAAGTGTGTAATACTGCGAGGATCTGAGCTATATTGTGATAATCTGAGCTATACTGTGACCAGGAACAATGACTATCTGCTGGAATTTTGCTATATCTTCGCTGCGATTTACCAGTGTGGTGTGGTATTTACTAGCAAAAAGGGTGGGCGTAACAACGGGCAAATTGTGGTGGTGCATTTGTCAATTACAATGCCGCAAGTTATGTGAAAACCACGCCCAGCGAAAACGTAAATACAGCAAACACGGCCTTCGCCTAGTGAATAGACCATTTTTACCATAGTAAATGTGGCAAACAAATGAAAGCATGCCCCCTTTATCTCCTGGGACACAGAATCGCTCTCCAGTTGAAAAAAATTCTCACGGTAGTAAAAAATTCAATTCATGAGAAAAAAGCCTGAGAATGTCACTGTTACTGAATCACCAGATAAAATGATATTGAAAGTCAGCTTTAACTACAGTGTAGAAAGGAGTAAACAGTTCTTTGCTTTTCTTAAGAGTAAAAAAAAAGCACTATTGACTTTCATTGTTTTCTTAGCTGGTGATTCAGCAACAGTGAAATTCTCTGGCTTGTTTCTCATTAATTGAATTTTTTACCACCATGAGATTTTTTTTCAACTCTTTTGAAAGAAAAAAGGCAGCTGCTTAGTTACATAAAATGAATAACAATGTAGTTTGCTGTAAGTACACTATGAAAGTACTCTGAAGGGGATTGTAAACTACAATAACAATATAATATATACATAATATAATATATATAATAAGACAGCAAGCAGCTCACCTGATGCCTGTCCCAGAGTAGAAGCTGTAGCAGGGCTCCAAATTTGACTTCCTTTGAATTTCATTGCCCTAGAACTATGCAAAATAAGCGGTCTAACAGGCACTCTGTCCTCTGTGGCTCTCGGTGCAAGTGAGCACGGCAAGTCGCAGTGGTCCTGCAGCTGTCTCTGACCACTGCAGAGCATACTCATGACTGCTAAAGCTGCACCATGACAGAAATTAAAGCAAATAAAGTGGCTTCACCTACAATACATATGACATTTATATATAATCAGAGATTTTCAGATGCTTCTGAAATTAATTATTTTATGTTGTTCCCAGGGGGATAAGGTATTAGAAGGGGGATGAGGTGGGAGGAATGTAATGTGTTCCTGGACAGGGGCATTAAAGCGGAACAAAACCCACCCCCAAGTACGGCCACTAATGGGGATACGGCTGCTCTCACTCCAACTGCCACAAAAAAGAGCTGTTTGCCGAACATTTAATATGCACGGCAATGGCTCTGACTGGACTAGAACCTGTGTTCTTGGGGGTTTCACACAGCGGGCCGTGGAACAAAACCTGAGAGTCAAAAGCCTGGGTTTTGTTAGAAAACATTCTGCCAAGAACCAGTTAAAACCTTTATGTTAACAAGATGTTATATCTGTTTGATATTTAGCAATGTCTGATTGTATTTTCTAGGATTTTAAACAATGACACCGTTTTCTTTGCATATATATTGTTTCATTTACATTCAAAGAAGAAGGATCTGTATTCCCAATCTTCTCACAAAGCCTATGTGCTGTGTACATTCAGTAACAAGCAGAAGGGGGAGGATTAGCTGAAGGGCAATTTCGAAAATTAATAAAGGTTAACTAATAAAATCTTAATAAATGGAAATTGGCTTAAAGCGATGCTATAATCATTCTTTATTGCTTTCCGCTCAGTGGACACAATCTACCAGTTTCAGAATGTGGGATGAAGAGCTGTGAAAAGGCTCCTTTCCAGGGCAGTTCTATCCTCTCTGCCATTTCTTTAGTGGGGAACAAACCTTCATAGTTGTTTTCTGTTTATATTCTTTTTTATAAGCTTATTGTATCTTCCATAGGTATTTTTCTTGCAAAATGTATAAGATCTTATTCTCATTCCTGTTTGCAGGTCTAATGCCCCATTCTTGCATTTAAATTTGAGGCGTAAGCCTGGTCAAAAAGTCAAAGAAACAAACAAAAAATAAAAAAAACATACCTATTAAAATCAATGAGTACTTTCACTGTAAACACACATAGCCCTCACATAGCTGGTGTTGGATGAGGACGGCAGGGAGCAGGTTTTCTGGGCCCAGGGTGCTCTAGGTGTGTCGGTGTGGGTGGGGTGCTGCGGCTCTACCACAGGGGATGTCTATACTCACGTTGCAGCTCTCAAAGATGATGAACAATCCAATCGATAAAAGCAGAGTTCCTCATTAATGTTTCCAACAGTAGATATCAAGACATGGCACAGGTTCATACATCCCTCTGGTTACAATCCCTCCTGTCACATCCACAGCCAAGGATCAGCCAGTTGGTCTTACTCCCCTAGAAGGATTCCTAGGACTTCCTCCATTGAGTTCTTATGGGTGGCCACTGCTGTCGGGCTGGAGCTTTACCTCACACACTCTGATGTCTAGAACAGTGGTATAGAACACTACTACAGGGTCTCTCTTCCTTATATAACCTCTAGCTACCTTCTAGAACCTTCCATCACATGTTCGTCCACATGCCAAACAAGTGATAGACTGTTCCCTCAGACCTTACAACCAATTACTATCCTCCTGGTTGTTACTATGTCTCTACCAAGAATCCTGCTCTGGATATTAACTCTTTCTACTTAAGAGAACTTGTAGAATAGTCTCCATTAAAATCTATGACCTGGTCTCAGTGCCATCTTGAGTCTAATTAAGGGTACTACTATCTTTATACACTTTGATGACTAGAAACCATAAAATGTTTAATATCTTATTAACTCTATGTACAAGGGTTTCTTATTAACTGACATATTCCTATTTACATCTAGACCCCTACACACAAAAATTCAGAATTGCTATTGCAGATCTAGATTAATTTATGCTGCAGAAAACCTGTTTAAGTTTTGTAGTGATGAAATAAGCTGATTAAGCTAACTTGCGTCTGTCTATATACAGTATATACACACACACGCTTATATGTGGCACGTTCTATATTGTTATCTACTTGTATTACTCTTAAGTGAAATTGCTAAATGAATGTTATGTACTGTATGAATGTAAATACATGGTGGGGGTCCACTTTCAATGGTGTCTTTGGAAATGTGTGTTTTATGGAAGCAGTTCAAGCAATTCACTACTTGCAATCTGTTGCTTTTGGCAACTGTACACCAAGTCTGTACACCAAGATCCACAAGAAAATATAAGTAAGTGTGAGTAAGCTATCTCACACCAATAGCTTGCAGGTAGTGAAAATGCCATAGAACACACATTTTCCAACCAAAGAAAAAAAAATTATTAGACCAGCTCAGCAGACATACTTTTGGAAGTGGAAGTGGACTTTCACTTTAAATCTGATTCTGCAAATAGACTGTCTCTCTTCTTGCCTGTTTTTGCCAGTAGTGTACTTAGCAAATGATCAAAAAACAAAGAGGACAAGCAGAGGAATTGGCTATCCCCTGCAGGAGTGTTGGTGTCCAGGCCACATTTTAGTCTAGCAATAGGTAGCCATACTAGATAGAAAGCCGCGGCTTTGTCTATGGGAGGTAAGAAAGCATTGCTTTAAAGCAGAACAAACCACAGGATATTGACTATTGAGTCATTGGTGGAGGCAGAGTCATATCCAACCGTTTGCGTTTGCCAATGGTGAACAGCCTTCAGAAGCCTGCTGGGCACAGGCTAGGATTGCTGGGATGATTTTTTAAGACTGAGGGGAGAGCAGGGCGATCACCCTAAAAACCAAAATTGGGGACACCTTGATCGGAGCCATCCTGTTTTCTGAAGAGTCAGGGCCACTGCTTGTGGTGCAGGCCATAAGACGAGCCCCTCCATATTGGGCTCAGTCCTGGGGAGGGGACACTCTGCTGCTAAGGGAAAGGTGCAGCATGGCAGACAGCAGCACAATAGGATGAGGAAGGAGGGGGAAGAATATTTTCCTTTCCATACTGAGAGCAATTTGTTCTAGAAACTGTCCTGGAGAATGTGTCATGTGAGCTCCAGGCAATCTCTTTTTGCTTAAACAACAACTTATTGGTCACATTCATCATTTTTTAATGTAGGGAGCTTTAACCCTTCTAGTGCCAGCTACGTGAATCTCACATAGCTGCCTCTCCAACCGTTAAGTGCCAGCTACGTGAGACTCAAGTAGCTGATTTAGAGCCCCATAAAAAAAAAGTAAAAAACATAAAGACTTACCACATGTGAAAGTGCCAGCGATTCTCTACAAGCATCATCATTTCGATTTCCGCCCCCTGGCCTCTGATCTTCAGGAGGGGGCCCGGAATAGCCCCCCCCCCCCCGCTTCTGCCGCCGACATCTGCAAGAAAAAAAAATAGTAAATGTCACTACTCACCCCGCAGCGCGATCGCTCTCCACGGGTCTTCTCTTCACCAGGAGGGGCTCCGATCCCCCCTGGGCTTTCCACGCTGCTAGTGAGGACCCAGAAACGGGCCCTCACCATCCTCTTTGGGCGGCGCTGGCCCCACCCCTAGCCCCGCCCACTTGTGGGAGGAGCGGGATGACGTCATCCCGCTCCTCATAGTGTCACACCCGGGCTCCGATCTGTCACTTGTCGGTAGCGATCGGAGCAGGGAGGGTGGGAGGCAGGGAGGCTCTGATCTCCCTGCCTCCCACCCTCCCTGCTCCGATCACTACCGACAACTGTTATCTGCAGCGGTGCGGGACACAGGATCAGAGATTTTGTGTCTGTGTCTTTTTTTTTACTTAACCCTTTGTGAACTGGGTCCATGAGACCCCTTATACCAGTTCACAAGGCTCTGGGGCTGGCAATCACCTGCGGCTAGCGGGTGACTTGCCATAACCCCCAGCCCCCCATTACCTGCCTTCCCAACGGCCAGGGGGGGCAGAAGGGCCCTGGCCACTTAGTGGCTATGTGGGCTAGTAGCCTGCAGGGTAATGCTGGGTAAGGGGGACCCTACGTCATTTTTTTTTTAAATTAACCCCTTACAACTATGCAATCTTATTGCATAGTTGTATCCTATCTGAAATCTCCTAAACTGCTGTTTTAGTTTGGGGGAGTCTCCTGGGCAGAAAAGGGTGTCTACCAATACATATGTGGTACTGTTGTAACCGGGAGAAATGGGGCTTTCACACACAATAATATTTTATTAACAAACTTACATTTTTTATTACAAAAAAACACTACAAAAAAGTCCAAACAAGACATTTCCTGTTGAAGCCCAGACCTTTCAAAACTCAAGGTTGAACATGTGTAGCGCAAAAACGTGAAAAGTAGTCTGGCAACAGAGTGTGACAAAAAATCTAGGTAGGCTGGCACTTAAAGGGTTAAAGCACTGCTGAATCATAACATTGTGGTATTCAAATAACTTTCTTTTTGAATTTTGATAATATGTAAATCATTGGTTTTGATTTCCTTTATGAGTGTGGTTGAGCTGGGGAGGATGTGTCATGTCTGATGTGGTCAGAGACAACTGTGGAACCACTGTGGTTTTCCACTGTTGCTTAGAGCTCCAAAACACACTGTGATATCACTTGTTTGAGCAGTCATGGAGAAATTAAATTGCATGGAGGACTTTCTACCTGGCATTGCAAGAAATGGAGGAGAGATACATTGGACCTGCATTAGGTGTCTTATTATTGTTGTCGACTGGACAGTCCCTTTAAATAAGGTAGAGCTTCCAACAACTTCCCTAAAAAGTTGTATATGCACCTCTCCAAGGAACGCACCACTAATATATGCAGTGGTATCTAAAAAAGCAATGCGTTTACTAGTGGTTCCCCTTTTAGAAAATAGCATCAGGTTTGGTGTTTGGGAAAGTTTTTGAATTGATTTGTCTGAAAAGGAATGTCTAAAGTGCTTTAAAATATGCTGCCTCCTAAATTTTGAACCAAATTTGTGCCAAATAATTGTACTCATCTTTAAAGTTTATATGCATCTGGATAACTGGGTACTTACTATATGCTATCTACTTAATTGTGTAAAAATATATCACATTTTAGGCCATACTTAAAGTATTACAGCCATATTACAGTCTTAAAGTATAAAATATATAAAAGCACTTGCACTTAAAAATAAAGTAGTAGAGTAAAACTCCCCCCCCCCCCCCCATCGCATTGCTATCTATTATATCTCTGTGGGTGTTTGAAAGAGTAGTAGCTCTACAGTAGTAGCCCAAAGATTTCCTATACTTAAAATATCATTATTTTCTTCCAGCAGGTGAACTCATAAAAAGAAGTAACTGCATACAAACAGGCTTCAAGCGACTATATTCTGATTAGAGTTTTCTTTTAACATTGTAAACAGTAGATGACTCTGACAATATGCTGTGCTCTATTTAACAATGCAGCATGAACTACATTGCTGGATGTCACGAAGCTGCTTCTTGAAATTTATCAATATACTATTAAAGGAAACCATTTTATATTTCATTTATAAATCAGCATAATCACCTAAAGAAAGGGGACAACATACAGAAAGATTGTATTCGGAGTCATTAAGTCTTCCTACAACATTATAGTTTTTGAAATTATGATAGAAGCCTTTTACAAATTTTAATATGAGACCCGAATAAAATTGGCCATGAATTAATTTTTGTTGTTTTTTTCACAGTGTGTTAATTTTCTTTATCTTCATTATGGCTCCATCCTCTTCAGGGGATTTTTAAAAAATCATATTTTATTAAGACAATGGAAGTTTAGCTGTCTTAGAAGTATATAAAGCATATATGGTTTCTACAGACAAAAAAAAATAGAATGAGATTTATATTTCTAATATTATTTTTCTAATAGAGCATGCATCACATTCATAGCTACAACCATGTTTTGTTGAAATGACTGCTAAAGAAGACAAAATAACACATAACAATGTGCAATTGCAAAGCTTGTCATAGCTGGGTATATTTTATATCATTGTGGAGAAAAATATACCATAAAAGTACCGGAGATATCCATCATCCAGCTTTCCATCAGATTTCTCTTTTATTTTGATTCCCCTTTATAGCAATATTTTGTCATTTTTTTGCTGAGTGCTTAAACTATTCACATCAGCCTCTATGCCTAAAGTTGTTTCTACCCACCACTCTTGTGCTGACTAACTAGCCAGAATAATTTTAGGTTGTGGACAAAATATACCACATACCTGTGCGGTGAAATAATAGGGTTGATTCAGCATGGTATAGTATTTTTTGTACTCATGTTTTTTGGGAGAGAAACTGCTTTTTCCTATGATTTTAGCCCAGATTCAGAACCGTATTTTTTCTCTCAAAAAATATGAGTAAAAAAAAATGGCACTGAATCAACACTATCCCCTCGATTCAAAGAGCAAAAGTTAATTGATTTCGTATCGAGAATCGTAAGTTTGGGTGGGTGTTAGTCATTTTTTCCTGTTTTTTTGGCCATTTCCGACTCGCACGAGCCTACGTACGAATGCGTATATGCTCTTACGATCAGCGGAAGTCCGTTCCTAAATTTTAGGATCAAAACGTAAAACTTAGGATCAAATCCTAAAACTTACGATGAAAACGTAAAACTTAGGATAATTGGATGTGTTTAGGTGTGATTCAGAGAAACCTGTAAACGCGTTTTAAAAGAAAGCCACAGCCGACACCTTTTAGCAGCCGGATTGCTGTTCGTGAACAGGTTTTTTGGCTATGTGGAGGAGTCTGCGCGTCTTGTGCTCCAATGAACTGCATGTATCAGCATGGCCAAGGCCATTAATTGTATGGCAATGCATGCCTGATTTAATACATTTCCATGTATGCCTTATAAAAGCATTTTAATGTGGACCTTAATTAGTCCTTTGCATGTAAACCTTTATTTTGCAATATATTTGCGTTAATTAAAGAAACTTATGTCCTTTGTTATTTATTGTTAAATTGATGTACTAGAATAATATTTTTAGATAGCATTTATTGTTTTAGTTGTTTACCTTTGCTTTGTTTAATTAGTTAAGCACATCTTTGGTCAGATGCATCACACTTACTGAGGAGAGGAGAGCGGGATAAAGTGCAGGATGTGGGTTACTGCTGTATTTTGCCCCCAGAGCTGGGGGCACGGACAGTCACAAGGCCCTTTCTGTTTGCAGGCTGCCCGAGAATACCTGAGCCGCCATCTTGGCTGTTTCTAGACTCATAACATGCAGAAGTTGCTGGGTGTTTTTTAATATTTGAGAGCAATCTGTATGTAGAGGGTGTGGGTAACCACACACCAAAAATTTAAGTTGTACCATTTGAAGCCAAAATATTAAAATTAAATCCACAAGTAAAAAATGCAAGTTAACTAAAAATTAAACAAAGTAAGATTTTATTATGCAAATGCATTCATTAATGGTTGGTTACTACAAAATGAATGAAATAAAGAAAAATAAGACCAAATATTTAGAATGCACTTTAATGAGCTAAGTTTGTAGTGCGCGGCCGCAAGATCAGAAGGATTTACGTCCAGACAAAAAAGGAAAAAGGGCAAAACCAATGTTGCAACCTGAGAAATGAAACGGAAAATTCAGGATGGAAACTGACATAGGTCTGATTCCCGAACTGCCATACGAACGGACGTATATTTTAGGATAGAAGCGTATTTGCTTATTGAATCACTCGCAAGTTCATACGAACGCACGAGCGGACGAGAAAAATAGGATGATCGTGAGCCAAATCCAAGCTGTTACATGTTTCTTTGAATCAACCCATATATTTTCTGCATTCATCTATACAGATGTGTCTGCCTTTATTCTTTCTTATAGATATAAACAATTTATTGCAGCTCTTGTGTTAAGAAATGTAATTGCATCATTAGGCTCGATTCATCATGGTGTGTGAGTAACTCGCATTGTTACGGGAAATATCTTGCATGCCTAAACACTTGCACACTTGCACGATTCAGAGAAATCTCGCACATTTATCCATTATGATGTGCAAGTCTTCTTACCATGTGTGAGATATTTTACTTTTCGCTCCAAATCACGCATAAAAAAAGGAATAAGCGTCCTTCAGCATGCGAGTGAGTGCGAGAATATTCTCACTGCCTCGCATTTGGCCTCTGCCACACCGAAGTCCTAGGTCAATCAATGCATCAAATGCTCCTGAGCTGCTGTGATCTTTCACTAGCATTAGACCCATTCACCATCGGAGAGTTAGTTCTCCTTTCTGGGACAGCTCATGTCCAGCTGCAGCATGTTGTTCTGGCATGGTTACCAGCCCTTTCACTCTTCTTGCTGGCTTCCACTTGTGCCCAATGTCAAGTGGGTAACTAAATCAAAGTTCACCCTGGCCTCCAATGTCTTTGCTGCTTGTTCTCTATGTATGATTTGCATTGGGCCTTGTTGCAAATTGTGCATCACAATCGACACAGGAGATTTCAAGCCAAATCACAGTGTGCCGCAACTGCCATTATTCCAATGACAACACACACTTCCGGGATCTGCCTGGGTTCACATGCTGAAGAGACACATGTAAGATGGCGCATGCTCTGTTCAGCTTTGTTGTTGCACCCCTGGACCCTGTACTGAACCCTGCCCCAAGGCACTGAGCCTGTGCGTTAACTGCCTTCGGACTAATGAGGCCTAGTGATTAGAGATGAGCGAACTTTTGAAAAATTCGATTCGACTGATTCGCCGAATTTTCCGACAAAAATCGTTTCGACCCGAATAAATTCGCGACGAATCGCTATTAAAAACGGCTATTTCTGAGCCTCCTACAGCCTCAATAGGGTTGTAAACCATTCAGCCTTGCTGTAACACGCACAGGATGCGTGCTGGGTTAGTTAAATAATACTTTGAAGAAATATCACATGCAGATCAGAGGCATCGCTAATAGAATCGCAGAGCGGCACAATTGCAGAGAGTTGAAGTGGCATCACTATGAGGGGCAGAAGGAGCCCAAATATACACTGGAGTTGGCCTCAGGAGCCCAAAAATTGGATGAATCACACCCTGGAGTTGGCAGAAGTTGGCAGCAGCAGCAGCAGCAGGAGCCCAAATATACACTGGAGTTGGCTTCAGGAGCCCAAAAATTGGATGAATCACACCCTGGAGTTGGCAGAAGTTGGCAGCAGCAGCAGCAGGAGCCCAAATATACACTGGAGTTGGCCTCAGGAGCCCAAAAATTGGATGAATCACACCCTGGAGTTGGCAGGAGTTGACAGTAGCAGCAGCAGGAGCCCAAATATACACTGGAGTTGGCCTCAGGAGCCCAAAAATTGGATGAATCACACCCTGGAGTTGGCAGAAGTTGGCAGCAGCAGCAGCAGGAGCCCAAATATACACTGGAGTTGGCCTCAGGAGCCCAAAAATTGGATGAATCACACCCTGGAGTTGGCAGGAGTTGACACCAGCAGCAGCAGGAGCCCAAATATACACTGGAGTTGGCTTCAGGAGCCCAAAAATTGGATGAATCACACCCTGGAGTTGGCAGAAGTTGGCAGCAGCAGCAGCAGGAGCCCAAATATACACTGGAGTTGGCCTCAGGAGCCCAAAAATTGGATGAATCACACCCTGGAGTTGGCAGAAGTTGGCAGCAGCAGCAGCAGGAGCCCAAATATACACTGGAGTTGGCTTCAGGAGCCCAAAAATTGGATGAATCACACCCTGGAGTTGGCAGGAGTTGACACCAGCAGCAGCAGGAGCCCAAATATACACTGGAGTTGGCTTCAGGAGCCCAAAAATTGGATGAATCACACCCTGGAGTTGGCAGAAGTTGGCAGCAGCAGCAGCAGGAGCCCAAATATACACTGGAGTTGGCCTCAGGAGCCCAAAAATTGGATGAATCACACCCTGGAGTTGGCAGAAGTTGGCAGCAGCAGCAGCAGGAGCCCAAATATACACTGGAGTTGGCCTCAGGAGCCCAAAAATTGGATGAATCACACCCTGGAGTTGGCAGGAGTTGACAGTAGCAGCAGCAGGAGCCCAAATATACACTGGAGTTGGCCTCAGGAGCCCAAAAATTGGATGAATCACACCCTGGAGTTGGCAGAAGTTGGCAGCAGCAGCAGCAGGAGCCCAAATATACACTGGAGTTGGCCTCAGGAGCCCAAAAATTGGATGAATCACACCCTGGAGTTGGCAGAAGTTGGCAGCAGCAGCAGCAGGAGCCCAAATATACACTGGAGTTGGCCTCAGGAGCCCAAAAATTGGATGAATCACACCCTGGAGTTGGCAGGAGTTGACAGTAGCAGCAGCAGGAGCCCAAATATACACTGGAGTTGGCCTCAGGAGCCCAAAAATTGGATGAATCACACCCTGGAGTTGGCAGAAGTTGGCAGCAGCAGCAGCAGGAGCCCAAATATACACTGGAGTTGGCCTCAGGAGCCCAAAAATTGGATGAATCACACCCTGGAGTTGGCAGGAGTTGACAGTAGCAGCAGCAGGAGCCCAAATATACACTGGAGTTGGCCTCAGGAGCCCAAAAATTGGATGAATCACACCCTGGAGTTGGCAGAAGTTGGCAGCAGCAGCAGCAGGAGCCCAAATATACACTGGAGTTGGCCTCAGGAGCCCAAAAATTGGATGAATCACACCCTGGAGTTGGCAGGAGTTGACAGTAGCAGCAGCAGGAGCCCAAATATACACTGGAGTTGGCTTCAGGAGCCCAAAAATTGGATGAATCACACCCTGGAGTTGGCAGGAGTTGACAGTAGCAGCAGCAGGAGCCCAAATATACACTGGAGTTGGCCTCAGGAGCCCAAAAATTGGATGAATCACACCCTGGAGTTGGCAGAAGTTGGCAGCAGCAGCAGCAGGAGCCCAAATATACACTGGAGTTGGCCTCAGGAGCCCAAAAATTGGATGAATCACACCCTGGAGTTGGCAGGAGTTGACAGTAGCAGCAGCAGGAGCCCAAATATACACTGGAGTTGGCTTCAGGAGCCCAAAAATTGGATGAATCACACCCTGGAGTTGGCAGGAGTTGACACCAGCAGCAGCAGGAGCCCAAATATACACTGGAGTTGGCCTCAGGAGCCCAAAAATTGGATGAATCACACCCTGGAGTTGGCAGAAGTTGGCAGCAGCAGCAGCAGGAGCCCAAATATACACTGGTGTTGGCCTCAGGAGCCCTAAAATTGGATGAATCACACCCTGGAGTTGGCAGGAGTTGACACCAGCAGCAGCAGGAGCCCAAATATACACTGGAGTTGGCCTCAGGAGCCCAAAAATTGGATGAATCACACCCTGGAGTTGGCAGGAGTTGACACCAGCAGCAGCAGGAGCCCAAATATACACTGGAGTTGGCTTCAGGAGCCCAAAAATTGGATGAATCACACCCTGGAGTTGGCAGAAGTTGGCAGCAGCAGCAGCAGGAGCCCAAATATACACTGGAGTTGGCCTCAGGAGCCCAAAAATTGGATGAATCACACCCTGGAGTTGGCAGAAGTTGGCAGCAGCAGCAGCAGGAGCCCAAATATACACTGGAGTTGGCCTCTGGAGCCCAAAAATTGGATGAATCACACCCTGGAGTTGGTAGGAGTTGACAGTAGCAGCAGCAGGAGCCCAAATATACACTGGAGTTGGCCTCAGGAGCCCAAAAACTGGATGAATCACACCCTGGAGTTGGCAGAAGTTGGCAGCAGCAGCAGCAGGAGCCCAAATATACACTGGAGTTGGCCTCAGGAGCCCAAAAATTGGATGAATCACACCCTGGAGTTGGCAGAAGTTGGCAGCAGCAGCAGCAGGAGCCCAAATATACACTGGAGTTGGCCTCAGGAGCCCAAAAATTGGATGAATCACACCCTGGAGTTGGCAGGAGTTGACAGTAGCAGCAGCAGGAGCCCAAATATACACTGGAGTTGGCCTCAGGAGCCCAAAAATTGGATGAATCACACCCTGGAGTTGGCAGAAGTTGGCAGCAGCAGCAGCAGGAGCCCAAATATACACTGGAGTTGGCCTCAGGAGCCCAAAAATTGGATGAATCACACCCTGGAGTTGGCAGGAGTTGACAGTAGCAGCAGCAGGAGCCCAAATATACACTGGAGTTGGCCTCAGGAGCCCAAAAATTGGATGAATCACACCCTGGAGTTGGCAGAAGTTGGCAGCAGCAGCAGCAGGAGCCCAAATATACACTGGAGTTGGCCTCAGGAGCCCAAAAATTGGATGAATCACACCCTGGAGTTGGCAGGAGTTGACAGTAGCAGCAGCAGGAGCCCAAATATACACTGGAGTTGGCCTCAGGAGCCCAAAAATTGGATGAATCACACCCTGGAGTTGGCAGGAGTTGGCAGCAGCAGCAGCAGGAGCCCAAATATACACTGGAGTTGGCCTCAGGAGCCCAAAAATTGGATGAATCACACCCTGGAGTTGGCAGGAGTTGACAGTAGCAGCAGCAGGAGCCCAAATATACACTGGAGTTGGCCTCAGGAGCCCAAAAATTGGATGAATCACACCCTGGAGTTGGCAGAAGTTGGCAGCAGCAGCAGCAGGAGCCCAAATATACACTGGAGTTGGCCTCAGGAGCCCAAAAATTGGATGAATCACACCCTGGAGTTGGCAGAAGTTGGCAGCAGCAGCAGCAGGAGCCCAAATATACACTGGAGTTGGCCTCAGGAGCCCAAAAATTGGATGAATCACACCCTGGAGTTGGCAGGAGTTGACAGTAGCAGCAGCAGGAGCCCAAATATACACTGGAGTTGGCCTCAGGAGCCCAAAAATTGGATGAATCACACCCTGGAGTTGGCAGAAGTTGGCAGCAGCAGCAGCAGGAGCCCAAATATACACTGGAGTTGGCCTCAGGAGCCCAAAAATTGGATGAATCACACCCTGGAGTTGGCAGGAGTTGACAGTAGCAGCAGCAGGAGCCCAAATATACACTGGAGTTGGCCTCAGGAGCCCAAAAATTGGATGAATCACACCCTGGAGTTGGCAGAAGTTGGCAGCAGCAGCAGCAGGAGCCCAAATATACACTGGAGTTGGCCTCAGGAGCCCAAAAATTGGATGAATCACACCCTGGAGTTGGCAGGAGTTGGCAGCAGCAGCAGCAGGAGCCCAAAAAATGGCCTAAAGACATAAATATGTTTTGCACCATTTGGAAAGTGTAAAACGTGGCACCATGCTGAATCTAGTCGCATGCATCAGGCATTGGTGGGTGGAAATCCTGGCTGATCCATCCCTGATTCATTTTGACAAAGGTGAGTCTCTCCACATTTTTAGTTGACAGACGAGTTCTCCTCGCCGTAACTATGGCCCCCGCCGCACTAAACACCCGCTCAGATGGCACGCTACTTGCCGGGCAGGACAGCTTTTCCAGGGCAAACTCTGCTAGTTGCGGCCACAAATCAAGTTTGGCTGCCCAGAAGTCCAGCGGATCCTCAAGGTGTGTTGGCATGGTCATGTCAAAGTATGACATGACCTGCTGGTTCAGGTCCTGCTCCAGGTCTTCCTGCTGCTCATGAGTAGCCTCACTATGCGGGTGTAGAAAGCTACTCATTAGCGACTGAAGACTGAGGCTGCTGCTGCTGATGGAGCTTCTGCTGCTGCTGCTGCCAACCCCCCCAGCGGCCATGGCAGTGGAAGGTGAGCGCAGAGGTCCCCTCGAGTCAGACCTGCGAGAGTATGGACCATGGCGCAGATAGGCATCGGCCAACTGCCTACGTAGAATGTCTTTGTAGTAGTTGAGTTTGTCCTCCCTCTCGGTGGGTTTAAAAAATGCCCCCATTTTGTGCCGGAAGCGAGGGTCCAATAAGGTGGACAGCCAGAAGTCATCCCGCCGACAGATGGAAACAATTCTGGGGTCACTACGCAAGCATGTGAGCATGCTTCGTGCCATTTGCGCAAGTGACTCGGATGGACTACCTGTCTCCATCTCCACTGCATACTGCCACGGTGTGCCCGGGTCCTCTGTCTCTCCTTCCCCAAAAACCTCTAGCTCCTCTGGCTGCTCCTGCTCCTCCTCTCCTGTCCGCTGACTAGATAAACCAGCCATTTCGCCAAGCCTAAACTGTGTTTCGCTGGGCAACTCCTCCTCCTCCTCTTCCTCCTCCTCCTCCTCCAGTTCAGCTCCAACGGGGTTCATGTGGCCGTAAGATGTAAACGCCATGTCTCCAGTGCCCTGACCAGCCATGGTTTCCAACATGTGCTGTAGTACATGAAGCAGTGGAATCACGTCGTTCATCCCGTAATCCTGCCGACTGACAAATAAAGTGGCTTCCTCAAAGGGCCTGAGCAAACGGCAGGTGTCACGTATGAGCTGCCACTGGTTGACATTGAAGTTACACAGGGGAGTCCCCCTATCTGCTTGGATCATCAGGAAATCCGTGATGGCTTTTCTCTGTTCATATAATCGGTCCAACATGTGAAGGGTGGAATTCCAACGGGTGGAAACATCGCAAATCAGACTATGTTGGGGGATACCATTCTGACGCTGTAGCTCAAGAAGGGTGTGTTTGGCGGTGTAGGAGTGGCTGAAGTGCATGCAAAGTTTCCGTGAAGTTGTTAGGATGTCCTGCAGATGGGGGGAACACTTCAGAAACCGCTTGACAACCAGATTGAAGACGTGAGCCATGCAGGGGGCATGGGTCAGGCTTCCTTGGCGCAGCGCAGACAAAATGTTCTTCCCATTGTCGGTAACCATGATTCCCATTTTAAGTTTTCTCGGAGTAAGCCATGTTTGGATTTCCTGATGAATACATTTAAGCAGTTCCTCCCCTGTGTGACTCCGTTCGCCAAGACAAACCATGTGAAGCACTGCGTGACACCTCCGTGCCCTGCACACATGGTAGACTGGAGGGGCACTGAGACTTGAGCCTACAGTGGAGGGTGAGGAGATGGCGGAGGATGAGGAGGCCGAGTCGCACGGTGTCACAGGCCCAATGGGCAGAGAGCGCGGAGGCCGAAGCGGCGTGACCTGTCCAAGTTGCTGCTGCAAAGGGACCACATTCACCCAGTGGGCCGTAAACGACATGTACTGCCCCTGACCGTAGTTACAGCTCCAGATGTCGGCGCTGCCATGTATTTTGCTACACACCGACAGGCTCAAGGACTGGCCCACCTTCTGTTCAACAAAAGTGTGCAGCGCTGGTACTGCCTTCTTGGCAAAGAAATGACGGCTTGGGACTCTCCACCTCGGCTCGGCACAAGCCATCAGTTCTCTGAAAGGTGCAGATTCCACCACCTGAAAAGGGAGCGACTGCAGCACCAGCAACTTGGACAGGAGCACATTCAGCTTCTGCGCCGTAGGATGAGTGGGCGCATACTGCTGTCTCTTGGACATGGCTTCGCTGATGGATTGCTGGCGGGATGCATGACTTGGAGGAGGAGGAGCAGGAGCGACAGAGGATGGGTATGACGCACAGCTGCCTTCGGCTGAGGTGCTGGAGCCTTGGCTGGCAGAAATTGGGAGCTCACTTGGTGAGGAAGCAGACTGGACCACCCCTTGGGAGCCTCGGTTCTCCCAGGTCGTTTTATGGTGACGCATCATATGTTGACGCAGGGCCGTGGTGCCAACATTTGGACCCTGGCCACGCTTCACCTTTTGCCTACATATCTTGCATGTGGCCATGTTACCCTCCTGCGGATGCCTCAGGAAAAACTGCCACACTGCCGAGTAGCTACTTTTCCCACCCCCTGGCCTCACTGATTCACTGCTGCTGTTGCCAACTCCAGGAACCCCTGCTCCACTACCTCCCGATAAGGTAGACTGCCGCACAGCAGGTGCTCTACCCCGGCCCCGGCCCCGGCCGGCTCCAGCCTTTGGAATTGTGCCCCCATGCTGACTGCTACCACCTTGCTGCCTCAGCTGCTGACTCCGGGGCAACCTGCACCCCTCTTCTCCTGATGATGACGATGAAGCCCCTTCATCACCCGGCTCCCAAGTGCGATCGGCTTCATCGTCATCATCATCATCATCACCGAGTTGTGGCTGTAAGTCACTGATGTTCGTGGATTCGTCAACAGGGTCTGGCGCAGGAGCTGGAACGCTCGCAGCACCCACGACACTGTCCACATCACTATTTGTCTGCCTAGCTAAAGAAGCCACCTCCATTTCTTGGCTGGGCAGTAGCTGCTGACTGTCCTCTATCTGATGGTCCTCCTCACTAAAGAGTGGAGCTGAACCCAAAGCATAGGATACGTCGCTGGGGGAGGGAACGGCGTAGGCCAGAGGCAATGGGAGGACAGGGACTGCTCTCGGGGCATGCCAACTCAGGGTTGTGTCAGAGGAACCTACCGACCCTAGACTGGGGGTCTCAGACGTAAGTTGTGATGATGTTGTTGATGAGCGCGTCAACCAATCTACCACGGCAGATGCGTTACTGGTGGAGACCCGACCGCTAGCAGATACTGGCAGATTAGGTCTCTCAGCGTGACTCCTGCTGCTACTGGCCCCCAGTCTGATGCGAGCTCTGCCTGCGGAATCTTGGCCTCTGCCACTCCTCTTTTCACTTCCAGGCACTTGTCTGCCCGACATAGTCTAACTGGCGTGGTAGTAGGTGATATTTAAAAAAACCCCGGGCAGCGGTGGGTCTATATGAAACAGAATATAATGCACACCAAAAGTGAGCAGTAACACTCAGCCTCCAACAGGCCTGCTTAGTGTAAATAAGAGAGCTGCTTAGTGTAAATAAAGAGGGGTATGCTATGTTACAGAATGGGATGCCTCAACAGAAGTGCACCTGGCAGGCAGCAGTAAGCCTATGCCCAGCAAAAGTGTCTTATAATATAAATATAATAAGAGCAAATGCTTATATGGTCTTAAACAGAGGCTGCTTTAGTCACAGAATGGGATGCCCTGGGCAGGAATGGACCTGGCAGGGTCCAGTAGTGCTTTGGCCAGCAAAAGTGTCTTTATCAGGCTAATTTCAAATATGATAAGAGCAAATGCTTATATGGTCTTAAACAGAGGCTGCTGTAGTCACAGAATGGGATGCCCCGGGCAGGAATCGACCTGGCAGGGTCCAGTAGTGCTTTGGCCAGCAAAAGTGTCTTTATCAGGCCTAATTTCAAATATGATAAGAGCAAATGCTTATATGGTCTTAAACAGAGGCTGCTTTAGTCACAGAATGGGATGCCCTGGGCAGGAATGGACCTGGCAGGGTCCAGTAGTGCTTTGGCCAGCAAAAGTGTCTTTATCAGGCCTAATTTCAAATATGATAAGAGCAAATGCTTATATGGTCTTAAACAGAGGCTGCTGTAGTCACAGAATGGGATGCCCCGGGCAGGAATGGACCTGGCAGGGTCCAGTAGTGCTTTGGCCAGCAAAAGTGTCTTTATCAGGCCTAATTTCAAATATGATAAGAGCAAATGCTTATATGGTCTTAAACAGAGGCTGCTGTAGTCACAGAATGGGATGCCCTGGGCAGGAATGGACCTGGCAGGGTCCAGTAGTGCTTTGGCCAGCAAAAGTGTCTTTATCAGGCCTAATTTCAAATATGATAAGAGCAAATGCTTATATGGTCTTAAACAGAGGCTGCTTTAGTCACAGAATGGGATGCCCTGGGCAGGAATGGACCTGGCAGGGTCCAGTAGTGCTTTGGCCAGCAAAAGTGTCTTTATCAGGCTAATTTCAAATATGATAAGAGCAAATGCTTATATGGTCTTAAACAGAGGCTGCTGTAGTCACAGAATGGGATGCCCTGGGCAGGAATGGACCTGGCAGGGTCCAGTAGTGCTTTGGCCAGCAAAAGTGTCTTTATCAGGCCTAATTTCAAATATGATAAGAGCAAATGCTTATATGGTCTTAAACAGAGGCTGCTTTAGTCACAGAATGGGATGCCCCAACAGGAATCGACCTGGCAGGGTCCAGTAGTGCTTTGGCCAGCAAAAGTGTCTTTATCAGGCCTAATTTCAAATATGATAAGAGCAAATGCTTATATGGTCTTAAACAGAGGCTGCTGTAGTCACAGAATGGGATGCCCTGGGCAGGAATGGACCTGGCAGGGTCCAGTAGTGCTTTGGCCAGCAAAAGTGTCTTTATCAGGCCTAATTTCAAATATGATAAGAGCAAATGCTTATATGGTCTTAAACAGAGGCTGCTGTAGTCACAGAATGGGATGCCCCGGGCAGGAATGGACCTGGCAGGGTCCAGTAGTGCTTTGGCCAGCAAAAGTGTCTTTATCAGGCCTAATTTCAAATATGATAAGAGCAAATGCTTATATGGTCTTAAACAGAGGCTGCTGTAGTCACAGAATGGGATGCCCTGGGCAGGAATGGACCTGGCAGGGTCCAGTAGTGCTTTGGCCAGCAAAAGTGTCTTTATCAGGCCTAATTTCAAATATGATAAGAGCAAATGCTTATATGGTCTTAAACAGAGGCTGCTTTAGTCACAGAATGGGATGCCCTGGGCAGGAATGGACCTGGCAGGGTCCAGTAGTGCTTTGGCCAGCAAAAGTGTCTTTATCAGGCCTAATTTCAAATATGATAAGAGCAAATGCTTATATGGTCTTAAACAGAGGCTGCTTTAGTCACAGAATGGGATGCCCTGGGCAGGAATGGACCTGGCAGGGTCCAGTAGTGCTTTGGCCAGCAAAAGTGTCTTTATCAGGCCTAATTTCAAATATGATAAGAGCAAATGCTTATATGGTCTTAAACAGAGGCTGCTGTAGTCACAGAATGGGATGCCCTGGGCAGGAATGGACCTGGCAGGGTCCAGTAGTGCTTTGGCCAGCAAAAGTGTCTTTATCAGGCCTAATTTCAAATATGATAAGAGCAAATGCTTATATGGTCTTAAACAGAGGCTGCTTTAGTCACAGAATGGGATGCCCTGGGCAGGAATGGACCTGGCAGGGTCCAGTAGTGCTTTGGCCAGCAAAAGTGTCTTTATCAGGCTAATTTCAAATATGATAAGAGCAAATGCTTATATGGTCTTAAACAGAGGCTGCTGTAGTCACAGAATGGGATGCCCCGGGCAGGAATGGACCTGGCAGGGTCCAGTAGTGCTTTGGCCAGCAAAAGTGTCTTTATCAGGCCTAATTTCAAATATGATAAGAGCAAATGCTTATATGGTCTTAAACAGAGGCTGCTTTAGTCACAGAATGGGATGCCCTGGGCAGGAATGGACCTGGCAGGGTCCAGTAGTGCTTTGGCCAGCAAAAGTGTCTTTATCAGGCTAATTTCAAATATGATAAGAGCAAATGCTTATATGGTCTTAAACAGAGGCTGCTGTAGTCACAGAATGGGATGCCCTGGGCAGGAATGGACCTGGCAGGGTCCAGTAGTGCTTTGGCCAGCAAAAGTGTCTTTATCAGGCCTAATTTCAAATATGATAAGAGCAAATGCTTATATGGTCTTAAACAGAGGCTGCTTTAGTCACAGAATGGGATGCCTCACAGCAGACTTAAGATCAGTTCAGTATATATGCACAGTTAGTTACTATAAGCAGCCTGAAAACGCTAACAAAGGCTGGATGAAAAAAAAAAAAATCCCTGTCAGCCAGCTCCGTTTTTCCTACCTTTCCCTGGCTTTCTGTCTGTCTCCTGTCTGTCTCCTGCCTGTCTCCTGCCTGTCCCTGTCTGTCCCTGTCTCCAGCCTGTCTAACTGCCTCAGCTACACAGCGTTCTGTCTGTCTGTCACGAATGCAATAGAGAAATGAGGAAAAGCAAGATGGCCGCCGTTAAATACCGCTGTGTGACGTCACCGGGCTTGCTGGCTGCTGATAGGCTGCATGTGACTGCCCCAGCTTGCACTGGCGCGGGATACATGTCCAGACATGTCCCGTCCGCCATCTTAGAATGCCTGTAAATGTAAATGAATGGATGTTAAAGGAAAACTTCGAGTGATCGAATCGCGGGGAAATTCGGATTCGATCCGAATCGAATTTTTCCTGAAATTCGGATCGAATCCGGGTTCGTCCGGATCGATTCGCTCATCCCTACTAGTGATGACATGGAGTCAAACTAGGGACTGGCTGGGTTAAGTATAATTGGTCTACTGAGGGCTAGTGTGTCTGTTTCCATGCATGCGTTCTTGTGCAAGCTGCATGCGTCAATGCATTTAGGCCGCAATCTGCATGCACCCATGTATATAGTTAGCATGCACCAAAGTGAATTTCGAATTCTGGCAGACACACACAAGCTAAACACTGTCAAATTTTTGATTGATCCATACATGATGGTAATGAAAAAATATAACTACCTGCCCAGCATATTAAGCAAGAGGATGTGTTTAATACATGTGACGGAGTGAATCCATTAGAAAACCCAGATGTGGTATTCGGTGGGGCAAATAATGCACTGGTCTTAAGTCCTGAAGTCTATTCTGCGTCATTATCCCAGTAAGTCAATAGTCACACACACAGAATAGTCAATTAGCTGCTTGCAAACACATGCAATTTTTATAATGTCATTCTCTTTGCTGTTTCAGTTTCAGATGTGTGGCAGCGCATCTGTCGTGTCCAGCGACAGACAAGAGGCCAGTCCAACCCAAGACGCTGTCTTAACAACCCTCGTCGCCTAAGACACTAGACACTCCAAAGACTCAGACTCCGCACACCCTGCTAGATACTACTTCTGGCAGACCGAAGGACTTAATCCTCCATTAGCCCAAGTCCTCTACTCCTCCCCCTCGTCTTCTTCTGCAGCACCACTATTCCCAGAAACCCCATCCCAAGCCATGGGAGGAGATGAGCAGGGGGTGAATGTGTTGGGCTGGAGCCATGATTCCCACTCAGCATTCCAAAAACTAAAACTAAAACTAAAACAATGATTGTTTACAAGGGACACTTTCACATGAAATTGAGATATATATATATATATATATATATATATATCTCAATCAATCTTATTCCCCAAATAGATAAAGAGGACTCTGAGGAAGGGACCTCGGCATGCTCCAGAAGTCATCAACAGGACATAGCTCCCCAAGATAATGTCCAGATTAAGGCGGGTAAGGGCATTACAAATAAGAGTAGCTTGGGGGTATTCACAATCTCAGACACCAAACACATCATAAGACATCCAAGCTAACCTTTTGATTTTCTATTTTTGCAGGGACTTGTTCTCTGCAAACGGCTGCCCTGGTTCGGGACTTACAGCGGTTCATTCAGGACTTGGGGAGCTATGTTTAAAGCGCACTTAATCGTTCTATTTCAGCTAGAACGAATGAACCAGTTTGTTTTAAAGGACTTTTTTTCCTATAAGTTCAATACATTGTGTCATGTTGCCACATGTGATTGTTATGTGATCACAAATGGCCCACATTGGACACACTTGTTAAATTAAAATACATTTTATACACCAAAATGCCTTTACGGCTAATCTTCAAGCACAAGCACCAGAATACACAATTGCCCTTGCTTGTGTTGTTGTGCCTTGATAATAAGTCAAGGCACAACAAAAAAGTAAAATATTGGGCAACAATCAGTCTGACTAATGTCTTTTTCAGCTTCGGGTGATTGAAAAAAACCAGCATTAAAAAAAAACACTTTGAAAAAAGTGATGTTCCTCACTAGGGATGAGCGAATCGATCCGGACGAACCCGTATTTGTTCCGAATTTCAGGAAAAATTCGATTCGGATGAACATGTCCAGACATATCCCCTGGGGCAAGGTATCATGGGAAAGTCACATGCAGCCTATCAGCAGCCAGGAAGCCCGGTGACATCACCGTGCTATATAAACCGGCAGCCATTTTCCTTGTGCGCAGTTCAGCGTTGTATTGTGGCCAGAGCAGAGCTGGTTACAGACAGGGACAGAGTTAGAGATAGGTAGGGAGAGTCAGAGAGACCGACAGAGAGGCAGAAAGAGAGGTAGACAGAGCCAGGGAAAGATAGTGAAAGATAGGGAAAAACCGGAACGATCCAGGCAGGGACAGCATTGAAGTGACAGGGATTTTTTTTTTTTATTTTCATTAGCCAGATCAGTTTTCAATTCAATTCCAGTTCTTTGTGCTGTAAACCTGCCTTGCCACTGTGCATGCCATCTATGCAGTGGCATATTTAACCCTATCTGTTACACACAAGCATTTCTCATAACTGGATTAGTTTTAACATTTTTTTGTCTGGTTTAAATACACCAGCCCACATGGGCATCCCAAACCAGCACATGTCACCCTATCTGTTATACTAAATAAGCGTTGTTCAGCCTCATTTTATTAAGCTATTGCATTTTGATTTGGGCTTTGTCTGCTTTTAATACACCAGCCCACATGGGCATCCCAAACCAGCACATGTCACCCTATCTGTTATACTAAATAAGCTCAGCCTCATTTTAATTAAGCTATTGCATTTTGAATTGGTTTTTGTCCTGCTGCCAAAACACTAGGCCGCAGGGTATCCCAAACCTGCACGTAGCACCCTATCTGTTATGCTAAATACCCTTGTTCATCCTCAGCTTAATCAAGCTATTGCATTTTGAATCGGTTTTTGTCCTGCTGCCAAAACACTAGGCCGCATGGTATCCCAAACCTGCACGTAGCACCCTATCTGTTATACTAAATAAGCGTGGTTCAGCCTCATTTTAATTAAGCTATTGCATTTTGAATTGGGTTTTGTCTGCTTTAAATACACCAGCCCACATGGGCATCCCAAACCAGCACATGTCACCCTATCTGTTATACTAAATAAGTGTTGTTCAGCCTCATTTTAATTAAGCTATTGCATTTTGAATTGGTTTTTGTCTGGTTTAAATACGCCAGCCACATGGGCATCCCAAACCAGCACATGTTACCCTATCTGTTATACTAAATAAGCGTTGTTCAGGCTCATTTTAATTAAGCTATTGTATTTTGAATTGGGTTTTGTCTGCTTTAAATACAACAGCCCACATGGGCATCCCAAACCAGCACATGTCACCCTATCTGTTATACTAAATAAACGTTTTAATTAAGCTATTGCATTTTGAATTGGGTTTTATCCTGCTGCCAAAACACCAGGCTGCAGGGTATCCCAAACCTGCACATAGCACCCTATCTGTTATACTAAATAAGCGTTGTTCAACCTCAGCTTAACCGAGCTATTGCATTTTGAATTGGTTTTTGTCCTGCTGCCAAAACACTAGGCCGCAGGGTATCCCAAACCTGCACGTAACACCCTATCTGTTATACTAAATAAGCATTGTTCAGCCTCATTTTAATTAAGCTATTGCATTTTGAATTGGGTTTTGTCTTCTTTCAATACAACAGCCCACAAGGGCATCCAAAACCAGCACATGTCACCCTATCTGTTATACTAAATAAGCGTTGTTCAGCCTCATTTTAATTAAGCTATTGCATTTTGAATTGGTTTTTGTCCTGCTGCCAAAACACTAGGCTGCAGGGTATCCCAAACCTGCACGTAGCACCCTATCTGTTATACTAAATAAGCGTTGTTCATCCTCAGCTTAATCAAGCTATTGCATTTTGAATTGTTTTTTGTCCTGCTGCCAAAACACTAGACCGCAGGGTATCCCAAACCTGCACTTAGCACCCTATCTGTTATACTAAATAAGCGTTGTTCAGCCTCATTTTAATTAAGCTATTGCATTTTGAATTGGGTTTTGTCTGCTTTAAATACACCAGCCCACATGGGCATCCCAAACCAGCACATGTCACCCTATCTGTTATACTAAATAAGCGTTGTTCAGCCTCATTTTAATTAAGCTATTGCATTTTGAATTGGTTTTTGTCCTGCTGCCAAAACACTAGGCCGCAGGGTATCCCAAACCTGCACGTAGCACCCTATCTGTTATACTAAATAAGCGTTGTTCAGCCTCATTTTAATTAAGCTATTGCATTTTGAATTGGTTTTTGTCCTGCTGCCAAAACACTAGGCTGCAGGGTATCCCAAACCTACACATAGCACACTATCTGTTATACTAAATAAGCGTTGTTCATCCTCAGCTTAATCAAGCTATTGCATTTTGAATTGTTTTTTGTCCTGCTGCCAAAACACTAGACCGCAGGGTATCCCAAACCTGCACTTAGCACCCTATCTGTTATACTAAATACCCTTGTTCATCCTCAGCTTAATCAAGCTATTGCATTTTGAATTGGATTTTTGGCGTGCTTTTAAAAAAAACCCCAGGCCACAGGGTATCCCAAACCTGCACGTAGCACCCTATCTGTTATACTAAATAGGCTTGTTCATCCTCAGCTTAATCAAGCTATCGCATTTTGAATTGGATTTTTGGTCTGCTGCCAAAACACTAGGCCGCAGGGTATCCCAAACCTGCACGTAGCACCCTATCTGTTATACTAAATACGCTTGTTCATCCTCAGCTTAATCAAGCTATTGCATTTTGAATTGGTTTTTGGTCTGCTGCCAAAACACTAGGCCGCAGGGTATCCCAAACCTGCACATAGCACCCTATCTGTTATACTAAATACCCTTTTTCATCCTCGGCTTAATCAAGCTATTGCATTTTGAATTGTTTTTTTGTCCTGCTTTTAAAAAAAACACCAGGCCGCAGGTTATCCCAAACCTGCACGTAGCACCCTATCTGTTATACTAAATACCCTTGTGCATCCTCAGCTTAATCAAGCTATTGCATTTTGAATTGGTTTTTGTCCTGCTGTCAAAACACTAGGCCGCAGGGTATCCCATATTGCCAATTTTCATAGTATCTGGTGCAGAGAAGCAGTTCCTCACTTAATTTAGCTTTTGCTTTTTAAAGTAAACACATTTTTTAAAGTACCTATTGCGCATTTCAAATACATAAAAATGTCAGGCAGACAAGCGCCAGGATGTTCAAAGAGGAGTGGCAGAGGCCAAGATTTAGCGGGCAGAGGTCGCAGCAGACTAGGGGCGAGTGGCAGCAGGAGTCACGGTGAGAGACCTGATCTGCCAGTATCTGCTAGCGTTCGTGTTTCCACCAGTAATTCATCTGCCGTGGTAGATTGGTTAACGCGGTCATCCACATCATCACAAGTTACATCGGAGATCCCCAGTCTAGGGTCGGTAGGTTCCTCTGACACAACCCTGAGTTGGCATGCCCCGAGAGCAGTCCTTGTCCTCCCATTGCCTCTGTCCTATGCCGCTCCCTCCCCCAGCGACGTATCCTATGCTTTGGGTTCAGCTCCACTCTTTAGTGAGGAGGACGATCAGATAGAGGACAGTCAGCAGCTACTGCCCAGCCAAGAAATGGAGGTGGCTTCTTTAGCTAGACAGACAAATAGTGATGTGGAGAGTGTAGTGGGTGTTGCGAGCATTCCAGCTCCTGGGCCAGACACTGTTGAGGAAACCGAGAACATCAGTGACGTGCAGCCACAACTCGGTGATGATGATTATGAAGAAGCCGATCGCACTTGGGAGCCGGGTGCAGAAGGGGCTTCATCGTGATCATTAGGAGAAGAGGGGCGCAGGTTGCCCCAGAGTCAGCAGCTGAGGCAGCAAGGTGTTAGCAGCATGGTTGGCAGTCAGCATGGGGGCACAATTGTAAAGCCTGGAGCCAAATGGGGCCGGGGCCGGGGTAGAGCACCTGCTGCACGGCAGGCTACCTTATTGGGAGGTAGTGGAGCAGGGGTTCCTGGAGTTGGCGACAGTAGCAGTGAATCAGTGCGGCCTGTTGGTGCGCAAAGTAGCTACTCGGCAGTGTGGCAGTTTTTCCTGAAGCATCCGCAGGAGGGTAACATGGCCACATGCAAGATATGTAGGCAGAAGGTGAAGCGTGGCCAGGGCCAAAATCTTGGCACCACGGCCCTGCGTCGACATATGATGCGTCACCATAAAGCGGCCTGGGAGAACCGAGGCTCCGAAGAGGTGGTCCAGCCTGCTTCCTCACCAAGTGGCACGCCGCTCCCAATTTCTGCCAGCCAAGGCTCCAGCACCTCAGCCGAAGGCAGCTGTGCGTCATACCCATCCTCTGTCGCTCCTGATGCTCCTGCTCCTCCTCCTCTTTGTCATGCATCCTGCCAGCAATCCATCAGCGAAGCCATGTCCAAGAGACAGCAGTATGCGCCCACTCATCCTACTGCGCAGAAGCTGAATGTGCTCTTGTTCAAGTTGCTGGTGCTGCAGTTGCTCCCTTTTCAGGTGGTGGACTCTGCACCTTTCAGAGAACTGATGGCTTGTGTCAAGCCGAGGTGGAAAGTCCCAAGCCGTCATTTCTTTGCCAAGAAGTCAGTACCAGCGCACTTTTGTTGAACAGAAGGTGGGCCAGTCCTTGAGCCTGTCGGTGTGTAGCAAAGTGCATGGCAGCGCCGACGTCTGGAGCTGTAACTATGGTCAGGGACAATACATGTAATTTACGGCCCAATGGGTGAATGTGGTCCCTTTGCAGCAGCAGCAACTTGGACAGATCAAGCCGCTTCGGCCTCCGCGCTCCCTGGCCGCTGTGCCTGTGACACCGTGCGACTCATCCTCCGCCATCTCCTCACCCTCCACTGTAGGCTCAAGTCTCAGTGCCCCAGTGCCCCTCCAGTCTACCATGTGTGCAGGGCATGGAGGTGTCACGCTGTGCTTCACATGGTTTGTCTTGGCGAACGGAGTCACACAGGGGAGGAACTGCTTAAACTTATTCATTACGAAATCCAAACATGGCTTACTCCAAGAAAACTTAAAATGGGAATCATGGTTACCGACAATGGGAAGAACATTTTGTCTGCGCTGCGACAAGGAAGCCTGACCCATGCGCCCTGCATGGCTCACATCTTCAACCTGGTTGTCAAGCGGTTTCTGAGGTGTTCCCCCCATCTGCAAGACATCATAACAACTTCAAGGAAACTTTGCATGCACTTCAGCCACTCATACACCGCCAAAAACACCCTTCTTGAGCTACAGCGTCAGAACGGTAGCCCCCAACATAGTCTGATTTGCAATGTTTCCACCCGTTGGAATTCCACCCTTCACATGTTGGACCGATTATATGAACAGAGAAAAGCCATCACGGATTTCCTGATGATCCAAGCAGATAGGGGGAATCCCCTGTGTAACTTCAATGCCAACCAGTGGCAGCTCATACGTGACACCTGCCGTTTGCTCAGGCCCTTTGAGGAAGCCACTTTATTTGTCAGTCGGCAGGATTATGGGATAAACGACGTGATTCCACTGCTTCATGTACTACAGCACATGTTGGAAACCATGGCTGGTCAGGGCACTGGAGACATGGCGTCTACATCTTACGGCCACATGAACCCAGTTGGAGCTGAACTGGAGGAGGAAGAGGAGGAGGAGTGACCCAGTGAAGCAGAGTTTAGGCTTGGCGAAATGGCTGGTTTATCTTGCCAGCGGACAGGAGAGGAGGAGCAGGAGCAGCCAGAGGAGCTAGAGGGTTGTGAGGAAGGCGAGACAGAGGACCTGGACACACTGTGGCAGTATGCAGTGGAGATGGAGACAGGTAGTCCCTCCGAGTCACTTGCACAAATGGCAAGAAGCATGCTCACGTGCTTGCATAGTGACCCCAGAATTGTCTCCATTTGTCGCCGGGATGACTTCTGGCTGTCCACCTTATTGGACCCTCGCTTCCGGCACAAAATGGGGGCATTTTTTAAACCCGCCGAGAGGGCGGACAAACTCAACTACTACAAAAACATTGTACGTAGTCAGTTGGCCGATGCCTATCTGCGCCATGGTCCATACTCTCGCAGGTCTGACTCGGGGGGACCTCTGCGCTCACCTTCCACTGCCATGCCTGCTGTGGGGGTTGGCAGGAGCAGCAGCAGCAGCTCCATCAGCAGCAGCCTCAGTCTTCAGTCGCTAATGAGTAGCTTTCTACACCCGCATATTGAGGCTAATCATGAGCAGCAGGAAGACCTGGAGCAGGACCTCAACCAGCAGGTTATACCTTGACATGACCATGCCAACACACCTTGAGGATCCGCTGGACTTCTGGGCAGCCAAACTTGGCTTGTGGCCGGAACTAGCAGAGTTTGCCCTGGAAAAGCTGTCATGCCCGGCCAGTAGCGTGCCATCTGAGCGGGTGTTTAGTGCGGCGGGGGCCATAGTTACTGCGAGGAGAACTTGTCTGTCAACTAAAAATGTGGAGAGACTCACCTTTGTCAAAATGAATCAGGGATGGATCAGCCAGGATTTCCACTCACCAATGGCTGATACATGCGACTAGATTCAGCATGGTGACACGTTTTACACTTTCCAAATGGTGCAAAACATATTTATGTCTTTAGGCCAATTTTTGGCTCCTGCTGATGCCAACTTCAGGGTGTGCCTTTCAGCCATTTTTTTGGCTCCTACTGATGCCAACTTCAGGGTGTGTCTTTCAGCCAATTTTTGGCCATCGGCTGCTGCTGCTGCCAGCTCCAGGGTGTCTTTCAAGCAATGTTTGGACTCCTGCTTCTGCTGCTGCCAACTCCAGGGTGTGCCTTCCAGCTAATGTTTGTGCTCCTGCTGCTGCCAACTTCGGGGTGTGATTCATCCAATTTTTGGGCTCCTGCAGCCAACTCCAGTGTCTCTTTCAAGCTAGGATTGGGCTCCAGCTGCTGCTTACAACTCCAGGGTGTGATTCATCCAATTTTTGGCCTCCTGCAGCCAACTCCAGTGTCTCTTTCAAGCTATGTTTGGGCTCCTGCTGCTGCTTGCAACTCCAGTGTGTGATTCATCCAATTTTTGGCCTCCTGCAGCCAACTCCAGTGTCTTTTTAAAGTAATGTTTGGACTCCTGCTGCTGCTTGCAACTCCAGGGTGTGATTCATCCAATTTTTGGGCTTCTGCAGCCAACTCCAGTGTCTCTTTCAGCCAATGTTTGGGCTCCTGCTGCTTGCAACTCCAGGGTGTGATTCATCCAATTTTTGGGCTCCTGCAGCCAACTCCAGTGTCTCTTTAAAGTAATGTTTGTGCTCCTGCTTGCAACTCCAGGGTGTGATTCATCCAATTTTTGGCCTCCTGCTGCCAACTCCAGTGTCTCTTTAACCCTTTTGTTGCCAAGCACGTAACACCTACGTGCTGGCTTGGCTGGGCCTTAAGTGCCAAGCCCGTAGGTGTTACGTGCTTGAGTTTCCCTGCTGCTGGTTTAAAAAATAAAAATAAAAAATACTCACCTGACCCCTTGTTGGATCCGGCCGGGTCTCCTCTTTAATTTGGTGCCATCCGATCCCCCGTGGGGGGTCGGATGGCTCCAGGAGAGCCCCCGGAATAGGCCGCCCCCCCCCCTGCTTCTGCAGCAGCAGCTGCTAACTGTAAAAAAAATAAAAAAATAAAAATGACATTCACTTACCTGACGTCATCCCGGACCGTCTCCGCGCCAAGCCCCGCCCCTTTTGGGGCGGGGCTATGACGTCATCACAGCCCCGATCACTTCAGGCTTCAGCGTTCTCAGCTGTCAGATGCCGGTGATCGGCAACGGGGAAGGAGGTGGCAGGAGATCCTCTGATCTCCTGCCTCACCCCTTCTCTGGATGCCGATCACCGGCATCTGTCAGCAGAGCGTCGCGGGACAAAGGAGCTTACAATCGGAGGTAAGTACAGTAAAATTTTTTTTTTTTTTTTAATAAAATACTTTTGTGTGGTGTCTTTTTCATTTAACCCTTTGTGAACTGGTAAGGGGTCCATGAGACCCCTTATACCAGTTCACAAGGCTCTGGGTATGGCAGGTCACCTGCGGCCAGGGGGGGGCAGAAGAGCCCGGGCCACTTAGTGGCTATGTGGGCTAGTAGCCTGCAGGGCCAGGGGCCACCAACGCTGGCCCCTGCGCCCTGTTCTACAAGCCCCCATAGCTGGCCCGGGTCGGTAATGCTGGGTAGGGGGGACCCTACGTCATTTTTTGGGGGGATTTTTAAGGGTCTTTAACCCTTAAAATTCCAAAAAAAATGGGGTCCCCCCCCCAGGAGGGGGAACCCTATGTCATTTTTTTTTTAATTAACCCTTTTGTTTTCTGTCATCCAGCAGCTATAAAAGGCTGAAAGAGTGCTCCACTATGGATGGGAGGTAAGTATTAAAAAAAAAAAAAAAATAATAAAATATTTTTTCTCTTTGTGTGTCTGTGTTTTTTTTTTTACATTTAACCCCTTGTGAACTGGTAAGGGGTCCATGACCCCTATACCAGTTCACAAGGCTGGGGGAGGTGGCAAGTCACCTGCGCTAGCCGGTGACTTGCCATTAACCCCCGGCACCCCCATTACCTGCCTCCCCAAAGCCCAGGGGGGGGGCAGAAGAGCCCGGGCCCACTGGCTATGCGGGCTTGTAGCATGCAGGGCCAGGGGCCACAAAAGCTGGCCCCTGCGCCCTGTTCCTCCAAACCCTGCATAGCTGGTCCCGGGCTGGTTACTTTGGGTAAGGGGGGGCCCATGTCATTTTTTTTTTATTTTTTAAGGATTTTTAACCCTTAAAAATCCCCCCCAAAAATGGGCCTTCCCCCTCCCGGGAGGGGGGACCCTATGCATTTTTTTTTTCTCGATTTAACCCTTTGTAGTGTGGATGGTAGTTGTATTTTATTTGTAAATGTTAAAAATTACTTGTTTCAGTTAGGGGGGTCTCCTGGGCAGGAACAGGGGGCTACCGATAAATATGTGGTACCGTTCTAATCGGTAGAAATGGGGCTTTCACATGCAATATGGTTTTCCCTAATCAAATAAATTTTTTATTTAAAATAAAGGAGGCAATTTTTAAAAAAAATTTTTATTTATTTATTTTTTTTTACTTAATAATAAATAAAATTAATAATAAATAAAATTTACAAACAAGACATTTCATGTTAAAGCTTAAACTCTGCTGCAAAAAATATATATATAATTTTCATGAAAATTCCAGCAAAAATGACGCAAAACATGGCGCAAAACATGGCGCAAAATGGGGAAAAATGACCTGTCAACAGAGGGTGACAAAATCTCAAGTAAGCTGGCAATTAAAAGGGTTAATAGTACCTCTGCATGTTGGGTATTGTTCTGTTCGGGGGACCTTGCGCTTTCAGACTTAGCTTGTTTTTTCTTGTTTGCTTATTTATATTTTAGGAAAAGGTGTTTTTTATTCTGCTTTTTTATACATTTTTTAGGGAAACTCTGCGCAACCAAAGAGTTCTTTGAGGGATTAATTCCAGAAAGGTGAGCCCACTACAACAAGCTGGGTACGCTTAGAAAGCTTAACATGTGTACTTTCAGGGAATATATGGTTTATGGGGGATATTCCAAATGTAAAGGGTTGCTTTGGTTGAAAAATCGCAAGGTGCGCACTTTGTCTGCAGAGCTGAAATTTTCAAGAAAAATTACCGTTACGCACATGCTTTACTTTGGGGTCTTTGGCAACTCTTCCCTTGACAGAACCTATGCATGTTGGGTATCGTTCTGTTCGGGGGATGTTGCTTTTTCAGATTATTCTTGTTTTTTCTTGTTTGTATATAGTTTTCTAGGAAAATGTGGCTTTGATTCTGCTTTTTTATCCTTTTTTTAGGGAAACTCTTTGCAACCAAAGAATACATTGAGGGATTACTTCTAGAAAACTGTGGCCACATCAACAAGCCTGGTACAAATAGAAAGCCTGAGGTGTGTACTTCCAGAGAATATATAGTTTGTGGGGGGTATTTCAAATGTAAAGGGTTGTTCTTCTGGAAAAACTGCAAGGTGCGCATAGCGCATATCACAGTTGTATTTTTTCTGAAAATCCCCTAAAGCTCTGTTTCAGTTTGGGGCAGTCTCCTGGGCAGGAAAAGGTGTCTACCTATTCATATGTGGTACCGCTGTAACTGTGAGAAATTGGGGTTTCACACGCAATAAGATTTTATTGACAAACTTACATTTTTTATTACAAAAAAACACTACAAATTGTAAAAAAATGATTTTTTAAATTTTTTTGCACATATTTCGCCAAAAAATATTGAGAATACACCTAAAAAATGACAAACAAGACATTTCATGTTAAAGCTCAGACTCTGCTGAAAAAAACAATATATAATTTTCCTGGGAAATCCCTGAAAATCCCTTCAAAAATCACATTTGAACATGGGGAGTGCAAAATAGTGTAAAATGGTCTGGCAACAGAGTGTGACAAAAACTCCAGGTAGGCTGGCACTTAAAGGGTTAAAGCAATGTTTGGGCTCCTGCAGCTGCTGTTGCTGCTTGCAACTCCAGGGTGTGATTCAGCTAATTTTTGGGCTCCTGCTGCTGCCAGCTCCAGGGTGTGTTTTTCAGGCACTATAGGGGCCCCTCATAGTGATGCCACTTCAACTCTCTGCAATTGTGCCGCTCTGCGATGCCTCTGATCTGCATGTATTAATTATTTACAGTATTATTTCACTAACCGAGCACGCATCCTATGCGTGTTACAGCAAGACAGAATGGTTTACAACCCTATTGAGGCTCTAGGAGGCTCAGAAATAGCTGTTTTAATAGCGATTCGTCGCAAATAAATTCGTGTCGAAGCGATTTTTGTCGGAAAATTCGGCGAATCAGTCGAATTGAATTTTTCAAAAGTTCGCTCGTCTCTGTTCCTGACGCTGTAATTCAACTTTCAGGGTTCCAACGTATCATCCAATCAACTGTTGCCGTGATGTATGCTTAACCCCAGCCTTCTTAAGGACCTTGTAAAACATTTCTATTTGCAAAGGTATAACAAACAACAATAATAAAATAGTGCATGGTTTCAGTTGGAAATTAGTGCAAATCCCGGACGAGCCTCCAATTGTTTTGTTTGGGTATAATTTTGCTAAGAATTCACAGATATATTTGCAACCCTTGAATTTATAAGGCAATTGAAAAGCTCAAATATATGGATATCTCTAAACTTACACCACATAGAAGTTCATTTTTCAGTAACTCCAAGGAAATGCTAAATGATGCACTTTTGAGAGTTATTAAGAAATCAACCATGCTGGCTAAACAAAAGGGGCCAGCCTATATACAGTGAAATTTTGATTGTATAAGATTTTTTACAATATCTAATGGGAACAAATATATAAAAATATCATAGCTTTACATGTGCTCCCAATTAACACACAAAATAGACTCCCCCATCTTCCACCTGAGTTACCCACTGGGCATAGGTCAGATATATCTTGATTGGGGCAGATATGTTTGTCAATTAGGTTTAGCCATGCCAACATTTAGTGGGTCCACGAATACACACACATTCCAAGGCCTAGACCTTTCACCACAACGTATTTATCTTCCATTGTGTTGTGGGTGTGTCTTGTGTAGAATGTATGTTGCAACTTCTATGTATGCATTAGTTCAAAAAACTCTTTATGTAGTAGGTAGCGGGTGAGTTAATAATGTATTCACGGCACAGTGAAAGCAGCAATGCCCAAAGCTCTCAGCATGACAGCTAGGTTCCAACACAGAAGCCCCAAAAGGAGGCCAAGAAGGATACACAGAAGGAGTTCACCAAGGTACCCCTGGGGGAGCCCCATAAGGAGTCCACCAAGGTCACAACATATAAACTGCTCACTAAGGTGAAGCCGAACCCCAAACCCCCCAAGTATACACTCCAGATAGCACTGACAACGTTCCAGTCCAAGTGGCTGTTCCCAATCCCACACATATCCACATGAAGCCAAACTAACGCAAACCCCAAGTCACCCAAGCAAGCCACCAGCAAAAAAATGACGCAGGGCTCTATGTAGCCACGCCAACATTGAAGCCCCTCCCACACTCCACCATGGTCACAGAGAAAAGCTTGCCAACAGCAAGATCAGGGCACATTTAATCGGTCACCTGATGATGAAATTCCTCCACAGCAGCCAACATTCTCAGCCAAGACTGCTTCAAAGAGTTCAAAGAAAGGTCCTGTCGGTTTACACCTGCTCAGAACCTGGCCCTGGCTGAGGGTGTTAGCCACTATTTTGACACACTGCTAGACAGCAAATCGTGAACCACGCCCAAATCTGTGCAAATACAACAGGGGGATGATATTTCTCATAAATGCATCAGGACCAGTCATAAAGACCCTAAACCAGATCAAGAATCGTCTGCAGTATATAAAGAGATCTGTCCGTGCCAAGCTAATTGAGGCAAGGACATACAGATATACTGGAAGGTAGATACTTGTAGTACTTAATACTTATGTGTGCATTTAGCACACAATGCATTAAAAACTTCAAAATAGTCTCAAAAGTTGGGGCCATGAACACAAAAACATAGAGACCAAGGAATTGCAAAGTAACTCATCATGTGGGTCTTAGATTCCGTCCTTTTCTTCCTAGTACACTTTCCCTATATGACTATTTGCTTTTGCTCACAGCATAAGATTTCAAGGAGGCGGAGGAGGGGGCTTAAACAGCTAATTTTGAACAAAGGTATCCTATCACAAGCCAATGCAGAAGAAATATATAGTGGGACACGAATATGTTACCCACATATAAAATACATGGCACTGTGTGTAGTAGCACAACATAATGTGGCTTGTCAAGGGGCAGAACATGCTACTGAGGTCATAAAGCCTAACCCTGCTTTTTTTTATACATCTGCCAAACAGGTGGTGCTAGGGAGGACTGGGAACTGGGAAAGGTAGGTACACCTCTGTGGCTGACACCAGCAACGCAGACATAGAAGCAAACATAAAGATACAAATGCGAGAAATACCAACGCGCACACACATACACAGTAAATGAAAATTGCCTGGACCAATTACACATAGCATTTAGAGATGAGCATTCAACATTAAATCAGCCAGGGATGTGTGTAAACAGCAGGCAAATAAGGAAGCAGCAAATGCACATTACATCAATTGCCAATGGCTAACAGAGTCAGAAAAAATAAATTAGTGTGAGGAAAACATTTTACTCACTGGTACTCTTATTCCTCAGACATGGGAGGAATCAGGGAAACATGGGTGCAATCAATTGCACCCAAGACCATGGGAAGGTGGGCATGCTCATAAAAACCCAGCTTCAGCCAGTTCCACTTGGACACAGAGGATGCAAAGCAAACATATTTGGAGAACAAATGCTTCATGCCCTTAAGAAACATATTCAGGCTGTGGCACAGCAAAGGATGGGACATTCCTACTGCAAATTAGCTCAGCCTCTGGAAAGAGCCATTTGCCAAGAACTGCAGGCGCTCAACCATACCCGAGATTGCATGCCTCTTGTTAGTGGCAGGGGCCAACCATGGTTGCAGCTCAGAATAGAGTTCGGGGCAGGACGGCTCAGTCGGGTCAGCTTAAAAATGGCCTGGTCACTCAATTTGTCCAGATCCTCCCAAACCTGGCCTTCACATGATAAAAAGTAATCACCCGAATGAGCAATTACATAGGAACAAAAGGAGAGTCTGGAAGGGAAAATTTGCACCATCGTTTTGCTGGTGAGAGTGGTTGTTTGGGAGAAAGTTTGTGCTATTTTCTGCAAGGATGGAGCAATTTGACAAATATGTTCCTGAGTTGAAAAATTTACAAGAGGCTATCATGCTTACTTTTGCTCTGGCTGAGTCCACGTTGTTTTGGGAGCGTCTGGATGTGGACAACTTGAGCGACCAGGTAATTTTTTAGCTGACCCGGCTGAGCCGTCCTGTCCTTAATGAACTGTATTCTGAGCTGCATCTCTCTGACCTCTTTTTGATAACTTTCATTCTCTCTGCAATTCATTTGAAGTTTTTTTTGGGTGCGAGTTTTTCTAGTGCCAGAATTTGCACTTGTGCACAAGAAGGTATGATCAAAAGTGTTGGTTGCCTGCAGATTCCTGCAAATGGCTCTTTTCTAGGGGCTGGGCTCCTATGCAGAAGGAATGTCCCAGCCTTCGCTCTGCAGCAGCCTGAATATGTTTTTTAAGAGCATGAAGCATCCTTCCTCTTTGTCTGAGTGGAATGGCCATCAATTGCACCCATGTTTCTCTGATTGCAACCATGTCTGAAGAATATAAGTACCGATAAGCAAGGCTCTATTCACACCCCTCCGCTTGCACTGCATTGGCCAACACACTGAAGTGAAATGTACGCTGTGTATAAATGTGAACTGGCTCATAAAAAATAATGGGCGTCATTTTCACTTGCGTTGTGACTGTGCTGGCCACCTCAGTACAAGAGGAGGTGTGAATAGGGCCTAAATGTTTTTGCTTCTCCTTAATGTTTTTAATCAGAATCAGAAAAGCTATTGTATTGTCCGTCACTGTGAAATTGCTGATTCTTTTATCGGCTGCTGTGTCTACTCAGCCCCAGATACTTTACTGTTGTTTGCTCATCCTCAATTGCTATGTGTGTGTATTTTGTCCTGGCCATTGTTATATACTGTGCATGCATGTGCATTTGCTCTTTGTAGCATGTGTAAATTTGCATTTGCTTTGCTTTCTGCATTGCTGGTGTTATCCACAGGGGCGTACCTAGCTTTCACAGTGTTCTATAGTCCAACTCATTGTGGGTTCCCCGAAAAAAGCCCATCCTAGCATTAAAGTGGACCCCCAACCTCCTCACCTAGGCCGCGTGAACCAAATACTACAGGTACTGCTGAAAGGCTTCCTCTTAATGGGCAGAATTTTAGCGAGTTATTACCTCATCAGCATCCCTCCATCCCATGTGAACAGCCTCCCCGGGCATTGTATGTACAGCCTGAGACAGTGTATATTGGGATGTCCCAAATATACAATTAAACCCGCCTTGCTTCCCATACATTCATGTGCAGAACAGTCAATCCTGATTGTTGGCGAACCTGTGCCTGTTGCCAGGCTGATTTGGGTTTATCTTGGTACTTCTCACACACACACAGATGGCAATGTGGTTGCCAGCCAGCTGACATGGGTTGTGCTTCTCACATTGGGCTGCCACCCCCTTTGCCTCTCTTGTGTGTTTTTCCCTGGTTAGCCATGATTATTTGGTGATCTGAACACCTTACGCTAATGTTGTTTGTGTCATCCAATGATCTTCTTATCCTTGTGTGGTGTAGTTGCTACTTTTGGTGTTGCAAAACTAAGGTTCCATGTCTTACTCCCAGCAATTGCAAGATGGGCCATTCGCTGAATGGGCAATGCTGTGCAGCTCCAGGTCTCCAGTTTTTAAGTGTGGTTGCTGGGTTTCTGGGGTCCTGTCATGGCTCACAATTCGGGCTTTTAAATGAGGTGTCAGAGAGGAGTATAGGCTGATAACTGGCTTCTAGGTAAGTGTTTGCAACTTGACCACTGGCCTATCGACACAATGTCTGCATTGTGGTGCTCTGTGCTGGCCCCTGATGTCTGCTGACCGTTTCTCCATGTGCTTTATTTCAATCTACAGTCCCCCCAGGGCTCGCCATTTGTTATGCTTTCCCAACACCCTCTGCATATATGTATGAAACCAGTCGGAATGTACACTCTCCTTCTCACAGAAAGCTGACATTATTAGCTATGTGATTTCGTCATACACACCTGTCTAACTTACTAGAAAGCTACGGGTGAGTCTCCTGAGTGATCTCTGCACATGTGCACTACAGCCCCCTCTGAGGCTCAACTGATCTCCTTATGGCCTGGTCAGGTTGTTTCTGCTTTTCCCAATCTGTTCCCAGCCTGCGTCCCTGACTGTTTGTTCCCAATTTGTGACTCTGACTGCCTGTTCCCAGACTGGAACACTGGCTGTCTATGCCCCTGCTCCTGGCCTCTGCCCCTGATTCTGGTCTGCAGCATGTGCTCCTGTTCCTGGTCCATGGTAGTGGTCCCAGCCCAGCATCCCCACATACCTGGGCATGATGTGCTCTTTTGTATTAACTTCTAGGGGATAATGCAATATCTTAAGTTGCCCTGCATCTTCAGTCTGTCATGTGCCAAAACAAATCATTGAACGATAACACCAGATGCCTAAAGGTGAGTGAACATTGGATTCGATTTGAGTTTGACATCAGGCAGATTTAAAAAACAAAAATTAGAACTCTAAATTGAACATTTGCATTGATGAAATGCCTAACTGGATCCACATATCTCAAGTCAAAGCCATTGTAGTTATAAAGTTTCCTAAATGACAAAAGGGATATTGGGACAAAGGGAAATTAGTGAGAAGAACATTTTAAACATAAATCAGAACACAAAAACTGCAATTATTGTTTTTTTCAGTGAAACATATAAAACGAATAATTATTTAAGTACTTAGTATGAACATGTTGTCTATGAACCATTTTCAAGAAACACACTGCTATTTGCTCCCTTTTCTACAGCATGCCTCGCTATGGATTGAGCTAATCTGAAAAGCAATTACTAAATTACCATGCATGCTTGTCTGTACACTGTGCTTGTAATGACATCATTTAATATCTCTCACCTTCACTGCTATGTTAATACTTGAAAGAGACCATCCTTTTCCCATTATCACTTTAATCTGTACAGTGCTAAACCAATCTGCATCTCAATGTGACAGAAGACAGCCGCTGAATTAACTTCTTCATACATCATTACAATATGTACTTACTGGTAACCGCTATCACCTATGAATTATTTCACAATCCAACAGTATATGCATATGTATTTCTTTTTATCATGTATAGCATTACAAATAAGAATAGTACATGTTGGAATAATAATAATATAGACCGACAAAATGGAATGTTTGTACTCATCCAGATTACATGAATACGTTTTAAGTGCCTTTCTTTGAGTGTAAATGTTCTATATTTTATCTTTTTTTATTTGAATAATTTTTTTGCATGAAATAAAATTACTATTTTTATTACATTAACTTATCAAGCTTTAGTCTCCGTCTCTGGGCAACCTTTTTGGATCCCGTAAAGTTCTGGCTGGCAGGGCCTGGCACTTGTGGTCCCAAATACCTTAGTCTCTTAATTTTAATTTTGTGTTATGCCGCTGTAGGGAAAGTCTCCTGCGGTTTGGGATTGAAAAACAAGTGTATATTAAATAAACTCAATATAAGGAAAGTGGAAGGAAGGGTGTTTGATTAAGTTTGATTAATTAAATATCTGTTTTTATTATACCCATACAAAGAAACAACACTTCAGGCTAAACTCAAATCAAAGTTGCATTAGCAGAAATCATAGTCCAAAAAGCCCAAATACATGAAATACTCAACAATTTTTCTCAGGAATTGCTCAGGAAATAGCAAACAGAATGATCAAATTGGCATTGCAGAATAAATAGGGCTAAGAGCCAATGAAATGTAAAGCATACAGATCACCGCATTATATAAATTTATAAACATCTTATAAGTCTTATAGGAGTCCCCCATACCACCAACGTCCATCTAGGGATGCCTGACATGTCATTGCTGACGTCAGGTTTGAATGTCAGGTTGTGGTGGCAGCTTCTCATTGGTTATTTGTCTTATTTATTCTGCAATGCCTATTGGATCATGTTGTTTGCTATGTCCTGAGGAAACATGGAATACTTGATGTATTTGGACTTTTTGGACTTTGATTTCTGCTAATACATAGTTGCCTTCAGTTTAGACTGGAGTGTTGGTTTCTTTGATATTCGAGGCAGTGCTACTGCCTACTGATACACCCTACAACCCTGCTTTAAAAGGATACAACCTTAATAAGAATGCGGGCTTCCAGAAATTTGGGGGGGGTTTTTTGGATAATATTTACCATTACTGAGACCTCCAATCAAGCTTGTTGACATAGAATCAATTACCTGGCCAGATCGGAGGGAAGTTGTAGGGAATTAATTAAACTTGTATTTATTAAGGTTTCTTTTTATGAGAAGGGAACTGTGTTTTTTCCACCAATGATGAACTAGTTACAGTTCAAGGGGCAAGTGATAGTTGAACTGGCTTGTCGGTTATTCACCCTTCCTAACAGCAACCAGTGCTAATGAAGAGCACTGGATCTACTGTATGTCAAAAGGCCTCTAAGCCCTAGGGATACCAGTCCCTATGTTTGGTGTGTATTTTAGCCTTGAGGTGGGGCCAGGTATTTTTTTTAATAATTGAAGGCAAATAAAAAAAGACAGAGAAAATGGCCAACTCAGTATGTCCACAGAAAGTATTAAGTGAAAGAATGCACACCAACTACAAGGTGATTATGTATGTCTGAGAAGTCTGTAAACTCTTATGAGCTGTCTTCTAGCTCAAAGGGGTTACATACTAACCCACTTGTAATATTTGGTACCTTACAGGGAAGTTTCCAAATGCACAAGTGAGATTTGTATGTCTACAAGATGGCAAATTGGTGATTCTTCCTTCCATAATATATTATATCGCTCAGGCAATGCTTCAAAGTTTGCATGATCAAATATTATATTACCTTTAGGTTGAGATTTAAGTACGTTGTCATGAGTAGTGATGTGCTGAACTTTGCGAGCTCAGGTTCCCGAACGCGGACTTCATTCAGTAGTTTGGCGTCCGTCCCCAACACTAAAACTGATTGATGAGTCCATCTTCAAGCCCTCCCTGCAGTCAATCGGGTCAGCCAGTAGGTAGACCCTCTCGCTGCCCCACCCTGCCCATGCCCCACCCCCATCCAATTAGGAGACAGCCGCAATCTAGGACACGGTGCCCAGCCCAGCCAGCAAGCACAGTGGTCTTCCTGCCATAGAAGATGGGGGCTCTGTCACAGTCTGTTATGAGATGATAGGGCTTGTTCTGCAACACAGTCTATATGAGAAGATGGGGAGTTCTGGGATAAAAAGTTGAATTTAAAATAGTAAGTAAGTAGTAAGTAATGGGAAAAAATTGCAAACATTAGTTGTTTTACCAATAATATTTATCTGACATTCAGGCTCAAAAAAATTAAAGATTAATGCTAACAGAGACAATCTCACCAAAAATAACATTGGTTCCTATGAGGTTTCACTGCTAAAAGATGGAGAACTGAAAATGCATTCGTCAACATTCTCTTGGCTACAATGAACTCAATGTTAATCCAGAAAACAAGGACATTGCGGGGCAAACACGTGCTAGATGCAGCAAATAGCGAAAACAAGGTGAATTGTTTAGTATATCACCCCCATCTGCCTCCGCAAAATATAGTTGCCTCCGCAAAATATAGTTCTGTACAAGTTTGTCTAAGTTAATGAACTTTTGGAAGAATACAGTACATTGTATTACAAAATTACTTTCCCAGACTATTCTGGTCCCTATTGCTATGTGATACGTTTCTGCACTGTGCTTTGGTAATCCTTATGGAATAAGGCCAAGTATTATGGGAACCAAAATGAGTATATCCTAAGGAAAGAAAAATAATTTCCAGCAATCCACACACTGAAATCCCCCTGTGGAAATCTTCATATTAGTTAGATTGCTAGACAATTAGGGAAATTACTCATTTAGCATAGAAATAGGTGGATAATGAAGACATTCATGCACCGCTCAAACACTGGCAGGATGAGGCCAACCCTCTGTTACGTGTCGATACTTCCTAGCTGCTAGAAAAAAACACATTTTTACTGACAATACTACTAAGGACCTACAGAGAAGCAGATTTTTTTTATATCAGGTGAGATGCCAGACCTTTACCATTGTGGTTTTTCCCTTTCAATGCCAGCCTACCTAGAGACTTTCTCATTTTACCCATTTGGCACTATATTTGTTTGACTGTGATTTTTCCAGGAATTTCTGGGGATTTCTAGGAAATTATATATTGTTTTTTCAGTGGAATTTTGGCTTTAACATCACATTTCTTGTTTGTAAATCTTATTTTCAGTGCTTTCTCATTATTTAAAATCATATTGCGTGTAAAAGCCTCATTCCTTCCATTTACAATGGTACAAAATATGTATCAGTAGACACCCAGGAGCACTTTTCAATTTTCAAATAAAATACTAATGTAATGCACACTATCAAGGGTTAAACCCTTAATTTTTTTTTTTTCAAAAAAAGGTGTGGGCCTCCCATCATAACCAAACCCACGTCGAGAAACAGTTATGGGGCTTTGTAGATTAGGGCGTCTGGCTACCAGCCCACATAGCGCACATGGGCTGTCGGCTCTTCTGCACGCCCCTGGGCTTTGGGGATGCAGGTAATGGGGCAAGGGGTTGTGGCAAATCAGCCACTTGCTGGCTTGCCCTGTGAACTGGTATAGAGGTCTCATGGAAACCCTAACCAATTCACAAAGGCTTAAATATGAAAAAACTCACAGCCATTAGAAAAAAGTCCTACATTTTTTTTCTACTTTTTTTCTACTTACCTTACCATCCACTGCCAATCACTGATGTCCAGCGCCAATCACTGCTGCTGTCTGACAGTGATTGGCAGAAGCCCCCTGCCCCTTGGCCAGCTTCCTCTGTTCACTCCTGGCTTCTGACTCTCACTCCCACTGCTGGCTGCCCGATGATATCATCTCACTCACTGTATAAAAGCCCCTCCTTGTGGTGGCGAGTGAGCTATTGAAAGCCACAGAAGACCCCAGACCAGCGATCAGAGACCCGTCAGAGCAAGAGGAAACCCCCGGCATTGGCCCTCCAGTGTTCTTTTTAATTTAATGTCTATACTTCAGTGATAAAGTTGGAGAACCTGCCTGACTCAAAATTCAAAGCAGTTGTAAGGGGTTTAAATGTGTTGTCCAGTGGGGAGATTCTGAGATAGAGAGACGCTTTCTACCTAATTAGAAATCTCAAAAAACTCAAGCAGGTGTGAGAGATTTAAAATGGCACTTCATTGTGCTGAGGTAAACTGCAGGGCTTTCCTTTGCGGTGTTTAGACACACAGGGCACCAATAGGGCACAATACCGTTTTCTTATTGGTAACGTTTTTTTAAATGGACTGGTACATTTAAGTTCAGGTGACGACATGGAGGGTACTACCTGCTTAGCTCTGGCTCTGCCAGATTGCTTTTTGGCGGGTAAGCAGGGTTCATTGGGGCAGGGGGAGCAGATGGTGTGTTTTTCTCATGAGGGTGGAGGCTTTGCTCCACTCCTCCATATATATTTTTGAGCATCTGATTAGGTTTTCTATTAGTTATCTTCATCAATTGTCAAAAATAGTTTTCACTAGATAACCATAATTCATATGCTCGCTTTTCTTTGTAATACCTTGCTTCCCCCTTACCATTTGCCACCCCAACCCTCCAAGCATTAAAAGTACCTATTCCTGTAGCAGGTGTAAAATACAAAGCTAACTTATATGCTGATGATGTGCTCCTGACATTAACTAATTGTCAAGCCCTGTGGGACAACCGCCTTCAGGTGAGTCCGCAACCCCCAATCTCTGCTGCTGCTTCTGCCTATAGACAATCCCCCATTCGCTGGGACACTTGATACGCCTCACTGGACATGGTTGCCCCCAGGACTTAGCACAAAGGAGGCGGACTTACAGTGTGAAGTCAGATGAACCAGGGACTAGATCGAGCAATGTAGGGCTGGCCGGAGTCATACACGGGAAGACAGTCCTCAGGACACGTGGCACCAAGAGGAGTAGCAGAAGAAAGGTCGAGGGTAAGCCAATGGTAAAGGCAGGATTGTCAGAGAGTTTGTGGTACAGAGGATGAGATGAGCTTGGGGTCAGGCAGGTGTCGGTCCACGCAGCAATCAAAATAATGGTCAGGCAAGTTGGCAATGGATAACAAAAACAAGCAGAGGCACTATAACACTCAGCAGAACGCTATCATGGGCAGTGAGAGAGTGAGCTGGAAAAACCTATATAAGGCTGTGGTGGACAGGATTGGCTAGGGGGAACTTGGCCTCATTGGCCCAGCTACAACCTACGGGCTGATAGGCCCACAATGATTAAGGGTACCTTGTCCCACACACAACAGTGGGCCTCATCGCCCCTTTAAATTAGTATCTGGCGACCATGCAACCATGCTGTCTGCAGCACTGCCGGAGGGCATATACATATACTCGCATGTGCGGGAGCCGGGAGCCGGGTGGAGAAGGAAGACCACAGCACAGGGCAAGCTGGCCCCATTCCACCAATACATGAAGGAGAGCCAGATTTCACACCTGTATTGATAATCAAATATTATCTGGGTTGGTCCTTGGGTTTTAGGAAAGTTCAAGATATGATTTCTGGTTCAACCATTAGATCTTTTTGGAACTTAAAGCGGACCTTCACTCTGGGAGCCTATCTTATATGTTTCCCACACCCTGTACATGCAGATTGTCCACATTAAAAATCATCCTACCTGCATCTACTGCATGTTATGAGCCTTTAAACATCCAAGATGGCGGCTTATGGAAGCCGCCATCTTATCAGGCAGCCTGCAAACAGGACGTGCCTCCTGACTGTGCTGCTCTGCATTCTGGGACTGCTGACCTTTACCTGACCCCAGCTCTGCTCCTCTCCTCAGTAAGTGGGATGCTTCTGAGTCAAGATGACGGCGCCCGTATCCTAAATTCCTGAACAGAGTGGCAGCCCAGTGGGGGAAAGAATAAGTAAGTGACTAGAAACGGAAAATATATTAATTTTAGATGCTGGGGAACCATTTTTTAAGAGTTTGGACTTTTCATTAAATCACGCTGAAGGTCCGGTTTAAATGTATGTATACAATCTCTGCTAAAGAATACTTTAAATATTTACAGGTTTGTTAATATATTAGAGGTATTTATAGGGGACCATTATCTGATTAGATGACTTGGTTTGAGAAGATATGTGCAATGAATGACCCCCCTCACTAGTCTATAAGCAAAATTTGTTTCTCTGCACTTTGCTGTTAAATTACTTTACTGTATGGCTTGGGAGAAAGATTATCCATCTTTATTTAGTAATGATATGTGGCCTAAAATCTGAAGAAAAACCAAAACAGTCTCTCATCCTAATGCACTAAGGCCCTTATTTAAGAAGGGATAGCGTCAAGTAGTGGCTGGTTAATGACAGGTAGCGACAGGTAGCGACTGGTGAACGCCGGACACGGCACGCAATTACACATTTATCAAGCAGAATCTGTTTAGCGACTGGGATAGCGCCATGTAGCGTCTGATTCATCATTTTCACAGCCTCAGCGAACAGCACCAGCGTTCAGCTTGCACAGCGCCAGGTATGACCTCTGGCTGCCTGTCGCTCTCCCATACATTTCAATGGACGATCCTTTTCTTCTCTTTAAACGGGGTTTTTGTTTGTTTGTTTTTTTTACAAAAAAATCACAAATAGTTCTTTGACCTCTTCTGGCATTGAAATACCAGTTGTTTCATAATGTTTTCATTTTTTATATATTTCCTAAGAAATGACATTACAGGTCTGCCATTAAAGTGTTCATGTTACAATGTTGTTACAATTTAATTCCATATGTTTTCATTTTGTTACTAGTTGATAAATGCTTGAAAACAGAATTTAAACACGCCGCCTCCTGCGCTCTGGGCTTCAAACAAGTATTTTACAGCGCCAGAGATTTGTGAGGCTGTTTTTTTGCTGAATATGGTGTGAGTCGGTCGCTATGACCAGTCGCTAACATGCGCTCCCATACAGCGCTGTACTGGTCAAATAGCGACTCCTCACAATGTATTCAACATTACTGAACAGCGAATGAGTCGCTATAAAGTAGCGACTCACGGCCGAGCACTGCGACTACTAGCTCTGAAAATGCCTGCTACAGACGCTCATCTGTCGCTACCTGCCGCTAATGATGAATCAGCCTCCCAGTCACTAATATAGTGTTTATTCACTGGTGTGTTCATGGAAATGTGTTGTTTGCAAGTGCACGGATGGGAAAAATGCGGAGGAAGAATTCAATGTGTGCATTAGCGGCCACCACATGGGAAGACACAAACTGGGTAATGGGTAACGTGTGCGTGGGCAAATCCGGGGTACAATGCTTTTTGTCACTTTGTTCCTTCCTGTTCTACCACATCCCCTGATCTGCGCGCCTGCCTCCCATTCAAGTGAATGGACGGCATGCATGGGGCCAGGGGGTGTCGCTTTGTTTCTTTGCATGTGGCAGCCGCACAGATATCTTTTAGACTGGAAGCTTCCAAGGGCAGGGCCCTATGTAGTTGTTATCAACATTTTTTTATTGCCTTTCCCTCTGTATAAAAAACGTATTATTTGTTTTATACTGTTTGTATTTTCTACCATGTACCATGGAAGATGACTGTGCTTTAAAAATAATAATACTTCGCTATTGTTTTTCTATTGATATATTTAGTAAATCAGACCTAGAAAAGAAAAAAAAAACATTTATATCTTTTTTTCAGAAATTTTAAGCAACGATTCTCTTCTTTTATTTTACAGTCTGAGAACAATATCGTCCCAATTCCTTTAAACTTCATTTTCATTACTATCTTAAAAGTGTGTTCATTACAATAATGCAGTGCAATAAAATGTGAAGTGATATTCGTCTAACTTAATCACTTTCTTCTTACTTGTTTGTACATAGATTTGGATGCTTTTTGGGGAAAAAATGACACAGATACCTAATTATTTATGCAGTATTTATCTTGGTGATTTCTTCTAAAAATCCATATCATTTGGAGAAAATCATCATGGAGAGAATAATTGTGTCATGTTTATCTCTTTTATTGTAGCTCATTTTTTTCTTTTATTTTGCTAGATTTATTGTAAATAGAATTGCAACTGTAGCACAACCGTAAATCTCTGCTTAAAAGCTAGTTTTGCATACACTGAAGGAATCATTATCATTTTATGAATATTTTCATGCTGTTTAACAAATATGGCACCACACCAAGATTATGAAGACAGCATATGTATGCCAGGAACAATGGGTAAAACAAGTTATTTTGGAGAAGTTTAATGATTTTATGCTATGACTTAAAAAGTGCATATGGGAAATGAGTTCCAATACAAATAATCTACCTAAATACAAGCTTTCTCTATATATATATCCCTATTTTAACTCTTTATTATAGTGTCTGACACCAGAATCAGAATCATTTCCCTAAATAACTATATATATATATATATATCATATTTCTGAAACAAAGCTTGTATTTAACAAGAGACCCTAAAGTCAAACAAGACCTGGTGATTATTTGTTCTTTTAATACCCTACTAGTGGAAGGAGCCTGGCATAATATGTACATTACATGCAAAAAAGGTCTGGACAGTGAGCCCACATCCTCCATGGAAACGGGGCTCTTATGAATGGCTACTGCTATGTTTGGGTAACAAGACTGATGATCTCCAATGGCTTGAAAGACCAGAAAACCAATGCAGAACAGAGCATAGAAACAGGAAAGTGTTGGAACTAGGTGAGTGCTTTTTGTTTTTTAACTCTTGAATCTGGTTGAATAGACAGATGTGGACTTACGAGAATGTATACGGAAATGCATGTGATTTTGACCACCTTTATCCGCTAGCAAACCTCTGAATCTTGTAATCTTTCTGCAGTTCTTGTAATCCTCTATAGATGTTGTTTGACTTTCTGGTATGCCCCACAATACCAGCTCAAGGTGAAAGAACACATATCTGAGTAAATAGTAGCACTGAACACGGCCATCATTTTCTACAGCAAACCACATATTCTATGCTGTCTTGGGATTACTTTGCTATCATTCCTTTTTGAAAGCTCTATTTCAGTCCCTGAGTAGTGAAAATATTAAAGAAATTTGTGCTCCCAACTCTTACTACCTTTAAGGGGGTGTGGGGGGGTCTAAAGGCTATCCCAGTCATCCTTACAGTATTTCTTATATCAAGTTGCTCTTCCAACACCGTCAAGCTTATTTTCTGACTTCACATATGTAAGCTCAATCATCAGTGTTTTTGATGAGCCAATCTCAATCTTCATCTTTGTCCATTGATGACAATGAGGACAATCTTAACTGAACCAGTGGCAGAGATTATATTGTTAGTGTGAACAGGAAAGATTACAGCATACATGTTTTTGGTGCTCCTATAATGTAGTATTTGGTGTCCAATTTGTACATTCCAACTTGGCACATTGTTTTCTGTCTAATAGGAAATTCATGCGTAAGTCACATTTTGAGTAGTCCATGTGCTTAAGAATGTATTTGAGGGCTAGTTTTATTGCATTGTCTGCCAATCAGTTTATCCTATGGGCAAACTGGGGGGGGGGGGGGGCTAATGCTCTTGCAGTGTTTGCAGTATACCCTTCATAAAGGTCATTACTAGTCTTTCAATGATCCACGCTGCAAAACTGATTGGAACTTAACACTGCATTTACTATTATAACAGTGGATGGTCTTTTATAAACAGGCTGGATGATTAAAGCAGCCCAAAACCTTGTGTGGCTGGCCCTGGAGTCTAAAAGAATCTAAACTTTCCTTTACTGGAGGCCCCTGGTCGACGCTGTGTTCTCTGGCAGCCATATCTCTGGCTTCCCTGCGGCTGTGCGCACTCCTGTGCCTGGCCTATCTGAATGGCAGGGCACACACTCCTCAGGGAAACCAGGGATGCATCCAGCCGGCTGGGGCAAATTATCCGGTAGCCTTGACACCAGCCAATTGACAATCTCAAAACAGCCAGGGGACGGCGATGGAAAAATCTGTTTTTTTTTATCTGGGGCACCACTGAGCTGACAGCATTGGCTGAGGTACTTGAACAGAAAGGGGGGCAGGTGGGGCATGCAGGGGTTCAAAAAAGGGTTTTGTTCTGCTTTCATACAAATATGTTTTTCAGCACATGGGCAGCACTTGAAAAAGCGAAACATGTTATTAGTTCAAATCATATCAGTTTTTTCCCAATTGTATGTCTTTTGTCTTTTTTTAATTCTTTTTTTTAGTTTTAATTAAGTAAAAAATTAAGTAAGGGACTATCTTTAGAGCCAATTAGATATTCCTAATGCTGTCTTCAGCTGATCAATCAGAAGCAGCGGTAAATGGCATGGAACAGTGATCGGTGATGGATCGGAGGTAAGAAATACTTTTTTTGTGTATGTTTTTATAGAGGTCCTTGAGACCCCTGTAACAGTTCACAGGGCAGGAGGGGCTGGCAAGTCATTTGCCAACAAGCAGGTGACTTGCTGTAACCTCCGCCCCATCACCTGCATCCCCAAAGCCCGGGGGGTGGGCAGAAGAGCCCATGGCCCATACGGGCTATGAGGGCTTTGCCCTTTAGGGCTGGGGGATGGACAATCAGCCTCCACACCCTGGTTTACCAGCCCCCATAGCCAGTGTCCACGCTGGTTTTGCTTGGTTAGGGGTACCCCACACAATTTTTTCAATGTTAATGGTTTAACTCCTAAAAATGAAAAATGGGGTCAGCCCCCCTTTCCCCAAAGAGGCGGATGCTATGTGTTTTGTTAGTTCTTAAGGGTTAAACTGGTCTGGGCACCAGCTATCAGGGCTGGTAGATGAGGATCTGTGTCCCCTGCCCTGCACCTGGCTTCCACCGATCAATCCGGCTCCCTGTGGCTTGGAGCCAGGAACCCAGATTGTGGTAGAGCATGTGGGTCCTCTGTTCCACTGAATACAATGCGGCCAGCCAGAGGGTGAGGACATAGACCAGTGCTAAAACAGAGATGGAGAGGTAAGTTTATTTTTTCATTGCCTTATGAGCAAGTTTGTTAAAGTTAAAAATGGAGCTTTGACTACCCTACTCTTGCTCTGCCTACCCCACTACTGCTCACGTGTGAGGGAAAATCTTAACCGCCAGGTTTCAAAATGTAGGGGAAAGCCTTACAAAACGTGTATATATGGAGAACCAAGTCCAGACAATGCCTACTAGTTTAAAATGCAGTGTTTCAAGAATTATTATAATTATGTGCCCATGTCTATACATCCTTATGCAGTGAAGTCACAATTAATCTACCACATGGAAAAGACCTCCTGTGAATACTTTTTCAGCCTGGCAGGTTGTACGGTATACTGTACCCCAAAAAGATTGTATATTCCTGCTTTAGAGCCAATACATCATAAGCGGTGACTCCCTAGCTGACCAGCAGTTGCTTGACAGATGGATCTAAATTCAATTTCAGATATTTTTTACTGAGCTGCATTAGAACAGGATGTATCAGATTTGTAAAATGAATGTGTGCCCTGACTTGGATTAAACCTATAATTAATCAAACAAGTTAGATCCACTAACACATTTTACTTAATTGGGTTAATGTACGATACAGAGAACTGAAATTAATGTTCTTTTACACTCATAAGGCTTAAAGGTTACTTTAATTGCATAATGTTTGTATGCAAATTTATTTTCCATTCTCTAATGAAACTGTGGAAAGTAGATGACTTTTTAGTTTTCGGATCTTAAGGTTTTGCTACAAAGTCCCCAAAGAAAATCTCTAATTCTTTCCCCATTAATCATGCAGTTAATATTTGGTGTCATGTTCTCACAAAGCAATGATAACAATACCCTCTCTATGATTTATGCGGTTAGGAAATCTTTGACCTATTGATGTTGCACTTAGCGCTGCCTTAAATGTACTCCAAAACGGACTGACTCTGATGGGATTCAATCCCTCTACCTGTACATAGACTATAGAAGTGTGGTGTCTGGATTTATCATTTTGCTGGTGTGCTGGTTCCTCAAGCACTCCCTGTTTCCAAATTTCTCTGTCTCTATCAAGGCACTAAAGGGCCGATTCAACACCATGCGATATATATATATATATATATATATATATATATATATATTTTTATGATGAGGATTAAGTACTTCTGCATGTGCTAATTTAGCACTGCAGTCGAATCCATTTTGTGTGTGCGAAACCTATTTTTGCATGGATGCGATAGTGCACTTACATGCGAAAAAGTTGTAGCATCCGCATGCAGAATCAGCAAGAAATGAAAACAGGTAGATCTGTATGAAAATAAACATGAATGGATGCCTATGGATGCCTGTCTGCTTATGCTAGAAAGCATGTATCTGTATGCACAGATACATGCATAGATCCTTATGGATGTCCAATAAGAAACATGCTTTCTCCCCTAAGCAGATAAGCATCTATTTATCTATAAGTTATTTACTGCTTTTAGGTTTTATTATTATGTTATCTTTATTTGGTTTTATTGTGATATATGTGTTATTTATGTCAATTCAAATGTGTATTTCCTTTTACCCCCTTTTTTAATGATTTAATTCACATTCGAAACACTTGCTATGTTTTAGGAGACAAAACCACCATGGTGAATGGTGGTTCTCTCTCCTAAAAAGTAGAGCACTTTTTCTCCTGGTGCTGAATCAACTCCCTTATATACAAAATAAATAAAATATAAGCATAAATATAACTCTATATTTACACACAAAAATAGGTAGTTGCAGATGTGCGTTTTGCATGTAAGCATGCGTTTAGGTATGTAATGTCCTTGCTTGCAATATGTGCTGAGCCTAAGCACATTGAGTTGTCACTTTGAAGGTTGTTTGCTCCTTAGCTACTCACCTATGGGCAGGCTGATTCATTACTAACGCCAGATGAGCGCCTGTACAGCGGTGCTAAGAGCGACCGCTAGTGGTCGCTCTGATCGGCCGTGAGTCGCTATTACAGAGCGCCTCAGTCGCTGGCCGGCATTGATGAATTTGATGTGTGAGTCGCTCTAACACCAGTACAGCTCTATATGGGAGCGAACAGTAGAGGCTGGTCAGTGTGAGCGACTTAAACCATATTCATCAAAAAACAGCCTCACACAGCGCCGGCGCTCAAAATTGTGTCGCTGTAACCCAGAGCGCCAGAAGCTGTGTGATTAAAGTCCGTTTTTGAATATCCACTAGTAACAAAGCAAAAACATATGGAATTATATCGTTATTACATTGTGAAATTAACACTTTAATACCAGACCTGTAATGACAATTCTGCATAAAAAAATAAAAAATAAAAAAAGTTTTCTAAAATTACTTTTAATAGGCCAGGAGAGGTCACACAATTATTTGATAAAAACACTGAGCCGTCTGTGATGATGAATCAGATGCTACATGGCGCTGTTAAAGTCGCTCTACAGAATGATAAATGTGGTATTGCGTACAGTGCCCAGCATTCACCAGAAGCTGCCTGCCGCTTACAAGCCAATACCTGCCGCTATCCCTTCATGAATAAACCCCTAGGTAATCTGAGAGTGGTAGCACAGCAGACATGTGAAAGAGTCTATTTTCGCATGCAAAAAGGCCACTCTCGCCAGATGATTGGTGAAGAGCATTTTCCTTTACGCTTTTTACTTTCACATGTGAAAAAAATTTTGCATGCAAGATGGATTTGCCCGAACACATGAGCATATGTGCACTTGATTTTCAAAAAAAAAAAAAAAAACTAAGGAAAAAATTGTGCTCAATCGCAACACTGAAAAATAAATGCAACTACTTTTGCTACTTTTGCAAAAAGCGGGGCAGAAATCCAAATTCGCAAAGTGCTGAATCAACTCTTTGGGCCCATTTTTCACACATAGCAGTTTGCGTCACGTTAGAGTAAAAATACTCCAACCTAGAAAATGCAGCCTATTAAAATAAATGGGCACGTTCATCTCAGTTCGCCACAGTTTACAAAGTGCTGCATGCAGCAATTTGCCTGAAGCGCAACAATGGGCAGCGCATGTAAAGTGCATGTATTGACCGCCAGACCACACACTCTAAACAAGCATCCATATGTAAGAGAGAATAGATGTGTAAATATTGCATAGTCTAGTCACAAGTCTTGGGACCCTCTACACGTCATCATCAAAAAAATGTACCTAGTAAACTTGGATCTCCAGTACATATTGGAGCATACAGACATAGCAAGCTCATATGTCAGAATGCTATTTATAGACTTTTTTCCTAATCCTTAACATCCTGTATTAAAAGCTGTTCCGACATTGGGGTATTATGCAACATCTGTGATTGGCACAGATGGCAACGTACGGCTTGGAGGAAGTAAGGATTGGAAGGCCTAGTGTTCAGGAGAGTTTTTGGTCACAATTTGCACAGGCAAAACAGGTAAGCTGCATAGTAGGTGAAGTATCTGGCTTCAGACCCACCTCCCCTTCTATTTAGCTTTGTACCACTATTCATGTTGGGATTAGTCAATCTCATCAGCCCTTATGTTTATGCTGTGTGTTTTCTTTATTTTAGATGTATGCATATCCCAGGCATGTTTACATTCACTTACTGTTGAATTTGTCAATTACCTCTGCTGGAAGTTTGTTCCAAGCATCTACTAATCTTTCTGTAAAATGCAATTTTCTACTATTGGCCCTCCTTCCAGCTAGCTTCAGGTTGTTATATCATTAAGTTTCTTCTTAAAACTACTTCCCTCCTGGCCTCCTGGATCTTATTCAATCCTTTCACAAGTTCTCAATCATGTCCCCTCTTTCCTCCAGACTGTACAAGTTTTTTAAGTCTCTCCTAATAATTTGAAATCTGATGGGGAGATCTCAGACAATTCCTATGTTATGCTATGAAATTTTAAAAGTAAGCAGTGATCCACATACATCAGTCATAGTGTCACAAATGTGCACAATTTTACTAAAACAGTGGTCAGATGATGCGGCCTCCAAGAAGAGCATGATCACACTGCCCTTCACTGGGAAGTTACTCTTCGGTAAATCTTTGGACACACTAAGCAGTCCCAAAAAGATGGTCAGAGAAACCCTTTTTGCAGGACAGCACAGGTAACACTGGCCAGACCTAGTTGGGATTCAATACCAAAAGTGCCCTGGCTTAGCAAGTATAAGACCAGCCATAACTGCCCAGGCATGAGGAGATACCTCCACTGGTATTGTTTTCCACTGGTATTGTTCTGCATGGAACAGTGACTCATCTTAAATCCCATGGAGTTATTCGACTAGTCTCTAGCTCACAAAGGGTCTCTGGCTTATATTGAAATATTTTTGTGGTTTCTAACAAGGAAGGATATTTTTGTTCTTCCCAAGATCTAAAGAAACTCAATGCCTTCATGTGAAAACTGGACATCCATTATGTTGGTGGTAGTGTCTCTAGACCTGGCCTCCATGGACATCCAGGACAAAAACCTCCACGTTTAGATTTTTCCACCACATAAGAGGTCCTCAGATTTATGGTTGGAGATTTTTTTTAATTCAATTCACAGAGCTACTCTTATGCTTGGCCATTGCCCCAAGATTCTTGCAGCGGATATGGCGGTTCTTCATTAGAAATCCATTTAAATTTCCGATCTCCTGGTATGTGAACCATCTATTCAGGAGGTGTAAAGGTATCTCACAGAAGTGATAATCACACTGGAATCTTTTGTCTGGATCATAAATCTAGGAAAAGTGCAACTGACACCGTTTTTCGAACACAGAAGTGGCACGGGTCTTTCTTCCTGAAGACAAACAAGAACAGCTTAACCTCATAACGTCACCAAAGTCATCTCTCTTCTTGTTCCCACCTTCAGACATAGACTGATATATTTGATGATTTCAATAATGGATGTAGTTCCCTCTGAACATTTCAACTTGAGGCTTTTGCAGCCGGTGGCCCTGTTTGCCTCAGACAAGTCTCAGGATTCCTTGGTGGGCTCACTGATCTGCATCCAAACGGACAATGCCGCAGCTTATTAAAACCACCAGGGTGGCACATGGAGCAGAACAGCCGTGACAGAAGTCTGCAGTGTCCTGCAGTGGGCGGAACAAAATGTTCCTTTAATCTCGCCAGTTCACATCTCAAGGGACGGTAATAATCAGGCAGATTTCCACAGCTGAGAGGAGATCAGACTGGGAAATAGTTTTCAGCAGGATTTTTTGCATCTTAGGCACTCCCAACTGGCCAAAAAGGCCATGCTACCCTGACCTAATACTTCTCAGGGCAGAGTCAACCTTTCGCTTACCTGACTGGGCACACCTAGTTATCTAAGTTCAAGTTCACCGGTTTACCTAAGGTTATGCACACTGGCTTTAATAGCATGGCTGTTGAGACTGTAGTCTTCAGTGAAAAGGGGCTTTTAGAGGCAGCAAACCATACCCTCTTCAGCATTAGGAAGGCTTCGTCATCCAAGGCCTGTTTTTTTCTGGTGGCCCTTTTTTCAATTGTGCAAGGCCAAAGTTCAATTTGTTGAAATTTCTTTAATGCAGTTTTGAGTCCAGCCTTACTCTCAGCTCTGTTAAAGACCAAGTAACAGCTTTTATCAGTGCCCATTGATGAAGACATTAATGATGAGGGTGTACCCCTTTCAGGGCAACAGTTTCTCAGTGGGACCTTAACATGGTTCCATTTGGCCGTGGCCAGGAGTCTTCTTTAGAGCCCTTGGTGGAGGCCCCACTTTCCATCCTTTCTCAGAAGATGGCTTTTCTGGTAGCAATAATGTAGGTTCGTGGGATATTAGAGTTGGCAGCACTATCTGCAGAACCCCCATTTTTTACCCTATACAAAGAAAAGGCAGTATTCCTGTCTGCACATTGAAGGTAATAATAACCTAATTCTTCTCAGCCCCCTTCTCAGCCCCGTGGAGTAGAAACTGCACTCTGCACCCTCAAAACCTTCAAAGGCGCCCTTAAAACTCACTTATTCAGACAAGCATATAATCTGGCCTAACCAATCTTCTAAAGGGCGCATGCCACAAAGCTCAATACTGACTGTTTGTGATCCTTCCCCCTCGTCTTCACCCCTCTTCCTTTAGACTGTAAGCTAGCAAGGGCAGGGCTCTCTCCCCTATTGTATCTTGTACTCAGAATATCCATTGTCAACTCTATAAAACTGCATTTGAAATAGTATATGTACCGTATGTTTCTACCCTGTCTGTAATTACTACTTTGTAAAGCGCTACGGAAGATGATGGCGCTATATAAATAAACAATAATAATAATAATAATAATAATAATAATCTTTATTTTTAGAGGCAATGAGAGGTTCAGAATAATTTCCCTCATTCAGCTTACAATCAAGTGAAAAAAAAGTTTTTTAAAAAAAAAATTCAAATCCTCCCTGGGGAAGTGTTATGGGCTAGGTATAAATAAATTTTAAGGAGATAATTCAAATACAGTATTGTTGAGTTCCCATAGGCTGCATTATTTCCAAAACTTTTAAAATACAATATCTCACCCATTAGATATAATCTCCACCCACCTCAGAATTTTAGGGGATTTCCATTTTTAAATAAAACATTTTTTTATTTTATTGTGTACAGAGTGAGGGAAACCGCCCCTTAAACAACTTAAACAAAAAAAAAAAAATATATATATATATATATATATATATATGTAAATGACTGGTGTATAAAAAGTGATTTCTGTAAGGATTGACAAAGTCAGGGCTGTCTATTGTAGCTCGAGGCCAGTGCTTCCTGGGTTCTACCCCCTGCTATTTGTAATTTTTCCCTATTTCTTCTGTGTTGTCTTTCTAATGTTCTCTGCCCTCTCGCATTTATCTGTTATCCCCTTCTCCTATTCCTATGAAGGTTTAAGCTTCCCTTTCCTTTCTCATTCCCCAAGTCTCAGACCTCCTGAGGACTGCTTGAAACCTCTGCAACCCCCATAACCATTTGCCTGATTGAAAAAGTGTACTGGTTACTGGCCCATCGGGTACTGGGCCTCCCATGACCTGGGGGATGTCTAGTTTCCTCTTTGGTGGAAGAGGTGGGTTGTCTTTGTGTCTCTGCTCCCAGCCTGTGACTCTGTCTGCTTGTTCCCAGCCTGTGACTCTGCCTGCCTATGCTCACCTGTGCCCAGCCCGTGACTCTGAATACCCAAGCCTGTGCCTTTTCTTTCAGCCCAATGAAGTACAGACCTATTTCCTGTTAGCAACTCAGCTTTGGTCCATGTTTTTCAGTCTTACTGCACCGATCCCCCCCAAAAAATAGCCTCTTAGCAGAGGGCTGTCTCTTTTTTCTTTTGTCCCAAAGTACATTGTGTGAATTAGTAAAACTATATAACCCTAAGTTTTGCCATACAATCACTTGCATGTATATAACGTTAAATATATATAAAGTAGTGGTAAGCTATGGTAAAATGGGGTAGGCGCAAATATAAACATACAAAGATGGTAAAGCAGGCCAAATGTTTGGTTTGATCTGTCGTCCATATTTTTGCCACAAGAGGGAGTGCCTTGATAACTCTTTGAATATCTTGTGGCTGTATGTTCATTTTTCAGTAGACAAACCCTAGGAATGTGAGCTTTGCTTCCACTTTTCTTGTAAAACACATTGTTAATGGTAACATATCCTCCAAAAACTACAACTGTTTTTTTATATTATTATGAAACAAAATATATCTGATATTTACTAAATTGGACCATCATCTCTGTTGAGTAAAGTCAAACTTTGTTTTAGATTCTCACATGCGTCTTTATGAGAAAGAAAAACACAGAATACACACAACTGGCTTATTTTACTGCTTGCAGATCCGAATACAAAATTGGGAAAAAACTATTTGAACATTATAGTCGAACATGAGCTGGATAATGGTAAAATAAAGCAATATTGTCATTAATATATTTTCAACTTATTTTCTTTAATCATATTTTAAATGGAAGGTATATATTGATGTCATAAATACATGTTTAGAACCATTAATTAGCAAACAACTATTTACTTCAGAGGGCCTCTATTCTGCTTTCTTTGCAAATCTCAGGGAATGTTTTTTGATTAGACATCATTACAGCCTGCTAGAGCCAGCTAGAGCTACTCTCAAACTGACAACTTTGGAGTTTTTCAAATGATTTTGAGAGCATCAGCAATTTTGGAGAAGCTAAGTTTGGAGAGCTCAACAAACAATAAAATGAAAAGAAATATTCTAATTTTTTTTGCACCTGCATCTCTCTTCAACCGGTTGGATATTGAGATAAAGCAGGTCAAGGTAAAGATTGTATTTATTTATTTTATTTATTTATAACTTATTATTATAATTAGGGATGAGTGAACTTTTGAAAAATTCGATTCGGCTGATTCGCCGAATTTTCCGTCAAAATTCGTTCCAGGCCAGATTTATTTGCGATGAATCGCTATTAAAAACGGCTATTTCTGAGCTTTCTAGAGCCTCAATAGGGTTGTAAACCATTCTGCCTTGCTGTAACATGCATAGGATACGTGCTGGGTTAGTGAAATAATGCTGTAAATAATTATGACATGCAGATCAGAGGCATCGCTATTAGAATCGCAGAGCGGCACAATTGCAGAGAGTTGAGGTGGCATCACTATGAGGGGCCCCTATATTGCCTGAAAAACACACCCTGGAGCTAGCAGCAGCAGGAGCCCAAATATTGGCTGAAAGACATCCTGGAATTGGCAGCAGGAGCAGCAGGAGCCCAAAAATTGGCTGAATAACACCCTGGAGTTGCAAGCAGCAGCAACAGGAGCCCAAACATAGCTTGAAAGAGACACTGGAGTTGGCAGCAGGAGCCCAAAAATTGTCTGAATGACACCCTGGAGTTGCAAGCAGCAGCAGCAGGAGCCCAAGCCTAGCTTGAAAGACACACTGGAGTTGGCAGCAGGAGCCCAAAAATTGGCTGAATGACACCCTGGAGTTGCAAGCAACAGCAGCAGGAGCCCAAACATAGCTTGAAAGAGACACTGGAGTTGGCAGCAGGAGCCCAAAAATTGGCTGAATGACACCCTGGAGTTGCAAGCAACAGCAGCAGGAGCCCAAACATAGCTTGAAAGAGACACTGGAGTTGGCAGCAGGAGCCCAAAAATTGGCTGAATGACACCCTGGAGTTGCAAGCAGCAGGAGCCCAAACTTATCTTGAAAGACATACTGGAGTTGGCAGCAGGAGCCCAAAAATTGGCAGAATGACACCCTGGAGTTGCAAGCAGCAGCAGCTGCAGCCCAAACATAGCTTGAAAGAGACACTGGAGTTGGCAGCAGGAGCCCAAAAATTGGCTGAATGACACCCTGGAGTTGCAAGCAGCAGCAGCAGCAGCTTAAACGTAGCTTGAAAGATACACTGGAGTTGGCAGCAGGAGCCCAAAAATTGGCTGAATGACACCCTGGAGTCGCAAGCAGCAGCAGCAGGAGCCCAAACATAGCTTGAAAGAGACACTGGAGTTGGCAGCAGGAGCCCAAAAATTGGCTGAATGACATCCTGGAGTCGCAAGCAGCAGCAGTAGCAGCAGCCCAAACATAGATTGAAAGAGACACTGGAGTTGGCAGCAGGAGCCCAAAAATTGGCTGAATGACACCCTGGAGTTGCAAGCAGCAGCAGCAGCCCAAACCTAGCTTGAAAGACACACTGGAGTTGGCAACAGGAGCCCAAAAATTGGCTGAATGACACCCTGGAGTTGCAAGCAACAGCAGCAGGAGCCCAAACATAGCTTGAAAGAGACACTGGAGTTGGCAGCAGGAGCCCAAAAATTGGCTGAATGACACCCTGGAGTTGCAAGCAGCAGGAGCCCAAACATATCTTGAAAGACACACTGGAGTTGGCAGCAGGAGCCCAAAAATTGGCAGAATGACACCCTGGAGTTGCAAGCAGCAGCAGCTGCAGCCCAAACATAGCTTGAAAGAGACACTGGAGTTGGCAGCAGGAGCCCAAAAATTGGCTGAATGACACCCTGGAGTTGCAAGCAGCAGCAGCAGCAGCTTAAACGTAGCTTGAAAGATACACTGGAGTTGGCAGCAGGAGCCCAAAAATTGGCTGAATGACACCCTGGAGTCGCAAGCAGCAGCAGCAGGAGCCCAAACATAGCTTGAAAGAGACACTGGAGTTGGCAGCAGGAGCCCAAAAATTGGCTGAATGACATCCTGGAGTCGCAAGCAGCAGCAGTAGCAGCAGCCCAAACATAGATTGAAAGAGACACTGGAGTTGGCAGCAGGAGCCCAAAAATTGGCTGAATGACACCCTGGAGTTGCAAGCAGCAGCAGCCCAAACCTAGCTTGAAAGACACACTGGAGTTGGCAGCAGGAGCCCAAAAATTGGCAGAATGACACCCTGGAGTTGCAAGCAGCAGCAGGAGCACAAACATAGCTTGAAAGAGACACTGGAGTTGGTAGCAGGAGCCCAAAAATTGGCTGAATGACACCCTAGAGTTGCAAGCAGCACCAGCAGGAGCCCAAACATAGCTTGAAAGAGACACTGGAGTTGGCAGCAGGAGCCCAAAAATTGGCTGAATTACACCCTGGAGTTGCAAGCAGCAGGAGCCCAAAAATTGGCTGAATGACACCCTGGAGTTGCAAGCAGCAACAGCAGCAGCAGCCCAAACATAGCTTGAAAGAGACACTGGAGTTGGCAGCAGGAGTTCAAAAATTGGCTTAATGACACCCTGGAGTTGCAAGCAGCAGCAGCAGCAGCCCAAACCTAGCTTGAAAGACACACTGGAGTTGGCAGCAGGAGCCCAAAAATTGGCTGAATGACACCCTGGAGTTGCAAGCAGCAGCAGCAGCCCAAACATAGCTTGAAAGAGACACTGGAGTTGGCAGCAGGAGCCCAAAAATTGGCTGAATGACACCCTGGAGTTGCAAGCAGCAGCAGGAGCCCAAACATAGCTTGAAAGAGACACTGGAGTTGGCAGCAGGAGCCCAAAAATTGGCTGAATGACACCCTGGAGTTGCAAGCAGCAGGAGTCCAAACATAGCTTGAAAGACACACTGGAGTTGGCAGCAGGAGCCCAAAATTGGCTGAATGACACCCTGGAGTTGCAAGCAGCAGCAGCAGCAGCCCAAACATAGCTTGAAAGAGACACTGGAGTTGGCAGCAGAAGCCCAAAAATTGGCTGAATGACACCCTGGAGTTGCAAGCAGCAGGAGTCCAAACATAGCTCGAAAGACACACTGGAATTGGCAGCAGGAGCCAAAGAAATGGCTGAATGACACCCTGGAGTTGCAAGCAGCAGCAGCAGGAGTCAGAACATAGCTTGAAAGAGACACTGGAGTTGGCAGCAGGAGCCCAAAAATTGGTTGAATGACACCCTGGAGTTGCAAGCAGCAGGAGTCCAAACATAGCTTGAACGACACACTGGAGTTGGCAGCAGGAGCCCAAAATTGGCTGAATGACACCCTGGAGTTGCAAGCAGCAGCAGCCCAAACATAGCTTGAAAGGGACACTGGAGTTGGCAGCAGGAGCCCAATAATTGGCTGAATGACACCCTGGAGTTGCAAGCAGCAGGAGTCCAAACATAGCTTGAAAGACACACTGGAATTGGCAGCAGGAGCCTAAGAAATGGCTGAATGACACCCTGGAGTTGCAAGCAGCAGCAGCAGGAGTCAAAACATAGCTTGAAAGAGACAATGGAGTTGACAGCAGGAGCCCAAAAATTGGCTGAATGACACCCTGGAGTTGCAAGCAGCAGGAGTCCAAACATAGCTTGAAAGACACACTGGAATTGGCAGCAGGAGCCAAAGAAATGGCTGAATGACACCCTGGAGTTGCAAGCAGCAGCAGCAGGAGTCAAAACATAGCTTGAAAGAGACACTGGAGTTGGCAGCAGGAGCCCAAAAATTGGCTGAATGACACCCTGGAGTTGCAAGCAGCAACAGCAGCAGCAGCCCAAACATAGCTTGAAAGAGACACTGGAGTTGGCAGCAGGAGCCCAAAACTTGGCTGAATGACACCCTGGAGTTGCAAGCAGCAGGAGCCCAAACATAGCTTGAAAGAGACACTGGAGTTGCCAGCAGGAGCCCAAAAATTGGCTGAATGACACCCTGGAGTTGCAAGCAGCAACAGCAGCAGCAGCCCAAACATAGCTTGAAAGAGACACTGGAGTTGGCAGCAGGAGTTCAAAAATTGGCTGAATGACACCCTGGAGTTGCAAGCAGCAGCAGCAGCAGCCCAAACATAGCTTGAAAGACACACTGGAGTTGGCAGCAGGAGCCCAAAAATTGGCAGAATGACACCCTGGAGTCGCAAGCAGCAAGAGCCCAAACATAGCTTAAAAGAGACACTGGAGTTGGCAGCAGGAGCCCAAAAATTGGCTGAATGACACCCTGGAGTTGCAAGCAGCAGCAGCCCAAACATAGCTTGAAAGAGACACTGGAGTTGCCAGCAGGAGCCCAAAAATTGGCTGAATGACACCCTGGAGTTGCAAGAAGCAGCAGCAGGAGCCCAAACACAGCTTGAAAGAGACACTGGAGTTGGCAGCAGGAGCCCAAAAATTGGCTGAATGACACCCTGGAGTTGCAAGCAGCAGGAGTCCAAACATAGCTTGAAAGACACACTGGAGTTGGCAGCAGGAACCCAAAAATTGGCTGAATGACACCCTGGAGTTGCAAGAAGCAGCAGCAGCCCAAACATAGCTTGAAAGAGACACTGGAGTTGGCAGCAGTAGCCCAAAAATTGGCTGAATGACACCCTGGAGTTGCAAGTAACAGCAGCAGCAGCCCAAACATAGCTTGAAAGAGACACTGGAGTTTGCAGCAGGAGCCCAAAAATTGGCTGAATGACACCCTGGAGTTGCAAGCAGCAGGAGTCCAAACATAGCTTGAAAGACACACTGGAGTTAGCAGCAGGAGCCAAAGAATTGGCTGAATGACACCCTGGAGTTGCAAGCAGCAGCAGCAGGAGCCCAAACATAGCTTGAAAGACACATTGGAGTTGGCAGCAGGAGCCCAAACATTGGCTGAATGACACCCTGGAGTTGCAAGCAGCAGCAACAGGAGCTTAAACATAGCTTGAAAGATACACTGGAGTTGGCAGCAGGAGCCCAAAAATTGGCTGAATGACACCCTGGAGTTGCAAGCAGCAGCCCAAACCTAGCATGAAAGACACTGGAGTTGGCAGCAGGAGCCCAAAAATTGTCTGAATGACACCCTGGAGTTGCAAGCAGCAGCAGCAGCAGGAGCCCAAACATATCTTAAAAGAGACACTGGAGTTGGTAGCAGGAGCCTAAAAATTGTCTGAATGACACCCTGGAGTCGCAAGCAGCAGCAGCCCAAACATAGCTTGAAAGACACACTGGAGTCGGCAGCAGGAGCCCAAAAATTGGCTGAATGACACCCTGGAGTTGCAAGCAGCAGCAGCAGGAGCCCAAACGTAGCTTGAAAGATACGCTGGAGTTGGCAGCAGGAACCCAAAAATTGGCCTAAAGACACACTGCAATTGGCAGCAGCAGCAGCAGGAGGCCAAAATTTGGCTGAAAGGCACACCCTGAAGTTAGCAGGAGCCCAAAAATTGGCCTAAAAACATAAATACGTTTTGCACTATTTGGAAAGTGTAAAATGTGGCACCATGCTGAATCTAGTCGCATGCATCAGCCATTGGTGGGTGGAAATCCTGGCTGATCCTACCCTGATTCATTTTGACAAAGGTAAGTCTCTCCACATTTTTAGTTGACAGACGCGTTCTCCTCGCCGTAACTATGGCCCCCGCCGCACTAAACACCCGCTCAGATGGCACACTACTTGCCGGGCAGGACAGCTTTTCCAGGGCAAACTCAGCTAGCTGCGGCCACAAGTCAAGTTTGGCTGCCCAGAAGTCCAGCGGATCCTCAAGGCATGTTGGCATGGTCATGTCAAGGTATGACATGACCTGCTGGTTAAGGTCCTGCTCCAGGTCTTCCTGCTGCTCATGAGTAGACTCACTATGCGGGTGTAGAAAGCTACTCATTAGCGACTGAAGACTGAGGCTGCTGCTGATGGAGCTGCTGCTGCTGCTGCTGCTCCTGCCAACCCCCCCCCAGCAGCCATGGCAGTGGAAGGTGAGCGCAGAGGTCCCCCCGAGTCAGACCTGCGAGAGTATGGACCATGGCGCAGATAGGCATCGGCCAACTGACTACGTAGAATGTCTTTGTAGTAGTTCAGTTTGTCCTCCCTCTCGGCGGGTTTAAAAAATGCCCTCATTTTGTGCCGGAAGCGAGGGTCCAATAAGGTGGAGAGCCAGAAGTCATCCCGCTGACAAATAGAAACAATTCTGGGGTCACTACGCAAGCACATGAGCATGCTTCCTGCCATTTGCGCAAGGGACTCGGAGGGACTACCTGTCTCCATCTCCACTACTTATTGCCACGGTGTGTCTGGGTCCTCTGTCTCACCTTCCTCACAACCCTCTAGCTCCTCTGGCTGCTCCTGCTCTTCCTCTCCTGTCCGCTGACTAGATAAACCAGCCATTTCGCCAAGCCTAAACTATGCACTGTGCCACTTCTCCTCCTCTTCCTCCTCCTCCTCCAGCTCAGCTCCAACGGGGTTCATGTGGCCGTAAGATGTAGACGCCATGTCTCCAGTGCCCTGACCAGCCATGGTTTCCAACATGTGCTGTAGTACATGAAGCAGTGGAATCACGTCATTCATCCCGTAATCCTGGCGACTCACAAAAAAAGTGGCTTCCTCAAAGGGCCTGAGTAAACGGCAGGTGTCACGTATGAGCTGCCACTGGTTGACATTGAAGTTATTATTATTATTATTATTATTTTTTATTTATATAGCGCCATCATCTTCCGTAGCGCTTTACAAAGTAGTAATTACAGACAGGGTAGAAACATACGATACATATACCATTTCAAATGCAGACAGGGGAGTCCCCCTATCCGCTTGGATCATCAAGAAATCCGTGATGGCTTTTCTCTGTTCGTATAGTCTGTCCAACATATGCAGGGTGGAATTCCAACTGGTAGAAACATCGCAAATCAGACTATGTTGGGGGCTACCGTTCTGACGCTGTAGCTCAAGAAGGGTGTGCTTGGCGGTGTATGAGTGGCTGAAGTGCATGCAAAGTTTCCTTGAAGTTGTTAGGATGTCTTGCAGATGGGGGGAAGACTTCAGAAACTGCTTCACAACCAGATTGAAGACATGAGCCATGCAGGGCGCATGGGTCAGCCTTCCTTGTCGCAGCGCAGACAAAATGTTCTTCCCATTGTCGGTAACCATGGTTCCCATTTTCAGTTTTCTTGGAGTAAGCCATGTTTGGATTTCTTGATGAATACATTTAAGCAGTTCCTCCCCTGTGTGACAAGACAAACCATGTGAAGCACAGCGTGACACCTCTGTGCCCTGCACACATGGTAGGCTGGAGGGGCACTGAGACTTGAGCCTACAGAGGAGGGTGAGGAGATGGCGGAGGATGAGGAGGCCGAGTCGCATGGTGTCACAGGCACAATGGCCAGGGAGCGCGGAGGTCAGAGCGGCGTGACCTGTCCAAGTTGCTGCTGCTGCTGCAAAGGGACCACATTCACCCAGTGGGCCGTAAATGACATGTACTGTCCCTGACCGTAGTTACAGCTCCAGACGTCGGCGCTGCCATGCACTCTTCTACACACCGACAGGCTCAAGGACTGGCCCACCTTTTGTTCAACAAAAGTGTGCAGCGCTGGTACTGCCTTCTTGGCAAAGAAATGACAGCTTGGGACTCTGCACCTCGGCTCAGCACAAGCCATCAGTTCTCTGAAAGGTGCAGAGTTCACCACCTGAAAAGGGAGAGACTGCAGCACCAGCAACTTGGACAGGAGCACATTCAGCTTCTACGCCGTAGGATGAGTGGGCGCATACTGCTGTCTCTTGGACATGGCTTTGCTGATGGATTGCTGGCGGGATGCATGACTTGGAGGAGGAGGAGCAGGAGCATCTGGAGCGACAGAGGATGGGTATGACGCACAGCTGCCTTCGGCTGAGGTGCTGGAGCCTTGGCTGGCAGAAATTGGGAGCGGCGTGCCACTTGGTGAGGAAGCAGCCTGGACCACCTCTTCGGAGCCTCGGTTCTCCCAGGCCGCTTTATGGTGACGCATCATATGCTGGCCACGCTTCACCTTCTGCCTACATATCTTGCATGTGGCCATGTTACCCTTCTGCAGATGCTTGAGGAAAAACTGCCACACTGCCGAGTAGCTACTTTTCCCATCAACAGCCCGCACTGATTCACTGCTACTGTTGCCAACTCCAGGAATCCCCGCCTTCACTACCTCCCGATAAGGTAGCCTGCCGCGCAGCAGGTGCTCTACCCCGGCCCCGGCCCCGTTTGGCTCCAGGCTTTACAATTCTGCCCCCATGCTGACTGCCAACCATGCTGCTAACACCTTGCTGCCTCAGCTGCTGACTCCGGGGCAACCTACGCCCCTCTTCTCCTGATGATGAGGATGAACCCCCTTCTGCACCCGGCTCCCAAGGGCTATCGGCTTCATCATCATCATCACCGAGTTGTGGCTGCACGTCACTGATGTTCTCGGTTTCCTCAACAGTGTCTGGCGCAGGAGCCGGAACGCTCGCAACAACACCCACGCCACTCTCCACATCACTATTTGTCTGCCTAGCTAAAGAAGCCACCTCCATTTCTTGACTGGGCAGTAGCTGCTGACTGTCCTCTATCTGATCGTCCTCCTCACTAAAGAGTGGAGCTGAACCCAAAGCATAGGATACGTCGCTGGGGGTGGGAACGGCGTAGGACAGAGGCAATGGGAAGACAGGGACTGCTCTCGGGCCATGCCAACTCAGGGTTGTGTCAGAGGAACCTACCGACCCTAGACTGGGGGTGTCAGATGTAACTTGTGATGATGTGGATGACCGCGTTAACCAATCTACCACGGCAGATGCGTTACTGGTTGAGACACGACCGCTAGCAGATACTGGCAGATCAGGTCTCTCACCGGGACTCCTGCTGCCACTCGCCCCTAGTCTGCTGCAACCTCTGCCTGCAGAATCTTGGCCTCTGCCACTCCTCTTTGAACATCCTGGCACTTGTCTGCCTGACATTTTTATGTATTTGAAATGCGCAATAGGCACTTAAAAAATGTGTTTACTTTAAAAAGCAGAAGCTAAATAAAGTGAGATACTGCTTCTCTGCACCAGATACTATGAAAATGGGCAATGTGGGATACCCTGCGGGTTGGTGTTTTTACAAGATGCAAAAAATCAATTCAAAATGCAATATATTAATAAAACAGAGCCTGTAGAAGCTGCTTTAGTATCACAGATAGGGTGAAATGTGCCGGTTTGGGATACCCTGCGGCCTGGTGTTTTTACAGGACGCAAAAAACCAATTCAAAATGCAATATATTAATAAAACAGAGCCTGTAGAAGCTGCTTTAGTATAACAGATAGGGTGAAATGTGCTTCTTTGGGATACCCTGCGGCCTGGTGTTTTTACAGGATGCAAAAAAACAATTCAAAATCCAATATATTAATAAAACCGAGCCTGTAGAAGCTGATTTAGTATAACAGATAGGGTGAAATGTGCCGGTTTGGGATACCCTGCGGCCTGGTGTTTTTACAGGACGCAAAAAAAAATTCAAAATGCAATATATTAATAAAACAGAGCCTGTAGAAGCTGCTTTAGTATAACAGATAGGGTGAAATGTGCCGGTTTGGGATACCCTGCGGCCTGGTGTTTTTAAAGGATGCACAAAACCAATTCAAAATGCAATATATTAATAAAACAAAGCCTTTAGAAGCTGATTTAGTATAACAGATAGGGTGAAATGTGCTGGTTTGGGATGCCCATGTGGCCTGCTGTTTTTACAGGACTCACAAAACCAATTCAAAATGCAATATATTAATAAAACAGAGCCTTTAGAAGCTGATTTAGTATAACAGATAGGGTGAAATGTGCTGGTTTGGGATGCCCATGTGGCCTGGTGTTTTTACAGGACGCAGAAAACTAATTCAAAATGCAATATATTATTAAAACAGAGGCTGAAGAAGCTGATTTAGTATAAAATATAGGGTGAAATGTGCTGGTTTGGGATGCCCATGTGGCCTGGTGTTTTCACAGGACGCACAAAATCAATTCAAAATTCAATATATTAATAAAACAGAGCCTTTAGAAGCTGATTTAGTGTAACAGATAGGGTGAAATGTGCTGGTTTGGGATGCCCATGTGGCCTGGTGCTTTTCCAGGATGCACAAAACCAATTCAAAATGCAATATATTAATAAAACAGAGCCTGTAGAAGCTGATTTAGTATAACAGATAGGGTGAAATGTGCCGGTTTGGGATACCCTGCGGCCTGGTGTTTTTACAGGGCGCAAAAAAAAAATTCAAAATGCAATATATTAATAAAACAGAGCCTGTAGAAGCTGCTTTAGTATAACAGATAGGGTGAAATGTGCCGGTTTGGGATACCCTGCGGCCTGGTGTTTTTAAAGGACGCACAAAACCAATTCAAAATGTAATATATTAATAAAACAAAGCCTTTAGAAGCTGATTTAGTATGACAGATAGGGTGAAATGTGCTGGTTTGGGATGCCCATGTGGCCTGGTGTTTTTACAGGACGCAGAAAACTAATTCAAAATGCAATATATTAATAAAACAGAGCCTGTAGAAGCTGATTTAGTATAAAATATAGGGTGAAATGTGCTGGTTTGGGATGCCCATGTGGCCTGGTGTTTTCACAGGATGCACAAAATCAATTCAAAATTCAATATATTAATAAAACAGAGCCTTTAGAAGCTGATTTAGTATAACAGATAGGGTGAAATGTGCTGGTTTGGGATGCCCATGTGGCCTGGTGCTTTTACAGGATGCACAAAACCAATTCAAAATGCAATATATTAATAAAACAGAGCCCTTAGAAGCTGATTTAGTATATCAGATAGGGTGAAATGTGCTGGTTTGAGATGCCCATGTGGCCTGGTGTTTTTACAGGATGCACAAAACCAATTCAAAATGCAATATATTAATAAAACAGAGCCTTTAGAAGCTGATTTAGTGTAACAGATAGGGTGAAATGTGCTGGTTTGGGATGCCCATGTGGCCTGGTGCTTTTACAGAATGCACAAAACCAATTCAAAATGCAATATATTAATAAAATAGAGCCTGTAGAAGCTGATTTAGTATAACAGATAGGGTGAAATGTGCCTGTTTGGGATACCCTGCGGCCTGGTGTTTTTACAGGACGCAAAAAAACAATTCAAAATGCAATATATTAATAAAACAGAGCCTGTAGAAGCTGCTTTAGTATAACAGATAGGGTGAAATGTGCCGGTTTGGGATACCCTGCGGCCTGGTGTTTTTACAGGACGCACAAAACCAATTCAAAATGCAATATTTTAATAAAACAGAGCCTGTAGAAGCTGCTTTAGTATAACAGATAGGGCGAAATGTGCCGGTTTGGGATACCCTGCGGCCTGGTGTTTTTACAGGACGCACAAAACCAATTCAAAATGCAATATTTTAATAAAACAGAGCCTTTAGAAGCTGCTTTAGTATAACAGATAGGGCGAAATGTGCCGGTTTGGAATACCCTGCGGCCTGGTGTTTTTACAGGATGCAAAAAAACAATTCAAAATGCAATATATTATTAAAACAGAGCCTGTAGAAGCTGATTTAGAATAACAGGGTGAAATGTGCCGGTTTGGGATACCCTGCGGCCTGGTGTTTTTACAGGACACAAAAAAACAATTCAAAATGCAATATATTATTAAAACAGAGCCTGTAGAAGCTGCTTTAGTATAACAGATAGGGTGAAATGTGCTGGTTTGGGATACCCTGCGGCCTGGTGTTTTTAAAGGACGCACAAAACCAATTAAAAATGCAATATATTAATAAAACAAAGCCTTTAGAAGCTGATTTAGTATAACAGATAGGGTGAAATGTGCTGGTTTGGGATGCCCATGTGGCCTGGTGTTTTTACAGGACGCAGAAAACTAATTCAAAATGCAATATATTAATAAAACAGAGCCTGTAGAAGCTGATTTAGTATAAAATATAGGGTGAAATGTGCTGGTTTGGGATGCCCATGTGGCCTGGTGTTTTCACAGGATGCACAAAATCAATTCAAAATTCAATATATTAATAAAACAGAGCCTTTAGAAGCTGATTTAGTATAACAGATAGGGTGAAATGTGCTGGTTTGGGATGCCCATGTGGCCTGGTGCTTTTACAGGATGCACAAAACCAATTCAAAATGCAATATATTAATAAAACAGAGCCCTTAGAAGCTGATTTAGTATATCAGATAGGGTGAAATGTGCTGGTTTGAGATGCCCATGTGGCCTGGTGTTTTTACAGGATGCACAAAACCAATTCAAAATACAATATATTAATAAAACAGAGCCTTTAGAAGCTGATTTAGTATAACAGATAGGGTCAAATGTGCTGAAATAGTATGCCCATGTGGGCTGGGGTTTTTACAGCATACAAAAAAATGTAAAACTAATCGAGTTATAAGAAATGCTTGTGTGTAACAGATAGGGTTAAATATGCCACTGCCAAGATGGGAGGCCCAGTGGCCAGGAATATTTACAGCACAAAAAAAAGCAATTTCAAACTGATCTGGCAAATTAAGTGAAGTGAAAATAAAAAAAAAGTTTCCCTGTCACTTTCTCTGCTGTCCCTGCCTGGATCGTTCCAGATTTTTCCCTATCTTTCCCTGGCTCTCTCTGGCACTGTGTGGGTCTCTGTGGGTCTCCCTGACTCTCCCTGCCTGTCTGTTAGTCTCTCCCTGTCTGCAGCAACCTCCGTTCTGTCTGCAATGCAAGGCTGAAATGCGCACAAGCAAGATGGTCGCTGTTTATATAGCACTGTGACGTCACCGGGCTTCCTGGCTGCTGATAGGCTGCATGTGACCTTCCCATGATAACTTGCCCCAGGGGACATGTCCGGACATGTCCATCCACCATTATACAATGCCTGTAATTGCAATAAATGGAGTTTAAAGGAAACATTCGATCGAATGAATCGCGGGGAAATTCGGATTCGTTCAGAATCTAATATTTCATGAAATTCGGAACAAATTCGGGTTCGTCCGAATCGATTTGCTCATCTCTAATTATAATTATTATTTTTATTTATAAATAGTGATGACCGGGTCAGTTGAAAGTCAGATTCGGGGACCTGAACTCGAACACCATTTAAGTCAATGGGGGCCCAAAAGTAAAATGGGGCCAGCAAGGGCTAGAGGGCTGAAAATCAAGTGGAACATCTGGACAATTGCTCTGATCAAAATGAGCTAAAGAAAGTACTCAAAATAATCATATAAAACACAAAAATTAAAGAACTACAATATATACATAAATAAATATTAACATAAATATAAAATATCTTGTGCAAGCAGGCACCAGGGTTTGCAGCATATTCTTGTAGACCTTCAAAACCACTGCCAGAATAAGGGATGAGCAAACCGGTTCTGATGAACCGGAATTTGCTCCGAATTTCAGGGAAAATTCGATTCGGCACGAACCCGAATTTTTTTTTGGTTCGTGCCGATCGAATTTTCCCTGAAATAAAAAAAAAAAAATGCCGGCATGGTGGGAGCGGGCAGGCGGCTACGCTGTCAGCGCAGCCGGCCTGCCCGTTCCCACCAGGCCGGCATTTTTTTAAAAAGCAAACACTTACCTGCATGGTCGGAGCGTGGAGGCTGGCGCCGCTCTCAGGCGCCCTCCTCTGATGACAGCTGAGAGCGGCGCCGCCCTCCACGCTCCGACCATGCAGGTAAGTGTTTGCTTTTTAAAAAAATGCCGGCATGGTGGGAGCGGGCAGGCCGGCTGCGCTGTCAGCGGGCCGGCTTCCGCCGCCCCTCTGACAGCGTAGCCGGCCTGCCCGCTCCCACCATGCCGGCATTTTTGCGTAAAAAAAAAAATGCCGTCATGGTGGGAGTGGGTAGGCCAGCTACGCCTGTCAGCGGGCCGCCGCCGGCCCACCCGCTCCCACCGTGCCGGCATTTTTTTTTCAGATGAGCGATTCGTGAAAGTTCTATTCGGGCGAACCCGAATTTCTTGGGGAAATTCGGCGAATCGCCCGAATCGAACTTTCAAGAAGTTCGCTCATCTCTAGCCAGAATGGTAAGGCCAGCACATGTTGAGGTAGTTGTAGATTATATGCTAAGTCCTCCATCTCACCCCACTTACAATCAGCAAGGCCTTCTAAGCCACAGGTCATGGAGTCACTTATGCTCTATTATGACACCCCTGGCTGGGATATTGCTGCCCATCCACCTGGCGCTACCCCAGTTGCAGACATAGGGGTTCCTAGATGCACAACAACTTGTGTTGGGGGATGAGGATGTGGCCAGCAGACCATCGCAGGACATATACGATAAGGATGAAACCTAAGTGCCGACTGCTGTGTCTTTCAGCAATATTGAGGCTGAGAAGAAGGGTAGTGGGGAGGAGTGGGTGGAAGACAATCGAGGGGTGATGACGAAGTTCTAAACCCAACGTGGAGTAAAGGCAATCAGATTTCGGAGGAAGAGGTGGTGACCAAGCAGCCTCAGGTAGCCAGCAGAAGAGGGGGAAGGGTGCCAGCCATCAGTGGCCAGCCCATTGCTACTACTGCCCACTACGTCCAGACACTGAGCACTTAAAAATCTGGCTCACCAGCGTAACATTTTTTTAGGCAGTGCATTGATGACAAAACATGGGTCATTTGCACGCTGTGCCACTAGTCCCTGAATCAAGAGAAATGCATTAGTCTATGCTCAACGTCTATGGCCAGGCACTTACAAAGCAAACTAAAAATTAAAAAAATATATTAGTATTACTAAAAATTGAGATAATTAAAATTAAAAAACAGGAAGGTCCATTTTCCCAGGTTATTGGCCACTCCACACGTGGCTCGCAGGGTGGGTTGCTGGACCAACCGCAGCCTGCTGAGCGGCACTCTTTTCCCACAGTAGGGTGAAGAACATGCCATTTTCACAGCAACATGGTGGGAAATTATTATTAGTAATGAACGCGTCAGCTGAAGTTCTGGTTCACCGAGTTCGGTTATTATATATATTGCAAGCATCATGGTTCTCGAAGGCCTTCTGCAAATCATAGACATAAATATGGAAATCGTTGTCAAACTGGATGAAGTACACTAAAGGTTGCATTTAATTAAGTACCATGACAGTTCTTTTGGCCCATTTTCTCATGTGTCAGGCCACTCCATACGTGGCTTGCAGGGTCAGTTGCTGGACCGACAGCAGCAAGCCATGGGACACTTTTGGAGGCTTCATAGGAGGACTTGTCCTCACAGCAGGGTAGAGAATGCACCATTTTCGCAGCCTGATGGGATATTATGGAATATTATTATTATGATGAGCGCATCTGTTGAAGATCTAGTTCACAAGGTGGTGTGTGACAATGTTGCTGAACCTAGTAGCAGCCATGAGCCAAGCGGGTTTGAGGCACAACCGTTGGCTGGGGCATGTGTTCAACACTGAAGGTCTAGCTCCAAAGTGACCAACATGAGTTAAAGTGCAGACCAACAGCACTTCACCACCAATGAGTGAGCCTCCATGAGTGATATTTGTGCCGTGTTGCTGTGTTTCTAATACGCCATCAATATGGTCAGTGCTGATGATGCCATAGTCAGCGCTAACATCCCCATCATTTGCCTACTAGGAAAAAACATTTCAGGTCATGATGAAAGATTTAATATTTCCACGGGAGGTAGCAGAAGAGAAAGAAGAAGGCACATTTCCACACGTGTCAGGCCAGTCCATACAGGGCTTACAGTGTGGGTTGCCGGAATAACAGCAGCCAGCCAGCCAAGTGATAGTTTTGGATGTTTCAGAGGAAGACTTTTCCTCACAGCAGGGTGGCACCCAGCACAGCTTACAGGCGTCACTGTAGTGTGGCTGGGGGGTGCAGAGGAGGAGACACCTTCCACTGAGAACAGCTTATCTCTGACTCAGGGCAGCCTGGTTCACATGAGCCACTACATGCTCCAGTGCCTGTGGACTGACTGCAGAGTCACCCTGCTGTATCCCTGCCATAAGGATAGCACCCCTTCTTTCTATCCAATGCTGGAATTAGCATTATTTAGTTGTTAGTATTGTTATTGTTAGTTTTATTGATTTTATTAGTACTAGTTAGTATTAGTATTATAATTAGTATTAGTTATTAGTATTATTATTATATATTTTTTCTTTTTTTTTCCACCCCCCCTTTTTTGTCTCTTACAAAAGGAAAAATGCGAGACTACCACCACCAAGCCTGCCCAGACCATCCCAGGGCAGCATTCAGCTTTCTATTTCCCAAATAATGGAAATTGGAAGTTTGGCCCATCTTACCCACGACTGCTGGTCTTGAATGCAAGCAATTTTATATTTCTTGCCTTTAAATTGTTCCCATTCCGGCCACTGGAGTAGGAGAGCTTTTAAAATCTTATGGCGAGGGGGGCAGTTATCTCAGTTAGTTAGAGCGTGGTGCAAATAAAAATCCTATGTCTGCGACTTCCCCGCAATACATCATTCCCCAGCCGTGCCAACTTTTCTCGGCAGCAGGTTGTGGAGAAAATGAGGTATGCACTGTACAATATTATATGTTCCAAGTTCCACATCACAGCTGACACGTGGACAACTAATCATGGGCAGGGATGTTACATACTGCTCATTGGGTTAATGTGGTGGCCGGGACAAGCTGCAGAGTGCTTTGCTGCATGTGACAATAATCAGAAACTAGTAGCAATCTCGGGCCGAGCTCGGTTCAGGCACATCAGTTGGCTGGCCTGAACTTTGGGCTTTCCCATCCTGCTGTTGCTCACCTATCTGTACCACAGAGGAACTTTCCCACCCACCGCCTTATAGGTAATTTACCAACCAGGTGGAATTCCACTTTATATACTGTATGTTGGAAAGGGTGCGTGAGCTGCAGCAGGCAATAGTGGAGTTCAAGCAGGCAAGTCGGTAAATTGGAGACGTGGAAAGTGCTTGCCGTCTATGCCTCAGAGGTGCTGGCCTGCCCTGCGGTAAGTGTCCTATCAGAAAGTGTGTTCAGCCCCACAAGTGGGTGTCATCACAGACAAGAGAGTCTACCTATCCACAGTCAATGTGGGCAGCCTTCCAGTTGTAGGATCCCACAGGATTTGGCTGTGCCAGCACCTGAGTGAGCGGTTGAAGTATTGGCTACCTCCATCTCTTCCAGCTACACTGCCACATCCACCTCCCCAACAAGTGAGTAGCTTTTTATAAGCCCCTGTAATCAGAATGCAATGGGTGCCAACAACTAAGTCGTTTTTTCTAAGCCCCAGTAAGCGGAATGCAGGTGGTGCCTACAGATGAGCTGGGGTGATGCCGAAAATGTGCTCCAGCAGCTGCCTGCTCTCAGGGTGCAATTAGACCAGTCAGATGTCCCTCACTGACACCACCCGCTCTTCCTAGTTAGGTGCCTGAACCAGTGGACTATTTGTTGTTAAAGGAATAAAGGGGGGTGGGAGTAGCTCAATCACTATTATTTATACAAAATTATTATTATTCAGGGCCTGGGAACTAAGTTACCGCCCAGTTTAACCCTCTCATCATCTAAATATTAAGCAACAAACATGTCTAGCTGTGTGGAAAGACAGAGATTTGGTTGCATATATCTGCAGATACATGTGGAAGCCAAACCACCCTGACAAGGCACTCTGTGTTTAGTGTGGTCCCTACTCTTAATTTTGAGTCCCCAACATTGGGACATGCAATGCAGTCAAAAAGAGCCTCATGTGACCTGAACTGGTGGACACAATTTGTTAGCAGCAGTGACATACATGTGCCCTGAATAATTGGTATTAAACAGTAGTGACATACACATGCCCTGAAAAATTGGTAGTGACACACGAATGCCTTGCATAACTGGTATTAAATAGTAGTGGCACGCGAGTACCCTGAACAATTGTTATTAGAGAGTTAAACCCCAGTGCTTTGAACAAGTAGTATTAAAGAGGAGTTACACCCCATGTGCTTTAAAGGGTAATTCCACTTTCAACTGCATTCTTTGAAATTTCCATTTTTGTGTGCCAAAATGCTTTCTTCAATGCGCTAAGCTTATCTGTTATTTTTTATTTGTTTGCAACCCTGTGTTATAAACCCTGTATTATAAAATAAAAAAAAAATTCATGGCAACAGTAGGGTGGATTAATGGTTGGTGCACAAAAACAGACATACCGCAAATGATTCTGCATGCACCTAGGAGAATGATTCATAGCTGCTTGCGCATGCCATGCGCAGATGTGAAGTACACCAAATGGCTTGCATCTGGAGCAAAAATTCCTCCACAGACACAAAGAGCACCACATTAGCCATTCCGCACCAGTGTTAGCTCTCCCGTCCCTGTGTCATAACTATTGAAAGCCCATTTCCACCCAAAACCAGAGTTGGAGAGTTAGCTCTCCAGCCCCTCTTTTCTCCCTAGAAAAATCCCACTGAAATCCACAACCGGAGTTGGAGAGTTAGCTCTCCAACACCTCTTTTCTCCCCAGTAAAGTGCCGCTGAAGTCACAAACCAGAGTTGGAGAGTTAGCTCTCCGCTTATTTTTTTGTTTTTCATTGTTAGGGTGTTCCTTTATTTAGTTCTCCCTTGTTTGCTTGACCTTCCTTGGCCTAATCTGCCACTCTCTTCATGTAGACTTACAGAAGTCTGTTTTTGCGTGTTGTGTGCCACAACAATTTTGTTGAAATTTGGCTCCCTCAATGTATGTTTGTACTTTAAATCCTTGGGGGGCCCACTGCTTTGCCATCCCCAGCTCCTTGGTTTGTGATCAATGTCTCCCTTTTGAGTCTTTGGGACACTCCGTTTAGCGTGTTTCCTTTGTGCTGTGTTGACGTATGACAAATGTGGTATTTCCCTGGCCCCCTCTAGTGTGTTGTGGCTCATGTTGTTTCCCTGAACTCCCAGGATGTTTGACTGTATGTGTTTTGTGTACCATGTTAGCGGCATGTCTTTGTCTATTTACTGGTGTGTGTCTGTAAGTCTGCTTCTTAATTGCACTTACCCGGCTGATGTCTGATGGTGGTCCTTGCTTGGTCCTTGCTGAGGTTCGTTCTTCAGGGTCTGACTCCTCCTCTATTGTTGAAAAATATAAAACAAGAGGATTATTGGCCTGTGCATTTACCCAGGGGTGTGCCTTTTGTCTTGCATCTTTGTTTTTTGCCTCTAGTTGTAGTTAGTGTCGTTGCCACTCCTTTTCCTGTCTGTAATGGTGTGTTTGCAAGTTATTAGCCATAAATTGCTAATGCACCTGCAATTTATTGTTAGTTGCTCAATGGAGCCATCTGCTGCAATCAAGCGGTGAAAGAGAATTGGTTACTTGGCCGAACCTCATCTCCTTCGGCCTGACCCCAAATTTATCTTTCATGGCTTGCTGGTTTGAATGTGTAAACAGAAGTCGGCTTTAACTGTCAGGCCCAAGGCCTGATTATAGAATAACCATATGTATTAATATTGTTTAATGTATAGTCCAAAGACCTGGGTGAGGGGTCACTCAGACTGTTTGTGTATTCCAGTTTTATGGGGGGTTCTCTTTGTGGCACTTCCTTCTTTGAAGTCAAAGGTCTTTGAAGCAGTAGGATGTGCTGTCTCTGCACCAACCATAAACCAGAACTCAGATAAGAGACCTGGGAGAGAGATGCCCTCACCAGGTGGGGTCATAGGGGGGGGGTGAAGCTTTTCCCTCCAAAGTTTAGCTAATAAAACCTAATGCTAAGGACATTCTAAGTCAGACACCTAAGGACAAACCTAAATAAGAAAGCTGGGTCATGCTGGACATAAGACTTTAAGCAACAACTGGATACTCACTCACAAGGACTGCTACGCCATTATACTGTAAGGACTTTATATTTGCTGAACTGATCTTTGCTGCACTCTTTTATGTATTTTTTGTACTTGTATGTCATTTGTTTCTGTATATTACATCTAGCACTGTGATAAATGTTTAATTAATCAGCTCTGGCCTTTGATCTCTAAATATATGAGCTCACCTTTCTGAAGGAAGCTCTGGTGAAACACGTTTATCAAAGGGTTAATTTGGTGACTTGCTGGGACTAGTAGTGCATACCCAGGGGTCTGGTGGCTTTAACCCTTGCACCATCACACTTTCTCTAGCGTCTTGGCTGGGCTGATAGAGTGTGATCGTGACATTAACCAAAACTGTTTCTCAATGAGAACTAGCAATTGCATTAGCACTTGCTGTGGCATACATGCACATGGAAGGGGCCAGCATGTACACAGTGTATGTTCCAGAAAGAGGCAAAAGTCTTAAAGGAACCACAGCACTCAACCCTGTTAGCTTGCAGACCAACCTACAATCTGTCTCTAAACTTGGTTAAAAACAGAGGGCTTGGTCACACACATCTGCAGAAGTATGCTTAAGCTGCACCACCAAGCGCCAAGGTGCCCCTGTGAGGTGCAGTCCTAACTCTATTCTCTGAGAGCCCCATTTGGGACATACAATGCAATAGATAAATTGGGAGCAGGCTTACCTGAGGTTGCCCTAAACCTCAAGTGCAAGCCATGGGGTGGAAGGGTCAAAGACCTTGCAATACAGCCTAGACCCCACACCCCATGTGCTTGCACAAATTCAAAAGAAACAAAGGAGGGGTGGCAGCCGCTCAAACCATTTTAGAACTAACCTGGGAGGTGCACGTCAACAGGGCAATTAGGGTACAAAAGTCAGATTGTAGGTTGGTCTGCAAGCTAACAGGGTTGAGTGCTGTGGCACCTTTAAGACTTTTGCATTCTAATTGCGCTGCTAACGTGCACCTCCCAGGTTAGTTATAAAATGGTTTGAGCGGCTGCCACCCCTCCTTTGTTCCAGAAAGAGGCCCAGGAAGGTGGCAGGCCAGTTTCCACAACACTGTGTACCTGTAGCCACACTCAGGACACTCATGAGGCAGAAGTAGACTCATGAGGCACTTGGCATGCAGATGGAACCCGGAAGTGATGTCATTTGAGGGGCACACGTGCGAACATTTTGTGCAGCACACAAAACCAAAAAGCACTAACACCTGCAGCACAATACCATAGCCAGAAAAATTAGCCAGTTGGCTGAAGACTGGGACAGAGAGACACCATTAATATGCCCAAAAAGCATCGCAAACTTGATGGCCACAACAGGCCAAGCCCACACCACAGTCCAAAGAGAACACGCTGGCACAGCAACAGGTCCAAGCCCCCACTGCAGACACAGGAACGCCTCACCTCTGCTCACACCATGTAGCAGCCCACGATTAGCTGCACATCCCTCCAGAACACATTTTTCCAGGCAACCAGAACACCACCATGCTAACATGCAGGAGCAGACCACAATCCCGGGACACAGAGGACAGCAGGCTCTACACGCCACAACCCAGAGTGGTTAGACCATCTCAACATCAACCACCAGGAGCCTTGGTCACACAGAAAAGTGTCATTAGCCACAAGCACACCTCCAAGCACATCCACGGGCAAAAGATGAGTTGCCATATCTGAGGTCAGGGTCGGCGCTAGCTTCTGGCAGGGTCGGGCCTCTGCCGAGGGACCAGAAGGGGTGGCCTACTGGTGCTGGTGGGAGGTGAGGCACAATGTCCGTGAGTGCAGGGGAGTAGCACCGACCTGGTCGCTGTGTTGTCCGGAGGCACCAGTTAGATGCCAGGGCAGTAGGAAGGGAAGGGAAAGCCAGGCTGTTTGTGCGAGCAGTGGCTTCCTGATTGAGCAGGCTCCGCCCCCCCCAGATGCATCATCATTCTGCTGCCTGTCTCCGGAGCTGTGAGGAGGAAGTGTGCAGTACTGCTAAGGTAGGGATGTTTGTATGTGTGTCTATGTGTCTGTGTGTGTGTCTGTCTGTGTATGTGTGTGTGTCTATGTGTGTGTGTGTGTGTGTGTGTGTGTATCGGTGTGTGTGTCTGTGTATGTGTATTTGTGTGTGTGTGTGTCTGTCTGTCTGTCTGTCTGTCTGTGTATGTGTGTATGTAGCCCTCAGGTATCGGGGTGTCCGACACGTGACGGCAGGGAGCAGGTTCTTCTGGGCCCAGGTGTCCGATGTGTGTTGTGAGTAGGTAAGGGTTAGGGTTTCAGGCAAAGGTAAGTACTCTTACTGGTGCCGCTAGGAAAGTACAGCAGTCCAACTGTTGAAAGCAGAGTTCCTCTTTATTTATTCCACAAGCAAACGGCAAACACGGAAAAAGTACATGTCTTCCAGCTACATCTCTGGTTCTGTCCAATATCAGGTACAATCATCAGCATTGCTTCCATTAGAGAATAATATCCTAGGTTTGAACCTCTCCTTTCTCTCTCTGTTAGAGTCTGTGCTCCTGCTCCTTACAATTCAAATGGTGAATCACCTAACTCTGGGTTGTTGGCTTCCCTATATCCCTTCTCACTACCTTCCAGAACCTTCTATCACATGTTCGGCCTTGTGTCCAACATCTGATAGGATGGTTGGTAAACCCTCTGACCAATCACTAGCTTTCAGTTGTAACTATGTTACTAGTCTATCTCCTGTTATGACTAACAACCCTTCTGACCTCTCCTTCTAGAATGTTCCCCATTTTAGTCTATGGACAATGTTAGTCTATGGCCTAAACCCACTACTGCCATCTAGTGTCTGTTTAGATTATGGCACTTCCAATGTACTTAAATGGGTAGAAACCATAAAAGTGAATTAATGTATGGTTGATTCTATTTAAAGGATTCTTATTAGTGAATTGAAGTGTTCCTAGTTATTACCAGGTCCCTACATGTGTGTCTATGTTGTGTGTGTGTGTGTCTCTGTGTCTGTGTGTGTCTGTCTGTGCATGTGTGTGTGTGTTTCTGTGTGTGAGTGTGTGTGTCTGTCTATGTGTGTGTGTCTATGTGTATGTGTGTCACTTTCTCTCTGTCTGTGTATCTTTCTCTCTGTCTGTTGGACTTTATATGTTTTTATTATTTACTAAAGCACTGAGCACTCTGACTATGGTTTAACTGATGGAACCCTGATTAAAGTGGAACAAAACCCAGCAGCGGCCGGTATGGAATCTAAAAGATTTAAAGGCCAGAATCGGGATACACCACTGTGTGACACCTCTCCAGGCGCCCATAAAAACGTACCTCTCCCTGCTCAGTGCACGCTGCATGCGTGGGCTCTTGTCCAATGAGAGCCATCTGCCAAATGACATAGTCAAGGCAGACAGCTCTCATTAGATGAAAGCCCACACATGCACTGTTGAAACACGGAAGAGGTGAGTGAATAGCGTTGTTCTGAGGTTTCACATAGCGAGGCCTCCCAATGAGACTCCTGGGCTGGCTGATTTTTCTCTCTCTTGGGCATCCCAAACTGGGATGCTGCACTGTGAAAACAGAACAAAACCCATGTGGTCTGGCCATGGAATGGCTGCTGGCTTTTTCCCAGGGGCATCCCGAATCATCTTACTATGCCATTCAGCAGGAGGCTTTCGTTGCTCATGGCAGTGCGGGGGATGCGGCAGTGCGTTCTCCCCATTCTAGCCCATGAGAGCCATTTGACGAATGACATAGTCATGGGTGCAGCCATCTTGATTCTGATGCACAGAGCAGTTTCCCCCCCACTCTGTGCATGCCCCCACCCACCTATACACTTGAATAGATGGGCGAGCAAGCACACAGAGCAGGGGAAGTCGCTCTGTGAACAGTCTGTACGGCAGTCACAGGAGAACTGTGGACAGTGCAGGGTATACCCTGTCACGGGACTGGAGAAGGGGGCCCACTGAGACCCTGTCACCCAAGGGCCCAAAAAACCCTACAGCCGGCCCTGCATTTTAATGAGGCGCAGATACTGGCAGTGGCGGAGGGGGTGAGGGAGTGCTTTGACTGCATCCTTGGCAATAAATCTCGCTACACCAGCAATGGCAAAAAAAATTCTTGTTGGAGCAAATCTGTGCTGCGGTGAACCTTTTGGGGCTGGACCCAAAGAGTGAAAAGCAAGTCCGCAAAAAATTTCAGGACATCAAGAAGGCAATACGTAACAAATATAATGCCATCCAGGAATGAATATGGGTAAGTGGTTTGATATTTCTGTTCACAAACACGCACCAAATAAGCACCAAACAAGCTGAGAAAAATCATCTAGGAGGGGGAATGAGTCAGGGGGCCCAATTGACAAAATGGGAGATTTAGAGGTTCGCGTTAGGCTTCATGCTTGTTATTGCAGACTGGTGTGACATTTATTGGGTATGCCCTTGAACAGACACCCCAAAGACCCACAAGCAGGAGTAGGGTAAGCCGGCAAGGAATGGGCTGGAGGGGAGTGACACAAAGAAAACTCTAGTTAAGCCCAAAGGGATGACTACACTTGCACATGTCTGCACATGCCACATATGCCAGCAGTGGAGTCAATTGGTTTTAAATAAAATTCCCCAAGCAAAACAAGCGAATGAAGTGTTTAACAAAGCATACCCACAATTTAGAAAAGGAAGGTGGCCAACAGGGGTTTCCACCTCATGTAGACTATTTTTTTTTTCATTTGTATTAGCCCAGTGCATGCATGGGGCCTGGGGTCCACCCAACACAAGCAGGCTATGACGATTCCCTGTGTAGTGCACCGAATGTGAGCCGGCAGCTTCCGGTAAGTAGCTCTGTATTTTACCAGCTGCAATGCATGTCCCAACCAAGGGGCTCACACATTAGAGTAGGGACCAAAGTTGCAGGACCTGAACTTTGGGGGGTTTGCTCATTCCTACCTATAATTAAAAAGCAAAAATGTTTAAGACAAGTTTACAGACGCAAGTTTGCACTTGGGACAGGCGCAGAGGTGCAAATTGGTGCAAAAGAATATGCATATCACATTTGGACGATCGTGAATCAGGCGGAAGGCTGAGCGCGACTTGATGCTCCAAAAAACATGTGCCAAGGGTACCCCTCAGTGCTTAGACCAAGTTCTGGTATAACAGACTACACTCACACCAGTACTTAGACCAATAAGCAGTATAACAGGCTACACTCTCCCCAGTGCTTAGAGCAAGTTGTAGTATAATAGGGTACCCCTCAGTGCTTAGACCAAGTTGTGGTATAACATGGTACACCTCAGTGCTTAGAGCAAGTTGTGGTGTAACAGAGGAACAGGACACCCCAGTTCTTAGAGAAAGTTGTGGTATAACATGGTACACCTCAGTGCTTAGAGCAAGTTGTGGTATAACAGGGTATACTCACCCCAGTGCTTAGAGCAAGTTGTGGTATAAAGAGGACATTCCAGTGCTTAGATAAAGTTGTGGTATATCAGGGTACACCCCAGTGCTTAGAGAAAGTTGTGGTATAACAAAGGACAACCCAGTGCTTAGAAAAAGTTGCGGTATAACATGGTACACCTCAGTGCTTAGAGCAAGTTGTGGTATAACAGCGTGCACTCACCCCAGTGCTTACACCAAGTGTGGCTGTGGCTATACTCTCCCCAGGGCTTAGAAAAAGTTGTGGTATAGCAGGCTACATGTCAGTGCTTAATGCAAGTTGTGATATAACAGGGTACACGCCAGTGCTTAGAGCAAGATGTGGCATTACAGACTACACTCACCCGGTGCTTAGAGAAAGTTGTAGTATAACAGGGCACACCTCAGTGCTTAGACCAAGCTGTGGTATAACAGGGTACACAATCCCCAGTGCTTACAGCAAGTTGTGGTATAACAGGAGACACCCAGTGCTTAGCCCAAGTTGGGGAATAACAGGCTATAACTAGTGATGAGCGAGTAGTATTCGACCGAGCCGGTATTCGATCGAATACTACGCTGTTCGTCATACTCGATTTCGATCGAGTACAGCGGCGATGGCGCACTCACAATTCGTTTCCCCTCCCACCTTCCCTGGCGCGTTTTTTACACCAATCACCATGCAGGGGGGGTGGGACAGGTCCTGGGAGGACGCTGGCATCGCGAAAACGGCGTCTACACGCATTGGCTGGAAAAACCATGTGACCTCGAATATACAAAACTCAGCACTTCCTCTTCGTCAGCATTAGCAGCTTGAACTTAGTGAGGGACAGACGCTCACAGCAGGGAAAGACAGGCTGTCGCTGGCAGGGCCCCAGAAGCTCGGAATATCGCTTTTACCACCATCTATACCAGCTACCAGAAGACAAGACAGTCCTTAATAGCCCTTATTAGGGCTGCTACGCTGAACAGTATATAGCTCATTTTCTATTTAGTCAGGCAGGGCCCCAGAAGCTCAGAATATACCTTTTACCACCATATATACCAGCTACCAGAAGACAAGACAGTCCTTAATAGCCCTTATTAGGGCTGCTACGCTGAACAGTATATAGCTCATTTTCTATTTAGTCAGGCAGGGCCCCAGAAGCTCAGAATATACCTTTTACCACCATATATACCAGCTACCAGAAGACAAGACAGTCCTTAATAGCCCTTATTAGGGCTGCTACGCTGAACAGTATATAGCTCATTTTCTATTTAGTCAGGCAGGGCCCCAGAAGCTCAGAATATACCTTTTACCACCATATATACCAGCTACCAGAAGACAAGACAGTCCTTAATCCCTTATTAGTGCTGCTATGTTGAACAGTATATATCTCATATCCTATGTAGTCAGGCAGGGCCCCAGAAGCTCAGAATATACCTTTTACCACCATATATACCAGCTACCAGAAGACAAGACAGTCCTTAATCCCTTATTAGTGCTGCTATGTTGAACAGTATATAGCTCATTTTCTATTTAGTCAGACAGGGCCCCAGAAGCTCAGAATATACCTTTTACCACCATATATACCAGCTACCAGAAGACAAGACAGTCCTTAAGAGCCCTTATTAGGGCTGCTACGCTGAACAGTATATAGCTCATTTTCTATTTAGTCAGGCAGGGCCCCAGAAGCTCAGAATATACCTTTTACCACCATATATACCAGCTACCAGAAGACAAGACAGTCCTTAATCCCTTATTAGTGCTGCTATGTTGAACAGTATATAGCTCATTTTCTATTTAGTCAGACAGGGCCCCAGAAGCTCAGAATATACCTTTTACCACCATATATACCAGCTACCAGAAGACAAGACAGTCCTTAAGAGCCCTTATTAGGGCTGCTACGCTGAACAGTATATAGCTCATTTTCTATTTAGTCAGGCAGGGCCCCAGAAGCTCAGAATATACCTTTTACCACCATATATACCAGCTACCAGAAGACAAGACAGTCCTTAACCCCCTATTAGTGCTGCTATGTTGAACAGTATATAGCTCATTTTCTATTTAGTCAGGCAGGGCCCCAGAAGCTCAGAATATACCTTTTACCACCATATATACCAGCTACCAGAAGACAAGACAGTCCTTAATCCCTTATTAGTGCTGCTATGTTGAACAGTATATATCTCATATCCTATGTAGTCAGGCAGGGCCCCAGAAGCTCAGAATATACCTTTTACCACCATATATACCAGCTACCAGAAGACAAGACAGTCCTTAAGAGCCCTTATTAGGGCTGCTACGCTGAACAGTATATAGCTCATTTTCTATTTAGTCAGGCAGGGCCCCAGAAGCTCAGAATATACCTTTTACCACCATATATACCAGCTACCAGAAGACAAGACAGTCCTTAATCCCTTATTAGTGCTGCTATGTTGAACAGTATATAGCTCATTTTCTATTTAGTCAGGCAGGGCCCCAGAAGCTCAGAATATACCTTTTACCACCATATATACCAGCTACCAGAAGACAAGACAGTCCTTAATCCCTTATTAGTGCTGCTATGTTGAACAGTATATATCTCATATCCTATGTAGTCAGGCAGGGCCCCAGAAGCTCAGAATATACCTTTTACCACCATATATACCAGCTACCAGAAGACAAGACAGTCCTTAATCCCTTATTAGTGCTGCTATGTTGAACAGTATATAGCTCATTTTCTATTTAGTCAGACAGGGCCCCAGAAGCTCAGAATATACCTTTTACCACCATATATACCAGCTACCAGAAGACAAGACAGTCCTTAATCCCTTATTAGTGCTGCTATGTTGAACAGTATATATCTCATATCCTATGTAGTCAGGCAGGGCCCCAGAAGCTCAGAATATACCTTTTACCACCATATATACCAGCTACCAGAAGACAAGACAGTCCTTAAGAGCCCTTATTAGGGCTGCTACGCTGAACAGTATATAGCTCATTTTCTATTTAGTCAGGCAGGGCCCCAGAAGCTCAGAATATACCTTTTACCACCATATATACCAGCTACCAGAAGACAAGACAGTCCTTAATCCCTTATTAGTGCTGCTATGTTGAACAGTATATAGCTCATTTTCTATTTAGTCAGACAGGGCCCCAGAAGCTCAGAATATACCTTTTACCACCATATATACCAGCTACCAGAAGACAAGACAGTCCTTAATCCCTTATTAGTGCTGCTATGTTGAACAGTATATATCTCATATCCTATGTAGTCAGGCAGGGCCCCAGAAGCTCAGAATATACCTTTTACCACCATATATACCAGCTACCAGAAGACAAGACAGTCCTTAATCCCTTATTAGTGCTGCTATGTTGAACAGTATATAGCTCATTTTCTATTTAGTCAGACAGGGCCCCAGAAGCTCAGAATATACCTTTTACCACCATATATACCAGCTACCAGAAGACAAGACAGTCCTTAATCCCTTATTAGTGCTGCTATGTTGAACAGTATATAGCTCATTTTCTATTTAGTCAGACAGGGCCCCAGAAGCTCAGAATATACCTTTTACCACCATATATACCAGCTACCAGAAGACAAGACAGTCCTTAAGAGCCCTTATTAGGGCTGCTACGCTGAACAGTATATAGCTCATTTTCTATTTAGTCAGGCAGGGCCCCAGAAGCTCAGAATATACCTTTTACCACCATATATACCAGCTACCAGAAGACAAGACAGTCCTTAATCCCTTATTAGTGCTGCTATGTTGAACAGTATATAGCTCATTTTCTATTTAGTCAGACAGGGCCCCAGAAGCTCAGAATATACCTTTTACCACCATATATACCAGCTACCAGAAGACAAGACAGTCCTTAATCCCTTATTAGTGCTGCTATGTTGAACAGTATATAGCTCATTTTCTATTTAGTCAGACAGGGCCCCAGAAGCTCAGAATATACCTTTTACCACCATATATACCAGCTACCAGAAGACAAGACAGTCCTTAATCCCTTATTAGTGCTGCTATGTTGAACAGTATATAGCTCATTTTCTATTTAGTCAGGCAGGGCCCCAGAAGCTCAGAATATACCTTTTACCACCATATATACCAGCTACCAGAAGACAAGACAGTCCTTAATCCCTTATTAGTGCTGCTATGTTGAACAGTATATAGCTCATATTCTATGTAGTCAGGCAGGGCCCCAGAAGCTCAGAATATACCTTTTACCACCATATATACCAGCTACCAGAAGACAAGACAGTCCTTAATCCCTTATTAGTGCTGCTATGTTGAACAGTATATAGCTCATTTTCTATTTAGTCAGACAGGGCCCCAGAAGCTCAGAATATACCTTTTACCACCATATATACCAGCTACCAGAAGACAAGACAGTCCTTAAGAGCCCTTATTAGGGCTGCTACGCTGAACAGTATATAGCTCATTTTCTATTTAGTCAGGCAGGGCCCCAGAAGCTCAGAATATACCTTTTACCACCATATATACCAGCTACCAGAAGACAAGACAGTCCTTAATCCCTTATTAGTGCTGCTATGTTGAACAGTATATAGCTCATTTTCTATTTAGTCAGACAGGGCCCCAGAAGCTCAGAATATACCTTTTACCACCATATATACCAGCTACCAGAAGACAAGACAGTCCTTAATCCCTTATTAGTGCTGCTATGTTGAACAGTATATAGCTCATTTTCTATTTAGTCAGACAGGGCCCCAGAAGCTCAGAATATACCTTTTACCACCATATATACCAGCTACCAGAAGACAAGACAGTCCTTAATCCCTTATTAGTGCTGCTATGTTGAACAGTATATATCTCATATCCTATGTAGTCAGGCAGGGCCCCAGAAGCTCAGAATATACCTTTTACCACCATATATACCAGCTACCAGAAGACAAGACAGTCCTTAATCCCTTATTAGTGCTGCTATGTTGAACAGTATATAGCTCATTTTCTATTTAGTCAGACAGGGCCCCAGAAGCTCAGAATATACCTTTTACCACCATATATACCAGCTACCAGAAGACAAGACAGTCCTTAATCCCTTATTAGTGCTGCTATGTTGAACAGTATATAGCTCATTTTCTATTTAGTCAGACAGGGCCCCAGAAGCTCAGAATATACCTTTTACCACCATATATACCAGCTACCAGAAGACAAGACAGTCCTTAATCCCTTATTAGTGCTGCTATGTTGAACAGTATATAGCTCATTTTCTATTTAGTCAGACAGGGCCCCAGAAGCTCAGAATATACCTTTTACCACCATATATACCAGCTACCAGAAGACAAGACAGTCCTTAATCCCTTATTAGTGCTGCTATGTTGAACAGTATATAGCTCATTTTCTATTTAGTCAGGCAGGGCCCCAGAAGCTCAGAATATACCTTTTACCACCATATATACCAGCTACCAGAAGACAAGACAGTCCTTAATCCCTTATTAGTGCTGCTATGTTGAACAGTATATAGCTCATTTTCTATTTAGTCAGGCAGGGCCCCAGAAGCTCAGAATATACCTTTTACCACCATATATACCAGCTACCAGAAGACAAGAGAGTCATTGAGAGCCCTTATTAGGGCTGTTATGTTTTAAAAATTGTGTGGAGGCCCAAGAGCTGAGACCTTTTAAAAATTGTGTGGAGGCCCAAGAGCTGAGACCTTTTAAAAATTGTGTGGAGGCCCAAGAGCTGAGACCTCTCAAACATTGTGTGGAGGCCCAAGAGCTGAGACCTTTTAAAAATTGTGTGGAGGCCCACGAGCTGAGACCTCTTAAAAATTGTGTGGAGGCCCAAGAGCTGAGACCTTTTAAAAATTGTGTGGAGGCCCAAGAGCTGAGACCTCTCAAACATTGTGTGGAGGCCCAAGAGCTGAGACCTTTTAAAAATTGTGTGGAGGCCCAAGAGCTGAGACCTTTTAAAAATTGTGTGGAGGCCCAAGAGCTGAGACCTCTCAAACATTGTGTGGAGGCCCAAGAGCTGAGACCTTTTAAAAATTGTGTGGAGGCCCTAGAGCTGAGACCTCTCAAACATTGTGTGGAGGCCCAAGAGCTGAGACCTTTTAAAAATTGTGTGGAGGCCCAAGAGTTGAGACCTCTTAAAAATTGATTGTATTAAGCCTAAGAGGTGAGCCATAATTTTTTTCATTAATACAGCAATTCTACGGCGGTTAAGGAGGAGGAGGAGGAGGAGGAGGAGGAGGAGGAGGAGGAGGAAATGGCACTTCATACAGATGGCACTTCACTCTTGGCTGCTTTCCACTGTTGTACAAGCAAAGTCCGGGTCAATCCACTTGCTGTTCATTTTGATTAGCGTCAGCCTGTCGGCACTGTCGGTTGACAGGCGGCTGCGCTTATCGGTTATAATGCCCCCGGCTGCGCTGAACACACCCTTTCTGATAGCACGCTGGCGGCAGGGCAGGCAAGCACCTCCAAGGCGTACAGGGACAGTTCCAGCCACGTGTCCAACTTGGAGACCCAGTAAGTGTAGGTCGCCGAGGGATCGGGGAGGACAGGGGTGTGGTCTGCCAGGTAGTCCCGCAACATCCGCCGATACTTGTCCCTCCTGCTGATAGCGGGCCCCGCAGTGATGGAAGTTGCACGAGGGGGTGACATGAACGTGTCCCACACCTTGGAGAGTGTTCCCCTGGTGGCTGTGGGCCTGATCGATGTTGTCAGACTCTGGGAGACACTCTCCTCTCTGCCGCCAGCGATGCTGGGTGGGAAAATCTGCATCATGTTCTGCAAGAGTTCCCTCTGGTATTCCAGTAATCGATTCGTCCTCTCCTCTACCGGAATAAAAGAGGAGAAGTTATCTTTATACCGGGGGTCCAGGAGTGCGAAGACCCAGTATAGTTTGTTCTCCAATATCCGGACAACACGTATGTCCCGGGAAAAGCAGCCCAGCATGAAGTCAGCCATGTGTGCCAGACTCTGAGTAGGCATGACGTCACTGCCCCCACCAGAAGGATCATTTTCCATTTCCTCCTCTTCCTCCTCCTCTCCGCCCCATCCGCGCTGAACCAATGGGACGCACACAGCCTGACTGCTACCCTCGCCGCCAGCATCCTCTTCCACAGCCACCTCCACGTTGTCCTCCTCCTCCTCATCCTCCTCCTGCAACTGCCACCGAGCAGCAGACAAAAGTGTGGTCTGACTGTCTACCTGCGTTGCGTCTCCTCCTACCCCCATCTCCTCTGTGTGCAATGCGTTCTCCCTTATTGCGATTCTTTAAGGACGCCTAGGAGCGGGATGGTTACGCTCACTATAGCGTCCTCGCTGCTGACCTTCTTAGTGGACTCCTCAAAGATACGCAATACATCGCATATGTCTGCCATCCATGGCCACTCGTGGTTGGCAAACTGAGGGAGCTGAGTTGGAGGCACGCGTGGATGCATCATCTGGTACTCCATCAATGCTTTCTGCTGCTCACACACCCTGGCCAACATGCAATAGGTGGAATTCCAGCGAGTGGGCAGGTCGCACAACAGCCGATGTTGAGGCAAATGGAGGCGTTGCTGGATTTTTTTTTAAGCTAGCAGCAGCTACAGTTGACTTCCGAAAGTGAGCGCACAAGCGCCGCACTTTGACCAGTAGCTCTGCCAGGTTGGGGTAAGTCTTTAGAAACTTTTGTACTACCAAATTAAAAACGTGGGCCAGGCATGGTACGTGATTGAGTTCTGCAAGCTCCAGAGCCGCCACCAGGTTACGGCCGTTATCGCACACGACCATGCCTGGTCCTAGCTGCAGCGGCGACAGCCACATCTCTGTCTGCTGCAATATGGCGTGCCTCACCTCTGCGGCGCTGTGCTTCCTGTCGCCCAAGCTGATGAGCTTAAGCACCGCCTGCTGACGTCTCCCCGTGCCAGTGCTGCAACGCTTCCAGCTAGGGGCTGAGGGCGATGTTAAGGCAGAGGAGGAGGATGAGGAGGATGAGGAGGAGGATGAGGAGGATGAGGAGGAGGATGAGGATGAGGAGGAGGAGGAGGAGGAGGAGGAGGAGGATGAGGAGGAGGAGGAGGAGGAGGAGGAGGAGGAGGAGGAGGAGGAGGAGGAGGAGGAGGAAGAGGAGGGGGGTCTATCAGAACCTGTGCTGGCAATCTTGGGCGGGGGTGGTATGTAGGCCGTCCCTGTTTGCGACCCCGTCCCCGCTTCCACAACATTCACCCAGTGTGCCGTCAAAGAGATGTAGCGTCCTTGGCCGCAAGCGCTTGTCCACGAGTCGGTGGTCAAGTGGACCTTTGCGCTGACTGCGTACCTCAGGGTCCGCCTGATGTTACGCGACACGTGCTGGTGCAGGGCGGGGACGCCACACCGGGAAAAATAGTGGCGGCTAGGGACGGAATAGCGAGGTGCGGCAGCCGCCATCAGGTCGCGGAAGGCCTGCGTCTCCACAAGCCTAAACGGCAACATCTCCAGGGCCAGCAGTTTGGAGATGAGGCAGGTTAAGGCTTGGGCTTGGGGGTGACTGGAGGCGTACCTCCGCCTGCGGTTGAACGCCTGCGAGATGGACAGTTGATGGGACGAGGAGATGGAAGGTGCAGACGAAGATGCGGGGGAAGGTGGGGCTGAAGGAGAAGGCCCCAAAGTAGCCGAGGCAGAGGCAGATGTGGAGGTGTCCTGGCTGGAGGTCTGGACCGCAGTGGCAGCACACAACAAAGGGGAAGAGGCAGTGGCAGCAAGACGGGGCGCAGGTTGTATTGCGTTTGCTCTCTCCCACTCAGCCCAGTGCTTGAATTCCAAGTGACGGCGCATGCCTGAGGTGGTCAGATTGCTCTTCTCAGAGCCCCTACTCAGTTTTGAGTGGCAGATTGCGCAAACCGCGCTCAGTTTGTCATCCGCGCAAACGTTAAAAAATCTCCACACCACAGAAGTACGAGGCCTCGATGGGGGAGCTTCGCGCGACTGCCTGCTGCCGGGAAGAGCTTCGGCCCTGCTGGCTGTGGCCTGCCTTCTCTGTCTGGACTGTCCTCTGCCTCTGGACTGTCCTCTGCCTCTTGCTGCCTTATTCGGTGATGCGCAGACCGCATCTCCACTGCTTTCCCCGCTGGACATCACCCCTGTCCAAGTGGGGTCGGTCATTTCGTCGTCCACCACCTCCTCTTCCACTTCCTCTCTCTGCTCCTCCTCCTGCCCACTGGACATTCCAACAGCCTCCCTTGATGGCAACTGCGTCTCATCATCATCGCTCATGATAGCAGATGCTGGTTCCGGGTCCACATCACTAGCAGATGGCGGATACTCAAGTGTTTGGGCATCACTACAAACAAATTCCTCTGCTAGCTCCTGGGATTCTTGCAGCACATCTGGAAAAGGACCCGAAAAGAGGTCCTGGGAGGGGTCAAGGTTGGGCTGACTCTGTTGGCCAGGTTGGGAGGAAGGAGGGTCAGAGTGAGACTGTGTGGATGACTGGGTGGTGGACAAGTGACTGGAAGCGTTATCGGCCATCCATTGCACCACCTGTTCACGCTGCTCAGGCCTTAACAGAGGTGTACCCCGCCCCCCGCATAACTGTCCCATAAAGGCAGGGAAGCTGGATGAGCGTAATGCTGGCTGCCCCTCACCAGCACGCATTGTATCCCCACTGGCTTCAACGCGGTTTGTGCCCCCACCAGCATTTCCGCGCCCCCGTCCTCGTCCACGTCCCTTTGCACTAGCCCTCCGCATTTCAGACATTTTACTTTTTTGGCCACGCGTTATGCCAAATATAAAAATATTTTTAAGAAGAACACCTGGCTATACAGCCGTATACTGCCAGAAGGTGAAATGGTGCCTATACGCACCGTGTATAAAACAGTGTTTTGTTGGCACAGAGGACACAAAACAGTAGTGCCAAATATAAATATATTTTTAAGAACACCTGGCTATACAGCCGTATACTGCCAGAAGGTGAAATGGTGCCTATATACGCACCGGGTATATAACAAGGTTTTGTTGGTAAAGAGGACACAAAACAGTAGTGCCAAATATAAAAAATATTTTTAAGAAAAACACCTGGCTATACAGCCGTATACTGCCAGAAGGTGAAATGGTGCCTATACGCACCGTGTATAAAACAGTGTTTTGTTGGCACAGAGGACACAAAACAGTAGTGCAAAATATAGTTTTGTATATAGGTGCTAATACACCGCTGAAGTCTTTCTGTCCCTATTCCAGCATCAGCAGCTACCCCTCACTAAAGCAGCCGTTTTGAGCAGAGTGTATATAGTTTTGTATATAGGTGGTAATACACCACTGAAGTCTTTCTGTCCCTATTCCAGCAGCAGCAGCTACCCCTCACTAAAGCAGCCGTAGCTGCAGCACTAATAAGTGCTCAGCTCTTGGGCCTCCACACAATGTTTGAGAGGTCTCAGCTCTTGGGCCTCCACACAATGTTTGAGAGGTCTCAGCTCTAGGGCCTCCACACAATTTTTAAAAGGTCTCAGCTCTTGGGCCTCCACACAATTTTTAAAAGGTCTCAGCTCTTGGGCCTCCACACAATGTTTGAGAGGTCTCAGCTCTTGGGCCTCCACACAATGTTTGAGAGGTCTCAGCTCTTGGGCCTCCACACAATTTTTAAAAGGTCTCAGCTCTTGGGCCTCCACACAATGTTTGAGAGGTCTCAGCTCTTGGGCCTCCACACAATTTTTAAAAGGTCTCAGCTCTTGGGCCTCCACACAATTTTTAAAAGGTCTCAGCTCTTGGGCCTCCACACAATTTTTAAAAGGTCTCAGCTCTTGGGCCTCCACACAATGTTTAAGAGGTCTCAGCTCTTGGGACTCCACACAATTTTTAAAAGGTCTCAGCTCTTGGGACTCCACACAATTTTTAAGAGGTCTCAGCTCTTGGGACTCCACACAATTTTTAAGAGGTCTCAGCTCTAAGCTTCCCTTACTGCTGGGGTGACACACTGTAACAAACCTCCTCCTGTAAGCTTCCCTGACTGCTGGGGTGACACACTGTAACAAACCTCCTCCTGTAAGCTTCCCTTACTGCTGGGGTGACACACTGTAACAAACCTCCTCCTGTAAGCTTCCCTTACTGCTGGGGTGACACACTGTAACAAACCTCCTCCTTTAAGCTTCCCTTACTGCTGGGGTGACACAATGACACAAGAGGACATGTCTGACCACATCTCACACACACACACACACACACACACACACAATGACAATTAGGGGTGGGGTCTATTTATTTTCCCCCTTGCCTATGCCATCTGTGGTTGTCATTAGGCAACGTGATTTTAAGGGGTGCAGAATTTTGTTCTTCTTTTTTGTACAGTTTGGCTTGGGGTCCATGGCAATGTAGAGGAAAGAAGGTTTCCTTGTCTTGTCTCACTTTACGTAGAAGTAATATTGTGTTTGGAGTGTATTGTTGAGAGGCTGTGATAGTGGCGTAATAGTGCGACTTGGGCGCGTTATATGCACCCAGACATGCTTCCCCTGCTGTCCCAGTTGCATTCCAGCAGTGTTGGCATCATTTTCTGATGTTTCAGGGTGGACTTGGTGACCTCCAAGTGGTCGAATTGAGATTTCCAAGTGTCGAGCATTTTTTTCCCATAGACTATAATGGGATTCGATATTCGGTCGAGTAGTCGAGTAACGCGGTCTATTCGAATCGAAATTCGAAATTTCGAATATTTCACTACTCGCTCATCTCTAGCTATAACCACCCCAGTGCTTAGACCAAGTTGTAGTATAGCAGGATACATCTCAGTGTTTAGAGCAAGTTGTGGTATAACAGGGTATACCCCAGTGCTTAGACCAAAGTGTGGTATAACAGGCTACACTCTCCCCAGGGCTTAGAGCAAGTTGTAGTATAACAGGGTACACCTCAGTGCTTAGACCAAGTTGTGGTATAGCAGGCTACATCTCAGTGCTTAATGTAAGTTGTGGTATAACAGGGTACACAATTTCCAGTGCTTAGCGCAAGTTGTGGTATAACAGAAAACACCCCAGTGCTTAGACCAAGTTGTGGAATAACAGGCTACACTCACCACAGTGCTTAGACCAAGCTGTAGTATAGCAGGACACATCTCAGTGTTTATAACAAGTTGTGGTATAACAGGGTACACCCCAGTGCTTAGAGCAAGTTGTGGTATTACAGGGTAAACCCCAGCGCTTAGACCAAGGTGTGGTATAACAGGTTACACTCACCCCAGTGCTTAGATCAGGTTGTGGTATAAAAGGGTACACCCCAGTGCTTATAGCTAGTTGTGGTATAACAGTCTACACTTACCCCAAAAGGAACCCATTGGCGCTTGTGGAGTATGACAAGACCCTAGCTACCATTGGAAAGGGGTAAGCTTGCTGCAACCTTGTGTCTACAAGAGAGGAACTGGTCTTTGAGAGCTGTGGATGAGTAGTACCTGTTGTGGATTATATCTGGATGTACCTGTTTGGAGTTTGCTGGTGTAAAGCGAGTAACCTTCTTCAAGAGACTTGTGTCTTGTGCAGTGAATGTCTACCCTGCATATGTGTAATGTTTGTCAGCACCTCAATTCCACATGTGCCCACTGTTCCCTTTTTTGGCCTAGCATCCTGAACCCAGACCCCCCAGGCTGCGCATGCTACACTTATGCTGATGCTGCTGAAATGATTGCTGTTGTTCTGAATAAATTAAAGGAAAACTACTGCTGCTAAACACTGTGATGCTTCCAGGAGTAATACAGTGTTTAAAGATTCATCAGATCCCTTACAGATCCCTCAGAATCCTGTGATACCTCACGATGCTCAATTATGTCTGTGGCATGTGGGCAACATGGGCAACATGATGTTACCTGCGCCTTAAGCTTTCACCTCCCTCAGATCCTTTGTAGTTAACGTCTGGCCTAGTTCCTGCTTCCTTTTCCCAATTTGCTTTTGGTTACTCATTCCTCTCTCCCCCTCCATGCATGCATTCTCTAGGTTCTATTACCAGTGAATAAAAATTAATACTGTTTCTAACCATAAAACTGCTTTTATCCCATCTGCAATACTGTTTAAACATTTGCATAGAAGGCACCCTGCCCCTCTGTTTGCATAGCCTTTAATAAGTTTAGTACTGTTTAATTAAGGTTCCCCACTAGCCGTACCTGCTTAACAAATAATGTAATTCTCCTTTAGCCCTTTGGCCAGCTTACTCTGAATTGAGAAAGACGGGCAGATGACTCGAAAAATGTCTTCGAGAAAATAATACAGGAAGTCAAGTTGACTTGATTTATTCCCACTGATACACCAATATACAGATATAGATGTCTTGGCAAAGTTTTGAGAACAGGGTAGGGCTGGGCTACTACATGAAATCAACTACCCTAGTCAGCACTTGCACAATAGCGATGTCCATTTGGTAAATAATTAGCTTATAATTGGAAGATGTATATCTGGAAAATCTGCTTTCTATAAACATATGTCACAGTGGTAATAAGATTCAAAATGCAGTAAACATTTGGAGAAATACCTATAATTATAACTTCCTGTATTTCCTACCGAAGTGGTGCACATGAGGCTCAGTACTATTTGGGATGGGTAGACCCCCATTTTTCTGTTTCTATGTAAGTTTACCAGTGTACTCTCTAACTATACCACATTAAATGGCAAACCTGAGACTAGTTGGTTACTCAACCTTGGAACAGAGTATCAGCATAATTTACAGTTGCAAGAAGTATGCTGTACTGAATCCAGAATATTTAATATCCACAATGCCCTATTCAGTGTGTGATAACATTACATTCTATTGTTCTTCTTTGAGACTATAGCTGCTAAAAAACTGGAAAGAGCAAGCCCATTCAATTAAAAAACCTCAACCCGATGGTTTTATGCAATACAAAGTTAATGGGCTGCTTGAAAATCCATAAAATAGTGGATTTCTCCTAATCTGAAATGGTTCATGTATTTCATGTGAACATACCTAATCTTTTTCTGACATTACATCTTTGGAAGGTAGAATCACAATGTGCATCAGCAGAGATTAAAATACAAACGCCAGTGATGTGAAAAGAAATAGATAGCTAAATCACTGTTATTTCGCTTATACTTAAATCATGTAGAATAAAGTCTAACACGCAGGCCATGTTTGTATTTACAAATTGCAGAACCATCTAAATACGTTGTCAACTTAGGGGAGTTTGATTTAGTAACAGACTGACCTCTGTGTACAGCAAATATTCAGTTTACATTTGAGCTTATTTTGGGACACGAGTACCAAGCTATCCTAGAGAATGATATTGAAAGTTTGTATTGCACTTTCAATTCCCTTAATAAAATCCCACTTATATATCCCTCTAATATAAATTAATTAAAATGCGAGCTACATACTTTTCATGAAAGTATAAAACTCCACGGTATATAAGCAGTAGCATTAGGTCCTCAGTATCCGGTAGCGCCACAACCTGTGAACTGGTATAGTGGTCTGCTAATGCCGGAGAGCTGCTATTGCAGCCGCCCTGCTGGCATTTGTAATGAGGAAGGCTTTTATACCACAGAGGAGGAGCCTCTGTGGAATCCTCCTATGTGACTAATGACGTTACTGGAGGGGAGGTATATGGAGCTTATACCAAGATGAGTAATGTCGCCCCCCGGTGGCCAATAATGATAACTGGTGCTTCAATATAAGTCAATGTACTATGACAACAGATATATGAAGCATAATGTAAAGCCTGGAAACAGTGTGAGAAGCGCCATAAAATCAATAGGTTGCCCACAAGGTATCATATAAGAACACCACAAAGAAGCTGAGTACATATGTCAGATAGCAGCTGTGTTCACTGAAAGTTCAGACCTGTGTAGCAAATGCACATACAGTATCAGAAGTTTGTGGCATAAACAGGACAGGAAGTGAAAAGAGAGAAACAAACACATGTATTAAACGCATGTATTAAACACATGTATTAAACACATGTATTGGTACAGTTACCCTCAGTTTGTAGCGTATAGGTGGATCACTCGAGGAACTTTTCAAGGCTGTTAAGCCTCTTTCTCAGCTTCTGCCCCCTGCTGTCATTTAGGGCATCCCATGTAGTGTGCATTTCCTTCTACCTACTTACCTTCTCCCCCTGCTGTCATTTAGGGCATCCCATGTAGTGTGCATTTTCTTCTACATACTTACCTTCTCCCCACTCTCAAATCTAGGGCATCCCATGTAATGTACATTTCCTTCTACCTACTTACCTTCTCCCCCTGCTGTCATCTAGGACGTCCCATGTAGTGTGCATTTTTTTCTACATACTTACCTTCTCCCCGCTCTCAAATTTAGGGCATCCCATGTAGTGTGCATTTTCTTCTACATAGTTGCCTTCTCCCCACTTTCAAATCTAGGGCATCCCATGTAGTGTGCATTTTCTTCTACATACTTACCTTCTCCCCACTCTCAAATCTAGGGCATCCCATGTAATGTACATTTCCTTCTACCTACTTACCTTCTCCCCCTGCTGTCATCTAGGACGTCCCATGTAGTGTGCATTTTTTTCTACATACTTACCTTCTCCCCACTCTCAAATTTAGGGCATCCCATGTAGTGTGCATTTTCTTCTACATAGTTGCCTTCTCCCCACTTTCAAATCTAGGGCATCCCATGTAGTGTGCATTTTCTTCTACATACTTACCTTCTCCCCACTCTCAAATCTAGGGCATCCCATGTAATGTACATTTCCTTCTACCTACTTACCTTCTCCCCCTGCTGTCATCTAGGACGTCCCATGTAGTGTGCATTTTCTTCTACATACTTACCTTCTCCCCACTTTCAAATCTAGGGCATCCCATGTAGTGTGCATGTCCTTCTACATATTTACCTTTGTTCCTTGGTTGCCATGTCATCTGCTTCTACCCAATGTTACTCACCTCATACCTTCTGTTTTGTCTGATCATTATACACCACTGTTTCTTAGGATTACATCTGCTTTATGTTTTTGCATTTAATAAATGCCACCACAAAGCATATAGATTGTGTATTGTTTATTCATTTTTTGTTGTTGTTTTTATTCTCACTTTATTCTCACTTAAAATTGTTGAAGTTTTTAAAATGTTTAAATATATAAAATATATTTACACATTTTTCAAACTCTGGGGGGGCAACATGGCACCTGCAAAGAGAAATACGATTGTTTTTACACATGTGTGTCTGTACATGTACGCACCTACCCCAACTGTTGTCAAAACATTTTTGGGGGCCACCCTCCTCCACGGTGCCATCCCTTCTTCGGGGTCTGTATAAGGAAAGAACCTGAGTTAGAATTCCTGTGCATGTGTTGTTTGTGTAATGCTTGTGTAGGGTTTGGCTTTACTAGCTTGAAACCCACCTCCACTTGCGTTGCTTCCGTCTCGGGTGGCCCCATCTCCGCATACTCACCCTCTGATGATTCTGTAGGAACAGAGAAGCACAACACACCAGCACTTAGCAAACATGTGGTTTTGACTTTCATTGCAAAGCCCAGGGGGTGCAAAAGAGCCTATTGCCCTTGGGCTATGCAGTCTAGTAGCCTTTTCATGAGAAAAAAGCATGAGAATATCACTGTTGATGAATCACCATATAGACAATGAAAGTCAATGGCACTTTTTTACTGCTGAGAAAAGTAGTGAGCTTTTTAATCCTTTTTGCACTGTAGTAAAAAGTGTGATTGACTTTTATTGTCTTCCTATCTGGTGATTCATCAACAGTGACATTCTCAGACTTTTTTCTCATGAAATGATTTTTTACTACCATGAGAATTTTTTTCAACTCTTGATGAATCAAAGACGTAGGGCTCGATTCAACAAAGGTAGAAAATGGATTTTTGTGTGTTTTGTGCTTAAAAAGTTGCGATTTTGCGATAGTTATATTTACGAGTGATTCAGCAACCTGGAACCATTGTAAAACACGAGTCACTCGAATTAAATTCGATTGCGATTGTAAAAGTGCGAAATAAATTAGTGGATCGAAAAATTTTCTACTGCATTTTGCGATTCGAAAATTTTACTACTGATTCAGGTGGACTTGATGAGCTACACACATGATATAAAATAGAGTGTTTCACACTAGTTTTTTGATGCAGCTTTCAGCAGGAGAAAACTCATTTTGCTCTTTCTCACAATGGAGCCCTTCTACTTTCTTTGCAATGGTAGTAAACTCTAATGGTAGTAAAAAATTCAATTCATAAGAAAAAAGCCTGAGAATTCCACTGTTTGTGAATCACTAGTTAGGAAGACAAAAAATATTGAACTTTTTACCCCTTTTTACTAGTAGTAAAAAGTTCCATAAGAACAGGGGAAGGTACATGGGAGCGGTCGACCTTTTACACTGCGGGGCACCAAAACCCAGAATAGTCAAAATCCCGGGTTTTGGTCCACGTTATAGTGTAAGCATAAGAATGGCGTACCATGAGGTTAAAGCTAGCAAAGAGCTGCACCCTGCACCCAAGGACACGTGGTGCTATGTGAGCAAGCTTTGTATAGAAAACAATGGCCACATTTCTGCTTTAAAGGAAACCTTTTTAATACATGTCCCTGGCAATCCAACCAACCCCCCCCAAAAAAACAACATACATGCCTCTTACAAATATTACTGTTTAATTAGTACTTCCTACAGTATACTACAGCATACCTTGCCTCTTTATTACATGTATCCACAATGTTAGCCATGTACATTGTAGGCTACACAGGCAACTTAAAAAGTTGAAAAAAATTATGCATTTACATTTACCCATAAAAAACCTTACAACACCATGCAGCTGTCAGAAAACAATACTAAACAATAGAAAAAAAAATTGAGTACATTTTCCAATAATTTTCACTTGCGACAGCCTTTTACGAGCGTTTTGAAAATTTTACGAGTGATTCGAAAATTTTACGATTGCATTTTCAAGTGCACGTATTTAATTCAACCCCTTTTCTGAATCACTCGAAAAAGTTACAAATTTACGCATGTGATACGATTTTTCGAGCAACACGAATTTATTTCTACCTTTGTTGAATCGAGCCCAATGTAAGTGAATGGTAATTTTCTCTCCTAAAAAAGAACTGAGTTTTCTCACCAGGCTCTGAATCGATTCCATAGTGTGGTGCAGGTATGCTAAATTCATTTATCAGAGCTGTTAACACACAAAAATTATTTGTTTGTAGAGTTTGTAGGGAATAATATTGGCTGCAGGGTATTGTTGATTTTTTCATCTGTAAAATCTCTATGCACACCTTTCTATTTGCACTGTGTTGGGCAACATAGTCACAATGCAAAGGAAAATGATGCCCATAATTTTTAATGGGCCAGTTCACATATGTCATATATATGTCACGTATATATGTGAACTGGGCCATTAAAAACAATGGGCAGAAATTTAGCTTGCACTGTCACTGCGTTGCCCAACGCAGCGCAAGTGGAGAGTTGTGAATAGAGCCTAAATGTAAAAACGGAGAATGCTGGAGGGGCTTCAACTGAAATCAACCACCATTTCCACAGTATTTTTCATTTTAATACAAGGTTGTTCTCTTTACAGACCACAAGTTGTTACAATTTCTTGATAAGTATGCCTGGCTTGATGGTATTAAAGGCCAAACTAAAATCAACAGACAGGATAAAGCAAATTAATTTGGGCACTCTGTATGCTGCAAAACATAATGAAGAGCCATGCTTACTTTATCCTGATCTGTCCACACTGAAATAAAATTGCAAGGTGTTCTTCTTACTTGCTGTACAGTCTTTTATGTAGGACAGTACAAGATGTCCAATAGTCTTCATAATGACTGTGGTCAATGGAATCGGCATATAGTCATTAAGGCCTGTCTCCATTTGTTTCTTTGGGAATAGGTATAATGGTGGATTTCAGGGAAGGTTCAATTTTTAAGTGTTTTACTGGTAGAAATTTAAAAAACAAAATGGCACTGGGACCCTTTCCAGGAGTGGGGAATCCCCATGCCTTTTTTTTTAGCCTGGGCACCAGCTATGGGGTCTTGTAGACCAAGGCTACTAGGCTGCATAGCCCAAGGACTGCTGGCTCTTCTGCACCCCCTGGGCTTTGAGGATGCCGGAAATGGAGCAGGGGGTTATGGCCCCCACTTGCTGGCAGGTGACTTGTCCTGTGAACTTTTATAGAGGTTTCAAGGACCCCTTACCAGTTCACAAATAGCTAAATGTAAAAAAACACACACAGACACAAGAATACAAATAAATGTTTATTTTATCTCCTCCCCCACCGCCATACCTACCTCTAATCCATCGCTGGTCTCCACAGAAATCCAGCAATGTGCCCCGCACCGATCCTCCTCTGCTGTCACTTAAAATAGAACAAATCCCAGCATAGCTGGCATAGCTGGCCCTAGAATCTAAAAGACTCCAGGGACGGGCACTTGCCTTCCCCTGGGGCATCCCAAATCGGGATGCCCCACTGTGTGACCCCCCCATCCCTGGTACCCAGCCAAACTAACCTGCTTCATGCCTCCCTCCCGATGTAAACATCGGGCGGCCGCATCTCCACATCTTTGGACTTTGAGCATGCTCCCACCATTTAGATGGGGATGCGGCTGTTTGAGATCCTGATTGTCACTAACAGATCTGTTTGCTGAACATTTAATATGCACAGCAAATGATTGGATGAGAGCCTGTGCATGCTCTGTAGGACCAGGAATTTTTACTGTGTGTTCTGGGGTTGTTCACACAGTGGGGGATGGGGAGGGCAACTCGGGATAGTCAAAATTATGGGTTTTGTTCCACTTTAACATTTTAGTACTCTGATGTAATACACAACTTACCGTATGTCATTTGAATGCACTTTTCCTTTAAATGAGATAAATAGTCCACAGTCCACCTTAACAGTACTGTTAACATTATTAACACATAATATCAAAATGACAGCTGATTTTAAAAGGGAATAGGTTTCTATTCCCTTGAAATATGTAATATTCTTCAAATGATCCTTTCTGTAGAATTGATATGCACATATAGTTATAAAGTTGCAAAGGAAGCACAGACTCGATGTTCATGGCATGTGCCTGAGGGGTTGCTCTTTATAAACTTGTGGCTGGAGGCCTGTCATTTATTATGTGCTGAGATAACGGAAAGGGCATTAAATACTTAAGTTGTGTTTCACTTATTACTTTTTCAGTGACCTGGATTTCTGGCATACTTTATATGTATGTATTTGTATGAGGTCTGAGAGCACAGGATGAAAATAAGACATTGCCAGTGTTATTCCTAAATAGTATGACATGAAATAGTTTTTTGCTACAAGACATTTAAGTGCTACACTTTATGAAAGATTGGTAACAACATTTTTGATGATAAATTTATTTTTAAATAGTCAAGAAGATTAAAGAAAAATAATATAGCTGATACTTAACAATGATTAAAATTTAATAGTTTTGGATAAACAATCCTAATTCAGTCCATTCAAAAATGACTGAAAGTTCACTGAGCTACACAGTTTGAGGGTACGCTAATTTGGGATGCACCCCCTGCGCATGTCCTGATTGCTAGTGCGAGACAGGGTCGTGCTTACTTACCACTTTTGTATTTACGTGTAGACAGCTGGACAATAAAGTGCAACATGTCCCATGACTTGTGTTTCCATTTCTTTCATTGTTGGTATTCAGTTTTCTGTTATGCTGTTGCTATGGGGTCAGTTCGGCCCTCCCAACTACTAGCTTGTATTGAATAGGTTCTGCCTTCTGTTCTCTGCTGCGGCCATTCTAAGCCGATCGCTTGCTGCTACACACAGCATTGTGGATGGCCAAATTATTAGCCTTCTATCTACTAAGATATTACATATTCCTTAGACCTAAACTGCGAATAAAAAGCAGGTCTTTTAGCATGCAATTTGGTTGCATTTCAAGCTAGCTGGGGAGATTTTTCTGCAGCAAGCACTACAGCAATTAGAAATGCTGCTTCAGTAATTTAATGCAGAATTTGAACTTGTATAAAGTGCATTTCATATATTCAAATTGAACACCTCCAAATGTGTTTGAATAGCCCATACGGGGTTATCAAAAAAGTACTAAAAATATGTAAACAAAAATAGCACTAAAGAAATAGAAAACATTTAAAGCGGACCTTCACTCTGAATAAGAGTCTATCTTATATGTTTCCCCCACACTGTACATACAGATTGCTCACATTAAAAATCATCCTACCTGCATCTACTGCATGTTATGAGCCTTTAAACATCCAAGATGGCGGCTTATGGAAGCCGCCATTTTATCAGGCAGCCTGCAAACAGGAAGTGCCTGCAAACAGGAAGTGACTGTGCTGCTCTGCATTCTGGGACTGCTGACCTTTCCCTGACCCCAGCTCTGCTCTGTCTGAGCAAAGCACAGCTATAACCTGCCCCCCTGTACCTTATCCCACTCTCCTCTCCTCAGTAAGTGTGATGCTTCTGAGTCAAGATGGCGGCGCCCGTATCCTAAATTCCTGAACAGAGTTGCAGCCCAGTGGGGGAAAGAATAATAAGTTAGTGACTAAAAATGTAAAATATATTAATTTTAGATGCTGGGGAATCCTTTTTTAAGAGTTTGGGCTTTTCATTAAATCATGGTGAAGGTCCGGTTTAAACAAATGTTTTTACTTGTTTAATTGTTGAGTTGGAAAGTTTGTCCAAACTCAGTCTTTACAAAATGTTCAGAGGCTCTCAAAATTTAAGTAATTCTCCATGTAGATTGATCACATATATTTTTCTTTCAAATAATGTTTTTTTTTTATAAAGCACAGATGAAATTACTCCCAACCTGGGCATGGGAATTTCACATTGAGAAGTGTTGGGAATGTGACTATCCATGTTGGCCGCTCTACTGTAGTAAATGCACTTCCCAAAGTGGCAACCTGGATTGCAAAAAGCTTGGGCCTGTGCTACTAGTTTCCATTCAATAAAAAACTAGTACCACAGTATTTGATACAATAATGTGGCTAACCTGTGGCTAATCTGATCTGATTTAATACAAATGTGCTCAATCTGCTCCTGTGCCCAATCTTTGGACAATCTGATCTGTGACCAGTCTGTGCCCAATCTGTGGCCAATCTTATCTGATATGATTCATCTGTGGCCAATCTGATCTGATTTAATACAACTGTGCCCAATATGATCTGTACCCAATCTGTGGCCAATCTGATTTGATTTAATACAATACAATACACAGAGCATGCCAAAGCAGTGCACAGATGACAAGACACAGGTCATTTGTATGCTGTGCCTCCGGTCCCTGAACCAAGCCTTAATAATCTCTGCACCATGTCCATGACCAGGCACCTGCAATCAAAACATAGACTAGTCCAAACCTGCAATCCTAACCCTTACTAGTACTAGTTGTGCCCGCTCGAGGCCACTCATAGGAGTGGCAACTTCCCTAATATAGGGATTAAATTAATTCATAATTAATGGGTGCTGGGTGATCCCAGCTTGAGGTTGGGTCAAAAGGTACAAATTGCAAATAATATTTTTTTACTATTTTGGATGACTATAATGGGATTATCAAAAATGTATTGTGAAGTTCCTAAATATTTTGGGTTTTCTTCCTCTTCCTTATTTGGATTGTAGATGTTATTGTATATTGTGTATTTTGCAAGATTGTCAAAATTTTTTTATTTTTCTTGTAGCCGTGTCAGGGGTGTCCCCTGACTGACCTTCTCAGATACTAAGACTGGATACAGTCAGATAACAACTATAGTGAGTGATATTACGCCTTTAGGTCATTCTTTGGTTTACTTGTTGCTGCCACTTCCCAGAGGACACAATGGCCTAGATTTATCAAGAGTTGAAAAAAAATCTCATGGTAGTGAAAAATTCATTTCATGAGAAAAAAGCCTGAGAATTTCACTGTTGATGAATCACCAGCTAGGAAGACAATGAAAGTCAATGGCACTTTTTTTACTCCTGAGAAAAGTAGTGAAATTTTTACTCCTTTTTACGCTATAGTAAAAAGTGCCATTGACTTTCATTGTCTTTCTAGCTGGTGATTCATCAACACTGAAATTCTCGTGCTTTTTAGAAATGATGAAATTATTTTTTTACTACCATGAGGATTTTTTTCAAGGCCATTGTCTTAGTGAATAGGTAGCTCATGGGAAGCTTTGGTTAAAGAAATGAGTGAGTGGAGCTGCCACGAATAGTGATCAAATTTAATTGACAAAAGCAACTAGAAAATAAAACATGGGCTTGGTGGAAGATTTTCTGTTTTAAAAATACATACAAGAACATACTACTTCAAAAAGATTTGAGAGTACAGGTGTTTCCACAAGTTACAAATATGTCACAAAATCATAAAGATAAATGGCAAAAGAATCTTTAGGGGTGTTCAGAGACAATGCTAAACATACTAATTGAGCATTCATACTAATTGAACATTACACTGAACACATGCAAGAGATTGATAGAAACAAAATTAAAACCAGCCAATCACTAGAGAAATGGAACCTATAAACAAAAAGACAAACAATTGAAAATCCACATACAGGAAATACAATCAACTAATAGCAAAACAAAAGGGGTACATATTAACACAAGATAAACAAGTACATGCACAAGGCTATGCCTACAAATAATGCCTAGTAAGATAGGCCACAGAAGACATTCACATTACAGTCACTCAGACAAGGATTCCACTAACACAATAGTATCACAAGATCAAACAAAACATAGACACCAAAGGATTGAATACCACAAATGAGGTGGATTAGATCCAAGAATTTCATAATCACCTCAAGCACAAACTCAAAAGAGAAACAAAAGCACCAAAATGTCTTCTGTCTTCTGCCCACACAAATAGCACACATAAGAAACACATTGTGGACATTCAGTTGCTCTTACATAACCAGACACCAAACAGTTACAAATGGTCATTAATCTCACCTATAAAGTATTGATACAACAGCATCTTAGAGTGCTTGAAATTTCTGTCATCCTCAGAGAAATTTACACTTACCAAAGATTTAGCACTACATCTGGGAAAAATCTTGTTGAAATCTTTTTATAATGATAGTGATTTGACACAGTTGAATTGCTGAACAGTCCCTTGATATTTCAGTTTGTGAAGAAATAGCCAGTCAAGAATCTACCTAACAATCACTGTTGAGGGCAGCTCCACCCACATTTACTCAATTTAAATCTTAAAAAGTTTTTTTTTTAAAGCATTCTAGATGTTTTCCTCCATTTAACACAAATCCACATATTCAGACTTTTGTTGACATCATGTAAAAAGAAATAAGAGGGCTCCACATTAATATAAGACAAAGAGGAGATAATAACATAGTATAGGCAGTTAAAGAGTTACAACAACTAGATGATGTTGTAGTAAAACAAGCAGACAAAGGGGAACATTGTGGTAATGTCCATCCCCCAAAATAAAAAGATGTGTTACAACATTTTAGGGAATAAAGATTGAGGCATTTTTGTATGAGTTATCTTTGGAGCAGCATAAACACATTTTCCTCCTGTCTTTACTTCAATTAATCTTGACACATAATATCTTTCTATTTAAGGGAGACCAATACCTCCAGTTACAGGGGACTGCGATGGGGACAACTTGTGCCCCATTGTATGCGAAACTGTACCTGGGGGTCTGGGAAAGATACCTGTAAGGGAGGGAGGACTCGCGATGTACCTGTGCTACATTATAAGTTGGCACAGGTACATTGACGATATCCTCCTTTTGTGGACTGGTCCTCCTTCTCTCCTTGAACTATTAGTCAAAATTTTAAATGTGAATATCTAAATTACACATTAAACTACAACACCCAAACAGTTCCCTTCTTGGATCTCAATATAACTATTGACATGAAAGGTGAACTTAATATAACTGGCTGTCACCAATAGTATCTTCAATGCTACTAGTTTCCATCCGGAGCCCCTTGTTAGAAGCCTACCTATAGGTAAATATCTCAGGGTAAGGAGGAACTGTATTAACCTAACATACTTCAAAGAAGAAGCAAAAACAATTAAGGATAGACGGAAAGCAAGAGCGTACAAAAACCATCACCTAAAATCAGCATACCATCAATGCCAACTCCTGGGGGATGGCAGCAGTGAATGGGCAATTAAGGTTTCAAACTCTAAAGTTTTGTGTATTACCCAATATACTAGACAACATAAATGGTTAAGAAACCCATAAGAAAATATTGGCATATCCTCACTGTTAGCCCTAATCTAAAAAACATCATTTGATAAAGTCCCAGGGTGGTTTTCAAACTGGCAGTATCAACTAGTGGCAAATTGGTCACCAGCCATTATAAATCTTGTCGCAGAGAATTTTTAAAAAATCTATGCCACCTGCAACCAATGCAAATACATCAAAGCTTCTAGAAAAACCTCAATGGGAAAAAATGTAATTTAAAGCATTATGTTTATTGCAGGACAACTGACGTGGTGTTCCTCCTCACGATGAGGACACATCATGGTTGTAAAAGAGGGTGAGGACACATCAAGTCACACAGGTAAGCTTGTCTGTTGGGAGTGAAATGTCTGATCTTGCTAGCTGTACCCCAGCTGGGCACATGGCCGAATCCCCCACATCCCCCCGCTGTCAGCTGGCTCTGTGCATGTACTGTACCGGAGCTGCTGTACTGCCTCCACCACCATGTCAATTGTTAGCTGGCTATTAGACACCCCTGATAATAATCCCTAGCACCTATTTTTGGGCAAAAAATAATATAAGACCTGACTTATTTTTGGGGAAACACAACACAGTAGTATACTACTCCTGCACCTCACTGATCAGGTGCAGTGTTCCAATGAAAGGTTATCCAACAATATACAAATACAAACCTCTAATACAATGTGGCTCCAGCAACCACAATAAAGGAAACCCCAGGCACCAATGCCCCAACAGATCACAAAGTCATCTCACATTAAAATCTCATAATCCACAAAGGGGATTTATCAGCCAAGAAAGTGCAGATAGAGTTCATCATGAGCTATCAAAAAAGTACTAAACAAAGTGCAATAAAGTAATATCCCATCCACTATACAAAAATGGAAAACAAACATTTAAACGAATAAGCAACAGCATGAAAGAATATCACCATTAGAAAGGCTGGAAGCAATCCCCACTGTGGCCTGGTGTCCTTTATTTCCCACGTGTTCCGTGGGAAACCCTCCACTTTTTCAAGGTTCCAGGTATTATTTCTGGGGAAACAAGGCATGTATAGCTTATTTGTGGCATCCCAGTGCACACACACAAACAATACAGTTTGGCATAATGTTTCTGTGCATGGGCCTTGAATGCAAGCTGGTAGGACTTGATTGTAGGGCCCCTAGAATCATTTTTACTGGTGGGTCTCAGGGACCTTGTGCAGTCCCTCAATCTCTACAGCCAGACCATCCCTGCTCCCAAAATACTATCCTAGACACACAGTCCCTGAGAAAGGGAAATCTGTTTCCAAGTTCAACATTATTGTCTCTGTCGAGGCAAAAAATATAAAGCATATTAATACTCCAAATACTAATATATCCTCCCGCAGAATTTCTGCTCCAGTCCAGTTGTGCTTGTCCTGTAGCCTTCCCACTCACCAGCCACAGTTGGCAACTACTCTCCGTCACTTCCAGTGACTATCTATGCACAATCCATTAATTGCAATGGTCCCAGCATGCCCTCTTTATTATATTGACTGACACAAGACTACCGCACACAGGACCAGGTTTTATTTTTATTTAACCAGACTAAGAAGGGAGCTCTGTCTGGAAGAATAGTTGCTTATTAAACCGGACCTTCAGTATAATTTAATGAAAAGCCCAAACCCTTAAAAAACTATTCCCCAGCATCTAAAATTAATATATTTTAAGTTTTTAGTCACTTAGGACTCGGACGCCACCATCTTGAAGCATCACATACTAAGGAGAGGAGAGCGGGATAACACACAGGGAGGCGGGGTTATAGCTGTGCTTTGCACAGACAGAGCTGACCTGGGGTCAGGGAAAGGGCAGCAATCCCAGAATGCAGAGCGACACAGACAGAGACACTTCCTGTTTGCAGGCTGCCTGATGCTCCATGAGCCGCCATCTCAGATGTTTAAAGGCTCATAACATGGGTGGGGGAAACATATAAGATATGCTCATATTCAGGGTGAATGTCTGCTTTAATGTTTTTTTATTATTTGCCTCGACTGTCGCTTTAGAATTAAGGGCCCTGTTATATAATGCTACAAGGTGTTACAGCTAGCCTGCATTGTCCTTTGCATCTTTAAAAAATAATAGTTTTTTTTGCTCTGGTTTTCCTTGTCTCCACTTTGGAGCAGTTACTTACTATACATTGTGTCATTGTTTAGTAATATAGAAATCTCTGGTCTGTTGCCAAACATGCGTAGCAAGTGAAATGGATTCCGAGAAGTTATATAGAACATTTTGTTGAAGTTCAGGCACTCTATCTGTGATTACATGACAGTAGTTTAGGGACTCTCTTTCAGGTAGATATTGCATCACAGAGCTGACAGGAGAGATAGAGAATGGCCCTTGTGTCTGATCCATAACAGTCATTGCCTGTTACATACATTTCAAGATTCATTCCAACTATGAAGATAATCGAGGCAGCCGACAGTTACCCTGCAGCTGCATGGATTTATGATGCCACTGTCAAGGAAATGAGCCGAAATGACACAGTAGCTGGCTTTAGCTGCAAATAATGTGATAGGCTGTACAGAAGTACTGTAGCAGCTGCTGTCATTGCAGGTAATAGGCTATAAAAAAGGCTGATAGCAATACCTGTCATTTTTTAATGGCTGACTTCACTGAAGAGCTTTTGTGGCCTTTAACATGGAGATAATATAAGATACAACACATTTTACAGCTTTCATGTTGCATTCATAATTTATCTTCAGAGTGCAACCTGCAACCCAACAAGGGAAGTATTTGCCAACTCTAAAAAAGCTAGAATGCAATATATAACTCTGTATTCTGAATATGTGCTTAGTGCTTATTAAGTCTTTAGCTTTTGTTATATAACTGTATTGTGGATATGTGCTTAGTGCTTATTAAGTCTTTAGCTTTTGTTATATAACTGTATTGTGGATATGTGCTTAGTGCTTATTAAGTATTTAGCTTTTGTTATATAACTGTATTGTGGATATGTGCTTAGTGCTTATTACCGTAAGACTTTAACTTTTGTTATATAACTGTATTGTGAATATGTGCTTAGTGCTTATTAGGTCTTTAGCGTTTATTATATAACTGTATTGTGGATATGTGCTTAGTGCTTATTAAGTCTTTAGCTTGCTATTAATGTGGACCAAAACCCAGGATTTTGACTATCCTGGGCTTTAGTCCTTTTCCCGGGGGCACACCAATCGGGGATGCCCCGCTGTGTGAAACCCCCTAGATCGCCCAAACCCAGCTCACCTCTTCCCCGTCCCACAACGCATCTAAGAGCAGCAGCTCTGATGGCCGCATCCTACTCCTCCCTCAGGGAGCATGCCTGCGCCAGCCATTTGTTAGAGGGAGGAGGAGGATGCGGCCATCAGAGCCTCTGCACTTAGACGCACCGTGGGACCGGGAAGAGGTGAGCTGGGTTTGGCCAACCTGGGGGTTTTACACAGCGGGGTACCCCCGATTGGGGTGCCCCCAGAGAAGGGACCAAAACCCAGGATAGTCAAAACTAATGACTATCCTGGGTTTTGGTCCACTTTAAAGTCAAAGTTTAGTTAAAAATCGATATCAACCCTAATTAAAGTTCTTCCATAAACTGACACTGTTTGGATGATATAAACATATCTATGTCTGCAAGGAATGTGAGATGTGCTCTCCCCACTGCCAGTGTCATTTACTTTGAAAGTGTGAGGCTCCAGCATTCACTAACAGAGCAATGCTGCTGGGTGATTTCTCCCCCTTTCGCCTCTCCAAGCCCTGAAAAAGGTAAAGTATTGTTTTCCTCTTTTGTAAAAAAAACACATTTGCGTTAGGATGGTGCTCCATACTATTGATTTACTTATTAGCATGCTGTTTCCAAATTTTATTTATTCCTGGCTCCGTGTTGCTAAAGTGAGAGTGGCTTCCCTGGTCTTGGCCTTCCCTGGCCTTGAGTAAAGCCCTTTAGTATAGCTGCTTACTACACATTCCAGAATCCATCCACTGACAAGGGTGAGCTCCCCTCACCCCACGAAGCAGAACTTGAAAAAAATCAGGCAGATGTAAAAACCCCAGGTGAGAACACTGCAGTGCAAGACTGTGATCCTCTCATCTGAAGAGGCTGAATTACAGCAGGTGGGGTTAAACATGTTCTCTCAAGAATGCGGCGGGTCCTCTCTGCTTCAGCCAATCAGATTATTAGCAAGTCAAAATCAGGAGGTCTCTCCTGCATACACCAAACAAAAACAGATCACAACAATCTAATCGAAAATGGAAATACTCTTTAAGGAAGAGAAGTAGCCCAAATGGGAGAGATCACTCAGAAGATCACTCAGCAGAAAGCCTAGAATTGCAATAGAGATCTATGGTTGTGGCTGCTACAGGAGAGCTTAAATGTAGTAAGATAGCATTAATTGTAGCTATAGACTAGTCTAAAAAACTCCAGCGATGGCCACATCATTTGTGATAGAACAGTGCATGTGCAGACCGCATCCCCAGCATTTCACCACTAAGACAGTGCCTAACCATCGCTGAGTATTCTGGTCTGGATATTTAAGACCTTAATGCAACAAAGTGTTAAAATATTTTGTACAGCACGCTCCCTACTTTGCATGTTGGTGTTAGCTCCTTTGTCACAGTGGCAGTGTCAAAAGGTTTTCTAACCAACCTAAGATATCTAAGATACTCTCAGGGGAGTACAAACAACAACAGAGAATTAACAATTGAAGGGTTAGAACATCTTTTAACACTGTGGCAAAGGCACTAACACCAACTCGCGTATTGTACAAAATATTTTTAACCATTCTGATAGGCTCCCATGGAAGTATACATCAGCCAGACAGACATTGTGGATGCGTCCACTCCTCTCTCTCTTTGCCAGAGCTCTTGGTGTACACATCCATTAAAGCGGAACAAAATCCACCAGTGGCCTCCCTGGAATCGAAAAGAGTGTGAACATTTAATGGAGCCCTTTAGCAATGCATTTTAGGACAAGCATCAGACCACTAAATGGAGATAAAACTGACCAGCCTAACCATTACGTAGAAGATATCCTCTTCAACTGGGATGGTGATGCTGGTACCATGACAGCACTACTGTCTTAATGACAAAACTCTTAATCTCACTGGTGAATGGTGCAAGTTAACATTTTTGGACTTACAAATCTTACTTTCTCCTGAGAGTAGTTTAGCTCCAAATCTTTTCGCAAACCATTGGGAATAAAGTTCTTTATGCTTCTAGGCATCATCCACAACCTAGGAGTATTAGGAGTATTTTTGAGCCAATATCTGTGAATACAGAAACAAATAAGGCTAAGAAAATAGTGAGATAAATATTGTATAAGGCCCATAACATGCCTACTGATCACCTACACCATTAGCTAATATCTAAGAGGAATGGAACCTCATCTCTATCCCAAATCTGATTCATGGCAGTATTAGGTACTCAGCAATTTACACCTACAAAGGTTTTTTAATCATGCCTTTTGTACCTACTGAGCCCAATTCTGAGTTATTTGATTAACAATAGGCCAACTATCACATATAGGGAATCATTTTTTCTTCTGGATCAATTGTTCTTGGCCCACAATGGCAGGAAGTACATAATGGTCTTTGGCTGGACTCCGATCTCAGGAAAGCAAGAATCTCTGAGAGTAAGAGCCACACAATCCTTTGAACTGTGATATTTTGCCTCTTTAGAAATAGTAACAATACACACACAGTTAAAAAAAGGAAGCCAGACCATTTTTTAATAGTTAAAAAGGTGGGAAAGGGTAGTATTTCGGCAAAATTGAGCTGCATACACCAAATCTGATCAATTTATTAATCAATAATAGAAATAAAAAATACATGTACTCTCAGTATTTATAAGTGTATAATCGTAATGTTGCTAACAGCTGTGAAAAAGTTGTAAAAATTAAAAAAGTTCTTTGATCTTGACAATCACAAAACAGGACGCAAATCAGGGAGGGTTTTTAATGAGTTTTTGTGAACCTCACCAACTGAATATCCACATTTTTGGTGTGTTCACTATTACTGTTCTTAACAAACAGGGAAGGCAGGAGGGTGTGTGGCATTGCAGAATCTTAAGGTTTACCATACCTCTGTAATCTTCTTGAGGCTCAATGTTTGGGCACAAAAAGACTTTGGAGTTGAAACTTTGGGTAAAACTTGAACAAGACTTGACACTGCCTAAGCTTTCCTCCCTTCTCTGTATAGGTCCCTTAACTAAACAACTCAGGAGGGCTCTTGCCATTTTAACACACCATTTTGGCCTCAAAGTGTAACCTGACAAATAGGTCCGGCCCCCTTACACCTCTGCTGGACAACCCTCACTTAGCCCCAGTTCTCGGAGCCAAGCTGTTTCTGAAAGTCAAATCTTTCCTGGTCCTTGTATGGTCAGCTAGTTGTGTTTTTCTCTGCTAGAAATATGTGCAAAAAAAAAATAAAAAATCTATTTTTTGCAATTTGTAGTGTTTTTTTCTTGTAATTAAAAATGTACGTTTGTCAATAAAATTTTATTGCGTGTGAAACCCCAATTTCTCTGGGTCACAGCGGTACCACATATGTATTGGTAGACAGCCTTTCCTGCCCAGGAGACTCCCCCAAACTGAAACTTTAGGAGATTTTCAGACAAAATACTTAAAAATAAACTGTGATATACGCTATGCACACCTTGCAGTTTTTCCAGAAAAACAACCCTTTACATTTGAAATACCCCCAACAAACTATATATTCCCTGGAAGTACACACCTCAAGCTTTCTGGGCGTAACAGGCTTGTTGATGTGGGCGTAGCTTTCTGGAAGTAATCCCTCAATCAGTTCTTTGGTTGCACAGAGTTTCCCTTAAAAAAATCAAAAGGAAGAATCAAAGCCACATTTTCCTAAAAAAAACTATATGCAAACAAGAATAAAATCTGAAAAAGCAACATCCCCCAAACAGAACAATACCCAACATGCATAGCTACTGTCAATGGAAGAGTTGGCCCCAAAGTAAAGTAAAGCATGCGCATATGGTAATTTTACTTGAAAATTTTAGCTCTGCAGACAAAGTGCGCACCTTGCAATTTTTCAACCAAAACAACCCTTTACATTTGGAATATCCCGCATAAACCATATATTCTCTGAAAGTACACATGTTAAGCTTTGTAAGTGTACCCAGCTTGTTGTAGTGGGCTCATCTTTCTGGAAGCAATCCCTCGAAGAATTCTAAGGTTGCACAGGGTTTCCCCAAAAAAATCTATAAAAAAGCTGAATAAAAAAACATGTTTTCCTAAAATATCAATATTCAAACAAGAAAAAACAAGCTAAATCTGAAAGCGCAAGGTCCCCCGAGCAGAACAATACCCAACATGCACAGGTACTATTAACCCTTTTAATTGCCAGCCTACTTGCCAGCCTACTTGAATTTTGTCACCCTCTGTTGACAGGTCATTTTTCACCATTTTGCGCCATGTTTAACCGTGATTGTTGCTGGAATTTCCAGGAAAATTATATGCAGCAGAGTTTAGGCTTTAACATGAAATGTCTTGTTTGTAATTTCTCTACTTTTTAAAAAATATTTTTGCATAAAAAAATAAATAAATATTTTTTAGAAAATTGTCTCCTTTTCTTTAAATAAAACATTTGTTTTATTAATGAAAACCATATTACATGTAAAAGCCCATTTCTCCCAATTACAACGGTACAATATATGTATCGGTAGCCCCCCATTCTTGTCCAGGAGACCCCCAAACTACTATCCACACTATAAACATAAGGGGTTCATTTAAAAAAAAAACAACATGGGGGGGAACCTATTTTTTGGGAATTTTAAGGGGTCCCCCTTACCCATCATAACCAGCCTGGGACCAGGTATGAGGGCTAGTAGGAACAGGGCGCAGGGGCCAGCTTTGGTGGCCTCCGCACCCTGCAGGCTACAAGCCATGGGCCGTGCCCTTCTGCCCCACCCTGAGCTTTGGGGAGGCAGGTAATTGGGGTTAATGGCAAGTCTCCCACTAGCCACAGGTGACTTGCTAGCCCCAGCCTTGTGAACTGGTATAGGGATCTCATGGATCCCTTACCAGTTCACAAGGGGTTAAATGTAAAAAGAAACACACACACACATAATAAAAAAAAAAAGACATTTATTTATTTTTTTCTTTACTCACCTCCGATCCTCTGCTATCCACCGGCGATCTGCGATGACAGCTGCAGGGTGCTCCGTGGAGGGAGCCTGGGGGGGTGAGGGATCACAGCCCTCTCCCCCCTCCGTGCTCTCTCCTCTGAGCACCCGACAAGACTGACAGTCTCGGGTGAAGGTGTCAGAAGCCTGCTGTCAGGTGACGTCACTGTCGCGTCAACAGCCGCGAACCAGGAAGTGAGCGAGAGGGCTTTTTATCGCCCTCTCCGCACTACGGTAGAGCCCGGGGGGGGCCATTGAAGCCCTCCCCCGGTGAAGAGGGATTGCGGCTGCAAGTGAGTAAATGTCTTTTTTTGTACAGTTAGCTGTGACAGCGGCCGAAGCGGGGGGGGGGCTATTTCGGGCGATCTCCTGAAGCGAGAAGAGCCCCGGGGGGGGGGGGGGATTGGATGCCTACCGGGTGAACAGAAGACCCGGCCCAATCCAACGAGGGGTCAGGTGAGTTTTTAACTTTTGTACTTTTTTTTTGTGGGGGTTTAAATGAGACTCACGTAGCTGGCACTAAAAAGGTTAGTCAAATTTAAAACGCACATATCTTTATATATGTTTTATCCCATGCCATATCAGAAATCCACTTGTGGGAGTCTGCTGCCTGTGTGACGTCCCTGATGCAGACGTAAGCAATGGTTCCAGGAGAGTGATAGTGTTCCGGGAGGTTCCCGAATTGGGATGCCCCAAGGACTGGAACTCGGGAGCGCCTTCGATGTTCCTCTTTAACAGGTCAGCCGAATGCATAAAATCGCTATGACGACAGAGCATGCCCACAAGCATGCAGATGTGCAAAAGTAGGGAGCCCACAGTCCTGTGAAACCCCATCCAGTCGCTGAGGTCTTAGCGATTGGAGGGTAGGGTACCACCATCATCAGATAAACCAAACCTCCCAGTGTTGAAATGCGTGACATGCACTGATGCAATAAAGGGCTTAATATACATTACAATAGTAATGCTCACAAACAAGCAAAACTAGAATTGCCATACAGATACAACATTTAACGGTTAAAAGCGCCAAGTGAGGAAAGTGCTGATTACAGGCGCATGCATGTCAACTGAAACTGGCACTGGACTTTTCTCGATTCTCATGTAATATAACTTATCACCAATAATTGTTTCCACATGTCTCATAACAACCCTATTGGCCAAATTTACCTGAAGGGCCTGAAAAACTCATACATATGCTTTTTGATGAAGGTGCCCTTTGCGTAACAAATTTGCCATCTCAGGTGATTGGCCATTTAAGTATCTAAAGCTAAAACATTCAGTCTGAGTCAAGTTTAGCCCCAGAGAGGTTGTGTTGGCAATCGCCGGCAATAGACAAAATCCTCCCTAAAGTGGATTACAACTGTGTGAAACCCCCAGAAAACCTTCTAAAACTCAACTTTCACCACTCCCCCAGCACATGCACGGGCTCCCATGACTTTGACTACCTTAACTACATCAGCATTGGGCTTTGATTGAAAATCCTGTGGGCTTGTATCCTTTAGTCCCTGGGGCAGGCTGTCCAGACTCCGCGCTTTGGTCTGGGCTGTGTTTTTTAATTTTCAAAGAATTTAACCCTTTGACATTTCAAATCTTAACATTTTTTAAAGAAGGCATGGGGTTCATCCCCCCCGGAGAGGGAGTAACTAAAAAGTTTTCTGTTTTTGGTTTTAGGCTTTTAAGGGTTAAACCCTTGATAGTTATTGCAAGTTAACTGCAAGGTGCCCATAGTAGTTGCATAAAGTGCTCTTTTCAATTTGGAGTGTCACCTGGGCAGGAAAATGGTGTCTACCAAAACATATGTTGTAACGTTATAATTGGGAGTAATGGGGCTTTACATGCAATATGGTTTTCCTGAAAAAATGTAATTTGATATTAAAGGCCTCCTCGCCAGAGCACATTGGTAATGATACCAAACCTTATTATCCTTATGGTGGTTCCGATTGCAGGCTAATTCCAAGCAAGTAAAAATAATAAATTCAAGCTGAAGTGCTCTGGCTTTAACATACTCCCTGGTCATGCCAATGCCAATGTTTCCTAGTCAGGAGAAAGCAGGCTCCTTTTTTGATTAATAGCAAGGGGGGGGGGGGGGCACTAGAGCTTACAAGTCAACTCAGCCCACAGAACTAAAAGGGATCAAGCAGAAGATCAGGTAGGTAAGTTTTATCCCTTTAGAAAAATATTTTATCAAATATCGGGGTTTATATTTGTAAGATATGAAAAGCCGGCTATAATTCATAAATAACACACACACACACTTAGCTTAGGAAAAATAAATATAATGACTCTCACACACAATAAAGAATTCTAAACATACTAAGTATACGACAGCAGCAGACAAGGTTATGCTTCATCTAGATTAAGGACTGTTACTAAGAAAATAAAATCCCATAAATAACGAGTCTGTTGACCATTTTGCTTGACAGCCTCACTTTATCAAAGCCAAATTAACATATTTAAGGTCATTGAAAAGAAACTATTAGAAACATAAATGTTCTATTTCCTCTTATACAGTACTGTTCATATAGCTCTATATATCACGTTGGTGTTAATTAGTTAAGAATAATGGGTCTTCCTTTACAAGCAAAATACAAAGGATTACCTATGGTTTATTACTCTTGATTTATAATGTGTATTTCAAATTAAAATTGACTTAAAGGTTACAGAATGAGTCTTTCCCGAACTGATCCTGAATTTGAAGCATTCACCCATTAGAAAGAAATGGGAAGAATTTGTCATTGGGAAAGAAAGATGTGAACTTTTTTTCACAATCAAGTTTATATAATCGCTAAAAATCTGAATATCTTTTATATTCGAGGAACAGCCACAGAGCTTCAAACCGGGTGTTCCAATGATGTCCAAAAAACTAACAAGGCTTAGGCACAATGGTGCAGCTTTGTGATGTTATCACAATTACATGTTCCAGAACTCCCCACTCCTATGCGGCAGCACATGCTGCTATTCCAAAGGCTTTAAACATAATGCATTTAAAATATATTGTTTGTGAAAAATTTGTGAATTTGTGAAATATATTATATATAATATAACATGACTTTAGGTCTCTTTCAACTATCACCCCTGGGGAATCCCTAAAGTTTCAAAGTGCTTGAGGAGACCACCAATCATATGTATAGTCTAAGAGGAATTCTTCTTTCAAATTGAAAGTAATATATTTTCCGCCCTCTAAGATGCAGAAAATAGATATTCTGAATCAAATGTTGTGCTGAAACACCATTCCCCCTAGAGCCAAATAATAGGCTAGGTGCAGAATACCCCCATTACAGGCAGAATGGCATGCTCCCCCCATTCCCCATGGGCAGTGTGGCAATCCCTCCTCACATTCCCAAAGGCAGTGTGACACCCCCCCCTCCTATTCCCATAGGCAGTGTGGAATTTCCACTCCCATTCCCCAAAGCTAGTGTGGCATTCCCTCCTCCCATTCCCATAGACAGTGTGGCATTCCCCCCATCCCATTCCTATAGGTAGTGTGACATTCCCCCCTCCCATTCCCCATATGTAGTGTGGCATTTCCCTCCTCCCTTTCCCCATAGGCAAGAGAAAAAAAAAGGAAACTCACCTTTCCATCATACCCGCGCTGCTGGCCAGGCCGCCACAGCCAGATGGAGGACTACCATGGGATGCCCTAGATGCCAGCTGGGGGGACAAAGGTAAATATGTGCTTGGACATGCAGACTACCATGGGATTCCCTAGATGCCAGCAGGGGGGACAAAGGTAAGTATGTGCTAGGACATGCATACTACCATGGGATGCCCTAGATGCCAGGTGGGGGGACAAAGGTAAGGACGTAAAAGGACATGCAGAATAGCATGGGATGCCCTAGATACCAGCTGGGGGGCATGGTAAGTATGTGCTAGGACATGCAGAATATCATGGGTACACTGGTGGGGGATGGTGGGAGGCACATTAAAATAGCCGGTTACAGCAAAAAAGAAGGACACAGCACACCAAGAACAATGGGGTCCACAGCAAGTTAAGTCTGAAAACAGGTAAAAACTTGGCTTCCTAATTCACTTTGGTTACAAATTCCATAAATGCTCGGTTAAACCATATGCGTACGCAAAGCAAATATGGGCACTTACGCATGAACAAACTTTTCTCGGAACGCATTTGTAAATGATACGAGCATTTGCAATTTCCAGGTTACCGAGATCAGTTTCCGAAAAAAAAACAAGCATTCACAGGCATTCTCTGAATCAGGCCGATAATCTTTAGGTAGGCTGGCAGGTAAAGGGTTAATAATAGAGATGGCCCATGGTGGGGTCTTTAGGTCTGCGTGTTGTGTGTTGTGTTGTGTGTATGAGCATATGGCAAGATTCTTTTAAACAGTAAGTCTGGGATGTAAATTACCTTGGTTATCCTGAAGTGATTGCTTACTGGCAAATCAGGTTATTGACAAAGTAAACCAAAAGCTATAAACGATCCATCAAACGCTATTGCTTAATTAATTCTGAGTAATCATTGTCTAACCTTCAATTTGCGTACTGCTCACTCTTAATGCATCTTATGATATCTTGAAAGCAGTTTCAATCTGTATTTAGGAAGTGTAAGACTACTTTATATAAATCTACATTAACATTTGACATGTCAAGATAAGTGCATTTTTTCACTTGTTGAAAGTTTGTTTTGTTGCTACTGCATATGAGGACATCCAGTGAATTTTGTATTACTCATAAGGACTATCTAAAAAAAACAAAAAAGGATAGATACTCACTAATAGTCCCATGCAGGTGATCGTCCCTATACCGGGAAATTCAAACCACCACCAGACATCTAGGCCATGCTATCCCCACTCATGGCCACAGTTTGTTTTTGCCTGGCTGCCTCTGATTCAGTCACATCGACTACCAATCCCACCATTTTCATTTCAATGGAGGGAATGGATCAGTCGCCATGACTGACACAAAGGAATGGCAGCACAGATGAGGGGAAAAGATTGCCAATGTTGGATAGTTTCAATCTACAGCTATAAGATGAATCAGCTTAAGCTGTAAGCTTTTTGGGAGGGCTTAACCCTATGGAGATGTTGTGGAATTGCATTAGGATCCTGTGCTCGTGAACTACATAGGAGCTGCCATCTTGCTACACAGTCATGCTTACACATGAACATGAGAAGGGAGATGTTCCAGTAGCAGCCTACACCGAACTGAGAGATATATACCTCAGAAATACAGGGAATATCTGTCTATCTTGCTACACACAAACAAACACACACACACACACACACACACACACACACACACACACACACACACTGAATAAAGAGCTGCTGTAGCAATTCTGTGTGTGAGAGAGAAGCTGTTACAATGCATTTCCATAGGTTTGGCAGCCACAGAGGATTCAGTCAATGGAGACACTGTATCTAGATAAGTTATTGCAGCTGATGGCCTTCTACTTCAGGCTAAAAATAAGGGATGATTGCACAGTGTTTGAGGCAATTTTGACTGTGGGACTGGGTTTATCAGAAGCAGGGCTGTCAAGATTGAGGCAAGATGGCTGCTCCCATGCAGTTCAGAAGCACATAATCTGCATGATATTCTATAACATCTGCATGGACTCTAAATTGCTTACATCAGTGATTGCTAGAGGGGGGCTTTAGGGGAGCAATTTACTAAGCTTTACATTTTTGGCTGGTCGTGCACTTACAGATATTACAGACAACAGCCTTCAGGAAAGAAATAGAACAGAAACCGGTGCACAGCCAGCATTTAACTTGCAATAAAATGTGTCTAAACACATAAGACATTGAGGGCTTCATATTAAACATCATTGATGGTACTTTCCAGGTAAAAAATTAGTAAAATTAGTTCGCTTTCTGCTTTCCCCGTGCTGACTGACATGGCTGCATCTTTCATTCATCTGTGATTTATTTCTTAATAAGCTCTTGTGGATTTGGTTCCTTCTGAAGGGCCCACTCAGCTGCAGAGGATGACCTATCCATGCATGTTTTAATGTCTCAGTCCCCTCAGAAGTTAATTCATTTTAAGGACTGAAAAAGTAGAGCTAGAAGAAGGGAACACGTTCTATAGGATCTATCAAGGGTGCAGAGTGCCAGAGATTGAAATATGTAGCCCCTTCATGGGGCAAGCAGAAGGCAGGCTATGTTCCCCTCTCTTCCCCTCTCTCTCCAGTTTCTCTCACCCTTGGGAACAGTAAAACATGAGCCATTTCAAAGCACCTGTAAATCTCAGATTTTATGTAAATACCTCATATATTCTAAATGAAACAGATTTTTTGCTTCATTTTCTGGTTTCAAGGCTGAGCTACAAAGGGTGTGTCATAGTGTAGCTTTATGAGTCATTAGCATGCTCTGTTGTGGTCAGGGATAGCTGTAAGACCACTATGGTTTGCCATGCTCGCTCACATAGAGAGTGGTCCTGGAGGAATAAAATTGAAAAAGAGCAATTTTGGAGCTCTGCTATTGCTTCTACTCTGTGCTGCAGGAAATGGAGAAACATAGAACAGGTGACCTGCTCGTTGGCTAATTATTGCTGCTGGGTTTACAGTCCCTTTAACTGTGCTCCTTGTATCCTACTTTTCAAATATTAAACAACAAAAACAGGGCTGCCAGATCAGCCCTATATGGCCCTTTCTTAAGGCCCGCGCCGGCCATTCACAGACGGCCGGCGCGGGCGCGCAAGCCTAGAGGGGCGCGAGGGAGGCGGCGGCAGCCGGCCGCCGCCGAAGATAAGGTAAGGGGGTTTGCGGTGTTTGGGGGGTTTTCACCCCGCGGGACATCCCGATCTGGAATGTCCCGCGGGGAGGGAGGTGATCGGCCCGGGAATCTTATAGATTCCTGGGCCGATCACCCGTGGGTGTTGGTCCACTTTAAAGGGCCATATTGGGCTGATCTGGCAGCCCTGTTTTTGTTGTTTAATGTGTGGTGGACACTTTTGTGTCTCGGTCCTTTGGAGGCCGACACCCACTTAAATATTTACTTATTGAGTGTATATTAGCTGTGCTGAGTCCCAACTCATTTGTGTACTACTTTCCAACTACTTTCCAACTAGGAAAAACTAAAAACAGACAAAGAAAAGGGACCAAGATGCCCACATTTACTGCAAAAATGTTTCCATATTTTCTTTCACAATATCTTTATTGAAAGATTCAGGTTGGACAGCATTGTGATAATACAATAACATATCGCTACAAGACAAACACCAGATCACATGGGGATTGGTGGGGAGAGACGCTAGACAAGAGGGACCAGGGGGGGGAGGAGAAAGCAAGGGAAGAATGGGGGAGGGAAGGGGGGGGGAAGTTGCTCAACCCATATGAGCCCAAGGGCACTTATACCGCTTTATCCCTAGTAAGCCAATCTCCTGATCGTTTACTTCTGGCCTCTTTGGGCGCAGTGCTTCTGCCATGGATCCCAGACCGAGTCATACTTCTCCCTTTGCAAGTTAGCTATAGCCGTCAGCTGTTCATTGACCATTATGTTAGACATCCTGGCTTCTACCTCCTTCCACAGTAACTTCGGGGCCTTCCAATTTGCAGCTATTGTGAGTCTGACCGCGAGAGCTGCAAATACCTGAAAATCTCAGACGGTGAAATCTGTTTAGTTTCTCTTAGGTCTTCAAAGGATCTCATACCCCCGACTGTGCATAAATCCTGCACCACCTCCAGACCATTAGCTTTCCACCAGCTGAAACCTGAGGTATGAGTCACGCCAGGGGGGAACATGGGGTTGTTAAAAAGCCTCATCAGCGGAGTATGCCCAGAGATCAATCCCGCCCTTGACTTACAGCTATCCCACCTCCCCAGCAGGCAGTCCAGAACAGGGGACACACTTTTGGGTCTGATACGTCTGGGAAGCCATGGCAGCGCACTCACATCCATTGGTTCAGTCCTCCTGGCTTCCTCCAAAACCCACAGTGGAGGGGATTCTTTTACATGCAGCAGTAGCACCGGAGCAATCTGCGCCGCCAAGTAATATTTATGGAGCGAGGGTACACCCAGCCCACCCTTAGTGGTGTGGTAATACAATGTTTTCCTATTGACTCTCGGCCTAGTTGAACCCCAGATATATTTCAAAATTCTGCTTTGTAAGGGTTTGAAAAAGGACAGTGGAACTCTTACTGGGAGCACTCTGAAAAGGTACAGCAGCTTAGGCAATAGAACCATTTTAATAGCAGCCAGCCTCCCCAGCCATGACATCCTCAAATTGTACCATGGGTTTAAGAGCGTGTCCACTAATTTCGGGATGTGAGAATAATTGGCTTTAAATAATGTCTCATAATTAGAGGTAATTTTAATACCCAAGTAGGGCAACTGATGTGTCCCAGTCCACCTGTAATTAGCCTGCAGGGATCTCTTGGTTAGCTCTGTTAACGACACATCCAATGCCGTCGACTTTGTATCATTGATCCGAAGCCCGGACAGACCACCAAACTCTGACAAAATATTAATTAGATTGGGGATAGTGATGTGGGGAGCCGTGATCATGAGCAACATGTCGTCCGCAAACAGGGACAGCTTGCTCTCCCCAGCTTGAGACACTATGCCTCTTATGTTCACATTATTTCGAATCTTAATGGCCAAGGGCTCTATTGCCAAAATAAATAATATCGGCGATAGTGGGCATCCTTGCCTAGTACCCCGAAGAATCGAGAATGGGGCCGACATTGCGCCCGCATACTTCAAAGCAGCTTGTGGGGCATTGTACAAAGCAGATACTGCCGTCTGAAGACCAACCCCCAAACCCCATTTCTCCAGCACCCACTGTAGGTACTCCCAGGAGATGGAGTCAAACGCCTTCTCCACATCAAGTGACAGTAGCATGGCTTCTTGACTGGTGCCTTTGACTGAGTCAATCAACTGAATTATGCGTCTGACTCCATCCCCCGCCTGTCGAAGAGGGACGAAGCCCACCTGGTCCCGATGTACCAGGGAGCCCAAGAAAACATTAATTCTAGTAGCCCAAATTTTAGAAAATAATTTAAGATCGGTGTTTAGCAGAGAGATGGGTCTATAATTGCTCCACTGTTGATGATCTTTCCCGGGCTTCGGGATCATAACCACGTTAGCCTTCAGCATCTCGCTCTCAAATTGGTTCCCTTCCAAAACATAATTAAACAAGGTAGTCAAGGGGGGGGACCACCTCCTGATTAAGCTTTTTATAAAAGACCGCCATCAGGCCATCAGGGCCAGGCCTCCTCCCTGAATTAAGAGACCCAATAGCCCTCCGTACCTCCTCCTCAGTGATGGGGGCATCCATCCCCTGCCTCTGCTGCTCAGAAACCAATGGCAGTTCAATATTTTCAAAGAATGCTGTAGCTTTCCTATGATCTAGTCCCTGGGGGGCCCCGTATAACTTTGATAACCCACTCCTAAATGTTTCCAGGATCTTTTCAGGGTTGGTAGTGAGTTGGCCTCCATTCATTTTCAACTTGATGGGAGGCATTGGAAAATCTTGGCATCTAAGTTGAGATGCTAATAATGAGTTGGGCTTATTACTACATGCATAATATCTTTTTCGGGTTTCAGCCTGTTTAATCTGCACTTGATTCAGGGCCACCCTCGCCTTCCCCAGCCTGACCACCTCCTCCCTCCTGCCCGTATCCTTAAACCCCCTCGCAGCTTCAGAGTATTCCCGCTCCAAACGAGCCGACTGTGCTATTCTTTCCCTCTTTTTTCTCGAGGCCTGCCCCAAAAAGTGTCCCCTTATTACTGCTTTAAATGCCCCCCAGAGTGTCGCCGGGGATTGCACAGTGCCCATGTTGTGCCTAAAGTACTCCAATGCTACCTGCTTAGCTTCTTGGACCATTTCCTCTGAAGCCAAAAGTGATTCATTTAGAACCCACGGGGATGGTCCGGTTCGCATCACCAAGCCAAGGCAGGCTATAAGGACCATGTCATGGTCTGTCCATGGCACGGGCTTTATCTCCGCCCGCCTAACCCGCGGCAATAGACCTCTTCCTACAAAGATATGATCGATCCGAGAGTGAAGATGGTGCGGGTGGGAATAGTGCGTGTAATCCCGCTTCCCTGGGTTTAGTTCACGCCAAACATCCACCATCTGCACTCCTTGGATTATGCTAAGAAAGGCTTTAGACTCCCCCAACACATGAGAAGAAGGCAAAGAGGACCTGTCAAGCCTGTCTGGTAACGTCAAATTTGAGTTCCCACACATTAGAACAGTTCCCTGTGCATGAGTCTTGAGCAATTCACACACCCTGGCCAGGAAACGGACTTGGCGACTGTTAGGAGCATAGTAACACAGTAGTGTAACTGGCGTATCCTGCAAAGTCCCCACTAGCAGTAGGTACCTGCCCATAGGGTCTATCATTTGTTTAGAGCATGTGAAAGGGGAATTTCTATGACACGCTATTAATACCCCACAGTGCTTCTTTTCAGCTGTGGCCTGGTAAAACTGCGGGTATTTCGGGTGGAGGTACCTGGGCGAGGATGAGGACGAAAAATGTGTCTCCTGTAAGCACACCACATCTGCCTTAAGCTCAACAAAGGCTCTAAATGCCCTTGACCGCTTATTAGGGGAGTTGAGGCCTTGAGCATTAAGGGAGACCACTTTCACCGACATCTCTTGTCTTCAAGAACGCTATAGTTGGCATTATTAATCATTTTCTGGGGAACAGCAACTCCCCGGGTACTAGGGCGGGGGGGGGGGGGAGGAAAGGACAGGGCCAAGGGGGGCGGGGATGGGGGGTAAACATAGAAAGACGAGACTATACACACTATTAAGCATTATCCAAATATACACATAACAACCTACGGTGTTTAAAAACATGTATAGGCTAATAACAATCAGCCTATTGTGGAACAATCCACAATTAGCATACCACCAGGGTCGTGCCTCTGGGGGAATGCTAGGGGGTAGGCACGGTATATCCCCCAGTCCGGCGGGGCAGCACAGTCAATCATTTTCTTATCTGTACATAACAATCAATTTTTCACTAAGGCACTTAACTATCAGACAGGGAGAAGCTTCATATCAGAAAGGGATTAGCCCATCATGTAACATACAAGTGACCTACTTCCAAAAGCCCGATCTCAAAATCAAATTTTATAAAGCAGGCCAGGCATAACAGGGAACTCAGGGCCCACCCCCCACACCCCCACCGGCGCTGCCGATCAGAGTGCCCGAGACAGGCCCCTCGCCACCCCAGCCACCAAGCAGTGCAAATAGCCATTGACTAATCATACATCTGACATTCAAGTAGTTTAAGAAATAGAGATGGCATTAATGAAAAGGATAAGCATATAAAACCACACAAATTTCACTTTCCCAATAGTTGGGAGTGTCCAAAACCTCCACCCGCAGAGAGGGTCACACCACCAAACCTCAGTAGTAGCTTGCTGGTCATCCCTCCGAAGTTGGCTGAAAAACTTGCGAGGACAAGTTCCTTAGGGCCTGCGACCGGTCGCTCCCCAATTTCCTCTGCTGTGGATCGTCCATCGTCGCGGCGGCATCTCTCCTTTGCTGTGAGTTTGGGGCTGTAACTGTAGGTAAGTCCTGGGGGACCTTAGATCCAGATAGGCCAAGCTGCAGCAATAGGTCCCTTAGTTCCTGGGGTTTCGCCGCTTGATGGATACGGCCGTTGTAAGGGAAGGACACCTTGAATGGAAAGCCCCATCGGTAGCTTATGTTGTGGGATCTAAGCATTTGTAAATAAGGTTTAAGGGCTCGCCGCTTAGCTATAGTGGATTGGGCAAGGTCCGCAAAAACTTGGTAGGAGTGACCCTGGAACTGCGTAAGGCCTTTTTCCCTTGCTGCTTTCACCACCGCCTCCTTGGTCTGGAAGTAGACAAACTTTACAATGATGTCCCTCGGGGGCCCATCAGGGCTGCGCCTGGTGAGGGCCCGGGGTGCTCGCTCCAGCTCCAGCCTTTCAAGTGGTATGGTAGGTGTCAGCTCTTGCAGCAAAGCCATGATAGTACCTTGGGCGTCCTCCATCGACTCCGGGAGCCCCCGGAATCTGAGATTGGAGCGGCGATTCCGGTTCTCCAGGTCCTCCTGCATGTCCCTTAGAGCAGCGATTTCTTCATGCAAAATCTCCAGTTCCTCCTCATGGCCGTTCAGAACCGTGGTGACATCGGTTATATTGCTCTCTAAGGATGCTATTCTCTGCCCCTGCGCTTTCAGCTCCTTGATCAGCTGGGAGGTGTTCTTGGTGATTGCAGCCACCTCTTCCCGGATCACGGCTCTGATATGCTGAAGTGAGGTATGATCCAAAGCCATCTGCGGGCACTGATCTTTCATTTCAGAGGGGAATTGGGTTTGGCTGTCCCCTGAATCCAGGGAGTCCTCTGAATGGGTCACCGAGGGGGCCGGGGCTCCCCCTTCCTCCTCACCTCGTGCTGCGCGTGCAGTGACTGGGTGTGCTACGGCCGCCATCTTGCTTCCCGGCTGCAGGGCCCTATGTGGCTTCGGCGGCCTTTGCTTGTTTCTGCGGGTCTGACGCATACTCCGACCGGAGGAGAGTTACCCCCCGATCCTCTCCCCGCTGTTTGCGCCACTTATCTGTGCTTTTCGCTGCGTTAGGCCGCCCCTTCAGGCCCGGGTTTGCAGAGCTCTAGCAGAGTGCGACCATCCGCCGGCTCCGCGCGCATGCGCCCCCCATGTTTCCATATTTTAAATATGTACAAACATAGGTGTAAGTCAATTAGTAAGAGGTAACCAGCTTCTCTTATGGAGCCTCTGCCATCACTTCCATATTAAACTGATGGCTGTGTGATGATATGCTTTAAGGTTATGTTTTCTCTATGTATATGCAAGGAATTAAAGTGGAGATCCAGTCTCCTATGTAACCCCCTGACACCCTCCTCTGGTGCTGAGGCACAGGGAGGGAGGGAGGGGCTTGACAAAAAAAAAACAGCTTGCCTTGACCGGATCCCACCACATGTCCTACCTATGTATGTTGTAACCCCCTGCCCAGCCTCAGGGCCAGGAGGTGAAAAAGAGGCGTTGGCAGAAGAGATAACGTTCTATAGCAGGAGTGCTCACCCTTTTGAAGAGTGCAGACCACATAATAGTATTTTACCTTGCTAAGCATTCCTCCAGTGCTGTGCCTCCTCTCAACTCTGAATGAGGAAATGTACTTCCTTATCTACCCCTCCAGTGCCACCCTGCCAATGTGGGCGACCTATACTAGCTCGAGGAGCTAGTCCAGGCCATAACACCCTCTATATTCATGGCTTGAATGGCACTCTCATAGCTTCCATTCAAGCCTGGCTAACCCTTTCCTCCTTCCTCCCCACCCAGCCTTCTCCTAGCAAGCGCTCTCACTCCCAGCACTGCCACCCCCACTTGCTTCAGAAAATAAATCATGGGGTAAAACTAAACCTTGATATCTCTGTCATTTCTTCTTCAATTTGAGCAGGAAATTTAAGGTTAAGGTAATACCATTTATTGGCTAACTCAATAAGATTGAAAATGCAAGCTTTCGAAGCAGTTCAAGCTTCTTCTTCGTTAATTGCTTTAAAAGCTTGCATTTTCAATCTTATTGAGTTAGCCAATAAATGGTATTGCCTTAACCTTGGATTTCCTACTTACATTGATGGCTAACATGGCACAACATCTTACTGACACTTCTTCAAGAACATTTCCAAAAGTAACCCGACACAATGGTCTAACAACTGCCTATGCCTGAAGTATCACTTTAAGTGATTTGAAATCTGGTCACAGGCTGCAATAAATAGGTTCAGATTTTTTTTCATTTTGAATAGCATAAAGTAGATCTTCTACAATAGTCAGGCTACACACTGTCTCCACAAACTCTATTAGATTGATTTTTTGCACTCGCATGTCCTTCCCGGACACCCCTATATTCATATGTAACAATCCCCACATGCTACCATTATACATTATAATTTGCTTACATCTCTGAATATATGGGTCCCTCATTTATCGGTGTCCCACATATTAACCATGTTCCCAATACTCAACCTAATCTAAACTCCCACCAATGCTAAGCATACAAAAGGCCACGTAGTGCCAGGTAGTGCATCCAGAATGCTGGAGCCCCCCTGGCAGCTAACAGCACATTAAGCTCGTAATACATTCATTATGAGCCTGCAGCAAGAACGGAGTCCCGCGATTGGCTGCAGGCTCATAATGAATGTGAGTATTAGGAGCTTAATGTGCTGTTAGCTGCGAGGGGGGCTCCAGCATTCTGGATGCCCCTCAAGCTTTTTGTGATCACCAAACAGCGGGACCAACACCCGTTAAAGTAAAAAGGGGTGTTGGTCGGTTTTACCCCTGTTTAACTTCCTTTACCTGTCAGTTCCATAAACCCCTTCCACTTTGCTCACACCAGGTCAGGGGCCACATAAGATAGCTCTCAGTGCCACGTGTGGCCCCCAGGCCACAGCTTGAGCATATAGGGTTTATCAGGGGAGGCTGGTGCATTAAAATAAGTTAGAGCTTCCTTTTGTGGTTCTGGCAAATGTCACTGCTTAAACAGCAATATGCAGCATAAAAACAGCAACAACCTCATTCTCTCAGAGCTTTGAATTTCATTGCTTTTATATGTCTGTATGTTCTCTAGGAATTACAACCTTTAAATCCTCACAAAGTGAGTGTTATAGTGCATATCGTAGAGAAAGTAATGAGAAGCTTAAAGTTATTGTGTTTGATAAAAATGTGATTATAGAGAATTACTTGAAAAAACGATTAAACAGAATGAGAACTGCCATATGCAAAGATCAAATTGAGGCAACACTAAACTACTTTGCTAGCTAACTAGCTAATTTTACATTGATAAGTTCTTTATTTACAAAAATGTTGAGACAGCAGTTGAAAGCAAAGTTGCATTAATAAGAACCGAGGCTCAAAGATTTATGATGTGTGTTCTGAAAAAATATTTACATTTTATGTCTGAATTTCTTCCTGTCATTTTTTCGAAGTGCCACATCAGAGAGTTTAACTTGTCACTAGACTAATGATTTCTGTTACTTCATGTAATTTGGAATTGCAATCAATATATACTTTAACCAAGTTGTAAGCATTTAACCAGCAAGCAATTCCAGAATGTTCCAAAAGCAATCCAAAACCCATTTTATGAAACATGTGTGTTCATCACAGTGCCAGGGAGCAGCCCTTTGCCATTACCCCTTGCTCATCATACCCCTTGCAAGCCTGTATGAGCCTTGAAAGGCCCCAATTGATCGCACCAGGGCCCTGTCTAATTTACGCTACTGGTGACAGGGTGGGTGGATTTGAAAAAACTGTCAGTCTGGCTGGACTGGCCCTTTAAGAGGTCCATGTTCATCGAAGGAGAAGGTATTAGTGTGATACTTGCTGGGGGGGCTCACAGGGGGACATCAGCAAGTGGTATTGCCCTCTGCACTGAGATCAATACCCATTTTTCATAAGATGGGTGGTGGAAAGCTTTAAGGTGTGTTTCAACTGCATCAACTGCCAATCAGCAAAGGGCCAAGGGTGATGCCTCCAAAGATGGAGGAATTTCTTGCATTACAGCTTGGCTGAGCCAGTGTCCAGACACCAGGACATAATTCACTTAGATTTTGAGAGCCTCTCACACCTTTCTACACTGGAAATTTGCAGATGAAGGGACAAAGCTTATAGCATTAGCATAAATCCAACATGTCTGAATGTATACTTAAGCATCCTTGAAGGAAGGGCTAGTAGATGCATGTCTGAAAAGAACATACTAATTACCAAACTGTCAACTGAAGAAGTCAAAATGTCTAAATAATGCCCAGTCCCCACAAAGCATAGGTGTTGATGCTGAGAAAGGTGGGGCAATTGGAAAAAGGGGACATTGCAAATCACCTGCCCCCACCCCCAACCTCTGAAATGATAAATAGTCCTTCAAGCCCCTGACCTATTAAAAACTGCAGAATTACAGTGGAGAAAAAAAATCAGTAACAACTACTAGAGTAACAAAAAAAATGCAGTCACTGCGATCTAAACTCTCCACTGTCTATATTTGAGGCCTAGACCCACTGCTGTCTGTATTGGGGCCCAGACCCTCCATTTTCTGTACTGGGAACCAGACCCTTTGTTGTCTGTACTGGTGTCCAGACCCTCCAATGTCTGTTTTTGCTCCTTAGCATCTGCAGTCTGTTTCTCCTTGAGTAATGGACATCCTATGCCCAGGTAGTCGGTGTCTTAGATGGTGTAGATGAATGGTACTATCTGTGTCTGTTTGTGTACATGTTCCTAGCCTGCTACTCTGCTCTCCGGTCCACAACCCGTGTCCAGATTCCCAAACCAGGAAACTCCCAAATCGCCCTGGGTAATATAGTTATATCCCAGCAATATATCCCAGCAATATAGTTCACATTGGCATTACACTCACCTTTTTCCCCTACAGATGATCACTTCCAGATTGGTGCTGCTTTGTCTCTTAACTGATCAGTAGATCCAATACGGTGATGCTGGCAAGCCCCCTACATTCACTGCATTGGAAGGGGCATGTCAAGTCCTGGCATGCCCCTTTTATTGCAGTGAATGGAGGGGTCTGACAATTGGACCCAGGTGGTGCACCATTAAAAAAAAGGTGAGTAAAGCATTTTGTATATTATAACCTGGACAATTACTTTAGTGCGGTGGAAGGTCACATATCCTGTCCAATGAGCTGGGTAAAGACTGGATACAAATACTCATCGCTTTTATCTAAAGTCTCACTTTCAGAGTAGGGTTTAATTTAATGTTGGAGTCAATAAATTATGCTCTGAAATATGCCAGGCATATGAGAGTCAACTGCGTGAAAGTAAACAATGCATGTGAACATATACCTATATGGTATATGTATATAGAAAAAGTGACCACACAGGTTGTGGATACAAGGGAGGAAAGATTCTAGATAGAGGAACTACAGATATTCAATAAATAAGCAGAACCCCAGTAAAGTGCTGGGGCGCAAGGTGCACAGTGCAGAAAGTGACACAGCAGTGTATTAGCAGTGAGACCGATATACCATGGCATATACAAAGTAAAAATAACCTCACATAAAAATAAGGATGAATAAGACAGTAATACTATCACCAAATTAGCAGGTCCAGGTCCCCCTCTAAGCGCCCGTTCACCAACACCGAAGCGTTGCGTGAGAGATCACTTCCTCAGGGTGTTGTTCCATTGGAACAACCATTGGATCTCTCACGCAACTCTTACTTCCCTTGTATCCACAACCTGTGTGGTCACTTTTTCTATATACATATACCATATAGGTATATGTTCACATGCATTGTTTACTTTCACGCAGTTGACTCTCATATGCCTGGCATATTTCAGAGCATAATTTATTGATTCCAACATTAAATCCATGAATAGTGTTTAATAGTCCTGTATGGTTCACCTATAGTGCCCGGTCATTGGTTCTATGTAAATCTTTTTAATCATGTGTTATGTTGTCATTATATGTTAAGTGTCCATGATTTAATATTACAATAAAATTTAGCTATTAATTTAAGATAGTGTGTGCGGCTTACTCATGTGGTGAGAATACAGCGATCTAATACTGGTAGATTGCAACCTAAGATAGTGCATTTCTTTCATATAACAACAATAAATGTATCACACCTGGTTTTTAATTGGCTGATCTTTAAAATTAACTATGGACAACATTTAGTAAAAAAAAGAATGACTGTGTTGATGGCTATATATTTTAATTAAAAAAACATAGCTAAAATATTTAGAAATAAAAACAAAAAATCCTAAAGCTTGCTTTTTTCAATCATGGTTTCTTCTTATTATATATTTTCTTTTTATATTGTATAGCTTTTCGCTATAGCAGATGAGTACTGTATATGCAGCCTAGTAATAATTGATTACATGCTTCTTGAAAATGTGCATTGGAAGATATCCGGGGATGAGAGCACCTATTTTCACACATTATTAACTCGAAGTGTAGTAAATAATGGGTTAAGGAGGAAGGCAATTATGTTTCAGGTGATTCACTGATGTCATACTTGAATGCTTCTAGAAATTGATTGGTTGTACAGGAGCTTTAAAACGTGTAAACACATTAGGTGCCCTGTCTATGCAAATGGCAAATTGTGTAGAGTGAGACATGTGTAACATATCTCACAGACAGGAGCTTATAATCCTGTTCATTAATTTTATCACTAACATAAACTTTTAATATGCATATGATCAGTATATTGGACTTCCAGGGCAGCTTAAACTGATTGTAACCTATAATTACTGTTCCAGTACTTGATTATAGTAATCTGATTGCAATTATTCAGTGATTTTAATACAGGCCCCAAGCTACATAACAATAATTCAAGTGCAGCGATTGGGAACATGTTTCTGTTTGGCTGTGAAATGATGTTTTAATCCACACTAATTCAGGGATCTGGCTTTTTGTGCATGCAATTAAGACTCATTTATGCATTCTATGCAGAATCTCCATAGTTTAACTTGAATTTTATCAGCATATAGCATGTTAAAAGATCCTTATTTATCAAGTAGTAGAAAAAATAACTGAATCCATTTTGACTTATATTTTATTATACTGATTCTTTTATTTAAAGATGATGTGAGTAAATGTATTAAAAATGTTAAAAGAAGAAGAATGTGGGAAGAAGAAGATGGGTATCAGCTACATTCCTAACAAATCCTCTCAACTATACAGCAAAAAAAATACTTTCCCACTATGACTTTGTGTTGAGATACTGTTGCTTCTAGGATGACCAATGACTAGAGCAGTGTTTCCCAACCATCTCATTATGAGCTACCAACAGGTCAGGTTTTCTGGATCTCCACAGAGACACACATGTGAAGCAATCAGTGCTCAGACAGAGCTAAAAAGTCACTATATGGAGATCCATAAAACACGGCTGGTTAGTGTCTCATTAGGAGAGGGTTGGGGAACACTAGACTAGAGCTGATGGACACTGATGTGGCCTCCAGACCCTAGACTGCCAGCCTGCGAGGAAACCAGCCCCTATGCCTGGTGAACTGGGCTGGTCATGCAGGGGGGAAGAAACAGGGAAAAATGGGTCAAACTAATTTTTCCCTCATATACTTAAATGTGTTTGACCTAAATGAATAGATGGCTTTTCTGCTCATCACTACGTATTGCTTTTGCAAATCTCATGCATGTAGGTACTGTTACCCATCATAGTTATATAGTTAATACGGTTGAAAAAAGACATGTCTATCAAGTTATATTTTAAATTGTATTTAATTCCTCGCGTAGGCATCTCCACTCCAGACTAAATCCTTCCCTCATCAGTTTATTGGCTCCTTTGCCCTCTTTCAAGAATCAGGGCATACTTTCTATGAACAGCAAATGGTACCAGTACCAGTACCCCCAGGACTTTCTTAATAAAAAACTCTTCAAACTTAATTACCCCAAGGACATTACTTTATTTGTCAAGTGAATGCCCAGACAAGTGTTCAAATCAGTGTGCAGCTTGTGAGCATCTTAGTCGACTTCACTCTGCTATTTACCTTGGTATCATCTCAAAAACAGAGAGTGCAAATAATTCCATTTTCTATAGTGGGCCCAGCACTGAACCCTTGGGGTACACTATTTACAACCTGGAACCATTCTGACTAGAAATTATTAGCCATAACTCTCTGCAGAAGGTCTTTCAGCCAATTTTCAGTCTAGTCACAAGCTGTATTTTGTAACCCTAAAGACCTCAATTTCCCCAATGTGTCTATAAAGCACAATGTCAAGCTCCTTTACAAAATCCAGAAAAACCATGTTTTCCACTGCCCGCAGATTTCTGACCTGTCAGTGCAAATCCACTTAGCGCCAAGGGTTTTAGCACAGTGTCATTTTATGCTTCATTTTAAAAGCATGCAACAGTTAGCTCCAATGTGTACGCCAGATAGAGATTAATTTATTATTTGCCCCTTCTTCAAAGTGCAATCCCTTTTCCCCTGGATTGCCACACCAATGGGCTGCAAAGGTTGCCACATTTTTATTGGAAAAAATTGCAGATAACTTATTTTGGTAACCAATGCCTATAAGATCCTCCAACCTTGAGCTGCATAAGTGAATATATCATGCAATATACCGGGAGTAGTGCACATTGGTGCTGTTAAATATAGCATAAGGGCCAATAGGGATAAACCTAGTGCACGAATGCAAGCTGCTTATTTATGAACAGATGCTTATGGAAAGATAACAGTGCCACGCCTGCCTGACAAACTCGATTGGCCACCAACAATTACTTGAGACATGCGAGTGATGCCAGACCGTGGGTCTGTTATTTTGGCTGAACTGGGGCGTGCTTTTAAGTTTAAAGTGGAACAAAAGCCTATAAGCCTATAAGGGCAGCCAGATTCCGGCATCCAAATTCGTAATGCCCCGGTTTGTGAAACCCCCCAAGTCCCCTCTATAACCTTCTCCCTAATCCAACAGTGCATGTGCGAGTTGCCACCAGAGCCAGACATTTGTGATTGGCCAGCATAGGCACGCATCCTGTCAGAGGCTAGCAGAGATGCCCCCGCTGGTGTGCTCGGCTCCACTAACCTGCTTTCAGCTAAATTCGACCCTTAGCCAATGCTTAGCTGAAATTGATGAGCACAGCTGAGCGCGCTGATTGGTCGTGAGCCCATTCATGTGATATAGGAACCGGGAAAGGGGAGGTTTACGGGGTCACCTGGGGGTTTCACACAGCGGGAAAACCCAAATCAGGGCAAAGGACAATAACCCAGGATAGTCAAAATCCTGACTTTAAGCTGGCAGGGTACCCCAAAAATAACACCTGCAGTTAATACATTTTCATGATATTCTTATACTACCATGATCTCATGAATCATTGGTGATTACTTTTGTCCATAATGTTTAAAACTGTGGGGTGAACCAGGTGAGAATTCTCACTCCTTTTAGGAGAAAACTGCCATTTACTTCCATTGTCTACCTTGGGGTTGATTCAGAGCCAGGTGAATATTTACACCCAGTAGACAATGAAAGTCAATGGCAGTTTTCTATCCTAAAAAAGGAATGAAAATTCTCACCTGGCTCTGAATCGACCCCCAATAAAATCTATATCTATAAAACGTATTTTTCAAAGTATAAGAAAAATCATAAAGAGAACAATAAACAATTAAAAAACACAGATTCATGACACAAGAAACACAGTTATTATTAGTTAAATAGTTACATCATTTTGTATCTTTTTTAAACTATAATTAAACAGTAAACAATATATTTGTCATGTACTCTCATGCGATTTTAAATGTCTTCAAGTGCACCAAGTTATTCCAACAACTCCATGACTGCGAGGAAGCATGAGCCACAAGTTTGACCATGAATGTAATGTGAGATAATAACCAAACAAGGAACTAAATTAAAATTTCCCTTATTGAGATCTCGATGACCTAATCATGTATGGTTGTACTAATTCATAAAGTGAAAAAAAAGATATAGATATTCATGGACCAGATGTGCTTATTTTGTTAGTAAAATCAAACAAACGTTTTTCAAATATAATGAGCTGGGTTTTTTTTAAGCTCTTAATCTACTCCCTTTAATTGTCTAAGTATTTTTTATGAGTAGGTGGAGCTACCCCCTCCAACATTTAATGGAGCTGTTTCCAAATAATGTACACCAAAAACTAAGAAATCCTTTAACAAGCGACGTTTTCACAGTTGTTAATTCAAAGCAAAGAATTCAGTGAAAGATAAGAGGGTACGCTGCATTGTGCTAGCCCACTTAAATCTGATTTCCAATTCACTAAATGTGTTATTTGACTTGGCAAGAGAGCTGGTATGTGTATTAGATCAGCAGGGAGCCTAATCAAGTAGATGCCAAGTTTGCAGTAGACCTTGTGTGATGCATTAGCCTCAACCAGTGACCTAAAGCAAAGTGGGTGGTTGAACCTGAAAGAGAATAGCATTAACCTTTGCTTAAAGTTCAGCCCGATTTGAAGTTTCCCTTTGTAAGATATTCCAAAAAATGCAAAATGCTTTCAACAGAATAGAATCTAGACTACTCAGCACCATCTTCACATGGTAGCCTGTACTGAAGCTTCCCTCGATTAATGCTGACACATGCAAAAGAAATGAAAAGCATTAACTCGGATAAGGAAGTTGATGTTCCATCTACAAGAGCAAGAAAATCACTTTGTGGCTCAACAACTGCAGGTTTGCATCTTACAATAAAAGTGCTGATTATTTTGTCAAAACTAAGACTACCTAAAAATTCTCCAAACTAACTCCCCCCAAAATAAATGTTAACAAATGTGCTTCATTTAGAGTGAGTTGATTAGCACAATAAATCCAGTGTCAGAAATTTGGGCAAGAGGTCATTGCTGCTAAGTATAATTCCTTAGTTGTAGTTACAGACACAGGAATCAGGAAAGCGTTCTTGCAATTTAGTAGTCAGGGGTTACCTGGGGCCACAACACAGCTTGCTATTTGATGGGCCCTAGCCAACCCATGACCAGCCTGTGAGCGTCCAAGCCCTGCGTCCAGCCTGTCAACGAAAGCATGTATCACCTTTTTTATGTTTGGTGGGTTGCTTTGGTGTAAATATGGTCATTGTATGCTTGCGCATTTAACCCATCTGCGCAGTGAGACAAACACAAGCAGTGAGTGCATATGTGCTCAGGGCTGTGAGCTGCTCTAACCACAGTGCTCGTGGAGCAGATGTGGAGAAGGCTTGGCTAGAGACATGGAAGACAGGGAGTGGAGGGAGTGCTAAAGAGGAATAACTCATTTCCAGCACATGTACTGAGTGAGGTGGCTGCTTTTCATACCCAAGTGGTACCCACTAGAAATTCTACCTGTGTTCTCTATGGTCAATCCACCCTTGTTGGTAGTGGCCTGTAGATTTTTTCCAGCTTGGGTATGTAGTGGGGCATAGCTGGAAGGTTTGTTTTACGCTTACAACTATTTCCCATGGGTTTGGCATGTTTTCTATGAAAATGTTTCCTTGTGACAAAAGGATGGAACAGGGAATAATTGTGTAACCTGTATACAACATTGGTTCAGAAACAATGAACACACCATTGTAGACAGTATACCTGTCTGTATAAATCCTAACATTTCTTAGTTATTATGTACTTTGATATTGAGTGGAAATATGCAGGCTTTGCTCCTGGAGATTCAATCAGAGTAACATCCCTCTCATTTGGAGGTGATATAGGAGTAGCGGAAACCCTGGTCTCCTTCCTTCATTGGGGCCAGATGGGAGAGAGGTCAAATCCATATTTTATTAATTAGCTATTGGTGTAGGGACTTGCGCCTATACACCTACACGACAATAGAGATAGTGATGGACTTTAGGAGAGCCCCACCCACAACTTCCCAATTACAGTATTGCCACATAAGACGCACCTGCCAATAAGATGCACCCAGTATTTGTAGGAGGAAAATAATAAAAAAAAAAATATTTTGAACCAATCACCCCATTACAGTTTACAGTATTCCCCCAATCACTCCATTACAGATCCCACATTATAGGCAGTGTGCAGCATGCCACATTACAGGCAGTGAATGGTATCCCACATTACAGGCAGTGAATGGTATCCGACATTACAGGCAGTGAGCGGTATCCCACATTACAGGTAGTGAGCGGCATCCCAAATACAGGCAGTGTGCAACATGCCCTCCCCAAAAAATAATTACATTCTGCTCCTACACTGCTAGCCTGCAACTTCTGCAGCAGCCAGTCTCCCACCGACATATATACACATACACACACATCTTACCTGCCTCTCCCCGCTCCTCCACTGCCAGTGCTGCCCATCACCTTTCCACGCAATGCCGCTGCCCATCGGTGTGTACTGCACACGTTTCCCACCACATTGGGGCGTCTTATGGAGCTAAATATACAGAACATCTATAAATAAGAGGAAAAATAAGTGGAGGAAACCTTTTTTTCGGAATAATAAAATGCTTCCCCAACAAACCCATGCAGGATAAACTGTCTCAGAACCTACAAATTCTGTTTTATAATTCAATTACTCGATAAGTCATGAGCACTTTCTTCATCCCCTAACCTCCTGGTTTAGAAGAGGACAGCATTTTTATCAATGACCCATAATACCCAGGTCAACCCTATACAACAATATTAATGCCAAAGGAGTAAAATTCTTGTAGGTATAATGTGCATGTGTCCAAAAATCCTTGTCCAACTAGCTTATGTCAGGTACATGTTTTATGACAGTTGTTCATCAACTATTGAAGTAATAGAAGTGAGGGGTGCACTGAGTGACAACAAAGTCTTTCTAGTAGGTTCTACATATTTTATAGCCAACTCAATACACTTTGGCTAAACTTGATATCACCATTATCTACATCTATATTGGGATAAACAATTAAACCTATAGAACCTAGTAGTTCAAAGGATTTGGTGAGATGATACACACTTCGGGACTGCCTCATTTACTGATTTTGGATATCTGTGCAGTGTTTGGAAGGAGCTTTCTTAATCAACACAAAAGACAGTGAAAAAAAATAATTTACTTTTACTTTCCAGAAAATCTCCCACACCAGTGATGAGAAAGTTCGGCATGTATAGGATTTCTCCAATCTCCAAATTTGTAAATAGCAGCACTCCAGAACATCCAGGATACCCAGAAAACAAATCATGTCTCTGGGTGCAGATGTATCAGTGTTTTATAACTTGAGCGGCTGCTTCTTTTCCTCACTCTGTACTATGGGGTCGATTCAGAGCCTGGTGAGAACTCGCTTTTTTTAGGAGAGAAAACTGGTATTCATTTTCATTCTTTACCGATGTAAATTTTCTACTGGCTCTGAATCAGATTGTATTGTAACAAGTCATTTGGCATCCTGCTGTGCTGCATTGTAATGATGGCCCAGCTCCTGTTGTTGCATTGGAACAGCAGGCGTGAGTCCTGTACCATGCAGTGGCCGCTCAGGTATATGATGTGCTAGGAATTGCCTCAACTGCACAACCAATGCCATAGGGTCCTCTGTGTAGGTGCACCTTAAACTCTAGTCAATGAGTGCCTCCCTTTCGGACATGGACAGCAAGGGATAATTTAGGAGCTGCTTACCTGTGGTTGCCCTGGAGATCCAGTGCAGCACAAAATGGGGAGGGAGGTTGAAGGCTTCCCCTACTTAGGTAAAATAAAGCCATGTGCTTCTACAAATTCAAAGGCTACAAAAGAAATAGGGGGTATAAACTCAAACCAATTTATTTTTAACCTAGGAGGTGTACGTGAGAAAGGCAATTAAACTAGATAATACTTAAAGGAGCAACTCATCCTGCAATATGTCTCTAAAGTCTAGCTGAAATTAGAAGTTTCAATTTGCACACATCATATAGAAACTGGACCACCGATGCCGCAGCACCTGCATAGGTGCTGTTCTAGCACTAGTCTATAAGAGACACCTTACAACACTTACACAGCAATAAATACATTTATAACATTTTTGTTAGTCCAACGCACACCTATAGTATTCACAAAATAACAATAGATTGATAAAGTTCTGGCCTATCCCTGCATATATAATACAAATATGCTAAAAAGAAACACAGGTAAGATAAAGAGGCTTCCAATATTACAGAATTCAATTTTACAATAAAGCAAAAACAATTTATATATAGGATCAAGTTACATATATTGGTAATATAAGGAAAATATATTCTGAGCCACTGGTGGTGGGTAATTAAACAAGTGGTAACCTATATTAGGTATCCCAGTAACCTGGCCAAACATATATAAGAAAAGCAGTTCAAATGCTGGCAAACATTGCCAGTGATGCAAAAGTACACATAAATAACAACAACAACAACAACATTTCAGGTGCTGTGCTGCACCTTTTTGCTGCAGATGGAAAGCCATCCCCATTGAGCTAAATATGATTGTAAGATTAGCCCTTTTGACTAACCTAAAGCTATTGGTCTTGGGATGGGTTACTGTGCTGTAGTCAGGCCCAAATGAGCACTGCAAAGTAAAAGAAAATACTCTCATTACACTGAAAATTTGTAGGCAAAAGGGTTGCTAATTCCCAGCAGTCATAGAACAGCTAAGGGTTGCTGGCACATTGCTATGACCCACTAAGGTTTTAACATAATGTATAATAATATAAGATATATACAACGGAGGGGTTACCTCTCACACCCCACCAACAGAGCCCACATGGTCTAACAATTGCACTCACTCAATATTTAGTGTCAAAACAGTAATTTTTATTGTCACCTTATTAAAACCCATTAAATACACAATCCATGCCATAGGCGTTTTTAACCTCCAGGGGGAGCTGTTGCTCACATAAGTGCATATACTATTGTCTAATACACTTAATTAATCCTATCTCAATATGCAAATACCAAAATCGTTCCAAAAAGTGCAAGTGATAAATAAAGTGCATCCATTTCAAATATCACATGTGCAAAGAAAAATACTTGACCCAATACAGGATTTGAATAAGATAAGAGCAGACATACAACACATGAATTACTAACCAATCACCATAGTGTATGATCCAGAGCAGGCAGCGTCCCCCACAGTGCACCAACGCGTTTCGAGACCAACAGGTCTCTTTCTCAAGGCAAGGTAAGGGATTAGGGAGCCCGGAGCCCACCTTTTATACGCACCCGACCAGCCGCTCCCACGAACGTTCACCCGCCTGCATACGGACCGGCGCACTCCGGCCGGAAGTGCGTTGGTCCGCCAAACCAGAACTGGAGGCCCGCGCTCCACACTGGAACGCAGCGTCTCCGATGGCACGTATCCGGTCATGTGGCGGCGCACCGCCGCTCCCCACATAGTGAGAGCGGCGGTCGCTGCCAGCCTGCGGGCAGCTCACCCGGCGCGGGACCGGCTCACTGGAAAGGTGCGTATCCCCCGTTGGCAACGAGCAAAAACAGTAAAATAATCAATCACATGTAATCTATACCTAAATATATTATGATTTACAACTATATTATGTTTGAAAAAGTCAACAATATTTTCTATGGCTAATATTTACATTACAAAAAAGGCAACTACACCTAATTATGTTCACAATATGTACATTCAAATCTATACTATATACAAAACAGGCAAATCATGAATCTACAATAATGCTGAACAGTGAAGGCTACGCCATCCATTTGTCCTAGCTCTAAGCTATAGCAGGTCCACACCCCCACCAGTCTCAGGCATGCAAGTTTGGTAGCAGCATGGGATCTTTTGCTTATGTCTTGCAGGCGGGTCAAACTTTGTGGTTTCTCCCGGCCCTATCCCCTCTATTTAGTGTTAACTCTTATTGGAGGGCTATTACATACCATTACTCCCACTTCCCTAGCGGGTTATTGGGGCATCCCAGGTTGCTTTTATTAGCGTCAATCCCTATTGGCCTGTTGTGCCGTGATAATCACCATATGGAGGCTTCTCAGGATAATGTGCTCGGTGTTCCTTCAGGACAAGCCTGGCCGTGTTTGGTGTGGGGGGTAACCCCTATAAGTGATGATGTCAGGGTGTGTGTACCCTGCGCCCAGCAGGTACTTGCCCTGCAGTCTGGTTTACCTGCGTCTGGGCCTAGTGCTGCACCCCCTCTGGCTTTGCCTACCCCCCCACGCTTACACCTGACTCCCAGTGAGGTGCATAACAGTGGGGAGTCTCAACCTGATTTGGCTACCAGGGTAGCCAGCATTGAAAGGCGTATTGCTGGTTCTGGTCTGCGTAAGGCTCCTGCTAAGCGGCGGCATCTGGCACCCGGTGTTACTCTCTTTCCTGTGGAAGGAAGGAATGCTGAGGAGTTTTTTGATGTTACTGGTTATACCCCCCTGGAAGTAGGGGAATTATTCTCTGATTCAGAATCATGGGGAAGATGGGGAAGACAGGCGCATGGATCAGCTGGCTAGCCATGCCTTTGCCTGTGTTGGGACCGCGCTCCGTCCGGTCTGTGCCTCTGCTATCACGGCTGTTGCTATTAAAAGCATGCTCAGGGGTCTCTTGGATGGGGCCCCTGATGTTGCTGGTAGCGAAAAGTATAGAGCTCTTCTGCGTTGTGAGGAATTTGTTGCATATGTTCTCTCTGCCCTGGATGATACCATCAGGATGTGTGGCAGGGCATCTGCCTTGTTGGTGGCGATACGCCGCTCGGTCTGGTTGCGCCAGTGGGCAGCTGACAATGCTGCCAAAAAGGCCCTCACTGGGTTTCACTTCAAGGGGCTGTGCCTCATTGGGGAACGTTTGGACTTGTTTGCTAAGGGTGGCAAATTACCTCAGCGTAGAAGGCAGCCCCGGTCCTTTCGGGGTTCAGGTGCCTTTTCTCCTTCCTTCAGGGGCTCCAGAATTGGATGAGGAGCTTCCTTTGCTGGAGCCCGTGGAGATTTTTGGGGCAGGGGTAGAGGACGTGGCCACCCTGGCCCCCCCTGGCGTCCCAAGACTAAGTCCTCCCCCAAGCCCCCTCAGGCATGAAGGGGCACCCTCACCCATCCGGTGGGGGGACGGCTTCGGCTCTTGGCTCACGTCTGGAGGCGTCATGTCTCAGACCGGTGGATTCAGGAGGTGGCATCCTCCGGTTACAAAATAGAGTTTGCAGCCTGGCCTCCCCCAATATTCATCAAATCTCGTTTAGCTCAAAACCCCTTGTCAGCACAGTGTCTCTCCCTGGCTGTCCAAGGCCTTCTAGATCTAGGTGTCATTTGTCAGGTGCCCTTGATGGAAAGGGGCTATATTCCAATCTTTTCATTGTGCCCAAAAAGGATGGGTTGATCAGACCTATCCTGGATTTAAAGCTTCTCAACAAATTTGTCCGATTCAGACACTTTTGCATGGAGACTCTGCGCTCAGCTGTGACCTTCTTACGCCCAGGGGACTTCATGACTTCTGTAGACATCAAGGATGCTTACCTCGCCCCCAGGGTATTCACCAAGGTATTGGCAGGAGTGATGGCTCTGCTGAGATCTCAGGGCATTCGCATTCTCCCCTATCTGGACGACATGCTTATCGCTTCTCAATCCTTCCGTCAGGCAGAACTGGACACTCAGAGGGTGGTGTCCACACTGGAGTCATTTGGCTGGGTGATCAATCAACCCAAATCTTCCCTGTCTCCTTCTATGGTGAAGTCTTTTCTGGGCATGATTCTGGATTTAGCTCGGGTCAAGATCTTTCTTCCTCAGCAGAAGGTGGAGGTCCTTCAAGAGAAAGTGCAGCTCCTGCTGTCTTGTCCCCATCCATCCATCAGGCAGGGAAGGCAGCTAGTGGGCCTGATGGTGTCCTGCTTCGAGGCGGTTCCATTTGCTCAGTTCCACATGAGGCCTCTTCAGTTTCACCTCTTGTCAGTATGGGATCGGGACCCTGTGTCCTTGGATCAGGCGTTTGTCTTGTACCCTCAGGTCAGGCAGTCTCTAGTGTGGTGGCTGGTCTCAGGGAAGCTGCTGGGGCGCAGGTCCTTTCTGGCCCCCTGCTGGGAGACTGTCACCACGGATGCCAGTCTGACAGGTTGGGGGGGATTTTGGAAGTCCCTGAAATTCCAGGGTCAGTGGGGCCCTCAGGAGGCGCATGCCCCTATCAACATTCTGGAATTGAGGGCAATCAGGTTGGTTTTCGCCCACTTGACTCCACACCTGAGGGGTCGGGCTGTTCAGGTCCGCTCAGACAACCAGACGGTGGTTGCCTACATCAATCATCAGGGAGGGACCCAGAGCAAGAGGGCCCTCAAGGAAGTGTCCCTGATACTGTCCTGTCAGGAGGAAAATGTTCCCTGCATCTCAGCTGTGTACATCTCGGGGGTGGCGAATCTGGAGGCAGACTCCCTCAGCAGGGGGACCTCTCGTCTGGGAGAGTCGTCCCTCAGCAGCAGGGTGTTTCGCTCCCTGTGCCACCGCTGGGGTCAGCCAGATGTGGATCTGTTTGCATTCCGTCACAATCACAAGCTTCCAGTCTTTGTCTCTCTGTCCCAGGGTCCTCTGGCCTTGGCTGCAGATGCCCTGGCAATGTCTTGGACGAGGTTCCAGCTCCTGTATGTGTTTCCCCCGTTTCCACTGCTGGGCAGGGTGCTGCGCAAGATAGTTCAGGAAGGGGTGCCAACCATCCAGGTGGCCCCCTGTTGGCCAAGAAGAGTGTGGTTCGCAGACATCGTGCAGTTGGCAGTAGATTAGTACGCCCTGCCACGGGTTCCAGATCTACTCACTCAGGGACACCTACGCCACCCCAATTTACAAATACTGGCTTTGACGGCCTGGCTGTTGAAACCTCCATCTTGATGGAAAAGGGGCTGCCTGCCTCGGTGGTGAATACCATGATCAGGTCTAGGAAGAGGTCCTCTTCTTCCATCTATTACAGGGTTTGGCGTACTTACATTGACTGGTGCGAGTCCCACTCGCTTCCCTGACGTGTGTTTTCTATTCCTAGGATTCTGGAGTTTCTCCAACATGGTTTGGATATGGGCCTTCAGCTCAGTACTCTGAAATGCCATGTGTCTGCTTTGGCAATTTTTTTCCAAAGATCCTTTGCTCAGCATCCCCTGGTCAAGACCTTTTTCCAGGGAATTACTCACGGGCGTCCCCCACGTAAGCCTATGTTACCAGTCTGGGACTTGAATTTGGTCTTATCTGCCCTGCAGGGGTCTCCCTTTGAGCCCTTGCAAGGGGCTCCTTTGTCCATTCTCACGCTAAGGGTGGTCTTTTTGGTGGCTATCACTTCTGTTAGGCGTGTTTCTGAGTTGACGGCGCTTTCCATCAAGCCTCCTTATTTTGAGAGACACCAGGACAAGGTGGTGTTTCGTTTTAAGCCAGATTTTCTGCCTAAGGTTGTTTCTGCATTTCATCTCAATCAGGACATTGTTTTGCCTTCTCTGTGTCCTAATTCCCGTAACCCTAAGAAAAGGGTTTTGCATTCCTTGGATGTAGTCAGAACTCTGAAGTTCTATTTGGTGGCTACTGAATCTTTCAGGAAGACTGATGCTCTTTTTCTGCTTCCATCTGGACCTAAGAAGGGTCTGGCTCCACTATCAGCAAGTGGATCCGTCAGGCTGTGATACAGGCCTACTCTGCTAAGGGTAAGGAGCCTCCCTTCCGCCTTACTACTCATTCTACTCATGCTATTGGTGCCTCTTGGGCTTTTCAGCACCAAGCTTCTGTTGAACAAGTTTGCAAGGCCGCTACTTGGTCTTCTGTTCATACTTTTTCAAAGTTTTACAAGGTTGATGTTAGGGCCTCAGCTGATGCTGTTTTTGGCCGCAAGGTTCTGCAGGCGGCAGTGGTTTAAACTGTCTGCTGTTACTTTTGGGGATCCCACCCTACCTTACGGACACTACTATTGGATGTACAGCATGTCCTGTTCCACCCCACCCTTGTTATCATTATCTTTAGTTACCTCTTTATGGTGATTGTTCTTATGTTCAAATTTTCATATAATGGTTATAGTTCTTCCGGTCTCTGCTTTTCAATACTGGGGATTTTGTGGGAGGTCCCAGGTATATATGGGGCCGGGAGGAACCTCTTTTCTGTGTCTGCAGTCCAGCGCCATCTACTGGAGTATATCCAAGTGTAAGGAATATCTTCTGGAACAGGACGTGCTGTATACATATAATACCAATTCTACAGGTGAGTAATCACATAATTGTATTTTTGACACTAAATATTGAGTGAGTGCAATTGTTAGACCCTGTGGGCTCTGTTGGTGGGGTGTGAGAGGTAACCCCTACATTGTATATATCCTGGTTGTGCACCACAGACAAGATCATTGTTGTTGGTGCCACCCACTTTTCCTTCCCCTTTTTCCCTTACCCCAAAATTGAGCATATCATTTCTAAACCTCTTTATCCCCCTATTAATTTTAGGAGGTTCTATTGGGTAGGCACAATGCATAGATAGTACTAAAATGGCTAGAGATTTTGAGAATAGAGAAAGAACTTGGTTAGATAAATTACAACGTTTAAAGGATGGTAATGGCAACACACAGGTAGAATTCCCACCAGGTGTAATGGACATATTCAGGCAAAGAAACGTGAGCAAATCCGCTACACTAAATTGCGGTGGAAAGTCCATAGCTTGGACATATATAGGGAACAGGGCCTCATTCCCAGAGGACTAAGGGTGAAAATATTCCCTGCGTGGGAAATACCTGAGCCCCATCATTCTAAATGGGAAGCACACCTAAACAGATGTTCAATGGGGCTTATAGAGGAATTAATAGAAATGGATAGGCTTAATTTGGAGAAGGTCAAGGAAAAGTTGAAAGAACTCTATGAAAAAATACCTAGGGACATCCCACAGATGGAAATTGATAGATTTGAGAACCAATTCAGTGATGAGCTGGAAAAATGTGAGAAAATGGTCATGGTACAGAAACAGGAGAAGCTGCAGAGGGATAGATTAGACAAACAGGCGAATTGGGTTTACAGATGGAGACATCTGGGAAATGAATGGGGCAGACAATCTAATGTAAGTAGGGGAACTAGCAGAAGTGCATCCATCTCAAGAACATCCGAGCTGGGCAATTTGACACTCGATGAGAAAACTGTACTAGAAAGAGGCCTTACATTTGCCCCTCGGAACAGCATGGATAAATTTGGGGCAATTAAGGACCTCTTCTTATTCTGCAGAAAACTCCTGCTTAAAAAGCAATTTGAGGGGCCCTTAGAGGTAGAGACTAACCTATCATGGCGAGAAGGGTTAGCCTTGGATGATTTGACCTCGCTATTACAAGAACAGGAGGACATTGGAAGTACGGACTGGGCTCTACGTAAACCATCGAAATACACACAACTGTGGAATGTGAGCCCAGCCGTGCATACCTTTTTCAAAGTGGTAAGTCAAGGCATTTGAAAGATGCCGCTGATACAGGGGGCAGACAACCTTACGGGGATGAGCTGGAGGCACTTCGTAGTTTGCAGCAGCGCACTGACATTATAGTGAAGGAGGCCGATAAAGGCGGAAATGTGGTGGTGATGTCCTCAGTACTATAGAAGCAAGATCATGCGCCAACTACAGAATGCTGCGAACTATGAAAGGCTTCCCTGCAACCCCCTGGGGCAGTATAAAACCGAATATTATCTACTTTTGAGGGAGGCGTGGGAGAAAAGTATCACTGGACAACTTTTTGATTACCTTTGGGTAGAATATCCGGTGATTACCACATTTTATACTCTGCCAAAGGTACATAAGAATGCAAAATGTCCCCCCGGTAGACCTATTGTGGCAGGGATAGGTGGCCTAACGGAGAAAGCATTTTTGTGGATAAAAACTTACAACCTCACGTATTAGCACTTATCTCTTACATTAGAGACTCGATGGACCTATTGAACCAGCTGAACTCACTAATTCTACCAGAGGGGGTTTTGCTGGTGACACTTGACGTAGAGGCGCTTTATATTAACATCTCACACAGGATGGCGCTTAAAACCTGTCAGTATTTTTTGCAAATGGGCACGGAGGCAGACCAGGAGAAACAGAACTTTGTGATCCGATTGTTGGATTTTGTTCTATCACATAACTTTTTTACCTTCAACGGTACTTTCTATCGACAGATATGCGGGGTGGCGATGGGGGCACGTTGTGCCCCTTCCGTTGCCAACCTCTTCCTTGGGTGGTGGGAGAGGGAGGTTGTGTTTGGGATGGAAATGAATCTGTACCAGCCCCATATATTGGGCTGGTACAGATTCATAGATGATATCTTGTTGATTTGGCAGGGAACGGAGGAGGAGTGTGTCGAATTCTTAAACATCCTGAACACAAATGCATTTAATATATACCTCACATCTGATGTTTCGAACAAACAGGTAGATTTCCTGGATCTGACCATCAGATTGGCTGAGAATGGTGCCCTTGAAACAACTTTATATAGAAAAAGTACTGCGGTCAACAGCCTTCTCCATTATAACAGCTTCCACAAGAAAAAGACGAGGGATGCCATACCGGTGGGTCAGTATTTGCGTATAAAACGGAATTGCTTGGTACCAGAGGAATTCTCACAGCAAGCGAGGGGGCTAAAGGATCACTTCAAAAAGAGAGGATACCCTGAGAAGACATTGAAGAAAGCCTTGGTGAGGGCTAACAACACATCGAGGTACACCTTATTGACCCCCAAAAACAAGAGGAAGAATATGGAAGAGGTAAGATTTATCTCCAGATTTAATTCTTACTGGACACAATTGAGGACACTTTTGAGCAGACACTGGGGGATCTTGAGAACTGATCCCCACTTGGCCAGGTGGACCAGACGGGGGCCCTTGATGGTCGCACAGCGAGCACCCAGCTTAAGGGATAAAATCTGTAATAGTCATTTTACTAGACCCCAGACTTGGCTGCGTGGGGAGACTAGAGCAGTGGGTAGCCACTCGTGTGGCAGCTGTTCTGTCTGCCCACTCATACAATCTACTAGTGAGGTCAGAAATATGAGAACGGGTAGGAGATACCACATCAAGCAATTTATAAATTGCAGGACGGTGGGTGTTATCTATCTCATTACCTGTGGGTGTCCGCTGTACTATGTAGGAGAGACTAAGAATGCGCTTAAAGCACGCATACAAGCACATCTGTCCTCCATATGCCTGGCCAAGAGGAATAGAGATATGGGGAAAATTATACCCCCAGTGGCTGCTCATGTGCTGGATGTACATGATGGTAGAGTAGAGGGACTTCAGGTAACGGCTCTAGAGAAAGTAATGTTGGGACTCAGGGGAGGAGACCTTAAAAAACACCTGCAGCAAAAGGAACTGCGTTGGATTTTTGACCTGGACACGCAGTATCCAGAGGGGTTAAATGAGGACGTGGCATTAACTCAATTTTTAGGGTAAGTATGGGTTATTTGGGGCACCTTTAGTAGGGAGTAGGGCTATATTGGGTAGTAAGAGGGGTATCTCATAAATATATATATATGGTTTTAGGCACCTCACATAGTTTATTTGTTTTGCAGTGGTTGTATGAGACACAGGCACAAAGTGGGGTTCACGTTTTTTTGTGTGCACTATGGTGTGGTATCAGGGTTGCATATACTGATTGTTTTTGTTATGTGTAAAATATTGCGTTTTATATTATAGTGATTGATTGACACACGCCACGTATCCTCAGGGACCCAATTTCAGAGAGTCCTTTATCTCTGTTGATAATAATGCTGCATGGAGAGAATAACATCTAGGATCAACTCCCTGTGATCCCACAATGCAACATTGAAGTAACAGCCGTTGAAGAATGAGTACCCAAGATAGACCAGAATGGGCACTCATGTCAGCGTTATGTAGCCTGTTAAACTGAATGTGGGATTGTTCCCCTTTTCCCTCATTTTTCCTCTTTCTTTTTCTTCCCTCTTACTCTTGTCCAGGGGCTGGATATGTAACATGATGGGGGTATCCTCATCCCCACCTGTCATGAATGGCATGCTGCTACCAAACTTGCATGCCTGAGACTGGTGGGGGTGTGGACCCGCTATAGCTTAGAGCTAGGACAAATGAATGGCGTAGCCTTCACTGTCCAGCATTATTGTAGATTAATAATTTGCCTGTTTTGTATATAGTATAGATTTGAATGTACATATTGTGAACATAATTAGGTGTAGTTGCCTTTTTTGTAATGTAAATATTGAAATATAATGAAAATATTATTGACTTTTTCAAACATAATATAGTTGTAAATCATAATATATTTAGGTATAGATTACATGTGATTGATTATTTTAATGTTTTTGCTCGTTGCCAACGGGGAATACGCACCTTTCCAGTGAGCCGGTCCCGCGCCGGGTGAGCTGCCTGCAGGCTGGCGGCGACCACCACTCTCACTATGTGGGGAGCGGCAGTGCGCCGCCACATGACCGGATACGTGCCATTGGAGATGCTGCGTTTCAGTGTGGAGCAAGGGCCTCCATTTCCGGTTTGGCGGACCGACGCACTTCCGGCAGGAGTGCGCCGATCCGCATGCAGGCGGGTGAACGTTCGTGGGAGCGGCTGGTCGGGTGCGTATAAAAGGTGGGCTCCGGGCTCCCTAATCCCTTACCTTGCCTTGAGAAAGAGACCTGTTGGTCTCGAAACGCGTTGGTGCACTGTGGGGGGAGCTGCCTGCTCTGGATCATACACTATGGTGATTGGTTAGTAATTCATGTGTTGTATGTCTGCTCTTATCTTATTCAAATCCTGTATTGGGTCAAGTATTTTTCTTTGCACATGTGATATTTGAAATGGATGCACTTTATTTATCACTTGCACTTTTTGGAACGATTTTGGTATTTGCATATTGAGATAGGATTAATTAAGTGTATTAGACAATAGTATATGCACTTATGTGAGCAACAGCTCCCCCTGGAGGTTAAAAACGCCTATGGCATGGATTGTGTATTTAATGGGTTTTAATAAGGTGACAATAAAAATTACTGTTTTGACACTAAATATTGAGTGAGTGCAATTGTTAGACCCTGTGGGCTCTGTTGGTGGGGTGTGAGAGGTAACCCCTACGTTGTATATATCTTGGTTTGGGTAGTGCTCCACAGGGCAGTGCACCACAGACAAGATCATTGTTGTTGGTGCCACACACTTTTCCTTCCCCTTTTTCCCTTACCCAAAAATTGAGCATATAATATAATAATATAAGCAAAAACAGTTGATATTCTTTGTTGGTTGTGTTGCAAAGTAAGCATAGATTGGTTGGAAAACTGTATAATTATCTAGACACCATGTGTCACAATAAATATTTTTAATTGGTATAACTTCGGGAACCATTGCTGGCCTAATTAGATACATGAGAATACTACAAGTATTAAAAAATTTCCTGAAGGTGAGAAACATTAGTAATTCTGTCAACTGCATTTTAAGAGAGTGCTTAGAAACAAAAGACACTTTTTAGTGAGATATCTGAAAGATTCTTTTTAAAACTGGTGGGAATATGTTAATAATGTGAGAGTTTTAGATTAGGCTTTAGGGACTTTCAATATTATATAGTATTAATGGCAAAAATCCAACCAAACATGTAGAAACCTAAAAGTTAATTAGGATTTTTTAGATATCATTTCTTAATTTATATTTCTTTTTCAGATTCTTTGTGCTTATTTTCTTTATAAAGCATGCAATAAAATAAGAAAAAAAAACTCTGAAGCAATTTAAAAAATTTAAAATACAAATGAGTTTAAATACCACACTTTAAAAACTTTCTAAGCCTTTTGTTGAGCCTTAAAGAGGCTACATGTATACATGTGAGTCTGTAAGTTACAAATTTGTGTGCCTAAAGAAGAAGCCAAGTGTGCTTCAAAAGCACCAGGTTAGCCAATAAATAGTATTACTTTAACTTTGGATTTTCTTACTACATGGCAAACATGGTACAACAACCTACTAATATTATCTCATGTGCCCCAATGCCCAGCAAACCTGATACAAGCAAGCTAATACTTACCAATTCCAAAATAAAATGATGGCAGCCAAACCAGAGACCGCAGCCGACCATTTAGATTCGCTGGACATAGACTGTGGATCCCAATTTGGAAAGCCATATACCTTTCTTGAGAGGAACTGTGGAAGCAAGCACAAAAATTGAATGCCAAAGATTATTTTTTTAAAATATGTATTACACTATATGGTTTGTCTAGTTGTTGCCAGGTTACAGGGACTTACAGGGAGTCTCTTGTATAAAGAAAATCAAGGAGCAGGTTTATATCCAAACATGTTTACCAATGACCAATCTTAAAATTGTTTTTCTGTTCTTTGGATTAGAAAAAGTAAAGAAAGTACAAAAAGCAACAACAGAAACTAGGCTGATTTAAATGGACTATACATGCATGATCTTTCTGTTAATCTTCAGTGGTCTTGTCTCTCAATGTGGATAGTGCTCTCCCATCCTAGTCCCGAACTGAATATGAGCACCCACTGCTGATATGCTTTTCAGTGGTGGACACTCATTTGATTCTTATTTTGCTGCAAATCAACAAGAGAGGATGGCACACTCCCATCCAGTGCATATAAGTGCTCAATACTGATATTCTTTCGGTGGTGAATACCGTATTTTTCGCCCTATAAGACGCACCGGCTTATAAGACGCACCCAGGATTTTGGGGAGGAAAATAAGAAAAATAATATTTTTAACCAAATAATAGGCAAAGTGCAGTATCCTCCAATTACAGTAATCCCCCTCCCATTCCCAATAGCCAGTGTGTCATTCCCCCTTCCCATAGGCAGAGTGGAATTCCCCCCATCCCATTCCCATAGGCAGTGTGGCATTCCCCCATCCCATTCCCCATATAAGCAGTGTGGCATTCCCCATATAGGCAGTGTGGCATCCCCCCTCCCATTCTCCATATAGGCAGTGTGGCATTCCCCCCTCCCATTCCTCATATAGGCAGTATATCATTCCCCCACTCATTCCCCATATAGGCAGTGTGGCACCCCCTTTCTATTTCCCCATATAGGCAATGTGGCACCTCCCTCCTATTCCCCATATAGGCAATGTGGCACCCCCCTTCCTATTCCCCATATAGGCAATGTGGCACCCCCCGCCTATTCCCTATATAGGCAATGTGGCACCCCCCTCCTATTCCCCATATAGGCAATGTGGCACCCCCCTCCTATCCCCATATAGGCAATGTGGCACCCCCCTCATATTCCCCATATAGGCAATGTGGCACCCCCCTCCTATTCCCCATATAGGCAATGTGGCACCCCCCTCCTATCCCCATATAGGCAATGTGGCACCCCCCTCCTATCCCCCATATAGGCAATGTGGCACCCCCCTCATATTCCCCATATAGGCAATGTGGCACCCCCCTCCTATTCCCCATATAGGCAATGTGGCACCCCCCTCATATTCCCCATATAGGCAATGTGGCACCCCCCTCATATTCCCCATATAGGCAATGTGGCACCCTCCCTCCTATTCCCCATATAGGCAGTGTGGCACCCCCCTCCTATTCCCCATAGAAGCAGTGTTACACCCTCCCCCCCCCTTCCCCATAGGCACACAATAACAAAGAAAAAAAAATAAACTCACATGTTCATCCCGCGTTGAAGATGGAGATGCGTCCCCGCCGCTGCTCCTTACTGGTCGGGCCACGCAGACACCCGGCCCCGTGAATCGGGTGGGCGTGGCCTGCGCCGCGTCGGCGTGTCTCGTGTCACGGGCCACGCCCACCCATTCTATGGAGCCGGGTGTCTGCGTGGCCCGACCAGTAAGGAGCAGCGGCGGGGACGCATCTCCATCTTCATCGCGGGATGAACATGTGAGTTTATTTTTTTTTTCTTTGTTATTGTGTGCCTATGGGGAAGGGGGGGGAGGCCAGTAAGAAGGAGCGGCGGGGACAGGGACAGCCGCTCCTTCCTCTCTTCCGCAACTTCTCAGCTGCCTCTTCCGGCAAGAGCAGCAGTGAACAGCCGGGTCCATGCAGCGAGTGGGCGTGGCCTGCGCCTACGCGATGCAGGCCACGGCCACCTGCTGCACGGACCCGGCTGTTCACTCCTGCCCCTCTGGAAGAGGCAGCAGCTGGAGGGCAGGTGATGATGGCGGAGCAGCAGGCGCTGTCTCCGTCTCTGCCGCTGCTATCACTGCCTTAGCAATAGCAGTGGCGGGGACGGGGACAGAGCCCACCGCTCCTCTGTCTTCTTCTGGCCTCCTGCAGTGCGGCAGGCAACGCGGGAGCGCCGGGAACGGGTGAGTTTAATTTTATTTTTTTATTTTATTTTTTTTACATTCGCCCGATAAGGAGCACTGGCATCCCCCCCCCCCCCCCCCACACTTTTGGGGGAAAATAAGTGCGTCTTATAGGGCGAAAAATACGGTACTCATAGAATGTTTACTCTGCTGCTGTTCAACAAAGGGTCATGACCCCTCATGACTGGCAGTAGGGACACACACCAGGACTAACCAGAGAGTATGCTATCAACAACTGAGCAGACTGGCCTTAAATGAAACCCTTGCAGTCCAAAGCAGTTTAATGAATGCCATGGAACAGCAAGCTTATGAGAGATATAAAGAGCTAAGCCTATTTACATATACTGAGGCATTATAATAAAATGAGCATTCCATGTGATTGGAAAAGGACATGAGGACATAAAAACTAGAATTTAGAGTTACTGGATAGCAGCTTTGAGAGATAGGAACCTCCAGGTAAGGGAAGAGCAGTAGCCGGTTGGAAATTGCTGAGAAACCCCCATTCATAACATTCTGGAGAGCTCTGTAGCTTTCAAATTTCCACTCATGGATTAATTCCAATGTACATTAGCTCCCTTTAAACAGTTGCCCTACAAGAAGATCCCTGTCATGTATATACTATAACTCCTATATGACCCAGGAGATGATTTTGTTCTAAATATGGTTTGAATTGGTGTACAGTGATGGCTCATTGCACATCTAGCCTTGACTGTTGTCTATATGTAATGGTAATGTTTTACAATTCATGAGCACTGTGACTTTGCTGATGCCTTCAAACTGTGTGATAACAATTTTATTTTAAGACCTCGTACTGCTCGCCACAAAAATGATTCTTAGTATGTATGTACATATATATACCTGGTTCTGAATGTGGAAAAATAGTCATTCTTGTCAATACAGATTAAGAAAATGCTGAAACTATCCCATAAAGCCTCCATCAGTAATCACTATGCCAGTACTCCTACACCAGATATTCTCAGATATCTCCTAACTTTGCTGGAGGTGTGACGATGCCCCAGGATCTCTACTTGACATTTTCTCAGGAATTGAGAAGGTTGAGGGATTCTGGAGAACAGTTACCTCTGTGATAGGGAAAATCCCACCATTTAATGTGGATTATTTTTCTGCTTCATGTTAAAGGGACAATCCTTCAGGTCAATGCCTCTTGAGCTTGTATCCCTGATATATTGAGATACACCTCACCCCCCAGAGTAGTTTTCTAGATCCAGAGAGTGGAGGATATTAAATGGATGGAAGATTTAACAGCTTCCTTAAGGAGAGAAGAGAAACATAGACATACCTGGCACCCATGGAACATGTTTCTGTTTTCCTAGCTCAGTGTGGAGGTGGGTATCTCGTGAATTGAGGGAGATACCCACCTCCTCTGGGCAGTGGGAGAATGCAGGTGGTTTGTGGGGCTTAGCTACCAATGTTGCCAGGAAGTGTTGTTAATGGTAATGAGACAAAATGGACCAAATTTTTTGCCCAAAACAGAGACACCAGGAAAAATTGTAATTTAAGTATCCATAAGGGTCATGTAAGAGAACTGAAAGCTCATGCTCCATTCAGATTCTGGCTGAATACATAAGTATTGGTTCTGGTTATTGGATATGTGATTTTTTTTATCAGCATTTTAATGGAAGACTCCTTTGACCAACCTTTGGCCTTAGTGCAAGAAGTAAGAAATGTTTTGGAAACTAGACCCCACTCCTAGCCAACCTTGGAAGGAATGTCTACCACATACAAATTACCAGGAGTTCCGCTCCCAAAATCACATTTTCTGCAAAGAGTATAATTCAAAGTGCAACGGCCTGTGAAAGGTCACAAATAGATGACATAAGCTATCATACAACATTTCTCAGCTGGTCGTCAACTTATAATCAGTAGTTTTAACTACTGAGTCACGGCACATAATCTTTTTCTGGCTTCTTTTCGATAAGAAAGTTATATTGATGAACTTCAAACAAAACACATTGAAATTGACCTTTCGCTGAACCCGACCGCATTCAGCTTTGTGTTGCAAAATGACTAAGTAGACTTATATTTGCAGTTCAGGTAAAGGTCACTACCAGATAATAAACAAGTCACGGAGTGCCATTATGATGCCGTCATGTTATTGTACTTTCTTTCATGCTGTAGACTGCACCTGTGACTTGCTTCAGCTCAAATGGAAATCACAAGCGGGTGTAATATCCCATACCTATTATAACTCAAAAGACAAAATCACCACTTTAAAGATTCACACAATTGTAGTTTAAACTACTATAATTTTCAATACTTGAACACAATTCTGTTGTTTTATAGTGCTTACCTTTTTAAACTATATTAATGTATGTTTCTAATAAAATGTTAAAGAAACTGTACAAGCAGACCATAGAATCACGTTATAAGCATCTCACATCACTGCTTTTTGACAGTTTACTCTTTCACAAGAGAATGGTTCAGATGATCTCTCGTTTCCTGTTATATATGGAGACAATGGTCACAGGGTGGGAGGGGCTTAAACCACGGTGGGAGACCAGACATCTGCATGTCACCCACTTTTTTAGGTAAAATATAGTTAAACAAATGATAAAATATACAAATAGTTTGCCTATATTTGAGTCTGGATGCACCAGCCTGGCCCAACAGGCAATATACGGGTCGAATATATAAATGACCCAAACAAAAAGCTCATCGCAGGTTTATTGAAAGATGTTCAGGGTTGGTAGTTTTCACATTTGTATTGCTATACATCTTTCCCTAATCAGCATTTCTATTGCAGCACACAAACAGAAAGTATTTAAAGACAAAACTGTCAGCAGATATCTTGAGTAAACTTGAAGCTGGATGTGCTGGCTGCATAAACATTATTAAGAATAGAAAAGTATTTGTTTAGTAAGGCAAAATATTCTCTATAGATGCAATGCCACAGCCCAAAAGGTCATACCATAACCGTGTCAGTTTTCCAAGAATACAATACTACTATGCTTTTATCTCTTCTTTCTTCAGTAAAAAAGACTTTTGCATATATAAACAAAATAAAAATAATATTCACATGTACCCCAGTCTCATTGATGTTTTTTAAGTATGTCCTAAAATCTGGTGTCTACTTGGGTGGTGAGGGGGCATCAGTATGTGAGCAGGTTCACAATGGCAATATTTCAAGTCACTATCATATTTTACATGGATCTACAATGAGTGGCCACCCAGTGGTCATCCATAGTTTTGCCTATGTAAAGGTTGATCTATGATCGATTATCTATGCGCAGCAACATCAAAATTATGGCCCCCATTTGTCTTAAAGTGCCTGCCAATGAAGGGAGCATACTGCTCCCTCACCAAGAACAATGACTTGGAATTGCAATGGATAGACTATGCCTCCTGCCCTTCTTCTGAACAGACACTATCCTCCTGTTCTGATCTTCTTTTCTTGGTCGAAGCAACAGACCCCCCCCCCCTACACACACACACACACACACACACACACACACACACACACACTGCTGAGTAAAATGAGTAAAATAGTAAAAGTAAGCATGGGAGGAGTTTCAACCTCTGCTGTGATGAAGGGTGAATCACCAAGCTCCATAGAGCATCTGTATTTGCATACAGTGTTTTGTAGTCACAATAATTCTCTGTTGATGGCAGAGCCTCTGCAGCATAAATAGTGCCCCTTGGTTAGGGGCAATGGAAATGGTCATTTGGGGGTAGCTTTTATTGTGGCTGAAGATTTTCCTTATGACAGTCATGGATATGCAGCAACAGCTAGATGCTATTTGTGAATCCCTACTGCCATTAACCCATGCAGAACTGGTTTTAGTGGCAAAATATGCCATGGTACCAGAAGAACCCATGCTCACACCTGACCACAGCAATTAACAAAGTGCTAGATGAGGTGCAAGAGAGTGAGGATGAGAAGCTTACCATGGCCTTTCTGCAGAGACTAGCCCAATTCATTGCAACCTTAGGGGCTGGGGATGAAGAGACAGTTCCCACACCAGAAGAGAAGATGTCCTCCCCACAGAAGGTGCTGCAGGGGTTAAAAGACCAGGTCACAGCCCTACAACAGTCTGTGCTAGAGTCAGCTACTACGTTGAAAGGGGTATAGAACGAAGGCTAGTCTCCAAGCAAGTCAAAGCCTGTAACTCCAGTAAAAAGAACCAGTGCACCCCAGAGATCACCGTCATGAAAGAGTTCAGTATAAATGGCAAGATCGGGGAGCGAGAGCAAAGGGAGAGACTGTCTTATACAAATCTTATCTACTAGATAGAACTAGGGGCTCAGAAGGGGTACCGGGATGAAGAAATCATAAGAAATCATTTGAAACCATGCTGAAAGCCATCAGTCCAGGGCTGCATCTCAGGAACATGCTGAAGTTGAAGAAAAACCTACCTTATCGCAGCTAAGAACTATCCAAGGGACACTACAAAGAAGAAAGCACTTCTGATCTCTACCACAAGTTGATCAACATTTCTCAAGACAACAAGGAATCTTTTCAAAACTTCACTGCTATTGTGCTTAAATAAAGACTATTGCTTGCATCCCAAGGGGACAACAAGGAAGAAAGGTTTGTTCCAGGGTTTCATCCAGAAGAAGTTTCTCAGATCGGTCTGGACAGGCCTATTAAGTGAAAATATGAATTTCCAGCTTAAGCAGTATCTGGAATACTCACATTACAGATGAAGAGCTGATAGAGAAAAAGAATGATATGGCCAGGCTTGAATCAGAAAGAGAAGTTAAAGAGCTTGGCAAGCAAAACAGTCAAAGTGAATCCAACCAAAGCTGGAATTGTGGATGTGCAGCAAGGGGAGGCCAGGGAGGCTGACCCTTTACCTAATCTGGCACATAAATCACCTTAAAGTCAAAGAGCACTGAGTGCCAGAACAAAGTTTCAGGAGGACATGCCGAGTCCTTCAACATAGACCCCCTCCTGGAGATAGACCACCACCTGCGTGTGTTGGCACTCCAATTAATGTAGAGCTTGTTGCTACTGCCTAAAGTGTGGTGAAGAAGGACACTTTGCCAGAGACTGCAGAGCACCTTGCTTCAAACTGTTAAAAGGCAGAGGGTTGCTGGGGAGGGACAACCAGTAACCTCAACCCCAAAGCAGTCCCAAACCAACTGAACTATTTGAAGCCATCCAGAATGAAGAGCATTTGTGCCAGTATTAGGCACAGGTGTGTGGTCGCCTCCAACAACTACAAGCAAGAAGCAAATACTCAGTAGTTAGTGTTGAAAGTGACAGTTCATAAATCCCCCATCCGAGGAGAAGACCTGCCAAAATGAATTGATCTCATTGGTGGGAAGTGCATGATGCAATGTAAACTAGATGGACTTACACAGGAGCTTAAGTTAGTGTCCTGAACGAAGACTGGAAGTGACAACACTTACCTCAAACCAGACTCAGGTCAGTAAATGAACTGGTGGGGTCTCTGCCACTGAGTGGTAGAGCTGTAAACCAGACAGTGGTACTCTTGCTGGGATGGGTTCAAGTGGCATTCCAACACTATTCTAAGAACAGTAGGCCTTGTGAACTGTTAGTACCATTCCTGGTTACTAGTGACCAGCGGGTGGAAGAAAAGCCAATTACTGTTTATAATGTCATCGCTGAGGTGATCCACAAGACAAAAGACCCTTACTCCTTTAGTGGATTCAGTATCCACATCCTTCGCTTTACCGAAAAGAGCAGCAGAGAGAGTTGTGCAAGCACTGAGAAAGACAGAGACAACAGCAGCAGTCAAAGAGGTTAAGGTAGGCCTGCGCCCAACTACTATCCCTGCCTATACAGCCGTGGCAGTTAAGTGTGGTGTGAGAGAAGGACGTTGATCAAAACCACAGAATATGCTGTTTGGGCCACAGATCCTGTACAGCTGCCAGAAGGTGAGACTGTGGTAACTATTCCCTATAGCGGTTTTGCAAAAGTGACTGTGTTGGTGATGAACACCACAAAACATGAAGTGAGACTTGATCCTAAAACTTATTTGGGGCACCTTAAAGACTGTATACCCAGCTAATGTGAGACCAGTCCAACCGTCTCCTGACAGTACAACATCATCTCCCAGGGTGAATAGCTGTCAATCTGAGAGAAGAACATCCTCAGTAAGATAACAGTGGGATCCACTAGTTTACCTAGAACATCTGGAAATAGAAGTGCAACAGATGGTGAGACAGAGGCTGAGGGAAAAGTGCCATGCCTTTGCCAAAGATGACTTTGATGTTTGCTGTATCTCTTCACTGAAAATGTAGATTAACCTTAAAGACACTACTCCAGTGACCAAGGAGTACCAGACAGTGCCAAAACCCCTGCACAATAAGGTGAAAGAGTACCTGCAAGATCTCCTTAACGGGGGGATGGGTACAGAAGTCCAAGTCATTCTACTTATCTTAATCACAATTGTCTGTGTCAGGAAGAAAGATGTAACTCTAAGACTTTGCTGTGACTTCAGAGAACTGAACCAGAGATCCATGCCAGATTGCCATCCTTTACCCATGATTGAAGACATGCTTGACAGTCTGTCAGGAAGCACTTGGTTTTCTGTCCTAGACTGGGGCAAGGCGTACCATCAAGGTTTCATCAAAGAATCCAGTAGGCCATTAAAGGCTTACATCACTTCTTGGGGACTGTATGAATGGATCTGCTTTCCCTTTGGACTCAGTAATGCTCCTGCAAAAGTTTAAAGAAGTTTGGAAATGTGTTTGGAAGTTCTGAGAGACGACATCTGCCAACCTTCTTGGATGATAACCTTTTCCATATCAAGTCATTCGCTGAACATGTAGAACATGTGAGAACTGTCTTACAGCATTACCAGTAACACGGAGTGAAACTGACACCAAAGAAATGTGAACTATTCAAGAGACAAGGTAGAGTTCCTAGCTATGAAGCTGGCCATCTGTTAAAGATTCAGAGACTACCTGTACTACAGTCCAGAGTTTGTGGTATACGCCGATAATAAACCATTAACCTGCTTACCACTGCAAAATTAAATGCAGCTGGCCTAGGATGGGTTGCTAACCTCGCTGACTTTAACTTCAGTATCATGTGTCGCCCAGGAAAGTCCAATAATGATGCAGATGTACTATCAAGAATGTTTATAGAACCAGATACATTCATGCAACAATGTTCTGAAGATGTTGGTATGGAAGATATTGTAAGCACCGTGCAAGCAAAGTCCAAAGAGAGGGAAGATGAGTCACCTGCTACAAATACGTTACTGAAAGAATGGCCTAGGTTATACTTGACTACCAAAGGAATCCTGCACCGCAAGAGTGGACCAAGCTTACAACTAGTGTTGCCAAAGGTGTATCATTGAATGGTGTTTAAAGAACTTCATGAAGAAATGGGACATTCAGAAATAGAAAGAACAGTGAACTTAGTACACAAAACATTTCTTTTAGCCATACATGCAGAAAGACATTGAACAATATGTGGCAAGAGAATGTGGTTGTTTGAAAGACTAACGTCTTAACAAACCAACAAGAGCACCCATGGGAAACATTACTACCACATACCCATTTCAAATGGTGTCCATAGACTTTCTACACCTTGACAAGTACAAAGGAGGCTATGAATATATCCTCATAGTCATGGATCATTTCACTAGATTTGTTCAAGCCTATGCAACTATAAACAAGTCTGGAAAAGCCGCAGCATAAAACATCTTTGCTTTGAAGTTTGGATTTCCTACCAAGCTCCATAATGATTAAAAACCAACTCTTTGCTAAACTGGGAAAATACTGTACAATATAGAGATCCCATACAATACGTTATCATACAGAAGGTTATGGACAAGTAGAATGTTTCAACTGTACCCTACTGTCAATGCTAAAGACTTTGACCTCTGAAGAGAAGAGAGATTGGAAGAACTCCTTAACAAAGATGGTGTATGCTTACAACTGTACAAAGAGTGATTCGTATGTTATTTTCCATTCTATCTTTTATTTGGAAGATCATCAAGACTAACAATTGATATCATGTTTGATAGTCCAGTTTCAAAAACTTACAGAACTTATCCTGAATAAGTTCGTGATTGTAAAGAATGCATGACTGAAGCAAACAACATCACTTCAAAAGTTGTCACCAACGGATAGAACAAATATAAACAACACTATGATAGAAAATGTCCCGGAGCAGAATTGACAACCGAGTTGTGTGCTCATCAGGAACCTACATGAGAAAGGTGGACCTGGAAAACTTTGTTCATATTGGGAAGACAAAATCTATGTGGTCATAAAAAGAAAGAGCAAAGACAGTCCAGTTTATGAAGTCAAACAAGAAACAGGAAGCAACTAAACAAGAATCCTACACAGAAACTTGTTATTACCTTGTGACTGCCTTCCACCAGATAAACGTAACCGTGAAGTAACCTAAGCCTTCCAGGAAACAGCAACCTGAAGAACCACCTGTTGTAGAAAATAACTTTTCAGTTATGAAGAAGATGATACCTATATATTGAAATGCCGACAAGAAGAAGCCACTATTAATGAAGAAATTCCTCCAGAGTTAACAGTGGCAGAACCAATAGAAAATCCTGAAACAGTTGATTCAATCATGGACTTAGAACCTGTTGATTCGTTAACTGCTGAATCAACTCCAGAAGTTGAACCTGATGATGAAGAATAGGGGGAAATTGAGACATCAGAGGAATTACCAAGTAGGAAAGTATCTACTAGAGCAAGAAGAAGGCCTATGACTTTAGCCTATGACACATCGGATAAACCAAGTGCCGTTCCAAGAACTTTTTAGCTGAAACAAGTTTCATTGGCTGTTCACCAGGAAATACAACCTGATTGGTACTTGCCAACCACCTATTTGTCAGAAAACTTGGAACTTTTAATCCTTTTTCTCATACTTTTTGTTGGACTAAGGACATACAAATGTTCTATCACTTAGTATAGTGTTAGTTAGGTTTCAGGATTCAAGAAACTGCTTAGGGATTAATGAATTATTGATCATTTTCATTCATTTATCCTTCTTACAGGAAAATCTTCACGAATGTAGTTAGAATTTATACAATAGGGTGTTATTATTCTTACTGTTACTATTAAAATTTTAACATGTTTACATGTGTTTATGTGTTAGGTCACCACCTCCCTTTCACCAAAAAAGAGACAGGCCTAGAAAGACTTAACTACCACTCAGGGGTAATAGTTCAAAAAAGATAAAAAAAAAACATACCAGAACATAACTCTGGTCAAAAAGAAACCAACCCACCTGTCTTCACTAGTGTAACCAGCTGATGTCAAGGACAACATCATTTTTAGAGGGGGGAAAGTGTGGCCCGGGTGAAAACAGGGGTTGTATAGCTGTGTATAATAAAGAATAGCAGTTATATAGATAACCACCAGAGGCTGTTGTAGGGAGTGACATCACAATCAGACGGTATAAAGTACTTCTGCCACTTCCTGAAATAACAAGTAGTAAGGCAGTAGAGTTACAGGGCAGTGTGGAGAGTACAGGTACTGAAGTTGTATAGTCCCAGACCCTAGTGAGATCACAGGATCCAGAGACTGTGTTTGCTACAGAATTGGAAGTTGCTGTGTGTAATAAATATTGACTTTTGAAGGGAGTAGTAAATCCAAACTGACGAAAAAAGTTCCCTCAGAATCCTGAAAAACTCGTGAGCAACTCTCCCCATGTCGCTCGGTCCTGGTAATGGTGTGTGGGTTACAATATGCATAAAGGCATATTCAGTGCTTTAATGTTAAAGCTTACCTCTAGTATATGGTTTGGCATTGTTGGCAGCTTAAATTTTGAATAGGAACCCTTTACCAAAAAAGGTTGTGCACCCCTGATGTATAGTAATTGCAGTTATAATGTGGGAATTTGTTCTATGGGCCTGGCAGGGGCACCACTGCTCAAGCTGCAAGCTTCATGGCAGCCATGCAGTACTGCTGTGCTGATGTTGTGACTTGTGGGACATTTCTGTGAATTGGGTCTTTTTTATACTGCACAGGTTTAGCGCAGGGTGGGATCCTCTTCAGCTGTCACCTCTTGGAATGTAAATGGTATATGCATTTGTGTGGTTATTTGCTAAAGTGCTTCTTTTTCTGAAAACTCATCAATTTTTGATACACAGAGAGCATGTCTAACAGCGACTAAACTGGCCTGGCACATACTGAGGATTACCCAAATGATTTATGCAATATTTGGATTTGGAGTTTTGAGATCCCTTAAAGTGGACCAACACCCAGGATTTTGACTATCCTGGGTCTTGGTCCACTTCGGTGGGGCACCCCCGATCGGGGTGCCCCGCTGTGTGAAACCCCCCCGAACCCCCCGAACTCACCTCTGTCCGCGGCGACGGACAAGCCGCGGACAAGCGGCTCCTCCGCCGCCGCCTCCCGCGCGTCATTCACAGACGGCCGTCGCGGGCGCGCGCACGACTAGAGGGGCGCGAGGGAGGCGGCGGCGGCCGGCCGCCGCCGAAACTAAGGTATGGAGTTTGGGGGGTTTGGGGGGGTTTCACCCCGCGGGACATCCCGATCTCGGATGTCCCACGGGGAGGGAGGTGATCGGCCCGGGAATCTTATAGATTCCCGGGCCGATCACCCGTGGGTGTTGGTCCACTTTAAGAGACTCACATGGGAGAAAAAAGAATTGTACTGGTGATAGTGCAGTTTTGTGGGTGAGGTACAGTTGTTTCTAAGGATGTTCATTTTTTATTTTAGTTGTTATTTTATTTTTGGAAATATTGCAGCAGTCAATAGGCAACCCAGACAGAGGGGGTCATGGTTGATGTATTTCTTTTAAAATAAAAGTATATAATAGAAGTCACCTTCAGATTTTTTGCATTTATATCAGTAAAATGAGAAACATTACATTTAGAAGCTGTTTTATAATCAGTAAAATTACAGGCACACCATTATTACAATAGGAGGTTTAGGTATGTGTTATTTTTTCGATTTGAAGACTAGTGCAATTTAAAGGAACTTGGCTTTTCTTACATTCCCTAAAGTAAATCATAGCAGTGAGCAATAGACCAACAAATGAATATTAATCATGAGGAGATCGTTAAACTTTTCAGAAATTAAATACATTAACTGAACATTTGCCAGTGCCAAGAAGTCACTGAACTTGAGGACAGTATTCTTGCACCAACTTAATGTAATGACTTAGTTTATATGTTTTATTCTTGGCTCTCTTTTCATGTCAGCAAGATTTGTTAAAAAAAGCTGTTTTATAATTCAATGAACTGTGAAATTTGCACAGTAAGCAGCAATAGCATAACAAAGAAGACACATATATAGTGAATCTGGCCTTAATGCTTTTAAAAGTTGAAAGTGTTGAAATTAAGTTCAGTGTAAACATTCAAAAAGGTTATAATCAGATGCATTACATTTCAGTTTAATGATTTAACTTTTTTATGTATTCTGTGAATTAATGATGGCTATTGACTTGTATTCGCTTAGGTTTGTTAGAAAATGATATGCTATAAAAGGTTCTGAAGTAGTTGTCACTGTTATTAGAATTTTCTGCTAAGAATGCAAAGTAAAGATAATGTTTGAACTTTTTTAGAAGTCTGCTGAAGGTGTTGTGTTTCAATAAACAAAGTTGTCTTTTCTAAAAGGGGGCCCGACAGTCATTTAAAAGAAACGGGGGGCATTTTGATTGCTGATGCTCCTAACTGCAATTTGTGTTTGGTGCCTGGCCAGTTAAACAGAGATTCACAGGCCCCCCTACAAATGCAGTTGGTTACTGGTTATAATGTGATGCTAGGTCTTGCCGTGGTAATGAAGAAGCGGTATGTCTGGAGTGCTCCATATTGGCCAATCAAAGCAGTATGTGATGTGTGGCCATCTCAATTTGGGATGCACCCGTGCTGCTAAACACTCTAAAAACCTGGTCCAGTTTAAAGTAGAACAAAACCCGGCATAGTGGCTTTAAACACCTATTCCTGAGGCATCGCAATTTGGAATGCCTCAATATGGGAAAATCCCACCTGTCATTCAAAGGTGAACCCACAAAGCATGATCTGTTCACAGTCCCGTCCTCCATGATAAAATGCATGGTGTGGCTGAGGTGTGGGGGGCCCTCTCTTGAAGCCAGAAGAGGTCGGGGGGGGGGATCGGATGCTCTCGGGTGAAGAGAAGACCCGGCCAGATGGAACAAGGGGTCAGATCATGTGCTGTTCACTGGGTGATTCTAACGCTGGACACCGCCATCTTGGATCTGCTTCACAGAGAAGCTTCCCCCCCACCTGCTTGTTCACTAGAATGGGCATGCGCACAGAGCATGGAAAGTTGTTCTGTGGATGGTCTGTGTAACAGCCCCGGGAGCGCCTTAACTGGATGCTGAGCAAGATAGGGAGGTTTTCTTTCATTGTAACCCCCACCACTCCTACGTCACTGTCAGGGTAGCTTTGCTGGGTGGGGGGTTACTGGACTTCTACTTTAATTCTGTAGGAATTTATTTTTTAACAGTAAAAAGCAGCACCCTATGGGCTATGATATTTGGGCTATGCTATATGGGCTATAGTTAGGGATGAGCGAATCGATCCGGACGAACCCGGATTCGATCCGAATTTCATGAAAAATTCGATTCGGATCGAATCCGAATTTCCCCGTGCTTCGATCGCTCGAAGTTTTCCTTTAACATCCATTCATTTACATTACAGGCATTCTAAGATGGCGGACGGGACATGTCCAGACATCTACCCCGCGCCAGTGCAAGCTGGGGCAGTCACATGCAGCCTATCAGCAGCCAGCAAGCCCGGTGACGTCACAGCGCTATTTAAGTCGGCGGACATCTTGCTTTTCCTCATTTCTCTATTGCATTCGTGAGAGACAGGACGCTGCTGTAGTGAGAGAGAGGCAGAGAGCCAGGGACAGACAGAGACGGGCAGGAGACAGGCAGGAGACAGGCAGAAAGTCAGAGAAAACCAGGGAAAGTTAGGAAAAATCGGAGGCAGTCACAGGGAGAATTTTTTTTTTCATCCAGCCTGAGTGTTACTGGCTGGCTGACTGGCTTTGTTAGCGTTTTCAGGCTGCTTATACACTTACTGTGCATATATACTGAACTGATCTCAAGTCTGCTGTGAGGCATCCCATTCTGTGACTACACCAGCCTCTATTTACTATAACCCTTTGCACTTATTCTAAAAGTAATTTGGCCTGTTAAAGACACTTTTACTGTGCATAGTAGTACTGCTGCCAGGTGCTCTCCGGTTGGGGCATCCCATTCTGTGACTACAACAGCCTCTATTTACTATAACCCTTTGCACTTATTCTAAAAGTAATTTGGCCTGATAAAGACACTTTTGCTGTGCATAGTAGTACTGCTGCCAGGTGCTCTCTGGTTGGGGCATCCCATTCTGTGACTACACCAGCCTCTAACCCTTTGCACTTATTCTAAAAGTAATTTGGCCTGATAAAGACACTTTTTCTGTGCATAGTAGTACTGCTGCCAGGTGCTCTCTGGTTGGGGCATCCCATTCTGTGACTACACCAGCCTCTATTTACTATAACCCTTTGCACTTATTCTAAAAGTAATTTGGCCTGATAAAGACACTTTGCTTTGCATAGGACTACTGCTGCCAGGTGCTCTCTGGTTGGGGCATCCCATTCTGTGACTACAAAAGCCTCTAACCCTTTGCACTTATTCTAAAAGTAATTTGGCCTGATAAAGACACTTTTGCTTTGCATAGGACTACTGCTGCCAGGTGCTCTCCGGTTGGGGCATCCCATTCTGTGACTACACCAGCCTCTAACCCTTTGCACTTATTCTAAAAGTAATTTGGCCTGATAAAGACACTTTTGCTTTGCATAGGACTACTGCTGCCAGGTGCTCTCTGGTTGGGGCATCCCATTCTGTGACTACAACAGCCTCTATTTACTATAACCCTTTGCACTTATTCTAAAAGTAATTTGGCCTGATAAAGACACTTTTGCTTTGCATAGGACTACTGCTGCCAGGTGCTCTCCGGTTGGGGCATCCCATTCTGTGACTACACCGGCCTCTAACCCTTTGCACTTATTCTAAAAGTAATTTGGCCTGATAAAGACACTTTTGCTGTGCATAGTAGTACTGCTGCCAGGTGCTCTCTGGTTGGGGCATCCCATTCTGTGACTACACCAGCCTCTATTTACTATATAACCCTTTGCACTTATTCTAAAAGTAATTAGGCCTGATAAAGACACTTTTGCTGTGCATAGTAGTACTGCTGCCAGGTGCTCTCTGGTTGGGGCATCCCATTCTGTGACTACACCAGCCTCTAACCCTTTGCACTTAATCTAAAAGTAATTTGGCCAGATAAAGACTCTTTTGCTTTGCATAGGACTACTGCTGCCAGGTGCTCTCTGGTTGGGGCATCTCATTCTGTGACTACAACAGCCTCTATTTACTATAAACCTTTACACTTATTCTAAAAGTAATTTGGCCTGATAAAGACACTTTTGCTTTGCATAGGACTACTGCTGCCAGGTGCTCTCTGGTTGGGGCATCCCATTCTGTGACTACACCAGCCTCTAACCCTTTGCACTTATTCTAAAAGTAATTTGGCCTGATAAAGACACTTTTGCTTTGCATAGGACTACTGCTGCCAGGTGCTCCCTGGTTGGGGCATCCCATTCTGTGACTACAACAGCCTCTAACCCTTTGCACTTATTCTAAAAGTAATTTGGCCTGATAAAGACACTTTTGCTTTGCATAGGACTACTGCTGCCAGGTGCTCTCTGGTTGGGGCATCACATTCTGTGACTACAACAGCCTCTATTTACTATAACCCTTTGCACTTATTCTAAAAGTAATTTGGCCTGATAAAGACACTTTTGCTTTGCATAGGACTACTGCTGCCAGGTGCTCTCCGGTTGGGGCATCCCATTCTGTGACTACACCGGCCTCTAACCCTTTGCACTTATTCTAAAAGTAATTTGGCCTGATAAAGACACTTTTGCTGTGCATAGTAGTACTGCTGCCAGGTGCTCTCTGGTTGGGGCATCCCATTCTGTGACTACACCAGCCTCTATTTACTATATAACCCTTTGCACTTATTCTAAAAGTAATTAGGCCTGATAAAGACACTTTTGCTGTGCATAGTAGTACTGCTGCCAGGTGCTCTCTGGTTGGGGCATCCCATTCTGTGACTACACCAGCCTCTAACCCTTTGCACTTAATCTAAAAGTAATTTGGCCAGATAAAGACTCTTTTGCTTTGCATAGGACTACTGCTGCCAGGTGCTCTCTGGTTGGGGCATCTCATTCTGTGACTACAACAGCCTCTATTTACTATAAACCTTTACACTTATTCTAAAAGTAATTTGGCCTGATAAAGACACTTTTGCTTTGCATAGGACTACTGCTGCCAGGTGCTCTCTGGTTGGGGCATCCCATTCTGTGACTACACCAGCCTCTAACCCTTTGCACTTATTCTAAAAGTAATTTGGCCTGATAAAGACACTTTTGCTTTGCATAGGACTACTGCTGCCAGGTGCTCCCTGGTTGGGGCATCCCATTCTGTGACTACAACAGCCTCTAACCCTTTGCACTTATTCTAAAAGTAATTTGGCCTGATAAAGACACTTTTGCTTTGCATAGGACTACTGCTGCCAGGTGCTCTCTGGTTGGGGCATCACATTCTGTGACTACAACAGCCTCTATTTACTATAACCCTTTGCACTTATTCTAAAAGTAATTTGGCCTGATAAAGACACTTTTGCTTTGCATAGGACTACTGCTGCCAGGTGCTCTCCGGTTGGGGCATGCCATTCTGTGACTACACCAGCCTCTAACCCTTTGCACTTATCCTAAAAGTAATTTGGCCTGATAAAGACACTTTTGCTGTGCATAGTAGTACTTCTGCCAGGTGCTCTCTGGTTGGGGCATCCCATTCTGTGACTACACCAGCCTCTATTTTCTATATAACCCTTTGCACTTATTCTAAAAGTAATTAGGCCTGATAAAGACACTTTTGCTGTGCATAGTAGTACTGCTGCCAGGTGCTCTCTGGTTGGGGCATCCCATTCTGTGACTACAACAGCCTCTATTTACTATAACCCTTTGCACTTATTCTAAAAGTAATTTGGCCTGATAAAGACACTTTTGCTTTGCATAGGACTACTGCTGCCAGGTGCTCTCTGGTTGGGGCATCCCATTCTGTGACTACAACAGCCTCTATTTACTATAACCCTTTGCACTTATTCTAAAAGTAATTTGGCCTGATAAAGACACTTTTGCTTTGCATAGGACTACTGCTGCCAGGTGCTCTCCGGTTGGGGCATCCCATTCTGTGACTACACCAGCCTCTAACCCTTTGCACTTATTCTAAAAGTAATTTGGCCTGATAAAGACACTTTTGCTGTGCATAGTAGTACTGCTGCCAGGTGCTCTCTGGTTGGGGCATCCCATTCTGTGACTACACCAGCCTCTATTTACTATAACCCTATGCACTTATTCTAAAAGTAATTTGGCCTGATAAAGACACTTTTGCTTTGCATAGGACTACTGCTGCCAGGTGCTCTCTGGTTGGGGCATCCCATTCTGTGACTACAACAGCCTCGATTTACTATAACCCTTTGCACTTATTCTAAAAGTAATTTGGCCTGATAAAGACACTTTTGCTTTGCATAGTAGTACTGCTGCCAGGTGCTCTCTGGTTGGGGCATCCCATTCTGTGACTACACCAGCCTCTAACCCTTTGCACTTATTCTAAAAGTAATTTGGCCTGATAAAGACACTTTTGCTTTGCATAGGACTACTGCTGCCAGGTGCACTCCGGCTGGGGCATCCCATTCTGTGACTACAACAGCCTCTATTTACTATAACCCTTTGCACTTATTCTAAAAGTAATTTGGCCTGATAAAGACACTTTTGCTTTGCATAGGAAAACTGCTGCCAGGTGCTCTCTGGTTGGGGCATCCCATTCTGTGACTACACCAGCCTCTAACCCTTTACACTTATTCTAAAAGTAATTTGGCCTGATAAAGACACTTTTGCTTTGCATAGGACTACTGCTGCCAGGTGCTCTCTGGTTGGGGCATCCCATTCTGTGACTACAACAGCCTCTAACCCTTTGCACTTATTCTAAAAGTAATTTGGCCTGATAAAGACACTTTTGCTTTGCATAGGACTACTGCTCCCAGGTGCTCTCTGGTTGGGGCATCCCATTCTGTGACTACAACAGCCTCTATTTACTATAACCCTTTGCACTTATTCTAAAAGTAATTTGGCCTGATAAAGACACTTTTGCTGTGCATAGTAGTACTGCTGCCAGGTGCTCTCCGGTTGGGGCATCCCATTCTGTAACATACCATACCCCTCTTTATTTACACTAAGCAGCTCTCTTATTTACACTAAGCAGGCCTGTTGGAGGCTCAGTGTTACTGCTCACTTTTGGTGTGCATTATATTCTGTTTCATATAGACCCACCGCTGCCTGGGGGTTCTTAAAATATCACCTACTACCACGGCAGTTAGACTATGTCGGGCAGACAAGTGCCTGGAAGTGAAAAGAGGAGTGGCAGAGGCCAAGATTCCGCAGGCAGAGGTCGCAGCAGACTGGGGGCCAGTAGCAGCAGGAGTCACGCTGAGAGACCTAATCTGCCAGTATCTGCTAGCGGTCGGGTCTCCACCAGTAATAGAGATGAGCGAACTTTTGAAAAATTCGATTCGACTGATTCGCCGAATTTTCCGACAAAAATCGTTTCGACCCGAATAAATTCGCGACGAATCGCTATTAAAAACGGCTATTTCTGAGCCTCCTAGAGCCTCAATAGGGTTGTAAACCATTCTGCCGTGCTGTAACACGCACAGGATGCGTGCTGGGTTAGTTAAATAATACTTTGAAGAAATATCACATGCAGATCAGAGGCATCGCTAATAGAATCGCAGAGTGGCACAATTGAATTCAAGAGAGTTGAAGTGGCATCACTATGAGGGGCAGGAGCCCAAACATTGCTTTAAAGAGACACTGGAGTTGGCAGCAGCAGGAGCCCAAAAATTGGATGAATCACACCCTGTAGTTGGCAGCAGCAGCAGGAGCCCAAACATTACTTTAAAGAGACACTGGGGTTGGCTTCAGGAGCCCAAAAATTGGATGATTCACACCCTGGAGTTGGCAGCAGCAGCAGCAGGAGCCCAAACATTACTTTAAAGAGACACTGGGGTTGGCAGCAGGAGCCCAAAGATTGGATGAATCACACCCTGTAGTTGGCAGCAGCAGCAGGAGCCCAAACATTACTTTAAAGAGACACTGGGGTTGGCTTCAGGAGCCCAAAAATTGGATGATTCACACCCTGGAGTTGGCAGCAGCAGCAGCAGGAGCCCAAATATTACTTTAAAGAGACACTGGGGTTGGCTTCAGGAGCCCAAAAATTGGATGAATCACACCCTGGAGTTGGCAGCAGCAGCAGCAGGAGCCCAAATATACACTGGAGTTGGCTTCAGGAGCCCAAAAATTGGATGAATCACACCCTGGAGTTGGCAGGAGTTGACAGCAGCAGCAGCAGCAGGAGCCCAAATATTACTTTAAAGAGACCCTGGGGTTGGCTTCAGGAGCCCAAAAATTGGATGATTCACACCCTGGAGTTGGCAGCAGCAGCAGCAGGAGCCCAAATATACACTGGAGTTGGCTTCAGGAGCCCAAAAATTGGATGAATCACACCCTGGAGTTGGGAGAAGTTGGCAGCAGCAGCAGCAGGAGCCCAAACATTACTTTAAAGAGACCCTGGGGTTGGCTTCAGGAGCCCAACAATTGGATGAATCACACCCTGGAGTTGGCAGGAGTTGACAGCAGCAGCAGCAGGAGCCCAAATATTACTTTAAAGAGACCCTGGGGTTGGCTTCAGGAGCCCAAAAATTGGATGATTCACACCCTGGAGTTGGCAGCAGCAGCAGCAGGAGCCCAAATATACACTGGGGTTGGCTTCAGGAGCCCAAAAATTGGATGATTCACACCCTGGAGTTGGCAGCAGCAGCAGCAGGAGCCCAGATATTACTTTAAAGAGACACTGGGGTTGGCTTCAGGAGCCCAAAAATTGGATGAATCACACCCTGGAGTTGGCAGCAGCAGCAGCAGGAGCCCAAATATACACTGGAGTTGGCTTCAGGAGCCCAAAAATTGGATGAATCACACCCTGGAGTTGGCAGCAGCAGGAGCCCAAATATTACTTTAAAGAGACACTGGGGTTGGCTTCAGGAGCCCAAAAATTGGATGAATCACACCCCGGAGTTGGCAGAAGTTGGCAGCAGCAGCAGCAGGAGCCCAAATATTACTTTAAAGAGACACTGGGGTTGGCTTCAGGAGCCCAAAAATTGGATGAATCACACCCTGGAGATGGCAGCAGCAGCAGCAGGAGCCCAAATATACACTGGAGTTGGCTTCAGGAGCCCAAAAATTGGATGAATCACACCCTGGAGTTGGCAGCAGCAGCAGCAGGAGCCCAAATATTACTTTAAAGAGACACTGGGGTTGGCTTCAGGAGCCCAAAAATTGGATGAATCACACCCTGGAGTTGGCAGAAGTTGGCAGCAGCAGCAGCAGGAGCCCAAATATTACTTTAAAGAGACCCTGGGGTTGGCTTCAGGAGCCCAAAAATTGGATGAATCACACCCTGAAATTGGCAGCAGCAGCAGCAGGAGCCCAAATATACACTGGAGTTGGCTTCAGGAGCCCAAAAATTGGATAAATCACACCCTGGAGTTGGCAGCAGCAGGAGCCCAAATATTACTTTAAAGAGACACTGGGGTTGGCTTCAGGATCCCAAAAATTGGATGAATCACACCCTGGAGTTGGCAGCAGCAGCAGCAGGAGCCCAAATATTACTTTAAAGAGACACTGGGGTTGGCTTCAGCAGCCCAAAAATTGGATGAATCACACCCTGGAGTTGGCAGAAGTTGGCAGCAGCAGCAGGAGCCCAAATATTACTTTAAAGAGACCCTGGGGTAGGCTTCAGGAGCCCAAAAATTGGATGAATCACACCCTGGAGTTGGCAGCAGCAGCAGCAGGAGCCCAAATATACACTGGAGTTGGCTTCAGGAGCCCAAAAATTGGATGAATCACACCCTGGAGTTGGCAGCAGCAGGAGCCCAAATATTACTTTAAAGAGACACTGGGGTTGGCTTCAGGAGCCCAAAAATTGGATGAATCACACCCTGGAGTTGGCAGCAGCAGCAGCAGGAGCCCAAATATACACTAGAGTTGGCTTCAGGAGCCCAAAAATTGGATGAATCACACCCTGGAGTTGGCAGAAGTTGGCAGCAGCAGCAGCAGGAGCCCAAACATTACTTTAAAGAGACCCTGGGGTTGGCTTCAGGAGCCCAACAATTGGATGAATCACACCCTGGAGTTGGCAGGAGTTGACAGCAGCAGCAGGAGCCCAAATATTACTTTAAAGAGACCCTGGGGTTGGCTTCAGGAGCCCAAAAATTGGATGATTCACACCCTGGAGTTGGCAGCAGCAGCAGCAGGAGCCCAAATATTACTTTAAAGAGACTCTGGGGTTGGCTTCAGCAGCCCAAAAATTGGATGAATCACACCCTGGAGTTGGCAGCAGCAGCAGCAGGAGCCCAAATATACACTGGAGTTGGCTTCAGGAGCCCAAAAATTGGATGAATCACACCCTGGAGTTGGCAGCAGCAGCAGCAGGAGCCCAAATATACTTTAAAGAGACACTGGGGTTGGCTTCAGGAGCCCAAAAATTGGATGAATCACACCCTGGAGTTGGCAGAAGTTGGCAGCAGCAGCAGCAGGAGCCCAAATATTACTTTAAAGAGACCCTGGGGTTGGCTTCAGGAGCCCAAAAATTGGATGAATCACACCCTGGAGTTGGCAGCAGCAGCAGCAGGAGCCCAAATATACACTGGAGTTGGCTTCAGGAGCCCAAAAATTGGATAAATCACACCCTGGAGTTGGCACCAGCAGCAGCAGGAGCCCAAATATTACTTTAAAGAGACACTGGGGTTGGCTTCAGGAGCCCAAAAATTGGATGAATCACACCCTGGAGTTGGCAGAAGTTGGCAGCAGCAGCAGCAGGAGCCCAAATATTACTTTAAAGAGACCCTGGGGTTGGCTTCAGGAGCCCAAAAATTGGATGAATCACACCCTGGAGTTGGCAGCAGCAGCAGCAGGAGCCCAAATATACACTGGAGTTGGCTTCAGGAGCCCAAAAATTGGATGAATCACACCCTGGAGTTGGCAGCAGCAGGAGCCCAAATATTACTTTAAAGAGACCCTGGGGTTGGCTTCAGGAGCCCAAAAATTGGATGATTCACACCCTGGAGTTGGCAGCAGAAGCAGCAGGAGCCCAAATATACACTGGAGTTGGCTTCAGGAGCCCAAAAATTGGATGAATCACACCCTGGAGTTGGCACAAGTTGGCAGCAGCAGCAGCAGGAGCCCAAAAATTGGCCTAAAGACATAAATATGTTTTGCACCATTTGGAAAGTGTAAAACGTGGCACCATGCTGAATCTAGTCGCATGCATCAGACATTGGTGGGTGGAAATCCTGGCTGATCCATCCCTGATTCATTTTGACAAAGGTGAGTCTCTCCACATTTTTAGTTGACAGACGAGTTCTCCTCGCCGTAACTATGGCCCCCGCCGCACTAAACACCCGCTCAGATGGCACGCTACTTGCCGGGCAGGACAGCTTTTCCAGAGCAAACTCTGCTAGTTGCGGCCACAAATCAAGTTTGGCTGCCCAGAAGTCCAGCGGATCCTCAAGGTGTGTTGGCATGGTCATGTCAAAGTATGACATGACCTGCTGGTTGAGGTCCTGCTCCAGGTCTTCCTGCTGCTCATGAGTAGCCTCACTATGCGGGTGTAGAAAGCTACTCATTAGCGACTTAAGACTGAGGCTGCTGCTGCTGATGGAGCTGCTGCTGCTGCTCCTGCCAACCCCCCCAGCGGTCATGGCAGTGGAAGGTGAACGCAGAGGTCCCCTCGAGTCAGACCTGCGAGAGTATGGACCATGGCGCAGATAGGCATCGGCCAACTGCCTACGTAGAATGTCTTTGTAGTAGTTGAGTTTGTCCTCCCTCTCGGTGGGTTTAAAAAATGCCCCCATTTTGTGCCGGAAGCGAGGGTCCAATAAGGTGGACAGCCAGAAGTCATCCCGCCGACAGATGGAAACAATTCTGGGGTCACTACGCAAGCACGTGAGCATGCTTCGTGCCATTTGCGCAAGTGACTCGGATGGACTACCTGTCTCCATCTCCACTGCATACTGCCACGGTGTGCCCGGGTCCTCTGTCTCGCCTTCCTCAAAAACCTCTAGCTCCTCTGGCTGCTCCTGCTCCTCCTCTCCTGTCCGCTGACTAGATAAACCAGCCATTTCGCCAAGCCTAAACTGTGTTTCGCTGGGCAACTCCTCCTCTTCCTCTTCCTCCTCCTCCTCCAGTTCAGCTCCAACGGGGTTCATGTGGCCGTAAGATGTAAACGCCATGTCTCCAGTGCCCTGACCAGCCATGGTTTCCAACATGTGCTGTAGTACATGAAGCAGTGGAATCACGTCGTTCATCCCGTAATCCTGCCGACTGACAAATAAAGTGGCATCCTCAAAGGGCCTGAGCAAACGGCAGGTGTCACGTATGAGCTGCCACTGGTTGACATTGAAGTTACACAGGGGAGTCCCCCTATCTGCTTGGATCATCAGGAAATCTGTGATGGCTTTTCTCTGTTCATATAATCGGTCCAACATGTGAAGGGTGGAATTCCAACGGGTGGAAACATCGCAAATCAGACTATGTTGGGGGATACCATTCTGACGCTGTAGCTCAAGAAGGGTGTGTTTGGCGGTGTAGGAGTGGCTGAAGTGCATGCAAAGTTTCCTTGAAGTTGTTAGGATGTCTTGCAGATGGGGGGAACACTTCAGAAACCGCTTGACCAGATTGAAGACGTGAGCCATGCAGGGGGCATGGGTCAGGCTTCCTTGGCGCAGCGCAGACAAAATGTTCTTCCCATTGTCGGTAACCATGATTCCCATTTTAAGTTTTCTTGGAGTAAGCCATGTTTGGATTTCCTGATGAAGACATTTAAGCAGTTCCTCCCCTGTGTGACTCCGTTCGCCAAGACAAACCATGTGAAGCACTGCGTGACACCTCCGTGCCCTGCACACATGGTAGACTGGAGGGGCACTGAGACTTGAGCCTACAGTGGAGGGTGAGGAGATGGCGGAGGATGAGGAGGCCGAGTCGCACGGTGTCACAGGCCCAACGGGCAGGGAGCGCGGAGGCCGAAGCGGCGTGACCTGTCCAAGTTGCTGCTGCTGCTGCAAAGGGACCACATTCACCCAGTGGGCCGTAAACGACATGTACTGTCCCTGACCGTAGTTACAGCTCCAGATGTCGGCGCTGCCATGCACTTTGCTACACACCGACAGGCTCAAGGACTGGCCCACCTTCTGTTCAACAAAAGTGTGCAGCGCTGGTACTGCCTTCTTGGCAAAGAAATGACGGCTTGGGACTCTCGGCTCGGCACAAGCCATCAGTTCTCTGAAAGGTGCAGATTCCACCACCTGAAAAGGGAGCGACTGCAGCACCAGCAACTTGGACAGGAGCACATTCAGCTTCTGCGCCGTAGGATGAGTGGGCGCATACTGCTGTCTCTTGGACATGGCTTCGCTGATGGATTGCTGGCGGGATGCATGACTTGGAGGAGGAGGAGCAGGAGCGACAGAGGATGGGTATGACGCACAGCTGCCTTCGGCTGAGGTGCTGGAGCCTTGGCTGGCAGAAATTGGGAGCTCACTTGGTGAGGAAGCAGACTGGACCACCCCTTGGGAGCCTCGGTTCTCCCAGGTCGCTTTATGGTGACGCATCATATGTTGACGCAGGGCCGTGGTGCCAACATTTGGACCCTGGCCACGCTTCACCTTCTGCCTACATATCTTGCATGTGGCCATGTTACCCTCCTGCGGATGCTTCAGGAAAAACTGCCACACTGCCGAGTAGCTACTTTTCCCACCCCCTGGCCTCACTGATTCACTGCTGCTGTTGCCAACTCCAGGAACCCCTGCTCCACTACCTCCCGATAAGGTAGACTGCGCACAGCAGGTGCTCTACCCCGGCCCCGGCCGGCTCCAGCCTTTGGAATTGTGCCCCCATGCTGACTGCTACCACCTTGCTGCCTCAGCTGCTGACTCCGGGGCAACCTGCGCCCCTCTTCTCCTGATGATGACGATGAAGCCCCTTCATCACCCGGCTCCCAAGTGTGATCGGCTTCATCGTCATCATCATCATCACCGAGTTGTGGCTGTACGTCACTGATGTTCGTGGATTCGTCAACAGTGTCTGGCACAGGAGCTGGAACGCTCGCAGCACCCACGACACTGTCCACATCACTATTTGTCTGCCTAGCTAGAGAAGCCACCTCCATTTCTTGGCTGGGCAGTAGCTGCTGACTGTCCTCTATCTGATGGTCCTCCTCACTAAAGAGTGGAGCTGAACCCAAAGCATAGGATACGTCGCTGGGGGAGGGAACGGCGTAGGCCAGAGGCAATGGGAGGACAGGGACTGCTCTCGGGGCATGCCAACTCAGGGTTGTGTCAGAGGAACCTACCGACCCTAGACTGGGGGTCTCAGACTTAAGTTGTGATGATGTTGTTGATGAGCGCGTCAACCAATCTACCACGGCAGATGCGTTACTGGTGGAGACCCGACCGCTAGCAGATACTGGCAGATTAGGTCTCTCAGCGTGACTCCTGCTGCTACTGGCCCCCAGTCTGATGCGAGCTCTGCCTGCGGAATCTTGGCCTCTGCCACTCCTCTTTTCACTTCCAGGCACTTGTCTGCCCGACATAGTCTAACTGCCGTGGTAGTAGGTGATATTTAAAGAACCCCCGGGCAGCGGTGGGTCTATATGAAACAGAATATAATGCACACCAAAAGTGAGCAGTAACACTCAGCCTCCAACAGGCCTGCTTAGTGTAAATAAGAGAGCTGCTTAGTGTAAATAAAGAGGGGTATGCTATGTTACAGAATGGGATGCCCCAACAGAAGTGCACCTGGCAGGCAGCAGTAAGTCTATGCACAGCAAAAGTGTCTTTATCAGGCCTAATTTCAATTATAATAAGTGCAAATGGTTATATGGTCTTAAACAGAGGCTGCTGTAGTCACAGAATGGGATGCCCCAAAAAAGAAGTGGACCTGGCAGGGTCCAGTAGTGCTATGCCCAGCAAAAGTGTCTTTATCAGGCCTAATTTCAATTATAATAAGTGCAAATGGTTATATGGTCTTAAACAGAGGCTGCTGTAGTCACAGAATGGGATGCCCCAAAAAAGAAGTGGACTTGGCAGGGTCCAGTAGTGCTATGCCCAGCAAAAGTGTCTTTATCGGGCTAATTTCAATTATAATAAGTGCAAATGGTTATATGGTCTTAAACAGAGGCTGCTGTAGTCACAGAATGGGATGCCCTAAAAACCAGCAGTAAGTACACCTGGCAGGGTCCAGTAGTGCTATGCCCAGCAAAAGTGTCTTTATCAGGCCTAATTTCAATTATAATAAGTGCAAATGGTTATATGGTCTTAAACAGAGGCTGCTGTAGTCACAGAATGGGATGCCCTAAAAACCAGCAGTAAGTACACCTGGCAGGGACAAGTAGTGCTATGCCCAGCAAAAGTGTCTTTATCAGGCCTAATTTCAATTATAATAAGTGCAAATGGTTATATGGTCTTAAACAGAGGCTGCTGTAGTCACAGAATGGGATGCCCTAAAAACCAGCAGTAAGTACACCTGGCAGGGTCCAGTAGTGCTATGCCCAGCAAAAGTGTCTTTATCAGGCCTAATTTCAATTATAATAGGTGCAAATGGTTATATGGTCTTAAACAGAGGCTGCTGTAGTCACAGAATGGGATGCCCTAAAAACCAGCAGTAAGTACACCTGGCAGGGACAAGTAGTGCTATGCCCAGCAAAAGTGTCTTTATCAGGCCTAATTTCAATTATAATAAGTGCAAATGGTTATATGGTCTTAAACAGAGGCTGCTGTAGTCACAGAATGGGATGCCCCAAAAAAGAAGTGGACCTGGCAGGGTCCAGAAGTGCTATGCCCAGCAAAAGTGTCTTTATCAGGCTAATTTCAATTATAATAAGTGCAAATGGTTATATGGTCTTAAACAGAGGCTGCTGTAGTCACAGAATGGGATGCCCTAAAAACCAGCAGTAAGTACACCTGGCAGGGACAAGTAGTGCTATGCCCAGCAAAAGTGTCTTTATCAGGCCTAATTTCAATTATAATAAGTGCAAATGGTTATATGGTCTTAAACAGAGGCTGCTGTAGTCACAGAATGGGATGCCCCAAAAAAGAAGTGGACCTGGCAGGGTCCAGAAGTGCTATGCCCAGCAAAAGTGTCTTTATCAGGCTAATTTCAATTATAATAAGTGCAAATGGTTATATGGTCTTAAGCAGAGGCTGCTGTAGTCACAGAATGGGATGCCCTAAAAACCAGCAGTAAGTACACCTGGCAGGGTCCAGTAGTGCTATGCCCAGCAAAAGTGTCTTTATCAGGCCTAATTTCAATTATAATAAGTGCAAATGGTTATATGGTCTTAAACAGAGGCTGCTGTAGTCACAGAATGGGATGCCCTAAAAACCAGCAGTAAGTACACCTGGCAGGGACAAGTAGTGCTATGCCCAGCAAAAGTGTCTTTATCAGGCCTAATTTCAATTATAATAAGTGCAAATGGTTATATGGTCTTAAAAAGAGGCTGCTGTAGTCACAGAATGGGATGCCCCAAAAAAGAAGTGGACCTGGCAGGGTCCAGAAGTGCTATGCCCAGCAAAAGTGTCTTTATCAGGCTAATTTCAATTATAATAAGTGCAAATGGTTATATGGTCTTAAACAGAGGCTGCTGTAGTCACAGAATGGGATGCCCTAAAAACCAGCAGTAAGTACACCTGGCAGGGACAAGTAGTGCTATGCCCAGCAAAAGTGTCTTTATCAGGCCTAATTTCAATTATAATAAGTGCAAATGGTTATATGGTCTTAAACAGAGGCTGCTGTAGTCACAGAATGGGATGCCCCAAAAAAGAAGTGGACCTGGCAGGGTCCAGAAGTGCTATGCCCAGCAAAAGTGTCTTTATCAGGCTAATTTCAATTATAATAAGTGCAAATGGTTATATGGTCTTAAACAGAGGCTGCTGTAGTCACAGAATGGGATGCCCTAAAAAACAGCAGTAAGTACACCTGGCAGGGACAAGTAGTGCTATGCCCAGCAAAAGTGTCTTTATCAGGCCTAATTTCAATTATAATAAGTGCAAATGGTTATATGGTCTTAAACAGAGGCTGCTGTAGTCACAGAATGGGATGCCCCAAAAAAGAAGTGGACCTGGCAGGGTCCAGAAGTGCTATGCCCAGCAAAAGTGTCTTTATCAGGCTAATTTCAATTATAATAAGTGCAAATGGTTATATGGTCTTAAACAGAGGCTGGTGTAGTCACAGAATGGGATGCCTCACAGCAGACTTAAGATCAGTTCAGTATATATGCACAGTTAGTTAGTATAAGCAGCCTGAAAACGCTAACAAAGCCTGTCAGCCAGCTAGTAACACTCAGGCTGGATGAAAAAAAAAAAAAAATCTCCCTGTGACAGCCTCCGATTTTTCTACCTTTCCCTGTTTTTCGCTGACTTTCTGTCTGTCTCCTGTCTGTCTCCTGCCTGTCTCCAGCCTGTCCCTGTCTGTCCCTGCCTGTCTAACTGCCTCTCTCCCTCAGCTACACAGCGTTCTGTCTCTCACGAATGCAATAGAGAAATGAGGAAGGAAAAGCAAGATGGCCGGCCTTAAATAGCGCTGTGACGTCACCGGGCTTGCTGGCTGCTGATAGGCTGCATGTGACTGTCCCAGCATACACTGCCCCAGCTTACATGTCTGGACATGTCCCGTCCGCCATCTTAGAATGCCTGTAAATGTAAATGAATGGATGTTAAAGGAAAACTTCGAGCGATCGAATCGCGGGGAAATTCGGATTCGATCCGAATCGAATTTTTCCTGAAATTCGGATCGAATCCGGGTTCGTCCGGATCGATTCGCTCATCCCTAACCAGTAACGCATCTGCCGTGGTAGATTGGTTAACGCGCTCATCAACAACATCATCACAACTTACGTCTGAGACCCCCAGTCTAGGGTCGGTAGGTTCCTCTGACACAACCCTGAGTTGGCATGCCCCGAGAGCAGTCCCTGTCCTCCCATTGCCTCTGTCCTACGCCGTTCCCTCCCCCAGCGACGTATCCTATGCTTTGGGTTCAGCTCCACTCTTTAGTGAGGAGGACGATCAGATAGAGGACCGTCAGCAGCTACTGCCCAGCCAAGAAATGGAGGTGGCTTCTTTAGCTAGGCAGACAAATAGTGATGTGGACAGTGTCGTGGGTGCTGCGAGCGTTCCAGCTCCTGCGCCAGACACTGTTGACGAATCCACAAACATCAGTGACGTACAGCCACAACTCGGTGATAATGATGATGACGATGAAGCCGATCGCACTTGGGAGCCGGGTGATGAAGGGGCTTCATCGTCATCATCAGGAGAAGAGGGGCGCAGGTTGCCCCGGAGTCAGCAGCTCAGGCAGCAAGGTGGTAGCAGTCAGCATGGGGGCACAATTCCAAAGGCTGGAGCCGGCCGGGACCGGGGTAGAACACCTGCTGTGCGGCAGTCTACCTTATAGGGAGGTAGTGGAGCAGGGGTTCCTGGAGTTGGCAACAGCAGCAGTGAATCAGTGAGGCCAGGGGGTGGGAAAAGTAGCTACTCGGCAGTGTGGCAGTTTTTCCTGAAGCATCCGCAGGAGGGTAACATGGGCACATGCAAGATATGTAGGCAGAAGGGGAAGCGTGGCCAGGGTCCAAATGTTGGCACCATGGCCCTGCGTCAACATATGATGTGTCACCATAAAGCGACCTGGAAGAACCGAGGCTCCCAAGGGGTGGTCCAGTCTGCTTCCTCACCAAGTGGCACGCCGCTCCCAATTTCTGCCAGCCAAGGCTCCAGCACCTCAGCCGAAGGCAGCTGTGCATCATACCCATCCTCTGTCGCTCCTGCTCCTCCTCCTCCTCCTCCTCCAAGTCATGCATCCCGCCAGCAATCCATCAGCGAAGCCATGTCCAAGAGACAGCAGTATGCGCCCACTCATCCTACGGCGCAGAAGCTGAATGTGCTCCTGTCCAAGTTGCTGGTGCTGCAGTCGCTCCCTTTTTAGGTGGTGGACTCTGCACCTTTCAGAGAACTGATGGCTTGTGCCGAGCCGAGGTGGAGAGTCCCAAGCCGTCATTTCTTTGCCAAGAAGGCAGTACCAGCGCTGCACACTTTTGTTGAACAGAAGGTGGGCCAGTGCTTGAGCCTGTCGGTGTGTAGCAAAGTGCATGGCAGCGCCGACATCTGGAGCTGTAACTACGGTCAGGGACAGTACATGTCGTTTACGGCCCACTGGGTGAATGTGGTCCCTTTGCAGCAGCAGCAACTTGGACAGGTCACGCCGCTTCGGCCTCCGCGTTCCCTGCCCGTTGGGCCTGTGACACCGTGCGACTTGGCCTCCTCATCCTCCGCCATCTCCTCACCCTCCACTGTAGGCTCAAGTCTCAGTGCCCCTCCAGTCTACCATGTGTGCAGGGCACGGAGGTGTCACGCTGTGCTTCACATGGTTTGTCTTGGCGAACGGAGTCACACAGTGGAGGAACTGCTTAAATTTATTCATCAGGAAATCCAAACATGGCTTACTCCAAGAAAACTTAAAATGGGAATCATGGTTACCGACAATGGGAAGAACATTTTGTCTGCGCTGCGCCAAGGAAGCCTGACCCATGCCCCCTGCATGGCTCACGTCTTCAATCTGGTTGTCAAGCGGTTTCTGAAATGTTCCCCCCATCTGCAAGACATCCTAACAACTTCAAGGAAACTTTGCATGCACTTCAGCCACTCATACACCGCCAAACACACCCTTCTTGAGCTACAGCGTCAGAACGGTATCCCCCAACATAGTCTGATTTGCCATGTTTCCACCCGTTGGAATTCCACCCTTCACATGTTGGACCGATTATATGAACAGAGAAAAGCCATCACGGATTTCCTGATGATCCAAGCAGATAGGGGGACTCCCCTGTGTAACTTCAATGTCAACCAGTGGCAGCTCATACGTGACACCTGCCATTTGCTCAGGCCCTTTCAGGAAGCCACTTTATTTGTCAGTCAGCAGGATTACGGGATGAACGACGTGATTCCACTGCTTCATGTACTATAGCACATGTTGGAAACCATGGCTGGTCAGGGCACTGGAGACATGGCATTTACATCTTACGGCCACATGAACCCCGTTGGAGCTGAACTGGAGGAGGAGGAGGAAGAGGAGGAAGAGTTGCCCAGCAAAACACAGTTTAGGCTTGGCGAAATGGCTGGTTTATCTAGCCAGTGGACAGGAGAGGAGGAGCAGGAGCAGCCAGAGGAGCTAGAGGTTTTTGAGGAAGGCGAGAGAAAGGACGGGCACACCGTGGCAGTATGCAGTGGAGATGGAGACAGGTAGTCCATCCGAGTCACTTGCGCAAATGGCACAAAGCATGCTCACGTGCTTGCGTAGTGACCCCAGAATGGTTTCCATCTGTTGGCGGGATGACTTCTGGCTGTCCACCTTATTGGACCCTCACTTCCGGCACAAAATGGGGGCATTTTTTAAACCCACCGAGAGGGGGGACAAACTGAACTACTACAAAGACATTCTACGTAGGCAGTTGGCCGATGCCTATCTGCGCCATGGTCCATACTCTCGCAGGTCTGACTCGAGGGGACCTCTACGCTCGCCTTCCACTGCCATGGCTGCTGGGGGGGTTGGCAGGAGCAGCAGCAGCAGCTCCATCAGCAGCAGCCTCAGTCTTAAGTCGCTAATGAGTAGCTTTCTACACCCGCATAGTGAGGCTACTCATGAGCAGCAGGAATTCCTGGAGCAGGACCTGAACCAGCAGGTCATGTCATACTTTGACATGACCATGCCAACACACCTTGAGGATCCGCTGGACTTCTGGGCAGCCAAACTTGATTTGTGGCCGCAACTTGCAGAGTTTGCCCTGGAAAAGCTGTCCTGCCCGGCAAGTAGCGTGCCATCTGAGCGGGTGTTTAGTGCGGCGGGGGCCATAGTTACGGCGAGGAGAACTCGTCTGTCAACTAAAAATGTGGAGAGACTCACCTTTGTCAAAATGAATCAGGGATGGATCAGCCAGGATTTCCACCCACCAATGGCTGATGCATGCGACTAGATTCAACATGGTGCCACGTTTTACACTTTCCAAATGGTGCAAAACATATTTATGTCTTTAGGCCAATTTTTGGGCTCCTGCTGCTGCCAACTCCAGGGTGTGATTCATCCAATTTTTGGGCTTCTGAAGCCAACCCCAGTGTCTCTTTAAAGTAATGTTTGGGCTCCTGCTGCTGCTGCTGCTGCTGCCAACTCCAGGGTGTGATTCATCCAATTTTTGGGCTTCTGCTGCCAACTCCAGTGTCTCTTTAAAGTAATGTTTGGGCTCCTGCTGCTGCTGCTGCCAACTCCAGGGTGTGAATCATCCAATTTTTGGGCTCCTGAAGCCAACTCCAGTGTCTCTTTAAAGTAATGCTTGGGCTCCTGCTGCTGCTGCTGCCAACTCCAGGGTGAGATTCATCCAATCTTTGGGCTCCTGCTGCCAACTCCAGTGTCTCTTTAAAGTAATGTTTGGGCTCCTGCTGCTGCCGCTGCCAACTCCAGGGTGTGATTCATCCAATTTTTGGGCTCCTGAAGCCAACTCCAGTGTCTCTTTAAAGTAATGTTTGGGCTCCTGCTGCTGCTGCTGCCAACTCCAGGGTGTGAATCATCCAATTTTTGGCCTCCTGAAGTCAACCCCAGTGTCTCTTTAAAGTAATATTTGGGCTCCTGCTGCTGCTGCTGCCAACTCCAGGGTGTGATTCATCCAATTTTTGGGCTCCTGAAGCCAACCCCAGTGTCTCTTTAAAGTAATGTTTGGGCTCCTGCTGCTGCTGCCAACTCCAGGGTGTGATTCATCCAATCTTTGGGCTTCTGCTGCCAACTCCAGTGTCTCTTTAAAGTAATGTTTGGGCTCCTGCTGCTGCTGCTGCCAACTCCAGGGTGTGATTCATCCAATTTTTGGGCTCTTGAAGCCAACCCCAGTGTCTCTTTAAAGTAATGTTTGGGCTCCTGCTGCTGCTGCTGCTGCTGCTGCTGCCAACTCCAGGGTGTGAATCATCCAATTTTTGGGCTCCTGAAGCCAACTCCAGTGTCTCTTTAAAGTAATGTATGGGCTCCTGCTGCTGCTGCTGCCAACTCCAGGGTGAGATTCATCCAATCTTTGGGCTCCTGCTGCCAACTCCAGTGTCTCTTTAAAGTAATGTTTGGGCTCCTGCTGCTGCTGCTGCCAACTCCAGGGTGTGATTCATCCAATTTTTGGGCTCCTGAAGCCAACTCCAGTGTCTCTTTAAAGTAATGTTTGGGCTCCTGCTGCTGCCAACTCCAGGGTGTGAATCATCCAATTTTTGGCCTCCTGAAGTCAACCCCAGTGTCTCTTTAAAGTAATATTTGGGCTCCTGCTGCTGCCAACTCCAGGGTGTGATTCATCCAATTTTTGGGCTCCTGAAGCCAACTCCAGTGTCTCTTTAAAGTAATGTTTGGGCTCCTGCTGCTGCTGCTCCCAACTCCAGGGTGTGATTCATCCAATTTTTGGGCTCCTGTTGCCAACTCCAGTGTCTCTTTAAAGTAATGTTTGGGCTCCTGCTGCTGCTGCCAACTCCAGGGTGTGAATCATCCAATTTTTGGGGTCCGGAAGCCAACTCCAGTGTCTCTTTAAAGTAATATTTGGGCTCCTGCTGCTGCTGCTGCTGCCAACTCCAGGGTGTGATTCATCCAATTTTTGGGCTCCTGAAGCCAACCCCAGTGTCTCTTTAAAGTAATGTTTTGGCTCCTGCTGCTGCTGCTGCTGCCAACTCCAGGGTGTGAATCATTCAATTTTTGGGCTCCTGAAGCCAACTCCAGTGTCTCTTTAAAGTAATATTTGGGCTCCTGCTGCTGCTGCTGCCAACTCCAGGGTGTGATTCATCCAATTTTTGGGCTCCTGAAGCCAACTCCAGTGTCATATTTGGGCTCCTGCTGCTGCTGCTGCCAACTCCAGGGTGTGATTCATCCAATTTTTGGGCTCCTGAAACTAACCCCAGTGTCTCTTTAAAGTAATGTTTGGGCTCCTGCTGCTGCTGCTGCTGCCAACTCCAGGGTGTGATTCATCCAATCTTTGGGCTCCTGCTGCCAACTCCAGTGTCTCGTTAAAGTAATGTTTGGGCTCCTGCTGCTGCTGCTGCCAACTCCAGGGTGTGATTCATCCAATTTTTGGGCTCCTGAAGCCAACCCCAGTGTCTCTTCAAAGTAATGTTTGGTCTCCTGCTGCTGCCAACTCCAGGGTGTGATTCATCCAATTTTTGGGCTCCTGAAGCCAACCCCAGTGTCTCTTTAAAGTAATGTTTGGGCTCCTGCTGCTGCTGCTGCTGCCAACTCCAGGGTGTGATTCATCCAATTTTTGGGCTCCTGAAGCCAACTCCAGTGTCTCTTTAAAGTAATATTTGGGCTCCTGCTGCTGCCAACTCCAGGGTGTGATTCATCCAATTTTTGGGCTCCTGAAGCCAACCCCAGTGTCTCTTTAAAGTAATGTTTGGGCTCCTGCTGCTGCTGCCAACTCCAGGGTGTGATTCATCCAATCTTTGGGCTTCTGCTGCCAACTCCAGTGTCTCTTTAAGGTAATGCATGGGCTCCTGCTGCTGCTGCTGCCAACTCCAGGGTGAGATTCATCCAATCTTTGGGCTCCTGCTGCCAACTCCAGTGTCTCTTTAAAGTAATGTTTGGGCTCCTGCTGCTGCTGCTGCCAACTCCAGGGTGTGATTCATCCAATTTTTGGGCTCCTGAAGCCAACTCCAGTGTCTCTTTAAAGTAATGTTTGGGCTCCTTCTGCTGCTGCTGCCAACTCCAGGGTGTGAATCATCCAATTTTTGGCCTCCTGAAGTCAACCCCAGTGTCTCTTTAAAGTAATATTTGGGCTCCTGCTGCTGCCAACTCCAGGGTGTGATTCATCCAATTTTTGGGCTCCTGAAGCCAACTCCAGTGTCTCTTTAAAGTAATGTTTGGGCTCCTGCTGTTGCTGCTCCCAACTCCAGGGTGTGATTCATCCAATTTTTGGGCTCCTGTTGCCAACCCCAGTGTCTCTTTAAAGTAATGTTTGGGCTCCTGCTGCTGCTGCTGCTGCCAACTCCAGGGTGTAAATCATCCAATTTTTGGGCTCCGGATGCCAACTCCAGTGTCTCTTTAAAGTAATATTTGGGCTCCTGCTGCTGCTGCTGCTGCTGCCAACTCCAGGGTGTGATTCATCCAATTTTTGGGCTCCTGAAGCCAACCCCAGTGTCTCTTTAAAGTAATGTTTTGGCTCCTGCTGCTGCTGCTGCTGCCAACTCCAGGGTGTGAATCATTCAATTTTTGGGCTCCTGAAGCCAACTCCAGTGTCTCTTTAAAGTAATATTTGGGCTCCTGCTGCTGCTGCTGCTGCCAACTCCAGGGTGTGATTCATCCAATTTTTGGGCTCCTGAAGCCAACTCCAGTGTCATATTTGGGCTCCTGCTGCTGCTGCTGCCAACTCCAGGGTGTGATTCATCCAATTTTTGGGCTCCTGAAACCAACCCCAGTGTCTCTTTAAAGTAATGTTTGGGCTCCTGCTGCTGCTGCTGCCAACTCCAGGGTGAGATTCATCCAATCTTTGGGCTCCTGCTGCCAACTCCAGTGTCTCTTTAAAGTAATGTTTGGGCTCCTGCTGCTGCTGCTGCCAACTCCAGGGTGTGATTCATCCAATTTTTGGGCTCCTGAAGCCAACCCCAGTGTCTCTTCAAAGTAATGTTTGGTCTCCTGCTGCTGCCAACTCCAGGGTGTGATTCATCCAATTTTTGGGCTCCTGAAGCCAACCCCAGTGTCTCTTTAAAGTAATGTTTGGGCTCCTGCTGCTGCTGCTGCTGCCAACTCCAGGGTGTGATTCATCCAATTTTTGGGCTCCTGAAGCCAACTCCAGTGTCTCTTTAAAGTAATATTTGGGCTCCTGCTGCTGCCAACTCCAGGGTGTGATTCATCCAATTTTTGGGCTCCTGAAGCCAACCCCAGTGTCTCTTTAAAGTAATGTTTGGGCACCTGCTGCTGCTGCTGCTGCCGACTCCAGGGTGTGATTCATCCAATCTTTGGGCTTCTGCTGCCAACTCCAGTGTCTCTTTAAAGTAATGTTTGGGCTCCTGCTGCTGCTGCTGCCAACTCCAGGGTGTGATTCATCCAATTTTGGGCTCTTGAAGCCAACCCCAGTGTCTCTTTAAAGTAATGTTTGGGCTCCTGCTGCTGCTGCTGCTGCCAACTCCAGGGTGTGAATCATCCAATTTTTGGGCTCCTGAAGCAGACTCCAGTGTCTCTTTAAAGTAATGTATGGGCTCCTGCTGCTGCTGCTGCCAACTCCAGGGTGAGATTCATCCAATCTTTGGGCTCCTGCTGCCAACTCCAGTGTCTCTTTAAAGTAATGTTTGGGCTCCTGCTGCTGCCAACTCCAGGGTGTGATTCATCCAATTTTTGGGCTCCTGAAGCCAACCCCAGTGTCTCTTTAAAGTAATGTTTTGGCTCCTGCTGCTGCTGCTGCCAACTCCAGGGTGTGAATCATTCAATTTTTGGGCTCCTGAAGCCAACTCCAGTGTCTCTTTAAAGTAATATTTGGGCTCCTGCTGCTGCCAACTCCAGGGTGTGATTCATCCAATTTTTGGGCTCCTGAAGCCAACTCCAGTTTCATATTTGGGCTCCTGCTGCTGCTGCTGCCAACTCCAGGGTGTGATTCATCCAATTTTTGGGCTCCTGAAACCAACCCCAGTGTCTCTTTAAAGTAATGTTTGGGCTCCTGCTGCTGCTGCTGCTGCCAACTCCAGGGTGTGATTCATCCAATCTTTGGGCTCCTGCTGCCAACTCCAGTGTCTCGTTAAAGTAATGTTTGGGCTCCTGCTGCTGCTGCTGCCAACTCCAGGGTGTGATTCATCCAATTTTTGGGCTCCTGAAGCCAACCCCAGTGTCTCTTCAAAGTAATGTTTGGTCTCCTGCTGCTGCCAACTCCAGGGTGTGATTCATCCAATTTTTGGGCTCCTGAAGCCAACCCCAGTGTCTCTTTAAAGTAATGTTTGGGCTCCTGCTGCTGCTGCTGCTGCCAACTCCAGGGTGTGATTCATCCAATTTTTGGGCTCCTGAAGCCAACTCCAGTGTCTCTTTAAAGTAATATTTGGGCTCCTGCTGCTGCCAACTCCAGGGTGTGATTCATCCAATTTTTGGGCTCCTGAAGCCAACCCCAGTGTCTCTTTAAAGTAATGTTTGGGCTCCTGCTGCTGCTGCTGCTGCCAACTCCAGGGTGTGATTCATCCAATCTTTGTGCTTCTGCTGCCAACTCCAGTGTCTCTTTAAAGTAATGTTTGGGCTCCTGCTGCTGCTGCTGCCAACTCCAGGGTGTGATTCATCCAATTTTTGGGCTCTTGAAGCCAACCCCAGTGTCTCTTTAAAGTAATGTTTGGGCTCCTGCTGCTGCTGCTGCCAACTCCAGGGTGTGAATCATCCAATTTTTGGGCTCCTGAAGCCAACTCCAGTGTCTCTTTAAAGTAATGTATGGGCTCCTGCTGCTGCTGCTGCCAACTCCAGGGTGAGATTCATCCAATCTTTGGGCTCCTGCTGCCAACTCCAGTGTCTCTTTAAAGTAATGTTTGGGCTCCTGCTGCTGCTGCTGCCAACTCCAGGGTGTGATTCATTCAATTTTTGGGCTCCTGAAGCCAACTCCAGTGTCTCTTTAAAGTAATGTTTGGGCTCCTGCTGCTGCTGCTGCCAACTCCAGGGTGTGAATCATCCAATTTTTGGCCTCCTGAAGTCAACCCCAGTGTCTCTTTAAAGTAATATTTGGGCTCCTGCTGCTGCTGCTGCCAACTCCAGGGTGTGATTCATCCAATTTTTGGGCTCCTGAAGCCAACTCCAGTGTCTCTTTAAAGTAATGTTTGGGCTTCTGCTGCTGCTGCTCCCAACTCCAGGGTGTGATTCATCCAATTTTTGGGCTCCTGTTGCCAACTCCAGTGTCTCTTTAAAGTAATGTTTGGGCTCCTGCTGCTGCTGCTGCCAACTCCAGGGTGTGATTCATCCAATTTTTGGGCTCCTGAAGCCAACTCCAGTGTCTCTTTAAAGTAATGTTTGGGCTCCTGCTGCTGCTGCTGCCAACTCCAGGGTGTGAATCATCCAATTTTTGGCCTCCTGAAGTCAACCCCAGTGTCTCTTTAAAGTAATATTTGGGCTCCTGCTGCTGCTGCTGCCAACTCCAGGGTGTGATTCATCCAATTTTTGGGCTCCTGAAGCCAACCCCAGTGTCTCTTTAAAGTAATGTTTGGGCTCCTGCTGCTGCTGCCAACTCCAGGGTGTGATTCATCCAATCTTTGGGCTTCTGCTGCCAACTCCAGTGTCTCTTTAAAGTAATGTTTGGGCTCCTGCTGCTGCTGCTGCCAACTCCAGGGTGTGATTCATCCAATTTTTGGGCTCTTGAAGCCAACCCCAGTGTCTCTTTAAAGTAATGTTTGGGCTCCTGCTGCTGCTGCTGCTGCCAACTCCAGGGTGTGAATCATCCAATTTTTGGGCTCCTGAAGCCAACTCCAGTGTCTCTTTAAAGTAATGTATGGGCTCCTGCTGCTGCTGCTGCCAACTCCAGGGTGAGATTCATCCAATCTTTGGGCTCCTGCTGCCAACTCCAGTGTCTCTTTAAAGTAATGTTTGGGCTCCTGCTGCTGCTGCTGCCAACTCCAGGGTGTGATTCATCCAATTTTTGGGCTCCTGAAGCCAACTCCAGTGTCTCTTTAAAGTAATGTTTGGGCTCCTGCTGCTGCCAACTCCAGGGTGTGAATCATCCAATTTTTGGCCTCCTGAAGTCAACCCCAGTGTCTCTTTAAAGTAATATTTGGGCTCCTGCTGCTGCCAACTCCAGGGTGTGATTCATCCAATTTTTGGGCTCCTGAAGCCAACTCCAGTGTCTCTTTAAAGTAATGTTTGGGCTCCTGCTGCTGCTGCTCCCAACTCCAGGGTGTGATTCATCCAATTTTTGGGCTCCTGTTGCCAACTCCAGTGTCTCTTTAAAGTAATGTTTGGGCTCCTGCTGCTGCTGCCAACTCCAGGGTGTGAATCATCCAATTTTTGGGGTCCGGAAGCCAACTCCAGTGTCTCTTTAAAGTAATATTTGGGCTCCTGCTGCTGCTGCTGCTGCCAACTCCAGGGTGTGATTCATCCAATTTTTGGGCTCCTGAAGCCAACCCCAGTGTCTCTTTAAAGTAATGTTTTGGCTCCTGCTGCTGCTGCTGCTGCCAACTCCAGGGTGTGAATCATTCAATTTTTGGGCTCCTGAAGCCAACTCCAGTGTCTCTTTAAAGTAATATTTGGGCTCCTGCTGCTGCTGCTGCCAACTCCAGGGTGTGATTCATCCAATTTTTGGGCTCCTGAAGCCAACTCCAGTGTCATATTTGGGCTCCTGCTGCTGCTGCTGCCAACTCCAGGGTGTGATTCATCCAATTTTTGGGCTCCTGAAACTAACCCCAGTGTCTCTTTAAAGTAATGTTTGGGCTCCTGCTGCTGCTGCTGCTGCCAACTCCAGGGTGTGATTCATCCAATCTTTGGGCTCCTGCTGCCAACTCCAGTGTCTCGTTAAAGTAATGTTTGGGCTCCTGCTGCTGCTGCTGCCAACTCCAGGGTGTGATTCATCCAATTTTTGGGCTCCTGAAGCCAACCCCAGTGTCTCTTCAAAGTAATGTTTGGTCTCCTGCTGCTGCCAACTCCAGGGTGTGATTCATCCAATTTTTGGGCTCCTGAAGCCAACCCCAGTGTCTCTTTAAAGTAATGTTTGGGCTCCTGCTGCTGCTGCTGCTGCCAACTCCAGGGTGTGATTCATCCAATTTTTGGGCTCCTGAAGCCAACTCCAGTGTCTCTTTAAAGTAATATTTGGGCTCCTGCTGCTGCCAACTCCAGGGTGTGATTCATCCAATTTTTGGGCTCCTGAAGCCAACCCCAGTGTCTCTTTAAAGTAATGTTTGGGCTCCTGCTGCTGCTGCCAACTCCAGGGTGTGATTCATCCAATCTTTGGGCTTCTGCTGCCAACTCCAGTGTCTCTTTAAAGTAATGCATGGGCTCCTGCTGCTGCTGCCAACTCCAGGGTGAGATTCATCCAATCTTTGGGCTCCTGCTGCCAACTCCAGTGTCTCTTTAAAGTAATGTTTGGGCTCCTGCTGCTGCTGCTGCCAACTCCAGGGTGTGATTCATCCAATTTTTGGGCTCCTGAAGCCAACTCCAGTGTCTCTTTAAAGTAATGTTTGGGCTCCTGCTGCTGCTGCTGCCAACTCCAGGGTGTGAATCATCCAATTTTTGGCCTCCTGAAGTCAACCCCAGTGTCTCTTTAAAGTAATATTTGGGCTCCTGCTGCTGCCAACTCCAGGGTGTGATTCATCCAATTTTTGGGCTCCTGAAGCCAACTCCAGTGTCTCTTTAAAGTAATGTTTGGGCTCCTGCTGTTGCTGCTCCCAACTCCAGGGTGTGATTCATCCAATTTTTGGGCTCCTGTTGCCAACCCCAGTGTCTCTTTAAAGTAATGTTTGGGCTCCTGCTGCTGCTGCTGCTGCCAACTCCAGGGTGTGAATCATCCAATTTTTGGGCTCCGGATGCCAACTCCAGTGTCTCTTTAAAGTAATATTTGGGCTCCTGCTGCTGCTGCTGCTGCTGCCAACTCCAGGGTGTGATTCATCCAATTTTTGGGCTCCTGAAGCCAACCCCAGTGTCTCTTTAAAGTAATGTTTTGGCTCCTGCTGCTGCTGCTGCTGCCAACTCCAGGGTGTGAATCATTCAATTTTTGGGCTCCTGAAGCCAACTCCAGTGTCTCTTTAAAGTAATATTTGGGCTCCTGCTGCTGCTGCTGCTGCCAACTCCAGGGTGTGATTCATCCAATTTTTGGGCTCCTGAAGCCAACTCCAGTGTCATATTTGGGCTCCTGCTGCTGCTGCTGCCAACTCCAGGGTGTGATTCATCCAATTTTTGGGCTCCTGAAACCAACCCCAGTGTCTCTTTAAAGTAATGTTTGGGCTCCTGCTGCTGCTGCTGCCAACTCCAGGGTGAGATTCATCCAATCTTTGGGCTCCTGCTGCCAACTCCAGTGTCTCTTTAAAGTAATGTTTGGGCTCCTGCTGCTGCTGCTGCCAACTCCAGGGTGTGATTCATCCAATTTTTGGGCTCCTGAAGCCAACCCCAGTGTCTCTTCAAAGTAATGTTTGGTCTCCTGCTGCTGCCAACTCCAGGGTGTGATTCATCCAATTTTTGGGCTCCTGAAGCCAACCCCAGTGTCTCTTTAAAGTAATGTTTGGGCTCCTGCTGCTGCTGCTGCTGCCAACTCCAGGGTGTGATTCATCCAATTTTTGGGCTCCTGAAGCCAACTCCAGTGTCTCTTTAAAGTAATATTTGGGCTCCTGCTGCTGCCAACTCCAGGGTGTGATTCATCCAATTTTTGGGCTCCTGAAGCCAACCCCAGTGTCTCTTTAAAGTAATGTTTGGGCACCTGCTGCTGCTGCTGCTGCCGACTCCAGGGTGTGATTCATCCAATCTTTGGGCTTCTGCTGCCAACTCCAGTGTCTCTTTAAAGTAATGTTTGGGCTCCTGCTGCTGCTGCTGCCAACTCCAGGGTGTGATTCATCCAATTTTTGGGCTCTTGAAGCCAACCCCAGTGTCTCTTTAAAGTAATGTTTGGGCTCCTGCTGCTGCTGCTGCTGCCAACTCCAGGGTGTGAATCATCCAATTTTTGGGCTCCTGAAGCAGACTCCAGTGTCTCTTTAAAGTAATGTATGGGCTCCTGCTGCTGCTGCTGCCAACTCCAGGGTGAGATTCATCCAATCTTTGGGCTCCTGCTGCCAACTCCAGTGTCTCTTTAAAGTAATGTTTGGGCTCCTGCTGCTGCCAACTCCAGGGTGTGATTCATCCAATTTTTGGGCTCCTGAAGCCAACCCCAGTGTCTCTTTAAAGTAATGTTTTGGCTCCTGCTGCTGCTGCTGCTGCCAACTCCAGGGTGTGAATCATTCAATTTTTGGGCTCCTGAAGCCAACTCCAGTGTCTCTTTAAAGTAATATTTGGGCTCCTGCTGCTGCCAACTCCAGGGTGTGATTCATCCAATTTTTGGGCTCCTGAAGCCAACTCCAGTTTCATATTTGGGCTCCTGCTGCTGCTGCTGCCAACTCCAGGGTGTGATTCATCCAATTTTTGGGCTCCTGAAACCAACCCCAGTGTCTCTTTAAAGTAATGTTTGGGCTCCTGCTGCTGCTGCCAACTCCAGGGTGTGATTCATCCAATCTTTGGGCTCCTGCTGCCAACTCCAGTGTCTCGTTAAAGTAATGTTTGGGCTCCTGCTGCTGCCAACTCCAGGGTGTGATTCATCCAATTTTTGGGCTCCTGAAGCCAACCCCAGTGTCTCTTCAAAGTAATGTTTGGTCTCCTGCTGCTGCCAACTCCAGGGTGTGATTCATCCAATTTTTGGGCTCCTGAAGCCAACCCCAGTGTCTCTTTAAAGTAATGTTTGGGCTCCTGCTGCTGCTGCTGCTGCCAACTCCAGGGTGTGATTCATCCAATTTTTGGGCTCCTGAAGCCAACTCCAGTGTCTCTTTAAAGTAATATTTGGGCTCCTGCTGCTGCCAACTCCAGGGTGTGATTCATCCAATTTTTGGGCTCCTGAAGCCAACCCCAGTGTCTCTTTAAAGTAATGTTTGGGCTCCTGCTGCTGCTGCTGCTGCCAACTCCAGGGTGTGATTCATCCAATCTTTGTGCTTCTGCTGCCAACTCCAGTGTCTCTTTAAAGTAATGTTTGGGCTCCTGCTGCTGCTGCTGCCAACTCCAGGGTGTGATTCATCCAATTTTTGGGCTCTTGAAGCCAACCCCAGTGTCTCTTTAAAGTAATGTTTGGGCTCCTGCTGCTGCTGCTGCCAACTCCAGGGTGTGAATCATCCAATTTTTGGGCTCCTGAAGCTAACTCCAGTGTCTCTTTAAAGTAATGTATGGGCTCCTGCTGCTGCTGCTGCCAACTCCAGGGTGAGATTCATCCAATCTTTGGGCTCCTGCTGCCAACTCCAGTGTCTCTTTAAAGTAATGTTTGGGCTCCTGCTGCTGCTGCTGCCAACTCCAGGGTGTGATTCATTCAATTTTTGGGCTCCTGAAGCCAACTCCAGTGTCTCTTTAAAGTAATGTTTGGGCTCCTGCTGCTGCTGCTGCCAACTCCAGGGTGTGAATCATCCAATTTTTGGCCTCCTGAAGTCAACCCCAGTGTCTCTTTATAGTAATATTTGGGCTCCTGCTGCTGCTGCTGCCAACTCCAGGGTGTGATTCATCCAATTTTTGGGCTCCTGAAGCCAACTCCAGTGTCTCTTTAAAGTAATGTTTGGGCTTCTGCTGCTGCTGCTCCCAACTCCAGGGTGTGATTCATCCAATTTTTGGGCTCCTGTTGCCAACTCCAGTGTCTCTTTAAAGTAATGTTTGGGCTCCTGCTGCTGCTGCTGCTGCCAACTCCAGGGTGTGAATCATCCAATTTTTGGGCTCCGGAAGCCAACTCCAGTGTCTCTTTAAAGTAATATTTGGGCTCCTGCTGCTGCTGCTGCTGCCAACTCCAGGGTGTGATTCATCCAATTTTTGGGCTCCTGAAGCCAACCCCAGTGTCTCTTTAAAGTAATGTTTTGGCTCCTGCTGCTGCTGCTGCTGCCAACTCCAGGGTTTGAATCATTCAATTTTTGGGCTCCTGAAGCCAACTCCAGTGTCTCTTTAAAGTAATATTTGGGCTCCTGCTGCTGCTGCTGCCAACTCCAGGGTGTGATTCATCCAATTTTTGGGCTCCTGAAGCCAACTCCAGTGTCATATTTGGGCTCCTGCTGCTGCTGCTGCCAACTCCAGGGTGTGATTCATCCAATTTTTGGGCTCCTGAATCCAACCCCAGTGTCTCTTTAAAGTAATGTTTGGGCTCCTGCTGCTGCTGCTGCTGCCAACTCCAGGGTGTGATTCATCCAATCTTTGGGCTCCTGCTGCCAACTCCAGTGTCTCGTTAAAGTAATGTTTGGGCTCCTGCTGCTGCTGCTGCTGCCAACTCCAGGGTGTGAATCATCCAATTTTTGGGCTCCGGAAGCCAACTCCAGTGTCTCTTTAAAGTAATATTTGGGCTCCTGCTGCTGCTGCTGCTGCCAACTCCAGGGTGTGATTCATCCAATTTTTGGGCTCCTGAAGCCAACTCCAGTGTCATATTTGGGCTCCTGCTGCTGCTGCTGCCAACTCCAGGGTGTGATTCATCCAATTTTTGGGCTCCTGAAACCAACCCCAGTGTCTCTTTAAAGTAATGTTTGGGCTCCTGCTGCTGCTGCCAACTCCAGGGTGTGATTCATCCAATCTTTGGGCTCCTGCTGCCAACTCCAGTGTCTCGTTAAAGTAATGTTTGGGCTCCTGCTGCTGCTGCCAACTCCAGGGTGTGAATCATCCAATTTTTGGGCTCCGGAAGCCAACTCCAGTGTCTCTTTAAAGTAATATTTGGGCTCCTGCTGCTGCTGCTGCTGCCAACTCCAGGGTGTGATTCATCCAATTTTTGGGCTCCTGAAGCCAGCCCCAGTGTCTCTTTAAAGTAATGTTTCGGCTCCTGCTGCTGCTGCTGCTGCCAACTCCAGGGTGTGAATCATTCAATTTTTGGGCTCCTGAAGCCAACTCCAGTGTCATATTTGGGCTCCTGCTGCTGCTGCTGCCAACTCCAGGGTGTGATTCATCCAATTTTTGGGCTCCTGAAACCAACCCCAGTGTCTCTTTAAAGTAATGTTTGGGCTCCTGCTGCTGCTGCTGCTGCCAACTCCAGGGTGTGATTCATCCAATCTTTGGGCTCCTGCTGCCAACTCCAGTGTCTCGTTAAAGTAATGTTTGGGCTCCTGCTGCTGCTGCTGCCAACTCCAGGGTGTGATTCATCCAATCTTTGGGCTCCTGCTGCCAACTCCAGTGTCTCGTTAAAGTAATGTTTGGGCTCCTGCTGCTGCTGCTGCCAACTCCAGGGTGTGATTCATCCAATTTTTGGGCTCCTGAAGCCAACCCCAGTGTCTCTTCAAAGTAATGTTTGGTCTCCTGCTGCTGCCAACTCCAGGGTGTGATTCATCCAATTTTTGGGCTCCTGAAGCCAACCCCAGTGTCTCTTTAAAGTAATGTTTGGGCTCCTGCTGCTGCTGCTGCTGCCAACTCCAGGGTGTGATTCATCCAATTTTTGGGCTCCTGAAGCCAACTCCAGTGTCTCTTTAAAGTAATATTTGGGCTCCTGCTGCTGCCAACTCCAGGGTGTGATTCATCCAATTTTTGGGCTCCTGAAGCCAACCCCAGTGTCTCTTTAAAGTAATGTTTGGGCTCCTGCTGCTGCTGCTGCTGCCAACTCCAGGGTGTGATTCATCCAATCTTTGTGCTTCTGCTGCCAACTCCAGTGTCTCTTTAAAGTAATGTTTGGGCTCCTGCTGCTGCTGCTGCCAACTCCAGGGTGTGATTCATCCAATTTTTGGGCTCTTGAAGCCAACCCCAGTGTCTCTTTAAAGTAATGTTTGGGCTCCTGCTGCTGCTGCTGCCAACTCCAGGGTGTGAATCATCCAATTTTTGGGCTCCTGAAGCCAACTCCAGTGTCTCTTTAAAGTAATGTATGGGCTCCTGCTGCTGCTGCTGCCAACTCCAGGGTGAGATTCATCCAATCTTTGGGCTCCTGCTGCCAACTCCAGTGTCTCTTTAAAGTAATGTTTGGGCTCCTGCTGCTGCTGCTGCCAACTCCAGGGTGTGATTCATTCAATTTTTGGGCTCCTGAAGCCAACTCCAGTGTCTCTTTAAAGTAATGTTTGGGCTCCTGCTGCTGCTGCTGCCAACTCCAGGGTGTGAATCATCCAATTTTTGGCCTCCTGAAGTCAACCCCAGTGTCTCTTTAAAGTAATATTTGGGCTCCTGCTGCTGCTGCTGCTGCCAACTCCAGGGTGTGATTCATCCAATTTTTGGGCTCCTGAAGCCAACTCCAGTGTCTCTTTAAAGTAATGTTTGGGCTTCTGCTGCTGCTGCTCCCAACTCCAGGGTGTGATTCATCCAATTTTTGGGCTCCTGTTGCCAACTCCAGTGTCTCTTTAAAGTAATGTTTGGGCTCCTGCTGCTGCTGCTGCTGCCAACTCCAGGGTGTGAATCATCCAATTTTTGGGCTCCGGAAGCCAACTCCAGTGTCTCTTTAAAGTAATATTTGGGCTCCTGCTGCTGCTGCTGCTGCCAACTCCAGGGTGTGATTCATCCAATTTTTGGGCTCCTGAAGCCAACCCCAGTGTCTCTTTAAAGTAATGTTTTGGCTCCTGCTGCTGCTGCTGCTGCCAACTCCAGGGTGTGAATCATTCAATTTTTGGGCTCCTGAAGCCAACTCCAGTGTCTCTTTAAAGTAATATTTGGGCTCCTGCTGCTGCTGCTGCCAACTCCAGGGTGTGATTCATCCAATTTTTGGGCTCCTGAAGCCAACTCCAGTGTCATATTTGGGCTCCTGCTGCTGCTGCTGCCAACTCCAGGGTGTGATTCATCCAATTTTTGGGCTCCTGAAACCAACCCCAGTGTCTCTTTAAAGTAATGTTTGGGCTCCTGCTGCTGCTGCTGCTGCCAACTCCAGGGTGTGATTCATCCAATCTTTGGGCTCCTGCTGCCAACTCCAGTGTCTCGTTAAAGTAATGTTTGGGCTCCTGCTGCTGCTGCTGCTGCCAACTCCAGGGTGTGAATCATCCAATTTTTGGGCTCCGGAAGCCAACTCCAGTGTCTCTTTAAAGTAATATTTGGGCTCCTGCTGCTGCTGCTGCTGCCAACTCCAGGGTGTGATTCATCCAATTTTTGGGCTCCTGAAGCCAACTCCAGTGTCATATTTGGGCTCCTGCTGCTGCTGCTGCCAACTCCAGGGTGTGATTCATCCAATTTTTGGGCTCCTGAAACCAACCCCAGTGTCTCTTTAAAGTAATGTTTGGGCTCCTGCTGCTGCTGCTGCTGCCAACTCCAGGGTGTGATTCATCCAATCTTTGGGCTCCTGCTGCCAACTCCAGTGTCTCGTTAAAGTAATGTTTGGGCTCCTGCTGCTGCTGCCAACTCCAGGGTGTGAATCATCCAATTTTTGGGCTCCGGAAGCCAACTCCAGTGTCTCTTTAAAGTAATATTTGGGCTCCTGCTGCTGCTGCTGCTGCCAACTCCAGGGTGTGATTCATCCAATTTTTGGGCTCCTGAAGCCAGCCCCAGTGTCTCTTTAAAGTAATGTTTCGGCTCCTGCTGCTGCTGCTGCTGCCAACTCCAGGGTGTGAATCATTCAATTTTTGGGCTCCTGAAGCCAACTCCAGTGTCATATTTGGGCTCCTGCTGCTGCTGCTGCCAACTCCAGGGTGTGATTCATCCAATTTTTGGGCTCCTGAAACCAACCCCAGTGTCTCTTTAAAGTAATGTTTGGGCTCCTGCTGCTGCTGCTGCTGCTGCCAACTCCAGGGTGTGATTCATCCAATCTTTGGGCTCCTGCTGCCAACTCCAGTGTCTCGTTAAAGTAATGTTTGGGCTCCTGCTGCTGCTGCTGCCAACTCCAGGGTGTGATTCATCCAATTTTTGGGCTCCTGAAGCCAACCCCAGTGTCTCTTCAAAGTAATATTTGGGCTCCTGCTGCTGCTGCCAACTCCAGGGTGTGATTCATCCAATTTTTGGGCTCCTGAAGCCAACTCCAGTGTCTCTTTAAAGTAATATTTGGGCTCCTGCTTCTGCTGCTGCTGCCAACTCCAGGGTGTGAATCATCCAATTTTTGGGCTCCTGAAGCCAACCCCAGTGTCTCTTTAAAGTAATATTTGGGCTCCTGCTGCTGCTGCCAACTCCAGGGTGTGATTCATCCAATTTTTGGGCTCCTGAAGCCAACCCCAGTGTCTCTTTAAAGTAATGTTTGGGCTCCTGCTGCTGCTGCCAACTCCAGGGTGTGATTCATCCAATTTTTGGGCTCCTGAAGCCAACTCCAGTGTCTCTTTAAAGTAATATTTGGGCTCCTGCTGCTGCTGCTGCCAACTCAAGGGTGTGATTCATCCAATTTTTGGGCTCCTGAAGCCAACCCCAGTGTCTCTTTAAAGTAATGTTTGGGCTCCTGCTGCTGCTGCCAACTCCAGGGTGTGATTCATCCAATTTTTGTGCTCCTGAAGCCAACCCCAGTGTCTCTTTAAAGTAATGTTTGGGCTCCTGCTGCTGCTGCCAACTCCAGGGTGTGATTCATCCAATCTTTGGGCTCCTGCTGCCAACTCCAGTGTCTCTTTAAAGTAATGTTTGGGCTCCTGCTGCTGCTGCTGCCAACTCCAGGGTGTGATTCATCCAATTTTTGGGCTCCTGAAGCCAACTCCAGTGTCTCTTTAAAGTAATGTTTGGGCTCCTGCTGCTGCTGCTGCCAACTCCAGGGTGTGAATCATCCAATTTTTGGGCTCCTGCTGCCAACTCCAGTGTCTCTTTAAAGTAATATTTGGGCTCCTGCTGCTGCTGCTGCCAACTCCAGGGTGTGATTCATCCAATTTTTGGGCTCCTGAAGCCAACCCCAGTGTCTCTTTAAAGTAATGTTTGGGCTCCTGCTGCTGCTGCTGCCAACTCCAGGGTGTGATTCATCCAATTTTTGGGCTCCTGAAGCCAACCCCAGTGTCTCTTTAAAGTAATGTTTGTGCTCCTGCTGCTGCTGCCAACTCCAGGGTGTGATTCATCCAATCTTTGGGCTCCTGAAGCCAACTCCAGTGTCTCTTTAAAGCAATAATTGGGCTCCTGCTGCTGCTGCTTGCAACTCCAGGGTGTGATTCATCCAATTTTTGGGCTCCTGCTGCTGCCAACTCCAGTGTCTCTTTAAAGCAATGTTTGGGCTCCTGCCCCTCATAGTGATGCCACTTCAACTCTCTGCAATTTTGCCGCTCTGCGATTCTATTAGCGATGCCTCTGATCTGCATGTGATATTTATTCAAAGTATTATTTAACTAACCCAGCACGCATCCTGTGCGCGTTACAGCAAGGCAGAATGGTTTACAACCCTATTGAGGCTCTAGGAGGTTCAGAAATAGCTGTTTTTAATAGCGATTCGTCGCGAATAAATTCGGGTCGAAACAAATTTTGTCGGAAATTTCGGCGAATCGGTCGAATCGAACTTTTCAAAAGTTCGCTCATCTCTAGCTATAGTATTTGCCAAATTGTTCTGCATAGCCCATAGGGCGTTGTTGTTAAAAAACTTTGAAGAAAAAAACCCTACCTCATTAGAAAAAAGATATACCACAAAGGCGTGTCTGATTTTTTCCACATATTGCGGATTAAATGCCTCATAGTTTTATTTTTTAAAATAATTGCATTTCTTTGCATAGTTCTTACAAAATAATTACAGGAAAACCCATTTACCATTTAATTAAACAATTTCTGTTATATTTTTAGGTCTTCTGTGGCCAATTTGATTTATAATGTTAGACCTGTAGTATTAAATAAAACATTACTTTTCAAACAACTTATGAAATAATGTCTAGCACTAATACTTACAAATTTAATGAATATGCAAGTCACAGAGAGACTTCGTCACCAGATTTACAGCTTTAGTTTCTATTAACCTAATAAGAATGAGTAACTCTTAAAAGACATTCATTTTGCAGCCGTACTCAAAGGTACATTTTATATATAGGTCATAACATTTATAAAAGTGACATAAATAAGATAACTGGCTTTAATGCTTAGGAAGAAGGCTATATTTCACTGTTTTGTCTATGAAGTTGACTCCCCATAACAAAACCTGATTTGTAGGAGTAAAACCTAGAAAAATCCTAAAATTTCTATGGGCTTTCTGCATTTTTTTAATGTATTTGATTTGCAGAATGGAAGCAGTTAAAGGGTGATAATGGTGGTGGAGAGTCTTCTGCCAACCCCTACCCAACTCTCCGATTAGACCCATCTGCAAAGCAAGATTAAAAAAAATACTGAATTGTTAGCCCTATAGGACGCACCCCCAAAAGTGAGGGGAAAATGCGTTTTATCTGGCTTCTTATTATGAAAATGTAAAAAAGAGAAAACTTACATTCCCAGGCTCCCATGCCACAGCAGCTGTCTCTTGCCGACATAAACACACACATACATACAAATACAAACATACATTACCAGTGCTCTTGCCATTGCTGTCTGTTGCCTCCACACAAGCTCCCAGGGCAACCGTGTGGGGGTGGCCTGTGACTAATGCCAGTGTCCAATGACACTGGCACGAGTCATAGGCTGGCGCCATGGGAACTTGTTTATGTGGAGGCGGCAGAGACGGCAAGGGCAGGGGATGGCAGTAGATGCCTGTAAAATATGTTTGTGTGTCTCTATTTTTATGTCAGTGGGAGATGGCTGCTGTGACGTTGGAGCTTGAGAATGTTTGTTTTTTTTTTCTTTTCTTGCTGGGGCATGCTGCACACTACCTGTAACTGGTATGCCACACACACTGCCTATAATTGGGATGCCATGCACACCACCTGTATTTGGGATGCCCCACACTGCCTCTAATTGGGATGCTGCACACTGCCTGTAATTGGGATGCCTCACACTGCCTGTAATTGGGATTTTCTCATACTTCCTGTTATTGGGATGACTCACACTGCCTATAATGTGGGATGCCGCTCACTGCTTGTAATGTGGGGTCTATTATGGGGTGAATGGGGGGGATTTTTGCACATTTGGTTCAGAATATTTTTTTTTTTTATCTTCCTCCTCCAAATCCTGGGTGTGTCCTATGGGCAGATGTGTCTTATGGGGCTTTTGGCTTCCATGTAGTGCAAAGGACCATGAAGGACTTTTCTTCTCAGTCAGCGAATCTCTGCAGCAGTGGTGCCTTGCTTCTGCAGTGATTGGGTAATTAATGAGTCACTCTAGGTCCTAGAATTACAGCTACTGGCTTAAATGGTCCTGCTTCCATTATTGTTCTCTAAACTTTGTTCCCAAACAAGTTTAGCAGGGGAGGGAGACAAAAGACGTGGCTATTTCATAGGTTGGGTATCCACTATTAAGGAAACTTCACTCTACTGTATTGGATGGTACATGAGATAAATGAAAAATGAAAAGTCAGGGTGACCACACGTTTTTTCAATGTGTTCAAAACAAGAAAGACACTATGAAATAGGCAAATAATTAATAACTTCTGCCTGACGAGTCTCATGTTTACAAACTTGCTGGCTTATTGGGAAAGCACATCCTGTTCACATTAAAAGGTTTTATGTTGGAATTTTCCAGCTTTTCCAAATCTGGTTGAGTTTGGGGGATATGACCCTCAAATTTTGCGTCACTGGAGCCAAGGGATCTGGATGCAGCAGATTATCATCGTCCCCAAGGCACTCTAGGTCACCCTACAAAGTTTTGGGCCAACTGTAAGAACTAGGGTAGCCTGGCAAGAGGCAAGGATGACTCGGACCTCCCTGCTGGGGAAGAGAAGGCACCAAAAGAAAAATTCTAATTTATTCCATTTGAAATGACAAGCTAGGACTGCACAGGGCATTCTTACATTAAATCACATTTTGCCCAGCTAAAACAGTTCATTCAATTGGATTCTGGTATTTCGATTGGACCTGCTTGTCTTGAGGACTTTGCTCAACCAAATCGTGCTGAGCCTAGGAAGGAATTCCAAACATTCGATATTATTCTGCATGTTTCTATGTTCACTGCTGTTATCCAGCCCTATGTTCACTGTTCATTTAATAAAAATAATTTTCCTTAAACTTATCCCTTGATTGAATTTGATGGACATATGTCTTTTTCAACCAGCTATGTAACTGTACAGCAATTAATCCTTGCTTTCTGATCACACTGTGTCCTTGCCATTTGCATTTTCTCCTTTAGAGTGGACCAGCTACTTGCATGGTTGGCCCTGGAGTTTAGAAGACTCCAGAGCTGGATGATCAAGTAATCTTGGGGCACCTCGATTGGGCATACCCCACTGTGTGAGCCTCACAGATCTCCCAGCATTCACTCCCAGCATTTCTGGGGCTCCCACAACATTATAGCCAGCCATGGCTGCATCCCCAGACTCCCTATAGGGTAGAACCCATCCCGTGCCCATCCATTCATATAGGAGCATGCCGCACACCACAGGGAAACCTGGCCCCCACTCTCTTATGCTGCACATCCAGCTTGAGAAGGTTGTTCTCTTTGAGAAACCTGAGTGGGGCATCCCACATTAAGGATGCCACGGGGACAAGAACCAAACCCAGGATAAGGAAAACTCACAAGTTTTGGTACAGTTTAAACAAACCCTTCCTAAACATGTCCTATTTCTAAGTATATATTATTAGGCTAAAGGGAAATACCATGCTCTGAAGTGTAATTCTGTGTATCATGAGGTCACTTTTCTTATCATATCGCTACAAATCAGTGTTTGGTGGCAACTACACACATGTCACTAATCATGAAAGCATTTACCGTTTATCAATCAGACTGTTGGCTTGTATATGGTAAGAATTGCTCTGTCTGATCATACTCAATTGCATCTGATTAAATTACCAATAATTGCTCTGATCATCCTTGGTCAGACATGCCAGTGTCTCAAGTACTTCATGAAAAAGTTTGGGAAACTTTGGTATATAGTTATTGGCAGACTAAGGGGTTTATTCATCAAGGGTTAGCGGCAGGTAGTGCCTCGTAGCGGCAGGCAGCGTCTGGTGAGCACTGGGCGCTATACGCAATACATTTATGAAGGCGATTCTGGTAAGCGACTCTAACAGCGCCATGTAGCGTACAATTCATTGTTACAGACGGCTCAGCATATAGCGCCGGCACTCTAGCTACCTGTCGCTCTCCCATACATTTCAATGGATGTTCCTTTTCTTTTGTTTAAACAGGGTTTTTTGTTTTTAATTTTTTTTCTCTCAAATAATTGTGTCACCTCTCCTGGCCTAGGTCATTTTTGAAAACTTTTAAATTTTTTTTTATTTTTATGCAGAATTGTCATTACAGGTCTGGCACTAAAGTATTAATGTTACAATGTTACAACGTCATTCCATGTGTTTTCACTTTGTTACTGGTGGATATGTGTTCAAAAGCAGACTTTAATCACACAGCGTCTGCCGCTCTATGCTATAGCGATCAGATCCAGAGTGCGTATCTGTTTTTTTGTTGAATATGGTGTGAGTCGCTGAGAGTCGGTCGCAATGAGCTGGCGCTACCTTTCGCTCCCTGCAACGCTGTACTGGTGTTAGAACGCCCAACATACATCTAATTGATCAATGCCGGCCAGGTTACTACAGTGAATGAGACGCTTACAGCGTATACTAGTGGTTGCTCTTAGCGCCTCTGTACAGACGCTCATCTGACAATACCTGGCGCTAGTAATGAATCAGCCTACCCGCATCCACCTCACTCCTCACACTCCTAAATACAATTGTTGCAGTTGGATCCCCCCAGATATATTCCTTAGTGATCCAGAGGACTGCAGACCACTCATGTGAGTTGCAAATGCTGGATCCAGACTTGAAGTGGAACAAAACACATTTTGGGGCCCCTCCTCCCACCCGAGTATCTTGGACGATGCTGCTGGCTTGGTAATGGCCCAGTTTTCAAATAAAACGGGGTTTTTCCACTCCCAAAGCCAATCTTAGTGGTACTTTTGAGATCGCTGATTACGCAGTGGGGGATTCCGCTATAGGATGCCCCAGGGGGAGTCTAGCAGCTGGTCTTGGAATTGTATTTTCCCAGGCTGGCAGACCAGGGTTTTCATCTGCTTTAATTCAGACTAGAGCTCTGTTCCTTCTAATTATCTATAATTTTTATAATTAAAACAACTTTTCCTTGATTTAAAGGTACTTATCTGATTTACAACATGGGAAAAAAACATGTAAAGGTTTTTTAATGTTGCAATACTATCATAGGTTTGTAGAATTTGATTTTAGGTTTTGTCCAATGCTCAAAGGGTTAATTGGATGGGCAGTCGGGTTATTACACATTTCCATTCCAGAGTCAAATATAAAAATTTCTATTATAGGGACAATTAATTACATCTTAAAATGGCAAATGCGCATCCTTGTCAGGTACAGTGTACTCTGATGGCCTTTCCTCAAACACTGAATGTGGAGATTTGATCTCTTCTAATGGTCCTGAGAAAAGGGTAATTACGCCATGGTCAAAGCTAATTTGCTTTCTGCCAGATGAACTGTTGTATTTTATTGTACGCTGACATTTTAAAGTAATTACGGCACTGTTGACCTTAGACAATTCTAGTTGTATCGCTGTCTACAGCTGCAGTGTTCTACCTTTGGCTGCCAGACAGAGCCTGTAACGAGGTAATGACACGGACAAAGAGCACCATATGGGTCTCCTTTGAGGTACACAAAGCGCACTGAAAGGAAACAAGAAAATTCATCTTAACATCATCATTATGGTCACACACCTATACAGCTATGAGGAATGCCATCTTAAAAATAAAAAAAAGAAAGCTTAAAACATTTTGTATGCTTATAGTTTTAATTTTTTTTTAAATAGTAGTATGCATCAGTCATGGAGGTCAAGTATTGCAGAACGTGATGGACGAGTCTTCTACTCACTTGAGTTCAAAGGCTAAAGACTATTGATTGGGATAAAAGCCTTAGCTCTTATGATGTTAACAACAATCCTTGTTGTCTGAAACCTGGACAAATAATTATGATAACAGAGAAGCACCAGAGCGCAAGTAAAATAGATACAGGCTCAGAAGAGATTTTTCTCAATGTGAATTTCTATCATGAGATGTATGTACAAGGTGAAAGGAGTAGTACCTGTTTTAAAGAAAACTGCAATTATTTATACAACCTTATTAAAGGTAACATATAAGGGTCGATTCAGAGTCTGGTGAGAAATCTCACTTCTTTTTTAGAGAGAAACTGCCATTCACTTTCATTGTCTACCAGGTGTACATTTTCACCTGGCTCTGAATCAACCACAAGGTAAACAATGAAAGTGAATGGCATTTTCCTCTCCTAAAAAATGAGTTTTCTCATTTATAGTGTCTCTGTGCCCTTTGCATAAATCTTCATACCAACCAACTATCAAAAACTATAAAGATATATTATATAGAACACATATTATATTAGAACACATTTTCTGATCTTTAAATGAGGCGTCTTCACAAGTTTCTAGACTGTTGACTTCACTAAGAGCACCTAATAAAACTAACCTAAATCTTAGTATGTTTCCTTCCAGTCATGTCCCACGACATGTATTTTATTTACATAGTCTGAGCATTGTGCCTTTAGTTGCCTTTGTTCCTTCCTGCTCCCTTTGTCTTGCTGTGATGCAAGTAGCTCCTCCCTTCTTCCCCTCTCCCTCAGCCTTTTCTAGTTTTGCACACCTGCTGCCCCCTCCTGCAGTCTACAGTCTTTTTACCTGCTGCTGTTTAAGGTTTACATTACAAGCTGCCTGCTGTATTGAACATACATTTCAAGATTCTTGCTTTAAGAAGTGTTTATTGCAAGATTTCTGTACTGAAATAAAGCTTCTGAGACTTACCTATGTGACTCATAACAAGCTGAGTAAGCTATCTGCCAAGCTTTATGGACTAAGAACACATCCATCACAGACACACACAGACAAGGTGAAGCTGTCTTCAGGATACACATTACTGCCATCTAGTGAGTCAGAATACTACAACTGTGGTAGGATAATGGACCCAGCTCACACCTTTGTGTCATTAAAAGGGGATTTATTTGTGAATGAGGCGGTTTACGGAGTCTACTAGGGGTCTTCTCTTTTGGGTATGGGAACGGAGAAGGCATGTGGATGCCTTTCAAGGGAGAAAAGGGGATTCAGTTGCTATCTAAGGGCATCCCCCAAAAATACATTGAGGTCCATTTATTGTGTATGTGCAGGAAGGTTCACGTGTGCCCAAAAGGGGAAACTGTAGACCCTGGACATGGGTGCTCCAAGCAGTCTGGGTTCTTCTAGGGGACCCCATGCCATCCCCAAGTGTCCCCTGTGCATCCAGCCAGGACCTTTACAATGGGAAGAGATAGTAAAGGATGGCACAGACGGCTCTCTAGGCCTAGAAGGGGAAAGCAAGTGTGGCTTACCTTGGATGGGGACGTTCATCCTCAGCCCTTATTCCAGCAGCACTGTTTCTGGATGGGTAGGGGATCGGTTGTCCCTCGGTGCAGCGGGTATGTGGCATGGACCTCTTGCTCGGATTACCCACACTAACGGCATGAAGCTGAAAAGGAGCCTCAGGTTTTCCGGTAGGGTTGTGCCGCTTCCGGCTGGATGGCTTCATCCTGGCTTGGGAGGCTGGGATCCCCTTTCTCTCCCAGTTTAGGGATGGCCCTCTGGGGTGTGATGTTTCTAGTAGGAGGTGGGGGGGCTGATGGGCAGTCCCCTCTCTTTTCTGCTGCTGTTCTCCATTAGGATAGCAGATGAGAGGGCGGTGGGAGGCATCACCTTATAAGAAAAAAGTGGGCGGAATTGTCTTATTACAGGTAGATAGTAGCTATCTTATAATTAGAGAAAAGGGGGTGGGACACCCATTAATAAGAGACCGGGGGGTGGAGTTAGACTTTAAGCCAGAGGAAACTGGGTGGAGTTATGCTCTTAGCTACAAGTAGTGGGTGGAGCCTCCCTTTGTGCCAAGGGTATGGTGAGTGAGGTTTCTTGTTAGGTTGCTGGGTAGGTCAGCCTATAAAAAATCAATTTGGCAGGCAGTCAAGGATTTTGGGCCACCTGGAGAGGAACTAACAGACAAGCAGACACCTGTTGAGGTGAGTGTGTGAGGCCGAGAAAGTCTGACCACCGGTAAGGTGTGGCTAACCCTGTTGGAAATGCTTGAACCTGGCTTGGAGTGTTGTCCCTGGACATTTGCTGTTTGGTGCTAATATCAGTGGAATCACTGGAAGTTTTGAACCCAAGTTGCGACCAATACCCCTAAGGTGGAGAGGATATCCCTTAGCAACCATTGCCATGTGTGATTCCCTGCCTGATTTATTGAGAGCTAGTGTTCACATGAAAGTGGGGTGTACTCGGCCCCATGTTACCATGATTAACTGTGAACTGAGTATATTGGAATTGTGGTGAGATATGTTGATATTGGAAATTGGCTTTGTATGGAAGTTACAGCTTTAACTTGTGCTGAGAAGTCAATAAAGTGGCGCTGCACTGTTAGATCTGGGTTGTATGTGAGTTTATCGGCTGACCATGACATACACCTGTTGGATTACAATTATGCTGACCGTGACCAATACCTGTGGATTATAATTGCTGTTACCATGACTGACATCCTTGGATTACAAATGGGGATGACCCTGACTGCCACTAGAGTGCCCTACAATTGGTACCTAGGTAGTCCTCTGCACCGCTGAGCATCAAAAACCAGTCATATATGCTGCTTATGGTGCAATATTAAACCTAACCAATAACCTTAAAACAAACAGTTTTCATATTCATCCCTCCCCAGGGCAATTGATGATGAACATAAAAAGTTATTTAGCTTTTTCTAACTCCTGCTGATTTCACAAACAAAATGGTGCATAGTGGAGCTACAGGACACCTGCAAACCAGAAGTGCTTCTGGGTTTCTTGCTGCTGTGCATTGTCAGTAATTTCAGTTATATCCAGGCAGCAGAACAGTTGAGATGCTGGGAAAGGAAGCTCCAAAATGGCCACTACCACTAGAAAATGTAAGCGCTGATAATGATTCAATATCATGCATGCAGATGGGGCAAGTGAGTTTTGCAGAGTTTTCTTTTCCAGCTGCGCCAACTGGTCCGGTTTAGGGATTGTCTCACATTCAGGAACGAGCAAACCCGGTGCAGAGAGTCATAGGATCCCCAGAGGACTCCTCAGGACCAGTAATAAACAAAATTTGACCCTGATAGTAGAGATGGATGGACTGGAGTACCTGGGAGAATAAAGTATTTTAAATTCTTTATTTTTTCAAAGAAAGCCAATTTCTTTGCTTCAATTTTTGGATCATGGCTGAACTGGAAGGAGTGTGTCATGGCACAGCTTTATGAGTCATGTGCCTTCTCTGCTGTGGTCAGAGATAGCTGTGGGCCACTTTCCGTGCTCCCCGTGTTGAGAGCTCCAAGGGACAGAGTAGCTGTCAAACCACTTTTTTGCGTGGTCCTAGAGTAATAAAATTGAAAAGATGACAAACTATTGCTGTTAGATTTAGAGTCCCTTTAACATTAAATTTTAATCACAACAAAAACAAAAAGGTCCCCGTGCCAGCTAAAAAAAAAAACAAAAAGTTACCTGACTATCTGTAGGCTTAATCTCACCCTACGGCCTTTAGAGATACCAGCTCAGAATCTGAGAGTGTGCTCCCAACTGGACCCCAATGCACTCATTTGATGCCCCCCTTGCTGGCAAAGTAGCCTGCTCCATCATGGTTGGAAGCTGGGGTGCACATTGGAGTTGGTCAGAGAGAGTATTTTTGGCAGTGGAGCCAAGAACGCTCACACTGATTTGCTTCAGCCTGTGAGCTTTCAGGTAATTAATGCTTTTTTTCCCCAGACAGGCCCATTAGGCAATGTTTCTGCATGTGCTTGGTTATCACTACGTACTTGTGGATGACCAGACATTTGAAGAGAGATGACAAGTCCAGCAGCACCCCCTAGAGCTGGCTTCCTTCATTGGTACTTAAGTGGGGCCCACAAGATGAGACTAGGTTAGCCAAAGGTAGGAGTGTCAGTGGTCAAGGATAGCTGGGCGTCACTGAGGAGCAGTGAGTTGGAAAGTCCAAGTACAGGAATGGGCGGGCAGAGAGTGGCGCTCCAAGCGGCTGGCCGGAATTTCCAAGACGCTGATGGTGGGCGTTCAGTGCCGTAAGACTTTTATTACATTAGCAGGATTGCTATTTGGAGGGGGCAGGGTGGGGTTATGTTTTTTCAGGAAGGAGTTGGAGTGGCCCTTTAATTCTTCTGATTGGCACTTTAGCTTACCTGGCATGTTGCTATATGAAGCAAGCATTATGAGTATTACTGGGAAAAATCCCTTAAAGGGAACAGACTACAAAGAGACAGTATTGATGAAGCAGTGGCCCTACTATAATTAATTTATAGAAATCTGAACTCACCTCCTCTGGTGACATAAAACCATAGGCTGAACAAGTCAAGCAGAAATAATTGCAACTTTGTTAAACATTAAAGTTGATATGTGTTATAGGGCTGTTAACAAATATAGGACATACTCCCAATGTCACCAACCTTTAGCTAGGGTATTTTTTTATACTAAATCCAGACACATTTTTTTTCAGATGTACCGTAGGGCAAAATATATATTTTTCTACTAATATAAAGTAAAATATTCTGCCTGTTTTGCCAGCTTGCGTATGGTGTATTAGCAATGTTTCCGTTCTGTTCTGATAAACATGTTAGAATTCCTTATAAAGATTCTCTTTTGTATTTTGCACCTTTGAACTGTCATATACAATTTGAATTAATGAGGCAATTTAGGGCTTAGGTCCCTTGCAAGACCTATTCAGATTATGAACTATTAATCCCACAGTGTTGCAAGCAGCATTATAAAAATGACACCAGTGGTTTGGGTATATTTTATTGTGGCTTGGTATTTTGTAGACATTGTGAGTTTTTCCTTTGGGAAATGTGCTATTGAAAACATATTTTACCGTGCACTCCAGGAGAAAGCACATATTTATGAAGAATACAATCTGAAATATTTGACTGCCTAACAATAGAACTTGGTGGTAACTTTTATTAAAATACATTTCACATTTGCTGGGTAATGCAGAGCTCTATGCAGTCAATAGAGTTATTGACCTTTCTTGTGTATTCATGCTTTGGTGTTCGATCCAGGCAATAGAAAAGTAGAGCTATCATACTTCTATTTCAAATAAGCATTGACCATAATAGTGTTTAACTATTATGTAATATACAATCAATGTGTGCACTGCTGAATATTGCAAAGATAATAAGGATGTCTTTCATGGAGGACAAATCAATGCGAGACGAGGAAATTATCTAGAACCTAAGGTTCATGTAACAACATACAATAAATTTCAGCCATGGCTTATTTAATGTAACTCATGTTAGCATCTGCCTCTAAAAGACACAATAGCAACTTCTATTATTTATATTCATATGCAGAGCATACCCACTTAGGATATCCCTGATCAATTTCGAACCCTTCAAGTCATAACAATTTCTCAACTAACTATTTAGGCTGTCCTGAATGTTGGCTGGGTTGTAACCTGTATCCAAAGCACAGGGGGAAAAGGTGGAGGTGTCAGAAGCAAGGATGTAGAATGTTCCTGTTTGTTAAGGCAGTGCTGTGTTAGGTTATGAGCGGAGCACAAATGAGCGTAAAAACTGATGTATGTCTTGGAGAATCAGGGGTGGACTGGCCATAGGGAGACCTGGACAAATGTCCGGTGGGCTGCACTGCTTTGGGGCAGCCTGAGCTGCTATCTTTACTAACACTCTCATCCAATATAACCTCCCATCCCCTTCACCACTCTTTCCCCTCTCCCTAATGATATAGCCTCAACAAGAGAGTTTCTATTTTAGAAATGTATAAATTACAGCACACTGTGGTATATAATTATTATTAAAAATTTTTTGTAATACGCCAACATTTTTTGTGGTACTGTACAAGGTAGTGTATACAGATAACTAATATATTTTCAGTGTATAATGAGTAAAATGGAATTATGTGTCAAAAGTGCAACAAACAAACTTACAATCCGCCACTCCCCAACCATCCAAACTTTCATAAGCGCTATCAAAAGCCACTTATTCAGACAAGCATACAACCTAGTGTAAGCAATTCTCCTAGTGTAAGGGCAGACGACTGTTTATGATCCTTCCACTTTGTTTGCACCCCTTATCCTTTAGAATTTAGACTATAAGCACACAAGTTGCAAGGGCAGTGCTCTCTACCATTGTATCTTGTATTTAGAATATTCATTGTGAACTCTGTAAAAACACATTTGCATTAGTCCGTGTACCGTATGTCCATCACTTTCAGTAATTATGACTTTGTACAGCGCTTTGGATTAATATTAATCTAATGGCTGAAGGTGGAGACAAGAGGTTGGGTTGCGAGTACATGTACTAAACATAGTGGCACATTTTCCAAAGGATAACAAGACTGTCAAGTGGATTGGTTAATACAGATGCTAGGCTTGTCTAAATATGTGAGTTGTAAGGGCATTTTTGAAAGGCTTGGGAGAGGCAAATTGGAGTGGAAGAATGTGATCAGTGTTAAGGACAGCGGGAGGTCTTAGGCATAGTGGTGGTTCTGCCTGGGCTGTTATCTTTGGACTAGTGATAAAATGCAGAGAGCAGTGCTTGGCCAGAGAAAACATTGTAGGTTGAGGTTAGGAGTTTAAACTGAAAGCAAACTTGGAGAACCAAGAGAAAGGTTGATGAGGTGAGCAGCAAGGTTGAAAATAGAGATTATTTGTTTCTATCCATGGTTTTACAACTTGCATGAATGAAACTATCAGCTGATTTTATTGCCTGCATTGCTTTTAGCACAGAAACATAGCGGGTTCTTTTTTATTCATTTTTTCTAACTTTTTTGGCATTTTTCATTGGATACAAATGTTAATCTAATGAAATTTGTTTTTAAATTGTTTTTAAAGTTTACAGTGATAACATGAATGCTGCTTTAACTAGAAACTGGCATCTATTTTTTATTTTAAATGTTTTACTTTAATTCACTTAAAAAAAAAAATGCATGGGACCCCCCCTCCAGCTCAGGCACTAGACATAAGGGTTTGTAACCAGGGTTCAGAGGCCTTGCTGTGCAGCCCCTGTCTCTGCAAGTTAATAGCCCTTATGCCTTTGGTTCTGACTCATGACTTCCACATGCAGCTCTGGAAGAACCCCGAGCCCACACTAATGTGCTCTTCCACACCCTGATGGCCCAAATGGGGATGTGGGAAAATATGTCGGGTAAGCAACATGTCACCCAGTGGGTCCACCAGGTGCCTTGCCTGCTCTGACCCTGGTTCATCCTAAGCGTAGAAAAAAGACAGGACACAAACTTTTTCTAAATTTCCCTTCTCATCGATCTCTATCTTCCTTTATCTTTCTCCCATCGGGCACTATCTTCCGTGGGTCCAGCGGGTCTTCTACCAGTCCATAAGCATTACCAACCCAGCAAACCAATCATATGGGCTTGTTATTCGAGGCCTTAAGGCCTGGACAGCTGGCCCTGGTCATTACAAGCCCTTATGCCCTATAGCACAGGCCTAATGCCCAGCACTGGCCCATACTGTGGGCTGCCAGCCTCATTCGCACCACCATGCTCATTGATGATGCGGGTTATAGGCATTACCCGCTACCACTGCTACCATCCCAGCTCCTGGCCAGGGACTTCATAATGAGCCACCGGAGAGCAGCTAGTATACTAGTAGGCAGGTCCTCTCTGGAATCTCCCACACCTGACTAATGATGTCACAAAAGGGAAGGGGCCTAGAAGGAGTTTCTCTGGCAATAAAAACACAGTGAGCCCCTCCTAAGACTTCATTAATGATGTTGGGGGGATTCCATGGAGGCCCCACCTCCAAGTATAAAAGGTGGCTCTCCCACACTTCAGCCCCTTATTGGGTAGCTAGGATCAAAGAAGGGGGAACATATGTGCATCGCAGCTGTCAGGTTATGATAGGCCGCTCCACCACAAGAAGACACTGAAGAGCCTCGAAGACTGGTGGAGACCCAGCATGGGACAAAAGAAGACCCGTCGGACCTCAGGAAGATGACGCCCGATAGGGAAAAGAAGGAGAAAGATGGAGACCGGTGAGTAGTGAAATTTAGACTAATAAAAATTTGTTCAGACTCGCCGGGTGACATGTCGCTTACCTGAAATATTACCCATACCCCCTTATTGGGGCATCAGGGGTGCTCATGACACCCCTGAATAAGCCCCGAACCCATACCAAAGGGCTGGTAACTTGCAGGAAGAAGCGTCGCACAGCGCAGCCTCTGAGCCCTGATTTTATTTGTTAATAATCATACAATAATAATCATACAATCATTACAAGTTTAACAAGTTCACCTGAGCTAAGCCATCCACTCCCACCAGCTTTTTGCTGATGAGCATGACCGGCGATAAAATACAATTCTCATACAGTTTTAACCACCCCCCAAAAAAATACACTTAATGCATACGTTTTGCAAGATTTCTTTGTTTGGAGGTCTTGCTACCCAACAATAAATCATGCAAAAACAAAAAAAATTAAACCAAAAATTTGCACAGAAAAAAAGGTTCTGCTGAAGGGAAAGGGGTAGCAGAAAAGTGTAATTTACATGATATAAGGGTCGAGAAAGGGGCTCTGAATCAACCCTTTACTTTAAAGTCTTAAAGTCTACTGAAGTCTATTTTTATACCAATAATACAATTTTTCCCTTCTATCCATCGCTGGGTGCTGGCCGCATGCACCACTATCTGGTGAATGCGGGTATGTAGCCTTTAGGGCCGGGGGCCAGCTGCTTGAACTCCAGTGCCTTGGACTAAAGGCCCACCTAGCTGATGTCTGGTCTGCTTTTGCTGGAGAGAGGGACCCTATTCTGTTTTTTCCTTTAATATCACCATGAAAGATAAGGGGGTGTGAAGGGCTTTAAAGGCGCACTGCAGCCCAGGTTTACCGAAGCCGGGCTAAGTGTTAAAATAAAAAAAATGGAATGGAAGCAAATGGACAGACGGGAGCTTGCGAGGCGCAGGGAGAATCTGTGCCATTTGTCCCACTGAAGGCAGCAGAGAGCCCACATATCTAGCTTACATTTGTGTACTATTTGCTTCCAGGTCATAATTTTTAATTTTCCATATATTTGCTATCGTTCCACCTTCTTGCAGTTGAATCTAGGCCACACTGCAGCAGCGGGGAATTAGGAAAGAGCAATACCTGGGATATTCCTTTTCCCAGGGGTATTCATATTTGGAATGGCGAATACCCCATTGTGTACATGGTACTGCATAAGCCACATAAGCATAACATAATTAACACTCCTTAGTTTTGATCAGCACCCTCAAACTTTCCATTCTGTGCAAGTGGTACCTTCCAGGTTTCTGCTGTTTCAAAAGAGTTTTGTTTTTAGATTAGTATCTCCTCTTGTAAAGCTATTGCTGCAGCCAGTCTGACCCCAGCCACAATCTCTGAAACAAATGGCCTTCTTCTTAATCATTAAAAGCATTAAGGCATTTATGCAGTAAACTTTCTTTAAAATATTTAAAAATAAATAACAGCCATCTCATACTTTATTTTAGAAAAAGGTGTGATTCAAAGTTAAAACTTTACATGAGTTTGCTGAGAAGTGCACATATAATTGTTAGTAAGACCTAAAACGTTCAATCAGGGGAGGTAAAAGAATCCAGCAGCTGCAAAACATAAAGCGTACCAAACCCCATGTTTTTACTAGAAACCCCTGAATTGGCCCCCCTATGAAGCAGAACTTTTGACAATTTTCATTGCTCCTGCTTCGCTCTTATCCCAGATAATTCTGCTGTAAAGCTTCACCCCCTCAATGTATTGCCATTGTTGTATGTGGCAATGATATCGCTGCCACACCTATGCAATGACTAATGCCTGCCATCTTACAGAGAGGAACAGCAAAAACAAATGTGTTCCAGAATTATTTGAAAAGCAAAAATATCAATTCCTAGTTCTACACCCTAAGAATGGAGAACCAGAAGGGGCTTTGGTTAGATGTACTTCACAAGTTCAGTGGGTTTTGGTCCGCTTTAAAGTCCAGGCAAAAAAAATAAAAAATCTGACAGTCAAAAAGAAATCTGATAAAAATAAAAAATCAGGTAAGTCAGAATGCTAAACTAGGGGATGGTCATCTGCAGGGGACAAAAGGTGAAAGGGAAAAATTGATTCAGCATGAAACTGAATTTTCTTGTGATTCGTGCTGACCAAGCATTTCCCTGAAACTAAAGCGGAACAAACCCCCAAGCAACCAGGTTCCAGGGCCCGCCACTGGATTTTCCCCAGGGCATCAAAAATTAGGATGCCCTGATGTGTGAAATCCCGCCAGGAGGCCTGTAAATACCTTCCCCCAATTCAAAAGTGCATGGCAAACGTCTCTAATTGTTTACAATGAGGATTCAAGGCAGCCAAGGTAAAAGGGTTCGGATTGGACAATAGCCCATGCATGCTCCATTGAAGTTGGGAAAAGTACGTTTTAGTGGGCGAACTGGGGGTTTCAATCATCAAAGCATGGAACCAAAGCTGGGAGAGTCAAGGTTTTGTCCCACTTTTAAAAAAAAGTAAGAAATCACAGGTCCCTCACTGTTTCCCCGATCCTTCCCCCATGCAACTCTCTGCAGAATGTATAAACCATGCCCACCCGGCCGAGGTAGGGATGTGAGCACACAAGCAGCGGTGTGGGAGTGCTGTAAGGTATGGACTTTTTACTTGCCTTTACTTGTGTCAGACATTGTAGGATCAACAGGTAGGCAGGGCGCACACCCGCCAGACCTACGTTGCCTGGCGCTCCCTCCTCACACAAGCAATGAAGAGGAAGGGGATTCTGCCATGCTTCCTGCTGTTATTGGGTTCTAGGAGGTGGGTATTTTAGCACACCATTCGGTTCTGAATATTTTGTTCCTTCTGAATCCTAGGTAGGTCTTATGGTCAGGTGCGTGTTATGGAGAGAAAAATATGGTATGTGAGAAATTAAATATTTCAAGGCAGGAACAAAATAGTATAATGTAACTAGATAAGCAGGAAAACTTTAATGACACTGTTTACTCACTTACATATTCAGCAAGTAGGAAGAGCACTGGCTAAAAAAGCGACATAGATAGGTAAGAACATCTTGGTTATTGAGTTAAAATGTCAAGTTGGGGGAATGATTTTTAAAAGCAGGATTGGCATTTTTACCTTTAACATCTACTCATTTTTGCATCCTGAGCAATAGAGGCACACATTGATTTTTGGGAAGTTGAGGTTTTTATCACTGATAAATGACATGATAGTCATAGTCATTACATACCATGCCTGGTAGAATTCTAAGAGTGTATTTCTTTAGTATCTAATAATTATGCATAATTGTGTTGGTTGACCGCCATGCTCTGCTGCACTTATTAAAATTATGTTATATAGAAAAAAAAGGTTCTGTCTGGAGTGATTCTTGTGATCTAATAATGCCGGACACTTGGGACACTTGAGGCATGCAATCACCAACAGTTCAATTACAACAAAGGAGCTCCCAGCAGCACGCATTGAAATGTTCAGAGTTGTGAATTCACAGCTTTGCACAGCAGGTGTTGCGGCACATTTTTTGCACCCCTAAATACACATGCTCATCTAATCTGACAGACTAGACAATGGCACAAAACACCATCAGTGATGTCTAAACAAAAGCCTCATCTCCAAAGAGACAAAGCCGTGCAAAGAATGTGTTGCTACAAATAAGTTCCCAAGAAAGACAACAATGCATATTTTATTAACGCCAGACAAATTGAAGCGGGACTAGCTTGTTCTCATTCTCAACTTTTCATTTTACCTTTAAATACATCTTCATTATCTTTCCTAGTTTAATTAGCTGTATGCATTGAGGCACCTTGTACGGGTGGAAATTAAAGGGAGCCTGTTAGGGCGGCTGTCGCACGTCGCAGCCTGAGACTCCCATTGAGCACTGCTCTGGGTAATAATTGCAAGGTGCAACCCATCTCCAGTCATGCACAACAATCTTCCTGCCACCAAACTATATCAAAGGAAAACTAAAGTGGTTGTTGTGTATTTTAATTAATTGTAATATTTATAAGGTGAATTACATTTCATTTTCATCATAGAAATGGTTGTGTACCAACACTCGTTTTATGATAGCATGGCAACACACATACAGTAGCAGTCCTAAAATCTTAAAGTCTATAACTGGCCCCTAAGGCTTCCTACCTTGGCAATATGTCTCATTTGGGCTACTACTACTACTAATCTTTGATTGTAAAGTCCTGTTGGTGCTATATAAATAGAGGAATCCTGTGCAAACAGAGTAATAAATTAAGGGGGTAATTTACTAAGCATTCACCGGGCAATTGCTGCCTATTTACTATGCTTTCGCTAGTTTGCCTTATTTACAATGCTAAAAATGGCCTATTCCCCAGGTGAAGGCTGTGTTGGCTGTGTTTAAGTCCTTTCGTCTTCGCTGGGCAAATGCTGGTGAATGGCTTTTCAGTGCGGCAGCTTTTAGTGACGAACCCCATAGGAAAAATTTTAGGCTAGAATGGCTGTTTATGTAATTTTTATATCTGTCACTAATACATAAAGCATGAAGGTCAGATAGATAACTAATATTGGAGAAACAACTAATAAAACAATTTTCACATTATTTTTTTTTTGTTTTTGACTATTTTTTAGCGACTTCCCAAACACCCCAGACTCTCTAGAGACATACATTCTGAGACAAATTCTATGCTGCCCTAAGCAGTTAAGTAGGTTTCCAGCACCATTTCTGGTGTGGTAATAGGAAAATGCTCCACCGCAGTTTGCCCGCTACCACAAACACTCTGTTCTCTAGTAAATACCACACATTTTGCCCCTTTTGTGTGGTGAAGACACAGCAAAATGGCACCAGAAAGTTAGTTGTGCCATGCCCCTCACCAGGCAAAATAGCCGAGATTGCTGAGTTATTCGAGACTCCCAGTACACAAGGCTCACCTAGCCAAGCCTAAACTTGTGCAAGTGTGGTAAATCACCCCCTAAATAGCACCAAAATGGGTAAGCCAATGAAACAAAGGAATAACAGCCCTGCTTTCAAGCTTACAATCTAAGAGGAGAATAGGGGTGACACAAAAAATAATAGGTGTTTTGAACCACGATCTAGCCATCTTAGCAAAATAAAAGTACATACAAGTTGTATGGGTCAGCCACCAGCTGATTTAGTGCTTTTTGGGAGCAAAAGGTGTGCTGATTATTGCTTGATGAAAATATATTTAGAAGATGGGTTAGAAAAGTAGAGTTAGATTAGTGGATGTGGTAGGCTACCCTAAAAAGATTGCTGTCCCTAGAATTGGTGCAGCTTGGGAGTAGTCTTGTTAATGAGAAAAAGAGATCCAGATTATTATGATGGTTAGTCACAAGTGGGTGAGAATGAACAGTTTACACTGTATCCTATGCTGTATGGACAGTCAGTGCAAGGACTGGCAGAGGGGGGTCAGAGCAGCAATTAGACAGATAGATGAGCCAGGCTGCTGAATGCAGGATGAATTTGAGACCTGAGAGTTAAGTGTGGGGGGGGGGACCAGTTAGTAATTAGTTACAGTAATCAAGACAAGAATGGATCAGGGCAACAATGAGAGTTTTTGTTGTTTTTACCGCAAGAAAAGGGTGGATTTTGTAGATATTTTTTAAATGCAGGCAGCATAAGTGGGAAAGTGAATGAATATACTAAAACATTTCACCTTAACTCTATTCCCTTTTCATGACACCACTCCCATCGCTCTTTGTGGCAGCCGTCCGTAAATCTTTCACTGAGAAATCGCAAGCTTTCACTGAGAATCGCCAATCACAGTGCAGAAACCACGCCAACGCAAGGTTGGAGACACTGATTGGGTGACTTAGCAATCACTTAAAAATAACTAATTGCTAAGATCAAGCACCCCACCGCCCAGTGCTGATCTCCATTCACGAAGGGAATATCCACCTCCTCCAGGATGAACATCCCCCTCTCTATGCCCGTTATAGATATTAAAATGCAGGAGATACGGAACACTTGCCAGAGCTTAATGATCTCCACAATCAGTTTAACCACATCAGAACCAGAAGGAGGAGCTGTGGGGGACAAAAGGTGTGTATAGAGTATAGATTATTTTTGTTTATGCCTGGATATTTCCTCTAACATACACCTGTTACTATCAGAACACTGAAACTAAGAAAAGCTTTCAGAATAACCCAGTTCCTTATCACAATAGTCAATATTTTGGAGCCCCCAACTCAAAATTAATCAATTACTATATATATATATATATATATATATATATATATATATATAATGCTTTCTACTTTATTTGGTGTAGATGTGGAGAAATCCAGGGGAAGTGTAGAGGTTTTCAATGAGCTTAGAATTTCCATACATTATGAAGGACTCTCCCTCACAAGGTAGAGGGGTGCTCAGAATTTAATGAATGAATACACAAGCAGTGAAATATCACCAAAAGATCCTTCCTTTAATAAAGAATAAAAGGTTGGTTGATCAAATAAAATGTATCCTACTCCAAAGCAGTTTTCTCTTTTTGTCCAGTATCTTTTGAGGTACCACAAAGATCTGTGCTTGGACCCCTACTCTTCCTAATGAACGCCCATGGTTTCAGAGAAGTTAGAGAATTAGTAAAACTAATTGACGGCCTTATTTATCAAGGGCTAGCGCCAGGTAGTGTCTGACGAGCGCCAGGTACCGCCAGCTAACGGCGGCTACCGAATCAAGTACGCCCAGCGGCGGTCACAATGACGCATTTATCACGCTAGATGAGGCTAGCGCCGGCGAGAGCGTCAGCTAGCGCGGGATTCATCATGTAGCCGACTGCAACGAACAGCGCCGCTGCTAATCCCATCACAGCGACAGGTATGACCTGGCGCTCCCTGGCATTGTCCAATGCATTTCAATGGAGCAATCTTTAAATAATCATAATTAATTGCTATTAATGTTTTTTTTTTTTTTTTTTTATGTCAAAAATTCTGTGACCACTTCTGCAATGTTAGGATTTTTTTTTAAGTAAAAAAAAAAAAAAATTAAAAATTGTGCAGAATTGATATTACAGGTCTGATATTCATGTATTCATATTACAAAATGTTTAGAAAAACTTGTATAATTTTTACATAAAAAAAAAAAATGGTTGTTTGGGGGTTAAAAACTACTTTACACACATCGCCGCCAGCGCTCTGGGGTTTAAACAAGGAATTCACAGCGCGAGAAATTTTTGAGCGTGATTTGTTAATGAATCTGCAGCAAGCCGTTCGCTCTGGCCATTCGCTGTCAGGCGCACCCATACAACGCGGAACCTGTGAAACAGCGACCCCTAACCCCGTATTCAACATTACCGCACACCGACTGAGTCGCTGTCAACAAGCAAACCCTGGCCAAGCACAGCGAATACTAGCTGGCGCTGTGAAAATCACGCTACTGGCGCTCATCTGTCGCTACCTGGCGCTATTAATGAATCGGCCTCTGAGTTTGTAAAGCCATTTCTATGTAGATGACGTATACCTCTCAGGCCTAAACCTCTCTTCTCTTCTATCTCGTGCACTTGACTAACAGACCCTCAAACCTAATGCACTGAATCAATGTGTATTTATTCTTGCTCTTCTGTCACATGTGCCTCGAGTCGCACTCCACCATATAAAGAGACCCATGTTAGGCTTAATATAGGGGGCTAAAGAGACCAAAAATCCCTCTGCTCAAAGGTAAAGGAAAAGAGGGACTTTCCTAAAACATAAAGCATTTACACAGCACCAACACAAGAATTAATATAATTATCCATCACTCCTTGCAGTGTGCAGAGCCATGCAAGTCTCATCAGCTTTCTGATTGTCTTGGATGGCCCCAGGACATAAAGGGATGATTTGCATGGTTCCGCCAACTCCAAGGACTTGTGAGTAATTCTATTACTCTTTCTGTTGGGTGATGTGTCGATACTTTCCATTTTAGGAAAGCACAACGTTTCCATTACCCTTGAGTAGAGGGTCTCTACCCCCCCTATATGAAACCTAACATGGGTCTCTACACATGGTGACTTTCAACTCGGTTTTGGTACTCATCAAATCTCACACCCTATACAGTGAAATACTTCGCTGTGCTAAAGAGGGCCAAAACATGAAACGTGTTCACAGGGGGAAGATGTTTGGTTGTGTAAATTTTAAGCCAATCCTTGGCATTTCACACTCAGCGGATTTCTGAATGCTTGGAGGGCTCAGAGACGTAAAGAGATGATTTGCATGGATCTGCCTGCTGAAAGGAGTGATGGGTAATTCTATTATTCCTTGCTGACTCAATAATATTGTGTGTATTATATGTATTTATCAGATTCAGTGTGGTAGAGGCCCCCATAGGTAGCTCTAGATTAATCACTGCCCTTGTTAGCAAGTGGTGGAGGCCCTGGGGCAGGAGTCCTGGTTTGTCCTACCTTCAATCATGCCCCAATTAAAGTATATCATTTGCATTACCCTCCTGTAATTTATCCCATGTACAGGGCTGCAATATATGATGGCACTCTATAATAATATAAAAACAATAATAATTTTTCAATATTGGAATACATTTTATATGGTAGGCGATTGCATTTGTTTGTGAAATATGTAATAAAACTTTTTCTTTAAGGTGTAGCAGAGGAGAATAACAAGGTAGAGCCGGTTTGTGATTATTTACTGCACAGGGATACATGGCATTAATGAGCTGTGGAGGGCAATTTCAAGGCAGCCACAGTTATGATGAATCAGAGACGAGAGATAACAGCCCTGTTGAGCTGTAGGTCAGACTCAGCCTTTCACATCAGACGTCCTAAACCTCTAATGCAGCTTAAGCTATCGAATCTTTAAACCATTCTCCCAGTGTTTTCTTATAATTTAAAGATTAGGCAAGGTGTGTAGCATGGGTGAAAATAATAATTTGTAGATAAACGCAGTAAACGTTCTACGCTCACTGTCTCTGCCAAGCAGGATCATTTTTGGAAATACTTCAAACAAGGATTGGTAGTTTTGTCCGCAGCAGGGGGTGGTGGAAGACTGCCAACTAAAACGCGGCTTTATTCAGTAAAATTCCCCTAGCTGCAGGAACCTGTGGAATATATCATAACAATTTATTATAGATATTTCAGCTCACTTGATGGATGTCTTTTCCTCAGCTGCTCCCTGTGCTGGGAATTTTAACCCACTCGTGCTTCAAATAAGAAAATAATAAAAAAAAGGGATTAAAGAGGAACTTTAGAGCCCTGGACTCTTCCGAGTTCCAGTCCCGGGGCATCCCGAATTGGGATGTCTCACTGTGTGAAACCCCCCGTAACACTCACCTTCTCCTGGAGTCCTCGCCGCATCTGTGTGCTCCGGCCACATTCCCGCTCACCTCTAGCCATGTACGTGCCCACACCCGGCCATTCTAGATGGGCAACGTAGGCACGCCACAGCTGAAAAGGGGATGAGGGATGTGGCTGGCAGCCTTGCTCGGCTTAGCCGTCCAGAAGGCTTAGCTGTCAACGGTGCCGAAGGAAGCCGAGTGACAGCGAGCTTGCTGATTGGCTGAGTGCGCAGAGGAACAACAAACAGGAAAGTGAAATTCCTGTGTGTTGTTCTGCTTTGAATGAAGGTTGCCATGTTTTAGGTTGGTAAAATAAGCAAAAAAGCAAGATTGTAACACAATGATCTGACAGATATATGTCAGTTTGGTCAACAGACAAGCCATGTGATTGTAAAGCAGAAGCACAACAAAATGAGCTTATGGCAGTTGCTTCTGCCAACATCCCTAACTGGGATTAGGTGTTAGTACATCGGGGGAAATGTGGGACACTTCAAATAAATTGTGAAGAATAGATGAGGAGGGTCAATCACACATTGAGATTAATCCCCATTTTCCTTATTGCCCCACTTTTACTACAACCACTCTAAGTTTACATAAAAGATGTGTGTGGCCCCCCTGGTTTTCATAGATACCTGATCTGGTGATTTCATGGTGTATGTACAGGTCCTTGCCAGCATCTCCGCCACCCCTCTATCCACTGCTCAACCACTTCTGGATTATCTGAATGGCTGGTGGCATGCTCAGAGCCAAAGGCAGCGGACTGAGGGAGATTGCAATCCATTGAATCATAATGCTAGCCAATCACATGAGCCCGTGGGAATGTGGAGTGTGCAGTTTTCACCATAGCTGACTTTCAGGCATCCCCAGCAGTCAAACAGCATTCAGAACAATGGCAGTAATAGGGAAGCCGGCCAGAGATGCAGCACCAGAGGAGAGAGAAGGCTGCACTTGTTAGATAGGAGAGGGCTGGGCTGGGGGCTCTGTAAGTAGCTTGAGGTGCAAACATAGAGGCTGATTCATTACTAACGCCAGATATCGGCAGATGAGCGTCTGTATACCAGCACTTAGAGCGACCGCTAGTAGATGCTGTAAGCCGGTGTCGGGCGCTGTAACAGAGCACCTCAGTCTCTGTAGTAAACTGTCCAGCATTGATGAATGTGATGTATGCTGGGCGCTCTAACACCAGTACAGCGTTGCAGGGAGCGAAAGGTAGTGCCAGCTCAGTGTGACTGACTCTAAGCGTTTCACACCATACTTATCAAAAAATTACACACACACAGCATTGGCGCGCTAAATCTGGTCGCTATAGCATAGAGCGCCAGACGCTGTGTGATTAAAGTCTGATTTTGAACACATATCCACCAGTAACAAAGCGAAAACACATGGAATTACATTGTTTTAACACTGTGACATTAATACTTTAATGCCAGACCTGTAATGACAATTCTGCATGAAAATGTAAAAAGGCAAGAAAGGTTCTAAAAGTGTTTGTTTGCAGCCAGGAGAGGTCACACAATGATCTGAGCAAAAAAATAAAATAAAAAATGTCAAACACGCTGTTTAAACACAAGCAAATGAATGGCAATTGAAATGTATGGGAGAGCGAAACGGTAATATGTGGCGGTCTGGAAGCTAGAGCACCGGCGCTATACCCTGAGCCATCTGTAATAATACATCGGATGCTACATGGTGCTCACCAGATTTAATTTCTTAAATGTCGTTTTGCGTACTGTGCCCGGCATTCACCAGATGCTGCCTGCCGCCACGAGGCACTACCTGGGGCTATCCCTTCTTAAATAACCCCCATAGGTAGACAGGGAGGTTCCTCCTCAGCCTCCTACAGTATTAAGTACAGCTTATCCAGGCAAAAGGTCATGTTAAAAAAAAGGAATAAAATAATGTTTAGGATGTCTGTTGGCAGTCCCTCCCTGCATCCTCACCACCGGTGCCTTACTGCCACACACTGACAGAGCATGTGACAGCCAGGCAGCCTTTCCCTCTCTCTGCCACTCTCATCAGAATACATGCTGCTCGTAGCAATGCCAGTGCTCCGCTGAGTGGCTCAATATGGACTCTAGCTTCAGACAAAAGGGGAACAATTTAGTGGGGGCAAAAATGGTGCCCGGAGGACATATAGAAACATTTTAAAAGACAGAAAAAAGGTGGCCAAGGCAGTGCCAGAACACGTCACACACCCCGAGGTGAGCCCTGCCCCCTTGACTTTTTCCTAATTTGTTACATTATATCCTGTAAAAGGCTTTTTTATCTGAATTGTGTATGATGCACCTGCACAAAATAGTCTAATTTGGTTAAGTTAAATGAGCAATAAATGAAGCCCATCTGTGTGCTATCTAAATGTCACATGAGGGCTGATTCAGCACCGTGAGACTTTTTTTCGAACCTTTTTTGAATAATTCGAGCAGCTAAAACAGTGCTAAATTGCGCTAAGGAAAAACATCATTATAAAAAATTCTCATGGTGCTGAATCATCCCTATTGTCTTTCAATAAACACTGCCTCAAACAACAATAATTGCCCAGAGGCAATGGCATAAGCAGTAATCTGCTGATTAGCATATATTTTAGCAATACATTCTAGGAAGAATGATTAAACGTACAGTATCTTGAATTTGGCCAACTAAAAATTGCACTATTAAAAGAGGTTTAATTTTTGAATCACAAAAACATTGCAGCAACCCTGAAGGCCCCTACTGACATGAGGGTGCCTTACAATGCTCTTACGTGACTGTAAGACAGTAACAGGGGGTTGCTGAGCCATTCCAGTTATATTAAAATTACATTAAAAATACATTACAAACCATTTATCTTTACTCATTTACCAACTTTTCAACAGACCACAACCATGTCTCACTATAGACCTGTCTTGCCTACTGCCACTGACTAGACCATTGGCCTGATTCAGAGCCTTTTCACACACATTCCCACCAGCAGGAATTACATCAAAGTCACGTATTTGGGCTATTTTCCATGTGGGGTGATTCAGGGTTGCGTTTTTTTGGCCAAGTTGCTTTTTTTGCGGGATTTTATGGTAGGCCAAGCTGAGGATTCCCCATATTAATACGGGTCAAGGCGAGTTCTGATGTTCATAAGTCTGTAAGTCTGTAAATGATCATAAGCCCTGCTTTGATCATTTTCGGGCCGATTAAAACCAAAAGCTTCTGGTTCAAACTTACGCCCTCTTTTTCCTAGCGTGAACTGCCAATTGCACGATTGGAGCCCCTTGACGAGTTCTGTGAAGAGTACAAGCATCTGCAGCAGTGGGGGCTGTTAACCATGTACCTTTCAGAGCTTAGGCATAATCATGGTCACCTGGATATCAAGCAGATGTACGATCAGCAGTGGCTTGTTGCCACTCTGTAAACCCTATTTATATTTTCCTTTTTTCCAGCAACCACATGATGGCCCACTCTCCATATGTCCAATGTGTCGTAGGACCGGAGCTTCATTTTTTCAGCGTTTTGGCTGGATTCCCAGGCTCATCTCTTGACACATTCATCTTGCGGGGTTACAGTCTGTATACACATTTTGAGTGTGGCAAGCTGAATTTGCACTGCCTTTTGCATTCTGGCTGCGTATGCTCATTCAATATGTGTGGCTATTTTGTAGTGTTAGCCTATTTGTGTCCCTGAACTCCATCACTACTACTGTGCTTATTTCCCAATTTAAATGTCCCCTTCTCACTGTTGCTAATTCAAACCCTTGGTACCCGCATAGTGCCTTACGCTTACTTTGGTTGGCAATTTGGTTTTCTTACAATAATATAAAGTATATAGAATACCGTGCTAACAAAGGTACATAGAGCTCAACGTGCAGTCAAAAGTCCCTCCTCTTTTGTGATAGCAAGATAAAAATAAAAATAATTATTGCACAGAGCTAATTGGTAAAATGTCCACAAAGGAATGTCATCACGTGATAAATGCTCCACCACCTTGAAGATGAATCACCAATGCAAAGCTACTGCTCTTACCAGATCCCAGGAATAATGCGCCTTATAATAAACCTTAGATCTTCAATCTTTCGGTCCTCTCTGATAATAACAATGAGCCTCGCTCCAAAGATGCCGTCATAGAGAATTCATGTAATGGAAACATAAACACACTAGTGCAATACGTCCCAATATTGATAAAAAACGCTATTTAATAAATTGCACTCACAAAGGTAAACACAAACATTAAGCCTTCAATACATAGGATGGCCAGTAGTTCTCACCGCCAGGACCGCTCCACAGTTAAGACCATAATAAAAGATCCAGTTCCAAAGCGATAAATCCAAGCGATCCAACGCGTTTCGTCGTATACACGACTTCTGCCGGAATGCTTGGATAGTAACAAAAGCGGTCTTTTAAACCGGAGTATTAGTGACGCACGTGCGTCACTAATACTCCGGTTTAAAAGACCGCTTTTCTCTATGACGGCATCTTTGGAGCGAGGCTCATTGTTATTATCAGAGAGGACCGAAAGATTGAAGATCTAAGGTTTATTATAAGGCGCATTATTCCTGGGATCTGGTAAGAGCGGTAGCTTTGCATTGGTGATTCATCTTCAAGGTGGTGGAGCATTTATCACGTGATGACATTCCTTTGTGGACATTTTACCAATTAGCTCTGTGCAATAATTATTTTTATTTTTAATTTGGTTTTCTTACGTCCAAATAAATTGTGCCCTCCTTAAAACTGTGTCCCCCAAGTTACATTTATTAGTTGGTCTATGCTGTTGTTTTGGTTCCCCTTTTTGTTGCTATTGCTTTAACTAGGGATGAGCGAATCGATCCGGACGAACCCGGATTCGATCCGAATTTCAGGAAAAATTCGATTCGGATCGAATCCGAATTTCCCCGCGATTCGATCACTCGAAGTTTTCCTTTAACATCCATTCATTTACATTACAGGCATTCTAAGATGGCGGGCGGGACATGTCTGGACATGTATCCCGCGCCAGTGCAAGCTGGGGCAGTCACATGCAGCCTATCAGCAGCCAGCAAGCCCGGTGACGTCACACAGCGGTATTTAACGGCGGCCATCTTGCTTTTCCTCATTTCTCTATTGCATTCGTGACAGACAGACAGAACGCTGTGTAGCTGAGGCAGTTAGACAGGCTGGAGACAGGCTGGAGACAGGGACAGACAGGGACAGGCTGGAGACAGGCAGGAGACAGGCAGGAGACAGACAGGAGACAGACAGAAAGCCAGGGAAAGGTAGGAAAAACGGAGCTGGCTGACAGGGAGATTTTTTTTTTTTCATCCAGCCTTTGTTAGCGTTTTCAGGCTGCTTATAGTAACTAACTGTGCATATATACTGAACTGATCTTAAGTCTGCTGTGAGGCATCCCATTCTGTGACTAAAGCAGCCTCTATTTAATAGCATAATAAACATTTGCACTTATTCTCATAGAAATCAGGCCTGATAAAGACACTTTTGCTGTGCATGCTCTCTGGTTTTTGTGGCACTGGCATCCCATTCTGTGACTAAAGCAGCCTCTATTTAATAGCATAATAAACATTTGCACTTATTCTCATAGAAATCAGGCCTGATAAAGACACTTTTGCTGTGCATGCTCTCTGGTTTTTGTGGCACTGGCATCCCATTCTGTGACTAAAGCAGCCTCTATTTAATAGCATAATAAACATTTGCACTTATTCTCATAGAAATCAGGCCTGATAAAGACACTTTTGCTGTGCATGCTCTCTGGTTTTTGTGGCACTGGCATCCCATTCTGTGACTAAAGCAGCCTCTATTTAATAGCATAATAAACATTTGCACTTATTCTCATAGAAATCAGGCCTGATAAAGACACTTTTGCTGTGCATGCTCTCTGGTTTTTGTGGCACTGGCATCCCATTCTGTGACTAAAGCAGCCTCTATTTAATAGCACAATAAACATTTGCACTTATTCTCATAGAAATCAGGCCTGATAAAGACACTTTTGCTGTGCATGCTCTCTGGTTTTTGTGGCACTGGCATCCCATTCTGTGACTAAAGCAGCCTCTATTTAATAGCATAATAAACATTTGCACTTATTCTCATAGAAATCAGGCCTGATAAAGACACTTTTGCTGTGCATGCTCTCTGGTTTTTGTGGCACTGGCATCCCATTCTGTGACTAAAGCAGCCTCTATTTAATAGCACAATAAACATTTGCACTTATTCTCATAGAAATCAGGCCTGATAAAGACACTTTTGCTGTGCATGCTCTCTGGTTTTTGTGGCACTGGCATCCCATTCTGTGACTAAAGCAGCCTCTATTTAATAGCATAATAAACATTTGCACTTATTCTCATAGAAATCAGGCCTGATAAAGACACTTTTGCTGTGCATGCTCTCTGGTTTTTGTGGCACTGGCATCCCATTCTGTGACTAAAGCAGCCTCTATTTAATAGCATAATAAACATTTGCACTTATTCTCATAGAAATCAGGCCTGATAAAGACACTTTTGCTGTGCATGCTCTCTGGTTTTTGTGGCACTGGCATCCCATTCTGTGACTAAAGCAGCCTCTATTTAATAGCATAATAAACATTTGCACTTATTCTCATAGAAATCAGGCCTGATAAAGACACTTTTGCTGTGCATGCTCTCTGGTTTTTGTGGCACTGGCATCCCATTCTGTGACTAAAGCAGCCTCTATTTAATAGCATAATAAACATTTGCACTTATTCTCATAGAAATCAGGCCTGATAAAGACACTTTTGCTGTGCATGCTCTCTGGTTTTTGTGGCACTGGCATCCCATTCTGTGACTAAAGCAGCCTCTATTTAATAGCACAATAAACATTTGCACTTATTCTCATAGAAATCAGGCCTGATAAAGACACTTTTGCTGTGCATGCTCTCTGGTTTTTGTGGCACTGGCATCCCATTCTGTGACTAAAGCAGCCTCTATTTAATAGCATAATAAACATTTGCACTTATTCTCATAGAAATCAGGCCTGATAAAGACACTTTTGCTGTGCATGCTCTCTGGTTTTTGTGGCACTGGCATCCCATTCTGTGACTAAAGCAGCCTCTATTTAATAGCATAATAAACATTTGCACTTATTCTCATAGAAATCAGGCCTGATAAAGACACTTTTGCTGTGCATGCTCTCTGGTTTTTGTGGCACTGGCATCCCATTCTGTGACTAAAGCAGCCTCTATTTAATAGCATAATAAACATTTGCACTTATTCTCATAGAAATCAGGCCTGATAAAGACACTTTTGCTGTGCATGCTCTCTGGTTTTTGTGGCACTGGCATCCCATTCTGTGACTAAAGCAGCCTCTATTTAATAGCACAATAAACATTTGCACTTATTCTCATAGAAATCAGGCCTGATAAAGACACTTTTGCTGTGCATGCTCTCTGGTTTTTGTGGCACTGGCATCCCATTCTGTGACTAAAGCAGCCTCTATTTAATAGCATAATAAACATTTGCACTTATTCTCATAGAAATCAGGCCTGATAAAGACACTTTTGCTGTGCATGCTCTCTGGTTTTTGTGGCACTGGCATCCCATTCTGTGACTAAAGCAGCCTCTATTTAATAGCACAATAAACATTTGCACTTATTCTCATAGAAATCAGGCCTGATAAAGACACTTTTGCTGTGCATGCTCTCTGGTTTTTGTGGCACTGGCATCCCATTCTGTGACTAAAGCAGCCTCTATTTAATAGCATAATAAACATTTGCACTTATTCTCATAGAAATCAGGCCTGATAAAGACACTTTTGCTGTGCATGCTCTCTGGTTTTTGTGGCACTGGCATCCCATTCTGTGACTAAAGCAGCCTCTATTTAATAGCATAATAAACATTTGCACTTATTCTCATAGAAATCAGGCCTGATAAAGACACTTTTGCTGTGCATGCTCTCTGGTTTTTGTGGCACTGGCATCCCATTCTGTGACTAAAGCAGCCTCTATTTAATAGCACAATAAACATTTGCACTTATTCTCATAGAAATCAGGCCTGATAAAGACACTTTTGCTGTGCATGCTCTCTGGTTTTTGTGGCACTGGCATCCCATTCTGTGACTAAAGCAGCCTCTATTTAATAGCATAATAAACATTTGCACTTATTCTCATAGAAATCAGGCCTGATAAAGACACTTTTGCTGTGCATGCTCTCTGGTTTTTGTGGCACTGGCATCCCATTCTGTGACTAAAGCAGCCTCTATTTAATAGCACAATAAACATTTGCACTTATTCTCATAGAAATCAGGCCTGATAAAGACACTTTTGCTGTGCATGCTCTCTGGTTTTTGTGGCACTGGCATCCCATTCTGTGACTAAAGCAGCCTCTATTTAATAGCATAATAAACATTTGCACTTATTCTCATAGAAATCAGGCCTGATAAAGACACTTTTGCTGTGCATGCTCTCTGGTTTTTGTGGCACTGGCATCCCATTCTGTGACTAAAGCAGCCTCTATTTAATAGCATAATAAACATTTGCACTTATTCTCATAGAAATCAGGCCTGATAAAGACACTTTTGCTGTGCATGCTCTCTGGTTTTTGTGGCACTGGCATCCCATTCTGTGACTAAAGCAGCCTCTATTTAATAGCATAATAAACATTTGCACTTATTCTCATAGAAATCAGGCCTGATAAAGACACTTTTGCTGTGCATGCTCTCTGGTTTTTGTGGCACTGGCATCCCATTCTGTGACTAAAGCAGCCTCTATTTAATAGCATAATAAACATTTGCACTTATTCTCATAGAAATCAGGCCTGATAAAGACACTTTTGCTGTGCATGCTCTCTGGTTTTTGTGGCACTGGCATCCCATTCTGTGACTAAAGCAGCCTCTATTTAATAGCATAATAAACATTTGCACTTATTCTCATAGAAATCAGGCCTGATAAAGACACTTTTGCTGTGCATGCTCTCTGGTTTTTGTGGCACTGGCATCCCATTCTGTGACTAAAGTAGCCTCTATTTAATAGCACAATAAACATTTGCACTTATTCTCATAGAAATCAGGCCTGATAAAGACACTTTTGCTGTGCATGCTCTCTGGTTTTTGTGGCAATGGCATCCCATTCTGTGACTAAAGCAGCCTCTATTTAATAGCATAATAAACATTTGCACTTATTCTCATAGAAATCAGGCCTGATAAAGACACTTTTGCTGTGCATGCTCTCTGGTTTTTGTGGCACTGGCATCCCATTCTGTGACTAAAGCAGCCTCTATTTAATAGCATAATAAACATTTGCACTTATTCTCATAGAAATCAGGCCTGATAAAGACACTTTTGCTGTGCATGCTCTCTGGTTTTTGTGGCACTGGCATCCCATTCTGTGACTAAAGCAGCCTCTATTTAATAGCATAATAAACATTTGCACTTATTCTCATAGAAATCAGGCCTGATAAAGACACTTTTGCTGTGCATGCTCTCTGGTTTTTGTGGCACTGGCATCCCATTCTGTGACTAAAGCAGCCTCTATTTAATAGCATAATAAACATTTGCACTTATTCTCATAGAAATCAGGCCTGATAAAGACACTTTTGCTGTGCATGCTCTCTGGTTTTTGTGGCACTGGCATCCCATTCTGTGACTAAAGCAGCCTCTATTTAATAGCATAATAAACATTTGCACTTATTCTCATAGAAATCAGGCCTGATAAAGACACTTTTGCTGTGCATGCTCTCTGGTTTTTGTGGCACTGGCATCCCATTCTGTGACTAAAGCAGCCTCTATTTAATAGCATAATAAACATTTGCACTTATTCTCATAGAAATCAGGCCTGATAAAGACACTTTTGCTGTGCATGCTCTCTGGTTTTTGTGGCACTGGCATCCCATTCTGTGACTAAAGCAGCCTCTATTTAATAGCATAATAAACATTTGCACTTATTCTCATAGAAATCAGGCCTGATAAAGACACTTTTGCTGTGCATGCTCTCTGGTTTTTGTGGCACTGGCATCCCATTCTGTGACTAAAGCAGCCTCTATTTAATAGCATAATAAACATTTGCACTTATTCTCATAGAAATCAGGCCTGATAAAGACACTTTTGCTGTGCATGCTCTCTGGTTTTTGTGGCACTGGCATCCCATTCTGTGACTAAAGCAGCCTCTATTTAATAGCATAATAAACATTTGCACTTATTCTCATAGAAATCAGGCCTGATAAAGACACTTTTGCTGGCCAAAGCCCTACTGGACCCTGCCAGGTCGATTCCTGCCCGGGGCATCCCATTCTGTGACTACAGCAGCCTCTGTTTAAGACCATATAAGCATTTGCTCTTATCATATTTGAAATTAGCCTGATAAAGACACTTTTGCTGGCCAAAGCCCTACTGGACCCTGCCAGGTCCATTCCTGCCCAGGGCATCCCATTCTGTGACTAAAGCAGCCTCTGTTTAAGACCATATAAGCATTTGCTCTTATTATATTTATATTATAAGACACTTTTGCTGGGCATAGGCTTACTGCTGCCTGCCAGGTGCACTTCTGTTGAGGCATCCCATTCTGTAACATAGCATACCCCTCTTTATTTACACTAAGCAGCTCTCTTATTTACACTAAGCAGGCCTGTTGGAGGCTGAGTGTTACTGCTCACTTTTGGTGTGCATTATATTCTGTTTTATATAGACCCACTGCTGCCTGGGGGTTCTTAAAATATCACCTACTACCACGCCAGTTAGACTATGTCGGGCAGACAAGTGCCTGGAAGTGAAAAGAGGAGTGGCAGAGGCCAAGATTCCGCAGGCAGAGCTCGCATCAGACTGGGGGCCAGTAGCAGCAGGAGTCACGCTGAGAGACCTAATCTGCCAGTATCTGCTAGCGGTCGGGTCTCCACCAGTAACGCATCTGCCGTGGTAGATTGGCTGACGCGCTCATCAACAACATCATCACAACTTACATCTGAGACCCCCAGTCTAGGGTCGGTAGGTTCCTCTGACACAACCCTGAGTTGGCATGCCCCGAGAGCAGTCCCTGTCCTCCCATTGCCTCTGTCCTACGCCGTTCCCTCCCCCAGCGACGTATCCTATGCTTTGGGTTCAGCTCCACTCTTTAGTGAGGAGGACGATCAGATACAGGAGGACAGTCAGCAGCTACTGCCCAGCCAAGAAATGGAGGTGGCTTCTTTAGCTAGGCAGACAAATAGTGATGTGGACAGTGTCGTGGGTGCTGCGAGCGTTCCAGCTCCTGCGCCAGACACTGTTGACGAATCCACGAACATCAGTGACGTACAGCCACAACCCGGTGATGATGATGATGATGACGATGAAGCCGATCGCACTTGGGAGCCGGGTGATGAAGGGGCTTCATCGTCATCATCAGGAGAAGAGGGGCGCAGGTTGCCCCGGAGTCAGCAGCTGAGGCAGCAAGGTGGTAGCAGTCAGCATGGGGGCACAATTCCAAAGGCTGGAGCCGGCCGGGGCCGGGGTAGAGCACCTGCTGTGCGGCAGTCTACCTTATCGGGAGGTAGTGGAGCAGGGGTTCCTGGAGTTGGCAACAGCAGCAGTGAATCAGTGAGGCCAGGGGGTGGGAAAAGTAGCTACTCGGCAGTGTGGCAGTTTTTCCTGAGGCATCCGCAGGAGGGTAACATGGCCACATGCAAGATATGTAGGCAAAAGGTGAAGCGTGGCCAGGGTCCAAATGTTGGCACCACGGCCCTGCGTCAACATATGATGCGTCACCATAAAACGACCTGGGAGAACCGAGGCTCCCAAGGGGTGGTCCAGTCTGCTTCCTCACCAAGTGAGCTCCCAATTTCTGCCAGCCAAGGCTCCAGCACCTCAGCCGAAGGCAGCTGTGCGTCACACCCATCCTCTGTCGCTCCTGCTCCTCCTCCTCCTCCTCCAAGTCATGCATCCCGCCAGCAATCCATCAGCGAAGCCATGTCCAAGAGACAGCAGTATGCGCCCACTCATCCTACGGCGCAGAAGCTGAATGTGCTCCTGTCCAAGTTGCTGGTGCTGCAGTCGCTCCCTTTTCAGGTGGTGGAATCTGCACCTTTCAGAGAACTGATGGCTTGTGCCGAGCCGAGGTGGAGAGTCCCAAGCCGTCATTTCTTTGCCAAGAAGGCAGTACCAGCGCTGCACACTTTTGTTGAACAGAAGGTGGGCCAGTCCTTGAGCCTGTCGGTGTGTAGCAAAATACATGGCAGCGCCGACATCTGGAGCTGTAACTACGGTCAGGGGCAGTACATGTCGTTTACGGCCCACTGGGTGAATGTGGTCCCTTTGCAGCAGCAACTTGGACAGGTCACGCCGCTTCGGCCTCCGCGCTCTCTGCCCATTGGGCCTGTGACACCGTGCGACTCGGCCTCCTCATCCTCCGCCATCTCCTCACCCTCCACTGTAGGCTCAAGTCTCAGTGCCCCTCCAGTCTACCATGTGTGCAGGGCACGGAGGTGTCACGCAGTGCTTCACATGGTTTGTCTTGGCGAACGGAGTCACACAGGGGAGGAACTGCTTAAATGTATTCATCAGGAAATCCAAACATGGCTTACTCCGAGAAAACTTAAAATGGGAATCATGGTTACCGACAATGGGAAGAACATTTTGTCTGCGCTGCGCCAAGGAAGCCTGACCCATGCCCCCTGCATGGCTCACGTCTTCAATCTGGTTGTCAAGCGGTTTCTGAAGTGTTCCCCCCATCTGCAGGACATCCTAACAACTTCACGGAAACTTTGCATGCACTTCAGCCACTCCTACACCGCCAAACACACCCTTCTTGAGCTACAGCGTCAGAATGGTATCCCCCAACATAGTCTGATTTGCGATGTTTCCACCCGTTGGAATTCCACCCTTCACATGTTGGACCGATTATATGAACAGAGAAAAGCCATCACGGATTTCCTGATGATCCAAGCAGATAGGGGGACTCCCCTGTGTAACTTCAATGTCAACCAGTGGCAGCTCATACGTGACACCTGCCGTTTGCTCAGGCCCTTTGAGGAAGCCACTTTATTTGTCAGTCGGCAGGATTACGGGATGAACGACGTGATTCCACTGCTTCATGTACTACAGCACATGTTGGAAACCATGGCTGGTCAGGGCACTGGAGACATGGCGTTTACATCTTACGGCCACATGAACCCCGTTGGAGCTGAACTGGAGGAGGAGGAGGAGGAAGAGGAGGAGGAGGAGTTGCCCAGCGAAACACAGTTTAGGCTTGGCGAAATGGCTGGTTTATCTAGTCAGCGGACAGGAGAGGAGGAGCAGGAGCAGCCAGAGGAGCTAGAGGTTTTTGAGGAAGGAGAGACAGAGGACCCGGGCACACCGTGGCAGTATGCAGTGGAGATGGAGACAGGTAGTCCATCCGAGTCACTTGCGCAAATGGCACGAAGCATGCTCACATGCTTGCGTAGTGACCCCAGAATTGTTTCCATCTGTCGGCGGGATGACTTCTGGCTGTCCACCTTATTGGACCCTCGCTTCCGGCACAAAATGGGGGCATTTTTTAAACCCACCGAGAGGGAGGACAAACTCAACTACTACAAAGACATTCTACGTAGGCAGTTGGCCGATGCCTATCTGCGCCATGGTCCATACTCTCGCAGGTCTGACTCGAGGGGACCTCTGCGCTCACCTTCCACTGCCATGGCCGCTGGGGGGGTTGGCAGCAGCAGCAGCAGAAGCTCCATCAGCAGCAGCAGCCTCAGTCTTCAGTCGCTAATGAGTAGCTTTCTACACCCGCATAGTGAGGCTACTCATGAGCAGCAGGAAGACCTGGAGCAGGACCTGAACCAGCAGGTCATGTCATACTTTGACATGACCATGCCAACACACCTTGAGGATCCGCTGGACTTCTGGGCAGCCAAACTTGATTTGTGGCCGCAACTAGCAGAGTTTGCCCTGGAAAAGCTGTCCTGCCCGGCAAGTAGCGTGCCATCTGAGCGGGTGTTTAGTGCGGCGGGGGCCATAGTTACGGCGAGGAGAACTCGTCTGTCAACTAAAAATGTGGAGAGACTCACCTTTGTCAAAATGAATTAGGGATGGATCAGCCAGGATTTCCACCCACCAATGCCTGATGCATGCGACTAGATTCAGCATGGTGCCACGTTTTACACTTTACAAATGGTGCAAAACATATTTATGTCTTTAGGCCATTTTTTGGGCTCCTGCTGCTGCTACTGCCAACTTCTGCCAACTCCAGGGTGTGATTCATCCAATTTTTGGGCTCCTGAAGCCAACTCCAGTGTATATTTGGGCTCCTGCTGCTGCTACTGCCAACTTCTGCCAACTCCAGGGTGTGATTCATCCAATTTTTGGGCTCCTGAAGCCAACTCCAGTGTATATTTGGGCTCCTGCTGCTACTACTGTCAACTCCTGCCAACTCCAGGGTGTGATTCATCCAATTTTTGGGCTCCTGAGGCCAACTCCAGTGTATATTTGGGCTCCTGCTGCTGCTACTGTCAACTCCTGCCAACTCCAGGGTGTGATTCATCCAATTTTTGGGCTCCTGAAGCCAACTCCAGTGTATATTTGGGCTCCTGCTGCTACTACTGCCAACTTCTGCCAACTCCAGGGTGTGATTCATCCAATTTTTGGGCTCCTGAAGCCAACTCCAGTGTATATTTGGGCTCCTGCTGCTGCTACTGTCAACTCCTGCCAACTCCAGGGTGTGATTCATCCAATTTTTGGGCTCCTGAAGCCAACTCCAGTGTATATTTGGGCTCCTGCTGCTGCTACTGCCAACTTCTGCCAACTCCAGGGTGTGATTCATCCAATTTTTGGGCTCCTGAAGCCAACTCCAGTGTATATTTGGGCTCCTGCTGCTACTACTGCCAACTTCTGCCAACTCCAGGGTGTGATTCATCCAATTTTTGGGCTCCTGAAGCCAACTCCAGTGTATATTTGGGCTCCTGCTGCTGCTACTGTCAACTCCTGCCAACTCCAGGGTGTGATTCATCCAATTTTTGGGCTCCTGAAGCCAACTCCAGTGTATATTTGGGCTCCTGCTGCTGCTACTGCCAACTTCTGCCAACTCCAGGGTGTGATTCATCCAATTTTTGGGCTCCTGAAGCCAACTCCAGTGTATATTTGGGCTCCTGCTGCTGCTGCTGCTGCCAACTTCTGCCAACTCCAGGGTGTGATTCATCCAATTTTTGGGCTCCTGAAGCCAACTCCAGTGTATATTTGGGCTCCTGCTGCTGCTGCTGCTGCCAACTTCTGCCAACTCCAGGGTGTGATTCATCCAATTTTTGGGCTCCTGAAGCCAACTCCAGTGTATATTTGGGCTCCTGCTGCTGCTACTGTCAACTCCTGCCAACTCCAGGGTGTGATTCATCCAATTTTTGGGCTCCTGAGGCCAACTCCAGTGTATATTTGGGCTCCTGCTGCTGCTACTGTCAACTCCTGCCAACTCCAGGGTGTGATTCATCCAATTTTTGGGCTCCTGAAGCCAACTCCAGTGTATATTTGGGCTCCTGCTGCTGCTGCTGCTGCCAACTTCTGCCAACTCCAGGGTGTGATTCATCCAATTTTTGGGCTCCTGAAGCCAACTCCAGTGTATATTTGGGCTCCTGCTGCTGCTACTGTCAACTCCTGCCAACTCCAGGGTGTGATTCATCCAATTTTTGGGCTCCTGAAGCCAACTCCAGTGTATATTTGGGCTCCTGCTGCTGCTACTGCCAACTTCTGCCAACTCCAGGGTGTGATTCATCCAATTTTTGGGCTCCTGAAGCCAACTCCAGTGTATATTTGGGCTCCTGCTGCTACTACTGCCAACTTCTGCCAACTCCAGGGTGTGATTCATCCAATTTTTGGGCTCCTGAGGCCAACTCCAGTGTATATTTGGGCTCCTGCTGCTGCTACTGCCAACTTCTGCCAACTCCAGGGTGTGATTCATCCAATTTTTGGGCTCCTGAAGCCAACTCCAGTGTATATTTGGGCTCCTGCTGCTACTACTGCCAACTTCTGCCAACTCCAGGGTGTGATTCATCCAATTTTTGGGCTCCTGAGGCCAACTCCAGTGTATATTTGGGCTCCTGCTGCTGCTGCTGCCAACTTCTGCCAACTCCAGGGTGTGATTCATCCAATTTTTGGGCTCCTGAAGCCAACTCCAGTGTATATTTGGGCTCCTGCTGCTACTACTGTCAACTCCTGCCAACTCCAGGGTGTGATTCATCCAATTTTTGGGCTCCTGAGGCCAACTCCAGTGTATATTTGGGCTCCTGCTGCTGCTGCTGCCAACTTCTGCCAACTCCAGGGTGTGATTCATCCAATTTTTGGGCTCCTGAGGCCAACTCCAGTGTATATTTGGGCTCCTGCTCCTGCTGCTGCCAACTTCTGCCAACTCCAGGGTGTGATTCATCCAATTTTTGGGCTCCTGAAGCCAACTCCAGTGTATATTTGGGCTCCTGCTGCTGCTGCTGCTGCCAACTTCTGCCAACTCCAGGGTGTGATTCATCCAATTTTTGGGCTCCTGAAGCCAACTCCAGTGTATATTTGGGCTCCTGCTGCTACTACTGCCAACTTCTGCCAACTCCAGGGTGTGATTCATCCAATTTTTGGGCTCCTGAGGCCAACTCCAGTGTATATTTGGGCTCCTGCTGCTGCTGCTGCCAACTTCTGCCAACTCCAGGGTGTGATTCATCCAATTTTTGGGCTCCTGAAGCCAACTCCAGTGTATATTTGGGCTCCTGCTGCTACTACTGTCAACTCCTGCCAACTCCAGGGTGTGATTCATCCAATTTTTGGGCTCCTGAGGCCAACTCCAGTGTATATTTGGGCTCCTGCTGCTGCTGCTGCCAACTTCTGCCAACTCCAGGGTGTGATTCATCCAATTTTTGGGCTCCTGAGGCCAACTCCAGTGTATATTTGGGCTCCTGCTGCTGCTGCTGCCAACTTCTGCCAACTCCAGGGTGTGATTCATCCAATTTTTGGGCTCCTGAGGCCAACTCCAGTGTATATTTGGGCTCCTGCTCCTGCTGCTGCCAACTTCTGCCAACTCCAGGGTGTGATTCATCCAATTTTTGGGCTCCTGAAGCCAACTCCAGTGTATATTTGGGCTCCTGCTGCTGCTGCCAACTTCTGCCAACTCCAGGGTGTGATTCATCCAATTTTTGGGCTCCTGAGGCCAACTCCAGTGTATATTTGGGCTCCTTCTGCCCCTCATAGTGATGCCACTTCAACTCTCTGCAATTGTGCCGCTCTGCGATTCTATTAGCGATGCCTCTGATCTGCATGTGATATTTCTTCAAAGTATTATTTAACAAACCCAGCACGCATCCTGTGCGTGTTACAGCAAGGCTGAATGGTTTACAACCCTATTGAGGCTGTAGGAGGCTCAGAAATAGCCGTTTTTAATAGCGATTCGTCGCGAATTTATTCGGGTCGAAACGATTTTTGTCGGAAAATTCGGCGAATCAGTCGAATCGAATTTTTCAAAAGTTCGCTCATCTCTAGCTTTAACCATTGTCCTTTTAGATGATTCAGGTTATCCCCTGCTGCCTTGGCTCCCTTTAACATGCCCTTTCTAAGGCCCCAGACAGCTGCCCAGAAGGTCTATAATCGGGCCCACTGCCACACACAGGCAGTTGTGGAGTGCGCATTTTGGGCTGCTTAAGTCACACTTTAGATGTCTCGAACATACAGGGGGCGCACGCAAATATATGCTCAAGAAGGTTGTGAAAATTATTTTGGCATGCATCAGCCTGCACAATTTAGCCTTGATGGAGCATATGGCAGAATGTGTGGAGGAGGAAACCCCTGCTGCAGCTCCAGAGATACCTAGACACCTGTATTCTAGGACCCAAAGTCATGCTGCCCAAACAATTCACCAGCATTTGGTGAACTCATCTTTTTCTTAAGTTTGGTTTATTAGTTATTGGCTTCATTCATTTTGTCATTTAGCAACACATTTGGTGTTTTTGGTTGTGATTAAAAAATCATTAAAATAAAACTGGTTTTTGCTATTTATTGACATTACATAACTGCAAAAAATACCAATTTGTTATGCTCTTGCACAATCCAGGCCACAAATTAGAGTGCAGAAAAAAAGATGCCTGTCGGCTTTCTGTGTGGGCTGGTTTGCGAGCCTCTTGCATGGCCAGCCTTCTAGAGATTTGCTGGTTGGCATCCACCATTGCTCCAACCTTTGGTTGTGGCGCTGCTGCTCCACCACCACTGCTGCTCCACCATCACTGCAACCAGGACCACTTTAAAACAGCAACTTGAGGTTTGCCCTGGCTGGCTGCCATGAATTGGCACTGCCCTACCAAAGGCAGGTGCCGCCTGGCTGCAGGGCGGGGCTGTCTTCCTCCTGGGTGCTTGCTGGAGATGGTGGGGCTGCTGCTGGCAGACTGCAGTTGTTGTTGCTGGAAGGAGTGGTGTGGCCCAGTGGCAGGTGTGCCAGCATTTGCAAATTAAGGACTCACATTCACCTCATCTGTGTCTGGACTCCCCTCACTGGATGGGTGGCTGATGGATGGGCCAGACCTTGATGATGGCTTTGTGGTAGGTGTGCCAGATGGGCCAGGTGTGGCCACAGGTGTTGGCTCTTGAGGCCAAGGTGCTGCTGGCTAGGGGGTAAATTCACTGCTATTTGCCTATTTACAGTATATGGCCTTCTTTAAATTCTCAACAAAGGTTACACACTGGGCCCCACGTGGATCTACGTGTGGACCCAAAAACTTGGCTACTACCACAAGGTTCAGGATTACCACTGGTGGGCACATGTTGCCTATTGGTGTCCAAAGTGCCAGACACACCATGATATGTGTTGGGGTGCAGCATCCCTGCCACCCGCTCCTCGGCAAGTGTAAATTATAGTATTCATTTTTTATATTAGTATTATTAATTATATTATTAGTCTTTGGTAGAATCTCACCAGTTTGCAACCTAAAACAGATAAACAAAAAATTTGAGAGTGGTCCAATGTGTGAGGCACAAACATCCCCTGTGTCCCCGCCAGACCACCACCCTAAGGTTGTCCCACTTTTTCTTGGTCTGACTGAGATATTCTTGCTGTGACTAATAAAATTTCGGTTTCCAAGTTCATTCCCAGAAAAAAATGAGAATTCTCGGTGAGGCTCTGAATCAAGCTTATTTAATTTTGCCCCAGTTCTCTGCTACACTAGATACAGTTGAGACATCACATTAGGGGATTATACAATAAATGAAATATATGAAACTTACCAGGGATTTTAGTGTGAATTGATTTGAATTCCACTTGCATTTTTGCATATTAACCTTAAAAATGGCAACCATATTCACTATAAGCCAAACAGGGGTTTTCTCCAGCTTGGTAGTTGTAAGCTGAAGGTGTAAAATCACACCTGAAGTTGTACACCATAAAATGATTTGGAAGAAAAGTCAGCTGATTGTTTACGCTTTATTTTATTTTTTTTACAAAAGAAGAGGAAGGTTTCCCTCCTTCTGTGGCCACTAATCCAATGATCCAGGCATATGGCCTGATGCAGAGCCTCCCCCGGTCTGACCTTAAAACCTTCCGATTGTCCGGGGCTCCCGTTTGAATCGTGGCTCAAATGTGATGCAGAGCCTCTGTCGGAATGGCTCCCTAACTGATCCGTCAATTTGACTTCACTCGGGAAGTATTTTTGGCTCTCTCGGGTGCCTTCAATTTGATCGGGGCTTCCGTTCCCGTTCACACGGGCGGCCCGTTTTTCCCTGCTTTTACCTGCTTGGTTTCCATCGTATTTGACCTTCAATTTTGTTGTTTTTTCAAGTATACTTACATCTCCATGGCTCTTCAGTTGCCAATCTGGCTATACGCAAGCGCACATCCCTCAAACTCCATAGGAATATGCATATGGCAACAACTGCCAATTAGACACATATATATATATTGGCCTTTTTTTTTTTTGGGTCTTCCTTGTCCTTAATGCATACCTTAATCATCTTGTAGTTCCTTCTTCCTTGGCTTTAATGCATACCTTAATTGTTTGGGTTTTTTTCTGTTTTATTGTCCCATATCTAAACCTTTTGTGTGTCATGTAAATGTGTGCTGATGTTGTGTGATGGTACTTTTGCAGGAAAGACAACTCTCGAAATATTAATAATTATTTATTCTTAAATTTTTTGTTTTTCCTTTAGTTTGGTATTTGTTTTAAAATCTTTGTAAAAACATAAAAATAACTCTATTTACATTTTTAAACGAAAAAACAAAAATTAGGCCTCGGGGTCTGTAGCCTGTTGTTTTCTTTGATCTGTGAATGAAATACAACATTACTTTAGCATTGTTTTTTTTTTTTTTTTTGGTGCACTTTTTAAACCGGACCTTCTGCATGATTTAATGAAAAGCCCAAACTCTTAAAATAAATGTCCACAGCATCTTAAACTAATATATATTAATTTTTTAGTCAATCAATTATTATTCTTTCACCCACTGGGCTGCAACTCAGTTCAGGAATTTAGGATACGTGCAACGCCATGTTGACTCTGAAGCATCACACTCACTGAGGAGAGGAGAGTGGGATAAGGTACAGGGGGTGGGTTATAGCTGTGCTTTGCTCACACAGAGCAGAGCTGTGCTCTGGCAAAAGGGCTTTAAGGGCTTTTTTTATATATTTTTATGGAAATGTTAAAGATTTTTAGTTTTCTAATGGTATTGTTTGCTCATTTTCTTAAGTTTAAATAAACACCACTTACAAGGTTTAGGACGCACATTGCGTCGGGGGGAATCTGTATGAACACACTGATATTAGAGACTGTTGTTCTTTCATGAATATAATATTAAGTTAGGCTTCTAGGTATCAATCTACTCACCTTCCCCAGCAACCTCTTCCTCCTCGCCCCCTTCCTCACTCATCCCTTGGGATGTTCCAGCGACGTCTGAATCTACAACAATAGTGCACATGAGTATCTGTATTTAATGCATGTATTTCCACATATCTAACTACATTTCCCTTACCGGAGTCAGGTTGAGGCTCTGTTCTGCTTGACTCCCTGCCATCAGATCCCCCCCTCCCCTGCATGCTTAGGTCCAGCGGCTCCTCCGAGTCACTTACAGAGGAGGGGGTGGCCGTTGACCCTGGCGGTGGGCCACCTACACCTTCACCTGTTTCGCCCAACACTGGGCTGCGTGTCCTGGTCCGGGTGGGGCGAAACCGTATATTCCATTCATGGGCTGAAATACAAACACAATGATTAAACCACGCCCAGGCGATGCCAGGGTTATAGGTGCATTTACATTTTCAACACTTACATGGGAAATGTTTGTCGAAGTACCACCTCACCCGGGGCTTATGCCTTCTTTTTAAATCAGACCAGTGTTGGGCGACCTGGGTGAAGGTATAGGTGGTTTGGGATCGGCGTTCTATCGCCTCCACCACCTCCAGGGCCAACGTCCGTTTGGCATAATCTGACGGCAGGAAGTCGTAGCGATTCCTCAGCATCATCTGTTATTAAAAAATACAAGGACACACCATTAATCCACCAAATACATTAACAAGTTTCCTGGCCTAACTCAAGTCACTTTATTAACCTCTTGCTGCCTCACATTGCCCTAGTTCTGCTATCTGCATGTAGGCTAGTTTGTTGCTGCGTACATGTGTTAAACTAAGGTGGGCTGGTATGTAACGTGACAAACTAAGTTGTTTCAGACTATTCTTGGTTTTTTTTTTTTTTAATTACAAGGAATGTGTGCGCGCACATAAACGCACGCTCACATACTCACATCCATGATGATGTCTTCCTGCTCCGGGGTAAAGATGGCGGGCGACATCTTGTCTTCTTTACCAAGCTATAGCTCTGACGTTCCCCCGCGATGACGTGCGTGTGTGCGCACAGGCGCGCACTGGCTGTTGTGCACGCCCACACGGGAAACATATTTAAAGAACAAGCCACTCCGCTCGGTGTAGGATACCATATCAATATGGGCAGACCCAAAGTGATAGACAAGCAAGGCCAAAGGCACATAGCAGCCGCACACATGCCTCATTCTAAATAAAACAGAAGAGCAGGCACAACACACATGCAGAACATGCACCAACTAAAACGGTGGGTACTCCACAGACACAGGCACATTCCCCAAAACGCAGGAGCAAGGAGACATTAACCCATTCACCCCCGCCAGAAAAAAACAAACAAACACACCAGTCTAGTAAATCTAGTAAGACCCTGCAGCATACTCAACCTCAACACACCAAGCATACCCACAAAACCTAAGCACAAAGCATGGCTGTTGCCAATGCTGTTTGGGTACATTATGGGGTTCTGTCCGTCGAGATACTAAACAAATCAAGCGGACAGTTGTGGACCTGAAATCATATAGTTGTCCAAAAATGAACATGTGCCGGCAGCAGAGGTAAAGCCCAAATGCATTTAGAGTCGCTTTTGGATCAGCATGTAACACTTCTTAGGTGTGATTTAATCTTCCCCAGCCTGCAGACAGGGGGTGGTTTCAAGAAAATACATTGGCCACAAGGTCGGCACAGATTGTGTGTGCTGGCCCACTTTGTGTACCAGTGTAAGGAGGGGTCTGCTCGTCAGAAATAGGTAAAGGTTCTGCACCCAGGTCAGTATATCGAGCAATCCTGCTTCTAATGGCAAGGTTGTGCAGGACCCCACAAGTAATAATTATTTTGATAACCTTGTCAGGCTGATACTGAAGAGAACCCCCACTCTGATCCAGACATCGGAAACGCATCTTCCACAACCCAAAGGCACGTTCCACCACAGAGCGAGATCTCCTATGGGCTGTGTTGTAGCGCTCCTGTGCCTGGGAAGATGGGTGCAGGATGGGTGTGAGCAGCCATGGTAACAAGGGATAGCCTGAGTCACCTGCAAAAATCCAAAAGACAAACATAAGGTGGATGGCTAAAAAAAGGTTTAGGTGTGCATAGAAACATTAGTACACAGGGACAAATCGGTGAGCTAGGTATGGTGGGAGTAATTGACATTTTTAATGAGCCTACAAACATATGCAACCTGTACACTGTGTAATGCTGCTTAGATAAGAGTGCCAAAACATAAACCAATAGTGGTGAATACTTTCACCCATTAATTTGTAAACAAACTAAATAAAAAACATTTTCAAGTTTCAAGGAAAGGTCTCACAGATTAGTGGGGTAGTGGCAAATCCACATTCAAACCTGGGGGCCAACAAATACAACTTTAATACACATACCCAGTAACCATCCTCCAGAAATATCTCCAGATTGAAACCGTTGATAGAGGCTGGAGTTCCTCAAAATGTGCGCATCATGCGTGGACCCAGGAAAGCCAGCAAACAGACTGAAAAATTGAAGATCAGGGCCCGCCACTGCCTGAACATTGATGGAATGGCCCATCTTCCTGTTCCTGCACCAAGCAAAACAACAGTGGAATTAGTGTGAGCCTTAAAAAATGTTTGTTAACCAAAAAAAAAGCAGAATCAAACCACATACCTGAACAGATATTCCTGGTCCGCAGGGGGGATGAGCGAGACATGTGTGCAATCGATTGCACCAAGGACGTTGGGCATGTCGGCTATGTTATAAAAGCCCAACTTAACTGCATTCCAGGCTTCCCCTGTTTGAGGGAAAAAAATGTAATTCTGTGCCAGGGTAGCCATGCCATCCAAAAACTTGGTTAGGCTGCGGCTCACTGTAGACTGGGACATCCCCAGGGAGAAGGCACCCAGTCTCTGGAACGAGCCGTTCGCCAAAAATTGCAGGCAGCCAACCAATTTGGTCATACCTGCAATTGCATGCCCCTTTATTGTGGTGGGGGCTAACCATGGCCGCAGGTCGCTATACAAGGCATGGAGAGAAACACGGTTAAGGCGGGTGAGCTCGAATAGGTCAACGTCACTCATGCCATCGATGTCCAAAGGCGTGCGCTGCAGCCTGGTTTCTGCCATACTCAGAACTATCAGACGGCGTAGCTGGCGCCTTTGATGTTGGCCCACAGAGGAATGCATTCCCAAAAAGCACGGAGCTCCAATACGGCTGGTCAGACTGGCCGTAAGTGAAGGCTCGGCTGCCCCGTTTTATTAGGCTGATTTCAATCGGAAATCAAGGCTCTGCATCACTGGAAAAAACGGGCCAATGAACGAGGCGTCCGTTTTCACGGGAAACAGCCTCGTGCGAGCCGACAATCGGAAAGGCGGCTGAGCGCACACCTGAGCGCATAAGCGCACACTAAAATCAACGTAGCACCCTTTCCTGACCCGATCAAAGCCCAAAACCAACGGGAAAACGCACGGGAGAGCTGAACGGGGAGGCTCTGCATCAAGCCAATAGTGTCTAACCAACGGCGTGTAGGCCAAGCATCTGTCCTCCAACCCTGAAGATGTACCAGCATCTTTACCCTTTGGCACAGGTCTAGTGTTCCTTCGCTTGTGCTCTAAGCTTCAAAAACATTTCAGTTGCGACTTTTGACATTATAATTGCAAAAGTCTTATATATAAGAAATTAGCTACTTTCATCTAATAAACATTCACTTTAAGAAAGTGGTACTTTCTTTCAGGAGGCTGAGGGGTAATAATGCACTTACATCACAACAGAGCCAGCCAATGAAAAATATATCAGTTGTATGTACTCAGTTAGATGGACCCCCCCCCCCCCCCCTCGCAGGGAATCTTCGAGGATGAAGGTTCACTTTAATACTAATAAAAAATCAGAATAACACCGCTTTTTCAGTCATATCACCTAATAGCCACAACCGACAGTAAACTAGAGAAATCAAAGGAAAACCATTGCAGTTTAAATAGGAAATCACTGCATGTATTTTAGTCAAGGGTCAAGCTTTCAGGAGAGCAATACCCCATTGTCAATGAATTGTTGCTGTCCTAGATTGAAAACAATAATATATTTCCTTGGTGGTTAAAGGTTAGGTCAAATCTGCTCCTATCTTGCACTTTAGTAAAAAGATGGCTAGGATGTAATATTTACGTTTTGCTTTGAAACTGTAGAAGGTTATGGATTTGCTTTCTTGTGCACAAAATGTTTTTTTTTTATATTATCCTCTAAAACTGTTCATATATTTTTTTAATAAAGACAACAAGATATAAATAATGAAAGATATAAAAGTATGTCATATATATCCATATAATAATGTAAAACATGATATGCACTCATTTACTTTAACTAAATATATGTGTATATAAATAAAGAACAAACTTATATAAATCCATCTGTTTTGCTAGTTAGGACATATCTTGACTGCTTGTTGCCTGTAATGTAGTGTGTAAGTAGAAATCAATGAAATCCTGTGTGGTTTTGTGCAAATTTTCAATCAATGTAAACTGATTTGTCTTTTCAGAAGGTTAAGGTAGTTTAATGGTTGAAAGCACAGTGCTGTTCAGCAAGATAAAAAGTCAAAGGGTTAGAGGATTAGGCATTTATATTCTTTCAGGTTTACTGTGCCATTTTTAGCCAGACATTTTTAATCACATTGGAACACAGTGTAAAGTTCTGTTAACTATCATAAAAGGGTATAAAAACACATTTGATTGTTCTGATCATTTGTAAACTCTCAATTCAATGTAAAATTGTTTCTGGTATTTACACGTAGGAAATTGTATATCTCCTTGACAACTGTATTTGACTAGCTGCTATACTTCCACTGTGTGTTAATCTTTTTCCCTGTATGTTGGAATCATTATATTCAAACACGACACAGCTATCCCCCTTAAAAACATTAAAATCATTCAACAATATACTTAGCTTACTTTTCTAAAAGTTCCTCACATCCTCTGCAACAATTTTTGTCTTGTAGAGCGCCTCCATGTTGGCACACCCAGGAAGATTTTCCATGGTTTTCCCAGGTGCTTGATTCTAACAGGCTGATTCATTACTATCGCCAGGTATCGGCAGATGAGCGTCTGTATAGAGGAGCTTAGAACGACCGCTAGTATACACTTTGATCTGCTATCAGGCGCTGTAACAGAGCGCCTCAGTTGCTGTAGTAACCTGGCCGACATTGATGAATGAGATGTATGTTGGGAGTTCTGACACCAGTACAGCGCTTCAGGGAGCGAAAGGTAGCGCCAGTGCATTGCGACCGACTCTCAGCGACTCATACCATATTCAACAAAAAACAGACACACACAGTGTAGGCGCTCTGGATCCGGTCGCTATAGCATAGAGCGCCAGACGCTGTGTGATTTAAGTCCGTTTTTGAACACATATCCACCAGTAACAAAGCGAAAACACATGGAATTACATTGTTGAAACATTGTGACATTAATACTTTAATGTCAGACCTGTATTGACAATTCTGCCTAAAAATATAAAATAAAATAAAAAGTTTTCAAAAATGACCCTTTCTAGGCCAGGATAGGCGACACAATTATTTGAGAGAAAAAAAAATTAAAAACAAAAAACCCTGTTTAAACAGAAGAAAAGGAACGTCCATTGAAATGTATGGGAGAGCGGCAGGTAACGACAGGTAATACCTGGCGCTCTGGAAGCTAGAGCTCCAACGTTATACACTGAGCCACCTGTAATGATGAATCATACGCTACATGGCGCTGTTAGAGTCGCTCACCAGAATCGCCTTCATAAATGTGGTATTGAGTACAGTGCCCAGCGTTCACCAGACGCTGCCTGCCGCTACGAGGCTCTACCTGCAGCTAGACCTTCATGAATAAACCCCTAAATCTCGTGCCTGCGCAGTGCTCATCAGTGTGTGTAGATATTACAGTTCCCAGCCACCTGTTGTGTTACACATGGGCCTGGTGTCTTCACTGCACAGGAGCGTGCGTCACATGACCCTGAGATGTGGGGGGTGGGCTTTGGGCTAATGCTTCTAATTCTTTGTGACTTTGTGGGTAAGTGAACATTCAAATCTCATGCTGTTGGCTGATTCCTATGCAGTTTTGAAGATCTGCAGGTCAGCAATGGGGGCTTTAGGGACAAAATTACTTTAAAGTGGACCAACTTTTAAAAACAATAAAAAGCCCAGAGGACTCACTCACCTTCCGGCGCAGGTCCCGATGTCCTTGCAGCTGCACAGATGACTGATTTTGGAATCCACCGCTTCATGAATCAACAGCTGCAGACTACTGCCGACCTTACCAGTGACTTACCTGCAGGACCCGCTCTGCTCCATCACATTGTCCGCTCCTGCACGTCCCGCTCACCGCACCGCTTTCACTGCTGCTCCCGGTGAATGAAAAGCAGGCCACTCTCTTTGAGGGATCGGCTCACTGGGAGGGTCAAAGGCTGCACTTCTGGGTGTAGCAAGATGGTGACACAAGAGCGAGATGCCCGGGAGCGTACTCCTGGGTGTAACAAGATGGCGTCACGGGGGCGAGATGTGGGAGGGGGGCGTTGGGCAGGTAAGGTGAGTAAGTCATTAATTAGCATGCAGCGGTTTGCTTCACTATTTTGTTTTTTTAAGTTTAAAAGCAAAAAAACCTTTATTGGTTCACTTTAAACCAGACCTTCACCCTGAATAAGATCTTATCTTGTATGTTTCCCCGACCCATACATACAGATTGTAGGGGTTTTCTTTTTTAGATATAAAAGAGTTTTTTACAAATTAAAATTTGAGGACCTGATTTATCAAGCACATATGCCAGAAAATGCCCTTTCAGTGAAAATTAGAGTAGCGCAAAATATGATTTATAATTTTTTCAGCATGTTGCTACACTGCTAATGTTTAAGTAAATGTGTTTCTTGCAGCGCACCAACATGTGCAAGTGTGAAAATACATTATATATTATATTTTGCACCACTCTAATTTGCACTGTCTGGCAGAAGTGCTTGATAAATCAGGACCTGAATCTTTTTTTCTCTGTCTTCCCTAGGTGATGTGGAGGCTACGAATGAAGCCCCATTGAAATGTATGGGAGAGCGCTACAAAGCCACAGGTACTACATGGTGCTCCTGAACCTAGAGCGCCAGCGCTATACACTGAGCCGCCTGTATTAATACATGTGACGCTACATGGCGCTGTTAGAGGCGCTCACCAGATTCGCTTTCTTAAATGTGGTTTTGTGCACAGACGCTGCCTGCCACTACAAGGCACCACCTGGCGCTATCCATTCTTAAATACCCCCTTAATCCATTTAATGGACATAGAATCAGTTATATAAACACAACTAGATTTTGTAATCAAGAACTTACCATCCATGTAATGTCGCCAAAGTACTATCAAAATGCATAACTGTGCTGAGTTAGCGCTTGCACGCTAACGGTTAGTGGTTCATTCAGAATGCTAGAGTACCCTCAATCATTACCCCCAGAACATCCACAATTCTTACATGTATGTTTGTGGGACCTTTCGGCAGGCAGAATTGAGGACCCCGACCCACATGATTGCTGGAGGTCTAGCTGCATTTCTGGCTGTGGATCGATGGACAGGTAAGCATTACAGGCATTCTGGGGGGGTAATGTGTGGGGGGGGGCTTCAGCATTCTGGATGCCCCCTCCCCCGACCTTAACTTATTGTGGCCAGGCACGGACCAACACCCGTTAGGGCACCAAGTGAAAGCGGGCTTTAGTAAGTGAAAAGTTCTGGAAAATCGGCTCATATTTTCCTGCTGAAAATCTCTGAAAGGAATGATGGGGCTAAAAACGTTTTACCCAAAATGATCTATTTCACACAGCTTCAGAATGAGCAGGGGACGTCCCCATAAAATGCTAGTGTTTCGTGTTTGTTCCAAACTTTGCGATTTCGAGTTCCTCAACCACAACACGGTCTTCATCCAGAATTTTATAGACTCAATTAAAATGACATCCAGTGAAGAAGTAAAGGGACACCTGGGAGATTAATAGGTTGCATTTTGAGGGGTTAGACGTCACCCTTCTTACTTATTTGAGCGGCTTGATGATGAACTGTGACTCGGTCTGTCTTCTTCCCAACCCCTATCTGGGGTTGTGTTTCTCTTCCTGACCCTTCAGCTGGACAGACTGCTTGGCTGTAAGCCTCATGCATCTTTTTTATGCCCCCCCGTGAATCAATAGGTTGCAACTCCCAGTTGACCACAGGGGGTCAGAGGGCACCACCTCTCACCATGCAAGTTTGAAGTTTACATAGATGTACACATAGAGGCTTCACATGAGTAAGGGGGGGTGATGTCTAACCCTCCCAAAATTTGCAGTTTTTACCCTGCCTCTAGGGCTGGGCCTCTTCCACTCCAGACTGAGTCAAAGTGCCTTGACAAAGCTCCTGTGGGCAGGAATAAAATGCATAAAGGGGGGTGGGAGCAGCTCAATCACTATTATTTATACAAAATTATTATTATAATTCAGGGCCTGGGAAATAATTTACCGCCCAGTTTAACCCTCTCATCAACTAAATATCAAGCAACAAACATGTCTAGCTGTGTGGAAAGACAGAGATTTGGTTGCATATATCTGCAGATACATGTGGAAGCCACACCGCTCCGTCCACATGTATCTGCAGATATATGCAACCAAATCTCTAATAATAATAATAATTAAGAATTAAGAGGCAGGTGCTGGCAAGTAAGGGCAGTATATATAGAGATAAATTACTAAGAACAAGAGCCCAAAGACTTATTAGTTGTGCTCAAGAATGAGAATTTATTAATAAATCTCCTATAAAGTGTTGGTGTAGTGGACTCGCCACTGTAAAGTGCTAAAGTGCAATAAATAAGTGAGAGAAAGTGTTAAAAAGTCTCCAAATAGCTGTGCAAAAAGCAAAGTGCAAATATAGCAGTGCAAGAACTATGAGAAAGCTGCCATCATACAGTCAGGTCCATAAGATAAAACATTTAGAAATTTACATCACCACATCATTTGGGCCCAGGATCTCCAGAACCGCAACCTGCCACCGACGCGTTGCGTGGCCCGATGCCTCTTCGCCAGGGTGTGTCACAAATGCACAGACCAAGTTATTGGTGCTCAGACAGCGCTGCTGTACCATCTATGTGGAGACCACCAAAACATGAAGAGGGGATTTTAAACTGCTAAAGCCTTTACCATAAATCTACAAAGCAGTATATTTTAAAGAAAGTACCGATTAGCAATAAAGGTAAGGGGAGGAGAGTGGAGTTTTTTTATGTCTTGGAAAAAAGGGGGGAAAAGAGAGCCACTGCTCCCTTGGCTATGGGATGCCCCTGCGGGGGATCTAGTGTACCTTATTCCACTCACTGAATTTCAAAATAGCATTTGTATAGTCTTAACCATTCATTTATTTACAGTTTACATTCATCAGTTTTTGCGAAAAGAACCAGCAAAAAATTCCTTTTGGTCCAGGGTTGTGACCAAGGTAAGTTCAATTCACAGGTTTTTCCCTTATGTGGCTGATAGATCATCTTGCGTAAACCCAGTTGTCTAGAATTCTATCTCATAGGTTTCCACAGATTGTAGCAAGTGGGTTTCCACAGTTTGTAGCGAATTGTTGACTCTGTAGCAAGTGTTTTTTTTTGGAGGTTCTGTCACAAATGCGTTTCACCTGGGTGGCTTTCTCAGTGTGTGAACATAATTATTGGTGATAAGTATTGTAATTCAATCATAATGCATTTGACATGTTATATTCAAAAGTGATTTGCTAAAGGACAGTTGTACTCACATTTTTGGGGTTTCCTGTCTATTGTTACTTGCTAGGTATCCCCCAATAATGGTTAGGATTTGTTGTAGAGCTCTGTGGATGGTGCTTGGAGCCTGTTGCCAAGGTTATGTTATTTATATTATGGGGCTCAGTTAATCCTGGTTTATTATAGATATATGGCATTGGTAAAGTTTCTCAAGGATTATTCACTTACTTGTTGTAAAAAGTGGGTGTCTACAGATGAATAACCTCAGGCATAATTGTATTGTATTCTACACTTCAAAAATGTAACTCATGTGAATATCAAAGTTTTGCTACACCCTAACCTTACTATAAGAATTCAGGTAAGCATTTAAGCATTGACTCCTATGCTGCATATGCATGCCTTCAAAAATAATAACATAGAATCCTGTGGATGTTTAATCCTTGCCATGTGTTTTGGGCATCTATGGACAGCTGGTTTACCAGCTGGCTTTAGCCTCTGTAAATATGCTTGTCTATTAACATGCTATAGCGGTTGACATCAGCTACAACTTTTTGTTGAAAGAAATCATTTTTTCACCCTTATGCTTTCCTTAAATGTACTTGCAACATAGCCACTGATGATAAAATGCGCTTTTTCAGTTGTTATTAAAGGGCTTACCCCATTGGTAAAAACGATTTGAAAGTGCAATTTATTGTTCTTTTTGGAGTGACATGGAAAGAAAAGCTCAAAGCCCTGCATGCTGTTTTTTGAGTGGGCCATTTCAAGTCCTCTGACGAATGGTATATCCCACTGGAATTCTCAATACACCGCGCTGAAAGGGAATGGATTAAGGCTTTTTTTGTAGATGTAAATGAAACAAAAAGAACTTTTATGATGTAGCAGCATAAAATAAGAGGCTTCATTGTAATACTGATTGCAAAGACCCTTTGAATGCACAGTCAAAGCTGCTGGCTGTTATTCTTCAGAGACTAGAACTCAGTGGAGTAAATGCATCTCAAGCTGAAATCCTTAATGTTGCTCTCATTTCAGGCTAGGACTAGCATATTGGTTTGTTTTAGTTCATTTTACCCACACCTACCAAAAAAGGACTACAGGGAGATTTTTACTCCTGTGAAATCAGTTTCTAATTAAAACAAGTAATTAGTGTCCTCCAGGCTTTGTGGTTTCACTCATCTTTGCCTGCCAGACCACATTAGTTTTAAAATCAAATTTCTAGCAATAACGGTTTGTAAAACAGTCATTTGAACACTACATTAACAAGAGGTTACACTTTGATCTCTGCGTTATCGGAAGCGTTTACTAGCATTACATTCTTTAGACTGTAAGCTCATAAGCGATGGGCTATCTCTCCAATTGTATCTTGTTTTCACAGAATTTACGCTGTATGTTGCAGCATCTTGCGTGCGATCTATGTATTGTATGTTTTACCCTGTCTGTACATTGCACAGTACCAAGGAGATGTCACTATGTATAAAAAAAATAATATTAATAATAACTAGCTAGATGGCATAAGGAGTGCTTATTTATGAATCCTAAATGGAATGTACCATTCTGCTTTTGCAATGGCAGTCTGTGCTGAAATGACAGCTATTTTTGCAGTTCTACTGATGTGCCTAGTAGGTTTTAAACATCACATAATTATTTGTGCATAAATTAGAGTATCCCACACACTAGCACAGGGAACAGTTCACCGACTCTCTGTAACAGCAAAATGGTATATTCCAAAACCTATATCATCCTTTTTCTAGCCAACTAGCAAGTGGATTTTTAATTATATGAGTAGTTCTGATGTATCATATTGTATTGCATGTCCCAACTTTGGGAACTCAGAAATAGGAACAGGAGCCCCACAGAGGTGCATCTTAACATGGAGTGGGGTTTACACATGCAATAGGAGGGGATTCTTCTCTGTAAGAGCAGTGAGGCTATGGAACTCACTGCCAGAGGAGGTAGTAATGAAGGACACAGTAAAAACCTTACTGCCTGGATGCCTTCCTGGTATGTAATAACATTTCCAGCTATGGTTACTAGAGCACTGGAAGGAGACAGTGCTGAGACAGGCTGAACTGGATGGACTAAAGTCTTTATCCAGCCCTACATACTATGTTACAACGTAATTGTAACTATATTTAAATGAATGCTCCTGCTTTTGTTCCATGACTGACAATCTTGTTGGCTGAATATTATCTTAGTCTTAAGATTAGAGATGAGCGAACTTCTTGAAAGTTCGAATCGGGCGATTCGCCGAAATTCCCCAAGAAATTCGGGTTCGCCCGAATCGAACTTTCACGAATCGCTCATCTGAAAAAAAAATGCCGGCATGGTGGCAGCCGGCAGGCCGGCTACGCTGCCAGCTGGCCGCCGCCTGCCCGCTGACAGCGCAGCCGGCCTGCCCGCTCCCACCATGCCGGCATTTTTTTTTTAAGCAAAAATGCCGGCATGGTGGGAGCGGGAAGGCAGCTCTCAGCTGCCATCAGAGGACGCGTCATCAGAGGACGCGTCAACCGAGGACGCTCCGACCATGCAGGTAAGTGTTTGCTTTTTAAACAAATGCTGGCATGGTGGGAGCGGGCAGGCCGGCTGCGCTGTCAGCGGGCCGGCTTCCGCCGCCCGCTGACAGCGTAGCCGGCCTGCCCGCTCCCACCATGCCGGCATTTTTTTTTTTTTATTTCAGGGAAAATTCGATCGATCTGCCCGCTCCCACCATGCCGGCATTTTTTTTTTTAAGCAAAAATGCCGGCATAGTGGGAGCGGGAAGGCAGCTCTCAGCTGCCATCAGAGGACGCGTCATCAGAGGACGCGTCAACCGAGGACGCTCCGACCATGCAGGTAAGTGTTTGCTTTTTAAACAAATGCTGGCATGGTGGGAGCGGGCAGGCCGGCTGCGCTGTCAGCGGGCCGGCTTCCGCCGCCCGCTGACAGCGTAGCCGGCCTGCCCGCTCCCACCATGCCGGCATTTTTTTTTTTTATTTCAGGGAAAATTCGATCGGCACGAACCAAAGAAATTTCGGGTTCGTGCCGAATCGAATTTTCCCTGAAATTCGGAGCGAATTCCGGTTCGTCTGAACCGGTTCGCTCATCCCTACTTAAGATATGTGAAACAGGTTGAGGTGTTTACATCACGTGTAATGCAGAAAGAATTAAAAATTAATTCATTTATTATTTGTAATTCTCTGTTTGCTATGCATTTAATCACATGCAAAATGTGTCACCTTGCACACGGAGACCCGCTTAAAAAGAAAGTCTATGCTTATTTAAGGGTTATCAGATGGCAATCACTCGTCAACTTTCCAAACATTGTAGAGCACCCATGATGGGTACACTAGCGGGCTTTTTGTATGATTTATTATACAGGTCTATTTTTGCCCTAGATGATTTTAAGAGTAAAATAATGTAAATGGCGCAGGGAGGGGCATTTATACCTTCCAGTATAAAAGACAGCTTTCTGCACTGGAGAGCTGTTAGAAGCCAACCAATGATTGGTGGAGGAGGGAAGCCTGTAGCCTGCGAGGATTATGTGGGCTTGTAGCCTTCAGGGCTGTACCTTGGTCTACAAGCCCCCATAGCTGGTGCCGGGGCTGGTTTTGCTGGATAGGGAGGCCCTCACACCAATTTATTTTAAATGTAACTCTTGATAGTCCAAATAGTAGTTTTATTATATTTCAAAATGTCATAAAGTGCTCTTTTCAGTTCGCAATGTCTCCTGCGAAGAATAAATGAGACAAATTTTTACAATATTTTACACATTTCATGTTAAAGCTCAAACTCCTATGAGAAAAACAATATACTATTTTCCTGGAAATTCCTGCAAAAATCACAATAAAAGCAAAATAATGAAAAATGGCCTGGCAACAGAGGGTGACAAAATCTATGTTAGGCTGGCAGTTAATGTTAGAGATACAATATTTGCAACAAGTTCTTCTTGTCTCTGAATGTGATTTTGGGATTTTTGACTGACTGTAGTTTACAGTTAAACAGCGCTGTTACCAATGCTTATATGTAGTGTCTATATGCATTTTTCTGTTATACAACTAATGTCTATGGATTTACAGTGAAGTGGTTAATATGATCTGTATTACAGAATTATTTTAGATTAGATATTTGGCTGTGACCATTTAATAGTAGCTTTAGGAGATCAATTGGGATCAATTGGGAAGCTACCATATTTTCTGCCCTATAAGGCGTACTTCCTCCACTGGACACAATGCGGGATGCCGCACACTGCCTATAATGTGGGATACCGCTCTCTGCCTGCAATGCGGGATGCCGCACACTGCCTATAATGTGGGATACCGCTCTCCGCCTGCAATGCGGGATGCCGCACACTGCCTATAATGTGGGATACCGCTCTCTGCCTGCAATGCGGGATGTCCCACACCGCCTATAATGTGGGATACCGCTCTCTACCTGCAATGCGGGATGCCGCACACTGCCTATAATGTGGGATACCGCTCTCTGCCTGCAATGCGGGATGCCGCACACTGCCTATAATGTGGGATACCGCTCTCTGCCTGCAATGCGGGATGCTGCACACTGCCTATAATGTGGGATACCGCTCTCTGCCTGCAATGCGGGATGCTGCACATTGTCTGTAATGTGGGATGCTGCACACTGCCTGTAATGTGGGATACCCCTCAATGCCTATAATGTGGGATGCCACACACTGCCAGTAATGTGGGGTCGGTAATGAGGTGATTGGGGGAATTCTGCACACAGTTTGTAATGGGGTGATGGGGGATATTTTAGCACACCATATGGTCAGAATATTTTTTTTCTAATTTTTCTCCTCCAAATCCTGAGTGCGTCCTTTGGGCAGGTGCATCATATGGGGCAAAAATACGTTAGCTTGTTAGCCCCCCCCCCTTAACATACAGGGGTTCATTGCTGGATCCTAGTTATGACTTCCACCCTGGTTGCATCTGATGAGGTGGAGCAAAAAGTTTATGCGCTGCATGAAGTTTGCATTCCTGGGTCACGTAGTTCCAAAAGTGCTTCATGCTGTCTCCTTTCCCATTGGTCCTTTCTCAATCCCTCATTGAGGGTGGTTTGGACAGCTCCTGTACTGGTGGCCAGCCATAATTATAATGTATTTATTATACTGTTATTTTGGGTTATATGGCTAAGGGGGGAGTTTGTCTCCTAAAAACCATACTTGATGCATCTATGCTGTGGATAAATGCTTGAAATATCTAGTTTTTTGGAATTACTGAGCCAGAAACCTATATTTTTACCTGAATATTAGTGAATTAGATATTTTTACCGTGGATATTACTAATGAGAGGGGTAAACTGGGCTGTTCCCTTTCTGCACAGCCAGGCCCCAAATTGTATAAACAGCATTGATGTTGAAACTTGCTACCCCCTTTACTCCATTATAGACTTTTTATGATAAATGATAAGTTATTCTTTACTGGTTCTCTTCTATCTTTGGTGTAAGTGTTTATTGTTGGTACAAATCAAGTATCATGATAGATCTCTTTTAAAGAAAGATACACATTGCTACCTTTGTTACTGTTGCAAATCAAACTTCCAAGAAATATGTATTGTAATGGGTGACCAGATGCACTGCCTGTTTCTATAAGCCAAGAACTTTGGTTGCTGTACTGGAACCATTGAAGTTTAGGTACTAGGGATAATACTAGACAGCTAGAGACAGCAGTTGAGGCGTAGTCATCGAGTTGACAGCTGAACTGGGGACTATATAAGTTGGTACTGGGCGGCAAAAGGGCTTGGCAATGAACTTGGTCAGATGTGGCATGGGTCGGCAACAGGAATTGTCACTGGATGTGATCTGATGTGGCGTGTTTCATCAACAGGGATCATCACTGGACATGGTAAGATGTAACATGGGTCAGCAACATTTGGGGAGATCCCTGAAGTTTCCAAAAATTCCAGCTGCACAATCAAAGAATTCATTCTGGAAATAGTGTTTATTGGTAAAATAAGAAACAAACATACACCTATGGTCTGTCTCCCCCCCCCCCCCGAACAGCATGGATAAATAAACGTGAATGAATGAATAAATAATTGCTAACCAACAAACACCACCTAAACATAGAAAGGGCCCAATTAATTAGCAAGTGCAAAAAATACCGAAATACATCAATACCCCATATTTGCACAGTGGAAAAAGAAGAGCCTAGAATATGAATAGAAATAATATAAGCAGGTATCACCAATATCGGTTGTCCAGGTCAGGTCCCAGCATATATGCCACCTGACCTGGACTAGTTATATAATTGAGATCTTTCTATATTATTACAGGGCTTGTTAGTTAATGTATTTATTATTGCTGCTTGGGAGGGGGTCCTTGTTGAGGAGGCTTTAAGTGATTATTATGATGTTTTTTTTATTGTGTTGTGTAAATATTTATAGTATCGGTTTTATAGGGCCCCACTTGTAGAAGTGTGACCACTCATGTGGGGAAGCATTGCAGAAGTGGGGGAGTTTCTCTAGTATCAGGCATGATGCTAGGGACAAGTGGACCAGCAGTCATTTTTGACTACTGACCCACTTTGAAGTGGACTAAAATTTGTATTTGCCAGCCAGGGCGTTCCAATGTGGGATGCCCCACTGCATAAAACCACCCAGTATCGCTGGTATTCTTACCTCACAAGCAATCCCATGGCTCAAGCAAGGGCCACATCCTCGACATTCCTGGCTGATGCGCTGCCATGCTATAGAGTGGCCAGGGATGCCAGGTGCTTCCTGATCTCTATGCTGGGGTCTGTGGACAAAAAGAGTTCAATGTCCTGCATTAATATATACAACATAGAGTGCTGATTGGATGAAAGCCAGTGAATGTGCTGCAGGATTGCTTGCAATGTGGGTATGCCAGTGATCCCAGGGGGTTTCACATGGGGGTTTCACATGAATATCAGTCAGCTGCATGGCCGTGGTGACCTGTGCGATGGCACACCTTGAACACCCCAAAGGCCAGCCCTGAACATGTCTATTGAGGAGGTATGTGTTTTTCTAGTACCCCATTGTTTCCATTGTAATAGTTCTGATTTCAACTTTATAGAAAAGAGCTAAAGAAATCCAATCCAAGAAACCAAAACACAGCTCAACCTTACAGAAAGTGACCTCCCTTGCAAAAGCTGGTGCATACGGTGTAGCCTACACAGTCTTTAAAATTGCCCCCAGCCTTCACCGGGGTCAAATTCTTATTCCGATATTTTCTAAATACGGCATCAGAAGTTTCTCAAATAAAACATTTTACATGGTGCAATGTTGTTGCCTGTTTCGAGCAATACAGCATATAGTCATAATGATTAGGACTATGATTACAACACTAGGCCGAGCATCGAGAACACTGGTAGTGGAAAACAGACACATTCAATGCTCCTAGAAGTAGGGCATGTAATCCTTTAGTGCATGGCGAAATTGCAAACAGTTCATACACGGGCAGCAAGAATGAATCATTCATTTATATTGCTACTAGGGATGAGCGAATCGATCCGGACGAACCCGGATTCGATCCGAATTTCATGAAAAATTTGATTCGGATCGAATCCGAATTTCCCCGCGATTCAATCGCTCGAAGTTTTCCTTTAACATCCATTAATTTACATACAGGCATTCTAAGATGGCGGACGGGACATGTCTGGACATCTACCCCGCGCCAGTGCAAGCTGGGGCAGTCACATGCAGCCTATCAGCAGCCAGCAAGCCTGGTGACGTCACAGCGCTATTTAAGTCGGCCATCTTGCTTTTCCTTCCTCATTTCTCTATTGCATTCGTTAGAGGCAGAACGCTGTAGTGAGGGAGAGGCAGTTAGACAGGCAGGGACAGACAGGGACAGGCTGGAGACAGGCAGGAAACAGGCAGGAGACAGACAGAAAGTCAGCGAAAAACAGGGAAAGTTAGGAAAAATCGGAGGCAGTCACAGGGAGATTTTTTTTTTTTCATCCAGCCTGAGTGTTACTGGCTGGCTGACAGGCTTTGTTAGCGTTTTCAGGCTGCTTATACTAACTAACTGTGCATATATACTGAACTGATCTTAAGTCTGCTGTGAGGCATCCCATTCTTTGACTACAGCAGCCTCTTTTTAAGACCATAACCATTTGCACTTATTCTAATTGAAATTAGGCCTGATAAAGACACTTTTGCTGTGCATAGCACTACTGGTCCCTGCCAGGTGCACTCCTGTTTGGGGCATCCCATTCTGTGACTACAGCAGCCTCTATTTAAGACCATATAACCATTTGCACTTATTCTAATTGAAATTAGGCCTGATAAAGACACTTTTGCTGTGCATAGCACTACTGGTCCCTGCCAGGTGCACTCCTGTTTGGGGCATCCCATTCTGTGACTACAGCAGCCTCTATTTAAGACCATAACCATTTGCACCTATTATAATTGAAATTAGGCCTGATAAAGACACTTTTGCTGTGCATAGCACTACTGGTCCCTGCCAGGTGCACTCCTGTTTGGGGCATCCAATTCTGTGACTACAGCAGCCTCTATTTAAGACCATAACCATTTGCACCTATTATAATTGAAATTAGGCCTGATAAAGACACTTTTGCTATGCATAGCACTACTGCCTGCCAGGTGCACTCCTGTTTGGGGCATCCCATTCTATGACTACAGCAGCCTCTATTTAAGACCATATAACCATTTGCACTTATTCTAATTGAAATTAGGCCTGATAAATACACTTTTGCTGTGCATATTCTTACTGCTGCCTGCCAGGTGCACTCCTGTTGGGGCATCCCATTCTGTGACTACACCAGCCTCTATTTAAGAACATAACCATTTGCACTTATTCTAATTGAAATTAGGCCTGATAAAGACACTTTTGCTGTGCATGCTACTACTGGTCCCAGGTGCACTCCTGTTGTGGCATCCCATTCTGTGACTACACCAGCCTCTATTTAAGACCATAACCATTTGCACTTATTCTAATTGAAATGAGGCCTGATAAAGACACTTTTGCTGTGCATAGCACTACTGCCTGCCAGGTGCACTCCTGTTTGGGGCATCCCATTCTGTGAGTACAGCAGCCTCTATTTAAGACCATATAACCATTTGCACTTATTCTAATTGAAATTAGGCCTGATAAAGACACTTTTGCTGTGCATAGCACTACTGGTCCCTGCCAGGTGCACTCCTGTTTGGGGCATCCCATTCTGTGACTACAGCAGCCTCTATTTAAGACCATATAACCATTTGCACTTATTCTAATTGAAATTAGGCCTGATAAAGACACTTTTGCTGTGCATAGCACTACTGCTGCCAGGTGCACTCCTGTTGTGGCATCCCATTCTGTGACTACACCAGCCTCTATTTAAGACCATATAACCATTTGCACCTATTATAATTGAAATTAGTCCTGATAAAGACACTTTTGCTGTGCATAGCACTACTGGTCCCTGCCAGGTGCACTCCTGTTTGGGGCATCCCATTCTGTGACTACAGCAGCCTCTATTTAAGACCATAACCATTTGCACCTATTATAATTGAAATTAGGCCTGATAAAGACACTTTTGCTGTGCATGCTACTACTGGTCCCTGCCAGGTGCACTCCTGTTTGGGGCATCCCATTCTGTGACTACAGCAGCCTCGATTTAAGACCATAACCATTTCACCTATTATAATTGAAATTAGGCCTGATAAAGACACTTTTGCTGTGCATAGCACTGCTGCCTGCCAGGTGCACTCCTGTTGTGGCATCCCATTCTGTGACTACCACAGCATCTATTTAAGACCATATAACCATTTGCACTTATTCTAATTGAAATTAGAGAGAAAGGGGGGGAGGGGGAGATTCTTGGTCAGAGATCCCCCTCAAGGTTGAGTAGTTTATTGGACTGTGGGTCAATAATGGTCTTGTTTAGGTTAGTAAATAATAAATAAATACTTTTATTCTTTAAACAATGTTTAAATCACTTTGCATACGTTTCACATTCCATATACATTTTTTCCACATATTTCCAGCTATGATTTTTCACATATTTCACATAGCAGGTGTGCAGGTATGTTTCACAATATTTTACCATTCACATATTTTGTTCACATATTTTTACAAAAGCAGAAGGGGGGTAAGCAGATAATAATAACTTATCTGACGTTTCCCCTGAATTTCAAGTAATCTGTTGGGTACAGTCTGTAGCAAGGGCCTGGTTGCCCATATGCAGCAAGCGTATCACTTTTCATATATACCCAGTAGGCGGTGCAAACGTTTCGCAAAAGCTGCTTCCTCAGTGCACTCACTAATAAATAATATGGTGATTAATCATGTGTGTTTGTAGACATATACTTGATACAGCAGGTGTAATTAATAATAAAAATGAAAAAACATGAATGGTACCTCTACAGGAGGGAGCGCTTGCTTTCCACTAGGTCAGGTTAGGTCCTCTTTAAGAGATCTGTGGTGATTAATTAAAATGAAATTGTGATGCTGGTAGGATGTAAAGACTATGAATAGGGTCTTGAGAAAGGTACCTTGTATAATAGTAATGGTTGTTCGTTGAGCTGGCGCTTCAATAGTATATAATATGCTGCAGGAACAGGCTGCACTAGAAAGGGTCATAATATTAATTACCAGCTAAATCACGCTAAATAATCAAATGTTGAGGGGGCAGTATATGCTTACCTCTAGTCCAGAGTACGTGCCCGTACTGTGTACGGGTGGCGTCTGTGGTCCCCGCTCCCGCCTGCGTGTCGGATGTGTAGGTCGCGCCGCACTGGAATGGCCGCGCGCGCTTTTAAATCCGGCCGCCGGGTAGATGGGGGGCGGGGCCACGGCGTCCCAGGGCCGCCCGTGTGCGTCAGAGGTGTCTGACACACAAGCCGTTGTCTAGACAACGGCTGCAGGAGGGACGCTAGGAGGCGCGTCACTTCCGGGCCGGGCGGCCCTTCTCGAGTCTGGATACTAGGAGTCCTGAGTAGCGGCGCCATTTTGCTGGCTATAAGCTCCTCAGGGCTGATTACTGTATGGATTATAATGGGCGCCATTTTGGTGTAGCCCTGTGATGGGAAAGGAAGCGCTTCCTCACTGTTTAATACATAAGCTTTCTAAAAAGGAATTTTGAAACTTGGTGGTCTTATTCTTTATTCTTAGTACACATCGATTCCTATGCTGATAATATTATACTAAGTGTGGCTTGAGTTTTTGCTTACTTATTACATATGTACTGTCTGCGGCCTCAGTCTTTTAGATCGCTAGTGTTGGTAAGTGCTTATCTGTGCCAAGTGGGGCGGGGCTTAGGGTTCGTATACACTTAAAGGATAGTGTAGTTAGGGGTCTGTCCATTAAGTGAGGGGCAGAGGGACAAGCTGGATGTGTGGAGTTTTGTCAGGAGGTTACTTAAGAAAGGGGACATAGCTGCAGGTCTCGTTAAGTCCCGGGGAGATATGGGCTTTTAATTTAGAAATCCACTTGGTTTCTAGTTGTAGGGTCTTTTTACGGATGTCACCACCTCTGGGGTGGCTGTGTATCCTATCTAGGACTTGGAAGGCTAGGTCCATGGTGTTCCCTTTATGGTGGTTCGTCCAATGTCTCCCTATTGGGGTCAACAGGTTCTTGTTTTTTATGTCCCTAGTGTGCTCATAAATACGTGTTTTGAGCTTTCTGTTTGTTTTGCCTATGTAGAATTTCGGGCAATTGCATGTTAGTATATAGACTACGTCAGTCGTGTTACAGTTTGCGTAGTGTCGTTGTTTAATGATTTCTCCGTTGTATAGTTCTATGTTTGGCCCTGTTTTGATATATCTGCAAGTCGAACATCCCTCACATCTGTAGGTGCCCAATAGCTTGCAACAGGTTTTTTTAACTTCTTTGGTAAAGTGACTGTTCACTAATTGGTCCTTGATGGATTTACCTCTCCTGAACGTGATTTTAGGGGTCTCAGGGATGAGGGTCCCAATGTCCGGGTCCCTACGGAGGATGTGCCAGTGATCGGTTAGAATACTTCTGATTGTCTGATGTTGTGCGTTGTAGGTGAGTATGACTGGTGTGTGTTCCAATTTTTTAGCTTTTGTCTGCTTAGACCCTGTATTTAGGAGGGAGATCCGGTCTCTAGTTTGTACTTTGTTGTATGCTCTTTTTAGAGTTCTATTTGAGTATCCTCTCTGTTTCAGTCTGAGTCTTATCCCGTCTGCTGCTACCTTATAGTCTTCTTGGGTTGTGCAATTTCTCTTAGCACGCAGATATTCCCCATATGGGATGCTTTTTTTGAGAGAAGTGGGGTGTGCACTCGTAGCCCTGAGAATATTGTTTGCTGCCGTGGGTTTTCTAAAGAAATTGGTGGATATAGTACCATTTGTGTCTTGTCTGATTATTAGATCGAGGAAACTAATTTCCTGTTGGTGATGTTCTAATGTGAATTTCAAGTTCAGATTGTTTTTGTTCAATGTTTGGACGAACTCTAACAATAGTGGGGTACTTCCGTCCCATATGATGAATATGTCATCGATATAGCGATGCCATGTAATGACATGCTCCATATATCTGCTGGTTGTTTCATCATTCCATATCTTGCCCTCCCACCACCCCAGGTATAAATTCGCGAAGGATGGTGCACAGATTGTCCCCATTGCCGTACCTTGTTGCTGGTGATATAATTGGTTACCAAAAAGGAAGGTGTTATGGGTTAGGATAAATCTTAGTAGTTCTAACAGGAACTGGTTATGATCATGTTCCGATAGTTCTAGTTGGTCCAAATAGTATTTCACCGCCATTAGGCCCTGTGAATGGGGGATACAAGAATAGAGTGCTTCTACATCAAGGGTAACCAGTCTTGAGTTTGGGGGTACTGTCATGTCGTTAAGGATTTTGAGTAGATGTGGAGTATCTCTGACGTATGATGCAAGTGACTCCACGAAGGGTCTCAGGAAATGGTCTACATACTCACTGGCTTTACTAGTGAGTGAGTCTATCCCTGCAACTATTGGGCGGCCTGGGGGGTTAGTCTTGTTTTTGTGTATTTTGGGTAATGCGTAGAATGTTTGTATCACTGGGTCTTTAACTGTCAGGAATTCCCATGTGGATTTATTAATGACATTGTGTTGGTATGCTCCCATTATGATATTGTTGTATTCCTCTTGGTCTTGGTCTGTCCCCCATCTTGTAACTTAATTGAAATTAGACCTGATAAAGACACTTTTGCTGTGCATATTCTTACTGCTGCCTGCCAGGTGCACTCCTGTTGGGGCATCCCATTCTGTGACTACACCAGCCTCTATTTAAGAACATAACCATTTGCACTTATTCTAATTGAAATTAGGCCTGATAAAGACACTTTTGCTGTCCATGCTACTACTGGTCCCAGGTGCACTCCTGTTGGGGCATCCCATTCTGTAACATACCACACCCCTCTTTATTTACACTAAGCAGCTCTCTTATTTACACTAAGCAGGCCTGTTGGAGGCTGAGTGTTACTGCTCACTTTTGGTGTGCATCATATTCTGTTTCATATAGATCCACCGCTGCCTGGGGGTTCTTAAAATATCACCTACTACCACGCCAGTTAGACTATGTCGGGCAGACAAGTTCCTGGAAGTCAAAAGAGGAGTGGCAGAGGCCAAGATTCCACAGGCAGAGCTCGCAGCAGACTGGGGGCCAGTAGCAGCAGGAGTCACGCTGAGAGACCTAATCTGCCAGTATCTGCTAGCGGTCGGGTCTCCACCAGTAACGCATCTGCCGTGGTAGATTGGTTGACGCGCTCATCAACAACATCATCACAACTTACGTCTGAGACCCCCAGTCTAGGGTCGGTAGGTTCCTCTGACACAACCCTGAGTTGGCATGCCCCGAGAGCAGTCCCTGTCCTCCCATTGCCTCTGTCCTACGCCGTTCCCTCCCCCAGCGACGTATCCTATGCTTTGGGTTCAGCTCCACTCTTTAGTGAGGAGGACCATCAGATAGAGGACAGTCAGCAGCTACTGCCCAGCCAAGAAATGGAGGTGGCTTCTCTAGCTAGGCAGACAAATAGTGATGTGGACAGTGTCGTGGGTGCTGCGAGCATTCCAGCTCCTGCGCCAGACACTGTTGACGAATCCACGAACATCAGTGACATACAGCCACAACTCGGTGATAATGATGATGACGATGAAGCCGATCGCACTTGGGAGCCGGGTCATCATCAGGAGACGAGGGGCACAGGTTGCCCCGGAGTCAGCAGCTGAGGCAGCAAGGTGGTAGCAGTCAGCATGGGGCACAATTCCAAAGGCTGGAGCCGGCCGGGGCCGGGGTAGAGCACCTGCTGTGCGGCAGTCTACCTTATCGGGAGGTAGGGGAGCAGGGGTTCCTGGAGTTGGCAACAGCAGCAGTGAATCAGTGAGGCCAGGGGGTGGGAAAAGTAGCTACTCGGCAGTGTGGCAGTTTTTCCTGAAGTATCTGCAGGAGGGTAACATGGCCACATGCAAGATATGTAGGCAAAAGGTGAAGCGTGGCCAGGGTCAAAATGTTGGCACCACGGCCCTGCGTCAACATATGATGCGTCACCATAAAGCGACCTGGGAGAACCGAGGCTCCCAAGGGGTGGTCCAGTCTGCTTCCTCACCAAGTGAGCTCCCAATTTCTGCCAGCCAAGGCTCCAGCACCTCAGCCGACGGCAGCTGTGCGGCATACCCATCCTCTGTTGCTCCTGCTCCTCCTCCTCCTCCTCCAAGTCATGCATCCCGCCAGCAATCCATCAGCGAAGCCATGTCCAAGAGACAGCAGTATGTGCCCACTCATCCTACGGCGCAGAAGCTGAATGTGCTCCTGTCCAAGTTGCTGGTGCTGCAGTCGCTCCCTTTTCAGGTGGTGGAATCTGCACCTTTCAGAGAACTGATGGCTTGCGCCGAGCCGAGGTGGAGAGTCCCAAGCCGTCATTTCTTTGCCAAGAAGGCAGTACCAGCGCTGCACACTTTTGTTGAACAGAAGGTGGGCCAGTCCTTGAGCCTGTCGGTGTGTAGCCGACATCTGCATGGCAGCGCCGACATCTGGAGCTGTAACTACGGTCAGGGACAGTACATGTCGTTTACGGCCCACTGGGTGAATGTGGTCCCTTTGCAGCAGCAGCAGCAGCAGCAGCAACTTGGACAGGTCACGACGCTTTGGCCTCCTCGCTCCCTGCCCGTTGCGCCTGTGACACCGTGCGACTCGGCCTCCTCATCCTCCGCCATCTCCTCACCCTCCACTGTAGGCTCAAGTCTCAGTGCCCCTCCAGTCTGCCATGTGTGCAGGGCACGGAGGTGTCACGCAGTGCTTCACATGGTTTGTCTTGGCGAACGGAGTCACACAGGGGAGGAACTGCTTAAATGTATTTATCAGGAAATCCAAACATGGCTTACTCCAAGAAAACTTAAAATGGGAATCATGGTTACCGACAATGGGAGGAACATTTTGTCTGCGCTGCGCCAAGTAAGCCTGACCCATGCCCCCTGCATGGCTCACGTCTTCAATCTGGTTGTCAAGCGGTTTCTGAAGTGTTCCCCCCATCTGCAAGACATCCTAACAACTTCAAGGAAACTTTGCATGCACTTCAGCCACTCATACACCGCCAAACACACCCTTCTTGAGCTACAGCGTCAGAATGGTTTCCCCCAACATAGTCTGATTTGCGATGTTTCCACCCGTTGGAATTCCACCCTTCACATGTTGGACCGATTATATGAACAGAGAAAAGCCATCACGGATTTCCTGATGATCCAAGCAGATAGGGGGACTCCCCTGTGTAACTTCAATGTCAACCAGTGGCAGCTCATACGTGACACCTGTCGTTTGCTCAGGCCCTTTGAGAAAGCCACTTTATTTGTCAGTCGGCAGAATTACGGGATGAACGATGTGATTCCACTGCTTCATGTACTACAGAACATGTTGGAAACCATGGCTGGTCAGGGCACTGGAGACATAGCGTTTACATCTTACGGCCACATGAACCCCATTGGAGCTGAACTGGAGGAGGAGGAGGAAGAGGAGGAGGAGGAGTTGCCCAGCGAAACACAGTTTAGGCTTGGCGAAATGGCTGGTTTATCTAGTCAGCGGACAGGAGAGGAGGAGCAGGAGCAGCCAGAGGAGCTAGAGGTTTTTGAGGAAGGCGAGACAGAGGACCCGGGCACACCGTGGCAGTATGCAGTGGAGATGGAGACAGGTAGTCCATCCGAGTCACTTGCGCAAATGGCACAAAGCATGCTCACGTGCTTGCGTAGTGACCCCAGAATTGTTTCCATCTGTCGGCAGGATGACTTCTGGCTGTCCACCTTATTGGACCCTCGCTTCCGGCACAAAATGGGGGCATTTTTTAAACCCACCGAGAGGGAGGACAAACTGAACTACTACAAAGACATTCTACGTAGGCAGTTGGCCGATGCCTATCTGCGCCATGGTCCATACTCTCACAGGTCTGACTCGAGGGGACCTCTGCGCTCACCTTCCACTGCCATGGCCGCTGGGGGGGTTGGCAGGAGCAGCAGCAGCAGCTCCATCAGCAGCATCAGTCTTCAGTCGCTAATGAGTAGCTTTCTACACCCGCATAGTGAGGCTACTCATGAGCAGCAGGAAGACCTGGAGCAGGACCTGAACCAGCAGGTCATGGCATACTTTGACATGACCATGCCAACACACCTTGAGGATCCGCTGGACTTCTGGGCAGCCAAACTTGATTTGTGGCCGCAACTAGCAGAGTTTGCCCTGGAAAAGCTGTCCTGCCCGGCAAGTAGCGTGCCATCTGAGCGGGTGTTTAGTGCGGCGGGGGCCATAGTTACGGCGAGGAGAACTCGTCTGTCAACTAAAAATGTGGAGAGACTCACCTTTGTCAAAATGAATCAGGGATGGATCAGCCAGGATTTCCACCCACCAATGCCTGATGCATGCGACTAGATTCAGCATGGTGCCACGTTTTACACTTTCCAAATGGTGCAAAACATATTTATGTCTTTAGGCCAATTTTTGGGCTCCTGCTGATGTCAACTCCAGGGTGTGAATCATCCAATTTTTGGGCTCCTGAAGCCAACCCCAGGGTCTCTTTAAAGTAATGTTTGGGCTCCTGCTGCTGCCAACTCCAGGGTGTGATTCATCCAATTTTTGGGCTCCTGAAGCCAACCCCAGGGTCTCTTTAAAGTAATGTTTGGGCTCCTGCTGCTGCTGCCAACTCCAGGGTGTGATTCATCCAATTTTTGGGCTCCTGAAGCCAACTTCAGTGTCTCTTTAAAGCAATATTTGGGCTCCTGCTGCTGCTGCTGCCAACTCCAGGATGTGATTCATCCAATTTTTGGGCTCCTGAAGCCAACCCCAGTGTCTCTTTAAAGTAATATTTGGGCTCCTGCTGCTGCTGCTGCCAACTCCAGGGTGTGATTCATCCAATTTTTGGGCTCCTGAAGCCAACCCCAGTGTCTCTTTAAAGTAATATTTGGGCTCCTGCTGCTGCTGCTGCCAACTCCAGGGTGTGATTCATCCAATTTTTGGGCTCCTGAAGCCAACCCCAGTGTCTCTTTAAAGTAATGTTTGGGCTCCTGCTGCTGCTGCCAACTCCAGGGTGTGATTCATCCAATTTTTGGGCTCCTGAAGCCAACTCCAGTGTCTCTTTAAAGTAATGTTTGGGCTCCTGCTGCTGCTGCCAACTCCAGGGTGTGATTCATCCAATTTTTGGGCTCCTGAAGCCAACCCCAGTGTCTCTTTAAATTAATATTTGGGCTCCTGCTGCTGGTGCTGCCAACTCCAGGGTGTGATTCCTCCAATTTTTGGGCTCCTGAAGCCAACCCCAGGGTCTCTTTAAAGTAATATTTGGGCTGCTCCTGCTGCTGCTGCCAACTCCAGGGTGTGATTCATCCAATTTTTGGGCTCCTGAAGCCAACCCCAGGGTCTCTTTAAAGTAATGTTTGGGCTCCTGCTGCTGCTGCCAACTCCAGGGTGTGATTCAGCCAATTTTTGGGCTCCTGAAGCCAACTCCAGTGTCTCTATAAAGTAATATTTGGGCTCCTGCTGCTGCTGCCAACTCCAGGGTGTGATTCATCCAATTTTTGGGCTCCTGAAGCCAACCCCAGTGTCTCTTTAAATTAATATTTGTGCTCCTGCTGCTGCTGCTGCCAACTCCAGGGTGTGATTCCTCCAATTTTTGGGCTCCTGAAGCCAACCCCAGGGTCTCTTTAAAGTAATGTTTAGGCTCCTGCTGCTGCTGCCAACTCCAGGGTGTGATTCATCCAATTTTTGGGCTCCTGAAGCCAACCCCAGGGTCTCTTTAAAGTAATGTTTGGGCTCCTGCTGCTGCTGCCAACTCCAGGGTGTGATTCATCCAATTTTTGGGCTCCTGAAGCCAACTCCAGTGTCTCTTTAAAGCAATATTTGGGCTCCTGCTGCTGCTGCTGCCAACTCCAGGGTGTGATTCATCCAATTTTTGGGCTCCTGAAGCCAACCCCAGTGTCTCTTTAAAGTAATATTTGGGCTCCTGCTGCTGCCAACTCCAGGGTGTGATTCATCCAATTTTTGGGCTCCTGAAGCCAACCCCAGTGTCTCTTTAAAGTAATGTTTGGGCTCCTGCTGCTGCTGCCAACTCCAGGGTGTGATTCATCCAATTTTTGGGCTCCTGAAGCCAACCCCAGTGTCTCTTTAAAGTAATGTTTTGGCTCCTGCTGCTGCTGCCAACTCCAGGGTGTGATTCATCCAATTTTTGGGCTCCTGAAGCCAACCCCAGTGTCTCTTTAAAAGAATGTTTGGGCTCCTGCTGCTGCTGCCAACTCCAGGGTGTGATTCATCCAATTTTTGGGCTTCTGAAGCCAACCCCAGTGTCTCTTTAAAGTAATGTTTGGGCTGCTCCTGCTGCTGCTGCCAACTCCAGGGTGTGATTCATCCGATTTTTGGGCTCCTGAAGCCAACCCCAGTGTCTCTTTAAAGTAATGTTTGGGCTGCTCCTGCTGCTGCTGCCAACTCCAGGGTGTGATTCATCCAATTTTTGGGCTCCTGAAGCCAACCCCAGTGTCTCTTTAAAGTAATGTTTGGGCTCCTGGTGCTGCTGCCAACTCCAGGGTGTGATTCCTCCAATTTTTGGGCTCCTGAAGCCAACTCCAGTGTCTCTTTAAAGTAATATTTGGGCTGCTGCTGCCAACTCCAGGGTGTGATTCACCCAATTTTTGGCCTCCTGAAGCCAACCCCAGTGTCTCTTTAAATTAATATTTGGGCTCCTGCTGCTGCTGCTGCCAACTCCAGGGTGTGATTCATCCAATTTTTGGGCTCCTGAAGCCAACCCCAGGGTCTCTTTAAAGTAATATTTGGGCTCCTGCTGCTGCCAACTCCAGGGTGTGATTCATCCAATTTTTGGGCTCCTGAAGCCAACTCCAGTGTATATTTGGGCTCCTGCTGCTGCCAACTCCAGGGTGTGAATCATCCAATTTTTGGGCTCCTGAAGCCAACCCCAGGGTCTCTTTAAAGTAATGTTTGGGCTCCTGCTGCTGCTGCTGCCAACTCCAGGGTGTGATTCATCCAATCTTTGGGCTCCTGCTGCCAACCCCAGTATCTCTTTAAAGTAATGTTTGGGCTCCTGCTGCTGCTGCTGCCAACTCCAGGGTGTGATTCATCCAATTTTTGGGCTCCTGAAGCCAACTCCAGTGTCTCTTTAAAGTAATATTTGGGCTCCTGCTGCTGCTTGCAACTCCAGGGTGTGATTCATCCAAATTGGCTTCAGGAGCCCAAAAATTGAATGAATCACACCCTGGAGTTGGCAGCAGCAGAAGCAGGAGCCCAAACATAACTTTAAAGAGACACTGGAGTTGGCAGCAGGAGCCCAAAAATTGGATGAATCACACCCTGGAGTTGGCAGCAGCAGCAGCAGGAGCCCAAACATTACTTTAAAGAGACACTGGGGTTGGCAGCAGGAGCCCAAAATTGGATGAATCACACCCTGGAGTTGGCAGCAGCAGGTGCCCAAGCATTACTTTAAAGAGACACTGGGGTTGGCTTCAGGAGCCCAAAAATTGGATGAATCACACCCTGGAGTTGGCAGCAGCAGCAGCAGGAGCCCAAACATTACTTTAAAGAGACACTGGGGTTGGCAGCAGGAGCCCAAAGATTGGATGAATCACACCCTGGAGTTGGCAGCAGCAGCAGGAGCCCAAACATTACTTTAAAGAGACACTGGGGTTGGCTTCAGGAGCCCAAAAAATGGATGATTCACACCCTGGAGTTGGCAGCAGCAGCAACAGGAGCCCAAACATTACTTTAAAGAGACACTGGGGTTGGCTTCAGGAGCCCAAAAATTGGATGAATCACACCCTGGAGTTGGCAGCAGCAGCCCAAACATTACTTTAAAGAGACACTGGGGTTGGCTTCAGTAGCCCAAAAATTGGATGAATCACACCCTGGAGTTGGCAGCAGCAGCAGGAGCCAAAACATTACTTTAAAGAGACACTGGGGTTGGCTTCAGGAGCCCAAAAATTGGATGAATCACACCCTGGAGTTGACATCAGCAGGAGCCCAAAAATTGGCCTAAAGACATAAATATGTTTTGCAGCATTTGGAAAGTGTAAAACGTGGCACCATGCTGAATCTAGTCGCATGCATCAGCCATTGGTGGGTGGAAATCCTGGCTGATCCATCCCTGATTCATTTTGACAAAGGTGAGTCTCTCCACATTTTTAGTTGACAGACGAGTTCTCCTCACCGTAACTATGGCCCCCGCCGCACTAAACACCCGCTCAGATGGCACGCTACTTGCCGGGCAGGACAGCTTTTCCAGGGCAAACTCTGCTAGTTGCGGCCACAAATCAAGTTTGGCTGCCCAGAAGTCCAGCGGATCCTCAAGGTGTGTTGGCATGGTCATGTCAAAGTATGACATGACCTGCTGGTTCAGGTCCTGCTCCAGGTCTTCCTGCTGCTCATGAGTAGCCTCACTATGCAGGTGTAGAAAGCTACTCATTAGCGACTGAAGACTGAGGCTGCTGCTGATGGAGCTGCTGCTGCTGCTCCTGCCAACCCCCCCAGCAGCCATGACAGTGGAAGGTGAGCGCAGAGGTCCCCTCGAGTCAGACCTGCGAGAGTATGGACCATGGCGCAGATAGGCATCGGCCAACTGCCTACGTAGAATGTCTTTGTAGTAGTTCAGTTTGTCCTCCCTCTCGGTGGGTTTAAAAAATGCCCCCATTTTGTGCCGGAAGCGAGGGTCCAATAAGGTGGACAGGCAGAAGGCATCCCGCCGACAGATGGAAACAATTCTGGGGTCACTACGCAAGCACGTGAGCATGCTTCCTGCCATTTGCGCAAGTGACTCGGATGGACTACCTGTCTCCATCGCCACTGCATACTGCCACGGTGTGCCCGGGTCCTCTGTCTCGCCTTCCTCAAAAACCTCTAGCTCCTCTGGCTGCTCCTGCTCCTCCTCTCCTGTCCGCTGACTAGATAAACCAGCCATTTCGCCAAGCCTAAACTGTGTTTCGCTGGGCAACTCCTCCTCCTCTTCCTCCTCCTCCTCCAGTTCAGCTCCAACGGGGTTCATGTGGCCGTAAGATGTAAACGCCATGTCTCCAGTGCCCTGACCAGCCATGGTTTCCAACATGTGCTCTAGTACATGAAGCAGTGGAATCACGTCGTTCATCCCGTAATCCTGCCGACTGACAAATAAAGTGGCTTCCTCAAAGGGCCTGAGCAAACAGCACGTGTCACGTATGAGCTGCCACTGGTTGACATTGAAGTTACACAGGGGAGTCCCCCTATCCGCATGGAGCATCAGGAAATCCGTGATGGCTTTTCTCTGTTCATATAATCAGTCCAACATGTGAAGGGTGGAATTCCAACGGGTGGAAACATCGCAAATCAGACTATGTTGGGGGATACCGTTCTGACGCTGTAGCTCAACAAGGGTGTGTTTGGCGGTGTATGAGTGGCTGAAGTGCATGCAAAGTTTCCTTGAAGTTGTTAGGATGTCTTGCAGATGGGGGGAACACTTCAGAAACTGCTTGACAACCAGATTGAAGACGTGAGCCATGCAGGGGGCATGGGTCAGGCTTACTTGGCGCAGCGCAGACAAAATGTTCTTCCCATTGTCGGTAACCATGATTCCCATTTTAAGTTTTCTTGGAGTAAGCCATGTTTGGATTTCCTGATGAAAAAATGTAAGCAGTTCCTCCCCTCCTTTCGCCAAGACAAACCATGTGAAGCACTGCGTGACACCTCCGTGCCCTGCACACATGGTAGACTGGAGGGGCACTGAGACTTGAGCCTACAGTGGAGGGTGAGGAGATGGCGGAGAATGAGGAGGCCGAGTTGCACAGTGTCACAGGCCCAACGGGCAGGGAGCGCGGAGGCCGAAGCTGAATGTGCTCCTGTCCAAGTTGCTGCTGCTGCTGCAAAGGGACCACATTCACCCAGTGGGCCGTAAACGACATGTACTGTCCCTGACCGTAGTTACAGCTCCAGACGTCGGCGCTGCCATGCACTTTGCTACACACCGACAGGCTCAAGGACTGGCCCACCTTCTGTTCAACAAAAGTGTGCAGCGCTGGTACTGCCTTCTTGGCAAAGAAATGACGGCTTGGGACTCTCCACCTCGGCTCGGCACAAGCCATCAGTTCTCTGAAAGGTGCAGAGTCCACTACCTGAAAAGGGAGCGACTGCAGCACCAGCAACTTGGACAGGAGCACATTCAGCTTCTGCGCCGTAGGATGAGTGGGCGCATACTGCTGTCTCTTGGACATGGCTTCGCTGATGGATTGCTGGCGGGATGCATGACTTGGAGGAGGAGCAGGAGCGACAGAGGATGGGTATGACGCACAGCTGCCTTCGGCTGAGGTGCTGGAGCCTTGGCTGGCAGAAATTGGGAGCGGCGTGCCACTTGGTGAGGAAGCAGACTGGACCACCCCTTGGGAGCCTCGGTTCTCCCAGGTCGCTTTATGGTGACGCATCATATGTTGACGCAGGGCCGTGGTGCCAACATTTGGGCCCTGGCCACGCTTCACCTTCTGCCTACATATCTTGCATGTTACCCACCTGCGGATGCTTCAGGAAAAACTGCCACACTGCCGAGTAGCTACTTTTCCCACCAACAGGCCTCACTGATTCGCTGCTATTGTCGCCAACTCCAGGAACCCCTGCCCCACTACCTCCGGATAAGGTAGCTTGACGCGCAGCAGGTGCTTTTCCCCGGCCCCGTTTGGCTCCAGGCTTTACAATTGTGCCCCCATGCTGCCTGCCAACCATGCTGCTAACACCTTGCTGCCTGAGCTGCTGACTCCGGGGCAACCTGCGCCCCTTTTCTCCTGATGATGACGATGAAGCCCCTTCATCACCCGGCTCCCAAGTGCGATCGGCTTCATCGTCATCATCATTATCACCGAGTTGTGGCTGTACGTCACTGATGTTCGTGGATTCGTCAACAGTGTCTGGCACAGGAGCTGGAACGCTCGCAGCACCCACGACACTGTCCACATCACTATTTGTCTGCCTAGCTAAAGAAGCCACCTCCATTTCTTGGCTGGGCAGTAGCTGCTGACTGTCCTCTATCTGATCGTCCTCCTCACTAAAGAGTGGAGCTGAACCCAAAGCATAGGATACGTCGCTGGGAGAGGGAACGGCGTAGGACAGAGGCAATGGGAGGACAGGGACTGCTCTCGAGGCATGCCAACTCAGGGTTGTGTCAGAGGAACCTACCGACCCTAGACTGGGGGTCTCAGACGCAAGTTGTGATGATGTTGTTGATGAGCGCGTCAACCAATCTACCACGGCAGATGCGTTACTGGTGGAGACACGACCGCTAGCAGATACTGGCAGACCAGGTCTCTCACCGTGACTCCTGCTGCCACTCGCCCCTAGTCTGCTGCGACCTCTGCCTGCTGAATCTTGGCCTCTGCCACTCCTCTTTGAACATCCTGGCACTTGTCTGCCTGACATTTTTATGTATTTCCTTATTTAGTATAAACAGATAGGGTTCAATGTGCAGTTTTGCGGTGCCCTGCGGCCTGGTTTATTAAAAGCAGTCAAAAACAAATGGGATGCCCCCACAGCAGACCTGAGATCAGTATATATGCACACAGCAACAGTGTCTAAGCAGGCTCAAACAGGCCAAATTACTTTAAATTACTGTGCAGCTTACAGTAAATACAGAGGCTAATGTGATGTTACAGAATGGGATGCCCCCAAGCAGGCTTTATAACAGTATATATGCACAGCAACAGTGTCTAAGCAGGCTCAAACAGGCCAAATTACTTTAAATAACTGTGCAGCTTACAGTAAATACAGAGGCTAATTGTATGTTACAGAATGGGATGCCTCAAAGCAGACTTGAGATCAGTATATATGCACACAGCAACAGTGTGTAAGCAGGCTCATACAGGCCAAATTACTTTAAATAACTGTGCAGCTTACAGTAAATACAGAGGCTAATGGTATGTTACAGAATGGGATGGCCCCAAGCAGACTTGAGATCAGTATATATGCACACAGCAACAGTGTGTAAGCAGGCTCATACAGGCCAAATTACTTTAAATAACGGTGCAGCTTACAGTAAATACAGAGGCTAATGGTATGTTACAGAATGGGATGCCTCAAAGCAGACTTGAGATCAGTATATATGCACACAGCAACAGTGTGTAAGCAGGCTCATACAGGCCAAATTACTTTAAATAACTGTGCAGCTTACAGTAAATACAGAGGCTAATGGTATGTTACAGAATGGGATGGCCCCAAGCAGACTTGAGATCAGTATATATGCACACAGCAACAGTGTGTAAGCAGGCTCATACAGGCCAAATTACTTTAAATAACGGTGCAGCTTACAGTAAATACAGAGGCTAATGTGATGTTACAGAATGGGATGCCTCAAAGCAGACTTGAGATCAGTATATATGCACACAGCAACAGTGTGTAAGCAGGCTCATACAGGCCAAATTACTTTAAATAACTGTGCAGCTTACAGTAAATACAGAGGCTAATGGTATGTTACAGAATGGGATGCCTCAAAGCAGACTTGAGATCAGTATATATGCACACAGCAACAGTGTGTAAGCAGGCTCATACAGGCCAAATTACTTTAAATAACTGTGCAGCTTACAGTAAATACAGAGGCTAATGGTATGTTACAGAATGGGATGCCTCAAAGCAGACTTGAGATCAGTATATATGCACACAGCAACAGTGTGTAAGCAGGCTCATACAGGCCAAATTACTTTAAATAACTGTGCAGCTTACAGTAAATACAGAGGCTAATGGTATGTTACAGAATGGGATGCCCCAAGCAGACTTGAGATCAGTATATATGCACACAGCAACAGTGTGTAAGCAGGCTCATACAGGCCACACTACTTTAAATAACTGTGCAGCTTACAGTAGATACAGAGGCTAATGGGATGTTACAGAATGGGATGCCCCAAGCAGACTTGAGATCAGTATATATGCACACAGCAACAGTGTGTAAGCAGGCTCATACAGGCCAAATTACTTTAAATAACTGTGCAGCTTACAGTAAATACAGAGGCTAATGGTATGTTACAGAATGGGATGCCCCAAGCAGACTTCAGATCAGTATATATGCACACAGCAACAGTGTGTAAGCAGGCTCATACAGGCCAAATTACATTAAATAACTGTGCAGCTTACAGTAAATACAGAGGCTAATGGTATGTTACAGAATGGGATGACCCAAGCAGACTTGAGATCAGTATATATGCACACAGCAACAGTGTGTAAGCAGGCTCATACAGGCCAAATTACTTTAAATAACTGTGCAGCTTACAGTAAATACAGAGGCTAATGGTATGTTACAGAATGGGATGCCCCAAGCAGACTTGAGATCAGTAAATATGCACACAGCAACAGTGTGTAAGCAGGCTCATACAGGCCAAATTATTTTAAATAACTGTGCAGCTTACAGTAAATACAGAGGCTAATGGTATGTTACAGAATGGGATGGCCCCAAGCAGACTTGAGATCAGTATATATGCACACAGCAACAGTGTGTAAGCAGGCTCATACAGGCCAAATTACTTTAAATAACTGTGCAGCTTACAGTAAATACAGAGGCTAATGGTATGTTACAGAATGGGATGCCCCAAGCAGACTTGAGATCAGTATATATGCACACAGCAACAGTGTGTAAGCAGGCTCATACAGGCCAAATTACTTTAAAAAACTGTGCAGCTTACAGTAAATAAAGATGCTAATTGGATGTTACAGAATGGGATGGCCCCAAGCAAACTTGAGATCAGTATATATGCACACAGCAACAGTGTGTAAGCAGGCTCATACAGGCCAAATTACTTTAAATAATTGTGCAGCTTACAGTAAATACAGAGGCTAATGGTATGTTACAGAATGGCATGCCTCAAAGCAGACTTGAGATCAGTATATATGCACACAGCAACAGTGTGTAAGCAGGCTCATACAGGCCAAATTACTTTAAATAACTGTGCAGCTTACAGTAAATACAGAGGCTAATGTGATGTTACAGAATGGGATGCCCCAAGCAGACTTGAGATCAGTATATATGCACACAGCAACAGTGTGTAAGCAGGCTCATACAGGCCAAATTAATTTAAATAACTGTGCAGCTTACAGTAAATACAGAGGCTAATGATATGTTACATAATGGGATGCCTCAAAGCAGACTTGAGATCAGTATATATGCACACAGCAACAGTGTGTAAGCAGGCTCATACAGGCCAAATTACTTTAAATAACTGTGCAGCTTACAGTAAATACAGAGGCTAATGGTATGTTACAGAATGGGATGCCCCAAGCAGACTTGATATCAGTATATATGCACACAGCAACAGTGTGTAAGCAGGCTCATACAGGCCAAATTACTTTAAATCACTGTTCAGCTTACAGTAAATACAGAGGCTTATGTGATGTTACAGAATGGGATGCCCCAAGCAGACTTGAGATCAGTATATATGCACACAGCAACAGTGTGTAAGCAGGCTCATACAGGCCAAATTACTTTAAATAACTGTGCAGCTTACAGTAAATACAGAGGCTAATGGTATGTTACAGAATGGGATGCCCCAAGCAGACTTGAGATCAGTATATATGCACACAGCAACAGTGTGTAAGCAAGCTCATACAGGCCAAATTACTTTAAATAACTGTGCAGCTTACAGTAAATACAGAGGCTAATGTGATGTTACAGAATGGGAAACCCCAAGCAGACTTGAGATCAGTATATATGCACACAGCAACAGTGTGTAAGCAGGCTCATACAGGCCAAATTACTTTAAATAACTGTGCAGCTTACAGTAAATAAAGATGCTAATGGTATGTTACAGAATGGGATGGCCCCAAGCAAACTTGAGATCAGTATATATGCACACAGCAACAGTGTGTGAGCAGGCTCATACAGGCCAAGTTACTTTAAATAATTGTGCAGCTTACAGTAAATACAGAGGCTAATGGTATGTTACAGAATGGGATGCCTCAAGGCAGACTTGAGATCAGTATATATGCACACAGCAACAGTGTGTAAGCAGGCTCATACAGGCCAAATTACTTTAAATAATTGTGCAGCTTACAGTAAATACAGAGGCTAATGGTATGTTACAGAATGGGATGCCTCAAAGCAGACTTGAGATCAGTATATATGCACACAGCAACAATGTGTAAGCAGGCTCATACAGGCCAAATTACTTTAAATCACTGTGCAGCTTACAGTAAATACAGAGGCTTATGTGATGTTACAGAATGGGAAACCCCAAGCAGACTTGAGATCAGTATATATGCACACAGCAACAGTGTGTAAGCAGGCTCATACAGGCCAAATTACTTTAAATCACTGTGCAGCTTACAGTAAATACAGAGGCTTATGTGATGTTACAGAATGGGAAACCCCAAGCAGACTTGAGATCAGTATATATGCACACAGCAACAGTGTGTAAGCAGGCTCATACAGGCCAAATTACTTTAAATAACTGTGCAGCTTACAGTAAATACAGAGGCCAATGTGATGTTACAGAATGGGATGCCCCAAGCAGACTTGAGATCAGTATATATGCACACAGCAACAGTGTGTAAGCAGGCTCATACAGGCCAAATTAATTTAAATAACTGTGCAGCTAACAGTAAATACAGAGGCTAATGATATGTTACATAATGGGATGCCTCAAAGCAGACTTGAGATCAGTATATATGCACACAGCAACAGCGTGTAAGCAGGCTCATACAGGCCAAATTACTTTAAATAACTGTGCAGCTTACAGTAAATACAGAGGCTAATGGTATGTTACAGAATGGGATGCCCCAAGCAGACTTGATATCAGTATATATGCACACAGCAACAGTGTGTAAGCAGGCTCATACAGGCCAAATTACTTTAAATCACTGTTCAGCTTACAGTAAATACAGAGGCTTATGTGATGTTACAGACTGGGATGCCCCAAGCAGACTTGAGATCAGTATATATGCACACAGCAACAGTGTGTAAGCAGGCTCATACAGGCCAAATTACTTTAAATAACTGTGCAGCTTACAGTAAATACAGAGGCTAATGGTATGTTACAGAATGGGATGCCCCAAGCAGACTTGAGATCAGTATATATGCACACAGCAACAGTGTGTAAGCAGGCTCATACAGGCCAAATTACTTTAAATAACTGTGCAGCTTACAGTAAATACAGAGGCTAATGCTATGTTACAGAATGGGATGCCCCAAGCAGACTTGAGATCAGTATATTTGCACACAGCAACAGTGTGTAAGCAGGCTCATACAGGCCAAATTACTTTAAATAACTGTGCAGCTTACAGTAAATACAGAGGCTAATGTGATGTTACAGAATGGGAAACCCCAAGCAGACTTGAGATCAGTATATATGCACACAGCAACAGTGTGTAAGCAGGCTCATACAGGCCAAATTACTTTAAATAACTGTGCAGCTTACAGTAAATACAGAGGCTAATGGTATGTTACAGAATGGGATGCCCCAAGCAGACTTGAGATCAGTATATATGCACACAGCAACAGTGTGTAAGCAGGCTCATACAGGCCAAGTTACTTTAAATAACTGTGCAGCTTACAGTAAATACAGAGGCTAATGAGATTTTACAAAATGGTAATGTTCCCACAGCAGACTTGAGATCAGTTCAGTATATATGCACAGTAAGTGTATAAGCAGCCTGAAAACGCTAACAAAGCCAGTCAGCCAGCCAGTAACACTCAGGCTGGATGAAAAAAAAAAAAAAAATCTCCCTGTGACTGCCTCCAATTTTTCCTAACTTTCCCTGCTTCTCGCTGACTTCCTGCCTGTCTCCTGCCTGTCTCCTGCCTGTCCCTATCTGTCCCTGTCTCTCTAACTGTCTCTCCCTGACTACAGCAGCGTCCTGTCTCTCACGAATGCAATAGAGAAATGAGGAAAAGCAAGATGTCCGCCGCCTTAAATAGCGCTGTGACGTCACCGGGCTTGCTGGCTGCTGATAGGCTGCATGTGACTGCCCCAGCATGCACTGGAGCGGGGTAGATGTCTGGACATGTCCCGTCCGCCATCTTAGAATGCCTGTAATGTAAATGAATGGATGTTAAAGGAAAACTTTGAGCGATCGAAGCACGGGGAAATTCGGATTCGATCCGAATCGAATTTTTCATGAAATTCGGATCGAATCCGGGTTCGTCCGGATCGATTCGCTCATCCCTAACTACAATGTTTAGGTAAACCACTTAGCACTATCCTCCAGCTTCCCTTTTGGACCCTTAAAGCTCACCCCAACTCTTTCGAACTATCCTCCAGCTTCCCTTTTGGACCCTTACCCTCTTGGAACTTACCCAAACCACTTCGCGGTTATGTTCTTCTTCCATTTTATGCCCCTACAACTTACCCAAACCACTTCGCGGTTATGTTCTTCTTCCATTTTAGGCCCCTACAACTTACCCAAACCACTTCTCGGTTATGTTCTTCTTCCATTTTAGGCCCCTAAAACTTACCCAAACCACTTCGCGGTTATGTTCTTCTTCCATTTTAGGCCCCTACAACTTACCCAAACCACTTCGCGGTTATGTTCTTCTTCCATTTTAGGCCCCTAAAACTTACCCGAACCACTTCGCGGTTATGTTCTTCTTCCATTTTAGGCCCCTAAAACTTACCCAAACCACTTTCTGTTCATCGGAATCTTCATCTCTAAATATTTATAGAAACCTTCGTTTGTTGTTAATGTATTTGTGTAAAAAAATGACACTGAAACTTTTTATTTTTTTTTACTTTGAAGGCCATTTTTTTGTGCCATTTGTAAAATATTTTAGTTTGACAAAATTTAAGAAATTTAAAAACACCATAAAATGTAAAAACTGTAAAACTTTCTTAAATTTTAAACTATTTACATTAATAAAAACAGTGACAGGACCCAGATCCCTATTCTTCTTCTGTTGTCCCCAACGAGTCAACCAGCTGCTGCATATCGGCCACCAACTCAAGGACCCTTCGATTCATTTCGTCCACTCTTGCCCGTGTGGTCCCTGTATAAAATTGATACAAAAACATAATTTTGTGCCAAATACATGTTTCTCACCTGTAGATGGAATGTTTGTTAGTTGCCAACCTAAATAAACACGACATATGTCACTCTGCTAAGTCATTACTCTAAGTAAGTGGGCAGAGGTCATTCTGCAAAGTCATTACCTAAAGGAAATGGGCAGAGGTCATTCTGCTAATGACATTGACTCTGCCTTTATGAATCTGGGTGATCATGTCACTTAACACATACTGCAAAGAATGACATTACAACTTACTTGGTTGGTGGCCGACGGATGCCTCGTTGGGGACAACCCTACGTCCTGGGCCCTGCCACTGTTGTGAAGTAGAGGCTGTTGAGACATGGCAAATAGGGTCACGTATAATGTCTTAGTCAACAGTAATCAAATGTCATTTCCAATGGGTGTGTCATATCACTCACCTTCTCCCTGTGCCTCCTATGCGAGATCTGCTGCAGCCTGCGCATCTTCACCCACTCCAGAAGCATCTATAAAAACAGATTAAGGGAATCAGCTTGGGTGGAAATAGCATGTATATGTGTGTGCGGTTACATGAAGAGTCACATACCAGAGGCTCCCGCATGCGTCGCTGGGTACGACTCCCTGCCCATGCCTTGCCGCCCCTCCTCTGTGGAAAGGTCCAGGGGCTGGTCTGAGGAACCAACAGAGGAGGGGTAGGACCGTCGCACTGGAGATCCACCACCTTCACTTCCAGCTGCAGATTCATGCAGCGCTGGTCGGCCTGTGCGCCTCCGGGTGCGGCGGATTCGGTAATCCATTTCCAGCACTACAAAAGAAATACAATTAGAAATCAATGCCTACCTTCTGCATCAGTTACATCTAGCATGCAATCGCTATGTACTTACTAGGGAAATGGATTCCGAAAAAGCGCCGCACCCGAGGCATGTGCAGCCATTTCAGGTCCGACCAATGCTGCATGATCTGCGTGTGGGTGAAGGTGGTGTCCGTCTCATGTTGTATTTTGGCAATGATCTCCAGTGCGACGGTGCGCTTCTCAAAAGAGTTGGGCAGGTAGTCGTATCTGCGCTCCAGCATGGTCTGCAAAACACAAAATCAAGCTAGGTTTTAGTTAAAACTGCATACAAATATCTGTCAACAATCGTTTGACTAAATGACATTAACATACACATTTGGAGCCTAATACAATCCTTTAAGCTGCCCTCAGTGTTGGTTCGCACGTGTGGGCCCTCACTTCGGTCGGGCACGGAGTTTGGGACATTTTGTAAACAAACCCTTTCGTCATGAGCTTCCTTAAGGGCTAGGCATGCATTTAGATGGCAAAGCAAAGGCAGTAAAATACACTTACAAGTATGATGATCTCTTGTTGGTGGATGAAGATTGTGGGCGCCATCTTGCCTCTTGTCTGCAGCAGATAAGTAATGCCCCAGCGGTTTCCGGGTTCCTCACGGCCGAACGAACTCTTTCAGAGTCCGTGCAAAATGGCACCCAAAAAGCAAGCAGCGGCAAGCGGCAAAAAGGCACCCAAGCGCCAGGAGGCATCAGAAGGGCCCAAAACTCGCTCATAAATGCTCAGAGCCAAACTGCAGCAAAAAACCAATGCTCCGGCCAAGCAACCCACCACTACTCCCCCCAAAATGGAGGCACAACCAAAGAGCAAGACACAGGCCACCAAGCCTACCCCAAGGGAGGTGGTCAAACCTGGTAAGAGGGTGCGAAGCCCCAGCCCACCCGGACCAACATCCCCCCCCCCACGTGCCACCAAGGCAGTGTTCCAAGGGCAAAAATAGATGCCAAATCCAAATCAACAAGCAAGCAGTGCAAAGCGGAGATTTTGGCCGAACTCACCAGACAAGTCAATGCAGCGGGGGACAAGCTCAAAGATGTAGAGCAGATTCAACGGAAAATATCAAACCTCAAATATGCCGCACGGAAGAAATAGAATAAAAGGCGGCAGTACAGGTACATAACTTATTTTTGGGTTTTTATTCTTCTTGTATAGACATCAGGGAGCTTATTTTTTGAAACTATGTTTTTCAGCTTACAAACTGGCGGAGGATTCCCCACTAAATTGAAATTTACCCAGACAGAGGAGATGGTGCTGGGCCTGCTACATCCTGTTGCGTTAGAGGGACACTCGGCATGACAGGACACATACAACCCGCCAATTTCAGCAGGTTAGTAATGTGTGAATTTCCCTAAAAATGGACCAACCAGTGAAATTAGCCAGCAAGGCATATCTAAACACATGCCCCTAGGGTGTGCCTTGTAGTGGAGTGATCAATTTGACCAGGGTGTGTCATGTGTGTCGACAGATAATTTGCAAATGTGCTTGCCCATACATGATGTTTCTGAACAGTTAGGAAGAGTAGTAAAGTATTGAGGTTAGCAAAGGACTGCGTGCTATGTATTTCTATTCAATCACATGCAACACTTACATCTTTTTCTGTTGGCCACTTGGGTTTGAGCTGTGCTTGGGGCCCAATGGCTTAAGATGGGGTGATTGCAATGTTTTAATAGATACAATGTTAACCACCAGAATCATATTGTAACTGCTATTTGCCAGCTGAGTGTGTTCACTTAATGGGCTATAAGGGATGTTTAAACACACACAACAGGCAGTACTTGCATGTTTGGTTGGCTTCATGTGACCAATGTGTATGTACTTGTTTGTGAATCAATTTTCAAGATAAAGGCATTCATAGTGAAGGAAGGTCAAGTGGCACCGTTGTGGTAGTGGCCATTCCAGCTTTGCCACGTGTTTGATTTAAGCACATGTGTTATTAACCATCACCAGTGCATAGTTGTGTGTTTACATTGTTTGTTTTCTTCTAATGCAGCCCAGCCTCATCCCTCAGCTAGTGTGGAATCCTCTGCCAGTTTAACTATGCCGTCTACTTCCGTGCTGCCTCGGACCCAGGATCCAATATCTACGGTAAGTGTTTTTTTATGATGTTGCGTATGCATGTGTCTTGCCATGTTTCTTTTGGCTGAATTACATATGTATTCCCCACACTGAACCTTTTTTATTTACATGTCCCAACAGAGCCACACACTGATGGAGAAAATCCAGGAGCTGGAGGAGGATGGAACCTTCATTGGACCTTATGAAGATCTCCCCCTGGGCCCAAATCTGCAACTGTCCCAAAATGTTTCTCCGACAAATCCTCAGCAGCAGAGGGAAGCTGGCTGCATGCTGCCTGCACATCGTGGGCAGCATGCAGAGACCGACCGTCTAGTCCCCAGTTTAAGATCTGCTGTTGAGGATTTGCCCAGCATACCTGTGGCTGTTAGGGGTCCTAGAGCAACATCATCTGCACGCCCCCCAACCCGGGGAATGGGGAGATGTACTCAGCAACGTCGCCCAGTTTCCCAGGGGAGGGGCGTGCAGAAGATAGAGTCAGCATGGCACCATGAGATGTGGCTATTTCGGTGCCAAAATCAACAAAACCACAAGAATATTAATGCCCAATTAGAGAACCTCAATAATACCTTAAGTGCCATGCTGACTGAATTTAGGACCCATAACAGCCACATGGCCAAATTGACAACAGAATTCAGGTCCAGCATGGCTGAATTGCAAACTAACCAAAGAAACATTTTGGAACAGTTGCAGATTCTGAATGCCACATAGGGCCAGGTTAGGGCCCACCACCAAGGGCCACAACCTGGGTTCTATGGGCATCCCCCATATGAAGGTGTATTTGGCCTGAATCTGTTCTACATCTTTGCTCTACATCCCCACTGTATTGACTTGTCTGGATAGCCCTACCAATCTAGCATTTGGTATGGCTTTGCTTGTATGTTTTGGATTTGCGCCCATATAGCTCATTAGAGTCCTGAGGTAGGACACTAGCCAATCCCGGAGGTCAAGCCTCACTGAAGCGGCCACTCAAGCTGTTGCGCTGCAGCCTTGCCCAAAATTACATTGGTTGTGGCTCCTCCTGTTTGTAGGCATGATTGTGTGACATTCTGGCCTGGAAAACTACTACCTTGGACCCTGGCTGAGATTTTACTGCACTTGGATTGGGACTGGGTGTTCTTGTTTGGGTGGGCCACTGAGTAACACGTGTAAATGTGGCATAGGTATGTCTGCTTTCAACCTGTGCCTGTGGCAAATGTGGTCAAGCGTGTGTTTTTGTCCCTCTTTTTACAATGTAACATCTGTGATTTATACTTGGCACACATGTTACTAGGTTCTTTTGAAGGTTAACTTTGTCCTGGAGTGCCTTACTTTGTAAATCCAGGCTGTGTGCAATTGCTATGTGGCATGTTTTGGCATAAATTTCATGTCCATGTATTACCCATAACTATGTGAGTGACCATCAACTACAATTGTTATGTTTAAAAATGTATGCCTTAAACAATTAAACCAATGTGTTTATGAATAAGTTACTGTCTTTCGGTTTTTGGATAATCAATATGACTTAAAGTAGCCCCACAAACATACACACAAAAATATTCAAAAAAGAGTCTAAATACATTGTTGATGTTTTTGGAAATTTATTCAATACTGTTTTGTAATTACTAAAACACAAAGCCAAACAAAATGGCACAAAGCAATAACAACAAACAATGTAAAAAAAAACACCAAAAAAAGGAGAAAACAATTAAGCAAAATGTGTTGCTATTACATTAGCATGGATGGCTTGGCCAGATGCACTGTGCTGTCCAACATAGGCGTCCTCTGGCTCATCGGCAGGTGGAGAGGGTGGCAAATCCACATACCGGGGGACCCGCTGCAAGATAGCAAAATTATGCAGCGCAGCACAGGCCATGATGATATCTATTACCTTTTTTGGGTCATACTGAAGGCATCCCCCGGTATGGTCCAAACATCTAAATCGGGTCTTCAATAGGTCAAAGGCCCTTTCCACCACTGCCCTGGTTTTGCGGTGCGCCCTATTATAGGCCTCTTGGGCGGCATTCTGTGGGCGTAGTACAGGCGTCAACAGCCACGGGAGGAGTGGATATCCAGAATCTCCTTGAAAAATTTAAGGAGAAATGAAAAAAAAATTACTGCATACATTACAGGCAAAAAACCCAAAAACTAGCTGAAGAAGAGGCTAGGTGACATTGTCCCAAAAATGAGCATACATACTGCACAGGGCAAATCGCCAAAGAAACATATCTAATAGATGGGGGGCCAAAATTAGAGAACCAATATTGCGGATGCTGGCCAATCAGCCAGACTGTTAAGAGCTATTGGTTTAGGTCTGTGCTGCTCAGCAATCTTGGATGGGTTAGGTTTGCATAACCCATTATCTTCTTTGTCTGAGTACAAAATAGGTCTAAGCCGGACCCTGCACTTTATCCCGCTCTCCTCTACTCAGTAAGTGTAATGCATCTAAGCAAAGATGGCGCACACCCTATGATAAAGTCAAAAACAGAATTACAGAAAAGTGTGGGGAAGACTGATTACTAATTTGGCTCAAATTACTCATTAGAGTTTTAAAAATAGAGGACAAACATTTGGGCAGCCTTTGTTGTTTTGCTAATGTAATGGGTCCAGTCATGTTTCACATGTTACCAAGGTGAGGAAAAAGGCAGTTTAAGAAAGGGAAACCAAACAAAAATCATAGCCATACCTAGAAAAGAAAATGATGTTTTTGGACTCAACTTCCCAAGGAGCCATGCACCGGAAAATTCCCCAGACTCAAACTGACAGAACAATCCAGATCTTCTAAGGATGTAGGCATCATGGGATGAGCCTGGGTAGCCGGCAAGGACGCTAAGGAACCGCATGTCCTGGGCCACCACTGCTTGCGCATTCAGTGAGTGGCCCATTTTGCGGTTCCTGGGAAAAAAAAGATAAAAAAAACATCAGTAACGCTTGGCAAACTATTTCAACACTAACTTATAACACCCTAAGTAAAACATGGATGGCAATACAAATCACATCAAACAACTACATTACATTTTAGTGTATGTTAAAGGATATGTATGTTAGACCCTTTAAAGTTTTGATTTACTTGTTCAATTTTAAGTACACTTTAAAATGTTTGCTTTTGCACAACATGACAAACATTTAAAGGCAAAAATACGGGCCATTGGTTAACATGCACTCTTTGCAAGGAGGGAGTCTTGGCAAGGAGTGACTGTTTGCAAGACTTTAAAAATTACAAGGACGAACTAATTACAATGAAGGACAAAATAACATGAGGGACTAATTACAAGGAAGGACTAGTTTCAATGAAGGAAACATTTCAATGAGGGAATAATTACAAGGAGGGACTAGTTACAATGAGGGAATAGTTACAAGGAGGGACTATTTGCTATGAAGGACAAATTAACATGAGGGAATAATTACAAGGAGGGACTAGTTACAATGAGGGAATATTTCCAAGGAGGGATTATTTCCAAGGAGGGACCAAAAGATGAAAACACAACAGAAAATATGAAAAAAAAGCTCAACATGAAAGACTGAACTTGCCTGTATATGTACTCATCGGCAGCCGGAGGCTCCAGGGCTACTTGGGTACAGTCAATGGCACCCATGACGTTGGGCATATCAGCGATATTATAAAATGCCAGCTTAATCGCGTTTCTGGCTACCATATCCTCTGGAAAAAAAATATATTTTCGAGTTAGGGTACCCATGCCTTCCAAAAACTTGGATAGGGCGCGGCTCAGCGTAGGCTGTGAGATCCCCATGGAGAGGGCACCCAGCCTCTGGAACAAGCCATTCGCAAAAAATTGCAGGCAGCCAATCATCTTGGTCATACCTGAAATTGCTTGCCCCTTCCTTGTGGTGCGGGCTAACCATTATGCCGGGTGAGCTCGAACAGCTCAACGTCATGCATGCCATTGATGTCCATGCGTCGCCGCCGGTGCAATCTGGCCTCTGACCTCCGGACGATCTCAATGCCCATGAGCTGCAGATCCTCATGCTCCTCAAATGCACTTGAGTCGTCCATAGCTGCTAGCCTGCTAGTTCCCGAGGTCAAAATGGTCCCGTAAGGGGATCGAAAATGAAACGGATTTATTGGGTGTTGGCCTCTCGGCAATCAGCTCTCTGAATTAATCGCCAGCCCATTGCAATGACGTAAGTTATTTGGATTGGAAAAGGTCCCGAAATTCCGTAAAACTTCCAATTTCCTTTGGATCATCGAAAGAGCATATACGTATTAGTTCGAACGTTCGTGCGAGTAAAAAATGGACGAAAAAAAGCAAAAAAAAGACTAACACCCACCCAAACTTTCACTGACAGCTACGGAAGTCCGGACGAATGTGTCTTTGAATCGAGGCTATTTTGCCAAAACCCGGGACCAAAGCCCGCAATTTTGACAATCCCGAGTTTTGATCTTTGCCTGATTCGAGATGTAAAACCCTCCAGGTCGCTCAGTTAAACTCCCCTCTCCTCCAATCTGTGCTTGGCAATAGGGCAATCTTAACTGCAGTCTTTCTGGCATCCTGGAAACTTCTGGGCTTGTTTAAAGAGGGCTATCTTCACTGAATCTTAAACCCAGTAAGTGGGTAAGTTGGTTTCCTGATGTTTTTTGTTGAATTTCAGCCAGTGACTGAAGGTATAGCTTCAGGGAGGGTCATTTATACCCAAAACAGGTCTATACCCAGTGGTCCCTGGTATTTCAGTGACATAGAATCTGATGTCAGGAAACTCTCAGGAAATATATAGCCCCCAAGGGTATAAATATCCTTCCCTGTGGCAGCAAATTGAGTCCCTGTTATTAAGATGCTAAAATGCCAGGATAAGATTTTACGGATCAAGAAAGAAGATACCAGAACTTGGATTTTTTAAGGGGGGGTTGGGCTAATACTGGTACTGACTATGTATTTACTATTAACTAAAAAAACAGTGATGTGGCAGAGCACAACTCTACACTCACCATTTGTACCCCAGAGGGGGATTCCTGGATTGCTGAACATGCTCCAGGGAAAAGGAGAATGAAGCATGCCTGTGACATTTCTTGTGTGGCTATGGCCCAGCAGCTGCTCACAGTGTGTACTGGGATGGCGTCATCTCCAAAATGGATTGGCCCAGGCTGCTGAAGAAACTTCAATACACCGAACAGGTGACCAGAATCACGGGGGAAACATGAAGCAATGGAATATCAGATCCTGATTGAAGATTTGCAAAGGGTTTTTTTTTTACCAACTAAGGGATGTTGAGCAGAAAACTAGTTTATTAACCCTTTACAGTTTTGGAATGGCTTAATGCACCAGAAACATCTTCTACTGCCCAACTGGCTTCTGTGATGATGGAACAGGACCTCTCATTGGTTGAAAGTTGGAGCTAACCATGTGACCATCTATGCTTGCTGGTGTTGGAAGCTTAAAAGTGCACCAGAGCTAATCGAAGGCTGGCTGTTAACATTGTAGCTGACAACAAAAGAAGGGAGGTGAGTCACGCTGCATGGCTGTGGAAAATAAACCCTGTAGTAATAAATCGAACACTCAGATCAATTCATTTCACGCAATTGAGAAATTAAAAATGCATTTGCGGCTGGAAAAGAAAAGCTTCATTTATGTATAATATTAACTCCAGGATAGACCCGTTTATGGACAAGGTCTTAAAAACTTAGTACATTCTTAAAGACCAAATTTGGATTTTGGCTATCCCAGGTTTTGATCTTTGCCCCGGGGTGCCCCACTGTGTGAAACCCCCCACCTCCCACAGTAAAACACACCTTTCCCCAGTCCTATGGCTCTCATCCAATTAGCGTGCTCAGCCGCACTAGTCACTTCCAGCTAAGAATTGGCTAAGGGCCAAATCTAGCCAAAAGCAGCCGAGCACTGCTTGTAACGTCCAGAGGGTTCCTACACAGGAACTCTCCGCCGGGGGACGCAGGGGCAGAGAGTGGTCAGAGCCAACTACACAATGACACAATAATTTCAGAAAAGGGGTTTTATTAATAAAGGGAAACAGAAATCTCTTAATATCAGAATAAGCAAGACATATGGACATAAGGTAAACTAGGATAAACTAAATAACTAAACACAGGGATTCCTCGAGGTGCAGATGCACTCACCACAGAACACATAGACAAAGATCCAGATCAAGGAGTAACCGGCAAGGACTGAGACATAGAATCAAAGATAATCCAGGCAAGGAAAACCCATAGGTCTGAGGACGGACAAAATACTGCTACCCCAGGTGGAGGGCAGGAAGCTTGATATAGCCATCCACCAGGTGCAGCCCATTATGGGGAAAGGAGTGCAACCATGGCTTGTCTGACCCCTGGTGGAGGGGACTGGAATATTCAGGGATCGTAACAGTACCCCCCTCCTTACCCTCCTCCTTAGGAATGTACTCCCAAACACTCTTCAGGGAGAAACAAAGGGCAAAAATCGGGACATTAATTCCCCCTCCAGGATCCACCGCGGAGCCAGAGTCTACTGGAGCTGGGATGGAGGTGGACCGCCAGATGCCACAGAGCGAGGGTACCAGACAGGACCCGGACACAGATTCGGGACGGGGCCCAGGTTCGGGTTCAGGGCATAGTCCAGGTTCAGGGCATAGTCCAGGTTCAGGGCATAGTCCAGGTTCAGGGCATAGTCCGGGTGCAGGTACAGAGCCAGGGGGCCCGGGTGCAGGTACAGAGCCAGGGGGCCCGGGTGCAGGTACAGAGCCAGGGGGCCCGGGTGCAGGTACAGAGCCAGGGGGCCCGGGTGCAGGTACAGAGCCAGGGGGCCCGGGTGCAGGCTCAAGGGCAGGGGGCCCGGCAGAGGGCTCAAAGGCTGGGGGCCCGGCAGAGGGCTCAAAGGCTGGGGGCCCGGCAGAGGGCTCAAAGGCTGGGGGCCCGGCAGAGGGCTCAACGGCTGGGGGCTCGGCAAAGGGCTCAACGGCTGGGGGCCCGGCAGAGGGCTCAACGGCTGGGGGTCCAGCGGCGGCTGACTCACGGTGGGGCCCAGCGGCGGCTGACTCACGGTGGGGCCCAGCGGCGGCTGACTCACGGTGGGGCCCAGCGGCGGCTGACTCACGGTGGGGCCCAGCGGCGGCTGACTCACGGTGGGGCCCAGCGGCGGCTGACTCACGGTGGGGCCCAGCGGCGGCTGACTCACGGTGGGGCCCAGCGGCGGCTGACTCAATCATGGGGCATTTTGGAGGCAAGCAGGCATCAACCTCATCATCAGAACAATCAGTTCAGTCTTCATCGTCTGAATCACTGGTATGTAGAGTAAAGACAGGATCATCATCGCCAACCATGCAATCTTCCTCATCAGTATCTTCATAGAACCAGAAATCGGGATCCTGGTCCCCAGCAGTAGGCGCAGGTTGGTTCCAAGAGGTAATATCAGACCCTAGAGTCAAGGCCCTAGGTGAGACATACAGCACCTCAGAGTGATCCCTTGACCCTACAGACCTACCTAAGGGGAGAGGAGCTGAGGGAATCTGATTGGGGACAGAGGGTTTAATGGAATAGGCCATATCTACCAGAATCTTAACAAGGGGCTTAGCAGTAGGGAAGTCAAAATCCCCTTGATCAACCAGGGAAAGAATGGTGTGCATAGTGTCTAGACACATATCCTTAGAATATCTAGCAAATACTGCATGCACAACATCAGGATGACTATCAGTCAAAGTAATTAATCTTTTAATCATGTTGGGATCCATAATGGATAGCTAGGAAGGAGACACAGGAATGGCAAGAGGGACTACAAGTCCCAGCATATACAATGCTCAGAAAAGCTAGAGGGACTACAGGTCCCAGCATGTGCAAGGCTCTGACCGGATGGTATGTATGGTAGCAGTATTATGTAACGGCCGGAGGGTTCCTACACAGGAACTCTCCGCCGGGGGACGCAGGGGCAGAGAGTGGTCAGAGCCAACTACACAATGACACAATAATTTCAGAAAAGGGGTTTTATTAATAAAGGGAAACAGAAATCTCTTAATATCAGAATAAGCAAGACATATGGACATAAGGTAAACTAGGATAAACTAAATAACTAAACACAAGGATTCCTCGAGGTGCAGATGCACTCACCACAGAACACATAGACAAAGATCCAGATCAAGGAGTAACCGGCAAGGACTGAGACATAGAATCAAAGATAATCCAGGCAAGGAAAACCCATAGGTCTGAGGACAGACAAAATACTGCTACCCCAGGTGGAGGGCAGGAAGCTTGATATAGCCATCCACCAGGTGCAGCCCATTATGGGGAAAGGAGTGCAACCATGGCTTGTCTGATCCCTGGTGGAGGGGACTGGAATATTCAGGGATCGTAACACTGCTGACTGGGTGCATACCTGCGCCAGTCATTCACAAATCCCTGGCACGGATGTGGGCCAACTAATGGTATAGCTTACATCTGCCATGGCCAGCCCATGCCTAATTGGGGTGTCCTGAGGGGAAGCAATCAAGCTGTCCTGCACTCTTATAGACTCCAGAGCCACTTTTGGCCCACTTTAACGACCTAACAATGTTATTTGACCTAAAACAACTTGTTTTCTGAGATTTACTAATTTACAAATAATATCTGGCTTTTATTGACTTAGAATTCTGATCTGAACCAGAACTAGTTTAGGTTTGTATATTACATTTTACACTTAACAACTACTGAACATCTACGCTGTTAATTTTCCTGGCCCAACCATTCACGACATGTGCATATACAGTACAATATGCTGTACTTCTAATGGTAAACATTTTTAATAAAAAATTAGGTACGTAAAATTTGCAAATCAAGATTGCCCTCCTTGAATAGACTGAAATTGATATTTAATTTTACCCAAGTAAATCAAAGGAAGTTAGTTCTTTATGAAATGTATAATTCATAGACCGGAGCCTAGTTCTGTTGAAAAGCTGCTCCCGTAATGAATAACAAAGATAACACAAGCCTATAAAACAAACATTTGACCATTTTGTGATTTTCTTATTAAACTCCCCTAAAGAGATATTAGCTTGTGATTGAATTTCCTCAAGGCTGATGGGGAAGACCTTTGCTCTGATTTAATACAAGGTATTTTCTGGAAATATATAGCATATTTAGCTTGCAAAAGGCAAATCCTTACATACCATATTTTGGTTTTATTGGATTTGTTATGCAAACTGTAGAGTCTTCAGGCCTAATGTATGCAGCCTGATCACAAAAACCATATCACGTCTAACTCCTGTAGTTTGGCAAGGCACAATACCAATGAAACACTTAAATAATTTAACTGGGATATATTTGTTTCCCAGCAGATTACATACAATTCACTTGGGACAAAATTAGTAGCATACATTGGATTTGCCACAGACTCCATTCTGCAATGAAAGCTGAAACATACATTAAGATTGAAAAACGTGAATTTTAAATTCTGTACTTCAATATAAAAATAATCTGAAGATGTAATAAAACAATATACATTTATTCTAAGTATACAGTACGTCTTGCTCCAGAATACTTACACTTGGGTTATCCTCCGCCAGATGGCGCTGTGCACTGCAGACATGCAAAAACAGGCTCCTCCCGGCCCTTCATATACCCGGGGACCTCCCACAAATCCCCAGATTTCTCTGCAGTGCCGACTGCGAAGACATGAAGTTTCACTCTCTCGCAGGGGAGCGGGGCTTTACAGCCTGCGGCCCCTTTGGACTATTCCCACCCGTCCTTTTCGTGATGTGCCTCCCAGCCTGGGCTGCGCTGGTCGGGTGAAGGTAGGCAGCACCATGCGTGCTTATGGAGCCATGCTCCACCGCAGTCCCCCACCAAAGGGTAGGCGGTTTAGGCTGATGGTGAGCCTCTAGTGGATGCCCCTCCCGCATTATTGCCCATGCCCGTGTAGTGGTGGACCCTGTGTAAAGGGTCGCCATCCTCCCTCATTTCCCCCGTATTCGGGGGAAAAGAAAGGGGGGGGTATGCGTGTGGTGGTTTCAGTGTACTGTATTGTCACGCTTATGGCCTTAGTATTGCCCTTGACTTGTAACTGGGTGTCAGAGCCGCGCTGCCTTCTCTTCATAGTTTTTGGCTGCCGCCGTACGCGTGTATTTTCTTTTACTAAAGTGTACTGCGCTGGGCGGCGGCGTCGTCCAGACGCTACGGCGTCTCCATTAGCAAAGGCTTATATTAAGTGTATCGTATCCTTTGCTGGTCCAGTTTTGACTGCTGCCTCAGAGCTTCGCGCTCTTTGGGGGGGGCGGGGACCTGGCTTGGCGCGCTCCGCGTCACGGCCAGATCGGGCCCGCCATTCAAGGTTCGCTTGGCACCATTTTGATGATCTTCGCACGCGCGCGTGGTTGCTGTCCTCCTCCTCCCTTGGCCTGTAAGTGCCCTCGCGGGTGTTTCAATATAAAAAAAATTTTTTTCCTGCTGCGCATGGCTCTGACAGCTCTTATTATCTTTATGTCTTTCAGACGTCAAAGACTCCGGTGGCTGCCCTCGGCCTGACACGAATTATAGCGGGCTTGTAAAAAATTCTCCCACATTCCTAGCGGGTCTTGGGGCATCCAGGGTTGCCTATTGCATAAATCCCTGCTGGCATATTGTGCCTAGATAAACACCATATGGAGGCATCTCAGAATTATGTGACCGGGGTCCCTCTGGGACAAGACGTATAACGTGTGGATATCCCCACGCTGATGCTGACAGGGCACGGGTCTGCACACCGTGTGCCGAGCAAGTACTGGCCCTGCAATCAGGATTGCCAGTGGCTGCACCTCGCTTCAATACTCCTATTTCCCCAGGCTTAAATCTCACTCCTGCTGAGTCGCATACAAGTGGGGAGTTGCAGCTGGCTGGGTCTTCCAGACTGCCTACGGCTGACCAGATTATTGCGGGGTTGACAAAGCGCTTGGGCCCTGGTAAGAAGCGGTCCTCGACGCCCTCTGTTTCTGCCTTTGCTATGGGATCTGAGGAGTTTACTACTCCGCGTGCCTGTACCCCTTCTGCTGAAGGAGGGCTGTTCTGTGACTCAGGCTCATCTGATGAGAGGCCAAGGAGTCATGACGATTCTGGCCATGAAAATTGGAGCCAGTTTGACACCATTGGTTTGTTGATTAGGATCTTTAAGGCCCTGTCTATCTCTCCCCCTAGCGCGGCTCCCAAGCCGAGAGGGGAGCGTTTCCATACAGCAACACCGCGCTTGGAATTTCTACAGCAGGCTCACTTCCATGCTCTTGTACTCGAGGAATGGGAACGCCCCAGTAAACTTCCAGGGGTCCCAGGGGACTGGGATTGGAAATACCCTTTTCCTCCTGAGGTGGTTAATTGTTGGTCATCGCCCCCTGTGGTGGACGCACCGATCATTGGGGTTCCTAACCCCCCCTTTATTGCAGCCCCTGCTTATAGTACCCTTCAGGATGCCGAGGACCGGCGCATTGATAAGCTGGCTTCCCACGCCTTTTCTTGTGCAGGAACGGCGCTGTGCCCGGTCTGTGCCGCGGCCACCACTGCAGTGGCTGCCAGAACCCTCCTCAGAAAGATGCTTGAGCATCACCCTGAGGATCTTCCCTGGGAGGTGTTTAATGCACTCTCCAGTTGTGATGTATTTGTAAAATTTATCCTTTTAGCACTGGATGACACCATTAGAATGTGTGCAAGGACTTCTGCCCTTGTGGTGGCTATACGTCGCTTGGTCTGGCTGCGACAGTAGGGTGCTGACGATGCTGCTAAAAGGACTCTGACTGGGCTTCCCTTTAGAGGGCAACGCATATTTGGGGCAGGTCTGGACCTGTTTGGTAAAAAGGGCAAATCACCCCAACGCAGGCGGCCGTCTCGGCCCCCTCGGGGCAGGGACACCCCTTCCCCTCCATACCATAGTGTTAAACAAGAACCAGGGGTGTCCTTCCGGAGTCTTCGTGCAGACTCCTGCCCCACGAGCAGCAGACAACACTCTGGGCCCTCCGGCGGGGCTAAGCCTAAATCTTCCACCAAACCCCCTCAAGCATGATGGGGCGCCCTCGCCCTCCTGGGTGAGGGGATGGCTGCAGCACCTTGCTCCTATCAGGAGGCATCTTGCCTCATTCTGATGGATACAGGAGGTAGTTTCCTCCGGATACAGGATACAGTTTGCAGCGCGGCCTCCCCCAAGATTATCAGGGTACTCCTGGTCCCTGCCTCTGTTCAGGTGCTGGTGCAGGCCATGCACAGCCTGCAGGGTCTGGGGGTCACTTGCAGTTTGCCCTTAACAGGCAAAGGCAGGGGCCGCTACACCAACCTCTTCACATTTCCCCAAAAGGATGAGTCAGTCTGCCCATTTGGGATTCACAGGCAATTCTACTATTACAGGCAGTTTCTGCATGGAAAATCTGAGATGGGCCATCAGCGCCTTGCGCCCAGTGGGTCCCTTGCCGTCTGGGGAGATCAAAGATGCTTATGCTCACATCCCTGTGTCTTCTAGACACAGAGGCTCTTCAGGTTCGTGTTGGAAGTCCAACACTGCTAATTTGTAGCCTTGTTATCTGGCCTCTCTTCTGCTTCCAGAGTGCTCACCAAGGTGCTGACGGGGGCTATGATGAGACCAAGGGGCGTCCGCGTGAGACGGTCGTCCTTTTTCGCTTCCCAATCTCTACGTCAGGTTGAGTTGGTTACTCGGCTGGTGGTGTCCATTGGGAGTCATTTGGATGGGCGTTCATTCACCTCAAGTCCTCATTGTCCCTTTAATTGGTAACTCCATTCCTAGGGATGAATCTAGATTCGGTTCAAGTGAGAATCTTCTTTCTTCAGCAATAAGGTGGACAATCTGGTTGCGTGGTCTCAGCCCCTCTTTGCTGTCCCCGTCCATTCACCAGGCAGGAATGCAGCTGGTGGGCCAGTTGGTGACTTGCTTAGAAGAGGTCCCTTATACTCTTCTACCTCTTCTATCCTCTGCCCGTGGTCATGATGCTTTCGTAATGTTATGGCAGGACATTCTGGTCTGTATGTCTTATCTCTGTTCCCCCTGCTAGGTGGGGTTCTGCGCAGAATTGCTCTGGACCGGGGGACCATTGATACTGGTGGCCCCTGGGTGGCCTAGTGGAGTGTGGATTCGCAGGCGTGGTACCGAGGGTAGTAGATCTGTACGTTCTGCTAGGGGTGCCGCTCTGTTCACTCAGGCCCCCTTTACGTCACCCCAATCTACAGACTCTGGCCTAGGCGGCCTGACTGCTGAATCTTCCATCTTTATGGAGATAGGCTTCTCTTCTCTGTGTTTGTGACTATTGGAAGTCTAAGAGCAAGCTTCTTATTCTTCTTCCATCTCTTATGAGGTAGGGCGTACCCATATGGATTGGGTGGGTCTAGGTCTCTTCCCTGTTGGGCGTTCTCTGTTCCCAGGGCTCTAGAGTTATTACAGCATGGCTTGGAGTTGGCTCCCCAACTCAGTACTCTGAAGGGTCAGGTTCTGCCCTGTCCGCCTTCCTGTAGAAGTCTTTTGCTTATTTTCCTTGGCTAAGCATTCTTTCGGGGGTTGCTCATTGCGTCCCCCACGTAATTCTATGGTTCCTGCTGGGATTTGAATTTTATTCTGTTTGCCTTGCGGGTTGTTCCTTTTGGACCGATTCAGGATGCTGTCTGGCTGTCTTTTACCTTCAAAGTTGTCCTTCTGGGACTGTTACTTCAGTCAGACGTGTGTCTGAGCGGGCGGCTCTGTTTAGCTGGCCCTCGTTCACTGTTATGCACCAGGATAAGGTGGTGCTCCGCTTTACGCCGGACCTTCTGCCTAAGGTGGTGTCTTATGTTCATTGATTCAAGATATTTCTTCCTCCTTCTGTGCCTTATTCCTAGCGATGCTGAGAAAAGGGGTCTACATTCATTCAACTGGTGTTGGAAATGTTTCCTGGATCGTCACTTACCCCTTGGGGGAACTGATGCCCCTTTGGGTTTATGGCCATCTCATTCCTGTATGTGTCTGATCTCGTCTGATCTCCAGGGGTTGAGCGGCTTTGGGCCTGGCCTTTGCTTGGATGGGATGGTCTCTTATGGTCCTAGGACAGGTTTCGGCTTCTGCCAGGGCTACTGTTGGCATTTGGACCTGTCAGGCTGTTTCTCAGGCCTGTTCCTCTAAGGGGAAGAATCTTCTTTTCGCCTTACTTCTTATTCTACTCATGCTTTGGTGCCTTTGGGCTTTCAGCACCGGGTTTTCTGTTGGACAAGTTTTGCTAGACTGCTATTTGATCTCTGTCCATACCTTTTCAAAGGTTTTAACGAGGTTGACGTTAGAGCCTTAGCTCATGTTGCTCTTGGTAGCAAGGTTTGCAGGTGACAGTGCTTTAAACTGTTTTCTGTTGCCTTTTTTGTTGGGGATCCCACCCTATTCTATGGACACTGCTATTGGATGTCCCACGTGTAAGTATTCTATCTGGAGCAGGACATACTGTATACTTAGAATAATACAATTCTGTGAAATACCTGTAAAATTGGTATTATACGTTACAGTACATCCTGCTCCACCCCACCCTGGTTTTTGCATTATTCTGGATCCCCTGTATGGTGATTGTTACCATTGTTGTTGTTACCAGTTTCGGTGGTTAAATTCTCCCGGCATTTGTTCACTGTTTTTCAATGCTGGGGATTTGTGGGAGGTCCCCGGGTATATGAAGCGCCGGGAGGAGCCTGTTTTTGCATGTCTGCAGTGCACAGCGCCATCTGGCAGAGGATAACCCAAGTGTAAGTATTCTATCTGGAGCAGGAAGTACTGTATACGTATAATACCAATTCTACAGGTGAGTATTTCACAGAATTTTATTATTTTTAAAGCCTTCTTAGATATTAAATACATTTTTTCTATCTCGTTATAGATTAATAGGTGATATAATCTATGCATTTATTGCATTAAGGATTAATGAGTAGTGTTAGGCTTCGACCCAAATCTTGCCAATTCGGTCTGGTTCGTTCCACTCTGGATACTGGCAAAATCCATGTCAAGTTATCCAACATGCCACCCACTGATGACGGCATGTGACATGCTGGCTATCAGTACACTGTGGACTAGTATAGATGTTCATTTCACAATCAGTTAAAAAAGAAAACACTATCTTAACTATTTAGTCTAAAGAGTGCATTATCTCTGTAACAACGTCCTTAAAAATGCTCCCTTACACAATCTAAGACCCTCTCGGCCCTAATCTTTATCTCAGATGAATTCCAATAAAATATATGGGTCTAATTCACTATCTCTCATTGTTTCTAGTGACCCTAACGTTAAAAGTCCTTATCCTCAGTTAGAATAGCCCTCTGTGCTCTACTGTTTTTTTGAGCGTTTCCTTGGATAGTCACCCCCTTACTATTTAGTACATTCAGGACCTAGTCTAAGCTTAATATTTATTGGGGCTAAAAGTTGGTCACTGGGTGTGGCAGGGATGGTCTTTAGGGGTGGGGCTTATTTACAGGTTTTGAGGAACTAATATTTCCTATCACCAGGGAAATTTTCTATAAATAAGGCAATTGTGATTGTGTTTATGACTACTGGCTATTACACGTTGAGCTCCTACAGGTGAGCTCCTCACTGCCTTATTATTGCTATTGCCTTGACATAGTAACACAGTTACATGTTATGTAAGGCTGAAAAACCCCTATGTCTTTTTCTATCGTATTGTTACTCAGCATTTCCCTATGTGGAGGCTGATTCACTACTAACGCCAGGTATCGGCAGATGAGCGTATAGACGTCTGCGACCGACTCTGGGCATTCCACACCATTCGTAACCTGGTCGCTATAGCATAGAGTGCCAGACGCTGTGTGATTAAAGTCTTTTTTGAACACATATACACCTGTAACAAAGCGAAAACACATGGAATGACATTGTTTTAACACTGGGACATTAACACAGTGCCAGATCTTTAATGACAAGTCTGCATGAAAAGTCAAAAAAGTTTCTAAAAATGTTTGTTTGCAGCCAGGAGAGGTCACACAATGATTTGAACAAAAAAGAAAAAGAAAAAAAAAATTCAAACACACTGTTTAAACACAAGCAAAGGAACTTCCATTGAAATGTATGGGAGAGCGACACTGAGCGAAAGGTAATACCTGGCACTCTGGAAGCTAGAGCGCCGTCGCTATATGCTGAGCCGCCTGTAATAATACATTGGACGCTACATGGCGCTGTTAGAGTCACTCACCAGATTTGCTTCCATAAATGGGGTTTTGCGTACAGCGCCTGGCGTTCACAAGATGCCGCCTGCCGCTACGAGGCACTACCTGGCGCTATCCCTTCTTAAATTACCCCCTTAGTGTTTAATCATGCTCTTTCCCATGTGCATAACCTTTATCTGTATTGAACTTCATTTGCTGTTTTGTGCCCAAACCTCTAATTTATCTAAATCAGTTTGTAACCACATGCTGTCCTCTATTTTGTTAACTACTTTACACAGCTTAGTATCATCCACAAAAATGATATTTCATGTATTCATTCCCAATATCATTAATATATATATATATTAAAAAGAATTGGGCCCACCCCCACGACACTCTAGTACTTACACTAGTAACGGTGATCCAATCAGAGTATTTACCGCCCTCTGTTTCCTATCATTAATCCCAGTCAGTGTTGCTTTAACCCTTTAAGTGCCAGCCTACCTGCAGCATTTCCCACTCCCTGTTGCCAGACGATGTTTCACTATTTTGCGCTACACATGTTCAACTGTCATTTTTGAAAGGATTTCCAGGGATTTCCCTGGAAAATGATATATTGTTTTTTTCAGCAGAGTCTGGGCTTTAACATGAAATGTCTTGTTTGTATTTTTTAGGTGTATTCTCAATATTTTTGGGTGAAATATGTGAAAAAAAATAAAAAAAAAATATTTTTTTACAGTTTGTAGTGTTTTTTTGTAATAAAAAATGTAAGTTTGTCAATAAAATTTTATTGCGTGTGAAATCCCAATTTCTCCCGGTTACAGCGATACCACATATGTATAGGTAGACACCCTTTCCTGCCCAGGAGAGGGTTAATTTAAAAAAAAAATGACATAGGGTCCCCCCTCCCCGGGAGGCGGACCCCATTTTTTTTGGATTTTTAAGGGTTAAAAACCCTTAAAAATCCCCCCAAAAAATGACGTGGGGTCCCCCTTACCCAAAGTAACCAGCCCGGGACCAGCTATGGGGGCTTGTAGGCACAGAGTGGGGGGCCAGCTTTTGTGGCCCCCCCACCCTGCAGCCTACGAGCCCATATAGCCTATGTGGGCCCGGGCTCTTCTGCCCCCCCCTGGGCTTTGGGGAGGCAGGTAATGGGGGTGCCGGGGGTTAATGGCAAGTCACCCGCTAGGGCAAGTGACTTGCCACCCCCCCAGCCTTGTGAACTGGTATAAGGGGTCTCATGGACCCCTTACCAGTTCACAAGGGGTTAAATGTTGAAAAAAAACACCACACGTTAATAAAAAAGTATTTTATTAAAAAAAAAATAATAATTTTTACTGTACTTACCTCCAATTGCAAGCTCTTGTCCCTCGCCACTCTGCTGACAGATGCCGGGGATCGGCATCCAGAGAAGGAGGAGGCAGGAGATCAGAGGATCTCCTGTCACCTCCTTCCAGGGCACCGATCACCGGCATCTGAGAAGCTGACAAGGCTGAAGCCGGTGATCGATCAGGGCCGGGATGACGTCATAAGCCCCGCCCCCAAGGCGGCAAGATGGCGGCCGCCATCGAGGATGAAAGGGGAGAGAGCCTCTCGGGCTCTCTCCTAAAGATCGGTAAGTCCTGGGGGGGATCGGAGGCCCCCCAGGTGAAGAGGAGGGACAGCGGGAGCCAGCGCACACACAGGTAAGTGAATGTCATTTTTTTTTTTTTTACAGTTAGCAGCTTCTAACTGTAACTAACTGAGAGCCTATTCCGGGGGCTCTCCTGGAGGTGAGTATTTTTTATTTTTATTTTTTAAACCAGCAGCGGGGAAAGTCAAGCACGTAACACCTACGGGCTTGGCACTTAAGGCCCAGCCAAGCCAGCACGTAGGTGTTACGTGCTTGGCAACAAAAGGGTTAAATTACACTATAGGCCTGATTTACAGCATTTGCATTTTTTTCGCTAATTTGCTCTACCTTCTATGCAGCTCTTCACCTGGAGAACATAGTAGTGAACTGAGCTATAATTCTAAGAAAACAGAGCTATAATTGTAGCGGTGAGAAAAGGGAGAACTGACTATTTGCTGGCATTTTGCCTGGTTTCAATGAAATTTGCCAGGCTGGAAGACTGGTATTCACAAAAGTTTGGCGCAAGTTGGCAAACTGCCACGGCATAGAAATCTTTAAGCTTCATATGTATATGAACATGGCTTTTTGCTTCTGCAATAACTCATACTTTTTATTAATGAGAAAACATTGCAAAACTAATTTCATCAGCCCTATCATTAGTAAAATACATGTTGTTTGGCAGAGCAGAGCAGCAATATTTCCAAACATTTTCTCTTTTGTTTGTATTTTATGCTTAAAACTAAGAAGTTCTGTACCTCTTTTGAAATTATTGGTGACATTTCACCTTCACGAGGCCTCATTATCTCTGAAGGTTAAAAACACGCTATTCTTTCTGAGCCCAAACACAAGTTCTAAAACAAAAAAACTTGAATGTATTGAAATGAATTTTTATGTTTAAAAGAAATTGTGCTCATGAAAAGATCTCTCTGCCAAAAAGCACATCCCAGAGATGAATGCCAAGAAAATAATTGCAGTCCTATGAATTTCTGTAAACTTTAAACAGCAGAAATATATTTGCCGATAAAAAACTGTATTGCTATTGTTGTTATTTTAAAGGGACTGTACACCCAACAGCAAAAATAAGGCAACAGGTAGGTAGCTCATCTGATGCCAGTCCCATGTGTCTCTGCATTGGAGATGCAGAGAAAAAAATGAGGAGAAACAGTGGGTGTGGTAACCGTGATGTGATGTAATCATGCTGTGTGCTTTAAAGTGGACCAACACCCTCCCCTGATCGGCCCGGGAATCTATAAGACTCCCGGACCGATCAGCTCCCTGACTGCGGGGCACCCGGATTGGGGGTGCCCCGCTGTGTAAAACCCCCCCAGATCCCCGAAAATCCTATCTGATCCTCGTTCCAGCGGCGCATGCGCGGGCCGCTGCCGCCTCCCGCACGTCCCTCTAGCAGGGTGCGCACCCGCGCCGGCCGTTTGTGAATGGCCGGCGCGGGCGCGCTCCCTGTAAGAGGGACGCGCGGGAGGCGGCGGCGGCGGCCCGCGCTCAGCTTGTCCGTCGCTGCCTCTCCTTGTCCGGCGGCGGCGATTGGACGAGCGAGTCACGTGGGAGCGGGGTCAGGTGAGTTTTTGGGGCTTTCTGGGGGGTTTCACACAGTGGGGCACCCACGATCGGGGTGCCCCGAGGAAGTGGACCAATACCCAGGATAATCAAAATCCTGGGTGTTGGTCCACTTTAAATATATCATAGTAAAAAGTGCATTGTTGTGCCTCTAGTTATTACTGCCAGCACATATTGTGACCAGAAAAAAGAGGTTGAAAGATGTTGCAGGCTAAGAGTGTCTCCAGTCTGCCAGCACATAGTATGACCAGAGAGGAGGGCGGGGTTTCATAGCTGCAGAGAGAGGCAACCAATCAGGACGTCTGTGGAGGGAGTGGGGGTTGTTTCCGTTATTGGTCCACTCAAGGTTGATTGAAGGACCAGGTCAGTGGGGTGGAAAATGAAAGCTGAATGAGGAAGTGATTTACTCACTAAGTAGACAGACATAACAGGGAGGGGAGTGCTGGAAGGACTCAATGTAAGGTAAGCTACTGCTATTTATTTTTTAACTTTTGACTTGCCAATCACTTTAATAATTCAAACTTGTAATTAACTCAGTTATTTGGCTGAGCGTATTTCAAGAAAATTGTCAGTGCTAAATGCAGGACCCAGCAGGAATAGATGAGGTTGACGTCACTGCCTGTGGTGTGCTGACTTCACACACTGACCAGGGATGGACTGGAGTACCTAGGGCCCACCAGAAGAAATCATCATTGGGGCCCATCCTTAAAGTGGACCAAAACTAGCACAGCTGATGATCGATTCCCTTTCCCTGAGGCATCCCAATTTGTGATTCGCCACTGAGTGAAATCCCTGGGGATAACCATGATTTGTATCTTTGTGGCAACATGCACAGGTCACAGCTGAGACACGCTCCTGTGACAGACCTATCTGAACAGTGAGTGACCAGCAATGTATGTACTCAAAATAGATTTTTCAATAAAAATATTATTAGCTATCTATTCTGGTGGACTGAAATCCTGTGCATGCGCCATGGGAGCGTGCGAAGAGTAACGCCAATTACACACACAACTGCACCCCAAATTGGGACGCCCCAATAAGCAGATCAGAACCCAGTTGAATGAAAATCCTGATTTTACTAAGCAAAGCAACCTCGATTGGGATTCCCCAAGAGTACTAAATGGGTTTGCCCCCGAAGTCTTTAAGTTAGGTCCCGGGGAGCGCATAGATTAATATTTTTCTTTTACTTTATTCTACTGCCTTGTTAGCCACATGACCCAGCCCAACATTGTATCCAGTGCCGATTCACTTTATCCAGGCTGGGTCGTGCTTGCAGGGCCCAATCAAGAGTGTCCAAGGAACGAAGCCATTTTTTGGGCGGCCCAGAGAGAGAGAGACTGTGGAAGGAGAGGCACATAGAGAGACAGAGAGAGAGAGAGACTGCAAAAGGAGGGGCAGAGAGAGAGAGAGAGAGACTGCAGAAGGAGGGGCACAGAGAGAGAGAGAGAGACTGCAGAAGGAGGGGCAGAGAGAGAGAGAGTGAGAAAGAGACTGCAGATGGAGGGGCACAGAGAGAGAGAGAGAGAGAGAGACTGCAGAAGGAGGGGCACAGAGAGAGAGAGAGAGAGAGAGACTGCAGAAGGAGGGGCAGAGAGAGAGACTGCAGAAGGAGGGGCACAGAGAGAGAGAGAGAGACTGCAGAAGGAGGGGCACAGAGAGAGAGAGACTGCAGAAGGAGGGGCAGAGAGAGAGAGAGAGACTGCAGAAGGAGGGGCAGAGAGAGAAAGAGACTGCAGAAGGAGGGGCACAGAGAGAGAGAGAGGGAGAGAGACTGCAGAAGGAGGGGCAGAGAGAGAGACTGCAGAAGGAGGGGCACAGAGAGAGAGAGAGACTGCAGAAGGAGGGGCACAGAGAGAGAGAGAGGGAGAGAGACTGCAGAAGGAGGGGCAGAGAGAGAGACTGCAGAAGGAGGGGCACAGAGAGAGAGAGAGACTGCAGAAGGAGGGGCACAGAGAGAGAGAGAGAGAAAGAGACTGCAGAAGGAGGGGCAGAGAGAGAGAGAGAGAGACTGCAGAAGGAGGGTCACAGGGAGAGAGAGACTGCAGAAGGAGGGGCAGAGAGAGAGAGAAAGAGAGAGACTGCAGAAGGAGGGGCAGAGAGAGAGAGACTGCAGAAGGAGGGGCAGAGAGAGAGAGAGAGACTGCAGAAGGAGGGGCACAGAGAGAGAGAGACTGCAGAAGGAGGGACAGAGAGAGAGAGAGACTGCAGAAGGGGGGGCACATAGAGAGAGAGAGAGACTGCAGAAGGAGGGGCACAGAGAGAGAGAGAGAGAGAGAGAGAGAGAGAGAGAGACTGCAGAAGGAGGGGCAGAGAGAGAGAGAGACTGCAGAAGGAGGGGCACAGAGAGAGAGAGAGAGAGAGAGAGAAAGAGACTGCAGTATTCTACTGCCTTGTTAGCCACATGACCCAGCCCAACATTGTATCCAGTGCCGATTCACTTTATCCAGGCTGGGTCGTACTTGCAGGGCCCAATCAAGAGTGTCCAAGGAACGAAGCTATTTTTTGGGCGGCCAAGAGAGAGAGAGACTGTGGAAGGAGAGGCACATAGAGAGACAGAGAGAGAGAGAGAGAGACTGCAGAAGGAGGGGCAGAGAGAGAGAGAGAGAGAGACTGCAGAAGGAGGGGCAGAGAGAGAGAGAGACTGCAGAAGGAGGGGCACAGAGAGAGACTGCAGAAGGAGGGGCACAGAGAGAGAGAGAGAGACTGCAGAAGGAGGGGCACAGAGAGAGAGAGAGAGAGAGAGAAAGAGACTGCAGAAGGAGGGGCACAGAGAGAGAGAGAGAGAGAGAGAGAGAGACTGCAGAAGGAGGGTCACAGGGAGAGAGAGACTGCAGAAGGAGGGGCAGAGAGAGAGAGAGAGAGAAAGAAAGAGAGACTGCAGAAGGAGGGGCAGAGAGGGGCACAGAGAGAGACTGCAGAAGGAGGGGCAGAGAGAGAGAGAGAGAGAGAGAGAGAGAGAGATAGAGACTGCAGAAGGAGGGGCACAGAGAGAGAGAGAGAGACTGCAGAAGGAGGGGCACAGAGAGAGACTGCAGAAGGAGGGGCAGAGAGAGAGAGAGAGACTGCAGAAGGAGGGGCAGAGAGAGAGAGACTGCAGAAGGAGGGGCACAGAGAGAGAGAGAGAGACTGCAGAAGGAGGGGCACAGAGAGAGACTGCAGAAGGAGGGGCAGAGAGAGAGAGAGAGAGAGAGAGAGAGAGAGAGAGAAAGAGACTGCAGAAGGAGGGGCACAGAGAGAGAGAGACTGCAGAAGGAGGGGCACAGAGAGAGACTGCAGAAGGAGGGGCAGAGAGAGAGAGAGAGAGAGAGAGAGAGAGAGAAAGAGACTGCAGAAGGAGGGGCACAGAGAGAGAGAGAGACTGCAGAAGGAGGGGCACAGAGAGAGACTGCAGAAGGAGGGGCACAGAGAGAGAGAGACTGCAGAAGGAGGGGCACAGAGAGAGACTGCAGAAGGAGGGGCACAGAGAGAGAGAGAGAGAGAGAGACTGCAGAAGGAGGGGCAGAGAGAGAGAGAGAGAGAGAGACTGCAGAAGGAGGGGCACAGAGAGAGACTGCAGAAGGAGGGGCAGAGAGAGAGAGAGAGAGAGAGAGAGAGAGAGAGAGAGAAAGAGACTGCAGAAGGAGGGGCACAGAGAGAGAGAGAGAGAGATAGAGACTGCAGAAGGAGGGGCACAGAGAGAGAGAGAGAGAGACTGCAGAAGGAGGGGCAGAGAGAGAGAAAGAGACTGCAGATGGAGGGGCACAGAGAGAGAGAGAGAGAGAGAGAGAGAGAGAGAGAGAGAATGCAGAAGGAGGGGCACAGAGAGAGAGAGAGAGAGAGACTGCAGAAGGAGGGGCAGAGAGAGAGAGAGTGAGAAAGAGACTGCAGATGGAGGGGCAGAGAGAGAGAGAGAGAGAGACTGCAGAAGGAGGGGCACAGAGAGAGAGAGAGAGAGAGAGAGAGAGAGACTGCAGAAGGAGGGGCAGAGAGAGAGACTGCAGAAGGAGGGGCACAGAGAGAGAGAGAGAGACTGCAGAAGGAAGGGCACAGAGAGAGAGACTGCAGAAGGAGGGGCACAGAGAGAGAGAGAGAGACTGCAGAAGGAGGGGCACAGAGAGAGAGAGAGAGAGACTGCAGAAGGAGGGGCACATAGAGAGAGAGAGAGCGAGAGAAAGAGACCGCAGAAGGAGGGGCACAGAGAAAGAGAGAGACTGCAGAAGGAGGGGCACAGAGAGAGAGAGAGAAAGAGACTGCAGAAGGAGGGGCAGAGAGAGAGAGACTGCAGAAGGAGGGGCACAGAGAGAAAGAGAGACTGCAGAAGGAGGGGCACAGAGAGAGAGAGAGACTGCAGAAGGAGGGGCACAGAGAGAGAGAGAGAGAGAGACTGCAGAAGGAGGGGCACAGAGAGAGAGAGAGAGACTGCAGAAGGAGGGGCACAGAGAGAGACTGCAGAAGGAGGGGCAGAGAGAGAGAGAGAGAGAGAGAGAGAGAGAGAAAGAGACTGCAGAAGGAGGGGCACAGAGAGAGAGAGAGACTGCAGAAGGAGGGGCACAGAGAGAGACTGCAGAAGGAGGGGCACAGAGAGAGAGAGACTGCAGAAGGAGGGGCACAGAGAGAGACTGCAGAAGGAGGGGCACAGAGAGAGAGAGAGAGAGAGAGACTGCAGAAGGAGGGGCAGAGAGAGAGAGAGAGAGAGAGACTGCAGAAGGAGGGGCACAGAGAGAGACTGCAGAAGGAGGGGCAGAGAGAGAGAGAGAGAGAGAGAGAGAGAGAGAGAGAGAAAGAGACTGCAGAAGGAGGGGCACAGAGAGAGAGAGAGAGAGATAGAGACTGCAGAAGGAGGGGCACAGAGAGAGAGAGAGAGAGACTGCAGAAGGAGGGGCAGAGAGAGAGAAAGAGACTGCAGATGGAGGGGCACAGAGAGAGAGAGAGAGAGAGAGAGAGAGAGAGAGAGAGAGAGAGAATGCAGAAGGAGGGGCACAGAGAGAGAGAGAGAGAGAGACTGCAGAAGGAGGGGCAGAGAGAGAGAGAGTGAGAAAGAGACTGCAGATGGAGGGGCAGAGAGAGAGAGAGAGAGAGACTGCAGAAGGAGGGGCACAGAGAGAGAGAGAGAGAGAGAGAGAGAGAGAGACTGCAGAAGGAGGGGCAGAGAGAGAGACTGCAGAAGGAGGGGCACAGAGAGAGAGAGAGAGACTGCAGAAGGAAGGGCACAGAGAGAGAGACTGCAGAAGGAGGGGCACAGAGAGAGAGAGAGAGACTGCAGAAGGAGGGGCACAGAGAGAGAGAGAGAGAGACTGCAGAAGGAGGGGCACATAGAGAGAGAGAGAGCGAGAGAAAGAGACCGCAGAAGGAGGGGCACAGAGAAAGAGAGAGACTGCAGAAGGAGGGGCACAGAGAGAGAGAGAGAAAGAGACTGCAGAAGGAGGGGCAGAGAGAGAGAGACTGCAGAAGGAGGGGCACAGAGAGAAAGAGAGACTGCAGAAGGAGGGGCACAGAGAGAGAGAGAGACTGCAGAAGGAGGGGCACAGAGAGAGAGAGAGAGAGAGACTGCAGAAGGAGGGGCACAGAGAGAGAGAGAGAGACTGCAGAAGGAGGGGCACAGAGAGAGAGAGAGAGACTGCAGAAGGAGGGGCACAGAGAGAGACTGCAGAAGGAGGGGCAGAGAGAGAGAGACTGCAGAAGGAGGGGCAGAGAGAGAGAGACTGCAGAAGGAGGGGCACAGAGAGAGAGAGAGAGAGACTGCAGAAGGAGGGGCACAGAAAGAGAGAGAGACTGCAGAAGGAGGGGCACAGAGAGAAAGAGAGAGAGAGACTGCAGAAGGAGGGGTACAGAGAGAGAGAGACTGCAGAAGGAGGGGCAGAGAGAGAGAGAGACTGCAGAAGGAGGAGCACAGAGAGAGAGAGAAAGAGACTGCAGAAGGAGGGGCACACAGAGAGAGAGAGAGACTGCAGAAGGAGGGGCAGAGAGAGAGAGAGACTGCAGAAGGAGGGGCAGAGAGAGAGAGACTGCAGAAGGAGGAGCACAGAGAGAGAGAGAGAGACTGCAGAAGGAGGGGCACACAGAGAGAGAGAGAGAGAGAGACTGCAGAAGGAGGGGCACAGAGAGAGAGACTGCAGAAGGAGGGGCACAGAGAGAGACTGCAGAAGGAGGGGCACAGAGAGAGACTGCAGAAGGAGGGGCAGAGAGAGAGAAACTGCAGAAGGAGGGGCAAAGAGAGAGAGAGACTGCAGAAGGAGGGGCACAGAGAGAGAGACTGCAGAAGGATGGGCACAGAGAGAGAGAGAGAGAGAGACTGCAGAAGGAGGGGCACAGAGAGAAAGAGCGAGAGAGACTGCAGAAGGAGGGGCAGAGAGAGAGAGAGAGAGAGAGACTGCAGAAGGAGGGGCACAGAGAGAAAGAGCGAGAGAGGCTGCAGAAGGAGGGGCACAGAGAGAGAGAGACTGCAGAAGGAGGGGCACAGAGAGACTGCAGAAGGAGGGGCAGAGAGAGAGAGACTGCAGAAGGAGGAGCACAGAGAGAGAGAGAGAGAAAGAGACTGCAGAAGGAGGGGCAGAGAGAGAGAGAGAGACTGCAGAAGGAGGGGTACAGAGAAACAGAGAGACTGCAGAAGGAGGGGCCCAGAGAGAGAGAGAGAGAGAGAAAGAGACTGCTGAAGGAGGGGCAGAGAGAGAGAGAGAGACTCATAGAAAGACTGGCAGGCTTCTTGAGAGTTAATGCAGGTGCTGAGACAGGGGGCGGGGGCCTTGTTCAAGATGGCCTCCTGGATCAGCAAGTCCCACATGGTAAAAAAAAGTAATGGAAACGCATCAAAAGGGCAGCATATATTCTGATACAATTTACCTCTGGCATATTCACAGAACTCATAGATGTGAAAATAGCCTTTCTTACACCTGAGCCTCACATGAATATATATATATATATATATATATATGTACAGGCTAAAACCCACTGAACTAAGATACATTTAGCCAAATGCCCTGTTTATACTCCCTGGGTGTAAAACTGGAAATTTATATTTCCGCCCAATAAATTGTCCTGGAACATTGATTTTTTGCTGTCCCTCTCTGTTGGCCCCTACGTCATAATTGCAGACCTCCCTTTAGTCCCCCAAGATTTAAAATAAAAATTTGTGCAAATTATACACACCAGTGAATGAACACCATGGTGTCAATTCAGAGGCAGGTGAGAATTCTCACTCCTTTTTTAGGAGAGAAAACTGCTATTGTCTACCGAGTGTAGACAATCAGCCTGATTCAGAGCCTACCTGTAAATGCTTGTTTTTTTCGGGAACTGACCGCGGAAACCAGGAAATTTTGAACGCTTGTATCATTCATAGCTGTGTTCAGAGAAAAGTCTGTTCATGCATAAAAGACCATATTTGCTTTGCCCACGCATATGGTTTAGCCGAGCATTTACGGTATTTGCAGCTGAAATAGTTTCAGAAGCCGAGTTTCTACCTGTTTTCACTTGCTGTGGATTCCATTGTTCTCAGTGTGCCATGTCCTTCGCTGACTTTTCAACGTACCTTTGTCTCCCCTGCTGGCATCTAGGGCATCCCATGGTAGTCTGCATGTCTCAGCACATACTTACTTTTGTCCCCCCTGCTGGCATCTGGGGCATCCCATGGTAGTCTGCATGTCCTTGCACATACTTACCTTTGTCCCCCCTTCTGGCATCTAGGGCATCCCATGGTAGTCTGCATGTTTTTGCACAGACTTACCTTTGTACCTTGGTTGCCATGTTGTCTGCTTCTACCCACTGTTACTCACCTCATACTTCAGCCACCTTCTGTTTTGGTGTTCTGTTTGGTTGTTTGGTCTGCTAACATCCTCTTTTCATGTGTGTTGGGCTTGAAGTCGCACCTTTTCTCCATGAAAGTCTGCAAACAACAAATAGATGTGCATTGTTTACTTATGTCCTCTGTTTGGGTCTCTTTTAGTTCCTAAGTCATGCTTCTGCTCCTTTAAGTAATTTTTTCAAACAGTGCAAGTACCCAAGCCTTGTATACGCTAGTGTAGGCCAATGCTAACCAATCAAGCTCTCCCATCCCATAATAGAAGGGGATTGCAAGCGCAGATGCAGTTAGGCCAAAAGGCACGCCTAACTCTCCATGCTGCTACTACTGTTGGATAGGCCTCGCTGACCACAGCCAGCAACAAGGTAAAGCCAGCTCTCCCATCCCACAGTAGTAGGGGATTGCATAGAAATGTAAAACTTAAATCACATAGGCACCCCTTTGTCGCATGCAAACATGCCAGAGTGGTTCATGTGACAATAGCAGCAAAGTACTGTGGGCCTGTAATGTTGGAAGGCCAGGCCTCCACCATTACTGTGGCACCATGTGCCTTTACTCGTATTTCGTACCTGGTACCTGTTTGCATCTTGGCAGGAGTGTAATGCGGCACACATGCGTAGGCGAATGGCATGAAAGTGGGACTTACCATCATAATTTCCTCCTGCTGCTCACGGGTAAACAAGGTGGGTGACATGTTGGACCTCTGTGTGTCATCTGTATAACACACCCCTGGTGGAACTCTGTGCTTGTGTCCATACACCCATGTAGCCTATAGGTTGCTTGAGCCTTTGATGGGCTGTTAAATAAACCGAATAGTTTCCAATACAATTTCTCACTCAATTAGGTATAAAAGAAGGCAGCTGAGGGTCAGATTTTATTGCCAGTGCTGAATGAGGAGCTCACTATACCACACCATAGGCACCACCATAGCCCCCAGAGCCAGGAACACAGGCATGGCCGAGGAACCAGCAGCACTCATGTACCACAACCCCAGCCCCAGGAACCACCATTCGTCCTGCAGGCACTCCCCTGCTGATACCTACCCTAGCCACTCTGAGCGGGTTATCCACAGCAGTTTAAGGCATTAGCAGCGGGAGTCAGAAAACCATGGCTCCCAGAACTCCCAGCAGCAACACCGCAGCCAGCAACATCTCACCCACAAGACCCGCCACCTGTAGCTACAGCTGGCCCGTCTGGTATGCCTACCACCAAGACAACATCATGGTCGGGCCCAACCACCCACCAGCCATCAAGGGAGCAGAGTCCAGACAGTGATTAGGTAAATTAGTGAGCTTAATAGGCAAAGGGCAAGGGACAGGGTGGAGGAGGATGGTGAACCCAGGGTAAAGTTTGGGGCCCTGGAGGCTGTGTGGTAACATTGGGAACAACACTAATGTTGACTTTTCACACAGACTGCACCCCTCCTGGATGGAATTAATGAGCTGGAGGAAGGGCACTCTGAACATCTAGATGAGACCCCCAATATCACCTGAATACCTCCACCAGCTGCTGGTACCACAGAAACTGGCCATCAACACTCCTCCCTGCAGCTACATATTCATTCTGCCAGTAGCAGCCAGGCATAACCTGTCTTTGGTAAGGCGTTACCAAACCATGGAGGCAAAATGGTGGGCCAACAGCACGACTTTTCGACATAACACCAATAGATATTTTAAAGTTGTGCGAATGACCACCAGTTTGCTCCATGAAGATCTGGCTGCAGTGGTTGTGGAGCAGTAGCACCACCACTAGCAGATGGAGATGGGGCTCTGATGGAGACCATCCAGGCTGCCCTTCAAAGGCTTGGGGCCAACCAGGTTGCCCTTCAAAGGCTGGAGAGGCTGTAGACACAGCAAGCTGCAAACACCCAAATCTGTGCAACATCACCCTAACCTTCCAAGCTAGACTTTAGGTTGTGGGGGGTCCCCAAGCTTTAGTTATGCCAGACAGGTACATTTTTTTGTGATCAATTTTCTATAACCGAACAAATTGTGACAATTAACAAGTAATTAGAGAATAAATACAAAAAACTTTGTTTGGATGTTATTTAATAACACCCAAGCAGGGCACTTATGCCATTTGTCACCACAAATGACATAAGTGGACAAAAAATAAGTAGTTCAAGAAAAAGAGGTGTCTACTAAATGCTGTCAAATGCTTTGGGTCCTGGGTCCTGGGCTCTTGGTGCCAGCATACCGATGGCCAGAAATATCTGGAGCAGAAGCAGGTGTTGTCTCCTCCAAATATGCTGCCAACCTCTCGCTCAAAATTTAGAAGGCTGATGCAGGCCATGATAACTTGCATGACCTTCTCTGGCTTGTATTGAAGGGCACCCCCAGTGTGGTCCAGACAGTGAAATCTGTCCTTCAACAGCCCGAATGCATGTTCAACTACTGCCCATGTGTGGCGGTGGGACCATTATAAGCCTCCTGGCCAGGTGCCTGGGGCCAAATATAAATTATTACAAAAGAGTAGTGCCAAACAAGCAAAAGGTAACGCAGGATGCTCAGACTAAACATTTGTAACTGCAACTAGGAGAATGGGCCATTCAAAAAGGGGCACGAGCACAGTCGAAATGATGGAAGGCAGGGAGAGCAATTGGCTAACACAAAAAACTTGGACCAATTTAAAATGGGGTACATAACAGAAAAGAAAACACATTGCAAATGCAACATAAGCAATAAATAAGCAGATTCACTCCAGCAGTAAACAGACTTACCCACAAGTCAACCGCCAGTCAGCTCGCCACTTTAAAAACGGGTGTATAAACCAGAACTCCTGAAGATAAATGCATCGACGAGCTAGGAAATCCGGCCAAAACATTGAAAAATCAAAGATCCGGCCCCACGACACAGTGGACATTAAGAGAGTGGCCCATCTTGCGGTTGCTGAATAGAAGCCAGAAGTAAAAAATGGTCACTAGACTGGGAACAGCACATGAACAGCAAAAATAAAGTGGAATCCAAAAGATTCCAGGGCCAGCCACTGGCTTTCCCCGGGGGCAACCTGAATTGGAATGCCCTGCTGGGTGAAACCTCCCAGAGCTGTATTTAGCATTAGGTATCTGTGAGCACTTGCCTATGGGCTTATTGCCGCTAGGGGGTGCATTTTTTAATCAAAAAATTAATGTGAACAGGGCTGGTAAGGTGCTGGGCTGGTCACGTTTCACAGAGGCTGCATGCAGCCTGCAGTTTTGTCTTTTCAGCACTGGGGGCAGTGATGCAACCTAAGTCTTAATATATAGAGAGCTTAGCCAGGAAGGAAATTATCAACTCGGCCTCCACATGACTGCTTGTCTCTCTGCCCTTCCATCTATCTTCACTAAAGTAAGTCTCCTGGGGGCAGCTGGGCCTTGTAGTTCCTCCAGAGTCAACTGGGTGTTGTAGTTCCCCAGGGCTGGGAAGGGAGAACAACTGGGCCTAGTTCCCTGGTCCATTCCTGAAGCTGGGCCTGAATTTTTCAATGCATTGGTGGGATGTAGTGAGACTTTTCTCTCCCAATCACAGCCTCAGCCACAGCAGCCAAATCTGCATGAATAGGCTTCTATCCAGGGAAAGATGCAGAATGGGGGAATATTTTTAGGTAAGTATGCATATCAAATAAATGGGGGATGGGGGCATGAGCACTAAAAGTGCCTAGGGCAGCATAAACCCTAATTACGGCCCTGCAAGGCACTAGTAACACCTCAACTTTCCCTGGTCCAATGGCATGTGCAGGCTCTTATCTAATCAGAGCTGTTTGCCTTTCAACTAAGGGCTCTGATTTTTTTTACAATGGGGAGCGGCACCCCCGGCGGCGTGCGTGCGCTCCCATCCCAGCTATCCTGGATGCGGCAGCGTGCGCTCCCCATTGAAAGCAATCATGCGCCGTTGGTCCGAGGAGAGGTGCGTTTTACTGGGCGAATTGGGGGGTTTCACATAGCAGGGCATCCTAAATTAGGATGCCTCGGGGGAACGGCACAAAACCCAGGAAAGTCAAATTCTTGGGTTTTGTTCTGCTTTAAGGGGTTGTTTAAAAATCTCAGAAGTAGACTTTAAAAACAAAGCTGGAGGAAATATTAAGGAAGATGGATTTACAAAGCATAATCAGGTTTTGCTTATCTTAATGTATTAAGTTAGTTGCATTACTATAAACCTGTGATGAAATCATCTAAAGCATTTACATATATTTCATTTAATCAAACATCCAAAGAAACACTGCCCTCTGCTGGTCAAACTACACTGATACCTCCCAACCTTTACTTTGAGTTGCTGCTGTGTTAGGCACAGACAGTGCTAGGCGCTAATAAACCAGAACTAGCTACTAAATGCTCTACAAATGTGCCTAAGTTATATATTTGTGCATGTAAATATGTAACGGATATTAATAAATTAATTGGTCTTCACTTGCAATTAAGTTGTGATATTCTTTTCTGAAAGGTGCAATGTTGCATGCAGAGCTATTTTCTGATCATGCCTTTATCATCATATTCTTTTTTTTCCTTGGATGTACATTTTATTCCATGCAAATGTTGTGGTAATATATATTTCAGGTAATTACTTTGTGGCTCTTTGTATGCCACCAAATTTGGATTACTATCATTTTAGTTTGGAATCAGCTATCATTGATTTAATGTGTCATTGGTAGCACATGTCTCCTCCTGTGATTAACTGGTGGGGTGCGGGGATCAGAATAAAGAATGAGGAAGCATGTCAGAGATGTGTGGCCCAGCTGACAGGGATGATACATAAACCAGAGAAGTGGAATAATCATTTTATTTTAAGCTACCATGATAGGGGCCAATTTATCAAGAAGTCAAAAGAAGAAAATTATACCCTATACTTTTATTTTTTATCAGGTCACCTCTTTCTAAAATGTGAGGAAAATAAATAAATAAAAAATAAATGCATGTGGAAGATTTCTTTGTTACCTGGATGTCTAAAACAGCTTACATCTACTCAAGCCATTCTTATTTATACAATGCAAAGCTAGAAAAGCTCAACTGTTGGGTATAACAACTGCTAGTGGGTTACATGAAACAGAGAGCTCTCTGCATGTATATGCCTCTGTTCAGTTCAGTAGCATGTGCCCTAAAATTAGATATTCAGGAGGACCCAGATATAAACCCCATTTAGAGGATCAACCACTGGCCTATTAGACTCAGCCATACGGACAGCGAAATAAATAAATAGTAATAATAATGATACTCTAGGGCCGGTGGTCTACCTCTTTTTAGGTAGACCACCAGCTCTACCCACTAAACACTAAAAAGGCAGGATCAAACCTGAACTTCTAGCTTCACATACTCTGTCCAACACCATAATGGGCTAGCCACTAACCTAAAGCAACATATTTTTATTTGTTATTTTCGATGCATAAATGGACATTGTATATTTTGTAGGGGTTTAGATCTAAATAGGAACATGCCTGTTAGTTAATAAGTAAACCTTGTATATACAGTTAATACGATATTAAACTCCTTTATGGTTTCTAGCCATGAAAGTGTATATGAGTGGCAGCAGGCCATAGAGAAACATTGGGCCATAGACTTGAATGGATAGTTCTAGAGTTCTAGAAGGTAAGGTAGAAAAAGTTAATAACAAGAGCGGGATGCTTGGTAGGGACATAGTAACAAGCACATATTTGGCATGTGGACGAACACGTGATGGAAGGTTCTAGAAAGTAGCTAGAGGTTATATAAGCAGGGGCATGGCCAGGAGGAGCAGAGGGGGCATTTGCCCCGGGTGTCATTTTGAATTTTTGCCCCAGGTGCCAGAAAGCCTAGCTACTCTTCTGATATAAGGAAGAGAGACCTTGTACTAGAATTTTATACCACAGTTCTAAACTACTGGAATTGTTGAGGAGCAGATGTGAGACCAGTCCCTGTTGGAGAGTGTGAGAGAGAGCTACAGCCTGACAGCAGTGGCCACCGAAATGAACCCAGTGGAGGAAGTCTTGGGTATCCTTATCTGGGAGTAAGACCAACTGACTGATCTTTGGCTGTGGATGTGACAGGAGGAAATGTTACCGGATAGATAAATGAACCTGTGCCATGTATTTATGTCAACTGTTGAAAACAATAAAGAGGAACTCTGCTTTTATCTACTAGATTGTCTATCATCTTTGTGAGCTGCACAGTGAATACTGACATCCCCTGTGGCAGAGCCCCAGCACCCCACCCACACAGACACGTGGAGCACCCTGGGCATAGAAAGAACCTGCTCCTTGCCATCCTCACCAAGTACCAGGTGCATGAAGGCTACAATTTACACAAACATAGTAATCTTTCCTCTACGTTTGACCCATTCATGCAGTGAGACAACACAAGCAGTGAGTGTACTCATTCATTTTATTCTGTTTTATTCATTTTTCCCTCCACTATTAGGCTGTTCATGAAAATGTGCCTGTGTAGCAACTAGTGGAATTAAATTTGTAGGATTATCCATGTTATTTGAGAAAATATAATTGGATTGGATACCTATATATCTTTGCTGAATGCTGGATACCCCACTGCTTTTCAGTAAGCATATCAGGTGATTGATGGAGAAATAGAATATCCACATAAAGAGGAATCATCGGCAGAGTTGTTTACAGTTTTATTGTTAGTTGGTTGGACTTCTCCACATCCATTTCTATAGAGGCTACTTTATAGACTTTTGTTCTGTACAACTTAAAAATCTTGGTACTTGAGATATAGGACGTGGGCAACTTTTTTTTCTATGATTAAACTTTAGATCTTGGATAATCCAAAACTTAATTCCATGCAGAATAATCTTCTAAATGTTTTTCATCACGAATTTCACAAATCAATTAATATGCATGATTAATATACTGGTAAAATGAGTCAATTCATAAGTAAATAAAACCTTTCTTCATCCAACATGTGAATCTTAACCTTCTATTTGCTTTGCACGTGATATCCAGCCACTAAAGCATAAGATTACAAGTACTAGAACAAAAATATCAACTGTGCCTTTAGATCCTCTTTTCTCTCAACAGATCATCAATGCTTTTCCAATAACACAGCGGGAGAATGGGGTTCAATCCACTTAGATAAAAATTATATACCTCCAATCCCTTCCCAACATATTCCTTCATTAATATTCCAACTAGTAGCTTGTTTGGAACTTTCAATTTAAAAATATCAGCTTGTAACTCATAAAACAAACAAATAAATGACACTTTTTTTAGCACAGTATGATTTCTTTTTGTATTTCGGTGATTGTACACATGCCTGACACAGTGGCCTACGCAAGCCACATGGCCGGGGGAGCAGTTGCTCAAGTTAGTCATCCCCCGGCTGGAAATTAAGCCTGCAACCCTCCGATCACAAGATAACTTCCTTAACACTAGGCCGGAACGTGACATAATTACATAAATAGTGCTCCATAGACCAAAAGTTTGTATTCCCACCCTAGATAATGTTGACTCATACTAAAAACCCACCAATCACATTACGCACCCAGATACCTATGCTATTCACTCAAGTGAACTCCTAAAAACAGTCTAGGATGAGCCGGAGGATACTACATGAGGCTATAATAATGTCACTTGTGGCAGACCAGGGGTCATACAAGGCGCAGGGGAACACGTTGGTTCGTACAAGTAATATAGCAATGGAGGATCTGGAGGGTCTGAGCAGTAGCTCCAGGACCCAGTGTCAATGATTCATCCATTTCACAGATATCATGCCCTGTACTGCTCTCACTGCCCTCCACATCCAGCCCTGGTGCAGTCTTATGTCCCCTGCTTGTTCATCTACGCAAATTCAGCACACCAGTTCTCTGTGCCTGTTCTCAGGAGTCTACTTGACTCAATTCCATTAGAACTGGTACAGGCAATTGGGTGTGTGGTGCATTTGGTGGGGTGCGAATAGGGGGGCCCTGTATCTTTAAGTATGAGATAACATTGTCTTTTTGTTTTTCTAGGGTGGGCATACAACCCGGGTAATATTTAGTTCATTATTATAATAAAGTATTGTATACAAGCCATAAACACAAGTAGTCATGTTGTCTCTGTAGGGTCGAACTCTACTACATTTTTGGAGAGAAAACTGCCATTCATTTTTATTGTCTACGTTGGGAGTGATTCAGCAACAAGGTGTAAATTTTCACCCGGTGTTGAATCAAGAAAGACAATGAAAATGAATGGCATTTTTGTCTTGTAAAAAGTATTAGTTTCCTCACCTGGTGCTTGTTGCAGTGTGAGTTCGGTGTGCTGCAGAATCAAATCCAGATAGACACTTGTGGTGTAACAGACACTAGCTTTACAGGAACATGAGTCCAGTAAGAGAATGTCCCCTTACATGGTGAAAGTCATAGAGATCACCTCAATGTACAGGAAACACAACATGCAGCAGGAAACACAACATGCAGCAGAGAAAGTACAACAGAGACTACACATAGATATGTGTAACAGTACCATCTACTGTCATAAAAGTAAACCGAATTAACCCAGCAATACAGATGCAGATCAGATTACGCACAGAGACAAGCTGTAAGCTGTTGCACAGTATCTCCAACACACCTTCAACAGCTGAGACTTAATCTGTTAAAGCTTTCTTCTTTGTAAGCCTTGAGTGTCTTTTAGCAGTCAGGGGCTTTATTAGGATAAGTCTCTGCTCTTGAAAATCATTGGTCTGAAAGTGCTGATTGTAGTATTTCAGCTTCTTGCTCAAAACAAATCGAGACATCGTCCACATAAATGAGCACATAGCTCCATCTGTCTGCCAGTTGCTCTGTGTATAAGCAGGGGTATAAGCTGACTTATAATCTGCCTTACCCCTCTGGAAGTCCTGATGTGTAAGCACTTCATTTATTTTCACAATTCATGCTCTGGTAGCTTGCTTTAGACCATATATATGATTAGGGAATACTGTGATGGTGGACTTGTAGATGGTGTCATTGACTCGTTTGTTGTTGAAGCATAGCGTTACAACTGTGAATTTGATGATATCTGCAGAGTTGTTTCTGAGCATGTGCCAGTCTGTAATCTCCATTGCACCTCTGGGCAATGGAGATTACAGACTGAAAGTCTGTATATTCAGTTACCCATGATATTTGCATAAAAGTCTTATGGTTTAGCGAGTGCAGGAAGTATCTTGTAGGTCATATATGATTAAAAAAAAATAATATTTATATAGTTAGTGGTCCCTTTCAGCACATGGCAGGAAGTGGTGGCCATATGGAAGTAAGACTTCAAGAGCACCCTAACACAGGAGCAAGCCACTTTAGGGAGAAAGCCATTTCATGCTTAATATTGTGGACTAAATGAAAAAGCCCCTATTCAAGGGTACAAGGTTAAGATGCCTTTCTTAAAAACAAATAATTTACATGGCACTATGAAATGTGATTGTTTAAAGAAAAATCTGCCAATTGCTTTATTCACTTGTTGTGCTATATTGTTCATCATTTAAAGTGAACCTATTTGGGCAAAGTACAAAAAAAACGTGCCTGCTTGTTGATGTGCTCCTGTTTCCCAATCATTGCTGCAGCAGAGTGGCTTCTGCTGCAGTGATTAGGTGACTAACAGTTACCCACGAACCTCACCACCAACAATTTACCGGGGGATTAGACAGCTAGAAAGCCCAAAGCCCAACCCCTTGGGGGTCCAGATTTGGGATTACTATTTGCTATAGGTCCTTTAAAAGGCATACTGTATTGTATTATTTCTAAAGATAATGTGAAGAACATGCAAAATGAATTACATTTTTGAAAATGATAGGAATTAGCTGATTATATAAACTATAATGCAGCTAATCACTAATGTATTGCAAAACATTAATCCTAACTAATTGATTAATTAATCATTTTATGTAAGATAAAACAAAACAGATGCAATAATTATTCACATTTTATACATGGAACAATGGATCTGCATCCTAGCAATTAATTAGCAGTAATTTAAAATATATTATATTATCTAAAAATGAATCTAACCACTCGACAGTAATAATGTGTTTTACTATGTTAGCCATTGGGGGATCATGTTAATTATTTGGTGTAGCAAGTTTCACTTTGGGTGTGTTAATATCTTTTTGATGTTCAAGGTTCTGTGTGCAAAAGAACACAGTGGCTTTGGTTTGTGGAACATCGTGTTTGACATAGGCCCTTATTTATGAAGGAATAGCGACAGGTAGCGACGGGTGAGCGACCGGTAATGACGGGCACCGCCATGAGAACGCCAGCTCCCCACCACAATCACACATTTATCAAGCCGATCCTGCTTAGCGACTGAGATAGCGCCAGATAGCCACTCATTCATCATTATTCCAGCCTCAGCTCACAGCGCCAGCGTCCGACCTTGAACAGCAACAGGTATGACCTCTCGCTACCTGGCGCTCTCCAATGCATTTCAATGGAACAATCTTTAAATATTCATAATTAATTGTTATTAATGTTTTTTTTTTTTTTTTTTTTTTAAATGTGAAAAATTCTGTGACCACTTCTGCCATGTTAGATAATTTTTTTAAGTTAAAAAAAAAAAAAAATTGTGCAGAATTGATATTACAGGTCTGATATTATTGTATTCATATTACTAAATTCTTTAAAATTTTTTATATTTTTGGTTTCCAAAAATATGGTGGTTTGGGGGTTAAAAAAAATGACTTTTAACACATCGCCGCCAGCGCTCTGGGGTTTCAACATGCATTTCACAGCGCAAGAATTTTTTGAGCATGATTTTTTGATGAATAGGGTGGGAGCCGGTCGCTCTGACCAGTCGCTATCATGCGCACCCATACATCGCGGAACCTGTCAAATAGCGACTCGTCACCCCGTATTCAACGTTACTGCACACCGACTCAGTCGCTATCAACAACCGAGCAATGGCCAAGCACAGTAACTACTAGCGGGCGCTGTGAAAATACTGCTACAGTCGCTCAACTGTCGCTACCTGCCGCTATTAATGAATCAGCCTCATAGAGAACTAAGTACTCTCAAAAGCTTTCCTTAAATGGGAAGTCCACTTCTGTGGACTTACTCCACAGACCGCAGATCACAGGTAAAAGACTTACCTTCTACCCACTTCCCTATCAGAAGCTAGGGCAGTAGGTGGCATAGGCATCAGTACAAAAACTTCCTTATGTACAGACGCACCCATTGATCTCAATGGAAGCGCACCATATGGGGGCCGCATCCACCTGTGACGAGTAGGTGCAGCATAAAACAGTACAGATAAAAAGGAATTAGAACCCTGTCAGTGGAGTAGGCCCTGGAAGTGAAAGTGACTTTAATAAGTAATAGATAAAAAGCAAGACTTGGGTGTCATTGCATCATAAACCCACATGATGGCAATGTTGCCTAAGATATGAGACAAAAAAATAAATATAAATTAGTCTAGCTAACCCTTTTAGTTAGGTGAATATAGACTAAACCAGGTGGCATTAGCAACGTTACCTGCTCTGTCATTGGTTTAAAGTAGATACTTAGTTTGGGAGTAGCAACATTTAGGAGTTTTTAAAATGGAGGACCCAACCCTTCCAGAAGGTTCTAGTTCTGAAAGGGTTATCTCAGAGGTGAAGATCTGTGAATGTATCTGAGGAATAAGAGCAGCGGCAGTGAAGAAAGAGTCCAGTTTATGTCAGCCAGAGTGAAAGGACTAGAGGTTGGTGGCAACCCAAAGGCCCAACAAGCAAACAAAACTTGTGCACCTTATTTATGGGATTAAGAGCAGCCTGACCATAGTCTAAAGTGTAACTACCATAGAGTGCTGAGGGAAGCTGTGGAATATATCTGCTGAAGTGTACCATAATGGAATGTGCTGCTATGCTGGATTGAAGACCTAAATGAAAAGACTGTTGTTTTATTACACGCCACACCAACCTGAGTGACCCTACCATAGGTCCAAGAACCCCCCTCGTTCCTCACAGCCTCTGCAGCAGGCCAGGCAGTGGACTGCACACACCTGTCATTCCAACTTCTTGCACTGGTGCTGCAGATGAGAGATGTGCTGCACAGCAACAGGTGGAATGTAAGTGGGGTGTCTCATGTCCCAAGGAGACTCCTGATCTGTTGTCTGAGGAGAAAGTCTACGAAAGTAACAGGCTGTTACAGGGGGTCTATGTGCAGGGGGAGGCTCCAGCAATCTGCATGCTTGCCCAAGAGTCATGATGCAGCCCCGCACCCATTATGTGGAAAATGTGCATAGGAATGCAATAAAAGTGAGAACTAAAGGACCTAGGCTGCAATGTACCAATTTCAATACTCTTTAGTTCCCTGGAGCAATTGCCTTTGGGTTCATCTATTTAATACTCTCTCAAATATCTATTTTTGTGATAAGCTGGGCTGTGATATAAGGCTCGATTCAGAGAGACAAAAAAAACTTCCGTTTTAGTTCCGATCTGTTTTTTTTGGAAATGTTTCCGTTCTCGTATGAGTGTACGAGCGATTCTATGCATGCATTGAAAACCTTCTGTAAAGTTTCGGTCCGTTCGTACTGCAGATTACGAATACGAGGATGTCATTTTCCATCCAGACTTTTCCGTTTCATTTTCACATGTTACAACGTAGGCTTTAGTTTTTGCCCTTTTCCCATCGTATCCTCCAACGAATCCTTTACGTTTCCCGTTAGTTTCTGTTTCCCTTTTTCAATAAATAATCATCCAGACGGAATCCTTACGATCTTGCGCCTGCGCACTACAAACTTCACTCATTAAAGTGCTCGCCTACATATTTGCCACCCTCACTTCTACTACAATGTTTAGCTAAATCACTTAGCACTATCCTCCATCTTCCCTTTTGGACCCTTAAAGCTCACCCAAACCACTTAGCACTATCCTCCATCTTCCCTTTTGGACCCTTAAAGCTCACCCAAACCACTTCTCGGTTAGGTTCTTCTTCCATTTTAGCCCCCTAAAACTTACCCAAATCACTTCTCGGTCATGTGAATATATATCTTTAAATATTTCTGGGCCCATTAGTTTTGTGTTAATGTATTTTGTAAATGAAATGACAATGTAACATTTTTTTTCTATTCCATCATAAAATATAAAATTGTAAAAAATTTAGAAAATTTCAAATTTTTACAACTATAAAAAACAAAATACATAGCAATGGCAGGCCACTGAACATTATTCTTCATCTGTGGTCCCCAACGAGTTGCGCAGCTCCTGCATCTCGCCCACCAACTGAAGGACCCTGACACTCAGTTGTGCCACTCCCTGTTAAAAAACGTAAATTAAAATATTGGGATAACCTTGTTGGGGTCATACTGCAGTGCCCCCCCCCCCGTATGGTCCAAACACCTAAATCTGGACTTCAAAAGCCAGAGGGCCCTCGCCACGGGCCGGGTTTTACATAGTGCCCGATTAGAGAACCCCTGGCCCGCATTCTGCAGGCAAAGAACGGGCATCAGGAGCAAGGGCGAGTGGCACATCTTGCAGTTCCTGCAACCAAATATAAAATAATTACACAAAGCAAAGGTAACCAACTAAAACAATTACTCTTACAACAAATTAAGATTCAAGTTCAACAATCCAAATATAATTCACAAAGGACATAAGTCTAAAAAAATATAGCAATTATATGGATGTGTGGAAAAATAAATGTTTACATGCTAAGGACTAATTTAGGTCAGCATTAAAATGCATCTATAAGGCATACATGAAATGTATTGATTCGGGTATGCATTGCTATACAATTTATGGCCTCGGCCATGCTGATACATGCAATGCCTTCGTGCTAAAGGCGTGCAGACTCCTCCACATGGCCGCAAAACATGTTCAACAATAGCAATCCGAGCCCTCAAAGGTCCCGTAAGTGGATCGGAAATGAAACGGATTTATAGGGTGGTGGTCCGTCTGAACGAAGGAAAAATTTCCTATTTTGTTTGGAAAATGATCCGAACTAACAGAAATGTTCCGATTCCGATTGCTTCCGTTCATCGAAAGCGCATTCCCGAACGTTCGTACGAATGAAAAATGAACGAAAAAAAGCAAAAAAATGACAAACACCCACCAAAACTTTCACAGACAGCTACGGAAGTCCGGACAAATGTGTCTCTGAATCGGGCCTATTGTCTCTGTCTCTGTTGAAATTGTAAGAAATAATGCTTCATTCACTCCAAAGGATGGGTCATGTCATACACTGCCTGGACTTATGTAGGCTTTTCTGCACATGCACATTGTGAAACTACTGAGGATATAAAATTAAAGACAGTTGTTGCAGGGGAGAAAAGGTGAGTACAGTATTCCATTTTAACCTGGAAATGTCCTTCAAAAAGACTTTGGAAAATGGGTGAAAAGCTGAAATCTAGAGGAACAACTTGCTTCATGATATGTTAGGTGCACATATATACAGGGGCAAATGTATCACAACCTGTGGAAGGAAAAAAGGCTAGGAAAACACGTTTCACCCCTTTAAAAGGAAGTATTCAACTGGCTGCTTAGGAGAGCTTCTTTGATTCGATTTCCTTGCATCATAATATCTATTGTTATTTCACTTTATGCATAATAGCTAATTATTTCAAGTAGACGTTAAAACTTGTTCCTAATAAAACACATAACTACATTTATAATTTACCAGTTTCCATATTTATATTATATTTATGTCTCCAACATTGTGTCACGCTAGTGTAGAATTCATTGAACACCACATTACTCACTTATCCAGAGAATACATGTCACAGCGGGTCAGTGTCAAATTTCACTGGGAAAGTTATGATGAGGAAAGTTCACACTTCTATGGCAATTTACAACTGGTTTGAAAAATATTAATGCCTATGTGAGTTCACACAATTTTACTAGGTCATCTTTTGCTTCCTAAAGTCGAACTGACATTTCAAATAAGCTGTGTGTCTACAAAATAATTCTGTATAATCACATTAGACCAGCAGGATGACCAACTGAAAACCTAATACAATGCTTTTTATATATCAAAAGATTCAATTTTAGTTTAATGATGCACTTTTAAAGGTAAATAAATGTAAATCAGCAGATATGAATTAAAAATATTTTTTTTCCTCGGTCTATTGCACTGTATAAGTGTTAGATTTTCTACTCACTGATGAAATAATGTGATGGGTGATGAACACTAGAGGGGGGCTTAACCCTTCAGAAAGGATAAATCTCCAGCCCCTTTGGGAGATGTTATAGCTACTGACTTAAACAAGCAAAGTTAAGACGGGGAGGCTGATTCATCATTAGCGGCAGGTAGCGACAGATGAGCATTTTCAGAGCGCACGCTAGTAGTCGCAGTGCTCGGCCGTGGGTCACTACTTTATAGCGACTCAGTCGCTGTTCAATAATGTTGAATACATTGTGAGGAGTCGCTATTTGACCAGTACAGCGCTGTATGGGAGCGCATGTTAGCGACTGGTCATAGCGACCGACTCACACCATATTCAGCAAAAAAACAGCCTCACAAATCTCTGGCGCTGAAAAATACTTGTTTGAAGCCCAGAGCGCAGGAGGCGGTGTGTTTAAAGTCTGTTTTCAAGCATCTATCAACTAGTAACAAAGCGAAAACATATGGAATTACATTGTAACAACATTGTAACATGAACACTTTAATGCCAGACCCGTAATGTCATTTCTTAAAAAATGAAAAAAATATGAAAAAAATGCTTTTTCAATGCCAGAAGAGGTCACAGAATTATTTGTGATTTTTTTGGGGAAAAAAAACGTTTAAAGAGAAGAAAAGGATCGTCCATTGAAATGTATGGGAGAGCGACAGGTAGCGAGAGGACATCCCTGGCGCTGTGCAAGGCTGAACGCTGGCGCTGTTCGCTGAGGCTATGAAAATGATGAAAATGATGAATCAGACGCTATCCCAGTCGCTAAACATATTCTGCTTGATAAATGTGTAATTGCGTGCCATGTCCGGCGTTCACCAGACGCTACCTGTCGCTACCTGTCATTAACCAGTCACTACCTGATTTTATCCCTTCTTAAATAAGGGCCTTAGGTAACCATGGTTCAAAAGTCAAAAGGTCAAGCGCAGTAGAAAGTCAATTTATTGTGATTTTCTTTAAAGGCAGCAAATCATAATTGAATTAACAAGAATGTGACAATGTATATTTGTAAAAATATCATAAATCTCTTGCCAAAAATATTGTCAATACCCTAAATCAAAATGCACAGCCACCGTGAACTACAGATGTGTATCAAGCATTGGCTTTAATAAGGGTTAATAAGGGTTTAAAGGATATATAAGCTAATATATGGTAGTCTCAATCCAACTCAATACCTTATAGAAGCATGACATTTAAAATTAAGATATCAAAAACCAAAATATAAAACGAAAAATAAAAAGACCCTTTTTTTTCTTTATCCTTTTCTTGTAGGACATATGCAAATGAAATGCATCTCTGACAAATGAGAACAAGAGTTGGCGCTGAAGAAGCCTTTTTTCAGACGAAACTAGTACGCCAGTACTCACTTTTTTGTGATATTAATCATGTTATATATTATAATGTACATAAAGGCTAAATTTATTATATTGTCCTAACATGATGTATGTTTAAGACTATTGTTGGTTATTTGAAATGTATCAACATAATACTGTCAAAGATGTCTCATTGTTTTAAATTTATAAAATAGGTGTATTCTACATGAATTGCCATTTTTAAGAATATTCCAAATAAATCTAAAGAAAAAACTTTTTTAACAATCACTTGATCTTTATTGAATAAGGCGGGGTCGCCTTAACAGAGTTTAGACTCATTATAGGGTGCAACCTATACCCAAAATCTAATTGTTTTCTGTGGTTCAGTCTTAAGGGCGTACCAGCACATTCTATAGGGTTCTGGGTCAGAGCAGTGAAGTGTGTTGTCCCCTAGTGGTCAAACCTTGGGGCCAACACACCCCAATTTTTTTTTCCTTTAGAAACTTCCTAAATAGTGAATGACTTGCTGGGTGTTAGGGGAGAAGTATGATTTTTGACATTGCTTCTGAACCTCTCACCAGCATTAACATTTTCCCCCTTGTCCTTGTGCTTTGTTTCTTTGCAAAACTATCACCCTGTGGAGCCCTATTCAAGTTTTTTGACATAGTTAAATGTTTTTATTATGTCCACCATTTTCCTTCACTCCACTTAGGCTATACAAATTAAAGAGACTTGACACCCAATGGCAATATTAAGTCAGCAAGCAGTTTACCTAATGTTTGTCCCATGTGCCTCGCCTTCATTTCCTGCAGCACCAGGTAAAACCCAAGACAGGCCTCCAAAGATTTCCCTCCTTTCAATTTTATTTCTCCAGAATCAGGTAAAAATGTGATCTAACAGCCACTTTGTCTCTTGTTGCTCTCAGTGTGAGTGTACACAAAAAAGCCACAGTAGCCCCAAAGCTGCTTCTGACCACAGCAATGTGCTCAAGACTTAAGTCTGTGCCATAATATACCCTTACTAGCTCAGCTATGATCCAGAAATTAAGGCAAGGAAAGCAGTATTGCTTAGAATATATAAGGTATTTACCTATAACTAAAGATTTTGAGAGGCTTTGAAATGGCTCTTTTGTCATTTTTCCAATGGGGAATAACCGAGGTGGGAGAGTTAATGTGTGCCTGGACAGGGACTTTAAGTTATTAAAGTCGTTCCTGAAGACATTCCACCAAATCTAATTGGTTCCCACCCATCTCTGGCAGCTAGCTTCGAAATCTAAAAAAATCTAGGGCCAGCTGCTGTTTTTTCCCTGGGGCATCCTGAATCAGAATTGTTCCCCCGTAGCACGATTACAACTAGACTGTGTGAGTTTACCTGTAGAGGAATTACAAGTGAATTCATACTGTTCTGTGGTGTCATGCATGCATTGCAGAATTTGGCCTCGGTAAAGTGTTTGGAAACTGCAACTCCATCGTTTATTCAAATATGACATTACTTAAAACGTCAAAGAGGACAACTACCTGTCTGAAAATGATTTATTATCAGCCTTTGTTATCTTTTTTATTAAAGGATAAGGGCTCTCTGAAGCTTTATTTTTTTTTTTCATATATGGCCATTGTATGCGTGTGCCCTCATAATGACAAATTTTTGGGATTTGGGATTGTTATAAATCCCCTGACAACACTGGTAGAATACCAGGTCCATGCCAATTACACCCCTGGTTCCTCGGAAGGGGTGTGTGTAATTTGACAGAAAGTCCTCTGCCCACAAGACAGGTGACTTGCCGCCTCCCTACACTCAGTTATTGAGGTCCTTTACCACCGCATCTTCCTCACAGTTCAACCTGTAAATTTAAAGTAGTATTTGACCTTTTTAAGAGAATCCCCAGCACCCTCCATGAGGCGGTTTTTCAGAAGAGGCAGGATTTTTCCAGTAAGAATTTTTTTTTTCACATTGAAAAATAATCTGTAGGGGATTCACACTAGCAGAGAATTCAAGTTTGTAGGAAACATATCCTAATTAGAAGAAACACAGGGATTCACTTGTAGAACTGTCTAATCCCAAAACAGGTTAAGAGATTTGTTTTAGTAGAAAAGGTTTTGTTTCACATATTATTGTGTGCTGATGGGGAAAGTCTCTCCCTTTACCAGTTTACTCGCACTCAAAAAGAATCATCAAAGGAATAATTTTCTTTCGTCAATAAATTGCTGGTAAAAGTGAGCCTGTGGGATCAAGCAAGAAGCCTTACAATGTGCTTGGTTAAATGGGGGGGTTCTTACACTATTTGTCAACTGGTAAAAGGGGTCCCAAGACCCTATGCCAGTTCAAAGGGTAGGGGAGAAAGGGACTTCTCAAAATTTCTCCTCAATTATCTTCACCCCAACTTATGCCCTTAGGTCCAATTTTTTTCCAAAGGTGCCCATTCATATTGCAGAAGGGCATAAGGGTTAGTATCCTGGCATTGGCTGAGGCCAGCTGTGGGGCGTCCAAAGTATGAGGATATTAGGTAGTGCCAAGACAGGGAACCCCATACCTTTTTTTAAAAAGGCTTGAATGTTCCCCCCTGGACCTCAGACGTCTGTGGTCCCCCCAATTGGTGTCCCGAGGGCTTCTTTCCTTTCTTTTTACCCCTCCTGTCTCTCTTCTCCCCCCTCCTCGTGCGCCTCCATCCGGGCCTGTCTCTAAAAAATGTCCCTCTGAAGAGGATTCTGAAGTGTAGCTTGAAAGGGAAGAATCCAGGGGGGGACAACAGGGGGTCACACTTCACCAACGGAGACAGTGGAGCAGGAACAGGTAAATATGCAATTGGAGGTTATCAATTTATCCAGCACCCCTATATCTGATGTACAAAAACATGTGTTACAGAAGGGACTAAGCTTCTCACCAACTAATAATATTAACAAATTTGAAGTTGTTAAGGATCTTTTCCTATACTGCAGGCGGCTTTCACTCAAGAAGTTTTTCCTTAATTCAGAACACAATGTAATGGACCCCACTTTTGGGGCAGAAGAAGGTCAAGCCCTCAATGATTTAATTAGCCTATTGGAGGAACAGGAGAATGATCCAGCTCCGGTTCAAACATTACGTAGACCCTCTACGTTTACCCCCCCTTGGACAAACAGTCAAGCGATACAAATGTTTTTCAGTCTTGTAAGTTAAGACATTCGTAAACTCATTCCTAATACACGGCATAATAACTTGACTAAATCTGAACGAGATGCTTTACGCTCCCTACAGGATAGAGATGATCTTATAATTAAGGAAGCAGACAAGGGGGGGAATTTTGTTATCTTAGACAAAACTAGTTACCAAAAGGAGGCCTTACGACAGTTGGGGGATAACAAAACCTATCAAAAAGTACCAACCAATCCACTACCCCAATACAAACGTGAATTTGATGACCTCTTACAAAGAGGATTAACTGAGGGAGCAATAAATCGGATCCAATATGACTATCTGAGGGTGGAACATCCACGGACCCCCACTTTTTACCTCCTCCCTAAAATTCATAAGGACGCAAAGAATCCCCCTGGCCGCCCAATTGTATCTGGGGTTGGCAGCCTCACCGAACATGCCTGTTCCTTTATTGATTCATTCCTACAACCACACGTAGTGGCCCTGGATTCGTATATTAGGGATTCCACGGACGTTCTGAATAGACTCAACTCGGTCACTGTACCATCGGGGACATTGTTGATTGCATGCGACGTGGAATCCCTATATACTAACATCTCGCACACCATGGCCCTACGTGTGGTCAAGTACTTCCTCGAGATGGAGTCTGTTGATAGGAATAAACTTCATATTTTTCTCTTAGAATTGCTAGACTTTGTCCTTGGCCACAATGTGTTTCTATTTGACCTTGGCTATTACAGACAGATACGGGGAGTGGCCATGGGAGCTTGCTGTGCTCCCTCTGTGGCGAATCTCTTTCTGGGCTGGTGGGAGCGGGAGATTGTATGGGCAGAGAACATGGACCCATTCCACCAACATATTATCGGTTGGTACCGATTTATTGATGATATTTTGATCTTGTGGGATGGGTCCATGGAAATGGGCAATGCGTTTATTTCTGCTTTAAATGCCAATAATTTTGACATTTATCTGACCCATACAATCTCCCCCCACCAGGCTACTTTCTTGGACTTAACGGTGACTGTAACAGAAGATGGAATTTTACAAACCAAACTATTCAGGAAGGCCACAGCTACAAATAGCCTGTTGCACTTTTCCAGTGCACATCCCACAAAATTGAAAAGGGGCATATCTGTGGGCCAATTTTTGAGGGTCAAAAGGAATTGCTCGGAGCCTTTAGATTACAATGTGGCCAAGAGAGAACTACAAGAACGATTTAGGCGACGTGGATACCCGAGTGAGGTGATCAAGAATGCTGCAAGGAGAGCCGATTTAACACCGAGGGAGACATTATTACAATATAAGAAACGACAGTCCAGAGATGAGGTAAGATTCATCTCTAGCTTCAATAATGATTGGCCCTCTATTCGTTCTATTCTTGTGAGACATTGGCCCATATTACAGACGGACCCTTGCCTGACAAGATGGGTCGGGAGGGGTCCTCTCATGACCCCAAAACGAGCTCCCAACCTGCGCGACCGTTTGTGCAAGAGCCACTATGTACGCCCGAGAATGTGGCTTACCCCTAAAGTAGATGAAGGCTCTAGTAAACCCTGTGGCCAATGCAACATTTGCCGACATGTTGTAACCTGTAAGTCCTTTAAGGGATTAAATTCCCCCAAACAGTATACGATTAAGCAGTATATTAATTGTCGTACAGAGGGGGTTATCTATCTATTACAATGTTCCTGTCCTCTTCAATATATTGGCGAAACTAAAAATGCCGTTAAGGTGCGTATACAAGGCCATCTATCAAATATTAAATTATCCAATAGAGACAGACAGGCAGGGAAAACACTTACCCCTGTGGCCGCACATTTTTTGACCCAACATAATAGTAACTGTGACAATTTGACAGTCACATTTATTGAAAAGGTCACATTGGGCGGCAGAGGTGGTAACCTTAAAAGAAAATTAGAACAGAGGGAACTTGAATGGATATTCAATCTAAACACACGGGCACCGTTTGGTATGAATGAGGATTTCTCATTCTCTTCTTTTTTGGGACGGGATGGTTGAGGTATATAATCACTGGTGATTGATTGGATTTCTTTGATCTTTGGTGTATGTTTGCATGTTCACTTTTGAGTTGGTGGCGGTGTCACAAGTATTTCTGATTTTTATTGGTGATCAATTAATCTTATTATGTATGTTTATTTTAACAATATAGAGATTTAGAATAACCTTCAAATATTTTCCTCAATGGAAGTGCCATTATGTATCTGCTGTCCCATGAAGTATAAGATCCTGGAGTATTGTCTGGAGTCTTTCCATTGGAGGCCAATAATTGTGAGACACCTGAGGACCGTTGAATAGGAGAACTCTCTGTACACCACTCTATGGCCGGGCCAAGACAGGTCATTGGATGGATGAATGTTCAAGTAACTGGAAGGATACTGATAACATGCCTTGCAAAAAGCTATTTTGAAAATCCAGTGGTAAAGCATTGTCAAGTATATGACCATAATATGCTGATCGGCGATTGCAATTCTATTTGTGATGGACAATCTTTTGTCACCAAAGAAAAGAATTCTCTAGACTAATTCTATATATTTTGATATATTTTGGGCATTTATTATCTATTTAGTGTGTATATATGTATCTTTGCCCGTAGCAATGTATACCTTTCAATAGCCTAATTCTGTACATTCGGGATACTTACCACCTATCTAGTATGTATATATATATATGCTGGCCCGTAGGAATATATACTCTTCAATGAATAATTGTACAAAGCTTGTATGTTACCATATAGTTTGATTTTAAATAATTTGTATATATCACCGAGATGTGAATCAAGATAATAGGACACCTATGCGTAGGACACCTTGCATCGCTCTACCTGGATTAAGTTCACTGACAGTTTCAATTTCTGTGTGCAAGGGTATGTGGCGCTGCGCCGGCCCGGCGCATGCGCGCTGCGCCCTGCGCTCGCTCCCGGACGACTCCTGCTGCAGGGGAGGGCGCCCGGGGGCGGGCTGCGGGTGCGCGCGCGCGTGCGTCGGGCGGACGCAGCATCACCGCCCCGCCGAGACATTGGTTGAGCCTCTCACAGGTGACCGCTCGCACTTCCGGTCATTGTGCGAGCGAGGAAGCGCTCTTCATTTATATTGGTTGAATGCTGTGAACTTTCTCCATATAAGGTAGGGGGATGCATGGTCAGTGTTGGAGCATCCTGAGGAAGTGGACGGGGCCACGCAACGCGTAGATGCTGATCCTACCCCTCGGTGGCATCTAGGACTCATTTTCATCATGGTGATATGATTTAATCTTTTTACATTCATGCCTGTCGTTTTCCATAATTGGTAATAGCATCATGCACACAGGTTAGGGATTCCTTTCTGTATATATGAGATTTTCTGTTTTGTTGCACGGATAGTGTACAGCACAGTGGTTTGTTTGGATGTATTTAAATTATAGCACATGCACTTTTTTTTATTGATAATAGGCTGCTAATCAATTTGGTTTTCACAGATCTTTGTATATACACTCATTGATTAATTGTCATGGTTTGGTTGTTCCCCTGTTTCAAAGGGGTTGTTTATTCACTATAGAGATTTCAGACAGGCATTTTGTATTGTACATATATTTTTCTACATATAAATTTGTATATATATTTATTTAGAGTCCTTTTTTATGATGTTGCCACCAGAGGGTGTTGTCTTGTATGTTTTTTAAATAGTCCTTTATGTATGTATGTGGATTTTTGTGATGTCTTGGTAATATGTACAATAATTTTTGATATTAAAATATATATATTTTCTTGAATATTAACTCTTTTTGGTCTGTGCGATCTCCTTTGTGGGGCACCACATTGAGCCTGTGCTGGTTGGCTCGTTTCTTTGGTGTTTATTCATAGGGTACAGTGTACCTGGGTGCCCGTGAGGTCAGCACCCATATATGTATAACAGTAGCTGTGCATTACTCTAATTGTGTGTTGTCATTAGATTTTTCAAGCAACAAAGCCTTGCCAAATGTTAGTCCTGCATTAGCAAAATTTAGAAATGGAATTTAGAGTAAAGTAATAATGAGTCTTCCACACACTCTGCTTAAATTACGTCCTTGAATTTATCCTAGGGTCTGCGCCATCTTTGAGTAGATGCATTTCACATACTGAGTAGAGGAGAGCGGGATAAAGTGCAGGGGGCGGGTTAGAGCTGGTTTGTACTCACACCAAGCAGCTACAGGGTCCTGAAAAGTTAAGACATCCAAGAATGCTGAGCAGCACAGTCCTAAACCAATACCTGTTAGCAGTCTGGATGATTGGCCCTCATCCACCATCTTGCATGTTTAATTTTTTCCAACATCTATTTGATGTATTTTAATTTTTTAAAGGGCCTGTACACTATGTAGGCTCATGCTGTAGCAAATGTGACCTAGGCTCTTAGTAATGTTGATGGCCCGTTTAGGGGATTCCATTTATTGAGTAATGTGTAATTTATGTTTTTTATTATACATTTTGGCAGGTGATTCCGGCTATCCACTCCTTCCGTGGCTGTTGACGCCCGTCCTCCGGCCCCATAATGCAGCCGAGGAGGCATATAATAGGGCGCACAGGAAGACCAGGGCTGTGGTGGAGAGGGCGTTTGGCCTATTGAAGACCCGCTTCTGATGCTTTGACCATACCGGGAGAGCACTTCAGTATGACCCCAAAAAGGTCATAGATATTATTTTGGCCTGTGCAGTGTTGCATAATTTTGCTATACTGCAGCGTGTCCCCCGGTATGTGGATGTGCCCCCCTCTCCACCCACCGATGACTCAGACGAGGACTATCGTGGGCCACCGAGTGCGTCTGCCCAAGCAGTGCGGTCTAATTTAATTGAGACACATTTTGTCCCTTTATTCTTGGATAATTGTGTTTTTGTGTTTGTATGTTTGTTTGTTACTTTTACAAACAGTAAAGAAATAATTTAAAACAACCTCACACATGATTTTCTTTTTTGTTTTTTTGGAATGTTACAAATGTGTTACTGACTACTTTAACTCATCTTTATTCGCCCAAAACTTAAAGGCATAAACGTAGTCCACAACAGGTTAATTGCAATTTTATGTAGTTTATTTCAGAAGCAAACATTGGATTGGATGGTCACTCCCATAGTTGCATAAAATTCATGGGCAAAACACAAATGAAAGTTTAGCCAAATCAGGCCACATAGCAATTGCCCAGAGCCAGGAGTTTTAAAGTAAGGCACTCCTGTGCAAAGTTAAGGACAAATAAAAATTTTACAAACATAGGTGACAAGCATTGCCATGTCCACATTGTGCAGCAAACAAATAGGCCCACAGACACACCCTCTCCTGCTTGGCCACATTTTCCACAGGCACAGGTGTAAAGCAGCCAAACCTAGGCCACATCTACACCTGTTACTCAGTGTGACACCCAAACAAGAACCCCCAGTCCCAATCCAAGTCCAGTTCAATCTCAGCCAGGGGTCAAGGTAGTAGTTTTCCAGCCCAGAATGTCCCCCAATCATGCCTATAAACAGGAGGAGCCAGAACCAATGTCATTCGCTTCAAGCATGCAGTGCAACAGCTTGAGTGGCAGGTTCATTGAGGCTTCACCTCCGGCATTGGCTAGTGGGCTACCTCAGCACTCTAATAAGCTATATGGGCGCAAATCCAAAGCAAACCAGCAAAGCCATACCAAAAGGGTCTATTGGTAGGTCTCACCAGACAGGTCAATACAGTGGGGATGTAGATCAAAGATGTGGAGCAGATACAGGCCAAATAGGCCTTAAAATTGGGGATGCCCATAAAACCCAGGTTGGGGCCCTTGGAGGTGGGCCCTCACCTGGGCCTGTGTGGCATTCATAATCTGCAACTGTTCCAACATGTTTCTATTAGAAGTTCGAAATTCAGCCATCATGGCACTGAGATTGTTAGTTAAGGTGGCCATGTGGCTGTTGCTATTTCGAACTTCCTCAAGCATGCCACTGTAATAATTGGATAAGGTGGCCATGTGGCTGTTGTTGACCTAAATTCAGTCAGCATGGAGTTTAATGTGTTGTTTAAGGTTTCTAATTGGCCATGAATATGTTCGTGGTTTCGTTGATTTTGGAGGCGAAATAGCCGCCTCTCATGGTGCCATGCTGACTCCATCATCGGCGCGCCCCTCCCCTGGGCAACTGGGCGACGTAGTCGACTACGCCTTCCAATTCCCCCGGTTTGGGGGCGTGCAGATAATGTGCCTCTAGGTCCACCAACAGCCACAGGTCTGCTTGGCAAATCCTCAGCAGCACAGCTAACACTGGGGACTGTCGGCTCAGTCTCTGCATGCTGCCCACGGTGGGCTGGCAGCATGCAGCCAGCTTCACTCTGCTGCTGAGCATTTGGTGTAGAAACATGTTGGGACAGTTGCAGATTCTGTCCCAGGGGGAGGTGTTCTGAAGGTTCAATGAAGGCTCCATCTTCCTCCAGCTCCTGGATTTCCTCCATCAGTGTGTGGGTCTGTTGGGACATGTAAAAAAAAAGGTTCAGTTTCGGGACTACATATGTAATTCCGCAAAAATAAACATGGCAAGGCACAGGCATAAGCAACATCATATAAAGACACTTACCGTATATATCGGATCCTGGGTCCGAGGCAGCATGGAAGTAGACGGCATGTTAAAACTGGCAGAGGATTCCCCACTAGCTGAGGGATGATGCTGGGCTGCATTGGGGAAAAGAAGGCATGTTAACACACAACTAGGCATTGGTGATGTGTATTAACACATATGGTTCACTAAAACACGGGCCCATGCATGAATGGCAACTCCCCCAACGGACCAAGTTAAACTTGACTATGAATGTCATTATCTGTCAGATGTATTAGTCAACAAGTACATAGACATTGGTCTCCTTAACCAAAATAAACATGCATGTACTGGCTGTTCTGAGGCTTCACACATCACTTAAAGGCCATTATGGGACCACACTCAGCTTGCAAATAGCATTTGCCATTAGATTAGGCTGTTTGACATTCTTTCTAGGTCAAACGTTCAAGCACCCCACATCAAGTCTTTCTGAGCAAAGCAAAGCTCAAACCCAAATTGGCTACAGATAAAGATGGAAGTGTTGTATGTAATTGACTCTAAATACATAACAGCCAGTCCTTTGCTAATCTCAATAGTGTTCCTCAAGACTCTCCAAAATAATCTATGAGGAAGTAAACAAGCAAATAATGGGTTGCCACACATAACACACCCTGTTTAAATTGTTACCTCCACTACAAGGCACACCCTAGGGGCATGTGTTAATATATGGGTTTGTGCGTAATTTTACACGCAGATCACATTTCACATACACAGTAACATTACTAACCGGCAGGAATATTAGGGATGTCCGTGTCCTGTCGGGCCGAGTGTCCCTCTAAGGCCACAGGATGTAGCAGGCCCAGCACCATCTCCTCAGCTCGGGTAAATTGCAGTTTGGTGGGGAATCCGCCGCCAGTTTGTAAGCTGAAAAGGAGAGTTGCACACATTTAGATAAATGTTACCAATTCAAGGTGAAGCCAAATCCACAAAGTATATATGTACCTGTAATTACGCCATTTATTTTCTTTCTTCCGTGCTGCATACTTTAGGTCCGATATTTTCCTTTGTATCTGCTCCACATCTTTGAGCTCTTCCCCCGCTGCATTGACCTGTCTGGTGAGCTCCTCCAAAATCTCGCCTTTGCGCTGCTTGCTTGTAGCTTTGGATCTGCGCCCATATAGCTCATCATAATACAAGGTGAGGCCACTAGCCAATGCCAGAGTTTGGGCCTCACCAAACTTGCCACTCAAGTGGCCTCAGCGCAATGTGCGCCCTGTTGCTTGATGTTCTGGCTCATCAGTGGTTGGTGGCAAATCGGGGGACATTCTGGGCTGGCTGTGTTGGAGAGAAATGTAGGACAGGTGGCTGGCTCCTGATTGGACTGGACTTGGATATGGACTTGGGGTTCTTGCCTGCGTGGCCACTGAACTAGCAGGCGTAGCTGTGGCATATTCAGCCAGCATTTCCACCTGTGCTGGTGCCAAATGTGGACGAGGAGGAGAGGGGGTGGTGGATGATGTTGGGCTTCTTGGCCTGTGCCTCTGTGGCCCCTTCACGCTTTCATGGCCCTGGGAGGTTGATGCACGTGGCTGGGGTGATGCTGAGCTCTGGCTGCTGGGGCTTCGGGCCCGGTGTCTTGGCCTCTTGGCCTGTGAGCTTTTCCCACGTGGCTGGGGTGATGCTGAGCTCTGGCTGCTGAGGCTTCGGGCCCGGTGTCTTGGCTTCTTGGCCTGTGAGCTTTTCCCACGTGGCTGGGGTGATGGTGACCTTTGGAGGCTGGGGCTTCTCACCCTCTTGGTGTGCTTTTTATGGGCCGTACCTGTGTGTTTGCTGGGCCGGCCCTTCTTCTTTGGCGCTGGCTCCTTGGTTTTTGGCCTTCTGGGTGCCTTTGTGGTCGCCTTCACCTGCCCACTGCGGGTTCCCGGCCGCTTCGCCTTAGGCATTTTTGAGCGAGTGGTGGGGCCTGCTGAAGCCTCCTCACACTTCTCTACCTTTTTCCTGCTGGCTTCCTTGGCTGCTTTGGCGGATTTTTTGGGTGGCAAATGATGAGACTCTGAAAGAGAATGAGCTGTGGCTCCAGGACCCTTTAAATACTAATGCCGGGGTCTGACGTTTACGCATTCGTGCACGCGTGTGTACGGCCGTTCGTCCGGCCGTGCGGAACCTGGAAACCGCAGGGGCATTACTTATCTGCTGCAGACAAGAGGCAAGATGGCGCCCACAATCTTCACCCACCATGCTTGTAGGTGTCTTTTAATATCTTTGATTTTCCATCTAAATGCATGCCTAGCCCTTAAGGAAGCGCATGAAGAAACGGTTGTTTTAAAAAGTGTATCAAACTTCGTGCCAAACTGAAGTGAGGGCCCACTCGTGCGGACCAACACTGAGGCCAGCTTCAAGGATTGTATTAGGCTACAAATGTGTCTGTTAATGTCATTTAGTCAAATGATCGATTGTTGACAGTACATGCCCCGGGTGCGGAGGTTTTTCGGAATCCATTTCCCAAGTAAGTACATAGTGATTGCATGCAAGATGTAACTAAGACAGAAGGTAGGCCTTTAGTTATAATGCCTTTTCTTTGGTAGTGTTGGAAATGGATTACCGCATTCGCCGCACCCGAAGGCACACACGCCGACCAGGGCTGCATGAATCTGCAGCTGAAAGTGAAGGTGGTGGATCTCCAGGGCGACGGTCCTACCCCTTCTCTGTTGGTTCATCCGACCTGCCCCTGGACCTTTCCACAGAGGAGGGGAGGCACGGCGTGGGCAGGGAATCGTACCCGACGCATGCGGGAGCCTCTGGTATGTGACTATTCATGTATCTGCACACACATGCTATTTCCACCCAAGCTGATTCCCTAAATCTGTTTTTGTAGATGCTTCTGGAGCGGGTGAAGATACGCAGGCTGCAGCAGATCTCACCCATGAGGCACAGGGAGAAGGTGAGTGATGTGACACACACATTGAAAATGACATTTGATTACTGTTGACTAAGACATTATAAGTGACCCTATTTGCCATGTCTCAACAGGCTCTTCTTCACAACAGTGGCAGGGCCCAGGACGTAGGGTTGTCCCCAACGAGGCATCCGTCGGCCACCAACCAAGTAAGTTGTAATGTCATTCCTTACAGTATGTGTTAAGTGACATGATCACCCAGATTCATAAAGCCAGAGTCAATGGCATTAGCAGAATGGCCTCTGCCCACTTCCTTAGAGTTATTACTTACCAGAATGACCTGTGCCCACTTGCTTAGAGTAATTACTTACCAGAATGACCTGTGCCCACTTGCTTAGAGTAATTACTTACCAGAATGACCTGTGCCCACTTCCTTAGAGTTATTACTTACCAGAATGACCTGTGCCCACTTGCTTAGAGTAATTACTTACCAGAATGACCTGTGCCCACTTCCTTAGAGTTATTACTTACCAGAATGACGTCTGGCCACTTCCTTAGAGTAATTACTTAGCAGACTGACATATGTCGTGATTAGTTAGGTTGGCAACTAACAAACATTCCATCCACAGTTGAGAAACATGTATTTGTCGCCAAATAATGTTTTTGTCTCAATTTGATACAGGGACCACACGGGCAAGAGTGGAAGAAATGAATTGAAGGGTTCTTGAGTTGGTAGTCGATATGCAGCAGCTGGTTGACTCGTTGGGGACAACAGAAGAAGAATAGTGTTCTGGGTCCTGTCACTGATTTTAGTTTTGTAAATAGTTTTTAAAATTTTACATTTTTTGTGGTTTTTAAAATAGTTTTCCTAATGTTTTTAAAAACAAAAAACAAATGGGCCACAAAAATGGCCTTGAAGTTAAAATAACAAAACCAAAAAAAGTTTCAGTGTCATTTTTAAACACAAATACATTAACACAAAACGAAGGGGGAAATAAATATTTAGAGATGAAGATTCAGATGAACGTGAAGTGGTTTGGGTAAGTTTTAGGGGCCTCAAATGGAAGAAAAACCTAACCGCAAAGTGGTTTGGGTGAGCTTTAACCCTTTCGCTGCCAGCCTACCTGCAGCATTTGCCACTCCCTGTTGCCAGACGATGTTTCACCATTTTGCGCTACACATATTCAACTGTCATTTTTGAAGGGATTTCCAGGGATTTCCCAGGAAAATTATATATTGTTTTTTTCCACAGAGTCTGGGCTTTAACATGAAATGTCTTGTTTGTATTTTTTAGGTGTATTCTCAATTTTTTTGGGTGAAATGTGTGAAAAAAAACAAAAAAAAAACATTTTTTTACAATTTGTAGAGTTTTTTTGTAATAAAAAATGTAAGTTTGTCAATAAAATCTTATTGCGTGAGAAACCCCAATTTCTCCCGGTTACAGCGATACCACATATGTATAGGTAGACACCCTTTCCTGCCCAGAAGCCTTTTATAGCTGCTGGATGACAAATGGTTAATTAAAAAAAAAAATGACATAGGGTCCCCCTTCCCGGGGAGGGGGACCCCATTTTTTTTTGGATTTTGAAGGGTTAAAAACCCTTCAAAATCCAAAAAAAAAAAATGACGTGGGGTCCCCCTTACCCAAAGTAACCAGCCCGGGACCAGCTATGGGGGCTTGTAGGCACAGAGTGGGGGGGCCAGCTTTGGTGGCCCCCCCACCCTGCAGCCTACGAGCCCACATAGCCTATGTGGGCCCGGGCTCTTCTGCCCCCCCCTGGCCTTTGGGGAGGCAGGTAATGGGGGTGCGGGGGTTAATGGCAAGCCACCCGCTAGGGCAGGTGACTTGCCACCCCCCCAGCCTTGTGAACTGGTATAAGGGGTCTCATGGACCCCTTACCAGCTCACAAAGGGTTAATGTGAAAAAAAAACACCACACAATAATAAAAAGTATTTTATTAGAAAAAAAAAAAATTTTTTTTTACTGTACTTACCTTCGATTGCAAGCTCTTGTCCCTCGCCGCTCAGCTGACAGATGCCGGTGATCGGCATCCAGAGAAGGAGAAGGCAGGAGATCAGAGGATCTCCTGTCACCTCCTTCCCCTGTGCCGATCACCGGCATCTGAGAAGCTGAGAAGGCTGAAGCCTGAGATCGGGGCCGGGATGACTTCATAAGCCCCGCCCCCAAGGGGGCGGGGCTTAGAGGCATGATGGCGGCCGCCATCGTGCAGAAGAGAGGAGAGAGCCTCCCAGGCTCTCCCCTGAAGATCGGTAAGTCCTGGGGGGGGATCGGAGGCCCCCCAGGTGAAGAGGAGGGACAGCGGGAGCCAGCGCACACACAGGTAAGTGAATGTCATTTTTATTTTATTTTTTTTTTACAGTTAGAAGCTGCTGCTGCAGAAGCGGGGGGGGGGGCCTATTCCGGGGGCTCTCCTGGAGCCATCCGACCCCCCACGGGGGATCGGATGGCACCAAATTAAAGAGGAGACCCGGCCGGATCCAACAAGGGGTCAGGTGAGTATTTGTTGTTTTTACTTTTTAAACTACAAGCGAGGAAAGTCAAGCACGTAACACCTACGTGCTTGGCACTTAAGGCCCAGCCAAGCCAGCACGTAGGTGTTACGTGCTTGGCAACAAAAGGGTTAAGGGTCCAAAAGGGAAGATGGAGGATAGCGCTAAGTGGTTTGGGTGAGCTTTAAGGGTCCAAAAGGGAAGATGGAGGATAGTGCTAAGTGGTTTGGGTGAGCTTTAAGGGTCCAAAAGGGAAGATGGAGGATAGGGCTAAGTGGTTTGGGTGAGCTTTAAGGGTCCAAAAGGGAAGATGGAGGATAGTGCTAAGTGATTTAGCTAAACATTGTAGTAGAAGTGAGGGTGGCAAATATGTAGGCGAGCACTTTAATGAGTTAGGATTGTAGTGCGCAGGCGCAAGATCGTAGGGATTTCCGTCTGGACGAATATTTATTGAAAAAGGGAAACAGATTTTAACGGGAAACGTAAAGGATTCATGGGAGGAGACGATGAGAAAAGGGCAAAAACGAAAGCCTACGTTGTAACTAGGGATGAGCGAATCGATCCGGACGAACCCGGATTCGATCCGAATTTCAGGAAAAATTCGATTCGGATCGAATCAGCAGCCAGCAAGCCCGGTGACGTCACAGCGCTATTTAAGGCCGGCCATCTTGCTTTTCCTGCCTCATTTCTCTATTGCATTCGTGAGAGACAGAACGCTGTGTAGCTGAGGGAGAGAGGCAGTTAGACAGGCAGGGACAGACAGGGACAGGCTGGAGACAGGCAGGAGACAGACAGGAGACAGACAGAAAGTCAGCGAAAAACAGGGAAAGGTAGAAAAATCGGAGGCTGTCACAGGGAGTTTTTTTTTTTCATCCAGCCTGACAGGCTTTGTTAGCGTTTTCAGGCTGCTTATACTAACTAACTGTGCATATATACTGAACTGATCTTAAGTCTGCTGTGAGGCATCCCATTCTGTGACTACACCAGCCTCTGTTTAAGACCATATAACCATTTGCACTTATTATAATTGAAATTAGCCCTGATAAAGACACTTTTGCTGGGCATAGTACTTCTGGACCCTGCCAGGTCCACTTCTGTTGTGGCATCCCATTCTGTGACTACAGCAGCCTCTGTTTAAGACCATATAACCATTTGCACTTATTATAATTGAAATTAGCCTGATAAAGACACTTTTGCTGGGCATAGTACTTCTGGACCCTGCCAGGTCCACTTCTGTTGTGGCATCCCATTCTGTGACTACAGCAGCCTCTGTTTAAGACCATATAACCATTTGCACTTATTATAATTGAAATTAGCCTGATAAAGACACTTTTGCTGGGCATAGTACTTCTGGACCCTGCCAGGTCCACTTCTGTTGTGGCATCCCATTCTGTGACTACAGCAGCCTCTGTTTAAGACCATATAACCATTTGCACTTATTATAATTGAAATTAGCCTGATAAAGACACTTTTGCTGGGCATAGTACTTCTGGACCCTGCCAGGTCCACTTCTGTTGTGGCATCCCATTCTGTGACTACAGCAGCCTCTGTTTAAGACCATATAACCATTTGCACTTATTATAATTGAAATTAGCCTGATAAAGACACTTTTGCTGGGCATAGTACTTCTGGACCCTGCCAGGTCCACTTCTGTTGTGGCATCCCATTCTGTGACTACAGCAGTCTCTGTTTAAGACCATATAACCATTTGCACTTATTATAATTGAAATTAGCCTGATAAAGACACTTGCTGGGCATAGTACTTCTGGACCCTGCCAGGTCCACTTCTGTTGTGGCATCCCATTCTGTGACTACAGCAGCCTCTGTTTAAGACCATATAACCATTTGCACTTATTATAATTGAAATTAGCCTGATAAAGACACTTTTGCTGGGCATAGTACTTCTGGACCCTGCCAGGTCCACTTCTCTTGTGGCATCCCATTCTGTGACTACAGCAGCCTCTGTTTAAGACCATATAACCATTTGCACTTATTATAATTGAAATTAGCCTGATAAAGACACTTGCTGGGCATAGTACTTCTGGACCCTGCCAGGTCCACTTCTGTTGTGGCATCCCATTCTGTGACTACAGCAGCCTCTGTTTAAGACCATATAACCATTTGCACTTATTATAATTGAAATTAGCCTGATAAAGACACTTTTGCTGGGCATAGTACTTCTGGACCCTGCCAGGTCCACTTCTGTTGTGGCATCCCATTCTGTGACTACAGCAGCCTCTGTTTAAGACCATATAACCATTTGCACTTATTATAATTGAAATTAGCCTGATAAAGACACTTTTGCTGGGCATAGTACTTCTGGACCCTGCCAGGTCCACTTCTGTTGTGGCATCCCATTCTGTGACTACAGCAGCCTCTGTTTAAGACCATATAACCATTTGCACTTATTATAATTGAAATTAGCCTGATAAAGACACTTTTGCTGGGCATAGAACTTCTGGACCCTGCCAGGTCCACTTCTGTTGTGGCATTCCATTCTGTGACTACAGCAGCCTCTGTTTAAGACCATATAACCATTTGCACTTATTATAATTGAAATTAGCCTGATAAAGACACTTTTGCTGGGCATAGTACTTCTGGACCCTGCCAGGTCCACTTCTGTTGTGGCATCCCATTCTGTGACTACAGCAGTCTCTGTTTAAGACCATATAACCATTTGCACTTATTATAATTGAAATTAGCCTGATAAAGACACTTGCTGGGCATAGTACTTCTGGACCCTGCCAGGTCCACTTCTGTTGTGGCATCCCATTCTGTGACTACAGCAGCCTCTGTTTAAGACCATATAACCATTTGCACTTATTATAATTGAAATTAGCCTGATAAAGACACTTTTGCTGGGCATAGTACTTCTGGACCCTGCCAGGTCCACTTCTGTTGTGGCATCCCATTCTGTGACTACAGCAGCCTCTGTTTAAGACCATATAACCATTTGCACTTATTATAATTGAAATTAGCCTGATAAAGACACTTTTGCTGGGCATAGTACTTCTGGACCCTGCCAGGTCCACTTCTGTTGTGGCATCCCATTCTGTGACTACAGCAGCCTCTGTTTAAGACCATATAACCATTTGCACTTATTATAATTGAAATTAGCCTGATAAAGACACTTGCTGGGCATAGTACTTCTGGACCCTGCCAGGTCCACTTCTGTTGTGGCATCCCATTCTGTGACTACAGCAGCCTCTGTTTAAGACCATATAACCATTTGCACTTATTATAATTGAAATTAGCCTGATAAAGACACTTTTGCTGGGCATAGTACTTCTGGACCCTGCCAGGTCCACTTCTGTTGTGGCATCCCATTCTGTGACTACAGCAGCCTCTGTTTAAGACCATATAACCATTTGCACTTATTATAATTGAAATTAGCCTGATAAAGACACTTTTGCTGGGCATAGTACTTCTGGACCCTGCCAGGTCCACTTCTGTTGTGGCATCCCATTCTGTGACTACAGCAGCCTCTGTTTAAGAACATATAACCATTTGCACTTATTATAATTGAAATTAGCCTGATAAAGACACTTGCTGGGCATAGTACTTCTGGACCCTGCCAGGTCCAATTCTGTTGTGGCATCCCATTCTGTGACTACAGCAGCCTCTGTTTAAGACCATATAACCATTTGCTCTTATTTTAATTGAAATTAGCCTGATAAAGACACTTGCTGGGCATAGTACTTCTGGACCCTGCCAGGTCCACTTCTGTTGTGGCATCCCATTCTGTGACTACAGCAGCCTCTGTTTAAGACCATATAACCATTTGCACTTATTATAATTGAAATTAGCCTGATAAAGACACTTTTGCTGGGCATAGTACTTCTGGACCCTGCCAGGTCCACTTCTGTTGTGGCATCCCATTCTGTGACTACAGCAGCCTCTGTTTAAGACCATATAACCATTTGCACTTATTATAATTGAAATTAGCCTGATAAAGACACTTTTGCTGGGCATAGTACTTCTGGACCCTGCCAGGTCCACTTCTGTTGTGGCATCCCATTCTGTGACTACAGCAGCCTCTGTTTAAGACCATATAACCATTTGCACTTATTATAATTGAAATTAGCCTGATAAAGACACTTTTGCTGGGCATAGTACTTCTGGACCCTGCCAGGTCCACTTCTGTTGTGGCATCCCATTCTGTGACTACAGCAGCCTCTGTTTAAGACCATATAACCATTTGCACTTATTATAATTGAAATTAGCCTGATAAAGACACTTTTGCTGGGCATAGTACTTCTGGACCCTGCCAGGTCCACTTCTGTTGTGGCATCCCATTCTGTGACTACAGCAGTCTCTGTTTAAGACCATATAACCATTTGCACTTATTATAATTGAAATTAGCCTGATAAAGACACTTGCTGGGCATAGTACTTCTGGACCCTGCCAGGTCCACTTCTGTTGTGGCATCCCATTCTGTGACTACAGCAGCCTCTGTTTAAGACCATATAACCATTTGCACTTATTATAATTGAAATTAGCCTGATAAAGACACTTTTGCTGGGCATAGTACTTCTGGACCCTGCCAGGTCCACTTCTCTTGTGGCATCCCATTCTGTGACTACAGCAGCCTCTGTTTAAGACCATATAACCATTTGCACTTATTATAATTGAAATTAGCCTGATAAAGACACTTGCTGGGCATAGTACTTCTGGACCCTGCCAGGTCCACTTCTGTTGTGGCATCCCATTCTGTGACTACAGCAGCCTCTGTTTAAGACCATATAACCATTTGCACTTATTATAATTGAAATTAGCCTGATAAAGACACTTTTGCTGGGCATAGTACTTCTGGACCCTGCCAGGTCCACTTCTGTTGTGGCATCCCATTCTGTGACTACAGCAGCCTCTGTTTAAGACCATATAACCATTTGCACTTATTATAATTGAAATTAGCCTGATAAAGACACTTTTGCTGGGCATAGTACTTCTGGACCCTGCCAGGTCCACTTCTGTTGTGGCATCCCATTCTGTGACTACAGCAGCCTCTGTTTAAGACCATATAACCATTTGCACTTATTATAATTGAAATTAGCCTGATAAAGACACTTTTGCTGGGCATAGAACTTCTGGACCCTGCCAGGTCCACTTCTGTTGTGGCATTCCATTCTGTGACTACAGCAGCCTCTGTTTAAGACCATATAACCATTTGCACTTATTATAATTGAAATTAGCCTGATAAAGACACTTTTGCTGGGCATAGTACTTCTGGACCCTGCCAGGTCCACTTCTGTTGTGGCATCCCATTCTGTGACTACAGCAGTCTCTGTTTAAGACCATATAACCATTTGCACTTATTATAATTGAAATTAGCCTGATAAAGACACTTGCTGGGCATAGTACTTCTGGACCCTGCCAGGTCCACTTCTGTTGTGGCATCCCATTCTGTGACTACAGCAGCCTCTGTTTAAGACCATATAACCATTTGCACTTATTATAATTGAAATTAGCCTGATAAAGACACTTTTGCTGGGCATAGTACTTCTGGACCCTGCCAGGTCCACTTCTGTTGTGGCATCCCATTCTGTGACTACAGCAGCCTCTGTTTAAGACCATATAACCATTTGCACTTATTATAATTGAAATTAGCCTGATAAAGACACTTTTGCTGGGCATAGTACTTCTGGACCCTGCCAGGTCCACTTCTGTTGTGGCATCCCATTCTGTGACTACAGCAGCCTCTGTTTAAGACCATATAACCATTTGCACTTATTATAATTGAAATTAGCCTGATAAAGACACTTGCTGGGCATAGTACTTCTGGACCCTGCCAGGTCCACTTCTGTTGTGGCATCCCATTCTGTGACTACAGCAGCCTCTGTTTAAGACCATATAACCATTTGCACTTATTATAATTGAAATTAGCCTGATAAAGACACTTTTGCTGGGCATAGTACTTCTGGACCCTGCCAGGTCCACTTCTGTTGTGGCATCCCATTCTGTGACTACAGCAGCCTCTGTTTAAGACCATATAACCATTTGCACTTATTATAATTGAAATTAGCCTGATAAAGACACTTTTGCTGGGCATAGTACTTCTGGACCCTGCCAGGTCCACTTCTGTTGTGGCATCCCATTCTGTGACTACAGCAGCCTCTGTTTAAGAACATATAACCATTTGCACTTATTATAATTGAAATTAGCCTGATAAAGACACTTGCTGGGCATAGTACTTCTGGACCCTGCCAGGTCCAATTCTGTTGTGGCATCCCATTCTGTGACTACAGCAGCCTCTGTTTAAGACCATATAACCATTTGCTCTTATTTTAATTGAAATTAGCCTGATAAAGACACTTGCTGGGCATAGTACTTCTGGACCCTGCCAGGTCCACTTCTGTTGTGGCATCCCATTCTGTGACTACAGCAGCCTCTGTTTAAGACCATATAACCATTTGCACTTATTATAATTGAAATTAGCCTGATAAAGACACTTTTGCTGGGCATAGTACTTCTGGACCCTGCCAGGTCCACTTCTGTTGTGGCATCCCATTCTGTGACTACAGCAGCCTCTGTTTAAGACCATATAACCATTTGCACTTATTATAATTGAAATTAGCCTGATAAAGACACTTTTGCTGGGCATAGTACTTCTGGACCCTGCCAGGTCCACTTCTGTTGTGGCATCCCATTCTGTGACTACAGCAGCCTCTGTTTAAGACCATATAACCATTTGCACTTATTATAATTGAAATTAGCCTGATAAAGACACTTGCTGGGCATAGTACTTCTGGACCCTGCCAGGTCCACTTCTGTTGTGGCATCCCATTCTGTGACTACAGCAGCCTCTGTTTAAGACCATATAACCATTTGCACTTATTATAATTGAAATTAGCCTGATAAAGACACTTTTGCTGGGCATAGTACTTCTGGACCCTGCCAGGTCCACTTCTGTTGTGGCATCCCATTCTGTGACTACAGCAGCCTCTGTTTAAGACCATATAACCATTTGCACTTATTATAATTGAAATTAGCCTGATAAAGACACTTTTGCTGGGCATAGTACTTCTGGACCCTGCCAGGTCCACTTCTGTTGTGGCATCCCATTCTGTGACTACAGCAGCCTCTGTTTAAGACCATATAACCATTTGCACTTATTATAATTGAAATTAGCCTGATAAAGACACTTGCTGGGCATAGTACTTCTGGACCCTGCCAGGTCCACTTCTGTTGTGGCATCCCATTCTGTGACTACAGCAGCCTCTGTTTAAGACCATATAACCATTTGCACTTATTATAATTGAAATTAGCCTGATAAAGACACTTGCTGGGCATAGTACTTCTGGACCCTGCCAGGTCCACTTCTGTTGTGGCATCCCATTCTGTGACTACAGCCGCCTCTGTTTAAGACCATATAACCATTTGCACTTATTATAATTGAAATTAGCCTGATAAAGACACTTTTGCTGGGCATAGTACTTCTGGACCCTGCCAGGTCCACTTCTGTTGTGGCATCCCATTCTGTGACTACAGCAGCCTCTGTTTAAGACCATATAACCATTTGCACTTATTATAATTGAAATTAGCCTGATAAAGACACTTTTGCTGGGCATAGTACTTCTGGACCCTGCCAGGTCCACTTCTGTTGTGGCATCCCATTCTGTGACTACAGCAGCCTCTGTTTAAGACCATATAACCATTTGCACTTATTATAATTGAAATTAGCCTGATAAAGACACTTGCTGGGCATAGTACTTCTGGACCCTGCCAGGTCCACTTCTGTTGTGGCATCCCATTCTGTGACTACAGCAGCCTCTGTTTAAGACCATATAACCATTTGCACTTATTATAATTGAAATTAGCCTGATAAAGACACTTGCTGGGCATAGTACTTCTGGACCCTGCCAGGTCCACTTCTGTTGTGGCATCCCATTCTGTGACTACAGCAGCCTCTGTTTAAGACCATATAACCATTTGCACTTATTATAATTAAAATTAGCCTGATAAAGACACTTTTGCTGGGCATAGTACTTCTGGACCCTGCCAGGTCCACTTCTGTTGTGGCATCCCATTCTGTGACTACAGCAGCCTCTGTTTAAGACCATATAACCATTTGCACTTATTATAATTGAAATTAGCCTGATAAAGACACTTTTGCTGGGCATAGACTTACTGCTGCCTGCCAGGTGCACTTCTGTTGGGGCATCCCATTCTGTAACATAGCATACCCCTCTTTATTTACACTAAGCAGCTCTCTTATTTACACTAAGCAGGCCTGTTGGAGGCTGAGTGTTACTGCTCACTTTTGGTGTGCATTATATTCTGTTTCATATAGACCCACCGCTGCCCGGGGGTTCTTTAAATATCACCTACTACCACGCCAGTTAGACTATCCCCTCGATTCAAAGAGCAAAAGTTAATTGATTTCGGATCGAGAAGCGTAAGTTTGGGTGGGTGTTAGTCATTTTTTCCTGTTTTTTTGGCCATTTACGACTCGCACGAGCCTACGTTCGAATGCGTATATGCTCTTACGATCATCGCAAGTTCGTTCCTAAATTTTAGGATCAAAACGTAAAACTTAGGATCAAATCCTAAAACTTAGGATCAAATCCTAAAACTTAGGATCAAATCCTAAAACTTAGGATCAAAACGTAAAACTTAGGATAATCGAATGGGTTTAGGTGTGATTCAGAGAACAGTTTTCAAACCTCTAAAGACGTTTTAAAAGAAAGCCACTGCCGACACCTTTTAGCAGTCGTATTGCTGTTCTTGAACAGGTTTTTTGGCTATGTGGAGGAGTCTGCGCGTCTTGAGCTCCAATGAACTGCATGTATCAGCATGGCCGAGGCCATAAATTGTATGGCAATGCATACCTGATTCATGTATGCCTTATAAAAGCATTTTAATGTGGACCTTAATTAGTCCTTTGCATGTAAACCTTTATTTTGCAATCTATTTGCGTTAATTAAAGAAACTTATGTCCTTTGGTATTTATTTTTAAATTGATGTACTAGAATAATATTTTTAGATTGCATTTATTGGTGTAGTTGTTTACCTTTGCTTTGTTTAATTATTTAAGCACATCTTTGGTCAGATGCATCACACTTACTGAGGAGAGGAGAGCGGGATAAAGTGCAGGATGTGGGTTACTGCTGTATTTTGCACAGACACAGCAGAGCTGGGGGCACGGAAAGGTCAGAAATCAAAGAATGCAGAGCAACACAGTCACAAGGCCCTTTCTGTTTGCAGGCTGCCCGATAATACCTGACCCGCCATCTTGGCTGTTTCTAGGCTCATAACATGCAGAAGTTGCTGGGTGTTTTTTTATATTTGAGAGCAATCTGTATGTAGAGGGTGTGGGTAACCACACACAAAATTTTAATTTGTACCATTTGAAGCCTAAATATTAAAATTAAATCCACAAGTAAAAAATGAAAGTTAACTAAAAATTAAACAAAGTAAGATTTACTTATGCAAATGCATTCATTAATGGGTGGTTACTACAAAATGAATGAAATAAAGAAAAATTAAAGACCAAATATTTAGAATGCACTTTAATGAGGTAAGTTTGTAGTGCGCAGCCGCAAGATCAGAAGGATTTACGTCCAGACAAAAAAGGAAAAAGGGCAAAACCAATGTTGCAACCTGAGAAATGAAACGGAAAATTCAGGATGGAAACTGACATAGGTCTGATTCCCGAACTGCCATACGAACGGACGTATATTTTAGGATAGAAACGTATTTGCTTATAGAATCACTCGCAAGTTCATGCGAACGCACGAGCGGACGTGAAAAATAGGATGATCGGCACCCAAATCAAAGCTGTTACATGTTTCTTTGAATCGACCCTTATGTCGGGCAGACAAGTGCCTGGAAGTGAAAAGAGGAGTGGCAGAGGCCAAGATTCCGCAGGCAGAGCTCGCATCAGACTGGGGGCCAGTAGCAGCAGGAGTCACGCTGAGAGAGCTAATCTGCCAGTATCTGCTAGCGGTCGGATCTCCACCAGTAACGCATCTGCCGTGGTAGATTGGTTGACGCGCTCATCAACAACATCATCACAACTTACGTCTGAGACCCCCAGTCTTGCCTCTGTCCTACGCCGTTCCCTCCCCCAGCGACGTATCCTATGCTTTGGGTTCAGCTCCACTCTTTAGTGAGGAGGACCATCAGATAGAGGACAGTCAGCAGCTACTGCCCAGCCAAGAAATGGAGGTGGCTTCTCTAGCTAGGCAGACAAATAGTGATGTGGACAGTGTCGTGGGTGCTGCGAGCGTTCCAGCTCCTGCGCCAGACACTGTTGATGAATCCACGAACATCAGTGACGTACAGCCACAACTCGGTGATGATGATGATGACGATGAAGCCGATCGCACTTGGGAGCCGGGTGATGAAGGGGCTTCATCGTCATCATCAGGAGAAGAGGGGCGCAGGTTGCCCCGGAGTCAGCAGCTGAGGCAGCAAGGTGGTAGCAGTCAGCATGGGGGCACAATTCCAAAGGCTGGAGCCGGCCGGGGCCGGGGCCGGGGTAGAGCACCTGCTGTGCGGAAGGCTACCTTATCGGGAGGTAGTGGAGCAGGGGTTCCTGGAGTTGGCAACAGCAGCAGTGAATCAGTGAGGCCAGGGGGTGGGAAAAGTAGCTACTCGGCAGTGTGGCAGTTTTTCCTGAGGCATCCGCAGGAGGGTAACATGGCCACATGCAAGATATGTAGGCAAAAGGTGAAGCGTGGCCAGGGTCCAAATGTTGGCACCACGGCCCTGCGTCAACATATGATGCGTCACCATAAAACGACCTGGGAGAACCGAGGCTCCCAAGGGGTGGTCCAGTCTGCTTCCTCACCAAGTGAGCTTCCAATTTCTGCCAGCCAAGGCTCCAGCACTTCAGCCGAAGGCAGCTGTGCGTCATACCCATCCTCTGTCGCTCCTGCTCCTCCTCCTCCAAGTCATGCATCCCGCCAGCAATCCATCAGCGAAGCCATGTCCAAGAGACAGCAGTATGCGCCCACTCATCCTACGGCGCAGAAGCTGAATGTGCTCCTGTCCAAGTTGCTGGTGCTGCAGTCGCTCCCTTTTCAGGTGGTGGAATCTGCACCTTTCAGAGAACTGATGGCTTGTGCCGAGCCGAGGTGGAGAGTCCCAAGCCGTCATTTCTTTGCCAAGAAGGCAGTACCAGCGCTGCACACTTTTGTTGAACAGAAGGTGGGCCAGTCCTTGAGCCTGTCGGTGTGTAGCAAAATACATGGCAGCGCCGACATCTGGAGCTGTAACTACGGTCAGGGGCAGTACATGTCGTTTACGGCCCACTGGGTGAATGTGGTCCCTTTGCAGCAGCAGCAGCAACTTGGACAGGTCACGCCGCTTCGGCCTCCGCGCTCTCTGCCCATTGGGCCTGTGACACCGTGCGACTCGGCCTCCTCATCCTCCGCCATCTCCTCACCCTCCACTGTAGGCTCAAGTCTCAGTGCCCCTCCAGTCTACCATGTGTGCAGGGCACGGAGGTGTCACGCAGTGCTTCACATGGTTTGTCTTGGCGAACGGAGTCACACAGGGGAGGAACTGCTTAAATGTATTCATCAGGAAATCCAAACATGGCTTACTCCGAGAAAACTTAAAATGGGAATCATGGTTACCGACAATGGGAAGAACATTTTGTCTGCGCTGCGCCAAGGAAGCCTGACCCATGCCCCCTGCATGGCTCACGTCTTCAATCTGGTTGTCAAGCGGTTTCTGAAGTGTTCCCCCCATCTGCAAGACATCCTAACAACTTCAAGGAAACTTTGCATGCACTTCAGCCACTCCTACACCGCCAAACACACCCTTCTTGAGCTACAGCGTCAGAATGGTATCCCCCAACATAGTCTGATTTGCGATGTTCCCACCCGTTGGAATTCCACCCTTCACATGTTGGACCGATTATATGAACAGAGAAAAGCCATCACGGATTTCCTGATGATCCAAGCAGATAGGGGGACTCCCCTGTGTAACTTCAATGTCAACCAGTGGCAGCTCATACGTGACACCTGCCGTTTGCTCAGGCCCTTTGAGGATGCCACTTTATTTGTCAGTCGGCAGGATTACGGGATGAACGACGTGATTCCACTGCTTCATGTACTACAGCACATGTTGGAAACCATGGCTGGTCAGGGCACTGGAGACATGGCGTTTACATCTTACGGCCACATGAACCCCGTTGGAGCTGAACTGGAGGAGGAGGAGGAGGAAGAGGAGGAGGAGGAGTTGCCCAGCGAAACACAGTTTAGGCTTGGCGAAATGGCTGGTTTATCTAGTCAGCGGACAGGAGAGGAGGAGCAGGAGCAGCCAGAGGAGCTAGAGGTTTTTGAGGAAGGCGAGACAGAGGACCCGGGCACACCGTGGCAGTATGCAGTGGAGATGGAGACAGGTAGTCCATCCGAGTCACTTGCGCAAATGGCACGAAGCATGCTCACGTGCTTGCGTAGTGACCCCAGAATTGTTTCCATCTGTCGGCGAGATGACTTCTGGCTGTCCACCTTATTGGACCCTCGCTTCCGGCACAAAATGGGGGAATTTTTTAAACCCACCGAGAGGGAGGACAAACTCAACTACTACAAAGACATTCTACGTAGGCAGTTGGCCGATGCCTATCTGCGCCATGGTCCATACTCTCGCAGGTCTGACTCGAGGGGACCTCTGCGCTCACCTTCCACTGCCATGGCCGCTGGGGGGGTTGGCAGGAGCAGCAGCAGCAGCTCCATCAGCAGCAGCAGCCTCAGTCTTCAGTCGCTAATGAGTAGCTTTCTACACCCGCATAGTGAGGCTACTCATGAGCAGCAGGAAGACCTGGAGCAGGACCTCAACCAGCAGGTCATGTCATACTTTGACATGACCATGCCAACACACCTTGAGGATCCGCTGGACTTCTGGGCAGCCAAACTTGATTTGTGGCCGCAACTAGCAGAGTTTGCCCTGGAAAAGCTGTCCTGCCCGGCAAGTAGCGTGCCATCTGAGCGGGTGTTTAGTGCGGCGGGGGCCATAGTTACGGGGAGGAGAACTCGTCTGTCAACTAAAAATGTGGTGAGACTCACCTTTGTCAAAATGAATCAGGGATGGATCAGCAAGGATTTCCACCCACCAATGCCTGATGCATGCGACTAGATTCAGCATGGTGCCACGTTTTACACTTTCCAAATGGTGCAAAACATATTTATGTCTTTAGGCCATTTTTTGGGCTCCTGCTGCTGCTGCTGCCAACTTCTGCCAACTCCAGGGTGTGATTCATCCAATTTTTGGGCTCCTGAAGCCAACTCCAGTGTCTCTTTAAAGTAATATTTGGGCTCCTGCTGCTGCTGCTGCTGCCAACTCCAGGGTGTGATTCATCCAATTTTTGGGCTCCTGAAGCCAACCCCAGTGTCTCTTTAAAGTAATATTTGGGCTCCTGCTGCTGCTGCTACCAACTCCAGGGTTTGATTCATCCAATTTTTGGGCTCCTGAAGCCAACTCCAGTGTATATTTGGGCTCCTGCTGCTGCTGCTGCAAACTCCAGGGTGTGAATCATTCAATTTTTGGGCTCCTGAAGCCAACCCCAGGGTCTCTTTAAAGTAATATTTGGGCTCCTGCTGCTGCAGCTGTCAACTCCTGCCAACTCCAGGATGTGATTCATCCAATTGTTGGGCTCCTGAAGCCAACCCCAGGGTCTCTTTAAAGTAATGTTTGGGCTCCTGCTGCTGCCAACTTCTGCCAACTCCAGGGTGTGATTCATCCAATTTTTGGGCTCCTGAAGCCAACCCCAGTGTCTCTTTAAAGTAATAATTGGGCTCCTGCTGCTGTTGCTGCCAACTCCAGGGTGTTATTCATCCAATTTTTGGGCTCCTGAAGCCAACTCCAGTGTATATTTGGGCTCCTGCTGCTGCTGCTGCCAACTCCAGGGTGTGATTCATCCAATTTTTGGGCTCCTGAAGCCAACCCCAGTGTCTCTTTAAATTAATATTTGGGCTCCTGCTGCTGTTGCTGCCAACTCCAGGGTGTGATTCATCCAATTTTTGGGCTCCTGAAGCCAACCCCAGGGTCTCTTTAAAGTAATATTTGGGCTCCTGCTGCTGCTGCTGCCAACTCCAGGGTGTGATTCATCCAATTTCTGGGCTCCTGAAGCCAACTCCAGTGTATATTTGGGCTCCTGCTGCTGCTGCTGCCAACTCCAGGGTGTGAATCATCCAATTTTTGGGCTCCTGAAGCCAACCCCAGTGTCTCTTTAAAGTAATATTTGGGCTCCTGCTGCTGCCAACTCCAGGGCGTGATTCATCCAATTTTTGGCCTCCTGAAGCCAACCCCAGTGTCTCTTTAAAGTAATATTTGGGCTCCTGCTGCTGCTGCTGCCAACTCCAGGGTGTGATTCATCCAATTTTTGGGCTCCTGAAGCCAACTCCAGTGTATATTTTGGCTCCTGCTGCTGCTGCTGCCAACTCCAGGGTGTGAATCATCCAATTTTTGGGCTCCTGAAGCCAACCCCAGGGTCTCTTTAAAGTAATATTTGGGCTCCTGCTGCTGCTGCTGTCAACTCCTGCCAACTCCAGGGTGTGATTCATCCAATTGTTGGGCTCCTGAAGCCAACCCCAGGGTCTCTTTAAAGTAATGTTTGGGCTCCTGCTGCTGCTGCTGCCAACTTCTGCCAACTCCAGGGTGTGATTCATCCAATTTTTGGGCTCCTGAAGCCAACCCCAGGGTCTCTTTGAAGTAATGTTTGGGCTCCTGCTGCTGCTTCTGCCAACTTCTGCCAACTCCAGGGTGTGATTCATCCAATTTTTGGGCTCCTGAAGCCAACTCCAGTGTATATTTGGGCTCCTGCTGCTGCTGCTGCCAACTCCAGGGTGTGATTCATCCAATTTATGGGCTCCTGAAGCCAACTCCAGTGTATATTTGGGCTCCTGCTGCTGCTGCCAACTCCAGGGTGTGAATCATCCAATTTTTGGGCTCCTGAAGCCAACCCCAGGGTCTCTTTAAAGTAATATTTGGGCTCCTGCTGCTGCTGCTGTCAACTCCTGCCAACTCCAGGGTGTGATTCATCCAATTGTTGGGCTCCTGAAGCCAACCCCAGGGTCTCTTTGAAGTAATGTTTGGGCTCCTGCTGCTGCTGTTGCCAACTTCTGCCAACTCCAGGGTGTGATTCATCCAATTTTTGGGCTCCTGAAGCCAACCCCAGTGTCTCTTTAAAGTAATATTTGGGCTCCTGCTGCTGCTGCTGCCAACTCCAGGGTGTGATTCATCCAATTTTTGGGCTCCTGAAGCCAACTCCAGTGTATATTTGGGCTCCTGCTGCTGCTGCTGCTGTCAACTCCAGGGTGTGAATCATCCAATTTTTGGGCTCCTGAAGCCAACCCCAGGGTCTCTTTAAAGTAATATTTGGGCTCCTGCTGCTGCTGCTGTCAACTCCTGCCAACTCCAGGGTGTGATTCATCCAATTGTTGGGCTCCTGAAGCCAACCCCAGGGTCTCTTTGAAGTAATGTTTGGGCTCCTGCTGCTGCTGCTGCCAACTTCTGCCAACTCCAGGGTGTGATTCATCCAATTTTTGGGCTCCTGAAGCCAACCCCAGGGTCTCTTTAAAGTAATGTTTGGGCTCCTGCTGCTGCTGCTGCCAACTTCTGCCAACTCCAGGGTGTGATTCATCCAATTTTTGGGCTCCTGAAGCCAACCCCAGGGTCTCTTTAAAGTAATATTTGGGCTCCTGCTGCTGCTGCTGCCAACTCCAGGGTGTGATTCATCCAATTTTTGGGCTCCTGAAGCCAACTCCAGTGTATATTTGGGCTCCTGCTGCTGCCAACTCCAGGGTGTGAATCATCCAATTTTTGGGCTCCTGAAGCCAACCCCAGTGTCTCTTTAAAGTAATATTTGGGCTCCTGCTGCTGGCAACTCCAGGGTGTGATTCATCCAATTTTTGGGCTCCTGAAGCCAACCCCAGTGTCTCTTTAAAGTAATGTTTGGGCTCCTGCTGCTGCTGCCAACTCCAGGGTGTGATTCATCCAATTTTTGGGCTCCTGCTGCTGCCAACTCCAGTGTCTCTTTAAAGCAATGTTTGGGCTCCTTCTGCCCCTCATAGTGATGCCACTTCAACTCTCTGCAATTGTGCCGCTCTGCGATTCTATTAGCGATGCCTCTGATCTGCATGTGATATTTCTTCAAAGTATTATTTAACTAACCCAGCACGCATCCTGTGCGTGTTACAGCAAGGCAGAATGGTTTACAACCCTAATGAGGCTCTAGGAGGCTCAGAAATAGCCGTTTTTAATAGCGATTCGTTGCGAATTTATTCGGGTCGAAACGATTTTTGTCGGAAAATTCGGCGAATCAGTCGAATCGAATTTTTCAAAAGTTCGCTCATCTCTAGTTGTAACATGAGAAAATGAAACAGAAAAGTCTCGATGGAAAATGACATCCTCGCACTCGTACTGTGGCATACGAACGGACGGAAACTTAACAGAAGGTTTTCAATGCATACATAGAATCGCTCGCACATACGAGAGCAGGAACATTTGAAAATAATACGAAATCGGCACTAAAACTAAAGTCTTTTTTTGTCTCTGTGAATCGAGCCTATTGTGTTTAAACTTTGTATTATTGTTGTTGTTTTGAGGCATATTGATTTGGGGATAATATGGCAAAAAGATCATTTTATTTTTTAAGAATATGAGACTTTGGAATGGCAGATGAAAACCTGGAAAAGGCACTGTTAGGCACAGTGAAGCCTGTGCCCATGATTCTATTTAAACAAATACAGGTTTCTGAAACAGTTGCTGGTTATCCCTTGGCCCCTCTGCAAACATCTGTGCATTGACACACTGTTATTGCATCAGTTTCATGATTGACACATAGGAAGCAGATTTATGATATGCTTCTTATGTATACACAATGTTTTGGGACATAAACAGCCGGCTGTTACTGTGCAGAATATGACACTGTGATATACTCAGATCAACCTTAGATGACGTTCCCAGAGGACATGGAAATGGGAGCAAAGAGATAGGCAGAAAATCAACAAGAAAACAAGAGCCATAATAGAAAACTGTGGCACAGGAAAGTAACTGGCATTAAGGGAATGTGTGAACACAGCAGGGCCTAAACTCTTCAGAAAGAATAAGATATGATTGGGAATATCAATGGGAACTTTTTAGTGAGTATGGGGAACTTTTAGGTCTGCTTACCCCACAGTTATTAGAGTTAAATCTAAAATATATTGGACGTATAAACTAAAATTATTCAAGGGCAGGTGATTAAATCACAGAAAGGAATTAAATCTTGCCTGCGATTTTGCTGGCATTGTTAATGAGAAATTCCACTTTCAAGACCTATATTAGACCTTGATTCAGTGAACTTTCTTTAAAACATCTCCCGAAAATATAGCCTGCTTCATGCAGAAAAGAAAAAAAAGTGTGAATTAAAGATTATAGTACATTCCAAGTGTTTATAAATGCCTGAACGTGCTCATGTGTTTGTTATAAATGCTAAAAGGTTGATTTCTGGGTGGTAAGATCCACTGAAGAACTGAAGATTTACTTAGGATTTGCTTTAAATTGCAAGTAAAATAATTAGTCAAGTTACTGGAGGTACTGGAGGTTTTAGGCTCATATTCTATTTCCCTCCCTTTTTTACCTTATTTTAACTAATGCCTTATTTAAAAATAAAGCATAACAGCCCTTATGTTCTTGAGTTATTTTTTGAGATATTTGAAGGCAAGTATATTGTACCAAGGCCTGAGGTGAGTACTATTTGCAGAAGGACCAGGCTCCCGCTGCTTTGGATGGAGCACCCTGGGAACTACGGACCAGCACCCAAGACCTATTAACCGTATGTTTCGCCCTATAAGATGCTCCTGCTTATAAGATGCACCTAGGATTTTGGGGAGGAAAATAAGAAAAATTATATTTTTAACCAAATAATAGGCAAAGTGCAGTATCCTCCAATTACAGTAATCCCCCTCCCATTCCCAATAGCCGTTGTGTCATTCCCCCTTCGCATAGGCAGAGTGGAATTCCCCCCCATCCCATTCCCCATATAGGCAGTGTGGCATCCCCCCTCCCATTCCCCATATAGGCAGTGTGGCATTCCCCCATCCCATTCCCCATATAGGCAGTGCGGCATTCCCCCCTCCCATTCCCCATATAGGCAGTGTGGCATTCCCCCCTCCCTTTCCCCATATAGGCAGTGTGGCATTCCCCCCTCCCATTCCCCATATAGGCAGTGTGGCATTCCCCCTCCCATTCCCCATATAGGCAGTGTGACATCCCCCCCTTCCATTCCCAATATAGGCAGTGTGGCATTCCCCCTTCCCATTCCCAATATAGACAGTGTGGCATTCCCCCTCCAATTCCCCATATAGGCAGTGTGGCATTCCCCCATCCCATTCCCCATATAGGCAGTGTGGCATTCCCCCTCCCATTCCCCATATAGGCAGTGTGGCATCCCCCCTCCCATTCCCCATATAGGCAGTGTGGCATTCCCCCCATCCCATTCCCCATATAGGCAGTGTGGCATTCCCCCCATCCCATTCCCCATATAGGCAGTGTGGCATTCCCCCATCCCATTCCCCATAGAAGCAGTGTGGCATCCCCCCCCCCCGTTCCCCATAGGCACACAATAACGAGAAAAAAAAAATTAAACTCACATGTTACTGTCGCGCTCCCGTGCTGCAGATGGAGGCGCGTCCCAGCCGATGCTCCTTCCTGGCCGGGCCGCGCAGACACCCGGCCCCGTAATCGGGTGGGCGTGGCCTGCATCGCATCGCCGCAGGCCACGCCCACCCGTTCTATGGAGCCGGGTGTCTGCGGGGCCCGGCCAGTAGGAAGGAGCAGCGGGGACAGTGACAGCCGCTCCTTCCTCTCCTTCGCATCTTCTGCGCTGCCTCTTCCGGCAAGGCCAGGAGTGGACAGCCGGGTCCGTGCAGCGGGTGGGCGTGGCCTGCGCCTATGCGGGGCAGGCCATGCCCACCTGCTGCATGGACCTGGCTGTTCACTCCTGCCCTTGCCGGAAGAGGCAGCAGCTGGAGCGCAGGAGATGATGCGGCAGGCGCTGCCCCCGTCCCTGCCACTGCTATCGCTGCCGCTCTTCTGTCTTCCTCTGCCCCCCCCCCCCCCCGCGGCAGGCAACGCTGGAGCGCCGGTAAAGGGTGAGTTTAATTTTTTTTTTTTACATTCGCCCGATAAGGCGCACTGACATTTTCCCCCCACTTTTGGGGGAAAATAAGTGTGTCTTATAGGGCGAAAAATACGGTACTCTTCTCTAGAGCCCCTCCTCCGTGGGATGATAGAGTTTGCTGCATGACAAAAACACAAAACACCAGGTCAGCCCCAGGGAGAAACCCAGGACCTGATAACATAAGCTGCAGTTGTGAAAAAGCCAAGATCAAAAGGTATTAGAAGAAGATGCAAGTTCTTAAAGCGGAGCAAAATTCTGTGGTATCAAGCACGGGTAAAGAGTCCTTAAAGTAAGCAGAGGTCAAGGGTCTTAAGCACAGTTTAGTGCGGAAAGTAAGCTAAGTTGTCAGGAGTAGATCAAGCCAAGCATTAACTGAGAGTTGTAGTCCAAAGGGAAACCCAGATCAAATTATAAATCTAAAAAGTAAGCAAAGCAGGTTCCAGGGATCAAAAGGCTTAGACAGATCCACATGAAAATCTTCTGGCATCATATTGCTGCTGAGAAAGTCCTGTGAATGGTCATTATGTACGCAACTATTAGCTCATGTTCCAGGTGATTAATTTGCACATTCTTAGTTGATGCACACACATTTCAAAGATGATTAACTCCGCGCATGCTTCCTGTGAACAGGTTCTTGTGCATCACTAGCAAGCCTTGACGCACCCACACCACATGAAGAACCTGGCACATGTGAACTATGATCTTCCTTGTGAAATCTAAACTGATCTGCACCAAACACTGACAGCACACGTTTTTTGCTGCTGGTATGATGTATGCCTGAACCTGAATACCCTTCTGGTCTATGGGAAAAAATCTGTGTTTTGTGATTTAGAAACTAACTGTGTTACAATAACTTACATTACCTAAATATGGAGGCCTTTTCGCTGGTTGGGATTTTGTGTACACTCCATCGAGAGTTTATCTCCAGGTTAAGGTGATGAGCATGGTTCGAACATTAGTAGTCATTAGAGATGAGCGAACTTTTGAAAAGTTCGATTCGGCCGATTCGCCGAATTTCACAAAGAAATTCGAGTTCGGCCGAATCGAACTTTTACGAAGTTCCCTATCAAAAATGCCAGCATGGTGGGAGCGGGCCAGCCGGTTCCGCTGACAGCGGAGCCGGCCGGCGGTCCGGTAAAGCCGGCCGGCCCGCTCCCACCATGCCGGCATTTAAAAAAAAAAAAAAAAAAGCATTTTTGCCGGCATGGTGGGAGCGGGCCGGCCAGCTCCGCTATCAGCGGAACCGGCCGGCCCACTCCCACCATGCCGGCATTTAAAAAAAAAGCAAACACTTACCTGCAGGTCCGGAGCGTGGAGGCCGACGCCGCTCTCAGCTGTCATCCGAGGGCGCGAGAGGAGCTGAGAGCGGCGCCGGCCTCCACGCTCCCGCACCCGCTCCCACCATGCCGGCAAAAATGCTTTTTTTTTTTTTTTTTTTTTTTTAAATGCCGGCCCGCCGGCCGGCTCCCACCATGCCTGCCGGCTTTTTTTTTTTTTTTAATTTCAGGAAAAATTCGATCGGCACAAACCACAAAATATTCGGGTTCGTGCCGAATCGAATATTTCCTGAAATTCGGAGCGAATTCCGGTTCGTCCGAACCGGTTCGCTCATCTCTAGTAGTCATCATTGGAGAACGTTGGCCCAGGGTCAAATAATATTATATTTTGAAAGGGCTAAGATTGTTATGTGATTCTGGAAACATACCACTTTAATACCCTTCACTAGAGATGAACTAATTAGTTAAAAATTAAATTTCTACGAAGCGCCAAATTTCCCCAAGAAATTTAGGTTCGCCCAAAATTTAATTTTTAACGGATTGCTTTTTTAAAATGAGATTTTGAGATACTTTGAAATGGCTCATTTTACACTGTTCTCATGGGATATAAGTGGGAAAAAGTGAGAGCTTGCCTGAACAAGTGCTTTAAAACCAATGCTTTCAAACATAATTTACAATATACATTTTTCATTGTTTTTGTTGCAGTTCCTGTCATCATCAATTGTGTAACACTGCTCCTCTGTGACCAAAGCCCAACAACAAGCTATGACTGGCATGAAAGTAGCTCCTCTGTGTTCCGCTAAACAATTAAAGTGCTTTTTTTTTTTTGTCCTGCTGGGATGAGGGGGTTACCCAGAAACCAGACTGCCAATTGAAAAATAAGCTAAGCATTTGTAGAAATGGATAAAGATTTTGGCTATTTCATTATACCGTTACACACTGAGATTAATAAATATGTTCTACAAAAGGTGAAAATAAATGAAAATAAAAACAAAAATAATCCTTAAATTTCTATATATATAACTAACTCTACTCTCCACTTAACAGTTTTATGAGCCAAAAACCATTGTTTATTACAAAATACAATAGACGATTAAATAAAAAACGTACTTAATATTAATAGCAAATGGATACCAGACATTTCAAAATTAATATACAGAATGGGCAAATCAATAAAGGAGAGACACTACAGTATGGGGAGAAAAGAATTTTGCAATGTAAAAGGCACATATTCATGTGGTGGGTGCCCATACTGACAATATTTGAAAACAGGTAACAGAATAGAAATACCAGGCATCAGGAACATTAATCTGCTACATTATTTGAAGCTGCAACACAACGCATATTGCATATTCACTTACATGTGGATGTGAAAGGCTATATGTGGGCACAACAGATAGGAGACTGCAAGACAGGATATACCATTATACATATGATATAAAAAAATTAACCTGCACTTTCCAATTAGTAGACAATTAATGCTGTACCAAGCAGGGTGAAGCAACAACCTGAAATTTCAGGGGTTAAGTCACATACGTGATAATATTAGGGGGGGAAACATTAGAAATAGAACATTATGTAAGGAAGCCAAATGGATATATAATTTAAAAGCAGACAACCCACCAGGATTAAATGAGCTCAGTTATATCCCGTTTTAGAAGAATGATAAAATAAAGGAGAAGGCTGTAGTAGATAAAAGGGATAGCAAAATAACAAGATGTAAGGATGTACTAGATAATGCTGAACAAGTGTATTATAAATGCTGGATAACTGTATTATGTGTAAACTGGCAGAAGTCAAGATATTTATATAAATGTACTGAATGTATGTGTTCGCAAGGCCTCAATCTTAGGAATTGGCAATAAAGAATTTACAGATAAGAATATGTTGAGCGTATTGCTATAGAGGATAAGGAAAAGGCAAGCTAAAAAATAAGAACGCACAGACACCGCAATACCAGGGAAGCAGGATAGTGGTGGAAGTGTGCCATAGTATATGCATTAGGTGTGTGCTCTGACGCACATTCGCTGTAGGTGAGAGCGCACTTCCTGATAGATTGGAGCGCATACAGATGCCAAGGCTAAATGGAAGGAAGCGCCCACTCTGGAAGAGGATGCAGTTTGGGCAATGGGGATATACGTTGTGGAAATGAAACAGGTGAGTTTGACTAAGTTAGAGGGAGGGTGGAGAGAAATACAGAGCTATAAAACCGGCACTTTCTAAAGAAACAGCAGGGAAGAGGGAAGCATAGCATAAATAAAAAGGGGATAATAAGGAAAATAGCGGGGTGTACAGAAAAGTAAATTAATATGCTACAATATGGGTTTTGGGGGTTAATGGGGGGGTTGAGGAATCTTTAAAAGGACAGTATATATAACATTAAAGGGTTAAAAACACATAAAATTACAAAGGCAATACAAATGAAGGGGTAAGAAAAAAGAGTGAGACGTGCAAATTTACATATATTTTTATTTATTCAGTATGATGACAACAAGAAAAATACAGCAAAGCTGACTTCCAAAAGTAAAGGAGATTGTACAGAAAAATCTGCAAGTATTAGCAATTTAAATAAGTGTTTATACATGACAGTGATTTTAACTTGAAATGTTGTTTTAAAATACACGTGATGAGCATGAATGCATTGTAAATAATGTGTTGTTTGACAATTGTATTTATAAAATATAGAGCTGGATTCATTCCTCCCTGAGGTAGCTTATCCAAAGCGAAACGCGTTGGAGGATTGTAACACGGTCTATGAAACTTCCACTAAATACCAGCTATGCTTTACAACACCGTTTTAGGGTATTGTATAGCTTTAAGATTTTAAATGATTTTGTATGTATGATACAATTTTCTCTAGTAAAAAATTATTTTAAAAAAAAACATTATCCCCTGGAGGCTGATTCAGTACTAACGCCAGGTGTGGGTAGATGAGCGTCTGTATAGTGGCACTTAGAGCGACCGCTAGTAGACAATGTAAGAGGGTAATTGTATTTATAAAATATAGAGCTGGATTCATTCCTCCCTGAGGGAGCTTATCCAAAGCGAAACACGTTGGAGGATTGTAACGCGGTCTATGAAACTTCCGCTAAATACCAGCTATGCTTTACAACACTGTTTTAGGGTATTGTATAGCTTTACAATTTTAAATTATTTTGTATGTATGATACAATTTTTTCTAGTAAAAAATTATTAAAAAAAAAACATCCCCTGGAGGCTGATTCACTACTAACGCCTGGTGTGGGTAGATGAGCGTCTGTATAGTGGCGCTTAGAGTGACCGCTAGTAGACAATGTAAGAGGGTAATTGTATTTATAAAATATAGAGCTGGATTCATTCCTCCCTGAGGGAGCTTATCCAAAGCGAAACACATTGGAGGATTGTAACACGGTCTATGAAACTTCTGCTAAATACCAGCTATGCTTACAACACCGTTTTTGAGTATTGTATAGCTTTAAGATTTTAAATGATTTTGTATACATGATACAATTTTTTCTATTAAAAATTATTTAAAGAAAAAACATTATTCTGTGGAGGCTGATTCACTACTAATGCCAAGTATCGGTAGATGAGCGTCTGTATAGCGGCGCTTAGAGCGCCCGCTAAAGATGCTGTAAGCGGCTATCGGGCGCTGTAACATCAGAGCACCTCAGTCTCTGTAGTAAACTGGCCCGCATTAATGAATATGATTAGGGATGAGCGAATCGATCCGGACGAACCCGGATTCGATCCGAATTTCATGAAAAATTCGATTCGGATCGAATCCGAATTTCCCCGTGCTTCGATCGCTCGAAGTTTTTCTTTAACATCCATTCATTTACATTACAGGCATTCTCTGATGGCGGACGGGACATTTCCAGACATCTACCCTGCTCCAGTGCATGCTGGGGCAGTCACATGCAGCGCTATTTAAGCCGGCGGACATCTTGCTTTTCCTCATTTCTCTATTGCATTCGTGAGAGACAGGACACTGCTGTAGTCAGGGAGAGACAGTTAGAGAGACAGGGACAGACAGGGACAGGCAGGAGACAGGCAGGAGACAGGCAGGAGACAGGCAGGAAGTCAGCGAGAAGCAGGGAAAGTTAGGAAAAATCGGAGGCAGTCACAGGGAGATTTTTTTTTTTTCATCCAGCCTGAGTGTTACTGGCTGGCTGAGTGGCTTTGTTATCTGTTTCAGGCTACTTTTGATGTGCATATATACTGAACTGATCTCAAGTCTGCTGTGGGAACATTACCATCTTGTAAAATCTCATTAGCCTCTGTATTTACTCTAAGCTGCAAACTTATTTAAAGTAATTTGGCCTGTATGAGCCTGCTTAGACACTGTTGCTGTGTGCATATATACTGATCTCAAGTCTGCTGTGAGGAATCCCATTCGGTAACATACCATTAGCCTCTGTATTTACTCTAAGCTGCAAACTTATTTAAAGTAATTTGGCCTGTATGAGCCTGCTTAGACACTGTTGCTGTGCATATATACTGATCTCAAGTCTGCTGTGGGGGCCATCCCATTCTGTAACATACCATTAGCCTCTGTATTTACTCTAAGCTGCAAACTTATTTAAAGTAATTTGGCCTGTATGAGCCTGCTTAGACACTGTTGCTGTGTGCATATATACTGATCTCAAGTCTGCTGTGGGGGCATCCCATTCTGTAACATACCATTAGCCTCTGTATTTACTCTAAGCTGCAAACTTATTTAAAGTAATTTGGCCTGTATGAGCCTGCTTAGACACTGTTGCTGTGTGCATATATACTGATCTCAAGTCTGCTGTGAGGCATCCCATTCTGTATCATACCATTACCCTCTGTATTTACTCTAAGCTGCAAACTTATTTAAAGTAATTTGGCCTGTATGAGCCTGCTTAGACACTGTTGCTGTGTGCATATATACTGATCTCAAGTCTGCTGTGAGGCATCCCATTCTGTAACATACCATTAGCCTCTGTATTTACTCTAAGCTGCAAACTTATTTAAAGTAATTTGGCCTGTATGAGCCTGCTTAGACACTGTTGCTGTGCATATATACTGATCTCAAGTCTGCTGTGGGGCCATCCCATTCTGTAACATACCATTAGCCTCTGTATTTACTCTAAGCTGCAAACTTATTTAAAGTAATTTGGCCTGCATGAGCCTGCTTAGACACTGTTGCTGTGTGCATATATACTGATCTCAAGTCTGCTGTGGGACCATCCCATTCTGTAACATACCATTAGCCTCTGTATTTACTCTAAGCTGCAAACTTATTTAAAGTAATTTGGCCTGTATGAGCCTGCTTAGACACTGTTGCTGTGTGCATATATACTGATCTCAAGTCTGCTGTGAGGCATCCCATTCTGTAACATACCATTAGCCTCTGTATTTACTCTAAGCTGCAAACTTATTTAAAGTAATTTGGCCTGTATGAGCCTGCTTAGACACTGTTGCTGTGTGCATATATACTGATCTCAAGTCTGCTGTGAGGCATCCCATTCTGTAACATACCATTAGCTTCTGTATTTACTCTAAGCTGCAAACTTATTTAAAGTAATTTGGCCTGTATGAGCCTGCTTAGACACTGTTTCTGTGTGCATATATACTGATTTCAAGTCTGCTGTGGGGGCATCCAATTCTGTAACATACCATTAGCCTCTGTATTTACTCTAAGCTGCAAACTTATTTAAAGTAATTTGGCCTGTATGAGCCTGCTTAGACACTGTTGCTGTGTGCATATATACTGATCTCAAGTCTGCTGTGAGGCATCCCATTCTGTAATATACCATTAGCCTCTGTATTTACTCTAAGCTGCAAACTTATTTAAAGTAATTTGGCCTGTATGAGCCTGCTTAGACACTGTTGCTGTGCATATATGCTGATCTCAAGTCTGCTGTGGGGCCATCCCATTCTGTAACATACCATTAACCTCTGTATTTACTCTAAGCTGCAAACTTATTTAAAGTAATTTGGCCTGTATGAGCCTGCTTAGACACTGTTGCTGTGTGCATATATACTGATCTCAAGTCTGCTGTGGGGCCATCCCATTCTGTAACATACCATTAGCCTCTGTATTTACTCTAAGCTGCAAACTTATTTAAAGTAATTTGGCCTGTATGAGCCTGCTTAGACACTGTTGCTGTGTACATATATACTGATCTCAAGTCTGCTGTGGGGGCATCCCATTCTGTAACATACCATTAGCCTCTGTATATACTCTAAGCTGCAAACTTATTTAAAGTAATTTGGCCTGTATGACCCTGCTTAGACACTGTTGCTGTGTGCATATATACTGATTCCAAGTCTGCTGTGAGGCATCCCATTCTATAACATACCATTAGCCTCTGTATTTACTCTAAGCTGCAAACTTATTTAAAGTAATTTGGCCTGTATGAGCCTGCTTAGACACTGTTGCTGTGTGCATATATACTGATTTCAAGTCTGCTGTGGGGCCATCCCATTTGTTTTTGACTGCTTTTAATAAACCAGGCAGCAGGGCACCCCAAAGCTGCACCTTGAACCCTATCTGTTTATACTAAATAAGCAAATACATAAAAATGTCAGGCAGACAAGTGCCAGAATGTTCAAAGAGGAGTGGCAGAGGCCAAGATTCAGCAGGCAGAGGTCACAGCAGACTAGGGGCGAGTGGCAGCAGGAGTCACGGTGAGAGACCTGGTCTGCCAGTATCTGCTAGCGGTCGTGTCTCCACCAGTAACGCATCTGCCGTGGTAGATTGGTTAACGCGCTCATCAACAACATCATCACAAGTTACGTCTGAGACCCCCAGTCTAGGGTCCTCTGACACAACTCTGAGTTGGCATGCCCCGAGAGCAGTCCCTGTCCTCCCATTGCCTCTGTCCTACGCCGTTCCCTCCCCCAGCGATGTATCCTATGCTTTGGGTTCAGCTCCACTCTTTAGTGAAGAGGACGATCAGATAGAGGACAGTCAGCAGCTACTGCCCAGCCAAGAAATGGAGGTGGCTTCTTTAGCTAGGCAGACAAATAGTGGTGTGGACAGTGTCGTGGGTGCTGCGAGCGTTCCAGCTCCTGCGCCAGACACTGTTGACGAATCCACGAACATCAGTGACGTCATCAGCCACAACTCGGTGATAATGATGATGACGATGAAGCCGATCGCACTTGGGAGCCGGGTGATGAAGGGGCTTTATCGTCATCATCAGGAGAAGAGGGGCGCAGGTTGCCCCGGAGTCAGCAGCTCAGGCAGCAAGGTGTTAGCAGCATGGTTGGCAGTCAGCATGGGGGCACAATTGTAAAGCCTGGAGCCAAACGGGGCCGGGGTAGAGCACCTGCTGCGCGGAAGGCTACCTTATCGGGAGGTAGTGGGGCAGGGGTTCCTGGAGTTGGCGACAATAGCAGCGAATCAGTGAGGCCTGTTGGTGGGAAAAGTAGCTACTCGGCAGTGTGGCAGTTTTTCCTGAAGCATCCGCAGGAGGGTAACATGGCCACATGCAAGATATGTAGGCAGAAGGTGAAGCGTGGCCAGGGCCCAAATGTTGGCACCACGGTCCTGCGTCAACATATGATGCGTCACCATAAAGCGACCTGGGAGAAACGAGGCTCCCAAGGGGTGGTCCAGTCTGCTTCCTCACCAAGTCGCACGCCGCTCCCAATTTCTGCCAGCCAAGGCTCCAGCACCTCAGCCGAAGGCAGCTGTGCGTCATACCCATCCTCTGTCGCTCCTGCTCCTCCTCCTCCAAGTCATGCATCCCACCAGCAATCCATCAGAGAAGCCATGTCCAAGAGACAGCAGTATGCGCCCACTCATCCTACGGCGCAGAAGCTGGATGTGCTCCTGTCCAAGTTGCTGGTGCTGCAGTCGCTCCCTTTTCAGGTGGTGGACTCTGCACCTTTCAGAGAACTGATGGCTTGTGCCGAGCCGAGGTGGAGAGTCCCAAGCCATCATTTCTTTGCCAAGAAGGCAGTACCAGTGCTGCACACTTTTGTTGAACAGAAGGTGGGCCAGTCCTTGAGCCTGTCGGTGTGTAGCAAAGTGCATGGCAGCGCCGACTTCTGGAGCTGTAACTACGGTCAGGGACAGTACATGTCGTCATGCCCACTGGGTGAATGTGGTCCCTTTGCAGCAGCAACTTGGACAGGTCACGCCGCTTCGGCCTCCGCGTTCCCTGCCCGTTGGGCCTGTGACACTGTGCGACTCGGCCTCCTCATCCTCCGCCATCTGCTCACCCTCCACTGTAGGCTCAAGTCTCAGTGCCCCTCCAGTCTACCATGTGTGCAGGGCACGGAGGTGTCACGCAGTGCTTCACATGGTTTGTCTTGGCGAAAGGAGTCACACAGGGGAGGAACTGCTTAAATGTATTCATCAGGAAATCCAAACATGGCTTACTCCAAGAAAACTTAAAATGGGAATCATGGTTACCGACAATGGGAAGAACATTTTGTCTGCGCTGCGCCAAGGAAGCCTGACCCATGCCCCCTGCATGGCTCACGTCTTCAATCTGGTTGTCAAGCAGTTTCTGAAGTGTTCCCCCCATATGCAAGACATCCTAACAACTTCAAGGAAACTTTGCATGCACTTCAGCCACTCATACACCGCCAAACACACCCTTCTTGAGCTACAGCGTCAGAATAGTATCCCCCAACATAGTCTGATTTGCGATGTTTCCACCCGTTGGAATTCCACCCTTCACATGTTGGACCGATTATATGAACAGAGAAAAGCCATCACGGATTTCCTGATGCTCCATGCGGATAGGGGGACTCCCCTGTGTAACTTCAATGTCAACCAGTGGCAGCTCATACGTGACACCTGCCGTTTGCTCAGGCCCTTTGAGGAAGCCACTTTATTTGTCAGTCGGCAGGATTACGGGATGAACGACGTGATTCCACTGCTTCATGTACTATAACACATGTTGGAAACCATGGCTGGTCAGGGCACTGGAGACATGGCGTTTACATCTTACGGCCACATGAACCCCGTTGGAGCTGAACTGGAGGAGGAGGAGGAGGAAGAGGAGGAGGAGTTGCCCAGCGAAACACAGTTTAGGCTTGGCGAAATGGCTAGTTTATTTAGTCAGCGGACAGGAGAGGAGGAGCAGGAGCAGCCAGAGGAGCTAGAGGTTTTTGAGGAAGGCGAGACAGAGGACCCGGACACACCGTGGCAATATGCAGTGGAGATGGAGACAGGTAGTCCATCCGAGTCACTTGCGCAAATGGCAGGAAGCATGCTCACGTGCTTGCGTAGTGACCCCAGAATTGTTTCCATCTGTCGGCGGGATGACTTCTGGCTGTCCACCTTATTGGACCCTCGCTTCCTGCACAAAATGGGGGCATTTTTTAAACCCACCGAGAGGGAGAACAAACTCAACTACTACAAAGACATTCTATGCTGGCAGTTGGCCGATGCCTATCTGCGCCATGGTCCATACTCTTGCAGGTCTGACTCGAGGGAACCTCTGCGCTCACCTTCCACTGCCATGGCTGCTGGGGGGGTTGGCAGGAGCAGCAGCAGCAGCTCCATCAGCAGCAGCCTCAGTCTTCAGTCGCTAATGAGTAGCTTTCTACACCCGCATAGTGAGGCTACTCATGAGCAGCAGGAAGACCTGAAGCAGGACCTGAACCAGCAGGTCATGTCATACTTTGACATGACCATGCCAACACACCTTGAGGATCCGCTGGACTTCTGGGCAGCCAAACTTGATTTGTGGCCACAACTAGCAGAGTTTGCCCTGGAAAAGCTGTCCTGCCCGGCAAGTAGCGTGCCATCTGAGCGGGTGTTTAGTGCGGCGGGGGCCATAGTTACGGCGAGGAGAACTCATCTGTCAACTAAAAATGTGGAGAGACTCACCTTTGTCAAAATGAATCAGGGATGGATCAGCCAGGATTTCCACCCACCAATGCCTGATGCATGCGACTAGATTCAGCATGGTGCCACATTTTACACTTTCCAATTGATGCAAAACATATTTATGTCTTTAGGCCAATTTTTGGGCTCCTGCTGATGCTAACTTCAAGGTGTGCCTTCATACCAATTTTTGGCCTCCTGCTGATGCCAACTTCAGGGTGTGCCTTTCAGCCAATGTTTGGCCTCCTGCTGCTGCTGCTTGCAACTCCAGGGTGTGATTCCTCCAATTTTTGGGCTACTGCTGCCAACTCCAGTGTCTCTTTCAGGTAATATTTGGGCTCCTGCTGCTGCTGCTTGCAACTCCAGGGTGTGATTCATTAGATTTTTGGGCTCCTGCTGCCAACCCCATTGTCTCTTTACTGGATAGATGGTCAAAACTGTGGAAACTAGAGTTTAATGTCTCTAAATGTAAAATCATGCACTTGGGTAGAAGGAATCCCTGCTCTGAGTACTGTATCGGCAGCACTGTGTTAGCCAGGACCTCGGAGGAGAGAGATTTAGGGGTACTGATTACTGATAGCTGCAAGATGAGTGGACAGTGTAGCCAGGCAGTGGGAAAAGCAAGCAGGATGCTCGGCTGCATGGCATCACCAGTAGGAAGAGGGAGGTTGTGATGCCGCTGTATAGAGCCTTGGTAAGGCCACAGCTAGAATACTGTGTGCAGTTCTGGAAACCTTACCTGCAAAAAGACATTATTCAAATAGAACGTGTCCAAAGGCGGGCAACGAAAATGGTGGAAGGACTTAAACTTAAAACTTATCAGGAGAGACTTAAAGAACTTAATTTGTACAGTCTGGAGGAAAGAAGGGAGAGGGGGGACATGATTGAGACCTTTAAATATGTGAAGGGATTGAATAAGGTTCAGGAGGGAAGTGTTTTTAAGAAGAAACTTAATGATAGAACAAGGGGGCACAACCTGAAGCTAGTCGGGGGGAAGATCAGGAGCAATGTTAGAAAATATTATTTTACAGAAAGAGTAGTAGATGCTTGGAACAAACTTCCAGCAGAGGTAGTTGAAAAATCAACAGTCACTGAATTTAAACATGCCTGGGATAAGCACACATCTATTCTAAGATAAAGAGCACATACAGTATACACATAAGGGCAGACTAGATGGACCGTATGGTCTCTTTCTGCCGTCAACCTTCTACGTTTCTATGTTTCTCTTTAAAGTGATGTTTGGGCTCCTGCTGCTGCTGCTGCCAACTCCAGGGTGTGATTCATCCAATTTTTGGGCTCCTGCTGCCAACCCCAGTGTCTCTTTTAAGTAATGTTTGGGCTCCTGCTGCTGCTGCTGCCAACTCCAGGGTGTGATTCATCCAATTTTTGGGCTCCTGCTGCCAACCCCAGTGTCTCTTTTAAGTAATGTTTGGGCTCCTGCTGCTGCTGCTGCCAACTCCAGGGTGTGATTCATCCAATTTTTGGGCTCCTGCTGCCAACCCCAGTGTCTCTTTAAAGTAATGTTTGGGCTCCTGCTGCTGCTTGCAACTCCAGGGTGTGATTCATCCAATTTTTGGGCTCCTGCTGCCAACTCCAGTGTCTCTTTAAAGTAATGTTTGGGCTCCTGCTGCTGCTGCTGCCAACTCCAGGGTGTGTCAGTCAATTTTTGGGCTCCTGCTGCCAACTCCAGTGTCTCTTTAAAGTAATGTTTGGGCTCCTGCTGCTGCCAACTCCAGGGTGTGATTCATCCAATTTTTGGGATCCTGAAGCCAACCCCAGTGTCTCTTTAAAGTAATGTTTGGGCTCCTGCTGCTGCTGCTGCCAACTCCAGGGTGTGATTCATCCAATTTTTGGGCTCCTGCTGCCAACTCCAGTGTCTCTTTAAAGTAATGTTTGGGCTCCTGCTGCTGCTGCTGCTGCCAACTCCAGGGTGTGATTCATCCAATTTTTGGGCTCCTGCTGCCAACTCCAGTGTCTCTTTAAAGTAATGTTTGGGCTCCTGCTGCTGCCAACTCCAGGGTGTGATTCATCCAATTTTTGGGCTCCTGCTGCCAACTCCAGTGTCTCTTTAAAGTAATATTTGGGCTCCTGCTGCTGCTGCTGCTTGCAACTCCAGGGTTTGATTTATTCAATTTTTGGGCTCCTGCTGCCAACTCCAGTGTCTCTTTAAAGTAATGTTTGGGCTCCTGCTGCTGCCAACTCCAGGGTGTGATTCATCCAATTTTTGGGCTCCTGCTGCCAACTCCAGTGTCTCTTTAAAGTAATATTTGGGCTCCTGCTGCTGCTGCTTGCAACTCCAGGATGTGATTCATTCAATTTTTGGGCTCCTGCTGCCAACTCCAGTGTCTCTTTAAAGTAATGTTTGGGCTCCTGCTGCTGCTGCCAACTCCAGGGTGTGATTCATCCAATTGTTGGGCTCCTGCTGCCAACTCCAGTGTCTTTTTCAAGCTATGTTTGGGCTCCTGCTGCTTGCAACTCCAGGGTGTGATTCATCCAATTTTTGGGCTCCTGCTGCCAACTCCAGTGTCTCTTTAAAGTAATATTTGGGCTCCTGCTGCTGCTGCTTGCAACTCCAGGGTGTGATTCATCCAATTTTTGGGCTCCTGCTGCCAACTCCAGTGTCTCTGAGCGAAAGGTAATACCTGGCGCTCTGGAAGCTAGATGCTGAGCCACCTGTAACAATACATCGGACGCTACATGGCTAAAGCGTTCACCAGATGCTGCCTGCTGCTACGAGGCACTACCTTCTTAAATAACCCCCCATAGTTTTAATTAATTGTTAAAGTGGTAGTAGGTGGCCTGCACCAATATTGCTGGGTCATCCCACGTTCTACAACAAAATGCATGTAATGTGCGGTGTTGCATTTTGGATTCGAGCCTCCTAAACATTTGATCAGGTTCAGCTGAACCACTCTTAAAGTGATACTGCAGGCAAAGGTAATTGTTACACCATTGGGTCAGGTTACATTTGCCTAAACTGTTTTCCATTTTTAAATTGAAGCAGAAATGGCCAATATATCGAGGTTTACAGGTTCAGCCAATGTCATTTTCTTTTTCATCCCATCCCCCAATCAGCTCAGCAGAGCGGGACAGGATTGCTGGTCCCTCCCTCCTCCCGCCTCCTCCTCCACCTCCAGATTCATCACATTGCTGTCAGTGCAGAGAGCTGATTATTATGCACTATCACAGATCCAAGGGCCACGCCCACTTTTTGAGAAGAAGAATCATAATCTGAACCTGTAAACCTTAAAATCTTGTCCATTTCTTTAATTTAAGAAGTGAAAAATAGTTTTAGGACAGCACCAAACCTAGCGAGATACAATGTTGTAACAATAACCTTTGCCTACTGTAGCACTTTAAAATAAAAATGACCAATACTGGAGTAGCACTCACAGAGAGTTTGTTACTGTAGGTTCATTTCATCTAATGTGGGAGGATGGCACTTGGATAATTTATGATTCCCATTGCCCCCTCTGCAGGGATTCATTCTGAATTATTTATGTACCGATAGGCTCACAGAACTGAAACATTTAACCTAAAGTTAGTCATTCACGCCAAGCCCTGAATTTATTCAGCGCTTCTTGCTTCGACTGATCATAGCCTCTTGTGATTTAAGTCCTAACATTTTATTTTTAATCCCATTGAGAAAGCACGCTACAAGAGAAGATACAAAGGCTTAGCTTTGAAATCTAAAAATATGTTTATTTTCACTCAGAAATGTAAATGCGTAGTTGTCTAAACATTGCCAGACAGCATGCAGTAAGTACCACTTCAAAATGTCAGTGATTCAAAGTAAGGTACACTGGCTTCATACTGTGCAGAAAATATCATTGATGCCGATTCATTAAAGTAAGAGCCTCTCTACCTTATAGTGGATCTTCTTCTTCTCTTTTGTGGAGAGCTTCTCTAAACTATTTAACACCAAATGTCAAAGAGGTAGTGTCTATCTCTGTTCCTCACTCCAAGCACAGTGGATGTAAAAACTCTACACTAGGTTTTTGTCATGAAAAAAATCAGACCAAGAAGAATCATTTCCGATCTTTTTACACCTTCAATTCGACCCATAGTCTATGCAAATCCATTAATAAACAAACTGAATTCATTTAGAGGGGGGAAATAAAAATAACAAAAATCAAAACAATAATGTGTGAACAGCTCTTATAACTGGGGATGTGGTTGTCTTCTGAATTAAGTTTAAGTCATGTTAAAGTAAATACACAACTGCCATTTTTTACAGGGATTCTATTTAACCCCATATAAAGTTCAGATATTTTTCTTAGTTACATCTTACAGCAAAATACATGGCCTATAAACAGCTTACAACACAGAAAAGATGTCTATCGGGAGAAGGGTACTTCAATTTCAAGGCCGGCAGTAGCTATACCATTGAACACAGTGAAAATGATCATCAAAAAGTCAAAGGATTTGGCACAACAGTGATAACCAAGAACTGGGCACCTCTAAACGACAAGAGATAAAAAGGCCTAGAGCATCATTACAGAAGGTGCAGGAATTTCTAGTAAATACTACTTTCCAGTGTACTGCAATTGAAACAATCCTCTTATTCTTCATTCGTCTGGGCTTTGAGGTAGGCTGGCATTTTCTTCTGACTAAGAAAAACATTAAAGCCCAGCTATGTTAAGTTGATTCATTAAGTATGTCCTAAAATATCTCCTGAAAATATGAGCCATTTCATGGTTTATTTCAGGATAAGGCATGAGTTAAATGAAGGCTTGATTTAAACAGAAAAGAACACTACTGGAGTTTATATATGTGTTACATGTGTTAGAAGTGCATATACGTTTTAACAAGCAAATCAAGTAAGTTGTCACATTGCTCTAGGTAGGTTGTAGGTACAAATCATGCTCTAACTTCCTCCATTTACTAAATCACACAGTAGTGATTGGTGGATGGTGTATGCAAGGAAAGGGGACTCAGATCCCCTGGCCCGGCATCCTGCTTCTGCCGGTCACTGCTGGATGTCACTGGCAGCACAGAGCAGGGCATTAGTGATCGGTGTTGGATCGGAGGTAAGTACAAAAAAAACAGCGGGTGACTTGCCATTAATCTCGGCCCCATTACCTGCATCCCAGGGGGACAGAAGAGCCCGCAGACTGTGAGGGCTATGCACACTGGTAGCCTTCAGGGCCAAGGGCTGGCCGTGTCCTGGTCTACCAGCCCCCCCCCCTCCAGCTGGTGCTTGGGCTGGTTTTGCTTAGGTAGGGAAGACTCCATGCCAATTTTTTAAAAAGATTTACGAGTTTCAATGATTAAATACAAAAAAGCATCCCCCCCCACCCTTGATAGTGCTCATAGAAGTTTGATTTCATTTGAAAATGTCATAAAATGCTCCTTGGGCCGGAACAGGGGTCTACTGATACATATGTGATACTAATGGAATCAGGAGGAATGGGACTTAATAATATGTTTTTGTTTAAATCAAAATCTATATTTTTTTGCATTTTATTTAAAAATGTTTAACCAAAAATGATATGAAAGCACTGCAAAAATTACAAACAAGACATTGCATGTTAAAGCCCAAACTCTGCTAAAAAAAACAATATATAATTTTCCTGGGAATTTCCCTGGACATTCCATCAAAAATCACAGCTAAACATTTATAGTGCAAAATAGTGTAAATGGTCTCACAACATTGGATGACAAAATCTCTAGGTAGGCTGGCGGCGAAAATTGAATAGTCATTTAAAAAACCTTTTGTTTCTGGACACGTTAATAATAATACATATCTAAGATAAGACATGCAGGTATTAAGGTGATACAGAATCATCTGGACTTCCCTAGATACATATTGGGAAAGCCATAAAAGCATCAAGACTTCTAATAAATAAGAAAAATATGCTCAAAAAGTAAAATGAGTTTTGAACGCAGAAGACGAACCTGGCAGGACTTCACCGGCACCATCTCACAGGTCATGGCGAGCCAAGGAGAAGCAAATTTGGGGTCCAAGGGGCCTCTCTGTTAAATACAGTTTTAAAAAAAACAAGGGAGGCAGCTCTGTTTTAAGTGTGCAGGCCCCGTTTCTCTTTGTTAAATACAGTTAAAAAACAATCTTTTTGACCTGCCAAGCAATATTTTAGGGCACATCTGTCTGTTTTAGGTGGTCTCTGCAAGTGTGTCATTTTGATGTGTGCACTGCTTCAAATATATTTTTTTAATACTAAGTAAAATGTCTGGGAAAGGAAGGTGTGGGAAAGGACGAGGTAAAGGAAAATACATCCCTGCAACTCCTTCTGCCACTAAGAATAAGGATGTTGGTGCAAGTACCAACAATGAGGTCAGCAGCCATGTCCCCAGGCCAAGTAATATTTGCGCCAGCCATTTGCCTAGGTCCAGCCATAGTAGTGGAAAAATCCATTTGCTCAGGCCTGCCACTGCTAGTAGAAGTAGCAGCAGCAATGTACGCAGTAGTAGTAGCAGCAGCAGTAATGTACATGATAATAATTGCAGCATCAGCAAGCCAGAGTTGTCCATTTCCTCCAGTGGGTATGTTATTTCAGACAATGCATCCATTGTGGACTGGTTGACTTGAACCAGGTTTCAGTGGATTCTACCTCCACTACAGCTACAGTAAAAGAAGCCTTTCTCTTCCATCATCTCTCTATTTACTGCCCCTTCCTAGTTGGGCGCCAGCTTTTCTCAGCAGCCCGGTTGCTATGGATAGTGATGAGGAGAATTTTTTTAATGACAGTCAGCCTTTAGAGTGTGTTGGAAGATGATGGAAGAGATGGAAGAGGTGTCTGAGAAGCATAGCTGTGGCAGTGGGGGTGATGGTAGACATGGACATACTGGCAGTTATGAAGGTGGTTGTGGTGTGGGGGGGAGTATACTATGATGAAACATCAGAACAGGGAAGTGGTGGGGATCAAAGCCAAAGTAGGGCCAGATCATCTGCAAAACGGCACAGGGCTAGGTCTGCTGATATGGTCTGCTCAGGAGCAGGTGACAGCAACACTGACTTCAGATACAAGCCTGTCAGAGGATAAGCAAAATCAGGTGGTGGTGGACATTCTAGACCTTATTTAAGGTATGCTGCCGTGTGGCAATTCTTTCGTACCTTCCCTGGAGAACAAAACCTAGCGCCTGCCACCCTCTGCTACTGCCAGGCCAACACAACCACAGTTTAACACTGTGATGCCCAAAATAGGCACATTTTTCAGCGCTCGTAAAAAGCCATTGCTTCTTCTTCAGCTAATATTTAAGGGTGCCAATCCCACTGCAATCCCATTTCAAATGGGATCATTTTTTGACGGCTTGCTCCCTACTGCCTACTGCCAACCCTACACAACCACCACAGGTCTTCTGTCCCTCTGCCTAGTCTTTAAGTACTGCTAATGACAATACTACCACCAACAGCACCTCTGCTGCCACCCTCTGCTACTACTAGGTCTACACAACTGCAGGTCTACCCCCTGTGATGTCCAAAATGAGTAAGTTTTCCAACGATTGTAAAAAGCCAATTCTTTTTTCACTTTCCAGGAATGGCAACCCTGTTGCTTCTCCCAAATTTTTATGGGCTTTAAATTATCAAAGACAGCCATGAAATGGTCATAAGGGTGTGGGTGATTCATATGCTAATCAGCACCATCCAATTCAAATGCTAATTAGTCCACTAAAACATTTTTACAGCCTTGGGTGACTTCAGAGTGTTTTAAAAGACTTTCAGGACCAGCAGGCATTGTTTTCCATGCATTTTAGACAAACTAGCTCGGTCCAAACTTAACTTTTTCGGAAAAGTTTGTCAAACCAGCGAACTGAACTTTGAAAAGTTCACTCACCTCTATTGGTTACTATGAATTACCATTTAGTGGGAATACAACTAAAAGAGATCTTATAGAAACATGGTAAAGGATTGATGAGAATGGTCATTAATTTTTCATTAACCATAGACTCACCCAATCCTTAAAGTGGACCAAAACCCAGAATGACAATCCTGAGATTTGGTCCTTGCCCTTGGGGCACCCCGATTGGGGATGCCCTGCTGGGTGAAACCCTCAGATTGCCCGATCTCACTCACCCTTGCCTGGTCCTATGGCACATGCACAGCCTCTCATCCCGTCAGCACACTGGTGGCCGAATCGCCCGCTACCCTTTAACAGGGAGCGTGACCACACCACCAATTCACAAATGCCTGGTGCGGGCTTGCACCCTGCTAAAGGGATAGTTCGGATGCAGCCGCTGCTCGCGCATGCACAGTTGGACCGGGAACAACAGGAGATTTCAGCTGACCTTTGAGGTTTGACACAGCAGGGCATTCCAAATCTGGATGCCTGGAGGGAGCGAGTATGGCTGCCCTGAAGTCTCATAGACTCCAGGGTGGGTTTTGGTCCACTTTAAAGAGACTCTAAAACCAACAGAAATAATTGTCCAGCAAGAAGCTTACCTGATGCCTGTCCCATGAGCCTTTCCTCAATCACTTGCAGCACTGGACAGAAGCAGTAGCAGAGCTCCAAAGATTGACCTTTTTTTTCAATTTTATTCCTCTAGGACCATGCAAAAAAAGTGGTTCTAGAGCTACCCTGTCCCTTTGTGTTCTCACAGTGAGCACAGCAAACCAAAGTGGCCTTGCAGCTTTCACTGACCACAGCAGAGCATGCTTAAGACTCATAAAGTTGCACCATGACCGCTTTCCCAGCTCAGCCATGACCCAAAAACTGAAGCAAAGTAATAAGTTTCACTAAGCATACATAAGCTATTAACATACAATCAGAGATTTTCGGGTGCTTTCAAACGGCTTATTTTATACCGTTCCCAAAGGAGATAATGTGTGTCACGATCGCACTCTATCAGCCCAGCCAAGACGCTAGAGAGAGTGCGATGGTGCAAGGGTTAAAGCCACCAGACCCCTGGGTATGCACTACTAGTCCCAGCAAGTCACCAAATTAACCGTTTGATAAACGTGTTTCACCAGAGCTTTCTTCAGAAAAGTGAGCTCATATATTTAGAGATCAAAGGCCAGAGCTGATTAATTAAACATTTAATCTGATAAAAAGGTATCACAGTGCTAGATGTAATATACAGAAACAAATGACATACAGGTACAAAAATACATAAACGAGTACAACAAGACCCGTTCAGCAAAATAAAAAGAAAGTCCTTACAGTATAATGGCGGAGCAGTCCTTATGAGTGAGTCTCCAGCTGACCCCACCTGGTGAGGGAATTTCTCTCCGAGGTCCCTTATCTAAGTTTGGTTTTACAGTGGGTCCAGAGACAGCACATTCTGCTGCTTCAAAGGCTTTTGACTTCAAAGAAGGAAGTACCACAAACAAAACCCCCCATAAAACTAGAATACACAAAACACAGTCTGAGTGACCCCTCTCCCAGGTCTTGGACTATACATTATACACAAATACACATGCTTTTGCTATAATTAGACCTTGGGCCTGGCAATGTGGTAGAAAGTTAGTATGTGCCTGGACAAGGACTTTAACTTCAAAAGTAAAAAAATGTTTGTGATCATTATGTAAGCAAACTTAATGCCATAATATATGCTCTACTGTTTATCCGTTGCTAAAATAATGAAAAAAATAAACATACTCGACATTCACAATAGAAAATGTTCATGTTTGCGCATCTATGACCATGTTTGCTGTATTTACATCTAGGTCAGCGTAGTTGAGAGAAGCCCGATGAACACTTGAGCAATTCTTAAACTTTTAGCAGCTAACTGTACTGAAATCAATGTTTTTTTTGCCAAGATCATCTCTTGAAAGGAGGACTATCGCGAAAAAATGGCCCAATGATTAAAATTCATATAAATATGCTGGATGGTGGAAGTAGGGGTCACTGATACCCCCAGCATCGGGAAATATACAGCCAGGCTTGTTTTCTTATTTTAACGGAAGGAAAAGGACATCCGGGGTGACAGGTTCTGTCACCCCAAATAGACTAAACCTGTCGCCCCTGGATTTTATTCCTACCATGAGAGAATAATCCACAAGCTTGGTGGGAGTTTTATTCAGTTCGGGTGTTTAAGTGACCCCCTCCCCCGTGTTTATATGGATTTTTAATATTACACAATTTTGCGATAGTGCTCCTTTAGGTCATGTGCCAGCTTTTTAGATCTTAAACATCAGATAGGTAACTAAAGTTTAAAAAAAAATAAGAAAATGGTTTTCATTACTTTTCACATTTTTAAAACTATTTATATAATGCTTTTCGAAGAACCAAGAAACTCCCAAGACACCAAACATATATTCTGAGACCCATCCTTAGCTGACATAATGTGTAAAAGTGTGTTTTCAGCAAAATTTCTTTCTTCTTTTTTTCCTAACCAAATCATTCGCAGCAGTTTTCGAGCTTCAGCCGAACCATTTTTCAAAGTAAATGCCACTTATCCGGCCTTAAAAAATGTGCAGCAAAACTCCAGCAAATAGTCAGATGTCCATGCGTTCTCCTCTAAAATTATAGCTCAGTTTGATACGATGTTTACCAGTTGTGTTACACGCGATACACTGAAGGTAAAACTTGTGTAAATTCACAAAACATATAAATTAGGCCCTTAATGCCAGTAATTCATCTGTAGAAAACAGTAGATGTCCCTTTTACCCAAATAATGACAGTTTAGAGTGAAAAAGTAAGAAGAAACCCTCATTGTAAAATGCCAGAGTTCCTATTTAACAAAAAAATGCGAATTATATGTATAATTACAGTTCAAAAGGAACACCCGTTTTCCTACTTTAAAAATATGTATGTTTTGCTAGATGTCCTCTTTAACACCATAATACTATTATTATTATTATTGGCACGAGGTTCAAACTATTGTGAGCACAGGAGACAATAGGAAGGAGATCCTTGCCCTTGCGAGCTTACAGTCTAAAGGATGGGGGTGGAGACAAAAGGTAGGGATCACAAGTGGTAGAGCTTGAGTTGGGCCGCATGTGCCATTTGAAGGTTATAGGAGTTGCTTAAGCCAGGTTATATGCTTGTCTGAAGAACTGAGTTTTGAGGGGACCTTTAAAGGCTTGGAGTGATGGAGAGTGGCAGACTGAACAGGGAAGTGCATTCCAGAGAAGTGGGGAGGCAGTCTTGAAGGCGGGAGGCAGTCTTTAAGGCAGGAGTGCGAGGAAGTAACCAAGTAGGAGGACAGGAGAATGTCAGAGGCAGAGCGGAGGTTACGCTTGGGTTGGTAACGCTGGATCAGAGATGAAATGTGGGGCGGGGCCTGATTAGAGAGAGCTTTGTAAGTGAGTAAGTGATAGAAGTTTGAACTGAACTCTCTGGAAGACAGGTAACCAGTGGAGGGATATAATTTTCTAAGTGAAAGAAAAGGGTAAAATGTTTGTATAAAATGATAGATATATTTGTTGCCCACATGCCACTAACAAGACTGGGTGGCCTGAAGGTGTCACAAATTAATTGAGATTCTGAGGGAACTTGGGATGGGCCAACGGTATCAGGATACACTCAACTTCTCACTCAGTTTCACAGTCTCTTTCCTTAGCTTTATTAAACACAGCAACGTTCATTCCAGCAGCATCAGCATTATCAAATACAGTCTCTGTATTTATGTACTACTCTAGGGGATAGGGTAGAAAACTATCAGTACCTAATATATGCCCTTCAGTGTAACTGTCCCAATCCACCTAAGCCCAACTAGATTCTCCTTCAGAGTTGCACTCCATTTGTGTGTTAGTTTCCCCTTTAGGCCCTGCACTCACCCATGTCTGGCTCGAACTGACACAGTGCAGACTCACATTCACTCTGACTCTGGCATTGACTAAACCAGGAAGTGTCTGTTGTATAAATAGAGTTTGTTTACCCAAGCTGCATTGCGGTCTCTCACTGTAATGCTACCTCCAGCAGCTTCTGCCTGTTGACTGTCTAGCTGCTGTCACTTATTACATACAGCTTGGCTGTTTTACTATGATCTTTTTTTTTTTTTTTTCGATGATCTTTGCACATCCCGTTTTAGCCAGGCCACATATTCTTTAACAAGCTACTTGACTCTCGCATCAGTGGGAGCACAAAGGACAGAACTGTACTGTTTCTTGCTTTTAAAGTGGACCAACAGTCAAAAATGACTTAAACCAGACCAACACAACAAACAGTGCACATATGCATCACTCCCCAGGACAATTTAGATTGCTGCACATAAACATGCATTCGCCCTTTTCTAACTCCTGCTGTAGCAAATTTTAGAAACAGTGTTATGAATACGCTGACACAGGCTGAAATAGTCAATATAACAAAAAGTAGACAGCTCAAAAAATTCCCCAGTAGGGAAGTACTGGGAGCACAGAAAGACCTCTGTCTTGAAACCATGTGAATACAGCAAAGCCAGCTCACCAGGATCCCAAATGAAACTTAACATTCATTGCAAAGTGTGCAGTCTGATGTCCCAAATAAGGTGACGCGTTTCGGGGTTACTTCACCCCTTAATCCTGCCTTAAATCCTGTGGGGACATCCCTTGGTTATCCCTCACAGTCTGTGGTGTACTCTGCAAGGATAGCAGACTATGAAGGGGGCAGGAAGGGGGAATATAAAAAGCAAATTATTGATAACCATTATCAGTGATCCCTATGCACTCACATATAAAAGGAATCTATGTGAGCGCACGAGTCATATAAAGAATCTTTTTTTTTCCATTAGAATATCAGCTGAAGGGCATTCTCACATCATAAGTTCATATACTACAACACAATGATATTAAAACTACTATAAATAGATATAAATTAGATGTATAAGGACATGCTTATTAATTGATAAGCATGGGAGATGTCGGTGGTGAAGTAACCCCGAAACCCGTCACCTTATTTGGGACATCAGACTGCACACTTTGCATGGGACACATATGGCTTTTAACAATATTTAAATAAATGTTAAGTTTTATTTGGGATCCTAGTGAGTTGGCTTTCCTGTATTCACAGGCTGAAATAGTGCACCAATCCAAGCAGGTTATTTAACCTCAGACATTTGGACTTGCAGCTCCATTCTGTACAAATAGCAGCTCCAAAATATAAAAAGACACAGGCACTCCAAGGTGGACGCATATGCCAGCAAAATGACGCTAAACGGTGTGGCTTCTGATGCTAAATCGAAGGGCTGAGTAGTCAACACCAAGTGTGAAAAGTGCACTACTTCATTTGGAGTAAAAAAGGCCATTCAATATTTTTTGTCTACCTAGGTGCATGTCTAGAACCACTTCACTACCATTTGCTTTTTCACCTAAAGTGCACATTTTACTCCAAAGCAGTGTTTGCACCTGGTGATGAATCAGCTCCAAAGCCTGATGCAAGATGCAACCCCTTATGGCCATGCTTAAAAACAAATATGGGGTTTGGGCTACAGATGACAACAATCTTATTCGGCAGCACACCAGGATGAATCCTTGGTATGGCAGGTAAGGAAATAATGGTTTGTTTTTACACTTAGCTGGGACAGGCACCAAGATGATAGCCGCTAATTCATATGTGTGGCAATAGTTCTTTTTAAAAATAATAGTAAAGGCTATGTTTACTACTGGACAGGACATGTGCTACTTTTGCCAGGAAAATCCATTTATAGTGGACCAAAAGCGACCCTGGAATCTAAAAGATTCCATCGCCGCATGAATCCCTCTTCCAGGGGCGTCCCAATTTGGCCGCTATGTGAAACCCCCCTCCCATTCCCCCAATATGCTTACCTCACCAACAAGCCCACGACATATGTGCAGCTGGCAGCAGCATCACTTACATCCTTTTTAACCTGTGCGCGGCCACGCCTGCCGTAACTGAATGGCTAGTGTAGCCATGCACAGTCGATAGAGTTGAATGATGGTGCACGCTGTTGTGTGCTAGGATTTCATTCAGCTTCCCTAGCCATACATTAATATGTATGTGGGCTTGGTGAAAAGGTAAAAAAAGGTGCCACTAGCAGAGTGTCACACAGCGGGTCACCCCAAATCGAGATGCCCCAAGGGGACGGACCAAAACCCGAGATAGTGAACATCCCCAAGTTTAGTCCACTTTAAGCATTCTGGTCTTCTTATTTAAATATAATAGCGGTCTCCTTTTTGTAACCCTGATGTTGGATAAGATCATTTCAGCTATATTGAGTTCATGCATGTAAATATACTGAGTGGTTTAATATGCTTTCTTTGTACATTTTTATATTTAATATTTTATATATATTTTTTCAAGCACCAGTCTACAATAATGTCCTTACAGTAATGTAAGACCTGTAAGGACACATGAACATTATTTGCTATAACAAATAAAGATTAATGCCTTAGCAGTAAGTAGAATAAATTAGCACACAGCATGAGGAGAGTAAAATCAAGAAAGATAGTTAGCCAAAAGCAGCCGCAGTAATGAACAGTATTTTAAGGCAGCATTTTAACCTCAATGTCTGTCAGCTGTGACCTTTTACCAACCTCGGTGCAAGCATGATTTCTCACTTCTGCTGCATGAGTGAATTTAGAATTCGACAGCAGAAGGTTTTACATGAGAACCGAAAGTAGTTAAAAATCATGTTTTGCGATGATAAAGTACATTTATACAGTGTTCATTACACTCTGGGTAGCAACAGCGACATTAGGATTGATTGGGTGTGAGCCGCTTACATTCGCTGAAAGGAAAAAGGCGTTATTGACCTGCATGGGAGCTGTAATGACCCAGCGATGACCTCTTGTTCACCTGAAACTGACCTTGAAAGCAACCTAGAATTCACCCCATGTGTAATAAAAAGTGTTGTAGTACAATACAGATTATTAAAGCTGACAAGAACATTTTTTTCTGTCTTTCTTGAAAGAGACCTACGGTGAGGGATTAGAATTGCTGATCTTGTGTTGTGTTCCTTTGGTCAGATTTATAGAGTATCCAATTTTAATTGTGTATGACTTCTTTCTATCATTTTGTAACATTTTGGACACGATAACCTGTAGTGTTTTTAACTAGATACAAACTCCAGGAAGTCGGGGTAGGAATTTCGAACAACTCAAAAAAGTAAGAATTTATTTATTTCTTTGGAGGAAACAAAAGATTGCTTTTCATTATCTTAATAGCTGAAAGAAAATTACGTGCTCATTGTGATGATGATGGTGGCAGTGGTGGAATAGAAGGAGGGCGGATCCAAGACCCCTCCCCAGGCAGGCTTGGGCGTCAGAAAAGTCCCCGGGGGGAGCAAACAAAATGCAGCATCCGAAGCAGGTTAAATGTCAAGTTGAGCCGTGGGTGCTGGAGGACGTATGACGCTTTTTGAATACTGGGTTTTAACCTTCATGATCATGATGATGCCACTGGTGCTGCTCTCAGCTGTTCCTACTCTTTTCCTTGCCCCAGTGTTATGTGTGGTCACATGTCAGGAAGTGGAAACAGCTGAGAGTAGGGGCGACGGCATCATGGTAATAATTCAGTCAAAGCACAGTTTCAAACGGCAATAGCACCACGCGGCGCCCAACTCACCGCTAACCACTGCACTCACAATCCTTAGCCTAGTTCCTTCCCTGCCCTTAGGTCCCCCCTCTTACACCTAGGTTTTCCTTATTCTCCCCACCCTCTGCTATCTTTTACCCCTCTTCTAAATTTTCCTCTTCTGTTCTCTTCTTTTTCTTCCTTAGGTAACTGCCTTTAAAGGGACAGTCTAGGCAATGGCAATATTAAAGCAACGAGGAGCTCACCAGAATCTTGCCCCATTTGTGTCGCCTCTATCTCCTGCAGAGTGTTGTAGATGTTGCAGCAGGTCTCCAAAGTTTGCCCCTCCTTTCCTTTCCATAGTCTGGATCTTGACCCCTCCCTGGATGTTTGAAAATGCACCTCCCATCTCTACAATGTATTACAGCTGATTAAAACAATTAGACATCAGCTACAGCTTAGTTATTACAATGTAACAAACACAATGCAACACTCCTCGGGAAGCGGTTAGGCTTTTCTAGATGACTCATCTTACTTGTTACATTCACTGCAAGAGGTAGACCCATTTTTGTAACTCCAAACTGATTTGACAGTTAGAGTGCTGACCCTCTGTAGGTATATTTATAACTGCTTTTTTCTTATCAATCGGGACAAATGGGATGGCAGAGAATTGGTCTGTATTACGTTTTGAGGTTTGTGTGCTGTGGAGAATTGCTTAAAACAAGTTATATGTTTGTAAGGGTTTGAGGGGACTTTTGAAAGCTTGGAGGGTTTTGGAGTGACAAATTTAGCAGGGGTGGGTATTCTGGAGATTCCTGCTGTTTCAATAAAACAAGTCACCCACCAATGCCTAAAGTGTATCATTTGCCCTGCTCTGGGAGGCTCATAAAGCGATAATGCGTGGGCAGTTCATTCAAGAATCTGCTCGACGCAAAGCCTCACATAAGGAAAAGCTTCAAAAGTTGCTTGATGCATACCACTTAGCCTCTTCTGCCTACAAAGACCGTCCGACCAGACGTAACAGAATCAATCTCAACCAAGCAGGCGATCAACTTAATCTGTGCCTTACAGGTGAGGCCGAGCATCAAATTAATCGGACTAGGTTCAAGTGGTATCGCATCAGCAACAAACCGAACACCCCTCTTGCTAGAAGACTTAGAGGTGTCACCCAGAGGGTTAAACCTGTGCGCATTAGGACCCTAGAGGGCACATTAACTAGTAACCCATCAAGGGTGGTATCAACTTTCGGTAAACATCTTGAGGACCTATATAGACCCAAGACTGCATTAGATGAACGCCTTGCAGAAAAATTGCTAGGACAACTTCCATTACCTTCCCTACCACTTGAGGCCAAAACTTTCCTTGAAAAGCCGGTCAAACTCTCTGAGGTCCAGGAAGCCATTAACTCTTTAAGGACTGGGAAGCAACCTGGCCCAGATGGGTTCTCCGCCCTTTACTATAAAAAGTTTTCCCATGTACTCTCTCCGCATCTTGTCCGGATATTTAACTCGCTCACTACTGGCGATTCATGGAGTGCAGAGGCGCTTACTGCGGCTGTCTGCATGATACCTAAACCCAATGCTGATACCACCCTCTGGTCCAACTATAGGCCCATTTCCCTACTAAATATAGATGTTAAATTGTTAGCAAAGGTTCTCGCAGCACGGCTCAATAGGTATATTGCATCTTTGATTTCTAAGGAGCAGGCGGGCTTTATCCCTCAATGCCAAGGGGGGGATAACATCCGCAAGGTCATTAATCTGGTCCATCCAGATTAATGACCTTGTGAGGAAGGAGGGCCGTCACGCTATGCTACTAACCCTTGATATCCGTAAAGCATTTGATACGGTAGCTTGGGACTACCTCCAATTCATATTGAAAAAATGGGGGCTTGGTCCCTCCTTCATCACATGGATTTCCTCGCTATACTCTAAGCCTGGTGCATTCGTTAGGTATTCAGGATACTCCTCCAAGCGGTTCATTTTGGGCAGAGGCACTAGGAAAGGTTGTCCTCGCTCCCCCCTACTCTTTGCTCTCGCCATTGAGCCACTTTCTACGTTAATTCAGGCTAACATTAATATAGCAGGAGTCTCTATTGCAGTATATGACCACGAGATTTCTTTATTTGCTGATGACATCTTGATGCTCGTATCTTACCCTGTCACATCCCTCCCAAATCTCTTTCAAACTCTGAATGACTTTTCTAAGATCTCTGGTCTCCAGATTAACACCTCAAAATCTCAAGCCCTCAATGTCTCCCTTCCTGACAGTACGCTGTCTGCACTAAAGGCCTCCTTTAACTTCTCATGGCAAGAGCGACACATCAAATATCTAGGCGTCCACTTGACTGCAAATTATGATTCCCTCTATGCCGCTAACTATCCCGTTATACTTAGGGACCTCCACTCCCTATTGTCTTCATGGGCCAAGCTGCATCTTTCGTGGCTTGGTAGGATAGCTGCCGGAAAAATGACATGGCTTCCCAAAATACTCTATGCATTCCGGGTCTTGCCGGTTCCAATTCCGGACGCTTGCCTAAAAGGTCTCCAATCCACTTTAAACTCCTTCATCTGGGGTCAGCAAAACCCTAGAGTTAACCGCATGACAATGTACAGATCTAAACAACAGGGAGGTCTTGGAGTCCCTAATATAGCACGTTATTATTCTGATGTCAGATTGCGCAATTGGCTGCTATTCATGCTGGAGATGATAGACCATTATGGGTAGATATCGAGCAGGCCAGTTGTACCCCGACAGCCATTTCCAATGTCTTGTGGCTGCCCTCATCAGCTTACAAGGGCATTGACAACCCGGTTCTGAAGCACTCTCTCAGAGTCTGGAAAATTAACAGATCTAAAAGCCACCTCTCTTCCCCCCTGCCTCCCCTGCTATCGGTCTTGGGTAATCCTGAATTTCTCCCGGCCTTGCAGGAACCTGCAGCGTTTAGTTGGTGGAAATCACAAAACTTAACAAGGATTAAGGATCTCGTCTCTCATAGGGGAATTTTAACATTCCCCGAGCTTCAATCCCTTAGAGACATCCAGACCAGGGAATACTTACGCTACCTACAAATATCCCACTATATTGCTACTAAGTCTAGAGCGGGGGCTACCCCAAGATCATCTTCATCATTTGAGTTTGCTTGTAGATCCCAACCTCTAGGGAAGGGGATGATCGCCATGGTGTACAATTTTGAGGAGACGCCCCTCCCAGCCTACACGAACAGGTGGGAAGCTGATCTTGGTGTAAGCATATTGCCTAGGGAATGGAAAATAGCCTGGCGGAACTCATTCTCATGGTTTCTGAATACGGGCGCCCAGGAGGTCAATACTAAAGTCTTACTCCGATGGTACTTAGTACCGGATAAGATCCACAGATTTTGCCCCTCCTATCCACCGGAGTGTTTTAGAGGTTGCCGCCTACAGGGATCATTGGCCTGATACAGAGCCTCCCCTGAACTGACCTTAAAACCTTCCGATTGTCCGGGGGTCCCGTTTGAATCGTGGCTCAAATGTGATGCAGAGCCTCCATCGGAATGGGTCCCTAACTGATCCGTAAATTTATCTTCACTCGGGAAGTTTTTTTTTCTCTCTCGGGAGCATGCAATTTGATCGTGGCTTCCGTTCACGTTCACACGGGCGTTCCGTTTTTTCCTCCTTTTTCCTTGGTTTTTTAACGTACCTGATTGCCTTCCGTCTCATTTTTTACACCAATTTTGTAGTTTTTAAGTATACTTACATCTCCATGGATTTCCTGTTGTCAATCTGGGTCCACGCCAGCGCACATCTCTAAACCTCCATGTAAATGTACATATGCCACAAACTGGCACTTTGACACATACCTAAATTTAAGCTTAAATTATTTTTGGTTTATTTTTCCTTGCCTTTAATGCTTACCTGAATCTCTTTTCGGAATCTGTGTTTTCTTCTCCTTCTTCTTGCTATTCCTTCTCCCATATCCTTACCTTTTGGGACATGTAACAGTATGATGTTGTTGTGATAATGTACATTGTCACGAAAGAAAACACACCACACTTCTTTGTTTTTTTTTTGTTTTTTACTGTTATTTTTTTGGGTTTTAACGGTAAAATTTATACAAAACTGTACAAATGTAACAAATTTTAAATTGTAGCCTAAATGGTTGGCTCCTTGCTTAGCGTGGCCGTGTTCTTTGATCTGTGAAAGAAATACATCATCATTTGTAGTGTTTTTTTTATGTGTTTTTTGTTAGTTGCAGGGAAATGAGTTTAAACTAGTTGGCCACAATTAAACTTAAACTTACATTGCTTTTGGCCAACAGGGCGTCTGGTGCACCGGCTCCTCCCTGGGTCAACCAGTCCGTCCATCTCTGAAGCTGTTTGGATCCAAAACACAAGTATATTAGTTACTCTTTGTGCCTCCAGAATGTCAGATTAAGTTATGCTTCTATGCATCATTTCACTCACCTTCCCCAGCCACCTCTTCCTCTTGGCCCCCTTCCTCGACTCGCCCTTGGGATGGCCCAGCGACGTCTGAATCTACAACTAACAATAGTGCACATGAGTATATGTATTTAATGCATGTATTAGCACATATCTAACTTTCTTCCCCTTACCGGAGTGAGGTTGTGGATCTGTGAAGCTGGACTCCCTGCCGTCAGATTCCCCCCTCCCCTGCATGCTGAGGTCCAGTGGCTCCTCATACTCACTGGCAGAGGAGGGGGGTGGCCGTTGTCACTGGCGGTGAACCACCTATTCCTTCACCAGAATCGCCCAACCCTGGGCTGCGTGTTCTTGTCCGGGTGGGGTGGAACCGCATCTTCCATTCATGGGCTGAAATAGAAACACATTCATCCATACACGCCCAGCCAAGGCCAGTGTGATTCTGGCATGTGAAGTATATACACTTACCTGGAAAATGTTTGGCGAAGTACCGCCTCACCCGGGGCCTATGCCTCCTCTTTAAATCGGACCAGTGTTGGGCGATCTGGGTGAAGGTATAGGTGGTTTGGGTCCTTCTGGCTATCGCGTCCACCACCGCCAGCGACAACGTCCTCTTCTCGTAATCTGACAGCAGGAAGTCGTAGCGATTCCTCTGCATCATCTGTTTGCAAAATACACAATAACCCAGTATTAATGGCCAAAATACATGTCCAAGTTACTTGCCCTACCTAAAGTCACTTTCTGAACCTCTTTCTTACTCACATTGGCCTAGTTCGACTATCTGCATGTAGGCTAGTTTGTCGCTGCGTACAAGTCTTAAACTAAGGTGGGCTTGTATTTTAGGTTACAAAGTAAGTTGTTCCTCACTAATCTTGCGCTTTGTTTTTTTTTTATTACATGTAGTGTATGCGCGCACATAAACGCACGCTCGCCTACTCACATCCATGATGATGTCGTCCTGCTCCGGTGTATATATTGCTGGCGCCTTTGATGTTGGCCCACAGAGGAATGCATTCCCAAAAAGCACGGAGCTCAAATACGGCTGGTCAGACTGCCCGTAAGTGAAGGCTCGGCGGCCCCGTTTCATTAGGGTGATTTCTATCGGAAATCAAGGCTCTGCATCACTGAAAAAAATGGACCAATGAACGAGGCTTCAGTTTTCACGGGAAACAGCCTCTTGCAAGCCGACAATGGGAAAGGCGGCTGAGCGCACACCTGAGCGCATAAACGCACACTAAAATCGACGTAGCACCCTTTCCTGACCCGATCAAAGCCCAAAACCAACGGGAAAACGCACGGAATAGCTGAACGGGGAGGCTCTACATCAAGCCACATATATTCATATGTGGTGGGAGTGTAGGGTGGTCCGTCATTTCTGGGCTAAGGTTTATTATCTTTTAAGGAAAGCTACAGGATTACACGTCCCCCTCACCTCAACTTGCCCTACTTAATTTGAAACCCTCCGGATGTACAAGGTCTCAATTTGAGCTAATTAGACACATTCTTATGGCCGCTAAACTTATCATAGCACACTCTTGGAAGAAGAAGACGATCCCTAAGGGTAGCCTGGTACCTCGCATCAATGAAGTTATGTTCTTTTAGAAGATGGCAGCCTCGATGCAAGGTGACCTTGCCCCCTTCCTGACCACCTGGGAGGGTTGGATCACACACTTCCAACCTAAAAGCTTCGACCGCACCCTCCTCACAACTATGTGATATGTTGTACACATCTCGCGCCAGACGGTTGCTGGACACCCACCCCCAAACCTTCCCCTTTCCCTCACTTTCTCACCCTATCTTCCTCACTCTAGCCCCCCGCTCCTAACCTTCCACTCTCTCTTCTTAGGTACGTGGTAGTTTGCCGCACGCACTTCATACCTTGCTTTTGGAGATATTGTTTCCAGTTTGTGTATGTGTCGACACGCCTTTGGATGTAATTATTTGCCCCACAAAATGCACAAAATGTAAAGTATGATGCATTGTACTGTACTTCTCTTATATTCTCAATAAAAATATTGATGGAAAGAAAGTGTATCATTTGATTGAAAATGTTTGATCCACATTGGGATAGTGAGAGGGTTAAATTGATTATTCAGGCAAATGAAAAACAATAGTCAAGTTTTGTACTAGCCAAATGCATTCAGGTCAGAGGCAGAGGCCTGGCACGTCCCCTCCATTGCAGTGAATTTAGGGGGTGGGTTGCGCAAGCATCACTGTAACTTTTAGACAGCGCAACCATTCATCACAGAGGTTGCCTGTGTCGGGAGATTGGGCCTGAATGGCACAGGACTCACAATTTGTTAAGTTCCCAACTTCTGGAGCAGCATTACTCTGTGCTGTGGGGAACAAAAGGCGAGTATCTATAAAAAAAAAATTATTTGCCTGTGTTGGGGTGTGGTTTATTTGCCCTTCTCCTAGGTGGTTGATTAACCCTTTAAATGCCAAGCACGTAGTTTCTACATGGTTTCTTCTCCTACCGTTAAGTTCCAAGCACATAGAAACTACGTGCCTGGCATTTCCCCCTAACAGTTAAAAAACAGGAAAAAAACACTTACCTCTGGTATCCCTCTGAAGCTGGGGGTCTCCTCTTCCTGGGGGGGAATCCGATCCCCCCGTCGTCCTCCGTCTTCAGGGGGGGCCCGAAACCGCCCCCCCCCCCCCCTCGTTTTCCCCGCTGTCAGTATCTCTGAAAAAAAGACAAAAAAAAAACAGCCGCTCGCTCACCTCCTCACCCGATCCCTCCGCGCCATCTTCTCTTCACCGGGGGGGGGGGTCTGATCCCCCCCTGGGCTCCGCAAGCTTCGGGTGAGGACCCTCTTCCGGGTCCTCACCGCTTCTAATGGCGCTCCTCTTGTGGGAGGAGGCGGCCCCGCCTTTTGTGGGAGGAGCCGGATGACGTCATCCCGCTCCTCCTATACCCTGACCGAGCACCGGCATCTGTCACATGCCGGTGGTGATCGGAGCAGGGTGGGTGTCAGGTGAGGAGGCTCCGATCGGAGCCTTCTCTCCTCTCATCCGCCATGCGCAGATCACTATCGGCATCTGACAGATGCCGGAGCTGAGAGAACGGCGCGGGTCAGCGACGTGGGACCCAGGATTGGAGGTGAGTACAGTAAAAAAAATGTATAAATAAATGTCTTTTTTTTTAACATCTGTGTCCGTGTCATTATTTTTTACTTTTAACCCCTTGTGAACTGGTAAGGGGTCCATGACCCCTATACCAGTTCACAAGGCTGGGGGGATGGCAAGTCACCTGCACTAGTGGGTGACTTGCCATTAACCCCCGGCACCCCCATTACCTGCCTCCCCAAAGGACAGGGGGGGGCAGAAGAGTGCGGGCCCACGGGCTATGCGGGCTTGTAGCCTGCAGGGCCAGGGGCCACAAAAGCTGGCCCCTGTGCCCTGTTTCTACAAGCCCTGCATAGCTGAGGGACACAGTGTTCCAGGATGGATGGGAGGTAAGTATTAAAAAAAAAATAATATTAAAATAATTTTTTCTCTTTGTGTGTGTGTGTGTTTTTTTTTTACTTTTAACCACTTGTGAACTGGTAAGGGGTCCATGACCCCTATACCAGTTCACAAGGCTGGGGGCCCGGGCCCACGGGCTATGCGAGCTTGTAGCCTGCAGGGCCAGGGGCCACAAAAGCTGGCCCCTGTGCCCTGTTTCTACAAGCCCTGCATAGCTGGTCCCGGGCTGGTTACTTTGGGTAAGGGGGACCCCATGTCAATTTTTGGGGGATTCTTAAGGGTTTTTAACCCTTAAAAATACCCCCCAAAAATTCCCCCCCCCCCCCTGGGGGGGACCCCATGTCATTTTTTTTCTCGATTTAACCCTTTGTAGTGTGGATGGTAGTCGTATTTTATTTGTAAATGTTATAAAGTACTTGTTTCAGTTAGGGGGGTCTCTTGGGCAGGAACGGGGGGCTACCGATAAATATGTGGTACCGTTCTAATCGGTAGAAATGGGGCTTTAACATGCAATATGGTTTTCCTTAATAAAATACATTTTTATTTAAAATAAAGGAGTAAATTTTCTAAAAAAAATGTCTTTCTTTTTTTTACTTAATAATATTGTAAAAAACTAAATAAAATTTACAAACAAGATATTTCATGTTAAAGCCTAAACTCTGCTGCAAAAAAATATATATATAATTTTCCTGAAAATTCCAGCAAAAATGGCGCAAAACATGGCGCAAAATGGGGAAAAATGACCTGTGAACAGAGAGTGACAAAATCTCAAGTAGGCTGGCAATTAAAAGGGTTAAAAGTAGCTATGCATGTTGGGTATTGTTCTGTTTGGGGGACCTTGCGCTTTCAGACTTAGCTTGTTTTTTCTGGTTTGCATATTTATATTTTAGCAAAAGGTGTTTTTTATTCAGCTTTTTTATACATTTTTTAGGGAAACCCTGCGCAACCAAAGAATTCTTTGAGGGATTAATTCCAGAAAGTTGAGCTCACTGACAATAAGCTGGGTACGCTTAGAAAGCTTAACATGTGTACTTTCAGGGAATATCTGGTTTATGGGGGATATTCCAAATGTAAAGGGTTGTTTGGGTTGAAAAATCGCAAGGTGCGCACTTTGTCTGCAGAGCTGAAATTTTCAAGTAAAATTACCATTACGCACATGCTTTACTTTGGTGTGTTTGGCAAATCTTACCTTGACAGTAGCTATGCATGTTGGGTATTGTTCTGTTTGGGACATGTTGCTTTTTCAGATTAAACTTGTTTTTTCTTGTTTGTATATAGTTTTTTTAGGAAAATGTGGCTTTGATTCTGCTTTTTTATCCTTTTTTTAGGGAAACTCTTTGCAACCAAAGAATACATTGAGGGATTACTTCCAGAAAACTATGGCCACATCAACAAGCCTGGTACACCTAGAAAGCCTGAGGTTTGTACTTCCAGAAAATATGTAGTTTGTTGGGGGCATTTCAAATGTAAAGGGTTGTTTTTCTGGAAAAACTGCAAGGTGCACATATTGCATAGCATAGTTGTATTTTATCTGAAAATCCCCTAAAGCGCTATTTCAGTTTGGGGGAGTCTCCTGGGCAGGAAAGGGTGTCTACTTATACATATGTGGTATCACTGTAACTGGGAGAAATTGGGATTTCACACGCAATAAGATTTTATTGACAAACTTACATTTTTTATTACAAAAAAATCTACAAATTGTAAAAAATAGTTTTTTGTTTTTTTTTGCACATATTTCACCCAAAATATTGAGAATACACCTAAAAATGACAAACAAAACATTTTATGTTAAATCCCAGACTCTGCTGAAAAAAACAATATATAATTTTCCTGGGAAATCCCTGGAAATCCCTTTAAAAATCACATTTCAACATGGGGAGTGCAAAATAGTACAAAATAGTCTGGCAAAAAAGGGTCACAAAAACTCCAGGTAGGCTGGCACTTAAAGGGTTAATGCCTATAATCTATATGTTAGTATAGATTATTGGTATGGATGAGCGAGCCGAGCTGCACAGTTCAGGTAAGTACCAAACTTTGCTGGCTCGGGCCCCTGAACTCGAGCACGGACTTGAGCGAGCATCATTTCAGCGCTGAGTAGATAGGGAGAGGTTCTGCTGATGACAGATCAGGAGCACCATTGTCCTTTTGAGGACACATAGGAGGGGAGAGGAGGCTGGCTGCATCTCAGACTGTCCTTATTAGGACACGTAGCTAGAGAGCAGACAGTGTGAGTGAGGGACAGATAGGAAGAGGGACATCTGCTTGTTCTCATTGCATCCTTTGGATGTCAGCTTCTGGGGCATATTCTGGGCATGTAATTCAGTCTCTCTTAAGTTATCTCTAAGCACCACCTGCATTAGACCTTTTTGTGCTTTGATAAAAGTAGTTACTTGCGGGCACACCTTTAATTAGACCCTTTTGGGCTTTGATAAAACGGCTTAATTGTGGGCATACCTTGCATTAGACCCTTTTGGGCTTTAGTAAAACTGCTTAATTGTGGGCACACCTTGTATTAGACCCTTTTGGGCTTTGATAAAACTAGTTATTTGTGGGCACACCTTCCTTTAGACCCTGTTGGGCTTTGATAAAACTTACTTGTGGGCACACCTTACATTAGATCCTTTTGGGTTTGGATTAAACTAGTTATTTGTTTCCACATCTTCTCTTAGACCCTTTTGATCTTTGGTTAATCTAGTTATTTGATAGGGCACCTTGCATTAAACCCTTTTGGGCTTTGATAGAACTACTTAATTGTGGGCACACCTTTCGTTAAACTCTTTTTGGGCTTTTTTAAAGCAATTTACTTGTGGGCACACCTTGCATTAGACCCCCTTGGTATATGAAAACTAGTTACTTGTGCGCACACCTTGAATTAGACCCTTTTGAACTTTGATAAAACTAGTTACTTGTTGGCACACCTTGCAAAAGACCATCTTGGGCTTCGATAAAACTATTTATTCATGGGCACACATTTCATTAGACCCTTTTGGGCTTTGATAAAACTAGTTACTTGTGGGCATGCCTTGCATTAGAGTCTATTGGACATACCTTGTATTAGACCCTGTTGGGCTTGATAAATCTAGTTACTTGTGGGCACACTTTACATTAGACCCTTTGGGCTTTGATAAAACTACTTAATTTTGGGCTTACATCGCATTAGACCCCCTTGGGCACTGTTCAAACTTGTTACATGTTGGCACACCTTGCATTACACCATTTTGTGCTCTGATAAACTAGTTACTTGTTGGCACACCTTGCAATGGACCCTTTTGGGCTTTGATAAAACTAGTTACTTGTTGGCACATCTGAATTAGATGCTTTTGGACTTTGATAAAAAAATAGGTACCTGGTGGCACCCCTTGCATTCTTCTTCTCTTAAACTGGGGTTCGATTAGAATTACTTACATCTGCCCACTTACTGGGACAGGCAGCATATACACTGTGTCCCACAATGCAGATAGCAGCAAATAAGAGTCCAGCTGCTGGACGGAGGATGTGCCTGCTACACCTGTGTGCAGCATCTTTTTGTAGGCCCCAGTACCACTGCCTGAATGGTACCTGAGTGGTACCAGTTCCATGGTAATTCCAGATTGTCTTTTACCCACTCCATTTCTGCCGAGAGTGCTGAGCCCTCCTCCTCACCCCCTTTAAATCAACAAGGACGTCCCACCCATTAGTCATGGAGTCACTAATGCTCTATGATGACACTCCTAGCTGGCATACTGTGGGCCATCCACCTGCCGCTGCTTCAGTTGCAGATCTAGGGTTCCGAGATGCCCAACAGCTGCGATGATGATGTAACCCTAGTGCCGACCCATGGCTCTCTGCATTGTGGAGGCTGGGAGGGGGGTAGTGTGGAGGAGGGGGTGGAAGACGATCCCGGGGTGATGACGAAGTCCTAGACCCAACATGGACTGAAGGCCATCAAAGTTTGGAGGAAGAGGTGGTTGTCACACAGCCCCAGCCAGCCAGCAGAAGAGGGAGAAGGGTGCCAGCGGTCAGCCCATTGCTGCCACTGCTCACCACGTTCAGGGACTGAACACGCCAATGCTGGCTCAAAGGATGGTATTGTAAATTCCATATCTGTAATAATTGCCTAGTGCACCTTTAGCAATAAAATCTATATTTAACTTGAGCAATATTTATGCCTTAGCCAAGAAGCTGTGTATCCGCGGCCTCACTGTGCTTTGTAGTCCGCTAGGTTGGTGAACAGACGATGATTTAGGAAAGAGTGCTGCTTGATCATAGGTGCTGGGCTGTGTGATCATGTGATATGCATCTTGCTGGCATTCCCTCTGCCGCTTTGGTTGACTCAGCCACTTCTATCACCTCCCCAGCAACAAGGCCATCTGTCTCCTCCTAAAGGTAGAATGTAAGACCACCACCACTAGCAGCAGCAGTTTTAAAGATCTGATGACGACACCTGTTCCACATTACGCCATTCCCAGCCCCCACTACTTTTCTCACCAGGCCATCTCTGTCCTGCACCAAACACCATGGGGAAATGGCAGCATACTGTGCTAAAACTCATATGTCTAGGCGAAAGACCCCACGCCACCCATGAGCTGGTGGGCTGAGTGGAGCAGCATCCAGAAGCAGACAGATTAGTGGCTGCACTTGTTGCACCTGAAGCCCAGCAAGGCTCTGTGTGACAATGAGTAACAGTGTAGCAGCCATGGGCCGAGCCTGGTTGACGCACCCTTGCCTGGCGCATGTGCTCTGCTTGGCGGTGGAGAGCTTCCTGGCCCATTATCCGGAGATGCCAGAGCTGCTGCATAAAGTGCATGGTGTGTGCACATACTTTAGTTGTTCTCACCCTGCTGCTGCTTGCCTCTCTGCACTGCATGGATCTTACAGAACTTAGTTGTGCAGCACCTGAGTGTGTGGTTAAAATGTTTGCTACCTTCTCCCACATCCACCTCCAGCACTTCCTCCTCCAGCCCCCCGGACCTCTGACACCTGTAATAAATGTTTGAGTACCCTCCCTAGCCCATTTTGTGCAGAGCAATCACCCTGGAGTTTCCTTCGATTTCTAGCCCTCTAATACTTGCTACCTGCATTTTACAGCCATTTTTAGGTCCCCAAGTTTGGGTCCCGATTGAACCGTACTTTAGTGGCAAGGCCAGATGAACTTGTCAAACCCAAACTTCCACGTGCTTGCTCATATGGTATAATGATTAAGTGTAGTAAGGTTCTTTAGCCACTGCATGTCACTGTTCACTTGTGAGGGAGTTATATAGGCCTTCACAGGGGTGTTAGAGAAGTACTGTATGGTGATATATGCTAAATAAGAGGTTTGGCCTGTCTTGACAATTGGTTGGTTGGAAGAATTATCTGGTCAAAGGGAGACCTCACTACTTAAAGAGACTAAAAATAGGGATTTTCAGATGTGCCTTCGCAGAAAAGGCTACATAAATAGAGTGTACCTATTGGTGACTGACTCAGTAATACCTGGTCATAAGGACTCCTGGGTTTACCCATAGACATCGTTCAGTATTTCGAGTTTTGAGGGTACCTACACATCCAGTCTTGAGGGATGGGATATTCAGTCATCTAAGAGTGCCTTCAAAGTGAGAAGATGAAGTGTGACTTGTACTTCCAAGTTTGTGAAGCAACTAGTACTGTAAATAAACTCAGCCCAAGAAAATAAGGTGGCTAGCACCCGTGTCTCATTCAGCATCCATCAAGCCTGAATAGGCCTGTATTGTCACTGAAAGCCCTGGGAAATAAAGTGCATGTGGCGGTAGTGGCCTTAGCCAGGCAGTGCAATATAAAACCCAATTATACCTGTACAGTTGATTTGATGTGGTCAGAGTCTGATACAATGATGACACTTATGCACAAGTTAGTAGGAAGGGATTTTTTTTAGTGTGTGAAGATATTGTAACACAGCCTACAATAATGTAATTTTGCCCGTGGTAGACTATGAAAAATTTATTTTTTAGGACTTAACACAAGACTAAATTGCTTATATATGCAGTGTGACCTGGTATGAATGTGTAATTTTTGTGTATGTACTGTAGGTTACTTTTAATAATCTGTGTATTATTTGTGTTACACCTTACCTTGTTTCTAAATGACACCATATAAATAATAATAACTGTTGCTCTTATCTGTCGAACAGAGATGCAAAAAATGTATAAGAATAGCTCATATTGCAACTAAATTCATGTGCTGATAAAGGAGAATCTTCACCTGACCTTGAATTTTGTGTCAGATTAGATTATGTGGCTACTTTTGTCATTTAAAGCCTGTGGATCTAACACTCATTTCCAGGATGCAACAGAACATCAGAGCAAACAGGCATCTGTCAGAAAGAGTTCCCAAAGGTTCTTTACTTTTCTTGTATTATTACCTAGACTAAAATGTTGTGTTTTGTTTTTTTAACCCATCACATCATCTTAGACTTCTCCCTTATTATTAATCCCTGGCAGAGACTGTATCTGCTCTTTGCATTTTCGTTGGTATTTCAGGCAAAATATGACATAGATAATAGGGCAATATATGAAAGTTTTGATCTTTACATAGAAACTTAGAAGGTTGACGTCAGAACGAGACCATACGGTCCATCTAGTCTGTCCTTATGTATATACTGTATGTTCTCTTTATCTTAGGATAGATTAATGCTTATCCCAGGGATTTTTTAAGTTCAGTACCTCTGCTGGAAGTTTGTTCCAAGCATCTACTATTCTTTCTGTAAAATAATATTTTCTAACATTGCTTCTGATCTTTCCTAGCTTTAGGTTGTGCCCCCTTTGTTCTATCATTAACTGTCTTCTTATAAACACTTCCCTCCTGAACCTTATTCAATCCTTTCACATATTTAAAGGTATCAATCATGTCCCTTCTCTCCCTTCTTTCCTATAGACTGTACAATTCAAGTTCTTTAAGTCTCTCCTGAGTTTAAGTTTAAGTCCTTCTACCATCTTTGTTGCCCGCCTTTGGACACGTTCTATTTGAATAATGTCTTTTTGCAGGTAAGGTCTAGCCTCACTAGGGCCTCTTTATTGAATATGTCATCCTCTCCATTCCAACTACTGATGCTGGGGAGCTACTGCTGTAGTGCCATTTGTAGTGAGGGGGGGCACAGGTCTCCCTCTTTGGTGGCCTGCCAAGCTAATGTTGTGCTGCTGAGGAGAGAAACTTATAATTCAGAGGTGGAGCCTTTGTGGAATCCCCTGTGACTAATGACAATACTGGAGGAGAGAGACATGGAGGGGGGGATTTCCCAGAGAATTTCCCACCATCCCACCCTTGACCAGGAAGGAGCCCCCAACCCTGCGGACCTGAAGAGAAAAGTTTGCCCAGCGAGAAACAGGAGGAGGAAGACGATGAAAGAAGATGTGAACTGATAAGGGGTCCAAGGGAGTAGTAGTTGTGGCCAACATGCCACCTGCCAGCACCAGCATGTGGTATGCTGGATGATTTAACCTGGATCTGGGTCGAACCTAGCTTCGACTTGGATCCAAAGCCCATTACTGACCTGGACAGAGACATAGGCAAAGACATTTGACATAATGCTTTAAATTCAAAGCAAGGTGCCCTTTCACCCTTCTAGTGCCAGCTACGCGAGTCTCACTTTAAACAGTATAAAAGTTAAAAACTCACCTGACCCCTCGTTGGATCGGGCCTGGTCTTCTCTTCCCCTCAGAGGGGGCATCTGATCCCTCCCCCGGCTTTTCTTGCTTCAGGAGAAGCCCCAAAATAGGGCCCCCCATTTTGGCCGCTCCCGTAGTTAACTGTAAAAAAAGAAAAAAAATTACATTTACTCACCTGCAGCTGTTATCACTCCCGTCAGGTGTCCTCTTCACTGGGGGTGCTCTGATCGCCCGCCTGGGCTCTTCCATGGTGAGGAGAGGAAGAGAAATCGCCCTCTTCCTCACTTCCTGGGTTGCTGGCTGTTAGTCCCGCCCTTTGTGGATGGATTGGATAACGTCATCTATGACGTCAACCGTCAGTTGGCATTTCTCATCCGCCCCGAGAAGCTCAGTCGCTCCGGGTGATCTCTCGCCCCCCCAGTCCACCCTCCACCTACCACCCACTGTGGCTAGCAGGTGACTTGCCATTAACCCCTGGCACGACCAATTACCTGCCTCCTGAAAGGCCAGGTGGGGGCAGAAGAGCCCGGGACCACAGAGACTATGTGAGCTTGTAGCCTGTAGGGAGAGGGGCCACCAAAGCTGTCCCCTGCGCCCTGTTCCTACAAGCCCTGCATAGCTGGTCTCAGGCTGGTTATGCTGGGTATTGGGACCCCATGTCATTTCTTTTTTGATTTTTACGGGTTTTTAACCCTTAAAATTCCCCCCAAAATTGCCCCCCCCCCCCACGGGCGGGCAATTAAAGGGGTTAAAAATAGCTATGCATGTTGGGTATTGTTCTGTTCAGGGGACCTTGCACTTTTTTCCTTATTTGCATATTGATATTTTAGGAAAACTTGTTTTTTATTCAGCTTTTTTATACATACATATACACAGGGAAACAAGCTGGGTACATTTAGAAAGCTTAACATGTGTACTTTCAGGGATTATATGGTTTATCGGGATATTTCAAATTTAAAGGGTTGTTTTGGTTGAAAAAGCGCAAGGTGCACACTTTGTCTGCAGAGCTGAAATTTTCAAGTAAAATTACTGTTACGTGCATGCTTTACTTTAGGGTGTTTGGCAACTCTTCCCTTGACAGGACCTATGGATGTTGGATATCATTCTGTTTGGGGGACTTGCTTTTTCATAGTTAACTTGTTTTTTCTTGTTTGCATAGGTTTTTTTTTAGGAAAATGTGGCTTTGATTCTTCTTTTTTATTCTTTTTTAGGGAAACTAAAGAATTCATTGAGGGATTACTTCCATAAAATGACGCCCACGTCAACAAGCTTGGTAAGGCTAGAAAGCTTCAGGTGTGTATAATATATCGTTTGTGGGGGGTATTTCAAATGTAAAGGGTTGTTTTTCATGAAAAAACTGCAAAGTGTGCATAGCACATAGCATAGTTGGGATTTTCATCTTTAGTGTCTCAATGCATCTACCCACACTCCATTCCTGGTTCAAGCTTCTTGTGTACCCCCATGGCGGTATGCTGACCATGGTTCTTGTTGCCTCTAGCAATTCTCTGTTCTCTAGTCTTCCACATTTATTTTCTGGATCTTGCCCATTCCTCTAAAACCCTTATGTTCATTCTGCTCCACTTTTCATGTATTCAAATCCTTGGCCTTATCCAATCAGAATGAGAATGCGTCTAAAATTAAATAGGGGGGATTGTGACAGCAGATTCTTAGCCATTTGAAGCACTTACTGGTTCCTGACAAGCAGGCTTTTGGATAGCATATATTATACTGTTCATCTATATATACATATGTGTTTATTCCCGAAACTGAAGGCCTGACAATAATTAATTACTAAAGGTTTCATAATCTGAATAAGAGGGGCTATATGAATCCATCATTTCACTGGCAATGTCTGCTAAAAAAGATAAACTCTTCCAAATTAAAAATGATTAAAAAAAAATATAAACAACATACTAACATTATTATTTTAGCAATGATATGATCCAAGAAAAATACATTCATTAGTTTTAAACTTCCTTGTAGATGTACTCAGGAAACATTTATTTAGATTTTATAGTTCAATTGATGGTTATCATACATACATATTAACAAAAGCAGAAAAAGGGACATATATAAATCACAATGGGCCATAGACATGATTTGTTTTTAGGCCCCATAATTATGAAATGTATTATGTGTTTCTTTTTCAAGATAATATATAGGGATGAGCGAATCGATCCGGACGAACCCGGATTCGATCCGAATTTCAGGAAAAATTCGATTCGGATCGAATCCGAATTTCCCCGCGATTCGATCACTCGAAGTTTTCCTTTAACATCCATTCATTTACATTTACAGGCATTCTAAGATGGCGGATGGGACATGTCTGGACATGTATCCCGCGCCAGTGCAAGCTGGGGCAGTCACATGCAGCCTATCAGCAGCCAGCAAGCCCGGTGACGTCACACAGCGGTATTTAACGGCGGCCATCTTGCTTTTCCTCATTTCTCTATTGCATTCGTGACAGACAGACAGAACGCTGTGTAGCTGAGGCAGTTAGACAGGCTGGAGACAGGGACAGACAGGGACAGGCAGGAGACAGGCAGGAGACAGACAGGAGACAGACAGAAAGCCAGGGAAAGGTAGGAAAAACGGAGCTGGCTGACAGGGAGATTTTTTTTTTTTCATCCAGCCTTTGTTAGCGTTTTCAGGCTGCTTATAGTAACTAACTGTGCATATATACTGAACTGATCTTAAGTCTGCTGTGAGGCATCCCATTCTGTGACTAAAGCAGCCTCTGTTTAAGACCATATAAGCATTTGCTCTTATCATATTTGAAATTAGGCCTGATAAAGACACTTTTGCTGGCCAAAGCACTACTGGACCCTGCCAGGTCCATTCCTGCCCAGGGCATCCCATTCTGTGACTACAGCAGCCTCTGTTTAAGACCATATAAGCATTTGCTCTTATCATATTTGAAATTAGCCTGATAAAGACACTTTTGCTGGCCAAAGCACTACTGGACCCTGCCAGGTCCATTCCTGCCCAGGGCATCCCATTCTGTGACTAAAGCAGCCTCTGTTTAAGACCATATAAGCATTTGCTCTTATCATATTTGAAATTAGGCCTGATAAAGACACTTTTGCTGGCCAAAGCACTACTGGACCCTGCCAGGTCCATTCCTGCCCGGGGCATCCCATTCTGTGACTACAGCAGCCTCTGTTTAAGACCATATAAGCATTTGCTCTTATCATATTTGAAATTAGCCTGATAAAGACACTTTTGCTGGCCAAAGCACTACTGGACCCTGCCAGGTCCATTCCTGCCCAGGGCATCCCATTCTGTGACTAAAGCAGCCTCTGTTTAAGACCATATAAGCATTTGCTCTTATCATATTTGAAATTAGGCCTGATAAAGACACTTTTGCTGGCCAAAGCACTACTGGACCCTGCCAGGTCCATTCCTGCCCAGGGCATCCCATTCTGTGACTACAGCAGCCTCTGTTTAAGACCATATAAGCATTTGCTCTTATCATATTTGAAATTAGGCCTGATAAAGACACTTTTGCTGGCCAAAGCACTACTGGACCCTGCCAGGTCCATTCCTGCCCAGGGCATCCCATTCTGTGACTAAAGCAGCCTCTGTTTAAGACCATATAAGCATTTGCTCTTATCATATTTGAAATTAGGCCTGATAAAGACACTTTTGCTGGCCAAAGCACTACTGGACCCTGCCAGGTCGATTCCTGTTGGGGCATCCCATTCTGTGACTACAGCAGCCTCTGCTTAAGACCATATAAGCATTTGCTCTTATCATATTTGAAATTAGCCTGATAAAGACACTTTTGCTGGCCAAAGCACTACTGGACCCTGCCAGGTCCATTCCTGCCCAGGGCATCCCATTCTGTGACTACAGCAGCCTCTGTTTAAGACCATATAAGCATTTGCTCTTATCATATTTGAAATTAGGCCTGATAAAGACACTTTTGCTGGCCAAAGCACTACTGGACCCTGCCAGGTCCATTCCTGCCCAGGGCATCCCATTCTGTGACTACAGCAGCCTCTGTTTAAGACCATATAAGCATTTGCTCTTATCATATTTGAAATTAGGCCTGATAAAGACACTTTTGCTGGCCAAAGCACTACTGGACCCTGCCAGGTCCATTCCTGCCCAGGGCATCCCATTCTGTGACTACAGCAGCCTCTGTTTAAGACCATATAAGCATTTGCTCTTATCATATTTGAAATTAGGCCTGATAAAGACACTTTTGCTGGCCAAAGCACTACTGGACCCTGCCAGGTCCATTCCTGCCCGGGGCATCCCATTCTGTGACTACAGCAGCCTCTGTTTAAGACCATATAAGCATTTGCTCTTATCATATTTGAAATTAGCCTGATAAAGACACTTTTGCTGGCCAAAGCACTACTGGACCCTGCCAGGTCCATTCCTGCCCAGGGCATCCCATTCTGTGACTAAAGCAGCCTCTGTTTAAGACCATATAAGCATTTGCTCTTATCATATTTGAAATTAGGCCTGATAAAGACACTTTTGCTGGCCAAAGCACTACTGGACCCTGCCAGGTCCATTCCTGCCCAGGGCATCCCATTCTGTGACTACAGCAGCCTCTGTTTAAGACCATATAAGCATTTGCTCTTATCATATTTGAAATTAGCCTGATAAAGACACTTTTGCTGGCCAAAGCACTACTGGACCCTGCCAGGTCCATTCCTGCCCAGGGCATCCCATTCTGTGACTAAAGCAGCCTCTGTTTAAGAACATATAAGCATTTGCTCTTATCATATTTGAAATTAGGCCTGATAAAGACACTTTTGCTGGCCAAAGCACTACTGGACCCTGCCAGGTCGATTCCTGTTGGGGCATCCCATTCTGTGACTACAGCAGCCTCTGTTTAAGACCATATAAGCATTTGCTCTTATCATATTTGAAATTAGCCTGATAAAGACACTTTTGCTGGCCAAAGCACTACTGGACCCTGCCAGGTCCATTCCTGCCCAGGGCATCCCATTCTGTGACTACAGCAGCCTCTGTTTAAGACCATATAAGCATTTGCTCTTATCATATTTGAAATTAGGCCTGATAAAGACACTTTTGCTGGCCAAAGCACTACTGGACCCTGCCAGGTCCATTCCTGCCCAGGGCATCCCATTCTGTGACTACAGCAGCCTCTGTTTAAGACCATATAAGCATTTGCTCTTATCATATTTGAAATTAGGCCTGATAAAGACACTTTTGCTGGCCAAAGCACTACTGGACCCTGCCAGGTCCATTCCTGCCCAGGGCATCCCATTCTGTGACTACAGCAGCCTCTGTTTAAGACCATATAAGCATTTGCTCTTATCATATTTGAAATTAGGCCTGATAAAGACACTTTTGCTGGCCAAAGCACTACTGGACCCTGCCAGGTCCATTCCTGCCCGGGGCATCCCATTCTGTGACTACAGCAGCCTCTGTTTAAGACCATATAAGCATTTGCTCTTATCATATTTGAAATTAGGCCTGATAAAGACACTTTTGCTGGCCAAAGCACTACTGGACCCTGCCAGGTCCATTCCTGCCCAGGGCATCCCATTCTGTGACTACAGCAGCCTCTGTTTAAGACCATATAAGCATTTGCTCTTATCATATTTGAAATTAGCCTGATAAAGACACTTTTGCTGGCCAAAGCACTACTGGACCCTGCCAGGTCCATTCCTGCCCAGGGCATCCCATTCTGTGACTAAAGCAGCCTCTGTTTAAGACCATATAAGCATTTGCTCTTATCATATTTGAAATTAGGCCTGATAAAGACACTTTTGCTGGCCAAAGCACTACTGGACCCTGCCAGGTCCATTCCTGCCCAGGGCATCCCATTCTGTGACTACAGCAGCCTCTGTTTAAGACCATATAAGCATTTGCTCTTATCATATTTGAAATTAGGCCTGATAAAGACACTTTTGCTGGCCAAAGCACTACTGGGCCCTGCCAGGTCCATTCCTGCCCGGGGCATCCCATTCTGTGACTACAGCAGCCTCTGTTTAAGACCATATAAGCATTTGCTCTTATCATATTTGAAATTAGCCTGATAAAGACACTTTTGCTGGCCAAAGCACTACTGGACCCTGCCAGGTCCATTCCTGCCCAGGGCATCCCATTCTGTGACTAAAGCAGCCTCTGTTTAAGACCATATAAGCATTTGCTCTTATCATATTTGAAATTAGGCCTGATAAAGACACTTTTGCTGGCCAAAGCACTACTGGACCCTGCCAGGTCCATTCCTGCCCAGGGCATCCCATTCTGTGACTACAGCAGCCTCTGTTTAAGACCATATAAGCATTTGCTCTTATCATATTTGAAATTAGGCCTGATAAAGACACTTTTGCTGGCCAAAGCACTACTGGACCCTGCCAGGTCCATTCCTGCCCAGGGCATCCCATTCTGTGACTACAGCAGCCTCTGTTTAAGACCATATAAGCATTTGCTCTTATCATATTTGAAATTAGCCTGATAAAGACACTTTTGCTGGCCAAAGCACTACTGGACCCTGCCAGGTCCATTCCTGCCCAGGGCATCCCATTCTGTGACTAAAGCAGCCTCTGTTTAAGACCATATAAGCATTTGCTCTTATCATATTTGAAATTAGGCCTGATAAAGACACTTTTGCTGGCCAAAGCACTACTGGACCCTGCCAGGTCCATTCCTGCCCAGGGCATCCCATTCTGTGACTACAGCAGCCTCTGTTTAAGACCATATAAGCATTTGCTCTTATCATATTTGAAATTAGGCCTGATAAAGACACTTTTGCTGGCCAAAGCACTACTGGACCCTGCCAGGTCCATTCCTGCCCGGGGCATCCCATTCTGTGACTACAGCAGCCTCTGTTTAAGACCATATAAGCATTTGCTCTTATCATATTTGAAATTAGCCTGATAAAGACACTTTTGCTGGCCAAAGCACTACTGGACCCTGCCAGGTCCATTCCTGCCCAGGGCATCCCATTCTGTGACTAAAGCAGCCTCTGTTTAAGACCATATAAGCATTTGCTCTTATCATATTTGAAATTAGGCCTGATAAAGACACTTTTGCTGGCCAAAGCACTACTGGACCCTGCCAGGTCCATTCCTGCCCAGGGCATCCCATTCTGTGACTACAGCAGCCTCTGTTTAAGACCATATAAGCATTTGCTCTTATCATATTTGAAATTAGGCCTGATAAAGACACTTTTGCTGGCCAAAGCACTACTGGACCCTGCCAGGTCCATTCCTGCCCAGGGCATCCCATTCTGTGACTACAGCAGCCTCTGTTTAAGACCATATAAGCATTTGCTCTTATCATATTTGAAATTAGGCCTGATAAAGACACTTTTGCTGGCCAAAGCACTACTGGACCCTGCCAGGTCCATTCCTGCCCAGGGCATCCCATTCTGTGACTACAGCAGCCTCTGTTTAAGACCATATAAGCATTTGCTCTTATCATATTTGAAATTAGGCCTGATAAAGACACTTTTGCTGGCCAAAGCACTACTGGACCCTGCCAGGTCCATTCCTGCCCGGGGCATCCCATTCTGTGACTACAGCAGCCTCTGTTTAAGACCATATAAGCATTTGCTCTTATCATATTTGAAATTAGCCTGATAAAGACACTTTTGCTGGCCAAAGCACTACTGGACCCTGCCAGGTCCATTCCTGCCCAGGGCATCCCATTCTGTGACTAAAGCAGCCTCTGTTTAAGACCATATAAGCATTTGCTCTTATCATATTTGAAATTAGGCCTGATAAAGACACTTTTGCTGGCCAAAGCACTACTGGACCCTGCCAGGTCCATTCCTGCCCAGGGCATCCCATTCTGTGACTACAGCAGCCTCTGTTTAAGACCATATAAGCATTTGCTCTTATCATATTTGAAATTAGGCCTGATAAAGACACTTTTGCTGGCCAAAGCACTACTGGACCCTGCCAGGTCCATTCCTGCCCGGGGCATCCCATTCTGTGACTACAGCAGCCTCTGTTTAAGACCATATAAGCATTTGCTCTTATCATATTTGAAATTAGGCCTGATAAAGACACTTTTGCTGGCCAAAGCACTACTGGACCCTGCCAGGTCCATTCCTGCCCAGGGCATCCCATTCTGTGACTAAAGCAGCCTCTGTTTAAGACCATATAAGCATTTGCTCTTATCATATTTGAAATTAGGCCTGATAAAGACACTTTTGCTGGCCAAAGCACTACTGGACCCTGCCAGGTCGATTCCTGTTGGGGCATCCCATTCTGTGACTACAGCAGCCTCTGTTTAAGACCATATAAGCATTTGCTCTTATCATATTTGAAATTAGCCTGATAAAGACACTTTTGCTGGCCAAAGCACTACTGGACCCTGCCAGGTCCATTCCTGCCCAGGGCATCCCATTCTGTGACTACAGCAGCCTCTGTTTAAGACCATATAAGCATTTGCTCTTATCATATTTGAAATTAGGCCTGATAAAGACACTTTTGCTGGCCAAAGCACTACTGGACCCTGCCAGGTCCATTCCTGCCCAGGGCATCCTATTCTGTGACTACAGCAGCCTCTGTTTAAGACCATGTAAGCATTTGCTCTTATCATATTTGAAATTAGGCCTGATAAAGACACTTTTGCTGGCCAAAGCACTACTGGACCCTGCCAGGTCCATTCCTGCCCAGGGCATCCCATTCTGTGACTAAAGCAGCCTCTGTTTAAGACCATATAAGCATTTGCTCTTATCATATTTGAAATTAGCCTGATAAAGACACTTTTGCTGGCCAAAGCACTACTGGACCCTGCCAGGTCCATTCCTGCCCAGGGCATCCCATTCTGTGACTAAAGCAGCCTCTGTTTAAGACCATATAAGCATTTGCTCTTATCATATTTGAAATTAGGCCTGATAAAGACACTTTTGCTGGCCAAAGCACTACTGGACCCTGCCAGGTCGATTCCTGCCCGGGGCATCCCATTCTGTGACTACAGCAGCCTCTGTTTAAGACCATATAAGCATTTGCTCTTATCATATTTGAAATTAGCCTGATAAAGACACTTTTGCTGGCCAAAGCACTACTGGACCCTGCCAGGTCCATTCCTGCCCAGGGCATCCCATTCTGTGACTAAAGCAGCCTCTGTTTAAGACCATATAAGCATTTGCTCTTATTATATTTATATTATAAGACACTTTTGCTGGGCATAGGCTTACTGCTGCCTGCCAGGTGCACTTCTGTTGAGGCATCCCATTCTGTAACATAGCATACCCCTCTTTATTTACACTAAGCAGCTCTCTTATTTACACTAAGCAGGCCTGTTGGAGGCTGAGTGTTACTGCTCACTTTTGGTGTGCATTATATTCTGTTTCATATAGACCCACCGCTGCCCGGGGTTTTTTTAAATATCACCTACTACCAGGCCAGTTAGACTATGTCGGGCAGACAAGTGCCTGGAAGTGAAAAGAGGAGTGGCAGAGGCCAAGATTCCGCAGGCAGAGCTCGCATCAGACTGGGGGCCAGTAGCAGCAGGAGTCACGCTGAGAGACCTAATCTGCCAGTATCTGCTAGCGGTCGGGTCTCCACCAGTAACGCATCTGCCGTGGTAGATTGGTTGACGCGCTCATCAACAACATCATCACAACTTACGTCTGAGACCCCCAGTCTAGGGTCGGTAGGTTCCTCTGACACAACCCTGAGTTGGCATGCCCCGAGAGCAGTCCCTGTCCTCCCATTGCCTCTGGCCTACGCCGTTCCCTCCCCCAGCGACGTATCCTATGCTTTGGGTTCAGCTCCACTCTTTAGTGAGGAGGACCATCAGATAGAGGACAGTCAGCAGCTACTGCCCAGCCAAGAAATGGAGGTGGCTTCTTTAGCTAGGCAGACAAATAGTGATGTGGACAGTGTCGTGGGTGCTGCGAGCGTTCCAGCTCCTGCGCCAGACACTGTTGACGAATCCACGAACATCAGTGACGTACAGCCACAACTCGGTGATGATGATGATGATGACGATGAAGCCGATCGCACTTGGGAGCCGGGTGATGAAGGGGCTTCATCGTCATCATCAGGAGAAGAGGGGTGCAGGTTGCCCCGGAGTCAGCAGCTGAGGCAGCAAGGTGGTAGCAGTCAGCATGGGGGCACAATTCCAAAGGCTGGAGCCGGCCGGGGCCGGGGCCGGGGTAGAGCACCTGCTGTGCGGCAGTCTACCTTATCGGGAGGTAGTGGAGCAGGGGTTCCTGGAGTTGGCAACAGCAGCAGTGAATCAGTGAGGCCAGGGGGTGGGAAAAGTAGCTACTCGGCAGTGTGGCAGTTTTTCCTGAGGCATCCGCAGGAGGGTAACATGGCCACATGCAAGATATGTAGGCAAAAGGTGAAGCGTGGCCAGGGTCCAAATGTTGGCACCACGGCCCTGCGTCAACATATGATGCGTCACCATAAAACGACCTGGGAGAACCGAGGCTCCCAAGGGGTGGTCCAGTCTGCTTCCTCACCAAGTGAGCTCCCAATTTCTGCCAGCCAAGGCTCCAGCACCTCAGCCGAAGGCAGCTGTGCGTCATACCCATCCTCTGTCGCTCCTGCTCCTCCTCCTCCAAGTCATGCATCCCGCCAGCAATCCATCAGCGAAGCCATGTCCAAGAGACAGCAGTATGCGCCCACTCATCCTACGGCGCAGAAGCTGAATGTGCTCCTGTCCAAGTTGCTGGTGCTGCAGTCGCTCCCTTTTCAGGTGGTGGAATCTGCACCTTTCAGAGAACTGATGGCTTGTGCCGAGCCGAGGTGGAGAGTCCCAAGCCGTCATTTCTTTGCCAAGAAGGCAGTACCAGCGCTGCACACTTTTGTTGAACAGAAGGTGGGCCAGTCCTTGAGCCTGTCGGTGTGTAGCAAAATACATGGCAGCGCCGACATCTGGAGCTGTAACTACGGTCAGGGGCAGTACATGTCGTTTACGGCCCACTGGGTGAATGTGGTCCCTTTGCAGCAGCAACTTGGACAGGTCACGCCGCTTCGGCCTCCGCGCTCTCTGCCCATTGGGCCTGTGACACCGTGCGACTCGGCCTCCTCATCCTCCGCCATCTCCTCACCCTCCACTGTAGGCTCAAGTCTCAGTGCCCCTCCAGTCTACCATGTGTGCAGGGCACGGAGGTGTCACGCAGTGCTTCACATGGTTTGTCTTGGCGAACGGAGTCACACAGGGGAGGAACTGCTTAAATGTATTCATCAGGAAATCCAAACATGGCTTACTCCGAGAAAACTTAAAATGGGAATCATGGTTACCGACAATGGGAAGAACATTTTGTCTGCGCTGCGCCAAGGAAGCCTGACCCATGCCCCCTGCATGGCTCACGTCTTCAATCTGGTTGTCAAGCGGTTTCTGAAGTGTTCCCCCCATCTGCAGGACATCCTAACAACTTCACGGAAACTTTGCATGCACTTCAGCCACTCCTACACCGCCAAACACACCCTTCTTGAGCTACAGCGTCAGAATGGTATCCCCCAACATAGTCTGATTTGCGATGTTTCCACCCGTTGGAATTCCACCCTTCACATGTTGGACCGATTATATGAACAGAGAAAAGCCATCACGGATTTCCTGATGATCCAAGCAGATAGGGGGACTCCCCTGTGTAACTTCAATGTCAACCAGTGGCAGCTCATACGTGACACCTGCCGTTTGCTCAGGCCCTTTGAGGAAGCCACTTTATTTGTCAGTCGGCAGGATTACGGGATGAACGACGTGATTCCACTGCTTCATGTACTACAGCACATGTTGGAAACCATGGCTGGTCAGGGCACTGGAGACATGGCGTTTACATCTTACGGCCACATGAACCCCGTTGGAGCTGAACTGGAGGAGGAGGAGGAGGAAGAGGAGGAGGAGGAGTTGCCCAGCGAAACACAGTTTAGGCTTGGCGAAATGGCTGGTTTATCTAGTCAGCGGACAGGAGAGGAGGAGCAGGAGCAGCCAGAGGAGCTAGAGGTTTTTGAGGAAGGAGAGACAGAGGACCCGGGCACACCGTGGCAGTATGCAGTGGAGATGGAGACAGGTAGTCCATCCGAGTCACTTGCGCAAATGGCACGAAGCATGCTCACATGCTTGCGTAGTGACCCCAGAATTGTTTCCATCTGTCGGCGGGATGACTTCTGGCTGTCCACCTTATTGGACCCTCGCTTCCGGCACAAAATGGGGGCATTTTTTAAACCCACCGAGAGGGAGGACAAACTCAACTACTACAAAGACATTCTACGTAGGCAGTTGGCCGATGCCTATCTGCGCCATGGTCCATACTCTCGCAGGTCTGACTCGAGGGGACCTCTGCGCTCACCTTCCACTGCCATGGCCGCTGGGGGGGTTGGCAGCAGCAGCAGCAGAAGCTCCATCAGCAGCAGCAGCCTCAGTCTTCAGTCGCTAATGAGTAGCTTTCTACACCCGCATAGTGAGGCTACTCATGAGCAGCAGGAAGACCTGGAGCAGGACCTGAACCAGCAGGTCATGTCATACTTTGACATGACCATGCCAACACACCTTGAGGATCCGCTGGACTTCTGGGCAGCCAAACTTGATTTGTGGCCGCAACTAGCAGAGTTTGCCCTGGAAAAGCTGTCCTGCCCGGCAAGTAGCGTGCCATCTGAGCGGGTGTTTAGTGCGGCGGGGGCCATAGTTACGGCGAGGAGAACTCGTCTGTCAACTAAAAATGTGGAGAGACTCACCTTTGTCAAAATGAATCAGGGATGGATCAGCCAGGATTTCCACCCACCAATGCCTGATGCATGCGACTAGATTCAGCATGGTGCCACGTTTTACACTTTCCAAATGGTGCAAAACATATTTATGTCTTTAGGCCATTTTTTGGGCTCCTGCTGCTGCTGCTGCCAACTCCTGCCAACTCCAGGGTGTGATTCATCCAATTTTTGGGCTCCTGAGGCCAACTCCAGTGTATATTTGGGCTCCTGCTGCTGCTGCTGCCAACTTCTGCCAACTCCAGGGTGTGATTCATCCAATTTTTGGGCTCCTGAGGCCAACTCCAGTGTATATTTGGGCTCCTGCTGCTGCTACTGTCAACTCCTGCCAACTCCAGGGTGTGATTCATCCAATTTTTGGGCTCCTGAGGCCAACTCCAGTGTATATTTGGGCTCCTGCTGCTGCTGCTGCCAACTTCTGCCAACTCCAGGGTGTGATTCATCCAATTTTTGGGCTCCTGAGGCCAACTCCAGTGTATATTTGGGCTCCTGCTGCTGCTACTGTCAACTCCTGCCAACTCCAGGGTGTGATTCATCCAATTTTTGGGCTCCTGAGGCCAACTCCAGTGTATATTTGGGCTCCTGCTGCTGCTGCTGCCAACTTCTGCCAACTCCAGGGTGTGATTCATCCAATTTTTGGGCTCCTGAGGCCAACTCCAGTGTATATTTGGGCTCCTGCTGCTGCTGCTGCCAACTTCTGCCAACTCCAGGGTGTGATTCATCCAATTTTTGGGCTCCTGAGGCCAACTCCAGTGTATATTTGGGCTCCTGCTGCTGCTACTGTCAACTCCTGCCAACTCCAGGGTGTGATTCATCCAATTTTTGGGCTCCTGAGGCCAACTCCAGTGTATATTTGGGCTCCTGCTGCTGCTGTCAACTCCTGCCAACTCCAGGGTGTGATTCATCCAATTTTTGGGCTCCTGAAGCCAACTCCAGTGTATATTTGGGCTCCTGCTGCTGCTACTGTCAACTCCTGCCAACTCCAGGGTGTGATTCATCCAATTTTTGGGCTCCTGAAGCCAACTCCAGTGTATATTTGGGCTCCTGCTGCTGCTGCTGCCAACTTCTGCCAACTCCAGGGTGTGATTCATCCAATTTTTGGGCTCCTGAGGCCAACTCCAGTGTATATTTGGGCTCCTGCTGCTGCTGCTGCCAACTTCTGCCAACTCCAGGGTGTGATTCATCCAATTTTTGGGCTCCTGAAGCCAACTCCAGTGTATATTTGGGCTCCTGCTGCTGCTGGTGTCAACTCCTGCCAACTCCAGGGTGTGATTCATCCAATTTTTGGGCTCCTGAAGCCAACTCCAGTGTATATTTGGGCTCCTGCTGCTGCTGCTGCCAACTTCTGCCAACTCCAGGGTGTGATTCATCCAATTTTTGGGCTCCTGAGGCCAACTCCAGTGTATATTTGGGCTCCTGCTGCTGCTGCTGCCAACTTCTGCCAACTCCAGGGTGTGATTCATCCAATTTTTGGGCTCCTGAGGCCAACTCCAGTGTATATTTGGGCTCCTGCTGCTGCTGCTGCCAACTTCTGCCAACTCCAGGGTGTGATTCATCCAATTTTTGGGCTCCTGAGGCCAACTCCAGTGTATATTTGGGCTCCTGCTGCTGCTACTGTCAACTCCTGCCAACTCCAGGGTGTGATTCATCCAATTTTTGGGCTCCTGAGGCCAACTCCAGTGTATATTTGGGCTCCTGCTGCTGCTGCTGCCAACTTCTGCCAACTCCAGGGTGTGATTCATCCAATTTTTGGGCTCCTGAGGCCAACTCCAGTGTATATTTGGGCTCCTGCTGCTGCTACTGTCAACTCCTGCCAACTCCAGGGTGTGATTCATCCAATTTTTGGGCTCCTGAGGCCAACTCCAGTGTATATTTGGGCTCCTGCTGCTGCTGCTGCCAACTTCTGCCAACTCCAGGGTGTGATTCATCCAATTTTTGGGCTCCTGAGGCCAACTCCAGTGTATATTTGGGCTCCTGCTGCTGCTACTGTCAACTCCTGCCAACTCCAGGGTGTGATTCATCCAATTTTTGGGCTCCTGAGGCCAACTCCAGTGTATATTTGGGCTCCTGCTGCTGCTGCTGCCAACTTCTGCCAACTCCAGGGTGTGATTCATCCAATTTTTGGGCTCCTGAGGCCAACTCCAGTGTATATTTGGGCTCCTGCTGCTGCTGCTGCCAACTTCTGCCAACTCTAGGGTGTGATTCATCCAATTTTTGGGCTCCTGAGGCCAACTCCAGTGTATATTTGGGCTCCTGCTGCTGCTACTGTCAACTCCTGCCAACTCCAGGGTGTGATTCATCCAATTTTTGGGCTCCTGAGGCCAACTCCAGTGTATATTTGGGCTCCTGCTGCTGCTGCTGCCAACTTCTGCCAACTCCAGGGTGTGATTCATCCAATTTTTGGGCTCCTGAGGCCAACTCCAGTGTATATTTGGGCTCCTGCTGCTGCTGCTGCCAACTTCTGCCAACTCCAGGGTGTGATTCATCCAATTTTTGGGCTCCTGAAGCCAACTCCAGTGTATATTTGGGCTCCTGCTGCTGCTGGTGTCAACTCCTGCCAACTCCAGGGTGTGATTCATCCAATTTTTGGGCTCCTGAAGCCAACTCCAGTGTATATTTGGGCTCCTGCTGCTGCTGCTGCCAACTTCTGCCAACTCCAGGGTGTGATTCATCCAATTTTTGGGCTCCTGAGGCCAACTCCAGTGTATATTTGGGCTCCTTCTGCCCCTCATAGTGATGCCACTTCAACTCTCTGCAATTGTGCCGCTCTGCGATTCTATTAGCGATGCCTCTGATCTGCATGTGATATTTCTTCAAAGTATTATTTAACTAACCCAGCACGCATCCTGTGCGTGTTACAGCAAGGCTGAATGGTTTACAACCCTATTGAGGCTGTAGGAGGCTCAGAAATAGCCGTTTTTAATAGCGATTCGTCGCGAATTTATTCGGGTCGAAACGATTTTTGTCGGAAAATTCGGCGAATCAGTCGAATCGAATTTTTCAAAAGTTCGCTCATCTCTAATAATTAGGGATGAGCGAATCGATCCGGACGAACCCGGATTCGATCCGAATTTCAGGAAAAATTCGATTCGGATCGAATCCGAATTTCCCCGCGATTCGATCACTCGAAGTTTTCCTTTAACATCCATTCATTTACATTTACAGGCATTCTAAGATGGCGGACGGGACATGTCTGGACATGTATCCCGCGCCAGTGCAAGCTGGGGCAGTCACATGCAGCCTATCAGCAGCCAGCAAGCCCGGTGACGTCACACAGCGGTATTTAACGGCGGCCATCTTGCTTTTCCTCATTTCTCTATTGCATTCGTGACAGACAGACAGAACGCTGTGTAGCTGAGGCAGTTAGACAGGCTGGAGACAGGGACAGACAGGGACAGGCAGGAGACAGGCAGGAGACAGACAGGAGACAGACAGAAAGCCAGGGAAAGGTAGGAAAAATGGAGCTGGCTGACAGGGAGATTTTTTTTTTTTCATCCAGCCTTTGTTAGCGTTTTCAGGCTGCTTATAGTAACTAACTGTGCATATATACTGAACTGATCTTAAGTCTGCTGTGAGGCATCCCATTCTGTGACTAAAGCAGCCTCTGTTTAAGACCATATAAGCATTTGCTCTTATCATATTTGAAATTAGGCCTGATAAAGACACTTTTGCTGGCCAAAGCACTACTGGACCCTGCCAGGTCCATTCCTGCCCAGGGCATCCCATTCTGTGACTACAGCAGCCTCTGTTTAAGACCATATAAGCATTTGCTCTTATCATATTTGAAATTAGCCTGATAAAGACACTTTTGCTGGCCAAAGCACTACTGGACCCTGCCAGGTCCATTCCTGCCCAGGGCATCCCATTCTGTGACTAAAGCAGCCTCTGTTTAAGACCATATAAGCATTTGCTCTTATCATATTTGAAATTAGGCCTGATAAAGACACTTTTGCTGGCCAAAGCACTACTGGACCCTGCCAGGTCCATTCCTGCCCGGGGCATCCCATTCTGTGACTACAGCAGCCTCTGTTTAAGACCATATAAGCATTTGCTCTTATCATATTTGAAATTAGCCTGATAAAGACACTTTTGCTGGCCAAAGCACTACTGGACCCTGCCAGGTCCATTCCTGCCCAGGGCATCCCATTCTGTGACTAAAGCAGCCTCTGTTTAAGACCATATAAGCATTTGCTCTTATCATATTTGAAATTAGGCCTGATAAAGACACTTTTGCTGGCCAAAGCACTACTGGACCCTGCCAGGTCCATTCCTGCCCAGGGCATCCCATTCTGTGACTACAGCAGCCTCTGTTTAAGACCATATAAGCATTTGCTCTTATCATATTTGAAATTAGGCCTGATAAAGACACTTTTGCTGGCCAAAGCACTACTGGACCCTGCCAGGTCCATTCCTGCCCAGGGCATCCCATTCTGTGACTAAAGCAGCCTCTGTTTAAGACCATATAAGCATTTGCTCTTATCATATTTGAAATTAGGCCTGATAAAGACACTTTTGCTGGCCAAAGCACTACTGGACCCTGCCAGGTCGATTCCTGTTGGGGCATCCCATTCTGTGACTACAGCAGCCTCTGTTTAAGACCATATAAGCATTTGCTCTTATCATATTTGAAATTAGCCTGATAAAGACACTTTTGCTGGCCAAAGCACTACTGGACCCTGCCAGGTCCATTCCTGCCCAGGGCATCCCATTCTGTGACTACAGCAGCCTCTGTTTAAGACCATATAAGCATTTGCTCTTATCATATTTGAAATTAGGCCTGATAAAGACACTTTTGCTGGCCAAAGCACTACTGGACCCTGCCAGGTCCATTCCTGCCCAGGGCATCCCATTCTTTGACTACAGCAGCCTCTGTTTAAGACCATATAAGCATTTGCTCTTATCATATTTGAAATTAGGCCTGATAAAGACACTTTTGCTGGCCAAAGCACTACTGGACCCTGCCAGGTCCATTCCTGCCCAGGGCATCCCATTCTGTGACTACAGCAGCCTCTGTTTAAGACCATATAAGCATTTGCTCTTATCATATTTGAAATTAGGCCTGATAAAGACACTTTTGCTGGCCAAAGCACTACTGGACCCTGCCAGGTCCATTCCTGCCCGGGGCATCCCATTCTGTGACTACAGCAGCCTCTGTTTAAGACCATATAAGCATTTGCTCTTATCATATTTGAAATTAGCCTGATAAAGACACTTTTGCTGGCCAAAGCACTACTGGACCCTGCCAGGTCCATTCCTGCCCAGGGCATCCCATTCTGTGACTAAAGCAGCCTCTGTTTAAGACCATATAAGCATTTGCTCTTATCATATTTGAAATTAGGCCTGATAAAGACACTTTTGCTGGCCAAAGCACTACTGGACCCTGCCAGGTCCATTCCTGCCCAGGGCATCCCATTCTGTGACTACAGCAGCCTCTGTTTAAGACCATATAAGCATTTGCTCTTATCATATTTGAAATTAGCCTGATAAAGACACTTTTGCTGGCCAAAGCACTACTGGACCCTGCCAGGTCCATTCCTGCCCAGGGCATCCCATTCTGTGACTAAAGCAGCCTCTGTTTAAGACCATATAAGCATTTGCTCTTATCATATTTGAAATTAGGCCTGATAAAGACACTTTTGCTGGCCAAAGCACTACTGGACCCTGCCAGGTCGATTCCTGTTGGGGCATCCCATTCTGTGACTACAGCAGCCTCTGTTTAAGACCATATAAGCATTTGCTCTTATCATATTTGAAATTAGCCTGATAAAGACACTTTTGCTGGCCAAAGCACTACTGGACCCTGCCAGGTCCATTCCTGCCCAGGGCATCCCATTCTGTGACTACAGCAGCCTCTGTTTAAGACCATATAAGCATTTGCTCTTATCATATTTGAAATTAGGCCTGATAAAGACACTTTTGCTGGCCAAAGCACTACTGGACCCTGCCAGGTCCATTCCTGCCCAGGGCATCCCATTCTGTGACTACAGCAGCCTCTGTTTAAGACCATATAAGCATTTGCTCTTATCATATTTGAAATTAGGCCTGATAAAGACACTTTTGCTGGCCAAAGCACTACTGGACCCTGCCAGGTCCATTCCTGCCCAGGGCATCCCATTCTGTGACTACAGCAGCCTCTGTTTAAGACCATATAAGCATTTGCTCTTATCATATTTGAAATTAGGCCTGATAAAGACACTTTTGCTGGCCAAAGCACTACTGGACCCTGCCAGGTCCATTCCTGCCCGGGGCATCCCATTCTGTGACTACAGCAGCCTCTGTTTAAGACCATATAAGCATTTGCTCTTATCATATTTGAAATTAGCCTGATAAAGACACTTTTGCTGGCCAAAGCACTACTGGACCCTGCCAGGTCCATTCCTGCCCAGGGCATCCCATTCTGTGACTAAAGCAGCCTCTGTTTAAGACCATATAAGCATTTGCTCTTATCATATTTGAAATTAGGCCTGATAAAGACACTTTTGCTGGCCAAAGCACTACTGGACCCTGCCAGGTCCATTCCTGCCCAGGGCATCCCATTCTGTGACTACAGCAGCCTCTGTTTAAGACCATATAAGCATTTGCTCTTATCATATTTGAAATTAGCCTGATAAAGACACTTTTGCTGGCCAAAGCACTACTGGACCCTGCCAGGTCCATTCCTGCCCAGGGCATCCCATTCTGTGACTAAAGCAGCCTCTGTTTAAGACCATATAAGCATTTGCTCTTATCATATTTGAAATTAGGCCTGATAAAGACACTTTTGCTGGCCAAAGCACTACTGGACCCTGCCAGGTCCATTCCTGCCCAGGGCATCCCATTCTGTGACTACAGCAGCCTCTGTTTAAGACCATATAAGCATTTGCTCTTATCATATTTGAAATTAGGCCTGATAAAGACACTTTTGCTGGCCAAAGCACTACTGGACCCTGCCAGGTCCATTCCTGCCCGGGGCATCCCATTCTGTGACTACAGCAGCCTCTGTTTAAGACCATATAAGCATTTGCTCTTATCATATTTGAAATTAGCCTGATAAAGACACTTTTGCTGGCCAAAGCACTACTGGACCCTGCCAGGTCCATTCCTGCCCAGGGCATCCCATTCTGTGACTAAAGCAGCCTCTGTTTAAGACCATATAAGCATTTGCTCTTATCATATTTGAAATTAGGCCTGATAAAGACACTTTTGCTGGCCAAAGCACTACTGGACCCTGCCAGGTCCATTCCTGCCCAGGGCATCCCATTCTGTGACTACAGCAGCCTCTGTTTAAGACCATATAAGCATTTGCTCTTATCATATTTGAAATTAGGCCTGATAAAGACACTTTTGCTGGCCAAAGCACTACTGGACCCTGCCAGGTCCATTCCTGCCCAGGGCATCCCATTCTGTGACTACAGCAGCCTCTGTTTAAGACCATATAAGCATTTGCTCTTATCATATTTGAAATTAGCCTGATAAAGACACTTTTGCTGGCCAAAGCACTACTGGACCCTGCCAGGTCCATTCCTGCCCAGGGCATCCCATTCTGTGACTAAAGCAGCCTCTGTTTAAGACCATATAAGCATTTGCTCTTATCATATTTGAAATTAGGCCTGATAAAGACACTTTTGCTGGCCAAAGCACTACTGGACCCTGCCAGGTCCATTCCTGCCCAGGGCATCCCATTCTGTGACTACAGCAGCCTCTGTTTAAGACCATATAAGCATTTGCTCTTATCATATTTGAAATTAGGCCTGATAAAGACACTTTTGCTGGCCAAAGCACTACTGGACCCTGCCAGGTCCATTCCTGCCCGGGGCATCCCATTCTGTGACTACAGCAGCCTCTGTTTAAGACCATATAAGCATTTGCTCTTATCATATTTGAAATTAGCCTGATAAAGACACTTTTGCTGGCCAAAGCACTACTGGACCCTGCCAGGTCCATTCCTGCCCAGGGCATCCCATTCTGTGACTAAAGCAGCCTCTGTTTAAGACCATATAAGCATTTGCTCTTATCATATTTGAAATTAGGCCTGATAAAGACACTTTTGCTGGCCAAAGCACTACTGGACCCTGCCAGGTCCATTCCTGCCCAGGGCATCCCATTCTGTGACTACAGCAGCCTCTGTTTAAGACCATATAAGCATTTGCTCTTATCATATTTGAAATTAGGCCTGATAAAGACACTTTTGCTGGCCAAAGCACTACTGGACCCTGCCAGGTCCATTCCTGCCCAGGGCATCCCATTCTGTGACTACAGCAGCCTCTGTTTAAGACCATATAAGCATTTGCTCTTATCATATTTGAAATTAGGCCTGATAAAGACACTTTTGCTGGCCAAAGCACTACTGGACCCTGCCAGGTCCATTCCTGCCCAGGGCATCCCATTCTGTGACTACAGCAGCCTCTGTTTAAGACCATATAAGCATTTGCTCTTATCATATTTGAAATTAGGCCTGATAAAGACACTTTTGCTGGCCAAAGCACTACTGGACCCTGCCAGGTCCATTCCTGCCCGGGGCATCCCATTCTGTGACTACAGCAGCCTCTGTTTAAGACCATATAAGCATTTGCTCTTATCATATTTGAAATTAGCCTGATAAAGACACTTTTGCTGGCCAAAGCACTACTGGACCCTGCCAGGTCCATTCCTGCCCGGGGCATCCCATTCTGTGACTAAAGCAGCCTCTGTTTAAGACCATATAAGCATTTGCTCTTATCATATTTGAAATTAGGCCTGATAAAGACACTTTTGCTGGCCAAAGCACTACTGGACCCTGCCAGGTCCATTCCTGCCCAGGGCATCCCATTCTGTGACTACAGCAGCCTCTGTTTAAGACCATATAAGCATTTGCTCTTATCATATTTGAAATTAGGCCTGATAAAGACACTTTTGCTGGCCAAAGCACTACTGGACCCTGCCAGGTCCATTCCTGCCCGGGGCATCCCATTCTGTGACTACAGCAGCCTCTGTTTAAGACCATATAAGCATTTGCTCTTATCATATTTGAAATTAGGCCTGATAAAGACACTTTTGCTGGCCAAAGCACTACTGGACCCTGCCAGGTCCATTCCTGCCCAGGGCATCCCATTCTGTGACTAAAGCAGCCTCTGTTTAAGACCATATAAGCATTTGCTCTTATCATATTTGAAATTAGGCCTGATAAAGACACTTTTGCTGGCCAAAGCACTACTGGACCCTGCCAGGTCGATTCCTGTTGGGGCATCCCATTCTGTGACTACAGCAGCCTCTGTTTAAGACCATATAAGCATTTGCTCTTATCATATTTGAAATTAGCCTGATAAAGACACTTTTGCTGGCCAAAGCACTACTGGACCCTGCCAGGTCCATTCCTGCCCAGGGCATCCCATTCTGTGACTACAGCAGCCTCTGTTTAAGACCATATAAGCATTTGCTCTTATCATATTTGAAATTAGGCCTGATAAAGACACTTTTGCTGGCCAAAGCACTACTGGACCCTGCCAGGTCCATTCCTGCCCAGGGCATCCCATTCTGTGACTACAGCAGCCTCTGTTTAAGACCATATAAGCATTTGCTCTTATCATATTTGAAATTAGGCCTGATAAAGACACTTTTGCTGGCCAAAGCACTACTGGACCCTGCCAGGTCCATTCCTGCCCAGGGCATCCCATTCTGTGACTAAAGCAGCCTCTGTTTAAGACCATATAAGCATTTGCTCTTATCATATTTGAAATTAGCCTGATAAAGACACTTTTGCTGGCCAAAGCACTACTGGACCCTGCCAGGTCCATTCCTGCCCAGGGCATCCCATTCTGTGACTAAAGCAGCCTCTGTTTAAGACCATATAAGCATTTGCTCTTATTATATTTATATTATAAGACACTTTTGCTGGGCATAGGCTTACTGCTGCCTGCCAGGTGCACTTCTGTTGAGGCATCCCATTCTGTAACATAGCATACCCCTCTTTATTTACACTAAGCAGCTCTCTTATTTACACTAAGCAGGCCTGTTGGAGGCTGAGTGTTACTGCTCACTTTTGGTGTGCATTATATTCTGTTTCATATAGACCCACCGCTGCCCGGGGTTTTTTTAAATATCACCTACTACCACGCCAGTTAGACTATGTCGGGCAGACAAGTGCCTGGAAGTGAAAAGAGGAGTGGCAGAGGCCAAGATTCCGCAGGCAGAGCTCGCATCAGACTGGGGGCCAGTAGCAGCAGGAGTCACGCTGAGAGACCTAATCTGCCAGTATCTGCTAGCGGTCGGGTCTCCACCAGTAACGCATCTGCCGTGGTAGATTGGTTGACGCGCTCATCAACAACATCATCACAACTTACGTCTGAGACCCCCAGTCTAGGGTCGGTAGGTTCCTCTGACACAACCCTGAGTTGGCATGCCCCGAGAGCAGTCCCTGTCCTCCCATTGCCTCTGGCCTACGCCGTTCCCTCCCCCAGCGACGTATCCTATGCTTTGGGTTCAGCTCCACTCTTTAGTGAGGAGGACCATCAGATAGAGGACAGTCAGCAGCTACTGCCCAGCCAAGAAATGGAGGTGGCTTCTTTAGCTAGGCAGACAAATAGTGATGTGGACAGTGTCGTGGGTGCTGCGAGCGTTCCAGCTCCTGCGCCAGACACTGTTGACGAATCCACGAACATCAGTGACGTACAGCCACAACTCGGTGATGATGATGATGATGACGATGAAGCCGATCGCACTTGGGAGCCGGGTGATGAAGGGGCTTCATCGTCATCATCAGGAGAAGAGGGGTGCAGGTTGCCCCGGAGTCAGCAGCTGAGGCAGCAAGGTGGTAGCAGTCAGCATGGGGGCACAATTCCAAAGGCTGGAGCCGGCCGGGGCCGGGGCCGGGGTAGAGCACCTGCTGTGCGGCAGTCTACCTTATCGGGAGGTAGTGGAGCAGGGGTTCCTGGAGTTGGCAACAGCAGCAGTGAATCAGTGAGGCCAGGGGGTGGGAAAAGTAGCTACTCGGCAGTGTGGCAGTTTTTCCTGAGGCATCCGCAGGAGGGTAACATGGCCACATGCAAGATATGTAGGCAAAAGGTGAAGCGTGGCCAGGGTCCAAATGTTGGCACCACGGCCCTGCGTCAACATATGATGCGTCACCATAAAACGACCTGGGAGAACCGAGGCTCCCAAGGGGTGGTCCAGTCTGCTTCCTCACCAAGTGAGCTCCCAATTTCTGCCAGCCAAGGCTCCAGCACCTCAGCCGAAGGCAGCTGTGCGTCATACCCATCCTCTGTCGCTCCTGCTCCTCCTCCTCCAAGTCATGCATCCCGCCAGCAATCCATCAGCGAAGCCATGTCCAAGAGACAGCAGTATGCGCCCACTCATCCTACGGCGCAGAAGCTGAATGTGCTCCTGTCCAAGTTGCTGGTGCTGCAGTCGCTCCCTTTTCAGGTGGTGGAATCTGCACCTTTCAGAGAACTGATGGCTTGTGCCGAGCCGAGGTGGAGAGTCCCAAGCCGTCATTTCTTTGCCAAGAAGGCAGTACCAGCGCTGCACACTTTTGTTGAACAGAAGGTGGGCCAGTCCTTGAGCCTGTCGGTGTGTAGCAAAATACATGGCAGCGCCGACATCTGGAGCTGTAACTACGGTCAGGGGCAGTACATGTCGTTTACGGCCCACTGGGTGAATGTGGTCCCTTTGCAGCAGCAACTTGGACAGGTCACGCCGCTTCGGCCTCCGCGCTCTCTGCCCATTGGGCCTGTGACACCGTGCGACTCGGCCTCCTCATCCTCCGCCATCTCCTCACCCTCCACTGTAGGCTCAAGTCTCAGTGCCCCTCCAGTCTACCATGTGTGCAGGGCACGGAGGTGTCACGCAGTGCTTCACATGGTTTGTCTTGGCGAACGGAGTCACACAGGGGAGGAACTGCTTAAATGTATTCATCAGGAAATCCAAACATGGCTTACTCCGAGAAAACTTAAAATGGGAATCATGGTTACCGACAATGGGAAGAACATTTTGTCTGCGCTGCGCCAAGGAAGCCTGACCCATGCCCCCTGCATGGCTCACGTCTTCAATCTGGTTGTCAAGCGGTTTCTGAAGTGTTCCCCCCATCTGCAGGACATCCTAACAACTTCACGGAAACTTTGCATGCACTTCAGCCACTCCTACACCGCCAAACACACCCTTCTTGAGCTACAGCGTCAGAATGGTATCCCCCAACATAGTCTGATTTGCGATGTTTCCACCCGTTGGAATTCCACCCTTCACATGTTGGACCGATTATATGAACAGAGAAAAGCCATCACGGATTTCCTGATGATCCAAGCAGATAGGGGGACTCCCCTGTGTAACTTCAATGTCAACCAGTGGCAGCTCATACGTGACACCTGCCGTTTGCTCAGGCCCTTTGAGGAAGCCACTTTATTTGTCAGTCGGCAGGATTACGGGATGAACGACGTGATTCCACTGCTTCATGTACTACAGCACATGTTGGAAACCATGGCTGGTCAGGGCACTGGAGACATGGCGTTTACATCTTACGGCCACATGAACCCCGTTGGAGCTGAACTGGAGGAGGAGGAGGAGGAAGAGGAGGAGGAGGAGTTGCCCAGCGAAACACAGTTTAGGCTTGGCGAAATGGCTGGTTTATCTAGTCAGCGGACAGGAGAGGAGGAGCAGGAGCAGCCAGAGGAGCTAGAGGTTTTTGAGGAAGGAGAGACAGAGGACCCGGGCACACCGTGGCAGTATGCAGTGGAGATGGAGACAGGTAGTCCATCCGAGTCACTTGCGCAAATGGCACGAAGCATGCTCACATGCTTGCGTAGTGACCCCAGAATTGTTTCCATCTGTCGGCGGGATGACTTCTGGCTGTCCACCTTATTGGACCCTCGCTTCCGGCACAAAATGGGGGCATTTTTTAAACCCACCGAGAGGGAGGACAAACTCAACTACTACAAAGACATTCTACGTAGGCAGTTGGCCGATGCCTATCTGCGCCATGGTCCATACTCTCGCAGGTCTGACTCGAGGGGACCTCTGCGCTCACCTTCCACTGCCATGGCCGCTGGGGGGGTTGGCAGCAGCAGCAGCAGAAGCTCCATCAGCAGCAGCAGCCTCAGTCTTCAGTCGCTAATGAGTAGCTTTCTACACCCGCATAGTGAGGCTACTCATGAGCAGCAGGAAGACCTGGAGCAGGACCTGAACCAGCAGGTCATGTCATACTTTGACATGACCATGCCAACACACCTTGAGGATCCGCTGGACTTCTGGGCAGCCAAACTTGATTTGTGGCCGCAACTAGCAGAGTTTGCCCTGGAAAAGCTGTCCTGCCCGGCAAGTAGCGTGCCATCTGAGCGGGTGTTTAGTGCGGCGGGGGCCATAGTTACGGCGAGGAGAACTCGTCTGTCAACTAAAAATGTGGAGAGACTCACCTTTGTCAAAATGAATCAGGGATGGATCAGCCAGGATTTCCACCCACCAATGCCTGATGCATGCGACTAGATTCAGCATGGTGCCACGTTTTACACTTTCCAAATGGTGCAAAACATATTTATGTCTTTAGGCCATTTTTTGGGCTCCTGCTGCTGCTGCTGCCAACTCCTGCCAACTCCAGGGTGTGATTCATCCAATTTTTGGGCTCCTGAGGCCAACTCCAGTGTATATTTGGGCTCCTGCTGCTGCTGCTGCCAACTTCTGCCAACTCCAGGGTGTGATTCATCCAATTTTTGGGCTCCTGAGGCCAACTCCAGTGTATATTTGGGCTCCTGCTGCTGCTACTGTCAACTTCTGCCAACTCCAGGGTGTGATTCATCCAATTTTTGGGCTCCTGAGGCCAACTCCAGTGTATATTTGGGCTCCTGCTGCTGCTACTTTCAACTCCTGCCAACTCCAGGGTGTGATTCATCCAATTTTTGGGCTCCTGAGGCCAACTCCAGTGTATATTTGGGCTCCTGCTGCTGCTGCTGCCAACTTCTGCCAACTCCAGGGTGTGATTCATCCAATTTTTGGGCTCCTGAGGCCAACTCCAGTGTATATTTGGGCTCCTGCTGCTGCTGCTGCCAACTTCTGCCAACTCCAGGGTGTGATTCATCCAATTTTTGGGCTCCTGAGGCCAACTCCAGTGTATATTTGGGCTCCTGCTGCTGCTACTGTCAACTCCTGCCAACTCCAGGGTGTGATTCATCCAATTTTTGGGCTCCTGAGGCCAACTCCAGTGTATATTTGGGCTCCTGCTGCTGCTGCTGTCAACTCCTGCCAACTCCAGGGTGTGATTCATCCAATTTTTGGGCTCCTGAAGCCAACTCCAGTGTATATTTGGGCTCCTGCTGCTGCTACTGTCAACTCCTGCCAACTCCAGGGTGTGATTCATCCAATTTTTGGGCTCCTGAAGCCAACTCCAGTGTATATTTGGGCTCCTGCTGCTGCTGCTGCCAACTTCTGCCAACTCCAGGGTGTGATTCATCCAATTTTTGGGCTCCTGAGGCCAACTCCAGTGTATATTTGGGCTCCTGCTGCTGCTGCTGCCAACTTCTGCCAACTCCAGGGTGTGATTCATCCAATTTTTGGGCTCCTGAAGCCAACTCCAGTGTATATTTGGGCTCCTGCTGCTGCTGGTGTCAACTCCTGCCAACTCCAGGGTGTGATTCATCCAATTTTTGGGCTCCTGAAGCCAACTCCAGTGTATATTTGGGCTCCTGCTGCTGCTGCTGCCAACTTCTGCCAACTCCAGGGTGTGATTCATCCAATTTTTGGGCTCCTGAGGCCAACTCCAGTGTATATTTGGGCTCCTGCTGCTGCTGCTGCCAACTTCTGCCAACTCCAGGGTGTGATTCATCCAATTTTTGGGCTCCTGAGGCCAACTCCAGTGTATATTTGGGCTCCTGCTGCTGCTGCTGCCAACTTCTGCCAACTCCAGGGTGTGATTCATCCAATTTTTGGGCTCCTGAGGCCAACTCCAGTGTATATTTGGGCTCCTGCTGCTGCTACTGTCAACTCCTGCCAACTCCAGGGTGTGATTCATCCAATTTTTGGGCTCCTGAGGCCAACTCCAGTGTATATTTGGGCTCCTGCTGCTGCTGCTGCCAACTTCTGCCAACTCCAGGGTGTGATTCATCCAATTTTTGGGCTCCTGAGGCCAACTCCAGTGTATATTTGGGCTCCTGCTGCTGCTACTGTCAACTCCTGCCAACTCCAGGGTGTGATTCATCCAATTTTTGGGCTCCTGAGGCCAACTCCAGTGTATATTTGGGCTCCTGCTGCTGCTGCTGCCAACTTCTGCCAACTCCAGGGTGTGATTCATCCAATTTTTGGGCTCCTGAGGCCAACTCCAGTGTATATTTGGGCTCCTGCTGCTGCTACTGTCAACTCCTGCCAACTCCAGGGTGTGATTCATCCAATTTTTGGGCTCCTGAGGCCAACTCCAGTGTATATTTGGGCTCCTGCTGCTGCTGCTGCCAACTTCTGCCAACTCCAGGGTGTGATTCATCCAATTTTTGGGCTCCTGAGGCCAACTCCAGTGTATATTTGGGCTCCTGCTGCTGCTGCTGCCAACTTCTGCCAACTCCAGGGTGTGATTCATCCAATTTTTGGGCTCCTGAAGCCAACTCCAGTGTATATTTGGGCTCCTGCTGCTGCTGGTGTCAACTCCTGCCAACTCCAGGGTGTGATTCATCCAATTTTTGGGCTCCTGAAGCCAACTCCAGTGTATATTTGGGCTCCTGCTGCTGCTGCTGCCAACTTCTGCCAACTCCAGGGTGTGATTCATCCAATTTTTGGGCTCCTGAGGCCAACTCCAGTGTATATTTGGGCTCCTTCTGCCCCTCATAGTGATGCCACTTCAACTCTCTGCAATTGTGCCGCTCTGCGATTCTATTAGCGATGCCTCTGATCTGCATGTGATATTTCTTCAAAGTATTATTTAACTAACCCAGCACGCATCCTGTGCGTGTTACAGCAAGGCTGAATGGTTTACAACCCTATTGAGGCTGTAGGAGGCTCAGAAATAGCCGTTTTTAATAGCGATTCGTCGCGAATTTATTCGGGTCGAAACGATTTTTGTCGGAAAATTCGGCGAATCAGTCGAATCGAATTTTTCAAAAGTTCGCTCATCTCTACTAATAATATATCACAACAAGAAATTTTGCTTACAATACCTAACATCAAACCAATTAACCAAAGGCCAAATGATCGTTACAATATAAAGAAAGCTTGCTATTTACATGTTCTCTTTTTAAATGGACCATTCGTTATTTTGGGGTTTTCACATTAACATGATAGAAAAACACTGCACTATATTGCTATACTGCTTATATTGATCATAGTTTTGGACATCATCCACTTTTGCACGGAGCATTGAACTGTTCCTTTCTTTAATTCTCAGATAGCTTAAGCACCATTTCCATTACATCCTGTATTTCTTTTAGCCAATCTTTAACATAGGGAGGATCTCTTGTTTGCAGAGCCCCAGTATCACTGCTCTAGCTGTGTTCATCAAGTGGATCATTATGGATCTTTTATATTTAGATAAGCTAATCGTGTTGTGATTAAGTAGTAGGGCTGCTGGATCATACTGAACTGCTTCATCCACAATGATTACAATTTTCTCTATTAGTATTTATAACAAACAGGTTTCACCCCAATCAGCTCCAACTTAACTCAACCATGCTTCACCTTTTTCTAAATGTGGTGTTGGTCATTACTACAACTAAACTATAACCAATACCTTCTCTTCTTTTTCCCCGTTACGCTGAAGCAGAGATATCATTGCTGGGAGCAAAAGTCCCAAAAGTTTGCTACTTAAAAAGATAGTCATAGTCCGCTTCCCTGAGGTCCCTATAAAGGAAAGTTGCCTCAGGTATGTGACCCTCCAGCTTCCTTATTCACTTTTAATGTGAATATCAATAATAAGGACTTATATAATGCAGCTGGTCCATGTACAGGCCCCTTTACAAGATCCCAGATCCCGGGACTAGGCACTCCCCAGGGTTTCCTTTTTTGCCTTGTACATGACCTCACCAGTTGATTATTATTTAAAATATTACTCTTTATTGATAAATACCATTAACCCTTTAAGTGCCAGCCTACCTGGAGTTTTTGTCACACTCTGTTGCCAGACCATTTTGCACTATTTTGCGCTCCCCATGTTCAAATGTGATTTTTGAAGGGATTTCCAGGGATTTCCCAGGAAAATGATATATTGTTTTTTTCAGCAGAGTCTGGGCTTTAACATGAAATGTCTTGTTTGTCATTTGTTAGGTGTATTCTTAATATTTTTGGGTGAAATATGTGCAAAAAAAAAAAAAAATAAAAAATAAAATTTTTACATATTGTAGTTTTTTTTGGAATAAAAAATGTAAGTTTGTCAATAAAATCTTATTGCGTGTGAAATCCCAATTTCTCCCGGTTACAGCGGTACCACATATGTATTGGTAGACACCCTTTCCTGCCCGGGAGACTCCCCCAAACTGAAACAGCGCTTTAGGAGATTTTCAGATAAAATACAACTATGCTATGCAATATGCGCACCTTGCGGTTTTTCCAGAAAAACAACCCTTTACATTTGAAATACCCCCAACAAACTATATATTCTCTGGAAGTACACACCTCAGGCTTTCTAGGCGTACCAAGCTTGTGGATGTGGCCATAGTTTTCTGGAAGTAATCCCTCAACGTAATCTTTGGTTGCAAAGAGTTTCCCTAAAAAAAGGATAAAAAAGCAGAATCAAAGCCACATTTTCCTAAAAAAACTATATACAAACAAGAAAAAACAAGTTTAATCTGAAAACGCAACATCCCCCGAACAGAACAACACCCAACATGCATAGGTTCTGTCAAGGGAAGAGTTGCCAAACACCCCAAAGTAAAGCGTGCGCATAACGGTAATTTTACTTGAAAATTTCAGCTCTGCAGACAAAGTGCGCACCTTGCGATTTTTCAACCAAAACAACCCTTTACATTTGGAATATCCCCCATAAACCATATATTCCCTGAGAGTACACACGTTAAGCTTTTTAAGGGTACCCAGCTTGTTGTAGTGGGCTCATCTTTCTGGAATTAATTCCTCAAAGAATTCTTTGGTTGCGCAGGGTTTCCCTAAAAAATTTATAAAAAAGCTGAATAAAAAACACCTTTTCCTAAAATATAAATATGCAAACCAGAAAAAACAAGCTAAGTCTGAAAGCGCAAGGTCCCCCGAACAGAACAATACCCAACATGCATAGGTACTATTAACCCTTTTAATTGCCAGCCTACTTGAGATTTTGTCACCCTCTGTTGACAGGCCATTTTCCCCATTTTGCGTCATGTTTTGCGACATGTTTTGCGACATTTTTGCTGTAACTTTCAGAAAAATTATATATATATTTTTTGCAGCAGAGTTTAGACTTTAACATGAAATGTCTTGTTTGTAATTTTTTTTTTTTTTTTTACAATATTATTAAGTGAAAAAAAAAATAAATAAATAAAAAAATTTTTTTAGAAAATTGACTCCTTTATTTTAAATAAAAAATGTATTTTATTAAGGAAAATCATATTGCATGTGAAAGCCCCATTTCTACCGATTAGAACAGTACCACATATTTATCGGTAGCCCCCCGTTCCTGCCCAGGAGACCCCCCTAACTGAAACAAGTATTTTATAACATTCACAAAAAAAATACAAATACCATCCACACTACAAAGGGTTAAATCGAGAAAAAAAATGACATAGGGTCCCCCCTCCCAGGGGAGGGAGACCCCATTTTTTTTTTGATTTTTAAGGGTTAAAAACCCTTAAAAATCAAAAAAAAAATTGACGTGGGGTCCCCCTTACCCAAAGTAACCAGCCCGGGACCAGCTATGGGGGCTTGTAGGCACAGAGTGGGGGGGCCAGCTTTTGTGGCCCCCCCACCCTGCAGCCTACGAGCCCACATAGCCCATGTGGGCCCGGGCTCTTCTGCCCCCCCCTGGCCTTTGGGGAGGCAGGTAATGGGGGTGCCGGGGGTTAATGGCAAGCCACCCGCTAGCGCAGGTGGCTTGCCATCCCCCCAGCCTTGTGAACTGGTATAGGGGTCATGGACCCCTTACCAGTTCACAAGGGGTTAAAAGTAAATAATGACACAGACACACATAAAGAAAAAAATATTTTATTAATTTTTTTTTTTTTTTTACACTGTACTCACCTCCCATCCATCCTGGAGCACTCTGTCCCTCGGCGATCACTGGCTTCTGCTCACTTGCTAGAAGCCTTTTATAGCTGCTGGATGACAGATTACAAAGGGTTAATCAAAAAAAAAAATGACATAGGGTCCCCCCTCCCAGGGGGGGCGGACCCCATTTTTTTTTTATTTTTAAGGGTTAAAAACCCTTAAAAATAAAAAAAAAAATTGACGTGGGGTCCCCCTTACCCACAGTAACCAGCCCGGGACCAGCTATGGGGGCTTGTAGGCACAGAGTGGGGGGGCCAGCTTATGTGGCCCCCCCACCCTGCAGCCTACGAGCCCACATAGCCCATGTGGGCCCGGGCTCTTCTGCCCCCCCCTGGCCTTTGGGGAGGCAGGTAATGGGGGTGCCAGGGGTTAATGGCAAGCCACCCGCTAGCGCAGGTGGCTTGCCATCTCCCCAGCCTTGTGAACTGGTATAGGGGTCATGGACCCCTTACCAGTTCACAAGGGGTTAATAGTAAAAAAAAATGACACACACACAGAGAAAAAAAAATCTTTATTTTTCTTTTTTTACACCATACTCACCTCCGATCCGACGTCCCTCGCCGCTGTCCCGCGCCGATCATCTCACTGACAGATGCCGGTGGTGATCGGCGCAGGGCGGGTGACAGGCGAGGGGGCTCCGATCGGAGCCTCCTCACCTGACACCCGCCCTGCTCCGATCACCACCGGCATCTGACAGATGCCGGAGCTCGGAGGGGGTATAGGAGGAGCGGGATGACGTCATCCCGCTCCTCCCACAATGGGCGGGGCCAAGCGGCGGCGGCCATCGCCGCCATTACAAGAGGTGAGGACCCGGAAGAGGGTCCTCACCTGAAGACTGCGCAGCCCAGGGGGGGGATCGGACCCCCCCCTGGTGAAGAGGAGACCCGGACAGAAGGCTCGGGCGCGGAGGTGAGTAAATGACAGTTTTATTTTTTTATTTTTTTTACAGCGGCAATCAGCGCTGGAAACGGGGGGGGGCGGCTGGTTTCGGGCCCCCCCCTGAAGACGGAGGACGACGGGGGGGCGATCGGATGCCCCCCCAAGGAAGAGGGGACCCCAGGCTTCACAGGGATACCGGAGGTAAGTGATTTTTTTTTTCTATTTTTTAACTGTTTGGGGGAAATGCCAGGCACGTAGTTTCTACGTGCTTGGCACTTAACGGTAGGAGAAGCAACCACGTAGAGACTACGTGCTTGGCATTTAAAGGGTTAAAATGTACAATACATTTTTATTTGTAAATTAGACATATGTTACTTCATCATGTACATATGATTTCATAAAAATATATCTCACTCTCTTCACCAGTCACTTTTCTGTTCTTTGTTTTTTTTATTTAGGCAGACATGTTTCACCCACTCGGGCTTTCTTAATGCCCTACATGTGAAATATATATATATAATATCAGATGCAATAGTAATTTACACCATTAAACACTTCTGTACCAAATATGCATATTGACAAATAATATAGTAGACCTATGTTTACCTCAATGGCTATCCCAAAAATTACACATAAGTGCCTCCTGAGGGAAGATCTTGGTGACCGCTTTCTCTAATTGATATGCTAGCTCTATAAGGCCTGCAAAACAAGAAAAATATGTATTTGTCTCCCTAGATATCACCCATGCCTAGGTTGATATAGCAGTTATATCCCACTGCCCTATGATATGGATGAATATTACTGAATGTTACCTTGGAGTTTGGATGCTGCTGTGGCCCTCTCCTTTTTGTCTGGCTGATACTGTCGGTGGGCCAGCTCTTTTGTCCCACTAGCTGGCTGATACTGTCGGTGGGCTCTTTCACCACCCTCCACCCTTGTCCCTTGTGGAAAAAGTGCTTGAGGGGCTCAAATAGGACTAAATACAGGATAAGAGAAAACCTGCATGTCCAAGTAGATCCACAGTTAACATTACTCACAGTATTGCCAATTACACACATAACTTAGCATTATCATATGGGCCATGAACTTACCACAGGCTCTCTGTAGTTGGTACCTTTCACTTCCTGGGCTCCTGGCTTGTGTTCCTTCCTTGTTCTTTCTACTTTCTATGAAAGCTAAAATTGAATGAAGATTGGATTCTAAACAGAACTCTACTTAAATTTCCACAAATTGTCAACTATGGGGCTAATTCATCAAGGGATAGTGGCAGGCAGTGCCTCGTAGCAGCAGACAGCGTTTGGTGAACGCTGGGCGCTGTACGCAATACCACATTTATGAAGGCGATTCTGGTGAGCGAGTCTGAGAGCGCCATGTAGCTTCCGATTCATCATTACAGGCGGCTAAGTGTATAGCGCTGGTGCTCTAGCTTCCAGAGCGCCAGGCAGGGCCGGATTAAGTGTGGTCACCTCTCCTGGCCTAGAAAAAGTCATTTTTGAAAACATTTTAGATTTTTTATATTTATAAGCAGAATTGACATGACAGGTTTGGCATTTAAAGTATTATTATCACAATGTTAGAACAATGTAATTCCATGTGTTTTTTCGCTATAGCGACCAGATCCAGAGCGCCTACACTCTATGAGTTTGTTTTGTTGTTGAATATGGTGTGAGTCTCTGAGAGTCGGTCGCACTGAGCTGGCGCTACCTTTTGCTCCCTGCAACGCTTTACTGGTGTTAGAACGTCCAACATACATCTCATTCATCAATGCCGGCCAGGTTACTACAGCAAATGAGATGCTCTGTTACAGCGCCCGATAGCTGATCACAGCATATACTAGCGGTTGCTCTTAGTGCCTCTGCTCATCTGCCGATAGCTGGTGCTAGTAATGAATCAGCCTGCCCGGACACACATTTTTAGTAAGTTATATAAGAGCCAGAAGGCTATCTTATGTGTAGAACCTTTTAGGGCATCCTTAAGGAGTCGAAGCACTGTACATTCTTGCCAAATTACCTCTTTCTGTTCTGCTGCTGAATAGGCTATCCACAAAGCCAAAACAGGTTCTCTTTACTGTCAGGCCCTATGGGTGTGTATTTTCTTTAATATAACTAACTCGCCAGCACTAGTGGCCCCCACTAGTTTTACATGTTATACTCTTCCCGGCAAAATTAAAATATCATCCTCAATATTTAGCAGTCTGAGCTGTAATATTCACTTTCAGTCCTTATGGCGGTGCAATTCTTTTTAGGCTAACTATGCACTTCTAGCATTGTTAAAACTAGGGGTCCTCTCATTTAATAAACTAACTAGTTGCAGGTACTGTAGTAAATAACCATGTCAGCATAACTAAATAGTTGAAGTTTGTTGAGCCAGCAATTAAAGCAGAACAAAACCCAGGGTGGCCAGCCCTGTATTCTAAAAGATTCCAAGATGGGGCTCTTGTAATGGCACATGGATGGGGCCCCATTTGTGCACACCTGATGAGCCTCAACAGTGGCACAATGCGCACACTTGATGGGGACCCCTGTAATGACACATGGAGGGGGGCCCCATATGCGCACACCTGTGTGGTCCCTTGTAATGGCACATGGATAGGGCCCACAATATTTATGCACAAAGGGGCCCTAGGTTATGGGGATCCCAGACAGGCACTATAGCAGGCACTATAGCCCTGTAACCCCTTCTATAAAGCATAGCAAACCCAGGAATTTGACTTATTCAGGCTTTGTTCCATGCCCTGCTATGTGAAACCTCCCAGGAAGACTGACACTGCCTTGAAAAGGACAATTATTAAATGTTTTCCTGCCCCTCAGTATATGACCCTCCTCTCCCTACTGACAGTGCCCTGATACAAACAATTATAACTTTGTTCTCAATATGAGCCTCCACTCCAAGCCTAATTTTTCTAGGTCCCTCACTGTCCCTCACTTCAGCTACAGCCTTTCCCTGTCTAACCTACAGCACTGGGATGTGCAACCCCATCTATTACACTGCAGGGTCACATGTCCTGCCTGGCCAACCACAGCCATGGCCATAGTAGGCATGGCTGAGGTTGCTATGGGCTGAAAGCTTGAAAGCTTGATTGGCTGCCCAGCAAACACAGACTTTTGACTTTGCGGTTTGGGATCACTCATCACTACTTATAAGTAATGTGGCTTTTAAAAGTATTATTTTAACAACTTTAAAGGTACTTTATATATCATAAATGTCCAATTTTGCATACTTTTCAGAGCATAAGTGAAACCTATTCTAAATATTTTCAAGAAAGAAAACTCAGGGATTAATTAAATTGATCCTCAATCACTCAAATGGTCAGCAGAACCTGAGAAAGCTTAAGATAAGCATGGCTAGCTACAAATAATCTTGAGGTTTTCATGACCCACAAAACCTGAGGTTTTAGTTTTACCATGTAAATTTCAATCTTGGGAGATTCAATTAATGTAAAACTACTGCAAGACTGCAGTGCTGGAATTAACCCTTTCACTTGACCTACCACATGAATATTTCGAAGGGTTTGAGCCATTGCACATTGCAATGAAATATATGAAGACTCAAGCCCATAAATAAGGAGGCATCTGCTTAAGAAGGCATCAACTTACAAGACTTTCTTGAAGCGTGTGAAATAAAATACAGACAGGAAGCATAACACTGAAAGGTACGGGTTGACTGGCATTAAAATGTAAATAGTTTTGAGTGATTTTACAAGCGAAGCGTAAAATTAAAGCAAATATTCTTTGCCTTCCATACAGATGTTCCATGATGTGGTGTTAGAGGTTTTAGAAACACTACCTTCTGGAATAACTTGGGGTGTCCCACACCATTCTCTTTTCCTATGGAGGGGGGTTCAAGCATTTAGTTTTAACTTAGTATTCCTTTGTTTCTTTGCTAATTACTCTCTTATTTTGCAGACATTTTACCTTTGCTGTCTATATGCTGAGCAGAAACTGGAAAAGCAGTAGGCCAAGGAGAGGATTCAGCAATAAAACTCACAGCAGCTTAGCAGAAAATAGCTCGGAGTCAAGAACTTTTTGGACCACTTGCTGTGATACTATCATTCATGATCAATATTCTTGAACCCGCAACATCAAACTTAGGGCTCTCCAGCATTGCAACACAAAAAATGTTTTAATATCATCCACAATTATCAATATAAATATGATTCTAAAATCCTTCAGGATTAGAGGGGGTTTATCATCCAAACACTTTGCCTTTTTCAACCTTTCGCATACATCTATGGGAGAGTATGAACAGACCATAGGTAAAACTTGTTTCATTAAATTGGCAAGCGTCAAGGTTTCTTGTATTATATTACACATTGACACATTCGAGCACTACCTGGTCAGAATACTCTCTCTGGGACATTTTTCTCATAATGTATTTCTGGACTGTATGTATGTGTGTACTGTATGTAACGTGTGGCTAACCATACATTAATGTATAATAATGGTATGCATACAATTTTTCTGTTCAGACAGGGGCTGACGGAGGAAAGCATAGGAGCAAAATGCAAAGAGTAATGTTTGAACTGGAGAATCATTTCAAATATAGGGCATATAACCAGGCAATCTACTTGCAATTTATTGTCTAAATTATGCACCTTTTAAATGCCATTGAATACGTTTCTATACCATCCTATACCTTCCCATAGCGTTGATTGTGCCTGCGCACATAGCTTACAATAGTGAGCTGGATGGATGGTCACATTAAATGTCAGTAGCTGCAATATTAAAAACATACTCAGATGTAAAGAATGCATTTGGATATTTTGTTGCAGAATGTGAGTGCCGGGTGCAGTGGGGTGAAAACCAGATAGACATTTGTGATGTAACAGGGACTGGCTTTACTGAAACATGAGTACTGTAAGAGAAGATCATAAAGATCACCTCAATATATAGGAAACACAAAATGCAGCAGAGAATGTACAACAGAGACTAGACATAGAAATATATAACAGCGCCATCTATTGTCATACGTGTAAACTGCATTCATCTAGCAATATTAATGCAGTGACAAGCTGTAAGCTGTTGCACAGCATCTTCAACATATTTTTCCATAGGACGCTTTTCACTTGGTCTTAATGAGGATTTCTCCATCAATAAATTACACACAAAGCATGATTATTTTAGTTCTTTCAACACATCATCTGCCATTTTCTTTATTTACATCAAATTTGTTTTGAACTAGGGGGTTGACCAACAGTCAAATTCAAAGCCTTTATTTTTATATTTATTTTTAAAAACAAAATGGTGGTTCATGGATGTGCAGGCCATCTGCAAACAGGAAGTACTGCTGGATTTCCTGTAAGTGTGCATGGTCAGCTTTGTCAGTTGAATCCAGGCAGCAGATTCTGGGGAGAGGAAGCTCCAAAATGGCCACTACCTTTTTTTTCCAACTGTGCCAGGCTGTTGGTCTGGTTTAATATGGTAACACCGCTAAGCAATACCTTGCTTCTGCAAAGGTCATAGGTAAAATTATTAAAGTGGAAGTCCAGTCTCTAGCTTACACCACAATCCTCGGTGCAGCCATCTTGAAGGGAATGCTGGTCTGCCAATCCCGTGCAGCTGTGTGAATATACTGGTCATTCACTCAAGCTCAACTGTCATTCTGGTCTACTGCTGCCATTCAGAGTTCCACCCCTGTCATAATCAGGGGAGCATTATGGTGATCGGTGATTTTTTTTTTATTTTGGAGTTAGCACGGGGGGGGGGGGGGCAGGATTACTTAAAGCTTGTAGTTCCTATTTAAGTTTTAGATTTCATATACAAGAGTACAATTACACGTAAAAAAGTTGCAAAATTATATAACACATACATATAAAGCAAAACAATCAAACAAATACTACTAATTAAAACTCTACTCTAAACCCAAAGGCAATAATTAGCCAGGAAGCAGCTGACCTGATGCTGGTCCAATTGCCTCTCCTCCATTGCCAGCATTTGATTTTGCCAGGACCACACAAAAAAGGGGTAATACAGCTATTCTGTCCCTTGGAGCTTGAGCAAGCACCATGTCACACAGCTTCCTCTGACCAGAGCATATTCAAGACTCATAAAGCTGCACCATGACATGGCCTTCCCAACTCAGCCATGAGCCAGAAATTGAAGCAAAGAAATCACTTACACTACAATAATGTATCTACATATAATCACAGACTTGCAGGTGCTTTGTAAGTTTTTTGGAGGAGATAAGGTGGAAGAAATGTAGTGTGTGACAGGGACTTTAAGGAAGAAATCTGCTGGGAGAACCACTGGAACATTGGACAGACTGAAATCTAAGGTCTGACCATTTCCTTTCTTGTGTGACAGTCCCTGGTTAATTGCATGCAGTAGTGGGCCATGCCATATTCTGATATGTGCCAACATTTATTGTGGATATCTCTCTGCCAGCCCATTTATTAACATCCAGGCTGTTTCTTTTCTTAAATGCACTCACATGTTTATTCAGAGCACTGTCACACTGTTTCCATCTCTTTCCCTCACTTTTGGGTGAGAAATTTTGCTTTTCACTCTCCCCTGCCTCAAAATTGTAACGTTCTGGGCTTAGGAATTCCTTCCACATTTAACTCAAACAACTTTTCTTTGTATTTTGCTTGCAGTTTCATGTTTAATGCATCTATTTCTTTTAGCTCCATCACTTTATTTCTCGTATTTGTTGAAGCAAAGTGCTATGTATTGAAGAAGACCAGGATACCTGAAACAAAGATGAGTACCCTCCAGTGTTCTCATATTCCTCTTTACATGCCACGTCTCTTTTTCTCTTAGTACAATCACCATACAGGTGCCTGTTTTGCTAGCATAAATGACATGTATTTTTTTCTTACATTCCCCTTTTCTGCCCGTCTTCTTTACATGACTGACTCTACATCAGAATTTCCCAATAAGAGAGCAAACATTTTTTCTTCGGGCATGGCCTGTGCTGTGGAGCCAAATGGACCATGTCTAGTTCAGCTCCACTGATACCGGGGCAAAGCCCTCTCTGTGGGCTCCACTATGTTGGCTATTGCTCCAGGGAAGCGTACACTGTATGTAACACTGGCTGTTTCACCAGCTACGATCCCCTCCCACCTCTGTGCTGTGCGCGGCATGTTCTTCTCCACCATCTCTTCCTTCTCATTCTGCACTCTGTGTGTTGTGCACACCGTGACCTCCCTCTGCTGTTCTGTGTGCCGCCCTCCTTCTTGTCCTCTGTCCAATGGCAGAGTAGCAAGCTGCTGGAAGCAGATACCAAAGATTCCACTGCATCTCTCCCCCACCTTCCATGCCCCACCATGGGCAGCCCCCTGCAATTGTCTGAGTGTCACCCTGCAAGTTTAATGCCGGCATCATATAGCCCCACACTAGTAGAGAACAGCAACAACATGTGTAAACATTCCAAAGAACTTCTGTGAGGGAGCCCATAAATGGACCCCTCCAGGGTTATGGAGGCAGGAAGAGCCAGCAGACAGTTTAACCCATTCAATGTTAAGGAAGCAGGGAGAGTCAGCCCACAAGGTTAGTCCTTTCATTGTTAAGGAGGATGGGGGCAGGGAAAGTGGCTGCTAAAAGCTCTGTAAAAGCTCTCGTTGAATCAGAACCGTTTGCCCTTCATATGTAATGTTTGGCAAACGGCTCTATTTATGGCTTGAGTTCATGAGCTTGAGTGGCTGCATCCCCTGCAATCTATATGAATGGCTGGTGAGTGCTCACAACCAAAAGATGCATGGGATATAGATATTCAATGTTTACATCAGCGAGTGAACAAGAGGTGAGTTTACTGACGCCCCGGGGGATCCACACAGTGGGACATCCAAATTTGCAATGCCCCAGGGGAGGCTAGGGGTCAACCCTGGAATCTTGTACATTCCATGGCTGGCCCTAGTGGGTTTTGTTCCTCTTTAAGGAGTAAGGGAGCTCCCCTGTCTATTTCCCTCCCTTTTCTCCTCTGTCAATAAATACATATTTCTGTTTATTTGCCCATAGGCAGTAATCTTTCAGTATCTCCCTTTTCTTTCCTTTATCTATCTATTTTTTTCCTTCATCTCTCTATATTCCCAGTTTTTCTTCACTTTATTTTTTAGATCCCTGCTTTTTTATATATTCCTCCTTCATTCCTTCATATACCCTGTCAGGGAACCGCGGGTCACGTGATCCAACTATAAACCAGGGACCTCCGTACACACAGACTGCGTTCCCCAATACCCTTGTCCGAGTCCTATTGGGAATACCAGGCTCAAAGCCTGCGGACACACAGATGCTTGGTTTAAGGCAATCAGATCACTCAAGTTAAAATTTAAGTTTTAATGCTATAAGCACACTAGGCATTTGGCTATGATGTAATATGAAATGATACAGATGATACAAATGCTGTTCTGAGACGATATAGTGAGTTACACAGAGACACAATAATCAGTTACCTTAGTATGCAGTTGCAGAGTAGTGGTTAAAGCTTCCATAAGAGGTAAGTGGCAAGCTGTGTGGGTGGGCACCTCCAGCACGTGTGACTCGTGACCTCTCCAGAGAATGACCCTCTTCTCATCCCCTTGCCCTACCTTTAAGCACGGTCTCTGCCCCTACAACCCTCCCACCCCTCCAAGACACAGATCCTGGATCATTCCTTTGAAGCACCAGGCTATCACACTTTTCCAGGGAAGAAGCAGGCAGGCTCCTCTGTGTCTCAGTAAGGTGTTGGGAAAGCAGCCGGGGAGCAGGAAAGCAGCAGGAGGGGGCTTTGAAGCTCAAACTGCCTGTTCGGAAGTGTCAGGACCCCATGCCCATATATGGACTTCCTTTTCCTGCTGGCCTTGTATGGCAGACATTTGCTTAAGAAGAGAGAGTCTTAAAGGGGGATGCCGCATTAGTGATAAAATGCAATGTAATATTTGTCCTATTCTTCACATACCCCAATTTCTCTCTATTTTCTTTATTTTCCCTCCCCCACATTTGCCTTAGCTCTCTCCCTCTGTTACTCTCTGTAAATTTAAATACACCTTATTAGCAGGACCGGGGGTGAACCTAGACTCTCTGCTGCCTGAGGCTCCAATGTATGTTTAGGTGTTTCAATCACCTCCATGCAGCTTGCTGAAAAATCATTCTCCTGCCTCTTCCTGTCCTGCCAGGAAAGAGAGAAATATGATGATTGCAATGCTGAATATGGCACAGATTGTCACCCCTCTTTCCTCCAGACAGCGCCGCTTCAGGACATCGCCTCACCTTGTTTAATTACAGGTGCACCCCTGAGCAGGACCAGCTACATATATAGAAGGTGCCGCTTTTAGGACCAGAGAGGGGCGATTAAAAACAGAGAATGCTTTTCACCGTACTCCCTACCCTCAGACTCCTTTCACACTTTTGCTGTGATTGTGGGGCGGTTGTGATCAACCTGCAATTGTTTGTGAAACACTGCCCATAATGTGGGCGTAGTTTTCTGGAAGTAATCCCTCAATTAATTCTTTGTTTGCACAAGGTTTACCTACAAAAATAATAAAAATGCAGAATCAATGCCACATTCTCCTTAAAAAAACAATATGCAAACAAGAAAAACAAGTTAAATCTGAAAAAGCAAGGTCCCCGAACAGATCAATACCCAACATGCATAGCTAATTTTAACCCTTTATCTGCCAGCCTACTTGAGATTTTGTCACTCTCTGCTGACAGGTCATTTTTCACCATTTTGTGCTATGTTTAACTGTGATTTTTGCAGGAATTTCCAGGAAAATTACATTATTTTAGGCTTTAACATGAAATGAAATTATTCCACAGTTTTTTAAATATTTTAAAATATTTATTTTAAATAAAAAAAAAAATTTATTAAAGAAAATCATATTGCACGTGAAAGCCCCATTTCTCCTGGCTACACTAGTACCACATATATATCGGTAGTCCTCCGTTCCTGCCTAGAAGACACCCCCAAACTGAAAAGAGCACTTTATAACATTTACAAATAAAATACAACTACTATCCACATTATAAAGGGTTAAATTAAAACCCATTCCCAGGGAGGAAGGGCATTTTTTGTGGAATTTAAAAAGCTAAAAACCCTTAAAAATCCCCTAAAAATGTTGTGGGGTCCCATCTACCCAGCATAATCAGCCTGGGGACCAGCTATGGGGGATTGTAAAACAGGGCTCAGGGGCCAGCCTCAAAGCCTCCTTGCCCTGCAGGCTACAAAACTGGAAAAATAGATTTTTGTGAATATATACATGCCTGTATGCTTTAACATGGTTATCTGCTTAGGGGAGCAAGCATGTACTGTATCTATATGCACAGATCCAGAACATGCATGTATACTTATGTATGTGTAAATAGATACATGCTTTCTCTCCCTAAACACATGAGCATCTATAAGCATTTATGCAAAAAATCTAAGTTATTATTGCTTTTAGATTTTATTATTTATGATGTTGTCTTAATTTGAATCAATATCCCCTCTGGAATATGCCTGGCTCAACTATAATGGTGTGAAAATTCAAACTCGTGGGGTGCAGCCCTTCCAGGTTCATATTTGTCATGAAAACCAATTTGTTTTTTTGTACTTAAAGGAGCAGTATCGCGAAATTTGCATTAAAAAAGAGAAATAATTAAATAGCCACACAATGGCTTCTAACATGTGTATAAATAATCTGGCGATAGAAAAAGGAAAAAATATATGCCTTTCATTTAAATTGTATAATTACAATAGCTCAGTCCATTTGCTGAATAGGGGGATCTGCTGGGTTGTATTTAGTAAACTGCTTCATTTAGCCCACTGGTTTCCTAACAACACTTTACCTCAGAGGCTGACACTGTAATCAGTGGTAACAGCTGTGTGTGTGTGAGGTGCTGCTTTTGTTATGAGACCAGGTGACTCAAATGTGTAAAATCTATACAAAATAAACTAAACTGACTGAAAACGACTGAAATTCTTCTTTGAATAACTGTGCAGGAAAATCTAAAGGTATTTAAGTGGAACAAAACCCTGAGTTGCCGACCCTGAAGTCTATAAGACCTGGCCATTGACCTTGCCCCTTGGGCATTCTAAATCAGGACGCCCACTGTGTGAAACAACCCCTGGATAACCACAGATCCCCCCACTTTTCTGGCGCGCTCACGCAGATATTCATTTAGACAGGCCGGGCGGCCAGGAGGGTTACTGCTCAGGCTCCCCATCTGCGTGCAAACAGAGCTGATTGGATGAGAGCCCGCGCGTGTGCTGTGGGGCAGGGAAAGGTACGTTTTCACAGGCGAACTTGGGGATTTCACATATCAGGGCATCCCAAGTCGGGATGCCCCTAGGGGCACAAAACAAAACTCCAGACAGTGAAAATCCTGGGTTGGGCTATGCTCAAAACACACAAAGCTGAAAGAAAGATCATATGGAAAAATGTGTTGATAAAAGAGAGAGAAAATGGTAAACTGAAAGATTCTGCAGCAGAGCCAACATGAAGGGAAAACTGTCAAAATCAGCTAAATGACTTCTAGAGCTTTTCTCTCTGTTTTAGATATATAAGTTCTGGCCAGGCAATGTTGCAATGTTGTTATCTTATGCTGGACGGCTGCCAGCACTGAACAGCTGATACTTTGATACATTGTTTCACCCCTCTCCTCAGCATCGAACAGACCAGAGTGTCGGGCTCCGACACTCAGAAGACATAAACATGAGCTATAAGTCTCCAGCTGCTTAACACAGACATCATTTTTTTCTAAATTTGTAATTCTTACTCCAACACTTACCTACATTCAAAGTACCATTTAAATATAAGTCACCAAGAAAAATTTGCGATACTGCTCCTTTAATTGTGTTAATTGTAAAACTTCAATGCAAATATATTGAATGGAACTGATGACTGTACTGATCCTGAAATGAGCACACTGTTTAAAACTTTAAATATATTGCCACGTCCCTGCCATTATTCCAAACTCATTGTTGATTTTTCTGAGGCTTTTGCCCTCTGAACAAATTTTTTCAAGAAGGTCTACACATCCTCCTGAGCATTGTAAGGAGAGAACACTCTCAATACTACTATGTATGTCTATTCATCTTCATCTTCAAAATTCAGTATCTTCCTCAAACATTACTAACATGGGTCTTGACCAATCTACTTCAGATACACTAAAATGGCTTGTAGATACCTTCAGACGTAAGGGTTAAATCATAGATTCCCTTAGGAGGGTAATCTCTTATGACAAACATATTGTATGACTTCATTGACCACACACATCAAGCATCAACCTTTACATTTGTTAGCCACCATGCCAAAAGGGGCAGTGTTTCTAATTTTAGACAGAACACTTCCCCCGATTTCTAACACCAATAGGAACTCATTTTGATTTAATTTCCATGCCCTTAGCTTGAAAGTGGTCACCGCCACTAGGATGGCAGCAAGGTTGTTACTCTTGTGGGTTTTTAGCAGCACCAATCCCAAATGTAGCAAGGCTGAAGTCAAGGGTTCCTTTCATCACTACCTTTTATTTGATATACGTAAATGTTTAAAAAGTATATAACACGCAGTGCAAGTATTTATAACTTATTATTTAACAATACACTTTTATTTTAACAATCTACAATTATAAATTAAATAATCTTAATCAAAACACTAGAAAAGGATCATGCTGTGATTCTCTTAATAAAGAAAAAAAACAACTATATTATTTTGCACTCCCACGCAGGCTCTATGCTCCAACCCATCAAGAAAATTCTATAACTTGAATATTTCATAGCACAGATTTCACTGATCATATTGCTGCTAGTCTTACCTTGGCATCTGAACAGGTGATACGCTGCTTATTCACAACTGCAGCCAGCCCTTGGACATCTGTAATTTATTGCTTAATCTTGACTTTTCATGAAAGATTGGTAGGCAAGATATTTATAAAGTAATCTCAAACCAAATCTCTTTGCTCCAGTATACAACATTTTTCAGACTCTTCCTTCCCTTAATCAGCTGATATCAGGTATTACATTTGGAAAGATGACCATGTTTCAACCATATTTTCTTACAAACCTGCCCCCAAGTATTGACCTGTTTTTGCACACTATTGTCTCCTTGTAAGTCTGGAGATGTTCAGAGGGTACATTAAAGCAGAACAAAACCCAAGCGTGGCTGCCCTGGAATCTAAATGATTCCTTGGTCGGCCACTAGCTTTCCCAGAGCATCCCAAATCAGGATGCCCTGCTGTCTAAAACCTCCTATTAAGCCCAGTAAAACTCACCTTCCCACACTCCAATGGCTCTTGTGCAGACTCTCGTCCAATGAGAGCCACCTGCTCTAATTGGACGAGAAGCTGCACATGCATCATTGGAGCCTGGACAGAATAGTGTGGTTTCACACAGCGGGGAACCCCAATTCAGGATTCCCCAGGGGCGTGGTACAAAACCCAGGAAAGTCAAATTCACAGGTTTTGTTCCAGTGAAAATTGAGAAATTAATACGCACCCAAGTACCTTGGTATGAGCACCTATTCTCTCAAACATCTCTCCTATTAGAAAATATATAATGTCCTCACTACTTCCCTACCAAGTACTTAGGGGAATGACTGTTCAGTAGGGGGTTGTAGCTTAACTCAGTTATAACCCTATTGTTGGGGGTGACACCTAAGATTTCAATTTTGTTGGCAATAGCAACCAAAGTAACAGGTTTTTCACTAACTCAAATCATAGCGCTGACCACTTTGTCCTTCTTGATGGTTTGCAACAATTGCTCAACAGCCAGAACAAAGAGTGGGACAACGGGCAGCCCTTTTTATGTCCTTATCTTAAAAAATGGGTTAGCTCAGATCTGGGTTAGCTCACATTTATCAGGAGCTTAGCAATGATGTTAGTGTCAAGACCTCTAAGAACATTAAAGAAGAACTATGGTCAAAAACGAACATCGTGCCTCTTTACTATACAGCAGCGAGGCAGCGCGACCTGAACTGCCTCGCTGTGCATCAGCACCAGTAAAAGAAAAAACAGACTGCACAGGAACTTACCTCTTCTAGGTCCTCTTCTACGGCTGCCATGGAGCAGCCTATCAGCCTCCACCATCAGCACCGGCCAGCACTGATAGGCTCGGCCACTGGTCACGCTAAACTCTACTTGTGGTGATGTGCCCACATAACTGCGAGCAGCCTATCAGCAAAGCCAGAGGCCAAGCCTATCAACGATGACTGATGTTGGTGGTGGAGGCTGAAGTAGAAGTGGACCCAGAAGAGGTGAGTTCCCAGGTGGCCATTCTTTGGTTTTACCAGTGCCGGCACAAAAGACAGAAGGGGAAGCCCAGTTCGCGCTGCCCCACTGATGTATGGTAAAGAGGAACTATAGTTATTTTTGACCATAGATCCTCTTTAATTATTTTTTTCAACACTGCAGAAAGAAATAGGTGGATTAGCCCTGAGTGCTAAGAAACAGCAGTGTTCAAAAATATATTGTACAACCTCAACAATCCTTTACCCATAGGTCAGTCATTGAATTAAAATTACTTTGGGATGCCATCATCACCAGGGCCTTCCCAGACTATTCAAAGTATCTCAGACCTCAAGTTTATTAGGAGTTACAATCACAGTTCTACCTCATTTTATGAGCATAGGACCTCCGTAGCCTTACAGTAACTTTTTGCCTCCTCCACATCCACCTGCAGTCTGCCACAAAAAAAGGTCTTTATGAAGCATCATGCATTGGAGTGCCAAGACTTGAGCAGCCTCTTTTTTAACTAAAAGCAAAACATTTTTCCTGACAACTTTTTTTTTTAAAGATTGCATTTCTCATCTAGTATAATGTTTTTCCCTTCTTCTTTGGCCACTTCAGATACACACGTCTGATCACATCCTCTCAAAAATAGTAAAGTTGTAAACCCTTGTACAATAAAATGTTGTGTATGAAGCTTTGATTTCTGCCCAGTCAACTTTATTTTTTTAGTATTTTATCAAAATGCCTCAAATTAACCTCTACTTATGTCCTTCCTTCACCTGAAAGTGGATAGTGTTTTGGCATTGACCTCCAATTTGACAGTGCAGGGAGTCAATCACAACTGAGCCATAAAAGGAAGACACTTATCAGGACCAGGTAACTTCCAGGTGTTTAATCCCAAGAGCACATGCTTGACACCTGCCTTCAGTCTCAAACCTGCAGCAGAATTTGTTCTGGTAAATGAACACATTATAGACTCCAAGCCCTAGGAAATCCAGTCTGCAAGATCAGAGGCCAGTGGATCCACACAATGGGGATTATGCTAATTATTTGGTGAAGCCAGTATGACTTGCCGTGTGCAAGTGAGCTTTTTGCGTTTAGATGCAAAAAAGTGCCAAAAATTTTGTTTGTTCTATGTTTATTCCCCCCAAATTACCCATGCCTATAATGGAACATTTCTACAGGTGAGATACATAATTATTCCTATGAGGCAAGGTTATTTTTTTAAATTTAAGGAAATAACCATGTTTTTCTTTTTTGAACAATCCTCAGGATTGTTCAAGCCCAGGAGCAAATATCTCCAACCAATAATTAATAGGCTTAAGACTGGAGCAGCTGTAAAATAAGAAAATAAGAAAAATATTTCCCTTTTCCCCTACAATTCTAGCTTTATTAGCCAACAGTAACTTTAGAAGAATAAAAATAATATAATTAAAAAAAATATTGTCTGGGGCATTATTTTGTATGAATATGAAAACAGTTTATTTATGACAGTAAGGAAAAGACGGTAAGAACAAAACTTCCTGCTGAGATTCTTTCTTTTTGTGATCAGTGATATAATAAAACTGCAGTTTATGTTTCAGCACTGTCTAGGCAAGTTAAAAAAAATCACTTACCTTTTCTTCCCAGCAGCTGGTTGGTCCTAGTCTAGCAAGAGCCGAGATCAAGTTGTGATCCATTCACAAAATGGCTACATCTCCGCCATCAGTTTCATTGGCTACCCATGCCCACTCTATTCCCTGCAATAAAGAGGACATGCGGCCACTGTGACTGATGGCAGGGGCTGCCCACTTGTCTGAAGGAGAGTGAATGAATGTCCATCCCTGAAAGGGGAACATATAAACATATATACAGACCTGCACACCTCCATACCCAATTTTGACAATTATGGTACCAGGTAAGTTTCACAATGCGGTATTAGGACTTATCAGCTGCAGGGATGAAAAAACTAACAGAAATATAATAATAATAGTAATACTAATGTTTACTTGTTTGAAATCTCTGGAAAATTATTGCAGGCTAGCTTGCATGTTATTAGTAAAATGGCTAGTATGGAATGCCGAAACAGATACTTGGCTTTTTTTGTTTTTATCTGTAATTATCTGTCTTTTTTCAAATTAATATCATTTTGTCTACTTGATTCCCTCTTGACCTTGTGGCTGTGTCTGAATCCTGACATCTGGCATGTGGCCCAGAAATATGAGGAAAATTGCTTATATTAGCAGCAAGCTGTATTTAGTTCAACAACCTAGATCCAATGTTAGGGCTACACAAAAAGTTGCATTGCTTTCCCATGTTCTCTTTATTTTTCTCAAATCCCTTGTCATTAAAACAGATGTTTGGATTATTGTTCTGTAAACTATGTTAGAATTTCAATCTCTAGTATCTGTTCATTATTCTCTGAGGGTGATATTACAAATGTTCTCATGCTCGGCTAATGCTTACAGCATTTCTCTTTTTCCCACAGATTTTTTAATGACAAATTAATGATAAGAAGAATGTTTTACTCAGTTTAATACTGTTGTGGAAAAGCTGATAATATACATAGCATTTGTTGTCGTGACTGCAACTTTGTAACTTCACAACAATTTACTTTAATACCCCAACCATTTTGAAATTACAGGAGATTCAATTCAGCCCTGGGCCAGTTTCTAACACAACTTCAAGTGGACCTGTACTCAAGAAATGAAAAACAATTACATAATTGTCACAAAGTATGCTATTTTTAATTAACATTTGGGTTATTTATTTGTTTTGCATACAGGAAGCCCACCATTTGCAAGCCAAAAGACTCTACCACCATCTGTGTGCACTGCAGGGGTCAGCTGCTTTACAAGAGGGTCCACAAATAGGCACTCCTGCGTAAAGAACAGCAGCGGGATTTAAAATAGTAGCCAGCTAGTACATGTAGAAAGCTGCACTACTGCTAGATATTAAAAGTTGAGCTCCCTGAACTATGTTTGAAACAGATCTCGGTTTTTAGTGGTTGTCCGAACACTCGTTCGCTGCGGAGCCCCACAAATTGTTCCAGTGATAAGCCTGATTAGGGAAGAATTTACTCACCTTACCAATGCTTTTCTGGGGATGTGTTGTGTCCCAGCACATCCAGGCCACTAGTGATGCTGAGTGACAAAAACTTTCAATGAGAGCTTAATTCCTGGCAGTTGTGAAGTGACATGGGATAGGTGCCACATAAACATGCTAATAACTGAGATTTTTTTTAAAGGCTCTATTCGGGATGCTTCAGATGCATAATTTGGCTACAGGTCCTATTTGGTCTGCTGGCATGTCCCCCCTATATTGCCAGCTCCGGAGTGCTCCAAGCTAAGAATGCCCAGTCTATGTATGCTGAATCCAACAGGGGAGCAAATTTGGAGATTAAGGGTAGAGGGCAAAAGCTGGCAGCTTATCAAGTGTGACCTTTGTGTTTTCTTGTTTAATAATTGCAATATTTCCTCAGAACTAAAAAGGACCATTAGAGCTGCTTGCACAACAAGAGATCTTGGACACATAATTTTCTACATTTTTCATAAGATGAACATTTAGACCATTTGAAATATATATATTTTTACAAAATATTCAAGAAAGACTTGGGAGTAAGAAAGACCAGAAATATTGAACTCTGTGAATCTAATCTGGAACTAGAGCTCCCAGAGGTTTTCAGCTAGTGACATCCCCCAGGCATATATCTGACCCACCCTCTGTCACCAACAATGACTATTTTCCCAAATATTTTCTGGTATGAAAATTGGGATATGGAAGTGGCTTTTAGCCAGAAAGCATGTTTTTCCTAGAGGTCATAGCTATGGTTAGACTGGGATTAGGAAATGGGAGTAACAGGCTGGGAACAAGCAGGCAGTCACTACTAAGCACTAGGCAGGCAGTCACAGACTAGAAATTGGTGAGCAGAGTCACATGCTGGAAACAGGTGAGCAGAGTAGCAGGCTGGAAATAGGTGAGCAGAGTCACAGGCTGGAAACCGAAGGACTGAATCCTGGATAAGAAGCAGGTGGTCAGAGTCTCAAACTGGTAGCAGGCACTCATTGTCACAGACTGAGACCATATACAAACAAGACACACAATCTGTCTACACCACCAGAGAGACAAGCTGCTTACACTCCAGGCATAGAAGATCCAATATTCACTGGAAATATAGTAACCAACCAATTTCGAGAGCCATGGTTCAGATGGAGGAGGTTACACAACGTCCTGGCAGACCACCAGCAGGCCATTAGATGAGGTCAAGCAAAGAGGTAATTGAGAATAGTCTTGTGGCAACAGAACCATGTGTGTATTTTAAAATCCCAAATGATTTTTGAAGCAATGTCAACTTAAGACTTTGCCATATTGCAGCTTGTAGTTGCACAGACATCAGTAAAGGCTTTAGTGAGTTTGTCATCACCATTGAATGGAACTTAATCTACTGTTTGTTTTGATTTATAGTAGAAAAAATGCCCTGACAGTGTATCATTCATCCGGACATATTCTGTTTTGTGTGTGGTTCTTTTACAACAAAAAACCAAGAACGTTCAATCACTCATGATATTAAAAAGATATAACAGATGTACTTTAAGTGTCCACTTGGTGATCAGGCCAAAAGCTGGGACCCTCATGTGATATGCTCAAGTTCTTCAAATGATCTTTGCAACTATGAGGAAAGCGGCTTTGCCATTTGCTGTTCCCATGATTTGGAGAGAACCCAAAAATAATAGTGACAACTGCTACTTTTGTTTTGTCAAACTGATGGGCTCTTCCACATAGAACAAAAATAAAATTAATTACCCTGAACCTGAATCTGCAATTAGGCCATTTCCACATGATGATGCCACCAGTGTCTCGATTGGATAACATTGAAGAACAATATGAAGACTGTGGAGCTGAAGCTACTGGCGAAGACATGGAGCCCAAGTCATGAAGAGTATGTACCTAATGCAGTAGCAGAGCAGCCAGAACGCTTTACTGAACATGAATTAAATGATCTCATCAGAGACCTTTCATCCAAAAGATGAAGCTGAACTTCTTTCAACTAGGTTGAAACAGAAGAATCTTCTTCATGTTGATGTCAAAGTGTGTTATTACTAAAATAGAAGTGACTCTTCAACACAATTTTTCACAGTTGGTGGACTAATGGTGTATTGTAACAATATGCATTGGCTTCTTTGAAGAACTGAATCAAGAGTACTTTGTTGCAGATTGGCGATTGTTTGTTGACTCATCCCAAGTTTGAAAGGAGTGTTGCTTCACAATGGAAATATAAAACCATCAATTCCTATTGCTCACTCCTGTAAAAGACAGTTCTGAAAACATGTCAGTTGTTTTGGATGCTATACAATATAAACATCATCAATGAAATATCTGTGGAGAACTGAAAGTGATTGGTCTGCTAATGGGAATGCAAGGAGGTTTCACAAAATATTGTTGCTTCTTGTGTTTATAGGACAGTAGAAATACAGGACAGCATTATGTTCCTCATGATTGGGGACAGAGAAACATGTACTCGCCAGGTAGAGACAATGTTCAGCATAATCCTTTAGTTGCGCCAACAAAAATCTTTCTTCCACTCCACTCCATATAAAGCTGGGATTGATTAAAAAAATTGTGAAAGCCATGGCAAAGACACATTCGCAAGGGTTCCAGTACATTTCACCGAAATTCTTCAGCATTTCACCAGCAAAACTGAAAGAAGGGGTATTTGTTTGGTCCTCAGATCAGAGAGATGATGTGTTTGAAGGGCCTTAAATGATAAGGAATTGAGATCTTGGAAAGGTTTCAAGTGGATCTGTGAAAACTTCTTTGGAATATGGTGAAGGTGTCTAAATCTTTGGGATGTAAGCAATGAACAAGGCAAGTGGTTTCACCAGGACATTAAAGTAATGGAACACCACTAGCAGGATTTTTGGAATGACTCAATGGTGGCAGATTACTCTTCAATCATATCAACAAAGTCTTAATGTCAAGCACTTTTCATTTTTGCTCATATTTTGGTTTCCATTTTGCATGCAATATTATTTGGGTTCAACAAAAACTGTTTTGTAGGGTCAAGCATTTTTTTCTGTTTCTTAATGTTGACAATATATTTCCTATACCTTATAATGATGATGCTGCTCCGTGGAAACTATACGTGCTACGGAAAAACTATATACTTTATTTTTTGATTTTTTGAAATCAGGATAAAAAAATGATTCAGAAAAGTACAAAGTCATCTGCAATGACTACAAAAATGTTTTTTTGTACACCTTTTAATTAGAATTAATTTTATACACATTTATTTGTACAGAACTTGCATTGTGATTTTTTCAAGGTCACAATTAAAACACGGCCTAAATGCACTGTAAAGTGTGCCCCTAATACCTAGTGCGCCAATTCAAGCTGATTCAAGCTGATTATTTACAATCAGTCATTGTGACTTGCAGCGCCATTCTGTACAAATAGTAGTAGTGAAATAGTAATAGATGTGCCAGCAAAATAGGCCATATGCCTGCAAAAGTACACTAAATAGTGCACTTAAAGTGGACCGAAACCCAGGACTTTGACTATCCTGGGTTTCAGTCCTTGCCCCCGGGCACCCCGATTGGGGGTGCCCCACTGTGTGAAATCCCCCAGGTTGCCCAACCTGATTTACACTTCCCCGGTCCTACGGCACCTGTACGGCCTCTCGTCCAATCAGTGCACTCGGATCAGCTCCCATCCCTTCATCTAAGAGCTTGTCTAAGCAAATGGATCTGAGCGTGCAGGCTGCCGAATCCACGGCTACTCTCTAACAGGAAGCGTGCCCAAACCAGCCGTTCACAAATGCCCGGTACAGGCACACACCCTTTGGATGGGGAAGAAGGTAAGTTTCTGGGTGACCTGGGGGGTTCAAACAGCAGGGCATCCCGATTCTGGATGCCCCGGGGGGAGGGAATCAAGTGGACCCAGGATGTTATAGAGTCCAGTGCCATCGGACAATGAGTTTTGGTCCACTTTAAATAAGGCCATACATTCAGAGGTTTTGGGCCTTCCACTCCACTTTTACATTGGCGATCTGCTCCATTCCATTGCATGCCTCCTGCACCAGATCCAAGTATTGCATGATGGCTATAAGAATGCACATGCCTCAAAACAAGTGTAATGGCAATAAACAGTTAATCCAGTTTAACATTAACAGTTTAATGTTTTAAAATAAAGATCACAATAAACGTACACTTAATTCATATTGTGATATTGGATTATTAGATTATTTTCTTTATATGATGTTGATTGTTTGATATCAGACATCAATAGTTTTATATGCTCCCTTTAAACACATTTTTTTGGGGTCGCCTACCACATTCCCTAATCTTCTTCTCCAACCCATCTTCTACATATTTTTCCAAACCAAATTCATTAACAAACACTATGCACAACACCTTTTACACACAAAAACGCACTAAGGGGGTTATTTAAGAAACAAAAACGCCAGGTAGTGCCATGTAGCGGCAGGTAGCAGCGGGTGAACGCTGGGCGCTGCATGTGAAAAACCACATTTCAGAAAGCGAATCTGGTGAGCGTCTCTAACAGCGCCATGTAGAGCCACATGTATTAATCTAGGTGGCTCGGTGTATAGCCCTGGCGCTCTAGGTTCAGCAGCACCATGTAGTACCTGTCGCTCAGTAGCGCTCTCCTATACATTTCAATGGGGTTTCATTTGGTTGTGTATAAATAGCATGTTGGCCAAGTAAACTGTAAAATGTTTGCCTCAAATCATTGTGTGGCCTCTCCTGCCGCCCAGTTTTAGAGCGCCGACGCTGCTTGTGTGTAGTTTTTTCTTCAATACGGGCTTCAGCGCCAAGTGGAGGATGCACTTAACTGGAGCTACCTATCGCTCACTGCAGCGTTGTGGTATTGTTAGATGTAGCGTAGATTCTTGAGTACTTTGACCCTGGAACACCACCTAGCATTCGCGATTGGCTCTGCAGTGAATCAGGGAGACCGCTTCTACAGCGCCCTGCGTACATCACATTTATCACTGCTGGACGGGATCTAAGCTAGGTTAGAGGGCCCGACACTCGCTTGCAGCGTCTGCTAGCAGTCGCTCTATGAGCCACTACACAGATGCTCACATGGCACTACGTGGTACTAGTCTTGAATCAGCCTCCCCATCAGCTTGTGGCTGGCCCATACAGCTTGCAAATACTCTAATTTATTGCTAAGAGGGGGTGGACTATACCACAAAGCACTTATTTGTGTCACCCCCATGTCATGAATTGAGGTTTGATGTCCTGATCCAGACAGGCTTATGATTGTACTTCTTGAAACCGTTTACCCACACACACTTGGAAAAGTTGCCACCACTGTCCCTCAGTGCCACATCTCACTCACTGCAGTGCTATACTGTGGTTAGAGCGCCCAATACACATCATATTCATCAATGCCAGCTACGTTACTAGAACATCCGAGACTCTCTGTTACAGTGCCCGATACCCACTTACAGTGTCTACTAGCGGTCGCTCTAAGCAGCGCTATACAGACGCTCATTTGGCAATATTTGGTGTTAGTAGTGAATCAGCCTCCATGTAATTTGTTACATAATTTGTATATGAACCCTCTGCGTGTAAAGTGCTGCAAAATATGTTGTTGCCATATATAAAGATAGTTATTATTATTGTAGAATTTGTGTATCAATGATTACATCCTGCTTGACTTTAGTTCTATGCTTTATATCATTGTATATAATTATTTTGCAGACGTGAAGCTATAATAAAGAAATAAACACGTTGATTAAAACATTGAAATCACATTTTAATTTCACGTTTAGGACTTTAGGCCAAAATAACGAAAGGAAATACCAAAGTAATTCCAGAACCCAATTCTGTTACCCACACAAGAGGTGATCTTGCAGAAACATTCTCAATGCAGTTGGGAATCCTGGATTCCAGAAAATAACAGCACCAATAGCTTGGGAAATGATGAATGTCTTTTTGCTGAAAGCTGTACTGAACGTCCTTGAGTTTAATCAAAACTATTTGTTTTTAGTCAGCTTTGCTGTTGTCTCTTTTACTCTTGTCCACTGATAGCTTGACATTAATGACATCATAAATCAAATGAAGTGGCGGCTTGGGTTTGGTTGCATTTCAAGTGTTTGTTGAGATGTCTTTCTCTATTAGAGAATCTTGCATAGGAACAGATATTATTTTAACTTTTCTAATGTGTTTCGGTTATAAAAAGCTCTTGCTAAATAAACCTGTATACAATGGGTTATTCACACACTATTATTAGGTATTATTATTAGGTTTTCAAGCAGTATTGTGTTGTACTATGTTAGCCACTAATAGCAGAAAAGTAAATAAATACAGCGATGTAGACTAACTAGACATATTTTAAGGTGAGCTTTGGAGCATACCTAGTTCTCTTTGTCAGACTTGATGTTATATAATTGAATCATTTAGGTAGGAGTAATTTCTTGTATCTCTCACTTCTTATCATCTTAAGTTTTAGTAAGCGTTGGTTTAAATTCAGGCTATAAGATATTCGGGGTCATGCTAATGGCACATTTTAATGGATTATGAAGCAAGAAATCGTTATAGCGACCACAATTTAGCAATTAGCAGAACCCAGAGAGTTAAACTAGGCCCCTTTATCTCTTCATCCAGAACTACCAATATAGGCGCACCACAAGGTTGCGTTCTGTCCCCCCTCCTCTTCTCCATATACACAAACGACTTCACGTCTACAGACCCATCAATCAAAATCATCAAGTTTGCGGACGACACTACTCTAGCAGGCCTTATCAACAACACAGACGAGACTCCCTACCAAACACAAATAAAAAATCTGGTAACCTGGTGCGAGGAGAATAACCTCATCCTGAACACCCAGAAAACGGTTGAGCTGATTGTCGACTTCAGGCAGTCCCACCCAGTGCACCGTCCCATCACCATGGGTAAGGATGAGGTCAATATCGCTACCAGCGCAAAATTCCTCGGCACGGTGATAACTAATGACTTGAAGTGGAGTAGGCAAGCCGCCGTTGTCCTAAAGAAGGCTCAACAGAGACTGTATTTCCTAAGACAACTTGCAAAATTCGGAATGTCTAAAAGGATCCTGAAGACCTTCTACATTGGCGCAGTAGGCTCACTCCTGAGCTCCTCCTCCACTACTTGGTATTGTGGGATCACGGCCAAAGACAAGATCAGGGAACGGATCATAGGGTGTCCCCTACCTGACCTAGATTAACAATTTAAGGAAAGGATCCACTCAAGAGCAAAGAGAATAGTAGGTGACCCCACACATCCAGGTCACCCCTTCTTCAAACTCCTACCATCTGGACGAAGTACTCTCTCGTCCAGAACCTCTCGGTATAAAAACAGTTTCTTCCCACTTGCTGTTAAAGCACTGAACAATCACCTCTAAGAATCCTGGTAAACTTTTGATCCCCAGTCACTTAAAGGAATATCGTATGTAACTAAAATCCTTTGTAAATATGTATAACTAGCGAATATTTATACCCCCATTGATGTATATAGTATGTGTTGCTGTATATAGTCGTATGTCTAGCAAATGTTCAAGCTCTATGGAGAACCCCCCTTCCAAAAAGTATTCCTTGTTGTATTCTGTACATACTTGGCGACCAATAAAGTATTCGTATTCATAATTACTGCTGCAATTAGCTGCTGCAATCAAACGATGAACAAGAATTCGTTAGTTGTATCGATTTGGCTGACCAGAAATTTCTCATTTGTCGCTTGATGGTTGGGATGCGTAAACAGATATCGCCCTTAACAAAAGTGTTTTGCTTTAACATTAGCATCGCATTAGCCAACAAATCTTTGGCGTCTGGACACAGTTGCACCCAGCATAAAGATCTGATGAAGCAAGTTTACCTTTGGACGTGCTTTCGAGTGTGATCTGAAGTTTACATCTGACTGATCTTTACATCGAACATTCTGGTAAAATCTTTAAACATTTTTTGTTCTAATTGTTCCCAGATGCATAATTGTTCCAATGGTGAAAGGATATTTATTAAGTTTGGTAAAAACAATAACCTACGGGATATGCAGAAAAAAAACTTTAGTATAACCCATAGGGTGCTGTTATTTTCAAACTTTGAATAAAATATACTTACCTCATAGTAAAACAATGAACCTCATCTGTATAGGTCATTTGGGGGGGGGGGGATGTACTTTTTGCACTTTTTTGTTTCTAAACGCTAAAAAGTTCACTGACATGCAGGTCTATAGATTCTATATTTTTTATATGAGGGATAATGATGAGTACAAAAAAGCAAAATGGCATCAGCAATGTTAAAGCAAATATTCTGTTTAATAGAAATAAGATGATATCTTTTGTAGTATATTTAGGGTGAGCTTTTGAGAATACCTACAGTAGTTCACTTTGTAAAACATGTGTAATGCTCACCAGTTAGCAGGCCTGTGAATAGCGCCCAACCGCTGCCACTGGCTTCACCTTTAGACACCCCCCATTCACCGGGATGCAAGCAGGCCTCGCCAGACATGGTTGCCTCCAGGACTTGTCAGCAAAAATCTACTGAGTGTTGGACCTGCTGGTGGGCGAGTACCTAGGAGTGTACATGGGAGGACATACACGGGAGATTAGTCCAATCTTTTATCAAGCAGAGGGATGCATGAAGTCAGTGGGCAGGCTGAAGGTCATACACAGATGCAAGGGTTGTGGTACCAAAGGAGCTGGCATGGACAATGTCAGGGAATTCGAGGTCAGATGTCACAACAAGGGTTTCAATGAGGCAAAGTCAAAGTTCAAAATTGGATGATACATGATAAAGTTCAGCATAAAGAACACCCACAGCTACGGCTATCATTGGCACTAATGACAGGGGCTGGGGCACATTTATTGAGAAAGGTGAGCGGGGACTGGCTGGTCGGTGACAAGACTCATTGGCCCACAAAAAGCCCTAGGCTGATTAGCCCACTAGAATACAAGGGCTAATAGCTCACCATGTAGGCTAAGGGATCATTTGTCCATTCATATTTTCCTCTGGCAGCCATGCTGCCTGCAGCACTGCCAGAAGGCTTAAAAGACTTGTGCATGTACACACGCATGAAAAGAAATGCTGGGGATGTGGGAGGTGGAGTGTGGACATGGCACTGCTCGAGCTGGCAATGCCCGAGCCGGACCGAGGATGCTGTTGAACTGAGTTACAGGTGAGTGATACTCGTCATGACACTAACCCCCATTAGGAGGAGCATACGGACCCTTACCTGGCTTATCTGGGTTATCTCGATGAAATTTTCTGAACAAAGCATCTGCATGCAAATAATAAACTATAATACCAATGGATACTTGTAAATAAACTAGTAAATTAGACACAGGAAGAAAACTGCTATTGTGTAATAGTGCAACGCAGGAGAAAGCCATGGAGGAAAGGAAAACAAACCAAAAATAATCAAATGTAGGCTGCTTCAAAAGGCCCTGGATTCAAGGAGGCTAACTGTTCTCTATCTCCCTTACAGTACATCACTGATCTGATTCTAAAAGTACAAAACCAATTGTAACTATTAGTAGCAGTGGCACCCACAACAGTCTACAGAGGATTAATACTTTAGGCCCTTATTCATGAAGGGATAGCGCCAGGTAGTGGCTGGTTAATGAGAGGTAGCGACAGGTAGCGACTGGTGAACGCCGGACATGGCACGCAATTACACATTTATCAAGCAGAATCTGTTTAGCGACTGGGATAACGCCATGTAGCGTCTGATTAATCATTTTTACAGCCTCAGTGAACAGCGCCGGCGTTCAGCCTTGCTCAGCGCCAGGTATGACATCCCGCTACCTGAAGCTCTCCCATACATTTCAATGGACGATCCTTTCCTTCTTTTTAAACTGTGTTTTTGTTTTTTGTTTTTTTCGTTTTTTTTAAATCTCAAATAATTCTGTGACCTCTTCTGGCATTGAATAAGCAGATTTTTCACATTTATTTCTTCAGAAATGACATTACAGGTCTGCCATTAAAGTGTTCATGTTACAATGTTGCTACAATGTAGTTCCATATGTTTTCGCTTTGTTACTAGTGGAAAGATGCTGAAGACTTTAAACACACCTCCTGCACTCTGGGCTTCAAACAAGCATTTTTCAGCGCCAGAGATTTGTGAGGCTGCTTTTTTGCTGAATATGGTGTGAGTCGGTCGCTATGAGCAGTCGCTACCATGCGATAGCATACAGCGCTGTACTGGTCAAATAGCGACTCCTCACAATGTGTTCAACATTACTGGACAGCGACTGAGTCGCTATGAAGTAGCGACCCACAGCTGAGCACAGTGACTACTAGCGGGCGCTCTGAAAATGCCTGCTACAGACGCTCATCTGTCGCTACCTGGCGTTAGTGCTGAATCAGCCTGCTAGTCTTTTAATGCAGATTTCACTGCAGAGGCTTCCTTGTCCATCTGGCTTAATGAGCTGGGAAAGAATAATGTAAAGGTTTTACCCATGTGTCCTCAAAAGTCAACAATAATAGCCCAAGTAGCCTTCACCACCACTTAATGCTAACATTCAGCTGTGTCAAATAAAACATTTCTAAAACGTTTTCTAAGATGTCTGGGTCCCTGGAGATGGAACAGCTATTCTTCCCAAATATAACTTTTATTAATGGTATAATAATGTATCTCTCATGGTCAACATTGTGGCATTTGTTTAATAAAAATACTACTAATAGTCATTGATTAAAGGCACAATATATAGAGGTTTTTGGTAAGCCGCTAATGGACATCACAGATTTTTGGAAGCTTTGGCATGGGATGTGATAGAGATTTAATTGGACCAGCTGAGGAAATCAGATACGTTAAATATATTCTGATACTCTGTAGTCTTCAGGTTATTTAACCTACTTGGACATTGCTTTATGTGAGCTAACCTATATACGGCTCCTTAAAACTTTACCGTAATTAATCTGGAGTGTGGCTGTGTGCTGTGGGACTTCAATAGAGAAGATTTTTTTACATATTTTATTTTATCATGTTTTATGCTTTATTATATTGATACATTTCAAATGTACTCAAAATGAATCAATCCATGTTTAATTATTTTGCTACATTAAATAAATGCCAAAAAAGCTTGAACGAGCAACATAGTGTTTACATTTTTCCCTTTTAACTTTGATGTGTCCTCTGACTTGAATTGAGTTAGGTGAGGTGTATGGAGGCTATGGGCTGTGCAGCAGTGCTTTTCTTAAAAAACACAGAGGCCCTGCTGGCATATGTAATTTAATGTGCTGCATGCCTCTCCTAATTCAATCATGTTGCTACATCCCTTCTTTTATATTCCAATTGGATTCCACGTGCTAAAGCTATCAAGATTTTCAGGATAAAATGAATGCTTGTATTAATCCCGCAATTTCCATTTAAAACACAGCATCGATTTGATTAATAGAGTTTGATGCAGAATAATTATACAGCAAGTATGCAGGCTATAGGAAAACCACAGCTGTGACCAGCAGCCAAAGGCCTTGTGGGAGAAGAGGTCACAGCAAAGCAATGGCCATGACTGAGGAGATGAATTCTCAGGCCTTTTTTTCTTATGCAATTAATGAGCAGGTCTTCTATTAATTTGACACCCCCAGAGCCTTGGCTGGTCAGATGTGTCAGGGTCAAGGGTCATAGGGCCAAAACAGAGGTCAGCATTTTAGCAGTTTGCATCTAAAACGATAAAGGAAAAAAAAACAAAATTCAAATTAAATTGTCTGTTACTCATGTGCAATAGAGAGCGGGATACTTGCACATTCTGAATGTTGTGTTTTTTTCTTTTAGTTTAATACAAATGGGCTTGGTGTATTTAATTCAGAGTAATCAATCTAGGTTGCTGCGGTTGAACATCCAATAAAGGAAAATCAATGTAGTCTGTACAAGAGAAGACAAACAATGCTGGCTTTTACTAAGGGGATTATAGGTTAACATTTATTCAGTGGATTGTAATGTTATGTCAAGTGGGATGAAATCAACGCAACAATCCATTACCACCAGTTATAGGCTTCGTGCTTCTCTCATGCAAATAGACTTCCATGCAACTTATTAAATCTGCGTACTGGAAATGGAACATTTGCAGCAGCGAATATGTCGCCAATACATTATTTCATTTTTAGCAACGACAATTTTTCCTCTTTTACAGTTGACAATAATGGTAAAAGTGCATATATTCGGTATAAAAAAAAAAAAAATATATATATATATATATATATTCTCCTCACTTCAATAATCCAATAACATTTTATTCTAGATTATTTTACTATACATCAACAGTCTCAGTCTGTATTGTCTTTATAAAGAACACAATAATTTACACAGAAAAGCTAAAGTCTTTCTTGATCTTTTCCTTGGTATAGATCACAAGGTTGTTGCCTAGGGACAGAAGTGTAACATTATTAAAGCTTATCTCTTTTCTAGTGTAACAGACTTAAAATAAAATCTATATTTTTCAATAAGCTACCATAGTATAAGATTACTTAGATAACTACGGAGTTGTGGGGTGGGGGAAAGAGGAGAATTGAAGTGTGTCTAATGGTGAACAGCAAATAATGTGACAATGGCAACACTTTCTTTCTGAGTACACTAGCCCACCGCATTCCATTTATTCATTTAGTTGCCCCCCTTTGAACATGCTCTAACAGGTCTATCTTATGAGCTAGTACCCAAAACTGTACACAATGTTCCATATGGAGTCTGACCATGATTTATGAAGGGGTAAAATGATGCTCTGGTCATTGGCACCTATGCTCCTCTTGATGCGCCCCATGATTCTGTTTGCCTTGGTAGCTGTTGTCTGGCATTGGTCACTACAGTGATCTCAGGAAGATACAAGAGCAATTTTTAATTATTGTTGTTTTGCTGCAAAAGAAAATAACAGGAAAAGCTTTTTAATACCTCATACTATGGCGGCATCACCTAAGGGAGCTGTGTAGCAGCTTTACACAATTGAGGACAAAAGAAGATGAGCGCAGAGACAACCAGCAGCTCAGGCATACAGTATGAGCATCTGGGCTGCGGCAGTGAGTGTAACATTTTCATCTTCTCCATATATGTGTGTGGTGTAATCGCTTGGCGAGAAAGCAGGTTGTTATTGTATGCAGCATGTCTGCCAACCCCCCATACATGCACAAATTACAATTTGGTCAAACTGGTCTGCATTATTAGAAGGGAAGTTTTCCAAAAGTGGGACAGTAAATTCCAGCTCCTTTCTTGAATGTTTACGTGGAGGCTGATTCACTACTAGTGTCACGTATTGCCAGATGAACGTCTGTATAGCGGCACTTAGAGCGACTATTAGTAGACACTGTAAGTGGGTATTGGGAGCTGTAACCTAGCGTTCTGGTCGCTGTAGTAACCTGGCCGGCATTGATGAATATGATGTGTGTTGGGTGCACTAACAACAGCACAACGCTGCAGCGAGCGGCAGGTAGCGCAAGCTCGGTGTGTCCGTCACTCGGCGCTCCACACAATTTTTAACAAAAAGCTAGACACACACAGCATCGGCGCTCTAAAGCTGGGCGCTATAGCACAGTGTGCCAGACACTCTGTGATCAAAGTATGTTTTTGAACACATATTCACCAGTAACAAAGTGAAAACACATGGAATGACGCTATCCCTTCTTAAATAACCCCCATAATTAAAGATATTTAATGCTAAACTTCTAATACAAAGGGACTCTGACCAACACTTAAAACTGCACTAATACACTTTTTCCATGGCACAATGATATTGCATATTCAGTCAGATTTTTATATTCACCAAATCCAACAATTCTTCTCATTCCTCACCCTTGCCCTTCATCTATCTTTAAACTTTCCCTATCCCTAGACACCTTCCCTTCACTATTCAAGCATGACCCCATTACTGAAAAAACCTCTGCTGTCACCAACTGCCAACCCATCTCACTGCTCCCTTTCTCGGATAACTTCTCACTAGATCCATTCCGGTGTGGTTTCTGCTCTAATCACTCTGCCGAATCTGCCCTCACACAGTCATCTACTAACCACAAAATCCAAGGGCCACTACTCTATTTCTTCTCTTTTTGATCTATCCTCTGCATTTTCAACTGTTGACCATTGACTTCTACTCCAAACACTCGTGTCCCTAGGAATTCAAGACCTTGCTCTCTCATGGCTCTCCTCCTACCTCTCAGTTAACACTTTTAGTGTATCCCACTCTAACATGGTTTCCTCTCCTTGTTCCTTTATCTGTTGGGGTACCACAAGGATCTGTCCTTGGGCCCCATTCTCTCTTTAATATTCACCTTTGGCCTTGGTTAACTAAAAAAATGTGGTTTCTAAAACCAGTTCTATGCAGATAACTAGAGATGAGCGAACTTTTGAAAAATTCGATTCGACTGATTCGCTGAATTTTCCGACAAAAATCGTTTCGACCCGAATTTATTCGCGACGAATCGCTATTAAAAACGGCTGTTTCTGAGCCTCCTAGAGCCTCAACAGGGTTGTAAACCATTCTGCCTTGCTGTAACACGCACAGGATGCGTGCTGGGTTAGTTAAATAATACTTTGAATAAATATCACATGCAGATCAGAGGCATCGCTAATAGAATCGCAGAGCGGCACAATTGCAGAGAGTTGAAGTGGCATCACTATGAGGGGCAGGAGCCCAAACATTGCTTTAAAGAGACACTGGAGTTGGCAGCAGCAGGAGCCCAAAAATTGGATGAATCACACCCTGGAGTTGCAAGCAGCAGCAGGAGCCCAAACATTGGCTGAAAGAGACACTGGAGTTGGCAGCAGCAGGAGCCCAAAAATTGACTGACACACCCTGGAGTTTCAAGCAGCAGCAGCAGCAGAAGGAGCCCAAACATAGCTTGAAAGAGACACTGGAGTTGGCTGCAGGAGCCCAACAATTGGACGAATCACACCCTGGAGTTGCAGCAGCAGCAGCAGGAGCCCAAACATTACTTTAAAGAGACACTGGGGTTGGTTTCAGGAGCCCAAAAATTGGATGAATCACACCCTGGAGTTGGCAGCAGCAGCAGCAGGAGCCCAAACATTACTTTAAAGAGACAATGGGGTTGGCTTCAGGAGCCCAAAAATTGGATGAATCACACCCTGGAGTTGGCAGCAGCAGCAGCAGCAGGAGCCCAAATATTACTTTAAAGAGACACTGGGGTTGGCTTCAGGAGCCCAAAAATTGGATGAATCACACCCTGGAGTTGGCAGCAGCAGCAGGAGCCCAAACATTACTTTAAAGAGACACTGGAGTTGCCAGCAGGAGCCCAAAAATTGGATGAATCACACCCTGGAGTTGGCAGCAGCAGCAGGAGCCCAAACATTACTTTAAAGAGACACTGGAGTTGGCTTCAGGAGCCCAAAAATTGGATGATTCACACCCTGGAGTTGGCAGCAGCAGCAGCAGGAGCCCAAACATTACTTTAAAGAGACACTGGAGTTGGCAGCAGGAGCCGAAAGATTGGATGAATCACACCCTGGAGTTGGCAGCAGCAGCAGGAGCCCAAACATTACTTTAAAGAGACATTGGAGTTGCCAGCAGGAGCCCAAAAATTGGATGAATCACACCCTGGAGTTGGCAGCAGCAGCAGGAGCCCAAACATTACTTTAAAGAGACACTGGAGTTGGCTTCAGGAGCCCAAAAATTGGATGATTCACACCCTGGAGTTGGCAGCAGCAGGAGCCAAAACATTATTTTAAAGAGACACTGGAGTTGGCTTCAGGAGCCCAAAAATTGGATGATTCACACCCTGGAGTTGGCAGCAGCAGCAGCAGGAGCCCAAACATTACTTTAAAGAGACACTGGAGTTGGCTTCAGGAGCCCAAAAATTGGATGAATCACACCCTGGAGTTGGCAGCAGCAGCAGCAGGAGCCCAAATATTACTTTAAAGAGACACTGGAGTTGGCTTCAGGAGCCCAAAAATTGGATGAATCACACCCTGGAGTTGGCAGCAGCAGCAGGAGCCCAAACATTACTTTAAAGAAACACTGGGGTTGGCTTCAGGAGCCCAAAAATTAGATGGATCACACCCTGGAGTTGGCAGCAGCAGCAGCAGCAGGAGCCCAAACATTACTTTAAAGAGACACTGGGGTTGGCTTCAGGAGCCCAAAAATTGGATGAATCACACCCTGGAGTTGGCAGCAGCAGCAGGAACCCAAACATTACTTTAAAGAGACACTGGGGTTGGCTTCAGGAGACCAAAAATTGGATGAATCACACCCTGGAGTTGGCAGCAGCAGCAGCAGGAGCCAAAACATTACTTTAAAGAGACACTGGGGTTGGCTTCAGGAGCCCAAAAATTGGATGATTCACACCCTGGAGTTGGCAGCAGCAGCAGCAGGAGCCCAAATATTACTTTAAAGAGACACTGGAGTTGGCTTCAGGAGCCCAAAAATTGGATGATTCACACCCTGGAGTTGGCAGCAGCAGCAGCAGGAGCCCAAACATTACTTTAAAGAGACACTGGGGTTGGCTTCAGGAGCCCAAAAATTGGATGATTCACACCCTGGAGTTGGCAGCAGCAGCAGCAGGAGCCCAAATATTACTTTAAAGAGACACTGGAGTTGGCTTCAGGAGCTCAAAAATTGGATGAATCACACCCTGGAGTTGGCAGCAGCAGCAGGAGCCCAAACATTACTTTAAAGAGACACTGGAGTTGGCAGCAGGAGCCCAAAGATTGGATGAATCACACCCTGGAGTTGGCAGCAGCAGCAGCAGCAGGAGCCCAAACATTACTTTAAAGAGACACTGGGGTTGGTTTCAAGAGCCCAAAAATTGGATGAATCACACCCTGGAGTTGGCAGCAGCAGCAGGAGCCCAAACATTACTTTAAAGAGACACTGGGGTTGGCTTCAGGAGCCCAAAAATTGGATGAATCACACCCTGGAGTTGGCAGCAGCAGCAGCAGCAGGAGCCCAAACATTACTTTAAAGAGACACTGGAGTTGGCTTCAGGAGCCCAAAAATTGGATGATTCACACCCTGGAGTTGGCATCAGCAGGAGCCCAAAAATTGGCCTAAAGACATAAATATGTTTTACACCATTTGGAAAGTGTAAAACGTGGCACCATGCTGAATCTAGTCGCATGCATCAGGCATTGGTGGGTGGAAATCCTGGCTGATCCATCCCTGATTCATTTTGACAAAGGTGAGTCTCTCCACATTTTTAGTTGACAGACGAGTTCTCCTCACCGTAACTATGGCCCCCGCCGCACTAAACACCCGCTCAGATGGCACGCTACTTGCCGGGCAGGACAGCTTTTCCAGGGCAAACTCTGCTAGTTGCAGGCCACAAATCAAGTTTGGCTGCCCAGAAGTCCAGCGGATCCTCAAGGTGTGTTGGCATGGTCATGTCAAAGTATGACATGACCTGCTGGTTCAGGTCCTGCTCCAGGTATTCCTGCTGCTCATGAGTAGTCTCACTATGCGGGTGTAGAAAGCTACTCATTAGCGACTGAAGACTGAGGCTGCTGCTGATGGAGCTGCTGCTGCTGCTCCTGCCAACCCCCCCAGCGGCCATGGCAGTGGAAGGTGAGCGCAGAGGTCCCCTCGAGTCAGACCTGCGAGAGTATGGACCATGGCGCAGATAGGCATCGGTCAACTGCCTACGTAGAATGTCTTTGTAGTAGTTCAGTTTGTCCTCCCTCTCGGTGGGTTTAAAAAATGCGCCCATTTTGTGCCGGAAGCGAGGGTCCAATAAGGTGGACAGCCAGAAGTCATCCCGCCGACAGATGGAAACAATTCTGGGGTCACTACGCAAGCACATGAGCATGCTTCCTGCCATTTGCGCAAGTGACTCGGATGGACTACCTGTCTCCATCTCCACTGCATACTGCCACGGTGTGCCCGGGTCCTCTGTCTCGCCTTCCTCAAAAACCTCTAGCTCCTCTGGCTGCTCCTGCTCCTCCTCTCCTGTCCACTGACTAGATAAACCAGCCATTTCGCCAAGCCTAAACTGTGTTTCGCTGGGCAACTCCTCCTCCTCTTCCTCCTCCTCCAGTTCAGCTCCAACGGGGTTCATGTGGCCGTAAGATGTAAACGCCATGTCTCCAGTGCCCTGACCAGCCATGGTTTCCAACATGTGCTGTAGTACATGAAGCAGCGCAATCACGTCGTTCATCCCGTAATCCTGCCGACTGACAAATAAAGTGGCTTCCTCAAAGGGCCTGAGCAAACGGCAGGTGTCACGTATGAGCTGCCACTGGTTGACATTGAAGTTACACAGGGGAGTCCCCCTATCTGCTTGGATCATCAGGAAATCCGTGATGGCTTTTCTCTGTTCATATAATCGGTCCAACATGTGAAGGGTGGAATTCCAACGGGTGGAAACATCGCAAATCAGACTATGTTGGGGGATACCATTCTGACGCTGTAGCTCAAGAAGGGTGTGTTTGGCGGTGTAGGAGTGGCTGAAGTGCATGCAAAGTTTCCTTGAAGTTGTTAGGATGTCTTGCAGATGGGGGGAACCCTTCAGAAACCGCTTGACAACCAGATTGAAGACGTGAGCCATGCAGGGGGCATGGGTCAGGCTTCCTTGGCGCAGCGCAGACAAAATGTTCTTCCCATTGTCGGTAACCATGATTCCCATTTTCAGTTTTCTTGGAGTAAGCCATGTTTGGATTTCCTGATGAATACATTTAAGCAGTTCCTCCCCTGTGTGACTCCGTTCGCCAAGACAAACCATGTGAAGCACTGCGTGACACCTCCATGCCCTGCACACATGGTAGACTGGAGGGGCACTGAGACTTGAGCCTACAGTGGAGGGTGAGGAGATGGCGGAGGATGAGGAGGCCGAGTCGCACAGTGTCACAGGCCCAACGGGCAGGGAGCGCGGAGGCCGAAGCGGCGTGACCTGTCCAAGTTGCTGCTGCTGCTGCTGCAAAGGGACCACATTCACCCAGTGGGCCGTAAACGACATGTACTGTCCCTGACCGTAGTTACAGCTCCAGACGTCGGCGCTGCCATGCACTTTGCTACACACCGACAGGCTCAAGGACTGGCCCACCTTCTGTTATACAAAAGTGTGCAGCGCTGGTACTGCCTTCTTGGCAAAGAAATGACGGCTTGGGACTCTCCACCTCGGCTCGGCACAAGCCATCAGTTCTCTGAAAGGTGCAGAGTCCACCACCTGAAAAGGGAGCGACTGCAGCACCAGCAACTTGGACAGGAGCACATTCAGCTTCTGTGCCGTAGGATGAGTGGGTCTCTTGGACATGGCTTCGCTGATGGATTGCTGGCGGGATGCATGACTTGGAGGAGGAGGAGGAGGAGCAGGAGCAACAGAGGATGTGTATGACGCACAGCTGCCTTCGGCTGAGGTGCTGGAGCCTTGGCTGGCAGAAATTGGGAGCGGCGTGCCACTTGGTGAGGAAGCAGACTGGACCACCCCTTGGGAGCCTCGGTTCTCCCAGGTCGCTTTATGGTGACGCACCATATGTTGACGCAGGGCCGTGGTGCCAACATTTGGACCCTGGCCACGCTTCACCTTTTGCCTACATATCTTGCATGTGGCCATGTTACCCTCCTGCGGATGCTTCAGGAAAAACTGCCACACTGCCGAGTAGCTACTTTTCCCACCCCCTGGCCTCACTGATTCACTGCTGCTGTTGCCAACTCCAGGAACCCCTGCTCCACTACCTCCCGATAAGGTAGACTGCCGCACAGCAGGCGCTCTACCCCGGCCCCGGCCGGCTCCAGCCTTTGGAATTGTGCCCCCATGCTGACTGCTACCACCTAGCTGCCTCAGCTGCTGACTCCGGGGCAACCTGCGCCCCTCTTCTCCTGATGATGACGATGAAGCCCCTTCATCACCCGGCTCTCAAGTGCGATCGGTTTCATCGTCATCATCATTATCACCGAGTTGTGGCTGTACGTCACTGATGTTCGTGGATTTGTCAACAGTGTCTGACGCAGGAGCTGGAACGCTCGCAGCACCCACGACACTGTCCACATCACTATTTGTCTGCCTAGCTAAAGAAGCCACCTCCATTTCTTGGCTGGGCAGTAGCTGCTGACTGTCCTCTATCTGATCGTCCTCCTCACTAAAGAGTGGAGCTGAACCCAAAGCATAGGATACGTCGCTGGGGGAGGGAACGGCGTAGGACAGAGGCAATGGGAGGACAGGGACTGCTCTCGGGGCATGCCAACTCAGGGTTGTGTCAGAGGAACCTACCGACCCTAGACTGGGGGTCTCAGACGTAAGTTGTGATGATGTTGTTGATGAGCGCATCAACCAATCTACCACGGCAGATGCGTTACTGGTGGAGACCCGACCACTAGCAGATACTGGCAGATTAGGTCTCTCAGCGTGACTCCTGCTGCTACTGGCCCCCAGTCTGCTGCGACCTCTGCCTGTGGAATCTTGGCCTCTGCCACTCCTCTTTTCACTTCCAGGCACTTGTCTGCCCGACATAGTCTAACTGGCGTGGTAGTAGGTGATATTTTAAGAACCCCCAGGCAGTGGTGGGTCTATATGAAACAGAATATAATGCACACCAAAAGTGAGCAGTAACACTCAGCCTCCAACAGGCCTGCTTAGTGTAAATAAGAAAGCTGCTTAGTGTAAATAAAGAGGGGTATGGTATGTTACAGAATGGGATGCCCCAACAGGAGTGCACCTGTGAGCAGTAATACTATGTACAGCAAAAGTGTGTTTATCAGGCCAAATTTCTATTAGAATAAGTGCAAAGGGTTATAGTAGTAAATAGAGGCTGGTGTAGTCACAGAATGGGATGCCCCAACAGCCAGCAGTGCACCTGGGAGCAGTAATACTATGCACAGCAAAAGTGTGTTTATCAGGCCAAATTTCTATTAGAATAAGTGCAAAGGGTTATAGTAGTAAATAGAGGCTTGTGTAGTCACAGAATGGGATGCCCCAACAGCCAGCAGTGCACCTGTGAGCAGTAATACTATGCACAGCAAAAGTGTGTTTATCAGGCCAAATTTCTATTAGAATAAGTGAAAGGGTTATAGTAGTAAATAGAGTCTTGTGTAGTCACAGAATGGGATGCCCCAACAGCCAGCAGTGCACCTGTGAGCAGTAATACTATGTACAGCAAAAGTGTGTTTATCAGGCCAAATTTCTATTAGAATAAGTGCAAAGGGTTATAGTAGTAAATAGAGGCTGGTGTAGTCACAGAATGGGATGCCCCAACAGCCAGCAGTGCACCTGGGAGCAGTAATACTATGCACAGCAAAAGTGTGTTTATCAGGCCAAATTTCTATTAGAATAAGTGCAAAGGGTTATAGTAGTAAATAGAGGCTTGTGTAGTCACAGAATGGGATGCCCCAACAGCCAGCAGTGCACCTGTGAGCAGTAATACTATGCACAGCAAAAGTGTGTTTATCAGGCCAAATTTCTATTAGAATAAGTGAAAGGGTTATAGTAGTAAATAGAGTCTTGTGTAGTCACAGAATGGGATGCCCCAACAGCCAGCAGTGCACCTGTGAGCAGTACTACTATGCACAGCAAAAGTGTCTTTATCAGGCCAAATGACTTTTAGAATAAGTGCAAAGGGTTATAGTAAATAGAGGCTGGTGTAGTCACAGAATGGGATGCCCCAACAGCCAGCAGTGCACCTGGGAGCAGTAATACTATGCACAGCAAAAGTGTGTTTATCAGGCCAAATTTCTATTAGAATAAGTGCAAAGGGTTATAGTAGTAAATAGAGGCGTGTGTAGTCACAGAATGGGATGCCCCAACAGCCAGCAGTGCACCTGTGAGCAGTAATACTATGCACAGCAAAACTGTGTTTATCAGGCCAAATTTCTATTAGAATAATTGCAAAGGGTTATAGTAGTAAATAGAGGCTGGTGTAGTCACAGAATGGGATGCCCCAACAGCCAGCAGTGCACCTGTGAGCAGTAATACTATGCACAGCAAAAGTGTGTTTATCAGGCCAAATTTCTATTAGAATAAGTGTAAATGGTTATAGTAGTAAATAGAGGCTTGTGTAGTCACAGAATGGGATGCCCCAACAGCCAGCAGTGCACCTGGGAGCAGTAATACTATGCACAGCAAAAGTGTGTTTATCAGGCCAAATTTCTATTAGAATAAGTGCAAAGGGTTATAGTAGTAAATAGAGGCTGGTGTAGTCACAGAATGGGATGCCCCAACAGCCAGCAGTGCACCTGTGAGCAGTAATACTATGCACAGCAAAAGTGTGTTTATCAGGCCAAATTTCTATTAGAATAAGTGCAAAGGGTTATGGTAGTAAACAGAGGCTTGTGTAGTCACAGAATGGGATGCCCCAACAGCCAGCAGTGCACCTGGGAGCAGTAATACTATGCACAGCAAAAGTGTGTTTATCAGGCCAAATTTCTATTAGAATAAGTGCAAAGGGTTATAGTAGTAAATAGAGGCTTGTGTAGTCACAGAATGGGATGCCCCAACAGCCGGCAGTGCACCTGTGAGCAGTAATACTATGCACAGCAAAAGTGTGTTTATCAGGCCAAATTTCTATTAGAATAAGTGCAAAGGGTTATAGTAGTAAATAGAGGCTGGTGTAGTCACAGAATGGGATGCCCCAACAGCCAGCAGTGCACCTGGGAGCAGTAATACTATGCACAGCAAAAGTGTGTTTATCAGGCCAAATTTCTATTAGAATACGTGCAAAGGGTTATAGTAGTAAATAGAGGCTTGTGTAGTCACAGAATGGGATGCCCCAACCGGAGTGCACCTGGGAGCAGTACTACTATGCACAGCAAAAGTGACTTTATCAGGCCAAATGACTTTTAGAATAAGTGCAAAGGGTTATAGTAAATAGAGGCTGGTGTAGTCACAGAATGGGATGCCTCACAGCAGACTTGAGATCAGTTCAGTATATATGCACAGTAAGTGTATAAGCAGCCTGAAAACGCTAACAAAGCCAGTCAGCCAGCCAGTAACACTCAGGCTGGATGAAAAAAAAAAAATTCTCCCTGTGACTGCCTCCGATTTTTCCTAACTTTCCCTGCTTTTCGCTGACTTTCTGCCTGTCTCCTGCCTGTCTCCTGCCTGTCCCTGTCTGTCCCTGGCTCTCTGCCTCTCCCTCACTACAGCAGCGTCCTGTCTCTCACGAAAGCAATAGAGAAATGAGGAAAAGCAAGATGTCCGCCGACTTAAATAGCGCTGTGACGTCACCGGGCTTGCTGGCTGCTGATAGGCTGCATGTGACTGCCCCAGCTTGCACTGGCGCGGGGTAGATGTCTGGACATGTCCCGTCCGCCATCTTAGAATGCCTGTAATGTAAATGAATGGATGTTAAAGGAAAACTTCGAGCGATCGAAGCACGGGGAAATTCGGATTCGATCCAAATCGAATTTTTCATGAAATTCGGATCGAATCCGGGTTCGTCCGGATCGATTCGCTCATCCCTACAGATAACACTTAACTATATTTCTGAGGTTCTAACCTCTTTTCCCTTCCATCTTGGGCTCCTGACTATCTAACAGCTGTCTTATTATTCATGTTCTCTTGCTTCCGTTCCAGTTCTCCTCTCATCTCCAACATAAAAACAGCTGCATATTTTCTTAAAGGTTGATAGCACAGTTATGCTTTAAGTGTTCAAAAGCAGGACCATATTAACTACAGGATTTCTTTAGAGAAGAAAGTGATTGTTACGACCAAGGTGTGAAATTATCACTAGTACTGAAGCTTGAAACATATTGAACAACAAGACATGGGTAGCGCCTACTGTTTCTGCTGCACTGTGTAAATCATTACAGCAGCATCATGAGAAAACATCCATGTGTTACAAAGACATGCTTGTAGTATTGATTTAGTTCCACGAAAGACTTCTCTGGATGCAGAGTGCACTAAAACATCAGAAGCATCACTTAAGTCACTTTCTCCTGTCATTTGTTACTTGTATGTCTCGACAGAGTAAAAATTTAACTAAAAGGACTTTTAACTGAAAGGCAGAGAGAGCAATATATCTACTGTTAGTCAGAGAGTAAAAAATGCAGATATGCTTCTGACCTTTATTCCTGAGACCAGACTTTACAAAGAATTCAAATACACATTTTTCCTAGGGGGCCTACAATCAATCTGTGTGCTACTGACCTATAGATGAGATAATTCCTTGGAAATTAAAAATGTCCAGTAGCATAAAGACCCATGTAGCGCTTTAGAACTGCGCTACATCCTTTCGCATTTGTATTGCTTTGATTTGCATTTAAAGCAGTTCTGATATCAGTTGTTCTACCGTAAAATGCTGAAGCATCTGAAATAAATACAGCATTTGACTACATGGAACAGCTGCACATTTTTTTTTGTGGTAGGGGCTTTGGATTTCTGGACATAGATGGCCAATGTATGCTTGCGCACACCTAAGAATGTATCCTCCGCATTTAACCCAGCCATGCAGTGAGGCAGACCATCGGAACGATAGGCTGCCCTTGCAACCGTGCCCAAAAAGCAGTTGGGGGTTATGTGCCTTGCTCAAGAGTACATTTGTCCTGTCTGGACACTAACCACTAGGTCATGACTGCATCTTAAAATTTCAAATGATACTATGTAAATTCTACCTCAATTTACCTCGGTCATAGCCAATGCGGTTTATATTCCACCTCAGGTAAACACAGTCTCTGCCACTGGATAACAGCACAAGACTCCCACCATCAAGATGCCATGCAGTTCATGGAGGGGGATTTCAACAGTACTACCACAGTACTACCACCATGCAAAACCAAAATATGTATTTTCCCACTAAGAGTAAAAAGCCTCTAGACCAGGGGTTCCCAAACAGTGGTACTAGTACCACTAGTAGTACTCAAGGGCCTATCAGTTTCTAGTCAACAAGGTTGCAGAATGAGCTGTACCACAACACGATCTGCTGCCATCAATACTTTGCCCGCACTGATCTGCTCATTAAGTGCAAAAGTGTTAAAACTAAGGTGATAAAAACTAGTTATGTGCATTTCTAGTGAGTTTCATGCACATTAAATAGAGGGTTTGGGTGACTGATAACCCAAATATACCTCCCAGGTGGTACTTTATATAATTAGAGAATGGTACTTGATTGAAAAAAGGTTGGGAACCATTCTTATTCATCCCTCAAAGATACATACAAGACCCTATTCCATTTACCATTTAGAAATTGGACTATGTGATCATCCTACTTTTGCCAAATACAAACCAAAACTGAAGTAGGAGACCCCCAACTCAATAATTTGTTACTCACTGTATAGATTAATATATAGCAGCTTTGAGGACATTGACTCACTGAATCAGTACTGTTCCCAAACCAAAATCACATTGGTGGTACTCAAGATCAGGTGGCCCTCAATAAGGTTGCAGACTGACCTGTACAACAACCTGATCTGCCACCACACTTTGTCCACACTGAATCGGTTCATTGAGTACAAAAGTGTTTCAAAGGAGGCAGAGTGTACACAATATGAGGGCACTTCCATCACAATTGAAGAACAGGCAATGAAAAAGGTCTTCATAGGAGTAAACACCAGCAAGGCAGCAGGACCAGATGTCATCTCTGAACAGGGCCTGAAAGCCTATGTGGACTAATTAAGAACCTTGGGTGAGTTGCTCCCAACGTATCCATTGCATTGTATGTCTCAAAGGGGTCTCTCATAGATTACAGTTATGCAGATGTATAGTACATGATTGGTTGCTGATTAACAGGGTTGAGTGCTGTGGCTCCTTTATGATTTGTGGTCCAACTAACACTTACGTTGGCACACCCCGTCATTTCTACCTTGCCCTGACATCAGTCCCAATGAACTGGTTTAAGAAGCTTATTAGAGGCTCACTTTCCCATTTCCTGATAACCTGGACCTACTACAATTTGCCTTCCCTTCCACGCACTAAACAGATGATGCCATAAACCACCTACTGCATACATCACTGGAACACCTGGACAACAAGGATGGACATTATGTTAAACTACTATTTGTCGATTACAGCTCAGCATTTTACACAGTTATTCTATCTGAGCTTAAAGGAGCAGTATCGCGAAATTTGCATTAAAAAAGATAAATAATTAAATAGCCACACAATAGCTTCTAACATGTGTATAAATAATGTGGCGATAGAAAAAGGAAAAAATATCTGCCTTTCTTTTAAATTGTATAATGTCAATGGCTCAGTCCATTTGCTGAATAGGGGAATCTGCTGGGTTGCATTTAGTGAGCTGCTTCATTTAGCCCACTGGTCTCGTAGCAACACTTTACCTCAGAGGCTGACACTGTAATCAGTGGTAACGGCTGTGTGTGTGTGAGGTGCTGCTTTTGTTATGAGACCAGGTGACTCAAATGTGTAAAATCTATACAAAATAAACTAAACTGACTGAAAATGACTGAAATTCTTCTTTGAATAACTGTGCAGGAAAATCTAAAGGTATTAAAGTGGAACAAAACCCTGAGTGGCCGACCCTGAAGTCTATAAGACCCGGCCATTGACCTTCCCCATTGGGCATCCTAAATTGGGATGCCCCACTGTGTGAAATGACCCCTTGATAACCACAGATCCCCCCATTTTTCTGGCGCGCTCACACAGATAGTCATTTAGACAGGCCGGGCGGCCAGGAAGGTTACTGCTCAGGCTTCCCATCGGCGTGCAAACAGCGCTGATTGGATGAGAGCCCACGTATGCGTTGTGGGACAGGGAAAGGTACGTTTTCACAGGCGAACTTGGGGATTTCACATATCAGGGCATCCCAAGTCGGGATGCCCCTAGGGACACAAAACTCCAGATAGTGAAAATCCTGGCTTGGGCTTTGCTCAAAACACACAAAGCTGAAAGAAAGATCATATTTAAAAATGAAAAATAAGAATATGAAAGAGAAAATGGTAAACTGAAAGATTCTGCAGCAGAGCCAACATGAAGGGAAAACTGTCAAAATAAAAAATGTTTAGAGCAAAAAAACAGGATGTAAGCATAAAAATCCAATTCTGAAATAAAATAACCCCCCCCCCCCAAAAAAAAACAAAACTGAGTCTGAGATTCGAACCAATGACTGGTTCAAACTGACATTGAATTTACCAATGAGCTAAATGACTTCTAGAGCTTTTCTTTCTGTTTTAGATATGAGTTCTGGCCAGGCAATGTTGCAATATTATCTTATGCTGGACGGCTGCAAGCACTGAACAGCTGATTCCCCCTCTCCTCAGCATGGAACAGGCCAGAGTGTCGGGCCCCGACACTCAGCAGACATAAACATGAGCTATTAGTCTCCAGCTGCACAACACAGACATCATTTTTTTCTAAATTTGTAATTCTTACTCCAACAGTTACCTACATTCAAAGTACCATTTAAATATAAGTCACCAAGAAAAATTTGCGATACTGCTCCTTTAACCTCAAGCTAAAGTACCCACTGTATGATTAATCATTGCCCGTGGATCTCATGTCTTCCTCGTAAGGCCATAAGTATGGTAGGTATTTTGATCTTGACCAGAATACCCATCAATCTTAACCATTAGGTAGAGCCACGCAAATCATATCATTGGGCCTCTTATCACAATTCTGAATGCTCAGAACCACTGAGACATGCAATGAGCACCATATCTTTTGCTGAAAGTGATGGCTTGTCACCCATTTACAGTAGCAGCTATGGCCTACTGTAGATTCTGCAGTGATTGGGAGTAAGTCAGTCATGATCTTCAACAGCTTTGCAGATTCAGAATCTAAGACAATTTCTGGCATAAGTTTTTTGTTATCTAGCCAACGCCAATAACAAGTCTGTTTTAAGTAGCCCTGAACTTAAACTGGACCTTCACCCTGAATAAGAATGTTGTTTCTCCCACTCCGTACATACAGATTACCCGCATTAAAAATAATCCTACCTGCACCTACTACATTTTCTGAGCCTTTAAACATCCAAGATGGCAGCTCACGGAGTCTCAGGCTGCCTTCAGACAGGAAGTATCTTTTGACTATGCTGCTCTGCATTCTGGGATTGTTATACTTTTCCTGACTCTGCTCTGCTCTGTCTGTGCAAAGAACAGCTATATCCTGTCCCCCTACACTTTTAACCCCCCTCTCCTCTGCTCAGTATGTGCCATCTTGCCTCCTCTGAGGCAAGATGGCGGCGGCCGAAGCCTATAGAGAGTTCAACAGAGTTGAAGCCCAGAGGGGGAAAGAATAAGAAGTAAGCAACTTAAAACTTAAAATATATTAATTTTAGATGCTGGGAAATAGTTTTTTAAGGGTTTGGGCTTTTCATTAAATGTTGGTTTAAGCTGCCCATTTTTTCAGAGGGATACATTTAGGATGCTTACATTGTGACAGTTTAACATCACACATCATACAACGTTGTCACTATCAAAAATTAACCTAGAGATTTTCTAAATCGTCACGATTTAAGTGCCCCAAATTTGTTCCTCTGAAAAAATGGTCGGCTTATGTATAATAGGCCACGTTGTCAGGATTGGTAACCCTTTTTATATGCTTTTTATAACTGTATTTAGTTCTGATTTTTTATATTGAGAACATATTTACGACTACTGTATAGCAGAAAAATACTCCTAAATTAAACTTTCCTGGACATTTCAGTTTGTAATAAATCATTATGGTTTAGTAACATTTCTTCATTAACCATTTAAATGTAATGTAGTTTATGTAATGTAATGTATTTTTATTATTCAAATATGTTTCTTCTGCTCAGTTCCTAAAACTAAATATTTTGTATTATCCCTTACAGTCTTACAGCCTTGCAGAGTTTATCAGTCAAATATGTTTCAGGTTTTAAAGTTCTGTGTCTGTAAAAAGTTAAAACTTTAGCTGAGGAAAGGGAACATAATTTACACAAGCATTATATGTACAGCTATTAGACCTCTAAAGCTTATAAGAATACCCCACCTATAGCCACTATGCCTGATTACTTACCTTGGACATAATTATACTTCAGCAGATCCCCATTAACCTGTCCCTTTGATCTCCACAGTGTGATGATATGCAAAGCCATCATCTATTGCTATTGGTTGGGATTTTTGATAACTATATGCAGAGTTCTGAGGAAGCAAAATCTATTGAAGATTTTCTCAAGCTATGAACAAATCCAGCTCAAAATACCAATTTTAAAAATCCACATATCAAGGAAAATGTCTTCAAGTTGGGTCTAACGCCTAAAAGGAAATGTTAGTCCAATGAAACTCTGAAGGTCTAATGTTGACCTCTTTTTGGTTTTAATCACTGTACCTTTTGACAGCTTAATAACTTGAAGGTGCCGGATTGCTCTGTAACTTAATAAGCCCTCAGCAAAGCCTTGGTCACCTCTGATTGCTCCCATAAATCTTAGCACATCTGGTATGCTGTCCATTCACTAGGATTCTTTCCATACATTTTTTAAATTCTTTTAATTAACCAAAAAAATATCCAGGACTCGCTTTCCCCCTTTTATTACAGTATCATACCTTTCAATGGTAAATGTTTGCTATATTAACTATCAAATGCATTATTTCTAAATGTTTTAACTTTAATAAAGTACAGTTATTTTGGTTAATATGAAAAACGATTAATGAAAGTAAATGCATTCAAAAAATTATAGGAAAACATTCAGAAAGTAATTCATTACAATTTGGAGATACCTACAGGATTCTGACTAAAAACAATACAGTCCAAACATTTTAAAAATTATTAACTATACCTGATCTGGTTTTGAAGCTCTACAGGTCAGATGTAGATATTGCTTAATGTGATAAAGATACATTTTTATAAATTTAAGGTAAACATTAAACCTCTATATTGTGATTCATTAGGGTCGATTCACAGCCTCTTTTAAGTGTACTTAAACATGAAAAAGTGTGTGTATGTGTTATTGTATTTTATGGTCCATTTTTGAGCTTCAGGTGTGTTTTTGTATGTGCGTGTAAGCCTTTTTGTTCACGTATCTAATGTGTATTTGCGTCGTATTGTTTTTGTGTTGATTCGTGTAATATGTGATTGGTATGAGCTTGTGCCTGATTCAGAGCCTTGATTAGGCCTTTGAGAGGGGACAATAAAATGGGATGTTTCATGCTCCAGTTACGGGCTCTATTTCCTGGCGACAGTGTGTTTTCGTGGTGTGTGTGAAAGCACAATGGAGCACCCTGAGGATTTATTTGGCCGATTATGAGCATTTGCAATGAGTTGCAGCAAGGGGCATGCAATTGCAGGTATGACCAAATTGTCCAAATTGGTTGGCTGCCTTTTTGCGAACGGCTCATTCCAGAGGCTGGGCTCCCTCTCTGTGGGCATGTCCCAGCCTACGCTCAGCGCACACTCAATACATTTCTCGATGGCATGGATACCTTGGTGGACAAATACATTTGTCTCCCTGACACCATGGTAGCATGGAATGAGGTCAAGTCTCAAAAAAGTCATACATCTTTTGAGACTAAGCAACCCAAAATATTGAACTACTTACCTACTTAACTACAGCAGCATAAGCACGCATATCTGAGTCGATGGTCCCTGGCAAGCCCTGGAGTGTAGAGGGTTCAAGAGCCCATACACCATTTCTTCAGCTGCATTGAATTGTTGGTGTATTTTTTTCCTGCCATTCTGATGGATCGCACAATGGAAACTGCAGTATTGGAATGATGAAGTAAATACATTTGCAGGCGCTTAGGAACAGGTTTAGTTAATCAGGGTCACAAGTGTATAGTCAGTCAGGGCGACTGGGCATAGCTAGTTGGAAGCCCAATTGTCTAGGAGGGCAGGGTGGGGTGAAAGCTGCCATTTGCAGAATAACACAGGCTAAAGCTGGTGCATACATGGGCATCATGCAGGGACTGTTTGGGGCAAGGTGGATCTATTGGTGCCTAGCTGGCTGTGGCAGCAAGATACCAGGGGGTAGCCCAGGTGTGAATAACACCGCCCACTAAGATCTCTAAATTAAAGATGCAGAAATACATTAATTCAGAGCTAAAGTGGCGGGGGCTGGTAACAACCTGCTAGGCTTATTTTTAATATGTAAATTATGTCGTTTTTAATTCCTATGTATTTCCTATGTATTTGTTCTACATTTTAGATGATGATGACATCGATGACTTCCTCTCTGACATGTATGCCAAGAGGACGTTGGCATTTGATATTGTAGCAAACCTGAAAGAGGATCCCACCTACAGATTCACACAGATCATGCAGCATTGGTCAGACCTGAAATGGAGGAAGAAGGGGTGAGGGTGAGGAAGTTTTTCAAGAAACTATTCCCAAGTAAGGGACAATTCTTGCCAAACATTCACCACTACAATCACATAAGGCAGGTCTGTGTTTAAAACAATGCTATTCTCTTCCAATGTCAGAATTCTGCCAAAGAGTGCGGCCCACCCGGAGACAACAAGTCCAACCAAGGCTGGCAAGATCTGGTGGACATGGAGGTGTCAACGACCTCACCCTTCTTGTGGAGCAGGAGGCCCGGAAGTTGTGCAGGGAGTCTGAGGATGATGGAGGACAGGAGGACTCAGGTATGAGCATCACACACAAACACACACAGGAAGACGGGGAGGCCGATTCATCAATAGCGCCAGGTAGCGACAGATGAGCGACTGAAGTATGGCGCTATGAGCGCCGCTAGCGTCATCCGCGGGCGGTAGCGATTCGCTATAGCAGGCCTCCTCAGTCGCTACCTGGCGTTGTTGGGAACAACGCCTACATTGCTGAATATGATGTTGGCCCTCAGCTTTGTAGGCGCTGTCAGTCAGTGTGACCACGCTATTCAACACAGCGCCTGTGCTTTGCTTTGCTGTGGGCTGGGAATCAAGTACCTTCAGAAGAAAACACATTGCAACATGTTTCTTTACTTTTTTTAGTTTTTATTTTGTGTTGAAAAGGAAATTAAATTTAAACAGATATTAGAATGTAAATGCAAAATAAAACATAATTAAACACATAGCCACATGTTATTTTATTTTATTTATTTTTTAAAGAAAAAGGAAATACAATTAAACCACCAATGAGAAAGAAAATGAAATTAAAAACAGAACTGAGAAAGAATAGGAAAATAGAAAAGGAAAATAAAAACAGAACAGAGAAAGAAAAGGAAAATAGAAAAGGAAAATAAAAACAGAACAGAGAAAGAAAAGGAAAATAGAAAAGGAAAATAAAAACAGAAATGAGAAAGAAAAGGAAAATAAAAACAGAAATGAGAAAGAAAAGGAAAATAGAAAAGGAAAATAAAAACAGAAATGAGAAAGAAAAGGAAAATAGAAAAGGAAAATAAAAACAGAAATGAGAAAGAAAAGGAAAATAAAAACAGAAATGAGAAAGAAAAGGAAAATAGAAAAGGAAAATAAAAACAGAAATGAGAAAGAAAAGGAAAAGAAAAACAGAACTGAGAAAGAAAAGGAAAATAGAAAAGGAAACTAAAAACAGAACAGAGAAAGAAAAGGAAAATAGAAAAGGAAAATAAAAACAGAAATGAGAAAGAAAAGGAAAATTAAAATAGGAATTAGAATGCAAAGGAAACTTACAACAGAATTAAACACATAGCCACATGTATCTATATATAGTTGATTTTATTTTAACACTAAAAAACAATAAAAAAAGTAACAGAAAAGAAAATGAAATTCAAAAGTCAAACAGAAATGAAAAAGCAAAGTAAAGGGCATGAAATTTTGGAAAGTTCAAATTAGGGATCAGGGTGCATCTCTTGGTGCCTGAAAAAATAAGAAAAGTGCAGTTAGTATAGATCTTTAAAGTAGTTTTGTTGTAGCAAATAAAAAAATGCATTACTTGATAACCAACATTGGCGTCTTACACCCCCCCTTAGAGTGGTTTGGGTCATCTTACACCCCCCTTAGAGTGGTTTGGGTCATCTTACACCCCCCTTAGAGTGGTTTGGGTCATCTTACACCCCCCTTAGAGTGGTTTGGGTCATCTTACACCCCCCCTTAGAGTGGTTTGGGTCATCTTACACCCCCCTTAGAGTGGTTTGGGTCATCTTACACCCCCCTTAGAGTGGTTTGGGTCATCTTACACCCCCCTTAGAGTGGTTTGGGTCATCTTACACCCCCCTTAGAGTGGTTTGGGTCATCTTACACCCCCCCTTAGAGTGGTTTGGCTCATCTTACACCCCCCCTTAGAGTGGTTTGGGTCATCTTACACCCCCCTTAGAGTGGTTTGGGTCATCTTACACCCCCCCTTAGAGTGGTTTGGCTCATCTTACACCCCCCTTAGAGTGGTTTGGGTCATCTTACACCCCCCCTTAGAGTGGTTTGGCTCATCTTACACCCCCCCTTAGAGTGGTTTGGGTCATCTTACACCCCCCCTTAGAGTGGTTTGGCTCATCTTACACCCCCCTTAGAGTGGTTTGGGTCATCTTACACCCCCCCTTAGAGTGGTTTGGCTCATCTTACACCCCCCCTTAGAGTGGTTTGGGTCATCTTACACCCCCCTTAGAGTGGTTTGGGTCATCTTACACCCCCCTTAGAGTGGTTTGGGTCATCTTACACCCCCCCTTAGAGTGGTTTGGGTCATCTTACACCCCCCCTTAGAGTGGTTTGGCTCATCTTACACCCCCCCCCTTAGAGTGGTTTGGGTCATCTTACACCCCCCCTTAGAGTGGTTTGGGTCATCTTACACCCCCCCTTAGAGTGGTTTTGGTCATCTTACACCCCCCTTAGAGTGGTTTGGGTCATCTTACACCCCCCTTAGTTTTTTTTTTGGCTCATTTTGATGGGAGTTCAAATACATTTAGCCAGTAGTGCAGTACTTGCATTAGAGTGAAGGGTAGTTAGTTTACCGCAAAAAAAGAAGTGATCATCCTTTCCCTTAGCTCATCGCCAGTCTGGGTGTCCTCACTTCTTGCTGCGGGCATGTTGGGGATTTCTGGCACCAGTGCTGTCTCCTCGGGGGCTTGAATTCGGTGGCAAATACAAATGTTGTGTAGCACACAGCAGGCAAGGATGATCTTGGAGACCTTCTGTGGGCTGTAGAGCATCTCTCCTCCTGGCCGTGCCAAACAGAGAAAGCGTGCTTTCAGCAGGCCGATGGTTCTTTCCACAATGCTTCTGGTCTTGCGATGCGCTGCATTGTAGCGTTCATGGGCAGAGGTCTGTGGGTTCCTGACCGGAGTCATGACCCACATTCTCTGCCCATATCCCTTGTCCGCTGTAGAAAAAACACAAGGAGAGAGACAGCAATTAGTACTAGTACATGTTTTTTTGGGGGGGTTTTGTTAAATTTGGCTTACTAGGCCACATATTTGCTAAATACATTGACATGGTTAATTTATTACCCAGTAGCCAGCCAGCTGGCATTTCGTTGTTATCAAACTTCCGGCACAGGACTGTCCGCTGCAAGACGTAAGAATCGTGGCATGAGCCGGGGAACCCCGATCTCACCGCCCGCAGCCTCATGTCTGGGTCACAGACAACCATTATATTTAGCGAATGGAAATGCTTCCGGTTTCTGTAAGACAGCTCCTGTGCACGGGGAGGGCGGAAAGGGATATGTGTACCATCAACGCACCCTAGCACATTCGGGATCCCTCCCATCAGATAGAAAGCATGTTTTATTTTGGCAACCTCTTCCTCATCCTCAGGAAACTTGATGTAAATTGGGATTAAATCACAAATTGCCAGAACTACCTGGATTAGTATGCGGCTCATAGTAGCCTGGCTTATCCCGCTGAGGAGGGCGGAGGTTGCCTGGAAGGTCCCTCGTGCCAAAATATTCAGAGTGGCACACAGGCGTACTATGCCTGGAATGGATTGAGTGCGTTTGGTGGATGGCTCGATTTTGTGCTTAATCTGATCATATAGGGACTGTAGTGCAGCACGATTCAGACGGAAGCGGCTCCTGATCTGCTCGTCACTTAAGTCCCATACTGAAAGGCGGATTGCAAAGGAGCGGGGTGCCCTAAGCCTCACAACACCCCGCTCCCTTTCCTCCTGCTCTTTCAGCATACACATACATCCATCCACCCAGACACCATACATCACCCTCTTATCCATCACACACACTCAAGATATATACAAAATAAACCAAAAAGAAAAAAAAAAACACAAAACACCACACACACACAAACAATCACACTCCACACACACCCGCTACAATGCAGCTCACCACAAAACCAGAACTATAGTGGTCCAAACCACCAGCCTGCTGAAAACCAGCTTTCTAAGTTAGGCACAACCAAGAGGGGAGTTGCTGCACAGCCCACAAAAGGCCCCAAAATCAAGCCTCACTTGCTGTATGCTACACAATATTTGCAGATGCCACCAAAAACAAGCTCCTAAAGAAACAGCACTGATGTCAGAAATCACCCAACAAGCCACAGAGAGTGAGGACAGAAACCAGACAGAGGCTCAAATGAGCTAAGGGAAGCAAGCGAGCACCGCACCACACCACAGCCTTTGCCACAGTGTAAGAATACCAGAAGCTTGAAAATTCCTTCCATTTATACTTCTCTTTCAAAACGGACAGGTCCGCTTTGCCGCCTTTTGCGTCGCTCTGCTATTTCCGGGCGCCAATTAGCCGACCCAGGTGTGCATAAAACGGAGTGCGCACGCGCACGCTAGTAGCGCTACTAGCGTACGTGAGCCGAAACTTGCGTGAAATAACGGACATGGGCCAAAAATCAGTGGTGGGCCAATGAAAGGTAAGCTGCTGTTTTTTTAAATAGCCGTTAGCCTAGCCACATGTCACAAGGGGTTGAGATACATCAGTCCATTGTTGTATTTTGGTGTGTGTTGTTTGGTTAATGAGGTCTGTAATGAGTTAATTGGCTAACACACATGCTTCAGTCAGTGCAGTGGAGGTGTGGCTAGAAGGAACTGGGCTGTATGTGTGAATCAATTAAGTGGCCTGCTTTTGGATTGGCTGTTAGAGCACATAAAACCTGCCCAACCCTAACAGATTGCGATGCCATTCTGTAGTGTGCATGCGTGCTTGTTGGGTGTGTATTTGTGTGTGTGTGCAGCTACAGGATGGAGCCAAATTCAGGACATCTGCCGGCCACAGCAGGCCCAAGTAGGAGTTTGGTGGGTGCTGTGCGCAGACCTCCCTTACGGAAAAGGGCCCAGCCTGAAGGTGGGGCAGCACCCCAGGCTAAGCGCCCAGGTGCCAAGAGGGAGCCTGAATTTAATTTGGCTGAGAATAATCATCTTGTGCGCCTTACACTTGCTAAATGGGAGCTGATATTTGGCTCCCAAAGCAAGTCCATAGGCAAACAAGAAAGAAGCAAACTGTGGGATGCCATTGGTGTGGAGCTTAGTAGCACAGCTCAACACCCACGTAGTGGCCCATCCTGCAGGAAACGCTTCTACACTTTGCGAGGGGCCCTTATGAAAAAGATGAATCACGATCTTGATGTGGACAGTGGGACCATCCAGGCTCCAAAGAGTACCTACAGGCCGTATGAGGAGATGCTGAAGGCCAAAATCCCACTGGCTCGGCTGCAGGGTGTGGATCCTGGGGATGACACCACAGGTTGGACTGAAGGTACATATTTTCTGCCTTTTTTCCAAAGCTACTGTTAATGTATGTGATTAGCATTTTTTCATTCTGACCAACTAACAGTAGGACCTGTGAAGTAGTACATTAGAGCTCACACATTTTTTACTTTTCTGTCTGTTGCTTTCTGCATAGGTGCACATGCTGCTGTCCGGGATGTGCCTCAGGACACCCAAACTCCTGCCCTTCCAGCAACCTCAAGGCTACCCCAGTCTGCCATTGAAGGTATTTACCCCTAATTTTGGTGCTGGTTGTTTGGGGAACAAATGGGTGTGGGAGCAGCTCAAACAATCGAGTGTTGCACTGTGGATTATTAATAATATGGGCCTGCGGCCTAATTTAACGCCCACTGTAACACTCACAGCAACTAACTAACAAGGCCCTAACATGTGTAGATATGTTTGAAGCCAGAGATGTGTGGCCATATATCGGCATATAAATGTGGAAGCCACACTGGCCTTGATTAGTGAATATTAGTGAAAGAGCTGCTCACACACACCTTAATGCATGTTGTATTTTTGCACGCACATTAACTATGGCTCAATGTTTGCTTGATTTTTGCATAGCTCCCATGCCCTTGGCCCCAGCATCTCCTCCGGATCCAACCTACTCTTTGGATGTCGGTAAGTGCATGTGTCCACCTTGCTTTATCCACTTTTACCCAAGTGCATGTGTCTCATTCCTCTTTTTTCTTGGTAGGCCAAGTGACTGGTTCATCTTTGGACCCCACTTTCGATGTTACAGGTCAGCAGGACCCTGTTGGTGTGTATAGCAATACATAATGTATCCTTTATGCTGTTTATGTTACACTGGTTCAATTTGGTTAGTCTACTAATCTACATGTTTGCTTTGTCAACTTGAAGATGCATCTTGGGAGTGCTTGTTGCCTCCCCAGGGTCAGTCTATTAGTTATTGGAGTGATAGCAATGTATTTGGGCGGACATATTTTTTGCCAAACATTCCCCGTAGTAGTTTGATGAATATTTAGAGACATTCCTTGTGTTTTTTAGTTGACCCGAATATCGGAAGTGGCTGGCCAGAAAGGGCCCCTCAAGTTCAGGCTGCCAGAGATGAGGGTAAGTTGTTTTGCCTTGCTCTAGTCTGTATTTTGGCTCTACTTTTGTTGCACTTGCTTCTGGCAACTTGTGTGTCCACATGTATTTTCAAGGTCCAAGCTCGAGTGAGGGCCCCACTCCAGACATCTGGGAGATTGCGGGTATGTGTAATTTAAGCAATGTTTCTGATGTTATTTGCAAAAATTATTGCCTCTTAGTCCTGTAACATACATGTTAACAATCAGAGTTTAACAGATACCTTTGGTCTAGTGTGTAATTTTGCACTTTGTTGAGGTATGGCCTCGATAGCCTAGCCAGGTTACATTTGAGTTTGGCCCACTGACCTACTAACCTGATTTTCCTGTTTAGCATATGCCAACTTGCCGGACATCTCGGATGTGGAATTGCCACTCTCTGGCAGCGATACCTCGAGCCTACCTGTGCCGGAGGACACGCAGGTAACATGGCTGATGTAGACGACCTCGAACCACATTGGCATGTTCGTGGGTAGTGGATGAAGCAACATGTCACATTTCCTTTCATTGTTGTTTTTGCAGGAGGCGGAACCAGAACCCCAAGCTGGGACCTCTTCCCAAGTCCCATGTGGCCAAGCTTCCGAGGCTCAGACAAGGGTAAGTTGTATAGTGACTGTTTAGGGTAATTATTTTGAGGGGCATACCTGCATTGGTTCGGTTTGACTAAAATGTTGTTTTCAATTTTGTTAGGCTCAAACCACAGCAAGAGGAGGTGTGGCACCAACCAGTGCTGATTTTTATGAGCTAGGGGTCCGGATGCTGGAGGACTACAGTCGCCAACAGCCGCGTGATGGAACTAATGAGCGCATTGCGGCGTTGGAAAATCAGGTGCTGATGTGTCAGCAACAAAATGAGGCCCAGCAGCGCCAGATCGACCAGTTGCTCCTAAACCAACAGCAGAACCAGGAACTTGGTCGGCTGGGCAATCTAATGGAGCAATCTCTCCAGCGCCAGGAACAATCTCTCCAGCGCCAGGAAGAATCCATACAGCGCCAGGAAGAATGTCTCCAGCGGCAGGACCAAACTTTGTTGTTGATACAACAGCTCATACAACAGCAGTCTATATTTTTTACTGCACTGTTGTCCCCCAACACCGCCCCTAGCAATGACTCCCAACCTCCCCGGCCACCCAGCCAAGAATATTAATTTTTTTTGTTTTGGTTTGTGTAAATATATTTGCTTAACCCACCTCTAAATTGTGTTTTTCCTAAGACCTAGCTAATAACACAGTCAGGGATGAGTATCTTGATCTAGATATGTCAATGTATTGGTCAATTTAGCCCACACATTTGAGACCATAGCTTACTATGGTTAACACATGAAATGGCTCCAAAGGTATGGCTAAATTGACACACAAATGGGTTTTGAGACAGTTAAACTATGCTTTGCAAGGCACCACACTGTAATGATGGTCATCAAAAAATTTATTTTACAAACATGGCCAACAGGGCCAACATTGCCCAACAAAGGGCATCAACAGGCCAGCCTTCCCCCCACCCTAACGACGCCGCCGGCGCCTCTTCTTGGCCAGCAGCATCAGCTTCAGGAGCCTGATCTCCCGCCACAGTCTGCGATGCTGGTTTTCACAAGCTGTAGAGATGTAGAAACAACAATTTATTAATAAATTGGATGTGACCTCAACAGACACAGATGTAGCAATGTAATGTCAGTGTGTCCAATTAGGTGACACTCACATTAACATTGTTGACCACTGTGCGCTTATTGGTTAACATGATATGAGTACTATTGACTGGCAGGAATGTGAACAACACATCCCAAGCATACATTTACTCTTAAAGTGTACCAACACCCACCGGTGATCGGCCCTGGAATCTATCAGATTCCCGGCCCGATCACCTCCCTCCCCGCGGGACATCCGAGATCGGGATGTCCCTCGGGGTGAAACCCCCCCAACACCCCAAAATCCCTACCTCAGTTTCGGTGGGGCACGGCCGCCGGGCCCTCCCTGGCGCCCCTCTAGACGTATGCGTGCCTGCGCTGGCCGTCTGTGAATGGCCGGCGCAGGCACGCGCGCGTAAAAAGGGGCGCGGGGGAGGCGGAGGAGGAGCCAATTTGCCGTGGCTTGTACGTTTGCTGGAGTAAAAGTGAGTTCAGGGGGTTGTCACACAGCGGTGACGATCAGGGGTGCCCCACCGTAGTGGACCAAGACCCAGGAAAGTCAAACTCCTGGTTGTTGTTCCACTTTAACTCTGGTGAAGCAAAGAAGGTATAAGTCCCAGTGTGTCCATTTTTGTGTTTAGTCACAGCCAAACCTCAGGGCCTAAGTCCTAACGAGTACACGAGTTTGCACTATAATGTTAGAGGTCCAGACCTAATAGGGCCCATTTGGTTGTGTCTAAGGCAAAAATAGTCTCTATGTGGCCAAATGAATAATGTGAGGCAACAATCAAGCATGCAAACAGGCATGTTGGATTATTGTACAAACACATTGAATCTAGATGTGTGTGAAATTAACACATAGGTACATTTTAAATGTCTGCAGATGTGACTATAAGACATAGGTTTCACAAGTCTTTAGGCATATGAAGTGGGATGTACTCACCATCGCAGCTGTGGCGGGGGCCCATGCTGCTGGCCGTCCCTGGAGCTGGGGTGGGGAGGAGGTTCTCTGGCTCCGTCTGCGTAGCAACATCTGTCAACTGAAAGCAAAAGACAAAAACACAATTAGTGGGCCAATGACACCTGACTATTTGACATCCATCTGGTTATTGAGTCTGAAAAATCAAAGGCTTGCATGGTTACATACAGGTTGTCCAAAATTAGCATATTTCCTGGTCCATGAGTTAATGTCAATTAGTTAGGGTTGCCACATGTATCCCTAAAGATAATGTGCAAATAACATAGACAGTGCTATGTAAAGGACTCATTAGCAGTTGTTTGGCTAATGTTAATAGTGGGCCACATGTTTGAGCGGGAACAACTTAACCCAAGAAAAGAAATTAGAACAACCATCATGGTGTGGGCACAAACATAGGGGTGGTTGACAGTTGGCTAGCACTGTAGTGGGGTTTGTGAGGTTAGGGTACCTTATCAAACCAGCTGTGACAATGGACCAGGAAACATGTGTCTGTTAAAAGTGGGCCAATACACAGGATTGCAGCAAATCTGGGTTTGGGTCCGCTTTGGCAGAGCAACACAATTTGCGTGAGACAACGTACTCCGCGGCCGCTGCCTTCCACACATCACTCCTCGAGTGTGTGCGCACGCGCAGCCCATTAGGAAACAGAGCGCAGGTGCACACACATCTAGAGTGTCACACAGGAGGCTGGGACGGTGGCTTTGGCAACCCCCAAAGAGGTAATGAGTTTGTGGGGTATTTTTTTTGGGGGGGGCCCTGGGTGAGGGATGTGATTTTTCATGGAACCTTCGAGAATCCAAGCACTATCAATGTTTGTGGGTCCACTTTAATGAATGTCATAACATAGGGAATGTGATGGATAACAACAAACACTTACCACGACTATGCCCGTGGAGAATCCTTCGCCAAAAGGCCATGGAGGTGCCGCCTATATGATGCCCTGCAAATTAGAGAGGAATGGCAAGGGCTAAGTACAAATTGCAAGATGAAACCTGTCACAGACTAACACTTAAAAAATGGACACTCACCAGGGGATGAAGCGCCACTTGAAGCCCAGGGAGGGCTCTGAGGAGGAGGCGGGGAGCCTCGGCTCCTCACACTCTGGTCAGAAGATCCACCAGGCAAAGGGCCACCCTCCTCCCTCTCACTCCCTGCTCCTTCAGGGAGTGTGGGCGAGTCCATTGCTACCACCCCACTTGGACTCCCCACTTGAGAGTGGCCCCTTGCCTGGTGAGAGTCCTCAGACTCAGAGTGTGAGGAGCTGAGGCTTGATCCTGCCAGCCCCCCAGCAGCACACTCCTCTGGGGCGTCATCCCCTTCCTCCCCTGGGTCCTCTAAATAGGACCCGCGGGAGGGACCCTCCCCCGATGACTCCCCCGAGTCCGCCTGCCTGGTTCGGGGGAGGAATCCCTTCCCACGTTTCCCCAGGGGAGGACGCTTATCTGTGTGGAGGGGGTGAAAGAAAATAATTAATATAAAGAGCACAAATGGACACAGCTTAGCAGATGATTCTGCAAAAAGGCTAAACAGAACATAAGCTTTAACTTACCTGATGCGTAGGCATCATATAGGCGGTACACGCCTTCAGGGTCCCGGCGCTTGAAATCTGACCACTTCTGCTGAATGGCTCTTACGGACAGCTCGGTGTGGAAGCGCCGGGACACTGTGGCCTTCACCTCCATGACAATGCGTTTTTTCCCTCCACGGGCATAGTCATATTCGGCCACGCAGAAGTCCTATGAAAAATGATCAAACAAACTAAAATCAATACATGACATCAGAACAATGGCATAAACAGTTATACAGAGACCAGATCAAAGTGGACCCACACCCAGGATTATCACTATTCTGGGTTTGTGTGCACTTTGGTGGGCCACACCAATTGTGGGTGGTCCGCTGTCTGCAACCCCCTTGGAAGGCCACAAATACACCACTGAGGACGCTCCCACGTGACTGCGCAAGCCAAACACAGCGCTCTGCGCCGCTGTGGTATGCGCATACAAGGCCGTTGGGACGTGCATACCAGCTAAGCTGGGTCTGCACGGCAAAGTACGCATGTGGCGTTTGACTCTAACAGGGAGTGCACCTGCACACAAAATTAAAATATGTCTGGCGCAGGGGTACACCCTGCTAGAGGTAAGCGCAATAGGCATCCGCAGCTCACGCATGCACAGATGGGACGGGGCTGAGGTAATTTTTAGGGCCCTCCAGGGGGGGGCATCCCAGCAGGACATCCACAATGGGGATGCCCCACGGGGAGTGATCAAATTTGGTCAGAAAACAAAGAAATTTCTGGGCCAATCCCCCCTGTGTGTTCTGCAACTTTAAAGCTAAAAATACACAAACCAAATACTCACTTTGACCACCTGGCCATTTACGCGGCTATCCACCCTGTTGCGCCTTTTCTTTTGAGGCCCAGGAGGGGAAGGGGTGGGAGGGGTGCTAGTTGGGGAAGGTGAGGTAGGTGGGGGAGGTGGGGGAGGGGTGGTGGGGTCAGAGTCGGAGGAGGAGCTGGGGAGGCGCATAACTCGCCGTCTGGGCAGCATTGTGGAAACGCTAAGGAGGAAACAGGAACTGGAAATGACCCAAGCGACATTGGAAAAAAGTTAAAAAAAAAAAAAACGCTCCGCGCACCAGCAACAAGCTATTCTCAGCTATGTGCAAGCGAAGTGGCGGAAAAACTAAAATGACGCTTGAAAACAAGCTATTGGCATAAGCGCAAGACATTTTTACCTTAAGGTGGCGTTGAAACGCAAAGGAGGATACCGGAACCGGATATGACGCTAGCAACTGTGATTCCAAATTCAAAAACAAACATGCGCGCAACAGGGACAAGCTAATATCAGCTATGTGCAAGCTAAGTGGCGGCCAAAAATTAAAATGACGCTGCAAAACAAGCTATTGGCATAAGCGCTAGACATTTTTACCTTAAGGTGGCGTTGAAACGCAAAGGAGGATCCCGGAACCGGATATGACGCAAGCAACTGTGCTTCAAAATTCAAAAACAAAGATGCGCGCAACAGGGACAAGCTAATATCAGCTATGTGCAAGCTAAGTGGCGGCAAAACATTAAAATGACGCTTGAAAACAAGCTAGGGCCCAAGGCGCCACGAATTATTAGCTTGATTTAGCAGGGGGTTCTACATACTGTAATGCATAGGTCCTTCTAAAGCATACACCGTTGTGCTTAAATATACAAATCTTATTCCTTCCCAAAGTCATCACACAATCAAACTAGACAACTACCTGAAAATGTGGCACACATGAGAATGCATAACGGGTTGTTATGAGCTGGTACGACTGAATGTTAATCCTGCAATATGTGGCCAGGCACGCTCACAACTACAGTGTATTCATTAACAACGACTGGGGTCGCTGGAAGTGAATTCCTTGCAAATGGCAGAAGGGCACATGTATGAACAGCACAGCGCCGCACAACGCAGCGCAGCGAGGCACAGCGACGCTCGTGCCGCCACATAGCGAATTAAAACAGCGACTGCACAAACACTGACCAACACAGATTCATCAAGGACAGGGCTGCCGAATAGCTTGGGCGCTGACAATTTCGAAGAGCGAACGTGACCGCCCAACCTGACAGGCTACAAAATAGCTTTACAAGCCCCGTTTGTGTGGAAAACAAGCGATTTTGATGCCAATGAGTTTGGGTGGAGGAGATGCAATTCCCATGTCACTCACAACATTACATTGTGAAAAATAATAAAAACTTCAAAAACATAAAAATAACCAGCCAGATTAATAAAACATATCAATATAAACATGTGTTGAATTTTGTACCAAAGAAAAAAAACCAAAAACCACTAAAAACAATCATTGCAGCGTCTGCCATTGAAATGTATGGGAGAGCGGCAGGTAGCGCCAGGTAATACGTGTCGCTGTGAAGGAATTTGCAGCGGCGCTGTTCGGGCCAGCCGGCTTCATGATGAATGCCGCGCTAGCCGTCGCTCTCGCCGGCGCTAGCCTCATTTAGCTTGATAAATGCGTCATTGTGACCGCCGCCGGGCGTACTTGAGTCGGTAGTCGCCGTTAGCTGCCGCTACCTGGCGCTCGTCAGACACTACCTGGCGCTATCGCTTGATGAATAAGGGCCACAGACTATGTGTGTTGTAATGTGTAATTTTGTGACATTTCCTTCTAAATGGCCAAAATGTCCCCGCGGGTGACCAGTAAGGGGGGTGGAGGTGCTCAAGTACCACTTGAGGAAGAAGAAGGTGGGTGATGTAACATACACAAACACAAGCCAATTAACACCTCACACATTCACTATTTTTGTTTTTTTCTACAGACTCGGACAAGAGGTGTGACAGGTCCCAGTGACAAGAGTGACCCCCCAACCAAGAATCCTCCACCAGCCTATTAAGTTTTAAGACAAGTGACAATTTACTGACATGCCTTCTTCAGGTTGGCAGGAAGCAGGGGTTAAACATTAAATGTTTAATTTTTTTCTTTTACAGTCCACAGACAAGAGACACAGCAGCGGTGCAGGAGCTAACAGCTGCTGTGCATAGGCTGGTGGGGGATATTGAGGAGCAGGCCACAGCCATGGGGAGCCACCCCACCTTACCACCCGTAACCTATTGTATAATAATGTATATAGTTTTTAATTACAAATAGTTATTTTTTATATATATTTTTAATTAAAAACATATTTTTTACATTCATTTAAATAAGTTAAATTGTATGTTACAACCGGATGAAACCAATGAAGCGTGGACCCACTGGAACTGCGGAACTGTTGGTGAGTACCGCGTCAGGGAAGCGGGGTCTAAGGAGCCACCGGTTTTCACCAGAGCCCGCCGCGAAGCAGGTTGGTCTTGTGCGGCTGATGACTCCCAGGTCGCTACCCCCCCCAACGGCGGCACAGTTCCACAATTTGCCGAGGTATAGTACAGCAGAGATAAACGATGGTCACGGTGAGTAGCCAGATTCAGGGCAGGCAGCGAGGGTTCAGCAGCGAGTAGACAAGCCGTGGTCGGGACAGGCAGCGGAGGTTCACAGACGAAGAGACAGACCGAGGTCGGGACAGGCAGCGGAGGTTCGTGGTCAAAAGGTAAGCCGAGGTCATACACGAAAAAGCCACAGATTAAACTACAGACAATCATGGAAACACACCGATAATCCGGCAAAGGGAGGAAGGGCTGGCCAGAATAAAAAGGAAGTGATATTACCGGATTGGACGGCCGGACACCAATTAGAGCTGCACTGGCCCTTTAAATTCCACAGTATTGCGGCGCGCGCCCCCTAGTGGCCGGGGACGTGCGCGCAGGAGAGGCAAGGAGGAAGAAGGAAGTGAAGGAGCCGCCCGCAGGCCCCGGCAGCCACGCCGGATGGAGGGCAGGACACCAGGTAAGCGAGGGGCGCTGCCAGGAAGGGACATAGCGCTCGGGCTAGGGGAGACCCGGCGGGGAAAGCCGCAGGGAGGAAGCGCGGCTCTCGCCCCGGGAGAGGGACGGCTGGAAGCGCCATGAGGCGTCTCCGCAGCGCTAGCCCTAACAGTACCCCCCCCCCCCTTAGGTCTTCCTCTGGAGATCTTCGAAGCAAGTATCTCTTTGACCGTAAAGGTATCTTCAGTACCTGCGACTGGCTTAGGTTCCAATAATTTGGGGGAAAAACGATTAACAGTCACCGGTTTGAGCAGAGAGACATGGAAGGAATTGGTTATGCGGAGAGAGGGTGGCAGATGCAGCTTGTAACAGGCAGGGTTGATACGTTGTTGGATCTTAAAAGGTCCCAAGAAGCGAGGACCAAGTTTGTAACTGGGGATTTTAAAACGAATATACTTGGCCGAAAGCCATACCCTATCCCCCGGAGAGTATAAAGGAGGAGTCCTTCTCTTCTTATCAGCCTGGATTTTCATACGAGACACGGCTTGTTCCAGTGAATGCTGAGTTTCACGCCAGATGGAAGAGAACTGGTGCGAAAGGTCATCGACCGCAGGTACCGAGGAGGGCGTTAGTAAAGGCAGAGGAGGAAGGAGATGACGACCATAAACTATAAAGAAAGGGGATTTTCCGGTGGATTCAGAGTCCTTAAAGTTATAAGAAAACTCTGCCCAGGGCAGCAGGTCCACCCAGTCATCCTGGCGAGTGGAAACAAAATGGCGTAGATACAGCCCCAAAGTTTGATTTACCCTCTCCACTTGGCCATTGGATTGGGGATGATACGAGGAAGAAAAGTCCAATTTCACCTTTAATTGATTACAGAAAGCCCTCCAGAATTTCGATACAAATTGAACTCCCCTGTCGGAGACAATGTGGGTTGGGAGCCCATGTAGACGGAAGATGTGTTTAAGGAAATTCTTTGCCAATAGGGGAGCAGAAGGTAATCCAGGCAACGGAATGAAATGCGCCATCTTTGAAAATCGGTCCACCACTACCCAGATGACGGTATTGCCCTGTGAAGGCGGAAGATCAGTGATAAAATCCATGGCGATGTGAGACCACGGAATGTCCGGAATGGGAAGTGGTTGGAGAAGACCTGCGGGACGTTGACGAGGGGTCTTGTTGCGCGCGCACGAGGTGCAGGCTTGTACGAATTCTGCGGCATCTTTTGCTAACGTGGGCCACCAGTAGTATCTGGAGATGATGGCGCAGGTCTTCTTGATTCCAGGGTGACCAGCAGTATGGGAGGCATGACCCCATTTTAGTATTAAAAGGCGACGAGAGACAGGTACGAAAGTCCTCCCCGGAGGACCTGATTCTAGAGCAGCGGGAGCAGAGTGAACCAGACGATCGAGTGGAATTATAAACTGCGGAGAAGAGACCTTATCCGAGACATCCAAGGCACGGGAGAGAGCGTCTGCCCTGATGTTTTTTGCAGCTGGACGGAAGTGGATCTGGAAATTAAAGCGTGCAAAGAAGAGTGACCAACGGGCCTGACGAGGGTTTAAGCGTTGTGCGGATTCCAGATAAGAGAGGTTCTTGTGGTCAGTAAAAATGGAAATTGGGAAGATAGATCCCTCGAGGAGATGTCTCCATTCTTCCAGCGCCAATTTGATGGCTAATAGCTCTCTATCTCCAATGGTGTAGTTCCTCTCGGCAGGAGAGAAGGTTTTAGAAAAGAATCCGCAAGTTCGAGCTTTGCCGGACGAGGATCGTTGCGTAAGTACTGCTCCAGCTCCGACGGAAGAGGCATCCACCTCAAGAGCGAAAGGACGAGACGGGTCAGGTCTGGAAAGTACCGGTGCCGAGGCGAAGGCCTTCTTCAATGCAAGAAAGGCTGCTTCAGCCTGCGGAGACCATGCCTTGGGATTGGCTCCTTTTTTGGTGAGGGCCACGATGGGGGCTACTGTCGTGGAAAAGTGTAAAATGAACTGGCGGTAATAGTTCGCGAACCCCAAGAATCGCTGGATTGCACGAAGACCGACTGGTCGAGGCCATTCAAGGACCGCCTTTAACTTGGCAGGATCCATCTGGAGACCTTGAGCAGAAACTATGTACCCCAAAAAAGGTAATGCGGTTTGATGAAAAAGGCATTTCTCGAGCTTAGCATAAAGATGGTGTTGCAGTAAACGAGACAAGACTTGTCTGACGTGCTGATGATGTTCTTCGATGGACGAGGAGAAGATGAGAATGTCGTCAAGATAGACCACAACACAGGTATACAACAGGTCCCGAAAAATGTCGTTAACGAACTCCTGAAAAACTGCGGGGGCATTGCAGAGGCCGAAGGGCATAACAAGATACTCAAAATGACCGTCTCGCGTGTTGAAGGCCGTCTTCCATTCATCACCCTCTCGAATGCGGACTAAGTTATAGGCGCCTCTCAGATCCAATTTTGAAAAAATCTTAGCTCCGCGAAGACGATCAAAAAGTTCGGAGATCAAGGGCAATGGGTAACGGTTTTTTACCGTAATTTTATTGAGGCCCCGGTAATCGATGCAGGGCCGAAGGGACCCGTCCTTTTTCTGTACAAAGAAGAAGCCCGCTCCAGCTGGGGAAGAGGATTTCCTAATGAACCCCTTTTGTAAATTCTCCCGAATGTATTCCGACATTGCCTGGGTTTCAGGGACGGACAGCGGATAGATGCGTCCGCGAGGAGGAGTGGCGCCAGGTAGAAGATCAATCGGGCAATCGTAAGGGCGATGCGGCGGAAGTGACTCAGCTTGCCTCTTGCTAAATACGACGGAAAAAGACCGATAAACTTCAGGTAGACCCGGTAATGGAGTCGTGGGAGCTGTAATTTGGACTGGCAAAGACGTAAGGCAGTTCTTAACACGTGTTGCGCCCCAGGACTTGATGTCCCCAGTGGACCAATCCAAGGTAGGGTTATGGTGCTGGAGCCAGGGAAGCCCCAAGAGAAGCGGCGAGGTACAGTGGGGTAATACGAAAAATTCCAGAAATTCCTGATGGAAGAGGCCGATCTTCAGTAGTAGAGGTTTGGTGCGGTAGCGCACCATGCAGTTCAATCTGTCCCCATTAACGGCCGCGACAAATAGTGGCTTGGCCAGACGGTAGACAGCTATATCATACTTAGTGACCAAGGAGGCCTCGATGAAGTTGCCCGCCGAACCAGAGTCCAAGAAGGCCGGTAAGTTCAGGACGGAAGTGGAGCCCAAGTGAAGTTGTGCCGGCACAGTGAACCTAGGAGAGGAAGCACAGACACCCAGAGACGCCTCTCCAAACGAGTCTAGGTGCGCCCGTTTCCCTGGTGTGGTGGGCGGATTGGGCAATCTTTCAAAAAATGTTCTGGGCTGGCGCAGTATAGACAAAGTCTTTCGAGTCTCCGGCGCAACCTTTCCTGGGGAGTCAAGCGAGTATGGTCCACTTGCATGACTTCTTCAGACGGAGACGAAAGCGTAGACTGAGGGTTCTGAAACGTAGGGGTCAAACGGAATGCCCTCTTGGCACGCAGAGAATCTTGGCGGAACTCATCACGCCTCTCTGTAAAACGAATGTCTATACGTGTGGCAAGTTGGATTAGTTCAGAAAGAGAAGTAGGGAGATCCCGGGCAGCAAGAACATCCTTGACCCTACTAGAAAGACCCTTCTTAAAGCAGGCACAGAGAGCCTCATTGCTCCAAGCTAGCTCGGCTGCCAAAGTTCGGAAGCGAATGGCATATTCTCCCACCGACAGATCACCTTGAACCAGATTCAATAAGGCAGATTCGGCTGAAGACGCCCGGGCAGGTTCCTCAAAAACCTGGCGAAAGTGATCCACAAAAGTTTGAACCATGAGGGTAACGGGGTCGTTGCGGTCCCACAATGGGGTAGCCCAGGCTAAGGCCTTCCCAGAGAGCAGGCTGATAATAAAGGCCACCTTGGAGCGCTCAGTAGGGAATTGGTCAGCCAATAGCTCCAGGTGCAGGGAACATTGGGCAAGAAACCCACGGCAAAGTCTTGCGTCTCCTTCAAATTTAGCTGGCAGGGAGAGACGAATCCTCGCGGAGGAAGCCACCGGAAGCTGTGGTGGAACAGCCGGAGCAGGCGGTGGCGTCTGCGGTTGCTGCATAGACAGAAGTTGTTGCATCATGGCCGTAAGTTGATTGATCTGCCGTGACTGCATGGCGACTAGTGCAGGTAGTTCAGAGACGTCTGGCAATGGCACCTCGGCGGGATCCATGGGCGGATTATACTGTTACAACCGGATGAAACCAATGAAGCGTGGACCCACTGGAACTGCGGAACTGTTGGTGAGTACCGCGTCAGGGAAGCGGGGTCTAAGGAGCCACCGGTTTTCACCAGAGCCCGCCGCGAAGCAGGTTGGTCTTGTGCGGCTGATGACTCCCAGGTCGCTACCCCCCCAACGGCGGCACAGTTCCACAATTTGCCGAGGTATAGTACAGCAGAGATAAACGATGGTCACGGTGAGTAGCCAGATTCAGGGCAGGCAGCGAGGGTTCAGCAGCGAGTAGACAAGCCGTGGTCGGGACAGGCAGCGGAGGTTCACAGACGAAGAGACAGACCGAGGTCGGGACAGGCAGCGGAGGTTCGTGGTCAAAAGGTAAGCCGAGGTCATACACGAAAAAGCCACAGATTAAACTACAGACAATCATGGAAACACACCGATAATCCGGCAAAGGGAGGAAGGGCTGGCCAGAATAAAAAGGAAGTGATATTACCGGATTGGACGGCCGGACACCAATTAGAGCTGCACTGGCCCTTTAAATTCCACAGTATTGCGGCGCGCGCCCCCTAGTGGCCGGGGACGTGCGCGCAGGAGAGGCAAGGAGGAAGAAGGAAGTGAAGGAGCCGCCCGCAGGCCCCGGCAGCCACGCCGGACGGAGGGCAGGACACCAGGTAAGCGAGGGGCGCTGCCAGGAAGGGACATAGCGCTCGGGCTAGGGGAGACCCGGCGGGGAAAGCCGCGGGGAGGAAGCGCGGCTCTCGCCCCGGGAGAGGGACGGCTGGAAGCGCCATGAGGCGTCTCCGCAGCGCTAGCCCTAACAGTGTATCACCAAAATTTTATTTGACAAATAATTTTAAAGATTTTTACACAAATAAGAAAAAAAAAAATAATAATACAAAATTTATATTTAAATAACGTTGTGGTGTCTTTCATTTAGGAACATTTACAATCATAGTAATGTTTACATTATATCCATGTGGGCATCCCAAATATACTACTATCAAGAATGAGCTTCACTAGAGAGAAGAAAGGTTAAGGTAAGCATTAGGAGAATAGAAGAAGAATGCATGCTCAACATGAAAGTGGTTAAGGTAAGCATTAGGAGGAATAGAAGAAGAATGCATGCCAAGCTTGAAAGTGGTTAAGGTAGACATTATTAAGAAGAAAAGAAGAATGCATGCCAAGCATGCCATGGCATGGTAAGTACTCTGGCACAGCTATAGGTAAGTAATGGAATACCAGGGCCAGGATATGGGAAACAGTAAAAAACAGTAAAAAGAGAGACTCACATGCATACAAACCAGCAGGGCCAGCGTATGAGTATACATTCCGTATAAACATCAAAAAGTCATTTACAGGCTTAATTAAGGGTAAAAACAGGTCTTTTTCGAAGGGAACTGGTATGACCTCACTGGACACAAAAAAGCTGGAGGACGAGTCTTTCACTTCAACATAAACGAAACCGCCAGCTGTCGCCTAAGCCGCGACAGCCATACACAGGGCACTCTTGATGGCTTGCGCAACATCGGGGACAGTACGAATTGCTCCGATGGAGGCTCTGAATCATGCGAAGCACGTATAATCATTAAGAGATATGTGTAGTGAACGCACTTAAACCGGACCTTCATAATCATTTAATGAAAACCCCAACCCTTAACAAAAATATTCCCCAGCATCTAAAATTAAAATATCATTTTTAGTCACCTACTTTTTATTTTTTCCCCTGCTGGCCTGCAACTCTGTTCAGCATTCTAGGATACGGGTGCCGCTGTCTTGGCTCAATAGCATCACATACTGAGAAGAGGAGAGGGGACAAAAGTGCAGGAGGCGGGCTTATAGCTGTGCTTTGCACAGACGGAGCAGACCTGGCTCCATGGGCCACCCTCTTGGATGTTTAAAGGCTCATAAACTGCAGTAGATGCAGGAAAAATTATTTTTAATGTGGGCAATCTGTATGTACAGGGTGGGGGAAACATATAAGATAGACTTTTATTTAGTGTGAAGGTCCGGCACAAAAATGAATACTATTATAGGAGGCTCTGAATCAACCCTAATATCTGTTAAAGGCTCTCAAAATCCAGTACATAGGTACTCATGAAATAAACAGGAGACAAATCCAATTAAATACATTTTTTCCCAACACAGATAAACTTTCAAATGCCATAATTACCAGGTGATGTAACAGGTGACGTGACTTGGGTGAGTTAACCTCCTTAGTATTACATCACATCAGCGTCATGTCATCAGGCACCATCCAGAGAGTCAGCTGGGTCCATTGTGCCTCCCTCCAAGCCAATAGAAGCAACCCCTGCCAGCCAAAGTGTTTGAGCAGATATCACTCTCTCGCCCACACCTCAGACAACCGGCAGGACATGTGCAGATGAGCCAGTGCATTGGTAACAGTCCTACCCCTAGAACGGAAGGAGGGGCATGTCTAATAGTCTTGCAGACAGAACCACCAGACAGACCACCCTTGACGCAGCAGGGGGGAAAAGCCAATGCAAACAGAAATGGCCACACACTCCAGGCAAGTATGGATACAAAAATATAAAGTCAAATAAAAATAAAGCAAAAGCAGAAGTGCACTTCTAGATATTGTACAACATATATATTTATATATTTTTCACTTAGTGGTAGGATGTATGTTTTGATAAACTGCACCTCTGTGACATCATCGGCTGCTATAAACCCTATCCTGAAAATAAGCCCTAGTTACAATTCATAATCCAGCTAACAGGCTTCAGCAGAGAGGCGGGAGTGGCTGTAAAGGAGGGTGAGGAAATATCAATGCTGTATACGAGGGTGAGGACACATCAAGTCACACAAGTAAGCTTGTCTGGAGTGAAATGTCTGATCTTGCTGGTCATTGTCAGCCGTCTCTGTGCACGTACTGTGCTGGAGCTGATGTACTGCCAGCTGACTATAAGACATCCCCTGATGAGAGAATGTCTTATTTTCAGGGAAAATCTGTACTATTCATGAAATTTTCATAATCATTATTGTTTATTAGAAGACAGTACTAGTGATGAGCCGGAGCAGGGACAATCCTATTCAGAAACTTTCAGGTTGGGTAGCTTCTAGGATCCATCATTCTTTATTCCAGAATACTAGATACTATAGCTCATGTGAACTGGTATAGGGGTCCCTTTTACCCATTACCAGTTCAGGAACAATAAAAAAAATAGAAAAAAAATACATCAAAAAATGCCTATCCATCAAGTACTTTTCTCTCTGTGGGTTCACCAGGTCAGGGGACCTCCCTCGTGGTCCAATGGACTGTGATTTTCCTGGGGAATTTCTCTTCATGTCCCTCCCCTAATTAGGGGGAATTTCACAGAGGCTCCTCCTCTGTGGCGTAAAAGCCTCCTTGCGCCAGAAGTGTGGGATTAGCTTGGCGGGATGCAGATGAAGGAGGAGGGGGGACCTGCAATAATGGCTACCTATAGGGATGAGCGAACCGGTTCGGACGAACCGGAATTCGCTCCGAATTTCAGGAAAAATTCGTTTCGGCACGAACCCGAATTTTTTTTGGTACGTGCCGATCGAGCGGGCAGCGCAGCCGGCCTGCCCACTCCCACCATGCCAGCATTTGTTTAAAAAGCAAACACTTACCTGCATGGTCGGAGCGTGGAGGCCGGCGCCGCTCTCAGGCGCCCTCTGATGACGCGTCCTCTGATGACAGCTAAGAGCGGCACCGGAGCGTGGAGGCCGGCGCCGCTCTCAGCTGTCATCAGAGGACGCGTCATCAGAGGGCGCGTCATCAGAGGGCGCCTGAGAGCGGCGCCGGTCTCCACGCTCCAACCATGCAAGTAAGTGTTTGCTTTTTAAACAAATGCCGGCATGGTGGGAGCGGGCAGGCTGACAGCGTAGCCAGCCTGCCCGCTCCCACCATGCCGGCATTTTTGCTTAAAAAAAAAATGCCGGCATGGTGGGAGCGGGCAGGCCGGCTGCGCTGTCAGCGGGCCGGTGGTGGCCCGCTGACAGTGTAGCCGGCCTGCCCGCTGCCACCATGCCGGCATTTTTGCCGGCATGGTGGGAGCGGGCAGGCCGGCTACGCTGTCAGCGGGCCGGCGGCGGTGGCCCGCTGACAGGCGTAGCCGTCCTGCCCGCTCCCACCATGCCGGCATTTTTTTTTTCAGATGAGCGATTCGGTAAAGTTCGATTCGGGCGAACCCGAATTTCTTGGGGAAATTCGTCGAATCGCCCGAATCGAACTTTCAAGAAGTTCGCTCATCTCTAGCTACCTAGCATCAAGAAGATCATAGTCTGCCGAGCCAGGAGGTCCTGACCCAGCAGACCTGCAGAGAGGACACTGTCAAGGGGGGGAAATATAGGGGAAGAAGCGTCAAAATCTATGCTACTGGCATGTGTGCACTCATTGCTTGTGTTTCATTGCACAGATGGGTTAAATGTGGAGCAAAATTTCCTATGTGTGCGCAAGCAGTGGTTATAAATGTCCAAAAATCATAAAAAAATCTATTAGAGTGCTAAAAAAAGGATTTAGATTGGAATTCTCGTGAATCTGGAATACATCTTCATTTTTCCTAACAGGTAATTTTATTTAATAAATTAAAGATTTATTTTTTGAGCAATGAGCATCATTAAATAAGCAGGTATTTTAAGTATCCTTGCCTTAATTAAAGGATATCTTCAATAATTTATGTCATATTATGGTGGGTTTTGTAAACCAATATTATGACTGTGTTCTTGATAAATTAAATATAAAAACATGATTAATAGGTCATTTGCATGTTTAATTTCTTTTCAAACATATGTTCTCTAAAACAATTTTTGTGTCACTATGGTAATTTCTATGGTGCTTTTTTGTTACTATATCTATATTTTGTTACAAAGTGGCAAAGTACAATATTTTGTCATTCTCCTATGTGTTCAAAAATATTCAAATAGCTTTAATATTAAATAATATGCTAATATAATGCTTTGTTTGTTCTATTGTTTAATGATATGGCAGATTTAATTAGATGTTTTCAGAGAAATAATTATTGAAGGACTCTGGGACTCGTCTCAAGTGTTTCTTAATTTTGTCTGATAATAACACTGAACTTGGTGTCTGTGTGGGAGTTGTGTTGATTTGTTTCTTAAACATCTATAAGGCAAGAATATTATTTTATTTGTATGCTTGTTTAGCATGTATAATTGCCTAGACAACCTTAATCCAACTAAGCAGCAGAATTCCAGTGGTGTACATTAATGCGAATATTAATGAGAACTTATAACTGGGAATGGGCAAACCCGAACTGCAAAGTTCAAATTGAAATCTGTGCACACGTTTGGCCAGAACCCTGCACTAGCTGCCATTGGCCAGAGGGGACATGTGACCCCGCTGTTTAAAATGCATGGTCCGCATCGCCAATCACGCTGGGGCTCTGCAGTAGGAAGGGAAAGGAGCAGGCTGCTACTGAGGAACATATAGGTCTTTATTTTTTTTTACAAAAACTGTCCTTGTGGGGACATTTATTTTTGGAAAGTGGCTGGAGTGAGGGTTAGCTAGGTTGCTAAGCATGCTATTGTCCTTTTCAGGACATTTATTTAGGAAAAGCGGATGGAGTAAGGATTAGATAGGTTGGGTGTCAGTACTTTTTCATATCACATGCTCAAACCACTTGAGTGTCAGTACTCTTTAATACCACTTGCTCAAACCACTAGTGTGTCAATACTCTTTAATACTACTTGCTCAAGTCACTAGTGTTAGTACTTTTTAATACCACTTGCTGAAACTACTGATGTGTTAGTACCCTTTAATGCCACTTGCTAAAACCACTGGTGTGTCAGTACTCTTTAATACTACTTGCTGAAACCACTGGTTTGTCAGTACTATTTCATACCACTTGCACATACCACTGGTGTGTCAGTGCTCTTCAATACCACTTGCTCAAACCTCTTGGTTTTTTATGTAACCCTTTATAGTGTGGATGGATTTGTAAATGTTATATATTAAGTGCTCTTTTAAGTTTCCTGGGCAGGAGGGGGGGGTTCTACCTATACATATGTGGCATCGTTGTTGAAAAATGGGCATGTTTATACATGCAAAATCAATGATGTATTAAAAATAAACAATTTTTTTTACCTTTTTTACTTAAAAATATTTTTAAAAACACTGGAAAAATTACAAACGAGACATTTCATGTTAAAACCTAAACTCTGATGATAAAAACAAAATATACATATAAATTTCCTGGAAATTTCTGCAAAAAATCGCAGTTAAACATAGCGCAAAACATAGTGAAAAATGACCTGTCAACGGAGGGTGACAAAATCTAAATTAGGTTGGCAGTTAAAAGGGTTAAAAGGACCTATGCATGTCGGGTATTGTTCTGTTCGGGAGACCTTGCGCTTTTAGATTTAGCTTTTAGACTTTTTTTTAGGGAGAGCCTGGGCAACCCAAAAAATCTTTGAGTGATTACTTCCAGAATGATGAAGCTACTACAATAAGCTGGGTATGCCTAGAAAGCTTAACATGTCTACTTTCAGAGAATATATAGTTTGTGGGAGGTATTTCAAATGTTTTGCTGAAAAAATGAAAGGTGCGCGGACTTTGTTTGCTGTGCTGAAATTTTCATGTATAATTCCGTTATGCGCATGCTTTATTTTAGGGTGTTTGGCAACTCTTGCCTTGACAGTAGCTATGCATGTTGACCTTGCTTTTTCAGATTTAACTGCAGGTTTAACTAGGTAGGCTGGCGGGTTAACACCAGTTGTTAGTGTAGTATTCAGTGGTTCAGGGCACTTGTGTGCCAGTACTGTTTAATATCACTTACTAAAACCACTTGGGTGTTGCTATTCCTTAATACCAATTGTTAGTTGATTATCCACTGGTTTAGGGCACTTACGGCACTTTAAGGCCCTCTTGAAAAGTTATCATTTTTGTGTATTGCTTACTGGTTCAGGGCATGTGTGTGTCACTACATTTAATACAAATTGTTCAGGCCACCTGGAGGTCACTATAGTTTAATACCAATTGTTCAGGCCACTTGGGGGTCACTACATTTCAAAACCAGTTGGCATACCAAAAGGTAGAATCAAAGCCACATTTTTCTGAAAAAAAAATGAATATCCAAACAAGAAAGCACAAGTTAAAAAGTTGAAAAGCAAGGTCCCCCGAACAGAACAATACCCCACATGTATAGGTACTGTCAAGGAAGAGTTGCCCCTCCCCCCCCCCCAAAGTAAAGCATGCATGTAAGGGTAATTTTATTTTACATTTTCAGCTCTGTAGACAAAGTGTGCACATTTTAATTTTTCAACCAAAACAACCCTTTACATTTGGAAAACCTCATACAAACCATATATTCCCTGAAAGTACACACATTAAGCATTCTATGTGTATGCAGCTTGTTGTAGTGGGCTTATCTTTCTGGAAGTAATCCCTGGAAGAATTCTTTGGTTGCACAGGGTTTCACTAAAAATGTATAAATAAGCAGAATATAGAAAAACATTTAAAATAACAATAAAAAAACAAGCTAAATCACTAAATAGCTAAATCTATGTAGGGCTTGTAGAACAGGGTGCACAGTACAGCTTTGGTGACCCTCCGCTCTGCAGGCTACAAGCCTGTGTACCCTTCACGGCTCCCGGGCTCTTCTGCCCTCCCCTTTGGGGGGGCAGGCAATTGGGAGGGCTGAGCGTTAATGACAAGTCAACCACTAGCCACAGATGACTTGCAAGACCTCCAAGCCTTGTGAACTGGAATGGGGTCTCATGGATCCCTTAACAGTTCACAAAGGGTTAACAGTAATAAAAACACACCAACACATGAAAAAAATGACTTTAATTTTCATTTTATTTACTCACCTTCAATCCTGTGTCGCTCGCCAATCTAATGACAGAGGCTGGGGTGATTGGTGGAGGGAGGCTGAGGAGGCAGGGGTCAGAGTCAACTGCCCCTTCAACCTCTCTTCACTACTGAGGATTGTCGGGATGGGAGCAGGATGATGTCACGGGATGATGTCATCCATCCCGCCCACAAAAGGTGAGGCTAGCAGTGGAGACAGTGCAAAAGTAGAGGGGAGGGCCTTTTTTGGGCCCTCCCCTCACGCCGAAAGAGCATGGAGGATCGGAAGCCCTCCTCCCCACGTGAAGAAGAGACCCGTTGGGAGAGATGAATGGTGAATGTGAGTAAATGTCATAATTATTGTTTTTTTTTTTGCAGATGTCAGCGACATCGGAAGTCGGGGGAGCCCTCTTTTCAGCCCTCTCCTGAAGAGCCCCTCGGTGAGGGGTCGGATGCCCCCCGGGTGAAAAGAAGACCCGTCCAGATCGATCATGGGGTCAAGTGAGTATTTACCTTTTTTAGTTTTTTCAATGGGAGTTTAATGCCAGCTACTAGAGTCCCACGTGGCTGTCTCTTAATGCTTAACTCAAGTAGCTGGCACTAAAATCCAAATACCAATTGTTCTGGGCAGGGACTTGTGTGTCACTACACTTTAATTCCACTTGCTGAAACCATTTGAGTGTCACTGCTCTTTATTATCAATTGTTAGTGGAGTATCCAATGAGTCAGCGCACCTAAGGGTAATTTTCCTGTATATTTTTTTTAATTGTCCATTTTTAGTGGCCATGAGGAGAGGGACAGGGACGTGGCCGGGGTGCTGGTGCTGCTGGTAGTACTGGAGCTGGTGACTCAGGGAGAGGACGTGTTTAAACCTTGCCTGCAACACTTTCCTCTGGTGTAAGAAGGTACCAGGGTTTGGAGTACATTTTTGTAAGCCCCAATACTGCTGGCAGATTGGTGAGGCCAGAACAAATTGAGTCATAGATTATATGGCACACAGTGGTACCAGTACTGAGCCCTCCACGTCACCCCCCTACAGTTCAGCAAGGCCGTTCCAGCCACAAGTCACAGAGTTAGTAATGCTCTATGATGACATGCCAAGCTGTGATACCGTGGGCCATCCTTCTGTCCTTCTGTCCCTGCCCTAGTTGCAAACCTAGGATTCCCAGATGCCTGACAACTTATGTTGGGAGGATGAGAATGTGGCCAGTGGACCATCACAGGACACCCTCAATGATGATAAAACCCTTGTGCTGACTGCTGCAGCTTTCTGCAATGTTGAGGCTGAGAGGGAGGCTAACAGGGAGAAGTATGTGGAAGAGTATGCCAGAGTTGATGACAAGGTTCTAGACCCAACTTGGACTGAAGGTCATGAGAGTTTGGTCGAAGATGTACCGGTCACACAGCACCAGGCAGTCAGCAGAAAAGGGAGAAGGGTGCCAGCAGTAAGCCCATTGCTGCCACTGCCACTGAAAAGTCATGCACATGCAATCCAGACATGAGCTGCAGTGGCAGAAACACCTAAAAAACATGGAGACATCTGAGGCACCCTCTGCTGCTTCGGTTGTCTCAGCCACCACCACTGCCTCCCCAAAGACAAGGCCACCTGTTTCCTCCTAAAGGGGGGATGTGGGACCACCACCACCTCCAGTACCAGCAGCAGCAAATACAATCACCAAGCCAGTCCACACCATCATCAGGGAGAAGCAGGAGGAGGAGACATCTGACACTGAGGACGGCTTCTCCTTGACTCAGGGCAGCCTGGCTCAGATGAAGCACTGCATGCTACAGCGCCTGCGCAACGACTGCAAAGTTGTCCGCATACTCACCAGTGCCAATTACTGGGTGACCACCCTGCTGAATCCCCACTATAAGGACAGCATCATGACCTTGATACCAGGACTGGAGTGGGATCGAAAAATGAGACAGTACAAATACACTCTGGTGGACACACTATTGGTGGAGTTCCTAGGTGACTTTATCTGGAACAGGGATGCACAACCTGTGTCCTCCACTGCCTTCAGTTGCCCCCAGGGTGCTTGAGAGATAATCTTGCCTTGCCTGCAGTGAAGGTGGCTCCCAAAGAAGGCGATGAGGCAAAAAGGAGCTACTCTGTAGAGGTGGGTGACACACATGGGCTACTGTTTTTGTTGGCTCTGACTAGAGATGCCTATGTAGACAGTTCCTAGCTCTTCCTGGCTCATCCAAGCTCACCTCTTCCCACCTCATCTTGACATACCTTTTCCCATCTCACCTGTCTGTTTACTTCTGCTTACCTCTACTTACCTCTTCCCACCTCTTCCTATCTTTTCCCTCTTTAATTCTATTCAACTCATCTTGGACCACTTGACTTCTGCCTACCTCTACTCATCTCTGTCCATCTCTTCTCACTTCAATTCTGCCCACTTCGCCTCTTCCTGTCTTAGCTCTTTCCAAATGTGCTTACCTCTGCCCACCTCCACTTATTCCCACTTCAACTTTTCCTGTTTAACCTTTCCCTGTCTCTGCTCTCCACTTCCAGTTTCACCTCTGTCTCACCTGTTTCCACTTCTGTATACCCCACCTTTTGCTGCCTCACCCTTGCTCACATAAAAGCATATGCAATGCTTTAAGGTTACAGCTTGCCAGCAGTAAACTGCGCTTGCTCAGCTTACATTTTACTGCGAAAGTGCGGTTTACTGAAACAGTACCCTAAGATGTAGCCCTTGCAACAGAAATGTTTTTGTCCCCCTGTGCTAAAATGACAATTCATGGTAATACATTTATCTACTATTATCTAAAGATGACTTACTGGTACTTAAGTCTTTATTATTTTTATTATGATTGTTTTTTTATAAAGCACCATTGTATTACGTAGTGCTGTACAACGAAGAAAATAGATTGAGCAAATTTAAATAAATATTGTCAAAATTCTGTGGAACCAATTGGAAAAAATCTTCAAATTTACCTTTAACCCGAATCTGAACAGCAACACTAATAAGGAGAGAAAAACTTTGACAGCTTAGGGTGCCAAATTACCTTATCATACTATACAGATCTGAGACTTTTTTCCCTCCCTGCTCATTAAAATTTAGAGAAACCTTTAAACAGTGGATATATGCCTTAAGCTAAAATAAAATAGTAAACACGTCATATTACATTTTAATTGCATTTCATAAAGTCATCTTTATTTTAATCAAGGAGTAAATAGCATCAAACATCTACGGCAAGAATGTCTTATTCCTGTTTGAAATATATATTTAAAGATGGCATCATCATTCAAAAGTCATTTTGTTCTATTTTTAGATCATGTGTGTAGGAGAAAAAATATTATTCAATTATCTCAGTATCTTTGTTCACTTATCAAACTTTATCCTCGGAAATGTGTTTTCCCTTATTCTCTACAACCTCTCTGAACATTTTCTTGTTAGCAACAGAAAAATCAAACATATGCAAAAAATGAGCTATTGATGCCACAGTTAATAACTCATGTATTGCAATAGATGGTAAGTTTGGAGATGGCTTATTACCAATGATTTCTATTTCAATCCCTGCATATTACAAGAAGCAGCTGCTCTCCTCTGTATCTCTAATTGAAGAGAAATGTGCAATGCCAAATCAAGAGTCCTTGCTGTCAATGGCAGAGGCCTATCATTTTCAATGTAATCACTGCTATGGTATATCAGCTTAGGCGCTGTCTGACAATCCCTGTCATATTTATTACAAAACAAAAGAATATTTTCCACCAGGCAGTTTATTTAGTTTTTTTTAGCTGCTGTGTACAAAACAGGGAATCATAATGGAATTTTATCTCCCCCAATTCCTGAATATATACAGTTTTTTTTATATATTATTATATGTAATGCTTAATGTATTTTAATGGTTAGTAAGACCTGTATGACATTATTACACATTCTGTATGTTTCATACTTACTAGCAGCCACCATGGGGGAGAGCCAGAACACTGCTAGTAGGGCTGCCATCTGGCTTCCCACTGTAACCAATATATGGTGGCTTTACACTTAGGCCCTTATTTAACAAGGGATAGCGACAGGTAGCGACTGGAGAGCGGCCGGTAATGACAGGCCCCACCACAATCACACATTTATCAAGGCAATCCTGCTTAGCGACTCAGATAGCGCCAGATAGCCACTCATTCATCATTATTCCAGCCTCAGCCCACAGCGTCAGCGTCCGACCTTGAACAGCGACAGGTATGACCTCTCGCTACCTGGCGCTCTCCAATGCATTTCAATGGAACAATCTTTAAATATTCATAATTAATTGTTATTAATGTTTTTTTTTTTTCAATGTGAAAAATTCTGTGACCACTTCTGCCATGTTAGATAATTTTTTAAAGGTAAAAAAAAAAAAAAAATTGTGCAGAATTGATATTACAAGTCTGATATTATTGTATTCATATTACTAAATTCTTAAAAAATTTATTTTTTTTTTGTTTCCAAAAATATGGTGGTTTGGGGGTTAAAAACTACTTTTAACACATCGCCGCCAGCGCTCTGGGGTTTAAACATGCATTTCACAGCGCTTGAATTTTTTGAGCGTGATTTTTTGATGAATATGGTGGAAGCCGGTCGCTCTGACCAGTCGCTATCATGCGCACCCATACATCGCGGAACCTGTCAAATAGCGACTCAAAACCTTGTATTCAACATTACTGCACACCGACTGAGTCGCTATCAACAACTGAACAACGGCCAAGCACAGCGACTACTAGCGGGCGCTGTGAAAATACTGCTACAGTCGCTCAACTGTCGCTACCTGCCGCTATTAATGAATCGGCCTCTTAGCCTGAATTTGGCCCTTGATCCCAAGGCAAGCAACCTTACCTCAATATTCAGGCCATCCTGGAAATTAGTCTAGACCTTGGGCCCAGCCATCACAATATAGGCTGTATAGCGTCACCCATAACCTATGTGTGATGGAAACCCTTATTTTAACTGGACTATGCTTGCTCCAATATTCAGACTACATAGGAAACTGAAGTTCACAGAAGTGTTCCAGCCATAAAATTATAGGTTATGGAAGGGGGAGCAGACATAATATAAACCATTTAGAGTTTGGGTCCCTCTGTAACCTATGGTCCCCTTGGGGGCAGATGCCCTCATTTATCATTAGCACTTTAGCATTTATCATTAGCACTGGCAGAAATAGTGTGCCAGCTAGAAGGTCTCAGGTCAGGGCTGCCATCGGGGCTGAATTCTTGCCTGTCCTGCAATGATGGCTGCCGTGAGCACTAGCTGGCTTACAGCTTGCTGGTAGATAGCTGAACTGGGTGCTGCCTTATTAGTAAATCCAGCACATTTTTCCACACTGAATCACTCTCAAGCCAAATTTGATCAGATTAGGGAACAATGAACTTAATTTTTCTTGCCGGCCAATAGAAATCCAATGCTACTGTTTCTTTAGGTGTGACTCTCAGCACCACAAGATGATCTTCTCTCTCATTTACGTACTCTTCTGTTTAACTTTCTTTTATTTCCTTTTATCTTTCTTTTCTTTTCTCTTTGCCTTTTTATTTCCCTATTTGGTTTCTCAATAGTAATTAAAGTCAGTGAAAGCTGTTCTCACTCAGTGCACTGTAAGGTGGAAAAAAATGTTTTCTTCTATTTAAAAATCCAAATCCCCTCATTTGTGATTGGGCAATTCTACAGGTGGGATGCAAATTCAATATAATGGGTAGATATGTTTTTCGATGGTCTGAAATACCTGCAATCTAAGGGAATAATAAGGGAAATAAACGGGAAAAATAATTTGAAAAATCTTATTTTTTGTGTTCTTCCTATTGAAGAGATTAGGCACCATGGGGATCCTCATTTATCAAGAATCAGGCCTGTTAGTACCACTCAGCACCAATAGTTTTGCCTCAGAGGCACTCAGTGCCCGATTTAACAAAAAAACCAGCACCAATGTGGCTGCCACTTGACATCTAATTTAGCGCTGATGCAATATAGGGCTCTATTCATGAAGGGATAGCGTCAAGTAGTGCCTTGTAAATGAGAGGTAGCGACAGGTAGCGGCAGGTGAACGCCTGACACGGCACGCAATTACACATTTATCAAGCGGATTCTGGTGAGCGACTGGGATAACGCCATGTAGCGTCTGATTCATCATTATCCCAGCCTTAGCGCAAAGCGCCGGCGTTCAGCCTTGCAGAGTGCCACATCTTACCTCTCGCTACCTGTCGCTTTCCCATACATTTCAATGGACGTTCTTTTACTTCTCTTTAAACAGGGTTTTTTTTATTGTTTTTGTTTTTTTTTTTTTTATTCTGAAATAATGTTGTGACCTCTCCTGGCCTTGAAAAAGCCATTTTTGCTAAATGTTTTCATGTTTTATATATTTATGCAGAATTCACATTACAGGTCTGGCATTAATGTGTTCATGTTACAATGTTATAACAATGTAATTCCATATGTTTTCGCTTTGTTACTGGTAGATACATGTTCAAAAACGGACTTTAATCACACAGCCTCTGGCGCTCTGGGCTACAGCGAAGCATTTTTGAGCACCGGCGATGTGTGAGGCTGTTTTTTTCATGAATATGGTGTGAGTCGGTCGCACTGACCAGTCGCTACCATTAGCTCCCATACAGCGCTGTACTGCTCATATTGCAACTCCACACAACGTATTCATCAATGCAGCACAGCGACTGAGGCGCTCTGAACTAGCAAACCACGGCCGAGCACAGCAACTACTAGCAGGCGCTTTGAAATGCCTGCTACAGACGCTCATCTGTTGCTACCTGCCGCTAGTAATGAATCAGCTTGATAGTTTGCAGTCATCGGTGCTCTTCTTAAAGCTGCACCGGTTTATCGGCCATTACCTAATCCGCCTGTGAGGTACATCATTTTTCCAATAAGGTAAGGATGATTTCTTGACAGTTTGGAAACAACAGCACCCTCTGGCAAAGGCTAAAACATTTGCCAATTTTTCTGCATAGCCTATATGGTGTTTTTGTTTCTAAACTTTTATAAAAGCTATCCTTGCATAAAAATGCCCCATTACAAGTTTTTTTTAGAAAAATAAAAAACATTAGAACAAACTTTTGTATTGCCCCTTTTGTGTGTTAAAGTATCTCACTCAGATGTAAGCTTCAGTTCACACCGAAAAGCATACTCAAAGGTAAACTTGCTTCATCATATCAGACTAGGTGCATTAAATGCACATAAAGAGTTTTAAAGTGGACCAACACCCAGGATTTTGACTATCCTGGGTCTTGGTCCACTTCGGTGGGGCACCCCCGATTGGGGTGCCCTGCTGTGTGAAACCCCCCCAAACCCCCCGAACTCACCTCTCCCCGCGCCGACGGACAAGCCGCGGACAAGCGGTTCCTCCGCCGCCGCCGCCTCCCGCGCGTCCCTCTTGACGCGCGCGTGCCCGCGACGGCCATTCACAGATGGCCGGCGCGGGCGCGCGCACGTCTCGAGGGGTGCGAGGGAGGCGGCGGCGGCCGGCCGCCGCCGAAACTAAGGTAAGGAGTTTGGGGTGTTTGGGGGTGTTTCCCGCGGGGAGGGAGGTGATCGGCCCGGGAATCTTATAGATTCCCGGGCCGATCACCGGTGGGTGTTGGTCCACTTTAATCACCTTTTGGAGCAAATCAGGCTTGGAAAAATATAGATGGGAGCAGACCAGGTTGGGGTCCAGGTAGACCAGTGTTAGGGCGAGCGCTGCACGCCCATCTAGCAGCACTTCACTTACCTCCATGGCTGCATCCAGCGGTCATCCATTTTGCAGCACTTCCCTCATGGCTGTTTCCAGCTCTCTCCCTTATCCCTATGCTTCCTTCTCACATGCTCAGGTGCACGCACGTCTCCGTCCACTAGAGGGCGAGCGCACTAGATTCCTGAGATTTAAAGGGCCTGTACAGCACTGATTGGTGTTTGGTCATCCAATCCTGCATCCTCTTCCCCTATTTAAAGAGGCACTTCCTTCCTTCAGTGCCGGATCTTGGTCTCTCCATGCTTGTTGAAAGTCAGACATTCTTGGATTGCTCACCCATGTACCGACCTCTGCCTGCCCCGACCTCGGCTACTCACCTTTACCGCGAACCTGTGCTGCCAGCCCCGATCTCTGCCTGTACTTACTACGCCTTTTGCCTGCCACTTGTGTACCTCGCTGAACCTCGGCTGACTGTGGGACTGGGCCACTGTTGGGGGGTAGCGACCTGGGGCTCACTCGCCGCACCGACCAACCTGCCTTGCGGTGGGCTCTGGTGAATACCGGTGGCCCCTTAGACTCCGCTCCCCTGACACGGTACCCGCCATCGGTCCCACAGTTAAAGCGGATCCACACCCGAGTCCGCTCCACCCGGTCCGTGACAACCATGTTGGGGTCCAGGTCAGTTGGCAGCCTTGTAGCTTACCATCTGTTAGGACTTCCCATACCACCACTTGTACTAGTTGGGAATCCCTGGTGTAGAGACATCAGTAAGATAAAACTTCAGCAGAATATTTCTTTCTTTGACAGCTTCTACTTTGGGTAGGTAAATATCATGGTCTGCACATCAACAGATCCCAAATTGAACATGTTTTGCCAACTCATTTTATTTGTGTACATTACTGAGATTATATTATAATTACAAGTATAGTGAAATTTATTCTGGCCTTTGTATCGTATTTATTGTGACCATAACTGTGATTATTGTAAATATAGGGAATGAACTGTCATTGAGAAATGGACACCAATGGCGGAAGCTTAGGGTCAATGTCTACATAAGATAGCATAACCATTTCAGATGCATGCTGTTATAGACTTTTGATGTCACAGTCTAAAGTGATTTCAGTGGTGGTGCATCAGCCACCAACGTAGCTGTGACATTAGGGGAAAATAATATAAACAATAATAATGACTCAATACATACACATCCATGGTTTCTCCTGTTGCCATGTAAATGTCAGTGGAGCAGAAAATTGGATATGAGTGTAAACAGACAGTAATAACTTTATAGTCTTAAAATATCGTTTGTAATAATGTATTTGGTGGAAGTGATCAGTAGGATGCTAATTGCTGTGTTATTGATGCAGAAAGATGAAGATGTGAGTTGATCAAAAAATGTAAGACTAAAGTGTGAATTACAAACAAGTTTTATAACATATGTTGCTTGCAAAGAATGCAGTTGTACATATTAAAGCTCCAGGCAAATAAGAAAAAATATTTAACCCATTTGCGTCCAAGGTCTGGCTGTATTTGGTGCGTTTTTCACATTTAGAAAATGTACAATATGAATTTAAAGTTCACTAAATTAAAAGGGAGTCTCTATAAAACTGTAATATATATCATATATTTTATGATATGGTCCTATGACCATCCTATCAATCATCATCATAATAAGCACACTGTAATACAACATAGTTTACATTTTCACAACATGACAATACATGACAACTGGATAAAAAAGGATGTAAAAAAAAGATAAATGAATATGCACAATTATATAATACCAATAAATGTTTGTATACATCCAAATTCAGTTTATTTTTGGTAAAAAATGTAAACATTTTTTAAGATAGCCTTATTGCGTGTAAAATCACCATTCCTCCCAATTACAACAGTAACGCATATGTAAGGGTTGACACACTGTCAAGCCATGGGACACCCGCCTTCTAGGTGAGTCCACAGCCCCCAATCTCTGCTTCTAGCTTCACCTATAGCCAAGGCCCCATTTGCCGGGAGGATTTATATGCTTTTCCGGACACAGTTGTCCCCAGGACTTATTAGCACAAAGGTTGTGAACTTACAGGGGGGAAGACGGATGAACCAGAGGGCAGCACCAAGGGAGAAGCAAGTGAAGAGTTAAAGGTCAAGCCAAGGGTGAATCTGGGAGGTCAGAGGGTACGCATTACCACGGATGAGACAGGTTTGTAGTCCAGGCAGCAATCAGAGAGTGGTCAGGCAAACTAGGTCGGCAACGGTAACAACAAAAAAGTCACAGGAACTACAGCACCCAGCAGCACACTATCACGAGCAATGGGGGAGTGAGCATGGGAACCCTGAATAGGACAGGGATGGAAAGGATTGGCAAGGGGGAAATTTGGCACCACTGCCGTCGCCAACACATTTCGTTGCCATCCGCAACTCTGTCAAGGCTTTGAAGTCAACTTTTTGGCTCTAAATAAGATGCTAGCAGGCAGCCGCATTGGCGTTTTTTAAGTCGTTAAATCAGATGCTTAATGCTGCTGAGACCAAAAAAGTGGCGCTGTGTGGCGCTGATGCTTCTTAAATATGGCTTCCTGGCTACGTTCACACTATGCAGTTGCAGATCAGGTGCGTTTTGCATTTTGCAGCTGAACTGCACTTTTCAACTGTGTTTTTTGCAGTTGCAGTTCCATAGAATAGACACAGACAATAGAACTGCATATGCAGTTCGGCTGGAACGCAACAAGAAGAACTTTTTTGGCTACATTCCAACCGTACTGTATCAAAACAGAGAGGTGTGAAAGGAGCCATAGAAGATACATTTTGCAAAACACAGAACTGCACCGGACAGGTGTGAATGTAGCCTTATACCACCGAACAATGAACCGTTATGCTGAAAGATTAGCTAATTCTTTAGCATACCTCATAGGGTGCTTTTTAGAGACAAGCAAACTTTTTAAAAGTTCGATAAGGGGGGGGGTTCAACAAATTTCTCTAAGAAATTCGGGTTTGTCCAATTTGAACTTTTAACAAACTCACTCAAAAAATATAAAAAAATAAGATTACCTCTATCCCTGTTTCAGCACCGGGGGACAGTCTCCTCCGGCGCTGTCCTGCGCCACTCCCTGCAGAATTTCAACAGCCCCACTTGAGCTCTGGCCAGTATAAAAGTCCCCCACCTGCAGGAGGGAGCAAAATGTCTGGAGCCAGAGAGATTGTTGGAAGCCGGGTGTGAGGCATCTCTCTGACTGTCAGAAGCAGCGGTGGACAGCGCATGACACAGGGATCAGAAATGATTTAGAGTTACTGTAAGTATTGGGGAAAGCAAAAAAAATTGTAAAATATAATACCCACCCATAGCTGGTGCCCAGGCTGGATATGCTTGGATAGGGGGGAATTCTCCGTCTTTTGACATCTCGCTCCTTTTATACCAGAAAGTGAGATGGCATTTGGACTTCTGTGAAGAGAGGTGCCATACAGTGACTGGAGGACAGCAAAGGGAGCAGGTAAGTTTTTACCTCATCTTTAAAGGATTTCAGGGAAACATTTGGTCAGCACAGTTTACAAAATATCAGTTTTGCAATGAATTTCCTGAAATTTGGAATAAACTCCAGCTTGTTAGAACAACTTCACTCATCTCTAGTGCTCTTGTTTCCAAACTTCAAGAAATGATACTTCTCTCCCTTGAAAAATGAAGTACCTAACCTCAGAACTAACATTCTTTATTAAATGTTTTGTATGTTAAAGGAGAAAAGCTCACTGTTAGGCACTTACCTCGTCGCCGTCCCTGGTCCCGCGGCGCGCCGTCGGGTGGCCCACGGCTGTCTGCTGCCCGACGGTCCTCGGGTGTGCCGGCTCCTCGGCGCTGTCGTGGGGACCGGGGGTCGGCGGCGCTGGGCGGTGCGGGTAGCCGCGCCGCAGCCCGCCCTGCGCGGCTGGGCGGCCCCGCCGGGCTCCCTGTCAGTGTGGCGCTTCCTCCTCCTGGCGGGGGCGCGCCCGATCTTCAACGTGCTCGCGCGCGCGCGCGAGCACGTCCTGTTTATGCCTCCCGGCGGCGCTTCCCCCAGCGCGCCTGCCGGGGGCAAGTTTAAAGTAACCTATCCCTGGCATGATCCTGGGAGCGGACCCAGGGACTGGTCGGCCTGTCTGGCCTGGGCCGTCCAGTTCCTGGGACCGCTCCCGTTTTGTACTGTTGCACCAATCACTGTCCTTCCCTCCAATTGCCCCCTTCCTTAGTGGCCAGTATTCCCTATAAAGTATGACTGCTTCATTATCCCAGTGCCCGTTATAGCCTCTGGGTTCTGGGAGCGTTACAGATTGTCTTTTCTCCATATTATTCGGCTTTGTACTTTGACCACCCTCGCTTGCTGCCTGCCCTGACCTTTTGCCTGCTTGACCACGATTTCGCCTGACCCCTCTGATACCTCGCCCCGTGACCTTCTGGATTTGACCTCGGCTTGTTTGACTTCTCTTTGCTACCTCCGTTGGATACCTCGCTCCGTGACCTCCCGGCTTTGACCTCGGCTTGTTAATCGGACTTCCGCCTTCCGGCATCCTCACTTGGGATTCCCTGCCGTTCATCAGTCTCCACCTTAAGCTGGTAATCTTTGTGCCCTATAAGTCCTGGGGGTAACCGAGTCAGGAGAGGCATAATCCGCGTCTCCTGCGAGCGGGGACTTGTCTATAGGCAGAAGAGGCGGTGGAGATTGGGGATTATCAGCTTAAGACAGACAGGTGTCCGGTATAGTCCTTACACTCACTCTAATGTATGGCCCTTATTTAAGAAGGGATAGCGTCAGGTAGTGGCTGGTTAATGACAGGTAGCGACAGCTAGTGACTGGTGAACGCCGGACACTGCACGCAATTACACATTTATCAAGCAGAATCTGTTCAGCGACTGGGATAGCGTCATGTAGCGTCTGATTCATCATTTTCACAGCCTCAGCGAACAGCGCCAGCGTTCAGCCTTGCACACCGCCAGGTATGACCTCTCGCTACCTGACGCTCTCCCATACATTTCAATGGACGATACTTTTCTTCTCTTTAAACGTTTTTTTATATATTTCCTCAGAAATGACATTACAGGTCTGGCATTAAAGTGTTCATGTTACAATGTTGTAATATTGCACTTTTTTGTGTGTTCAAGTTAAAAAGCTCACCAAGATGTGGGCTGCAATTCACATCCAAAGATGTTGAACTTGCTGCACCAAATCTTAAGCATGACCCTCAATGCGTTTGAGTGTGTCTGGACAATCACTTTAATAAATAAGAAAAATTTACATTGTTAATGTTAATATTCAAATTTGCAATTGCTATTCTTCATATTTCTAATAAAAATGCAAATGATTCATTTACAATGATGCCATACAATGCAGACTGTTAATTTAAACACAAGACAAGATAACTTGTGACCACACTTTTCTAAAGCGCACAAGTGTTAATAGCCCTAGAACAAAATTAATGTAAAATCTGAAGCATAAAGCCCTCGAGTTTCAGTGTTTAAAGGACAAACTATTTGGAGGGTCAGCCAAATGTCAATGTTGAAGGGAAGCATGGAAGATCAAACAGAGATTAAGGTGGAAATATATTTAAATCGTCCAAATGTAACACTAATAGGATTATTGAATAATAGGATTATAAATATTAAATCTTTAGTTTATTAATAGTACTTGGTAAATCTAACATGAGTTACAATGACAAAAAAGGCAATGGAAATTAGCTTCTAAACATCTTGAAAAGATTTATATTGGAAAATATAATGAGTTGGCATTCAATGGCTTCTGTAGGGAAAGTTTAGTTATAGAATATTGAAAAAATGAAAAATCAAACAGTTAAAACTGCTCTTTGATGTGGAAACATGTATCAAAAACATGTCATGCTTTGCTACTATTTTGCAAAAATAAAAGCCAAGGATGAATATTTATTTACCTGTGTTCATTGCAATCATTTGAATTCACTATATAGCCATTGCTTTGAGCTATTAAGCAAGCTTGCAAACTGCAATCATGTTTGCATCTTGGGGTGAATTTGTTGCTAGCCAGGTATCACAAAATTTATGTGGGCTTCTCGAAGGCTTGGAGTGTCTTCCTGCTCCAAACAGCTCTGCATGTGGCTAATAAAGATGCTTATTTATTTAGCATCAGCGTCTGTTACTACCTTGTTACTACCAATCAGTGCCAATATTTTTGCTTCATCGCACTCTTGGAGGCTGATTCATCATTAGCGGCAGGTAGCGACAGATGAGCGTCTGTAGCAGGCATTTTCAGAGCGCCCACTAGTAGTCGCAGTGCTCGGCCGTGAGTCGCTACTTTATAGCGACTCAGTCGCTGTTCAGTAATGTTGAATACATTGTGAGGAGTCGCTATTTGACCAGTACAGCGCTGTATGGGAGCGCATGTTAGCGACTGCTCATAGCGACCGACTCACACCATATTCAGGAAAAAAACAGCATCACAAGCGCAGGAGGCGGTGTGTTTAAAGTCTGTTTTCAAGCATCTATCAACTAGTAACAAAGCGAAATCATATGGCATTACATTGTAACAACATTGTAACATGAACACTTTAATGCCAGACCTGTAATGTCATTTCTGAGGAAATATTAAAAAAATTAAAAAATTATGAAAAAACTGCTATTTCAATGCCAGGAGAGGTCACAGAGAAGAAATGGATCGTCCATTGAAATGTATGGGAGAGCGCCAGGTAGCGAGAGGTCATACCTGGCGCTGTGCAAGGCTGAACGCTGACGCTGTTCGCTGAGGCTGTAAAAATGAGGAATCAGACGCTACATGGTGCTATCCCAGTTGCTAAACAGATTCTGCTTGATAAATGTGTAATTGCGTGCAGTGTCCGGCCGCTACCTGTCGCTACCTGTCATTAACCAGCCACTACCTGACGCTATCCCTTCTTAAATAAGGGCCTTGGTGTGCAATTTAGCAAACAAAAATCAAGCAGTACCAATGCAACTACCAGCAGGCATCTCATTTATCACTAGAGCCATTAGAGCTCCTTGTGCTCTTGTTTCTGCTTTGCCTGTTTAGTGGCGCTTTGAATTAAGATGCCATAGAGCACAGTGGGCAGAACTGTATTGAATTGTTTTATGCTTATAATTGATATTACACACATTTTTGGACAGAATTGTATTGAGACTTGTCAATAATGTAAACTTTGAACCTAGATGTATTTTTATTTTTTTCTTGTAAAATTGTTTTTCAGGGCTTCTTTTGCTTACCGATGTGTAATTTGGTCAACAACTAAAAATGCAGCCTAAACGCACTGTAAAGTTTGTCTCTTTGTCCCCAGTAGTGATATCCTGCCCCAATCTTTTCAGCATACTGAAAATTAATAAATACACTGTTCAACGCCTAAAAGACATGGAGGCCGATTCATTAATAGTGCCAGGTAGCGACAGATGAGCGACTGTAGCAGTATTTTCACAGCGCCCGCTAGTAGTCGCTGTGCTTGGCCGTTGTTCGGTTGTTGACAGCGACTCAGTCGGTGTGCGGTAATGTTGAATATTGGGTGAGGAGTCGCTATTTGACAGGTTCCGCGCTGTATGGGAGCGCATGATAGCGAATGGCCATAGCGAACGGCTCCCACCATATTCATTAACAAATCACGCTCAAAAAATTCTCGCACTGTGAAATGCATGTTTAAACCCCAGAGCGCTGGCGGCGATGGGTTGAAAGTAGTTTTTTAACCCCCAAACAACCATATTTTTGGAAACAAAAAAAAACAAGTTTATAAAAACATTTTGTAATATGAATACATTAATATCAGACCTGTAATATCAATTCTGCACAAATTTTTTTTTTATTTTTGTTTTTTCCTTAAAAAAAATATCTAACATGGCAGAAGTGGTAACAGAAATTTTCACATTAAAAAAAAAAAAATTATTAACAATTAATTATGAATATTTAAAGATTGTTCCATTGAAATGCATTGGAGAGCGCCAGGTAGCGAGAGGTCATACCTGTCGCTGTTCAAGGTCGGACGCTGGCGCTGTGGGCTGAGGCTGGAATAATGATGAATGAGTGGCTATATGTCGCTAAGCAGGATCGGCTTGATAAATGTGTGATTGTGGTGGGGAGCCGGCGTTCTCGTGGCGGTGACCGTCATTACCGTTCGCTCACCAGTCGCTACCTGGCGCTGTCCCTTGTTAAATAAGGGCCATAGATGCAGGATAGACACCATGAGATGAATGAGGGTAAACATAGAGCTTTGTGCTTATATGGCATCCATGATATGAGGCCTGTGGGAAAAGTCCATGAAAGTGGGCTTTCATTTTAATATATCTTCATCTCAAAGATTGAGATGCGGAGGCTGATTCACTACTAATGCCAGATGAGTGTCTGTACAGCGGCGCTCAGAGCGACCGCCAATAGACAATGTAAGCAGGTATTGGGCGCTATAACAGAGCATCTCAGTCGCTCTAGTAACCTGGACGGCATTGATGAATGTAATGTATGTTGGGTGCTGTAACAACAGTATAGTGCTGCAGCGAGCGAGAGGTAGTCAGTGCCTTCGCGCGTCTGGTACTTGGCGTTGGTGCTCTAAATCTGGTCGCTATAGCATAGAGTGCCAGATGCTGTGTGATTAAAGTTTGTTTTTGAACACATATACACCAGAAACAGAGCAAAAACACTTGGAATGATATTGTTTTAACACTGTGACAATAATACTTTAGTGCCAGACCTGTAATGACAATTCTGCATAAAAATATAAAAAGTCAAAAAAGTTTCTAAAAGGGTTTGTTTGCAGCTAGGAGAGGTCACACAATGATTTGAGAAAAAAAAAATTAAAAATGTCAAGCACGCTGTTTAAACACAAGCAAATGAATGGCCATTGAGATGTATGGGAGAGCGTCAGTGAGCGAAAGGTAATACCTTGCGCTTAGGAAGCTAGAGCGCCGGCGCTATATGCTGAGCCACCTGTAATAATACATTGGACACTACATGGTGCTGTTAGAGTCGCTCACCAGATTCGCTTTCATAAATGTGGTTTTGCCTACAGCGCCCAGCGTTCACCAGACGCTGTCTGACGCTACGAGGCACTACCTGTCTCTATCCCTTCATGAATAACCTCCCTAGTGAAGCCTCATTGGACACCACTATCCCCCTCCTCCATTAAAATTTAATCTGCTTTTTTTTTCAATTTTCTCTCTTTCCTCTAGATTTCCTTCCTGTAACGAGTCTGCAATAAAACAAAATTTAGCACATTTATACTGCAAGATCTTGAATAGGGTCTATAATAAATTTGCGGTGAATGTTATAAAACATGGAGCTGATGGCTGTCCCCATTGTCATGGGGAGCTACTCACCTGGTCACTACTCCCTTGCAATCTCTCCTCTTGACTTCCTTGAGCACCACTCGGTCCTCAGCTGATTTGATGTGGTTTATTTCCAGGGACTAGCATGCTGCTGCCAATATTGCCTGTGTGTGCTGTTCCAGCTCTGCTATGCCAAGGTTCATCTGCTTCCACATGTTCCCAGCCTGTTGCCAGTCTGTGCTTTGCCTGACCACATCTCTGCCAAGCTCTGTTGCTTGCCCATGTCTTGTCTGACCACACCTCCGCCAAGCTCTGTTGCTTGCCCATGTCTCGTCTAACCACATCTCTGTGCCAGGCTCTGTTGCTTGCCCATGCCTTGTCTGACCACATCTCTGTGCCAGGCTCTGTTGCTTGCCCATGTCTTGTCTGACCACACCTCCGCCAAGCTCTGTTGCTTGCCCATGTCTCGTCTAACCACATCTCTGTGCCAGGCTCTGTTGCTTGCCCATGCCTTGTCTGACCACATCTCTGTGCCAGGCTCTGTTGCTTGCCCATGCCTTGTCTGACCACATCTCTGTGCCAGGCTCTGTTGCTTGCCCATGCCTTGTCTGACCACACCTCCGCCAAGCTCTGTTGCTTGCCCATGTCTTGTCTAACCACATCTCTGTGCCAGGCTCTGTTGCTTGCCCATGTCTTGTCTGACCACATCTCTGTGCCAGGCTCTGTTGCTTGCCCATGCCTTGTCTGACCACATCTCTGTGCCAGGCTCTGTTGCTTGCCCATGCCTTGTCTGACCACATCTCTGTGCCAGGCTCTGTTACGTGCCCATGTCTTGTCTGACCACATCTCTATGCCAGGCTCTGTTGCTTGCCCATGCCTTGTCTGACCACATCTCTGTGCCAGGCTCTGTTGCTTGCCCATGCCTTGTCTGACCACACCTCGCCAAGCTCTGTTGCTTGCCCATGTCTTGTCTGACCACATCTCTGTGCCAGGCTCTGTTGCTTGCCCATGCCTTGTCTGACCACATCTCTATGCCAGGCTCTGTTGCTTGCCCATGCCTTGTCTGACCACATCTCTGTGCCAGGCTCTGTTGCTTGCCCATGCCTTGTCTGACTACACCTCTGTGCCAGGCTCTGTTGCTTGCCCATGCCTTGTATGACCACATCTCTGTGCCAGGCTCTGTTGCTTGCCCATGCCTTGTCTGACCACACCTCTGTGCCAGGCTCTGTTGCTTGCCCATGCCTTGTCTGACTACACCTCTGTGCCAGGCTCTGTTGCTTGCCCATGCCTTGTCTGACCACACCTCTGTGCCAGGCTCTGTTGCTTGCCCATGCCTTGTCTGACCACATCTCTGTGCCAGGCTCTGTTGCTTGCCCATGCCTTGTCTGACTACATCTCTGTGCCAGGCTCTGTTGCTTGCCCATGCCTTGTCTGACCACATCTCTGTGCCAGGCTCTGTTGCTTGCCCATGCCTTGTCTGACTACACCTCTGTGCCAGGCTCTGTTGCTTGCCCATGCCTTGTATGACCACATCTCTGTACCAGGCTCTGTTGCTTGCCCATGCCTTGTCTGACCACACCTCTGTGCCAGGCTCTGTTGCTTGCCCATGCCTTGTCTGACCACATCTCTGTGCCAGGCTCTGTTGCTTGCCCATGCCTTGTCTGACCACATCTTTGTGCCAGGCTCTGTTGCTTGCCCATGCCTTGTCTGACCACATCTCTGTGCCAGGCTCTGTTGCCAACCATCTTTTTTTTGCCAACATACACCTTATCTGATCTGGTCAAGATCTGGTCTGGCCAAGCCCTGTTGCTGACCCGTGCCTGATGATACCTCTGTGTCAATACTTTTGCCAAGCCAACAGGACCATGACTAGTGCCATGTCCTCTGCTGTCACTCTTGGGATCCTTCATCATATGCAGTTTCTGTCTAAGTGGCAGCTATAGAGCGGCCCTACCCACGTCATCTCTGCCTTAGTCAGTCTGATGATTAGCAAGCCAGAGTGAGGAAGTCTCTGATCTATACATCAAATTCACCAGTTGCTACATTGCCAAGGAAAACACATTGTTGCTAAGGAAAATTGCTGTCTTTTATAACACAGAGTTGCTAACAAATAGAAAAGAAGAAAATAACAGATACGCTCAGCACATTGAAGACATCATTTTGGCACAGTAATGGAAACGTATTGCCAACTAAAGTGGAATAACCCTTTAAATATAATTTGCTCCTATCGAACAGCACTATCGCATGTGCACAGGATATTTTAATTTCAATTGGAAGAAAACTATTTTATTTTATGTTGTGCCGAGTAGGAAAAGCTTTATATTGTTTATTGGAATACAGTAGCTATTCACAACTGACTTAACTAAGAAAGTCCAGACAAAACTTTTTTCCTAGTTTTTGTATACAGAGAATATGATGATTATTCATGACTTAACTTTATAACTATGTATACCTAAATCACCCTGATTACTGGGACAGCAAGTGAAGGGAAATCAGAACACAGACGGGCAATAACAATACAACACAGCATCATTAGCCTTAGTAATTTATATACATTAGTGTTTGTATTTTGTGAAGAAATATACTTGTCAGATAACTGCTGTATTCCCATTAATATGTCTAAAAAGTGTGTTTTTGTAAACAGATTTTAAAGGACTATAATGATGACTACCAATTAACTGCATATTTATCTATAGACATATCTACAGATAAAAACACCTGTACGACAGATTGGATGATGTATTGCCAGTTTAATCATTATATATGTAAAGCATGATATACTTGTCCTGCTGAGTATATATACTGCAAATCTGGATTTCGCTAAAAGCTGCTTATAGCTTCTCTTTCTTTTGCACTTTTAGTCATTTGAATTGTACCTGGGTGACCCATGGATCTTACAGATATAGGGGTTGATTCAGAGCCCGGTGAGAAAACTCACTTCTTTTTTAGGAGAGAAAACTGCCTTTCACTTTCATTGTCTCCCAGGTGTACATTTTTACCTGGCTCTGAATCAGCCCCAAAATAGACAAAAAAGTCTTTTTTTTTTCATTTTCTTACCAGGCTCTCAATCGACCCCATATTCTGATATTACAAATCTGTATAAACATGCAAGATGGCAAGAAAAGGGTTTGCTTATACATCACACCCAAAAAAGGATCCTGTTAAAGAGGAACAAAATGTTTCACCCTCCCGGGTTTTGTTCCTCGTCCTAGGTTATCAAGATTTGGGATTCCCCGCTATGTGAAAGCCCACTATCCTTAGCTTGATGGCGATCCCACGACACCTGAGTGGGCTCTCCTCCAATCAGCATTCTATGCTATGCATATTAATGAGTGACATAGAATCCTAAGTGGACAGGGAGCAACAAGCACAGCTGCTTACTAGTGCCACACATTTAATCATGCCTGATGCAGGAGCATGCAGCAGACAAAGGGATTCCACCTTGACCCATGCATGGACCAGAAAGGGGAGTTTTAAAGCAATCCCAGTGGTTTCACATGCCCAAATTGAAATGTTCTGCTTTACGTTTGTGTCTTTTTTCTTCTAGAAGTAAGAAGAAACAGGTGTGACAAATTATTTAAGGTCCCATTACCCTTTTAGCCTGTAGGAAGCAGAGGCATTAACCACACTTACTGTAAGTAAATATTAATAGGGTTCTACAGTTCAAGTAGCAGAATGAGGCAGCCATGACCTTGTGGTTTAAATTTTCACTTTCCTGGGTTTTGTTCCGTGTGTGGCCCAAATGAAAACAGGGGTACATAAAACACTCACAACAATGCACAGTGGACAGCAAAGCTGTATGCAATAAGGAACAGCAGCTACACAGTTAACAGACAGAGACTGCTGTGGGGGTGACATCACAGTGAGAGGTCCAATACAGCATGGGAAACTGTTGCTAAATATCTCTGCTACTTCCTGGTATAACCAGTGACAGTGAAGTGTATGTAGTGAGTGCACCAGAGTTACAGTGTGTGTGAGTCAGCCTAAACCAGACAGAGCGAGCGCAGAGCCTAGTGAAGTTGCAGAGAAAGAGATCGTGGATCGAGAGCACTGTTGGGGAAGTCAATGCACATAAAGAAGCTGGAGCAAGACGTCCTGGCAAGTCATTAGAACAGGAGAGTGTGACTCTGTAGGAGAATCCATACACTGAAGACCTTCAGAAGGGTACTGAGAGTTGTATGGTTCCAGGCCCTTAGAGTGGCCGTGGATTTAGAGACCGTCTTTGTTGAATACTGATATTTCTGAACAGAATGTTAATATGTAGGATAAAGTTGCAGGAAGAGGCTATTTAACTTGTACTCCACATCCCCCATCCCAAGTTCTTTCAGAATTCCAATGAATCTGTGACAATACCTGTATGCTGCCCAGTCCTGTCAGTGGCATGTGGGCAACATAATCTTGGTATGAGGATTTTGAGTGGAATTGGGGTTTCCGACCAACTCTTAAAGTAACAGAACGCAGTGGACAAAAATGGCTGCACCGTGTGGGAGTGCAAGTGTGAGTTAGCTTGTTGTAAAGGGGGTGACTACCCTAAAGACTGGGAGCCCTAAGCAACCTGATAGCAAGTCTCCAGGGGCTTTGACCAGAGGAAGGGCTGGCAGATCCAGGAAAAGGCAAGGAGCGGCATACAAGGGATTAACTGTTTACATCAGCTGGACTTGCACACCATCTCTGAGGTAAACACGCAGGGGTGTGGTGCCTGCTCAGGATCTCATGAGATTTGGAGCAGGAACCTGAGCACCGTTAGCGACGTCACTTCGGGTGCGCCCTTCGGCGAGCTTGGAAGCACCGGAAGAAGAGCCCACACGTGGAGGCTGATTCATTACTAATGCCAGGTATCGGCAGATGAGCTTCTGTATAGTGGCACTTAGAGCGACCGCTAGTAGATGCTGTAAGTGGGAATTGGGCGTTGTAACAGAGCGCCTCCGTTGCTGTAGTAACCTGGCCGGCATTGATGAATATGATGTATGTTGGGCGCTCTAACACCAGTACAGCGCTGCAGGGAGCGAAAGGTAGCACCAGCTCAGTGCGACCGACTCGGCGCTGCACACCATACTTATCAAAAAAGGACACACACGCTATAGCATAGAGCGGCAGCCGCTGTGTGATTAAAGTCTGTTTTTGAACACATATCCACCAGTAACAAAGCGAAAACACATGGTATGACATTGTTTTAACACTAGTGCCAGACCTGTAATGACAATTCTGCATAAAAATATAAAAAGTCAAAAAAGTTTCTAAAAGTGTTTGTTTGCAGCCAGGAGATGATTTGAGCAAAAAAAAACACAAGCAGATGAACATCCATTGAAATGTATGGGAGAGCGACAGTGAGCAAAAGGTAATACCTGGCGCTCCAGAAGGTAGAGCACAGGCGCTATACACTGAACCACCTGTAATAATACATCGGACGCTATATGGCGCTGTTAGAGACGCTCATCGGATTCGCTTTCATAAATGTGGTTTTGCGTACAGTGCCCGGAGTTCACCAGACACTACCTGCCGCTATGGGCCACTACCTGGCGCTATCCCTTCTTAAATAACCCCCTAAGTAGTAAAGGCAGACCACCTGCCTTCCCTCTTCACAGTACCTGGAAAATAGCCAATTAGCCAAGTAGCGGTGCGAAACAGCAGTATAACACCAATAAAAACGCACCATCATTACAGATGCAATAAGCTCTCCAGCACAGTGCAGCTTGTACAGCTGCCCAGCCACCATAATAAACCAAGCAGAAGGGGCTCACAGCCAAGAGACATTAAGTAAAGCATAAGGGCATTTGTGTACATTAATGCCAGAAATGTCCAGCTGCAGCAAGTGTCTAAGCAGTCTTAAAGGGATAGTAAGCTGCCAGTGAATAACTGAACTGATTCTAGAAGAAAAGTGCCTTATTCTCTAAGAGGGACAGTCATGAATCTGCATCAGAAACTAGATACTATTAGTGAATACAATTAGTGATCCACAAGACAGCAACCCTTACTCTCTCCGTGGACTCAGTATCCACATTTGCTTTACTGAACAGAGCAGCAGAAACAGCTGTGGAGGCCCTGAGGAAGATAGAGACAGCAGTGGCAGTTAGAGAGGTCAAGGTAGGCCTGTGCCCAAAGACCACCTCTGCTTATACAGCCATGGGAGTGAAGTGTGGTATGAGGGTAGGGCCTAAACCCAAACCACAGAAGATGCTGTTTGTGCCTCAAGAACCTGTACAGCTGCCAGAAGGGATCATCACAGGCGAGACCGGGGTAACTGTTCCTTATATCAGTTTTGCTAGAGTGACTGTGTTAGTGATGAACTCCACAAAGTATAAAGTGAGGTTTGGTCCTAGAGCTTCTTTGGAACACCTTGAAGCTATCAAGACTGTATATCCAGCACCCTGGCCACTCACAAATGCCTGAAACGGGCACATCCTGATAAAAGTATAGCAGACACCTGCCCCGGCTCGTGCAAGTGCCTTTGGATAGTGGAGCAGGTGAGTTTAATAGGCAACCTGGGTTTTTTACACAGATGGCTATCCTGAACCTGGATGGCCCTGGGGAGGGAATTATGCAGCCATGGAGTCTTATATGGTCCAATTTTAAGAAAGAGGTACTTACTCTATTGGCACTTCAGGTGTTAAATCAACATCCATCTTGTAATCTACACATTGAAGTTAGATTAAATTTGAGTTAACAAGACTCAAATCTGTTATTGCCATCCCTACTTTCTAATAGACTATGGTTCAAGGTAAATGCTTGCCCTAGGCCCATGCTGATATAGGTTTCCCGATTAGCAATGCCCTTTTAAGAGAAATGCCTCAGGATCCTCATCCTTGCTCCTCCATCACTGGAATCCCTGCTTTATGCGCTAAATGGTTCTAAATGGCTGCTCGCAGGTGTAAGCAGGGAGCAGGGGATTCTGCCATGTTCTGTGGTAATATTGAGCACACTTGTGCCCTGCAGCATGCCTGCTCTTGCCCTCCTGCGCAGACCTGCTGTTAGTTATTCAGGTGTGTTTAGCTCATTGTGAGCTGTGCATGCGCTGTGGGGTGTAGGGTGCAAAATAAAAGGTTTTGGTCCTTTTTTAAGGGCCTGTTAACCCAACAGCAATAACTAACAATAAACTGTATTTCTCTAGGACCATACAAAATAGGGGTCCTACAGACACTTTGCTCCTTTGTACTCTTGACGTGAGCAAACACATCAAGCCACCAGGGTCCCATAGCTGTCTCTGACCAGAGCACTGCATGCTCATGACTCAGTTGCACCATGATATCCCCTTTCCAGCTCAGTCACGACACAGAAATTAAGGCAAATAAATCAGTTTTGCATACATAAACTATTTAAATAAAATGCATTAGAGTTATACTAAAAGCAAGCCTGATTACTTTGTACAGCACTACAGAAGATGATGGCACTATATAAATAAACAATAATAGTAATAATTGTTGTCCCATTGTCTCAGGCTACATGTTGCACTGTCCTAAACCTCAATCCGTTTTCAAAAAGACCATGTAGCTCCTAAGTTAATTGTAAGCATTGGAGATGCAGAGAAACAGTGGGTGTGACAACAGCGATGTGATGTAAGCACACTGTCTGCTTTACATATATCATAGTAAAATAAGTTCATTGGTGTGCATTAGTATAATCAGAAAAAAGAGGGGAGAGATGCTGCAGGCTAAGAGCATCTCCAGTATGCCAGCAGTGTGCTGTGAGCAAGGTGGGGTTCCATAGCTGAAGAAAGAGGCAGCTATTCAGGATGTCTGGGTAGTGGAGTGAGGGTTGTTTCCATTCTCGGTCCACTAAAGGTTGACTGAAGAACCAGGTCAGTGTGGTGGAGACTGAAAGCTGAATGAGGTAGAGATTTCCTCACTAAATAGACAGATTTAGCAGGAAGGAGAGCGCCGAAGGGACTCAATGTAAGGTAAGCTACTGATATTTATTTTTTAACTTTTGACTTGCCAATCACTTTAAATACTTGAAATTCCATATTGTATACTGTCCGTAAGGGGAATAAAAGTTAGAGTGTGTCTGGACAGGGCCTTTGAGGAGATTCTGGGAGATCTCATATTGAAGCTTTGGCACAGGAATAACATTTGCATGTTATTATAAATGCCAGTTATAGTACAGGTAGCCAGTAACAAGACAATTCCTATTTTAATTTATTGTACTCAGGATTAATGAACTATTTAAAACTAAACCTGTATAATTAGTTAAAGACCAATGTACTTAAGAGATACTGATCCACCCAAAAATATATGCCGGTATTACTTTGTCATTTTTTCTTGTCTGATCAGCAAAGTATAGAAGTGATAAGTTGGTCTTCCAGAATTGTGCTGACAGTCAGCTGTCATTCATTGTCCTTTATCCTGACAGCCGTGGGCATTCAGGCACACTGTAGATTCATGAGGCTTTTTCTTTCTTACTTTTTCTCTATATAATGGGGAGGGTTGAGACAGGGGAGGGGGAGTATATTTAAGGATTGAGCTCTGAATAGACTTTTGTTTTGCCCCGTCTATTGCTTTCTGCCTGTGTCAAATGCTGTTTGTCCCTCATGCAGCTTTCCTCTTCAGAGATTTATTGCTTGGTTGACTAGTTAGCATTCAGCGAAACAAGGTTAAAATGGTCCCCCACGACTTGCTGAGTCTTCAAATAAGTAATTACTTTGAATGCTTATAGATCATACCAAGTGGTGCGGTAGAACACCTGCTGACAAGTCAAAGTAAACTTTTTATTTCTCCGTGCTTGTGTGCCTGAACCATTCATACAGCTTTAGGATATGTGTACATGTGTAGCCATAATAAATAAGCTGCTCTTATACAACTGCTGTGTAAACTGCAAAGAAGACAGGAAAGCAATGAATTGCACATTTTATATCAGATTTATTCACTACAGAACACATATAAAAATTGAAAGTTAGACATTTTTTCAGATTCATCTGAAAAAAATGAGATACGGCCATGTCGACCATTGTGTAGCACCCGTCTAAAACCCACCTATCTCGATGAGCCTATCATCTGACTTTATGCGGACCAAAACCAACATTTTTAACTAGCATCCCCTGAATTGCTTTCTGTTATACAACAGAATTTTGAGATTTAAATGAACCACATTTTCGGCCTATAAGACGCACCTGCCTATAGGATGCACCTAGCTAAAACATCCACAGGCAGTGTGGCATTCTCCCTCAAACCTTTCCTCTTGGGTAGTGTGTTATCCCCCCCTGCCATAGGCAGTATGGCATCCCCCCTGCCATTCCCCTATAGGCAGTGGGGCATCCCCCATCCCATTCCCCATATAGGCAGTGTGGCATCCCCCATCCAATTCCCCTATAGACAGTGTGGCATCCCCCATCCCATTACCCATATAGGCAGTGTGACATTCCTGCTGCCATTCCCCATATAGGCAGTGTGGCATCACCTCATCCCATTCCCCATATAGGCAGTGTGGCATCCCCCATCCCATTCCCCATATAGGCAGTGTGGCATCTCCCAATCCCATTCCCCATATAGGCAGTGTGGCATTCCCCCTCAACACATTCCCCATATAGGCAGTGTGGCATCCCCCATCCCATTCCCCATATAGGCAGTGTGGCATCCCCTATCCCATTCCCCATATAGGAAGTGTGGCATTCCCCCCCAACACATTCCCCATATAGGCAGTGTGGCATCCCCCATCCCATTCCCCATACAGGCAGTGTGGCATTCCCCCTGCAATTGTCCATATAGGCAGTGTGGCATTCTCCCTGCAATTCTCCATATAGGCAGTGTGGCATCCCCCATCCCATTCCCTATATAGGCAGAGTGGCATCCCCCATCCCATTCCCCATATAGGCAGTGTGGCATTCCCCCTGCCATTCCCCATATAGGCAGTGTGGCATCCCTCATCCCATTCTCCATATAGGCAGTGTGGCATCTCCCATCCCATTCCCTATATAGGTAGTGTGGCATTCTCCCCCAACACATTCCCCATATAGGCAGTGTGGCATTCCCTTATCCCATTCCCCATATAGGCAGTGGGGCATCCCCCATCCCATTCCCCATATAGGCAGTGTGGCATCCCCCATCCCATTCTCCATATAGGCAGTGTGGCATCCCCCATCCTATTCCCCATATAGGCAGTGTGGCATTCCCCCTGCCATTCCCCATATAGGCAGTGTGGCATCCCCTCATCCCATTCCTCATATAGGCAGTCAGGCATCCCCTCATCCTATTCCCCATATAGGCAGTGTGGCATCCCCCATCCCATTACCCATATAGGCAGTGTGGCATCCCCTCATCCCATTCTCCATATAGGCAGTGTGGCATTCCCCCTGCCATTCCCCATATAGGCAGTGCGGCATCCCCTCATCCCATTCCCCATATAGGCAGTCAGGCATCCCGTCATCCTATTCTCCATATAGGCAGTGTGGCATTCCCCATCCCATTACCCATATAGGCAGTGTGGCATTCCCCCTGCCATTCCCCATATAGGCAGTGTGGCATTCCCCATCCCATTCCCCATATAGGCAGTGTGGCATCCCCCATCCCATTCTCCATATAGGCAGTGTGGCATCCCCCATCCTATTCCCCATATAGGCAGTGTGGCATTCCCCCTGCCATTCCCCATATAGGCAGTGTGGCATTCCCCCTGCCATTCCCCATATAGGCAGTGTGGCATCCCCTCATCCCATTCCTCATATAGGCAGTCAGGCATCCCCTCATCCTATTCCCCATATAGGCAGTGTGGCATCCCCCATCCCATTACCCATATAGGCAGTGTGGCATCCCCTCATCCCATTCTCCATATAGGCAGTGTGGCATTCCCCCTGCCATTCCCCATATAGGCAGTGCGGCATCCCCTCATCCCATTCCCCATATAGGCAGTCAGGCATCCCGTCATCCTATTCTCCATATAGGCAGTGTGGCATTCCCCATCCCATTACCCATATAGGCAGTGTGGCATTCCCCCTGCCATTCCCCATATAGGCAGTGTGGCATTCCCCATCCCATTACCCATATAGGCAGTGTGACATCCCCCATCCCATTCCCCATATAGGCAGTGTGGCATCCCCCATCCTATTCCCCATATAGGCAGTGTGGCATCCCCTCATCCTATTCCCCATATAGGCAGTGTGGCATTCCCCATCCCATTCCCCATATAGGCAGTGTGGCATCCCCTCATCCCATTCCCCATATAGACATTGTGGCATTCCCCCCTCATCCCATCCCACACAATGTCCCCGCTCTGGCTTCCAGCTCCGCCACTGCCGCTCGGGCCACAGCGCACTGACAGCCGAGTAGTTTGTGTGAGTGTTCAATGACACACGAAAGGCAGTGGCACGTGGAAGCCAGAGCGGGGACGCTGTGTCCCCGCTCTGACTTCCAGCTCGGCCTCTTGGGTTTCAATGAGCGCTCACACAAACATCGAGTGTCAGCAAGAGAGGCGTTGGCGGCAACAGAGCAGGGACAGCGGGCGCGTAATCTAAGTATACTATTTTTTCACTTTTTTTTTTTTACATTCACCCAAAAAGACGCATTGACATTTTCACCCAATATTTGGGGGAAAAAAAGTGTGTCCTACAGGGCGGAAAATACGAAAATACAGTATATATTTTATTGAAAAATGACATGATGTAAGCTTTATTTGCTGACTCAACTTCTATGATTGAGAAACAGAGATCTGTCATTGAAATAACGGCAAGATGTGTACCTCTTGTTGTACCGTGTTGAATTAGGCCTACCTTTGCTTAAAGAAACCTTGAGGACTACTTTTCTGCTGTCTATATCTTAAAGATGTGTTTGAATTATGTTTACTACTGTTAACCTCTGCTATCTATATCTTGAAGATATATTTGAATTATGTTTACTACTATTTAACTCTTCTATCTATATATTCTTGCTTGTTAACCTTGATACAACCCATTGTTAAAAGGTTTACACTGCTACCTTAAATCAGAGTAAATTGAGAGGGTATTTTATCATCTAAAGTCTAGATTGTGAGTTATTAGTCAGCAATAACTGCTGGCTTGTCTCCTTAAAAAGGGATCCAGAGTGCTGTGAAAGAGAGGAATCATTAACCTGTGTTTTGAGATGTCTTAACACAGTGTGATCTCCCACGAATAATCTCTGCCTTTCGTTGTACCTCTGAAAGATTCCTCCGGCTGATGCTTAGACAGATGACAATAGACGCCCGCTCTTTTTCGTGGTGTGCCACAAGGAAGCTGCCATTTGAGTGCTGCTTGGGTGCCAGGAAGGAGGTACCATTCCCATTCAAGTTCCCATATGAAAGGTGATGTTACCTAAGTGGTGATGCTATGTTAGTGTGTGAATGAAGGAGCTACATTACCTGTGTCAGGGACATTGAGGCTGATTCACTACTAACGCCAGGTATCGGCAGATGCGCGGCGCTTAGAGTGCAGGAGTAGACCCTGTAAGCGGGTATCGGGTGCTGTAACAGAGCGCCTCAGTTGCTGTAGTAACCTGATGATGTATGTTGAGCGCCCTAACACCAGTACAGCACTGCAGCGAGTGAGAGGTAGCGCCAGCTCAGTACGACCGACTCTCGGCACGCCACACTATAATTATCAAAAAAGGACACACACACAGCATCGGCGCTCTAAATCTGGACGCTGTAGCATAGAGTGCCAGACGCTGTGTTATTAAAGTCTGTTTTTGAACACATATCCACCAATAACAAAGTGAAAACACATGGAATGACATTGATGTAACACTGTGACATTAACACTTTAGTGCCAGACCTGTAATGACAATTCTGCATAAAAATATATACAGTCCAAAAAGTTTCTAAAAGTGTTTGTTTGCAGCCAGGAGAGGTCACACAATGATTTGAGCAAAAAAAACAAAAAAACAAAAAAAAATGTCAAACATGCTTTTTAAACAAAAGCAAATGAACGGCCATTGAAATGTATGGGAGAGCGACATTGAGTGAAAGGTAATACCTGGTGCTCTGGAAGCTAGAGCGCCAGCGCTATACGCTGAGACGCCTGTAGTAATACATTGGACACTACTTTGCGATGTTAGAGTCGCTCACCAGAATCGCTTTCATAAATGTGGTTTTGCGTACAGTGCCCAGCGTTCACCAGGCGCTGCCTGCCACTACAAGGCTCTACCTGGCGCTATCCCTTCTTAAATAGCCCCCATAGTGTTGTTTTCCCACAAACGTCCTGTCTATCGCTTACTATGCTCCTGGCTGCTGAATGTCAGACAATGGTTGTTTCTGTGGTGATGTAATATGTATCTAACTAAGAGGCTGATTCATCATTATCTAAAATAGCAGAAGTGGTCACAGAATTTTTCACATTTAAAAAAAAAAAAAAACATTAATAACAATTAATCATTAAAGATTGTTCCATTGAAATGCATTGGAGCGCGCCAGGTAGCGAGAGGTCATACCTGTCGCTGTTCAAGGTCGGACACTGGCGCTGTGGGCTGAGGCTGGAATAATGATGAATGAGTGGCTATATGGCGCTATCTCAGTCGCTAAGCAGGATTGGCTTGATAAATGTGTGATTGTGGTGGGGAGCCGGCGTTCTCATGGCGGGGCCCATCATTACCGGCCGCTCACCAGTCGCTACCTGTCGCTATTCCTTCATAAATAAGGGCCTAATTGGAGACATTGATAAATCACACAGGGTTTCGCAATATGCATATACTTGGCAATAATAAACTGCAAGCTGAGAATACCTGTAGATTGGTTGGTCAGGTCACCAACAGCCTTACAAGAAACATCATATGCATCCCTCCCCAGGGCAATTCAGATTGCTGCAAATAAAACTTAATTTACCTTTACCATGGTTGATTCCCCTCCCCCCTCAACAACATCCTTTGGATCTGCTAGTGGCCTACAAAGAGGAAGCGTCACTAGTTTGCATTAAAGGCAGGGCCGGATTTTGAGGGGGGCACAAGGGGCAAGAGCCCTGGGACCTCCACCACTCCCCCTTTAGGTTATGGTCTGGTCCAGGAGGCTTTTCAGTGTTTAGTCTGATGGTTGCGGAGCCGGCAACAAAGCTATCAGCGGCAGTGTGGCCCCCGCAGCCAAAGCTACCACAGGGCAGGATCTAGATCAGCAAAGCTGCCGTCAGCAACGCTGCAGTGATGGGTGGGTGCAGAGCTGTCACTGCACATAAGCCACCAAGCACAGCCGAGGGCAGCTCAATGCAGGGAACTGTTTTCGGCTGGACCAGCTGGGAGACTACACTACCCCCCCACCCCAAATGGCAAAGCAGGAGTTCCCGAGCACCACGCACCCGCACAAGGGTGGCACAAGGGACTCGATCTGATGTTCCAGTAAGTAGGCGAGTGCCAGACAACCACCAATCAGTTACTTGGCTGGACTATTATTTTATACTGTATCTGGGGCCTCCACCAGATTTTGTGCCCAGGGGCCTCCACCACACTTAATCTGGCCCTGATTAAAGGTTATGTCGGTCCAGGCAGCAGCACAGCTGTTATGCTGGGAAAGGAAGAAGACTCCTGGGTGCTCCAAGATGGCCATGATTAGGAGAAAGTCAGTGAATGGATGCAGGAGCAAATGTAAGTGCTGACAATGACTCATTCCTGCATGCAGATGTGGCAAGTAAGTTTTAGGTAGTTTTTTTTTTCAATTGTGCAAAGCTGTTGATCTGGTTTAAAGCAATCTACCATTCATTTTAGTTCTGATAATGGCAGCAGGGGGTTGTGGCATCTCAATAATTGATGCCCCTCTCTCACATCAACCCATGAAAACCCATTTTCGAGGACCCAATACCATAAGTACCATCTACGCATTAAAGCACTATCGCAAAATTGTATAATATTAAAAATCCATATAAACATGTCGGCTAATTGGAGGGGGTATCACTTATATGCCCTAACTGAATAAAAGTCCTGCCAATCTTGTGGTCTATTCTCTCCTGGTAGGGATACAATCCAGGGGTGACAGGTTTAGTGTATCAGGGGTGACAGAACTTTCCCCCCTTGATTTCCTCTTCCTTCCATTAAATTAAAAAAAAAGAAGCCTGGCTGGATATTTCTTGATGCTTAGTGTATAAGTGGGTCCTCCTGCCACCCAGTATATTTATATGGATTTTTTTTTATCTTTGGGACATTTTTTGTAATAGATCTCCTTTAACAGGCTTGCAGAGAGTATGCATGGGAAGGAGGGCATCACCAGTTAGGATGCCCACCCACCAAGATTAACAGATATTTTAATATTTGGATAAAATAAATTATCTATACTTTAATTATCTATGCTGACTATGACCCTCTCTCCAATGCCTGCAAACCCCCCTCCACACATACCCACAACTCAACGCAGGAACTTAAGAAACCTAGACCTTCAGTCCTTTTCTGCCTCACTTCAACCTCTTCAGACCGTGACCTCATTCACGGACATAGACGCTGCATCATCACATTACCATAATACTCTCTCCTCACCTCTGGACTTTGTCGCCCCCCTCACCTATAGCCGTCCCCGCACCAAAAAACCCCAACCCTAGCTAAATGCAAGCACAACCAGATTGAAACAGCTGTCTCGAGCTGCTGAACGGCAATGGAGGAAAACCAAAGCCAATCATGACTTTCTATTCTATAAACAAGCCCTTCAGGAACTCGGGACTGCCCTTTCATCTGCTAAGCAAGCTTATTTCTCTTCACTGATTTCTGTACAAGCCCAGAATCCCAAACAACTCTTCAACACTTTCAATTCCTTACTCCGCCCACCACCTCCTCCTTCAACCTCCCAAATAACAGCAGAAGAATTTTCTACATTCTTCAAAAGAAAAATTGACAACATTCGACTTGGCTTTGCCCCTCAGAATCCCTCACCACTTCAAACAATCCCCCCGCCTTACTTTCTTTACTCCAATAACTGAGCTTGGACTAACCTCTCTCATATCTAGGGCCCACCTGACTACCTGCTCCCTCGATCCTATTCCATCCCACCTTATTCCTCCACTGTCTCCATCCCTTACTCCAGCCTTAACCTCCATATTCAACCTTTCTCTCTCCACTGGCACCTTTCCTTCTTCCTACAAACATGCAGTTATTACTCCGATAATCAAGAAAGCCTCTCTCGACCCCTCTGCCCTCTACAGCTATCGCCCTATCTCACTACTACCTTTTTCCTCCAAACTTCTTGAACAACATGTCCACTCAGAACTGTCACAATACTTATCCACTAACAACTTATTTGACCCCTTACAATCAGGATTCCACCATAACCACTCCACTGAAACTGCCCTCACCAAAGTCACCAATGACCTGCTCACTGCCAAAAGCAAAGGTCACTACTCCATCCTCATCCTTCTTGACCTCTCCTCAGCCTTTGATACTGTTGACCACTCTCTGCTTCTTGATATTCTCTCCTCTCTTGGGGTTCAAGGGCTTGCACTCTCTTGGCTCACCTCTTACCTCTCTGATAGATCATTCAGTGTATTCTATTCTAACACGGTCTCATCCTCACGTTCCCTTTCTGTTGGTGTGCCGCTAGGTTCTGTCCTAGGCCCCCTACTTTTCTCAGTCTACACCCATGGCCTTGGCAAACTTATAACTTCACTAGGCTTCTAATACCACTTCTATGCGGATGACACTCAGATATATCTCTCAGGCCCCAGTCTCTCCTCTCTCCTATCTCGCCTCCCCAACTGCCTCTCAGCTATTTCTTCATTCATGTCATCTCGCTACCTCAAGCTAAACATGGACAAGACAGAACTGGTCATTTTCCCACCAACTAACTCCCCTCCCCTCTCTAACACGTCTATTTCTGTCAACAATTACACAATACCAGCAACTCCCCAAGCTCGGTGCCTGGGAGTCATTCTGGACTCTGCCCTCTCTTTCAAACCACATATTCACTCCCTGGCCACCTCCTGTCGCCTCCAACTTAAAAACATCTCCCGCATCCATCCTTTCCTCTCACCTGACACCACTAAAATGCTAGTGCATGCCCTGGTCATATCCCGACTGGATTACTGCAACATCTTTCTTTGTGGCTTACCAACTAACAGACTGGCACCCCTCCAATCTATCCTGAACTCTGCTGCTCGCCTCATCCATCTCTCCTCTCGCTCCTCCAGTTATGCGCCTCTCTGCCAATCCCTACACTGGCTGCCAGTCCCACAGCGAATCCTGTTCAAAACTCTAACTCTTGCATACAAAGCTCTCTCCAACCAGGCCCCTCCCTACATCTCATCTCTAATCCAACAGTATCAACCTAGACGCAGCCTCTGCTCTTCTGCCGACCTTCTCCTGTCGTCCACCCTGGTCACCTCCTCTCACGCCCGCCTCCAGGACTTCTCACGTGCAACTTCAATCTTCTGGAATGCCCTCCCCCACCCTAATCGCCACTCCACAACCCTCAAAACCTTCAAAGGCGCCCTTAAAACTCACTTATTCAGACAAGCATATAATCTGGCCTAACCAATCTTCTAAAGGGCACATGCCACAAAGCTCAATACTGACTGTTTGTGATCCTTCCCCCTCGTCTTCACCCCTCTTCCTTTAGACTGTAAGCTCGCAAGGGCAGGGCTCTCTCCCCTATTGTATCTTGTACTCAGAATATCCATTGTCAACTCTGTAAAACTGCATTTGAAATAGTATATGTACCGTATGTTTCTACCCTGTCTTTAATTACTACTTTGTAAAGCGCTACAGAAGATGATGGCGCTATATAAATAAACAATAATAATAATAATACTTCTGCTGATTTGCTGCCTGTAACAAAAAGAGGTTACTGGGGCTCATAGCTTCTCACCTCACTGATTTTTGACATTTCGGACTTAAGCAATTTTGCTTGTGCAATTGTAGTACAATAATGAGAGGGAAATGTAGCATCCCTGATGATGTTAAATTAGACTAAAGTAAATCTCACATGTATTAACCCAAAAGCTGTTAGACACATTTTCTAGATCAAACATTGCTTTTGATCTTAAAGCCACTTTGTTTTGTATTTGTTTTCTTGTGACTAATTGTCTTGTGTAACGCTAACAAACTTCAGGCTCAGATCATTCATATTATCTACTTAAAAGTTTGAAGCCCTCCAGTGACAAGAATATTAATGCCCCGACACTGTCATATCTGTTTCAGCTCATGCATATGCAATGCCTCCAGTTTCAAAGATTTATGTCTGACTTCACTGAACTGAGGTATCCTACCATTTCAGATAATAGCATGCCAAATCGACGTTATCAAGCATGGATAAGAATAACAGGAGCACGGGGGGGGGTGGGGGGTGGCAATGTGCTGTTCACTGCTCAGACAAATCTAGTTTTTATTTACCCCTACTGGTCACGGGGGATCCTACAAGGATACGACATTTACAGAAGAAGAAAAGATTATGGCCAACTAGTGGATTATCATGTAATTAGGAATGGATGATTTGTGCCCACTCTGCTGTAGCAAACATCCTACTGCTAATGAAGTTTAAACAGAGTGGCTTTATTTAATTACAGCTAATCACCAGGGTAGAACGGGGAATTGTCTTTGATCCATGTGTATAGTGGAAATCCTTGTGGCACATAGCAGTTCTCATTCCCTCTGTCTCTTTTCACATTCACCAGGAGGTCTGGTCTTAACTAATGCTTAATTGAAGTAGTCACACTACTGCAAACTATATTTTACCTTACACAAACCACCCTAACACTACACATTAGGCTTCTTTTAGCTTCATACAGCCTTTGTCTGTAATGCCCTGGATAGATAAAGTGGCGCACCCAAGAATTTTACCTAGGGCGGGCGTAGGGGGCATGGCACAAAGTGGCCCACATTTAGCAGCTGAACCACCCTTAATCAGGTCTGCAGTACTGCCATGTCCCTGCTGCTGGGGTTAAGCTTAGGTATAGTTTAGGTAACTGCCCACCCTAGTGCTGATTGGTTCCTAAATCAATTTATAGTACATTATAATAGATAGTAAGTCAGAAAGAGACAGAGAAGAGAGATTTTTGCTGAGCTGTTAGGCTGTGGGGGCCAGTGCCCAGGGAGTAAGCACTGGTAGATACCATCAGAAGGACCTTGGAAGTCACCTAGGAAGTCAGCAAAAATACCATTTTGTGAATACTCACCTTGTAAAATGGGTATTATAAGTATGTCACACACCCCGCTTCAAGATATCCATAACATGTGGGTAGTATGGTCTGAAGAGGGCGATTTGCAGAGATGATTGGAGGAAAGAAAGCCCCTCCCAGTCCATAAATACCTGGGACCTCCCACTCATTACCCAGTATAAAGAAAGCAGTAAGGTAAGGGACCAGGAAGAGCCAAATATTAGTCATAACAACGCAAGGTTCACAAAACGATGGATCCAGAATACAAAAGGGCGGGTTGAAGCGGGGTGTGTGACATACTTATAATACCCATTTTACAAGGTGAGTATTCACAAAATGGTATTATTCTAAGTATGTCACACACCCCGCTTCAAGATATCCATAACATGTGGGACATCCAATAGCAGTGTCCATAAAGGCTGGGGATCCAAAACAAGGCATAAAGCACAACTTAAGCTACTGCAGCCTGCAGAACTTTGCGGCCAAAAACAGCATCCGCTGAGGCCCAAACATCACCCTTGTAAAAACTTTGAAAAAGTGTGAACAGAAGACTAGGTAGCGGCCTTGCAAACTTGCTCAACAGAGGCCTGGTGCTGAAAAGCCCAGGAAGCCCCAACCGCACGAGTAGAATGAGCTGTAACACGAAGGGGAGGATTTCTCCCCTTAGCAGAAAAGGCCCCGACAATGGCCTGACGAATCCACTTACTGATGGAAGACTTAGCGGGCGCCAAAACCTTTCTTGGGCCCAGAGGGTACCACAAAGAAGGCATCAGTCTTACGAAAGGCAGACGTTACCACCAAATAGTACTTCACAACTCGAACCACATCCAGGGAATGCAGGACCCTCTCCTTTTCGTTACTGGGATTAGGACACAGAGAGGGCAAAACAATGTCTTGGTTTAAGTGAAAAGGCAGAAACCACCTTAGGAAGGAAATCCGTGTTAAAACGGAAAACCACCTTGTCCTGATGTCTTTCAAAATACGGGACCTGAATGGACAGAGCCGCCAACTTAGAAACACGCCGAACAGAAGTGATAGCTACCAAAAAGGCCACCTTCTGAGTAAGGGAAGACAAGGCAATATCATGCAAGGGCTCAAAGGGAGGACCCTGAAGAGCAGAAAGAACCAAATTCAAATCCCAAACCGGAATCAGAGCCTTCCTAGGGGGCCGCACGTGCGTAACCCCCTGGAAAAAGGTCTTAACCAGCGGATGAAGCGCAAAAGATATTTGGAAAAACACCGCCAGGGCAGACACCTGCCCCTTCAGAGTATTAAGTTGGAGCCCTAGATCCAAACCATGTTGCAGGAACTCCAGGATTCTAGAAATAGAGAATTCCCTGCAAGGGAAAGCCCTAGTCTCACACCATCAATTCCTGAATCAAAAGAACCTTGGATTGAAGAAGGAACACTCTGGCCTGATCTGTATCCAGAGACATTCCTAGAAAGGATACTATCCTGGACGGGTAAAAGGAGGACTTGGGATAGTTGATCACCCAGCAGAACCTCTCCAAAGTGGATATTACCGTCCTGGTGTCCAATTCCGCTTGGCTGAATGATGATGCCATGATGAGGAGATCGTCCAGATATGGCACTATGCGAATTCCCTGCGCTCTAAGAAGAGCCATCACCCCAGCGAGCACCTTGGTGAAAAACCCTTGGAGCTGTGGTGAGACCAAAAGGAAGAGCTACAAACTGAAAGTGCCGATCTTCCACCACAAACCTGAGGAATCTCTGGTGCGCGGGAAAAAATCGGAACATGGAGGAAAGCGTCCTTGACGTCTATGGACGTCATGAAGTCCCCCTGACGGAGAGCGCGGATAGCTGAACGACGCGATTCCATGCGAAATTTTCGCAGCCTGATAAACCTGTTGAGGATCTTCAGATCCAGGATGGGCCGGATAGAGCCATCCTTTTTGGGGACCGTGAACAGATTTGAGTAAAATCCCCGACCCTGATCTGATAGGGGCACTGGCGAGATGACCTCTATCTCCAGAAGACTTGAAAAGCGCCTCCCGAAGCCCCTGTGCGCCAGGTGCGTCCGGGGGCACCCTAGACCTGAAGAAAAGCGGAGGAGGACGGGACTCGAACTCCAACTTGTAGCCGGAAGACACGACTTCCCGGATCCGTTTGTCCGAAACCTCCCGAATCCAGATCAGAGAGAAGTGTCGCAGCTGTCCCCCCACCCGCACGGGTGAGGGCGCCCCCTCATTGCTGAGCAGGCTTGTTCGCAGGTTTTGGGTTATGAACCCCAGTTGTATCCTGAGCGGGCACGTCCTCTGCCCCTATTCCAGGAATCTCCTCTAGTGGAAGGGAAGGCGAAACCTCTTCCTGCTCTGGATCCGCGGAAGGAACGATTGAAAGAAGCCGCCCCGCGAAAGGGACGTCGTTGCTTCTTGCGTTGAGGTAACTTACCCCCCTTAGCTACTGAATCCAATTTTTCTCCAAAAAGCCATAGCCCCACGAATGGGAGAGACGTCAGCGACTTTTTTGGCCCAAATAACTCACAACGTTTAAGTCCCAGAAATTCGTCACTGTCCGGGTGCAAACCGGAAGATGTCAACAAGTCTCTGACCACCGACCTGGTAGCCACCACCAGCAGAGATGAAGCGCAAAAAGGGCCGTATGGCTGCCCCAATACTGGCGAAACCATGACAAGCCATCTGGCCAATTCGTTTATCCCCTCCATCTTTAAGAGAAGAGCAATCGGGGTTATTCAAAAACGGCTGAATTGGATAACCCCAGAATTGGTGCATCCTCCTCAGGGGGGGACGTCCAGCGCTTAACCGTGTCCGAAGGGAAAGGATATCTTTTATCCCAACTCTGAAGAATGCCTGGGAGCTGAGCCGGCCTCTCCCATTCCTTAGAAATAATCTTATCAAAATGCCTTTGATTAGGGAATTCCAAGCGCGGCTTGGATTCCTCATAAAACTCCCCTTGTTGATGAGGAGCAACCTCTGGAGGAGAAATAGCCAGAACCTCAAACATCTGAGCAAGGACGTTAGGAGTATCCAAAGAACTCCCTGACCCCTTCTCAGAGTCCGCGCCAACGAATAGCTGGTCGTCCGAATAATCCGATTCGTCAAATAGCTCCCCTTCCTCCAGAGGGGAGTAATCTGACCAATCCAGGCGATCCTCATCGTCATATTCAAAAGTCGGTGGGACCGGTGACAAATGCTTTCTCTTAGCTGGAGCCTTCTTGGCAACCGCAGAAGAAATACATTTTTCAATATTAGTCAATCTAGCACACACATCAGATTGCGACTGCCCACCCGTGACAACGTCACACGGGACACGGGCCAAGACGGGGTGGGAAGGGGATGACGCCGGCGGTGCTGACCCAGACGTCTGGGGTTCTGACTGCCGTGTAATAGTCTGCTGTGCACATAGTATACATAGAAATACGTCATCCCCTGTTAGGGATACCCCACAGCCCATGGACTTCCGGGATTGCCCCGAGGGGAGCCCGGTATCTGGGGATGCCTCCATACGGTGAACTTATATGTAGTCGCAATGACCGAGGGAATTACGCTAGTAAGCAACCCGGGATGCCCTTATAATTGTCCCAAGTGGGAGGATTTTAACATGGAATTTAACCCAGGGACCCAAGGACCGGAAGAAGACCCCTTAAAACCTAAGGCGTTCTACCTGAAAGACTGCCGCATATAAAGGGTTACATATAAGTATATATTATATTATATTATATTTATATATATATATATATATATATATAGAAATATAGGGGGCCCATAGGCCTTCCTGCGTGAGGTAAATGGCGTCCACCACACACGCAGCTCACATCACAGAGGCAGAGAGGAGCCTGTGGGCGTGGCCAGCGCTGAGCGCACGATATGCGTAGCTCCGCCCCCTTACAGAGCGGAAAGCGGGCTCCGCAGTGGGTCTGCGCCCCTAATGGCAAAATGTGTGAGGTAAATTACCTCAGAAAAACACTATAGCGCACACATATACCGGCACCATGGCAAGAACAGCAGCCGCGGCGCCGGTAACCACAAAGACCCCAGGGATGTAATGGGTGCGGGCCGCGGCGACGCGCAATCGCCCGGCCCCGCCCACTGTGGCCAGCGCGTGACGGGAGATCTCCCCTCACAAGATTAATGGAACCGCCAGCGCAAATAACCGCGCCGCGGCCATTGCGGTAGTCACCGCAACAAAAAACAGTAAAGCCAGGGGGACAAGCCAGCGCCAACAGCCGGCCCCACCCCCCAACTACAACTTCTGAGGAGAAAAGTTCTCCTCAGCTCTGGCGCCAGTAGAAGCAAGCGCCGCTGTTAAAGTGAAACAATGCACAATAAATAAATCCTAACTCTGAGGTAAAAAAGGTGGCCCCCGACATTTTATCCCCACCACCACAGGAGAAGGGCATCAGGAAAGGGGGGCCAAGGGACAGGGCATCCCAAACCGGGGTCACCAGCCCGGATAACCGCCTACCCTCTGGTACAGGGTCTCACGGTGGAGCATGGCTCCAGAGCACTAAAAGTGCCATTCTACCCTCACCCGGGATACAGCCTAGACTGGGAGGCATGTGTATTGGGACTTATAAAAAACATAACCGGGTGGAAATAGAGAGAAAAGCGGGCCGGGAATAAACCCGGCTACCTGAAATCCCCCTGAGCAAGGAGGAGACATCATCTTCTGACTTGCTCGCCGTCTGCAGAGATGGAAAAACTGGGTAATGAGTGGGAGGTCCCAGGTATTTATGGACTGGGAGGGGCTTTCTTTCCTCCAATCATCTCTGCAAATCGCCCTCTTCAGACCATACTACCCACATGTTATGGATATCTTGAAGCTGGGTGTGTGACATACTTAGAATAAGTACCTCCTGTAACAGGCCAAAGCTGGTTCAGTTATCAGTGACCATGTAGCCAAAGATCCACTTGAATGGACTCCTGGAGGGTGGACGAGGCAAGGGGCAATTCATGGAGGTGGGCTCGGAAAACCTTGGAAACTCCTGTGACTGGCACCTCTGTGATAAGAATGTCCCAAAAAGGGAATGCTGTTTAAACCATATATTGACTGTGCCTGCTTGTTTATTCTATTTTCAAGCAATCCTGGATTCATCAGGGAATCTGCCTATGGTCCCACACGGTCTGAGTGAGTACCTTCATATCTCCCCAGACCTGGGGAAAAGCTAATCCCACAAGGTGGCCCAGTCCTGGGGCTACCACAGTCATTTTCCGAAAGTCTACCTCTATTAGAAGAGGGCAACTAAAAACGGCAGCTGTGCCCACTACAAATTTATTTCTGTCCTAGTGTAACTTCATTCCACCCTGTTAACACTACAGTGAAGCTGCAGTATTTATATGGCAATTTATGTGTCACATACCCTCAGGACAGTGTTTATATGGCAAATTATGTGTCACATACCCTCAGGACAATAGGCTTGATATAGCACTGGTCGAGATATTCTGGTTTCCCAGCCTAAAACCGACTCACATGAGGAATCCTTTCTTCCTGGCCTGATTCAGGGACACATGCAAGACAAACCCACATGTGCGTAAAGCATACAAGAAAGCTGGAAAAGAATTCTCCCTTCCATGCGAGATTTTACAACTCGCATGACAGCTTACTGAATCACAGGGCCTTTAGCCCTGACAGTATACCAGCCCTTATGCCCTTCATTATGGGTACGCTGTGCCCATACCAATGGGGGCAGGTGTGCTGGCAGGGAAAAAGTGTGGCCCACTACCCTGTGAACTGGTATTGGGCTTCCCTTACAAGTTGTTAAAAATAAATGACTCTGGTCCACATCTCACGATGGGTCTCCAATCATCGGAGCTCTTCTCTGCCCCATCCAATGTCTTCTTTTGGTGGTGGAGTGTGTTAAATGTTGACGCTCCCACCACCAGTTGTAGAACAGGGGGACACAGGCCCCCTTCCTTTTGTCCCGGCTTCCCAGCCAGGAACTCTGTGTAAGCTTTGGGGAGGGTAAGCTTTAGTGGGAGGAGGCCACGCTATTGTAAAGAAAAAATGTTAAAATGGGGTGAAAGGGGCTAATTAAAAAAAAATTCTACCACTTGCCCCGTCCTGGGAACACCTTAAAAACACAACATATATGTTTAAAACTTGTTTAATCTTCTAAATTAACTGATACTTGCCTTTTCCTTCCATTCTCCAGCACTGACAGACTGCAAATGATGCCCCCTCCCCTCTTATGATGTATATAGTCACATGGGCGAAGACCCCAGAGAGGCTCCACCTCTCTGTATAAAAGGCCACTCCCAGCCCCACATGCAGTCCCTGGCTGGGCAGTCAGGATGGAAGAGGGGGGGGGGGGGAGGCTGGTGAATGGGGAAGTGAAGACCTGGAGCCTGAATGTGGACCACCCACCAGACAGAAAGAAGACATGGGTTGGTAAGTGGTTAAATTTAGAATTAAATTATGTGGTGTCATTTATTCATTTATTTTTAACACTTGTGAACTGGTAAGGGGTCCAGGACACACACCTGCCGCCATTGGTATGGGCATAAAGGATGGTACACCGGCAGGGCCAAGAGCCCTGTGATTCAGTAAATTTTAGCTGCTGGGGATAATAGGTGATCATTGTGTTTTTCATTGCAACCAATACAGTCCCTTTACCAAGCTATATGAGACTGAGCAAAGTATGGGCTATAATACCAAGGTGGCTGGAAATCTCCTGGGATGATTTTTGTCCCTGGTCCACCCCTGTTACATTGCAATAGACACAAGAATGTTATTACTTTAAATTTATGTAGATTAAATGCACTTATTTTACCTATAATACCTTCCTATATATGAAATGAATATTTTGAAAAAGCAAGTTGCACATGAACTTCAATATAGCCATATGTGAAAGCTGAAAGCATATGCAAGTGTGTAAAAGTGAGGTTCGAGAAGTAACTCTTGGCACTTGAGAAAGTATAAAGGTGGTAAATATACCAAATTAAGAATCCATCTGGATAACTGTAGTACTTATCGAAAGCGGAACAGATGCCACACAGACAGTATGAAAGTGATGTCAGGGTAGAAGATCAAAGACTGTGCGCTCTTGCCACTGAATATATTTTAATGTCAAGCTTTCCAGCATACACCATTCTTTTCACATAGCACTTATTGCATTAGGAATCTGTAAACAAATGTTCTTTCATTTATCAGCTGTGCAATAAAAAAATACATTTGCATGCACATTGAGCAGCACTTTTTGAAAGAAGTGAACATAATGGAGGAGTCTATTTAACTGCGAAATTGTAAGCAGCTAAAAAAGGCAACAATGACCCTTGTCATGGGCAAGCTTGTACTGTATAATCCTACATTTCAAGCAAATTGGTTGTTGTAAAGATGATATTCAGGGTAATTGCAGAAAAAAACTCATACCATACTCATCAACCAGTAACCAACATAGAAACAAGGTTCTGTTTAAAAGAAAGCCGTTTCCTGAAGTGAATAGCGTGCATTAAGTAGCCCCCCCCCTCCACCACCACTTCATTATGACTCAATATTAAAATGTATTTTTGTTCTTTTTACCTATTCACTTTCTGTTTTTATTTTGTAGTTTCAGAAGTGCTCCCTCAAGTGGCCATTTGTATATTAAAATGAAAGTCCTTTTGTGGGCATAATGTTTCTCTCCATATCCAACTACTTTATTTCAAGGGTTCCCAACTTTTTTTTTTCAGGTACCCTCTTCCACTTTCTTATGATCTCAAGTACAATCTTGGTGGTATGTACATGTTGTCACCCAAAAAGGCATTAAACAACCATGTAAAGTGCATGAAAAGTACAAAGCCATATAAACAGTAGCCTTGTCGAGTACTACCCAATAGGCTCTCGAGTACAACCAGAAACATTCTTATAATAATAATAATAATAATGTGCTTATATGATCATTGTATGTTTATGCATTCATAGGCATTTGTAATCTGCATTTATCTCATCTGTCTAGTGACAGATGAGATAAAGTGTACCACACTAGTAAACCAAACCAGTGAGTTCACTAGTTGTACATAATGGAAACTTTGAAAGAGACTAATCGAACTAAGGATTGTTCTTTTTGCCTACAGATGACTTTTAAAGGATCTGTCCAGGCATAAACAAAAACAATGTATACCTACCTTTGGTCCTCTGCAGTGGCAGCTGCTGCAGCTCCAGTGTCTTAAAAACAATTGCTACACAAGCACTAGTCCACTGTCCAGTGATGTTCTTTATTCATAATAGATAAGAATGTTATGGCAATGTTCTTGATAGCAATATTGATTGGGGAGTTCTCCAAGACAGCTGTCACTTGGCACGCCCACTCCATTTATAGCCACAGCCCACCTTTTCCATTACATTACCTTTTCCTGGGCATGCCAAGGGACAGACGTCTATCGGAGTGGATGGGTGGGCCTTGCAGTACATTTTAAAACATTAGAGCTGGACAGAGCTGTGAGGGAGAAAGGGTAAGTATATATTTTTTTGTTTTTTACGGCTTTCCTTCTGTGAACTTATCTCTTTATTTGGGGGACAGTTTAGGATTTTATTGACGATTCTGCTTTTTACTTCTGGAAGAACCTTCATGAACCAGTTGTTCTGATTTCTGCTGCTGCACATTGTCTATCTGAATAGACTTATTAGGGACTGTTGTATGACAAGTCGGCATTCAATTGAAGCACTTACTGGCTGGAATTAAAACTTGCTTGCTCATTGTGCATGTATATTGTCTAGACACTGATTCACTAATCTCTTTAATATCTTGTGAACATTTTCCATTGAATAAATCTTAAAAATTGGGTTTTACAGGCAATGATTTGGGATCAGACTTTGTGGGCATATACTGAAGGTAAGCCAGTCAATAGGGTTCAGAGCCCCCAAAACTGTAGATGAGCGTTGTAAAGACGTGATGGAGAGAGATGTACTTTTTGGGCACCAGATATTTTTGGCTATACTGTATTGTAAAGAGGTGATGGATAGGTATTTCCCCCTTTCAGGATAGAGACTTACTTTTTGGGCGCCAGGTGTTTTTGACTATACTGTTTTCCTACTTTACTTGCCCCTTCACTGGACAAAGAGACCTGTATCCAGGCTGTATCCAGGTATAAGCTGTCTGTTGGGGAAGAACCTTGTTGGTGCCATACAGGGTCTAGTACAGAGATAAGAAGATTATATAGTTGCCAAAATACACATAGCTAGGATTGTCACTGCTCAAGGCTTCCCATTAAAAGCCCAATAAATTGCAGCAGATTGGATCAGTATGTGTTAATTTTTTCTAATTTAAAAGGCATATAGAGTCTCCCAAGTCCACTGCATTTCCTTATCTTCTCTGCCAACTGTCCTGGCGTCTCCTGCTTACAATATCTGGGGTTCTGGATTGTCACTGTAGGCTGATTCTGTAGCCTAGCTGACTAATGTATGTTTCTAGATTTTTATAGTATATTATAGTATATATTAAAGACCTCCTCCCTATATTGCCGTTCTGCTTTTTACTTCTGCTCAATCAAGGGTAAGACTTCTGTCAGCTCTGAATCTTACAGCCCCTATGCTGCATGCTCATGCTGTCTCACTTGGGATTCCTTCTTCTGGAGGCTTTCTTAAAAAATGTTGGATGCTGGGGTGATCTCCACCACTTTCATTGGGCATAACTTCAATGGGCTGAAAAAGTATGCCTTTGAAGGTCTATGCTACATGGAGCTCAAAGCTCTGTATCTTCACTCCATCATGCAAGGGTAAGCCCTTATGCTTATAGTTTTATTAACCTACAATTTCTGATCACAGAAGTGATCTAGTCCTTCAGTTTTATGAACTATGCAAGAGGTGCCAAATTTAGCCAATGTGTTTCCCAGGTGGGGAAGTCATCACTCTGATGATGCCTGTGAAAAACACATTTCATTAAGAGTTTTAAAAACATCATGTTGGACGTTCAAAAGTTCTAAAGCACTGACAACACACTTAAAAGCAGACCATTTTTGCCCCTTCCCCCTTCCTAAATTAAAAAAAGATGGATGGCTAATGTGAGTACATAAACAGGCTTTGCGGTTAATTTTATTTCACATAAATATTTCCTCTTCTGTTTAATGTCATCATTATATTGTGTATATCACATTTCTTATGTTGATCGCTGTCTTTAAAGACTCAGAATCTAATGACAGTTAAACTTTCACAGCTAGTTGAAATTGAAAGCCCTGCTTTAGTTCAAAACTAGAGATGATTGAATCATTTACCTCCCTCTAGTGACTTTTGGACCCCATTTCTATAAATTAAAAAGCGGTGTACTGGACTGGACTGGTATAATATTTAAAATAGAACATTAACGTATTATCATGGCAGATGACCAGTGTAAATTAATGTTAAACAAAACCGAAAATCTCACCCATTTGAGATACTTTTAAAACAAAGGGACAAGTAAATTACACAGTGCCAGGTGCATTCAAGGGTAAATCAATGCCAGAATGGTGGCAAATTATGAGACTGGGCTGGAGAGGGCGACGATATTAGTTATGGGTTTAATATGTGGTAGTGGGTGCAAGTGGATTTAGCTATTGGATTATCTTTGTGCTATACTGTTTACCAATGTATCACATTTTTATGGGTTGTGTGGGATAAAACCTAAAAAAAAAAACAATAAAAACGTATATGGAATGGAGTGTTTAAGTCAATAGGGGTTAAGGGTGCCTAACCAGGAGGGCCACCAACAGTGCTCAATCTATTGCTCTGTGTAAGCACTAATGACTTCTTCTGTTTAACATTGACAGCATTGTTGCTGGTTCTTTATTTTTTATTTTTTTATATTCTTTTTTCTTAAGTCACCTAATGTGGAAATGTTTCAAAATTAATGGTGTTCCCCAATCTCATTTTATATATAACTCATTTTGCCACCAGACTTCCAACCAATCCTGAATGCATGGAAACTATTTACCATTCATATACCCTGGACTTTTTAGTATAGATCATGGCCTCCTTCATTGGCAGGGGCTTTCCCTTTTTAAAAATTTGTATGTATTTTGTATATTTGATTACAATATTTTTTTAAATTACTTTAAATTAAGGTAATAAATGTATTAACAAATAAGTTAAAGTGATTGCCCATGCCAAAAGATGTATATTCACCTTTTGTCCCCCGCAGATGATCACTTCTAGGCCAGCACTTTCAGATCCACATTTCACATGGTGCCTCCCTCTTCTGCGCCACCCACTCTGCCATCAATCGCAGTAATGCTGGCCCGTCAGTGAAGTATTGACTGCAATGGAACAGGTGTGTCAAAATCTTGCACGACCCCTCTATTAAAGACAAGGAAGCACACAAGAAGATCTGGCCCAGATGCTTGGGATGTAAATGTGCAGATTAGGTAAGGCACCCAGCAATGGACCATAAGGTAAGCATACAGATTATCTTATGTTTGCTTGGATAATAAGCCTGATTCATAGCCCCTCCTGTACACATTCCCACATGCCAGAATGCTTCAAAAGTCTCAGTTTTGGTCTATTTTTCATGACTTTTGGGTTTGCGAAGGCGAAAACGTGTATTCGTTACCGGTGCATTGTGGATGAAGCTCTTACCTCTGGTGGGCACATGCCACCAGCCTGTGTCGAGGGTCCCTGACACCCCCTCCCAGTAGATGTTGGTGATGTTGGGGTGCAGCATAGCGTACACCCACTCCTAGGCATGGGAAAACTCCAGGGTTTTTGGCAGCCGTCCACCAATTTGCAACCTAAAAACAAACACAAATGGATGAGGGTCGGAAGCAGCCCTCTTGGCCCTCCCCACCTTCCTCCCAGCCAGTCACCAGTTTATATTCTTCCAGACCGCCGTTTTTAGATCATCCCATTTTTTAGAGACCTGGTCTCCATCCTTGGTCTCTAGCCCTGCACTAGTGACTGAGCTGGCAATCTGTTCCCAAATTTTGTCATCCACCACTTTCGGTGTAGTGCGGGACCAGGCCCCAGGAAGGGGCGTCTCCAACTGGGCATCCATGAAGTGAGCTCTGATCTCCCCTCTGGTCAGCTTCTGCCCCGGCCTTTGGGGCAGCAGCTGCTCCATGGGTACTGGGCTAGCCAGGAGAAGTGATGCCACTGATGCCACTTCCAGGACCTGAAGGGGTGGGGTGCAGGCTGCAGGCAGGGGAACAATCAACCCCATGGCTGTGGCTCTGCTGCTCTGCCGTGAGCTTCACAGTCGGCTCCACAGTAGGGCCTGCACTGTGGCCAGCAATGGGCTCTGGTGTCCCAACCAGTGGCTGGAGAAGGTTGGGGTGTTGCGGGAACCCTGGGTGTGGCTCTCCTGCTGCTGCCGGGCCACACTGCTGCAGGTGACCCGCTCAGAGTGGGTAGTGTGGCTGGCCTGCACGACGAGTGGCGAAGCATTGCCTGGGTGCTGCATATAAATCTGCCATGCCTGGCTTCTGGGCTCTGGGAGCTGCAGTGGCATCTAACTCTGGGCATAAGTAAGCCCTGCCATCAAAGTCCAGGTGACAGGTGTCTGCTTTTATACACAAGTGGGTGGTTAATTGGCCAACAACTGAGACAGCACAGACATTTGCAACCTATAGGCTACAACAACATGGGCATCTGCACGCCAGACTTTACACTTCTAGGATTCGCGAGGATGCATTGGCGCTGGATGCCCAGCAAGGAGCCAAGAGAAACAGGAACAAGAAAGTGAGTGACAGTGTGGCCATGCCCACTACATTGGAGGCCCCTTAAGGAACCAACAGGGAGGGGGTAAGTCACACTGCAGGGATGCACACAAATGTGGGATGCCCCCATAGTGGGGTGTAGCAAGGGAAAAAAACAACCCATATGCTTATGTCAGCATGACAGCAAGATGGACACAAAGCACAGTGATTCAAGGACTTTGCAGCAACATACAGCTGGAAACAGGTAAAAACTCTGCTTCCGAGGCTAAATTGCAGGCCCAAACCATAATTGCTCAGCTAAACTAAAAGCGTACGCCAAGCACTTCCGACCATGGACGTCTGGCCAAAAAAATCTCGGGCTAAGAATAATATGAGCGTTCGCAACATCCCAGTTTCCAAGTTGACTTTTCAGAAAAAAAACGAGCAATCAAGGTGAAGCTTTGAATCATGCCTAATGCCTTTAAACTGGAACAGAGCCATTGTTGCTGGAAGCTGGATATCCTAAAGAAGCCTGCGGACCATGTGACCATGAAGTGAAATGTAAGATTTCTCCAGTTAAACAAGGTGGTGGCCCGGGGGGGGGGGGGGGGGGCGGTTCTGTGCTAGGAACGTCGCCCATTTTGTGAAAACTGGATGTTGTTCCAGTTTAAGAAACAACCTGAAAGAGATTTGTTCCCAGTGTTTAGGGCCAGTATTTTAAAGTCAAACTGCAGGCAGAAAACAAAAAAAATGCTATACTAACCTTTAACCCTTTAAACTCCAGCCAGCTTCCTCTTTGACCATTAACTTCCAGCCCTGTAGTTTGTACGCTGTTGGCATTTTCCTCCAAAGAGCCAAGTCTGAAAAAATAGCTCACCACCATCCAGGTTCCAGCGCCGGAGGAATCTTGGTGAACCTCTGGTCAATGCTCTTCAGTGGGGCAGAGAAAACTGATTCTCTGCCCTGTGTGTCACTTCTGTCATCTCACTCTCCGCTGCAGGCAGGGGACTTTTATACTGCAGAGTAAGCTAACAACATCCCCTCCCTGCTGCAGAAGTGAGCTGTGAAGCGGTCAAAGCCAAGAGAAGGGCAGATAAAATTGATCTCCTGACCCATCCACAACTTCCACTGCTCACTTCTGGCTCACTTCTGGCTGAACAGCACCCGGCAAAGGAAAAAATTGTAAAAAAAAAAAAAAATAATAAAAATGGACATGTGCGTGTAGGTTTTATTTTTGATGATAAACGTAACCCTTTGTGAACTGGTCCTTGAGACACAGCCAAACTTGCTTCTTCTTACTGGAAGAAAAAAGAACCTCGGGTGGCAGGTTTGTTAATTTACCATACTGCTTTTACCGGGGAAAACTGCTTACTTTTTAACAGCCAATCTTTAGAGCCATCATGTGCTGGAATAGATATAATGTTTTGCATGTGTGTTTTACCATCATGCGATGTATTGGGCAGATATTAGAGTGCTTAATGCTCCAGTTTCCCACAAGCTGACTTAGGATTTTAAAGGTGAACAGTTCTTCCTTGTAAAAGAAAAACACTTTTTCCTCTTCCAGTAAATAAACAAGTGAGACAGAGATTTTCCTTCAGATGGGGTGTAATAGTAACCCCTCTTCATACCATCTAACATGTTCATATGGATTTTAATGACTGACTATTTTCATGATAGAGCTTCATTAATTGAATCGCCAGGCAACCAGTCATAATGCAGACCGAAATGGTGCCTTTATTTATTGAACATGGAAAGAATTGCTTTTCTTAAAACAGAAGGTGTTAGGCTGAGCTATGCAAATCAGTTTTTATGTCCCCTGCACTTTTTACAGCTTCATAGAGACCACAGTTCTTTCCCTTCTGACTCCAGATCAGCTGTGCCCATGGGGCACAAAACTTCCCACAGGCTTGCCACCTGCTCCTGTGACGCTTTTCATTCAACCGTAGCGCAGGTATAAGAAGCCATCATGACTGGTGGGCATCACAGAACAGACCGCTCAATGGGCACCTCTATACATCACAATCTTCCTTGCAGATACATTTTAGTGCTTTGGCTTTCGTAAGAGCAATGTGGAGTCTGTGGTTTTGAGATGTAGGAAATAACAAAGCAAGAATAGCAACTATCTAGGGTGGATCCACCTACAATATTACTGTTAGCGAGTGTAAAACACCTAAGGAGCAGCTTTGAACAAGAGCCCCAAGAGGCATGTCTAGCAAGGAGCCAAGCCTACCCCTATTCAGTTTGACAAGCGTTTGCGAAATGAGCCAAGGAATGCAGGTTCTGGGTAAACTCAGACACCATCATAGTCAATAGGGTGAAAATTCTGGATGTGTATCTTGGTCTCTGAAAAGACCAAACAAGGAGCAAAATATCTATGAACTATAAATACCCACAAAGGATTGACCACATCTTCACAAAGCCCTAGGGGTTGGAGAGAAACATGTCGCCAGGAGTTGGCCATGTGGTACCAGCCCTTGTTTCACTGGCTGGAGGACAGCTGCAGGAGTGATCACTACAAGGATAGTGCTATTAGCAGGGCACTGAGGATCATCTTGCAGACTGAAGTCCTAGACTACTGGTTAATACTAAATCCATTTGTTTAGGAGTAGCTGCTGTTGTGGGCTGCTGGACTGATATCACCAGCACTCTTGGTGTAAAGCAATATTGTTACATGACTTTGTGCAGCCTTGGTCACTGGCTGTGGTTCTGATATTCTCACCACATATTGGAAATAGAGCCATGGGTCCTAGACAACTTACCCTTCCTCAAATACAGTTGGAAAATCTATTGGAAGCAAGAAATTATACTTGTTGGAGCCTGGTCTTGTGTAGGAATATGCATGTGCATATCCCATAGTTACTTATATCTCATATAGGATTATATGCCAGCAATGGCACTACGGGTGTGTAGTGGGAATGGTGTGTGGTATTTTTTGGATCTTTTTTAAATGAACAAAGTTGTTCATTTATTATTGGGTGGGAGGTACCTGCAATGTATTATGTGTGTGTGCTTAGACTTGTACATATATATATTTAAATATAGTCAATTTTTCACAGAAGTCATAGTCATAGTAAATGTGTGTATACGTGTTTAGGTCCTCATGTATCTGTGGGTTGGTGATCTGTTCCTGGTTGTTGCATTAGCTCCATTTACCATTGAAGGCTGGTTATTACCACTAAAGTATTTAAGATTACACAAGTGGAGGAACCTTACCGGGATCTTCCATCCCAAGAATTATGTGTTTTCAAATGTAAAATGTTTTTCTAAAGAGGATTATTAATAAACATTTATTAATTTTAGTTACAACAATGGTTAGAAATTACTAAAGGCGAGGTCAATATATGTTTTTTGAGCCCTGTTTACCTAGCCACCGTGTTGGGGAAATGGTCTACTAGGTCCCAACAGGTAACCCAGCAATCTAGTTTTAGGGGCCATCATCTTTGACCAGCCATCATCCAATATCATCGTTATCATTTAGGACCACTGATAAATAGCGTTTTCTCTCGGTTAAAGTGGAGGGTCAGGAATTTTGCTGAGTGAACTCCAGGTGGAGGGGAGCACCCATTCCCTGTTAGTTTCACTCAGCAATTAACTAGGACCTTGGCTAGATTAGCCAAGCCTGTACCCCCACGCCTTTCCATTCCACTTCTTCAGGGGAGAAACACTACACAAACATGTAGTGACAACTTTGGACAGGCGGAGGTCAAATCGATCTACGAAATATTCTTTCCCTTCTTTTCCCTTTCTGTTGCCTAAGGATGACAGAGTTGACAAGCACAAATTGGCAGTCTATGATCCGGGACTTGACACAATGTAGACTTGAAAGCAAGACTACTATTGAACATGAAGAGTGTACCCAATCTACTTTCAATTTCCTGCATAATTTGCTGTACAAGAAGTCGAAACTGTGGTGGGACACTCAGTATTTGGAAGAGTATTTAGAACAAAAAATCGTCCCCAAGGGGTTGAGAATTAGACTATTCCCCCAAGTAGGACAAATTACCGATGATTTCAAGGCAAAATGGGAAGACACCCTACAGACATGTTCCCAGACTTTGATGCGACTCCTTTTGGACCATCATAGATCTCAAATACAAACTTTAGAACTCTCTATTCAAAGCACAATAGAGGACCTCAACAAATTTAAAAAGGATGAATATTTCATTAATAGAGATAAACAGATAAAGGAATCTATCGAAAAAATTAATAAAGATTTAATTCTTAACAAAGAACACAAACTCCAAAGAGACAGAATTGCATACAAGAATAAATATGCCTACAATTGGCCTACTACTAACCTGAGACCAATGAGAAGAGATCAGGGACCGAGGTTGAGATTTACTTCCGAATCATCATCCTCTAGGGAACGTATAGCTACTAACGTTAGAGACTTTTCCCAAAATAAACAGACCCATTTCCGAACTGACAGAACCAAGAAATATAAAGGCCCCCAACATCGAGAAACTCAATCAGACCGTGAAACGAGATCTAGAGCAAGGCTGCGTGAAGGAACAAGCACAGGGAGGGAAAGTAGTAGTGACAGTCAAGGCCCTGAGAGAGATTTTTTAGGCTTAAACGCAATAGGGATAGGAACCATAGGAGACGTGCCAAACGTCTCAAGAAAGTATCCCACATAGACAAGAGTTGCCCCAAAACTTTGGCGGATTTTGACATGTCGATGCCATCGGGGACCCACAAAGGGAATGACATCATCAACCTATCAGAACACATTCTAACTGACAATCAAATAGAAGTCTTGAAACTAGGCCTCAATTTTTGTCCCACGGGCCGTACAAACACTTTCGAGGTAATTACTGATCTCCATTTATTTGCCCGGAAGTTGATTTGCAAATTACAGTTTCAAAAACAACCTGATCCACAAATTTCCCCAGAAAGGGAGCCTCAGATTGAGGACGAATCGGTGTTACAAGACCTATTAGATTTAGCTGCGGAGGCTACAGGTATAACCCCAATGACAACTACAAAAAGACGAGTTTTCAAGAAGAAGTCAACCTATTTCCCCCCCTTGTCTGCCAATCCACACGTTTTGACCTTTGTGGACCTTGTGTCCACGGACGTGGAAAAATTACAACATAAAACGAACTCCAACATGTCCAAAGAACTGAGCTTAGCTCTGGACGAATTGGAAAACATACATGACGTTATAGTGAAACCGGCAGACAAGGGGGGCAATATTGTTGTCATGGCAAAAAACCTTTATATCAAGATGTGTATGGACATTCTTAATAATAGTGAGTGGTATGTCAGGGCCCCTATGTCGAGGCTGCGGGAGGACTCCGGAGCCTATCACCAACTTATTGATGAGGCGTTGGAGGGGGGGGTGATCGACAGGGCGACTGGTGCGTACCTGGAGGTTTCGAGCCCCACCGTCGCCACCTTCTATGCCCTGCCCAAGGTGCATAAGTCTCTCTCTGCACCCCCGGGCAGGCCGATAGTGTCAGGAATGGGGTCCCTCACGGATGCGGCCAGTCGTTATGTCGATCACCACCTCCAGCCACTTGTCCATCAACTTCCGTCATACCTGAAAGATACCAGCCATTTATTACGGCTGCTCGATGGTATGACAGTGGCTCCGGGGTCCTTACTGGTCACCCTCGACGTAGAGGCTCTATACTCAAGTATTCCCCATGACAAAGGGCTGGCCATGACTCGAATGTTCCTGGATGAACTTCATATCGAACAACATAACCACAACATATTTTTACTCAAACTTTTAAAGTTCATTCTTACCCACAACCTCTTCTTCTTTGACCAACAACTATACCACCAGGTACAGGGAACTGCTATGGGGACCACTTGTGCCCCCTCATATGCAAATCTGTACCTGGGAGGGTGGGAGAGGAGGTTGTGGGGGGACGATGAACTGACAGAGTACCTGTGCCACATTGCAACATGGCACAGGTACATAGATGATATTTTTATCATCTGGACAGGCCCCGAGAACTTGTTAGGTCAACTGGTTTCCATCTTAAATACCAACCAATTGAATTTAAAATTCACCTGCGAGTATAGTGCACAGTGTGTCAAATTCCTGGATTTATCAATTGCCATTGACCACACAGGCCACGTCATAACCGATTTTTATCGTAAAGAAACGGCCGCCAACAATATACTTCGGGCCTCTAGTGCCCACCCTAAGCATTTAGTGTCAAGTATTCCGTACGGTGAATATTTGCGTGCGAGACGCAATTGTACATTAGATTCAGATTTTGAGCAAGAAGCAGCTAATATTAGAATTCGCCTGAGTGCGAGGGGTTACAATTCCCGTATTCTGAGGAGAGCCTATAAGAAGGCGAAAGCCAGGTCACGTCAAGACCTGTTATATAAACCCAAAATTCTTAGTCAGCATACCCCTCTTGCCATGATTAGTACGTATACGGAACATCATGCGGAAATCAAAGCCATATTTAGACGTCATTGGCATATACTCACCAATGACCAGAATTTGGCTCCTTTCATTCCTAGGAACCCCTCGTTTGTATATAGAAGAACTAAGAATTTGAGAGACCATCTGGTACATAGCCATTTCAATGCCACACCTGAGAAACAGTGTTGTACAACTGTAGGCACATATCAGTGCCAGAGCTGTACTATGTGCAAGTATATACTAACAACTAAAACCCTCACTGCTGGAAACAGACCTTTAGTGAAACTCAAACACTATGTTAATTGTAAAACGCCCCATGTTATATATGCTTTGATCTGTCCATGTCAACGATTTTATATTGGCAAGACAAACCGCCAACTCAAGACACGCATATATGAGCACACATATGACATACGATCAGGGAATCCTAAGACACCCATAGGAAGGCACTTTTCTGCGCACCACAACAAAAACCCTGAAGGCTTGAAAGTGGTAGGGTTAGATCGCATCCATGTCAATATAAGGGGGGGCGACATAGAGAAAATTACTCTTCAAAGAGAGACTAGATGGATCTATTATTTTAGGGCCCATTGCCCCCCGGGCCTAAACGAATCGATTAGTTTTGTACCCTTTTTGTAGGTTTTTTACCTACATATTTAAAGTTATCCTTACCCCCTCCATATCTTGGTGTATGCCCAAATTGGTTCAATTCAATATGTTGACAGCTATCAAATTGAATGTTTCAGGGTATAAAAGTTTCTGCTTGTCCTTTTCACTATGTTGTTTGTTGTATTGATATCTGTTTTTCCCTTGATATTCAAACATTCAGATGTAAGAGTGCAGGGCATCCTAGGGACATTGGTGATTCTCTAATGATTTACTAATTTTTAGAGGTGACATAATAGGTTCACCAACTCATCTCGAGTGACTGGGGGTGATTTGTATTTCCATGCAGTGGGGTGGCAGCCGTATCATCCCCATAATCTACAGCTCTGTCGATGGGTGAATCCACATTTTTAGTAATACAGAACATAAAACAATACTAACAGTTTAGATTATTACCGAGGAGGAACGCGGTGAAACAGTTTCCTCTATACTATACCTACTATACTAAGTGAATGTGAATTCACATTTTTATTAATACTGAATATAAAACAATATTAATAGTTCAGATTAGTACTTAGGAGGAACGCTGTGAAACAGCCTCCTCTATACATTACCTATACTTCAGGGTTTTAATGATTTATCCCGGTATGCGAATACACTTGTGTTCTTGGTTCATTTGGACAAGTTGAGTCTTACTTTTGGATGCGGCGAATGCCGTGATGGGGTTTCGCTGATACGGCCGGGTGCCGCAACGCTTCTGTCCTCCACTGGAGCGCGCGCAACTTCCGGATGCTGTGCCAGATGAAGTATGCGTTCCGGAGGCCGGAAGCGAGGCGACGCCGCACTTCCGGTTTCTCCCCTCCACGTCCATTTAAACCACGCTTGGCGGCGGCGGTGGAGGACGATGTAGGACGGCCGTGCGGCATCGCCTGGAAAGCCGACATTGTTCTTCCTGCGGCTGGCGGGGACACAGCGGACGAGCCCCGCTTGCCGGTACCAGCTGGGAGGATTTGCTTTGCCGGCACCTAACTGGCACCCGAGGAGGTTCGGTTATCCATTATTCAGATCATCATCAGGTACCCTCTAAACTTCATTGTTCACACCATATATTTCCTTTGCATATAACGCTAATGAGCACAGCGTGCCATATACTTTTTTACACGTATAAGGGTGTTTACCCTCTATGGGAACAAAGGGTCCTGTAATATATATCTCTATAAAGAAGGTATACTACCTCCAGCCCCACTGGTAAACAATCACTCCCTTGGTCACAATGAGAATTTTTGGTACCTCACCTCTTTTCTACTCTACTTTACTTGAATTTTAGAGGTGGTTACTCATTGCATATAACGATTCATACACCCTCTAGCCTAATACATGCGATAATTGCCAAAAATCCATCTTGCACAAGTGACCATCTCAAATAATTACTACAAGCAATTGAATCAAATCAAGTTATCGAATGCCCAAGTGATTGCCCTGCACTCATAAGGTAATCTTAAATTATATGATATATTGATATTGCTATTAAAATGTAAATATGGTTCCAATAGGACAAATAATTTTATAGCTCAATTCTTGGCTATTTTTTATATTTTGTTGTGGCTCTGATGCCCAAATGAAATAATCTATAACAACAATTCTGATTGGCCCTTGTAGACACTGAAGAAGCTCAAAGAGCGAAACTAGTTTGTCCAGCAGGGGACTTGAATTTCAAGGCCGGAATGAATTATTCATGTGATTTGAGGCTGTAATGTATTTAGATGATCTTTTTTCGTGTACTTTTGGGCCCTGGTGAGGAGCCCCTTTTTTAATCATTTTTAATCATGTGTTTTCAAATGTAAAATGTTTTTCTAAAGAGGATTATTAATAAACATTTATTAATTTTAGTTACAACAATGGTTAGAAATTACTAAAGGCGAGGTCAATATATGTTTTTTGAGCCCTGTTTACCTAGCCACCGTGTTGGGGAAATGGTCTACTAGGTCCCAACAGGTAACCCAGCAATCCCAAGAATTAGCTAGGTATTGCCAAAGTGTGGGCAGAGGACTGCTGCAGCTATAGAAGCATATATAGAATTGGTAAAAAAAGAAAGAAAAATTCCTACTTTACCTCTCTGTTTTCTGATCTGCCCTATACTGACTAAAAGCCTATTGCATATTGCATACTGGAGGTCCCAGGTAGGGTTAACACAGTGGATGACAGTGAGCTATGGAAGGGCTGTGGGTCAGTAGGCAAGGGTTGTGTGTGGCAGGGAGGCATTAAAGGGCTGTATGACAGCAAAAAGAGTTGCCAGCGGGTAATATGTAGTAAGGAAGGGCTTTGGATTAGCATGTAAGGGTTGTGAGTAGCAGAGAGGTATAGAAGGGCTGCAGGGTATCATGGGAGGGTTGTGGCTGGCAGGGGGGTATGGAAGGGCTGTGGGGCAGCATGGAGCTGCTAGGTGCTGCTGGTGCTGCTATGGAGGCTCCGAATGCGTCATATCCAAACTTCTTGATGAACCATTTTGACATGGAATCATATGATGGGGAGACAAATGAGCAGCTGCACTTGGGCCCCTTGCTAACGATAGATACTAAAGATACTGTAGTAAAGGTCCCCCCGCACATTCACTTATGCCCATTTCTTACCCCCTCATAACATTCAAGATTGTGGAGCCGGGAGGCAGTCACACTTCAAGGATCCTTTGCTGTCCTTTTTAGATGCCCCCAACCCCCCTCCACGCACACCCACAGGTTGATGCGTCCCTGTTCTCAGGACACTGCGGGCACCGGGCAGCTCTAGAACAATCCCTCCTGCTGCTCTCTGGATGAGGCATGCTCGGTGCTAGATTATGCCCTAAATGATGTCACTCACAATTACAAATGCTCAGAAGCAAGGTTCTGTGTGTGCAGGGCTCACTTCTCTCTTCATAGTGCACAGTTTGGGGTGCAGTTGTTAAGTGAAATATACATCCATAAAACACATATTGGTTAAGATAAGAGCAAAACAAATGCTACACTACTGCAGCTAAGCCCAGTACATTGACAAAATCCTTTTGGCACATAATAATATACTCCTGCCATGGTTAATGACATCGAAAGTGGGCTTCCCTTTAACAAAACATCTGTCATTATCTACAAATGAGTTACTGATATTTTTTTATTATAGATGATGTATAGATTTTAGCTGAACTTCAATACAATTCAATACAATACAATAACCAAATAGAATGAGCAAAATGTAGACACAATTTAGAATTCAACTTGAATCTGCTAGTAATGCTAGTAATGCTGGTGGTACTGAAAACCGTAAACACTGTAGAGGGAAAGTAAGTAAACACATTAGTTTCTGGCATGTATGGCATTAGAAATAATATCTTGCAATAATACATTAATATATACTTTCTTAAGCCTGATGCCTGAGTGCAAAGTCTCTATTAGCATAGCATGCTATATTAAAGCATGTCCACATAGAATGAAACAATCAATAATCACTGTCTAGGATGAATCGCCTTCACAAGCTCAGACAAATGATTTATTTTTCTTCTTCCTAGAAACACTCTCTTTCACATTGATTTATGTAACAGCCTATCATGTTATAGCAATTAACATACACATGCACCTTTAAGTCATGTAAGCTGTGGATGGGCAATCCTTTATACAATGAAGTATATCATTAAGTAAGTCATTTTAGCATAAATGATGTCAGTGCTTTATTTTTCTTTATCCTTCTTCAAGCACAAGTCCCAGCTTCCAGGTTTTGGTGCAAATTAATACAATCTGGGGGGCTTGACTTTCATTACAGAGGCAAACCTCTATACAGAACATGGGCCTGTTTGGCTCATCATTAGCTATAACCATTTATTTTACAAAGACCTCTGCCCTTATAACCACTAACCAATAAATACATAACACTGTAACCATTTGCAAAAATAACGTCTTACTATATTTCGTTCAGTACTGGTGAGAGATTCACATTTGCTATTTTAAATAACAGAACTGTGTAATGTAAATTATCATTAGCTGTTTATTGTCTGTGATGGCTTTAAATCAGGACTCATTCTACTCAGCTTCAGCATTATGTAGTCATTGATGATAGCATATAGTTTACAATGCTTAATATGCCTTGACAGTATGTATATTTGTATAAAAAAACAAGAAGAGCTAATTATTACTATATATGAACATAAAATGGTGGCATCAGAAACCATGAAATGTAAAGAAGGTGAGTAAGGTGTTTTTCTTATACTTTGTAGCTTGAAAAAAAATCAGTCCAGCTTTCAAGAATAATAATGATTTTGCTAATATTGTCTGTTGTTATGTATGCACTGTATTCTGTATATTACTAGTATTGCTTGTTCAATATCTTGGAGATGTTTTACTTTGATTTGCTTTTGTAACTTATACAGTGTATAATGTGTCTAGTTTGTCTAGTTTGTCAGTGTATGGGTAATAATATAACTAGGGGATTACTGGATATTTAGTACATTTATTTACTATATACTTTATTGTTTGGTAGTGACATATACGTTTTTATTCAGCCATCCTCTGTACAAGTATAATATTAAGAATGTACATGTTTTCTATTTATATGTATTATTAGGCGATTGCCTGGTAGCATCTGTTGATGAGTAAGGGTACAGATACCAGTGGGATGGGAGTGCTTTAAATCAAGTCCCAATATTGTAAAAAGTATCCCTATAGGTAACAAGTACAATCAAATAAAGTGAAATCCCTCCTGGCTTACACCAGCCAGGAAATCCTGAAAAAAGGAAATAAAGCTGTAAAGAGCATAATATTATAAGTGACAACCAGCAGAGTTTTACTATAGACAAAAGTTGTCAGACTAACTTGATTTGCTTATATCTGGAAGAAAGTTGAGTGCTGGACAGGGTCATATGTGGTAGATATAGTTTTTCAGGATTTTGCAAAGGTGTTTGACACTGTCAGTCATAGACACCTATGACTGACAGTGCCAATTTAGGTCTTTAGGATTAGAAAATACAGTTTGTAACTGGATTGAAAATGGCTGCAGGAGCGTGGGAAGATTTGTAGTTGATACTTACTTAGAATGGTCATCATCTGAAATCAATGTACCTCATGGTTCAATGCTAGGTCCACTATTATTCAACTTGTTTATAAATTATATTAAAAAAATGTAATAACATGTCGGCAGGTCTCACATGTCCTGAAAGAGTCACTTGTTGAGAAGAATCTGGGTGTACTGGTAGACCACAGGCTAAATAACAATATGCATTAGCAAGCAGCTGTCCAAGACCACCAACATATTGTCATGCATTTAAAATGCATTGTGTCACAGGATATGGATGTAATATTGCTCTTTACAAGGCACTTGTGCAGCCTCATTTTGAATATGTGGTCCAGTTCTGGGAATCATATAACAGAAAGGGGGCCCTGAATTTTCAATGGGTGCAGCAGTGAGCCTCCCATAGGGAATGAAGGAAGATAAACTGAAATAAATGTAATTAGTCCAGGGAGGAGCCGAAGGATTAACTTGTAGAAATAGATGAATGGCCAATGTGAAATATATGGTGAACAGCTATTTCATATAAATTTCTCTCAAGAGGACACTCTGTCTGGAAAAAAAAGATTTAATCTTCAGAGGTGACAATTCTTCTTTCAAAAAAGGATAGTAACACTAACTGATACTATAAGCTATTACCTGTAAATAATAAAACTTGATGAATATTTGTATATCGGACTTAAAAACAATATGGGTGATTCCCCCCACCCCACCCCCATCGGGCTTTGCTTACCTTTTGGATGTCACTGCCGCCTCACATCTGGCGACATCTGGCTGCTTCAAAGCCAGATCCCCCCCCTTCACAGCACAAAGCCCAGCGCCGCTCTGCGAAGTCTCTCTGCTTTTCGGGTGGCCCCCATTGTATCTCAATCATGCGTAGATGTGAGATTGCGGGCCGCGTGCAGTGCCTGATAGTATACAACATGGCATTGCCTGTCCGGAGGTCGCCCGCAATCTGAGGTGAGTACAAACTGCCCAAAGCTTAAACTGGAGGGGGGCAGCAGTCCAGTGAGTTTTGGGGGAGGTTTCAACTTCCCTTGATGTTCTTTAACCATAATAGCTATGTAACTATGTAATGGGTGTTTTATTATTTACGTATGCATTTGTGGTGTGGCCGTGGACTAATGAGAGTGTACTAATATAAATATATTGCAACTGGTGTGCCTTTTAGCTTTAAGGTGTCTCATCATAATTAAAGTGCATAAAATCCCCGGATTTTCACTATCCAAGATTTTGACCCATCCTCCTGGGGCATTCCCCGCTTTTCTTACCTCTCCAATGATCCCCCGGCGCAGGTGTGGCTCTTCTCCAATCAGCTTCTCCATGCATATTAATGTGCAGCTGGAGAGGCTGAATGGAACCCTAGCCTCAACCACGATTAGCACATGGCACCCCCTGCATTCCACAGCTGTGCACGGCCACACCAGCCATCCACTTATGCTGGGTACAAGTGATATTGGTAGAGGAATCTATTCTCTCTTTTCCATTCTCTCTTCCTGACACTCTCTTAGAGTAGACGCATCTTTTGACCCAAGTGCATCTGCACTTACAATCCGCTACTATTATGGGATGGAAGAGCTGGTTTACTTATCATTGGCATACACTAGCCCATATGAGTGGCAGTGTCCCAGACAGTGAAGACAGTGAAGCAGAACAATACCCAAGCATTACGAAAACAACACATGGCAATAAATACTAACTCAGGTTCTTTCCCTCTACAGACAACCAGTTTGGGTAGGTACGTAAAATGTTTGTGGGCAAACAAATGGTAATGTATATTTTTTTTCTCTTTGCAGGTGACATATTGGTCCCAGAAAATATTGTAAATAAAATGTAAACATTGTATGTGTTTTTCATAAATCCCATGTAGTCTGCATATGAAGGACATTCAGACTTCATGGGATGCCATAGATGGCAGCAGGGGGAAAAAACTTTAGTATAGTGAAGGAAATGCAGACCACATAGGATGCCCTAGATGGCAACAAGGGGGTAAAAGGTACGTTTGGTGAAGGATATGCAGATTACATGGGATGCCCTAGATGGCAGCGGGGGAAGAAAGGTAAATATGGTGAAGGACATACAGACTACATGGGATTCCCTAGATGCCAGCAGGGGGAAGAAAGGTAAGTATGGTGAAGGACATACAGACTACCATGGGTACACTAGCAGGGGACAGGGGGAAGCAATTAAAATAGCTGGTTACAACAAAAATGGCATGTTCCAGAAAGCCATGCAAGGATACGGCACACCGAAAACAATGGGATCCACAGCAAGTTACGTCCAAAAACAGGTAAAAAAAACTTGGCTTCTAAGACTAATTCAGCTGCTAATTCCAAAAATGCTCTAAAAAAACGTATGCATACGCAAAGCAAATACGGCCATATAAACGAACTTTACTCCGAACGCGGCTGTGAATGATATAAGCGTTCGCAATTTGCCGGTTATCAAGATCAGTTCTCAAAAAAAGAGTTCACGGTCAGGCTCTGAATCAGGCCGACTGTGTGGTGAATTAGTCCTGGCCCTTGTCATTCCCTGTCTATGTGTGTGCTCTGGTCTTTCTTTGTAGCATGTGTAAATGTGCATTTATTTAGGTCTCTAAATTGCTGTTGTCCTCCACAGGCCTACCTAGCTTTCACAGTGCCCCCTAGCAAAACTAATAGTGGGTCCCAAAAAAAGCCCCCCGTAACATTAAAGTGGACCCAAACCCACCACACAAACCACACACAGCCCATCATCTAGGCCTCCTGTGATTAGCCCTAATTTTAGGGGGGGGAAGACAACATGCTTAGGCACATCATGAGACTGCCCAAAACATAGGTGTAGTAAATTCATGCCTGCACAGGACTGGGGGTAGTACAGTCATGTCTGCACAGGCCATGGGTACTGGATTCAGGCCTGTACAGGCAGCGGTTGGTGTCTTCCCAGATGCCTAAGTTGTGGTTGCTGCCTTCATGTCTTAGTGGCGCTTAATACATTCAGGCATGTCTTAGTTGGGCTTAGTACATTCAGGCATGTCTTAGTGGCGCTTAGTACATTCAGGCATGTCTTAGTGGTGCTTAATACATTCAGGCATGTCTTAGTGGCGCTTAGTGCATTCAGGCATGTCTTAGTGGCGCTTAGTACATTCAGGCATGTCTTAGTGGCGCTTAGTACATTCAGGCATGTCTTAGTGGCGCTAATACATTCAGGCATGTCTTAGTGGCACTTAGTACATTCAGGCATGTCTTAGTGGCGCTTAGTACATTCAGGCATGTCTTAGTGGCGCTTAGTACATTCAGGCATGTCTTAGTGGCGCGAATACATTCAGGCATGTCTTAGTGGCACTTAGTACATTCAGGCATGTCTTAGTGGCGCTTAGTACATTCAGGCATGTCTTAGTGGCGCTTAGTACATTCAGGCATGTCTTAGTGGCGCTAATACATTCAGGCATGTCTTAGTGGCGCTTAGGACATTTAGGCATGTCTTAGTTGCGCTTAGTACATTCAGGCATGTCTTAGTTGCGCTTAGTACATTCAGGCATGTCTTAGTGGCGCTTAGTACATTCAGGCATGTCTTAGTGGCGCTTAATACATTCAGGCATGTCTTAGTGGCGCTTAGGACATTTAGGCATGTCTTAGTTGCGCTTAGTACATTCAGGCATGTCTTAGTTGCGCTTAGACCATTCAGGCATGTCTTAGTTGCGCTTAGTCCATTCAGGCATGTCTTAGTTGCGCTTAGTACATTCAGGCATGTCTTAGTTGCGCTTAGTACATACAGGCATGTCTTAGTGGCGCTTAGTCCATTCAGGCATGTCTTAGTTGCGCTTAGTCCAATCAGGCATGTCTTAGTTGCGCTTAGTACATTCAGGCATGTCTTAGTTGCGCTTATTACATTCAGGCATGTCTTAGTGGCGCTTAGTACATTCAGGCATGTCTTAGTTGTGCTTAGTACATACAGGCATGTCTTAGTTGCGCTTAGTACATTCAGGCATGATTTAGTTGTGCTTAGTACATTCAGGCATGTCTTAGTGGCACTTAGTACATACAGGCATGTCTTAGTTGCGCTTAGTACATTCAGGCATGATTTAGTTGTGCTTAGTACATTCAGGCATGTCTTAGTGGCACTTAGTACATTTAGGCATGTCTTAGTGGCGCTTAGTACATTTAGGCATGTCTTAGTGGTGCCTAGTATATTAATGCATGCCTTAGTCACAGTTAGTCCATTCATGCTTGCCTTAGTTGCAGATAGTCCATTCATGCATTAATGTGTTGCAAGAAGTGCATATATGTATTAATTTTGTGCGTCTGTTTTTTTATGCCTAGATGATGGTGGGAATTATTTAAACATTTACACAGCTAAAAATTGTGCTGAGTTGCAGTAAGGAGAAACATCATTATAGCTGTTGTTCTCGCCAATAAAGTGAAAAAAAAAACATGGTGCTGCATAAGCCCTTATATGCGCAAGCAAGTTTGTAGCTAGATGCGCCGCTGGTGGATCACAATACGCAGGAATAGGGGCTCAAGACATTACTTTATGTGGAAGCACGATTTAATGTGATGTGGGTAAACAAACAGGCTCTGAAGGGTGTACACAGAAAACACAAACACGCTGCAAGGCACAGAGTAAGACTAAACAAATGGCCAGAGCTAGAAGAAAGGAAAGGGCACTCCAGCAATACATGCTTCAGAAAGACATCAAAAATGAGGAGAACTACCTCTCCCATGGAGAATGTCAGAAATGCACACAAGCACATGAGCCTTTGATGCATTGGTTGACTTGGGCTTAGGTGTGGCTGAGGCAACATGCGAGCGAGTAGGCATTTTTACACGCTCACTTACCTGCTGAAGGACACTTCTCCCTCCTCTTTTTAGGCATGTGATTTTTTTCTTGCAGCAATGTGACTTTCTTGCATTGTATAACAATATAATACATTTAGGAAAAATGGCAATATTTCATTGTCTATTCCAATATTATTTTAGCAATGTTTTATTTAAAAATATTTCTTCTTTAACCCTTTTGTTGCCAAGCACGTAACACCTACGTGCTGGCATGTCCAAGTGTTAAGTGCCAAGCACGTAGGTGTTATGTGCTTGACTTTCCCCCCTGCTAGCTAAAAAAAAAAAGAAAAAAAATACTCACCTGACCCCTCTATCGATCCTTCCGGGTCTCCTCTTTAATTTGGTGCCATCCAATCCCCCCTGGGGGCTAGGATGGCTCCAGGAGAACCACCGGAATAGTGACACATTTACTTACCTGAAGCTGCAATCGCTCCCGCAGGCTCTTCTCTTCTTCGGGGAGGCCTTCGATCACCTCCCCCCCAGGCTGCTTAGTCTTCAGGAGAGGGCTCAACATGCCCTCTCCCCCTGCCTTCCGATGGACGGCGCCATCTTGATGAATTGGGGCGGGGCTTATGACGTCACTCCCGGGTGTCGTCCCGGATCCCCTCGGCTCAGCTGTCAGATGCCCTGGTGATCGCTGGGCAGAGCAGCAGAAGGGTAGGGAATGATCTGATCCCCTGTCCCCCCTCCTCTGGCCAGTGATCACCAGGGCATTTGTCATCTAATCAACACAGGAGCTGACAATCGGGTGAGGTGAGTAAAGAAAAACAAACATTTTTATTTTTTTTTAATAAATTAAATTTTTTCCATGAGACCCCTATACCAGTTCACAAGGCTGTGGGCTGGCAAGTCACCTGCGGCTAGCGAGTGACTTGCCATTAACCCCTGGCACCCCCAATTACCTGCATCCCCAAAGCCCAGGGGAGCTTGTAGCCAGCAGGGCGGGGGACCACCAAAACTGGCCCCTTCGCCCTGTTCCTACAAGCCCCCATAGCTGGTCCCGGGCTGGTTATGATGGGTAAGGGGGACCCCACATCATTTTTTTTATTTTTAAGGGTTTTTAACCCTATGTCATTTTTTTTTTAATTAACCCCTTATGATTATAGTGTGGATAGTAGTATTTTATTTGTAAATGTTATAAAGTGCTCTTTTCAGTTTAGGGGGTCTCCTGGGCAAGAATGGAGGGCTACCAATACATATGTGGTACCGTTGTAATCAGGAGAAATGGGGCTTTCACATGCAATATGGTTTTCATTAATAAAATAAATGTTTTATTTAAAATAAAGGGGACAATTGTCTAAAAAATATTATTTTATTTATTTTTTTGATTTTGTACGCAAAAATATTTAAAAAACACTAGAAAAATTACAAACAAGAAATTTCATGTTAAAGCCAAAATTCTGCTGCAAAGAAATATGTATATAGTTTTTCTGGAAATTCCAGTAAAAATCAGGGTTAACCCTTTAACCGCCAGCCTACCTGGAGTTTTTGTTACGCTTTGTTGCCAGACCGTTTTTCACTATTTTGCACTATGCATGTTCAACTGTGATTTTTGAAGGGATTTCCAGGGATTCCCCAGAAAAATTATATATTGTTTTTTTCAGCAGAGTCTGGGCTTTAACATGAAATGTTAAAGCCCAGTGTATTCTTAATTAAGTGTATTCTTAAAAGTTATGGTGTGTCCTCAGCATTTTCCCCCTTGGGTATTGCCCTGGGATGGAAACTTTCTGTTCACAAAATGCTGTTGCCCACCTTATTCTTCCTGAATGTCTTCGTAAATTCTTGACATCCTATCTCTCCTGCCACCAACAACAAAGCTAAGAGTAGTATCTCAGTATATCTGAATTGTGTGGTAAATTTTAATTTAAAGAATTGTCATTGAGATAAGAGTCCAGCACTGATACACTGGGTTTATCCTGTTAAGTCTTCTGCTGACTTTCTCATGGAATATCGATTGCTTTTAGCTTTAAGTGCTTTTGTCCACCTCTTCACCAGTGTTTTGGGTTTTGCCACTTTTTTTGTAATTTCGGCTCCTGGAATTATTATCCAACTCCAGTCCATTACTTTCCCCTGATGTGTCTGACGAAGTCAGATCAAATTACACTGATTTTCATCTTGTACGGTTTTTAAAGCGGACCTTCACTCTGAATAAGAGTCTATCTTATATGTTTCCCACACCCTGTACATACAGATTGTCCACATTAAAAATCATCCTACCTGCATGTTATGAGCCTTTAAACATCCAAGATGGCGGCTTATGGAAGCCGCCATCTTATCAGGCAGCCTGCAAAAAGGAAGTGCCTCCTGACTGTGCTGCTCTGCATTCTGGGACTGCTGACCTATACCTGACCCCAGCTCTGCTCTGTCTGAGCAAAGCACAGCTATAACTCGTCCCCCTGTACCTTAGCCCACTCTCCTCTCCTCAGTAAGTGTGATGCTTCTGAGTCAAGATGGCGGCGCCTGTATCCTAAATTCCTGAACAGAGTTGCAGCCCAGTGGGGGAAAGAATAATAAGTTAGTGACTAAAACGTAAAATATATTAATTTTAGATGCTGGGGAACCGTTTTTTTAAGAGTTTGGGCTTTTCATTAAATCACGCTGAAGGTCCGGTTTAAGTATCGATCTCGGGAATCAGGAATGTTTCGATCTCCAGGTATAAACTCTGTCTGTTTGACAATCATAGCTATAATTAGTTTTCTTAGGTTGCAATAATTTTTTAAAATAAAGTATTAAAGAAAAATAACTGGCAAACCTGTGTGGGCCTAACCACATTACAAATCATCGCCATAAGAGATGTATAATTTAATGAAAACCTAGGTTAAGTTAAGCTTAAGATATAACCTTAGTGAGGATTTTATTCCACTTCTCTCTAAGTTTGATGTTATCGCTCTCACACTCTCATACTGGTACCTGGAAGTGTAACATTGCACTGTATGACAAAGAGCGTTTGGGGATCTGAAAAAAGAAATGCTGCGCTACATAAAGATGGCCTAGGCTATGAGAAGATTGAAAACACTTTGGTCGCTTGTCAATACATGCAGTGTTTGTGTTTTGGACTCTTCATTAAACTGCTGATTGTAATACACCTGTAATTGTGCTTTTCATTATTGGGACTTGAATAATTTGTTATATTTGGCAGGACATATTATATACTACAACTTTCCAAAATCTACACCTGTATGATGATAATGATTAAGCAGCTCTACCATAATCATTATAAACAATTTGTGCAGCCCACAAGTGGCATTACAGCCAGCAAATTGCAATCTAGACAATTAGGACAAGTCCAATAAACATCACTGATTGCTTTTAATGCTTCTGAAGAGGCAATAAATGGGTTTACTAGTACTTGCTAAAATTATATATTTGTTCATCTCAGTCATCAGACTTTACATTTTAGACCATTTTGCATAGTGATCAAGTTTACATATAAATTATTAACCAAATTATGTTTCTGATTATATAGTCCTTCACTATTTAAAAAAAAACTGTGAACTATGAATTTGTACAGAACCTAAAGTGCACGTCTATCTCTCATGCCATCCAGTCATCAATCCGCAATCTGTTTTAAAGCTGAACTTTCCTATCCTTTCTTACCTGTCTGTAACCATGTTTGAAATATGGATAGATAAACATTTTTCTTAGTAACCTAAGCGTATGTATTTTAGAATAAGAAAATTGAAATTAATTCAGTGGGTTGAATTGCTAAAAATGTTGCTTTAGCTCATCTGGTGGTTACTATATGGGTTTCTTAAATTTCATTTTTTTTGTATTTTTTCCTTCTAGTACTACCTCATTTTAATTGATATTAACTTTTTATCGTATCCGCAATGTCTTCTTTATAAAGTGAACATTTAACAAGTAGTAAAGATATAACAATATAATTTTCTTTATAGATACATTTAGGAAAAATGGCAATATTTCATTGTCTATTATTTTAGCAATGTTTTATTTAAAAACATTTCTTCTTTAACCCTTTGGTTGCCAAGCACGTAACACCTACGTGCTGGCATGTCCAAGTGTTAAGTGCCAAGCACGTAGGTGTTATGTGCTTGATTCCCCCCTGCTAGCTAAAAAAAAAAAAAGAAAAAAATACTCACCTGACCCCTCTATCGATCCTTCCGGGTCTCCTCTTTAATTTGGTGCCATCCGATCCCCCCTGGGGGCTAGGATGGCTCCAGGAGAACCACCGGAATAGTGACCCCCCCTCCTTCGGCAGCGGCCGCTGCTAACTGTGAAAAAAAAAAAATGACATTTACTTACCTGAAGCTGCAATCGCTCCCGCAGGCTCTTCTCTTCTTCGGGGAGGCCTTCTATCACCTCCCCCCCAGGCTGCTTAGTCGTCAGGAGAGGGCTCAACATGCCCTCTCCCCCTGCCTTCCGATGGACGGCGCCATCTTGATGAATTGGGGCGGGGCTTATGACGTCACTCCCGGGTGTCGTCCCGGCTCCCCTCGGCTCAGCTGTCAGATGCCCTGGTGATCGCTGGGCAGAGCAGCAGAAGGGTAAGGGATGATCTGATCCCCTGCCCCCCCTCCTCTGACCAGCGATCACCAGGGCATTTGTCATCTGATCAACACAGGAGCTGACAATCGGGTGAGGTGAATAAAGAAAAACAAACATTTTTTTTTTTTTTTTTTTTAATAAATGACATTTTTTTCATGAGACCCCTATACCAGTTCACAAGGCTGGGGGCTGGCAAGTCACCTGCGGCTAGCGAGTGACTTGCCATTAACCCCTGGCACCCCCAATTACCTGCATCCCCAAAGCCCAGGGGAGCTTGTAGCCGGCAGGGCGGGGGACCACCAAAACTGGCCCCTTCGTCCTGTTCCTACAAGCCCCCATAGCTGGTCCCTGGCTGGTTATGATGGGTAAGGGGGACCCCACATCATTTTTTTTTTATTTTTAAGGGTTTTTAACCCTTAAAATTCCCGAAAAAATGCCCCCCCCCCCCCCAGGAGGGGGGACCCTATGTCATTTTTTTTAATTAACCCCTTATGATTATAGTGTGGATAGTAGTATTTTATTTGTAAATGTTATAAAGTGCTCTTTTCAGTTTAGGGGGTCTCCTGGGCAAGAATGGGGGGGCTACCAATACATATGTGGTACCGTTGTAATCAGGAGAAATGGGGCTTTCACATGCAATATGGTTTTCATTAATAAAACAAATGTTTTATTTAAAATAAAGGGGACAATTGTCTAAAAAATATTATTTTATTTATGTTTTTTATTTTTTACACAAAAATATTTAAAAAACACTAGAAAAATTACAAACAAAACATTTCATGTTAAAGCCTAAATTCTGCTGCAAAGAAATATATATATAGTTTTTCTGGAAATTCCAGCAAAAATCAGGGTTAACCCTTTAACCGCCAGCCTACCTGGAGTTTTTGTTACGCTTTGTTGCCAGACCATTTTTCACTATTTTGCACTATGCATGTTCAACTGTGATTTTTGAAGGGATTTCCAGGGATTTCCCAGAAAAATTATATATTGTTTTTTTCAGCAGAGTCTGGGCTTTAACATGAAATGTTAAATCCCAGTGTATTCTTAATTAAGTGTATTCTTAATATTTTGGGGTGAGATATGTGCAAAAAAATAAAAAAAAATATTTTTTACAATTTGTAGTGTTTTTTTGTAATAAAAAATGTAAGTTTGTCAATAAAATCTTAGTGTGTGAAACCCCTTTCCTGCCCAGGAGACTACCCCAAACTGAAACAGCAGTTTAAGAGATTTTCAGATCAAATACAGCTATGCTAAGCGCTATGTGCACCTTGCAGTTTTTCAATAAAAACAACCCTTTACATTTGAAATACCCCCACAAACTATATATTTTCTGGAAGTACACACCCCAAGCTTTTTAGGCATACCAGGTTTGTTGATGTTGCCACAGTTTTCTGGAAGTTCTCCCTCAATGTATTCTTTGGTTACACAGAGCTTCCCTAAAAAAGGATAAAAAAGCAGAATCAAAGCCACATTTTTCTAAAGAAAACTAGATACAAACAAGAAAAAACAAGTTAATCTATAAAAGCAACATCCCCCGAACAAAACGATACCCAACATGCATTGCTACTGTCAAGGGAAGAGTTGCCAAACACCCCAAAGTAAAGCTTGTGCACAACGGTAATTTTGCTTGAAAATTTCAGCTCTGCAGACAAAGTGGCACCTTGCGCTTTTTCTACCAAAACAACCCTTTACATTTGGAATACCTACCACAAACCATATATTCCCTGAAAGTACACATGATAAGCTTTCTAAGCATACCCAGCATGTTGTAGTGGGCCCATCTTTCTGGAAGTAATCCCTCAAAGAATTCGTTGGTCGCACAGGGTTTCCTTAAAAAATGTATAATAAAGCAGAATAAAAAATGAGTTTTCCTAAAATATCAATATGCAAACAAGAAAAAACAAGCTAAATCTGAACGCGCAAAATCCCCCGAGCAGAACGATACCCAACATGCATAGGTACTACTAATACTTTTAACTGCCAGCCTACTTGAGGCTACTTGAGGCTCTCTTGACAGGTCATTTTTCACCATTTTGCGCTATGCTTAACTGTGATTATTGCAGGAATTTCCAGGAAAATCATATATTTTATTTTTGCTGCAGAGTTTAGGCTTTAACATGAAATGTCTTGTTTGTAATTTTTTACTGTTTTTTTAAATATTTTTGAGTAAATCAAACAAAACAAAATAAAAATTTTTTTTTTAGAAAATTGTCTCCTTTATTTCAAATAAAACATTTGTTTTATTAAAGAAAACCATATTGCATGTGAAAGCCCCATTTCTCCCAATTATTACGGTACCACATATGTATCGGTATCCCCCTGTTACTGTTCAGAAGACCCCCCCAAACTGAAAAAACACTTTATAACATGTAAAAATAAAATACAACTACAATCCACACTATAAAGGGTTAAATCAAGAACAAAAACTGGTGTGGGGTTCCCCTTCCCGGGGGGGGGGGGAGGTGACCCCCATTTTTTTTTTATTTTAAGGGTTAAAAACCCTTAAAAATTCCCATAAAAAATGACATGGGGTCCCCCCTATCCAGCATAACCAGCCCAGGGATAAACTATGCAGGGCTTGTAGAACAGGGCGCAGGGGCCAGCTTTGGTGGCCCCCCGCCCTGCCAAGTACAAGCCCGCACCGCCTAAATCAGCCCGGGCCCTTCTGCCCCCCCTGGGCTTCGGGGAGGCAGGTAATAGGGGGGCCGGGGTTAATGGCAAGTCACCCGCTAGCCGCAGGTGACTTGACAGCCCCTGAGCCTTATGAACTGGTATAGGGGTATCATGGACTCCTTACATGTTCACAATGGGTTAAAGTGGACCAACACCCAGGGCTGATCGGCCCCGGAATCTATAAGATTCCTGGACCGTTCTATTCCCTCCCCCCGGGGCATCCAAAATCGGGATGCCCCTCTGTGTGAAACCCCTCCAGAACACCCGCTACCACTTACTTGAATCCCGGTCCTACGGCGCATGCGCGGGCCGCATCCTCGCTATACCTCTAGCAGGGCGCGTGCCCGCGCTGGCTATTTATGAATGGCTGGCATGGGCACGCTCCCTGTTAGAGGAAAGTGGGGAATGCGGCCGCCAGCGCTCTGAGCGGCTGAGCTTAGATGTCTCTTAGACGTCCATAACTCAGCCGCTCTGAGCGCTCTGATTGGACAAGCGGCCGCGCATGCACCATAGGACCTGGGTGAGGTGAGTTATTGTGGGTGATAGTTGGGGTTTCACACAGTGGGGCATCCCCAATCAGGATGCCCCAGGGGAAAGGACCAATACCCAGGATAGTTAAAATCCTGGGTGTTGGTCCACTTTAAATGTAAAAAAAAAAAACACACCACACCACAAAATGCTGGAAGCATTTATTACCAGCTGGGTGACAGGACATAAGGGGTTAATTAAAAAAAAAAATACATAGGGTCCTCCCTCCCTGGGGGGACCCCATTTTTTGGGGAATTTTAAGGGTTAAAAACCCTTAAAAATCCCCCCAAAAAATGACGTAGGGTCCCCCCCTACCCAGCGTTACCGACCCGGGCCAGCTATGGGGCCTTGTAGAACAGGGCACAGGGGCCAGCGTTGGTGGCCCCTGGCCCTGCAGGCTACTAGCCCACATAGCCATAGTGGCCCGGGCCCTTCTGCCCCCCCTGGCCTTTGGGGAGGCAGGTAATGGGGGGCTGGGGTTAATGGCAAGTCACCCGCTAGCCCGCAGGTGACTTGCCAGACCCAGAGCCTTGTGAGCTGGTACAGGTCCCCTTACCAGCTCACAAAGGGTTAACTGTAAAAAAAAAAAACACCACACAAAATGATTTTATTAAAAAAAAAAAAAATGTTTTACTGTACTTACCTCCGATTGTAAGCTCTTGTCCCTCGCCGCTCTGATGACAGATGCCGGTGATCGGCATCCAGAGAAGGGGGAGGCAGGAGATCAGAGGATCTCCTGCCACCTCCTTCCCCGGGCACCGATCATCAGCATCTGAGAACTGAGAGCTCTGAAGCTGGTGATCGGGGCCGTGATGACGCCCCAAGGGAGCGGGGCTTAGCGGCAAGATGGCGGCCGCCATTGAGGAGGAAAGGGGAGAGAGCCTCTCGGGCTCTCTCCTGAAGATCCGTAAGTCCTGGGGGGGATCGGAGGCCCCCCAGGTGAAGAGGAGGGTCGGCGGGAGCCAGAGCACAGCAGGTAAGTAAATGTCATTTATGTTTTTTATTTTTTTTACAGAAAAGCCAGTGCAAGCTGAAACGGGGGGGGGCCCCTATTCCGGGCCCTCCCCTTTCAGCCGGAGGAGGTCAGACGATCAGATCGGAGCCCACCATCTTAAAGAGGAGACCCGGCCGAATCAAACGAGGGGTCAGGTAAGTGAATTTTTTTTTTACTTTTTATGTTATTAGTGGGGAAAGTCAGGCACGTAAAATTTACGTGGCTGGTGGTTAACTGCAGGGGAGGCAGCCACGTAAATTTTACGTGGCTGGCGTTTAAAGGGTTAAACATGGCGCAAAATGGGGAAAAATTACCTGTCAACAGAGGGTGACAATTAAAACAGTAGGCTGGCAATTAAAAGGGTTAATAGTATCTATGCATGTGGGGTATTGTTCTGCTCGAGGGACCTTGCGCTTTCAGATTTAGCTAGTTTTTTCTTGTTTGCATATTGATATTTTAGGAAAACATGTTTTTTATTCTGCTTTTTTATATTTTTTTTAGAGAAACCCTGTGCAACCTAAGAATTCTTCAAGGGATTACTTCCAGAAAAATTGCAAGGTGCTCACTTTGTCTGCAGAGCTGAAATTTTCAAGTAAAATTACCGTTACACATGCTTTACTTTGGGGTGTTTGGCAACTCTTCCATTGACAGTACCTATGCATGTTGGGTATTGTTCTGTTCGAGGGATGTTGCTTTTTCAGATTTCGCTTGTTTTTTCTTGTTTGCATATAGTTTTTTTTTTTAGGAAAATGTGGCTTTGATTCTTCTTTTTTATTCTTTTTTAGGGAAACTCTGTGCAACGAAAGAATTGATTGAGGGATTACTTCCAGAAAACTGCGCCCATGTCAACAAGCCTGGTACGCCTAGAAAGCTTGAGGCGTGTTGTTCCAGAGAATATATAGTTTGCAGGGGGTATTTCAAATGTAAGGGGTTGTTTTTCTGGAAACTCTGCAAGGTGCGCTTTGCGCATATCACAGTTGTATTTTATCTGAAAATCTCCTAAAGCGTTGTTTCAGTTTGGGAGAGTCTCCTGGGCAGGAAAGGGTGTCTACCAATACATATGTGGTACCGCTGTAACCGGGAGAAATTGGGGTTTCACACGCAATAAGATTTTATTGACAAACTTACATTTTTAATTACAAAAAAAAACACTACAAATTGCACATATTTCACCCAAAAGTATTGAGAATACACTAAATAAAAGGCCAAACAAGACATTTTATGTTGAAGCTCAGACTGCTTAAAAAACAGTTGGACATATGTAGCGCAAAATAGTGAAAAATGATCTGGCAACAAAGGGTGACAAAAACTCCAGGTAGGCTGGCATTTAAAGGGATAAATAAACAAAACAAAATCTGTATAAGAAATAGAAGCTATCAGAATACATACTAAACATCAGAATCAGAATAAGTATATTTTCCAAGTACTTGCATACATGGACTTTACTGAGACAAGAGGCAGAAGGTGGAATGGTTGCAATAACAGTAATGGGTGCTAAAAATATCTCTATAGGGGGCTATTTACTATTTTTTGCGCCTTACTGCGAGTTCCACCCTCCCTCAGTGCATCGTGTGTGCCGTTAGTAGGGAATTCAGTGGCCCAATGTGCTACAATTGTAGCGGTGAGCGCAGGCAACAACTTACTATCTACGGAAATTTGGCTGTGTTTTTGCTGCAACTTCCTGGGTCAAAATGAGTGGTATTTACTTGCAAAAACGGTTTGGCGAAATAAAGTGGACAGCTGCAATGGATTTAGTTTAAAACAAAAAAAAATGAAATCTTGCTGCAAACACACTTTTACTTAGAATATAAGTGTGGGATCTCAGAAGAGTAGTTTCTTGTTTAAAAAGCCCTATAAAAAAAGTTGAATAAAAAAATACAAACAGTTGTATTAAAAGTTTCTTCAATACTAGTTATCTATCTGACTTTCTTGCTTGAAATATCAATGACAGATGATAAAATGACCTAAAGAGACAATCTTGCTTAAAACAACATTGATTCCAATGGGGGTAGCTGCTAAAAGCTGGAGAACGAAAAGATGTTTTCCAGCATTCACCGCACCACTTGACATAAATACAGCAAACATAGACAAAACAGCAAACACAGGCAAACCTGACAAAAACGACACATTTTGCTCAGAAAATGCAGCACACTAGTAAAAACACAGCGAAACCCCGCCAATTACACACGAATCAGTTAGTAAATAAATCCCATACTCTGTATAACTGCACTATAACCACTGATAACACAAATCAGCTAAACTTACAAAGCCAGGCCAGACATTGAGTTCCTAGCAACTAGAAATGTTCACATAAAGTATAATTTAAATCTTTGACTGAAGATAATTTTTGAAATGTTCTGTGGTAGGCAAACTTCCTAAGATTATTAAACAAATTAATCTTTTTATGGATTATGGGAACATTTTTAGTCTTGATTAATTGTTAAGCCAAGAAATTTTGCTTTTTTCCTCTTTTCCACTTATTCACTATCTATAAGATGGGAAGAAACATGGGTGGGGTCTCCTACAGTTTGCAAACTCAGCTGTTTTTGAGGTATTGATTACCAGTGAGTTGTTTTTGCCTGCTTATGCTATTTATTTCCTTCCGATACTCATGTTCATCATTGTCCCTTTGAGACCTATGATGGTGATGTCATCAGCAAATCTGAGAACTTACACTAGTGACTCGTAAATAACCTACTGCAAGCAAGTTGCTGGTGGTGTCACACACTTGTGAATTAATAAGAGGTTCAGTGATGGCAAGCCAGCTGTTTTCAAGGCCAGCAGGTGACCTCTGCTCGATTTCCTTTACCCTCACTGGGCACAGGGATTCAGAAGAGCCTCTGTTAGAGCACCAAATTTAGTAGAGGTTGAGATACCCAAGGCCAGGCCAGTTTGCATACCAGCTCATGGGCCTGGGGGCGGAGAGACATTTTTACAGAATAGGCTTTTCTGAATGTTGCCACTGTTCAAGACTGGCCATGCCTAATTAAATATGCAATTTGTAGGTCAAATTTAACAATGTATATATATATTAGTTGTCCAGTAGGAAAGGTGATTGTGTTGGCTCATCTTTTAAATAAATCAGCTTTTTTTCCTCGCCATCGTTCAGGTCCAAACAGCTGACATGACAAGCCTGTTGGTTGCTCTCCTGGCTTTCCTTTGGTCTGGGGTTCACTTCCATTCCCAGGCAGTGGTCATTTAGTCCACGTAACGCATACGGTTAGCAACGATAGGGACGTTATTCTGGGTGCTGGGCATGTTATATTGATCTCCTTTTGCCTGCGCCTTTATGTCTCGACTCTATAATTTTAGCTGGTTGTTTTATATTGTCCAACTTTTCACTTGATATTTAGATTTATAGTTATTCTAGGAATTACACATAAGCGTTTGTTGTTACATTATTTTGCTAACTTAAATTGTGTATCACTTTGTTATTGGTTAGTTAGATTCCCTATACACTAGGAGTCTCCATTTCTTTATTTATGAGTAATTGCTTACTCAGTGTTTGTAATTCTTGTGCCCATCACCCTTATCTAGTAATACATTACAATGTGCATTGCAGCACAGTCATACTAGAAAACTTAAAGTATCATGGTATGCTAAAACATTAACATTTCTCTTTAGGGGAACAGGTTGAGACCAGACCCTGAAAAACAACCATTATTCCTCAACAGACGTTACAGTTGCCGCAGTAAGCCAAGTGACGTTCTGCAATTAATGAATTAATTCTCCTCTCGCTCCTCCAGTTCTGCGCCTCTCTGCCAATCCCTACACTGGCTGCCAGTCCCACAGCAAATCCTGTTCAAAACTCTAACTCTCGCATACAAAGCTCTCTCCAACCAGGCCCCTCCCTACATCTCATCTCTAATCCAACAATATCAACCTAGACGCAGCCTCCGCTCTGCTACCAACCTTCTCCTGTCCTCCTCCCTGGTCACCTCCTCTCACGCCCGCCTCCAGGACTTCTCACGTGCAACTTCAATCTTCTGGAATGCCCTCCCGCACCCAATCCGCCACTCCACAACCCTCAAAATCTTCAAAGGCGCCCTTAAAACTCACTTATTCAGACAAGCATATAACCTGTCCTAACCAGTCTTCTAAAGGGCACATGCCACAAAGCTCAATACTGACTGTGATCCTTCCCCCTCGTCTTCACCCCTCTTCCCTTAGACTGTAAGCTCGCAAGGGTAGGGCTCTCTCCCCTATTGTATCTTGTACTCAGAATATCCATTGCCAACTCTGTAAAACTGCATTTGAAATAGTATATGTACCGTATGTTTCTACCCTGTCTGTAATTACTACTTTGTAAAGCGCTACGGAAGATGATGGCGCTATATAAATAAACAATAATAATAATAATAATGAAACCAGGAACTTAAACCAGAGTTGTGATTAACATTGAAAGTTTGAGGAGCCAGAGATAATAAACAGAGGAGCAACTGAAGTCATCCATCGTCTGACTGAAGCTGGGGCAAATGGGTATATGCCATTTGTTAGTGTTAAGAGCATCTCTAACCTACCCTCTAAAGTATGATTTTTAGAAACACACCGTACATAGCCTATTACAGATGCAGTGTTACAGAGTTTACAATGAATGTTCTGAATACAAGATACAGTAGGAAAGAAAGTCCTGCCCTTGCGAGCTTACAGTCTAAAGGATGAGGAGTGGAGACGAGGGGGAAGGATCACAAACAGTCAATATTGAGCTTTGTGGCATGTGCCCTTTAGAAAATTGGGAAGTGAGGCAGAAAGGGACTGAAGATCTAGGTTTCTTAAGTCCCTGCGTTGAATTATAGGTTTATGTGGAGGGGGGTTTGCAGGAATTGGAGAGAGGGTCATAGTTTAATAACTAAACATTTTTTGTCACAAAAAGTTTGAGAAAAAATATATATAATGGCGCTGAATCAGCCATATTGCACATACATACATTACATGTACTAGGCCTGTAGACTTCAAGGCAGGGCAGCCATTGGGAGAGCCAAGACTCCAATATTGGGTCCAACGGGCCCAACTGTGAAGTGGGGGCTCCTGGCCAGGTCACCCTAATGTTTCTCCATGACCTAAAACCCGCAGGCTGCCACACTATTGCTGCTGGTGTTGATGCTGAATTTTGAGATAAAACTAGTTGATTTGAGGCCAAAAGCACAGTTTTAAACTTTTTAAAGGGACATTGCTACTGTATAGGGGCTGAAAATTCCAGGAAAAGCTGCAAGGTTGAAATCTTAATGCGGACCAAAACCCACTGAACTTGTGAAATACATTTGGCCAAAGCCCCTGGCGATACTCCCTTCTTAGGGTGTAGACCTAGAAATGGATATTTTCGCTTTTCAAACCATCCTGGAACACTGATTTTTATGCTGTCCCTCTCTGTAAGATGGCAGACAGTCAGCCATTGCATAGGCATGGCAATGACATTGCCACACACAACTGTGGAAATGAATAGAGGAGGCGGAGCAAACATCTGGGAATAGTTAAAAAAAGCTTTAAGCTATTGGTTGTGTAAAGTTGAATACTGTTGCTATAATTAGATTAATCCATGGTTGGGCTGGTACAAATGCTCTATGCTAGAGGATTTCCTCCTGTTTTTCTTATATTTTATTTGAACTAAAAGTTTTTGGGTCTGATTTATTGCTTGTATTGCTATTTTTACTCAAGTCTTTTCTGTTTGGTCGCTAGACACATAGACTTCATTACGATAGATTGTTAATGTTATTGGCAACAAAATGTAGTAACCAGATCCAAATATAAGGTTCCCATGCCAGCAACAGCCCCTGTTATCCACTCCTGTTATATGTAGTGTCTAGTTGCTAGATGAACTTCCAATACCTAATTACAAACAGTAAAAGGGAATACTAGGCACCTACAGCACCCAAAGTATAAAAATTACTTTCTTAGTAAACCTAAATAATAATTTTAAATACAAATGGGTTACAAATGACATGCCCGAGTTGACATAGCTGTGTAATTCTTTACATTATGGGCCTGATTTATCAAGCCGTATTTGCCAGACTACACCACATCGGGGCAAATTAAAGAAGTACAAAGTATAATTTATATGTTTTTTTTTTTAAAACTGGCGCTTGCTGCACTTCAAGAAACTCATTTACTAAAACATTATAAGTGCAGAGACATTATAAATGATCATTTTAACTACTCTTATGTGGCATAGTCAGGCTGATAGTTCTTGATAAATCAGGCCTTATGTGTCTTGATTTGGTTATTAAGAAAAAGCTGTGCCTAATATGTGATAGTATAAGCAGCATATACATATACAACAAGTATAGTACTGAAACACATAATGAACACATAAAATTGGATTAGACTGTTTAAAGGAAAACTCAATTTTTGTCAGGTTTTTGTGTTCTACCTTATTAATTTCCTTTTCTGCAATGTAAAATAAATATGTTTTTTTGGATTGTGCCTCCATACTAGTCATTTACTTATCAGCATGCTGTTTCCAAGTGTCTTATATTCCTGTGGCTCTGTGTTGCTCAAGTGGGAGTGGCTTTCCTGTCCTTGAATAAAGCCCTTAGTATAGCTTCTGCCTACAAATCCCAGAAGCCTTTCGTGGACAAGGGGGATCTCCCCTCCCCCCACATAGCAGAGATGTAACAATCAGGCAGAGACAATGAAAGACATCTCTCTCCAGATGAGAATGCTGTCAGTAACCTTTTAGGTACTGGAACACAAGATTCAAACAAATAAAAAACACAGCATTTCAAACAAATAAAAAAAGAATGGCATCTAAGAGTAGGAAAATAATACAATCTGATATTTGATTTTTGAGTAAATATCACCTGATGGAGTAGCAAAAACAAACCTCACTCTCAGCTTGTGCTTCATATACAGTTTAGAAGCTAAGCCGTTCACTGTTAGAATGGTAGAACACATACATGGTGATCATGGAAAGTAGAATAGGGGATATTGCTTTTTAAAATGTTGACATTTTTTACTGAACATTTAATCCAAGTCCTTGCAATATTCAGCCTAAATTTACAGTTCAGTGTAATCAGTAACCACACAAACACTATCCTAATAATTGTAGGAAATGTAGACGTTTTCATATATATATATATATATATATATATATATATATATATATTTTTTTTTTTTTTTTATTATTTATACTGTATATATATCATATTTGTTTCTTTATAAAGCATCATCATCTTCCACGACGCTGTACAATGTAGTGAATACAGATGGGGTAAAATAAATAATAGCTTATAATGCATGAGCATTATGAGTCAGATGAGACAGAAATGAACAAAGACACAGTGATACCTAAATATACTAGGGGAGAGGGCCCTGTCCTTGTGGGCATACAATCTAAAGGTTATATATGTATAAACCTTTTAACCCCGGCCTTTTCAAATGTTGCCTGTAAATTTCATTTAATTAACACTTGGTTGGGAAATACATTTTGCTGGTGTGTATGTGAAAAGAAAAAAAAAATGCTTGTCACATCAAGATAAATGGAGGAATTTAAAAGGCTTGATCACTTGAATGGCATCAGCAGCTTTCAGTGAAGACGATTTGTCACCTTATGACCTCTGGGTTGAGATTTGTCATTTCAGTGCAAAGCAGAAAAGCAGAAAAAAAGCAAACAAATCCCATTTTAATAAGAAATGGCTCCATGTAGCCATCATTACCTGCACCTATTTTCATTCTATCAGTCTTATAAATGTATTATTAAACGTGTAATATGTGACTGTGTCTGCCAGTAGTGAATTTAAAGCACTAGTTTGTAACATTGTTGGTGATTTGGGTGACTTTCAGGTTTGTTGTTCATTGTATTTTTAAATATATACTATAGTTTCCAATGTGAAAGCAAAAAGTCGTCTTATGACGTGTGAAAATGGAGTGATATTCTAAGATGACTTTAGTGAATGTAAATGTGGAAATTATTTCTTTTTATCTCCCACTAAGATTTCCTATTGTAAGCCAGCTCAATTGCTTAGCCTGTCACATCCCTGTCAGTTTCAATAAAATGACTTACCTGAATTATGCAGATACAGATTAGTCCTGTCCTGATCCATTCATTGTTCTTCAACAGAGCAGATTATTTTTTTCAACCTCTCCTTTCTTACAATGTGTGATTTCAACACCACTAAGGTTAAGACCTCTTGACCTTGGGGCTTGACTCCTGCCAAAGCCATTTGACGAATCGCTAAAGTCTTCACAATAGCTCCTTTGACTTTGGCTCTCCAGTCTTTATATATTCATTCATTTCAACTTTGTTGCAAAGGTAAATACATATCTGATCTTTATATACTGTTCTCATTGCTAGATGGAGATGACTGCTACCAGAAAAATAAAAACCAAATCATCTTGGTGGGGGATTTGAAACGATCTGTTAATAAATGATAAAGGTAGACTTCATCACTTTAAAATTGTATTGCATGATTTTTAGTTCAGGCAATCTAGGGAAGTGGAACTGTATAGTGATTGTTATTGCAATATGTACTAACGGAGGAGTCAGCAGCAACTTATTTTACTGTAGTAAGAAAAATGTGGGGTTGCGTATCTCAAGACAAGTTTGTGTAGTTCTAAAATCAGATTTGAAAAACATTAATATTCGCCTGTTGAATTTCTCCATTTAGGAAAAAACTAAAGACAAAATCCAAATTCAACTATTTTGTAGAAAAAAAATGTATTTGGCGCTACGGGCATTGCTAATTTACTTCACCTCCAGTTAAGATCAGACATGTCTTAAACGTAGTAAAAAATGAATAGACAGGTATTTTTATGTAGTATGTGGACAGGAAGATGTGTTTGTCAGTTATCACACCCCTGGATACTCAAGTTACCAAACCCCTGCATACACTGAACACCCTTTTTCACTAAGGCTTGCAGTAGGGCTGACAAGCACCTCTGGCACATGCTCTGCAAGCTTCATCCATTGGATATTATTGAGCCAAACATTCTTTTGTTTGTTTAGGATGCTGTTTGGTAACAATTGTACCTAAAATGTGGAATTCAGGTACTCCACAAACTGAATCCTCTTAAAATGTATGTGGTGGAATTCAACCACCCCGGCTACAAGCCCTACGCACGTATATGGGCTGGTATCCCTAAATAGCCAAGTGCTAACCATAGCAACATACCAGCTTTGGTGCTCTTTAAAATGGACCAAAACCAAGAATTTTGAGTATCTATGGTTTTGGTCCTTTCCCCGGGGGCACCCGACCAGGGGTGCCCTGCTGTGTGAAACCCCCCAGGACACTGAGACCAGCTAATCTTTTCCCGGTCCCATGGCGTGTCTGAGAGCAGCGGCTCTGACGGCCGCATCCTTCCCTCTAACAGGGGGCGTGCCCATGCCGCCCATTAACAAATGGCTGGTGAGGGCACCTTTTGCCAATATTTAGTGCTCCTGCTTTACTCTAATCCCAGATAATAGCCCTTGTTTTAGCTGTAAAGCTTTGCCTCCTCCATTTGTTGCCATTGTTGTGTGGCAATGATGTGCCTGTTAGAGGGAAGTGGAGGATGCGGCCATCAGAGCCACTGCTCTTAGACGCACAGTGGGGCCGGGAAGAGGTGAGCTGGTCTCGGCGTCCTGGGGGGTTTCACACAGTGGGGCACCCCCGATCGGGGTTCTCCTGGGGAAAGGACCAAAACCCAGCATAGTCAAAATCCTGGGTTTTGGTCCACTTTAAAGAAGAGCTAAACTTAAGATTTTCACTATTTTTTATTATTTCCCATGGTCCATATGCAGGCCCTTCAGCCAATCAGCAGCACTAGTTCCATTCAGATTTCCTTTGCCACAATTCCAGCCACAGACTCTGTCAATGCAACCACAGTGCTCAGAAAAGCTGGGGATGCTGCAACGGTACAGAGTTGAAGCAAAGGCACATGGAACAGCTGAGTGAATCGGAAGATCTTGGGTGTTTCACAAAGTGCGGCACCCCAAACATAATGAGGCAGTCCAAGAGTTTTATAGATGGTGGTTGTTGCTCATTAAGTAAGACCTCTAAACCAGGGGAAAGACTACAAGCAAAATGGTAGCATGAAAAAGTAAAAAATATTAGAACACTTTCCTATCACAGGACCTTGTCTGGCTGGGGCTTATGCAAGGACAGCCGTAGTTAGGCCTGGTTCTGTAGAGCCCCTAGCAGCTCTTGGTCTTCGTCTGCAGATTTTAGCACAGAATGGCACTATTTAAACCTCAAATACTGTTTATGACAGGTGACAGGTGGTTATGACATGTGGAGGATGGTGTCTATAGAAAGGAAAGAGGACAAGGCTAAGCAGGCAGTGGTGCAAAATAGGAGGAGAGTGGAGGGTGTGTGGAGAGATAGAAATAAGGAGATAAACCCTTTGCAGTTTGCTCTGTCAACCTTCATAGGAACATAGATGATTGGCGGCAAAAGGAGACCATATGGTCCATCTAGTATGTTCCCTTTATCTTAGAATAGATTTACACTTATGCCAGACATGTTTGAATTCACTCTGTTGCTCTGTTGCAAGTGTATTCCAAGTTTCTAAAACTCATTCAGTAAAATTATTTTTTCCGACATTGCTCCTGATCTAGCCTCCAACCAGCTTCACAGGCTGTGCCTCCTGGTTCTATCATTGGTTTTCTTCTTAAAAACATTTTCACTATGAAAAACTATGGCAGCAGTTACAGTGCCAAATGGTACTTTTTGGGCTGGCTACCGAACACTAATACAGTTAAATACAGTTAACACCGTTAAATGTGGAGTAAAAGTCTTTGTTGGGAAGGGTGGCAGTGCCTGCATTTTCAATCTCTGCTTCTCACAGAAACTCTATGCTTCACCAGTATTGGAGTAAAAGGTCCTGTTATACCCTCTAGGCAATGTTGCCTCCATTTGATTATAGGCAACATAGGCAACACTTCTATGGCGCATACAGGGGATGGAGAGAAAAGCTTCAGCACAACCAACCCGTAAAAGAGCTTTACAGCTCCACTCCAAGTATACCTGTGTTTTAACATATAGGGTGTGAGTCATCTATTACCATTGTAGCACATGGAACCAGCAGGACGTCTTCATACCCAGCCAGATTTCAAACCCCTCACGCATACCTTGCTAAATAACCCCATTTTTTAAATAACCTTACCAGTCCCAAACCATAAACAGGCTTGTCAAGATTGGATAGGATTTTCAGTATAATTATCAAAGACTTTAAGCTTATATTTAGCTGAAAATGTGCTTAACATGTCCCATACGGGCGGGCCAGGTGATTGTCCTGGGTATTAAGACCAATTTGTATGCTGGTGGGTGCCTCTATCCCAGCTTGGGTCAGATTGGTCAGGGTATGGACACTGTTAGTGGTCCTGGCCATACACCAAGCCACTCATTCCCTCATATTGGGGTCATGGGGGGGGGGGGCAATGGCTGCTGCTAAGACAGAGGCCTGGCATGGTACATACGGGTATCGGGCAGCAGCAGCAACATTATTTATTTTCATCCTACTTTAAGAGCTATTTGTCGAGAAACTGCCCTGATCACATCCACCCACCCATTACTATTTTAAAGTAATAAAGTTACCATGTAGAACTGTATGGTAGAGTCACTAGAGCTAGGAGGTGTGTCTTTGTTATGAAGAATCAAGAATTCAGTATACTGTACCTTTAAGATAGAAACAAACTGAAACCCTAAATTAACATTTTATCGGTTAAACATACTGCAATTAAACAACATTTTAATAAAATATTGTAAACAGATACCAGATATTTAAATACATCTTATTAAAACATGCCTAATAACCTGTGTACTAACATAACTGATTGAAAACAAGTTGCCTTAGAAATTGATAAAGGAATATCTTATTAGGGGAAATGCAAGACAGGAACATTCCCATGTAAATTCACTAGACCACATAGTCTTATTTGCTAATAAAAAGCTCCCTGAGGCCTAATACCCCGGATACGTTTAACTTCAGAGTTCCTTCCCAGTGAATGTGAATATATTTTCTCAGCAAATGGAAGCCATGGGAACTCATTGCAAAACACTTAGCTGACTTATTGGACATGTTTTTTTTACCCCTCAACATTAAGATACAAAATATCACAGAATTAAAGGACAGCTGAATGCGAAGTTTACAATAATTTGAAAGAAAAAACACATCTCTCTTCAGTTGATAGAATAAATAATCTACACATGATGTAGCTTATTTAGGTAAAAAAAGAATACCTGTAGGTAGATGTGTGGTAAATTGTCTTATTATATATCACATATTCTGCATATATGGGGCAGGGCATTTAATGGTCTGTTGGTATAAACATCAAAACATAATAAATACTTTTTAATAAAAACCCCCTTCTCCCGATGCAACTGCTTCACTAAGGTCAAGCAAAATTGGGTCCTGTAGCGTGCCTTCACCTAGGAATTTGTTGGCCACTTGTCCATTAGTCACAGGCAAAAAAAAATGGACAAGGCCCAACCTCAACTTCACACAGTGACCTGAATGTGCCATGCTCTATTCACTGCAATATAGCATGCTGCTAGGCACTGCTAGACCAAGTCTTGGGGTCGGGGTCGAGTGAGCATTAGACCTCAGTGAAGTTGCTGAGGGAGGAAGAGGTAAGTATTTAGGTTCAGAATGGCCTGCTAGGAAACCAGGAAACCCCTCGTATGCCCCAGTGGTAATCCTGTTGAGAGCACAGAAAAACACCTCTCCAGGGAATCTGGTAGCCTGACAATTTTTTATTAAATAAATGACCCAATAATACCATCTGGTGGGTGAATGGTGAGTGTAACGCAGCTGGGAACAGGTGTACTAGCATTATATGATTGGATGCCAGGATAGAATATAGGGGGACTGCCGTAACCCACTGTGACATACGGTCAAAACTGCTTCCCAGCTGTAGACTCTGCCCCGCTTCTGCACTTGCTGCTCCCTCGATGGCTGCCAGATTCATCAGATTAAAGATGCAGCAAGCAAGAAGCAGGGCAGAGACAGGGGTACAGTGCAGATCAGATCATAAATGGGCTGCAGCTAAGCATAGATGGGGGAGCAGTGGAAGCAGATCAGAGCTGGGGGTGCAGTGGGGAGCAGAGCAGATATGAAGGTAAAGTTAACAGCACAGCAGAGATAGGGGTCTGGAGTACAGTAGGAAGCATGGCAGAGATAGGAGTTCAGTGCGGAGCAGGGCAGAGAAGGGGGTGCAGTTGGGAGCAGGGCAGAGAGGGGGTTATTATGAAGCAAGGGCAGAGCTGGGGGTACAGTAGGAAGCAGAGCAGTGCAGTACGTAGCAGTTAAGAGAAGGGGGTGCATGACCGAGAGGAGGGAGTATAACTAGGGAGTAAGGCATAGCATGAAAGAGAGGCAGAGCACATCAATAGGAATTGGCGTATATTCAGTTATAGTGATGTGAAGAAGAATTGTGTATAATCGCACTGTAACTGTTATGTAATTTTTTTTCATAAAACACCCCAGCACTAGGTGCAACACTTTCATGGCTGTAAAAGCTGGACTAAAAAAATAGTAATATTTGCATGTAACTGTAGCCTGAGTCCCCAGGGTTACTTCTCCAGGTACACCCTAAACACGGGTGTTTGCCTGGACAGGGCCTTTAAGAGGTGTAGGTCAAGAAACTGCCTCGGGCTCTTAGTTATCCTAGTTCGGTGCTTGAAGTTTGGTCCTTTCATTCTATTCACAAGCCTTTGTCTCTTTATACAAAGGGGTGTGCTGAGACTGTGCCACGTATGACCCCTCAGTTACACTGCATCCATATACTGTGACAATGGTGAAAGAGGGCGCAAACCCAAACACTAAAACAGATACATTGGAAGAGCCTGGCACAGCACCAGCCAACGGCTGAAGCTGAAACGTAGCTTGGACCACAACCAGCCCACACCATTGCCAAATAATTCCCAATGGGAATCTCAGAGAGTCAATGAGTGGAACTGATCCTTTATTATTGTAGGATTTAAAAACAACTGTGAATAAGTACTCCAGGGCCTGGTTATAGTTTTTTGGGCCCTTGGTGTTTTTACACAAAGGAGCTGTATGTTTCATAGGTAGAGTACTGTGATCATTACCATGGCTCCATGGGGTAGAAAAGGAACCTAGGATTATGGCAGTGAAAGAGTTAAAGTCTAATTTGAGCTTCTTTATACTACACCTATCTTTACATTATAATTAGTTGGCTAAAGTACTTTTGAGCACAGAGCTGTATCAACGTTACAACCTGACATTGGAGAGAATAATGAATTGTCCCAGGAGCACCGTCAACTAAACAGAGCGCTGTCACACACAGCATTATACATGCTTAAATAAATAACGAAACAGTGTTATTTTAACCTGTGTCTGGCACCCATTTACTACAACATGTAACATAACAATCCTTATGTTTCTGTTTATCTCTGTTTATTGATGTCCCCTTTGTGTCAGCACAATCAATTTCTCTGCCACTTTGGAAGCTAAAGGGAGATGTAGAGTGGGAGTTATGTGTGAGGATGTGCATGTCAGCTTTCTCCTCCGCTCACTTTCCCAGTCACGCATAAGCCTTGTATCTCAAACATTCTGGGAATGACTTGGGGAAACTCCTCCATTTAATCTTTGTTAAAAAACCTTTTTGTTTCTGCTTAGTATCATAGGCGAGAATTAAAAATCTTGTAACAGATTTATACTCAGCGCATTCATAGAAGACATAGGTGTGGTTTTATTCTTATTTGTAATGTTGGAAAACTTAGCTTGATTATTTACATTGCAGGTTAAAAAAAAACTTAATTAGGCCATGTGCTTACAGTCAACCAAAACTCTTTATAGTCGGCCCCAAGTCCAAATGTCTAAAAGAGTCGTGCGGCCCTCTGGTGTCCAGCAATTCATATAGGCCAGGAACTGGTGCACGGATCAGACCACAGGGAAACTTGGAGATGTGTTCGCTCCTCGCTCCCTATGCCGGGATCTGTTTCCAAACAGAGCTTTATGCCTGGACAACCTGATTTGAAACACTGCTCTCCGCCCATTATACATAACTCTTCAGGGTGTCAAGCCTCCTGGCTACAATCATGGGGAGAGCTGAGCTGAGCTCCAGGTATGGGGCGAAGTGAAGCAGAAAAAACTCCAAAGAGCAAATAAAAAGTCTGAGCAGAGTCCAATGGTGAATCCGGGGTCAGAGGCAGGCAGAAAACAGGCAAAGTCCATAAGCAATCCGCGTCAAAAATCAGGTTATCCGTCCGTATATAAATCCAGGTATTTAATCAGGTATTCAGGAATCAGGGAAACAAGGTCCAGGAAGTGAGCTGATAACACAGCATTGGCTGTAGGCCAGCTGTCCTCTTAAATAGGGCTATCAATCAGCACAGGGAGGGATGTGCCAGAGTCTGGTGAAGCCACTTCCTGTCCATTCAAACTCAGGACACCAGGAAGTGAAATCAAGTCCAAGAGCTTACACTCTAGGCCTTGTGCACTTCCAATGGGCTGAACAGCAGGTGTCACTGTGGAGCATGCGACAGAAGAAGAGCCTGCTCTGTTAAAACCATGCAGCCGAGCATGTCTGCTGCTGCATGCAGTCCGTGGTATGGCGCGATCACGATGCCTTAAAGGGCAGGAAAGGCGAGGAGACTGACACAGGGGCCATAAGTGCCATCATTGGTATTTCCCACATCCACTTAGTGTATGCATGGACGCTCTTACTGAAACTGAATGGCTGACATGCTTGCGAGCAGCAGGTGAGCTTCCATTCAGCTTGACTAAGCCACTCTCACAAATGGCTGTTGCCATGCACAGCACCCAGGCTGCTCTTGTCTGTGGCCTGCTGTGCTTGATCATCCTCAGCTGGAGGGGGCATGATCCCAACGTTGGAGGGGCAGGGTCACAGGGGCTTTGCTTGACTTCCAATGTGGGAGGGTAGGCAGGGCCATATCATGATGGGTGGAGTCACAACAGACAGGGGGTGGGGCTACAGTGTGAATGCTGCTTTTGGCTTTCAATGTGAGGAGCAGATGGCAGGGGGCAGGACTACAACTCAAGGACAGCTCTCTGCTGTACTCAGGCTCTTTCGTGCTCGGGTTCTGGACATCAGTGCACTCTGCAGGGGGAGGGGGGGCTCAGGCCAGCGAGATGCTCTGATAATACTAAAGCTGCTGCAAAGACCATTGGAATGAAAGGTGCAGCGGCCTCAAGCCCGTTGCGAGCCCCTTAGGTTGGCCTCATGCTGCTGTCAGAATGTAAGGTCCTTTTTCAGCCACTGACACTATCCAACCCTCTCTGTTACTAAGGCATTAGATTGATCTACACTGTTTTATATTGAGACTGGAGGTCTGCTTTAAATAATGCCCTTAGTGAAATCCCAGCACAGTCAGGCACAGCCCAGCTTTTTATACTTGTACTGTGCAGAGGCTGTGCGCCACGCTGTGCTTCATTACGACGGGTCTTCATGATGTTTTGTTGAAGTTGATGCCATCCCTTTGTGTTTGTCTTGTGTTTTATATCCACTTTGCACCTTGATAAAGAGCTCCTGCTTGGTCTTGAAATATTGATTACTTTTATTTTTACTGCTATGAAGAATAAAGCTGCTTAATGTTGGCTGCATCTAATTTACCAGCAGCTCCTGTTCTTTATAGCTTCAAACGAAAGGAACACGTCTTTAGATCTGCAAAATATATAGGATTAACTGAGGTCCTGACTTGGTGACTTGGTATAAAACTTTTTTTTTTTAACCTAAACATTCCTTGTCTGATTGATATATTAGGCACAAGTCACATGTAACCTAACAGCTGAATTAGATGTAACCCAATGGAATGTGTTTCTATTTAACTTCTGTTTGCCCGTCTTATGGTGAAGGAATGAGAACGTCTACACATCGCTAACACCAGATGTTTCCCCAAATTAGTCTGTGTTGCCTTACATGGCCAGGTACCTGTAATGCATTTCTGACCTTGCAATCAAACTGGAATTAAACTGTCTCCACAACTGCCCTCTGTGACCTGTTATTGACTGCATGAACTTCTCGACTAGGGTCATTTGGGGGCCCTGAAAAAAGAGGTCAAAAATTGGTCAGCGCTCTCCAGCCATGCTTTGAAAGGCTTTACAGCTGTGATTTATGTCATTTGTAAAGAGTGGTTAAGAAGACCTTAAAGCATACTGCAGAGTTCAGCTTGCACTCCATGCTTCATTTACTAAAAAAATTAATTCTGTCTGCCCTAAAAGTGATCTAAAAAAGAATATGCATTTTTTTCACTTTATTTTATATGTTAACTTAGTTCAATATTTCTTATTTCTATTAATTGCATACATGCTTTTTAGAATTTAAAATCACTAGTTACCAGTAAATATACAACTCAAGTCCATTCAAAAATTGACTTCAGCCCTGTCTCTCTCACTGTCTCACTGTCTGTGCCATTCACTTCAATTAATATTGTAATTATCATTAGAGGAGCAACCCAAAGAGAGGGAAGAGGGATCTCTCAAAAGGAGACCTGTTTTTAAATAGAAGTGTATGGCCTTGGCAGCTTAAAAACTTGACATGGGCCAGATAACATTAATTTCCATTAATTGCAGTCAGAGATAAGACTTTAGATTACCCAAAGTGGTTGGGTGAACTTTATCAGGGCTTAAGTCAATTTTTGACTGACCTCCACTTTAAATATAAAATAAAATATATACCGTATTTGCCGGCGTATAAGACGACTGGGCGTATAAGACGACCCCCCAACATTTCCACTCAAAATATAAGGTTTCTTATATACTCACCGTATAAGACTACTCCCTCTTCCGCACACCAAATAAAACGTAAAAGAACATCAGATTTTATTTCAATATGTTAATTCCCTTCCCCAGAGTCCCTGGGTGGCTTCTTACAGTCATACTTTCTGGCTTCTTACAGTCATGGGGCATCCCTCAATACAGTCATGGGGCATCCTTCAATACAGGCATGGGGGCATCCCTCAATACAGGCATGGGGGCATCCCTCAATACAGGCATGGGGGCATCCCTCAGTACAGGCATGGGGGCATCCCTCAGTACAGGCATGGGGGCATCCCTCAGTACAGGCATGGGGCATCCCTCAGTACAGGCATGGGGGCATCCCTCAGTACAGGCATGGGGGCATCCCTCAGTACAGGCATGGGGGCATCCCTCAGTACAGGAATGGGGCATCCCTCAGTACAGGCATGGGGCATCCCTCAGTACAGCCAGTGAGTGGCCCCACTCCCTCCTCCCCCCGCCCCGCCCCGCCGCTCACACACCCACACACTTACCGATGGTCGGAGGGCCGGCCTGCCCATCCCTGCTGTTCCTGTCGCTACCCGCCACCGCCGACGCTCTCATACACACAAAAACACACACACATTCATGCTTACTTCACTTCCTGGCTGTTTCGCGCTGGTCGTCGGTGGGCGTGCCCCAGATGGCTGGCGTCCATTGTTTTCATTGGACGCCGGCCATCTGGGACACGCCCACCGACGGCCAGCGCGCAACAGCCAGGAAGTGAAGTAAGCATGAATGTGTGTGTGTTAATGTGTATGAGAGCGGCGGCGACAGGAACAGCAGGGACGGGCAGGCCAGCCAGCCGCAACGGCCACCCCTCACACTGTAGCTTCTGTTGTTTTCAGGTTTGCGGCCTTCCCTGGCACCGGCCTACCAGGATATTGCCCGGTACGCCCTATGGCCAGTCCGCCCCTGGACCCAGGTGCACCTGCCATATAAGACGACCCCCCCACTTGGAGGCATGTTTTACAGGGGGAAAAAGTCGTCTTATACGCCGGCAAATACGGTATATAAATATATATAAAATGCAAATGTGCACAAATTGTCAAAATAAAAAGCACCTTACAAATGAGTATTATCGGTACTAGATCAGAAACCCTTACAGCAAGCCCAAAAATCAAGCAAAAGATTGCAGCTGCTGTGGAAACATGAAGGGAGCCCAATGTTCATGATTCCTATGGGGTTTTCACCAAACAGGCAACTTTGGGGGAGGGGGGGATAAAACACCATAGGGGCTTTTCAACTCATTGAGGGCCTGATTTTTCAAGCACTTCTGCCAGACAATGCCATATCGGTGCAATTTAGAGTGGTGCAGTGGTTTTCAGCATGTTGCTACACTGCTCACGTTTTAGTAAATGTGTTCCTTGCAGTACAGCAACATGCGCCAGTGTAAAATAAATGTTAAATGATATTTTGAACTACTCTAATTTGCACTGATGTGTCATTGTCTGACAGAAGTGCTTGATAAATCAGGCCCTTAAGCTTCATCACCCTGGACGATGGCAGCAAAATAAGTGCCTCGGTATATTTGTCTTTTCTATTTGTCTACACTGACACACATGAAAAATAGCTAAGTCGTAAAATCGTATACTGTGAGATAAGAATCAGAGATATAATCCCTCTGATTCTTATCTCACAGTATACGATTTTATGACTTAGCTATTTTTCATGTGTGTCAGTGTAAAAACAATTGTCACTCCTTTGTAGTTTTTTTGTATAAATGTGTGTCTAAGTCACAGATCTGTATTATGCCTGAAGAAGAAGCTTGAACAGTTTCGAAAGCTTGCATTTTCAATCTAAATGAGTTAGCCAATAAATGGTATTACCTTAACCTTGGATTTCCTCATTATTACACACAAATTAATTTATGAACATCTATGATTTGATTTCTTTACATGTGTAGACTGGATGAGTGAGATTTTCATTTCAGTAGCACTTATAGATATATATTTACCTAGATTATTCCACCCACTATACGAGCCCACTTAAGCGTTTATACACTCCTGTAATTGTTTTATTTCTTTGAATCACATATCACACCATTGCTTATCACCTGAATTAAAGCATGAAATGGGCCTTATTTTCATTCAGTCTACTAAGGCAAGTTTACTGAATCGAGCCCTAACTGTTACTTTTAGCCGAACCATAATTAATAAAAAAAAAACTTTCGCCAGCCCCATTGATTGGCTTGATGTACATATGTCATTCTCAATAGTATTTATTTAAATATGCAGAGTCTTGTTTTCTTTAAAAGCACCCAAAGCACCAATAGCATAGTCTTACTGGGAAGTAAAAGCTTTGTCTGGCATTTCTGTTCACACATTCAGGGACATTATGATAGATTGAAACAACACTGAGAGAAGCTGGGGCTTATCACAGAGACCTGAGTGGGCTTTCAAGTTTTAACACAGTTGTTTCCTGGCCTGTACTGGCAGCACGTTTACTGATTTCAATGCTTTTCAGGGCTGCTATTTAATAGGTACTTAGAGATGATTAAACAGAACTGATAAGCGAAACACTGGCTTGTATCTGGTCTTGTTTAAACAACAAACAAACAGAGGGGAACTGTTGTATATATTGCATCCCAACTTGTCAGCTTTTGTAATTCCACTCACCAAAGTGAAATCCACTCTGCTGTCTGGTGACACAGTGCAGGCCCATCCACTTCAAAAGCCCCAACCAGGTGTTTCCTAGGCATATGCTTCCAATTAGTCTGCCTGACATAGCACTTGTCATCAGTCATCAGGCCCATTGACCACAGCATAGAAACACATGTTAGAATCAAAGAGACAGATAAGAATTATTTGGTTATAGATCGGGCCTGTCCAACACTAGTTTTTGGGGGCCCAACACTTCCTTGGCCCATAATAATTACTTATCCAATCTATCTTATCTAATTGACTTTATTTATTTAGACTTCTGTCCAACTGGACTTTCTAAACTTGAATAATAAATTAGCATAACATAGCATCATGTACTGATTAGGGATAAGCGAATCGGTTCTAACGAACCTGAATTCGCTCCGAATTTCAGGGAAAATTCGATTCAGCAGGAACCCGAATTTTTAGTGGTTCGTGCTGACCGAATTTTCCTTGAAATTAAAAAAAAAAAAATGCCGGCACGGTGGGAGCGGGGAGACCCTGACAGCGCAGCCGGCCTCCGCGCTCCCACCAAGCCATGAAATGGAAAAAAAAATGCTGGCATGGTGGCTTCCGCCGCCCGCTGACAGCGCAGCCGGCATTTTTCTTTCAGCAAACACTTACCGGCATGGTGGGAGCGGGGAGGCCGGCTGCGCTGTCAACTGTCATCAGAGGACGCATCATCAGAGGAAGCCGGCTTCCTCTGATGACGCGTCCTCTGATGACAGCTGACAGCACAGCCGGCCTCCTCGCTCCCACCATGCCGGTAAGTGTTTGCTGTATAGTGGGAGCACGGAGGCCGGCTGCGCTGTCAGCGGGCGATGGAAGCCAGCTCCCACTGCCCGCTGACAGCGCAGTCGGCCTCCCCGCTCCCACCAGAGATGAGCGAGTTGCTAAAGTTTGATTCGGACGAACCCGAATTTCTTTGAGAAATTCGGGCAATCGCCCGAATCGAATTTTTGAGAAGTTCGCTCATCTCTAGCACTGATCTCAAGGATCTTAAGGATCTCATGGAAACATTTTAAAAATATGGGTTTAACCCTTTAACCGCCAGCCTACCTTGAGATTTTGTCACCCTTGGTGCCAGACCATTTTGCACTATTTTGCGCTCCCCATGTTCAACTGTGATTTTTGAAGGGATTTCCAGGGGTTTCCCAGGAAAGTGATATATTTTTATCAGAGCCTTGGCTTTAACATGAAATGTCTTGTTTGTCATTTTCTAAGTGTATTCTCAATATTTTTGGGTGAAAATTGTGCAAAAAAATAAAAAAAATCTATTTTTTACAATTTGTAGTGTTTTTTTGTAATAAAAAATGTAAGTTTGTCAATAAAATCTTATTGCGTGTGAAACCCCAATATCTCCCGGTTACAGCGGTACCACATATGTATAGGTAGACACCCTTTCCTGCCCAGGAGACTCCCCCAAACAACGCTTTAGGAGATTATCAGATAAAATACCACTATGCTATGCAATATGCGCACCTTGCAGCTTTTCAAGAAAAACAACCCTTTACATTTGAAATACTCCTGACAAACTATATATTCCCTAGAAGTATACACCTTAGGCTTTCTAGGTGTACCAGGCATGTTGACATGGATGCAGTTTTCTGGAAGTAATCCCTCAATGTATTCTTTGGTTGAAGCATTGAAAGCAGAATAAAAAACACATTTTCCTAAAAAAAACTATATGCAAACCAGAAAAAAGCTGAAAATCTGAAAAAGCAACATGCCCCGAACAGAATGATACCCAACATGCATAGGTTCTGTCAAGGAAAGAGTTGCCAAACACACCAAAGTAAAGCATGTGCGTAACGGCAATTTAACTTCAAAATTTCAGCTCTGCAGACAAAGTGAGCACCTTGTGCTTTTTCTACCAAAACAACCCTTTACATTTGGAATATTCCCTGAAAGTTTCTTTTTGTGACAGAGTTTAAGCTTTAACATGAAATGTCTTGTTTGTATTTTTTCTAATATATTTTTTAGTAAATAAGTAAAAAAAAAGAAAAAAATATATATATTTTTTAAATTGTCTCCTTTATTTTAACAAAAACATTTATTTTAATAAAGAAAACTATATTGCATGTGAAAGCTCCATTTCTCCCAATTACAATGATACCACATATGTATCGGTATCCCCCAATTCCTGTCCAGGTGATCCCCTAAACTGAAAAGAGCACTTTATAACATTTACAAATAAAATACAACTACTATCCACATAATAAAGGGTTAAATAAAAAAAAAATTGGAGTGGGGTCCCCCTTCACAGGCGGGGGGGACACCATTTCTTGGGGGAATTTTAAGGTTTTTTTTGGGAGGCAGGTAATGGGGGGTCTCGGGGTTAATGGCAAGTCACCCACTAGCCACAGGTGACTTGCCAGACCCAGAGCCTTGTGAACTGGTATAGGGGTCTCATAGATCCCTTACCAGTTCACAAAGGGTTAAAAGTAAAAAAAAACACACAGAGACACACTTTAAAAATAACCTTATTAAAAAATAATACTTTTTTTTACTATTTTTTTTTAATACTTACCTCCCATCCATCCCTGTGCCCCACGCTAATCACTTAGGCTTCTGCTTTCCTGCTGCTGCTGGAAGCCTTTTATACCTACTGGGTTACAGGTAACATATGGTTAATAAAAAAAAAATTACATATGGGTCGATTCAAAGAAACATGTTACAGCTTTGATTTTGGTGCCGATCATCCTATTTTTCCCGAACGCTCGTGCGCTCGTATGAACTTGCGAGTGATTCTATAAGCTAATACGTTTCTATCCTAAAATTTACGTCCGTTCGTATGGCAGTTCGGGAATCAGACCTATGTCAGTTTCCATCCTGAATTTTCCGTTTCATTTCTCAGGTTGCAACATTGGTTTTGCCCTTTTTCCTTTTTTGTCTGGACGTAAATCCTTCAGATCTTGCGGCTGCGCACTACAAACTTACCTCATTAAAGTGCATTCTAAATATTTGGGTTTTTTTTTTCTTTATTTCATTCATTTTGTAGTAACCAACCATTAATGAATGCATTTGCATAAGTAAATCTTACTTTGTTTAATTTTTAGTTAACTTGCATTTTTTACTTGTGGATTTAATTTTAATATTTTGGCTTCAAATGGTACAACTTAAAATTTTTGCTGTGGTTACCCACACCCTCTACATACAGATTGCTCTCAAATATAAAAAAACACCCAGCAACTTCTGCATGTTATGAGCCTAGAAACAGCCAAGATGGCGGGTCAGGTATTATCGGGCAGCCTGCAAACAGAAAGGGCCTTGTGACTGTGTTGCTCTGCATTCTTTGATTTCTGACCTTTCCTTGCCCCCAGCTCTGCTGTGTCTGTGCAAAATGCAGCAGTAACCCACATCCTGCACTTTATCCCGCTCTCCTCTCCTCAGTAAGTGTGATGCATCTGACCAAAGATGAGCTAAAATAATTAAACAAAGCAAAGGTAAACAACTACACCAATAAATTCAAATTAAAAATATTATTCTAGTACATCAATTTAAAAATAAATAACAAAGGACATAAGTTTCTTTAAATAACGCAAATATATGGATGTATTGCAAAATAAAGGTTTACATGCAAAGGACTAATTAAGGTCCACATTAAAATGCTTTTATAAGGCATACATGAATCAGGTATGCATTGCCATACAATTTATGGCCTCGGCCATGCTGATATATGCAGTTCATTGTAGCTCAAGACGCGCAGACTCCTCCACATAGCCAAAAAACCTGTTCAAGAACAGCAATCCGACTGCTAAAAGGTGTCGGAAGTGGCTTTCTTTTAAAACGGATTTAGAGGTTGGAAAACTGCTCTCTGAATTACACGTAAACACATCCGATTATCCTAAGTTTTAGGTTTTGACCCTAAGTTTTAGGTTTTGATCCTACAATTTAGGAACGAACTTCCGATGATCGTAAGAGCATATACGAATTCGTACGTAGGCTCGTGCGAGTCGGAAATGGCCAAAAAAACTGGAAAAAATGACTAACACCCACCCAAACTTACGATTCTAGATCCGAAATCAATTAACTTTTGCATTTTGAATCGAGGGGATAGAGTCCCCCCTCCCGGGGAGGGGGAACCCTATTTTGGACACTCCCCTGCAGCCGGAGGAGCCCCAATGGGTGATTGGAGCCCCTCTGGCTGAAGAGGAGACCCGGCCGGATCGAACGAGGGGTCAGGTAAATTACTTTTATTTTAACTTTTTATGTTATTAGTGGGGAAAGTCAGGCACGTAAAATTTACGTGGCTGGCGGTTAACTGCAGGGGAGGTAGCCACATAATTTTAACTGGCTGGCGTTTAAAGGGTTAAAGGTTTAAGGTGTTATCATACCACAGGAGAGAGATGGTTATTGGCAAGCCACCCCCATCATGTGGTATTGGTGGCTTGCTGCCCCACTGCCCAGGGGTTCCCAGTGGGGAGACTAAATGTGATCGGGCCCTGGTGCAAACATTCAGTAGGCCCCATCATGGCTCATACTGTGTCTATTGAATACAACTAGACAACTAAAGGATGAAACAGCCAAGATGAATGGTCCTTATTTTTTCTGTACATGATGCCATGAGAGCACACATCTGTTAAATAAGGTACAGGTACAACAATGAGGGGGAACTGATTTTCCCATTTTCTACATAATGGGTGTGGGGCCACATTGTGAAAGACTTGTGGGGGCATCCAGATTGCTGGAGCCCTCCCAAACATAGACCGCTGAAATTCCCCCAATCGTTACCTCGACCTCGATCCCCCAGGCAAAATGCAGCCCTGCGATTGGCCACCGGCAATCATGTGGAACGGCCTGGTCAGATGGCTGGGAGAGAATATGCGATTCCAGCCCCCCGCTGGGGGCATTTCGCACAAGGTAGCCCCACATCCATTTCTTACATAATGGGTGTATGATAGACATAGGCATAATAGACCATTTACATTTTTTAAAACATAATTAATTTAACATTTTTATCAAATGATAAAAGAAATTTACTATTTAAAATAAAATAATATAAGAAAAATAGAAACACCATTGTTAAACACCACACCCCTAAAAATGTTCCACTAGAATGAACGGTAGTTCAGAATGGTCAAAATTCATCGATCTCTAAGCAAAGTATTCATCAAAATGCTCTTGTAAAAGTCCCCATAAATTTCTTGCCTTATTAGCTTGTCTCGAAATGTTAATTCTGGTCACTGAATCGTGTAATGTCTCAACATCAAAACTCAACCCTTGCCCGAGTGCCGTAAACAAGTTTTTCTCTCTTAAAACCATGCAAGAAAGCATTCTCACACAATCCTCGATTGTCTCACGTGTATCAATCCTCTCACCCTGTCTGGTGGCTGAGGGACTATGGGGGTTATTCAAGAAGAGATAGCGCCAGGTAGAGCCTTGTAGCGGCAGGCAGCGTTTGCTGAATGCTGGGCGCTGTAGGTAAAACCACATTTATGAAAGTGAATCTGGTGAGCGACTCTAACAGCGCCATGTAGCGTTCGATGTATTACAGGTGTATAGCTTCCAGAGCGCCAGGTATTACCTTTCGCTCAGTGCCACTCTCCCATACATTTCAATGGCCGTTCATTTGCTTGTGTTTAAATAGCGTGTTTGACATTTTTAATTATTTTTTTTTTGCTCAAATAATTGTGTGACCACTCCTGGCTGCAAACAAACACTTTTTTGACTTTTTATATTTTTATGCAGAATTGTAATTTTAGGTCTGGCACTAAAGTGTTATTGTCCCAGTGTTAAAACAATGTCATTCCATGTGTTTTTGCTTTGTTACTGGTGGATATGTGTTCAAAAACTTTAATGACACAACGTCTGGTGCTCTATGCTATAGCGACCAGATTTAGAGAGCTGACGCTGTGTGTGTGTTCTTTTTTGATAAATATGGTGTGGAGCGTCGAGAGTCGGTTGCTCTGAGCTAGTGCTACCTTTCGCTCCCTTCAGCGCTGTACTGGTGTTAGAGCACCCAACATACATCACATTCATCAATGCAGGCCAGGTTTCTACAGCGACTGAGGAGCTCTGTTACAGCGCCCGATACCCCCTTACAGCGTCTACTAGCGGTCACTCTAAGCGCCACTATACAGACACTTATCTGCCGATGCCTGGAGTTAAGTAATGAATCAGCCTACATGTATAAATGCCTTGGCACTCATCAGATCAGGCTAAAAAGATCTGATCTAGGCTCTTCAGGGGGTGTGGCTTGGCCATGCAGGAGTGAGGAGCGTCCGTGAGAGCTCTGCTGCGGCCCTTGATCTTTTTTAGTGACTTTGGCACCATAAAATCTCCCCCAAACCTGCAGCATGGGGAGTAACAAAAAGAGGAGAGCTGGGGGCTCCACCAAAAAGTCCCCCAAGAAAGCCGTCGGCGATTTTTTCAGACCCAGGGACTCGGTGGGGCAGAAGGTCCCGATCAGCAAGATGGCGTCTGCAAAACCCCGCGGAGGAGAAGACTGCCAGGAGAGACGGGAGACTGGAGGCGAGTCTGGGGAGCCCCGGGGAGCGGCAAGCACGACACTTACCTTGTGCCCTCCTCTGACACCTGGAGCCGAGACCGTGTCGGGTGTTGGGACTGTGACCCCTCCGGGAGCTGAACCGGCGGGTCCATCGGGCGGCCGGGCCCCTGCTGGGGCGGGGAGGAGCTGGCGGGAGACGCGGCGGGGATCTGCGGCGGAGATGGAGAGCCGCTGCCTGCCTGCATCGGCCCCGCCTGAGGAGCTGAAGAGCGGTGACGGCGGACCTCGGTGCGGCGCGGTGGAGGAGAGGACCGCTGCGCTGCAGGCAGACAGGCGCGGCGGGTCCTCCCACACGGCCGCATCGCTGAGTCTGGAGGGGAAATCCCCTCCTGTACAGTTCCTTTTAGAGGGCGGTGAGAGCCCGGTCATGGGGGAGAGGGCAATAAAGTTTAGTGCTGCCCCAGTATCCTCCCCAACTTGTAGCCCCTTATTCCCAGAACACACTTCCCAAGTGCTGCCAACCATAATGGCACCTGTCTGGCCGGATGGCCCTGACCCCACCATAATTAAAACGTTGGCTGACATTCACCCGATCCCCAAGAGGAACGACACTCAATGCACGCCGGCCCAAACACCCTCAGGGGCTGTGTTCCTGGAGTGGTCCTCTGGCTCCAGCTTGGACTCACTGGGAGGCATATCCCCAGGACAGAGGTCTGCAAGCAGTGCGGCGGGCCTGCGACCAGCCGCGCCTGACCGGGTGGATAACGACCCCTTCGGTGCCTCGCCCGGGATGCCCCCACTCCATGCGCCAGCTACCCAGTCGCTCTCGCACCCACCTATTGACCCCGGCGTCCGAGCCATTCTACAATGCCTCCCGACTAGAGCTGAGCTTAAAGCGGACCTGGAGGCAGTGGCGACTAGAATCGAACGGGCTTTACGCAGGGAAATTGAGGACTTGCAACAAAAATCCTCTGCCTTGGATACTAAAGTTGCGTCTCTTGAGGACTCTCGTGCAGACCACGAAACACGCCTGGCGATCTTGGAAAGAAATCAAGGACTGCACCAGCAACAGATGATCGACCTCCGCTTGCAAACGGATGACCAGGAGAACAGGAACAGGCGTAACAACTTGAAGATACGCGGTATTCCTGAAACAGTCAGATCGGAGGCACTCCGTCCCCTGGCGACAGAGTTGTTCAACCACATGCTGGGAAGACCGTTGGAAGCTGAACTGATCATCGATAGAATCCACAGAGTGGCTGGTCGCCCGGCCGGGGACCCACAGGCCCCCAGGGACGTACTGTGCAGGATTCATTTCTTCACCATTAAGGAGGACATCCTGCGCCGGGCTTGGGAAAGAGGAAGGTTTGAGTGGAGGGGTTCGCAGCTCACAATCTTGCCGGATGTGTCACGCCGCACCTTGCAGATGAGGTGCGTGCTGCGGCCTCTCCTTGACAGGATACGGGAAGTTGGGGCCTCCTATAAGTGGGGCCACCCATTCCACCTTATAGCACGCAAGGATGACTCCACGTACGTCCTCAGAAGTAAAGCGGACCTACCGGGGTTGTTCATCTTCCTGGGCCTGGATCCCTTCCCGGTCCCGGATTGGCTGACGGCGGACCCGCCACCCCCTCTCCCACAACGGGCCCCCCGGAGACCTCGGGTGGCCGGTGAACGGAGGGGTGGCGCCCCTAGAAGGAACATGGAACGCTGAGCCCTCTTCGGCCCTCCCCCCCTCCGATGTTCGTGGTCTGTTTTCCCTGTTCCCCCCCCCTTCTGGTGCCCCGGTGGGTGCTGCCCGCCGGGCGAGGACTTACATGACTCTATGGTATAGCGGCGCTGGTGGTGTCGCGGTTTCTCGGGTCGGGGTGGGGGTACGGCTTGTGGCTGTGCCCCCTCCCCCGACCTGGGTGGTTGGGGGATCGGATCCCTCCCTGGTCCTGTCTGTGATCTGGCGGGTGGTGGGGGGGGTGGGGGGGACGGGGATGGTCTTTTTACGGTTAACAGAAAAGGAGGTTTGGGGTTCTCCTCGGGGCCCGGGGAATAGTAACGTTTATTGGTTTGACACGAGTCAATGTTTTGGGGGTTACCTGGTGTTGCAATCCCGGTTTGTTCGAAGTCCAGACGAAGAGGAGGGAGGAGTCGCGGCGGAGAGTGCGACTAGAGCTAACAACTGTACCTTACCTCCTGAGCGGGCGGGGCGAGAAGGGTGCCCAATTAGCAAGCATAGTTTGGTAAGGGCTAGCTCCTGAGTTGCTCAGTCACTTCCCCCAATTACTATCCCGCGCCGCACTGTGGGCTCCTTGCCAGCAGGTGGTGCGTGGTGTTTGGGGTTTATCCCCAGTACTCTTGTTTGCCCTCCTCTGTAAAGGAAGGGCTTATTAGGTTTCTTGTTTCAACTTTCGCAAGTCCTGTCTGTTCTTATCCCCCTACTGGCTAAACCCCAGAGGGGGGACCTCTTTTCTCTCTCACTCTCTATTACTCTTCTCTGCCTTTCTTTTTCTTTCCTTCCTTGGGGCTCCGGTCCCTGGCCCGGATCTCGTGCCCTTGACGCCTCAGTGTCTCTCCGACCCCTTGTCTGTCATACCGTACCTTGTTCCCGCACCATAATCCTCATCAACTAGCTAGCATGACTAGCCTCAAGATTTGTACCTTTAATGCCAAGGGGTTAAACATCCCCGAAAAGCGGGCAAAAATATTGTATGGTTTCCATAGAGAAGGGGTGGACGTAATTATGCTACAGGAGACACATTTCCGCCAGGGGAAAATCCCGGAATTCCGGAATAGGTATTATGATAGATGGTTTCATAGTCCCAACCCAGAAAACAAAACTAAAGGGGTATCCATTGCGATCCGTAGGGGCATCCCTGTGGAGCCTTTGGACTCTAAAGTAGACCCGAATGGTAGGTACATATTCCTCAAATTTACTCTGTATGAGGCCAGGTACACCCTCGCCAGCCTATACCTTCCTAATCGGGACCAGGTGGAGGTGGGCGTGGGGATCTTGCACATGTTGGAAGAGTTCTCAGAGGGCACTCTAGTTTTGGGAGGGGATTTCAACCTGGCATTGGACCCGAGGCTCGACTCCTCCCAGGGTAAGTCAGCAATACCCCACTCTGGGCTGAATAGACTCCGCGGGGCCCTTCGTAACCTCCAGGTAGTGGATGCCTGGAGAATTCAGCATGGCGGGGTGAGGGACTACACATTCTTCTCCCATCCCCACAACACTTATAGTCGCCTGGACTACATCTTCCTCAGCCATCATGCACTCGCACGTGATCCTGATACCTCTATTGGGCAGATACTTTGGTCGGATCACGCCCCTGTCTTCTTGAGCCTCCCGACCCCAGAAGAGTCCCCCAGGCACTATAATTGGCGTCTCAACGACAACTTGTTGAAGGACGCCCTGTGTCTGGCTGAAATAAAGACCACTATAATCAATTTCCAATCTGACCATACTAATGATGTGACCCCGCTACCATTGCAGTGGGAAGCGCTTAAATGCGTACTGCGGGGGGTCTTCATAAAACATGGGTCTAGGCTCAAGAGAGAACGGGCGCAGCAGATCAGGGCTGCACTGGAGCGTATTAAGGATCTGGAAGAGGCACACAAGGCCTCTTCCACTCAGGCGGTTCTGAGGGAACTACTAGATGCCAGGCAGAGCCTGAAGGGATTGTACGATCAGAGCTTTCTCAAATTCAGGGATAGATGTAGGGCCCGTATGTACGAACATTCGGATAAATGTAGCAGGATGTTGGCCCAATCTCTCCACCCAAGGCAAGGCTGTGCGTTTATTCCCACCATTAAGGGGACCGGAGGCATGGAAATCCACAAGACGACCCAGATAGCAGGAGAGTTTCAGGCTTTCTATTCCAAACTCTACAACATTGAGAACACCCCTGCCCCGAGGTTGCAGCAGGAGACGAATACCCCGATAGCGGACTACATAAGGGAAACTGCCCTCCCAACCTTTCCCCCGGAGGAAAGTGATGCCTTGGAGGATGCATTTAAGATAGAAGAGGTGGTCCGGGCTATAGGGCAATCCCCTGCTGGAAAGAGTCCGGGCCCTGATGGATTCACCTCCCGGTTCTACAAAACATTGGGGCCTATGATTTCCCCCTTCCTTGTCGGGGTGTTCAACTCAATCTCGGAATCCTGCCCCTTCCCGAGACAGGCCCTAGAGGCACATATCGCAGTAATTCCAAAACCCGGTAAGGATAGCTCCTTGCCGGGAAGCTACAGACCGATCTCATTGATTAATGTAGATCTCAAAATATATGCCAAAATCATCTACACCAGAATTCAGCCCCTGCTTCCCTCACTGATCAATTTAGACCAGGTGGGGTTTGTCTCGGGGAGGGAGGCCCGGGATAATACCATCAAAACTATTTCTCTGATGCACTATGCACAGTCGCGGGCTATCCCGGCCTGCGTACTGGCAGTGGATGCGGAGAAAGCCTTTGATAGGGTGCATTGGGGGTTCTTGAGAGCGACACTAGACCAAGTGGGGATGGGCCCGGTCATGTTGGCCAGAATTATGGCCCTTTACCAAGACCCTACCGCAAAGGTAAAAATCAATGGCTCCCTGTCGGGCCCCTTTAGTATTCGGAATGGCACTCGCCAGGGGTGCCCCCTATCTCCACTGCTCTACGTCTTGGTGATGGAACATCTGGCCAATGCCCTGAGGGCTAACCCCTCCATCAGGGGGATTTCCTGTGGAGAGAGAGAGCACAAGCTCTCTCTCTTTGCTGACGATCTGCTTATGTATATAACCTCACCGCACATCTCTATGCCCTCTATTCTAGCGGAGTTCAAGCGTTTTAGCGAACTCAGTAACTTTAAGGTGAACCTATCTAAAACGGAGGCCTTAAATGTCTCCCTAGATATGCAGACTCAGCAGCTCCTCCAGGAAAATTTCCCCTTCAAGTGGCAGGGAGAGGCCATTAAATACTTAGGGGTACAATTACCCTCAGACCTGGGGAAACTCTACAAACTCAACTACGCCCCACTCCTACACTCAACGATTACCAGCCTGAGCCTCTATAGTAAAAAGCAGTATTCATGGTTGGGGCGCATCAACATACTTAAAATGGACGTCTTACCCCGATTCTTATATTTATTCCAGGCAATTCCACTTGCCCCGGAGCGTGGCTTTTTCAAACTGCTTCAAGAGCCCTTTTTAAATTCATATGGGATAACAGGAGACCTAGGATACGGAGAGCAACACTCTGTAGACCCAGAGGTGGGGGGGGGCTGGGGGTCCCGGATCTTAGGTTATATCATGCCGCGTCGGTGCTGATGCGCCTCTCGGATTGGTTCCACCACAGGGAAAGTAAATGCTGGGTCAGCATTGAAAGTGACATCTCCCCGCTTGGGTTGACGGCTCTGCCTTGGGTGGACCTCTCGCGCCGGCCCAAAAAACAGGAGCTTCCCTTTCTGGTGGGACCCTTGCTGACAATATGGGATAGGTTCCTGAGGAGGGGGGAATTGTCATCCAGGCCCGGACCCCTTACCCCATTATTTGGCAACCCGGCATTCCCCCCCGGAATGAACACTAGAACATTTCTTCTCTGGGAAATGTCTCAGGACACCAGGCTGGGAGACATAATGTCGAGCGCGGGCCCGCCCTCCCTTTCGGACTTACGGACCCGAGGTGGAGGTGGGAGTATCTCCTGGTTTATGCACGCCCAGCTGGAGGCCTTTATCAAATCCCATATCCCCGTGTCGGACTTCTCACGCCCCCTCAAGGCCCTGGAAAAACTATTGAAAGACCCAGTAGCCCCTAAACATGTGATCTCTACCCTATACAAGATCCTTCAGGATGGGGAGGAGGGTCGGGACCTGCCTCAGTTCTGCAGGAGGTGGGAGACAGAACTGGGACAAACCTTTGAGGATGAGGACTGGGAGAAGTCTTTCGTGCTTACCCATAAACTGTCTATGGCGTGCAGGACGCAGGAAAGGAATTATAAAATCTTAGCGAGATGGTATGCATGCCCGTCGGACCTGATAAAATTTGGGGGGGCGGAGTCCGGAGACTGCTGGAGGTGCGGGAGGGCCCCCGGGACCATGGTTCATATTTGGTGGGAGTGCCCGATGGTTAAGACCTTTTGGGGAGGAGTGCTCGAAATATACGAACACCTAGCACTTGAAAGTGTTCCGAACACTCCACAAGTAACCCTCCTTTCAATGATCCCAGGGTCGGTGGCGGCAGGCAAGAAGGGACTGTTGAGGCACCTGCTCACGGCCGCCAGATCAGTGATTCCCAGGCACTGGCGTACCGCTGTTGCTCCTTCCCTCTTAGAGTGGTACGGGGAGGTGGAAAATATTAAAAGGATGGAGGAACTGGCGCTGGAGGGGATCGAGGGGAGGAACCAGGGATTCCTCAAAACATGGACCCTTTGGGAGGCCTCACGAGTCTCACCAGACTTCAGGAAGCTTTTGGAACGTGCCTAGGGGTGGGAGGGAGGTAGTCGGGGTGACCCGACCCCTGGATTGCTGGGGAGTAGCCCAATCGGGGTGGGGGGCGGGGCCCGGGCAGGGGACACCGGACCTCTTGGTCTCCTTTTCTTTCCAATTTATTCTTTCTGTTTTCTCTTCTTCCCTACCAGGGGCTGGGGGGGGCGGGGTGGCCGCCTGGGCGCTGGAGATCCCGGCCGGGCTGTTGCAGGATAGGGGGGCGGGCACCCCTGGAGCCTAGGAGACCCAGAATGATGCAGGGAGTAGATATAAGGCGCTGGACAGCTGATCACCTGGAGGCAGGCCATGCTCCGGGATGCCAAAGACGTTGACCTGGTACCCTGTAGGCCGTACAGGATTGTAATGCATTACGATGTGTGGTTGTGTTGCCCTCACCTTGTGCTGCCTTCCCCCCCTCCCCCTCTTTTATCTTTTCTTGTTTTATTTACGGTTCTGTATAAAATGAAAAATTTCAATAAAGATATATTGAAGTAAAAAGATCTGATCTAGATCAGAGTGTCCAGAGATCATAGGTGATTTGCATGTTTGGAGTATACCTTTGCGTTAAAAAAGAAAACCTTTGATCCATCAACCACTGTGGGAAGGTGGAGTCCCCCTTTTAACTCTAAAACCGACACTGCATTTAATAATTTTTACTATAATATGTGAATACATTTGGTCCCAATAGAGTATAAAAATGAGCTCAATGTTTTTGGTGCAGGATTGTAAAAAGTTTTGTTTCTCTGTGTTTATTTACAAGTCTATAAAATGGAACTTTTGTTTCTCTTTGTTGCCTTGCTTGTCTATGCTTTACATGCTGAAATAACAATAGCTGGATGATAATATGCAGTGGGAGCTACAGATGGTTATACATACATCGGCTGCTTGCTTTTCTCACCCTGTTGTGGACTAGAGCATGCCTGTGGCTAAGTTCGGGTTGATACACTCTGCCTGCTTATACAGAAAATTGAGTGAAATATTGGAATGCGAAACATGGAATTGCTGATTTAATAACAGCACTTTTGAGACGTCCACCAAAAATCTGTGCTAGTGTCAAGGGAACTGGGAATGTAAAATGGTCACTGATAGGCTATCCCAAAATACCCAGCAGGCTATCACTGAAAGCTTAGGGTGTCAAAAGTAAACTCAATGCTGTTGCATCAAGTAAATTCATAACAGAAGTCGTTAAAGGCATTGAGAGTCGTCTTTTTGTAAGTGTATTTTTTTTGTGTCAAAACGATGTCCCTTAGGGGCTGAGCTTATCTAGTATTTGTTTTCCTATGTTAGCAAATGTTTTACTACCTCCAGACTGCAGCTATTGGCAACTGTACACCAAGAAAAGAGAAGTGAGCTCTGTACACTCAGAATGCTATTGCTATAGCCACTGCTGAGGTGAGGGAACTCGCTCACACTTCATCTCTCTTCTTGTAGGACTTCGAGAACTGATCTCGCTAACCATGAAATTGTGAATGCCCGTTCCACACAGCAGCGTTCCGAGAAAAGTATGTTCATGCATAAGCGGCCATATTTGCTTTGTGTACGCATACGGTTTAGCCGGGCAATTACGGTATTTGCAGCCGAAGTAGTTTTTATCTGTTTTCGGAAGTAACTTGCTGTGGATTCTGTTTTTCTTGGTGTGCCGTGTCCTTCGGTGGCTTTCCGGTGTACGCCTTTTGTTGTTGTAACCAGCTATTTTAATGTGTTTCTCGCCGTCCCCTGCCACTGTACCTATGGTAGTCTGCATGTCTCAGCACATACTTACCTTTTGTACCCCCTGCTGGCATCTTTGGCATCCCATGTAGTCTGCATGTCTTTGCACATATTTACCTTTCTCCCCACAGCTGGCATCTAGGGCATCCCATGTATTCTGCATGTCCTTACATATACTTACCTCTGTACCTTGGTTGCCATGTTGTCTGCTTCTACCCACTGTTACTCCTCTAATACTTTGGCCACCTTCTGTTTTGGTGTTCTGTTTTACACCGCTGTTTGTTTGCTTAGCATCTGCTTTATGTAGTTGCATAGAAAACACGCCACCAGGGAGCATATAACTTTAAAACAAAACAAAGATGTAAAATATTTTAATTTTTTTTGTTGGGACTAACATGGCACCTGTAAAGAGAAAGAAATATACATAAGCACTTGTTTGTCCACATGTGTGCCTGTACATGCAAACACATTTTTAAATACTTACCCAAACTGGTTGAAGCATATTTTTAGGGCGTCCTCTCCTCTATGGCACCATCCCCTTTTCAGGGTCTGTAGAGGGATTTATGGCCTGTAAAGTATTTATGGCCATGTGTTGTTTGTGTAATGCTTGGGTATTGTCCTGCTTCACTGGCTCGACAAGAGTCTTGTGGCACTTCGGTATTGGGTAGAACCTCCGAACCCAGGGACAATTTCTCCGTTTGAGATCCATCCAGTCCTGCATTATTTGGGTGAAGGTGTAAGGCGACAACCCCTCAGCATTCACATGGGCTGCCACTTCCTCTGCCACTGTCTCTTTTCATGTGTGTTGGGCTTGAAGACAAACCGGTGTTCTATAAATGTCTGCCAACAACAAACAGATGCGCATTATTAACTTATGTCCTCTGTTTGGGCCTCCTTTAGCTCCACATGCACGCCCCTGCCCCTTTAAGTAATTTCCAGGGACAGTGCAAGCACCCAAGCCTTGTATATGTTAGTGTATGCCAATGCTAACTAATCCAGCTCTCCCGTCCCACAATTGTAGCAAATTGCAAGGGCAGACTCACTTAGGCCAAAAGGAGCGCATACCTCTCCAATCTGAGACTGCTGTTGGATAGGGCTCGCTGACCGTGGCCCACGAAGCCAGCTCTCCCATCCCACAATAGAAGTGAATTGCATAGGAATGTAAAACCTAAATCACTTAGGCACCCCTGCGTCGAATACAAACATGCCAGAGTGTTCCATTTGACAGTGCCAGCAAAGTGCTGTGGGCCTGTAATGTTGGAAGGCCAGGCCTCCACCATTACTGTGGCACCATGTGTCTTTGCTTGTATTTTGCAGCCACTCTGTCACCTGTTTGCACTTTGGCAGGAGTGTAATGCGGCACACATGCATAGGCGAATAGCATGAAAGTGTGACTTACCATCATAATGTCCTCCTGCTGCTCACGGGTGAACACAGTGGGTGTGCCTGCGTCCATGCGCACATATAGGTGCTTGCGACTTTGAGGGGCTGTAAAATATACCAAATAGTTTCCAATACAATTTCCCACTCAATTAGGGAATAGAACACAGCTGAGGGTCAGCTTTTTTGCCACTGCGTACTTAGGAGCTCACTATGCCACACCATAGGCACCACCACGGCCCCCAGAGCCAGGAACACAGGCATGGCCGAGAAACCAGCAGCACCCGGCCCAGGTACTGCAGCCCCAGCCCCAGGACCCACCATTCGTCCTGCAGGCACTCCCCTGCTGATACCCACACTAGCCACTCTGAGCGGGTCACCCGCAGCAGTTTAAGGCATCAGCAGTGGGAGTCAGAAAACCAGGGCTCCCGAGGCTCCCAGCACAACCCACCATGGACCAACTAATGGTCAGGACACAGGAACACTATGTGAACCCCAGGACTGACCCCAGTGTGGGCCCCACTGCAGACCCACATGCGGAGCCAACTGGGGAGCCAAAGGCTGAGCAGCATTGCCAAAGCCAGGCCTCCTCTTTCCCCAACCAGTAGCATGGAATCCACCCATTCTGGGCATGGGAGTGGGCATGGTGAATCCCCCTTCAACTAAGACACCAACCAGCAGACCACAGCATTGGCCACTCACCCTGGGTACAGAATAACAAGGGGAAAGTTAAATGACTGATTTAATGATGCCCAGCTGAAGGTTCTGGAGGAGCATTGCGGGAGCAGTTATGGTTGGAGCTTGTCTGCAATGTGACGGGGGAGCCGAAACTCAGGTCAAGAAAAAGTGGGACGACCTGAAGGAGGTGGTTTGTCAAGAACTCAGCATCAGACAGGCTGAGGGGTAAGTGTTGAATATCCAAAGGGCAGCTTGTACAGGAAACATTGGACAACTCACTAAGGCGACCCTTTCCTTTGTTTGAATCTAGCTTTGAAACTGGTGGGGGCCTCCCCAAAACTCTGCACTTTACCCATGCCGAGGAGCAGGTGTTAGGGTGGCTGCACCCCAACACCTACTAGGGGGAGTCAGGCATCAAGGACACCAATAGGCGACATGTGCCCACCAGTGGTAAGACTTGTTAGGAAATTGTAGCTTGGCACAGAGGGGAAGCAGGCCAACCAAACATGCCACCCACCAACCTTAATTCCACATGCACACCCAACTTTGAGGGCTTGTCTGTGCAACATATGTTGTGCGACTACACACACCAAGGATATTAGGCAACCTTTATATGTAACCCCTAACAGAGCAAGAAAAAAATAATAGACCAATCTTATTTCCGGGGAAATGCTGTATTTTTCTTTACATTTTGCACCTTTTTACACTGTGGTGTTCATTAAATAGATGGTATTTTGTAATCATGTATTTATTATTTTGAATTTGATAAAGGTTTGTAGCAGTGAATAACTAAGTGTGACTAAGTGATTTGCTGGTAAACAGACACTCAGACATGGTGGGCTAGTTAAGTGATTTTCAGTAAGAAAAACAATATACTGCACCTTGCCCTATAAGACGCACTTATTTTCCCCAAAAGTGGGGGGAAATGTCAGTGAGTCTTATTGGGCGAATGTGGAAAAAAAAAGAAAAAAAGTAAATTCACCTTTCCGGCGGGGACTTCACGCTGTCCCTGCCGTCTTCGCTGTATCTCCGCCTTCTCCACGGCACTTGCACACACAGACATCCAGCTTCTTACAGCAAGTGGTCGTGGCCGACGCTCGAGCATTAGCCATGCCCACCGCTGAATGAAGCTGTCAGTATGTGCAGGCATGCGGAGAAGGCGGCAGATACAGCTGCCTCTGCCGCTTCTTCCCCACGACATCAGCACACACAGACACCCCGCTTCATATACAGTGATGCCCCACTGCGTATATGGGGAATGGGAGGTGGGAATGCCACACTGCCTATATGGGGATTGGGTGAGGGGAATGCCATGCTGCCTATGGGAATGGGAGGGAGGAAATGCCACAGTGCCTATAGGGAATGCCACACTGCCTATATGGGGATTGAGAGGGGGGAATGCCACACTGCCTATATGGGAATGGGAGGAGGAATGCCACACTGCCTATATGGGAATGGGAGGAGGGATGCCACACTGCCTACATGGGGATCGGAAGGGGGAAATGCCACACTGCGTAAATGGGGAATGGGAGGTGGGAATGCCACACTACCTATATGGGGATTGGGTGAGGGGAATGCCATGCTGCCTATGGGAATGGGAGGGAGGAAATGCCACAGTGCCTATAGGGAATGCCACACTGCCTATATGGGGATTGAGAGGGGGGAATGCCACACTGCCTATATGGGAATGGGAGGAGGAATGCCACACTGCCTATATGGGAATGGGAGGAGGGATGCCACACTGCCTACATGGGGATCGGAAGGGGGAAATGCCACACTGCGTAAATGGGGAATGGGAGGGGGGAATGCCACACTGCCTATATGGGGATTGGGTGGGGGGAATGCCACACTGTCTATATCGGAATTGGAGGGGGCATGCCACACTATCTATATGGGGATTGGCAGGGGGAGAACGCCATACTGCCTATAAGGGGATTGGGAGGGGGGAATGCCACACTGCCTATATGGGAATGGGAGGGGGGATGCCACACTGTCTATATGGGGTTTGGCAGGGGGAAAATGCCACACTGCCTATATGGGAATTGGTAGGGGAGATGCCACACTGCCTATATGGGGATTGGGAGGGGGGATGCCACACTGCCTATATGGGGATTGGGGGGGGAATGCCACACTACCTATGGGAAATGCCACACTGCCTATATTGGAATTGGAGGGGGGATGTCACACTGTCTATATGGGGATTGGCAGGGGGAAAATGCCACACTGTCTATATGGGGATTGGGAGGGGGAATGCCACACTGCCTATATGGGGATTGGGAGGGGGAATGCCACACTGCCTATGGGAATGGGATGGGGGAATGCCACACTGTCTATTGGGAATGAGATGGGGCGAAATGCCACGCTGCCTATGGGGAAAGTGAGGGGGGAATGCCACACTGGCCATGGGGGATGGGGGGAGAATGCCATGCTGCCTGTGATAGGGGGATTCTGCACCTTGCCTTGGGAGGATGGTGTTTTAGCACAACATTTGACTCAGAATATTTATTTTTTAATTTTCCTCCTGCAAATCCTAAGTGTGTCCTATGGACAAGTGCGTCTTATTGGAGAAAAATATGGTAGTGGAAAAAAAAATTAAATCCGATTGCTTTCCCACATTACTGCCCATTATGCTTTTTCGCTCTTAACATAGAAACATAGAAGGTTGACGGCAGAAGGAGACCATACGGTCCATCTAGTCTGCCCTTATGTGTATACTGTATGTTCTCTTTATCTTAGGATAGATGTGTGCTTATCCCAGGCATGTTTAAATTCAGTGACTGTTGATTTTTCAACTACCTCTGCTGGAAGTTTGTTCCAAGCATCTACTACTCTTTCTGTAAAATAATATTTTCTAACATTGCTCCTGATCTTCCCCCCGACTAGCTTCAGGTTGTGCCCCCTTGTTCTATCATTAAGCTTCTTCTTAAAAACACTTCCCTCCTGAACTTTATTCAATCCTTTCACATATTTAAAGGTCTCAATCATGTCCCCCCTCTCCCTTCTTTCCTCCAGACTGTACAAATTAAGTTCTTTAAGTCTCTCCTGATAAGTTTTAAGTTTAAGTCCTTCCACCATTTTCGTTGCCCACCTTTGGACACATTTGATTAATGCCTTTTGGCAGGTAAGTTCTCCAGAACTGCACACAGTATTCTAGCTGTGGCCTTACCAGGGCTCTATACAGCGGCATCACAACCTCCCTCTTCCTACTGGTGATGCCTCGAGCTATGCAGCCGAGCATCCTGCTTGCTTTTCCCACTGCCTGGCTACACTGTCCAATCATCTTGCAGCTATCAGTAATCAGTACCCCTAAATCTCTCTCCTCCGAGGTCCTGGCTAACACAGTGCTGCCCATACGGTACTCAGAGCAGGGATTCCTTCTACCCAAGTGCATGATTTTACATTTAGAGACATTAAACTCTAGTTTCCACAATTTTGACCATCTATCCAGTAAAGCTAAATCATTTTCCATGTTGCAGACACCTCCAGGAATATCCACCCTATTACTGTTGTATATTAATTCCGCACCACAAATTTAATATGATGATGTATTAAATCAAAAGTCTGTGGCCGTGCAGTGGTATGGGACTATCTCAATCCTAAATGGTATTTAATTGTACAATGGTGAATCCAGCTATTCACCCTAGATAGTTCACAAAAACACAGCACCTCCTCCACAGTAATAAAGAATCTACAATTAAATTTGTATCATAAATTTATAGGTACATTTTATTTTTGATCATTAACCCACATAAATCACATTACAGACAATTAAAAAACATAAACATAAAAAGCTGGACCCCACACTCCCAGGGGCATCCCAATTTTGCCTATACCCCGTCCCATGGTAACAAAATTATCAGTGCCAATATTACAATGAGCTAAAGTGCATAAGTGCTACTGTGCAAATAGTCTATTTATAAACACAATGTGGCAAGAGAAAAAAGGAAAGCAAACTCCATTAAGAAATACACAACAATCAATATGTGAAACAAACACATCACCTGAATGTATGACCCTAAGTAGCCCCTAGGTTTATGCAGGTCCAGTAGCGATCCCCAACGCGTTTCGTGGTCCCCCCGCTCAGACCACTTTATCAAGGTATTTATCAAGGGATCGCTACTGGACCTGCATAAACCTAGGGGCTACTTAGGGTCATACATTCAGGTGATGTGTTTGTTTCACATATTGATTGTTGTGTATTTCTTAATGGAGTTTGCTTTCCTTTTTTCTCTTGCCACATTGTGTTTATAAATAGACTATTTGCACAGTAGTACTTATGCACTTTAGCTCATTGTAATATTGGCACTGATAATTTTGTTACCATGGGACGGGGTATAGGCGAAATTGGGATGCCCCTGGGAGTGTGTGGTCCAGCTTTTTATGTTTATGTTTTTTAATTGTCTGTAATGTGATTTATGTGGGTTAATGATCAAAAATAAAATGTACCTATAAATTTATGATACAAATTTAATTGTAGATTCTTTATTACTGTGGAGGAGGTGCTGTGTTTTTGTGAACTATCTAGGGTGAATAGCTGGATTCACCATTGTACAATTAAACACCCTATTACTAACCTTTGTATCATTAGCAAACAGACGAACTTTTCCTACCAAGCCTTCTCCTACGTCACTTACAAATATATTAAAAAGAATGGGGCCCAGGACAGAGCCTTGCGGCACACCACTTGTAACTCGCCTTTGTTCAGATTGCACACCATTTACAACAACACTCTGATACCGATCCCTCAGCCAACTGGAAATCCACTGAACTATCCAGGGATTGAGTCCTACCTTCAATAACTTATCTATGAGCTCCTTATGGGGTACAGTGTCAAAGGCTTTGCTAAAATCCAGATAGGCGATATCCACAGCACCACCTTCATCTAACACTTTAGTGACATTGTCAAAGAAATCAATAAGATTGGTCTGACATGATCTGCCCTCAGTAAAGCCGCGCTGTTTTGGGTCCAATAGGTCATTAATTTTTAGATGGGAAATTATCTGTTTTTTTAAGAGTGTTTCAATTAATTTTACCACTAAAGATGTTAAACTAACTGGCCTGTAATTACTGGCTTCTTCTCTACTGCCCTTTTTATGGATTGGTACGACATTGGCCATTCTCCAATCATCTGGAACCTCACCAGTTGAAAGGGAATGGTTAAGTAAATCAGTCAGAGAGGCTGCAATCACAAACCTAAGTTCCCTTAGAACTCTGGGGTGGATTCCATCTGGACCCATCGCCTTACTTACCTTTAGATGTGCCAGCTCGGATAGGACATCAGCCTCCAGAAACTCCGGAGCTGTGCCCTCCCAGCTGGATGCTGTGCTACGGCCATGCCTGCTACTATCTGAAAATACCGAACAAAAGTAGCTATTCAGATGGTCAGCCACAGCCTTATCTCCGTCAATATATTTATTTTCCCTATTTCTAATTTTTGAGACTATTCTAATTTTTGATTTCTAATTTTTTTCACTCTTGTGGCGAAATTGGTGACATGCCCTACAGCAGCTGCATTGTGGAATCAGATCTAATCAAAAAATGTTACAAGGTTAAAAATCCCACCCTCCCCCCATTCATTATTTACTTGATTCCAGATATACCAACAACAGACCATAATCTCCTATCTTCTCCTATACACTCCTACACCTATGTTCTCTCCTGCACTAGCAGTCTCAGGAATGCAGATAAATATCCAATTTTCCAATTTATATACAGAAGGCAAATTGGATAATAATACATTTACCTTTATCATTAAAGAATCCAAAACGACCTATGACGTTGGATTCCTTGGCAAAACTACATCAACAAGCTGTCAAGAGTCACAAACAAACCTCTAAACCCCAGATGACACCCCATTTTCTCCTTTTCCTTTTCTTTTTATTGTGAGTGCGTTGAGTGAAAATGCCCAGAGCCTCTAACCCAAATCGTGATTTTGACTATCCCGGCGTTCGTTCCGTGCACCGGGAGCATCCCGAATTGTTAAGCCCGCTGTGTGAAACCCCCCAGAACACCCAAACTCCCCTACCCCGGTCCAATTGCAAATGCACGGGCCGTCATCCAATTAGAGCTGCTTGTGGTGTATATGTAAGGCATGGCAAACAGCTCTGTTTACATGCAGGGCTGCGGCAAAGGGTGCAAGAGTGCCTGCATCCACTGCAGCTCGCAACCTATCTAAATGGCTGGCCACGGGAGCACGTACAGAGCCCAAAGATGTGGGGATACAGCATTGTTTACATCGGTGAGGGAGCCAGGAAGGAGGTGAGTGTTGCTGCACCCTGGGGGGGTTTCACACAGTGGGGTTTGTCGATCTGGGATGCCCTGGGGGAAGGCCAGCGGCCAGTGCTGGAAGGATTTGTTTCACTTTAAATGCATTAGTGGACTTGCCCCAGCAGACCTCATATCAGGGCACCCCACTTAGTTTCCACCCGCACCACACATCTCTCACCCAAAGCACCGGTATGGGAAGCCACATTGGGTGGCTGTGGCCTCAGTGCAACATGCTCCTATTGAGAAGGTGTCTATGTACATAAAAATTCCTGTTGTATGGAGGCACTGATTGATTTTACTGGAAGCACGCACTACTGAGGCCATGGCCACCCACCACTTCTTATACTGGCGATGCAGATAAGATATGTGCGGTGTGGGAGTGGGGTGTATTGGGCCCAAGGGAACCCCTGATCTGAGGTCAAGGAAAGTGGACTTTCCCTTGAAATATCCCATAGTGTCTGGGGTTCAGAAAACATTTGTATGGATTATATAATTGCCCTCTGGGTAATGGACAGCTTTGAAAACACTAAAATATTAAGTCAAGCAGCAATTAAGGTGTCATTTATGATAATTATTATTTACAAAGAGAATGCAAATTCATCAACAATCTCTAAAGTAAGAGCGTAAAATGTTTCAGTGAGCCTGGCCTTGTGTGTCAGAGTCATAAGAGTGAGAGAAAACGAGCAGCTATGAAGTGAATCAGAACCAGTGATGATGGTTGAAAGTCCATGTGGGTAGCAGGCACTTGGCAAGGATCTGAAGTCTCTGCCGCCACCGCTGTGTATTTAACACAATCCTTGTAAATGACATCTTCTTGGATCTCATCCAGAAACCTTGATCACAGGATGAACTTTTCTTGACTTTGTGAAACATTAACATCCAGTGCACCCAGGGACATGGGCATGCATATAAATCTGTGCCACAAGTCTGTCTGTGTATTTCTTTTAATGACGGGCTTTAAATACTCCCTGACAACTCAAGTGAATCAATTTATTTTCAAGACTAAGCTAGACACACTGGGGTCTGTAGTTTATGATGCACTTTAAACAGTGTTTGTGTCTATGATGAATTAAGTTGTTAGATAACATGATGTTGTTCTTTCCCTGAATGACATTAAATAAACAAGGACAATATAAACTGCTAACGACTTGCAATGCAAAATGATATTTAATAATTAGCACATTACAATATGACTTGCAGGAAACCCATTAAATAATATCTGTTTGATTTACAATTATTTTTTAATAATCAATGAATCCTGGTGAATTGACATAGTAGCAATACACCTTAGGAAAATACCCATATTAGCCTAAATGACCATACATCAGATGTGCCCTCAGGCATGAGACTACCTACTTACCTGTCACCTGTTCCTGGGTCGAATAGATAAATAGATAGATAGATAGATAGATAGATAGATAGATAGATAGATACTTTATCCCACCAAGTAAGTACAGGATACAAACATGGAAGTAAATGTAACTTAACTCTCCAGTTGAATCACGCACGTCATGCCTCCGCTCGCCTGTCGTCCTCCGTTGGGCAGCACCATCTTGGAATCCCAGCATGCGCCACGCCACCTCTCATATCTCGCGCATGCACAGTGTCATTGTATAGGCATAGGGACAGCTAAGGGGAGGTGGACATGGGCCAGGAATACTACCGGATGCTGACATTGTAGATAACGCCAACATCCAAATGGCAGTACGGGAGGGATGTTTAAAGATGAGCATCAGAAAAGGTCTGATGTTCCTTTCAAGAACAACATCTCTCCCCCCACAGCGCACCTCCCCCACAGAGGGCACTTCATTACATAAAATGTGTTGTTTATGGAGGCGTACATTGTAGTCAATGGGAGCGTGCTGTACTGTGGTCTTGCCCACTCGTCGGGCCAGCTTCTCATATTGCTGTTGCGGGTGAGAGATGTGCAGCACAGGAGCAGATAGCAGGTAAGTGAGGAGTCTCATGTCTGAGGGCACATCTGGTCAGGTCTCTGAAAAGTCCACATGCTCCAAGGTTCACTGACTTCAACACTGACCATTCCTTTTACTGCAATAGAGGTGGTGCGTCAGCACTTCCTCTGTACACCCCCTCTGTAGGAGGCTCCAGGAAGGCACATGGATGCCAGGGGATTCAAACTCAGGTGGGGCTGGACTGGATCGAGCAGTTGGGTGAGTTTCCAAGCACTGGAATAAGAGCTCAGCTCCAGGGGTTAAAAGGTTATAGCTTTTTTGTTTTGATGCCTGGAAATCCTCTTAAAGTGAGCGGCCACTTTAGTTTTAGTTTTCCCGCTCACGTATGAGTGTACGCGTGATTCTAAGCATGCATCGCAAGCCTTCAGTAGAGTCTTCGTCCGTTCATATGCCAACGTAATTTTTCAGCTTTCGTTTTCCGTTTATGTTTTCATGAAACAACGTAGGCTTTAGTTTTTTGCCCTTTTTCCATCGTGGCCTAAGGAATCATTTACGTTTCCCGTTAGATTCTGAATTCCTTTCTCTAAAAATAATCGTCCAGACGAAAATCGTTACGATCTTACGCACTACAAAATTAACTCATTAATGTGCTCATCTACATATTTAGTTCACTCATTTCTGCTACAATGCTTAGCTAAATCACTTCGCGGTCAGTATATTCTTCCATTTCCCGCACCTAAAGCTTACCTAAATCACTTTGCGGTCACATTCTTCTGCCATTGGCGCACCTAATGCTTACCTTAATCACTTTGCGGTCAGTATATTCTTCCATTTCCCTCACCTAATGCTTACCTTAATCACTTTGCGGTCAGTATATTCTTCCATTTCCCGCACCTAAAGCTTACCTTAATCACTTCGTGGTCATTATATTCTTCCATTTCCCGCACCTAATGCTTACCTTAATCACTTCGCGGTCAGTATATTCTTCTATTTCCTGCACCTAATGCTTACCTTAATCACTTTGAGGTCAGTATATTCTTCCATTTCCCACACCTAAAGCTTACCTTTATCAATTCGCAGTCCCATTCTTCTGCCATTTACCGCACCTAAAACTTACCTAAATCACTTCGTGGTCTAGCAAATCTTCATCTCTAAATTTTGTGTTTTGCATTTGTTTTGTGGTAACCAACCCTTAATGAATGTATGTATCATAACTGGCATTTTTCTAGTGCCTAATTTTTTGTATGAATTTGTTTATAAAAATTTACAACTTTGAAAGTTGTTTTTTTTTTTAAATTGAATGTGTAAAAATATTAAACATTTTGGTTTCAAAATCAAACATATATAAAACTATATACACAGCAATGGCAGGCCCCAGAAAATTATTCTTCATCTGTGGTCCCCAAAGAATCGCGCAGCTCCTGCATCTCACCCACCAACTGAAGCACCGTGGCACTGAGTTGTGCCAATCTGGCACGTGCGGTGCCTGGAAAAAAAAGAAAAAAAAATATTTGTTGGCAAATACATGTTTAACAGCTGTGGATGGAATGTTTATTAGGTTGCAAGCTAACTCATGAGGCCATATGTCATTATGCTAAGGAATTAATAAAAGGAAGAGGCCATATGTTATTATGCTAAGGAATTAATAAAAGGAAGAGGCCATGAGTCATTATGCTAATGACATTGACTATGGATTTAGGTAGATTGGTGATAATGTCATTTCCCACATACTCCAAATATTTACATTACAACTTACTTTGTTGGTGGGCGACCTCTGCTTCGGGGACCACCCTCCGCTCTGGGACCTGCCACTGCTGGGAAGTTGAGGCTGTAGAGACATGTAAAATAGGGTCACTTCTAATGTCTGAGTCAACAGTAAGCAAATGACACTTAGAATGTGTGTGTTACATCACCCACCTTCTCCATGTGCCTCCTGGGCATGATCTGCTGCAGTCTCTTCCACAGATCCTTCACCCACTACATATTCATCTAGAAAAAGAGATTAAGGGACTCAGCTTTGATTTTAATAGCATGTATGTGTGTGCGGTTACATGAAGAGTCACATACCAGAGGCTAATGGCTCCGTAGCTTGGGCCGACTCCCTGCCCACTCCTTGATGCCCCTCTTCTGTAGAAAGGTCCAGGGGCTGGTCTGATGCCGCTACAGAGGTAGGAACGTGGCCCTGGAGATCCACCACCTTCACTTCCTGCTGCCTGGGCGGCCTGTGCGGTTCCCGGGTGCGTCTGATTCGGTATTCCATTTTCAACAGTAGAAAAGAAAAGCATTTATAAATAAAGGCCTACCTTCTATATAAGTTACATCTAGCATGCAATCGCTATGTACTTACTTGGGAAATGGAGACCAAAGAATCGCCGCACCCGGGGCATGTGGAGTCTTTTCAGGTCCGACCAGTGCTGCATGATCTGTACGGGTGAAGGTGGTGTCCGTCTCCTGTTGGATCTGGAAAACAATCTCCAGGGCGACATTCCTCTTCTCAAACGCATTGGGCAGGTAGTCGTACCTGCGCTGAAGCATGGTCTAAAAAACACACAAAAAAATAGTTGTTAGATCCAATCTGTCACAATTAGATCAGTTGACAAAATGACATTCCCAGACACATTTCTAGCCTCAAACTATCCTTCTAGATGCAAGTGACTTGGTTCGCACATGTGCGCACTAACTTCTGTTTGGCAAGGAGTTTAACTAAGTTTAGAAAACAACTGTTTCTCCCTGCGCTTCCTTAAGGCCTAGGCCTGCATTTAGATGGCAAATCAAAGTCCTTACAATACACTTACAAGCATAATCAGCTCTTGTTGTTGGCGGGTCAAGATCGTGGGTGCCATCTTGTTTCTTGTCCGCAGCAGATAGGTAATGCCCCAGCAGTTTCAGGGTTTCCGCACGGCCCGATGAACGGCCGTACGCACGCGAACGCGTAAGCGTCATACCCAATCATTAGGATTTAAAGGGTCATGGACACAGCGCTCATTCTCTTTGAGATTGTCATCATGGCACCCAAATAACAGAGCACAAAGCAAACACCAGCAAAGGAGGCCAAGACCAAAAGGCCACAGCGGACACTTCATCATGTCATTATGCTAAGGAATGAGCACTCGGTCGCACCAAGCAACTAGCAAGGTGTGTGAAACGCCACAAGGCGACATTGGCCACAAATCCCGGAACATCCAAAACAGCAACCAAAAGCAAGGAAGGGAAATCAAAGAAGAAGGCATCCACATCCAAACAGCAAGGTACGACAACGTCCAAGGGCACCAAGAAGCAGAGGGCCCAAAGCCCCAGCCCACCAAGAACACCCTCTCCTCCCCTCTCAACCACATCCCATGATAAACGGAGCACCAGTTCCAAGGTCACAAAGAACCAGAGGGCCCGAAGCCCCAGCCCACCAAGAACACCCTCTCCTCTTCCCCGCCCTACCACATCCCATGATAAACGGGGCACCAGTTCCAAGGCCACAAAGAAGCAGAGAGCCGAAGCCCCCAGGCCACCAAGAACACCCTCTCCTCCTCCCCGCCCTACCACATCCCATGATAAACGGAGCACCAGTTCTAAGGCCACAAAGAAGCAGAGGGCCCAAATCCCCAGCCCCACAAGCACACCCTCTCCTGCTCCCCACGCAAGCACATCCCATGATAAAGGGAGCACCAGTTCCAAGGGCCAAAAGAAGCAGAGGGCCCAAAGCCCCAACCCCCCAAGCACACCCTCTCCTCCTTGGACACATTTGCCACCGGCACAGGTGGAATCCAGCGAGACCAATGCAATATCCACGCCTGGAAGTTCGGTGGCCACCCAGGCAAGGACCCCCAGTCTTAATGCGAGTCCAGTCCACTATTTTTCCAGCCATGTGACGCCTGATTCATCACCACAGAGCCAGCCCAGAATGTCCCCCGAATTGCCACCAAACACAGATGAGCCAGAAGACCAACCATTAGGCCGAACATTGTGGCGAGGCCAGTTGAGTGGCCGGTTTGGGGAGGCACAAACCCTAGCATTGGCAAGTGGCCTCACACTTCATTATGATGAGCTATTTGGGCGACATTCAAAATCAACCAGTAAAATGAGAAAGACCCAAATCTTGGACGAGCTCACCAGACAGGTGAATGCAGCGGGGGACGAGAGGAAAGATGTGGAGCAGATACAGAGAAAAATATCTGACCTGAAGTATGCAGCACAGAAGAAACAGAATAAACGATGCAATCACAGGTACATATTTGAGTTGTGCATTTTGCTGCTTGTTGTAGTGATCACAATGGCCCAAATTTTTTAACCTCCATTTTTCAGCTTACAAACTGGCGGAGGCTTCCCCACCAAATTACAATATACCAGAGCTGAAGAAATGTTCCTGGCATTAATACACCCCGTCGCATTAGAGGGCCTCTCTGGCAGACAGGACACGGACATCCATACCATTTCTGCAGGTTAGTAATGTTTGTTGGAATGTGAACTCTTGTAAACGTGTGAAATGAGGCTCACAGGCAGATCTGAACACAGGCCCCTACGGAGTGGCTTTGAGGGGAGGCTACTGCTTTAGGCGGGTGTTTAATGTCTGAGGAATGTCCTTCATTATGGCCACTCTCCCAGGGTGCAGTAGTTAATGGTCCTTAAAAAGGTTTGCAGGCCATACACGACCTTTGACAGTATTTATGATCACTATTAAACTATTTATCTTACCAAAGCACTGCATGTGATGTGAATATAGTAAATAATAGACAACACTTCTTTGTCTTTCTACCAATGGGGTTGTAGCTGTGCTTTGTTCCCACAATCTTGAGCTGGGGTCAGGGAAAGGGCTACCTAGGAAGAATGCACAGCAGCATACTCTGAAGCCAAATGCTATTTGCAAGCTGACTGGTCCCCTAATGCAGCATTTTGTATCTGTGGTGTGGCATACATATAAGAGATACTGACATTCATTGTGAAGGTCAACTTGCACCGCTGGGGGAGTTGTTATTCCTGCTTGGCCACGTGTTTTAGAACGCATATGTACTAATTCTGCTCATCAATAGATGTTTGTGTGTTTATGTGCCTTTTACTATTAAACCCAGCCCAGCATCCAGCCTCTGGAAGTGTGGAAGGCTCCGCCAGGTTGAGCACGCCGTCTACTTCCCTGCTGCCTAGGACCCAGGAACAGATATATAGGGTAAGTGAACTTTGATGAAACTGCTGATGCATGTGAATGCACATGAGTAATTTGGATACTAAAGATATTTAGGGCCAAATCTGAAACACTTTTTCACATGTCCCAACAGACTCCCACACTGATGGATGAAATCCAGGAGATAGAGGTGGAGGAGGATGCAAGCCTGATGGGACCTTATGAAATTACCCCCCTGGAACCTAATCTGCTACTGCCCCAGCATCCTACTGCACCAAATCCTCTGCAGCAGAGTGAAGCTGGATGCATGCTGCCAGCCCATCGTGGGCAGCAGGCTGAGACTGAGCCTACAGTCCCCAGTGGTAGCTCTGCTGCAGAGGTTTTGCCTAGCACATCTGGGACTGTTGCTCGCCCTAGAGGTCCAGCATCTGCAGGCGCTCCAACCCAGGGAAGTGGAAGACGCAGTCAACAACGTTGACCATTTTCCCAGGAGAGGCGGGTGCCGATCCTGGAGTCAGCATGGCGCCATGACAGCCGTTACTTTCAACAGGTGACTCAACGAACAACAGAGCAGATTGCTGCACAATTCGAGATTTTTAACCTGGATCTGGTCCACATCTTTCCTGTACATCCCCACTCTATTTACATGTCTGGTGAGCGCTACCAAGATTGCCTTTTTTATGGGTTTGCTGAATTGATTTTGAATTCACTCATGTAGCTCATTAGAGTGCTGACATACCCCACTAGCCAATGCCTGAGCTTAAGCCTCACTGAAGTGGCCGCTCAAGCTGCCACGCTGCAGGCTTGGGCCTAATCAAATGGTGGCTGGCTCATCCTGTTTGTTGGCAATATTGGGGGACATTCTTGGGTGTGCAACAACTACATTTGCCCATGGCAAAGATTGGACTGGACTTTCATTAGGACTGGGGGTTAATGTCTGGGTGGCCCCTGAACTTACAGGCGTGAATGTGGCATAGGTATGGCTGCTTTCCCCCTGTGTCGGTGGCAAATATGGCCAAGCAGGAGAGGGTGTGTATGTGGGCCTATGTATTCCTGCCCGACTATTCCCCTGGAAATGGTTGCACCCTATGTATCTTTATGTTTTTGGGTGGTAAAACTTCGGCCTGAAGTGCGTTACTTTACAACTCCTGGATGTCTGCCCCAATGTATATTTCTGTTTTACTATGTATGTACCTTTTGAGTCTGCGAGTGCCCTTCAACTAAAAATTTACATTGTTAAATAAAATATATTGAATGTGACTTTAGCTGTTCTTGACTAAGTTCATGCATTAATGTTTGGGTTCTTTTGATATTAATGAAGGTTTTTAAGAACAAACATGCGAATATAAACTGCATGAGACTCAAATCAGGTGTCAATTTTTTAGTAATTAAGTCATTATTTTTTTAAAAAATAAAGAAAAAGGCCTTCACAAAGGCAAATCATATTGAAAATAACAAAATAACATAAACAAACAAAGAAAACAAATTTTAGGCAAAATATCCGGTTATTAAATTGGCCCACAACTAGTGCCTCTGGGCAAGCTGTGAGGGCCAATTTGTTTTGCCAGTGTACTGCTCATCTGCCTCCTGGCTGGGTGGAGAGGGGGGCAGATCCACATACCGGGGGACACGCTGCATGATTGCAAAATGATGGAGCACGCAACATGCCAGAATAATGTTTATGACCTTGTTGGGGTCATATTGGAGTCTCCCCCCCCATCCCGGTATGGTCGAAACAGCAGAATCTGGGGGGAAAGCAGCCATACCTATGCCACATTCACGCCTGTGAAGAAGCGGATAGCCTGAATCCCCTGAAAGAATAAGAAAAAAATTACATAAATTACACATTCGAAACAACATTATTGTTTAAAGCGGTCTTTCACTCTGAATAAGAGCCTATCTTATATGTTTCCCACACCCTGTACATTGCTCTGATTGCTCAGATTAAAAATCATCCTACCTGCATCTACTGCATGTTATGAGCCTTTAAACATCCAAGATGGCGGCTCAGGGAATATCAGGCAGGCTGCAAACAGGAGGTGGCTTCTGACTGTGCTGCTCTGCATTCTGGGATTGCTGACCTTTTTCGGACCCCAGCTCTGATCTGTGTGAGAAAAGCACAGCTATAACCCGGCCCCTGCACTTTTTTCCCGCTCCCCTCTCTTCAGTAAGTGTGATGCATCTGAGCAAAGATGGCGGTGCCCGTATCCTAAAGTCCTGAACAGAGTTTCAGCCCAGTGGGCGAAAGAATAATAAGTAAGTGACTAAAAACTTTAAATATATTAGGTGGAAATGCTGGGTAATAATTTTTTAAGGGCTTGGGCTTCTCTAAAAATCATGGTGAAGGTCCGGTTTAACATGTCATCAAGGGGAAAAAACAGCCATAGGTTAAGACATGGGTCATCAACTAGATTCATAGGCATACAGTGAAAAGGGAATGACGTTATTTGAGGAAACTTACCAAGGAGCCATCCACCTGATAATTCTCCAGACTCAAACCGACGGAATAATCCTAAGCTTCGCAAGATGTACGCGTCATGGGATGAGCCTGGATACCCGGCGAGGAACTAAGGAACCGCATGTCCGGGGCCACCACTGCTTGGACATTTAGTGAGTGGCCCATTTTGCGGTTCCTGAAAAAATAAAAAAATAAAAATTAGCAATCCAAGGTAAACTACTCAAACACTAATGGCCTGATGCAGAGCCTCCCCAGAACTGACTTTATTTTGTTCCATTTTTCCTATGGCCCGTTTTCCTTCCGTTTGTCTCGGGGTTCAAATGTGATTCAGAGCCACCGTCGGGAGAGCTCCATTACTGATCCGTTTATGTGTCTTCATTCGGGAAGTGTTTTTCCCCTCTTGGGTGCTTTCCGTGTGGTCGTGGGTTCCGTTGCCGTTCACACGGACGATCCATTTTTGGCTCCTTTTTAATGCGTTTCCAAACATACCTTCTTGCCATCTGTTTCCGTTTTCACCCCGATTCCGATTGTTTTTCCATGTATACTTACATTTCCATGGATTTCCTGTGGACAATCTGTGTCCACGCAAGCGCACATCCCTAGTCCTCCCTCAAGCTTCCCTCATGCATCAAACTGACACTTTTACCAACACCAAAACTTACCTTAAACTACTATCCTTCTTCTTCTTCTTCCTCCTCCCTGTGTTTAATGCTTACCTTCTTCTGTTCTCCTTCTTCTTCTTTATCTTCTTCCCATTGTTTAATGCATACCTTAATCTGTTCTCCTTCTTCTTTGTCTTCTTCTCCTTCTTCTTCCTATTCCTTGTCCCATATACGTACCTTTTGGACATGTAACTGTATGATTATGTCCCGAGAATGTACAGTGCCAGGAAAGAGAACACACCACACCATTTTTGTTTTTTTTTTGTTTTTTTATGAACCTTTTTTTTTTAAACTAATAAAAATTTATTTTGGGTTTTAAAAACTCTAAAAAGTTGAAGCCAGATCTTCAATATTCTTGCTGCCCTTTTCTTTGATCTGTGAATGAAAAACATCATCAGTTTTGCCTTGTAAGTATGTTGTGCTTATCTAGGGGGTTTTTTTTGGTCCATTTTTAGGGTTAATTTTTTGCTAAGTTTTTTCCTTAATGTTTTTTGGACCTGCCATGCTCAAAAGAACCAGGCCGCGTAGCTGACGCCTTTGATGCTCACGCACAGCAGAATGCATTTCCAAGTCACAAAGATCAAATACGGCTGCTAAGACTGCCCGTAAGTGAAGCGTCGACACACTTGTTAAATTGGGCTTGTTTCAATCAGAAATCAAGGCTCTGAATCAATTAAAAAACGGACAAATCAACGGCCAGTCCGTTTTCACGGAGTTCAGCCTCTTGCGAGCCGTCAATCGTAATGGCGCATGCCGAAACACCTGAGCGCATAAACGCACACAAAAAGCAACGTAGCACCCTTTCATGACCTGATCACAGCCCAAAACCAACGGGAAAACGTGCGGGATAGCTGAACGGGGAGGCTCTGCATCAGGCCATAACTCCTAACACCCACAAAAAAACATGTGGTACAATCCAAATAACAGTAACTAAGTACATGAGTAGTTTTAATAACAAAGATTATATATATGTGGGAGAAAATAAAGCTTAACATTCTCATGATTAATTAAGGTCAGCATTAAAATGTTTGGATAAGGCCTACATTAAAAACAGTTATGAAGGTATACACTGTAAACTGGTTCACAGGGACACTATTCAATGAGGGATTAAGGTATACACTGTAAACTGGTTCACAGGGACACTTTTCAATGAGGGATTAAGGTATACACTGTAAACTGGTTCACAGGGACACTTTACAAGGAGGGATTAAGGTATACACTGTAAACTGGTTCCCCGGGACACTTTACAAGGAGGGATTAAGGTATACACTATAAACTGGTTCACAGGGACACTTTACAAGGAGGGATCAAGGTATACACTGTAAACTGGTTCACAGGGACACTTTTCAATGAGGGATTAAGGTATACACTGTAAACTGGTTCAAAGGGACACTTTTCAATGAGGGATTAAGGTATACACTGTAAACTGGTTCCCAGGGACACTTTACAAGCAGGGATTAAGGTATACACTGTAATCTGGTTCACAGGGACACTTTACAAGGAGGGATTAAGGTATACACTGTTAACTGGTTTACAGGGACACTTTACAAGGAGGGATTAAGGTATACACTATAAACTGATTCACAGGGAAACTTTACAAGGAGGGATTAATAGATAGCTACAATACAGTTTGCCTAAACTATATAACAAAATGACCTAGTTAACTTACCTATAGATGTACTCGTCGGCTGCGGGAGGGACCATTGCAACGTGGGTGCAATCGATCGCACCCATGATGTTGGGCATGTCGGCGATATAAAAAAAAACCCAACTTAAGCGCGTTCCAGGCTACCATGTCATTCGGAAATTAAATATATTTTGGACAAATGGTAGCCATGCCATCCAAAAACTTGGATAGCACGAGGCTCAGCGTAGGCTGGGACCTCCCCACGGAGAGGGCACCCAGCCTTTGGAACGAGCCGTTCGCCAAAAATTGCAGGCAGCCAAGCATCTTGGTCATACCTGAAATTGCTTGCCCCTTCCTTGTGGTGCGGGCTAACCATGGCCGCATTTCACTATACAACTTATGAAGGGAAGCACGGTTAAGTCGGGTCAGCTCGAACAACTCAACATCATGCATGCCATCGATATGCATGCGTCGCCGGTGCAATATGGCCTCGGCCCTGCTGACACATGCAATGCCTTGGAGCTGAAGGCGCTCATATTCCTCCACAAAGCCGCAAAACATGGTCAAGCAAGCAAGCCGAGTGCAAAATGGTCCCGTAAGTGGATTGCAAATGAAACCGTTTTATAGGGCGGTGGTCCCTCAGCAATCAGCTCACTGAATCAGACGCAAGCCCATCCCAATAACGTAAGCTATCTGAACGAACGCAAAATTTCAGATTTTGATGGGAAAATGATCCAAACTAACGCAAATGATCAGATTTAGATCCGTCCATCGAAACCGCATATACGCATTAGCGGGAATGGACATACGCATGGAAAAACGAACGTAAAAACAAAAAAAAGGCCAAACAGACACAAAAACATACATAGACACATACGAAAGTCCAGATGTATCAGTCTCTGAATCAACCCTATGGAGTCGGAGTTGATGGCATATCTGTCTTGCAACCCACCATCAGGGGTGTACTGGCCATAGGGAGACCCGGTCAAATGGCCGGTGGGCTGCACTGCTTTGGGGCAACTTTAATAACACTCCCATTCAATCCTTGCCTTCCACCAGCCCCATATCCCCTTCCCCACTCTACAGCCTCAATCCAGCCCCCCAATGATTTAGTCTCAGCCTTGAAGCACACTGGCTGACTGGCAAGAAAACAGCAGCGATGCCACTGGCTGGTCAAGGGCAGGCCAGGTGCTGGTAAAATCCCAGGCTGATTTTTTGCCCCAGTCTGCCACTGCTCACAATTATAAGAGCACTCCCAAGCCATCTCTATTCTTTGCAATGGAAGGGGTGTGCTGAGGCCTGACACGCCTGTTCCATTGTAGTGAATGGAAAGGGTGTGGCCGCGCCCCTGTAATTGATCGTGGGGGTGGGAGCCGACACAAGCCCTCTCCATTATTTGCAATGAAAGTGGTGTGCTGACGCCCGACATGCCCGCTCTATTGTAGTGAATAGAAAAGGTGTGGCTGCGCCTCTGTGATTGATGGCAGAGGTGGGAGCTGGCACGATAGTGTTGGTGAAGGAAGTTTAAGCGGGGGCAGTCCGGGAAGTGAGGCCCGTGCCTCGGGTTTGGATCCAGTGATCAGATGACTTGCTGATCATGGGATTAGCATTGATCAGCTGTGGGGGAAAAAAGGTAAGTACCTTTGTTTGGCTGCTGAACCATTTTAATGCACAGCTATTCCATGGTAAAAGAGGCTATCAAAATGTAGCTGGATAATCCTTTTGCGATCCACTTTAAGGTCCCATAGCCTCTAATTGATGTTCTGTTACAGCTTTAATGAGTTTCCTGTATCTGGTGATTAAATAGGAAGTGAGGATAAATCTTACAAGTGGAGTCACAAAAAGCAAAACTTGCATGAGAAATGTGGAGAGACTCTTAGGGGGTTTCTGTTACAGCGCTCGATACCCGCTTACAGTGAGGCTGATTCACATTGCCATGTGAGCGCCTGTATAGCGGCGCTTAGAGCGACCACTAATAGCTGCTGTAAGCGGGTATCGGGCGATGTAACAGAGCACCTCAGTCGCTGTATTAACCTGGCCCGCATGGATGAATATAATGTGTGTTGGGCGCTCTAACAAAAGTACAGCGCTGCAGCGAATGACAGGTAGCGCCAGGTCAGTGTGCTCGGCAGTCGGCGCTCCACACCATATTTAACAAAAAACTACACACACACAGCATCGGCGCTCTAAAGCTGGGCGCTGTAGCATAGAGCGCCAGACGCTGTGTGATTAAAGTCTGTTTTTGAACACATATACTCCAGTAACAAAACGAAAACACATGGAATGGCATCGTTTTAACACTGTGATAATAACACTGTAGTGCCAGACCCATAAATACAATTCTGCATAAAAATATAAGTCCAAAAATTTATAAAAATGTTTGTTTGCAGCCAGGAGAGGTCACACAATGATTTGAGCAAAAAAAATAAAAAATTTCCAAACACGCTATTTATACACAACTAATGAAGCCCCATTGAAATGAATGGGAGAGCGACACTGAGCGACAGGTACTACATGGTGCTCCTGAGCCTACAGCGCCGGAGCTATACACTGAGCCGCCGGGATTAATACATGTGACGTTGCATGGCGCTGTTAGAGGCGCTCACCAGATTCGCTTTCTAAAATGTGGTTTACCTTGCAGCGCCCGGCGTTCACCAGACGCTATATGCCTCTATGAAGCTCTACCTGGCGCTATCCCTACTTAAATAATCTCCAGCATCTACTAGCGGTAACGGCTCCACTATACAGATGCTCACATGGCAATACCTGGCGTTAGTAGTGAATCATCCACCACGTCCTAGAATGTAGAGGACCCTATAGTGTATGAGATCCCCCCCCATCAAACCCTGGATCATTCAGTCTCCCTGCACACATTCAGATGTATAATGTAGAAGCTATCCAAACTCTTACAGTTAATTACTCCACAAAAGCTAAATCATTTACTCTCCCAGGAGTTCTGTCTGGGGAAATATGTTTTGCTGCAGAAGCACTGTTGAAATGCAAACCTGACTACAACTCTGAGCTGTTTAAAAATGTAAAACCAATTGAAAACACTGCAACTATGAGCCATTCCTTTCTTTTATTAAAGAGTTTGAGACATTTGGCTATCATTTTTACTGTGGAAACTTAGCCTTACTTCCTCTCTGGTAAATAACGAGGACGTTTATACAACATATAACATGTGGGTGTCACTAACAAGATCATTTCCTATGTTGGAAGCATTGTTAGAATAAAATATCTCCACGAAACTCACTATCTATCTCCACAAAAGCTCTTATCCCAAGGAGGCTTTCCTGGAATACAAAAGAGCCACCAGAGCAATGCAGAGATGGAGATGAATTGCTAAGAGCAGCAAAATCAGCGGCAATGCAAAATACCAAATCTGCAAATTGTATGGTCCATACTGAAGCTTAACATTAAAGCAGCGCAAAACTTTTGCGGCGAGTCCCTGGAATCTAAAATACTCCAGGGCCATCTGCTAGCCTGCCCCAGTGCATCCCTGTAGCTGTGTGTGCCTCTGCATCCAGCCTTTCAGATAGGCTGGATGGGGGAACGTGAGTCAGAAAGCCAGGGATGCAGTCAGCCAGCTGACGAATGTCACCCCGTACTCTTCATAACAGCCATTCAGTGATCTCAAAAATTCCAGAGGGCGTGGCATTTATTTATTTTTTTAATCCGTGCCACTGCCAAGCTGTCAGCATTCCCAAGGTACTCGGGCACAAGGGGAAAAGGAGTTTTGCTCCCCTTGAAAGAGGATCGTTACATCTATGAACCCTTATAGTGCCAGCTATGTGAGTCTCGTGTAATAGACTCACGTAGCTGATTTAAAGTGAACCAACACCCAGGATTTTGACTATCCTGGGTTTTGGTCCACTTCGGTGGGGCACCCCGATGGGGGGTGCCCTGCTGTCTGAAACCCCCTAGAAAGCCCCAAAAAACTCACCTCTCCCCGCTCCCACGTGACCGCGCCAGCCAATCACAGCGCTCAGAGCCGCTGTGGTATGCGCGTCCAAGGCCGCCTGGACGCGCATACCAGCTCAGCTAGCTCTGAGCGCTGGAGGCCGCGTCTCGCTCTTCCCTCTAACAGGGAGTGCGCCTGCACCGGCCATTCACAAACGGCCGGCGCGGGTGCGCGCCCTGCTAGAGGGAAGCCGATGCGCCGATGGAACGGGGCTGAGGTAAGGTTTGTGGGCCTCCTGGGGGGTTCCTCCCCGCGGGACATCCCGATTTCGGATGCCCCGCGGGGAGGGATCTGATCGGTCCGGGAATCTTATAGATTTCCGGGCCGATCCCCCCTGGGTGTTGGTCCACTTTAAAACCCACACAGAACAAAAAGTCTAAAAGTTAAAAACTCACCTGTTCCCTTGTTCGATCCGGCCGGGTATTCTCTTCACCCGGGCCCATCCAATCTTCCCCCTGGGCTCTTCTGGCAGGAGAGCACATGGCCCTTGCATTCTGTTCTACAAGCCTTGCATAGCTGGTCCCTGGGCTGGTTATGCTGGGTAGGGGGGACCCCACCTCTTTTTTGTGGATTTTTAACCCTTAAAATTCCCTTTATAGTGTGGATAGTCGTTTATAGCATTTTATTTGTAAATGTTCTAAAGTATTTCAGTTTGGGGGGTCTCCTGTGCAAGAATGGGGGGGCTACTGATACATATGTGGTACAGTTGTACGGGAGAAATGGGGATTTCACATGCAATATGGTTTTATTTAAAATAACAGAGACAATTTTCTAAAAAATAATTTTTTATTTATTTTTTTTATTCAAAAATATTTAAAAAAATGGTAGAAAAATTACAAACAAAACATTTCATGTTAAAGCCTAAACTCTGCCACAAAAAATAATATATATTCCCGCAAAAATCACTGTTAAATATTAAAAATGGTGAAAGATGACCTGTCAACAGAGGGTGAAAAAATTTAAAGTAGGCTGGTAAACAAAAAGGTTTAAAGTAGCTATGCATGTTGGGTATTGTTCTGTTCGGGGAACCTTGCACTTTCAGATATAGCTTGTTTTATCTTGTTTGCATTATGATATTTTTGGAAAATGTGTTTTATATTCTGTTTTTTATAATTTTTTTAGGTAAACTCCGTGCAACCAAAGAATTATTTGGGTGATTACTTCCAGAAAACTGCAGCCACAACAACAAGCCTGGTACACCTAGAAAGCTTGAGGTGAGTACTCCCAGAGAATATATAGTTTGTGGGGTGCATTTCATATTATGTAAAGGGCTGTTTTTCTTGGATAACTGCAAGGTGCGCATAGCATAGTTTTATTCTATATGAAAATCTCTTAAAGCGCTTTTTCAGTTTGGGGGCATCTCCTGGGCAGGAAAGATCTACCAATATATATGGGGTACCGTTGTAACCGAGAGAAATTGGAATTTCACACGCAATAAGATTTATTAACAAACTTAAATTTTTTATTACAAAAAAACACTACAAATTGTAAAATGTTGAACAAGTGTAGTGCAAAATAGTGAAAAATAGTCTGGCAAAAGAGGGTGACAAAAACTCTAGGTAGGCTGGCACTTAAAGGGTTAAAGCAGAAGTCCAATCTCTTTTTAGCCCCCCCTCCCTACCCGGGGTGGTTAGAGCAAAAATAAAAAAAACCCTACCAGTCAGAAATCAAGTGCCGCACCCTAGCGATTTCAGGTAATTGCGCAGCTCTGTGCACCCTCTGTGCCACCACCCGTACGCAGCCCAGGGGAGGGAGGTAGGTAGGGGGTTTATGATGGGCCTGGACAATCGCTTTGAATCCCCTAAATAGACAATGAAAAGGAACAACCCCCTGTACTTCAAATAAAAGAAGTCCACCTTAGGGGTGATACAACACCAGGAGTAGACTTCTATATGGTAGGTGACTTACCTATACCCCCGCCCCAGAATATTCATACCCCTTCCTAGGCACCAGAAGTTCAGGAGTGTCTGGTGCCTATTATCAACATGGGTCTGATTTTCCTACAGGCAGTGCATATTGAGGGCATTTCCCCTTCCATAGACTTTGTATTCGGGTATATACAAATACTAAATATTTGGGCAAATTTTGCCTAATGGTCTGCGGACTGACCAAAGGCCTGATCTGCTCATCACTAATGAGGAGTCTCTTCAGTTTCTTTATTATTACCCCAAAGGGGGCTAACTCTTTAAAGACAAAGAGTCCTTAAAAACCCAGAGCTCATCTGTAGGTTTGTTTCATTGCCAAACCCAGTAAAGACACATATATACTGTAAAATATACAGTTTAATTTTTGCACACTGTTTAGTGCACTTAGGCTCTTCAGAACTCACAGATACTCCTTGCAGATTAGAGAGACCCTTAGAAATGTAGAGGACCTCTTCAAATCTTTATAAACTGCCCCTCCTGTAATCTCTTGGATAGCAATCAGTACCAAAGTAGAAATAAAATCATTCAATATTCTTATTTTACAACTACCATTTGTCTTTAAAGAGTACAATACCTAAACATCATTTTTAAAATATAATAAAATCTCGTATTTTTCTTGAGCACTTTAAATATTAAACATCTATATTATGCCAGGTACATACATAAAGCACAGAGATTTTCTTCATTCTGCACAGCTTTCGAGTTCATTGCACAGCCACTGCTCTGATGGGACATTTCACACATCTATGGAAAATAAGGCATTTTGCAAGTAAAGTCAGCAAGTGTGAAAAAAATTGTCTTGTAGCTGCCTTACTTACCATGTTTATGAGTTGCTTCTCCTAAAAGTAAATTGACAAGTTGTCAATGTGAACAATAGCCCGTGTCATAGCGAGGCTTTTCACAAGTTAGGATGCCTTTGGGCAAATAGGGCTAGACCTGCAGTTTCCAGCCTAACATATGGAGCAACAACAACAGAGATGAGAGGGTGAGAGACATATTCTGGTCTGGGATGTTCACTCTCTACAGCAGACAGCTCATTCAGTGGCGGCATTAATCAGGCTGAAAGAAACATGAGGACTGGGGGAAATCTTCTCTGTATATACAATGCTCTTTCATCTATAAAAACACATTGTTGAATTTGTGCCTTTGGCACAAAGGCCACAGTGGCCAAATCAAAGGATTTAGAATTGGGGCTTCTGACAAAGTAAAGGAGTCCTGGACTGGGTAAAGTTTTTTTTTTTGTTGATTTAGGATGCTCTGCATTGTGTAACACTACTGAACCCCAACAGCCCCTGCTGACTCACCCAATTTTTGAAACCGGCAGTGTCAACTGCATTATTTACAGAGTAATCTGCTCTGCAGCGCTCTCTTTGAATACTTCATTTGACCACCTCAGGATACTAGAACTAGGTACAGAACCAGTGGAGGCTGAATAGCATTCCACAATGTGAGGCATCCCATATATGAATGACCTCTATGGACCATGTTGAGTGGAACAAAATCCTGTTTATACATTTGGTCCACTTTAGGATTCTTGCTCATTGGGGTTGTTGTTTCTAAATTTGTAAAAAAAAACTATTTTTTACCTCATTAGACAAATCTGTACTTCACTTGTAGAATGGTGCAATCCCAAATCCCAATCAGGTGCAGGGGATTCATTTTAGAATTAGAAGAAATATATTTTCTATTAAATTGTGAATTGAGTAAGTCTCTTAAAACTCAAGCCTCTCTAAAAAGTACATAGGTTAGCTCCTTCAACACGTACTGGTCAGCAGATTTTACATTGGGTGCTTTAGGGAGGCCCCACTGTCAAAGTAGAGGGAGTTTGCTGAGGCTGTGTCTAGACTGCTGCATTCTACATGGTGAATAAAGCTGTGTTCTCTAGTCACTCTTAGCAGACTGTGGTTGGATTCATGGAGACAGTGGGGGTGCTCATTAAGACAGAACTGGTAAGTGCTGAAGGATATGACCTTGCTGAATCATCTGCAAGGTAAGATGAGTATTACATGTAAAGAAGCAAAAAAGAGGCAGCATAGAAGCAGACACTGAACATGGTTGTACCACATAGACACCCCAGCTCATGTTCTGCCCCTGCAATAATATAGCTTCAGCATAATGGCTGTGAGAATGGCCATTATCTGCCTATGTTTTACCTATGCAATGCTATAAGCTTAGCATCTTGGTCAAGGTACATATTCACCCCCCACCCCACTACTATATCAGCCCATACAATGCTGTAGCTTTAGTGGTATATTTATCTCTTACAATGTTCTGTCCTCTGTGCTTTAGCCACAGCCTTTTAGTGTACTTATTGACCAGGTCAGGGGACAGTAATGTTGTAAAGACATTTTTTGCTCCCATTGTGCTTTTGACATTGGGTGGTCTTTATGGTGGTAGGCAAAAAGTAAGGCAAAATGTCCCGCGAAAGCAAATGCAGATCAGAAGGATCAGAATTAATTATACATAAGTATTAATACTGTTGAAAAAATACATATGTCCCCTAAGTTCAACCAAGGGACAGGGTTGGTTATTTGGGGTTGGGTTATTTTTTCTTGATTACAGATAACAGCTAATAGCAACTGTTAATGTTATTTTCTTCTGCGCGGACAGTGCACAAAGCGGTACCCCCTTCTCTCTCCCCATCCAGCCATTCAAGTGAAGCATTGGAAGCAGCAATATTACATTGCATACTGTTTTTTAGCAATGGTCTACTGGTACACAAAGATCGTTTTCCTAATCTCTATTGTAAATACCCCCCAACCCAAACCCTGGCACCAGAGAGACAGCAAACCATTCATCTGATGTGGTTTTGGTGACAAATTATTTTATCCTGATTTAAGATTCCATATGACTACTAACTGTCTAGTCCTACCTGTAGTCCCATGCTATCAGGTCTCGCTGCTGTCAGGGAGAGCAGTGTCTGCTAGGGCTTCCATTTATGAGACTGACACTCTTGCATCATGCCAAAGGATGCATAGACACGGGCATGGAATTCATTTACTGTACTCCATGTCTACTTTCTGCCATCTGATTTTACTCCACTTACTGCTTGCCTAAGGATTACAGTATTTCATTTTTCTCCTCCAGATCTGTAACTCAGGGTTCCAAGTGTTCCAACACTTATGGCAAGCAATTGCTTCTTCACTCCCCTTAGGTCGGGAAAATGCCTCAGGGTTCCCCAGTGCAGAACCTCCAGATTCCACAACAGCTTTTCCCTTCAGGCACTAGTCTTCTTCTGGCTCCTGCTATCTACTAGGTCTTCAAGCTAATAAAGCTCCTTTTGCAAATCTAGACTGCGATCAATTACCGATCAATTACTGAAGAGAGCTAGTGCATGGCAATAGGAATGAGTACATGCATCATAAACATATAACTAGGTATCACTCTGATCTTAACTGGCATATAATTGATGTTACTGATATCTAACCCCTTGCTATGTGTAAAACAACATTGTTATATTGTGTTATCCTATACGAGCACCCCCCCCCCCCAGTCTACCTTCTATACTGTTTCCTAACACTGTAACCAGCCAAATAGTATTCCTTGTACATTGATATGTGTACTTGGTAAATAAAGTGGTTCTTGATTCTTAAAAGCAAGGTATTCCGAGCATGCTCTCTAAATCCTGCCCTCAAATTTAAACCTGTTCCAATTAACCCCTCCTACTCAGCAAGTAAGCAGGAGAGAAGACGTTTACATTTGCTCAAGTATTGTCAGACACTGATTCACAAAAATAAACCTGCTATAGTTTGTAATATTTTACTTTTCAAATTGACTAGAATTTTTCACAACTTGCCACCAACTTTCCTCGGACACTGATTTATTTTGAACGTTAAAACACTTTAGCAGCAACCTATGGCAAGCAAGGTATTCTGAGCAAGCTCTCTGAGTCCTGCCCTCATATTTAACCCCCCTCTTACAATTAATTCCTTCTACTCAGAAAGTAAGCAGGAGAAAAAAAGTTTAAATTGGTATCAGAATTTTCACACACTGGTTCACAAAAATAAACCTTCTACAGTTTGGAATTCCTCTAAGGTTCTGAGAGGATTCCAGATCACATAACAGCTGGCTGGGCCGGCTGGTGCCCAAAACCAGGCTTATATATGGGATGGATTAACAATCAAGATGCTTCCCCATGCTGCAATCAACGTCAATTAAATTGGTGTTGGATCGCAGGTTAACACCAAATCCCTAACTCTGAGGATTAACTTTAAACATTCTTGACAAATAAAAACCTTTGTGTCTGTAAAACCTTTTGCTACTCCCCAAAAAGAAACCATTTTATATAATTAATACATAAATTTGCAATTGGAGCATAGTGGGAGGACAGTTGATGGAAAACGCAGCGACAGTGAGTTTTTTATTTTTTTTTTAACTGTTTGTGAACTGTTCATGAGCCCCCCCCCCCCCAAGTTGTTCATGAGCCCCCTATCACTCAGTTATACAGGGTAGTGATAACTGGCATGCCACCTGCCAGCATCGAAGGGCATGCTGGCTAATTTGACCTAGATCTTGCTGGTATCAGGGATGCACATTGATTCTAGCTTCAGCCCGGATCCAAAGCCCATCACTAATTGTAAATGTATATCGTTTTTAGTGAATATCTAACTTCAATTTTAGTTCAAGTTACAGATTTATGAGACAAATTCACAGATGCATATAATACCTTCTTTCACAAATATCTATAAGTTCGGAAATAAGGAACATAAGGTGTGTTTCATAAAACCATTGTGTGTTCCATCTCCACCATTCAATAAAAAATTTCTACAATTTGAATGGAGGTTACAAATTTTATCATTTTATTTATGGGATAACATTAATCCTTGCCATAAAAAACACAGTTCCTTCAGACATTTGGTTATTTCTGGCCTTGTGCATGCTTGCGTCTTTTTATGCATGAATGTTTTTTCTTTTATACATATATTTTGTGGGCTATGTAAATAGATATTAAAACAGCCCTGTATACCTTCCAGCTTAATTGTCATGAAATGTTGTGAAGATCGACTCTACTTTACAATGCCATACATTTTAACAAAGTATTACCACCATATGACATAAATACAGTATTGTGTTATTTAGCAAGGCATGCTTTATGCTGCATCTCCCATTCTAAAGTAAATAACCTACCAGCATTTTACATTCTGCTTGGTTCTTGGGTATCCTGCTAATATATTGTGAGCACATAATTAATGGGGACTTTTTGCAGGGAGTTTCCAAATATAAAATCTTGATATTGTTAACTCAAATATATAGAACACTGCCTTAAAGCACTGTACACATGTGCGCTCTTTGAATTGTGGATCTGATTGCCTAAGTGAGATAATAAATTCCTCACTTCACTTGGATATGAACTGTTAAGTCTGGACTTCATCTTTTGTCCTAGGTGACATACAGCAATCTGGTAGATTTTAAAGTGAGGCCTAACATGTTCAAACTTTTGTGCGAATTGGAGATTGTCCAAAGTCATCTGTCTGAGAAAGTTACCCATGCCCTTTTCCTAGTTTAGCGTTCGCTGCTATGAAATTATTTTAATTACCTGATTTTCTGTTAAGGAAGAGTCCTTCTGGCTTGTTAGATACCATTGAACACCAAGGGCACCTCTGTACACTGGGAACTTCCCTGGTCTCAGGAAAAAGTGTATCAAAGTGGCCTTTTTCATTTAAGGAGCTCCAAACCCACCAGTTAGGCAAAACCAAATTAGCAAATCCCCCGCCAGTTGAAATTAATCAATATTTTAATTTACCCTGAAATATTGCAAACCCTATTTTTGGGGTTCTATTCCCGGGCTCCTATGTCATATGATCATGGCCCAGGGGAAGGGGCATTTTATAGATATTGGAAAAGGACCATGAGCTGCAAGATTTCAACAATGGCATGTTCAATTAATGTGTGCTGGGTCATTATGCAATCTGTCAGTCACTGGTCTGATAACTCTAACCCCTGGCAATCTGGGTCTTTGGTGAAATTCCTGAATATATTGCCGGGAAAACAGAGAAGACAGGATGGCAAAACCATCCTAAAATATTGCCTGTGGGTTCAGGGATGCAGTGAATGTTTTTATTGGCACAGGGTTCTCTATTCATATAAGCTATAATGGGAATTTAAAGCCCTGCACCAGTACAAGCAGGCACATATTTTAACTTGCATGTAAGAATTAAAACTAAATTAGAACTAAATTTTGCTCTGCAAGTGTATTTGTTATGTGCGCCTGGGTACTCCAGCTGCTAGGATAATGATAACTATATGGGGCAATTGTAGGTGCACCCTGGCGAAGCCTATATAGTAATCAGTGTAACAGGCAGCTTGCTACAAGTTAGCTGCACTAAGTCAGGGGCTTTACAGTATAGTGAGAACCAGCATTAGGGAGTGTACACAGACAAGCCCTGGGCTGCTGAGATGGGCGCACTACAAAAAAAATAGTAAATTTGTTGTTTTAGAGGCAGGAGTTTTACGCTGTATTCCAAAGCAGTGGACACAGCAACAATAAATAATTATTTTATGGTTATAAATTATGCGTAATAATAATGTACTGAGGATCTAGAGCTAGTAATGGAGGTCGGATCTGGCTGTATTGAAGCTGAATCTATTTGCCAAATCGCTCCAGTTCACGCTATCCTGGATACCGGCAAGATCTGTGTAATATTATCCAGCATTCCACTCACTGGCCATCACTATCCTGTGAACTGGTATGGGGGTCCCTAAGAAATCCTCAGTAATCCCCCTCCATGTTCCATCCTTTCCATTGACATTATAAATCAAATGGGGGGATTCGACAAAGCTATTACATCCGGTATTCAGGATGACCAAATTCTGGATACTGGGGACTATCCGTTCGAGGGTTTCCGAAATGGATTGTTCCGCTCTAGCTTACTATCCAGAACCCCTATAAATGTTTAATGTGTAAATGCAATACTGACAGATTTTACTTTAAGAAAGATTTTTCCCAACAAGACATAGTAATATAGAGCAGGGATCTGTCAGGAGATTGCTGGTCACGCATTGCTGAGATATTGGTTTGTCTGACGTGGGCCCCCTAGGTAGCTAGCTACTCTTGTCTATGACCAACCTTTAGCCCAATCATTTCTTTAGCTCTGTCAGCACTTTCATTAGTTCTGAGAATTTAAATATTAAGCAAACAACTGTGTGTGCCTAAGTGAGTGGAACCAACTGCTGCTTGACTTTTGGGCGATAATCACTGCTTGATAGGTGCATAACAGTAAAGCTGTTAACACAGAAATATATCACAGCAGAACCAAGTTAATAAAAACAACTCAGCCTCTGAGTGTCTAAAACATTTTAGGAAACCCACACAATGAAAGGTTTTAAAGATTTAGCTTGACAGTGAAATTTTATTTTAAAAAATTGCAAAAAGATTACATTTGATAGATCATTTTTATTGTTGAAGCTTAGTATGAAAAATGCCTATAGGCTGTATTTTATCTCATCCAGCCAATCATTGTTTATGTCAGCCAATGCCCAAGTCATAGCTGGACGTTCCCTAACTGATCTTTCTTGGGGGGTAATTCAGTAATATATAGTGCAATCTATTCCTCATACAATAATAATTTTTATTTATATGGCGCCAACATATTCTGCAGTGCCTTACCATCAGAGGGTCTATGTACAAACATAGTAATAAATTCCATGGTTCAGCCATCTTAGAAAAAATAGGAGTATATACAAGCTGAATTGTGCAGCCACCAGCTAATTTAGTGCTTTTAATGGCAAGCTCTCTAAACTTGTGAAAAAGCCATAGGGGGTACCTATTTCCTAAACTGTGGAAAATAGCTCTACCTTGCTGAACAACATTTACGCAGCACCTGAAGAACATATCTATCCCAAAACACAGTTAGTACAAGATAATTCAAAAACAAATATTTTGTGCAGTTTTTTGCATGTTGCTTGCATGTTTATTGCAAGGTAAAGGGCACCCCAGAATTATTGAATAGTTAACTACTGAGCGGGCAAACACTTCTTGTGAGATGGGCAGCATGCAACAAAAACCCAAAGGCAGTTTTTGGTGCAGTGAAATTAAGCAATCAACCCAGGTACAAGCTAGGTTGGAAGCCAAGGGGACAAACTGGATCCCTAATCAGGATAGCCAAGTAAAGTAGTCTCAGAAGAAGGACTGAAGGTGAAGCTAGCACCAATGTGTAGGGAAGAACAAGTTTTAAAACTTATCGTTAAATCCATTATTTTAAAATCATCCATGTTCACGAGTTAAAGAAAGTAGGATTTATATCCCGAGACCAGGTGACACGTTTGATGCCTGCACCCTTAGTTGTACACTTAGTCTCTTGACAAATCACATGAAATAGCCCCGAGTGATAGTCATTTTCATATTAACAATTAACACATTTAAACTCATAACCCAATTATAATGAATATTAGAGATGAGCGAACTTTTGAAAAATTCGATTCGACTGATTCGGCGAATTTTCCGACAAAAATCATTTCGACCCGAATTTATTCGCAACGAATCGCTATTAAAAGCGGCTATTTTTGAGCCTCCTAGAGCCTCAATAGGGTTGTAAACCAGTCTGCCTTGCTATAACACGCATAGGACGCGTGCTGGGTTATTGAAATAATACTGTAAATAATTATCACATGCAGATCGGAGGCATCGCTAATAGAGTCGCAAAGCGGCACAATTGTAGAGAGTTGAGGTGGTATCACTATGAGGGGCCCCTATAGTGCCTGAAAAACACACCCTGGAGCTGGCAGCAGCAGGAGCCCAAAAATTAGCTGAATCACACCCTGGAGTTGCAACCAGCAGCAGCAGCAGCAGCTGCTGCAGGAGCCCAAATATTGCTTTAACCCTTTAAATGCCAGCCACGTAAAATTTACGTGGTTGCCTCTCCGTCACTTAAGTGCCAGCCACATAAAATTTACGTACCTGGCATTTACCACTGCTAGCGGGAAAAAAAAAAAAATACTCACCTGACCCCTCGTTGGATCCGGCCGGGTCTCCTCTTTAATTTGGTGCCATCCGATCCCCCCCCAGGAGAACCCCCGGAATAGCCCCCCCCGCTTCTGCAGCAAAAAAAAAAAAAAAGGAAAAAAAAAATAAAAATGACATTCACTTACCTGCGTGTGGGCTGGCTCCTGCTGTCCCTCCTCTTCACCTGGGGGGCCTCCAATCCCCGCCCCAGGCCTTACGGATCTTCAGGAGAGAGCCCGGGAATCTCTCTCCCCTTTCCTCCTCGATGGCGGCCGCCATCTTGCCCTTGGGGGCGGGGCTAATGACGTCATCACGGCCCCGATCACCGGCTTCAGCATTCTTAGCCGTCAGATGCCGGTGATCAGTGCCCGGGAAGGAGGTGGCAGGAGATCCTCTGATCTCCTGCCTCCCCCTTCTCTGGATGCCAATCACCGGCATCTGTCATCAGAGCGGCGAGGGACAAGAGCTTACAATAAATTACAATAAAAATACTTTTTATTAACGTGTTTTTTTTTTAACAGTTAACCCTTTGTGAGCTGGTAAGGGGTCCATGAGACCCCTTATACCAGTTCACAAGGCTCTGGGTCTGGCAAGTCACCTGCGGCTAGCGGGTGACCTGCCATTAACCCCCAGCCCCCATTACCTGCCTCCCCAACGGCCAGGGGGGGGCAGAAGGGCCCGGGCCACTTAGTGGCTATGTGGGCTAGTAGCCTGCAGGGCCAGGGGCCACCAACGCTGGCCCCTGCGCCCTGTTCTACAAGCCCCCATAGCTGGCTCGGGTCGGTAATGCTGGGTAGGGGGGACCCTACGTCATTTTTGGGGGGGATTTTTAACCCTTTTGTGTTCTGTCATCCAGCAGCTATAAAAGGCTTCTAGCAAATGAGCAGAAGCCAGTGATCGCCGAGGGACAGAGTGCTCCAGTATGGATGGGAGGTAAGTATAAAAAAAAAAAAATAATAATATTAAAATATTTTTTCTCTTTGTGTGTCTGTTTATTTTTACATTTAACCCCTTGTGAACTGGTAAGGGGTCCATGAGACCCCTATACCAGTTCTCAAGGCTGGGGGGATGGCAAGTCACCTGCGCTAGCCGGTGACTTGCCATTAACCCCTGGCACCCCCATTACCTGCCTCCCCAAAGGCCAGGGGGGGCAGAAGAGCCCGTGGCCACGGGCTATGCGGGCTTGTAGCCTGCAGGGCCAGGGGCCACAAAAGCTGGCCCCTGCGCCCTGTTCCTACAAGCCCTGCATAGCTGATCCCGGGCTGGTTACTTTGGGTAAGGGGGGCCCCTGGGAGGGGGGACCCTATGTAATTTTTTTTTCTCGATTTAACCCTTTGTAGTGTGGATGGTAGTTGATTTTATTTGTAAATGTTAAAAATTACTTGTTTCAGTTAGGGCGGTCTCCTGGGCAGGCACAGGGGGCTACCGATAAATATGTGGTACCGCTCTAATCGGTAGAAATGGGACTTTCACATGCAATATGGTTTTCCCTAATAAAATAATTTTTTTATTTAAAATAAAGGAGGCAATTTTCTAAAAGAAAATTGTATTTATTTATTTTTTTTACTTAATAATAAATAAAACTAATAATAAATAAAATTTACAAACAACACATTTCATGTTAAAGCCTAAACTCTGCTGCAAAATATATATATATATAATTTTCCTGAAAATTCTGGCAAAAATGTCACAAAACATGGCGCAAAATGGGGAAAAATGACCTGTCAACAGAGGGTGACAAAATGTCAAGTAGGCTGGCAATTAAAAGGGTTAATAGTACCTCTGCATGTTGGGTATTGTTCTGTTCGGGGGACCTTGCTCTTTCAGACTTAGCTTGTTTTTTCTTGTTTGCATATTTATATTTTAAGAAATTTTTTATTCAGCTTTTTTATACATTTTTTTAGGGAAACCCTGCGCAACCAAAGAATTCTTTGAGGGATCAATTCCAGAAAGATGAGCCCACTACAACAAGCTGGGTACGCTTAGAAAGCTTAACACGTGTACTTTCAGGGAATATATGGTTTATGGGGGATATTCCAAATGTAAAAGGTTGTTTTGGTTGAAAAATCGCAAGGTGCGCACTTTGTCTGCAGAGCTGAAATTTTCAAGAAAAATTACCGTTATGCTCATGCTTTACTTTGGGGTGTTTGGCAACTCTTCCCTTGACAGAACCTATGCATGTTGGGTATCGTTCTGTTCGGGGGATGTTGCTTTTTCAGATTATACTTGTTTTTTCTTGTTTGTATATAGTTTTTTTAGGAAAATGTGGCTTTGATTCTGCTTTTTTATCCTTTTTTTAGGGAAACTCTTTGCAACCAAAAAATACATTGAGGGATTACTTCAAGAAAACTGTGGCCACATCAACAAGCCTGGTACAAATAGAAAGCCTGAGGTGTGTACTTCCATAGAATATATAGTTTGTGGGGGGTATTTCAAATGTAAAGGGTTGTTTTTCTGGAAAAACTGCAAGGTGCGCATAGCGCATATCACAGTTGTATTTTTTCTGAAAATCCCCCAAAGCTCTGTTTCAGTTTGGAGGAGTCTCCTGGGCAGGAAAGGGTGTCTACCTATACATATGTGGTACCGCTGTAACCGGGAGAAATTGGTATTTCACACGCAATAAGATTTTATTGACAAACTTACATTTTTTATTACAAAAAAACACTACAAATTGTAAAAAATAGATTATTTTTTTTTGCACATATTTCGCCAAAAAATATGAGAATACACCTAAAAATTACAAACAAGACATTTCATGTTAAAGCTCAGACTCTGCTGAAAAAAACAATATATCATTTTCCTGGGAAATCCCTGGAAATCCCTTCAAAAATCACATTTGAACATAGAGAGCGCAAAATAGTGCAAAATGGTCTGGAAACAGAGTGTGACAAAAACTCCAGGTAGGCTGGCACTTAAAGGGTTAAAGAGACACTGGAGTTGGCTGCAGGAGCCCAAAAATTGGATGAATCACACCCTGGAGTTGCAAGCAGCAGCAGGAGCCCAAACATAGCTTGAAAGAGACACTGGAGTTGGCAGCAGGAGCCCAAAAATTGGATGAATCACACCCTGGAGTTGCAAGCAGCAGCAGCAGCCCAAACAAAGCTTGAAAAAAACACTGGAGTTGGCAGCAGGAGCCCAAAAATTGGATGAATCACACCCTGGAGTTGCAAGCAGCAGCAGGAGCACAAACATTGCTTTAAAGAGGCACTGGAGTTGGCAGCAGGAGCCCAAAAATTGGCTGAATAACACCCTGGAGTTGCAAGCAGCAGCAGCAGCAGCCCAAACATAGCTTGAAAGAGACACTGGAGTTGGCAGCAGGAGCCCAAAAATTGGATGAATCACACCCTGGAGTTGCAAGCAGCAGCAGGAGCCCAAACATAGCTTGAAAGAGACACTGGAATTGGCAGCAGGAGCCCAAAAATTGGCTGAATCACACCCTGGAGTTGCAAGCAGCAGTAGCAGCAGGAGCCCAAACATTACTTTAAAGAGACACTCGAGTTGGCTTCAGTAGCCCAAAAATTGGATGAATCACACCCTGGAGTTGCAAGCAGCAGCAGGAGCCCAAACATAGCTTGAAAGAGACACTGGAGTTAGCAGCAGGAGCCCAATAATTGGATGAATCACACCCTGGAGTTGCAAGCAGCAGCAGCAGGAGCCCAAACATAGCTTGAAAGAGACACTGGAGTTGGCAGCAGGAGCCCAAAAATTGTATGAATCACACCCTGGAGTTGCAAGCAGCAGCAGCAGCCCAAACATAGCTTGAAAGAGACACTGGAGTTAGCAGCAGGAGCCCAAAAATTGGATGAATCACACCCTGAAGTTGCAAGCAGCAGCAGCAGGAGCCCAACATAGCTTGAAAAAGACACTGGAGTTGGCAGCAGGAGCCCAAAAATAGGCTGAATCACACCCTGGAGTTGCAAGCAGCAGTAGCAGCAGGAGCCCAAACATTACTTTAAAGAGACACTGGAGTTGGCAACAGGAGCACAAAAATTGGATGAATCACACCCTGGAGTTGCAAGCAGCAGCAGGAGCACAAACATTGCTTTAAAGAGACACTGGAGTTGGCAGCAGGAGCCCAAAAATTGGATGAATCACACCCTGGAGTTGCAAGCAGCAGGAGCCCAAACATTGCTTTAAAGAGACAATAGAGTTGGCAGCAGGAGCCCAAAAATTGGCTGAATCACACCCTGGAGTTGCAAGCGGCAGCAGCAGGAGCCCAAACATAGCTTGAAAGAGACACTGGAGTTGGCAGCAGGAGCCCAAAAATTGGATGAATCACACCCTGGAGTTGCAAACAGCAGCAGCAGCAGGAGCCCAACATAGCTTGAAAGGCACACTGGAGTTGGCAGCAGGAGCCCAAAATTTGGCTGAATCACACCCTGGAGTTGCAAGCAGCAGTAGCAGCAGGAGCCCAAACTTTACTTTAAAGAGACACTGGAGTTGGCTTCAGGAGCCCAAAAATTGTATAAATCACACCCTGGAGTTGCAAGCAGTAGCAGGAGCACAAACATTGCTTTAAAAAGACACTGGAGTTGGCAGCAGGAGCCCAAATATTGGATGAATCACACCCTGGAGTTGCAAGCAGCAGCCCAAACATAGCTTGAAAGAGACACTGGAGTTGGCAGCAGGAGCCCAAAAATTGGCTGAATCACACCCTGGAGTTGCAAGCAGCAGCAGCCCAGACATAGTTTGAAAGACACACTGGAGTTGGCTGCAGGAGCCCAAAAACCGGATGAATCACACCCTGGAGTTGCAAGCAGCAGCATCAGGAGCCCAAACATAGCTTGAAAGAGACACTGGAGTTGGCAGCAGGAGCCCAAAAATTGGATAAATCCCACCCTGGAGTTACCAGCAGCAGCAGCAGGAGCCCAAACATAGCTTGAAAGAGATACTGGAGTTGGCAGCAGGAGCCCAAAAATTGGACGAATCACACCCTGGAGTTGCAAGCAGCAGCATGAGCACGAACATTGCTTTAAATAGACACTGGAGTTGGCTGCAGGAGGCCAAAATTGGATGAATCACACCCTGGAGTTGCCAGCAGCAGCAGGAGCCCAAACATTACTTTAAAGAGACACTGGAGTTGGCAGCAGGAGCCCAAAAATTGGATGAATCACACCCTGGAGTTGCAAGCAGCAGCAGCAGCAGCCCAAACAAAGCTTGAAAAAAAACACTGGAGTTGGCAGCAGGAGCCCAAAAATTGGATGAATCACACCCTGGAGTTGCAAGCAGCAGCAGGAGCACAAACATTGCTTTAAAGAGGCACTGGAGTTGGCAGCAGGAGCCCAAAAATTGGCTGAATAACACCCTGGAGTTGCAAGCAGCAGCAGCAGCAGCAGCCCAAACATAGCTTGAAAGAGACACTGGAGTTGGCAGCAGGAGCCCAAAAATTGGATGAATCACACCCTGGAGTTGCAAGCAGCAGCAGGAGCCCAAACATAGCTTGAAAGAGACACTGGAATTGGCAGCAGGAGCCCAAAAATTGGCTGAATCACACCCTGGAGTTGCAAGCAGCAGTAGCAGCAGGAGCCCAAACATTACTTTAAAGAGACACTCGAGTTGGCTTCAGTAGCCCAAAAATTGGATGAATCACACCCTGGAGTTGCAAGCAGCAGCAGGAGCCCAAACATAGCTTGAAAGAGACACTGGAGTTAGCAGCAGGAGCCCAAAAATTGGATGAATCACACCCTGGAGTTGCAAGCAGCAGCAGCAGGAGCCAAAACATAGCTTGAAAGAGACACTGGAGTTGGCAGCAGGAGCCCAAAAATTGTATGAATCACACCCTGGAGTTGCAAGAAGCAGCAGCAGCCCAAACATAGCTTGAACGAGACACTGGAGTTAGCAGCAGGAGCCCAAAAATTGGATGAATCACACCCTGGAGTTGCAAGCAGCAGCAGCAGCAGCAGGAGCCAAACATAGCTTGAAAGAGACACTGGAGTTGGCAGCAGGAGCCCAAAAATTGGCTGAATCACACCCTGGAGTTGCAAGCAGCAGGAGCCCAAACATTACTTTAAAGAGACACTGGAGTTGGCAGCAGGAGCCCAAAAATTGGATGAATCACACCCTGGAGTTGCAAGCAGCAGCAGGAGCACAAACATTGCTTTAAAGAGACACTGGGGTTGGCAGCAGGAGCCCAAAAATTGGATGAATCACACCCTGGAGTTGCAAGCAGCAGCAGGAGCACAAACATTGCTTTAAAGAGACACTGGAGTTGGCAGCAGGAGCCCAAAAATTGGATGAATCACACCCTGGAGTTGCAAGCAGCAGCAGCAGCCCAAACATAGCTTGAAAGAGACACTGGAGTTGGCAGCAGGAGCCCAAAAATTGGATGAATCACACCCTGGAGTTGCAAGCAGCAGCAGGAGCCCAAACATAGCTTGAAAGAGACACTGGAATTGGCAGCAGGAGCCCAAAAATTGGCTGAATCACACCCTGGAGTTGCAAGCAGCAGTAGCAGCAGGAGCCCAAACATTACTTTAAAGAGACACTCGAGTTGGCTTCAGTAGCCCAAAAATTGGATGAATCACACCCTGGAGTTGCAAGCAGCAGCAGGAGCCCAAACATAGCTTGAAAGAGACACTGGAGTTAGCAGCAGGAGCCCAATAATTGGATGAATCACACCCTGGAGTTGCAAGCAGCAGCAGCAGGAGCCCAAACATAGCTTGAAAGAGACACTGGAGTTGGCAGCAGGAGCCCAAAAATTGTATGAATCACACCCTGGAGTTGCAAGCAGCAGCAGCAGCCCAAACATAGCTTGAAAGAGACACTGGAGTTAGCAGCAGGAGCCCAAAAATTGGATGAATCACACCCTGAAGTTGCAAGCAGCAGCAGCAGGAGCCCAACATAGCTTGAAAAAGACACTGGAGTTGGCAGCAGGAGCCCAAAAATAGGCTGAATCACACCCTGGAGTTGCAAGCAGCAGTAGCAGCAGGAGCCCAAACATTACTTTAAAGAGACACTGGAGTTGGCAACAGGAGCACAAAAATTGGATGAATCACACCCTGGAGTTGCAAGCAGCAGCAGGAGCACAAACATTGCTTTAAAGAGACACTGGAGTTGGCAGCAGGAGCCCAAAAATTGGATGAATCACACCCTGGAGTTGCAAGCAGCAGCAGGAGCCCAAACATTGCTTTAAAGAGACAATAGAGTTGGCAGCAGGAGCCCAAAAATTGGCTGAATCACACCCTGGAGTTGCAAGCGGCAGCAGCAGGAGCCCAAACATAGCTTGAAAGAGACACTGGAGTTGGCAGCAGGAGCCCAAAAATTGGATGAATCACACCCTGGAGTTGCAAACAGCAGCAGCAGCAGGAGCCCAACATAGCTTGAAAGACACACTGGAGTTGGCAGCAGGAGCCCAAAATTTGGCTGAATCACACCCTGGAGTTGCAAGCAGCAGTAGCAGCAGGAGCCCAAACTTTACTTTAAAGAGACACTGGAGTTGGCTTCAGGAGCCCAAAAATTGTATAAATCACACCCTGGAGTTGCAAGCAGTAGCAGGAGCACAAACATTGCTTTAAAAAGACACTGGAGTTGGCAGCAGGAGCCCAAATATTGGATGAATCACACCCTGGAGTTGCAAGCAGCAGCCCAAACATAGCTTGAAAGAGACACTGGAGTTGGCAGCAGGAGCCCAAAAATTGGCTGAATCACACCCTGGAGTTGCAAGCAGCAGCAGCCCAGACATAGTTTGAAAGACACACTGGAGTTGGCTGCAGGAGCCCAAAAACCGGATGAATCACACCCTGGAGTTGCAAGCAGCAGCATCAGGAGCCCAAACATAGCTTGAAAGAGACACTGGAGTTGGCAGCAGGAGCCCAAAAATTGGATAAATCCCACCCTGGAGTTACCAGCAGCAGCAGCAGGAGCCCAAACATAGCTTGAAAGAGATACTGGAGTTGGCAGCAGGAGCCCAAAAATTGGACGAATCACACCCTGGAGTTGCAAGCAGCAGCATGAGCACGAACATTGCTTTAAATAGACACTGGAGTTGGCTGCAGGAGGCCAAAATTGGATGAATCACACCCTGGAGTTGCCAGCAGCAGCAGGAGCCCAAACATTACTTTAAAGAGACACTGGAGTTGGCAGCAGGAGCCCAAAAATTGGATGAATCACACCCTGGAGTTGCAAGCAGCAGCAGCAGCAGCCCAAACAAAGCTTGAAAAAAAACACTGGAGTTGGCAGCAGGAGCCCAAAAATTGGATGAATCACACCCTGGAGTTGCAAGCAGCAGCAGGAGCACAAACATTGCTTTAAAGAGGCACTGGAGTTGGCAGCAGGAGCCCAAAAATTGGCTGAATAACACCCTGGAGTTGCAAGCAGCAGCAGCAGCAGCAGCCCAAACATAGCTTGAAAGAGACACTGGAGTTGGCAGCAGGAGCCCAAAAATTGGATGAATCACACCCTGGAGTTGCAAGCAGCAGCAGGAGCCCAAACATAGCTTGAAAGAGACACTGGAATTGGCAGCAGGAGCCCAAAAATTGGCTGAATCACACCCTGGAGTTGCAAGCAGCAGTAGCAGCAGGAGCCCAAACATTACTTTAAAGAGACACTCGAGTTGGCTTCAGTAGCCCAAAAATTGGATGAATCACACCCTGGAGTTGCAAGCAGCAGCAGGAGCCCAAACATAGCTTGAAAGAGACACTGGAGTTAGCAGCAGGAGCCCAAAAATTGGATGAATCACACCCTGGAGTTGCAAGCAGCAGCAGCAGGAGCCAAAACATAGCTTGAAAGAGACACTGGAGTTGGCAGCAGGAGCCCAAAAATTGTATGAATCACACCCTGGAGTTGCAAGAAGCAGCAGCAGCCCAAACATAGCTTGAACGAGACACTGGAGTTAGCAGCAGGAGCCCAAAAATTGGATGAATCACACCCTGGAGTTGCAAGCAGCAGCAGCAGCAGGAGCCAAACATAGCTTGAAAGAGACACTGGAGTTGGCAGCAGGAGCCCAAAAATTGGCTGAATCACACCCTGGAGTTGCAAGCAGCAGGAGCCCAAACATTACTTTAAAGAGACACTGGAGTTGGCAGCAGGAGCCCAAAAATTGGATGAATCACACCCTGGAGTTGCAAGCAGCAGCAGGAGCACAAACATTGCTTTAAAGAGACACTGGGGTTGGCAGCAGGAGCCCAAAAATTGGATGAATCACACCCTGGAGTTGCAAGCAGCAGCAGGAGCACAAACATTGCTTTAAAGAGACACTGGAGTTGGCAGCAGGAGCCCAAAAATTGGATGAATCACACCCTGGAGTTGCAAGCAGCAGCAGCAGCCCAAACATAGCTTGAAAGAGACACTGGAGTTGGCAGCAGGAGCCCAAAAATTGGATGAATCACACCCTGGAGTTGCAAGCAGCAGCAGGAGCCCAAACATAGCTTGAAAGAGACACTGGAATTGGCAGCAGGAGCCCAAAAATTGGCTGAATCACACCCTGGAGTTGCAAGCAGCAGTAGCAGCAGGAGCCCAAACATTACTTTAAAGAGACACTCGAGTTGGCTTCAGTAGCCCAAAAATTGGATGAATCACACCCTGGAGTTGCAAGCAGCAGCAGGAGCCCAAACATAGCTTGAAAGAGACACTGGAGTTAGCAGCAGGAGCCCAATAATTGGATGAATCACACCCTGGAGTTGCAAGCAGCAGCAGCAGGAGCCCAAACATAGCTTGAAAGAGACACTGGAGTTGGCAGCAGGAGCCCAAAAATTGTATGAATTACACCCTGGAGTTGCAAGCAGCAGCAGCAGCCCAAACATAGCTTGAAAGAGACACTGGAGTTAGCAGCAGGAGCCCAAAAATTGGATGAATCACACCCTGAAGTTGCAAGCAGCAGCAGCAGGAGCCCAACATAGCTTGAAAAAGACACTGGAGTTGGCAGCAGGAGCCCAAAAATAGGCTGAATCACACCCTGGAGTTGCAAGCAGCAGTAGCAGCAGGAGCCCAAACATTACTTTAAAGAGACACTGGAGTTGGCAACAGGAGCACAAAAATTGGATGAATCACACCCTGGAGTTGCAAGCAGCAGCAGGAGCACAAACATTGCTTTAAAGAGACACTGGAGTTGGCAGCAGGAGCCCAAAAATTGGATGAATCACACCCTGGAGTTGCAAGCAGCAGCAGGAGCCCAAACATTGCTTTAAAGAGACAATAGAGTTGGCAGCAGGAGCCCAAAAATTGGCTGAATCACACCCTGGAGTTGCAAGCGGCAGCAGCAGGAGCCCAAACATAGCTTGAAAGAGACACTGGAGTTGGCAGCAGGAGCCCAAAAATTGGATGAATCACACCCTGGAGTTGCAAACAGCAGCAGCAGCAGGAGCCCAACATAGCTTGAAAGACACACTGGAGTTGGCAGCAGGAGCCCAAAATTTGGCTGAATCACACCCTGGAGTTGCAAGCAGCAGTAGCAGCAGGAGCCCAAACTTTACTTTAAAGAGACACTGGAGTTGGCTTCAGGAGCCCAAAAATTGTATAAATCACACCCTGGAGTTGCAAGCAGTAGCAGGAGCACAAACATTGCTTTAAAAAGACACTGGAGTTGGCAGCAGGAGCCCAAATATTGGATGAATCACACCCTGGAGTTGCAAGCAGCAGCCCAAACATAGCTTGAAAGAGACACTGGAGTTGGCAGCAGGAGCCCAAAAATTGGCTGAATCACACCCTGGAGTTGCAAGCAGCAGCAGCCCAGACATAGTTTGAAAGACACACTGGAGTTGGCTGCAGGAGCCCAAAAACCGGATGAATCACACCCTGGAGTTGCAAGCAGCAGCATCAGGAGCCCAAACATAGCTTGAAAGAGACACTGGAGTTGGCAGCAGGAGCCCAAAAATTGGATAAATCCCACCCTGGAGTTACCAGCAGCAGCAGCAGGAGCCCAAACATAGCTTGAAAGAGATACTGGAGTTGGCAGCAGGAGCCCAAAAATTGGACGAATCACACCCTGGAGTTGCAAGCAGCAGCATGAGCACGAACATTGCTTTAAATAGACACTGGAGTTGGCTGCAGGAGGCCAAAATTGGATGAATCACACCCTGGAGTTGCCAGCAGCAGCAGGAGCCCAAACATTACTTTAAAGAGACACTGGAGTTGGCAGCAGGAGCCCAAAAATTGGATGAATCACACCCTGGAGTTGCAAGCAGCAGCAGCAGCAGCCCAAACAAAGCTTGAAAAAAAACACTGGAGTTGGCAGCAGGAGCCCAAAAATTGGATGAATCACACCCTGGAGTTGCAAGCAGCAGCAGGAGCACAAACATTGCTTTAAAGAGGCACTGGAGTTGGCAGCAGGAGCCCAAAAATTGGCTGAATAACACCCTGGAGTTGCAAGCAGCAGCAGCAGCAGCAGCCCAAACATAGCTTGAAAGAGACACTGGAGTTGGCAGCAGGAGCCCAAAAATTGGATGAATCACACCCTGGAGTTGCAAGCAGCAGCAGGAGCCCAAACATAGCTTGAAAGAGACACTGGAATTGGCAGCAGGAGCCCAAAAATTGGCTGAATCACACCCTGGAGTTGCAAGCAGCAGTAGCAGCAGGAGCCCAAACATTACTTTAAAGAGACACTCGAGTTGGCTTCAGTAGCCCAAAAATTGGATGAATCACACCCTGGAGTTGCAAGCAGCAGCAGGAGCCCAAACATAGCTTGAAAGAGACACTGGAGTTAGCAGCAGGAGCCCAAAAATTGGATGAATCACACCCTGGAGTTGCAAGCAGCAGCAGCAGGAGCCAAAACATAGCTTGAAAGAGACACTGGAGTTGGCAGCAGGAGCCCAAAAATTGTATGAATCACACCCTGGAGTTGCAAGAAGCAGCAGCAGCCCAAACATAGCTTGAACGAGACACTGGAGTTAGCAGCAGGAGCCCAAAAATTGGATGAATCACACCCTGGAGTTGCAAGCAGCAGCAGCAGCAGGAGCCAAACATAGCTTGAAAGAGACACTGGAGTTGGCAGCAGGAGCCCAAAAATTGGCTGAATCACACCCTGGAGTTGCAAGCAGCAGGAGCCCAAACATTACTTTAAAGAGACACTGGAGTTGGCAGCAGGAGCCCAAAAATTGGATGAATCACACCCTGGAGTTGCAAGCAGCAGCAGGAGCACAAACATTGCTTTAAAGAGACACTGGGGTTGGCAGCAGGAGCCCAAAAATTGGATGAATCACACCCTGGAGTTGCAAGCAGCAGCAGGAGCACAAACATTGCTTTAAAGAGACACTGGAGTTGGCAGCAGGAGCCCAAAAATTGGATGAATCACACCCTGGAGTTGCAAGCAGCAGCAGCAGCCCAAACATAGCTTGAAAGACACACTGGAGTTGGCAGCGGGAGCCCAAAAATTGGATGAATCACACCCTGGAGTTGCAAGCAGCAGCAGCAGGAGCCCAAACATAGCTTGAAAGAGACAGTGGATTTGGCAGCAGGAGCCCAAAAATTGGATGAATCACACCCTGGAGTTGCAAGCAGCAGCAGTAGCCCAAACATAGCTTGCAAGAGACACTGGAGTTGGCAGCAGGAGCCCAAAAATTGGATGAATCACACCCTGGAGTTGCAAGCAGCAGCAGCCCAAACATAGCTTGAAAGAGACACTGGAGTTGGCAGCAGGAGCCCAAAAATTGGATGAATCACACCCTGGAGTTGCAAGCAGCAGGAGCCCAAACATAGCTTGAAAGAGACACTGGATTTGGCTGCAGGAGCCCAAAATCTGGATGACTCACACCCTGGAGTTGCAAGCAGCAGCAGCAGGAGCCCAAACATAGCTTGAAAAAGACACTCGAGTTGGCTGCAGGAGCCCAACAATTGGATGAATCACACCCTGGAGTTGCAAGCAGCAGCAGGAGCTCAAACATAGCTTGAAGGAGACACTGGAGTTGGCTGCAGGAGCCCAAAAATTGGATGAATCACACCCTGGAGTTGCAAGCAGCAGCAGCAGGAGCCCAAACATAGCTTGAAAGAGACACTGGAGTTGGCAGCAGGAGCCCAAAAATTGGCTGAATCACACCCTGGAGTTGCAAGCAGCAGGAGCCCAAACATTACTTTAAAGAGACACTGGAGTTGGCAGCAGGAGCCCAAAAATTGGATGAATCACACCCTGGAGTTGCAAGCAGCAGCAGGAGCACAAACATTGCTTTAAAGAGACACTGGAGTTGGCAGCAGGAGCCCAAAAATTGGATGAATCACACCCTGGAGTTGCAAGCAGCAGCAGCAGCCCAAACATAGCTTGAAAGACACACTGGAGTTGGCAGCGGGAGCCCAAAAATTGGATGAATCACACCCTGGAGTTGCAAGCAGCAGCAGCAGGAGCCCAAACATAGCTTGAAAGAGACAGTGGATTTGGCAGCAGGAGCCCAAAAATTGGATGAATCACACCCTGGAGTTGCAAGCAGCAGCAGTAGCCCAAACATAGCTTGCAAGAGACACTGGAGTTGGCAGCAGGAGCCCAAAAATTGGATGAATCACACCCTGGAGTTGCAAGCAGCAGCAGCCCAAACATAGCTTGAAAGAGACACTGGAGTTGGCAGCAGGAGCCCAAAAATTGGCTGAATCACACCCTGGAGTTGCAAGCAGCAGGAGCCCAAACATAGCTTGAAAGAGACACTGGATTTGGCTGCAGGAGCCCAGAATCTGGATGACTCACACCCTGGAGTTGCAAGCAGCAGCAGCAGGAGCCCAAACATAGCTTGAAAAAGACACTCGAGTTGGCTGCAGGAGCCCAACAATTGGATGAATCACACCCTGGAGTTGCAAGCAGCAGCAGGAGCCCAAACATAGCTTGAAGGAGACACTGGAGTTGGCTGCAGGAGCCCAAAAATTGGATGAATCACACCCTGGAGTTGCAAGCAGCAGCAGCAGGAGCCCAAACATAGCTTGAAAGAGACACTGGAGTTGGCTGCAGAAGCCCAAAAATTGTATGAATCACACCCTGGAGTTGCAAGCAGCAGCAGGAGCCCAAACATTACTTTAAAGAGACACTCGAGTTGGCTTCAGTAGCCCAAAAATTGGATGAATCACACCCTGGAGTTGCAAGCAGCAGCAGGAGCCCAAACATAGCTTGAAAGAGACACTGGAGTTAGCAGCAGGAGCCCAAAAATTGGATGAATCACACCCTGGAGTTGCAAGCAGCAGCAGCAGGAGCCAAAACATAGCTTGAAAGAGACACTGGAGTTGGCAGCAGGAGCCCAAAAATTGTATGAATCACACCCTGGAGTTGCAAGAAGCAGCAGCAGCCCAAACATAGCTTGAACGAGACACTGGAGTTAGCAGCAGGAGCCCAAAAATTGGATGAATCACACCCTGGAGTTGCAAGCAGCAGCAGCAGCAGGAGCCAAACATAGCTTGAAAGAGACACTGGAGTTGGCAGCAGGAGCCCAAAAATTGGCTGAATCACACCCTGGAGTTGCAAGCAGCAGGAGCCCAAACATTACTTTAAAGAGACACTGGAGTTGGCAGCAGGAGCCCAAAAATTGGATGAATCACACCCTGGAGTTGCAAGCAGCAGCAGGAGCACAAACATTGCTTTAAAGAGACACTGGGGTTGGCAGCAGGAGCCCAAAAATTGGATGAATCACACCCTGGAGTTGCAAGCAGCAGCAGGAGCACAAACATTGCTTTAAAGAGACACTGGAGTTGGCAGCAGGAGCCCAAAAATTGGATGAATCACACCCTGGAGTTGCAAGCAGCAGCAGCAGCCCAAACATAGCTTGAAAGAGACACTGGAGTTGGCAGCAGGAGCCCAAAAATTGGATGAATCACACCCTGGAGTTGCAAGCAGCAGCAGGAGCCCAAACATAGCTTGAAAGAGACACTGGAATTGGCAGCAGGAGCCCAAAAATTGGCTGAATCACACCCTGGAGTTGCAAGCAGCAGTAGCAGCAGGAGCCCAAACATTACTTTAAAGAGACACTCGAGTTGGCTTCAGTAGCCCAAAAATTGGATGAATCACACCCTGGAGTTGCAAGCAGCAGCAGGAGCCCAAACATAGCTTGAAAGAGACACTGGAGTTAGCAGCAGGAGCCCAATAATTGGATGAATCACACCCTGGAGTTGCAAGCAGCAGCAGCAGGAGCCCAAACATAGCTTGAAAGAGACACTGGAGTTGGCAGCAGGAGCCCAAAAATTGTATGAATCACACCCTGGAGTTGCAAGCAGCAGCAGCAGCCCAAACATAGCTTGAAAGAGACACTGGAGTTAGCAGCAGGAGCCCAAAAATTGGATGAATCACACCCTGAAGTTGCAAGCAGCAGCAGCAGGAGCCCAACATAGCTTGAAAAAGACACTGGAGTTGGCAGCAGGAGCCCAAAAATAGGCTGAATCACACCCTGGAGTTGCAAGCAGCAGTAGCAGCAGGAGCCCAAACATTACTTTAAAGAGACACTGGAGTTGGCAACAGGAGCACAAAAATTGGATGAATCACACCCTGGAGTTGCAAGCAGCAGCAGGAGCACAAACATTGCTTTAAAGAGACACTGGAGTTGGCAGCAGGAGCCCAAAAATTGGATGAATCACACCCTGGAGTTGCAAGCAGCAGCAGGAGCCCAAACATTGCTTTAAAGAGACAATAGAGTTGGCAGCAGGAGCCCAAAAATTGGCTGAATCACACCCTGGAGTTGCAAGCGGCAGCAGCAGGAGCCCAAACATAGCTTGAAAGAGACACTGGAGTTGGCAGCAGGAGCCCAAAAATTGGATGAATCACACCCTGGAGTTGCAAACAGCAGCAGCAGCAGGAGCCCAACATAGCTTGAAAGACACACTGGAGTTGGCAGCAGGAGCCCAAAATTTGGCTGAATCACACCCTGGAGTTGCAAGCAGCAGTAGCAGCAGGAGCCCAAACTTTACTTTAAAGAGACACTGGAGTTGGCTTCAGGAGCCCAAAAATTGTATAAATCACACCCTGGAGTTGCAAGCAGCAGCAGCAGGAGCCCAAACATAGCTTGAAAGAGACACTGGAGTTGGCAGCAGGAGCCCAAATATTGGATGAATCACACCCTGGAGTTGCAAGCAGCAGCCCAAACATAGCTTGAAAGAGACACTGGAGTTGGCAGCAGGAGCCCAAAAATTGGCTGAATCACACCCTGGAGTTGCAAGCAGCAGCAGCCCAGACATAGTTTGAAAGACACACTGGAGTTGGCTGCAGGAGCCCAAAAACCGGATGAATCACACCCTGGAGTTGCAAGCAGCAGCATCAGGAGCCCAAACATAGCTTGAAAGAGACACTGGAGTTGGCAGCAGGAGCCCAAAAATTGGATAAATCCCACCCTGGAGTTACCAGCAGCAGCAGCAGGAGCCCAAACATAGCTTGAAAGAGATACTGGAGTTGGCAGCAGGAGCCCAAAAATTGGACGAATCACACCCTGGAGTTGCAAGCAGCAGCATGAGCACGAACATTGCTTTAAATAGACACTGGAGTTGGCTGCAGGAGGCCAAAATTGGATGAATCACACCCTGGAGTTGCCAGCAGCAGCAGGAGCCCAAACATTACTTTAAAGAGACACTGGAGTTGGCAGCAGGAGCCCAAAAATTGGATGAATCACACCCTGGAGTTGCAAGCAGCAGCAGCAGCAGCCCAAACAAAGCTTGAAAAAAAACACTGGAGTTGGCAGCAGGAGCCCAAAAATTGGATGAATCACACCCTGGAGTTGCAAGCAGCAGCAGGAGCACAAACATTGCTTTAAAGAGGCACTGGAGTTGGCAGCAGGAGCCCAAAAATTGGCTGAATAACACCCTGGAGTTGCAAGCAGCAGCAGCAGCAGCAGCCCAAACATAGCTTGAAAGAGACACTGGAGTTGGCAGCAGGAGCCCAAAAATTGGATGAATCACACCCTGGAGTTGCAAGCAGCAGCAGGAGCCCAAACATAGCTTGAAAGAGACACTGGAATTGGCAGCAGGAGCCCAAAAATTGGCTGAATCACACCCTGGAGTTGCAAGCAGCAGTAGCAGCAGGAGCCCAAACATTACTTTAAAGAGACACTCGAGTTGGCTTCAGTAGCCCAAAAATTGGATGAATCACACCCTGGAGTTGCAAGCAGCAGCAGGAGCCCAAACATAGCTTGAAAGAGACACTGGAGTTAGCAGCAGGAGCCCAAAAATTGGATGAATCACACCCTGGAGTTGCAAGCAGCAGCAGCAGGAGCCAAAACATAGCTTGAAAGAGACACTGGAGTTGGCAGCAGGAGCCCAAAAATTGTATGAATCACACCCTGGAGTTGCAAGAAGCAGCAGCAGCCCAAACATAGCTTGAACGAGACACTGGAGTTAGCAGCAGGAGCCCAAAAATTGGATGAATCACACCCTGGAGTTGCAAGCAGCAGCAGCAGCAGGAGCCAAACATAGCTTGAAAGAGACACTGGAGTTGGCAGCAGGAGCCCAAAAATTGGCTGAATCACACCCTGGAGTTCCAAGCAGCAGGAGCCCAAACATTACTTTAAAGAGACACTGGAGTTGGCAGCAGGAGCCCAAAAATTGGATGAATCACACCCTGGAGTTGCAAGCAGCAGCAGGAGCACAAACATTGCTTTAAAGAGACACTGGGGTTGGCAGCAGGAGCCCAAAAATTGGATGAATCACACCCTGGAGTTGCAAGCAGCAGCAGGAGCACAAACATTGCTTTAAAGAGACACTGGAGTTGGCAGCAGGAGCCCAAAAATTGGATGAATCACACCCTGGAGTTGCAAGCAGCAGCAGCAGCCCAAACATAGCTTGAAAGAGACACTGGAGTTGGCAGCAGGAGCCCAAAAATTGGATGAATCACACCCTGGAGTTGCAAGCAGCAGCAGGAGCCCAAACATAGCTTGAACGAGACACTGGAATTGGCAGCAGGAGCCCAAAAATTGGCTGAATAACACCCTGGAGTTGCAAGCAGCAGTAGCAGCAGGAGCCCAAACATTACTTTAAAGAGACACTCGAGTTGGCTTCAGTAGCCCAAAAATTGGATGAATCACACCCTGGAGTTGCAAGCAGCAGCAGGAGCCCAAACATAGCTTGAAAGAGACACTGGAGTTAGCAGCAGGAGCCCAATAATTGGATGAATCACACCCTGGAGTTGCAAGCAGCAGCAGCAGGAGCCCAAACATAGCTTGAAAGAGACACTGGAGTTGGCAGCAGGAGCCCAAAAATTGTATGAATCACACCCTGGAGTTGCAAGCAGCAGCAGCAGCCCAAACATAGCTTGAAAGAGACACTGGAGTTAGCAGCAGGAGCCCAAAAATTGGATGAATCACACCCTGAAGTTGCAAGCAGCAGCAGCAGGAGCCCAACATAGCTTGAAAAAGACACTGGAGTTGGCAGCAGGAGCCCAAAAATAGGCTGAATCACACCCTGGAGTTGCAAGCAGCAGTAGCAGCAGGAGCCCAAACATTACTTTAAAGAGACACTGGAGTTGGCAACAGGAGCACAAAAATTGGATGAATCACACCCTGGAGTTGCAAGCAGCAGCAGGAGCACAAACATTGCTTTAAAGAGACACTGGAGTTGGCAGCAGGAGCCCAAAAATTGGATGAATCACACCCTGGAGTTGCAAGCAGCAGCAGGAGCCCAAACATTGCTTTAAAGAGACAATAGAGTTGGCAGCAGGAGCCCAAAAATTGGCTGAATCACACCCTGGAGTTGCAAGCGGCAGCAGCAGGAGCCCAAACATAGCTTGAAAGAGACACTGGAGTTGGCAGCAGGAGCCCAAAAATTGGATGAATCACACCCTGGAGTTGCAAACAGCAGCAGCAGCAGGAGCCCAACATAGCTTGAAAGACACACTGGAGTTGGCAGCAGGAGCCCAAAATTTGGCTGAATCACACCCTGGAGTTGCAAGCAGCAGTAGCAGCAGGAGCCCAAACTTTACTTTAAAGAGACACTGGAGTTGGCTTCAGGAGCCCAAAAATTGTATAAATCACACCCTGGAGTTGCAAGCAGTAGCAGGAGCACAAACATTGCTTTAAAAAGACACTGGAGTTGGCAGCAGGAGCCCAAATATTGGATGAATCACACCCTGGAGTTGCAAGCAGCAGCCCAAACATAGCTTGAAAGAGACACTGGAGTTGGCAGCAGGAGCCCAAAAATTGGCTGAATCACACCCTGGAGTTGCAAGCAGCAGCAGCCCAGACATAGTTTGAAAGACACACTGGAGTTGGCTGCAGGAGCCCAAAAACCGGATGAATCACACCCTGGAGTTGCAAGCAGCAGCATCAGGAGCCCAAACATAGCTTGAAAGAGACACTGGAGTTGGCAGCAGGAGCCCAAAAATTGGATAAATCCCACCCTGGAGTTACCAGCAGCAGCAGCAGGAGCCCAAACATAGCTTGAAAGAGATACTGGAGTTGGCAGCAGGAGCCCAAAAATTGGACGAATCACACCCTGGAGTTGCAAGCAGCAGCATGAGCACGAACATTGCTTTAAATAGACACTGGAGTTGGCTGCAGGAGGCCAAAATTGGATGAATCACACCCTGGAGTTGCCAGCAGCAGCAGGAGCCCAAACATTACTTTAAAGAGACACTGGAGTTGGCAGCAGGAGCCCAAAAATTGGATGAATCACACCCTGGAGTTGCAAGAAGCAGCAGCAGCCCAAACATAGCTTGAACGAGACACTGGAGTTAGCAGCAGGAGCCCAAAAATTGGATGAATCACACCCTGGAGTTGCAAGCAGCAGCAGCAGCAGGAGCCAAACATAGCTTGAAAGAGACACTGGAGTTGGCAGCAGGAGCCCAAAAATTGGCTGAATCACACCCTGGAGTTGCAAGCAGCAGGAGCCCAAACATTACTTTAAAGAGACACTGGAGTTGGCAGCAGGAGCCCAAAAATTGGATGAATCACACCCTGGAGTTGCAAGCAGCAGCAGGAGCACAAACATTGCTTTAAAGAGACACTGGGGTTGGCAGCAGGAGCCCAAAAATTGGATGAATCACACCCTGGAGTTGCAAGCAGCAGCAGGAGCACAAACATTGCTTTAAAGAGACACTGGAGTTGGCAGCAGGAGCCCAAAAATTGGATGAATCACACCCTGGAGTTGCAAGCAGCAACAGCAGCCCAAACATAGCTTGAAAGACACACTGGAGTTGGCAGCGGGAGCCCAAAAATTGGATGAATCACACCCTGGAGTTGCAAGCAGCAGCAGCAGGAGCCCAAACATAGCTTGAAAGAGACAGTGGATTTGGCAGCAGGAGCCCAAAAATTGGATGAATCACACCCTGGAGTTGCAAGCAGCAGCAGTAGCCCAAACATAGCTTGCAAGAGACACTGGAGTTGGCAGCAGGAGCCCAAAAATTGGATGAATCACACCCTGGAGTTGCAAGCAGCAGCAGCCCAAACATAGCTTGAAAGAGACACTGGAGTTGGCAGCAGGAGCCCAAAAATTGGATGAATCACACCCTGGAGTTGCAAGCAGCAGGAGCCCAAACATAGCTTGAAAGAGACACTGGATTTGGCTGCAGGAGCCCAAAATCTGGATGACTCACACCCTGGAGTTGCAAGCAGCAGCAGCAGGAGCCCAAACATAGCTTGAAAAAGACACTCGAGTTGGCTGCAGGAGCCCAACAATTGGATGAATCACACCCTGGAGTTGCAAGCAGCAGCAGGAGCTCAAACATAGCTTGAAGGAGACACTGGAGTTGGCTGCAGGAGCCCAAAAATTGGATGAATCACACCCTGGAGTTGCAAGCAGCAGCAGCAGGAGCCCAAACATAGCTTGAAAGAGACACTGGAGTTGGCAGCAGGAGCCCAAAAATTGGCTGAATCACACCCTGGAGTTGCAAGCAGCAGGAGCCCAAACATTACTTTAAAGAGACACTGGAGTTGGCAGCAGGAGCCCAAAAATTGGATGAATCACACCCTGGAGTTGCAAGCAGCAGCAGGAGCACAAACATTGCTTTAAAGAGACACTGGAGTTGGCAGCAGGAGCCCAAAAATTGGATGAATCACACCCTGGAGTTGCAAGCAGCAGCAGCAGCCCAAACATAGCTTGAAAGACACACTGGAGTTGGCAGCGGGAGCCCAAAAATTGGATGAATCACACCCTGGAGTTGCAAGCAGCAGCAGCAGGAGCCCAAACATAGCTTGAAAGAGACAGTGGATTTGGCAGCAGGAGCCCAAAAATTGGATGAATCACACCCTGGAGTTGCAAGCAGCAGCAGTAGCCCAAACATAGCTTGCAAGAGACACTGGAGTTGGCAGCAGGAGCCCAAAAATTGGATGAATCACACCCTGGAGTTGCAAGCAGCAGCAGCCCAAACATAGCTTGAAAGAGACACTGGAGTTGGCAGCAGGAGCCCAAAAATTGGCTGAATCACACCCTGGAGTTGCAAGCAGCAGGAGCCCAAACATAGCTTGAAAGAGACACTGGATTTGGCTGCAGGAGCCCAAAATCTGGATGACTCACACCCTGGAGTTGCAAGCAGCAGCAGCAGGAGCCCAAACATAGCTTGAAAAAGACACTCGAGTTGGCTGCAGGAGCCCAACAATTGGATGAATCACACCCTGGAGTTGCAAGCAGCAGCAGGAGCCCAAACATAGCTTGAAGGAGACACTGGAGTTGGCTGCAGGAGCCCAAAAATTGGATGAATCACACCCTGGAGTTGCAAGCAGCAGCAGCAGGAGCCCAAACATAGCTTGAAAGAGACACTGGAGTTGGCTGCAGAAGCCCAAAAATTGTATGAATCACACCCTGGAGTTGCAAGCAGCAGCAGGAGCCCAAACATAGCTTGAAAGAGACACTGGAGTTGGAAGCAGGTGCCCAAAAATTGTATGAATCACACCCTGGAGTTGCAAGCAGCAGCAGCAGGAGTCCAAAATTGCCAGAAAGACACACCCTGGAGTTGGCAGCAGCATGAAGAAAACACATACAGATTTTCGGCACATATATCTTATCCGAAGAATATTAATAAAAAGTAAGAGTGACGTAAAGCATTTTCTCAATAATTACTTGTGGTCTGATGCGGAGGAATGTCTGTAACTGGAGAGCAGCGCCTTAAATCTGTTTTGCACGATCCAAATTTCTTTAGTGTTGGTGTGGCCCCATCAATCTACTCTAATGCATCAGGCATTGGTGGGTGGAAATCTTGGCTGATCCATGCCCGATTCATTTCCACGCAGGCCAGTCTCTCAAAAAAAAACATGGAGAGTGACAGATTATTAACATATTAGTAACAAAGTAACATATTAGTAACATAGTAACATATAAGGCCTCATTTCATCAAGCAGAGGTCTCTGCAGAATAGGGGTGAGTGGCAGCAGGAGTCTCAGTGAGAGGCCTGATCTCCCGGGATCAGCTAGTGGTCGTGTCTTGAACAGCAACCCATCTGCCGTCATCCATTGGTTAACACGATAATCCACTGCATCACAAGTGACATCTGACACCCCCAGTCAACTGTCTGTTGTATGTTATGCTTTGGGTTCAGCTCCACTATTCAGTGAGGACGATCTGATAATCAGAAAAATCAGCAGTTACTGGCCAGCCAAGAAGTGGAGGAGACACTTGCCGCTTCTTCCACTAGGCGGGCAGGTAGTGATAAGGAGAGTGTCGTGGGAGGAGGTGTTGCAAGCGTTTTGGCTCCTTAAAGGAGCAGTATCGCAAATTTTTCTTGGTGACTTATATTCAAATGGTACTTTGAATGTAGGTAAGGGTTGGAGTAAGAATTACAAATTTAGAAAAAAATGATGTGTGTTGAGCAGCTGGAGACTAATAGCTCATGTTTATGTCTTTTGAGTGTCGGAGCCCGACACTCTGGCCTGTTCCACGCTGAGGAGAGGGGTGAAACCATGTATCAAAGTACCAGCTGTTCAGTGCTGGCAGCCGTCCAGCATAAGATAACAACATTGCAACATTGCCTGGCCAGAACTTATATATCTAAAACAGAGAGAAAAGCTCTAGAAGTCATTTAGCTGATTTTGACAGTTTTCCCTTCATGTTGGTTCTGCTGCAGAATCTTTTAAGTTTACAATTTTCTCTTTCATATTCTTATTTTTCATTTTTCCATATGATCTTTCTTTCAGCTTTGTGTGTTTTGAGCAAAGCCCAACCCAGGATTTTCACTATCTGGAGTTTTGTTATGGGCCCCTAGGGGCATCCCGACTTGGGATGCCCTGATATGTGAAATCCCCAAGTTTGCCTGTGAAAACGTACCTTTCCCTGTCCCACAGCGCATGCGCGGGCTCTCATCCAATCAGCACGCAGATGGGGAGCCTGAGCAGTAACCTTCCTGGCCGCCCGGCCTGTCTAAATGACTATCTGCGTGAGCACGCCAGAAAAATGGGGGGATCTGTGGCTATCCAGGGGTCGTTTCACACAGTGGGCATCCTGATTTAGAATGCCCAAGGGGCAAGATCAATGGCCGGGTCTTATAGACTTCAGGGTCGGCAACTCAGTGTTTTGTTCCACTTTAATTCCATTAGATTTTCCTGCACAGTTATTCAAAGAAGAATTTCAGTCGTTTTCAGTCAGTTTAGTTTATTTTGTATAGGTTTTACACATTTGAGTCACCTGGTCTCATAACAAAAGCAGCACCTCACACACACACAGCCGTTACCACTGATTACAGTGTCAACCTCTGAGGTAAAGTGTTGCTAGGAGACCAGTGGGCCAAATGAAGCAGCTCACTAAATACAACTCAGCAGATCCCCTATTCAGCAAATGGACTGAGCCATTGTAATTATACAATTAAAAAGAAAGGCATATATTTTTTCCTATTTCTATCGCCAGATTATTTATACACAAGTTAGAAGCTATTGTGTGGCTATTTAATTATTTATCTTTTTTAATGCAAATTTCGCGATACTGCTCCTTTAAGCAGACACTGTTGAGGAACCTGAGGAGGACATCAGTGAGTTTTGAGGGCACTTTTAAAGGCTTGGAGTGATGGAGAGTGACAGATTTAGCGGCCAGCATGGTGGCAGAAGGGGAAAGTATGGAGGCAAATGTGCTCGGGGTAGACCACTCGCGCGGCAGGCTATCTTCCCAGGAGGTAATGGAAGAGGGTCCCTGGAGTTGGCGGCGGCGGCAGCAGCATCAGTGAATTAGTGCGGACTGTTAAAAGCCCATGTTGCAGTTTTTCATCAAGCATCCGCAGGAGGTTAACATGGCTATGTGAAAGATGTGTAGGCAGAAGGTGAAGTGTGGCCAGGGTCCCAATGTTGGACCCACAGCCCTGCGTCAACATTTGCAGTGTCACCATAAAGCAGCCTGGGAGAGTTGGCTCCAAAGTGGTGGTCCAGCCTGCTGCATTACCGAGTGGCACGCCGCTCTCTGTTCCAGCCAGCCAAGGCTCCACCACCTCCTGTGTGTCATACTCATCCTCTGTCGCTCCAGATGCTCCTCCTCCTCTTAATCCGAGTCAGTCATTCCGCCAGCAATCCATTGCCAAGCCATGTCCAAGAGACAACAGTATGTGCCCACTCATCCAACGTGCAGAAGCTAAATGTGCTCCTGTATAAGTTGCTGGTGCTGCAGTCCCTCCCTTTTGAGTTGGTGGACCTTCCAGAGAACTGATGGCTTGTGCTGAGCCGAGGTGGAGAGTCCCATGCTGTCATTTCTTTGCGAAGAAGGCAGTACCAGCCCTGTACAATTTTGTTGAACAGAAGGTGGGGCATTCCTTTAGCCTGTCAGTGTGTACCAAAGTATGGTCAGGGACAATAAATATCCTTTTAGGACCACTGGGTGATTGTGGTTCCTGCACAACCACAAAAGCAACTTGGACAGGTCCCCCCGCTGTGGCCTCCATGCTCCTAGGCCTTTGTGCCTGTGACTTATTTGAACATATTTATAATAATAACATATAATAACATATAACATAGCAACAATAACATATAACATAATAACAGTAGCATATTAAATGTATCAACATTTTTTTTTTTTGGTTAATGTTGTATTGTTTTTTTTTTAATATTTAGTATTTTTTTTTATATTTTGTATTTTTTAGAAACATATATATATATATATATATATATATATATATATATATATTTATATTTTTTTTTCCATTGTCTTTTAATATTTTGTTAATTTTTTTACAAATTTATTTTTTAATATTTTAATTTTTTTTTTTTAGTTTTTATTTCAAATATTTATTTTTTCTCATTTTTTTTAAATTTTAGTTTTTTTCCCAGTGCCCTTCCAGCCTACCATGTGTGCAGGACACGGCGGTTTCACGCTGTTCTTCACATGGTTTGCCTTGAGCAACAGAGTCACACATGAGAGGAACTGCTAAAAATGAGAACTCAATACATGAAATCATGGCTTACTCCACAAAAACTGCAAATGGGACCCATGGTGACTGACACTGGGAAGAACATCTTGTCTGCGCTGCGACAAGGAAGCCTGAGTCATGCGCCCTGCCATGGCACACGTGTTCAATCTAGTTGTCAAGCGTTTTCTGAAGTCTTCCCCCCATCTGAAAGACATCCTAACAACGGGAAGGAAACTTTGCATGCACTTCAGGCACTCCTACACCGCCAAGCACACCCTTCTTGAGCTTCAGCGTCAGAACGGTATCCCCCAACATAGTCTGATTTGCGATGTTTCCACCCGTTGGAATTCCACCCTCCATATGCAGGATCGATATAGGAACAGAGAAAAGCCATCACGGATTTCTTGATGATCCAAACGTATAGGGGGACTCCCCTGTGTAACTTCAATGTAAACCAGTGGCAGCTCATACGGGACACCTGCTGTTTGCTCAGGCCCTTTGAGGAAGCTACTTTATTAGTCAGTCGCCAGGACTATGAGATGAACAATAAGATTCCACTGCTTCATGTACTACAACACATGTTGGAAACCATGGCTGGTCAGGGCACTAGAGACATGGCGCATACATTTCACAGCCACATGAAGCCTGTGGGGGCTGAAGTGGAGGAGGAGGAGGGGGTGGGGCACAGTGAAGCACAGTTTAGGTTTGACAAAATAACCATTTTATCTAGTCATCTGACAGGAGAGGAGGAGCAAGAGCAGCCAGAGGAGCTAGAGGGTTGTGAGGAAGGTGAGACAGAGGACCCAGACACACCATGGCAGTTTGCAGTGGAGATGGAGACAGGTAGTCCCTCCGAGTCACTTGCACAAATGGCACGATGCATGCTCACGTGCTTGCGTAGTGACCACAGAATTGTCTCCATTTGTCAGCGGGATGACTTCTGGCTCTCCACCTTATTGGACCCTCGCTTCTGGCACAAAATGGGGGCATTTTTTACACCCACTGAGAGGGAGGATAAACTGACCTACTACAGAGACATCCTACGTAGTCAGTTGGGCGATGTCTATCTGCGCCATGGTCCATACTCTCGCAGGTCTGACTTGGGGGGACCTCTGCGCTCACCTTCCACTGCCATGGCTGCTGGGGGGGGGGTGGCAGCAGCAGCTGCAGCTTCATCAGCAGCAGCCTTAGTCTTCAGTCGCTAATGAGTAGCTTTCTACACCCGCATAGTGAGTCTACTCATGAGCAGCAGGAAGACCTGGAGCAGGAGCTGAACCAGCAGGTCATGTCATACCTTGACATGTCCATGCCAACACACCTTGAGGATTCGCTGGACTTCTGGGAAGCCAAACTTGACTTGTGGCCGCAACTAGCAGAGTTTGCCCTGGAAAAGCTGTCCTGCCCGGTCAGTAGTTGATTTAGATGGCAACGGGGCTGCTCTATATGATGCTGCAAAATGGAAAATTTACCTCACAATATAAGCTATTGCCCCTCAGATTTACACAGGGCCTGCTCTATATAATGCTGCAAAATGGCAAATTTACCTCACTATATAAGCTAATGCCCTCAGATTTACACAGGGGCTGCTCTATATTATGCTGCAAAATGGCAAATTTACCTCACAACATAAGCTATTGCCCCTCAGATTGACACAGGGCCTGCTCTATATTATGCTGCAAAATGGCAAATTTACCTTACAGTATAAGCTATTGCCCCTCAGATTTACACAGAGCTTGCTCTATATTATGCTGCAAAATGGCAAATTTACCTCACAGTATAAGCTATTGCCCCTCAGATTTACACAGGGCCTGCTCTATATAATGCTGCAAAATGGCAAATTTTCCTCACAGTATAAGCTAATGCCCCTCAGATTTATACAGGGCCTGCTCTATATTATGCTGCAAAATGGCAAAATTACCTCACAGTATAAGCTTTTGCCCCTCAGATTGACACATGAGCTGCTCTAATGCTACAAAACCAAGAGCGGATTTAACTCACACAATATAACCTATTGCTCAGGTTTATATAGGGACTGCTCTATGTAATGGTGCAAAACCATGAATTTACCTACAATATAAACTATTGCTGCTCCATATAATGGTGCAAAACAGGGCAAATGTATTGTCCAATATAAACTATTGCTGCTCTGATTTACAGAGGAGGGCCACTCTAAAGAATGGTGCAACATGGCGAATTTAGCTCACAATATAACATAGATTGCAAAATGCGATTTTCAGACAGGGCCTGCTCTATACAATGGCAATTTTACCTCACAATATAAACTATTGCTCCTCAGATTTACACAGGGATTTAGGTTGATATATATAATAGTGCAAAACAGCGAATGTACCTCACAATACTGTATAAACTATTGCTCCTCAGATTTACACAGTGGGCTTCTCTATATAATGGTGCAAAATGGTGAATTTACCTCACTATATAATCTATTACAGCTCTATATAAAAAAATAAATAAATAAAAAAAAGGGCCTGTAGAAGTTTATTTAGTATAACACATAGGGTGACATGTGCTGGTTTGGGATGCCCATGTGGGCTAGTGTTTTGACAGCAGGACAAAAACCAATTCAAAATGCAATAGCTTAATAAAACTGAGGCTGAACAAGCTTATTTAGTATAAAAGATAGGGTGACATGCTGGTTTGGTATGCCCATGTGGGCTGGTGTTTTGATTGCAGGACAAAAACCAATTCAAAATGCAATACTTTGATTCAGCTGAGGAAGGATCAACAAGCGTATTTAGTATAACAGATAGGCTGCCTAATGCAGGTTTGGGATGCCCTGTGGCCTGGTGTTTTTTTGTTGTTAAAGGCAAACCAAAAACCAATTCAAAATGCAATACTTTGATTAAGCTGAGGAAGGATCAACAAGCGTATTTAGTATAACAGATAGGCTGCCAAGTGCAGGTTTGGGATGCCCTGCGGCCTGGTGTTTTTTTTTTTGTTAAAGGCAGACCAAAAACCAATTCAAAATGCAATACTTTGATTCAGCTGAGGAAGGATCAACGAGCATATTTAGTATAACAGATAGGCTGCTAAGTGCAGGTTTGGGATACCCAGGTGGGCTGTTTTTTTTTGGTTACAGGCAGGCCAAAAACCAATTCAAAATGCAATACTTTGATTAAGCTGAGGAAGGATCAACAAGCGTATTTAGTATAACAGATAGGCTGCCTAGTGCAGGTTTGGGATGCCCTGCGGCCTGGTGTTTTTTTTGTTAAAGGCAGACCAAAAACCAATTCAAAATGCAATACTTTGATTCAGCTGAGGAAGGATCAACAAGCATATTTAGTATAACAGATAGGCTGCTAAGTGCAGGTTTAGGATTCCCAGGTGGGCTGGGTTTTTTTGGTTAAAGGCAGACCAAAAACCAATTCAAAATCCAATACTTTGATTCAGCTGAGGAAGGATCAACAAGCGTATTTAGTATAACAGATAGGCTGCCTAATGCAGGTTTGGGATGCCCTGCGGCCTGGTGTTTTTTTTGTTAAAGGCAGACCAAAAACCAATTCAAAATGCAATACTTTGATTAAGCTGAGGAGGATCAACAAGCGTATATAGTATAACAGATAGACTGCCTAATGCAGGTTTGGGATGCCCTGCGGCCTGGTTTTTTTTTTTGTTAAAGGCAGACCAAAAACCAATTCAAAATGCAATACTTTGATTCAGCTGAGGAAGGATCAACAAGTGTATTTAGTATAACAGATAGGCTGCTAAGTGCAGGTTTGGGATACCCAGGTTGGCTGGTGTTTTTTGGTTAAAGGCAGACCAAAAAATATTTAAACTAATCCAGTTATATATTATACATCCTGCCAGCAAACCCCATTGATGGCAAACAAATGGAAGTCCTGAGAAGGTGAGTAAACTGCACCATTTGGATAAGCATCCAATATATGACTGGGTGTTTCAGAGGCCTAAAGCAGGGTATGGGTCAATTTTAACAATGAAATAATTGGTTTTCAACTAAGATAAAGCTAAAATTAAAGCCTATATTCTGAGATAAGGGCATAATACTGTATAATATTAATCTGTTTTCCTGCCCATAACTAAGCAGAGGGCTTTACTTGTGGGGGAGCAGCAAACCTTGTCTGATTTTCATGTTAACACACCATCATACACTATCCTTTCATCACCCTTGCAGGCACTCACCAACATGCTAATAAAAACTTAAAGTAATTCGGCAAGTCAATAGTTAAAAAATAAATATCAGTAGCTTACCTTTCATTGAGTGGCTCCAGCATTGTGCTTCATCTTCTGTCTTTCTCCTCTGTGAGCAAAATCATTTCCTCATTCAGCTGCCAATCTCCACCCTGCTGACCTGGTCCATCAATCAACTTTCAGTGGACCAAGAACAGAAACAACCCCCCACTCCCTCCCCAGACGTCCTGATTGGCTGCCTCTCTCTGCCTCTCTCCTCTTCCTTGCTGTGAACTCACACCGCACACTTCAATCAAGCTGCCTGCAACCCTGTACTCCGGTGTTCACCTTTGCCAGCCCTGCCACAGGTCAGACACCCACCCTGATGCAGCAAACCCACCGGAGCTGCAGGACAGCAGCCATGGGTGCCATGGGGTGTCCCACAGCTTCTCACAGCTGCCGCCCCAGGGCCACCAGCAACTGCTGTAAGTTCATAAAAAATAAATATATTTTCAGTGATGCATTTGGGCAATTTATGTTTTGATAGCGGTCACTGATCAATAATTTCCCCTATATATAACATAATTACAGTGATTACAAATTCCTGTTTCACAAACAAGAGTTGAGCTTGTCTGAGGCTCAGTATAACAGGCAGCACTGTATCACTCTTGAGTTAAAATAGCTTGGCACATACTGCACAGTCCCTGTGAGATCATCACCTTGTATTTTGCTGTCATAAAGCTGGCATGGCTTTGGGGTCAGCTCTGTCTTCTGTTTTTACAGGTTGTTTTGCTCAGCCTCAAAGCAATACCAGTTTCCCAGTCAATGTGAAGTCTCCAAGGCCCTGTAGTCAAACAGTTTCAAATGGCTCTAAGTGATAAGTGACACTGCTGAATGTCATTGTATTCAGAGTCATGGCAAAGCTTTCCCCGAATTTCCTGATCTGTTTGTTTTTTAAAATAGAAGAAAGATCCCCGACCGTGCAGAAAAAGGCTAAAAATAATATTGATGATAAGGAAAACACATAGCTGACTATGATTTCCGTAGAGAACAGTTCACACTATGTGAGAACCAAAGGCATAGCTAAATGTGACCCAGCGCTGGTGCAGACATTGAATGGGACCCACTCATGTCTCCAAGGCTGTTTCTAGCAAAGGGCGAGCTGGGTGATCGCCCTCGATGCCAAGGCCATTGGGGGCCCAACCATGCTGTTTTGTGCAGATGGGTGAGGGACACATTTAGCAGTGCAGACACCTCACCCCCCCCCCCCCCATTGGGCTCAGTCATGGGGAGGGGTCATCTGTGGCTGAGACAGAGCCACAACATGGCATATACCTGTATGGGTCAGCAACAGCACCACAGGATGGGTGAGCAGGGGCAGGGAAGTGGAGTTGATTAGCCACAGCCCAACTTCGACTCCTCATTTCTATCAGGCCCTGTAGTAAAATTGTTACATGAGGCTTTCTCACTACTGTATAGGCAAAGGGGCTTCTTATACAGAACATAAAGCATTTTTATTGGGATACAAATTCAGAATAAGTAGCTTAAAGCAGGGGTGCTCAAACTTTTGAAAAGCACGAGCCATATAAGCAATTAAAAAAAAAAAACTGGATCCAGGCCACAATTAATAGGTTCATGATTTCAAATTTTTCATTTTAAATAGCATAACAAAGATTTTCTACACCAATCAGGATACCCACTGTCTCCACAAACTCCATAGATTTTTTTTACTCATAGGTTCTTCCACCACCCCACAATCTCCACATGCTACGGATACACATGCAAATTGCCTTACCTTTTCAATTATAGGGTTCCCATATTTATAGCCCATCCCCCCCATCAGTCCCAAATCGTGACCATATTCCCAATACTCAACCCATCTAAACACCTCCAAATGTGACACATAAAATTTACCGTAGAAAAAACATCTTGTTATGGTGCCAGAGATGTCATCTAGGGGTGGTGTTGTACTATCATTGTCACCATGTTCCTCCAAGCCACTGCCGTCACCTCTATTTGGCAATGTGCCCCTCCTATATCACTGGCCTTGGTATCTCTCCTCCTTACTGATATCATTACTTGCCAGTTCTATTTAACCCTCCCACTTTCTCCACAGCAGGCCAGGGCCACATAAGATGACTTGAGCATATGTGACTTAAAGGGACATTCCAAGGTTCAATTAGTTTCTTTCTGCTTGCCCTGTGCTGGCTGGCATAGGTGGCATCTTTCATTCACCAGCACTTTGCATTCCCTGATAAACCCTGCTGAACGTGTTCCTTTCTGCTGACTCCTCTTTTCAAGTCCTCAAAAGGAATTCACTTTCGAGAGGACTGTCACACTAAAGAATGCATGGATAAGTTGTCCTCTGCTGCTGAGGCCCAACAGAAGGGAGAAAGGTCTTATTAAGAAATATAAAGCAAGCTAAATAAAAGATGCAACCCCACACATTCAAAATGGAGAGATTAGAAAACAGGCTATCCCTTCGCCTGATTCTGGGACTTGTAGTCGGTAGATTAGAAAACAGGCTATCTTTTTGCCCAATTCTGGGACTTGTAGTCGGTAGTATTTCAAGGCCAGGAAAACCACTCCCACTTTAGGATAACAGACACACAAAGATATAAAAAGCTTGGCAACAGCATGCTAATAGGTAAATCTCAGGTATGGGAGCACAATCCTAACAAACATTTGATTTTGTATTTTGTATTTTGCATTCCAGAAAAGAAAAACAATAAGGCATAACACCAAAAACCTGCGAAAAAGGGAGTTTTCCTTTAAATATTGCTAGACCACATCTTTTGAAAAGCAGAGACTAATGGTGCTTCCTTACTGTGCATGATGCCATGTGTAAGCACAAATCTGATAAATAAGGTAAAGGATAAATGATGATGGGACCCCTAACCTCAATGTCTTCAGTGCAGTCACTATGGGGGTTATTTATCAAGGGATAGCGGCAGGCAGTGTCTGGTGAACACCGGGCGCTGTAGGCAAAACCACATTTTTGCAAGCGAATCTGGTGAGTGACTCTAACAGCGCCATGTAGCGTCTGATGTATTATTACAGGTGGCTCAGGCTTTCATTTGCTTGTGTTTAAACAGCGTGTTTGACATTTTTTTTTCAAATCATTGTGTGACCTCTCCTGGCTGCAAACAAACGCTTTTAGAAACTTTTCTGACTTTTTTTATTTTTATATAGAATTGTCATTACAGGTCTGGCGCTAAAGTGTTATTGTTACAGTGTTAAAACAATGTCATTCCATGTGTTTTCGCTTTGTGGTGGATATGTGTTCAAAAACAGACTTTAATCACACAGCGTCTGGCGCTCTATGCTATATCGACCCGATTTAGAGTGTGTGTGTCCTTTTTTGATAAGTATGGTGTGGAGCGCTGAGAGTCGGTCGCACTGAGCTGGTGCTACCTTTCGCTCCCTGTAGCATTGTACTGGTGTTAGAGTGCCCAACACATATCACATTCATCAATGCGGGCCAGGTTACTACAGCGACTGAGGAGCTCTGTTACAGCGTCCGATACTGTCACTCTAAGTGCTGCTATACAGACGCTCATCTGCCGATACCTGGCGTTAGCCTCTATGTCTTTACACCCTATAGTTTTGCCCCTGGCAGGGTCAGTTAGACAGTAAACAACGTACAATTGTTTTACTAAACTAATTCTAACACTTGATCAGAAGTTACAAAATGCTGTTGGGTAAAAGGGGCAGGATCACTGTGTCCTGGTGATGTGGATGTGGCATGTACATGCTCCATGGGGGCGACAAAAAGGTGAGTTGTTGGGGGCATTCCCAGGGCAGGCCCCACAAAAAGGGAGAGGGTTGCTCCTCTTTAAAGCGATCCAAAAGTATTGATAGACTTTTTGATTGCTACTGTTTAAAGCATGCCCTTACAAGGAGGCATGATGATTTGGGATGTTTAAAAATTAACAAACAGCCCATTTTCAAACAATAATCTTAACCTTTTTGTGGATCCCCAGCTCCATCTGATGCGTGTGTACACTGAATGGGGGTACTGTTAGGGCGAGCGCTGCACGCCCGTCTCACAGCATTTCACCTACCTCCATGGCTGCATGCAGCCGTCATCCATCTTCCCTCAGGGCTGCTTCCAGCTGCCGCCCCTTCCCCCAATGCTTCCTCCTTGCATGGTCAGGTGCGCACACGTCTCCGTCCACTAGAGGGCGAGCGCACAGGATCCCTGAGATTTAAAGGGCCTTTACAGCACTGATTGGTGTTTATGTCATCACAAGCTTGCTGTGAACAGAAGAGGGAGCAGGATGCCGTGCATTTGGTGGATTCCACACTTTGGAACATGGAAATAAGTTAAAAGTATTGTACAGGGCATCCCAAATCTCAATGAACACTTGCATGTTATGTTTTAAATAGCAGAGATCCAAAAGTCTATGTCACGGACCGGGTGGAGCGGACTCGGGTGTGGATCCGCTTTAACTGTGGAACTGATGGCGGGTACCGTGTCAGGGGAGCGGAGTCTAAGGAGCCACCGGTATTCACCAGAGCCCACCGCAAGGCAGGTTGGTCTTGTGCGGCGAGTGACTCCCAGGTCGCTACCCCCTAACAGCGGCCCAGTCCCACAGTCAGCCGAGGTTCAGTGAGGTACACAAGTGGCAGGCAAAAAGGCGTAGTAAGTACAGGCAGAGATCGGGGCTGGCAGCACAGGTTCACGGTAAAGGTGAGTAGCCGAGGTCGGGGCAGGCAGCAAAGGTTCAGAGTCGGGGACAGGCAGAGGTCGGTACACGGGTGAGCAATCCAAGAATGTCTGACTTTCAACAGGCATGGAGAGACCAAGATACGGCACTGAAGGAAGGAAGTGCCTGTTTAAATTGGGGAAGAGAATGCAGGATTGGATGACATAAACACCAATCAGTGCTGTAAAGGCCCTTTAAATCTCAGGGATCCTGTGCGCTCGCCCTCTAGTGGACGGAGACGTGTGCGCACCTGACCATGCAAGGAGGAAGCATTGGGGGAAGGGGCGGCAGCTGGAAGCAGCCCTGAGGGAAGATGGATGACGGCTGCATGCAGCCATGGAGGTAGGTGAAATGCTGTGAGACGGGCGTGCAGCGCTCGCCCTAACAGTACCCCCCCCTTGGGTCTCCCCTTCTTCTTGGGACCAAGAAAATCTGAGATGAGACTACAGTCTAGAATATTCTCTTCGGGCTCCCAAGAGCTTTCTTCAGGTCCACAGCCTTCCCAGTCGACCAAGAAATATCTTTTTCCTCTGGAGAGCTTAGAAGCCAGAATCTCCTTCACTGAAAAGGTATCCTCGGTGCCCGAGATTGGGGCAGGCACCAAAGTTTTAGGAGAGAATCGATTGACAATAACTGGCTTCAACAGAGAGCCGTGAAAAGAATTGGGAATTCGCAGTGAAGTCGGTAGGTGAAGCTTATAGCAAACTGGATTGATCTGTTGTTTGATCTTGTATGGCCCCAAGTAGCGGGGGCCCAATTTGTAGCTAGGAATTTTGAAGCGGATGTATTTTGCCGACAGCCACACCTTATCTCCTGGAGAATAAACAGGCGGAGCTCTTCTCCTTTTATCAGCGCTAACCTTCATGCGGGCGGAAGCTTGACAAAGGGAACGCTGTGTTTCTTGCCAGATGGTGGAGAAATCCTGTGTGAGATTGTCCACGGCGGGCACTCCGGAGGACGTGGATAAAGGCAAAGGCGGAAGGAGTTGACGGCCGTACACCACCAAAAACGGGGACTTCCTTGTGGACTCAGAATCCTTAAAATTATACGAGAATTCCGCCCAAGGCAACAGATCGACCCAATCGTCTTGACGCGCTGAAACAAAATGGCGAAGATAATGCCCGAGAATCTGGTTGACTCTTTCCACCTGGCCGTTAGACTGGGGATGATAAGCGGAGGAAAAGTCCAGTTTAATTTTCATTTGTTTACAAAGAGCTCTCCAGAACTTGGACACAAACTGCACACCTCTGTCAGACACAATATGTGTAGGTAGACCATGAAGTCGAAAGATATGCTTCAGGAAGTATTTTGCCAACAGAGGAGCTGACGGGAGGCCGGGCAAAGGAACAAAATGCGCCATCTTAGGAAACCTATCCACTACCACCCAAATTACAGTATTGCTATGCGAAGAAGGGAGGTCGGTAATAAAGTCCATAGCAATGTGTGTCCATGGGGTATCCGGAATAGGAAGTGGGTGGAGTAGGCCAGCAGGTCTTTGGCGAGGGGTTTTGTCGCGAGCGCAGGTGGTACAGGCCTGAACAAATTCGGTCACATCCTTTTCAAAAGAAGGCCACCAATAATATCGAGAAATGATAGAACAAGACTTCCTGATACCGGCATGGCCGGCTACATGGGAAGAATGCCCCCATTCTAATATTTTGCGACGTTGGCGGGCTGGCACAAAGGTCTTTCCCGGCGGTGCTTGTACAAGAGTAGCGGGGGCAGAGTGGACAAGGCGTTCAGGCGGGATGATATGTTGTGGAGTGGATTCAACACCAGAGATGTCAGAGGAGCGAGAAAGGGCGTCTGCCCTGATGTTCTTAGCGGCTGGCCGGAAGTAGATTTGAAAATCAAATCGAGCGAAAAACAACGACCAACGAGCTTGTCGTGGATTCAATCGCTGGGCAGTTTCTAAATAAGATAGATTTTTGTGATCAGTATAGATGGATACTTGATGGGCAGAACCTTCTAAGAGGTGTCTCCACTCCTCCAACGCCAACTTGATGGCGAGTAACTCCCGATCTCCGATGGAGTAATTCCTCTCCGCTGGTGAAAAGGTCTTCGAAAAGAACCCGCAGGTGAGAATTCTGCCAGTAGACGATTTTTGAGTGAGCACCGCTCCGGCTCCAATGGAGGAGGCATCTACTTCTAGGGCGAAAGGCCGAGATGGATCTGGCCTAGACAACACTGGTGCAGAGGAGAAGGCCTTTTTTAGAGCAATGAAGGCCTCTTCAGCCTGAGGAGGCCAAGACTTCGAATTGGCGCTCTTCTTTGTGAGGGTCACAATAGGCGCCACTACAGTGGAAAAGTGAGGAATAAACTGCCGATAGTAATTGGCGAAGCCCAGAAAACGTTGAATAGCTCGCAGGCCAATAGGACGGGGCCAATCCAGAACTGCTTTCAACTTGCTGGGGTCCATCTGAAGGCCACGAGCTGAGACAATATATCCAAGAAAGGGTAAGGCGGTTTGATCAAATAGACACTTCTCCAGCTTGGCGTAAAGATGGTGTTGACGGAGACGAGACAGGACTTGCCGGACATGACGGTGATGTTCTTCTAGATTAGATGAAAAGATGAGTATATCATCCAAATATACAACAACACAGGAGTAAAGCAAGTCCCGAAAAATGTAATTTACGTATTCCTGGAATACAGCGGGTGCATTGCAGAGACCAAAGGGCATCACTAAATATTCGAAGTGGCCATCGCAGGTATTGAAGGCGGTCTTCCATTCATCGCCCTCGCGTATACGTATAAAATTATAGGCTCCCCTCAGGTCAAGCTTGGTGAAGACCCTGGCTCCACGCAGTCGGTCAAATAATTCGGCAATCAAGGGCAAAGGGTATCGATTTTTAACGGTAATCTTATTGAGGCAGCGGTAATCAATACAAGGGCGAAGAGAGCCATCTTTTTTCGCCACAAAGAAGAACCCCGCGCCTGCCGGAGAGGAAGACTTCCGTATGAACCCTTTATGAAGATTTTCTCGAATAAACTCCTGGCTTGAGTCTCAGGAGCCGAGAGAGGGTAAATTCGGCCCCGAGGAGGAGTGGTACCCGGTAGGAGGTCTATAGGGCAATCGTAGGGGCGATGAGGCGGAAGTACCTCCGCTTGTTTCTTGCAGAATACATCAGCATAGGTCTGGTAGATCTCAGGCAAGCCAGGTAATGGTGCTGAAGCAGGAATAGGTCGAACAGGAACAGACTTCAAGCACCTCTTAAAGCATGCTGCACCCCAAGTCTTGATATCACCGGTGGTCCAGTCAAGCGTGGGATCATGACGTTGGAGCCAAGGAAGGCCTAGAAGAATCTGAGAGGTGCAATTAGGGAGGACGTAGAACTCAACATTCTCTTGATGGAAGAGTCCAATTTTTAATTGGAGGGGAACGGTGGGATAGCGCACAGTACAGTCCAGCCTATCACCATTGACTGAGGTGATAAATAAGGGTGTAGCAAGGCGATTCACAGGGATATTATGTTTATTGATCAAGGCAGCCTCTATAAAAAAAAAGGCGGTTAAATTCAGGGAGGTGGAAGGTGAGATGGAAAGTTAAACAGGAACAGTGAGCCGTGGAGAGGAAGCACATACACCCAGGGACGCCTCTCCCACCGCCACTAGGTGCGCCCCTTTCCCTGACGTGGAGGGCGAATAGGACAGTCCTTCAAAAAATGCTCAGAACCACCGCAGTACAGACAAAGGTTCTCGTTCCTTCTGCGAGTTCTCTCCAATTGGGTCAAACGGAATCGATCGACCTGCATGGCCTCCTCACTGGGAGGTACATGTGCAGACAAAGGGTTTTGAAATACTGGAGCCAAACGGGATGCCCTCCTAGGGCGCTGAGAGTCTCTTTCTTGGCGGAATTCTTCACGCCTCTCAGCAAAGCGCACATCAATGCGTGTGGCCAGATGGATGAGTTCAGTGAGAGATGCAGAGAGGCAAGTCACGAGCCGCAAGAGCATCCTTAATTTTACTAGAAAGTCCTTTCTTGAAGCAGGCACACAAGGCCTCATTGTTCCAAGACAATTCGGAGGCAAGAGTGCGGAACCGAATGGCGTATTCACCAACGGACAACTCGCCCTGGACCAAGTTCAAAAGGGACGATTCAGCAGATGAAGCCCGGGCAGGTTCCTCAAAGACCTGGCGAAACTCTGAGACAAAGGTGTTAATACTGGAAGAGACAGGGTCATTGCGATCCCACAAGGGAGTGGCCCAGGCCAAAGCCTTTCCAGAAAGCAAACTGATGACAAAGGCCACCTTAGCTCGTTCAGTGGGAAATTGATCCGCCAACAACTCCAAGTGCAGGGAACATTGGGCAAGGAACCCTCGGCATAACTTGGCATCCCCATCATATTTAGCCGGCAAGGAGAGACGGATTCTGGCAGAAGATGTTACCGGGGGCTGTGGCGGTAATGCTGGAGCCGGTGATGGAACTTGCTGTTGCTGAATCGTTAAAAGTTGCTGCATCATGGCAGAGAGTTGATTAATCTGGCGGGACTGCATAGCCACTATAGCAGGCAATTCAGTGGCATCCGGCAGTGGTACCTCAGCGGGATCCATGGCCGGATCTTACTGTCACGGACCGGGTGGAGCGGACTCGGGTGTGGATCCGCTTTAACTGTGGAACCGATGGCGGGTACCGTGTCAGGGGAGCGGAGTCTAAGGAGCCCACCGCAAGGCAGGTTGGTCTTGTGCGGCGAGTGACTCCCAGGTCGCTACCCCCTAACAGCGGCCCAGTCCCACAGTCAGCCGAGGTTCAGTGAGGTACACAAGTGGCAGGCAATAAGGCGTAGTAAGTACAGGCAGAGATCGGGGCTGGTAGCACAGGTTCGCGGTAAAGGTGAGTAGCCGAGGTCGGGGCAGGCAGCAAAGGTTCAGAGTCGGGGACAGGCAGAGGTCGGTACACGGGTGAGCAATCCAAGAATGTCTGATTTTCAACAGGCATGGAGAGACCAAGATACGGCACTGAAGGAAGGAAGTGCCTGTTTAAATAGGGGAAGATGATGCAGGATTGGATGACATAAACACCAATCAGTGCTGTAAAGGCCCTTTAAATCTCAGGGATCCTGTGCGCTCACCCTCTAGTGGACGGAGACGTGTGCGCACCTGACCATGCAAGGAGGAAGCATTGGGGGAAGGGCGGCAGCTGGAAGCAGCCCTGAGGGAAGATGGATGACGGCTGCATGCAGCCATGGAGGTAGGTGAAATGCTGTGAGACGGGCGTGCAGCGCTCGCCCTAACAGTCTATCATGACATTTGTATCACTCGAAATAAAGACCATAAATATCACATTAGAATTATTATAGCAGTGCCAATCAGCATTATTATAACCAAACATCCAGGCTTGTGTTTAGACCTCCTTCTTCTTGCAACTAGTTAATACTTTGTTCACTACATAGAATGATGGACAATCCTTCAAGTGGTAATGGGGATAGACATGTGAAATCATCTACACAAGTCAGCAACCTGTGATTAAAGTGACTGCATAAATGTGTGTAAATGATTTTAATAATACAATGTTTAGGAATACACTTGAGCTGACAAAGAGCAGAAAGGCAGAAGTCCAGCCAAGCAGCTAAATTCACATCTGAGATATATATTTATGGCCTGTTTCACATGCTGATTTTGTTCTTCATTTTGTGATTCCAGGGATTTACACATTTGATTGCCAGTGAGTGACCTCATCCTTCTATAATACAGATACACAGTGCTGTGCTTTACTATTCATCCTTGTACTTTTCAAATCTTCAAACTTTAAGTGGATTATACTAAGAGCTTTATAATGTCATATCATTTATTGTATGCAACATTATTAAAGCGGGTCAAAACCTGCGTGGCTGGGCCAAAGGATTCAAGGCCTGGCTGCCAGCCTACCCTTGGGCATCTTACACCGCTGTGTGAAACCCTCCCAGGACGCTGGTGATCTTACCCAATCCCAGCAGGACCCACAACGCGATGCGTTTGTGCTCCCACACATAGCCTTTCTGAATGGCTGGCCACGGAAGTGTGCATGCCCAAACAGCGTGCCGCGGATGCGGCCAGCCAGCTTCACCCTCAACGGCAGCGCCCGACGGGAGGGCCAAACAGATGAGCAGTAGACCGATTTCTTGGTTTCTATCTGCTTGAAGACTTTAATGGTGTATTCATCTCCGAAGTCAATCCTTTTGAGTTATTCTCTAGTTTTTGCTTTTGTTGCACTGTAGAGCAGCTTTGCTACAGGGCCCATCTCGCACCACAACAGGGAAAGGGCATCCCTTCTATATCTGCTCATCACTGGACCACTGTCAACCTTTTGGGTTTACCCAGCACACCCTAGGCCAGCCACAGTGAGCATGCAAGGGATGCACTTTTCCTGCTGGTGTGTGAGACCAGTGCTTCAGTACAGCCATTCTACAGAGTTGTCTCTTAGACATCTAATGGCTCCCTATATATCAGTCTTTAGAGAATTTATGAATGATTCATTAAGGTTTTTCTTTATTTCAGTAACAAAACTATGAAATACATCATATCAATGTCAATAAAAATACAATTCTGTGAGTACTCACCTGTAGAATTGTTTTTACTATGCATGGCACGGCCTGTTTCATGAAGTCCTTACGTTTGGGATATTCCGCCACAAGGTGGCACAGTGCACTGCAGAGTCGTGGCTCCTCCCGCCCCCATATAAAAACAGGAATCATCATAGACCTCTCCAGTGTTGACAAGCAGTTATACAAGAAGCCGGGAGGTAATAAAGGTAAAAAATCCCATAACAAACTTGGAACAATCACCATAAAGAGGCAACCAAGAATAACGATAACAAGGGTGGGATGAAACAGTATAACAGCCATGCATAGTAAAAACAATTCTACAGGTGAGTACTCACAGAATTGTATTTTTCCTAGTGCATGGCACGGCCTGTTTCATGAAGTACTTACGTTTGGGACATCCAAAAGCATTGTCCGTAAGGTAGGGTGGGATCCCCAAAGAGTAACGGCAGGCGGTTTAAACCACTACCGCCTGAAGTATCTTGCGGCCAAAAGCAGCATCAGCTGAGGCCCTAACATCAACCTTGTAAAACCTGGAAAAAGTATGAACAGAAGACCAAATAGCGGCCTTACAAACTTGTTCAACAGAAGCTTGGTGCTGAAAAGCCCAAGAGGCGCCAATAGCACGAGTGGAATGAGCAGCAACCCCAAAAGGAAGAGCCTTCCCTTTAGCAGAATAGGCCTGTGCCACCGCCTGACAAATCCACTTGCTGATAGTGTTTCATGAAGTCCTTACGTTTGGGATATTCCGCCACAAGGTGGCACAGTGCACTGCAGAGTCGTGGCTCCTCCCGCCCCCATATAAAAACAGGAATCATCATAGACCTCTCCAGTGTTGACAAGCAGTTATACAAGAAGCCGGGAGGTAATAAAGGTAAAAAATCCCATAACAAACTTGGAACAATCACCATAAAGAGGCAACCAAGAATAACGATAACAAGGGTGGGATGAAACAGTATAACAGCCATGCATAGTAAAAACAATTCTACAGGTGAGTACTCACAGAATTGTATTTTTCCTAGTGCATGGCACGGCCTGTTTCATGAAGTACTTACGTTTGGGACATCCAAAAGCATTGTCCGTAAGGTAGGGTGGGATCCCCAAAGAGTAACGGCAGGCGGTTTAAACCACTACCGCCTGAAGTATCTTGCGGCCAAAAGCAGCATCAGCTGAGGCCCTAACATCAACCTTGTAAAACCTGGAAAAAGTATGAACAGAAGACCAAATAGCGGCCTTACAAACTTGTTCAACAGAAGCTTGGTGCTGAAAAGCCCAAGAGGCGCCAATAGCACGAGTGGAATGAGCAGCAACCCCAAAAGGAAGAGCCTTCCCTTTAGCAGAATAGGCCTGTGCCACCGCCTGACAAATCCACTTGCTGATAGTGGATTTAGCCGGAGGCAAGCCCTTCCTAGGTCCAGCAGGAAGAACAAAAAGAGCGTCATATTTCCTAAAAGACTCAGTAGCAACCAAATAAAACTTCAGAGCCCTGACAACATCCAGAGAATGAAGGGTCCACTCCTTGGAATTGGCAGGGTTAGGATACAAAGAAGGTAAGACAATGTCCTGATTGAGATGCAAAGCAGACATAACCTTGGGCAAGAAATCCGGCTTACGCTTAAACACCACCTTATCCTGATGTCGCTCAAAATAAGGAGGTTTAATGGAAAGCGCCGCCAGCTCAGAAACTCGCCTGACAGAAGTAATAGCCACCAAAAAGGCTACCTTAAGCGTCAGAATGGGCAACTCAGCCCCACGGATAGGCTCAAAGGAAGGACCCTGCAGAGCAGACAACACCAAATTTAAGTCCCAAACCGGGAGCATGGGCTTACGCGGCGGACGCACACGAGTCCCTGGAAGAAGGTCTTAACCAACCGGTGATTGGCAAAGGATCTTTGGAAAAAAATAGCCAGAGCCGACACCTGACCCTTGAGTGTACTAAGTTGAAGACCCAAATTCAAACCATGTCACAAAAACTCCAGAATCCTGGGGATAGAAAAACCCGACAAGGAAGAGACTTGGACTCACACCAGGCAATGTAAGCATACCAAACCCTGTAGTAAATAAAGGACGAGCACTTCTTCCGAGCCCGAATCATGGTATCAACCACAGAGGCCAGCAACCCCTTGTCCATCAAGATGGAGGTTTCAGCAGCCAAGCCGTTAAAGCCAGCGTTTGTAAATTGGGATGGCACAGTTGTCCCTGAGAAAGAAGATCTGGATCCTTGGGCAAGACGTACAGATCTACTGCCAACTGCACGACATCTGCGAACCACACCCTCCTTGGCCAACAGGGGGCCACCAGAATGGCTGGTACCCCCTCTGGGCTATCTTGCGCAGCACCCTGCCCAACAGAGGAAAAGGAGGGAACACATAGAGGAGCCAAAACTCCGTCCAAGGAATTGCTAGAGCATCCGTGGTGAAGGCCAGAGGATCCTGAGACAGGGGGACAAATCTTGGAAGCTTGTGATTGTGGCGGGACACAAACAGGTCCACATCCGGCTGACCACAACGGTGACACAGGGAGTGAAATACCTTGTTGCTGAGGGACCATTCCCCCAGCCGAGACATCCCCCTTCTCAGGGAGTCTGCCTCCTGGTTCTCCACCCCTGGAGTGTAGACCGCTGAGATGCAAGGGACATTCTCTTCCGCCCAGGACAGAATCAGGGACACTTCCTTGAGGGTTCGCTTGCTCCGAGTCCCTCCCTAAAGATTGATATAGGCAACCGCCGTCTGGTTGTCCGAGCGAATCTGAACAGCCCGACCCCGAAGGTGGGGGGTCAGCGGAAGGAGAACCAACCTGATCGCCCGCAGTTCCAGAATGTTGATGGGTGCATGGGCCTCCTGGGGGCCCCACTGACCCTGAAATTTCAAAGGCTTCCAAACTCCCCCCCAACTGGTCAGACTGGCATTTGTGGTGACGATCTCCCAGCACGGAGGCTGAATCCTGATCCAGGGACACAGGGTCCCGATCCCAAACGGACAAGAGATGCATCTGAAGAGGCCTCATGTGAAACTGAGCAAAGGGAACCGCCTCGAAGCAGGACATCATCAGGCCCACTAACTGCATTCCCTGCCGAATAGAGGGATGAGGACACAAGAGCAGAGCCCATGCCTGCATTTGAAGGCCCTCCATTTTCTGCTGAGGGAGAAAAACCTTGACCTGAGAGGTATTCAGAGTCATGCCCAGAAAGGACCTCACCAAAGAGGGAGACAGTGAAGACTTGGGATAGTTGATCACCCAGCTGAAGGACACGAGAGTGGAGGTCACTACCTGAGTATCCACCTCGGCCTGATGAAAAGACTGAGCAGCAATCAGAATGTCGTCCAGGTAAGGGAGGATGCGAATGCCCTGGTGAACGCCCGCCAGCACCTTGGTGAACACCCAAGGAGCCGAGGTGATACCGAAGGGTAGAGCCACAAACTGGTAATGCTGACTCTGCAGCTCAAACCTTAGAAATCTCTGATGACCTGGAAATATTGGTACATGAAGATAGGCATCCTTGATGTCCATGGTGGACATGAAGTCGCCCGGCCGCAGGGTACTGACAGCCGAGCGTAGAGTCTCCATGCGAAAGTGCTTGAACCGGACAAACCTGTTGAGACCCTTCAAGTCCAGGATGGGCCTCAGAGACCCGTCCTTTTTGGGAACCGTAAAAAGATTGGAGTAGTACCCCTGACCCTGTTCCTGATAAGGTATAAGACAGATGACTCCTGATTCCAGAAGGTGTTCAACTGCTAGACGCAACCCCTGGGCAGACAGAGGATTCTGAAACATCCAGGATCTGAGAAATCTCGGGGCGGCCAGGCTGCAAACTCTATCTTGTAACCGGAGGACACCACCTCCTGAATCCACCGGTCTGAGACGTGAAGCCTCCAGACGTGAGCAAAGAGCCGAAGCCGCCGCCCCACCCAGACGGGTGAGGGTGCCTCTTCATGCGTGAGGGGCCTTGGTAGGGGGTTTGGGCTTGGAACCCCTGGAGAGGCCGGGGCGACCGCGGGACCTGCCATGGCCCCAAGAATCTCTGCGGCTACCAGAGAAGAGAGAGCCACGACCTCCTCTGGGGGCACGAAAGGAAGAGGAAGATAAAGAGAGGGGCCCCCCAAAGGGCCGCAGCTGCCTCCTACGCTGAGGTAGCCTAGGATCCTTGGCCGAAACATCCAGACGTTCCCCAAAGAGACGAAGCCCCGTGAAGGGAAGCCCGGTGAGAGACTTCTTAGCAGCAGTGTCAGCTGCCCACTGGCGCAACCAAACAGACCGACGCATAGCCACCAAGAGAGCCGAAGCCCTACCGCCCAGCCGGACGGCATCATCCATGGCAGTCAGTACAAAGGCAACAAAATCAGAGCAAAGCAGAAAGGCCCTATAATCCTCCCTCTTCCTACCAGCCATGGCGCCATCCACAAGGCGTTTGAGTTTCTTTTTAAGAGCAATGGCAGTAATAGCTGCGGCACAAACCGGACGCAGGCCTTCCCCCACAAAGGTGAAGGCATGACAGGCCAGCTGATCCGAACGCCGGTCTGTGCCGTCATGCAGAGTAGTAGTGTCAGTGGATGGCATGACCGAGGTGTTGGCCAGGCCTAGAACAGGAGCATCCACCTCGGGGGGGCACGACCAGCATTTAACCAGGTCAGCAGAAAAGGTATACCTCTTGTCCAATCCCTTGGGCGCCGTGGGCAATTTGTTAGGACGTTCCCATTCCTTGAGCACCATATCGGAGAAGTGTCCCTGCTCCGGGAACTCCAAGTGTTGCTTGTCAGGGCGAAAAAGCTCACCCTGTTTCCTCTTTGCCGCCTTAGGGGGGACGATGTGCAAAGTCTCAAAAATATCCGACAACAGTCTATCAGTGTCATCAGCAGTGCTCCTCTACCCTCACCCGATCCGTCAGCCAAGGCTGGGAGGCAGAGAGGGTCCAGAAACGGGTAGAAATAGACCTGCACAATATAGAGAGCCATCTTCTATCTTTGCAGTATCACTGTCTATGATGATTCCTGTTTTTATATGGGGCCGGGAGGAGCCACAACTTTTCTGCAGTGCACTGCGCCACCTTGTGGCGGAATATCCAAAACGTAAGGACTTCATGAAACAGGCCGTGCCATGCACAAGGAAAACAAATATTAAAGTAAAAGTCATGTTTGACTAACCAACTCTGATGTAAAAATGGTCTTTGCGTTGCTTAACCCTTTAACCGCCAGCCTACCTTGAGATTTTGTCACCCTTTGTTGCCAGACCATTTTGCACTATTTTGCGCTCCCCTTGTTCAACTGTGATTTTTGAGGGGATTTCCAGGGATTTCCCAGGAAAATGATATATTGTTTTTTTCAGCATAGTCTGGGCTTTAACATGAAATGTCTTGTTTGTCATTTGTTAGGTGTATTCTTAATATTTTTGGGTGAAATATGTGCAAAAAAAAAAAAAAAAAAAAAAAATTTTTACATATTGTAGTTTTTTTTGGAATAAAAAATGTAAGTTTGTCAATAAAATCTTATTGCGTGTGAAATCCCAATTTCTCCCGGTTACAGCGGTACCACATATGTATTGGTAGACACCCTTTCCTGCCCAGGAGACTCCCCCAAACTGAAACAGCGCTTTAGGAGATTTTCAGATAAAATACAACTATGCTATGCAATATGCGCACCTTGCGGTTTTTCCAGAAAAACAACCCTTTACATTTAAAATACCCCCAACAAACTATATATTCTCTGGAAGTACACACCTCAGGCTTTCTAGGCGTACCAGGCTTGTGGATGTGGCCATAGTTTTCTGGAAGTAATCCCTCAACGTAATCTTTGGTTGCAAAGAGTTTCCCTAAAAAAAGGATACAAAAGCAGAATCAAAGCCACATTTTCCTAAAAAAACTATATACAAACAAGAAAAATCAAGTTTAATCTGAAAAAGCAACATCTCCCGAACAGAACGATACCCAACATGCATAGGTTCTGTCAAGGGAAGAGTTGCCAAACACCCCAAAGTAAAGCATGTGCGTAACGGTAATTTTACTTGAAAATTTCAGCTCTGCAGACAAAGTGCGCACCTTGCGATTTTTCAACCAAAACAACCCTTTACATTTGGAATATCCCCCATAAACCATATATTCCCTGAAAGTACACACGTTAAGCTTTCTAAGGGTACCCAGCTGGCTGTAGTGGGCTCATCTTTCTGGAATTAATTCCTCAAAGAATTCTTTGGTTGCGCAGGGTTTCCCTAAAAAATTTATAAAAAAGCTGAATAAAAAACACCTTTTCCTAAAATATAAGTATGCAAACCAGAAAAAACAAGCTAAGTCTGAAAGCGCAAGGTCCCCCGAACAGAACAATACCCAACATGCATAGGTACTATTAACCCTTTTAATTGCCAGCCTACTTGAGATTTTGTCACCCTCTGTTGACAGGCCATTTTTCCCCATTTTGCGTCATGTTTTGCGACATGTTTTGCGCCATTTTTGCTGGAACTTTCAGAAAAATTATATATTTTTTTTTTTGCAGCAGAGTTTAGACTTTAACATGAAATGTCTTGTTTGTAATTTTTTTTTTTTTTTTTTACAATATTATTAAGTGAAAAAAAAAAAAAATAAATAAAATTTTTTTTTTAGAAAATTGACTCCTTTATTTTAAATAAAAAATGTATTTTATTAAGGAAAATCATATTGCATGTGAAAGCCCCATTTCTACCGATTAGAACGGTACCACATATTTATCGGTAGCCCCCCGTTCCTGCCCAGGAGACCCCCCCTAACTGAAACAAGTATTTTATAACATTCACAAAAAAAAACACAAAAACCATCCACACTACAAAGGGTTAAATCGAGAAAAAAAATGACATAGGGTCCCCCCTCCCAGGGGAGGGAGACCCCATTTTTTTTTTGATTTTTAAGGGTTAAAAACCCTTAAAAATCAAAAAAAAAAATGACGTGGGGTCCCCCTTACCCACAGTAACCAGCCCGGGACCAGCTATGGGGGCTTGTAGGCACAGAGTGGGGGGGCCAGCTTTTGTGGCCCCCCCACCCTGCAGCCTACGAGCCCACATAGCCCATGTGGGCCCGGGCTCTTCTGCCCCCCCCTGGCCTTTGGGGAGGCAGGTAATGGGGGTGCCGGGGGTTAATGGCAAGCCACCCGCTAGCGCAGGTGGCTTGCCATCCCCCCAGCCTTGTGAACTGGTATAGGGGTCATGGACCCCTTACCAGTTCACAAGAGGTTAAAAGTAAAAAATGACACAGACACACAAAAGAGAAAAAATATTTTATTAATTTTTTTTTTTTTTTTTTTACACTGTACTCACCTCCCATCCATCCTGGAGCACTCTGTCCCTCGGCGATCACTGGCTTCTGCTCACTTGCTAGAAGCCTTTTATAGCTGCTGGATGACAGAACACAAAGGGTTAATCAAAAAAAAAAAATGACATAGGGTCCCCCCTCCCAGGGGGGGTGGACCCCATTTTTTTTTTGATTTTTAAGGGTTAAAAACCCTTAAAAATCAAAAAAAAAATTGACGTGGGGTCCCCCTTACCCACGGTAACCAGCCCGGGACCAGCTATGGGGGCTTGTAGGCACAGAGTGGGGGGGCCAGCTTATGTGGCCCCCCCACCCTGCAGCCTACGAGCCCACATAGCCCATGTGGGCCCGGGCTCTTCTGCCCCCCCCTGGCCTTTGGGGAGGCAGGTAATGGGGGTGCCAGGGGTTAATGGCAAGCCACCCGCTAGCGCAGGTGGCTTGCCATCTCCCCAGCCTTGTGAACTGGTATAAGGGGTCACATGGACCCCTTACCAGTTCACAAAGGGTTAAATGGTAAAAAAAAAAAGACAAGACACGTTTTTTAAAAAAGTTTATTAAAAAAAAAAAAAAAAAACTTTTACTTTACTCACCTCCGATCTTCATCTTCTGTGTCCCGCGGCGATCTGCTGTCAGTGACGGCTGGGCAGAGAAGGGGGGAGGCAGGCGATCGGAGGATCGCCTACCTCCCTCCTTCCCCGCCCAGCCGTCACCGGCATCTGAGAAACGAACTGCCGGGTGCCCCGATGACACCCGGCGGTGACGTCATCTGGCCCCGCCCCGTGACGTCACCAAGATGGCGGCCGCCATCGGAAGAGGCAAGGGAGGAGGGCTGTTATGCCCCCTCCAGAAGACAGAAGAGCGGGGGGGGGGATCGGAGCCCCCCCCCGTGAAGAGGAGAGCCTGCGGGAGCCGGCGGGGACAAAGGTAGGTGACTGTTTTTTTTTTTTTTGTTTTTTTTTTTACAGTAAACCGGGCGGCTGCTGAAACGGGGGGGGGGGGGCACCCTGTTCCGGGCCCTCCCCTGCAGCCGGAGGAGCCCCGATGGGCGATCGGAGCCCCTCTGGCTGAAGAGGAGACCCGGCCGGACAAAACAAGGGGTCAGGTAAGTGTCTTTTATTTTTACTTTTTTTTTTTTTACTGGGGAAAGTCAGGCACGTAAATTTTACGTGGCTGGCGTTTAACTGTTGGAGAGGCAGCCACGTAAAATTTACGTGGCTGGCGTTTAAAGGGTTAATGTCCTGAGCACTAAAAATAAAAGAGATTATTAAATGAGATGTAATATTCTTTTGTGTTTCCCATATCTTTCATGAAAGAAAAAGAGTGGCTTTCCTAGAACAGAAAGTATTTGCATAGTACCCAGTCCAAGGACAGATAGCATTACCCATCTACCCTTGCAGTAGGCAGAGCTATGCAAATCACCTCTTTACATCTCTGTGCCATCCAAGGCCCTTAGAACCACTAAGGGTGCAATGCCAAGGATTAGCTTTAAATTTTATACAGCCAGACACATCCAACTAGTAGATACATGTTTCAAGCTTTAGGCTCTCATCAGCACTAGGGCAGATGCCTCTTGCTGTATGGGGGGGGTGAGACTTGGTGAGTACCAAAACATAGTCGCAAGCCAGTATGTGGAGAGACCCATGTTAGGCTTAATATAGGGGGCTAAAGAGACCAAAAAATCCTCTACTTAGGTAAAGGAAAAGAGTGGCTTTCCTAGAACGGAAAGTATTTGCACAGTACCCAGTCCAAGGACAGATAGCATTACCCATCTACCCTTGCAGTAGGCAGAGCTATGCAAATCATCTCTTTACATCTTTGTGCCATCCAAGGCCCTTAGAACCGCTAAGGGTGCAATGCCAAGGATTAGCTTTAAATTGAGACCAAAAGGGTTTTTTGGTCTCTTTAGCCCCCCTATATTAAGCCTAACATGGGTCTCTCCACATACTGGCTTGCGACTATGTTTTGGTACTCACCAAGTCTCACCCCCATACAGCAAGAGGCATCTGTCCTAGTGTTGATGAGAGCCAAAGCTTGAAACATGCGTCCACTAGTTGGATGTGTCTGGCTGTATAAAATGTAAAGCTAATCCTTGGCATTGCACCCTTAGTGGTTCTAAGGGCCTTGGATGGCACAGAGATGATTTGCATAGCTCTGCCTACTGCAAGGGTAGATGGGTAATGTTATCTGTCCTTGGACTTGGTACTGTGCAAATACTTTCTGTTCTAGGAAAGCCACTCTTTTCCTTTACCTGAGTAGAGGGTTTTTTTGGTCTCTTTAGCCCCCCTATATTAAGCCTAACATGGGTCTCTCCACATACTGGCTTGCGACTATGTTATGAAAGAAAGACAAAACCTTACTTTGCTCCAAGCACAAGTTACCATAAGCTACAAAGCAGTGAGCAGCACATGTGATCAAACACACTGATGCATTAAAGAAGAAAATACCTTTTCTGTGCCATAACTGACATGGATGATCATTTAGCGGCACATACATTGTGTTTATAGAGCTCATGATACTTTTCACTGAACAAATTGGTCATAACAGTAATCCAGAAGCGTATCTGGATTTAGGTCTCTCATGGTGGTCAGCAATTGCACCACAAATCCCAGGGTGACATATGCATCTGGATTATTTCTATAAAGCTAAAAGACCTCCTGTGTGATTTTTTTTTCAGCTGTGCTTTGTAATATTTTTTTTCAAGCAAATGACAGAGATTTCTGTGTATTCTCAAAGACATTTTTTCTTCTCACCTAGGACTACATCACCCACAGTCAAAACAACTTTTTTTCCCACACATAGGAGAAGGGGACACTTCTGGCCTGCAGAAACTAAGCCCATTCTTCGCAGTTGAACAGGAGGATCACCCTGGGTGCCAAGGTAATTGCGTATAAGGGTGGTACCTTTATCCCAGCCACCATGTTTTCTGCAGATGGGTCAAAATTAGTGAAGAGCTGGAGCAGGGACAATCCGGTTCGGAAACCCTCCTGGTAAATAGTCCCCAGTATCCGGCATTCGCTACTCCTGAATGCCAGATGGTATACTTACGGCCACCACAAGGTGTGAACTGGTATAGCGGTCATACCTGAGAGGACATTGCCTGGGAGGGGACAGGAGAATGTCGGTGCTGAAAGGAGCAATATCGCGAAATTGTGTAATATTTAAAATCCATATAAACATGTCGGGTAATTAGAGGAGGGGTCACTATTACACTCAAACTGAATTAAACTTTCACCAAGCTTTTGGTTTATTCTCTCATGGTCCGAATTAAATCTAGGGGGGGCAAGTTTAGTCTATCAGGGGTGACAGAGTTTGTCACCCCCGATGTCCTTTGCCTTCCATTAAAAGAAAGAAAAACAAGCCTGGCTGGATATTTATTGATGCTGGGGTGTATAAGTGACCCCTCCACCCACCATCTAGCATATTAATATGTTTTTTTACCATTGGGCCATTTTTTACGATAGTGCTCCTTTAACGGGGTGCAGAGCAGGCCACTGGTTGCATCCACGCTCACTTCTAGCTGGGGGCGTACCAGGGCCAGCCAATCACAAATGGATGCCCCGGGTATGCGTCTAGCTAAAGGTATAGCAAGGCCATGACCTGCGCATGCACCATTGGAGCAAGTATAGGGGAGTGGGTGGGGCGATTTAATGGGGTTTTGCACAGTGGGACATCGTAGATTGCGATGTCACAGGGAGTGGGAATTGGGCGGCCATATGGGCGGCCATATGCCATGGACAAACAATTCCCTATGTCAGGATGCCCTTTGTCTGAGACCCCCTGGTTTGCTGCCGCTCCCACAGAGCAGACACAGGCCACTGCTGCATCCCCGCTATACAAAATTTGTCTCTGATTGGGGCCCCCAGACACAACTTTGTATCGAGCCCCAAAAATTATAAGCCTGCCCTGACTATATGCATTCAATACTTGATTGGGGCTCCCTTTGCATAAATGACTGCATCAAGGCAGCTTGGGATGGAGGCAATCAGCATGTGGAACTGCTGAGGTGTTCTAGAAGCTAAGGTTAAACGTTTTCCCCAATATTCTTATTCTCTGATATACTAATTTTGGGGTTTCATTAGCTTTAAGCCATAATCATCAACAGCCAAAAAAATAAAAAAAAATATATGAGATTCACTTTTGGAATCAAATTACTGAAATGACCTTTTTGAAGATATTCTAATTTATTGAGATGCATGTTCCTCTTATAAGTACTGTATTGAATGTGAATATATGTGGATATTATGTATATTGTGATTATGTGACAGCAGGGCAGCAATAGTGAATTTTTGGGCCCCCATACAACTACCAGAGTCTCTGTATTGCATTAACTATGATTACCTTCCATAATCCAAGCTGGGAACCCTTATTTCCATCTAGATGTCTCTTATATTATTTAGGAAGACTTTCTGCCATTAAAGCAGACCAAAACCCAGGATCTGGACAAACTCAGGTTTTGCTCTGTTCCCCGAGGGTGTCCTGAATTGTGATGCCCCACTGTGTCAAACCCCCCTAGATCACCCAGTACAACTCACCTTGTCCCCGTCCAATGACGCATGCCTGGGCTCTCGTGAAATCAGAGCCATTTGTGGTGACTAGGTAATTCAACAAACGGCTCAGATAGGCTTCAAAGGGGAGTGAGAGTGGTCACATTCCCAGCAGCGCATGTGCTCCCCTCCCAGCCTATCTGAGTGACAGTCCGAGGGTGCATGGGATACAGCGGCCATTGTAAACAATCAGAGCCATTCACTGAATAACATAGGCACAGCAAACAGCTCTGATTGGATAAGAGCTCCCACATGCAACATTGGACTGGGGAAAGGTAAGTAAATACTGGTGACCTGGGGGTTTCACACAGCGGGGCACCCCAAACTTTTAGATTCCAGAGCCGGCAGTCCTGGGTTTTGTTCCGCTTTAAGGGTTCATTTTTTATTGTGCAACGACTTTCCTGGTAAACTAGACAAATAGTATTATTATCATTGTTAATTTGTGACGTGCCATTATCTTGCGTGGCACTGTACAAGGTAAAAATGACAGGAGAGTAAGACAAGTAATATACTGAACCCAAGGTATTATAAGTCAGATGAATCGAAAGTGCTACAAGAAATAATAGGCCTGACCATAGCAGTGAACTGAGCACAAACAGTGCTATAATTGTGGCAATAAACGCCCGGAAAATTGACTTTTTGCTGGCACTTTGGCTGAATAAGTAATATTTACTTAATAAATAGTTAGGCACAAGTTGGCAAATCTTGCTGAAAATACACTTTCACCGCTTATGTCAGTATGGTTGGGTCTCACAATACATTTGGGGTGTCTCAGGTTGTCTTGTTTGTTTAAAAAGCTTTATATAATGAGTTTAAAAAAGTGAAAAGTCATGTGACCAGCTTCCTTAGCTGTTTTTCAGATACAGATGAATGCAGATGAAAAACTGACCTAAAGAGACAATCCTGCCAAAATAACCATTGAGCCCTATTAGGAATCACTGCTTAAAGGGGGACTATTATGAAAAAATGGCCCAATCCTAATAATCCAGCCAAAATCAAGAAATATTAAGCCACGCTTGTTTCTTTATTTTAGTGGAAGGAAGAGGAAATTGGGGAAAGGGCAGGTTCTGTTACCCCTGGTACACTCATACCTGTCACATACCTGTTATCCCTACCCTGTTTCCCCAAAAATAAGCCCTAGTAAGATTTTTCAGTATTTTTTGCTAATGTGAAAAATAGTCCTACCCGAAAAATAAACCCTAGTTACAATTCATATTTCAGCTGCCAGGCTTCAGCAGATGGATGGGAGCAGCTGTAAAGGAGGGTGAGGACACATCAAGGCTGTAAATGAGGGTAAGGACACACCAAGGTTGCAAAGGAGGGTGGGGACACATCAAGGCTGTAAAGGAGGGTGAGGACACATCAAGGTTGTAAAGGAGGGTGAGGACACATCACGGCTGTAAAGGAGGGTAAGGACACATCAAGTTTGTAAAGGAGGGTGAGGACACATCACGGCTGTAAAGGAGGGTAAGGACACATCAAGGCTGTACAGGAGGGTAAGGACACATCAAGGTTGTAAAGGAGGGTAAGGACACATCAAAGCTGTAAAGGAGGGTAAGGACACATCAAGGTTGTAAAGGAGGGTGAGGACACATCATGGTTGTAAAGGAGGGTAAGGACACATCAAGGCTGTAAAGGAGGGTAAGGACACATCAAGGTTGTAAAGGAGAGTGAGGACACATCAAGGTTGTAAAGGAGGGTGAGGACACATCAAGGTTGTAAAGGAGGGTGAGGACACATCAAGATTGTAAAGGAGGGTGAGGACACATCAAGGTTGTAAAGGAGGGTGAGGACACATCAAGGTTGTAAAGTAGGGTGAGGACACATCAAGGTTGTAAAGGAGGGTGAGGACACATCAAGGTTGTAAAGTAGGGTGAGGACACATCAAGGTTGTAAAGGAGGGTGAGGACACATCAAGGTTGTAAAGGAGGGTGAGGACACATCAAGGTTGTAAAGGAGGCTGAGGACACATCAAGGTTGTAAAGGAGGGTGAGGACACATCAAGGTTGTAAAGGAGGGTGAGGACACATCAAGGTTGTAAAGGAGGGTGAGGACACATCAAGGTTGTAAAGGAGAGTGAGGACACATCAAGGTTGTAAAGGAGAGTGAGGACACATCAAGGTTGTAAAGGAGAGTGAGGCCACATCAAGGTTGTAAAGGAGGGTGAGGACACATCAAGGTTGTAAAGGAGAGTGAGGACACATAAGTCACACAGGCAAGCTTGTGTGTCTGGAGTAAAATGCCTGATCTTGCTGGCTGTACCCTAGCCTGCCGCCATGCCAGGTACACGGCCGAGTCCCGCTGCATACCCCTCAGCCAGCCGGCTCTGTGCATTTACTGTACCGGAGCTGCTGCACTGCCAGCACCATCTTGCCAGCTGCCAGCCGACTATAAGACACCCCCTGAAAATAAGCCCTAGCACCTATTTTGAAAGCAAATATTAATATAAGAGAAGAGAAGAAACCCACAAGCATGGCGGAAATTATATTCAGTTCAGGTGTTTACAATACTGCTCCCTTAAAGCTGGAGAACTGAGCGTGTGTTTCCCCCAACTTGGCTGAACTAAAAAAAATACAGAAAACATGAGCTTCGCCGGGCAAACATGGCACATTTTGCTTGTTAAAAGCAGTGAATGTCCGCTAATGGCAGAGAAGCAATTAGTAAATTAACTGCAATATACTTAGAATTAAAAGGTTATTTATTAGGTGTTAGATGTTGCAGAAATGCAGCAAGTATAATAAATGTGTTTTTATTGTTTTAAAAATGTTTTGGGGAGCAGTGCCCTGCCAGGAAGCCATCCCCGCCATCTTGGTTGAGGGCAGGCCCTGTGAGATCACGCGGGATTATGGCAGGTGTAAGAACTGGAGTGGGGCCATATAAAAAGGAGGTGCGGTAGTGCCTTGAGGAGAGACGAGCCACAAGGGAGAGTGAGGAGGGCGCCTGCTGATACTGGGCCGAGAAGAGTAGGCCCCAGCACGCCCTGGCATCTGGTGGTGCCCACAGAAATCCCCCCTAACCGACCCCACACTCCTGAGGTGAGCTGAGAGAGAGGCCGCAGGCTACAGTTGCTAGGTTACTCCTGAGACAACCCTTTCCTGAGGTAAATTCCCGGGCCTACAACCTGGACAAGTGACTGTGGTAGAGACTTTGCCAGGAGGGGGTGTGCAATAGGCTGTTGCTATGTTGCAGCCATTTGCTTCAAGTGAATCCTTTTGCCGAAGCGTATTAAACCGGACCAACACTCTTAAAACAAGCAGTGCTCATATGCAATTCAGATTGCCGCATATAAAAATTAATCTACCTTTCTTTAACTCCTGCTGTGGTCAATTTTAAAAACAAAATTACGTCCTCTGGAGCTGCAGATTGTCTGCAAACAGGAAGTGCTGCTGGGCTTCCTGTTACTGTGCAGTCAGTTTTGTCGGTTGATTCCAGGCAGCAACATGGCTGAGATGCTGTAAAATGAAGCTCCAAAATAGCTGCTAGCACTAGAAAATCGTTGAGGAGGTGTTTTAGCTCTGAGTGAATGCAGGAGCAAATATAAGTGCTGACAATGATTCAGTATCATGCATGCAGATGGGGAAAGGGAGTTTTGGGGGTTCTTTTCCAACTGTGACAGACTTGGTCCGGTTTAAATAAATTCATTTCTATTTAAAAAACAATGCGTGGCTGTGCTCTAACTACAACTACAAGAGATTGGGTAACTATACATGGTGGTATAGTATGTACTGAACATGGTGGAAAGTGTTTAAAAGGGTGACAAGACTGTCAAGTGAATTGCATAAGCTCCTATAAATTGATGACCTCACAAGACAGTCGCCCCCCCCCCCCCCCTCAGGTTTCACAATTGGGGTTTACTCACCTCTTCGGGGGATCCATCTTCTGAGTCCTTCGGATTCTGGGCAACCTTCCGATGGGCGGCGCCATCTTGCATCCCATCGGGGACTGAGCACAGCCCCCCGATCTCGCATCTGCGCAGTGCTTATTAATAGGATGCAATGGAGCCCCCTGAAATCCTAAGATCATTGTGGAGCTGCAAGATCAGCGTGGGACATTGTCAGTCAGCACCGGCTAAGGGGGCAACAGGGTGAGGATCAGGCCCTCAAGCAGCTGGATGTAGCTACAGCAGGCAGCGGTGACATCCAAAAGGTAAGTAGGGGATGAATCAAACCCTTTTTATTTAGGTCTGATGTTCCTCTTTAAGGGTTTATATCAAAAGCAGATGTTATGTCAAGAAGAATCAGAATGGAGCAGTGGCCGTTACCAGAGGGGTAGCCAGGCTTTCTGGCACCCGGGGCCAAAATTAAAATCGGCGCCCCCCTGATCTGTACTCAGGCCCCCCTATGGCACCCCCCTGACCTGCTGCACCCGGGGCACGTGCTCCCCGCCCCATCCTAGCTACGCCCTTGGCCGTTAGAAATGGCGGTTAGTAAAAGGCAAACAAGTAGAGCACACACAAGAATTTATGTGTCCCACACAGTGTGATGCAAATGGGTGGATATAGGTCCACCTTCCAATAGCTAAAAAAAAGTGGTCATGACTATATAAAATCCAGAGGCTTCACTACAGAAAAACCTTATTCAGTAGTGCAGCAGGATATATCCTCCATATGGCTGGTAAGTAAACATATATTGTGTTTACACTTTACCTGGACAGTCCCTTTAAATGTATGTAAATGTTTTAGCACTGTGTTTCCAGGGAAGATTTAGATACACCTTAAAATCAAAATACAATTTTTTGCATACAGAAGGCACCCACAAAGAGTTTTAGAAGATATGTACAGAAAAACTGCATATGTGGAGATTACCTTTTCACTGCCTGGCTCCAATCTGTCATAATAGGTGATTATGTTTTCATCTATATCGCATTGCATTATGAATAACTTTGCATATTTTATTTTACTAATAGCATTTCACCTTGGCTCTCTCTTGATATTTAAAGATTATTAGCTGTTAAAATAGTGTTTAAGTTCATAGAAAAACTACCCTGCTAATAAAAGGCTATTCTCTTACTCAATGTATGTTTTTTCCTCAACAAAATGCAACAATAGTTTATAAATAAAGTATATTTAACCAAATGAAATGATAATATAAAGTTAAAATAATAATGGCTTTAGAATTATTTAAAACAATGATGTCAACATTGTTATAGAAGAATATGCCAAGGTTACTTATTCCCGACAGTTCAAAAGAGGAAACGACATAAAACATTTTTACTTTACTCTAGAGTCTCTATAAATTTACAATAAAGTATAGAACATTCTCTATGGATTTCACTATCAACATATATAATATGTAACTCAAGTATTTAGGACAGATCAATTTATAGTAACACCTTTTCGCACTTTTGTTGCCATTTATGTGTTTACTCATTTAGTTGTAGATTTGACATGGTACTTGTATGCCTGTCTCTGAATAGATGAGAGAAAACGGTGAATACTTTGCAGCATTCTGGTTGTGAATCACCCGATTCCCAATACTATGAGGGAACAATTCGGGATGAGGTTTTTGGCAAATACCCCCAAATTGCATGGGAAGACCATATCTGGGAAAATGTGTTTCTTTAGCGAAATGCCTTTAAACTATCTGTATGTAAATCTAGTGGTCCCTAACATAATATATATATATATATATATATATATATATATATATATATATATATATTATTATTATTATTGTTGTTGTTGTTTAGTTATATAACGCCACCACCTTCCACAGCACTGTTCAGGAGAGATCACAAGTGGTAAAGCTTGAGTTTGGTGGCATGTGCCCAGTGAAGCTAAAAGTTTACATACATACGTAACAATGCAAATGCAAAAAGTGAAAGCATTTCCTATTTTATTATAGTGTACCATCTGTATATAAAGCTAGAACAATCCCCAAATACATTTTGGACTTCTGTAATTTTTAACTTATTTACCCAACAAAGGGGCTGTGAGGAACAGGGCAAATATTACATTGCATTTTATCACAGATGCAAGTCCGAGTTCCCCTTTATTTCCTTCCTTAGCATTTACAGGTTAAGCAGGGCAGATCACAGACTCCCTGCTGGCCATCCTCACACCTCTAGTCTGAGAAGACTCCGCTGGGTCAGCAGCTGGCTGGACCCCTGGCTGTGAATTTGTCACATGAAAGTTGGGAGCCGCAGACATCCGGCACCAACACCAATCGGACCATAGCTGCACCCCCATGTGTCCCAGCACCAAACCAGGTACAGAATCAGAACCGGCTCACAAAACCGCATGTGGAGATAGTTTTCCGTTGTCGCCAAGAAACCTAGGAAAATGAAGATCTAAGGTTCTGACCCACTTAGGGACCCCATTTCTGGACTCATCGGATGCCCGGTGTCCAGCCTAATCGTTTGGTGGCGTTTCCAAAGCCATACGACCCCCCTGCCCAAAGTTATAACCCCTAAAGGGTTTTAGGGGCGAGAGCACGCTCCAGAACAGTGGGAGGTGACAACCCGTCCCACATATGGGAGGGGGTGGAGGGTTGACACCTGCTTAAAAGTGAGCCAGGGGGATGAGAACAGGGTCACTTATCTCAAGAGGTCACGATTCACACGTGCTGGAGGTGTCCCAAATCATCTGTAAGCTCTTCACTTACCTCTTGTGGAATCTCTAACCACTACTCTGCAAACTGCATATTAAGGTACTATTGTTTCTCTGTGTAACTCACTCTATCCTGTAACCGTCTCAGAACAGCATTTGTATCATCTGTATCATTTCATATTACATCATAGCCAAATGTTTGTTATCACTGCCTAGTGTGCTTATAGCATTAAAACTTAAATTTTAACTTGAGCTTTGCCTTAAACCAAGAATCTGTGTGTCCACAGGCTTTGGGCCTGGTATTCCTGATAGGAGGGACTCGAACAAGGGGTTTTGGGGAACGCGGTCTGTGTGTCAGGAGTTCCCTGGTTTATAGTGGGTCACGTGACCTGCGGTTCCCTGACAGGGGCATTCTCGTCAATGATACAGCCTAAAACCAATAAAATGCAATACCTACTGATACATTTGTATCCCTACAGCAGACATAGCTGCATCTTCGGCTAGGGACAGGAGCATGCCGCAGACCACAAGGCAGCCGGATATGCAGCTGCTTTCGTTTTGCAAAGCTGGAGCTCGGTTTCAAACATTAATAAAAATGCCATATAACCCTGATAAGAAGAGAGCCTGCTTATATGCTGTGAGATGGACAGAAAGGTGAGTTCTGAGGGGATCCACACAGCGGGGCCTCCCAGATCGTGACGCCCCAGGGGTTTCACACCGCAGGGAATCCAGAATTGGGATGCCCCAGGGGATGGTAAGTTCCGGGACTGGAGTCTTTTGGATGCCCCCATTCCTAGTTTACTTGAATGGGTACACGGAGGTCGGGTATGTGGCTTGAAAACACTGCATGGGAGCGCTGGAAAGGTAAGTGACTGCGGATGTGCACGGGGGCTCACACAGTGGGACATACTGAATCTTGGGTGACCCAGGGTCAGCCAGCCCTGGAGTTCAGTGCTTGCAATTTAAGCATAAAATGCTAATCAATAGTAATTATTCTTATCCTTCAGGTAAGATGAGAATGAACAAGTAGCAAAAGAGCAAAACATTTAGACAGCAGGAGGCTAAGTATTTTCATATCCTCCTTCCTCCCCTCCAGGGGACAGAAATGGGTCAGGAATTAAGAAAACACAGGTGAGTATACTAAAGTAATTAGGATGGGCCAATAGGGGAATTAGAAGGGAGTTTAAAAACAAGGAAAGATTAGAAAAAAAGACAGCAGTTCTGGCATTGATTACTACAGTTGAACTTATTGTTAACTAAAACCCCTAGGTCCATTTCCATTGTTGTTTTACCAAGTGTTTCTTTATTTTGTATGTCATCATGACACAGATGTCTCCTTCCTATGTGCATAGCCTTACATTTATCTGTGTTAAACTTCATTTGCCATTTAACTGCCCATGCTTCCAATTTATCTAAATCTGTTTGAAGCTGCTTCTGTCCTCTTTTGTTTTAATTGCTTTACACAGCTTAGTATCATCTGCAAAGATTGACACTTTACTGTTTAATCCGTACCCAATGTCATTTATATATATATTGAAGAGAATTGGTCCCAGAACTGACCCTTGTGGTACTCCACTAGTAACAGTGACCCAATCTGAGTGTGTACCATTTATAACCACCCTCTGCTTCCTATCATTAAGCAAATTTCTCACCCATCTGCACACGTTTTCCCCCAGTCCAAGCATTCTCATCTTTTGTACCAGCCTTTTATGTGGCACAGTATCAAATGCTTTGGAAAAGTCAAGATGTATATGATATCCAATGACTCCCCCTGATCCAATCTTAAACTTACCTCCTCATAAAAGCTTATTAGGTTTGTCTGGCAGGAGCGATTTCTCATAAATCCATGCTGATATGGAGTAATAAGGTTATTTTCCACAAGATGCTCCAGTTTTCCACAAAATGCTCCAGTACATTTTAGCTATAGAAAAAAAAAACTAACTGACTGAGGTAATTAACTATAAGGTTTTTGTTGGTCAAAGTAAGTTATATCAATAAGTGGATTGAAGGTCTGTCATGAAGGGTTGGCACCATGTTTAAGAAAATAGCTGTAGTAAGAAAGAAAAGGTTTAAAGCAGTCTCCGGTCAAAAAGTCAAAGCTTAGTAAATTTCTCCCTCTGTGGCCATTAGTGACTTTGCATGACTTTGCATGACAGCGGCCATCTTGCCACACACATGAAGAAATTGATTCTGAAAAACCAAGTCTCTCAGTCAAACTTTCCTCATAGCTCTGTGCGATCATCTTTTATTTCTAACAAGAAGTAGTAAGCCTTCAGCTGTATTGACTCATCTTTAAAAAAAATACATTGTATTACCTGACTGTTTTAGGCCTCCACGGCCATAGAGATACATTGTACTTTTACTTACTTTTGCTACATTAGCTGCTTATTAAGGGTTTCTGTGTGTGACAAATGACAGACAAGCTCCATGTTTCTGAGGCATATATCTCTCACAATTTGGTGTGACTTTCTGCTGGCACAGCACCCTCCGAATTCTCATGTGTAAGCAGGACTATCAGGTGTATGGCTGTCACGCTCCGGGTACCGCAATTAACCACTTGGATAACTTCAGCTCTCTTGGTAAGGACCTCAACCCCCAATCTCCGCAGCCAGCTTCACCTATAGGAGCCCCCGCTTGCCGAGACGCAGAACACGCCTGCTCGGGATCGGTTGCCCCCAGGACTTGATGGCTCAAAGGATGAAGCCTTACTGAAAAGAGGACTGGAGAACCCGCGGCTGGAAGTTGAAGCACTGCAAAGACCAAAAGGCATGAGTAAATATTCGTAATGACCATCCTTAACATTGAAAGCCGTTTTCCATTCATCCCCTTGCCGTATACGGATCAGGTTGTAGGCCCCCTTTAGATCTAGTTTAGAAAAAATTCGAGCCCCCACTACCTGATTAAATAAATCACCTATTAAGGGAAGGGGATAACGATTTTTTACCGTGATTTTATTCAATGCTCTATAATCTATGCAGGGCCTTAAACCCCCATCCTTCTTTTCAACAAAAAAGAAGCCAGCACCCGCCGGAGATGTTGACGGGCGAATAAAGCCCTTTCTCAGATTCTCCTAAATATATTCCTTCATAGCCTGCTCTTCTGCTCGATTCAGATTATAAATTTTCCCCCTAGGAGGAATAGTTCCAGGAAGTAAATCGATGGGACAGTCATAGATTCTGTGTGGGGGAAGATTATCAGCAGATCGCTCAGAAAAAACATCTGCCCAGTCTGTATAAGGCAGAGGTAGTTCCTGGGGTAAAACCTGAACACTCCTAATGACTGTGGAGAAGCAATGTGACTTGCAGTACTCACTCCACCTAACCAGATCTCCAGACTGCCAGTTAAACATAGGGTTATGGAGCTTTAGCCAAGGGTATCCCAAAACTACTGGTGTTTCAGGACAATCAAACACCAGGAATTCTATGTGTTCAGAATGAGATGAGCCAACCACCAATTTGAGAGGAGGGGTCTTGTGACTGACCGGTCCTCCCTGGATAGCCTTCCCATTTATGGCCAGAACCTGGAGATACTTTTCAAGGGGTACCAGTGGAATTCCAAGGATGGAAGTTATGTTCCGATCCAGGAAGTTACCTGCAGCTCCGCTATCAACAAAAGCACATACTGCCTGTTTGGAAAGACCCCAGAAAAGCTCTGTAGGGATTAACATCTTATCTTGATGAGAGTAATGCTTTATCCCACCTACATCAGTACCCTCTTCCTGATCTAGGCGAGAAAGTTTCCCGCCGAATACCCCTTATTAGGACATGACCTGGCAAAATGTCCCGGGGACCCACAGTAGAGGCAAAGACCCAAAGACCGTCTCCGTTTTTTCTCGTCCTGAGAGAGACGAGCTCTGCCAACCTGCATTGGCTCCTCTTGAGAGGGGGAAGAGGTGTTTACCCCACCAGGAGTAGAAGGGTTAGGAGTTTGTGATGACCTAAAGGGAGTGGTAACTCTAACCCTTTCCCTGACCCTCTCCCTGAGACGTCTATCGATCTTGATGGAGATCTGCATAAGCTGATCCAAATCTGTTGGGGTGGGAAAGTTGACCAAAGCATCCTTAATATTCTCAGAAAGCCCTATACGGAATTGGCTACATAGGGCTGGATCATTCCAAGTAGAGTCCACTGCCCAGCGCCTGAACTCAGCACTGTAGTCCTCGGCAGAGTTCCGACCCTGCTTCAGGGTCCAAAGCCTGTTCTCTGCTGTGGACCGTCGATCTGGATCCGCATAAAGCACTCCCATGGCCAAGAAAAAGGATGAAACTGAGTGTAAGGCAGGATCTTCAGGAAGCAAGCTGTAGGCCCATGACTGGGGGTCTCCTTGTAAGAGTGAGATGATTAAACCCACTCGTTGAGTTTCTGTGCCTGAAGATAAAGGCCGCAGCCTGAAGTAGAGTTCACACGAATTCTTGAAGTTAGAAAAACTGGCTCGGTCTCCAAAGAATTTTTCTGGTAAAGGAATTTTCGGTTCAGGAATATGAAGTGGTACAGCGGGTGTAGCAACCTGGCGGGTTTCTTGATTGGCCACTCTCTGGGCAAGTTGATTGATAGCTGTGGCCATCGCCTGTACTTGCTGTACCAGGTCTTCCATACTAATTTTTGGGCCTGTTATAATGTCACGCTCCGGGTACCGCAATTAACCACTTGGATAACTTCAGCTCTCTTGGTAAGGACCTCAACCCCCAATCTCCGCAGCCAGCTTCACCTATAGGAGCCCCCGCTTGCCGAGACGCAGAACACGCCTGCTCGGGATCGGTTGCCCCCAGGACTTGATGGCTCAAAGGATGAAGCCTTACTGAAAAGAGGACTGGAGAACCCGCGGCTGGAAGTGGAATTGGGTAGCCCGAATTTGAGCGTAAGACTGAAGTCCAAGGACAGACTGGAGATTGGTAATAGTAGGTCCGAGATGGCGACTGAACAATGGGATTAGGCAAATCGTGGTCTGGGTTCAAGGGCGAAGGTCGACAACTGGAGAGTAGATCAAGGATGGTCAAAACAGGCAAAGGTCGGCAACTGGAGTGGAGATCGAGGATGGTCAAAACAGGCAAAGGTCGGCAACTGGAGTGGAGATCGAGAATGGTCAAAACAGGCAAAGGTCGGCAACAGGAATCAAGATCGAGGATGGTCAAAACAGGCAAAGGTCGGCAACAGGAATCAAGATTGAGGATGGTCAAAACAGGCAAAGATCGGCAACAGGAATCAGATCAATATCAAAGATAAACAACTACCAAGGGTCTAAGCGCTATAACAGGCAATGAGCGACTGGTTGAAGAGCGGTTATAAAGGAAACAGGTATGATTGGGCTAGGGGAACAATTCTGATGATTGGTGCAACTAGAATCTTAAATCTGATAGGACAGAACAGGGCGTACCGCCCAGGAGTCTGAAAAGGCTGATTGGTTAAAACATATAAGAAGGATGGCGTCCTGAGATCCAGAGGGAGATTGGCCAGTACCTAAATGGAGCACTCCCCAACCCACACCTGCTGCTTAATTAACTTTCCTCCGGCGGCCGCGCTCAGAGCAGCGTCGCCGGAGGGTATAAGTGTAACGTGCTCGGGCGCGCGCGCGAGCATGAGAACTGGAGCCGGGGACGCCGGCTGGAAGAGAAGGAGGCACGTGCGTGCCAGGCGGAAGAGAGGCTGCCGCCCGCCGCGGCCGTCGAACAGAGAGCCGCGCCGCGGGACGGGGAGCGCCGCAGGAACGGGACACAGGTAAGTGGCTACTGACAATGGCAAGATGGCTGCCCCTGTGTAATTCAAGAGTGAATATGGGGTTAAGCTCTCTCAAACTGCTTATGCCTCTTATCATAAGAAGAAAAGCAGTTTACGAAACATTCTTTTTTTGACCGAAGGTCTGCTTTAAGGTGATGACAGCTGGTCTTTATGGTCTGTCGTCTCCTTCAAGAGGGAAGATTTTCAGACTGTAGTAGCAGGTTGGAGGGGGGGGCACAATCTTTCTTCCTTGGTTTCGGGTCCTTGTCTGGTGCAGATCTTTCAGTGATGGCAGATAGCAGCCGATCACCTTCTCAGTGACACATAATCTGCAGTCTGCTCTTGTCCTTTGTGGTGGAGGCCCCATCCCATATATGTATTAATAGAGCTGAATTGCATTGATTGATACAACCTCTCTGCTGTGATGTGTGAGCTCCATTTACTATGGCAGTGAGGAGTTTCATATACAGGTTTTCTCTTACAAACTGAAGATGGCCACTGCAGCCAAAAGAGTGCTTGGATTGCATTGCTTTATCCTCTGAAGGAGTAGGTATAAAAGTTCTAGAGCAGGCTCAATCTTGCCCAAACAGGTCCTTTAAATAGGGCACTATAATATTATTGGATACTTTATGGTTGTTTCCTCTTTGGGTATAGGTGATGCTACCAAGTCCTAACTCCAGCACCAGTAAAAAAAATTTCATTAGGATGATAATGGGAAATTAAAAAATGTGTTTTTAATAATTTTCTTTTAGCGGTGAAGTGAGAATTTTAGCAACAATTGTTGTTAATAAATAATGCTTGGTGCACCAATATCTTTAGAATTGTGACACAACCAATGTCATAATTCCTGTATAGCATCCTCTGTATATGAAAACCCTGTGTATGCTCTGTGCTGCAATCACTGTGTATAATCCATACCACATTAACTCTTTTAACCATTTCTAAGTTTCCTCAGTACTATTTTGGTTTCAGTCCCTGCAATCTTGGTGCACTATCCATAAGCTGTCAGTTCTGTCCCTGTGTGCAATGTATAGTGGTAGTGAAATATTGCCACCACTTCCTTTCCCAGTACCACCACCATCAATATTGTTTCTCTTCAAAACTGAGCAGCTCATCAACTTTGTTTTTAATTGGATTCTTTTTTCACCAAAGGTGGTATATCTTTAAATTCAGAAAGTCTTTCAGTATAACAGGTTTATCTGCTACTTTGACATATACACAGTTCTGCTTTTTTTTAGTTTAATTTTACATTTTAAAATGGCCTTGCGCAGAGACTTCATGATGATAAGAGCAACAGTGACATGTAACTCATCAAGGTATTCGTAAAGAGTGGCAAGAACATTACATTGCTCATCAGACTCTTGTCAGCGAGGGTCCATTCATATGGCACAATGCTGTACAGTAATATACAAGGAAATGTATCAGTTTTACTGGTGCTATTTTCATGGCATTGTTATTATGCTAATAACAAGACTAAATAAAGTCTCCAGAAAATAAGTTTATGCTGACAGGAAAAATGACACAATCAATTTATTAGGTAATATATCTCCTGCCGTAGTTCTTTGCATGGTCTAATTCTACAAGATTAAAACGCTTCCCAGCAAAAGTGCATCAGTACTTTGTATTCCTCCCGATGTTCCCAGTGAAAAAAGTCACAGAGCAAAATAATGTCCTTGTCTGTCCCTTCCTCATCCAAACCTCCAATCAAATTTAATAAAGCTAGTTTGATACAATGCCAGCCTACACGAGGTTTACCCTTGGTCGACTTTAATAGGGTCAAAAATATTTTCACATTGGCAGTGTACGCATTAATCATTTTTCCAGAGGATTTAGAAAATTGAAAGAGACAAGGCCAAGCAAAATTTTAAATTAATTGGGCCTACCCCAGCTTTTAAGGGTCACCTTGTGTCAGTTGTCCCATATTTTCCAGGTCGAAGAGTTCCTGTGTTTCCTACATCTGCGATAAAGAGAGATTCATGCTGTGGGCTTACAAAAGTGAAAGAATTTCTCTCGGAAAGTGCGAGTTTTCTTACGAGCTACTACAATAATTACAGCTTCTAGATAGTCGCCAGACACTAAGCACTTAAATAATGCACGCTCGGCTGACGCCTCTGCTTGTATGCCTCTAATGCAGTAGCTATGAACATTTCAAATCACTCTGTCACTTGCTATAAATCTGCCAGCTAACAACCAAATATGGAATCTTTATAGGGAAGGAACAACTTACCAGTGAAATGTATAAGGTATAAACTTGTTTCTTTTTGTATACAGTGGGGCAGACTAAAAGTCAGGTGTCTGCATCTACATCCCTATACTTACCAGTAATAATTTTGTTTACAGTGTGTTTGTTGGGGGTTACTGTAGGGGGGGAGGGGAAAAGATTTATTTTTAGGTATTAGATCTCTTTGAGGGGATCTACAACTAAGAATGAGTGGTTTAATATACATTGTAATCCTTCTGGGGCTACATACTCCAACACCCTGTTGTGTAACCCTGCTGCCCTGATTGCTTCTATCAGCCTTTGAATAGGTCAGCAGCCAAACTAAGCTACACAAAGAAATGGTAAAGAATTGAGGAGCATCATTCCCCTATAGGATTGGTCCTAAACATGGCAGGCAATAGATAGAAATGCATTTAATATTAATGCCCTGAAAAATAAAAAATGTCTACAAGGATCCTATGATATATATTTGACATTTAGCAGAATAGACAATGCATTACAAGCAATATCCCTCAACTGTTTAGGGCATGTATTGATGGAACAATGCTGCACATTTGGTGCCTTAAAGTGGAGGGCCAGTCTCTAGGTAAATCCACCCGTCCTGCCACCCTCCCCTGGCGCTGAGGGGGGGGGGTTACAAAGAAAAAATCCCTTACCTTGCCCAGGGGAGAGTGGAAGGTTTGGGGGATTACCTAGAGACTGGACTCTCTCTTTAAGGCCAGTGACTATGAATCAGAGTATATAATCTTATTCATGAAGTATTGCACAAAAACTTGAATAAAGACTTAGGGGAGGCACACCTAAACCAGGTCCACATTTTGCCCTAGACTGAGTGCAAATTAGTCTTATTTATGTTTGTTGCTACAAACACACTACAGCCAGGCTTGCAAGCCCCCCATCCAAAATTTTCAAAAATGTAGGAACATAGTCTCAGAATTCATGATAAATCACCAGTTATCAGATTTACAAGACCCCTCCCCCCATCCACATCAACAGTTGCTGGGCAGACTGGGCTCCTGCACCACCTGCATAGTGACATTTTCTGACTCACATAATTCAATCACATTCCAAAACTAGTTAAAAACAAATTGTTAAACACAAGGAGAATAGACAGTTTAAAAAAATATGTTTTTAAAGAAAATACAACAACCTAGCCAAATTCCGAAAAAAAGTATGCACAACTCATAATCCTAGAGAATCGTATATATTTATTGTTCCAGCTACACAGAAGCACAAAAATGTTAACTTGTTAAGAAAAAAACTCCTGAATTTTGATTCAGACAAATTGGTTCAATCATCTTTACCAAATGATGATATAAAATATGTCTGTTGATACATTTGTGTGTGTGCATTTGTATCAAGTTAAACGCAAATATTCTTGCTGCTACAGTCTCTTCCAATGTGATTTCAACTGGGGTGCATAACTTTTTACTTAAAGCATCGTAAACTGTATAAAACAGATTTGTAGTTATAGAAAGAAGCTCATTTCACATACCTACAATTTAGAGATGTTGTGGGGTATTTTATATTCCAAAGGCTTATCCTGGCTTACCAGTGGTAAAATTACAGACAAGAGATTTGTGACTATGCTAATAGACTAGGGTTCCTGCTCTCATTTCAGTGTTATATGGTATTTCATTTTCAAAAGCTAACCTGCAATTATAGACTCATAAGTCTAATTCCTATTTGGAGAACACTGAATGTTTTTCTCCTTTATAACAAATCCCTCTTTTAGGTACCCAATGTGAATTCCAGGATTTACCATTAAAATATTATTATTATAGCATTTACTGTACTCCATAAGAACACATTATTTTCAGTGAGTATACATTTATTTCTAATACACAACCTTTTGTTAAAGCAACCTGTAATGGTCTGCGGTTTTGTAAAATAAAAGCTTTATTGTAAAGCACCTGCACAAGCAGCTTAGTTATAGAAAAGTTATTTTGCTTTAGGCTTAGATTCTAGAACTTGTAACACATGACATTACATGGAAACATCAGTGATACCTGGCTAGCTAGCAAGGTCATGAAAGTTAGACTGCTCCTAGCAGAAGCAACAAAGCATTGAAGGAACAAGTATGCAACCTGATGTGTGATAACCAGCAATGCAACCATCTAGAAAAAAAAAAGGATCCAGCTGTATACTCAGATCCTATTAGTGGCTTGCAGAGCAAAGGAAGCAGGGGTGCCCCTGTTCAGCAGCACCCCTTTTCAGACTTTTGGTTTACTTTAAAGTGCTTGCACACAATGGTGTACGTACATTCACCTCCTCAGCTGCTCTTTCTGCAGTTGCATACAAACTACTGATATCAAACTTTTTGCTTTTTATACATTTTTATAAGAGAATGTCCCACTATTCTGACCTTGGATTCATAAATCTAAATATATTATATAAAATGTTTTTTGAAACACATGGCCAAGGACACATGTGTCAAATTTTAGGCCCGGGTCTGGATGCGACCCTCCAAGCCTTTTTATGTGGCCCTCTTACAGGTACCAGATGGCTGGGCAGCACCCTTTTAGCTAGCCCAGTCACTCCAGTTCTTTTGATACCGGCAGCACACTCTTGCACCTGTGTGTAGTGCTGCCGAGTGATGCACCAGTACACTGCACTCTGCACTGTGGAGTAAAGTACTGCCTCTAACCTGTGGCGGAGTGCCTATAAAAGTAGATGGTACATGCCTGTTTAACGTTTTGGAGGAAAAGAGAGCAGTTTCTGCAACTGTTCTTTGTGGGTGCTACATCTACAGCAGGGGTTATTACAAGCTATTGCCAGAGGAGGAGGGAAAAATGATTGTAGTGCTCTGCTGGGAAAAAATAATTCTGCATCTGCCTCTATCCTGGGCAAATTACTTCAGCCTCTGTCTCTAAACATTGTGCCTATCCTAGGCAAATCCATTCTGTAAAACTTTGTGGCTGTACGGGCAAAATATTTTAGTGCCTGTCTGCATCTGTCCCGAGCAAAATCATTCTGTGGCTGTTACTATACATCTGAATAGTCATGTTTGCATTTTGTCATTTATTAACTGGCCCTTTGAAGGTGACCAGGATGCTGATGTTGGTCCTCGGCAAAAATGAGTTTGACACCTCTGGTCTAGGATAAATGCTCATCAAGTTGTGTTATTCCCTAACTAGAAAACTTGGCAACATGAAATTGTATTTGGTAGCTTGACCAACTTGTCTGACTTAATCAAATATTCACAATGTTATATTTTATAATGGATAAAGTAGGAAAGTAGGCCAAGCCAGATGCCATGCTTCTATTAACATTCAGGTGTAACAGGTCTGCTAATACAGTGTATAAGTCACCTACATTGGTTGGAGCTCAGAATTCATTGAATTGTAGCTAGCAGGAAAGTCTCAATGGCTGGCACCAGAGCAGCCCATGTGGGTAACGCCTGTATACAGTTGGCACCTAGGTCGATATCACAAAATGACCAGAGAGTCAACAGTAGGTGTGGCTGGGGTACAACCTGGAACCATGGCTGAAGCAGGTGATGCAAGAGCTAGCAGCTGCAAGGTAGAACTGGATGTGGTCAGACATAACACAGGTTCAGCAACAGGGCTTGGCAGTGGACATGGTCAAATGTAGCATGGGTCGACAACAGGGCTTGGCAAAAAGATGAGGTCAGATGTGGAATAAGTTGGCAGCAGGGTTTGGCAGATGTGACATGGGTTGGCAACTAGACTTGAAATAGAGTTGTTGTCAGACTTAGCTTAAGACCAACAAGGGTTGGCACAAGGAGGTAGCAGACACACCTTGGCAGGAGGAATGAAAAAGCAAGCACTGCGGCATGTTAATTTCTGCAGATGGTTTTTAATGAGCTGTCTCCAATCAGATGTGAAGCTGAGCCCACCAGTGTTGCCTACCAAATGCAGCTGCTGAGGGCAGAGAGTCATTACTGAAACTGTGTGAGAGCAGCGGGCAGGTTGGTGGATTAGGGTTACTGGCCCTTTGCTCTAATGTTCAACAGGGGGACGTAGGGCTTACTTTTGTACTGTAATGAATGCCCAAAACAACATTACATTGCTGCCTTTGACTGGGATTAAGAAATCAAGCTTCACATCCTGTTTAGTTACCAGGGGCAGGAAGCTCATTTAATATGGTCTCATCATGAATGAATATCTATCACAAACACAAAATAGGGGGTTCCTGTGCTACTGAAATTTGTGGCACCCATCAGTTTTGCATTCTATTTACTTTGTTTTATAAGCCTACCTCAAGAATTTGACATTCTAATAAAGCAATGGGCTGAGGGCCTTAAACGTAAAGTGATTTAGCAAGCAACAAAAAAACAAAAAGGTAAGTAGGTTTGTCCCACGCAGCTGATCAGTAACTCACCTGATTGCTGACTAATGGTGGATTTGGGATTGCAACTCACCATCAATCACAGGTGCTCTGCCACGCCCCCTCTCAATTAATTCCAATACAGGTAGTGGGCCGAGGCCTGACACGCCCTCCTCCATTGTAGTGAATAGAGGTAGCAGGACCATGCCCCTGTGAGTGATAGCGCGGTCCAACCCAAAAGGGCCACTGAATGGAAGTTGAGGGCCCAGGGTGTGGCAGCCGCAGCGTGGGTTTGGAGCAAGCATTCAGGTGTTTTGCTGATCGCCGGACTCGCAAAAAATAGCTGCACAGGACAAAAGGTAAGTATCCCTTAATTATTTTGGCCGGCTCCTAAATAACTTTAAGCAATGGAGCTTCAGGCTAGAGCGGTGCTGGATAGGTTTAGAAGTAGAGCTCATGTTAGGAGTACATGACTGATAAAGTAAAAGATGGATGTTATTTTAGTTGTTTTAGTATAACAGGACCCACATTGTGACTAACAGAAACCACCAATTCTATAGACAGTTTTTTAAAATTAGGATTGAATGCAAGATTAGACTTGGGACATTAGACTTCAAAAATAGACTAGGACTATTTATTACCCTCAGCAACAACATGGGTTTGTTTTTAATTCTTCATCTTTTTTTGGCAACAGTTGTGTTATTGATGGCTTTTTCCATTATTTGGACAGCAGCTCTTAGGTTTATGCTGCCGTCTTATATCATAGGCTGCATATTTTACAATAATTTCTTCTGTTAGGGAATTAGTTAATCCCACCCCACTATTAGGAAAGTGGAACTAGGAGACCACCAGCATACGGGGAGCAGGGATAGTAAGAAATACAGCACACCCTAAATTGTAAAACATTAAACCATTAGTGAGATTATATATTATGCAAGCCATATGTTCCCTATAGGGTTCGGCACAAATTTTACTTTTTATTGAAAACCTTCTTTTGTTTTTTTTCTGCGCTGGTTGTCATCCATGTAGCTTGACAGCATACTAAATTCTTGTTCACAGCTACAAGATTTGTTTAGCTCCAGGCATCTGTGTTTGGATTAGAAGAATGCTGATTGGTTCACTACCAGGGGCACTAAAAGGTCAAGCTTTTCTTTTCAAGACTTTTTTGTGCTTTGGATTCTGACTCATTAATCAGAGGTAAGCGGAAGGGGGCTAGCCAGTGGGTTAAATTAATCTCTTTGCGGGGACATGATAAACAATCAAAGCTCAAGGTTGGTGTGAAAGGTTGAGTAGATTTTTGTTCGGATTACACAACCTGTGAACTTGTAACAAATAAGGTTCCACAGGACTGGACAATGTATGTTATAGCGCTTCGGGTTAGGCATATGCCACATTAGCTGCTTTGCCCCAGCAAAGATGTCCACAGCAACACATTTTATATTCAGAAGTACAGGAGAGGGATGGTTTAGGTCAATGTATCTTTAAGGGTTAATTTAATAAAAAGGCACAAAGTGGGCTGCCAACCAAAACTAGAATTCACAGATCTGACAACGCCCGTTGCTGTGGTTACTATGCTTTTCACACTGGTCTTGATTTACTGATGTACTAAATTAAGTAAAGAGAATAGCAGACGCTTCTGCCTAAAACATCCAATCACATTCAGGGAATCTTCTCTGTAGGTCCCCAGGTCTCTGTAATTTAGCCCAAATTACATTTTACATGCTATTTCCTTTAAATGTTGTTTTTAAGTTTCATAATTTATATACAGGGTCAGAATAGAGCACCTTATGCTTGGGACATCCTTCTGCTAAACATCATTTGATTGTTGTATAAATCTCATGTTTATTGACCGAAAAATAAATGTAGCTTAATCCTTGGCCCTCCAGGCCTCAAACCCCATGTCACCATCCCCTGTCTTGTGCTGATGAGGGCCAACTCCAGTAAGAGTAGATTGGGACATATTTCTTATTTGCTATACCAGAGAATTGCACACCCTTGTGAACCAATGAGATTTGAGAATGGTTTTATGTGGTGTAAAGAGATTATTTGCATGGGTCCACCTACTGTAAGAGATTCTGGGATAACATCCATTATCCCTGACTTGTACACTCTATTCAAATAGTTAGCATTTTGGGAAAGCATTCTCCCTTGTACTTTTAAATAGAGCAGGGTTATCAAGTAGTACTAGTACCAATGGTGGTACTTGAGACCTGCACAATGACAAAACTGCTTCTAAAGGTGACTGACAACCCACACGCACAACTCAGGTGGTACCTAAGATAATTAGAAACTAGAAGGTTGTAGTTGGTGAAAAAAGGTATGGATCGCCTGAAAAAGAGGGCTTTTTGGTCTTTTAAATCCCCTTATACTGCCCAACATGGGTCTCTCTCTAACCAGGCATATGTTGATGTTCAGGCAAGCCAAGAACACTGTAGGGCATAGACAAGGAGAGAGAGTCCTGCCCTTACAAGCTTACAGTCTAAATGGTATTGCTCTAATGCTGGCAGAGGAATTCTAACTAGAACAGTATATAGTACAACTGGTAGCATACTTTCAATAAAAATGATGGGCTTTCCTTAAGAAGCACATGCGCCATTTAGTGCCAAAGTTTGACCACTGCATTACTCGATGTCTAATTTAAAGAGACACAAAACCCTTGTGGAATGGCCCTGGAAAAGTCTGTAGGTCTGGCTGCTAGCATGCTGTTGTATAATCTACGCCAGTCATAGGTGCCAATGAAGCCGGAGCTACCAAAGAGCTACCAAAGAGCACAATGATAGGAAAAGTATTAAAGTGTTTAATAACAAAAAGTTTTTTAAAAGAAATGCCAAAAATTGAAAAAGGTTTAGCTGCATGTCAAAAATGCAAACACATTACTCGCTAACTGCTATTATTTTACAAATTCATTTATTTCTTCTTCTTTTCACACCAACGCGTACATCTAACCTCAGGAACTTAAAATAGAAATGCACTATAAAGTTTGCCACATTTTTATCAAATACAATTTTAATACAAGAAGGTAAATACACAATTATCGTAACGATATAGATAGAAATAATCTAACGGATTCAAAATAAATGGAAATGTTATTGCTTTGTACTGATTAAGACTTTTATTATTCTCTTATTTGGAGGTTTAAAACAAGGCCTAAAACATTTACTATGAATAGTATGAGAACATATTTCATGGCTGCTAAACAATAATTTTCATATTCTGGAGCCTTCAATTACAGTCAGAGCAGGAGTAATAAATAAGAGACTTAGGGCTTGAGTCAACAAACACAGAAAAAAAATAGTTTTGGTTGGAAAATTGGATTGCATGCGAAAAACTCAAGTAACTTTGAACGATATAGCAAAGCTGACTAAGTCAATAGTCGAATAGGCTTGAAAATGTGGGCGAAAAATTTACGTTTAAATGCAAAAATGAATTTACCATTTTCTAACTCCTGCCGTGGTTGATTTTCCTCCCTTCAATGGCGTCCTATGGATCTGCCAGTGGCCTGCACAGAGGAAGTGCTGCTGGGTATACTGCCATACTGCATTGTGGGCTATGTCAGTTAAATCTAAGCAGCATCACGGCTAGGATGCTGGGAAAGGAAGAAACCTCTTAGGTGGTCCGAGATGGCCATGACTGTGAGAAAATCGGTGAGCCTGTATTTTAACGTCAAGTAAAAGCAGGAGCAAATGTTATTGCTGGCAATGACACAGTATCATACATGCAGATGGGGCAAGGGAGTTTTGGGGAGCTTTCTTTTTCTGTGCCAGGCTGTTGGTCCGGTTTAATTTTATTTTCATAGGTGTTTAATAATAGTTGAAATTTTAACCAGTAAACACCCTGAATTTCCACAATGGGTTGCAAAAAGCAATTAAAATTGCAGTGGCGTAACTAAATGTGACAGGGTCCTGGTGCAAACTTTAAATGAGGCCCTTTCATAGCTCATATAGTAAACTTATTTTTTTAAACATAAATATAACACTTCCCAGAGAAATCAACATTTTAAGGCACTTTCTAGACCTTTAAACATGATCAGGACATAGTATACTAATAGTAATAGTAATATAACTCAATGGAGTAGAATATTTGGATGCCATGTTTCTGAGCTTCATCTGTTGTGATGTCATTCAATCAAAAGGTCAACTAAGGTAATCGGAATGGTCCTACGATGTCTATTATTCTTGCATAATGTTAGAAATTATTGCATCAACGTGTTATCCATACATGTTTTAAGCCATGTGTATTCTAAATGTGATGTAAATTATTCTCCTGAAAAATGACCAGTGCACTTAAAATCATACATTTCAGGTTTAATTTTATTTTCATAGGTGTTTAATAATAGTTGAAATTTTAACCAGTAAACACCCTGAATTTCCACAATGGGTTGCAAAAAGCAATTCAAATTGCAGTGGCGTAACTAAATGTGACAGGGTCCTGGTGCAAACTTTAAATGAGGCCCTTTCATAGCTCATATAGTAAACTTATTTTTTTAAACATACCGGTAAATATAACACTTCCCAGAGAAATCAACATTTTAAGGCACTTTCTAGACCTTTAAACATGATCAGGACGTAGTATACTAATAGTAATAGTAATATAACTCAATGGAGTAGAATATTTGGATGCCATGTTTCTGAGCTTCATCTGTTGTGATGTCATTCAATCAAAAGGTCAACTAAGGTAATCGGAATGGTCCTACGATGTCTATTATTCTTGCATTATGTTAGAAATTATTGCATCAACGTGTTATCCATACAAGTTTTAAGCCATGTGTATTCTAAATGTGATGTAAATTATTCTCCTGAAAAATGACCAGTGCACTTAAAATAATACATTTCAGTAATTGTCTTACACTTTATCTGATGTGCTAACACCCCTCTGAAGCTTTGTCATAGAGCATAGAGCAGGCCTGGTGTATGCGCTTCTCTCTACTGATCATTCAAATCAACTATTACCAAATATTTAACATTTGTGTTGCTATTTGAATATACTTAGAAACTGGTCATATTGAGTGAATAGTGGCTGCAAGTCACTATGGCTGCAAATCAGACTCCATTCCAAGTCTGACTCCTTCTAAGTCTGCAGCGAATTTAACCTGAATTCACTCTATGGACCCAGAACCACATCACTCTTCCTCCATATCACCACCACCTGCATTCTGATATGTCTCCTCTCTCATTCACAGGTACGCATTTTGGCCTCACCAGCAACTTTTAACCCTTTCCTGCCTGTGTAATACCTGCTGCCATTCTCTCATCCTGGTACGCATTTTGGCCTCACCAGCAACTTTTAACCCTTTCCTGCCTGTGTAATACCTGCTGCCATTCTCTCATCCTGGTACGCATTTTGGCCTCACCAGCAACTTTTAACCCTTTCCTGCCTGTGTAATACCTGCTGCCATTCTCTCATCCTGGTACGCATTTTGGCCTCACCAGCAACTTTTAACCCTTTCCTGCCTGTGTAATACCTGCTGCCATTCTCTCATCCTGGTACGCATTTTGGCCTCACCAGCAACTTTTAACCCTTTCCTGCCTGTGTAATACCTGCTGCCATTCTCTCATCCTGGTACGCATTTTGGCCTCACCAGCAACTTTTAACCCTTTCCTGCCTGTGTAATACCTGCTGCCATTCTCTCATCCTGGTACGCATTTTGGCCTCACCAGCAACTTTTAACCCTTTCCTGCCTGTGTAATACCTGCTGCCATTCTCTCATCCTGGTACGCATTTTGGCCTCACCAGCAACTTTTAACCCTTTCCTGCCTGTGTAATACCTGCTGCCATTCTCTCTCATTAGATTTACTATTTTAAACTTGATTTTTCCCTTGTCATCTTAACTGTGCATATGCCTTATTTAAGAGTTATGTAATTATTTTGAAAGCCCCATCTCGTTCCCCTGCCCATATCTATATTTGTGACACTCTCATCTGTTACTATCTCCTAAATTTAAACTGACCAATATTGCCCCTTGTGTGTTCACTGAACCATAGCACCTAGCAACATTCCATGTGATGTTTTATTACCTTATGTGCCCTCCCTGACCAAACTTTTAGGACTGACCTAGCCCCACCCTTTAGGCCCAAGTGTTGTGCATGAACTAATCACAGGCACTTAGAAACTGGTCATATTGAGTGAATAGTGGCTGCAAGTCACTATGGCTGCAAATCAGACTCCATTCCAAGTCTGACTCCTTCTAAGTCTGCAGCGAATTTAACCTGAATTCAACCTGGAGGAAACCTGCACCAGATTCTGCTTGTCTGAATAGCCCAGCATCAACTAAAATGATCAACATCTACCTCATCACACTGCTCCCTCTTACCCTCAGAATCCTAGGCTCACAGTATCCCCCTGCTCCTGGTAAGTCCCTATATATCTCCCCCTCTCTGCTCTCCTCCCCCTACCTCTCTTCTCACGAATTCCTTTCCTTGGCAAAATCACACACCACCTCTATATCCAAGCACAAGGCACATTATTCCGCCCTCAAAAGCCACAACCATCTCTTTTCTCTCCTTTTACTCTTACTTGCCGCCGGAGACATCAGTCCTAATCCAGGCCCACTCTCTCCACCCCCCTCCTCCATAACTATACATTTTTCATCAAAGCCAAAAGTCTACAACCGTGTCAAACCGGGATACACACGCAACCTATCTAATCTGATACATCTCACTCACTCTCCATCCCTTCCAGCCACTGTCACCTGCGCACTGTGGAATGCACGCTCAGTGCGCAATAAACTCACCTATATTCACGACCTGTTTCTCTCTAACTCTTTTACCTTCCTGGGACTCACAGAAACATGGCTTACCCCATCAGACACAGCTTCACCCGCTGCCCTCTCACATGGGGGACTACATCTCAGCCACACCCCCAGATCCAACAACAAACAGGGTGGGGGTGTTGGCATCCTTCTTTCCAAACTCTGCTCCTTTAACCCACTCCCTGCCTTGCCATCTCTATCCTTCTCATCTTTTGAAGCTCACTGTGTCCGCTTATATTCTCCCTGTAACCTGAAAATCGCAGTCATCTACCGCCCTCCTGGAACTACTACTCTTTTCCTCGACCACTTTTCTACCTGGCTCCTTCATTTTCTGTCCACAGACATCCCTGCAATCATCATGGGTGACTTTAACATATCTGTTGACACTAGCAACCATGCTGCCACCAGACTACTGTCACTAACCTCATCTTTCGGCCTCAAGCAATGGTCTACTGCACCCACCCACAAAGACGGCCACACAATTGACCTCCTCTTCACTAACCTCTGCTCTCTATCAAACCTCTCATCCTCGTTGCTCCCCCTCTCTGATCATAATCTGCTGACTATGACCCTCTCTCCAATGCTTGCAAACCCCCCTCCACACAAACCCACAATTCAACGCAGGAACTTAAGAAACCTAGACCTTCAGTCCTTTTCTGCCTCACTTCAACCTCTTCAGACCTTGACCTCATTCACGGACATAGACGCTGCATCATCACACTACCATAATACTCTCTCCTCAGCTCTGGACTTTGTCGCCCCCCTCACCTATAGCCGTCCCCGCACCAGAAACCCCCAACCCTGGCTAAATGCAAGCACAGCCAGATTGAAACAGCTGTCTCGAGCTGCTGAACGGCGATGGAGGAAATCCAAAGCCAATCATGACTTTCTATTCTACAAACAAGCCCTTCAGGAACTCAGGACGGCCCTTTCATCTGCTAAGCAAGCTTATTTCTCTTCACTGATTTCTGCACAAGCCCGGAATCCCAAACAACTCTTCAACACTTTCAGTTCCTTACTCCGCCCACCACCCCCTCCTCCAACCTCCCAAATAACAGCAGAAGAATTTTCTACATTCTTCAAAGGAAAAATTGACAACATTCGACTCGGCTTTGCCCCTCAGAATCCCTCACCACTTCAAACAATCCCCCCGCCTCACTCTCTTACTTTCTTCACTCCAATAACTGAGCTTGGACTAACCTCTCTCATTTCTAGGGCCCACCTGACTACCTGCTCCCTTGATCCTATTCCATCCCACCTTATTCCTCAACTGTCTCCATCCCTCACTCCAGCCTTAACATCCATATTCAACCTTTCTCTCTCCACTGGCACCTTTCCTTCTTCCTACAAACATGCTGTTATTACTCCAATAATCAAGAAACCCTCTCTCGACCCCTCTGCCCTCTCCAGCTACCGCCCTATCTCGCTACTCCCTTTCTCCTCCAAACTTCTTGAACAACATGTCCACTCAGAACTGTCACAATACTTATCCACTAACAACTTATTTGACCCCTTACAATCAGGATTCCGCCGTAACCACTCCACTGAAACTGCCCTCACCAAAGTCACCAATGATCTGCTCACTGCCAAAAGCATTGGTCACTACTCCATCCTCATCCTTCTTGACCTCTCCTCAGCCTTTGATACTGTCGACCACTCTCTGCTTCTTAATATTCTCTCCTCTCTCGGGGTTCGAGGTCTTGCACTCTCTTGGCTCACCTCTTACCTCTCTGACAGATCATTCAGTGTATTCTATTCTAACACAGTCTCATCCTCACGTTCTCTTTCTGTTGGTGTGCCGCAAGGTTCTGTCCTAGGCCCCCTACTTTTCTCAGTCTACACCCACGGCCTTGGCAAACTTATAACTTCACTAGGCTTTCAATACCACTTCTATGCGGATGACACTCAGATATATCTCTCAGGCCCCAATCTCTCCTCTCTCCTATCTCGCCTCCCCAACTGCCTCTCAGCTATTTCTTCATTCATGTCATCTCGCTACCTCAAGCTAAACATGGACAAGACAGAACTGGTCATTTTCCCACCATCTAACTCCCCTCCCCTCTCTAACATGTCTATTTCTGTCAACAATTACACAATAACAGCAACTCACCAAGCTCGGTGCCTGGGAGTCACTCTGGACTCTGCCCTCTCTTTCAAACCACATATTCACTCCCTGGCCACCTCCTGTCGCCTCCAACTTAAAAACATCTCCCGCATCCGTCCTTTCCTCTCACCTGACACCACTAAAATGCTAGTGCATGCCCTGGTCATATCCCGTCTGGATTACTGCAACATCCTTCTTTGTGGCTTACCAACTAACAGACTGGCACCCCTCCAATCTATCCTGAACTCTGCTGCTCGCCTCATCCATCTCTCCTCTCGCTACTCTAGTTCAGCACCTCTCTGCCAATCCCTACACTGGCTGCCAGTCCCACAGCGAATCCTGTTCAAAACTCTAACTCTCACATACAAAGCTCTCTCCAACCAGGCCCCTCCCTACATCTCATCTCTATTCCAACAGTATCAACCTAGACGCAGCCTCCGCTCCTCTGCCGACCTACTTCTGTCCTCCTCCCTGGTCACCTCCTCTCATGCCCGCCTCCAGGACTTCTCACGTGCAACCCCAATCTTCTGGAATGCCCTCCCCCACCCAATCCGCCACTCCACAACCCTCAAAACCTTCAAAGGCGCCCTTAAAACTCACTTATTCAGACAAGCATATAATCTGGCCTAACCAATCTTCTAAAGGGCACATGCCACAAAGCTCAATACTGACTGTTTGTGATCCTTCCCCCTCGTCTTCACCCCTCTTCCTTTAGACTGTAAGCTCGCAAGGGCAGGGCTCTCTCCCCTATTGTATCTTGTATTCAGAATATCCATTGTCAACTCTGTACAACTGCATTTGAATTAGTATATGTACCGTATGTTTCTACCCTGTCTGTAATTACTACTTTGTAAAGCGCTACGGAAGATGATGGCGCTATATAAATAAACAATAATAATAATAATAATAATAATATTTGGATTCAGGCTAAAGTAAGCCTGTAACTTGGAAGGTTCAGGGCGACAGCTGTAGGCCCCTATAGGCTCCTATAAGAAATCATTGGTCTAACCTTTTTTATGCAAATTTACTAGAAGTGACAAACATCTAATAAAATTAGAATCTCATTCAGTTAGATTTTTCATAAAAAAAACATTGATAGTAATTAGACTTTAGATGAGGCCAGATGTTAGCAAACATATACAATTTTAGAATAATAACAAAGATAACAACCTCCCAGGGCCGGATTAAGTGTGGGGGAGGCCCCTGGGCACAAAATCTGCTGGAGACCTCAGATACAGTAATTTTTCCTTTAAAATAATAGTCCAGCCAATTAACTGATTGGTGGTTGTCTGGCCCCCGCCTACCTACTGGAACCTCAGATTGAGTGACAGCTCTGCATGCACTCATCACTGTAGCATTGCTGATGGCGGCTTTGCAACTCTAGACTCTCTGTCCTGCCCTGTCGTCTTTGGCTGCCCAGGCGTGGTAGGACCCCACTGCTTTGTTGCTGGCCCCGTGGCCCGTCAGACCAAAGACTGAAAAGCCTCCTGGACAAGATCATAACTCAAAGGTTGGTGGGGGCCCCCTTTGCAGGGCAAGTGGTGGAGGCCCCGGGGCTCGCGCCCCTTGCACCCCTCTCATAATCCGGCCCTGCACCCTCCACTCAAATAACAGTCTGATTCCTGAGATCCCATTTATCAAATTAATGTATTTCTTGAGTGAAAACTACCTTCTTAGCGCATGAAAAATATTTTTAAATAATGGCAAGGTTCAGCAAAATATCATGTTCTATATCAGGAAAAAAACTTTTTTACTTTTAGTATATTTGAAAACCTTTTTCTCTATAAAATAAATTCTATTGCTAGCTGAAATGGACCCCTTTCATTATTGAAGCTACAGTTGGTGTCATCTTTTAGAATAAAAATACATAATCCTGGTAATGGGCAAAATAAGTATTTTATTATTATTATCATTATTTGTATTACTATTATTAATATTAACATATTCCGTAGAGCTTTACAATCAATGGGTGCAAACAGGGTAATAAATTGCAGAGATGCAAGGAGGGGCAAGTAGACAGTTAGACCAATTTATAAGTAAGCTCCTTATAACCTCAAGTGCAGAACATACAGCTCAAGACACCTCACCTCCAAATGTGGGGTCTTGAGCTGTATGGGGGAGTCTTTTGACCCCCCCCCCCCATGTGCTGCACCTGAGGTTGTAGGGGAACCTCAGGTAAGCTGCTCCCAATTTATCCATTGCTGTGTATGTCCCAAAGAGGGTTCTCAGGGATTAGAGTCAGGACTGCACTCCACAGAGGTACCTTAGCATTTGGTGGTGCAGCTTCAATATACTTCTGCAGTTGTGTGCCAACCAAGACCTCTGATTTCAACCATATTTTAGAGACATATTACAGGCCTGGTTGCTAGCTAAAAGGGCTGGAGTCCCTTTAAAATTTGTGTATTAAATTACATAGCAGCAAAATGGGTAAAACTAAAGGAATCATGACCCTGCTTGCAAACTTACAAACTAAGAGGAGAATGGGTGTGACACAAAAGGTAATAAGTGTTTTGTGCCATGGCCCAGACATCTTTTTTTTTTTTGCAATAGTTAAAAGGGGGATTCTTTTTTCACTCTAGAAAAGCATTATTTTTTTGGAGGGAGCATTATATGCTATTTATTCTTACTCTGTACTATTTACTCGCTTTTCTCATTCCTTAGTTGGCTAAAGGTACCTTTGCCTTTTTTAGGATAAATTACTAAGATTGGGAGGGGACCTCCAGCAAAATTGACTTAAACTGTCAAATAAGATTGGAGGGTCACAGACCAGGTCAGTGAGGGGACATGCTATTGATGGTGCTGGTTATCCACGCTGGTTCACACTGGTTCCTGGCCCCATGTGACCACAACCAGTCAGTGAGGCTTCTGGGACTGTGAAATTTGACAATTAATCCAAACTCCCCCCTTAAAAAAAAACCCATAAAACCTTAATCCAATCAGGGCCACTACTAGTCATAAAAACATTTTTAAAAACTAATATTTAAGTTTAATTGAAAAAAACAGGCCACTTTTTGTATAATATTGACTTCTCTGCTGGGGGAAAATGAGAGCAAAACTATTCAGTTATTAGTATTTGGTTGTTGCATATCATCCATCAAGGCCATTCATTCATAAATTATTATACAGAGTTTGAGAAAGTCTAAAATTGGAAGCAGTCGGGAGATCTACTACTGGGATAGAGAAAATACAATATGAGAGTGTTTACGTCTCCTGTTTCTGGCTTTTACCAGGATTATAAATTACAAGATAATGCCGCACACAATGAAATCACATCAAAGAAAAAGCCACTGGCCGCTCATAATCCCTGAGCCAATTTTTAAAAACTAGTGCTGTTTTAGAGTATATATCTCCCTATTCCCACATGTGGCTCATGTTAATGCCTTTTTTCTGCTGTCCTAGCACAGGTTTATGTTCCCTTGCTTATATATTTGAAAAGTCACATGTGGTTATTCCTGACCTTACTTTCTTCCAATAGCAATAAATCTATTCTATGCTGAAGTTAAAACACTAAAGTAATTAAGCAACAAGCCCTATTCATCTCTTTATGTCTCAGCAAAAGAACACAATATTCCAGCTGCTGATTTTATGTGCAACCATTACTCTATATACCGTGCTAAGCTTTTCAAAAAGAAAACCTATATAATATAATTACATTAGCTGACACTGTTTATAGGATATAAAATTGGCTTCTGCTAATTTTTGTAAATGCATTCAGAGTTGTTAGCAATATAGCAAGCTATAGGTTATGTTAACGCAGGTTTGAAAAATGACAAATGTCTAGCAAGTTCTAACCACACAATCCCCCCCTATACAATTTGGGTAATGGAAAAACTACAAAGAAACTCTTTCCAGTTATACCTGACTACATAAACTGCATTTTAGGGGCCCAACATAGGAGACATTAGTCTCACGTGTTTCCAAAATTCCATGAGCATATTAGGTTTGGGTAGATTTAATTCTGATCCTGTATCGACCAGACATATAAACCACAACAAGCATTAGACTCAGCAACTTTTTTTTCTATTTATAACCAAGATGTAGTACCATATCATTATGCAGTGTACCATACTTTAAGACCGTTACCTAGTACCTCTAGCAAGAGACCTAGAGTGTATATGCGATTTCCTTTTTTGATATTAGCTTGAGCTTCACAACCTACAGCTACAGCATCTACATCATCTAGGGGAAGGGGCGGGGAGGCTGTGTCCTCAATGTAGTCTACTGTCCCTTCAGGCAAGTCCAGACCTAAGGGATTATCCGAGTGTCCACCGATATTGTAGAGGCCACTATAGTATTCCCTAAAAACTTATGGTAAATTTATGGTATTTATGGTTTTTTTTATGGTAAAATTTGTTCCTACACCTGTCTCTGTGTGCAACTTATTCTCTCCCTTCTAGTAGCTCAAGCAGCATGGGGTTGTCTGTTTATGTACCCCTTCCAAGTCATGTATGCATGCCAATGTCTACTTGATTTTGGAGATTCTCTCACACTTAAACTTAGCCCCATGTTTTATCAGTACTCCCCTCAGTACAAATTTAAGAACTTCCTATTGAATAGGAAGAGACGTGTCATCACTTCTATGAATGGAAAGGAAGTGAGTAGTTGTGTCAATGATATCGTTACAGCAGGCCACGTCTTCCAGTAAGTACTTGTTCAGCCTCAACACGTAGTAGCTAGGGATCATATTAGGTATTGGCAAGGTAAGGAAAATGGGTGCGTGGTGAGACCAAGGTATGTAATCAATAGATGCCTGAGGATGCCATGAGGTTATAGTAGCTTGCAAATAAGTAGTCTATTCTGCTGTACATGCTGTGAGGATGAGAAGAATGTAAACTCTTTCTGGTTTTTGTGTAGTATTCTCCAGATGTCAACAACCTGCATATCCAGCAATGCTTGTCGAAGTCTGGAAGGTACAGGTTGTACATCCTTTTGTATAAAGACAATTTTAGGAAAATGTATCTTCCATTAGGGCCAGCATTGATAGCTACATTTTCTAAGGGCAGGGATTGGTGGATCGCTATGGAGACCCCTTTAGATTTTCTGATTGGGTTAGTACTATGGAACCACCTGTTATAGTATTTGTTACTCAAATTTGGGACATTATCCATTTTAAAATGTGCCTCCTGGAGAAGAAGAATGTGTACTTTTACATTTAACAAGCTTATTCTCACTGCAGCTATCTACGTTTACTTCAATTACCGAGGCGTGGGGAAAAGAGGGAGGGAGTGGAGAGGCATCAGGGTAGGATATCAAGGAAGGGTAGAGTAGGAGAGGGAAGGGGGGAAGAAAGGGGAAGCTAAGGGGGGGGGGGGGCTTCCCCGATATGTGTAAAAAAGAAACAAAGAGAGATAGAAATAAATAAATAAAATTTAGAAAGGGTGAATGTGAGACCAACCTAACAGTCAAAGCCCTACGGTGGGGAACTGATACCTAGGTGGGGTAGGAGTTCTGACAACTGAGTGAAGGCCCTGTCTTGCCCTATTAAAGGAATCCGCCTTAGGCCAGCTACGGGCCCACTAGGAATGTATGTCCCCACCGAACACTTATCAATGATTCCTAGAGGCCTCCTCTAGAGCAAGCTCCAATCCAGTTATGAGCAGAGAACAACAATTGAATATTTAAAGGTAACTGAAACACCTAAAAAAAAAACAATGGGTTAACCAACACCGCACATTATCAATCATAGACTGGTTACAAATAAGTCGTCCCCTGAGGGATGCCCCCAGGTGGTATAAGAGGGCCCAAGTTTTATTCTTCCAAGGGAGAACTCCAACCTTCCATTGCATGTCAGAAAGAGACATCAGATTAGAATGTCAGAGTAGAAAGCGTTATCACCAAGCATATACAGAAAGCAAGAATCAGCACTCAGTGGTCTTTTGAGGACCCCTGCCTCTTCTGCACCCCTGTGGACAAGGTTCCCACTGTGGCAAGGAAGGAAGAGGCTGGGAAAAGGTGAGATAGTTGTAAACTGGAATGGCTCCAAAGAGGTTACTCCAAAGAGTAACTCAAAGAAGGTAGGTAGGTCCATGCTATTCTGCAAGGTAAAGGTGGAGTTCTCTTTTTGAATAACAAGATGAAAGGGGTCCCGTAGCTTATCCAAGAGTGATCGAAGGGAGCGCCTCATTCTCAGGGAATTCCACGAGACATGGGATTTGACCCATCTCCCATGCTTGTCTGAGGATGTTCTCCTTCACCATAAATAAATGGACCCCCATTGGGGCTTGTGGATCACCAGTGGTAAGGAACCAGCTTTGCGACCGGAGGGTTGCAGATTCAATTCCTGGCCATGGGAAATTACTGAAACCGGACCTTCACCATGATTTAATGAAAAGCCCAAACTCTTAAAAAACAATTCCTCAGCATCTAAAATTAATATATTTTACATGTTTAGTCACTAATTTATTATACTTTCCCCCACTGGGCTGCAACTCTGTTCGGGAATTTAGGATACGGGCGCCACCATCTTGACTCAGAAGCATCACACTTACTGAGGAGAGGAGAGTGGGATAAGGTACAGGGGGGCAGGTTATAGCTGTGCTTTGCTCAGACAGAGCAGAGCTGGGGTCAGGGAAAGGTCAGCAGTCCCAGAATGCAGAGCAGCACAGTCACTTCCTGTTTGCAGGCACCTCCTGTTTGCAGGCTGCCTGCAAAAATGGCAGCTTCCATAAGCCGCCATCTTGGATGTTTAAAGGCTTATAAAATGCAGTAGATGCAGGTAGGATGATTTTTAATGTGAGCAATCTGTATGTACAGGGTGTGGGAAACATATAAGATAGACTCTTATTTAGAGTGAAGGTCCGCTTGAAGTGCTCTAGGCTCCCAATTACTCTCCGGCCCCATAATTAGGGCAGCCCACCACTCCAGGCATGTGTATACTCACTGCATGGATGTGTTAAATGTGGAATAACAATTCCTTTATGTGTGCAAGCATACAATGGCGATCAATAATCAATACCCCTAAAAAAAACAGTAATGTCTCCACCAGGATTGATTCAGGGACTCCTTTAGCTTAAGATTGTTGCACCTATTCATGTTCTCTAGATCATGTGAATGGAGGCGAAGAGCTATCATTTGTTAGTGATGTTGTTCCTGTGCTCTTTCAATGGCAAGAATCCGGTTTTCATGTGTGCCCCATGGGTCCTCTAAGGAGGCAACCCTGGTATCCAAGGCAGATGTCTTCTGCTGAACGTCTTCAATTTCCCTGCGCAGTGCCTGTTCAGTCCTGGTTGCCACCACATCTAGGTCCACTTTAAGTTCTGCTTTTGTGAGTAAGAGCCAGAATACTTGATTCAGGTATGGATATAGGGGCCATATTTGTGGCATTGGAGGGATGACTCGGCAACTTTTGCCTTTGAGAGTATTATTTATTGCTAAATCTAGAGAAACACACAATGGAAAAATAGCACATACCTCTCACTAACAAAAAATAAGTTCAAAGTGGAGATCATTGAAAGGACGAGGCAATAACTTGAACCTTGTTTCCCCATAATACATTTTGCTGCATGAAATGTGAAAAATAGAAAGCTGAAAAGTGGAAGAATGCTTTAGTGTGTTAATGGCAATTTTTTATGAATTCACAAATTGAAAAGTGAATGGACACAGAAGAAATCAAATCATTATTTGGTGTGACCAGACTATTGGGTTGATTCAAAGAAACATGTAACAGCTTGGATTTGGGTCACGATCATCCTATTTTTCACGTCCGCTCGTGCGTTCGTATGAACTTGCGAGTGATTCAATAAGCAAATACGTTTCTATCCTAAAATATACGTCCGTTCGTATGATATCTCCCGAACTTGCCTCAGTCAGTTGTCAATCGTAAAAATCACGTTCATGTGCTCACCTGTTGCGGCGGCAGGCTGTTTTTTCTGCTGCTTCCATCGTCCACCTCTTCCAATTACTTGCGTTTGCCTCTGGTTTTCATTGGTTTTTGGCCTCTTAGATTCGTGCGTTCGTATGTTTATAAGATCTTGCGCATGCGCACCCTCAACCAGAAACTTACCTAAACCCCTTAGCGCTTGCATCCTTCTTCATTTCTCGGTCCCTAAAACTTACCTAAACCCCTTAGCGCCTGCATCCAACTTCATTTCTCGGTCCCTCAAACTTACCTAAACCCCTTAGCGCCTGCATCCAACTTCATTTCTCGGTCCCTCAAACTTACCTAAACCCCTTAGCGCTTGCATCCTTCTTCATTTCTCGGTCCCTCAAACTTACCTAAACCCCTTAGCGCCTGCATCCAACTTCATTTCTCGGTCCCTCAAACTTACCTAAACCCCTTAGCGCTTGCATCCTTCTTCATTTCTCGGTCCCTCAAACTTACCTAAACCCCTTAGCGCCTGCATCCAACTTCATTTCTCGGTCCCTAAAACTTACCTAAACCCCTTAGCGCTTGCATCCTTCTTCATTTCTCGGTCCCTCAAACTTACCTAAACCCCTTAGCGCTTGCATCCTTCTTCATGTTGACGACCCTAAAACTTACCCAAACCACATAATGTACATATGTCTATATGTTTCTAAGCGTGTTTTTTCTTGTTTGTGTAATTGTTTTTTGTGGCCCATATTAGAAAAGACACATTTTTGAAGTCTTAAAATATAATTTATTTAAATTATTTTGTTTTTTTTTTATATTTTTTGTTTAAACATAATTTTTTTTGGGGGGTGTTTTGTTTAAAACCCCTTTTTTTTGGTTTTATTTTTTTTTTTTTTTTAAAAACACATTAAAACTTTTTTTATTTTGTTTTACAAACAGATTGGAAATGTTGGTTTGTGGTTTTTCAAAACATATTAAAATTTTTTTGTTTTTGTATTAAAAACAGAGATAAAAGTTTTTGTTTTTTTTTTACAACAAAAACTATAAAAATTTAGAAACTATTATAAAATTTGTAAAACATTTAACAAAAGTAGCCAGGACCAAGGGCACTAATCCTCCTCCTCTTCTTCATCTGTTGGCCCCAACGTCGCCTGTATGGCCAGCAGCTCGGCCACCAACTCCTTTATTCTTTTTTTTTTGCCAGCCAATGTTTTTGGGATCATCCCTGTAACCAATAGAGAAATAAACATAAATAGGAGTCCCAGACCGGTTTGTATGCTGGAAATAGATTTGGGGTTAATCAAATACATGTAAATGCATGACATATGTCATTGTTCCAAGGGATAAAGTTAATGCATTTCCCACAGGTAAGTCTTTAAACTCCTTAAACCGGACCTTCCACATTATTTAATGAAAACCAATAACTATTCCCAAATGATTCTGCACTAGATCAAAGTAAATTTGGGATGTTTTTTGATTACAGCGCCGCCATCTGGACTCTGAAGCATAACACTTAATGAGGAGTGGAGAGTTGGATAAAGTACAGGGGAGTAGGTTACAGTGGTGCGTTGGGAATCCAGAGCATAGCTGGGTTGAGGGAAAGGTCATCACTCCCACAATGCATGGCAGCACCTTACTTTTTGCAATCTGTATCCCATGCTGCCTGTAAATATTGCGCATTCCATATTCAGCAATATTGGTTTTGTTCAGTCTAATAACATGCATTAGATGGCTGAAGGGTGTTTTTCCATGTTTCTAATCTGTAGGTACAGTGTGTTGGCTAATTCTTATGTTCTTAATACAAGTTAGGGTCCTCTTTAAGCTAACGAAGTGCCCACATGAAAGTGTGAACTACACATTGGCTACGCCTTTAGTTATGTGTGTGTTATTAGCTAACCAAACATTAATATGAATAATGGCATGGAGACTTACGGAGTTGGTGGCCGACAGATGGCTGGTTGGGGCCAACAGGCTGCCCTTGGTCCTGGCTATGCTGTGAAGAAGTCCCTGGAGAAACATGTGACATTTGGTTAGTACTTGTAGAGAGTCACTATTCCCAATATATGTGGCTCCCAGTCTGGCTGACATCACTCACCTTCGCCAGGATCAACTTCCAGCATCTCTGCTGCCTCCTCCTCCACTATCTCACCCGCACCAGAAGCTTCTACAAATACATAATAAAGGAGAACTTAGTTTTTGGCCTGCCATGTATATCTTTGTGCCTATACATGAAGAGTGACATACCAGAGCCTTCCCCATGCCTGGCCAGGTATGACTCCACGCCCACGCGGTTGGGCCCCTCCTCTGTGGTAAGGTCCAGGGGCTGGTCTGAGGAGGCCACAGAGGAGGGGTAGGTCCGTCGCCCGGGAGATCCACCACCTTCACTCACAGATGCAGACTCATGCAGCACTGGTCGGCCTGTACGCCTCCGGGTGCGGCGAATTCTGAAATCCATTTCCAACACTACCAAAGAAAAGTCATAATAAATAAAGGCATAACTTATACATTTGGAACATATACCATGCAATTACTTTGTACTTACTTGGGAAATGGATTCCAAAAAACCTCCGCACCCGGGGCATGTGCAGACGTTTCAGGTCCGACCAATGCTGCATTATCTGGGTGTGAGTGAAGGTGGTGCTGGTGACACGGTGTATCTCCGCGATGATCTCCCGGGCGATGTCCCTTTTCTCGCACACATTGGGCGCGAAGTCATACCGGCGCTGAAGCATGATCTGAAAAACATAATGGACACAGAGCTTTTACTTTTACACACAGACCCATATGTGTTGCATCACAAGTTGAGAATTTCATGTCATTAACACACACATTTAGAGTGGCAGCCATTTTTGGGGAGTGCCTTAAAGAGGACGTTGACTGTGAATGAGAGTCTGGTCTTATGTTATATGTATCACACACCATGTACATACAGATAATAGCCAACATCAAGAATCAGGCCACCTGCATCTATGGCATGTTAGGATGGTTTAAACATCCAAGATGTAGGCTTATGCTTAGGCTTTTGGACCACGTGTGTGGCTTCCCGTTGTGTTTTTATGGCTTAGGAAAACAGTGTTCCTCAAACATCCGCATCAAGGTCCGAGACACGCCAGGTTTGACAGGTAGCCCCGCTACTCCACAGGTTAATTAACTGTTGCTAAGCCTGAGCAATTTCCCTAATTAGGACATCAGCATAGACAGGTGAAAACGTGGCCAGGCTCGGCCCTTGAGGATGAAGTGTGAGGAGCCAGTTATTAAACATTAAGAGACCCCAAACTAGTTCCAAACGCATCATTTACATTTAGGCCATCATTGACTATTACATTAAAATGCAGAGGCAGCCACTTACCAGCATGAGGATCTCTTCCTGTTGACGGGTGAAGATAGTGGGCGCCATCTTTATGCTTCTTCAAGGCAGCAGATAAGTGAAACCCCAGCGGTTTCCTGGTTCCGCTCGAACGTACGTCCGTACGAGCGCGTAGTCGTGCGCATAGGCGTCACACGCTGGGCTCATTATTTAAAGGTCCCTGCACCCAAAGCTCATTCTCTTTGAGCATTTGTGGAAGATGGCACCTAAAAAGGCAAGCTCCAAACGACCCCAGCAAAGCCAGACGTCGGAGGGCCCAACCACCAGGTCCCAGCAAGGTAGGAAAAAGCTGCGAGCCAAGACTACTACCTCTGCCCCACCAAGGGACACTGGACCCTCTGGAACCCAAAAAAGGGGCCCCAAGCCACGTGCCCCTGCAGCCAAAAAGCAGGCAACAGCAGCACCCACCACCTCTGCCCCCAGAAGAGGCCGCCCAAGGGAGCCCACACCGCCCATGGGTTCAAGTAGGGCAGTTCGGCAACCCAGGCCCCGCAGCAGGGCCCGAACCCCATCCAGGGCCCGAACACCATCCAGGGCCAGAAGCCCAGCCAGGGCCCGAACCCCATCCAGGGCCAGAAGCCCAGCCAGGGCCCGCCGAACCCCATCCAGGGCCAGAAGCCCAGCCAGGGCCCGAAGAACCCCATCCAGGGCCAGAAGCCCAGCCAGGGCCCGAAGAACCCCATCCAGGGCCAGAAGCCCAGCCAGGGCCCGCAGAACCCCATCCAGGGCCAGAAGCCCAGCCAGGGCCCGCAGAACCCCATCCAGGGCCAGAAGCCCAGCCAGGGCCCGCCGAACCCCATCCAGGGCCAGAAGCCCAGCCAGGGCCCGAAGAACCCCATCCAGGGCCCGAAGAACCCCATCCAGGGCCAGAAGCCCAGCCAGGGCCCGAAGAACCCCATCCAGGGCCAGAAGCCCAGCCAGGGCCCGCAGAACCCCATCCAGGGCCAGAAGCCCAGCCAGGGCCCGCCGAACCCCATCCAGGGCCAGAAGCCCAGCCAGGGCCCGAAGAACCCCATCCAGGGCCAGAAGCCCAGCCAGGGCCCGCGAACCCCATCCAGGGCCAGAAGCCCAGCCAGGGCCCGAAGAACCCCATCCAGGGCCAGAAGCCCAGCCAGGGCCCGAAGAACCCCATCCAGGGCCAGAAGCCCAGCCAGGGCCCGCCGAACCCCATCCAGGGCCAGAAGCCCAGCCAGGGCCCGCAGAACCCCATCCAGGGCCAGAAGCCCAGCCAGGGCCCGAAGAACCCCATCCAGGGCCAGAAGCCCAGCCAGGGCCCGAAGAACCCCATCCAGGGCCAGAACCCCAGCAAGGGCCCGCAGCAGGGCCAGAAGCCCCTACAGGGCCCGCAGCAGGGCCAGAAGCCCACGACCTGCCACCAGCCGGGAACAGAGCCCCCGACCTGGCACCAGCCGGGAACATAGCCCCCCAAGAGGGCCCAGAATGTCCACCATGACCACATCTACACCTGGAAGTTCGGTGGCCAGCCACGCAAGAACACCCAGTCCCTTGGCCAGTCCAGTCATTGGGAAGCCAACAATCCGGCCATTCCCCTACCCAGCCCCAGGCCATAATGTCACCACATGTGTCTGCACACATGGAGGAGCAGCCAAGCCAACCATCTGGCCGCACATTGCGCCGCGGCCAGTTGAGTGGGAGATTCTCCCATGATCAAAATATGGCATTGGCTAGTGGCCTTACATTATACTATGACGAGCTCTATGGGAGCAAATCAAAACACACCACAAAGCAGCGCAAGATGGAATTGTTTGAAACCATCCTACGACAAGTAAATGCAGCGGGGGAAGAGAGGAAAGATGTGTCCCAAATTCAGAAGAAAATCTCGGATCTGAAATATGCTGTACGGCAAAAAGAAATTAAAAGGCATAATTACAGGTAAATAAATGATGTCTCCAAATATAAGGTTTAGGATGTACTGTATGCACCTTTTCTGAGTGCCAAACGATTTTCTCTTTTCAGCCTGAAAACTGGAGGTGGCTTTCCTACAAAATTGGAGTTTACCCCTGCTGAGGAGATTGTGCTGGGACTTCTCCATCCGGTCGCGGTCGGTGGACATGCTGGTCTAAGGGACACAGACTCACCGACCCGTACCCACGGTGAGTACTCTTAAATCTGCATGTTTGCCTGTTTGCTAAATAATCTAAAGTTCACTAGTAACAAGATGACGGGATGGCCCTATGGTTTGCCTTGCTTGGCCTCGCACTACTGTGCCTGTTTGTGTTCTCTTTTGGTCCCTGTGAATCACACATTTAGGACCACATCCATTATGGCAAAGATCAAATTTCCATTGTATTGGTCAAGTCATGAAGTTTCTCATGAAAAGTGATATATTTTGAATCAATCACAAAACACACATCATTATGGATGGGTTGGCTATTTGTTGTGTGAGTTGTGTTTGAGTTAACAATTTAATTACCCACCCCCAAACATATCTGACCTAGAGCAGCGAGACTCCACTGGCGGGCCGGGGTCCCAATGCGGACCTTGGCACCAGATTCCAGGACCCCTGCCCAGACAGCCCTGCACTCAGTTACTTCTGTGTTGACGTGCTCAGAGCTGCCCCCTTGATCGGCGATGTAGTGGTTGTTCTCCTGCCCAATGTCATGGCTCCCTGAAACATAGCATTGCAATATGAAGTACTGCACAGGAAGTGGCATTGCAAGGTACACAGTAACTTGGTACATCTTTCTCTTGGCACAATCGTGTCCCGCTGCCCCTGCTCTGCCCCATCTGCCACAGTCCCCCCATGCCCCCCCCCCCCACATAAGCCCCATACATTTGTAACAGATTTGCTCCATCCATCCCATCACCATCAATTCGTGAACTCCCCCCTTTAGCCATCCAATCCCTGTCCCCTCAGCTCTGCCCCATCCAGCCCAGCAAGGGCAAGCAGCCTTTATTAGTTTGCACTTTGAAATCTCAAGCCCCTCCACCAGTGTGTTTATTTCTAACTAGACACCCCCTGCGTCAGCCCCATGGCCAGACATTCACCTCTCACCACATACCTTTAAATGGACCTTTACAAGAAGTGTTTGAGTACCCCGGACCTAGCGAATGGTAGTCTTAATCCAAAAATTTGCGTTGCAAGTTGTATGCTGACTGGGTACACTTCCTGACTTAGAACTGAGGTCAGTTAGCAGTTTTCGCGAGGCATTGCACCTATCTAAACTTGCGTGTCTTTTAACAAATGTCCCCATTGCTCTAGAGTTGCTTAATATTACAAATAGTGGTTTATTTGATTACCTATCCAAAAAATGGTTATGTGTGTGTTTACCTTGTTTGTTTTTCTCTTCTTCAGCCCAGCATGATCCCTCAGCAAGGGTAAACTCACCCCCCAGTTTGGTTATGCCTACCAGGTCCGTACAGCATAGGAGCCCAGATCCGAGATTTCCGGTAAGTTAATTTAGTACCATAAATACTACCAAGTGCTTAAGCATGTGTTAAACTGTGGGAATCCCAAATTTGGACGCCAACTTACACTTTTTTTTTTATATGTCCCTACAGACCCGCACACTCATGGAAGAGATCCAGGAAATGGAGGAAGATGATGTCTCCATGCAGGGCACGTCGGATGACCTCCCCCTGGGTCCCAATTTGGAACTGCTCCATAATGTTTCTCTGGCCAATCCTCAGCAGCAGAGTGAATCTCCATCCATTGTGCATGCACATGGGGAGACTGACACAACAGTCCCCAGTGTTCACTCTGCTGCTGAGGATTTGCAAAGCAGGCCTGTTGCTGTTGAGGGGACGACACCACGCGGCAGGGCACGCCCAAGAGCCAGGGTAATTGTGCGGCGGACTCCATTACGCCGCCCCACAATTTCCCAGGGGAGGCAGAGTGCCCTGCTTCAATTATGGACCCAAGAAAGGGACTCTTATGAGGCACAGCTCGCTACAGAGCGTGAGGAAAGGCATGCCGACATGGTGAACATCAATACCAGCTTACAGGGCATCCTCGCGGAGTTGCGTACCCTCAACAGCAACGTGGTAACTGCAAGTAATGGCATCCAGTCAGCCATGGCTGAGATGACCAATATGCAGAGAAACATTGTGGAGCAGTTTCAAATTCACAATGCTGCCATGGCCCAGGCTAGGTCCCATTCACATGGACCTCCACCTGGACCTCCACCTGGGTATTATGGGCAGCCACCCTATTAAGCCATGGTTGTGTGGGACATCTTTTCTCTTAACCCCCACTGTATTTACTTGTCCTTTGAGGTTTCAAACAATCCATTTTGTGTTGCTCATGCAGGTTGTGTTTTGTATTTGCTCCCATATAGCTCCTTAGAGTAATGCTTAAGGCCACTAGCCAATGCCATAGGTCTATGTGGAGTGTATCTGGCCACTTATGGCTTTAAATATGTATTTGGTTGGTGCTCCTCCTGTTTGCAGACATGTTTGTGTGACATTATGGCCATGCCCAAATATCCCTGGGCACAGGCAATATTAATGACTGGACTAGGCTGGCCTTTGAACTGGGTGTCCTTGTTTGGTTGTGCCACTCACTTCCAGGTGTAGATGTGCTCGATGTTTTTTTTGTTATGTCATCCATTTGTAACCACAGATGTATGTGGAATGTTTTCTGTTAAGCACAATAATTTTAACTTTCCTAAGTAAAAAAATATTCTCACTTACAATACTTGTGGCGTTTTTAGTGGGAACACATTTTAAACAGCTTGGGCTAAACCAGATAATTTTGGTTTTAAGAGGTGTAACAATGCAAATATCAAGCTAAGGAAACTACATGAAATACATTAGGCAACAATTACGGTAAAAATGTTTTACTTTGAGGTAATGCCACATTACGGCAAAACAACATATTTAACAAAAAGGCTAACACAGACACACAGAATGTTGATACACGAAATAAAATTAACTAAAATGCTGCAATATCAAGTTTGATCGAACTGATTGGGCAGACTCACTGGGTGGCCCAACAAAATTCTCTCCATCATCCTCTAGGGCTGTAGAGGGCAGGCTATCCACATAACGTGGGACACGTTCCAGTATCGCAAAATTGTGCAAAACAGCACATGCCATGATTATGTCGATCACTTTTTTGGGATCATATTGCAGGGCGCCCCCAGTATGGTCCAAGCAACGAAAACGGGTCTTCAACAGCCCAAAGGCCCTCTCCACAACAGCCCTGGTCTTGCGGTGCGCACGGTTGTACGCTTCCTGAGAGGCATCCTGGGGCCGCAGCACAGGCGTCATGAGCCAGGGTAGAAGTGGGTACCCGGAATCACCTTAAACAGACAATTAAATGTAATCAAAATTAAAAAGGCAACACAACAAACACAAAGAATTTTACATATATCATAATGATGTAAGGTAAAGGGCCAAAAAAAACACCCAGGGCACATTAGCAAAATAACTATTGCCACTAATGTAGTACATAATTAAAAATGGCACTTCAATATACCAATTAATTAACAAACATCTGCACGGCCAAGGGTAGTTGGAATTTAAATATATTTTGAGGTTTCTGACATGTTACAATTAGGATGCTGCTGAGGGGCTATCAACATTTATATGAAAACTACAATGTATGCAGTTTAAGTCCACTTTGACATTTAAAGACCAATACTACAAAAGGAGCAAAAGCTCACAGATCCTTGGGTATAAACTCCCAAACAATATATTTAGGGACATGGAACTTACAGACATCCTAACTAAAGGGAAAACATTCTGAAGGACAAAGCGAGGCAAGCATTTTGGTTTGGAGTTCATAATATATGACCCAACAAAAAGGCAGTTTCTGGCTTATGTAAAGAATTCAAATACAAAAATATAAACAAATACAAGATTAATCCCACATTTAATAGCACAGAAATAGGACACACTTACCAAGCAGCCATGCACCCGAAAATTCACCTGCCTCAAATCTCCTAAACAACCCAGATCGCCTGAGTATATAGGAGTCGTGGGACGATCCTGGGTAGCCGGCAAGGACACTCATAAAACGCATGTCCGGACAAACCACGGCCTGGACATTAAGGGAGTGTCCCATTTTTCGATTCCTTAAGGCAAAAACATACAAAAAGGGTAATTGATATTTGAAAAAATAAAATTAAAAAAAAAAATACATGTCTGCACTCTATTGGGAAAGACTAATGAAAAGCCTAGATAAAGCAGCTACACAAATGAGGGATAAACAAATATGCTGCCGCAAAGGAAAACAGGTTACATTACACGTTGGCCAACATAATAACCAATCTCAATACCTATATATATACTCGTCGGCAGCCCTAGGTACGAGTGCCACATGTGTGCAGTCAATAGCACCAATAACGTTGGGCATGTCGGCCACATTATAAAACCCAAGCTTAATGGCGTTTCTGGCTGCCATATCATCCGGAAAATAAATATATTTTGGAGTTATGGCAGCCATGCCTTCCAAAAATTTAGATAGTGCGCGGCTCAGCGTAGGCTGTGACATCCCCACGGAGAGGGCACCCAGCCTCTGGAACGAGCCGTTCGCCAAAAATTGCAGGCAGCCAAGCATCTTGGTCATACCTGAAATTGCATGCCCCTTCCTTGTGGTGCGGGCTAACCATGGCCGCAGCTCACTATATAATTTATGGAGGGAAGCGCGATTAAGCCTGGTCAGCTCGAACAGCTCAACATCATTCATGCTATCGATGTTCATGCGACGACGCAGGGGCAATCTGCTCTCAGACATCTCGATCAACTCAATGCCAAAAAGCATAAGCCCTTGATGTGCCACAAACTCGCTCCTCTCCATCCTACTCCCGAGGCCAAATAGCTGCCGGCAAACATTTCGTAAAGCAGCTCTTTAATGGGCTTCAAAACAATTAGCAATCACCTCTCTGAATTGGTCGCAAGCCCATGTGAAGGACGTAAAAAATAGGATCGGACGCAAATAATACGATTTGGACGGGAAAAACACACGAACTAACGCAAAATATACGATTCTCGTACGAAATGCGTATGTTCATATACGTCTATGCGCGAACGATCGTGCGAATACGAAATGGGCAAAAAAACAAGAAAAAATGACAAACACCCACCCAAACTTACGATTCTCGATACGAAATCAATTAACTTTTGCTCTTTGAATCGAGGGGTATGCCTTCAAAACAGCATCAATTCTTCTATATACACTTGCAGGGAATTCCCAAATTAGGATACCCTCTGGAGGCCATTGTAAGTGGATCAAAGGTTTATTTACACTCCTGGTACAATTAAAACACCAATTAAGCAGGCGGGGCTTGGGGGATAGAGAGGACACAATTCTTCTGAAGGTATGTTTGGTAGATTAAAACTTCCTATCCAGGTTGGCCTGATTCAGCACACGTAGAGAGAAAATAGTTTTTTAAGCACAGCTGACTAATTAAATTTGTCCAGTCAAATAATCTTAAAAATGCGTGTGAAAATCTAAAATCTCTAATCTATGCTACTGAGTATTTTTTAACCAAAATGGTACTTTTCTTATTGCTTCAGAATGATAAGATGACATCCCTGTGAACTTACTTACTTGTACTTCATTTGTCCATGAGTGTAACACTGTATATCATTGTATATCTGTACTTTAGCAATTATTTTTCAATGCACTGGTATAACCAAGCACTTTGTTGTAAGGATTACTTTCACCCATGTAATAATAGATATCTATTTAGTAATAGTTCAAGGAAACTGGACTTGCTGTTTTCTTTTGCTTCACATGTTTTTCCACATATTAATTTGTTAGTTATCGCACTGGATGTGTGAATTGCCTATTAGGACAGGTAGCTGGATGACTTGTCAAACAAGTAAATAAAAAAGCTATTGCAGTAGTCTAGATTTATTTCTACAGATTTTTGGGATTCAACTTAACTTTTTGTTACTGTTTCAATCCAAATACAAAGTGCATTGCCCCTTCGTCCAGATTACCAGATCTTTGCACCAGGCATAGTGAGCGATAGGCACCAAGTTCTTTCAAGCCCCCAGTGCACAGGAGCGGGTGTACCCAGGCCTAGTAATCTAAAGGAAAAAGGGCTACACTTTTATCAAAACAGTGAATAAAAGTATAAAGTCAACTTTGCATGTATTTTTCACTGCTAAAATCATTCAGGCCATTGTTGGCCTGGATTTTTTAATTTAAAATCCATGTGCGAATGTGCCTAATAATTTTTAAACCTGCTTGAGGCTTAGAGCCAAGAAAATAGTAAAAAGTATTGTCAAAACAGTTCGGAATCACACTATATTTTTACACTTGTAATTCCAGTTGTTTTTTTTTATTTTTCACTATTCCTTTTCACTTACGAGAGAAGATAAGTGAAAAAAAAATCGGAATCAGATTAATCTAAAAAATCTTTTATTTTTTTTCTCAAAAAGTTTGCTGAATTGAACACATTGAAAGCTACATTCATTGTCATCTCAAAACTTTTAGGACAATAATAATACTACTTGTCATTCACTTACAGGTGCATTTTTGTCAATAATGAAAGCATGTGGTTATTAGGTCACATATCTTATACACTGGAATTGTCATCACCTGTGTAGGGTCATGAATAAAAGCGTGACCTATTTGTTTTATTCAAAAGGTATCAAGGGCAAAATGAAACCAGGGTATTTTGCATTCTAGCTTCCTCAGTGACCAGTAACCATAAGTAACTGTACAATGTATAACATGTTATAACAGGGGTTTGTAAGAAACTTTTCACACTTATTCATTGGAAATGCCTAAAAACTGAGACTATTGAAATATAATATTTATATAATATGAAAGTGAATGGCACTAAAAAAGAAGTGAGTTTTCTCACTAGGCTCTGAATCAGCCTCCATATCTATGTTATTATATTTTAAAATTAAGAAACAAAAATGATTTGGACTTTTTAAAGATGCCTTAAGTTACACCTTATCTCAATGGGACAGACTTCCCTTCACTTAGACACTCCTCCCACCAAGCTCCAGTCCGAAAATGAGCCATACTGACCTATCCCACTGCTGGATGAAGGGATGTTGGGTGGAAAATAATTTCAGGCTTTGAAGGGGGGGGGGGGTTGAAGTGGCCCTTGGCTATTGTCCTGTTTCTTTGATGCTCTATAGGAAGGCTGAAAATTGAGCATGATGCTCACCTATTCCATATTCTTGTGCTGCTTGCATGTTTGCCAGAGACCAGTGGAGTCTGCCAGGAGGAGATCTAGGGCAGAGAATTTGTGGGTCAGGATGTGTATGGGGATAAAACAACCCTGAGGCCATTAACAAGGTATGCTTTCAGCGCCTAAACACTGAGATATGACATTTCAGTAACTTGTTGCTCCTTATGTCATGCAAAAACTTCTAGCCATAGAGTAAATGTTACCTTCTTGGTTGATAGATGGAGTGGAGGGCCTCTGTGCATAAAGGGGTCCCTCAGTCAAAACTAACGCCTCCCATGCTGGGAGCTCAGGGACAACTCGATTCAGATTCATATGCCCCGCCAGGAGTCTTATACTGTGCAATCACTGCTCACTTTGTCCATATTCCAGCATGGTTCCTTGCCCTTATGTGTACACCAGTAGCCATCTGGCAGAGGGTAAGGAAACGGCAAGAATGTAGGTAAGTACTAGTTACCTGCTACTGGACTTCCTTGGTGGGGCTGAAACAGAGCTGATATTACGCCTTTTACTCAGTACTTAGGTGGATGGCAATGACATTGCGATAACAGATTTAGGAGGGTGCGATCTCATGATGTAAAAGTTAAGGACGGAAGGAAGGAAGGAAAAAAGCAAGGGAACAGAAGCTTCAGATACATTACTAAAAGCAAACAATTTTCGGTGAACTGCTCCTGAGACATACCGTAGATTGGGGGGCATTAGGATATGGAACAGATTGTTTTCTTGTTCTGAAGAGCATGAGCGAGCAAAACTTCTATAGGACATGAAACATATGGAATGTTTAAAACTTATTCTTGAAGCTAACACATGGTGATGCAGCTATGTTTATTCATATAAGCATCACTCGTATAAGTGATAGAAATAATTTAGCAAGCAAAGAATTCACTTAAATTATAATGAATATCAGCGGTACTCCTCAGCCTGACTTCAAAAATCAGTCCCAATGGTAATCAAATGCTTTGTATTGACACCCATCTTAATGTAAAAAATGATCTGCTTCTAATGGGATCCTCTTTTTGCACTGGCTGCCTCTTCTGTCTGGCAGTATAAAGGTGCCTGTGTATAATAGATAAAAGAAGAGGGAACATTATTCCTACTGTATTCAAAATCATACAATCGTTTTTAGGAATGAGAGACACTTACAGGTACTTGGAGTATGAAATGCTGTGGGGAGTGGGGTATAGTAATACTTAATTCAGGTGGCCCTTACATTGGAATGCACTCTCTCCAAGGCTTCAGAAGCACCCCCCCCCCACACCAGGACAAAACAAATAGTGTATCCTCCAATGGACCCACTTCTAAAAAGATAAATCTGGACGAGGTGAAAAGGTGGTGCCCCCCAACAGACAACACTGTCTGACCCCCAATGAAACTCACTTACCCCCAAAAAGCAATCTGACAGTGGCTGGACGTAACAAGTTGTGTCACCTTTCCTCTTGCTCCTTTTTAAACCAAGCTAGTTTAAATAAGAAAAGAATACCTTGCCAAAAAAGTCACATTCCCTTGTACTTCCTATTTATTAAGGTGGTGCACATTTATAGTAAGCCACTTCATATACAAAAATGGTTTAAGCAGCTTAAATAATGTAGTATTAAGCCTTTAACCGCCAAAAACACTCTTAGGTCGCTGCCTATCAACCCGTTAATTGCCAGCCACGTTGATTTAACTTTTTCCTGTGTTTAGAGCCAAAAAAATAAAATATTTCATCTCTGTCCAGGATCAAGCACTAGGGGTCTCCTTACCCCAATGGGGTCTCCAATCGTCGGTCCGGGGTCTTCAGCGGGACAGAAAACAGTGTGAGCAGCAAAAGCCGGGAGCAGGGCAGAGAACACCAATCACTTCAGGTTGTCAGGCAGCAGCAATCAGACGGAAGGAGGTAAGTAGTGGGGACAAATTATTAATGGACTTTTGCAAGTGTGCATGTGTTTATGTTTTCATTTAACGCTTTGTGAGCTGGTAAGGGGTCCTTGAGACCCCTATAAGAGTCTACAGCACAGGAAGGGGGCGGCAAGTCACCTGCTAGCAAGCCGGTGACTTGCCAAAACCCCTGCCCATTACCCCCCCCCCCCATTATATCCCCAAGGGCCAGGGCCTGGTAGAGAGAATGTGCCAGGCAACCCATGCCAACACCAAAAGAGAGGCGCTTTTGTGCGGTGGAGGCCACCCAGGAGGGACACGCAGCTCTGCAGCCTGATCATGGGCTGCCTCCTTAGCTCCGTGTGTTGGAGGCATCGGGGCATAATAGTGGATAGACTGCCATACAAAGCATACTAAGCAGCCATCCACCAAAGATATAACGGGGGGGCCAAGCAGCTGCAAGCCCAAAGAGGATCCTGCAATGACACACTCGGGCAAGGACATAACCTGCTTTCCCTCCAAAGTGAATACAAAATACATACAATATATACAGGTTGTCTATTAAATTTACAAAAGAAAGTTCATTAAAATTATAAACAATGACAATCTATATATAAGAATAATAAAATGAGAGGCACTGTGGTGCTTGTTTCTCCATCTAACAATAAATACATTGTACATGGACAAAATAATATAATATAATAATAATTATTATTATTATTATTATTATATATAGTAACTAATTCCAGTTTCTAGCGCTGGGCAAGGCCGCACAAAGTGGCATGCCACACCTTGTCTGCATGCCTGCCGGCCCATTGACTTGAAGGGGTAGACAGACACACATCACTGGATTCTGTGGCGAGGTAAGACGCTTCATTTTTTTTATCTTTCTGTCCTCCTTCAGCACCAAAGGAGGGGATAGTGTGGGGGGGGGGGGGGAGTACCAACAAACTTGACATTCATCTGTTCTTTTTACAGTTTGTCCCCTTCCTCTCACCTGACACAGTTAAAATGCAAGTGCCTGCCCTAATCATATCCCAACTTGACTACAGCAACATGCTCCTTTGGCTTAACAATCCTTTGGCACCCTTCCAATCAATTCTGAACTGTGCTGCTCAATCCACCTCTCCTCTCGCTTCTCCAGTGCCACATAGCTGCCTCTTTGCCAGCTTTTAAAAAAGCCCTCCAAACTCTGAGCATATAACCCAGCTTAAAGCGGACCTTCAGTGTCATTTAATTAAAAGCCCACACCCTTGAAAGAATATTCCCCAGCATCTAAAATTAATATGTTTAAATGTTTTTATCACTTTTTATTCTTTTCCCCACTAGCCTGCAACTCTGTTCAGCTCTCTAGGATACAGGCGCCGCCATCTTGGCTCAGTAGCATCACATACTGAGGAGAGGAGAGGGGGGGTCAAAAGTGCATGGGGGCGGGTTGTAACTGTGCTTTGCACAGACAGAGCAGAGCTGGAGTCAGGAAAAGGTCAGCAATCCCAGAATGCAGAGCGGCACAGCTAGAAGACTCTGCCTGAAACTCCATGGACCCCCATCTTGAATGTTTAAGGGCCAAAATACAGTAGATACAGGAAGGATGAATTTCAATGTGAGCAATCTGTATGTACAACATGGGGATATGCTCTTATTCAGGGTGAAGGTCCAGTTTAAGAAACTCCTTTGAAGGGCAGATGCCGCCAAACTCAAGCTCTACCACTTGTGATCCCTCCAACCTTGTCTCCACACCTTATCTTTTAGTATGTAAGCTTGCTAGGGCAGGGCTCTCTTTCCTACTGTCTCCTGTTTTCATAACATTTGCTCTCAAATTCGGTTTACCTTGTCTGTAGCTATAACTTGTGCAGTGCTACAGAAGAAGTTGTGCTATATAAATTAACAATAATAATATTACAGTTATACGATACACATTAACCCTCAAAGAGATGTGTATTAGATGAACACCATTGCATTTATATCAATTCTTATCACTAATCTATCAAGATTATACATCCAGACGCCAGCCCATAGTGATACTCTATCTTGTAAGTAATAACGAATAAAATGGGAGCGCCTGAGCCATAACTTGAAACAGGGCAATCTCTTCGACAGAGACATATGAAGTCTGCCACCATATTGTCATTGTATTATTAAATTACACCACTTGAAAATGTATTTTCTCTAAAGGCTACATCATCTCAGGATAAATGTATAGAATAATAGATGAATTGCTGTAAAACACTGAGGAATAATTCTGTGCCATCACCTCTGACATTCTAAACTATGAGAGTGACATTTTGAATGCGTGATGTGTGACAGTTTGAATAAAAAAGCTCATTGTACAAGTTTGGAGACACTTTCTCCTGTGACATCAGGAACAAGAATTACAATGCACCATCTCCATAACTCAGCTGAAGAGCCAAGATTGAAATCTTGATCTTTTACCTGCTCCGTGACATCCATTGGCTATTGTTTACTCTTGTAAATAGGTCAATATATGTATTGACAAGAAAACAAGGGTTTTCTTTAAGTATGATCAACAATTTAGCTGAATGAATCTGTATTACGCTTTATAGGAGGGTGTGATGGATGGGCCCTTTACTTACTGTTATTAAAGTCAAGTGAGAGTATGATGGAAGAAGGTAGCAGCTTCTCCTGAAAAGGACAGCTTCACAGATAATTTAGGGTTTCTATTAGAAATGAAGAAATGTCTTGTTCTCACTTGGTGAAGACATACAATAAGTCAAATCAATATTTCAGAGGCTGATATGTTTGTCTCTTGAGTTTGCTTGGCGGATGATCTGTTAGCTCCATTGCAAAGTTCATCTGAGTTATTCTACAGCCAGTTATGCTATTCCGTCACTCTCTGACACCCGTTCTGCCTGTGCCACTCATCAAAGCCAGCTTTGTGACAGATTTATCAACATACTGAACATAATGCAAGTCTGGAAACCTAAAATCAGATAAATACATCTGGTGACTATGAAAGCTGGGGAATCATCCATTTAAAATATATTAAAGTGGACTTAATAAAAGTGATTAAAGGAAAAGACTGCTTTCATTTGTGTATATTTTTATTTGCCAAAATGATGCCTTCAATGTGCTGAGCTTATGTGGTACCTTTTAATGTTTTTCTTATGTTGGAAAATGTATGTTTTATGAAAGTAGTTTTCACTAACTGCAATCTGTTGCTATTGGCAACTGTACGTCAAGTCTGTACACCAAGATGTCCAAAAAAGAGAAGTGAGTCCTGTATATAATATACACAGAACACTGTATGCTGTGTGTACAGGCTTGGTGTACGGTTGCCAGTAACAACAGAATGGAGCTAGTGAAAAATGCTTCCATAAAACAAACATAATATAAGAAAAATCTCAAAAAATTCCAGATAAGTATTTCTGGGGGACTTTCAGTGAATAAATACCATCAGCACATCTATTTGTTTATACATACTCTGACAGTATACACACACACACATATTTATATATATAAAGTAAAGTGCAGCTAGAGGCCATAGTGAATTTTGATAAGGCCATTTAGCTGTTGGGCAGTTAAAGTGGACCAACACCCAGGATTTTTACTATCCTGGGTTTTGGTCCACTTCGGCGGGGCACCCCGATCGGGGGTGCCCCGCTGCGTGAAACCCCCCAGAAACCCCAAAAAACTCACCTCTCCCCGCTCCCACGTGAACGCCGCAGCCAATCCCCGCCAACGTCCAAGCGGGGGACAGGAACGCCCAAGCCGCTTCCGCCGCCGCCGCCTCCCGCGCGTCACTCTCGGCGCGCGCGCGCCCCTGCCGGCCATTCACAGAGGGCCGGCGCGGGCGCGCGCACGTCTGGAGGGGGAGGAGGCGGCGGCGGCGGAAGCGGCGGCGGATCAGGTAAGATCTTTTTGGGGTTTCTGGGGGGTTTCACCCCGCAGGACATCCCGATCTCGGATGTCCCGCGGGGTGGGAGGTGATCGGCCCGGGAATCTTATAGATTTCCGGGCCGATCACCCCTGGGTGTTGGTCCACTTTAAAGAAAAGAACTCCTGTATTTAGCTCTGCAAGAAGGGGCTCTATACATCCCTTTGGGCATTTATCAAAGATAGAGTTAGATGGTTAAGAGAAGTCACTGATGATCCTCATTTCTCAAGTGCAAAAAGATCATCTCCAGCTGATAAATGAACTCCTACAATTTTTTTTGCAGTCTTCCTGATCCCTCCTAGGTATACCTATGTCTTTTTAGAGGCCCTGCCTTACTAGACCATCATGGAAGAGCACAAAATGGATTCTACAATTATATGTATAATAATAATAATAAAATAATTAGCAGCTTCTGTGATCATATTTCTTCAGCTGCTGAAGAAAGTTAAGCCACATCTGGACCTTCTTTACTACTGCTCCATTTCTTATCATGTGTAAGAATCATTCCTAGGAATTTGATGTTCTGAACTCTCAGAATGATTATTTACTGAAATTGATGAATACCTTCTCTGTCTTCTCAGCATTGAGGATCAAAATGTTGTCCTTACAGTACTGGCAATTTGAAAAGCCTAGACCACTGAAGAGTGAAGCATTGAGCAGGGAAGTGCAACCGGATAGGTATGGGAGAAGTTTTGGGGCCAGAGTGTGAGGAGGTGACCAAGAATTAGGACAGGAGAATGTCAGAGGCAGAGTGGCAGTTGCGTCTGGATTGATATAACCGTATTAGAAATGAAAGAGTGTTGAATGAGAGTTTTGTAGGTTAGTGTTAGAAGGAGGGACTGACGGAGGGAAGCATTACTAGAGAAGCCAGTGATGTGGTGGATAAATCAGGCAGAGTTCAGAATAGATTGGAAGGGTACCAGTTTCTTGGTAAACTGCAAAGAAGATTGTTGCATTAGTCATGTCAGGATTTTACTAGGGCATGCATTAAGTGTTTGTTGACTTCTTTGCAATAAACTTGAACATCATCAGCATGGATAAGCATGTTGGTGTCTTCAGTAGAGACACAGTAATTTGTATAAAGTGTGAGCAACAGAGGTGACAGCATTCACCCCTAGGGAGGCAATGCTGGTCATTTTAGTGCTAGACACACGTGGGACCCTATTGTAATGCATAGTGTTCCTTCTGCCAGGAAATAACTTATCCAGCCAAATGGGGTTAAAAGTCAAGTTTTGCTTGACAAACCTAGTCAAGCAGCAGTCTGACACCAATGGGCTTTCTGTTTTAGTTACTGCAGACAGGTAGTAACCCTAAGGCCTACATTTATTAAAGCTACACTGGGCTGTATTATTCACTAAACTAGTTGTACCTTGGCATGCTCACACATTTAATGAAAAGGAGAGATACTAAATTTAACCCACCGCCTCATAAAGTTATTTTTAGCTGAAGGGACACTTTAATTAATTCTCTATTTTTAATGAGCACAAGTCCTTCAACTGTAGGAAATAGAGGAAACAAGTTTGCTTTGCTTTTAACCAAAATTAATTATTATGTTTTAAAACATTATTTTTCATTGTGTCAATCTGTGTACTAGAACTTATACAAAGAAATTAGAAATATTGTAAACGTTTTTAACAATGTTACTTTATTTACTCGTTGCTTTGAAAATGTATTCACACATTTATACAATGATTTTAGCAAACCACTGTCAGTCTCTTGAAAACAAACCCCATAGAAGTCCCATCTGTAACATGACACACAGTGTATATCTATCCAGAAACACCATTCCATACATTTGAATCCCTATTTTCCTTTGTGTGTCCAGTTAGTGGAATTAGTGCTTTGAACTTGAAAAATATTGGTCTTCATTGGCCAACTGAGCACAGTGAAACACATACAAATTAGGGAAATGGCAGTACATGTCCATTTTCTTTGATCACGGGGCATTGTTATCTTTCAAACTAAAAAAAAAAAACCATGTTTGTATTTTGTATATTTGTCATTAACCATTTTCTGAGCTTTATGTAAGTCTGATATATATAAGGTGAAATAAGATAGGGAGAGCACATGGCAAGATATCAATTCAAGCAATGTTATATAAAGCTTTAAAACTTTAAAAATCCCTGTCTAGGCACACACTAATATCTTCCCGTGAGGGAAGAGTTCTATCTTGCCTCATTCCATACCTTGTTCTGCTTTGCTACTAAAAGCCTGTAACACTCTCAATTAGAGATGAGAGAACCGATTCTGACGAAGCCGAATTCGTTACAAATTTCAGGAAATCTTCGATTCGTTACGATTCCGAATATCGCCTCGATTCGATCACTCGAATCGCTTCCTTAAAACTCCATTTACTGCTATACAGCCCATCTAAAATGGTGGATCCACATGTCAGGACATGTCCCATGGGGCAAGGAATCCTGGGTAGGTGTCACATGCTACCTATCAGCAGACAGGCTTACCGATGATGTCACAGCCCCATATAAACTGCGGCCAATTTGCGGAAGATCATTCTGACACTGTATTGCGGCCAGAGCAGATCAGGCAGGGAGAGAGCGAGGGACAGACAGACAGACAGACAGACAGATAGGTAGATAGATACAGCAAGGGAGAGAGAGATAGATAGATAGATAGATAGATAGATAGATAGATAGATAGAGCCGAGTGAGGGACAGATAGAGAAGGAGAGAGGCTGTGAAAGTGACAGAGAAAGACAGGACAGTTTAAAGTGAACCAACACCCAGGGGTGATCGGCGCGGGAATCTTATAGATTCCCGGGCCGATCACCTCCCTCACGACGGGGCATCCGAGATCGGGATGTGCCGTGGGGTGAACCCCCCCCCAAAAGCCCCAAAAAACCTTACCTTATCACCGACGGATCAGCCGCCACTGCCCCCCGCGCGCCCCTCTAGCAGTGTGCGCGCCCACGCCGGCCATTTGTGAATGGCCGGCATGAGCGTGCGCCCTGTAGGAGGGACGCGCGGGAGGCAGCGGCGGCGGCTTATCCGTCGCTTGTTCGTTGCCGAAAAGGTACGTTTTTTGGGGGGGGTTTCACACAGCGGGGCATCCTGATCTCGGATGCCCCGCTGAAGTGGACCAACACCCAGGATAGTGAAAATCCTGGGTGTTGGTCCACTTTAAAGTGTTTGCATTAGCTTTCAAGCCTATTAAGCGTTAATAACACACCTGCCTATTTAGCTTTTCCTTTTCCTGGTGTCATTCTTTAAAAAGCATGCTAGCATTAATATTTCAAGAGTACCTGTCTATTAACTGGTTGCATTTTGTAATCAAAGTGACTTTTCCACTATCAAAGCAGCCAACCTGTGAAGAGGGGACATCTCAAACACTAGCATTAATATTTTAAGAGTACCTGTCTACTAACTGGTTGCATTTTGTAATCAAAGTCACTTTTTAAGCAAACTTTGCCTTTCGCCGGGGGGGGGGGGGGTGGCATCCCAAACACTAGTATAAATATTTCAAGACTACCTGTCTACTAACTGGTTGTTGCATTTTGTAATCAAAGTCACTTTTCCACTATCAAAGCAGCCAACCTGTGTATTTGAAGAGGGGGCATCCCAAACCCTAGCATAAATATTTCAAGAGTACCTGTCTATTAACTGGTTGCATTTTGTAATCAAAGTCACTTTTTAAGCAAACTTTGCCTTTCGCCGGGGGGGGGGGGGGCATCCCAAACACTAGTATAAATATTTCAAGACTACCTGTCTACTAACTGGTTGATAGTGGAAAAGTGACTTTTATTACAAAATGCAACAACCAGTTAGTAGACAGGTAGTCTTGAAATATTTATACTAGTGTTTGGGATGCCCCCCGGCGAAAGGCAAAGTTTGCTTAAAAAGTGACTTTGATTACAAAATGCAACCAGTTAATAGACAGGTACTCTTGAAATATTTATGCTAGGGTTTGGGATGCCCCCTCTTCAAATACACAGGTTGGCTGCTTTGATAGTGGAAAAGTGACTTTGATTACAAAATGCAACAAAGCAGGCAACCTGTGTATTTGACGAGGGGGCATCCCAAACACTACCATAAATATTTCAAGAGTACCTGTCTATTAACTGGTTGCATTTTGTAATCAAAGTCACTTTTCCATTTTCAAAGCAGGCAACCTGTGTATTTGAGGAGGGGGCATCCCAAACACTAGCATTAATATTTCAAGAGTACCTGCCTACTAACTGGTTGCATTTTGTAATCAAAGTTACTTTTTAAGCAAACTTTGCCTTTTGCCCAGGGGGGCATCCCAAATACTAGCATAAATATTTCAAGAGTACCTGTCTATTAACTGGTTGCATTTTGTAATCAAAGTCATGTTGTCAAATTGCCAGCAGCCATTGCCTTTAACCGGGGGGCATCCCAAATATGCTAGCATGTGTCTTTTAAGAGTGGACACATTGGAGTTGGCAGCAGCAGCATTGGGAGCCCATATATTGCCTGAAAGACACACATATGAGCTGGCAGCAGCAGCATAGGGAGCCCATATATTGCCTGAAAGACACACCCTGGAGTTGGCAGCAGCATAAGGAGCTACCATGCATCAGCTACTACCATGGATCAGCCATTGGTGACTGGAAATCCATTTTTCGTGGACAGACGAGTTCTCCTTGGCATGACTATGGCCCCCGCCGCACTAAACATCCGCTCAGTAGGCACACTACTCGCTGGGCAGGACAGCTTTCCCAGGGCAAACTCTGCCAGTTGTGGCCACAAGTCAAGTTTGGCTGCCTAGAAGTCCAGCGGGTCCTCAAGATGCGTTGACATGGTCATGTCAAGGTATGACACTACCTGCTGGTTCGGGGCCTGCTCCAGGTCTTTCTGCTGCTCATGATTAGCCTCACTATGCAGGTGAAGAAAGCTACTCATTAGCGACTCAACAGGCTGCTGTTGATAGAGCTGCTGCTGCTGCTCCTGCCACCCCCCCAAGCAGCCATGGGAGTGGAAGGTGAGCGCAGAGGTCCCCCCGAGTCAGACCTGTGAGAGTATGGACCATGGCACAGATAGGCACCGGCCAAGTGACTACGTAGAATGTCTCTGTAGTAGGTCAGTTTGTCCTCCCTCTCAGTGGGTGTAAAAAAATGCCCCCATTTTCTGCCGGTAGCAAGGGTCCAATAAGGTGGAGAGCCAGAAGTCATCCCGCTGACAAATGGAGACAATTCTGCGGTCACTACGCAAGCATGTGAGCATGCATCGTGCCATTTTTGCAATTGACTCTGAGGGACTACCTGTCTCTATCTCCACTGCATACTGCCACGGTGTGTCTGGGTCCTCTGTCTCGCCTTCCTCACAACCCTCTAGCTCCTCTGGCTGCTCCTGCTCCTCCTCTCCTGTCAGATGACTAGATAAAATGGCCATTTTGTCAAACCTAAACTGTGCTTCGCTGTGCCCCACCCCTTCCTCCTCCTCCTCCTCCGCTTCAGCCCCCACAGGCTTCATGTGGCCGTGAAATGTAGGCGCCATGTCTCCAGTGCCCTGACCAGCCATGGTTTCCAACATGTGTTGTAGTACATGAAGCAGTGGAATCACATCGTTCATCCCGTAGTCCTGGCGACTGACTAATAATTGGCTTCCTCAAAGGGCCTGAGCAAACGACAGGTATCACGTATGAGCTGCCACTGGTTGACATTGAATTTACACAGGGGAGTCCCCCTATGCACTTGGATCATCAAGAAATCAGTCATGGCTTTTCTCTGTTCGTATAGTCGATCCAACATATGGAGAGTGGAATTCCAATGGGTGGAAACATCGCAAATCAGACTATGTTGGGGGATACCGTTCTGACGCTGTAGCTCAAGAAGGGTGTGCTTGGCGGTATAGGAGTGGCTGAAGTGCATGCAAAGTTTCCTTCCCGTTGTTAGGATGTCTTGCAGATGGGGGAAAGACTTCAGAAAACGCTTGACAACTAGGTTGAACACGTGTGCCATACAGGGCGCATGGCCCAGGCTTCCTTGTTGCAGCGCAGACAAGATGTTCTTCCCATTGTCAGTCACCATGGTTCCCATTTGCAGTTTTCGTGGAGTAAGCCATGATTTCATTTCTTGATTTATGATTTTTTAGCAGTTCCTCCCATGTGTGACTCCATGGCTCAAGGCAAACCATGTGAAGAACAGCGTGAAACCGCCGTGTCCTGCACACATGGTAGGCTGGAAGGGCACTGAAACAAATAAGAAAATAACTAAAAATACCGAAAACAAAAATATTTTGAAAAAACAAAATACAAAAAAAATTTAAAAAAATTTGTAAAAAAAATTAACAAAATATTAAAAAGAGACAATGAAAAAAAAAATCAAATAATATATATTTTTAAAAAATACAAAAAAAAGGAAAATGAAAAAAAAATACAAAAAAATATAAAATTAACAAAAAAAAAATTTGATAAATTTTATATGTTACTGTTATATGTTATTGTTATTATTTTATATATTATTATATGTTATTATTATAAATGTGTTCAAATAAGATAAATGTTAACAATTAATATGTAATTGACAATTAGGCACAATTGTGACACCATTGCTAAGTGCAAGTGCACTGTCACAGGCACAACGGCTAGGAGCATGGAGGCCACAGCGGAGGGACCTGTCCAAGTTGCTGTTGTGGTTGTGCAGGAACCACAATCACCCAGTGGTCCTAAAAGGATATTTATTGTCCCTGACCATAGTTACAGCTCCAGACGTAGGCACTGCCGTGCACTTTGGTACACACTGACAGGCTAAAGGACTGGCCCACCTTCTGTTCAACAAAACTGTACAGGGCTGGTACTGCCTTCTTCGCCAAGAAATGACCTCGGCTCGGCACAAGCCATCAGTTCTCTGAAAGGTCCACCACCTCAAAAGGGAGGGACTGCAGCACCAGCAACTTATACAGGAGCACATTTAGCTTCTGCACATTGGATGAGTGGGTGTCAGTCTCCTCGCCTTTCCTGCCCTTTAAGGCATCATGAGCGCGCCATACCACGGACGGCATGCAGCAGCAGACATGCTCAGCTGCATGGTTTTAACAGAGCAGGCTCTTCTTCTGTCGCATGCTCCACAGTGACACCTGCTGTTCAGCCCATTGGAAGTACACAAGGCCTAGAGTGTAAGCTCTTGGACTTGATTTCACTTCCTGGGTTTGAATGGACAGGAAGTGACTTCACCAGACTCTGGCACATCCCTCCCTGTGCTAATTGATAGCCCTATTTAAGAGGACAGCTGGCCTACAGCCAATGCTGTGTTATCAGCTTACTTTCTGGACCTTGTTTCCCTGATTCCTGAATACCTGATTGAATACCTGGATTTATACACGGACGGATAACCTGATTTTTGACGTGGATTGCTTATGGACTTTGCCTGTTTTCTGCCTGCCTCTGACCCCGGATTCACCCTTGGACTCGGCTCAGACTTTTTATTTGCTCTTTGGAGTTTTTTCTGCTTCACTTCGCCCCATACCTGGAGCTCAGCTCAGCTCTCCCCATGATTGTCGCCAGGAGGCTTGACAGTGGGCACATACTGTTATCTCTTGGACATGGCTTGGCCAATGGATTGCTGGCGGAATGACTGACTCGGATTAAGAGGAGGAGGAGCATCTGCAGCGACAGAGGATGGGTATGACACACAGGAGGTGGTGGAGCCTTGGCTGGCTAGAACAGGGAGCGGCGTGCCACTGGGTAATGCAGCAGGCTGGACCACCACTTTGGAGCCAACTCTCCCAGGCCGCTTTATGGTGATACTGCAAATGTTGACGCAGGGCTGTGGGTCCAACATTGAGACCCTGGCCATACTTCACCTTCTGCCTACACATCTTTCATATAGCCATGTTAACCTCCTGCGGATGCTTGATGAAAAACTGCCACATCGCCGAGTAGCTGATTTTCCTAACAACAGTCCGCACTAATTCACTGTCAGGGACCCTCTTCCACTACCTCCTGGGAAGGTAGCCTGCCGGGCAGCAAGTGGTCTACCCCGAGCACATTTGCCTCCATACTTCCCCTTCTGCCACCATGCTGACCGCTAAATCTGTCACTCTCCATCACTCCAAGCCTTTAAAAGTGCCCTCAAAACTCACTGATGTCCTCCTCAGGTTCCTCAACAGTGTCTGCTTAAGAAGCCAAAACGCTGGCAACACCACTGCTGAGGTGATCTGCTGAGACCTCTGCTTGATGAATTTAGGTCTAATATGTTACTATGTTACTAATATGTTACTATGTTACTAATATGTTACTATGTTACTAATATGTTACTAATATGTTACTATGTTACTAATATGTTACTAATATGTTACTCTCCATCACTCCAAGCTTTTAATTGTGTCCTCACAACTCACTGATGTCCTCCTGATGTCTTATAGATTCCCAGGCCGATCAGCGATGGGTGTTGGTCCACTTTAAGTGCCAAGGACATCTGGCGCAAAACCCAGACTTTTTGGTGAGGGAGCCAAGTCTGGAATGTTGATTGTTATGACAAACTGAGAAATATACTCCTATGGTATTTTCTGTTTAGCTGGTAGAAAGCAATCTATGTAAATCTGCCAATGTATAATCCTGCCCCTGAAAGGGCCATTGTAGCCAATCAAATACCTTAAAGCTTATGACTCAGTTCTATTTAACCAGTTGTAAAAAACAAAATAAAGCAGAGAGACATTTTGAACTGACGCAAGTTGATTGTTGTGTTACTCAAAGAATTTCTCTCCAGAGCTCAGTGTAGGCAAGAAGCACTGCCCAAAAGGAATCTGGTTCACTAGAAATTTCACCCTATCGGAAACATTAGCCCCCACCCTAACACTATCAGTTCTATTACATTCCCATTGAGAACAATGTAAAATAGAATCAAATAATCTAAAAATTTCTGATTATATGTAAATACCTATGCAAAGCCACTAGATTTGTTTTCATTTCTGGGCACACTGTGCTGGAATTAACATGTACTGGCACAGCTTTCTGAGTCACGAGCATGCTCTGCTGTGGTCAGAGACAGTTGTAGAACCACTGTGGCTTGCCATGCTCACTTATGCAGAGGCACATGGGGCAGGTATCAGGTTAGCTGCTTGCTGTCTAATTATTGCCATTGGGTTTAGAGTCCATTTAATGCCATGAATAACATTGAATAACATGCTGATTGATTTCTAGAAAGGTGGCAGAGCTTTTTTGAAGGAGGACAAGCAGGGTGATTGCCCTGGCCACCAAGGCTATTGCCTTTATCCTAGCCATTGTGTTTTCTGCAGACAGGTTGAAGCCACTGTTAGTAGTGCAGGGCATAAGGCACCCCCTTTATTGGGCTCAGTCATGGGCAGGGGACACTGCCTGCTGCCAATGTAGAGGCTCAGAATGGTACATGTACATGCACATGTATGGGACAAAAGCAGAACCATGAGGAAAGATGAGGCAGATTTATTTTGCCCCTGCTAATTTGCCTATATGCTTTCTATCAGTGGTGCTTCTATTTAGTTTTTAGATGAGATACACTTCTTCTGTGTCATTAGGATAACATTTGTTCTGTAGGTAAACGTTACATGTCACATTTTATTTTCTACCCATTCCCAAGATGTATGGCTTCTTTAAACTCTCCCCAGCTGCAATAAACAACTTGTAAAGAAAACACAAGACCCTGAAATGCAGATGCAATAAACATGAATGCCCTTTTGATTGCTTTTGTCTTAAGTAAATAGAATAAATTTACTGCTGTTTTTATGCGCCATAACCTTACTGTGTCCCACTTTAAAACTAGCTAAACACTAGCGGGGGGGGGGGGGGGGGGTTGGTCTGTGTTTCTTACAAAGACATTTTGGTCCTTTTCTCACAAATTTGCATAATGTATTTTGATATATATATATATATATATATATATATATATAGCAAATGTGTAGTCATATATATATACATATATATATATATATATATATATATATTTCGGATATCCTTGAAGACTAGAGTATTGAAGTGGACACCCATCAGCAGCCCCAGTTTAGCACCTGCAAGTTTCATTTGATGTCATGGATTTCCCCCAGGGTCAAACTCTAACTGGCCCAACTAAATAGGACATTTCTTGAGACACTCTTTCAGCATCACCAATCCATTCATGGTGAGCAGCTTCTGTGCTTTGTTTGTTGTATAGCCAGATTGGTTTAAAGTTACTGTTGCAGATAACCTATGCTCCTTAAGAGCCATTGGGACTGGATTGAAAACACAATTGTATTTTCTTATTACATGGCACGGCCCGCTTCAGTATTCATAACAGTTGGGTTATTCCGCCACAGGGTGGCGCAGTGTACTGCAGAAGAGCCGTGGCATCTCCCGCCCCCCTATAAAAGCGGGATTAACCATAGAGTTCCCAGTGTTTCCTCTGCTGTGAAATCGCGAAGATAGAAAATGGCTTTCTCTCTGTGCGCAGGTGAGCGGGGCAACCAAGCCTGCGGCACTGCAAGTCTGTTTCCATCCGTTTCTGGACCCTTACTGCCTCCCAGCTTTGGCTGACAGATCGGGTGAGGGTAGACGAGCATTAGGGTCAAGTGCTTCAGGAGCACTGCGCCTAGCCGCAGACCCTGTTCCACAAAGGGTAGCCAGCCATAGGCTTTATGGTGACCCTACTAGGGATGTGGAGTTCCTGTCCTGGCTTCTGAGGGGGTGAGCCCCTTCTTTCCTTCAGGGGTCCCCCCCCTGGCCCGGATACTTGCCGCTGTCTTTCGTCTCCCCCCCCCCGACTTTTGTTCGGGGGGGGCGGGTGGTAGCGGCGAGTGGTGTTAGTTGTGGTGTATTTTGCTGTTTACAGTGTGTTTTTGGTGTTTTTTTAGCCGCTGCGCCGCTTTGTACTGCGCTCCGCGGGCGCTATAACCTGTGGCGTTTTTGCTTAGTCATGGTGCCGGCGGGGTCGCGTGGGCGCCGCTTTCGTGCTCTTCGGAAGGGGCAGGGCCGGGGGATGACGCGTATCGCGCCGTCCCCCTGCAGCCTGCCCCTTGAGGTACCTCTGCCGGCGCCATTTTGGATTAGCTACGCATCTGGTTTTCTCCCTTTCTGGCTGTGGTGCTGTGTCCTCCTGTGTGTCGCTTCATTCAGCGGTCTGAGGCTTGCTGATCTTGCAATTTCCTTGGTCTGTGCTGCTGCCATTACAGCTATTGCCCTTAAGAAACTGCTCAACCATCTTTGTGATGGCGCTATGGCTGGGAGGAGGAGGGAGGATTATAGGGCCTTCTTGCTTTGCTCTGATTTTGTTGCTTTTATCCATACTGCCATGGATGATGCTGTGAGGCTGGGCGGTAGGGCCTCTGCTCTTTTGGTGGCTATGCGCCGCTCTGTTTGGTTGTGTCAGTGGGCAGCTGATGCTGCTGCTATGAAGGCTCTCACTGGGCTCCCCTTTGCGGGGCTGCAGCTCTTCGGTGAGTGTCTTGATGTTTTAGCCAAGGATGGCAGACTGCCTCAGCGTAGAAGGCAGCCCTGGCCCTTTCAGGGGACCTCCCTGACCTCCCTTCGTACTCCCAGAGGAGGTCGTGGCTCCCTCTTCTCAGGTAGCCGCAGAGATACTTGGGGCCGTGGCAGATCCCGTAGTCGTCCTGGTCTCTCCTGGGGTTCCAAGCCCAAACCCCCTCCCAAGGCCCCTCAGGCATGAGGGGGCGCCCTCACCCATCCGGGTGGGGGGACGGCTTCGGCTCTTTGCTCACGTCTGGAGGCTCCATGTCTCAGGATTCAGGAGGTAGTGTCCTCCGGTTACAAGATAGAGTTTGCAGCCTGGCTGCCCCCAAGATTCATCAGATCCCGGATGTCTTTAAACCCCCTGTCAGCTCCAGGGTTGCTTTCGGCCGTTCAATGTCTGCTGGAGTCAGGGGTCATTTGTCTGGTGCCTCCTCAAGAAAAGGGTCAGGGGTACTATTCCAATCTTTTCACGGTCCCCAAAAAGGACGGCTCTCCGAGGCCCATCCTGGACTTGAAGGGCCTCCAACAAGTTTGTCAGATTCAAGCGTTTTCGCATGGAGACGCTACGCTCGGCTATCAGTACCCTTCGCCCGGGCGACTTCATGACCACCGTGGACATCAAGGATGCTTATCTTCATGTGCCTATCTTCCTAGGTCATCAGAGATTTCTGAGGTTCGAGCTGGAGGATCAGCATTACCAGTTTGCAACTTTACCCTTTGGTATCACCTCGGTGCCTCGGGTGTTCACCAAGGTGCTGGCGGGGTGATGGCTACGGAACCAGGGCATTCAGGTCCTTACTTACCTGGATGACATCCTTATTGTGGCCCAGTCCTTTCATCAGGCCGAGCAGGACACCAGGGTGGTGACATCCACTCTGAAGAATCCTTTGGCTGGGTGGTCAACTATCCCAAGTCTTCACTGTCCCCGTCCTTGGTGAGGTCCTTTCTGGGCATGACACTGGATACCTCTCAGGTCAAGGTGTTCCTTCCTCAGCAGAAGGTGGAGGGCCTTCAGAAGCAGGCACGGGCTCTGCTCTTGTGTCCTCATCCCTCCATCTGTCTGGGGATGCAGTTGGTGGGCCTGGTGGTGTCCTGCTTCGAGGCGGTCCCCTTTGCTCAGTTTCACATGAGACTTCTTCAGTTGCACCTCTTGTCAATCTGGGATCGGAACCCTGTGTCCCTGGATCAGGAATTTGCTCTGTCTCCTCTGACCAGGCAGTCCCTTTCGTGGTGGCCGGACTCAAGGAACCTTCTGGTGGGCAGGACTTTCCTACCCCTGTGCTGGGAGACAGTCACCACAGATGCCAGTCTGACAGGCTGGGGGGGCTTTTGGAAGTCTCTGAAGTTCCAGGGTCGGTGGGGCCCCCAGGAGGCCCATGCTCCCATCAATGTACTGGAACTGAGGGCGATCAGGTTGGTTCTTTCTCAGCTGACCACACACCTTCGGGGTCGGGCTGTTCAGAATCGCTCAGACAACAACAGACGGTGGTTGCCTACATCAACCATCAGGGAGGGACTCGGAGCAAGCGAGCCTTCAAGGAAGTGTCCCTGATACTGTCTTGGCAAGCTATAGGGAAGTGCACCGCATTAATCGTGATAGATAGGTGCCAGCCGTAGGGATAACATGAAACCACAACAACAAGATGAGGGAACCTAGACTAATCCCTCCAACCCCCACATAAGGCCGCACACTAAATGTAAAAAGTATGAAAAATATAATTTTAATAAATACCAAGTACATCAAAAAGACACCTTATAAGACATACACACAATTTAAAAAACACAAAACACTAAACAGGGGTATCCCAAACATGGTGACTATTACATGTAAATATCAATGTTATCACTATATATACGCAATAAATTATATGGATCACGCTATGAATGTACCCAAAAATGCTGAGGATGAGGAATTTGCGTGTATTAAGTGGATGTTAAAGTGAAAAAAGGTAAGCGCAAAACAGTCTGTGTATGATTAAAACGCTAAAGTGCTAAGTATATGTGCAAAAAACAAATGGTGTGTGCAAAATAGCAATAAAAACTAAACTCATAAGCCAAAAACAATGAGTGCCAGTGTATGGCAACAAAACCACGCATGTGAAAGAGCTAAGAAGATTAACAACGGTTGGGGCATTCAGCAGTAAGGTGAAAAACAATAACAAAAGATATAAACAATAAAGACAGTACTACTTAACCATGTCACCAGGGGTCCCCCGTCGCAGCCGCCACCTACGCGTTACGTGTCGTGCAGACACTTCGCCAGGGTGTATCGGCTGTGCCCCCTCGCCCCTCCTTAAATACCCCGGGAATGATGAGAAGGGCCAATGGGGTGCCGCCACGTCGCCGCCCGCACGTGAGCAGCCCCGGCCAATAGAACTGGCCGCAAGCGCATCACATCCGGCGCCACGCAGCCGGCACCGCCGTCGGCCGCCACAGTCAGGGCGTGCTCGCGGTGGGCGCGCGGCCGGCCGTGCGGCGGGTGGGCGCACTCCCCTGCAGTAGGAGGCGTCCGCCCGCCGCGCGCACGTCCACACGCACCGCACGCGAGCACCACCCGTCCGTCCAGCTACCGGGTAAAACCCGAAGCGGATCCGTGGAAGGTAAATATGCGGGGAGGAGGGGAGAAGGGGAGATTTGGGAACATGAGCAATAATTACATATCAACAGGTGTCATATTAAACATCAATGGTCTCAGAATTATCATAAAGATGAAAATAAGGTACATATAAGGGTTAATGGATCCACGAGGATATTATTGTTACTATATGCAATGGAGCCAATACAGCACCTCGCCAGTGACCAAATGAGCCTATATGAGGCACTATGCGGTACATAAAAGCTGCCACTGTTACAGGTATAGGTCATGATATCTGTGAGTGCTGTTTTCTAGGGGGATGGAATAAAAAAAGGGACATAGCAGGTCTAAGATGACCTACACCCACGGCTGGCTTAGGCCACAATGAGTAGCCAAACGTCACATTAGTGGTGACACAATGCTAGAAGGAATATAATAACGTTAACTATGAGTCAAAAAGTGTATCCAAACTGACACCACTTCGCCCACTCCACATAGAAAAATGCTATATGGGAGTGCAAGAGGTGGAGGAACCCAAGTCCTAAATGTAATTAAGATATAAAAGATCAGATAGTTTATACCTCAAAAATAACCATCCCAAAATATCCAGATGGTGTACAGGCGCATACTGCGCTATATTTATTATCAACTTTGTCAAGAGTCCAAGGACATAATCCAATTGTGCTGGGCGACTGGTCCCCCACTTCACGCCGATAACTTTCCGTCCACCATGGCCGAAACAAGCCCCCAAGGGACGACTATATTCTCTGAGCCCCAGATGTCATCTCCAAGCCTGTTTACAATTTATAGTCGGTGGACAGATGTGGCCCCCTCTACGAGAACCAAAATAACGAGGAGGTCACACAGACACAACGATCCACATGGGACAAGTCCACAACATGAGGTTGTACCAATTTTCTTAAGTGCGTCCTTATGGCATTCCATCCTCTCTTTGGTGCATTGTTCTAGCATTCTTCAAGGGGTCTAAAGATCATCATCGTTTGACCAGAACTGGTGATCCAAGCTGAAATCACGTGTGTTGCCTCAATCGCCATCACTTAAGATACATAAGTGGGGCCCAAGAGCTTGCATCCGCTAACCATCGTGTTCTGGTTGATAAACAGAAATAAAGGATTAGCTTAGTCCATGGTAACAATATATATGTTATAAAATATGTTAACAGAATTGATGAAAAAAAAAAAAAAAAAAAAAATTATATAAATGAAATGAAACAGCTATACAGCCTCAGAACAATATAGTAGGTTTGCCAGTGCATTAATCGTGACCAAGGAAAGATGAAAAGCCGAAATCCTCGTTGATGCCGAATGGCGCCTGTGATCTCAAAATATAAATCCACCGGGATTCCTGTTGCTGTAACCTCCTTTTTAAATTTCCACCCCTAATCCCTAATCGGACCTGGTCAACAAACATTATTTGTATCCCCGACACATTGCTCTGATGGAAGTGGAGAAAGTGTGAGGCCACGGGGGTCAGTTTCTGTCCATTCTCCTCATCCCGTGCCGCCAATCTGATGGTGGATAGGTGTTTCTGTATTCTCGCCTTAACGGCGTTGGCAGTTTCCCCCACATAATATTTGGGGCATGGGCATTTAATAACATATACGACTCCGTGTGATTTGCAATTTAGATGATGTTTTAGTTCTATAGCCCTCTGTGTGTGTAGATCCAATATGGTATTGGTTTTCTTCACCAATGGGCATATAGAACAATTGCCACAGGGCCTGCTTTTGGCCCCTGGCTGATCCCGTAACCAAGTGCAGGGAGCAGTGTAGTGACTGCTGCAAAGTCTATCTTTCAAATTGGGAGCCCTCCTCGCAGTCAAGAGTGGGCCCCTCCTGGTCCAGGTATCCAATCTTGGATCTGAGCAGAGTACCGGCCAATGGGTATTAAGAATGTCCCTGATTCTATTCCAATCATTATTGAAATTGGTTATGAATCTTACCTCGCTATCTTGTTTTTTCCTTTTATAAGAGAGCAACTGGTCCCGAGGTGTCTCCATGGCTCTCCTAGCTGCCCAATCAATGACTGACTTGGGGTACCCCCTTCTCTGAAATCGACCTGTCATATCTTTAATTTCCTCCTGACAGCGAACATCATCGGAACAATTTCTCCTCAGCCGTAGCATCTGTCCAACAGGGATGCCTTCTTTGAGTTTCTTTTGGTGAAAACTGGAAAAGTGCAACAGTCCATTTGTGGAGGTAGGCTTCCTGTAGAGATGTGTGGATATACATCCATCGGCTTCCACCTGTAATGTCAAGTCCAAAAATTCAATTCTCTTGGTCGAGATTGTATATGTGAGATGAATGTTGAGTGAATTGTCATTCAAAGCTGAAATAAATTGCTCACATAATTGTGTGGGGCCCTGCCAGAGGAGTAGGATATCATCGATGAACCTGTACCAGCCCAAAATGTAGGGCTGGTAAAGGTCCATCGAGTCACCCCAAACCACCTCACGCTCCCACCACCCCAGAAACAGGTTGGCTATGGACGGGGCACATTTCGCCCCCATGGCCACACCCCTGATCTGTTTGTAGTAGCGGTTATTGAACACAAAAAAGTTGTGTGTCAATATGAAGTCCAAGACCTTGATAGTGAAGGCATGTTGTCGTCTCTTATCTATGGATTCTGAATCCAGGAAATACTGCGCTGTATATACGGCCATCTCGTGCGAGATATTAGTATAAAGCGCCTCCACATCGCATGTAACCAGAAGGGTATTGGTTGGGATGTGAAGAGAATTAACTCGATTGAGGATATCAGTGGTATCCCGTACATACGAATCCAGAGTCAATACGTGGGGTTGTAACAAACTGTCCACATATGCACATGCATATTCGGTCAAGCTTCCCATACCTGATACGATGGGACGTCCAGGGGGCTTCGTGGTGCTTTTATGTACCTTTGGCAACATATAAAACGTTGCAACTCGAGGATGTTCCACCTTTAGAAATTGAAATAGAGTGTGGTTAATGACTTGGTTCTCAACAGCATCCTCCAATAAGATTTCATATTCTTGTTTATATTCATTCAAAGGATTGTATGACAGTCGTTTATAGGTGTTACCATCCGAAAGCTGTCTCTGTGCTTCATCAAGGTAATACTGACTTCTTCAGTTGCACCTCTTGTCAATCTGGGATCGGAACCCTGTGTCCCTGGATCAGGAATTTGCTCTGTCTCCTCTGACCAGGCAGTCCCTTTCGTGGTGGCCGGACTCAAGGAACCTTCTGGTGGGCAGGACTTTCCTACCCCTGTGCTGGGAGACAGTCACCACAGATGCCAGTCTGACAGGCTGGGGGGGCTTTTGGAAGTCTCTGAAGTTCCAGGGTCGGTGGGGCCCCCAGGAGGCCCATGCTCCCATCAATGTACTGGAACTGAGGGCGATCAGGTTGGTTCTTTCTCAGCTGACCACACACCTTCGGGGTCGGGCTGTTCAGAATCGCTCAGACAACAACAGACGGTGGTTGCCTACATCAACCATCAGGGAGGGACTCGGAGCAAGCGAGCCTTCAAGGAAGTGTCCCTGATACTGTCTTGGGCGGAACAGAATGTTCCCTGCATCTCAGCGATCTACATTCCAGGGGTGGAGAATCAGGTGGCGGACTCCCTGAGCAGGGAGACGTCTCGTCTGGGGGAATGGTCCCTCAACAACCAGGTGTTTCTCTCCCTGTGTCACCACTGGGGTCAGCCGGATGTGGACCTGTTTGCGTCCCGTCACAATCACAAACTTTGTCACAGGATCCTCTGGCCTTCGCCAAGGATGCACTGGCAATGCCTTGGACAGAGTTTCGGCTTCTCTATGTGTTCCCTCCGTTCCCTCTACTGGGCAGGGTCATGCGCAAGATAGCCCAGGAGGGAGTGCCAGCCATCCTGGTGGCCCCCTGTTGGCCAAGAAGGGTGTGGTTCGCAGACGTTGTGCAGTTGGCAGTAGATCAGTACGTCTTGCCCAAGGATCCAGATCTTCTCACTCAGGGGCAGCTACGCCATCCCAATTTACAAACGCTGGCTTTAACGGCTTGGCTGCTGAAACCTCCATCTTGATGGAAAAGGGGTTTCCTGCTTCTGTTGTGGATACGATGATTCGGGCTAGGAAGAAGTCCTCGTCCTTTATCTATTACAGGGTCTGGCATGCTTACATTGCCTGGTGTGAGTCCAAATCTCTTCCCTGTTGGGTTTTTTCCATCCCCAGGATTCTGGAATTTTTGCAACATGGTTTGGATTCCGACCTTCAACTTAGTACCCTCAAGGGCCATGTTTCACCTTTTTTTCCAAAGATCCTTTGCCAATCACCGGTTGGTTAAAACCTTTTTCCAGGGTGTTACACATGTGCGTCCACCTCGTAAGCCAATGCTACCAGTCTGGGACTTGAATCTGATGTTGTCTGCTTTGCAGGGTCCTCCCTTTGAGCCTATTTGTGGGGCTGCCTTGCCCATTCTGACTCTTAAGGTAGCGTTTTTGGTGGCTATCACTTCTGTCAGGCGTTTCTGGCGGCGCTTTCCATCAAACTTCCTTATTTTGAGAGGTATCAGGATAAGGTGGTGTTTCGGCTTAAGCCTGATTTCTTGCCTAAGGTCGTGTCTGCCTTTCATCTCAATCAGGACATTGTTTTGCCTTCCTTGTGTCCTAATCCTGCTATTTCCAAGGAGCAGACACTGCATTCTTTGGATGTGGTCAGGGCTCTGATGTTTTATTTGGTCGCTACTGAGCCTTTCAGGAAATCTGATGCTCTTTTTGTTCTCACTTCTGGACCTAGGAAGGGTTTGCCTCCGGCTAAATCCACTATCAGCATGTGGAGCCGTCAGGCGGTGGTACAAGCCTATTCTGCTAAGGGGAAGGAACCTCCCTTTAGGGTTACTGCTCATTCCACTCGTGCTATTGGTGCCTCTTGGACTTTTCAGCACCAAGCTTCTGTTGAACAAGTTTGCAAGGCCGCTACTTGGTCTTCTGTTCATACTTTTTCCAAGTTTTACAAGGTTAATGTTAAGGCCTCAGCGGATGCTGCTTTTGGCCGCAAGGTACTTCAGATGGTAGTGACTTGAACTCCCGGCCGTTACTCATAGGGGATCCCACCCTACCTTTGGACACTGCTATGAATACTGAAGCAGGCCATGCCATGCAATAAGAAAAAGACACCTGTAGAATTGTTTTTGTTCTTGCATGGCACGGCCTGCTTCATTCTTTGTTGCCTCTTTATGGTGATTGTTCCAAGTTAATTGGGGTTTTTTACCTTTTTTACATTTTTTACCTTTATTCTCTCCTGGCTTATTGTCTCACTGCTTGTCTACGCTGGAAACTCTATGGTTAATCCCATTTTTGTAGGGGGCCGGGAGATGCCACAGCTCTTCTGCAGTACACTGCGCCACCCTTGTGGCGGAATAACCCAACTGTTATGAATACTGAAGCAGGCCGTGACATGCAAGAACAAAAACAATTCTACAGGTGAGTACTCACAGAATTGTCTTTTTAAATGTTGTGTTTTTTCTCATTGACGCTAATATTTTGGATTACTCTTATTACACCAAAATAAACTTTACACTAAGCTATTAAAAGGCACATACTTTCGCTGAACATCTTTTTTGTCCTCAGATTGACAAAGTTAGAGAACACAGGGGCTTGTCCTCAAACTAGTAGAGGGCAAGTTAAAAAGTAATTTTAGAAAGTATTACCTTAAAGACTAATGTATACTTAAATTGTCTGAACTTCTCTTGTTTTTTATCACTACTGTTCATATTAAAGCACTGTGAAAAATGGTACTATATAAATTATATTATTATTATTATTTAAACTGACTTGCAGCAAAACTTGCAGGTCAATCAACAGTAAATAAATGTAAATATGAACTTTACATTTGTGAACTTATTTGGCTCCATGAGCTTTTTCTGTCTTAGTTCTATATTTCTGAGTTTAAGTTCAACATTTCTAACATCGCTTGCTACAATCACAAAGTCCAAAACTTCCCACATTTCTGTGGACTCTGAATTTTAGACATCTAAAGAGGACCAACTTCGATTTTGGACTAAATGGGTGTTGATAAGGGGTGTGGGGGTAGTGCGAGTGCCAATGACACCCCCTGCATCCGCCCACAACCCTCACAAGCCCCTATATTTTAACTTGCCCTAATTCCCCCCCTGAAATAAGACCCAGTGATTGGCCACTCTAGTTCACATGGTCTGGGTTTCAGCAACCAGAATACCAGAGGAGGAATCTGGACTATGTGACTGTCAACAGCCAATCATGCCCAGACAAACAACCTTTTTAGACATAATGGGTGTTGATCCTCTTTAAGTTGGTAAATTTCTGCTTCACCATCTTTCTGATGTCTAACAAATACCTGTACAGTGACAACCTCAACAACCAATAAAGGGCCTGATTGTGTCAGCACAATGAACACCTGCTTTGGTTTCAGCAGCCCAACATTTGTTGTTGAGTCACACAAATAGCATAAAGAAAAATTACATAAAAACATAATCAACATAAAACATAAAGATGAACATGTCGTCCAAACAGACCCATGTGTGGACAATAAAGTGCTATTGCTTATAAATACATAAATATGTGCATACCGTACGTATAACAATAAGTGAACATGAGCAAAATGTCAATTGATTTAACTACATTGTGACACTCCCAACTGCCAAATAGAAGGAGAGCAAGTAAAGCAAATAATCTCAAAAGATATGAGTAAATCCCAGAGGCCACATATATCCCCAAGACAGGTGTCCATACTTGTTATTGGTTGACGCCAATACAATCACATTGACTTTTACACTATTTGGGGAGAGCAGGTTTGTCTCTTTGTGGCATTGTTACACATTGACACATAGTGGCATAACTGCTAACATCATTTATCACATTAATCCTGATTCTATGTCTCTCGGAAACACATTTTTTTAAGCCCTCGTGCTATTTAGAATAATCCTTTTTTTGTTTGCGTTTGCTTTTTTCCGCAACTTTTCAGATCGCGTATGCAAAAACATGTTTTTGTGAGTACATATGTTATCTCTTTCGCAACTTTACAGATTTAGCCTGTGCATGTGCATTATTCTGATGCCTGATTTGCTCTCAGGATGCGTGTTAAAATGCATAAGTTGCCCGTCAAATCATACACCCTCTCTTTGCTGGCGGGATTGTTGGCGGACGCTCGGATGACGTGTGCAATAGAGCCCCTAGGCGAGTATCTGGAAGAGTACAAACATATACAGTGCTGTGGGGTGCTCACCCTGTACCTGCCAGAGCTTACGCACACACCCAACATCATCTCAAAGTTAATCGCATGGCCCATCAACATCTGTTTGAATTGAACGACTCCTTTCTCTCGAGAAGCTTAACTCAGAGCTGCGGCCATGGTTGACCCCCACCACAAGAAAGGGGCATGATGGAATGACCAAATTGGTTGTCAGCCTTCAATTTTAAGGGAATGGACTTTTAAAGGCTGTTGACACCAGCCACAGCCTGATTACATTTCTTGATGTCATGGTTGCCCTGCAGGGGAAATACAATGTGATTTTTGTGTAATTTATTTTGGGAACTACAACTCTGTGCCCCACAAATAATGGCTACACTGTGCACCTTGCATACAGTATTGCAAAAACAAAATAGTTGAGCCCCCTGGCCAAAAAATAAAACAAGTAATGCTTCACATCTTATGGGGAGGTTGCCTGGTCCTCCCAGGTTGGTGGCATTAAAAGAATAGGGCCATAATCTCTCTGTGATTGTTCTGGCACTCCCACTGGACACTTGTGGCCTCTAAATTAGTTTGTTTTGTTTTGTTTGATTTGTTCATGTGTTGCTGCTCAGCCACCCCTGCAGCCCAATCTTCATGGATCAATTCAAAAAACCTTGATTAACACCCTATTCATCGCAATTTCATAATAGTGCTACTACAAGACATTTCAAACACGAGAAAAGCATATTATCCTAAGATAATAGTCCTTCTATTAGTGGCAGTGATTCACATAATATATTGTCCCATCCTTTTTGTTTGGGGACCATAATGAAATGCCTTCCATAACATCTAAAATAACTTTTCTTCTTTATTCATAGAGCATATATACCAAAGTCCACAAGACATTATCCAATCAGTCCACATACATCCCTAGGGTGTGCGCACTTCGCTGAGCTTCTGCTTGATCTGCACCATGGTGCCTCTCGCTGAATGGAGCCGGGTGTTTGCACTTTCCATTGTAGCTGCCCAAAATTTGGCAACATCTCTTTTTTTTGGTCCATTATAAAATGGTTCTAGACCAGTTTATCTGGTCTGGTTTATCTGGTTGCCCACCATGTGTGTTATGTGGCTATGGGTTATGTGTTATGTGAGTGGGTTATGTGATTGGCAGCAGGGGAGGGCATGCAGGACAAACATTGGGGTCTTGGGATGGTGCTGCGGTACCCTGGCTGGATGCTGTGGCTCTTTCAGCCATGCCTGTCTTCTGGGCTCTGAGGGCTGCAGTGACGGCTTGGTTTTGGCATATTCACACGCCAAGTAAGCACTGCCATCAAAGTCATGGGGTCAGATGTGTTCTTTTATGCATAATTGGGAGGTTAATTAGACAATTGTGCTTATTTAACAGTAACATTATTGTGCCACACCACAAGTACCTTTGTGAACATGCCTTCAGTCATACACTCAGGCCATTGTAACATGTACCCTTCTTTCTTGTTTCTCAGGGACTCTGGGGGGGGGGCTCAGATGTGTGGAACACCGGCAATAGACTGGTGTGGAACCCTTGCACCTACCTTGAAGTGACCTTTTTAGGTGGCAGACCATCTGAATGCACAGGGGTTGATGGCTTACACACACACAACCAGATAATACAGCATTGGTTGGACCTAAAAAGATGGAAGAGGCCCCGGATGAGGCAGTTATTCCGTCAGAACTTCTCAGGTAAGTTGCTGATACATAGATAGGTTGCCCACTAATGCAGAGCTTGTTTAGCAAAATATTACTATGACAGTTTTAAAAAAAATTTAAATAGAGGATTCTCAAAAAAGTTAACAAAAAAAACATGTTTTACCATAAAATGATGCAGTTTCATGTGTTCAGGAAATGCAACATGTTTATGCAGGGTGCAGAAGGGAAAGTTGGGGTGGGGGAAGGTAGGGGCAACCATTAGGGGGAAGCAATGAAGATATACAATATAGATAGATGCCTGGATATATTATTGTTCTATCAGGAGTTCAGGAATATTACAATTTTACAAGCAAATCCCTCTTTGTCCACTCCAAGAGAGTGAGATGGAAAGAAAACTCCTTCTATACCCTGATATATTTACTTATAACAAATACACTATAATGTTGATATCAAGCAAACTCAGTTTCTATTAAACATTTCATACATTAAAACCATATTTTTATTATGTGACTTGAATAGCCTCAATTCATTCTTGCATGCTTCATTCAGTCCACCTAGTGAACATGTTTCAGACTTTATCCTTTATCACCACTGTGTGGATCTACATATACAATGTAAATGTTAGCCTCTGAACATACTAGTGCATGCAACTTAATAAATATCAAGTTACTTTCTACAGAAAAAAAGTTCTTTGACTATTATTTGCAATAATAATTGCATTCGTTGTTTATGCATGAGGCTGCACCTTCATATTCCAAGCACATAAGTGAAATACTCTGTAGAGATCTATAAGACACAAGGTATGGAATAATAAGCAACACTAATAATAACTTGTTTGAAAACATCTCCTATCTATGGAGGATTCAAAAAACACTAGCAAGGAAACTTCAATCCTCCACATCAGTGCAGAGGGGAGTTGTGATGGCTTCACTGTGAGGGCAGCCAGTTGGGTGGTGATCAGGCAATGGTGGCAGCAAGTTCATAAAGTGCCACCATCGCCATCCCTTGCCTCCCTTTAGTTATTATTGGTCGCCAAGCCAGGGTCTCGTTGTCCTGCCCCTGGACTGCTCCACCAATTCAATAAGCCAATCACAATGAAGCCAAGAGGGCTGGAGATAAAGTACCAGCTTTGCACCTATGACATTTCTTCCCTTTTCCTATATCGCGTGCCGCCACACCGGGATGTCATGGCGCTGCGCTCCATACCAGAGCACTGCACCAGGAAATCTGGCTCGAAAGTGTTGCGCCACACACCCCGCACTAGTTTCTTTGATATGGATTTGAGTTTGATAATGAGTTTGCTTGATATCGACATTATAATGTATTTGCTAATTATAATCCACATTATGATGTAATCGCTATGAGTGAATATCAGGGGATACTGTCTTCTCACTGTCCCAGGGTGGACAAAGAGGGATTTGCTTGTTAAAGCAGACCAAAAGCAAAAAAATTAAAGTTTAGTAAATTACTTCCCCAAAGCCCCCCTCTGACAAAGCTATTTGAGAAAGCTTAACTCCATGCAAATATTCTGGAATAACAGCCCGATTATTTTCTGCAGAACTGCATGGAAGCATCATCTTGTCACACACACATAAGCATGAGGGGAAAGCTGTGCCAGAAGCAGCCCACACCAAACGGAGAGATAAATGCCTCAGAAACACGGGCAGCTTGTATATTATGTAATGTAAACACACACTTCGCGGGGCAACTGGTGAAGGCCCCAGGATGTGAGCCCCTTGCGCGCCCCTCAAAATCCGGCCCTGGAGGTGCAATTTACTGAACTTGCTTTTTTGACTTTCAGTCTGCTTTAAGAAGCAGGTAACAACATAGAGGAAGAAGATGAGTCACACTGGGGGAACACACTACATGGGATGCCCCAAAAGGAACCAGAAGAACAAGTAGGTAAGCCACACACACAATGTTTAGCACCCGGTTTAGCTGGTACAGTAATAAAGTTACACAGCATATAATTTTAGGGCTTGGAAGAAGTCCTTTAGAAACCCATTTTCTTTTTGTCCAGTTTTATGTGGCTCCAATCCCTGATGCCTCTGATGGTGTGCTATGTATTTTCCAGTTGATAAGATTTGTCGTTTTTTTTAATGGTTTAAATGGTAAAAATTAATAGAAATTGGTAGAAATGAATGGTTAAATGTGGTGAGCACAACCAGAAATATGTACGCGCACACCCACAGGCGCACATGCACTCACATCTGTGGGAGCAGATACGCACGCATACACTGATGTACATGCATACCCGCCACAGTTGCATGTGCACATCCACAGACCATACTTGCACAACCATAGCCACAAATGCGCAAAGAGCCTCAGAAGCAAATCCACACACCCTCAGACAAGCAATATGTGCACACCCAAGCGTGCATCCCCCAGATGCGCATGCACACATGCATGCACACTCCTCAATGTACATGCGCACACTCCCAGATACACATGTGCACACTTAAAGATGTGCATGCATGCACCGCCAGATGCATATTTGCACCCAGTCGCAGAAGCACACGCACCCACACCTTCAGGCAAACATGTGCATACACCCTCAGTTGTCAAGACACACTGACATATGTGTACACACTCAGACGCTCACACACTCTCAGCTGCAGGTCCGCATCGGTATGCATGTCTTTTTCAAAGCACTATGTATTTCCTCCTGGAAATGCACATTTAGTTTTTATTCAAATTTTGCTAATCGCTTTGGCATGAATAGCAGTAAATATGATTATAAGAAAGTAAAAATATTTACAAATTGCAAATATCAGTACATCACGCCGCGCTCAAGATTTCATAAATATACAAATCCACATTAGTATGTATAGTGCTAGTCAGTTTCAGGGCGTTTCCTCGTAAAGGCACTGGCTCGCCACAACGTATGCAGGTCCAAATCTCAGCAGATTATATGCAAAGAACACAGAACCAGACCAAACATAGTGTAATTCCATATCATAAAGTGTTTAATTAGTAAAAATAGAAATGCACTCACAAGCCAACAAGGATAAAAACGGCATTCAATCAATTCAAAGTTCAGCCAGCCCTGGAATCCGACAGCCTCAGGGGGGCACAGAACAGTAATGTTGGGTACCTCTATAAAAACAAACTCCGCCACAGGCCACCGCCGACACATTTCTTCGCAACTCGGCGACTTCGACAAGGCTGGTGGCATGGCAGAGTGGCAGGAGTTTTATAGTAAAAAGATAATAAGAGCTTATCCCATGATGCAATGCAGCGCCTGTCAATTAAGGCTTGCGCTTAAAAAAAGAATGATAAACCACCAGCGGCGGTAATATACTAATAATAGACATAAATGCATCCTCAATTTATTAAGAAATTCTTAAATTAGACAAATACTAAAACTAAAAGCAAAAGACGTGCTGTGTATATCCATATCACGTGATCGCCACTACCGATCACGTGACTGGGCTTATTGTTTGCGGAAATACATTCAAAACATTAAACTTACTCAGGCACAAATTCAGCTGATCAAGATGTAAGGTATTGGGCAAGCATCCACAGAAAATGACAAAGCACAGCCTCGCAATCTTCACAGTGTATTCAAACACATCCACTATGAAATAGTCACGTGATCGCAGCTGCCGATCACGTGACTCGCCTATGTATTAGAAGGGGGAACGCTGAAATGCATGCAGACAGTGTAGTCACATGATCGCAACTACCGATCACGTGATATAAGCTCTGAAGCACAGCCCACTTCCCTTAAGGGGAACACCAGACCTACTGGCAAACAACCCATCTTCCCAAAGTCTCAAGGAATAAATCCAAACAGCGGGGACATATGGCCTGATGCAGAGCCTCCCCTGAACTGACCTTAAAACCTTCCGATTGTCCGGGGGTCCCGTTTGAATCGTGGCTCAAATGTGATGCAAAGCCTCCGTCGGAATGGGTCCCTAACTGATCCGTAAATTTCTCTTCACTCTGGAAGTTTTTTTTTGCTCTCTCGGGAGCATGCAATTTGATCGTGGCTTCCGTTCACGTTCACACGGGCGTTCCATTTTTTCCTCCTTTTTCCTTTGTTTTTTAACGTACCTGCTTGCCTTCCGTCTCATTTTTCACACCAATTTTGAAGTTTTTGCCAAGTATACTTACATCTCCATCGATTTCCTGTTGTCAATCTGGGTCCATGCCAGCGCACATCTCTAAACCTCCATGTAAATGTACATATGCCACAAACTGGCACTTTGACACATACCTAAATTTAAGCTTAACTTATTTTTGGGCTATTTTTCCTTGCCTTTAATGCTGACCTGAATCTCTGTTGGTTTTTCTTCCTTGCCTTTAATGCTGACCTGAATCTCTTTTTGTATTTCTTCCTTGCCTTCAATGCTTACCTGAATCTCTTTTGTCCCATATCCTTACCTTTTGGGACATGTAACAGTATGATGTTGTTGTGATAATGTACATTGTCACGAAATAAAACACACCACACTTCTTTGTAGTTTGTTTGTTTTTTACTGTTATGTTTTTTTGGTTTTAATGGTAAAATTTTTTTTAAACTGTAAAAATGTAACAAATTTTAAATTGTAGCCTAAATGGTTGGCTCCTTGCTTAGCGTGGCCGTGTTCTTTGATCTGTGAAAGAAAAACATCATCATTTGTAGTGTTTTTTTATGTGTTTTTTGTTAGTTGCGGGGACATGAGTTTAAACTAGTTGGCCACAATTAAACTTAAACTTACATTGCTTTTGGCCAACAGGTCTGGTCTGGTGCGCCGGCTCCTCCCTGGGTCAACCAGTACGTCCAGGTCTGAAGCTGTTTGGATCCAAAACACAAGTATATTGTAGTTACTCTTTGTGCCTCCTGAATGTCAGATTAAGTTATGCTTCTATGCATCATTTCACTCACCTTCCCCAGCCACCTCTTCCTCTTGGCCCCCTTCCTCGACTCCCCCTTGGGATGGCCCAGCGACGTCTGAATCTACAACTAACAATAGTGCACATGAGTATATGTATTTAATGCATGTATTAGCACATATCTAACTTTCTTCCCCTTACCGGAGTGAGGTTGTGGATCTGTGAAGCTGGACTCCCTGCCGTCAGATTCCCCCCTCCCCTGCATGCTGAGGTCCAGTGGCTCCTCATACTCACTGGCAGAGGAGGGGGTGGCCGTTGTCACTGGCGGTGAACCACCTATTCCGTCACCAGAATCGCCCAACACTGGGCTGCGTGTTCTTGTCCGGGTGGGGCGGAACCGCATCTTCCATTCATGGGCTGAAATAGAAACACATTCATCCATACACACCCAGCCAAGGCCAGTGTGATTCTGGCATGTCAAGTATACACACTTACCTGGAAAATGTTTGGCGAAGTACCGCCTCACCCGGGGCCTATGCCTCCTCTTTAAATCGGACCAGTGTTGGGCGATCTGGGTGAAGGTATAGGTGGTTTGGGTCCTTCTGGCTATCGCGTCCACCACCGCCAGCGACAACGTCCTCTTTTCGTAATCTGACGGCAGGAAGTCGTAACGATTCCTCAGCATCATCTGTTTTGAAAATACACAATAACCCCGCATTAATGGCCAAAATACCTGTCCAAGTTTCATGCCCTACCTAAAGTCACTTTAGTATCCTCTTTATGACTCACATTGGCCTAGTTCTACAATCTGCATCTATCCTAGTTTGTAGCTGCGTACATGTGTTAAACTAAGGTGGGCTTGTATTTGCCGTTACAAAGTAAGTTGTTCCTGACTAATCTTGCGCTTAGTTTTTTTTTAATTACGTGTAGTGTATGCGCGCACATAAATGCACGCTCGCCTACTCACATCCATGATGATGTCATCCTGCTCCTGGGTGTATATCGCAGGCGACATGTTTTCTTGCTCTTCCGGGTATAGGTCTGATGTTCCCCCACGGTGACGTGCTTGCCTGGGCACACGCGCGCATGCAGACACACACGCTGTTAAACACGCCCACACGGGAAACATATTTAAAGCACAATGCACTCAGCTCTGTGTTGGATACCATATCATTATGGGCAGATCAAAAGGGAGCAGAAAGAGCCGCAAAAGCCATGAGGCACATAGTAGCCGCACACATGCCTCATCCCAAAAAAAAAACAAGAGCATGCACTACACCCATGCTGAACATGCCCCGACTAAAACGGTGGTTACTCCACAGACACAGGCACATCCAAAAAAAAGCAGGAGCAAGGATCCATTGACACATTCTCCACAACCTGCAAAAAGAACACGAGCACACAAGGGTGACAAATCTATTAAGACCCTGCAGCATCCTCCTCCGCAACACACCAAGCATACCCACAAAACCAAACACATCAGCAAGGGTAAGCATAGTGCCAAACCCTCCACCCCACCCAGGTCACCCACCCCTCCACCTCAACCCTCTGGTTCTCCAACTTCCAGTAACTCAGAGTTCACATCCAGCTCAACAGGTGAAAGCTCCACAGGAACCCAGACATTAACCCAGAGCAGCACACACGCAACATCACCCTCCCCCCTAAGCCCAAGGACCACACACGACTCCCCAGATAGCCAGCCATCTATTTCAAGTGATGCAGGGGACACCACACACCCATGTGGGCGCAAACTACGCCGTGGGTCCCTAACAGGCCGTTTTTGCGATGCACAAAGCATGGCTGTTGCCAATGCTGTTTGTGAACATTATGGTGTTCTGTCCGTCGAGATATAGAACAAATCAAGTGGACATTTGGGGACCTCAAATAATATAGTTTTCCAAAAGTGGACATGCGCCGGCAGCAGAGGTAAAGCCCATTTGAAATGCATTTATAGTCGCATTGGGAACAGCATGCAACACTAATTAGGTGTGATTTAATCTTCCCCAGCCTGCAGACAGGGGGTGGTTTCAAGAAAATACATTGGCCACAAGTTCAGCACGTATTGTGTGTGCTGGGCCACTTTGTGTACCAGAGTAAGGAGGGGTCTGCTCGTCAGAAATAGGTAAAGGTTCTGCACCCAGGTCAGTATATCGAGCAATCCTGCTTCTAATGGCAAGGTTGTGCAGGACCCCACAAGCAATAATTATTTGGATAACCTTGCCAGGCTGATACTGAAGGGCACCCCCACTCTGATCCAGACATCGGAAACGCATCTTCAACAACCCAAAGGCACGTTCCACCACAGAGCGAGACCTCCTATGGGCTGTGTTGTAGCGCTCCTGGGCCTGGGAAGATGGGTGCAGGATGGGTGTGAGCAGCCATGGTAACAAGGGATAGCCTGAGTCACCTACAAACATAAGGTGGATGCCAAAAATAAGGTTTAGGTGTGCATAGTAACATTATTAAACAGGGACAAATAGGTGAGCTAGGTATGGTTTGAGGAATTGACATTTGTTATGAGGCTACATACACATCCAACCTGTACACTCATTAAAAATGTCTGCGGAATGCTACCTAGAGAAGAGGGCCAGAACATAACACAATAGTGGTGAATACCTTCACCCATTAAATTTACAATAAAAAATAAAAGAAAAATAAAGTTAGCAAGTTTCATGGAAATGTCTCATAGATTGGGGGCCAACAACTACAACTTTAAGACACATACCCAGTAGCCATCCACCAGAAAGATCTCCAGATTGAAACTGAGGCTGGAGTTCCTCAAAATGTGCGCGTCATGCGTGGATCCAGGGAAGCCAGCAAACAGACTGAAAAATTGAAGATCAGGGCCCGCCACTGCCTGAACATTGATGGAATGGCCCATCTTCCTGTTCCTGCACAAAGCCAACCAAAAGTGGAATTAGTGTGAGGCTTACAAAATGCTTGATAAAAAACAAAAAAAAAAAGCTGACCCAAACCACATACCTGAACAGATATTCCTGGTCCACAGGGGGGATGAGCGATACATGTGTGCAATCGATTGCACCAATGACGTTGGGCATGTCGGCTATGTTATAAAAGGCCAGCTTAACCGCATTCCAGGCATCCCCTGTTTGAGGGAAAAAAATATAATTCTGTGCCAGGGTAGCCATGCCATCCAAAAACTTGGTTAGGCTGCGGCTCAGCGTAGACTGGGACATCCCCAGGGAGAAGGCACCCAGTCTCTGGAACGAGCCGTTAGCCAAAAATTGCAGGCAGCCAACCAATTTGGTCATACCTGCAATTGCATGCCCCTTTCTTGTGGTGGGGGCTAACCATGGCCGCAGCTCGCTATACAAGGCATGGAGAGAAACACGGTTAAGGCGGGTGAGCTCGAATAGGTCAACGTCATGCATGCCATCGATGTCCAAAGGCGTTCGGTGCAGCCTGGTTTCTGCCATGCTCATAAGTACCAGACCGCGTAGCTGGCGCCTTTGATGTTGGCCCACAGAGGAATGCATTCCCAAAAAGCACGGAGCTCAAATACGGCTGGTCAGACTGCCCGTAAGTGAAGGCTCGGCGGCCCCGTTTTATTAGGGTGATTTCAATCGGAAATCAAGGCTCTGCATCACTGAAAAAAACGGGCCAATTAACGAGGCGTCCGTTTTCACGGGAAACAGCCTCTTGCGAGCCGACAATCGGAAAGCACACACCTGAGCGCATAGACGCACACTAAAACCAACGTAGCACCCTTTCCAAAACCAACGGGAAAATGCACGGGATAGCTGAACGGGGAGGCTCTGCATCAAGCCAATAGTCAGAAAGACCAAAAGGTAATTTAATTATTAATGTGCTACTAAAAAATAGTTATAAAATCGGGCTAAAAGTTAGAAAATGAAAAATAAATTTAAAACAAAACCCTGTGCGGTCTGATTCCAGTGCCAGCCAAGGCAAGTGTAAGAAAAAATACATATAATGCATAATATAAACAGCACAAAAACACAAGCAGTATGAGAATATTACAAAAAATTTAAAATGAACAATAATCAGGACGAATCAATGAAACAGTTTAAATCAAATTCAATGTTTAAACCGGCAGGATGAAGCGTACCTAAATTGTAAATCCACCAGCCTTCTTTCTTTGAAAGTTCCCTAACAAGATGGGAACCCCGCCAATGATGTTCAACCCTGTCTAGCCCAATAAAGGACATCAGTGTGGGGTCACTATTATGACATGATTTAAAATGAGCTGATAAGCTATGGGCTTCGTACCCTCGTTTCACATTATACATATGTTCTCATATCCGTGTCCTCAGTTCACGAGTAGTACGTCCAACATACAGCTTCTGACATGGACACCAGATCAAGTACACAACTTCCTTGGTCCGACAAGAAATAAACTTCGAGATTTTATAAACTTTTCTTGTTTTGGGATATTGGATGTGTTTGAATACACTGTGAAGATTGCAAGGCTGTGCTTTGTCATTTTCTGTGGATGCTTGCCCAATACCTTACATCTTGACCAGCTGAATTTGTGCCTAAGTTTAATGTTTTGAATGTTTTTCCACAAACAATAAGCCCAGTCACATGATCGGTAGTGGCGGTGATACGTGGTGATACGGATATAGACAGCACGTCTTTTGCTTTTAGTTTTAGTATTTGTCTAATTTAAGAATTTCTTAATTAATTGAGGATGCGTTTATGTATATTATTAGTATATTACCGCCGCTGGTGGTTTATCATTCTTTTTTAAAGCGCAAGCCTTAATTGACAGGTGCTGCATCATGGGATAAGCTCTTATTATCTTTTTACTATAAAACTCCTGCCACTCTGCCATGCCACCAGCCTTGTCAAAGTTGCCGAGTTGCGACGATACGCATCGGCGGTGGCCTGTGGCGGAGTTCGTTTTTATAGAGGTACCCAACATTACTATTCTGTGCCCCCCTGCGGCTGTCGGATTCCAGGGCTGGCTGAACTTTGAATTGATTGAATGCCGTTTTTATCCTTGTTGGCTTGTGAGTGCATTTCTATTTTTACTAATGCAAGGTTAAGGTAATACCATTTATTGGCTAACTCATTTAGATAGAAAATGCAAGCTTTCGAAGCTGTTCAAGCTTCTTCTTCAGGCATAATCTGATTATGCCTGAAGAAGAAGCTTGAACAGCTTCGAAAGTCCAGCAATATCAATCCAGACATCACCTATGTTCTGCCTCTGCTCTTTGCCTGTCTTCCACCCTGGTCATCTCCTCTCACTCCCTTCTCCAAGGTCTCTTATAGGCTTTTCCATGTCTCTGGAATGCCCTTCCCTGATCAATTCAGCTTGATTAGCATGCTGAGAAGTAATATAGCCATATTAGGAGCGCATTTAGTCAGGCCTAACAAGGAGACGGCATTGCTGTAAGAGAAAAATGAGACTCCATTCCTGTGCAGCATATCTGAGCAGGAATCACTGCATACATTATATATGTTTGTAAAATATACAGATAGAAAAAACATGCACATATATTTCTGAAAAGAAATAGCTTTTAGATTATTTTAGCATATAGTTAAAATCAAGGGCTCCTTCATCCTCAGCTTTGTAGAAAAGTATAGGGAACAAAACAAATCACCATATCTTTCTCTTTTCCTTTCCCTCTTTCCTGTCTCTCTTTTTCTCCCCATATTTCTATTTGTTATCGCTGGCTTTAGTTATCTGTTTGTTCACATTTTCTTTCTTTCTTTCTTTCTTTCTTTCTTTCTTTCTTTCTTTCTTTCTTTCTTTCTTTCTCTCCTTCCCCTTCCTCTCATTTATCCCCATATTTCATTAGCTTTTTGTTATCTCTAGTTATAGATATCTGCTTGTTTACATTCTCTCTTTCTCTCTTTATTTCCCTCCTTCCCCTCCCCTTTTTTTCTCTCCATATTTCATTGGCTTTTTGTCTCTGGTTATAGTTATCTGCTCATTCACATTTTCTTTCTTTCTTTCTTTCTTTCTTTCTTTCTTTCTTTCTTTCTTTCTTTCTTTCTTTCCCTCCTTCCCCTCCCTCCCCTCTTTTCCATGTCCCCCCCCCCCTTCTAATTGCCTCTTTTTTCATCTTTTATATTTTTCAAACTCACCATCCCATTGCCACTCTTTTCTTCATATTTGGCAATGGTGGGAGTAATGGCTAATGCTGAGTGTTACAAAGAAAAAGCACGGCAGTGGTTTCACCCTGTGACATTTTGCTTTCGCCAGTAAAACGCTGCCCATAGTAATTTATCGGCTCTTTTATATAGGCAATTTTGTTTTGGCTGTGATCACGAAAAGAGGCGCCTGCAGAGCTTTTGCAAAAAGGGCCAGTGATTACAGTGCATTGGAATCTAAAATACAAACCACTGCCGATAAACATGATGACAAATGCAATAGCAGTCATTCTTTCTCATCTAACGGTGTCAACCGAACCAAAGAGAGGTGAGATAGTGTTCGGCCAAAATTACTTAAAATGGACCAAAACACATTTACCTGGCCAGAGAGGTTGAAATTCCAATTTGGAATGCACCTTAGCATGAAAACCCCTGGTTTCTTCATATACTCATCTCAATCCCACAGCCCATGCACGAGTCTTTGACAACACCCCCTCCTCTGCATTTTGGCACATCCCAAATCAGGATGCTCCTAGCGAAATCTCTGAAAGAAGGCCATTTATATACCTTTGATCCACTTTCAAGTGATTGTCCAGTCATTAGATAAAATCTATTACCTGTTTTGTTCTCTCTTCTGCAATGCCAGCTGTGTTTTGCTTTTTGTTTTCGGATGTTTTTATTCATTTTCCAGCTCAATTTGAGGCTTGACTCATCTCTTCCCCCTGTGCATCGAAATCGAATCCTGGTTCTTGTCATGAACAACGGACCGTCCCTTCAATTACTAAATGTGCTTTACTAGTGACTCCCCTCCTGCCTTAGCCACTCCCCCTCCTTCCCAGCCACTCTCGCTGTCTCCTCCTTCCCAGCCACTCTTGCTGTCCCTCCCTCCCAGCCACTCTTGCTGTTCCTCCTTCCCAGCCACTCTTTCTGTCCCTCCTTCCCAGCCACTCTCGCTGTCTCCTCCTTCCCAGCCACTCTCGCTGTCTCCTCCTTCCCAGCCACTCTCGCTGTCTCCTCCTTCCCAGCCACTCTTGCTGTCCCTCCTTCCCAGCCACTCTTGCTGTTCCTCCTTCCCAGCCACTCTTGCTGTCCCCTCCTTCCCAGCCACTCTCGCTGTCTCCTCCTTCCCAGCCACTCTCGCTGTCTCCTCCTTCCCAGCCACTCTCGCTGTCTCCTCCTTCCCAGCCACTCTCGCTGTCTCCTCCTTCCCAGCCACTCTCACTGTCCCCTCCTTCCCAGCCACTCTCGATGTCTCCTCCTTCCCAGCCACTCTCGCTGTCTCCTCCTTCCCAGCCACTCTTGCTGTCCCTCCTTCCCAGCCACTCTCGCTGTCCCCATCCTTCCCAGCCACTCTCGCTGTCCCCTCCTTCCCAGCCACTCTCACTGTCCCCTCCTTCCCAGCCACTCTCGCTGTCTCCTCCTTCCCAGCCACTTTCGCTGTCTCCTCCTTCCCAGCCACTCTCGCTGTCTCCTCCTTCCCAGCCACTCTCGCTGTCCCCTCCTTCCCAGCCACTCTTGCGGTCTCCTCCTTCCCAGCCACTCTTGCTGTCTCCTCCTTCCCAGCCACTCTTGCTGTCTCCTCCTTCCCAGCCACTCTCGCTGTCTCCTCCTTCCCAGCCACTCTTGCGGTCCCTCCTTCCCAGCCACTCTTGCTGTCTCCTCCTTCACAGCCACTCTCGCTGTCCCCTCCTTCCCAGCCACTCTCGCTGTCTCCTCCTTCCCAGCCACTCTCGCTGTCTCCTCCTTCCCAGCCACTCTCGCTGTCTCATCCTTCCCAGCCACTCTTGCTGTCCCCTCCTTCCCAGCTTGTCCTCCAGCACTGATTCATACCTGTTTTGTTCTCTCTTCTGCAATGCCAGCTGTGTTTTGCTTTTTGTTTTCGGATGTTTTTATTCATTTTCCAGCTCAATTTGAGGCTTGACTCATCTCTTCCCCCTGTGCATCGAAATCGAATCCTGGTTCTTGTCATGAACAACGGACCGTCCCTTCAATTACTAAATGTGCTTTACTAGTGACTCCCCTCCTGCCTTAGCCACTCCCCCTCCTTCCCAGCCACTCTCGCTGTCTCCTCCTTCCCAGCCACTCTTGCTGTCCCTCCCTCCCAGCCACTCTTGCTGTTCCTCCTTCCCAGCCACTCTTTCTGTCCCTCCTTCCCAGCCACTCTCGCTGTCTCCTCCTTCCCAGCCACTCTCGCTGTCTCCTCCTTCCCAGCCACTCTCGCTGTCTCCTCCTTCCCAGCCACTCTTGCTGTCCCTCCTTCCCAGCCACTCTTGCTGTTCCTCCTTCCCAGCCACTCTTGCTGTCCCCTCCTTCCCAGCCACTCTCGCTGTCTTCCCTTCCCAGCCACTCTTGCTGTCCCTCCTTCCCAGCCACTCTCGCTGTCTTCCCTTCCCAGCCACTCTCGCTGTCCCCTCCTTCCCAGCCACTCTCGCTGTCTCCTCCTTCCCAGCCACTCCTGCTGTCCCTCCTTCCCAGCCACTCTTGCTGTCCCCTCCTTCTCAGCCACTCTTTCTGTCCCCTCCTTCCCAGCCACTCTCGCTGTCTCCTCCTTCCCAGCCACTCTCGCTGTCCCTCCTTCCCAGCCACTCTTGCTGTCGCTCCTTCCCAGCCACTCTTGCTGTCCCCTCCTTCCCAGCCACTTTCGCTGTCCCCTTCTTCCCAGCCATTCTCGCTGTCCCCTCCTTCCCAGCCACTCTCGCTGTCTCCTCCTTCCCAGCCACTCTCACTGTCCCCTTCTTCCCAGCCACTCTCGCTGTCTCCTCCTTCCCAGCCACTCTTGCTGTCCCCTTCTTCCCAGCCACTCTCATTGTCCCCTCCTTCCCAGCCACTCTCGCTGTCTCCTCCTTTCCAACCACTCTCGCTGTCCCTTCCTTCCCAGCCACTCTCGCGGTCTCCTCCTTCCCAGCCACTCTCGCTGTCTCCTCCTTCCCAGCCACTCTCGCTGTCTCCTCCTTCCCAGCCACTCTCGCTGTCCACTCTCGCTGTCTCCTCCTTCCCAGCCACTCTCACTGTCCCCTCCTTCCCAGCCACTCTCGATGTCTCCTCCTTCCCAGCCACTCTCGCTGTCTCCTCCTTCCCAGCCACTCTTGCTGTCCCTCCTTCCCAGCCACTCTCGCTGTCCCCTCCTTCCCAGCCACTCTCGCTGTCCCCTCCTTCCCAGCCACTCTCACTGTCCCCTCCTTCCCAGCCACTCTCGCTGTCTCCTCCTTCCCAGCCACTTTCGCTGTCTCCTCCTTCCCAGCCACTCTCGCTGTCTCCTCCTTTCCAGCCACTCTCGCTGTCCCCTCCTTCCCAGCCACTCTTGCGGTCTCCTCCTTCCCAGCCACTCTTGCTGTCTCCTCCTTCCCAGCCACTCTTGCTGTCTCCTCCTTCCCAGCCACTCTCGCTGTCTCCTCCTTCCCAGCCACTCTTGCGGTCCCTCCTTCCCAGCCACTCTCGCTGTCTCCTCCTTCCCAGCCACTCTTGCTGTCTCCTCCTTCACAGCCACTCTCGCTGTCCCCTCCTTCCCAGCCACTCTCGCTGTCTCCTCCTTCCCAGCCACTCTCGCTGTCTCCTCCTTCCCAGCCACTCTCGCTGTCTCATCCTTCCCAGCCACTCTTGCTGTCCCCTCCTTCCCAGCTTGCCCTCCAGCACTGATTCATATGATACAGGGTGTATTTTATGAATGGGTTGTGTGCTTTGATAGCAGAAGTTTTCTGGTGTCTGACACAAGGCAGTCAAACAGTCCTATTTTATAACCCCACTGGTCCCCTTTACCTTTACCCATTAAAGTTTCTCCATTTCTGTCACTATATTCTTTGTGTTTGTACTTAAAGAGAATATTAATACCCTAAATTGGTATAAGGAACAACACTTAATTTCGTGGGGGGTATTCCCGGCTTGGGAGGTGGAGGATAGTTTCAAAAAGAGGAGGGAATCCCATTTACATTCATGCTCAGAGGCATTAATGGATATGCTCATTGAATTTGATAAGGGTATACTAACTAGAGTTAAGGAGGACCTACAAAGACTATACCATAAACTTGCCGATTGTACAACCCAAGAATCCCTTCAGGATTTCCAAGACACATTAAAAAGGGATATGGACAAATATGAGGAGAGTGTGATAAGTAATAAACAAACCAAGGTGGGGAGGGATAAGAGGGACATGGATGATAACCAGATCTATAGATGGAAACATCTTGGAAATAAAAGAAACAATCACACTAAAAATAGAGTATGGAAACAATCCAGTCAGGATACGAGGGAAAACTCATCAATGATCATTTTTTATCGGACAGCGAGAGGAGAGAAACCGTAGGAGGACAAGGAGGGGGGGGGGGGGAAATGTGGCAAGAGGAAGAAGGGACAGACGGTGGAAATACAACAACAACTGGGAGCCCCTAAGAATGTTACCCCAACGCCACAAACGTTGGTGTTTATAAACCCGCCACTGACCCCAGAAAACAGGATTGGAAAATCGGACTACACATGCAAGTACCTTGGAAATTATCAACCTTACGGATTATGAACTATCGGAAAAAAGTGTGTTAAGTAAGGGTTTGAATTTTTCACCAACAATGAGTATGGATACATTTGATGTAACTAGGGATCTCTACCTTTTTGTAGAAGATTATTATTGAGGAGACAATATGATGGAAATACTCTAGAGAATTCCCCTGAAAATTTGGATGATATGATTGAAAGGGAGGAAATGGAGTCTACCACTCCGACTGAGGAAATGGTTACATCCGGTTCACTCCCTTTGAGAAGACCATCATCATATACCCCCCCATTTGGTTTATGTGCGACAGTGCAAACCTCCTATCGGGTGGTGAGTAATGAAATTCGAATTATGCCCAATGATAGAAGGGGTAATAATATCACAAAGGAGGAGTTTCAGGCCATCCAATCACTCAATAAGAACGACACCTTTATAATCCGTGAAGCGGATAAAGGTGGAAACATTGTGATTTGGGGAGTTGAGGACTATGTAAAGGAGGCTATGCGACAGCTTAAAAATAAAGATAATTATGAAAGATTACTAAAAAACCCACTACCGGAATATACACGGGAATTCTACAACATCTTAGATAGGGCGATTGAAAAAAGAATAATTGATCAACATACCTATGATTTCTTGAAAGTGGATTTTCCAAAAATTCCCACTTTTTACTTGCTTCCTAAGGTGCATAAAAACCTATGAACACCACCAGGGCATCCGATTATATCCGTAGTGGGTTGCATCACAGAATTTGCCAGTATCTTTGTAGATCTTCACATCCAGGGTTTTGTGGTTACATTAACATCATATCTGCGGGATTCCCTTGACCTCCTTAATAAACTGGAGGGAACCTTTTGGGAAACAAATATCCTAATGATAACGGCAGACGTAGAATCCCTTTATACTAATATATCGCACGACTGGGCACTCAGAGTGGTAAAGTATTTCCTAGATATGGAGGATAACTCCTTAAGGAATAAACATGAATTTATCCTGAATTTGGTGCATTTCATTCTAACGCACAACCACTTTACGTTTGATCTGCAACACTTCCGCCAGACCAGAGGGGTGGCTATGGGGGCACGGTGCTCACCATCTATAGCTAATCTCTTTTTGGGATGGTGGGAGAAGGAAGTTTGTCTTTGGTGAGGATATGAGCAAGTACCAACCATTTATTACTGGTTGGTACCGCTTCCTGGACGACATATTGCTTTTGTGGCTGGGTCCCCGGGATGTATGTAAGGATTTTTTGAAAAAACTTAACCAGAATGATCTTAATATTTTTCTAACTTATCCAATGACCAGATCAATTTTTTGGACCTAAACCTGAAGATGAACAATGGAAGGATCTCTACGACATTATATAGGAAGGAAACAGCAGTAAATGAACTGCTACATTATGAGAGTTTCCACCCAAGACAACTTAGAGGTGGGATTCCACGTGGCCAGTTTGCAAGACTTAGACGAAATTGCTCAGAGGAAGCCCCATTTAGGGTACAGGCGAAGGATCTTACACAGCGTTTCCTTAATCAGGGTTACCCAAGGAAATTGGTCTCAAGGGCCTTCCAAGACGTAAAGGAGAGAAACCGGGAGGAGATGTTGAAACCAAGAATAAAAAGAAAAGATAACTTGGTAAGATTCACTACCGGTTATAATAGTAATTGGGGACCCCTACGAGCAATTCTAAATAAACATTGGAGTATTTTAACTTTGGACCCTTCCATTTATTTGTTTATTCCACAGAAACCAAAATTGACGGCCAAAAGGGCCCCTAACCTCAAGGACCGGTTGTGTAGAAGTCACTTTACACGCCCCAGGACATTGTTGGAGAAAGGTGTAACAACGGGCTGCCAGTCTTGTGGAAGATGTTCCATATGCAGGTTTGTGACCAAAACAAACCGGGTGTCAAATAAAAATACGGGGGAGGCCTTTTGGATAAGGCAGAATTTGAATTGTAGAATGGAGGGTGTGATATATCTGTTGGAATGTGGATGTGGGCTTGGGTACGTAGGAGAAACAAAAAAATGAACTGAGAAAACGAATACAAGCCCATATATCGAATATCAGATTAGCGTCAAGGGATATAGAGATTGGTAGAATTATATAACCAGTAGCGGACCATTTTTTCAAAATTCATGGGGGAGGAACGGACTCTTTGAAAATAACTGCACTTGAGAAAGTGAGTCTGGGAATAAGGGGGGGCTGAAAAAGGCCCTACTCCAGAAGGAACTCAGTTGGATTTATAAATTGGGTACAGCGGCCCCTATGGGCCTAAATGAGGATATCGCTTTTGGATCATTTCTGGGGAGATAAAAAATGCCATCTTTTGTTGGTCTCATTAACCTGTCCCAATTCTGCTAATCTGTCTTTCTTCTCCCTCTCTTTAAGTGAAAACTCTTGAAGCATGAATCTATCCATATCTCCTTCCATATTGAAGTTGGAACTTGCCTTTGAAGAGAATTGATTAGTGGGATCTTAAAGAATATCTTCTCTGATTGTAGAATAACTTTTTAAGGAATATCATGGATATAATTGGGGAACTCTTGATATAACATAATGTAGATATATTCTTATGTATAATATTTGTTATTTTAATTAACTGTTGGCGGCTCATAATTTAATTAATTTCTATATATACTATATTTATTTGATTATATTTATGAATTTTATCACAATTCAGTCACTTACTGATTAATTAATTGATTTGTTAATTTATTGGTATATTAATTGATTAATCTATTATTTTATTTATTTTTTGGTCACCAGTTTATTATTAATTTATTATTATTTTAGGGGAATGCTTTATGATTATTGGATATCACTTATGGAATTAATTAAGTAATTAATTATAATAATAAATTAATTTAGTTTTGATTTATTCATTTATTCACCATTGTTTCACAAATTATTTACTCACTATTATTTCACAAATATATTTTTGTTTTCTCCTTTATATAGCTTTTATTATATTATGTTGCTATATTTAAGTTTAAATTTAAATTGAATCAATTGTTCCCTAATAATGTTTATAGATATATATATAAAAATGTAAGAATTAAGAAATAAAATTAATGAGAATTAAAAATTAAAAATTAATTAAAATATTCTCAAAAAATTTAATAACTAAGATTGATTAAAAATTATTAATTGAAAATTAAAATTATACTAATCATCGAATTGGATTAATTAATTAATTTTATTTATTTAATTATCCATTACCCATTTCCATTTTACCTTATTCCATCAAATATGGGTGAAATCTCTCAAAATCTCTCAAATTAATTGTGACATAACCTGTAGACTTGTAATAGGGATAAATACTTTTGGGAATAAATATCCTTGTTGTTATATTTGTGGGATATCTTAATTTACCCACTATATATGTATTTGTAATGACTATTGATATTACTAACTAATTTATTGTATATAGAATTCTGTTTATTTAATATTTGCCATTATTTATTGATGTTTTTTTGTGGGAATTGTTTCTTAGAGTCTTTATTAAAAATTGTTTTTAATGTGTGGGTATTGTTGGGTACATATTGGTATTGATAGTGGGATCCCTTTGCTGCCTTTGACTAATTAATTGATTTACATTCATGGAGACCCGTGCTGGTCACGTGGCGAGCACCGTCCCCTCCGCCCCTCCTGCGGCCGCAACACACACGCATTGTCAGCAGCGTTGATGTGTGCGGCTGACTGGGGGGACAGTCTGGGGGGCGGCCGTGACGTCACCGGACGGTTGCATTGCTCCGATTCGAGCGCAGGACTCAGCTGTGCAAGAGCGTGAGGCGGCTTACGGCCGGGGCCGTGCTGCGCGCCCGGACGCGTGTCCTGCGATTAAAGGTAAGCCTCTGTATATAAGGGTAGCAAGATGGGGGGATCATTCATACCTTGATAAAGTGGCCTGTGAGCGGGGGGCCACGAAATGCGTTGAGGGGATCGTCACTCGACCTTGGCATTCTTGGGGGACACTCAGAGTTATACACTCAGGTGATGTGTTTGTTTATGATTTTAATTAATTGTTTTATTCTGATACTTGAATCTGTTCTTCTCTTGCCACATTCAATATTAATTGTATTGGGTTTGCACAAACTTCAGCACTAATGCAGTTTATGGATTATTTATAGTACGGGCACTTTATTGAAATATAATGTTTACAGAGTTGGGATTATGGGTGTAATTGGGATGCCCCTGGGAATGTGCGGTCTAGTGTTATATGTTTTTTAATTGTCTGTTATGTGATATTTATGGGTATTTGTCAATAAATAATCTATGAATTCATGATATATATTTGGTTGATGTTTGGTGGTTTGGAGCTATTTTGGGTGAACTGCTGGATTCACCACTTCAATATTAGTACTTAAAGAGAAACATTTCTCCATATAAACAGGGGGCATATATGAGGAGGAGAGGGAAGGAAAATTAACAAACAAATACATTGTTGCACAAAGCAGCCTGAGTGCTATGTATAGCAGGATGAGGCTCCTATAGGTGCTGGCATCAGATGTCGCCTAGCAACAACAGACAGATGTTGTTCATTAACTGTAATAGCATATGGGTGGGCTATAAGCAGGCAGGTGGCTTGCCCCACCCCCATACTTTGAACCAAGGATGCCAGCCTGACTCATTCCTGCAGAATGATTTGTCTCCAGTCCTGCACTTAGACTTAGACACACCTAGACTTAGTTAGTTAGAACTCCTATTCACGCCAGTTAATAGACTAAGCCCAGTTGTGTTGAGGAAAATGGTCTGTGCAATGTGCCGGACGAGAGAAAAATCACCTTTCAGGACAATGGTCCGGTTATGGCTCACATAGTGACTTTTAAAATGGCACAATGGCCTTTTAAAAAGGCTCTAGTTGTCACATTTGATGCCAATCTGTTGTTTGCACCTTATATTTAATCACCTTCATACACATACTGCCTGAACCATACTGCCCCTTTCGTACTATTGAAACAAAAAAACACCATCATCTGCAGGGGACAAGAAGTAAGTTCTCTTGTTTTTTTTATGTGGGTGGGAGTCTAAAAGAGCACCAGGGCCGGGTGATTCTTTTTCTCCAGGGCATCCTGATGTTACCTCTCTGTAACTTCTGCCTTGTTCAGTACCATGGGAAAAGATGATGCTTTTTAAATCAACAATAATAATAACATATGTCCTTGCCCTACAGGACAGACCGGTAGTTTGTGACACCCATCACTGAAATGGAGTGGCAATCACCCCTTATGAGTTCACAAGCTGAATTTATGAGTTCCCCTACCATCAAAATATTAAGAAAATAGACAAGCTATCCAAAAAAGAGGATCAATCTAGAACCCCCTTAGCTAGAATGTGAAGATAACAACGTCTTAGCTAATACCAATAGCAAAGAAAGTGGGGAAAGAAGGAAGGGGGACAGGAAGAAGGGGAGAGGGTAGGGCGAAAAGAGGGAGAGGGGGAAAAAGGAAAACAGAAGAAGACACAACAGAAGAAGTATCATTCATACACCACCAACAGGGTGTCTTTGGCATCCAGTTATTATAGTCAGATGTCAAAAATGCCCGCATGATGAATTTGTAGTTGAAGGCTTTCAGGCAGGGTAAACAGGGGGGGTATGTACCTGGAATATACGTGTCCATTGTGAGGGGTCAATTGTTGTGCCTAGATCTTTTTCCACTTATCTTTTGTTTTGTCTAGAAACGGAAGGAGTGCCTCTTGAATTGCTAGGTAAATTAAGCCAGCCATGGCTTATTGAAAATTATTGCAGAAAAGACTAAGACAAAATGTGAGGGTTATAAGGTCTGATTGTTTTTTTATGCAGAGAGGTGAAGTAGCTGTTACTCTGAGCTAATGGGAGGAAGTAGAGGGGTCTTGGTAGGGAGGCCATTCTCAGTTTTGGGTTGTCTAATTTATTGTCCCTTGGTTGGTTATGTATGAGAAAATCCTAATTAGGGGAACCGTTTGAAATATTTTGTCCTGTTCCCATGTTAAGCTTAGGAGGAGATATGGGTTAGTGTTGAATGTCGTCGTTAGTGCAGGTACCGAAGAAATTAATTTAGTTCTTATCAAATTTTGAAATGTAAGCAGTACAGGACATACAAAGGTGTTATTTGTGCCATTTAGAGTTCTTGCATAAAGGCAGTGTTCCATGTGTCGATAATGTTAGGAGATATAGGGCCTAGTACCTCCTTGACCCATATGTCCTTAGGTTGTGAGTGCCTTTTGAAGACTCTAATCATATGACAAAAAATTCAAAAACTGCATCATGCCTAAAAAAGAAAATGGCCATCAGTTTAGCCATAGAGTACACAGTCATAGACAACAGAAGTACAATATATGTATATATTGTGTATTTGCATACCTGCCATTCTCGGTACCTATAAACCATGTCGGACAATTTATGCTTTTATTATGTACCACAATTGACTCTTAATAATGATTGTCGGGGTGTTCACATAAAAGGATGCATGTATAGGAAACAACCAACTTTCAAAGTGGTGTTAATATAGCAATAAACCCATCACCTCTACCAAAAGAAGAACCTAAAAGATAAAATTATAGCTGCCAAGAATGTAGTGGCCAGCTATTCACTTTTAAATGTTCTCCACACTCCAGTGCACAGACCTAATTACTTTTCTACGTTCCCAATCCACTTTGCAGCAGTTCAGTCAGAAACACAGCATTAAAATATTTTAGACTGCAAGGAGCAAGGCTAATTATGGGGCTAAGCTGCACCTTGTGTTTTTTTCTCTCCCCTTTTATCCCCTTTCTTTGGGCTATTTGAAAGCACGCTTCACTGGAAGGAAAGCTGTCGGGTCCCAGCTGGGGGTGACGTTAAGAGAGAATGGAACAAAAACTAACTCAGTGCAACTCAGTAAACTTCAATAAGTTGGGTATCTTTTATTTAGGTCTGCAGTTAGCCTAGAGAATGGAAGCAGAATGCAAAATTCTGAACAAAAAAAGATATGTTTAAAGTTCGGATAGGCCCCATAAGGCTCTTGTTGGTGTTTAAGTAGCTGGGCAAAGTATTTAATCATGGGGGGTTTTAAACATTCCAGCCCAATGCGAAACTATGGATTCAGCTTTTTAGAGGTTTTGGGGGTTGGGAATGTAACCGCCCTCTTGAACTGAAAGGTCAACAAACAGTAGGAAAGATTGTGTCATAACAATGCAATAGAGCCAACTATCACAGATCATTGTAATAGTAATAGTGCTTTAAGAGTGACTAATCAAACATAATAAATGGTGTAATTATTGGAATAATATCATCATTAAAGAAACCCCCAAGTGAGGGACATTTGTCATTTTAAGTAGCAGAATGATCACCACATCACCACTTGAAGAGAGAAAAAAACTGTCTAGATATCGACTAATTGCAAATTGTCTGTCTGAATATTCATCAGATCTGTAACATAGGCAAATCTTTAGAGTTAAGACCCGCAGATCTGGGAAAAATAAAGTCATAATTATAATGTAAATATCATTTTAATTATTATATTTTCTAATAATTTGAAGGATCTGATGTTTTCCAAGTAAGAAGTGTTATTTACTTCTTGGTAACTAAAGAGTGAAGATGGAATGTTGAGCTGAGACTCCTTTTCTGTCTCTGTCACTGAAGAACAAAGCGTGGAGTTACCCAGTGTCTCTTAATGTCAGAAGGGAAAAGCAAATCCTGAGCTGAACATTCAACCACCAATGACAAGAGCTGAGCATGAATAAAATCAGGCCATGATACAACCCCCCTTCCCAGGAATAGATCACTATGGAAATACCCTGGCTAAACTGTACATTTAACTCGTAAATTGCTTTACAAAAACATGTTTGTGAAATAAATCACAGAACATCCCTAATTTTTAGTAGATAGTTTACGTGAAGTTTACTGAAACAATGCTCATGTCTGAAGAGGGGTGCTAGGTTCTCGGGAACTTATCTTAAATAAACCCATACTTAAAATGCATCCCCTTATTTCTTCACTGAGCTGCTTTACAATCATTTGTAACAAGTTTTACAAATGTTTTTACAAAATGTATACAAATTTTACAGATGTAACACTACTGTTGGCCTATTTTCACGCTCCGGGTACTACAGCAACCCACTTAGATAACTCCAGCCCTCTCAGTAAGGCCTCAACCCCCAATCTCCGCAGCCAGCTTCACCTTTAGGAGCCCCCGCTTGCCGGGACGCAGAGCACGCCTGCCCGGGATCGGTTGCCCCCAGGACTTCAATGGCTCAAAGATTGGAGTCTTACTGTTCAGAGGCCTGGAGAACCCGCGGCTGGAAGTGGCGCCGAGCAGCCCAATCGCTGAGCGTTTAACGGAAGTCCAACAGGCTAGGGGTCAGCAACAGAAGTTCTGAGATGGCAGCGGTACAAAGGATTGGACAAGACGTGGTCGAGGATCAAGCAGAGGTCGGCAACAGGAGATCAGATCGGGGTGGTCAAAAACACAGGCGAAGGTCGGCAACAGGAGATCAGATCGGGGGTAGTCAAGACGGGCGGTGGTCGGCAACGGGAGATCAAAATACACTTTAGGGACAAGCTACAAATAGGGTACAAGGCACTATCACAGGCAATGGGCAAATTAAGGGGAATCAGTTTTATAGGGACAGGCAAGACTGGGACAGGAAGATGATTGGTGCAACTGAGAGAACAAAACTGGTTGGTGTTAAACTTTTAGAGGGCGTGAGTAAACTATCTCCAAGTGGGCTATTGGCCCACTCTGGGAACCCTGGGCTGATTGGCCCCTTTAATTTTTCCTCCGGCGGGCGTGCAGGAAGCAGCGCCGCCGGAGGGTATGAGAGACCTGTGCTCGCGCCCGCGCGCGAGCACGTACAGCAGAGCCGGGGTCGCGAGCAGGGGGCGTGGCCGAGCGGCGCGCCGCCCGAACAGACGCCGCCGGAGCCGCCGCCGGAGCCGCTGCCCGGCCGAGACGCAAGCCGGAAGCAGCGCGGCCAGCTGCCCGGGGACGGCGCGGGAGCAAGGACGAGGTGAGTGGATTCCTGACATTACCCCCCTCTTCACGAGGGGCCTCCGGACCCTCACCCGGCTTCTCCGGATTATCACGATGGAATTTCCGTACAAGAGCTTTGGCATGAACATCCCTCGCAGCCACCCAGCATCTTTCTTCTGGACCATAGCCCACCCAGTCCACCAAATATTGTAAAGAATTGCGAATCTTACGAGAATCCAAGATCTTATTTACTTCATACTCGGGCTCATTATCCACGAGAATAGGTGCAGGACCAGTAAGAGGAATATTCTTCGCCGGTTTTAGCAGTGAAACGTGAAAAGAGTTAGGTATTCTCATAGTAGGCGGGAGTTGAACCTTAAAAGACACATTATTTAACTTTTTGATTATAGGAAAAGGGCCAATGAATTTTGGACCCAACTTACAAGAAGGTTGACGGAGTGCAATATTTTTAGTGGAGACCCAAACTAAATCACCTACTTGAAGAGTAGGCTCCCGTGATCTGCGACGATCGGCAAATTTTTTATATCTTAAACTAGTAGTCTTAAGAATTTCCTGAACATGTGTCCAGATATTCTTCCGTTCTTGAAGCCACTCCTCCAACGCCGGCAAGTTGGAAGGTGACCCTGAAAGGGAAGAAGCTCTAGGATTTTTCCCTAAGTTACAATAAAAAGGCGATATCTTGGTACTCTCACTAGGCGCATTATTGTAAGCAAATTCGGCGAAATCAATAAATTCTGCCCATTGTTCTTGGGCATCAGAGACATAACACCTTAAATACTGTTCCAAAGTTTGATTAGTTCTTTCCGTCTGCCCATTGGACTGGGGATGGTAGGCAGACGAAAGAGAGATCTGTATACCCAGCCGTGAACAGAAATGTTTCCAAAAACGGGAAGTAAATTGGACGCCCCGATCAGAGACTATATTGGACGGAATACCATGAATACGAAAAATGTGTGAAGTAAATAATCAAGAAAGTTCTGGCGCAGAAGGAAGTTTAGCCAAAGGAATGAAGTGTGCCATTTTACTGAAACGATCTACGACCACCCAAATAACAGTATTCCCGAGTGATAAAGGCAAATCTACAATGAAATCCATAGAAATATGAGTCCAAGGTTCAGCAGGAATTTCAAGAGGAACCAAACCGCCACTGGGAGCCTTATGAACCCCCTTACTTCGAGCGCAAACAGCACAAGCATCGATAAAGGCGGTAATATCGCGTCTCATGGTTGGCCACCATACATGGCGACGGGCAAGCATAAGGGTTTTTCGGTTACCCACATGGCCAGCAGTTTTAGCATCGTGAAACTCGCGAATTACATCTGAACGCAAATGTGGCGGTACAAACTGGCATCCCAAGGGAATATCACTAGGAGACTGGTCTTGAAACGGCGCCAAGGTGTTAGAGAGATCAGGAAGTAATGCCCCGACCACACAACCCATAGGTAGAATCGGGTCACCAGTATCACCCCGATCCTTACATTCACCGAACATGCGAGATAGCGCATCCGCTTTAGTATTTTTTACACCTGGCTTGAACGTAATAATAAAATTAAAACGTGAGAAGAATAATGCCCAACGTGCTTGACGAGAGTTCAATCTCTTGGCAGACCCAATGTATTCAAGATTTTTGTGATCGGTATACACGGTTATAGGATGTAACGAACCCTCCAGCCAGTGTCGCCATTCATCAAAAGCCAGTTTAATAGCTAATAGTTCCCTATTACCAACATCATAATTTTGCTCCGCGGTACTGAATTTACGTGAAAAATAAGCACATGGATGTAGACGCTCAGGGTCACCGGAATACTGTGACAAAACTGCACCCACTCCCAGCTCTGAAGCGTCTACTTCAACAATGAAGGCCTTACGAATATCTGGGTGAATTAACACTGGTGCCGAAGTGAAGGCCCGCTTCAAGGTCAGGAAGGCCTCACAGACAGAGGGAGACCAGTTAACCGTAAAGGCCCCCTTGCGGGTAAGATTGGTAAGAGGTGCAACAACATGAGAGAAGCCTTTGATGAACCGCCGATAAAAATTGGCAAAACCTAGAAAACGCTGCAATTCTTTTAAGGTCTTGGGTTGAACCCAATCCTGAACCGCCGAAACTTTCCCCGCGTCCATCTCTAAACCCTGGTTGGTAATAATATACCCTAAGAAAGGAACTGTGGTGACTTCAAACACGCATTTAGAAAGTTTAGCAAATAAGTTGTTCTCTCTTAATTTTTGTAGTACCAACTTAACATGACGTCTGTGCTCCAACAAGGAATTAGAAAAAATGAGAATATCATCTAAGTATATGACCACAAATCTACCGAGATACTCTCTGAAAATATCGTTAACAAAATCTTGAAAAACGGCTGGCGCGTTACAAAGACCAAAAGGCATGACCAGGTACTCGTAATGGCCGTCTTTCACATTAAATGCGGTTTTCCACTCATCCCCCTGTCGGATGCGAATAAGATTGTAAGCCCCTCTTAAATCCAACTTGGAAAAAATTTGGGACCCAGTGACTTGATTGAACAGATCCCCAATCAAGGGCAAGGGGTATCGGTTCTTTACAGTGATTTTATTCAAGGCTCGATAATCTATGCATGGTCTCAAGCCGCCATCTTTTTTCTCTACAAAAAAGAATCCAGCCCCGGCAGGTGAGGTAGAGGGGCGAATAAATCCCTTCCTTAAATTTTCGGTGATGTACTCCCTCATTGCTTGTTCTTCAGGCAGGGTAAGATTATAAATTTTTCCCCTCGGGGGAATCGTGCCAGGCAGCAAGTCAATAGGGCAGTCATAAGACCGATGTGGAGGGAGGGTATCCGCAGAACGTTCAGAGAAGACATCAACCCAGTCAGCGTATGGTTGAGGTAATCCCTGAGGTAAAACTTGCATACTTCTAAGGCCAGTAGTAAAGCAGTGATTTTTACAATGGTCACTCCACTTGATCAATTCTCCAACCCGCCAATCTATCACCGGGTTGTGGAGTTGTAACCAGGGGTATCCCAAAACCGGAGTCTCTGGACAGTCGAAGATGAAAAATTCTAAGAACTCAGAGTGGGAAGAGCCAACAATTAACCGAAGAGGTGGGGTCTTGGTGTTAATAGGTCCCCCCTGGATGGCCTTCCCATTGATGGCCAAAACTTGTAGGGATCTTTCAAGAGGAACTAACGGAATACCTAAAAGAGAGATCATGCTCCTATCCAGAAAGTTTCCCGCCGCACCGCTGTCGATAAAGGCGGAAACTGTTTGCTTGGAAGAACCCCAAGATAGGTCAATGGGTACTAACATTTTATTTTGGCGAGAGTTGCAAACTGACTCACCCAGATCAGTACTCTCTACCTGGTCTGGGTGCGGAAGTTTTCCGCCGGTCTCCCCTTGTTGGGACAGGACCCTGCGAAATGTCCCGAGTTCCCACAATATAGGCATAACCCATTGGACCGCCTACGCTGCTTTTCCTCTTGGGTTAACCGGGTTCTCCCTAATTGCAATTGCATGGGTTCTTCCTGGGAAGGAGATGAGGTATTTTCCCCACGGGTAGCCGGGTAACTAAGACTCTGGGAAGACCTGAAGGACGTGGGAGCCCTGGCTCTCTCCCTAGCCCTCTCTCTAAGACGCCTGTCTATTTTAATGGAGACCTGCATTAATTGGTCTAGGTCTGCGGGTGGAGGAAAATTTACCAAAGCATCCTTGATGCTTTCCGACAGCCCCACCCTGAACTGACTACACAAAGCGGGATCATTCCACCTCGATTCGACGGCCCAGCGGCGGAATTCTGCACTATAATCTTCAGCCGAATTCCGTCCTTGTCTTAAGGCCCGAAGCCTATTTTCTGCCGTAGATTGTTGATCAGGGTCAGCATATAAGACGCCCATAGCAGTAAAGAATGCTGTAACGGATTGTAGGGCAGAATCATGAGATGGCAAACTGAAGGCCCAGGACTGCGGGTCTCCTTGAAGCAAAGAAATGACTAGGCCTACTCGTTGGGACTCAGTGCCTGAGGAGATGGGTCTCAGCTTGAAATACAGTTCGCAGGCATTCTTAAAATTGGAGAATTTAGCTCGTTCTCCAAAAAACTTTTCCGGCAATGGAATCTTTGGTTCTGAAATATGAGGTGGTACAGAGGATGCCGGTAACTGTCGAGATTCTTGAGTGGCCACTCTTTGAGCGAGCTGGTTTATCGCCGTAGCCATAGCTTGTACCTGCTGTACCAGGTCATCCATCTTTTGGGCCTGTGATAATGTCACGCTCCGGGTACTACAGCAACCCACTTAGATAACTCCAGCCCTCTCAGTAAGGCCTCAACCCCCAATCTCCGCAGCCAGCTTCACCTTTAGGAGCCCCCGCTTGCCGGGACGCAGAGCACGCCTGCCCGGGATCGGTTGCCCCCAGGACTTCAATGGCTCAAAGATTGGAGTCTTACTGTTCAGAGGCCTGGAGAACCCGCGGCTGGAAGTGGCGCCGAGCAGCCCAATCGCTGAGCGTTTAACGGAAGTCCAACAGGCTAAGGGTCAGCAACAGAAGTTCTGAGATGGCAGCGGTACAAAGGATTGGACAAGACGTGGTCGAGGATCAAGCAGAGGTCGGCAACAGGAGATCAGATCGGGGGTGGTCAAAAACACAGGCGAAGGTCGGCAACAGGAGATCAGATCGGGGGTGGTCAAAAACACAGGCGAAGGTCGGCAACAGGAGATCAGATCGGGGGTAGTCAAGACGGGCGGTGGTCGGCAACGGGAGATCAAAATACACTTTAGGGACAAGCTACAAATAGGGTACAAGGCACTATCACAGGCAATGGGCAAATGAAGGGGAATCAGTTTTATAGGGACAGGCAAGACTGGGACAGGAAGATGATTGGTGCAACTGAGAGAACAAAACTGGTTGGTGTTAAACTTTTAGAGGGCGTGAGTAAACTATCTCCAAGTGGGCTATTGGCCCACTCTGGGAACCCTGGGCTGATTGGCCCCTTTAATTTTTCCTCCGGCGGGCGTGCAGGAAGCAGCGCCGCCGGAGGGTATGAGAGACCTGCGCGCCGCCCGAACAGACGCCGCCGGAGCCGCCGCCGGAGCCGCTGCCCGGCCGAGACGCAAGCCGGAAGCAGCGCGGCCAGCTGCCCGGGGACGGCGCGGGAGCAAGGACGAGGTGAGTGGATTCCTGACACCTATCTTTTTCTATCTCTGCTCACTGACCCAGAGAACTTAGATAAATTTAAACTTTTATAACTGACCAGAGCCCCACACACAGATGCTGAGTCTGACCTTATCAACAGTATTCAGAATCAGTTTATATTGAGACCTAGGTGGCTGCAAGCCACTTTGACTGCTTTGCCCAGTTAGCCTTCAAATTCAGAATCTTTTCAAAGTCTAGGATCTTTTAAAGTCTACAACGAACTGAACCTGAATTAAACCTGAAGTGAGCCAAAGGGAGTCTGCACCAGACTCTGCTTGTCTGAATATCCAAAGGAAATCCTACAATGCTTACCTGCTACCCTATCATACTGCTTTCTCTCACTCTCAGAATCATAGCCACACAGTATCTCCCTGCTCCTTGTAAGTCTATTTACATATCTCTCTCTCTCTGCTGTTATCTCCATTCCTCTCCGCTCATGAACTCATCTCACTGATAAAATCACTTACCCCGTCTATATCCAAGCAATCAAGACACTATGCCAACTTCAAAACCTACAACCATCTCTTCCCTCTCTATTTACTCTTACTTACTGTGGTGACATCTCACCTAACACAAGGCTGTCCTCATCTCTCTACTTCTGCATGTCTTTCTCTTCATCAAAGTCAAAGATTTGCAACTGCTTTAAACCTGTTAACGTACATTACCTTTCCAATCTCATAAAACTCCCTCCTTACCTGCACCTTCTTGCCACTGTCACCTGCACACTGTGGAATGCACGCTAAGTTCACAACAAACTCAGCTATATCCATGACCTGTTTTCTCTAACTTTTTCATCTCTGTATCTAAGCTCTCCTCCTCTCTGCCCCCCCCCCACCATAATCTAACATTTACACTCTCTCCCCTTTCTGCCACCCCCTGCCACACACACAAACATAGAATTCCACAGAGGGACCATCTCAACCTTTTCAGACCTTGACCTAATTCGCTATCATTGACATTGCAGCCTTGTTAGGGCGAGCGCTGCATGCCCATCTAGCAGCACTTCACTTACCTCCATGGCTGCATCCAGCCGTCATCCATTTTGCAGTACTTTCCCCATGGCTGTTTCCAGCTCTCTCCCTTCCCCCAATGCTTCCTTCTCACATGCTCAGGTGCGCGCACGTCTCCGTCCACTAGAGGGCGAGCGCACTAGATTCCTGAGATTTAAAGGGCCTGTACAGCACTGATTGGTGCCTGGTCATCCAATCCTGCATCCACTTCTCCTATTTAAAGAGGCACTTCCTTTCCATCAGTGCCGGATCTTGGTCTCTCCATGCTTTTTGAAATTCAGACATTCTTGGATTGCTCACCCGTGTACCGACCTCTGCCTGTCCCCGACTCTGAACCTTTGCTGCTTGCCCCGACCTCGGCTTCTCACCTTTACCGCAAACCTGTGCTGCCAGCCCCGATCTCTGCCTGTACTTACTACGCCTTTTGCCTGCCACTTGTGTACCTCGCTGAACCTCGGCTGACTGTGGGACTGGGCCGCTGTTGGAGGGTAGCGACCTGGGGGTCACTCGCCGCACCGACCAACCTGCCTTGCGGTGGGCTCTGGTGAATACCGGTGGCCCCTTAGACTCCGCTCCCCTGACACGGTACCCGCCATCGGTTCCACAGTTAAAGCAGATCCACACCCGAGTCCGCTCCACCCAGTCCGTGACAAGCCTCCCATTGCCATAATACACTTACGTACCCCGTCCCAAAAACCAGCAGCCCTGGCTCGGTGCAAGCACAGCTATATTGAAACGGCACTGTTGAGCTGCTAAATGACAATGGAAGAAAACCAAAGCCAGCAATGACCTTCTGTTCTATAAACAAGCCATTCAGGAACTCAGGACTGCCCTTTAATCTGCAAAACAACCATATTTATCTTCCCTTATTTCTCTACGAACCTGAAATCCTAATCAACTATTCAACACCTCCAGCTTCTTCCCCCTCCTACCAGCTACTCCAATCTGCCATATAACAGCAAAAAAAATTTCAAGCTCGACTTTCCTGCTGTTTTTAAAAAGATAAGGGAGAAATTGAGAAGCTGGCGGGTCTGCTCCTTGTCTTGGTGTGGGAGGGTTGTGGCCTATAAAATGGAAATTCTTTCAAAACTTTTATATTTGTTTCATGCCCTGCCAATTAAGATCAACTTGGGGGGGGGAGGGTTGGAAAGACTGAAACATGATCTCCTGAGATTCATCCTTGAAGGGAAGAAAGGGAGATTCAATAAGAAACATACAATGCTTGCACCTAAAAATCATGGGGGCCTGGGGGTACCTAAGAACTAATATAATGCAGCCAGGGTGAATCAACTGGTGGAGATTTATAAGATAACGGGGTAAGGGGTCACGCAAGAGAAATTTTCTGCCCTGCCCTTAGAATATCTTTTAGAAATCCAGAAATGGAAAAGACCAGAGATCCGACCAATTATACTCAGAGAATCCCTCAGAATATGGGATACGATAAAGAGTAAAGATATTTTAAAGCCCAAAAGGGAAGCCTTAAACGTATCAATGGTGGGTCATGTTTGGGATTTTAATGGTGGATCATAAATGGACTTACTAGGAAGGCCCAATTTATTTCATCAGGCCAATGTTTCTCCACACAGACCTTTCAGGCCAGGTTTGATCCCCCAATATGATTTCTTTAGGAAGATTCAGGTATTTAGGTTTCTCCAGCTCTTAAGGGATAATGAGTCCCACATCAGCAAATACACAGGTTTTGAAACCTATTGTCTCAAATCCCTGAGGGGGCCTGGAGAAATCTCTATAATTAACAAAAGGATGGAGGGGGTGCCAGAAAAGCATCCCTATATGAGAAGCTGGGACCAAGATCTGGGTACAGAGCATTCCTTAGGATGGTGGGGGAAATACTATCAAAAGTCTTAAAGGGGCCACAGCACTCAAACCAGTTAGCTTGCTGACCAACCTACAATCTGTCTCTAAACTAGGTTAAAAACAGGGGGCTCGGTCACACACATCTGCAGAAGTATGCTTAAGCTGCACCACCGGCGCCAAGGTGCCCCTGTGAGGTGCAGTCCTAACTCTAGTACTAATTCTAGTCTCTAAGAGCCCCATTTGGGACATACAATGCAATAGATAAATTGGGAGCAGGCTTACCTGAGGTTGCCCTAAACCTCAAGTGCAAACCATGGGGTGGAAGGGTCAAAGACCTTGCAATACAGCCTAGACCCCACACACCATGTGCTTGCACAAATTCAAAAGAAACAAAAGAGGGGTGGCAGCCGCTCAGACCATTTTATAACTAACCAGGGAGGTGCACATTAGCAGGGCAATTAGAATACAAAAGTCTTAAAGGGGCCACAGCACTCAAACCAGTTAGCTTGCTGACCAATACTATCAACAGAGGGACGGGAGGTCTGAATAATTCAATACCTGCCACCCCCCAGGATTTTTAGGATGTTTCCAGGTGCACAGGGAAACTGTCTCCAGGGCTGTGGAACAGTAGGAGACACATCCCACATATGGTGTTGTGTCCCAGAGTGCAGGCTTTCTGGAGAAGAGTTCTCAAGAAATAGGTAACACAGAAGCAAGTAGCGCCAGACCCGGAGATAGCATTATTGAATGTAAAGCCTGTGAATATCATAAAGAAAGATTGGAGGCTGATAACCTTGCTATTGACAGTCACCAGAATCACCCAATGCTGGGACCTTGAAAAAAAGATTTATCTCAATAACATGCTGGAAACAAAAAGTAGACTGGGTCATGATAAATGAAAAGCTTTCTAGTATCATGTCTGATTCCCAAACCCAAGTTTACCGGATCTGGTCCCTTGGGATGACATACAGAGGTGAGAAGAAAAGAGTAAGGACTAGGGGGGGGAGCAAGGGGACCATTGAGGGGCGAGAGACACCATATATATTAATTTTTCTGGGTTATTTGGTTTTCTTCTTCTTCTCTTTTCTTTTCTTGTCTTTTTTCTTTGATAGTAAGGAATGATGTATGGATCGACCAAATTTCTATATAAAAGTAGTTGTTAAACCTTTTTTATGTGGGGCAAGGAATAACGTCTCCAGAGATATGAGAGGGGGTAAGGGAATACAAAGTAAGAAGGGTAGTGAACCTAAAGAAGCCAAATATTTTACAGCTCTTGAAACAGGCTCCCCCCTTTTTCTCTCTCCCTCTCTCCTGTCTATTTGTTGGTATTTGTATGTATTGCCCTGTGTAAGGAATTACAGTGTTCTTTACATTTTTACACAAATTCAATAAAAACAAAAAAAAAGGAAAAGAAAATATTGACAACTTCCAATCTGGCTTTATCCCACAGAATCCCTCACCGCTCCAAACACCCCCCCCCCCCCAACCTATAAGTTTGCAAGGATGTGGGTCTCTCCTATTGCATCTTGTATTCAAATAATTCATAGTGAACTCTGTAAAACCGCTCTATGAAAGATGATGATGATAATTCACGTTTGGAGCATTCCAGTTATTAATTGATCTTTATTACTATTTTAATTTTTTATAATATAGTTTACTAATATGCAGTGTATGCATTGACGGTAACTTGATGTTGAAGTCAAAGCAAATATAAATAAACTCATTGTTTGAAGCTCATATTTATTTTAGTTATTACTGGAGTGGGGCATGATATGAACCTATGCAGTTTTCATTTTTGCTGTTTGTAATTCCACTAAGGAAATCTAGGCTTATTTCTTGAATGAGGGCTTTTGACCAAAAAGTGGGGACCAGCAAAGTATGTGGCATTTGAAACCTCAGGTGTAGCATCCATGACTGGGGGGGGGGGGTGATTTATCTATATTTAAATGGGCTTGAATTGTATACTTGTGCACTAAGTTTTGGGAGCCTCTTGACAAATAATATATTGCATAATTCCTTACACTACTTTAGGTTTTGTTTCAATGGCATGCCAATCTGCTGGGGCTTTTCTTTAATTAATTTAGTTCTCAACCAGTGGCTGGCAAAGTCAGCTTGGTCTAAGGTAAATATTAAAAGGTTTACAGGGGATTATTCAAAAGGGAGATCCCATCAATCAGTATGCACTTCCCCTTGGAGTGGACCAAAATCTACTTTATGAAAAATAGGCTACTCTGTGCATTCTCTTCAATATGGCAAGAGCCCAGGAACCAAAGCACTCGGTGAAAGGCATTGGATCATGGGCAATGTTAGGCTATTTTTTTATAACCCCACCCCCCTGTCCTGCCTCTGCACCAGGGGAGGAGGGCAGGGGGGTAACCTGAGGCTGGACTTAGAGATCTTTAAAGATCAAGAACAGGAGAAAAAAAATAACTGGGCTGATTTCTTTAGGAACTCTTGGGTGAAGACCATCTGGTTACAGTCTTGTTTACATTCAAATTATTTAACGTTTCCTGGATGATATCTTTGTTTAGGCAGTTAAAAAATTAGCTTGGGATATTTGCCAGCAGTGACATCTCCTATATCGGCTCCTTGATTCTCGTTTATGTACACAGATCTAAAGAACCCATTTTGTAGCTCTGCCTTCTCTTCCCCGTGACCAATTGCCCATTACTATATGTTAGGACATCTGCCTGTTCTAATCTTATTTATTTTGAATGTATATATTTAAAGAAATCTTTGGGGTTGGTTTTGCTCTCTTTGGCCACATCTCTTTTATTTTGTGCTTTTGTCAGCTTTATTTCTTTTTTACAGACTTTATTAACTGCCTTATAATTTTCAAATGTTGCTGCTAGGAACTCAGCTGAGCACCCATGCCCTTTTCTTTCCTATATTGCATTTTTAACTGCAGTTATAAGAAAGTTAGATAAATGTATGTATCTAAATGTATGTAAATCTAAATGTATGTATCTAAATACACACACACACACACACTCAGAATGCAAAATAAAACAGATACATGTTAATACCATCTGCATCTCATAAGGGTCCTTCAAAACACCATACTTTTATACTTTCTACTTACAAGCAAAGGACACTTTAATTTTAGTTGCCTACAGGAAAACATTTTGCAGTGTTGGTACTCACAATTGATTTGAATCACTGACATTTATTTATTTTTATCCTTATTTAACAACAGATTCTTCAGGTTATTTTGAATGTGGACACTGCCTACAAGATTGCCATCATTTGACATTATCACCTCCAATAAAGCATCACCCCTAGTAGGCTCCTAGCTCATATAGTTATCTGGCAGCAACCTGAGAAATTCTCTCCCAGTTGCAGTTGAAGCAGAAACAGGACCCCAGTCAATACCTGGGTATCTGTACATGCATAAGCTACCCAACTTATTTGTTTATGCAGATGACCCCAGATTTCTTCAGTTATGTTTGTGGGAATAAATATTTCACCAAATTGTTCTAAATTCTAAATCCTTTGAAATCGTCAGCTAGGATCCCCTAAATAACATATGTTTTAATTTCATTCTGAACATAGAGGCACTTTTGTAAATGTACCTGTGAACCGGTATAGGGTTCCCCTGGACCCTTTACCAGTTCATCCCAAGTAGTTTACAAAGTTAAGCAAGTAAACTTTAAGAGGCATCCTCTTCTGGTCCGACAGGGTCTTCAATGTCCCGCACTGGGTCAAAAAAATTAATGCCGTAGACATCTGAATCACAACCCCCCTCCTCCTTTTCCAGCTTCCAGCTGGCAGTAATGACTGGCTGTTGGGGGGGGGGAAGGCCTGTAAGTATAGATTAATTAAGACTATTAAAGATGATTTTTTAAAATTGATTTTACTTTTACCCCTTTGGCAGTTACAAGAGCAGGCGGATGGCTTTATTTGTGTGTTGTGTTTTTTTGTAAACTACAAAAAATGGTAAGTGGCAAAAATTCCTGCAGGTTCTTGTCCACATAATTTTTCACTGCTGGTTTTAGTTTAGTTTTTTATTCTGCTTTTTATTTATTTTTTTAGGGACACGCTAAACAACTTAATGTACAATTACCCACCTCTCAACTTGAGGTCTTAACCAGGAGTTTATACCTCCACGCCCCCCCAAACGTATATTACATACATACTTTGTTGTAAAATGGAAAGGACTAGCTGTCAACCCTTCCAACATTTGCAGAAAAAGGAGTAGCAAATGCAGGCATGAGAATCAGGGAATGATATTTCAAGAAATAGGAGTTTGCACAATTCTGGTCCCTGGCCAGATCTTGAGCTTGTGCTGTGGCATTACCTTGAAGAAAAAAGGTAGAAGGGAAAACAGATTTGCAGATGTCGGTCATTTGTGACATCACCTGAAACTCACAAGAGTGGCAATGACTCGATGACTTGGGACTCTGGCACAGAAGGGAGCTGAGTGAGGCAGAAGCGTCAAAGATGGCCAAAAGGTACTTTTAATTTGGGAACAATTCAGAGTGTGCTGGTTTTAAAATGTGGGTTTTGGTCCACTTTAATATGTCCCCTGTGTCATCATCTAGCCTTTATCCTGTTAATAAAAAAACTTATCATAAATAAATGGTGGGCTTATTTTGTGGGTAGGAACACATTCTGTTCCCTGGAAAACACATTTTAACATTCCCTGATCGCTCCAAAACTAGTGTTATCTTGACGTTTTTCATTAGGTTTTAAACAAATACTTGCCTAAGCTGATTTTCAAGTTATATGACTCCTATTAATGACCTTCACCTTCTATATCCAGACCTATACTGCAATGTGTTTTTTATTACCTGGTTATTGGTCTTAACAACCTTAAAATGCATAAAATAACACAACTTGATAGGTTTAAATGGCCTTTAGACTTCACAATCAGTGCAGATTATTAGCCAGATGAGTTTTAAAAAAGACTTCTCATTGTTTTAGAGCAACCATCAAAGGGCAAAATGTCTTTCGTCTTTTGGAAAGGAGGCAGGGTTAAGATAATATTTTCTCTGCTTATAATCCACAGGGGAATTCACAATAAAAAACATAAAAGTCAAATAGGTTACATCATTATTACACTGTTACCTTTCTTCTTAATCTAGGCTTTCTGCCTGTCAACAGCAATGCATAACATGAGGATACCAGTAACAGCACTAATTACCTCGTAGAATGTGCTCCATTTAAAAGCCAATAATGCCGTAAACCTAAAACAGCCTTTTTACCATGGTAAATTTCCAGCCCGTAGAGAATAACAAGAGCCAGGGCCTTACTATGACCCTTTCTAATTGACAGTGAAAAGTAAGCTTGAAAAATGTAATGGCAATAATCATGAGCATTTTCTACATAAAACAATATGAGAGTGGAGGTCAGGGATCAAACACTCTGGGGCATACCCATGTCCCATACACACATACAGAAGAAATTAACAGATACCTACATTTTCCGACGCGCTTTCTATTGCATTAAACCATTTTTACTGTTGAGATATTGCTCAGTTATGGAAATCATATTTTCAGTAAAGTAATAATATGTTCACTTTCCATCTAGAGCCAAGTTTCATCCATGAGTATGCCGTGTGATTTGGAAATGATAAACTTAAAATGATTTGTAATGTCTGTTTGGATAGGGTTTCGAAAAAAAGGAATTTGTTATATATTTTTTACTATATCTCAGTTTTAATAACAAATAGAAACTAAGGATTATTCTGGCACCATGTAAACAAATATTTTTAAAATCTCTTAATTAAAGATGGCCAAGATGAAGGATTCCAGTCTCAATAGGAGCCTGCAGAGGAACAGTCAGTATCAATCCCAGCCTTGAAGTCTAAAAGACTCCAGGACTAAATGATTCATGTCCATGGAGCACCCCAATTCAGCATGCTCTGTGGTGTGAAATCTCTTTGATTCATGTACTGGTCTTGCCACCAATCCCATGGCACATGCAGAGTGGCTTGGGCACTATTCATCTTTACTGAACGGTAAAGATGAATGGAGCATGAGTCGCTGATTTACTAGAGGCCCGAACATGTGCTGTGGGATTGCCAGAGAGGTAAAAGGAACAATCACCAACATTTAGAATTGGAGCTGAGACAGTCAGGGCTTTAATCCCCTGTATAGTTAGCATAGCAATACTGTAACCACTGGAAATGTAGGCATATGTCCACTTAGCCACCCGGACACTCATGGGCTTTGGGGACCCAAAATAGATTTTTGATGCCCCGAGGGGAATCGATCGATTTTATAGATTCCCAAGATGATCAGTGTGGGTTTTGGCCCACTTTAAACTCAAATAAAGCTTATTTACGTGAGATATTTAAGGTAAGTTTATGGGGAGCCCAATTTATTACTAGCGCCTCGTAGCATAACTTTAGTGTCAGCCGAGAGACGCCTCAGCCGCAACACCAGCCACAAACAAACTGTGCTGCTAGCGTTTGATGCTGAAGGCAATATGGCACTGTACCTTTGCTTGATTGTTTTTCAATGAAGATAGCGACAGGTAGCACCAATGGTTTTCTGCCGCTCTATGTGGTATTTAACATAGAGTAAAACCACAGTGCCAACACTGGAGCTCTAAAACCGTGACTCTCATGCATACAGTACTAGGTTCAATGGCACACAAATGACATGACACATGATTGGCAGGCATGAAAACACAAATTTGCTGCGGATAACCTAAGTACATTAAATGAAGAAAAATACATTCAGAACAGGCTAGGGATGAATGGGCAAAAAAAAATTAAAAATGCTAACCAGAACACACGAAAAATGCCATAACTGAAGTTCATAGGAGAATGACACTGAGTGTCTGATGTAATGTGGTGCTGTAGGGAACACAGCCCTTATGCTAACTAAACACCTGCGCGCTCTTGATACATGGAACGATACATGGAACTATGTGTGGCACTTAAAATTTTTTTGCATCATAAATATGAGTTGCTGGTGGCGCTGAATAAAAACGCCTACCGCTACGTGTCGCTATGTGTCACTAGCGTTCCTTAAATAAGGCCCTTAATCAAGAGCTATGGCCTTGATCCAATAACAGTTAAAAAAAATTCTTATGGTAGTAAAAAAAATCACTTTTTGAGAAAAAAGCCAGAGAATTTCACTGTTACTGTTACTGGTACTACAGTGTAAAAAGCAGCAAAAGGTTGTCTGCTTTTCGTAGAAGTAAAAACCAAGTACCAAGTTTCCATAGCTGGTGAATCAGCAACAGTGAATTTCTAAGGCTTTAGTGAGTTTATACTACCCTAGGAATTTTCTTCAACTCTTATTAAATCAAGGCCAATATTTATTCATGATATTACACAAGTATTAAATTGCCTGTAAAGTCAAACAGAATAACCCAAAATGAACCCTTTAAAATAGAAAACAAAGCATGCCCCAATGCCCGTAAAGGGGGGGACCTCTCATATATATATTTTTTTTAATTTACAAGGGCTTAACCCTTGATAGTTATTGCTAGTTAACTGAATGGTGTGGATAGTAGTTGTAGTTGTATTTTTTTTTTTTAAATATCATAAACCCTCTTTTAAGCTTGGGGGTTCTCCAAGGCAGGAACGGGTGTCTACCGATACATATGGTGTACTACCATAATCAGGAGAAATTAGCCTTTTACAAGCAATATGTTTTTTTTTAAAAGTGTACATTTTGTATATTAAGAAAAATAAGTTGCAAAAAAAATGTTCTTTTTCTACATATTTCTCCCGAAATATTGAGAACCATGAATATAGCCATAGCCAAAATGCTTAAAAATTGCTTGGCAACATGGAGTGATAAACATCTCTATCTAGGCTGGCACAAAGGTTTAATAACAGCCTATGGGGAATCCTAACATATTTGTAGAGGCATATTGTTAATGTGTTTGGATTTTCCATAGACCAGTATTTTGAAACTTCTAAAATAAAATATCTACCCCTGTAAAAATGATTTGCACATTATCTATAGTGGCCTATTGCATGTGCAGTTAATCTTAAATAGAATTATGTATTTTACTTTATTTTGTGCTGGGCCCTGGATCTTTGCTTACCCCTAATGGTTATCTAGGTGCTGGGTTGTCTTAGACATAGGTAGAAAGCTTAACAATGCTACGTTTGTCTAAGACAGCCCTGACACCCCCCCCCCCCCCCTTCCTTGGAACAGAACATATGGGACTGTACCAGTGGGGGACATGTGCTATCATGGGTAGATCTACAAAAGGGTAGTTTTGCTCTATTTTTGTCTCTAGAAGGACACAGATGCTCTGGCCAGCCAGTTAAAATGTAAGAGATGGCAAACCCGCAAAGGCTTTCAGCAAAATAAGCTGCATAGTGGATAAATTACTACATACATAATTTTTTATTGGTAGCTTAAAACACATACAGACAAAACTCTGGACAAAATAAAAACAACACATAATGGTAGTAGGGACCACAGCACCTGGACAATCAAATCCCAAATTACAATACCACATACTATAAAAAAAAACCTGGAACCACAGCCTTATCCCTCCAAAGTAGCATCAATAAGTAAATATTAATAAAAAGATCAATGGATATATAACTAATAAATAAATAAACAACTGCAAGAATATACACAGTGCATGTAGCAACATAGCCAAATCAAATCAAAACAGCACCAAAAAAAGTAACCAAAGTAAGGATGGCCAGTCCACAAGAGGCGGAATAAGATGACATATGCAAGCAGAGAGGTAAAAAGGTAAAAGCTGCCCTGAACAGTTCAGACAAAAATCCAATTTTTTCCTTTGCTACTGACCCTGCCACCTATGACCCTGCCACCTGAAGACCTCTTCTTGCTGCTGACCCTGCTAAATCTGGCCACCCGAGGACCTATCCTTGCTGATGACCTTGCCATGTCTGAGCACACCTGTGGACCTGTGGGTTTTTCTTGCTGCTAGCACTGTCTTGTTTTATGAATGCACTAAAGACATCAATTCTAAAGACAGCCACACTCCCTTTCAGTAATTTTACAGCTCTACAGCTTTTAATACTTCTAATTTTACTAGCAACACTAGATGAAATAATCAGTTATATAACAATTTATATAATAAGTAGGTTACATATTTTAAAAATAAACAAAACACATTTACTAAAGAAATCAATAAAAGAATGCAAACGTAGTGAAACTAATGTTTTGGTAATGATTTCTGAATGTATTGTATAAATGCTAATTATGCTGTTAAATTGGCAGATTGGTTGTCTTTTAATGTTTTATTTTTCTTATTTCTCTCTTACATATTCATTTTGATTTCTATTTTGAAAGACATCAAAATGAGCATTGTCTATATAATTAAGGTGTATATAATCTAGCTTGAAAAAAAATGCATTGTACTCTAGTTTTAAAATACCAAAATGCTAATTGTTAAACAATTTTGAAATAATTCTAATGTAATAGCTTCAAAGAGCAGACCTAATTTTTCTCATCTCTTCAATTCTGGGGGACCACCATTGGCAACGCATGGGTTAATCTCAGCTGTAGGGCGGGACAGCAAGATAGAAAAAAAATAGCTCTTTCCCTTGCCCTATATAGGGCAGGTTGTGGCAGGATCTCCTCAGTACTTTTCTTGCAGTTGCAAGGGACTGTGAAGATGTCTGGATTTTTTTTAGTTACAGTGCTGTCAGTGGGGGATTCGACTCCTTCTGTCTCCCAACCCCTTACCGGCTGCAACATTCTTAGATGACTTAAGTCAGTTCCTAAGCCAATAGCGTGGGTTTGTGCAGAGTGAAGGGAGTGCGTATGGGTCCAAGTAAGCAAGCCGGGCTTGTCTGACTGGGTCTGAGCCCCGATGATCAGGACCCCACTGCAGCAGGGTACCTGATCTCTGGGCCTTGCATGGTGGCCCTGCTGTGTGTCTCCCACAGAGCTCCTCTCCCTCTGCCCCCTGGGTCATGACTCCATGATACCATGCAAGAGACAGTCTACCTTCCCCATGGCTGCTGGGTGCGGCCTGAGGTAGGTTGCCGGGCTCCCTGGTGTCAGTGTGTTTGTGATTACTACTGCTGGTAGCCAGAGCTCATTCAGAGGCTGACAGGGTTTGGAGGGGGAGGGGCTAACTCAGAAAGGGGGTGGTTTGTGGCTTCACCCCCCTCGTCGGGCCTTACAATTGAGGATGGGACAGAATGGCCGCATTTGCAAGGTCACTTCTCACTAAAAGCACATCTTGTGCAGTGCTCGGAGGTCCCTGCTGCATCCCCAGATCATTAGTTAGAAGCTCCTGCACTGCCTCCTTGTTCTCCTTGGCTGAGTATCAGATCCAGCACGGCTGCCGTCCCACAGTTTTTCCCTGGTCAGGTAGGGCACCCTCTGGGGGCAAAGCATTTTGACTTCTGAAGGACTGAATCCTTTAGGATTCTGAAATTGTTCTTGTTGCTGCAGGGTAGGGGCCTGGAATGCTGCTGCATCTTTAGCCGGTGGGTTCATCTCAGCTGCAGGGAGGTTGCTTTTCCAGTAGTACAGACATGTCTGACCAGTAGTCGACAGGCAGGAGGACCAGCGCTCCAGCTGTATTGCTTAACAGTTAGAGCAGCCATTTGACCATGTCCGAAGCATCAGAGGCACCGGGGTTTCGTATTTTAATGTAGAGTGGTGCTGTGTGTCCCATGTGCCAAACACATCTGACCTTGGGCAAGGGGCCCCTGTTGCCTGGGTGCACTACTGTCCTGTGCCACCTTATGCAGCTGGCAGGTTCTGAGCCTCAGTCGAACCATCCAGTTTCCCATGTGGCTTCAGGCTCAGACTCGTCGGAGCGGGATACCCCCTCGGGTCCATTTGTGTCCCAGGGTCCGCCCATGGATGGGGCTCCTCCTTCACACGTGGCAGACAGGGTGGCTCAGTTGGAGATCATGGTCAGTGGCCTTCGTCAGGATGGGCATCCCAAGTCTGTCTCTGCCCATCCAGACAGGAAGGCTACAGCCTAGCATAGGGGATTCTAGCTCTTAAGTCGAGGACCTATTTAGGGTTTCAGAATCTAGTGCCAATCGGTCGGAGGGAGAGGTGTCATCCAGCAGCGGAGAGGAACCGGAAGTCACTAATTCACCAGGGAACCCTCCAGATCATCCAACAGATCATATTGAGGAGCTTATTAAGGTAATATTTGAGGTTCTGCATCTCTCTACTACTCGCCAAAAGCGGAAGATAATGAAGGGTAAACCCTACACGCGTCAGAAGGTCAGGCAGGTTTTTCCCAGGCTTGCCCATTTGGACAGGCTAGTGGCAAAAGAGTGGGGGAAAACCAGTTAAGTTTCCACCTCTTCCGAAGGTCCCGGACGCCAAGTACCTCTTTCCAGATGAGGAAAGGGTTTGGTCTTCGCCATCTGAGGTAGACAAAGTGGTGTTGGGTCTGGCTCAGCACCCCATTATCCCTACTTAGGCCAGATAGTGCGGACACTGGCCAGGCATGCATTCTCCATGGTGTAGTCGGCCATGCACCCAGCTTGCGCCATGTCCATGGCGGCTACCGCAGGCAAGGTCAGGATGAAGCATCAGAGGAGATGTTTGCAACATGGAGGTTCGTGCTCCACTGCACTTCGACTGAACTCCTTCGCTATGGAGGTCGTCAGATACATGGTGGCGGCTATGGATGACTTGGTGCGTCTGGTGGCTAGGGAGTTGGTCACAGTGTGACGCATGGTCTGGCTGAAACAGCGGTCAGCTGACACTGCTTCTAAGAAGACGCTTACCGGAAGGCCACAGGTGGGAAGTCAACTAGGCTTACACAAAATTGGAAACTGAGGACCTCGTTTTGCAGGTCACTGAATTTTTGTCCTTGCCAGAAGTTCAGGGGTTCTACAGACTTCTTGGGGTTGACGGGGTGCCCACACCTGATCCTGTGGAGGGAGTGGATATCAGGTGCCTGGATCCCGGAAGTTGCTTCTTCCAGATACGAGATCGAGTTCTGGCCCAGGCCTCCACACATGTTTGTGGCGTCCAAGCCTTCCTGCTTCGTGGAAAGGGCAGCGACTCGTGACGGTGCGATAGAGCTATTGCTGGACTGGGGAGTTGTAGTATCTGTGCCCCACTCAGAGCGAAACTGTGGCTTTTATTCAATACTATTCATCATCCCCAAACAAGCACGGGTCAATTCGGCCAATCCTGGATTTCGTAATCTGAACAGTTAATTACGGGCGCGGAAGCTCCGCATGGAATCGTCTGCACGGCTCTTCAGGAGCGGTGAGGTCGCTGCTGAAAGACGAACATTCCACAATCAGGCAGGGCATGTGTCTCCTTGGTCTGATGATGTCTACCATTGAGGCAGTTCTGTATGCCCAGTTCCACTCCAGGCCTCTACAAATGCTGCTTCTATCAAAATGGCATAGGACTGTGCAGACATTGGACCGTCGCTTCAAAGTGACGGATAATGCCCACCGATCCCTGAACTGATGGCTGGACCAGCAGTTGCTGGCAGTGGGTTGGTCTTTCCTGCAGGTCCGTTGGGTTATCCTGACCACAGACGCCAGTCTGATGGGTTGTGGTGGGCTTCTGGACAACCAAAAGGTCCAGGGTCTCTGGGACCAGCGGGAGTGCAGTCTTCTAATCTAGTTTTGGAACTGAGGGCAGTTCTCAGGCACGGGTCTGCCCAGCTCAGGTCCAGTCAGGGTACAGTAGGGCAATTCCAAGCCTGTGGCCTACATAAACCATCAGGGGTACCAGGAGCTGGCAGACATTCCAGAAAGTGAACCGCATAATGAGGGGGGTAGAAATTCACATTCCATGCATCTCTGCGGTTCACATTACGGGAGTGGAGAATCTGCAGGCAGATTGTTTGAGCAGGGAGATGGTGAACCAGGGGGAATGGTCCCTTCACCAGGATGTGTTTCAAGCCCTCTGTGACTGGTGGGGAGTGCCGGAGGTGGACCTCTTCACATCTCAGCACAATCGAAGGTCCAGAGCTTCATGTTCAGGGTGCGAGACCCCCTGGCCATTCCATGGTCAGGATACAGCCTGCTCTATGCATTCCCACCACTGTCACTTTTGGGTCGCATGTTAAAGAAGGTCAACTGCGAGCAGATTCATCATCCTGATCACTCCACACTGGTGCGGATCTGGTCAGCCTGACGGTGGAGCCCCCGTGGCGACTCCCCAACTGCCCAGATCTTCTGCAACAGGGTCCTCTGTGGCACCCCAATTCTCCAGCTCTGGCTTGAGAGCAGCATATAGGGGGAGAGGGGGTTGTTCTTGTTGTTTATTCGAGCAAGGAAACAGTCATCCTCTAGAATTTACTACAGGACTTGAAGATCATTCATGTCTTGGTATCCAAAACCTCCTGTAGGAGGTTCTCGGTAACCAAAAAGCTCCAGCAAGGCCTAGAAGCTGGCATACAGCCCAGCACCCTTAAGGGCCAGGTCTCAGTCTTGTCTACACTTTCATGCAGGGTGTGTCATGAATGAATTACCTTCAGTCCGTGCCTGTGGTGTCCTTAGGAGGCTGGCAGGGGCTTCTCCTGCCTGGCAGCTGTTTCCGGCAGCACCGAGCACGCCCTTCTCCTGCGTCCACTGTCACCCGGCTCGTGCTTGCGCGCGAGCACAGTCAGCCTATGCCCTCTGGTGGCGCTGCACACAGCGCGGCCGCTGGAGGCTGTTTAAAGGAGCTAATCCTAGGAGGTCCAGTTCTGGGCGGTACGCCTTTAAAGTTCAGCTGGGGCAATCAGCCCAGAGGTCTCTAAGTACACCAATCAATGCACAGATCCGTAGTGCACCAATCACAGTCACTGCCTCGATGTCCAATCTGGTCGGGTTCAGCCCTTTAAAGGGATTACCCCTTCAGTGTGTCAGTGCCCGTGATAGCGTTTAGCTGGCTTTGTGATTTCTCCTGTGATTTTCTGTACATATCGTTTTGCTTGAATCTCGACCAAGTCTCCGTCTCATCCCTTTGTATCGCGCAGCTCTCTGACCTCCTTGGCTTGACGTCTGACTTTGCTTGATTTCTCCTGAGCACCCAAATTGCTTCCAGTACTTACCTATTTCCCAACCACCCAAACTGTTTTCAGTACTTATCTACCCTGCCCAGTCTGACCTTCAGTTTATCTGTCTTCACTCCCGTGAGCCTACAAGTCCTGGGGGCAATCGTGTCTGGGGAGGTGGATATAGCGTCCCGGCAAATGGGGGCTTGTCTATAGGTGAAGCTGGATGTGGAGATTGGGGGTTGCAGGCTCACAATGAAGACAGGTATTCTCGGGGTCTGACAGGGTGGTGCACATGTTCGGCCTCCATGGCCGTCAAATGTCCCACCCTGGGATCTCAATCTGGTCCTATCAGCAATTCAGAGGCCCCCCATTGAACCCATGGTGGAGGCTTCCTTGACGAAGCTCACATTGAAGGTGCTTTTCTTGTGGCAATCACCTCCATCCTGCGGATTTCGGAGCTGGCAGCGCATTCAATCAGATCACCCTTTTTGGTGCTGCATGAAGACAAATCGGTGTTTCATGTGAAACAGGATTTTTTGCTCAAGGTGGATTCTCCCTTCCATCTTAATCAGGGGATAGTGCTACCCTCCTTGTGCCCACGCCTTACTACCCATAAGGAGCGACTCCTGCATTCCCTCATTGTGGTTATGGCATTAAAGTATTACTTGGCCACTACTCAAGAGATACAGCGGATGTCTTTGTGATCCCGGAAGGACCGCTGCAGCTGCCAGATCTGCTTTTATCAGATGGATCAGGCAGGCGGTCATACAAGCTTATGCCTGTAAGGGGAAGGAGGCGCCCTTTTGGGTCATTGCTCAATCCACCCCAGGCATTGGCCGAAAAGGTCTACAAGACAGCGACCTGGTCTTCTCTCCACACCTTCCCTAAGATTTACAGACTTGATCTCAGGGCATCTGCCGATGTCACTCTGGGGTTTAAGGTGTTGCGGATAGTGATGCACCCCTCTCCAGGGGTCTAAGCTTGAAGTGTCAGTGCCGTTGCTCTTGGTTAGGATGGCGCAGTCGGCTGTTGGCTGTTCTTGCACGGTCCCACGCTTATTGAGGGTACTGCTTTGGGATGTCCCATGTGTTGCTACTGGTGGTGCCCCCGAATCGAAGAGATGAGAAAGGGGAAATTTGTGTACTTAACAGTAAATTTCCTTTCTTGTCTTCTTCCATTCCGGGGCACCATGTCCACCCTTCTGTCGTACTACAACTGCTTTGGTGGAGGTTGACGCCTTCTAAACAGTTTTAGTTTTGTTGCACTGTTTTCTAGTTGCACACATTATGTGCAGGTTAGCATTCTCCCCTCCCGTGGCTGTGGCTGAACTGCTTTATAATTAACTGAGGAAGTCCTGCCACAGCCTGCCCTATATAGGCCGGTAGGAGCTAGTTTCTTTCTATCTTGCAGTTCCCATCTACAGCTGAGATTAAACTAAAAATTGTCACTAGTGGTGGCCCGGAATGGAAGATGATAAGAAAGGAAATTTACCAGTGAGTGCACAAATTTCCCTTTTTCCAAACAGCTAATTTTCTAATGAACAAATCATGCTGCCAACTTGAGCAGTGGCCATTCATCCCTTGGATATGTCCTTGCCCATTTTACTATGGCAGCCAAGCAGCATCTAACATTAGGTCTACATACATACACTATTGGACTCCTTTTGAGTATTTCTCATAACTAAATCCTCTGGAAGAATGTTCCATAGACTCACTTACAATAGCGAATACTCTGTGTCAGTGTAAGAAGCATCGTTCCTCTAAATTTAGTGGATGCCCCCATGTTATAGTTATAGTTCTGTGTAAAAATAGATCATGTGACATGTATTGACCCTGGGTATATTCATACATAGTTACTAGATCAGCCCCCAGGTACATCTTTTCCAAATTTATGCAACCCCCCCATACCCATGAATAATTTAATGGCCCACCTTTGAAAGTCTCTCAAGTTTGGATATGCCCCAATTATGCAATACCGCCCAAAACTGTACACAATATTCAATATGGGGTCTGACCAGTGTCTTATAGGGTAGTAAAATGATGGTCCTGTCATGTATCTTCACATTTAGACCAGATCTCGCATGCGGGTTGGGTAATGGCTTTTCAGCTTTTCACAACAATGATTTGCTGGGAAAGTTCTATTCTAATTGTAGTCTGGTGATCATGTATGTAACCCTTTTGTTTTAATTAACATATGGCAATGTTGTGTTGAATTGATGTCATGAGAAAGAGGAGTCTTTGCCAAGGGTAGATGCATCTGTACCCCCACCCCCAGCAGTGCGGAATGCTCAGCGGCACCACAATCTTTCTTCAGCTGCCTGATGCCGCCGGACCAGAGCCACCTGAATGGCCAGGTGGCTGAGTGCACAGCGCGAGGGAGCTTCTGGTTTGGTGCTAGGTAAGGGTGGCAGGGTAAGGGGTGATCTCAAAATTAGCAGTCTGGCTGGACTGTCTATTTAGGGTTGCTTACCTTTTAAAATACACAAGCTCCACATTCTCTCATCCTTGACATTCATTTTAAAAAGCTGGAGTTCAGTGGGTGCACCCACTCGTTGTGCATGTCGCACTATTAGGTCCTGTCCCTCAGTGTCTGCTAAAAGTTTGGGAAAGACCTTGGGAATTTCATACATATTAAGATTCCATGTTCTTACATAAACATTTTACAATACAGCAAACTCCTTCTCTGCCCCCCAGACCAGCATCATATATGTTATTCTTTATGTTGTCATTGATCAAGTTTGTACAGCATTAATCCCCATTGGTCTTATTTGTATCAGAAATTAAAATGACCAGCAATACAATGCTTTCTGTTCCATTTTGTTGTCTGCTGTTATCCTCTATATTGATAAAAGTGGAAGTCCAGTGACCTGCAACCCTGAGGCAGGACAGGGGATTACAAATAAAAAAAAGCCTTACCCCTGAGATCCAGCACCATTCTCCCATTGCTCCTTCCTAATAGGATATATAGAAGCAAAAAAAGCCCCCTTCTCGGATTATTGAGTCCAATACGTAATAGTAAGTGAGAGAAAACCCCCAATATAAAAGTGCCCAAAGATGTAGATGGGGTGAGATTGTCAGCCAGTCTGCTCCAATGTCCCCAAGCTAGCTCTAATGCATTCTGTAACCACAACAACTGCCTCTGCGTATGCTAGCTGCTATACAATGTAACAAGAGTTTCAATAAGTCTGTAATTACAATGTAAACAGCTTACAGCTGACTGTGATGTGTCACTGGTGCAATGAAGAGATTGCTTTGAAGAATGAAGTATCTTAATGCATTGTGGTACCATTCACAATCTGCCCAGACAACCCCATTGGTTGTCGACAAGTTTCACGCACAAACCTATGCCATAAATATCACAGAGATGTGAGTAAGCAGAAAAGGAGTCAGTTTTGATGTTTTTCTACATAGCTTTAAATCTTTAGCATGGACCAGAATTCATGTAAAGACACAGCTCCTTGTGCATTCCTTTGGACCCTGTGGTTGTGCCTGCTCCATGTTGAGCACAGCTACAGTAAAGAAATCAACATTGCGTTCAGGCTGGAGGATGGTACAACATAGTGAGGAATGCAGTATTGGCTCCTATCCTCTGTCCAGCCTCAATGCTTATAAGCTGCTGCCAGTGAGAAAGAAAGTAACCATCCCTTCCACCAGAGGCAGGGTTAAATCATTTTCTGATATTAAGGTCAGCAGGATCAGGTACAGGGTTAATACACATAAAGAATTTAATATTAGTCTAGATTACTTTAAAGCCCCTGTGTATGTGTTTGTTTTAATTAGTGCTGCCGAATCACATATAATTTCTTAGGCTATATAACTGGCACTCTATACCTAAGCTCGAAATTGAAATAAATACAGGTTTTTATAAATTTTGCTTTCCAAGAATTCTATATGACTTGTTACCTCTAATTAACATTACCTGCAGAGTATGACAGCACAAAAAAAGTTATATTTCACACGTCCAATTCCTTTATGTATTATGTTATAGAAAGACATCTTCCCAGGCACATTGGTGTTAATAATATGTGAAATATGCATTGGAAAACATACTTACTGGGTTTGATATGAATTATTCTCTTCCAATATACCTGGAGAACTGTCATAAAGAATTATGCTACAGATTTAGTGATGTTAAGTGTCAATTGTAATTTGGTGACAGACATTTTATTGCCTATGCATATTGGCTCTGCCAGAATCTGCTTCTGAGTACAAAGGCCAGCATATCATTAAAAGCCAGTGATCCTTTACTGATGACATAATTTGACTGGCAGAACGAGTGGCAAGGAACTGCATTATTTCACCTTCATGGAATCTGCTTCATGTCAGGTATGCATTTGACTTAAATTAGAAACAGCCCAAGAAATGTTGGTGAGCTGACACTTTTGAGCCTTTTGGGTTATTTTCTTTTATATTGTTTGTTTATGGACATTCATAGAAATATCTTATTATGGCATAGTCATTAGATTTCCAACACAGCAAGCAGAACGCCACCTCAACAAATATGTAACTATATTGTTAAGGCTTCAATCTTTGCACATTGTAATAAAGCCTATATTTTGGAGATAACTAATGCAACCTGTCAGCAAAGTAGCATGGATAGCAAGATCATTTCTCCTAACATTTACAGATATAATTGTTAGCTGTTCAGTGCTGAATGAAAGAAACACTAGACTTGCCATATCAAGTCTTACTTCAATTTTCTCTTGTTAAAAAATAATGGAGACCCATCATAGGTGTTTCGAGTTTGGGGTTTGCAGCAGCATAACAACCATAAAATTATATTGACAAATAGTAATATATGGTTACCGAGCTGCATTCCCTAAAAAAACAGCTTCAGAAACTGCACTGGATATAAAATAAGTAAGACATTGCCAAGAGTGACAAGTTTTAAATTAATTCTATACTAGATTCACAAAAAAAAGCTCCAACATTGAAGTAAGAAAAATCAAACAGAAAAATGTATTTAAACAAAAAAGTTGTTAAGGTGTGATAAGTAGAGTTTGTTTAGCACTAACTAGTCAAGAGCCAAGTCAGAATGCGGCACCAAGCACACCCAGCCGGTCAACCCTTATTGGTTGTTGTTGACAAGTCTCATGACGCAAACCTGTGCCATGAAAACACAGAGGGGTGATTAAAGGAGCACTATCACGAAATATATGTAATATTAAAAATCTATAAAAACATATTGGCTAATGAGAGGAGGGGTCACTTATACACCCAAACTGAATAAAACACCTGTCATGCTTTGGTTTTCTTCTCCTGCTAGGAATAAAATCCAAGGGTGACAGATTTAAGTGTAACAGGGTTGACAGAACTTGTCTCCCCTGATTTCCTCTTAGGAAAGGAATGTGATTTGCCAACTAAAGTGCGGCATGGCTTAACAAAGAGAACAAAGAATGTATAAATACATTACGTATAGAGATATATTGAAAATGTAATATAGTTTTAACATAAGTTTAATGAATACTGTAATACTGTTGGCTGTTCCCTGACACAAAGACCAAAGGGAGTAGGGGACTAGAGATGCAGGCATTGGATGGAGGTGTTAGAGGAAGCAGTCAAAACAACGCCAAAGCATTAGGGCCCACCAGGTATTCGCTTGGGGCTCTCTTCAGCCAGTCCACCCCCTGATATCATAGCCAAGAAACAAGCTTGGAGTATCTGTGTAGCTGTCATCACTTCTTGAATGAAAACTATGCCATTGAGAGGACAATATGTTGTCTAGCTGTCCCCTGGAGACAATCCCAGATTTTAGATGTTTCTTCCAAGGCCAGGCACGGGGAACCAAGCATAGAAGATCAGCCTCGATTTGCATGAACTGATGTGGTATGCTCAGACTATGCAGTTCAACTAAGCTATTCTAGCCTATAACAATTGGCAAATCCTTTCTCTGATCCACATTTATGAAATGTCACATCTTCTGCTGTTGTATACATTCACGTGGTAATGCATTTTTCCCTCAACCCTTACATGCACCAGTGATCCATCAGAGAGACATTGAAAAGGAAGAAAAAGTATCCCAGAGGAAGTGAATATTAAAGCCATGCAATGCATTGGAGAAATTCCACTGCATTATTTCTTGACCTGAGGTTATATTGGTATATATTGGTTGCTTTACATCATAGTGATTTTATATGCCACTGCAATTGTATGCATTTTACAATGTATATATTTTGAGATGTAATAATCAGATTATTGGAGTCAAAATCAAGTATATACTATGTATATAAATTGCAGGCAATTATTGTGTCCAGAGGCAAGGTGAATAAATGAAAATAGAAATGGTAGATTGTTACAGATGATACAATACGGGCTAAAGTATAATAACACATAGGTACAGTCAGGAGAATAAGTGTGGTAAATGGAAAAAGTATTATTTTATGTCAAAAGCACCCTACCCAAGCACCCATACAAAGGCACCATTTGGTAGCGTCATGGTACCAAGGAAATTTCATTAGTAGGACTGACACAAAATAATGGTACCTACAAATGTGAAAAATTATGGACCAAGTTAAGTTACATAATTAAGGTTAAACTAGGAATAGTTGGGAAAATCCTCTTGTACCTGGAACAGTCTGGCCATGCAGTCACAGACAGCTCCACATGGACGAAATAAAGAAAATAAAAAAGTGGAAGTTAATTATGGTTCCACAAAGTCCCTGTCCAAGCAAATGATAACCTCCTCATACTTTCTCCTCATAGTAATTGTGTAAAATTATTATTATTATCATTTATTATTATTATTATTAATAATAATAATGTATTTATTTATATAGCTCCATCTTCTTCCGTATAGCTTTACAAGGTAGTCATTACAGACAGGGTAATAGCACATAGCAATTACTTACTTAAAGGAGCAGTATCGCGAAATTTGCATTAAAAAAGATAAATAATTAAATGTGTGGCGATAGAAAAGGGAAAAAATATATGCCTTTCTTTTAAATTGTATAATGACAATGGCTCAGTCCATTTGCTGAATAGGGGGATCTGCTGGGTTGTATTTAGTGAGCTGCTTCATTTAGCCTCCTCCTAGCAACACTTTACCTCAGAGGCTGACACTGTTATCAGTGGTAACGGCTGTGTGTGTGTGAGGTGCTGCTTTTGTTATGAGACCAGGTGACTCAAATGTGTAAAATCTATACAAAATAAACTAAACTGACTGAAAATAACTGAAATTCTTCTTTGAATAACTGTGCAGGAAAATCTAAAGGTATTAAAGTGGAACAAAACACTGAGTGGCTGACCCTGAAGTCTATAAAACCCGGCCATTGACCTTCCCCCCTTGGGCATCCTAAATCGGGATGCCCCACTGTGTGAAACGACCCCTGGATAACCACAGATCCCCCCATTTTTCTGGCGCGCTCACACAGATAGTCATTTAGACAGGCCGGGCGACCAGGAAGGTTACTGCTCAGGCTCTCCATCTGCGTGCAAACAGCGCTGATTGGATGAGAGCTCGTACATGTGCTGTGGAACAGGGAAAGGTATGTTTTCACATATCAGGGCATCCCAAGTCGGGATGCCCCTATGGGCACAAAACAAAACTCCAGATAGTGAAAATCCTGGGTAGGGCTTTGCTCAAAACACACAAAGCTGAAAGATCATATGGAAAAGTGTGTTGAGAAAAGAGAGAGAAAATGGTAAACTGAAAGATTCTGCAGCAGAGCCAACATGAAGGGAAAACTGTCAAAATATAAAATGTTTAGAGAAAAAAAAACGGATGTAAACCCAAAAATCCAATTCTGAAATAATCCGACTGTCTGTCAGATTTCAGATTGCATCATAGATCGCATGCATGGTGTTGAGCTATTCGAGCCGAACTGACTTAACTGTGTTTCCCTCGAGAAACTGTATATTAGTTGCAACCAAGGTTGGCCCCCACCACAAGCAAGGGGCATGCATTTGCAGGCATGACCAAATTGGTTGGTTGCCTTCAATTTTTGGCGAATGGCTCGTTCCAGAGCATGGGCTTCCTATCCATGGGCATGTCCCAGCCTATGCTCAGCCACAACCTCAATAAGTTTCTCGATGGCATGGCTATCTTGGTGGACAAATGCATCTGTTTCCCTGACACCATGGTAGTCTGGAATGTGGTCAAGTTTGGATTTTACAAGTTGTCCGATATGCCTAATGTCATGGGTGCGATTGATTGCATGCACATGGCGCTGGTGCCTCCAGTTGCTGATAAATATCTCTACAGGTATGTCATTTCATGCAATGTAGTTAATGATTTTAAGAGTCTAGTGCCTTTCAACTATTAGTCCCAAAGGCATTAATGTATTTCTCCACTTCCTTGTCCTTTTTATCTTACAAGTTAAGGCCACAATCAATTAGTTTTTTTAATACTCAAAGAAGCCAGTCTTACCAGTGGTTGTCCCTTCCTGCTTAGCATCTGTCAGTGTAGGTGTGCTTGCATGCAACTTTGCTTTTGAACTTTTACCTCATGTCTAACTAGTGGATTGGTCAATGCATCCCCTGTCTCTCCACCCCCACCCCCCGCTTTTTATTTTTTTTTCAGGTGAGAATGTTAGTATGATGTATGTAGCTCATAATGTATTTTTCTTATTTCATTGTAGGTAATTCTAGCTACCCCCTGCTACCATGGCTCATGACCCCTACTCAGCGGCCACAAACTCAGGCACATGCTACCTATTACCGGACACATAGGAAGACTAGGGCTGTTTTGAAGCATGAGTTTGGCTTACTCAAGACCCAATCCCGTTGTTTGGATCACACGGGGGTAGGGGGGCCTCCAGTACCAGCCTGAGAAAGTTATTAAAATAATTGTGGCATGCATGATACTTCAAAACTTCGCCCTCCTGCAGAAGGTCCCCCGATATATGGATATCTCCTCCTCTCCAGCAATGTTGGATATTCCCCATTTATCGGGGAACACAGAGTGCCTCTGGTCAGTTGGTCAGGAATCGCTTTGTCTTGTCTCATTTTAGTTAATTTCTGTCTTTTATGTGGTGTCTCTATGTTTATATGTCCATATTTTCATTTGTATCTGATGCAAGGCTTGGCCTTTAAGGTTTGTTTTGTATGAGTGTGTGGTCCGGGGTGGAGCAGTGGATGGTGATGGGGAAAGGAGGACAGCTGTCCTGCTGTTATCTACTGGGAGGGGGTGTTGTTGGGGGGCTGATATGTATTCCCTCTGCTCTTCTTAGCCTTAACACTCATGTTTGATGAGGTTTTGCGAGAGCCACCCTAGCGAAGTGGTGGAGGACCACGCAGCGCGTCGGTGAGGTAAGTGGGGAGGACAGTGGGCTTGGCCTGTTATTTGAGCATATAGACCTTATACGGATTAATTGTAGTAATGTGTAATACATTGTTTGTGGATGGCGCTTATTGGACTTTATAGGGGCACTGTATAGGCTAGTACTAGGGCAGATGCACATCTTTTGTTTTGCACGTTGCACTTTATTTTAGAATTATTGGTTTGCATGAAATGCACGATCCTTAACTATGTTGATAACTGCAAGTTCTTAGCAGTGTATTTTTTTCACTTTTGGATAGGACACTCTTATATAGTAGGCACCAGGCACTTTATGCACTTTGCACTTCTCATAAGCGCCATTGCACATTACGATGTATGAATTTTTTTATTACTATTTGGATGTATATTTTATTGAATAATCTATTGGCTATATTTACAGCCCCAAGCTCCTCCCCACTTTTTGGGTTTTTATTATATGTTTTTTAACTGTCTGTATGTAGTATTGTTTGTATGTAGTATTATGTGTATGTACTCTATTTTCTAATAAACTGTATTAATGAGTATAGGAGTGTGCAACTAGTGTTTGTGGACCTATAGGTGGGCTAGCCCTGAAGTCCCACCAGGTACAAAGAATCTAGGGGCTAAGTTAAGGGTAAAAACAGATCTTTTTCGATGGGAACTAGTAGAACCTCACTGGACACTGAAACATTACATTGCAAGGTATGTGGAAAACACTATAAAAATGCTAGAAGATGAGCCTTTTGCTTAAATATATACAAAACCATTGTCCGTGGCACAGGCCGCGAGAGCTGTACTCACTGGCTTGCGTAACTACGGAAACAGTATAAAGCGCACCCAATGGAAGCTCAGCGAACGCACGTATAGTTAACATAAGATGTGAAATGTACGCACTCTGAATCAACCCTAATATGTAAATACTGAGTAAAGGGGCAGAATTGCTCCATCACTACTATTTATACAATTTACCCAGGGCCTAGTAACCATATAACAGTCCAGTTTAAGCCTCTCATTTACTACATAATATTTAGCAAACAGGCATATGAGTCCTGTAAAGAAACTATGGGCTTCGTATACGTACAATTGAAATTGCATGTTTTGGGCTCCATGCCACGTTGAGGCCTCCCTTTTGGTGTGGTCCCTACTATTATTTTTGAGTCCCTAAAATTGGGACATGCAATGCAATAAAATACTTAAACACTACTCACCTGGGAAGCTACCAACCTCCCTTTAGAACGCTACACAAGGAGAAATCCATATTAGCTGAACTTCTACCTGTGTGTGCCCCTGGGAATTGCTCCATCACTACTATTTATACAATTTACCTAGGGCCTGGGAACCAAGTAAAAGTCCAGTTTAACCCTTTCATTATGTAAACAAGCATATGAATCCTGTAAAGAAACTAGGGGCCTTTGTTTGCATACAGTTGCAATTGCATGTGTTAAACCCCACACCACTCTTATTTTTGAGTCCCCAAAGTTGAGGCCCTAAGTAAATTGTATAAATGCTTAAATTTTCATTGTATTGTAATCCTGTTGTGTCCTAGAAAAAAAAAGCATGCCCTGCAATTTCCAAAATACGTAAGGTGTTTAAGGAAGGAACATTTCTTTTCAATGTGTACCAATCTAGATTAATTCTCCATTCCTTTTTATTTGAAATAAAGCTCTTTGCTAGAACGGAAAAAAGAAATAACTGCAAACTGACTTCCTCCTTTACATCATTTCACATTTTTTTTTAACTACCTGCTGGGAGTCACTTTCACTGATGCTGTTGACAATGTTCATCCAGGATTTCTCTCCTTGGCATAGGAAGAGCTCATTTGACATATTTAGTCTTGCTTTTTATCCAGACAAAAATATTCTGGAGACTACTGACATATCTCGAACATTTCCTTGTGCCCTGTTTTTTCCACAGAGCAATAAATAGCATAATTTATTCAGCCAATTTCAGTCCAATGATATAAATCATACTCCGGCTGACATGCAGCTTCTGATAAATGTGTTGTTTAAACTAAAGGAAACATACCACCGGAGGTTTAATCAGAAGCTCTAAACATTTCAAACATTTGCAGCTTGATTTTTCTCCTTGGCAAGAAACTGCTGTACTGTACTTGTTGCGTTGCTCTCTTTTTGTATTTGGGAGTTTGCCTTTCCCATGAGAATATTGAAGTCATTCCATGCACTGGAATATCATTTATAAATAAATGAAAAGTTTGTAGGGCAAAAGTTAAGTGCTTGTGTGTTTGTTGTAAGTGATTTTAGTGATTTTAGTTACAAAACCTATAACTATTAATGTTTAATTTTGTGAGAAACAGTTTAGGCATAAACAATAGCTTCGTGATTAGCATTTTAAATACAGCTACCTCCTTCTTGCCTCTTCTATTCTCACTCTATCAGTTGCACTTCCATTCATCTGGCAACTGCTTGTAAAGTTGTGGCTGTGGCACCTGTTACAATACACTTCAACAATCCACTTCAACCAGCACCTCTGCTCTAGCTTGTAAAATAGATGGGGTTGATTCTGCAACGCCGCTATTTAGAGTAAAAAATGCATCTATCTAAGCTATTTGCTAAAAAATGGCATAAAGAGGCCAAAGGCAAGTGCCCTAGATCTCATTAGTTATGTAAATGTATTTTTCTGGGGCATTTCCGGTAAAATGCACAACACTTATATTAGTTTTTAGGGGGAACACATTTTAGGTTATTTAAGATTGTCTAGCAAATAACAAAAACCCTTTACTCATCTTGTTTACCGCAGCATGCAGATCTATTCACTGGTAGCCTCCAGGACAAGCAGCTGCCCCTCATGTCATTTTCAGTGACTGGAGTTCACTCACTCTATTCCCTACAATGGAGATAGATGTCAGGCCTGGACTTCATTGCAGTAAATAGAGTGCCATGCTGCATTAATTGTGATGTGGTGGGCAGACGTTTGTCCAGGAGGTCGGCAGGGGAATTTTCAAAAGGTCTTTAAGCAAAGGGTCATTCAAGAAGGCAAGTGGGAGAAGGTCAAGTGTACTTGTCCAGCAGGAAAAATGCCCAAAAATGGAGACACATGATAGATTCAAAATTTGCAAGAAAAAAGTGATGCAAGCCACCATGTGGAGAGAGACCCATGTTAGGCTTAATATAGGAGGTCTAAAAAGACTCCTCAAGGGTAAAGGAAAAGAGGTGCTTTCCTAGAGTTTGGATGGCTCCGAGATCTAATTATTGGCATAGTTCTACCCAAAGCATGAAGGCTAATTCCATTATCTCTTGTGTTGGGCACTCTGCAAATACTTTCCGTTCTAGGAAAGCACCTCTTTTCCTTTACCTTTCAGTAGAGGTTATCTGGTCTCTTTAGCCCCCTCCCCTATATTAGGCCTAAAATGGGTCTCTCGACATGGTGGCTTGCGACTGTTCTGGTACTCACCATGTCTCACTCCCCATACAGCCAAATACATACTGCCTAGTGCTGATGAAAGCCAAAAGCCCGAAACACGTGTCCACTAGTTCATGGTGTTTGGTTGTGTACATTTAAAGTAAATCCTTGTCATTGCACAATCAGCGGCTTCTGGGTGCCTTGGATGGCTCCGAGACTTAAAGAGATGATTTGCTTAGCTCCATGCACTGCAAGAAGTGATGGGTAATTCCATTATTCCCTGTGTTGGGTGATTTGCAAATACTTTCTGTTCTAGGAAAGCACCTATTTTCCAGGGAAAAAGAGGCATTTTGGGAGGCTATAAGTCATTACATTGTGACCAATAGGGAGTTCCTGTATTGAGCCATAGGTGACAATAAAGAAAAAATGTTTTGAGTATCATCCCAACAGAAATCGGAGGAAATTTCTGCAGTGGGTTTGGAAACACTTTTTTGATATCCAATGTTTTTGATACTCATGATCAACATCCTTTGCTTACTCTATAAGCTGAATATGCCCCTGATTCAAGGCATCTCTCAAATCCATTCCTATTCAGTATTGTATTTATTTTGGGGGGGTTCCTTTTTTTCTGAGACTTTTCTGAGAACTTGAGTTCTCTCTTTCGTAATATAGATAGATTTTATTATATTATAGATATTATATCTATAGATTTGGCTGTGCTTGCACATTATTCTGAGCCCTCATTTGCCCTTTGTCCGGGTGTTTAAACGGAAGTTGCTGGTCTAATCTTACGCCCTCTTTTTGCTGGCAGGATTGTTTACAGATGCTCGGACAACGTGCGCGATGGAGCCCTTAGACGAGTATCTGGCGAGTATGAGCATCTGCAGTGCCATGGATTGTTCACCCTATACCTGCCAGTTTAAGCACCACCATTGTCTGAATGTTGATCATATGTCCAATTAGCATGCGTTTGAATTTGACAAGAAATTGACAAGAGATTGATTTGACATGACAAATTTGGCTGGCCTTAAATTTTTAGGGAATGGCTACTTCCAGAGGCTTGGGCCACTGTATGTTGGCATGTCCCAGCCTTGGCTGGGCCATGCCCTGACTAAATTTCTCAATGGCATGGTTGCTCTGCAGGACAAATACATCTGTTTTCCTGACAGCTTGCCAGTCTGGAACACAGTGAAATTGGGTTATTCCAACATGATGGGCGCGATCAACTGCATGCATGTGGCGCTGATGCCTCCTGTGGCGCAGGAGTACATGTATAGGTATGTTTAGGGGCTCATTTTATTGGAACCAGAAGATGATTAGAATGTTTGTGGTTTGTAGCCCCCCCTCCCAAAATGAGCATTGTGGATACAACTCTTACCACTGGAGGGCATGTGATGCCAGTCCGTATCGTTGGTGCCCGACATCCCCTGGTAGGTGTCGGGCTGCAGCAGCCCATATACCCGCTGCTCTGCTGGGGTAAATTCAAGGGTTTTTGGTAACCCTCTGACTGTTTGTAAGCTAAACCCAAAAACAAATGGCTGAGCACATTATTGGTCAAAATGTGTAAACAATATTCACCCCTCTAGGCCTTCCACACTTACCCCTCAGTCCGTCTCTGGTTTATTTTCTTCTAAACTACCATCGTCAAGTTGTCAAATTTCTTTGAAATTTAGGGATCATGTTTGGGCTCCAGCCCGCACTAGTGACCCACCATGAAATCTGGTACCAGATCTCATTCCATTCGGCTTCGGTGTAGTGCAGGACCATTGCCCATCCATCTGATTAAAGTTGTCAAAGACACCATCAAGAAATGCCTTCAAATGTGTGGCATTGAAGTGGCCACTCAGCCCCCCCCCCCCCCGGTAAGCTGACAGTAGCACTGTGGGGCAGCAGCTGATCCCTGCTGACTGGGTTGGGCAGGAGAGGTTGAGACACTGCGGCCACTCCCAGGCCTGGAAAGGGTGGTTTTGCCGGCTGGCAGGGGAACAGGCTACCCAGGCAGTGGCTTTGCTACTCGGTCTTGGACTCCACAGTGGGGCCTGCACTGGGCTCTGGTGTGCCTAGCGGTGACTGGAGTGTGGGGGTAGATCTCCCACTGCTACCGGGAAACAATGCTGCGGGTGACCCGCAGTGTGGCTTGGAGCAGGGGAGTGTGCTGGCCCGAGCAGTGGTGCTTTGTGCGGCATTCCCATCTGCCATGCCTGTCTTCTGGGGTCTGGGAGCTACGGTGGCGCCGAGTTCGGGGCATCCTCCTCCACACCTAAGCATTGCTATCAAACTACAGGTGTCATTTGTGTGCTTTTATGCACAAGTGGATGGATAATTGAGCCGTAAATAACAAATAATTATTTAACAGGCTAGCATAGGCGCAACCTAGAGGCTACAACATCATGGGCCGTATGCATGTCGGCCAGCAAAACATCCGCTGGGGCACGTCGGTCTTGGGGTGTCTCAGAGATGTGTCACGCTGCTGGACCAAGGTGGAAGAGACTATTGGCACCATGACACTCTCCCTGTTTATCTCTAACAAGCAGGAATACATTATGTTTGTAAGTAACCATTTTATGCCATGCTATGCCATACTTCGCCTACGCACGTTTGCTGCTTTACACCAGGCAAATGGGCGGACAGGTGACAGGTGCTCCGGCAGAGCAAAGGCATAGGAACCAAGGCACATGGCATGGTGCACAGTAATGGCAGAGGCCTTGTTTTCCAGGTAGACAGGGTTGGGGTCTGCTTCATAGCACAAACATGTGCGGACCACAACCCTATCTGCCTGTTGAATCACTAGACGAGGCCACCGTCATTAGTGTGACACATGTGCCTTAGTTAACATGTCTTCAGTCATACGCTCAGGCAGGGGTGGACTGGCCATAGAGAGGATGCCCAGTGGGCTGCACTTTTGGGGCAGTCTGGGCTGCTACCTTTACTAACGCTCCTATTCAATTCCAGCCCCCATCGACTTCCATACTCTACCCCCTCACCCAAGCAACCCCAGCCCGTTTCCTCACCCTAATGATATAGCATCAGCCTTGGAGCCCACTGGTTGGCTGGCCAGGAAGCAGCAGAGGTGCCATGGGCAGGTCAGGTGCTGGTAAAATTCCGGGCTTATTTTTGGCCCCAGTCCACCACTGCCCTTAGGCCTCTGTAACATGTACCACCCTTGCCTGTTTCGCGGGGACACTGGGTAGAGCTCAGATGTGTGAACACTGAGGGACACACACTACATGGAATGACCCAAAAGGAGGAGGAAGAACAAGGAAGAGGAAGGCGAGTCACACTGGGGACACACACTACATGGGATGCCCCAAAAGAAACCAGAAGGAAGATGGTGAGTCACACTGGGGACACACACTACATGGGATGCCCCAAAGGTGGTGTTTGACTACAGAAGAAAAAACCTGTATGCGTATGCCGGCATGCAACCGTGATGGCCACAGAGCACCGAGAAGTAAGGAAATCATACCGCTGAAAACAGGTACAAACTAGGCTTAAGATGCTTGTACGCCAGCCAAATACATAATTTCTCGGCTAAAACAAAAGCTTACACGAAACACTTACGCTTCTGTACGCCTGCCCGAGAAAATCTCGGACTTGGCTGAGAATAATACGAGCGTTCGCAACTTCCCGGTTTCCGCACAAATCCAAGCAATTATGGCAAGACTTAGAATCAGGTATTATAAATTCCTTACATTAAAAATGCTAGATAAGCACAGCACTTTTGAGGACATAATTTTGGAACAAAAAATATACAGTTTAAAAAAAATCAAAAGCAAAAGATACTTGCTTATTATTTCATAGAATAGGCAAAGGATATTGGTCATAGGTATTAAAAGCATTGGATATCAAAAAGGGTTGGGGTGATACCCAAAACATTTTATTCTTTCTTGTCACCTATAGCTCAATACAGGAACGTAACTACTTTAAAAAAAGGGAAAACAGCCTGGCACAGCTGGAAAAAAACTCTCCAAACTCACTTGCCCCATCTGTATGCATGATACTGAATCATTGTCAGCAGGGTGCTCCGGCACCCACGGCTGAAACGCACCCTCACCGATTTTCTGGATTCAACTGCCATAACCCACAATGAACAGCAGCAGGAAACCCAGCAGCACTTTAACTTTTCAGGTGGCCTGCAGCTCCATTGAACACCATTTTGGTTGTAGAAAGTAAATCAGGAGATATAACCCTTTAAATGCCAGCCACGTAAAATTTACGTGGTTGCCTCTCCGTCACTTAAGTGCCAGCCACGTAAAATTTACGTGCCTGGCAAAAATGTACTAGCGGGCAAAAAAAAAAAAAAATACCTGACCCCTCGTTGGATCCGGCCGGGTCTCCTCTTATTTTGGTGCCATCCGATCCCCCGTGGGGGGTCAGATGGCTCCAGGAGAGCCCCCAGAATAGGCCGCCCCCCCCCCCCGCTTCTGCAGCAGCATCTGCTAACCGTAAAAAAAATAAAAATGACATTCACTTACCTGCGTGTGCGCTGGCTCCTGCTGTCCCTCCTCTTCAACTGGGGGGCCTCCGAACCCCCCCCCCAGGACTTACGGATCTTCAGGAGAGAGCCCGGGAGGCTCTCTCCCCTCTCCTCCTCGATGGCGGCACCCATCTTGCCGCTAAGCCCCGCCCCCCTTGGGGGCGGGGATAATGACGTCATCAAGGCCCCGATCACCGGCTTCAGCGTTCTCAGCTGTCAGATGCCGGTGATCGGTGCCGGGGAAGGAGGGGGCAGGCGATCCTCTGGTCTCCTGCCTCCCCCTTCTCTGGATGCCGATCACCGGCATCTGTCATCAGAGCGGCGAGGGACAAGCGCTTACAATCGGGGGTAAGTACAGTAAAAAAAAAAAATTTTAATAAAATACTTTTTACAGTTAACCCTTTGTGAGCTGGTAAGGGGTCCATGAGACCCCTTATACCAGTTCACAAGGCTCTGGGTCTGGCAAGTCACCTGCGGCTAGCGGGTGACTTGCCATTAACCCCCAGCCCCCCATTACCTGTCTCCCCAACGGCCAGGGGGGGGCAGAAGGGCCCGGGCCACTTAGTGGCTATGTGGGCTAGTAGCCTGCAGGGCCAAGGGCCACCAACGCTGGCCCCTGCGCCCTGTTCTACAAGCCCCATATAGCTGGCCCCGGGTAGGTCATGCTGGGTAGGGGGGCCCCCACGTCATTTTTTGGGGGGATTTTTAAGGGTTTTTAACCCTTAATTTTTAAAGAAAATGGGGTCCCCCCCCCCCTGGGAGGGGGGACCCTATGTCATTTTTTTTTTAATTAACCCTTTTGTGTTCTGTCATCCAGCAGCTATAAAAGGCTACTAGCAAGTGAGCAGAAGCCAGTGATTGCCAAGGGACAGAGTGCTCCAGTATGGATGGGAGGTAAGTATTAAAAAAAAAAATAATAATAACAAAATATTTTTCTCTTTGTGTGTCTGTGTTTTTTTTACATTTAACCCCTTGTGAACTGGTAAGGGGTCCATGAGACCCCTATACCAGTTCTCAAGGCTGGGGGGATGGCAAGTCACCTGCGCTAGCCGGTGACTTGCCATTAACCCCTGGCACCCCCATTAACTGCCTCCCCAAAGGCCGGGGGGGCAGAAGAGCCAGTGGCCATGGGCTATGCGGGCTTGTAGCCTGCAGGGCCAGGGGCCACAAAAGCTGGCCCCTGCGCCCTGTTCCTACAAGCCCTTCATAGCTGGTCCCGGGCTGGTTACTTTGGGTACGGGGGGCCCCATGTCATTTTTTTTTTATTTTTAAGAGTTTTTAACCCTTAAAAATCCAACCCTCCCCCCCCCCCCATGGGAGGGGGGACCCTATGTAATTTTTTTTCTCAATTTAACCCTTTGTAGTGTGGATGGTAGTTGTATTTTATTTGTAAATGTTAAAAATTACTTGTTTCAGTTAGGGGGGTCTCCTGGGCAGGAACAGGGGGCTACCGATAAATATGTGGTACCGTTGTAATCGGTAGAAATGGGGCTTTCACATGCAATATGGTTTTCCCTAATAAAATAAATTTTTTATTTAAAATAAAGGAGGCAATTTTCTAAAAAAAAATGTTATTTTTTTTTTTTTACTTAATAATAAATAAAATGAATAATAAATAACATTTACAAACAAGACATTTCATGTTAAAGCCTAAACTCTGCTGCAAAATATATATATATAATTTTCCTGAAAATTCCAGCAAAAATGTCGCAAAACATGGCGCAAAATGGGGAAAAATGACCTGTCAACAGAGGATGACAAAATCTCAAGTAGGCTGGCAATTAAAAGGGTTAATAGTACCTCTGCATGTTGGGTATTGTTCTGTTCGGGGGACCTTGCGCTTTCAGACTTAGCTTGTTTTTTCTTGTTTGCATATTTATATTTTAGGAAAAGGTGTTTTTTATTCAGCTTTTTTATACATTTTTTAGGGAAACCCTGCGCAACCAAAGAATTCTTTGAGGGATCAATTCCAGAAAGATGAACCCACTACAACAAGCTGGGTACGCTTAGAAAGCTTAACATGTGTACTTTCAGGGAATATATGGTTTATGGGGGATATTCCAAATGTAAAGGGTTGTTTTGGTTGAAAAATCGCAAGGTGCGCACTTTGTCTGCAGAGCTGAAATTTTCAAGAAAAATTACCGTTATGCTCATGCTTTACTTTGGGGTGTTTGGCAACTCTTCCCTTGACAGTAGCTATGCATGTTGGGTATCGTTCTCTTTGGGGGATGTTGCTTTTTCATATTATACTTGTTTTTTCTTGTTTGTATATAGTTTTTTGGGGAAAATGTGGCTTTGATTCTGCTTTTTTATCCTTTTTTTAGGGAAACTCTTTGCAACCAAAGAATACATTGAGGGATTACTTCTAGAAAACTGTGGCCACATCAACAAGCCTGGTACAAATAGAAAGCCTGAGGTGTGTACTTCCAGAGAATATATAGTTTGTCAGGGGTATTTCAAATGTAAAGGGTTGTTTTTCAGGAAAAACTGCAAGGTGCGCATAGCGCATATCACAGTTGTATTTTTTCTGAAAATCCCCTAAAGCTCTGTTTCAGTTTGGGGGAGTCTCCTGGGCAGGAAAGTGTGTCTACCTATACATATGTGGTACCGCTGTAACCGGGAGAAATTGGGATTTCACACGCAATAAGATTTTATTGACAAACTTACATTTTTTATTACAAAAAAACACTACAAATTGTAAAAAATAGATTTTTTTTTATTTTTTTGCATATATTTCGCCAAAAAATATTGAGAATACACCTAAAAATTACAAACAAGACATTTCATGTTAAAGCTCAGACTCTGCTGAAAAAAACAATATATCATTTTCCTGGGAAATCCCTGGAAATCCCTTCAAAAATCACATTTGAGTGTGACAAAAACTCCAGGTAGGCTGGCACTTAAAGGGATAAAGAGGTAAATTCATTATTATGTGCAGCAATCTGAATTGCCTTAGGAAGGGATGTATATGAGCGCTGGTTCTTCCAATGGTGTTTAAATTCTTTTGTCACGCTTCTACTACAATCTTTTGCAACATTCATCCTGTATCTTTCCTGCTGGGCCGCCTGCCATTGCTTTATTGGCACATTTTTGGTAGCAAAGATCAGTAAGGGACCCAATAAATGTATGTACAGTTACAAATCTTGACCTCGGATCGTTCATTCAGATTTAAAAAACTAACCAAAAATTAAAAAGATTGCAGCCTCGTCTGTCTGAATAACCCTTTTTAATAAATTAGGTAAAATAAAAAATAAATTAATAAAACAAAAGTCTTACATATTTTCCATCAGTACCTTTGTTTTTGTGGTGAAGGTTGCCTCTGCACAAAGTGTCACTGTTCTTTCTTGCCATGTATAATATGCTATGCAGTAGTTTATAGAAGTCAATATAGAAAATATTATATACAGTTAAAGGTCAAGGAAATTATTGCTTCCTGTAATACAAGATCAGAGGCCATTTTATCTTGTCAGGCTCAATTATATATACTTTTTTCCTTGCAAGGCTGATGTTTATATTACTCCAGCATCTCTTTCTGCGCAGCAGCTGGTGATTTTCCAAATAGTTTGTCTGAGCTCAGTTTAGAAATGTCTGAAATGCCACAGGAAATCCTATGGTTTGATATTTTGCGACATTAATACTTTAACCAATGAGTGTTACATATCCTTGTTTTCTTTAGGTTTTCTGTTGCAGTTTATGTCATGCATGTATGTAATGAAGTTAAACAGTTTACGATGGAAAGCAAATGGTACTTGTTTTCTTCCAGCGGGTTCCTCTTGGATTCCTCTCAAAGCAAATTGGGCTAATTTGCAGTCTGAGCATTTTGTGTGTCAATCATTGAGATATTCAGCAATTTCTATTTTAAACTCCCGGGGTATTTTACTCTAAAAGAGCTTTCATGCTCTCACGATCTCAGGGAAAGACATTTTTTCCAAACTTTTATTTATACCATTGTATACGTACTGTATTTGGCTTACCTCACTCACTTAATCACAACTAAATGAATGGTCCATCACTCAAAGTGGACCAAAACCCATTATTTTAACTATCCCAGGTTTTGTCCAATCGCTACGCTCGACTGTACTTAGATGAGTTGAGACAAGTTAACATAAGACTCAACTCCGAGTCTAGTCGAGCGCAGCCAAGTGCGTCAGCAGCCATATCCCCATCATCCTCTTACAGGGAGCATGCCTGCGCCAGCCACTCACAAATGCCTGGCTCGCCCTACTTTAGGTATAGCAGGGGACAGTCACTACTTGCGCGTGCACTTTTGAATAGGGGAGAAGGTTTACTGGGCAACCTGGGGCTTTTTACAAAGCGGGACACCTAGAATCTAGATACCCCAGGGGGAGGGAGTAGACTCCAGGTTGGGTTTTGCCCCACTATAAAGATAATACTGATATTAGATGATAATATGTTAAGCTCAAACCTTTAGTTAATATCTATCCTATAATGCAATAAACTGCAATGTCACACTCTGGCAGCAAGTACTGTATTAAAACACACCAAATCCCGGACTAGAGTTTCACCCTTTCCTAGGTGAGCACCACGATTTGGGAGGCTCCACAGCATAAGAACCCTCACGCTTATTTGTATACTCAACACATTTCCAGAATGCCATATACATAGTTACATAGTTAATATGATTGAAAAAAGACCCAAGCTCAACCAAGGGTGTTGGGGTAGGGGAAGTTATTTTTAATTTTATTTTTTGTTTTGTTTTTTTTACTGATAACAGCTAATAGTAACTGTCAATGTTATTTTCTAATCCTTTTTTGAAGCTGTAAGCGATTTGATGCTGTTGCAAGCTTCTGTGGGAGGCTATTCCACAGATTTATAGATCTTATGGTAAAAAATGATTGTCACCTCCAGAGACTGAATTTCTTTTTTGCCAGTCGAAGGCAGTGCCCCCTTGTCTTTAGAGAGGATTTTACCTGAAATAGTGTTTCCCTATATTCTTTGTATTGCCCATTTATATATTTATAGAAGTTAATCATGTCCCCCCTCAGTCGTCTCCTCAATGGACTTCAATAAACTGCATTGTGTTACATATCTTTGTGTCATCTGCAAAAATAGAGATTTGCATTTAATTCCATCTTCTTTGTAAACAAGTTGAGTAAAAGTGGGCCCAGCACTGAACCCTGGGGTACACCGCTTACAACCTGTAAACCTTCAGAGTAAGTATCATCAACCACAACTCTCTGCGCATGATCCTTCAGCCAGTTTTCAATCCAACTGTATTTTCTAATCCGGAAGCTCTCAATTTCCCCAATAAGTGTCTGTGTGGGACAGTGTCAAATTCTCATAGAAGCCAATCAGTTTAGTCTGGCAGCTTCTGGTTGTCACTTAAAATATTATGCATAGTTACAAATTCGTGTATATAGTCCCTGAATAGCCCCTCAAGTAATTTTCCCACAAATAATGTTAAACTTACAGGTCTGTAATTGCCCAGAGAAGACCTAGAGCCCTTTTTAAAAATATACCAGTTGTTAGTGAGTCTTTAAAGATAAATAACAGGGGTGATGAGATAACTGAGCTTTGGCTTTAAGAACTTTTGGGTGAAGTCCATCTGGTCCTGTAGTCTTACTCATATTTTAAATTATTTAGTCTTTCTTTGATGATATCCATGCTTAGCTTGTTGAGTATTATACTTAGGCTATTGCTATGAGTGGCATCTCCTGTGTTGGTGTCTTGTTCCTCTTTTGTGTGCATAGAGCTAAAGAATCTATTAAACAGCTCCACACTTCTCTTCATCCCCAGTGACCATTTCTCCTTTATCATTAATTAGGGCACCTACCTGTTCTGATTTTTTTTTCTTTGAATTTATACATTTAAAAACAGCATTTTGGGTTTGTTTGGTTTCTTGCTTTCTTTGGCCACGTCTCTTTCATTTTGTGCTTTTGCCAACCTTATTTTTTTCTTAGATACTTTATTTACCAATTTATACTTTTCAAGGGTTACATCTGAGATCTCACTGTTTAATAAAATGGCATAGATTCTGCAGGGTGCATTGTTTTCACTGGTACTCTTGGTATAGGGCACTTAGGGGAAACAAACACCCCAGGAAGAAACTACCACGCCGTTCAGCACACCAACACTATCTGGAACTCCAGTAAGTCCACAGTCTTGCTCTGAGCCTATTGGTCTACTCACAAACCAAGGCTGCAGTCCCTGCACTTTACTGCTGGGGTTTAGGTCTTTTTTGAAGGGCAAAACCTGACTTTTGTTATTGGGCTCTGTCAAACCTTTCACATGATGTTTACGTACTTACTTACTTACTTACTGTGATGTCAGAAGTGCAGCAAGGTGATGGTAAATCAGCAATGAGCATTTTAAAGCCATCTGAATTTGCATGTAACCAAAGATTTTATTACATTAGATTCCTTATTTAAGCATGCAGAAACACACAGGAATGGGCAAAAATGGGCAGATTTGTTTCCCATGAAAGGTGAATATACAATGTGATTAAAAATATATGCTGCCCTAACTACTGGATTAGAAAAACTAAATCACATGTTTAGTGTAAAATCTATAAACATTGACAGAAGAATACAATTTCAACTTCAACAAGCATTTCTGGGTTGTTTGGGGCATTTAAACTGCACTTATAATTACCAACTATTTTTAAACAGTGGAAAAGCACCAGTAAGCATTTAATTGCCCCAGTTCTTGCTACTGAATAGGATGCACTACTGCAATATTCTTCAAGATCAAAGCAAGAGCAAGACGAAAAAAAATGGTGGACCAGTGGGGATAAATTTTTCCCATTATAATGCTGTAGGAATAGACTTTTTCAATTGAAACAATTTAATAACTACATTCATTAAACTGGTGCCCACTCTGAGGGTCTTAACAGGTTTTTCCTTCTTTTTTGCATAACTGGAAAGAGTGAAGTCAATTGATCCTATTCTCTAGAAATTAAGACGTGTAGGCTCTGACATTACAAAATTAAGAACTAGTAGTCAGCAAAGCGGTTGTCTGAAGATTCCCCCTGGATGTGGCTAACTCAGCTTACCACTAATTATGCCGAATGCAAATTCACTCAGCAATAGACAGGCAAGGGAAAATGCATTATTGTAGCTCATTTCATGGCTTTTAATACTACTGATGTAGTAGACATTGATATATTCCTCCCCATGCCAACCCTTTTTACTGCAGTTGCTAAAGTGATAATTGAGTAATCAAATATATTTTTTATTATTTTTAAACATTAAGTATATGTTATGAACTCAACTAAATGTTGTTCAGGTTGGGTGAGAAAGAATAACTGACTTAGATCATTGATATAAAATAATAAAACTAATAAAAACGCTGAATTCCAATGATACTAGGCTGTCTCTTTAACATCCTGGTAGTATCTTCCCAGAATGTAAAATGTAGCAAAAATAAGAGAATGAGACAATGTTGTATTTTGCTATGCTATGGTCCAGGGCTATGCAGAGTTAACTTAACAACCCACCCTGAATCACCTGAGTTTATACTATTGAAAGATTTTCACTTTTTGTGGTTTTCATGCTTGTGTGCAATATTATAAGAGTACAGACTACAAAAAAAATGGTTTGCTTAAAGATGAATGCAATGGGGCTGCCCAAAATCCTGTGAGACTTCACTGAGCGGCACGGGACTTTGAAGCTAAGGCAGCACGAGGGGGGGGGGGGGCAGCGATCGGACCCTGAAGAAGCCAAATGTCACTGCTGCCTACTGCAGTAAGTAGGGGACGGTGGGGGGAAATCGACCCCTTTATATTTTTGGTATGATGTTCCTCTTTAATCGGTTAAGAGTAAAACATATATACAAATATAACATTTACACCCAAAGGTTTACTGAAAACAAAGTCACTATATAATGATAAAGATAAAATACAGCCAAGACAATGCAATCCATAATACAGTAAATTAAGCAAGTACTCAGAAATACAAAGATGCCACTTAGCTTTAGGCATTTCCTGGGTTGGTCAGTGTGTGTGCGTCCTGACCCAGAATGGTATCACAGACTCTCTGACAGACCAATCAGTTTCCTGACTGCCCACCTCAGGAGGTAAATACCCAACCAAAAGTTACATAAGGCTGCAAAAGGGGGCAACGAAAGGATTATTGAAGGCAGCAGGACCATACATAATGCATGGATTTTGAGCTGGACCTCCACAGCTTTACTATCCCGGATAGTACGAATGACTGACACCATGTTACAGTTTGCTATCAGAGCTTGCTGGCACATTACAGAATAATGAGATAGTCCTACAATGTTAAAGGATAATCATAGGGACTGCTGCTCGCTAGAGGGATACTATCAGGCACTGCGATTATGTTACAGTTTTCTATAAGAAACGGCTCTGAAGCTACAACTTTTACTTATTCCATTTAGACAAGAGGTAGCACACTCTGCAGGCCGCTGGGACCTGAACTCTTACAGAAAATGACCTCACGGTGAATACTTGTTTCTTTTAATTAGTTCTTAAGAATTCACTAGAGTTGAATTGTTTACAGAGGTCTGATTAAATGTGGTCCGAGAGGCCAGGTCCCTGTTGCTTAATAATGGCTGGTCCCCGGACCCCCTCTCCCCTTACCACATGTATATTCTCACAGGATTTTGTGGACACACATCTGTGTGTGAAATACTTTCAAAAACTGACATTCCACTGCTGTTCAGAGCTGAGATGACAATGTGGTTTATAAAACACTGTAGCCAAGTCTACCAAGGAAGCCATACACAGAGGCCTTAAAATATTTCTGTGACTCTGATGTATATAAACATAGGTTAAAGGATAAAGATGGCATCAGCTGCAATATTTAAACGCTTTGTATATAATTATATAAATGTGTTATAAACAAATGTAATGTGTCCATTACAATAATGCAAGGACCTGGTAGGAAATATTTCTGCGTGGAAATCCATCACTGACTTTAAAAAAATTATATTCTTTGTTTACAGATTTTTACAGATTCTTTCAAATGTATTTATATTATACTTGTATTATAAAAGGGCCAGCAGCAACATACAATGGGAAAGTTATCCAAATGATTCTAAAATTACACTGTAAAAAGCCTGGGGTATCCCTACAAAATACACATCTTGTGTACTGGCACAGTAACCAACTACCCGAGATGAACCAATACACACATAGACATGGAAAATTGTAAGGCCGACACAAGGCATGCATTGCCTTACAAATATGACTACATTTACATCAAATGCACACGATATATGGCACACATATATAAACCCAAATCCCCATATACCCATTAAAAGGCTACGTAGCCTAAAAGAAACAGGGGCACCCCATCCATACAGGATGATCACGCATCTTACACAGCCACACATGCACACTTAAATGCTGGACAACAATAGAGTCCTCGAACCTGGGTTGAAAGAGGCGTCCGACATGAGTAGTTGCAACGGCGTTAATCAATACTTAGAAAAGCAAAGGGTGCTGCATATATGAAGGCACAAATAGCCAACAATCATGCCGGTGAATTGGCGGGAGCAATGACACACACGGTTCATGCAATAAGTGAGCCAGTGTCCGGTGGTTATACTGCCACCCGCTCTACCACCACCAGATACCTTTATTCGTCGCAGGCCAGCTCTATAGTGTCTTTGCGCACTTATGCATGCTATTCCCATCTGGGGCCATCCACCAGAGCCAGTTAGTGTGGTCGGGGAGACGGGGAGGGCGTGGCATGGCCGACACATTCGACATACGTTTCACCCTGCCCACTGGAGCTTCACAGTTAACCATGTCTATGTGGCCTCGCAATTAACCATGTCTATGTGTGTATTGGTTCAGTTTATCCAAATGATTCTCTGAGTCTCTGCAATATTTGTAGAGGTTGAGGTTTGAGAGGAGGTTTTACTAAAGCCTGATTTACCGTATGGTTTGCCCCATACGAAGCACATAGGATTTGAAAAATAAGGAAAAAAAATATTCTGAACCAAATGGTGTGCTAAAATACCCCCTCCCAATCACCCCATTACGGACAGTGTGCAGAATTCCCCCAATCACCCCATTACAGACCCACATAACCGGCAGTGTGTGTGGCATCCCAAATACAGGCAGTGTGTGTGTGTGGCATCCCAAATACAGGCAGTGTGTGTGGCATCCCAAATACAGGCAGTGTGTGTGGCATCCCAAATACAGGCAGTGTGTGTGGCATCCCAAATACAGGCAGTGTGTGTGGCATCCCAAATACAGGCAGTGCGTGGGGCATCCCAAATACAGGCAGTGTGTGTGGCATCCCAAATACAGGCAGTGTGTGTGTGGCATCCCAAATACAGGCAGTGTGTGTGGCATCCCAAATACAGGCAGTGTGTGTGGCATCCCAAATACAGGCAGTGTGTGTGGCATCCCAAATACAGGCAATATGTGTGGCATCCCAAATACAGGCAGTGTGTGTGGCATCCCAAATACAGGCAGTGTGTGTGACATCCCAAATACAGGCAGTGTATATGGCATCCCAAATACAGGCAATACGTGTGGCATCTCAAATACAGGCAATACGTGTGGCATCCCAAATACAGGCAGTGTGTGTGGCATCCCAAAAACAGACAGTGTGTGTGGCATCCCAAATACAGGCAATACGTGTGGCATCCCAAATACAGGCAGTGTGTGTGGCATCCCAAATACAGGCAGTGTGAGTGGCATCCCAAATACAGGCAATACGTATGGCATCCCAAATACAGGCAGTGTGTGTGGCATCCCAAATACAGGCAGTGTGTGTGGCATCCCAAATACAGACAGAGTGTGTGTGTCATCCCAAATACTGCAGTGTGTGTGGCATCCCAAATACAGGCAGTGTGTGTGTGGCATCCCAAACACAGGCAGTGTGTGTGGCATCCCAAATACAGGCAGTGTGTGTGGCATCCCAAATACAGGCAGTGTGTGTGGCATTCGACATACGTTTCACCCTGCCCACTGGAGCTTCACAGTTAACCATGTCTATGTGGCCTCGCAATTAACCATGTCTATGTGTGTATTGGTTCAGTTTATCCAAATGATTCTCTGAGTCTCTGCAATATTTGTAGAGGTTGAGGTTTGAGAGGAGGTTTTACTAAAGCCTGATTTACCGTATGGTTTGCCCCATACGAAGCACATAGGATTTGAAAAATAAGGAAAAAAAATATTCTGAACCAAATGGTGTGCTAAAATACCCCCTCCCAATCACCCCATTACGGACAGTGTGCAGAATTCCCCCAATCACCCCATTACAGACCCACATAACCGGCAGTGTGTGTGGCATCCCAAATACAGGCAGTGTGTGTGTGTGGCATCCCAAATACAGGCAGTGTGTGTGGCATCCCAAATACAGGCAGTGTGTGTGGCATCCCAAATACAGGCAGTGTGTGTGGCATCCCAAATACAGGCAGTGTGTGTGGCATCCCAAATACAGGCAGTGCGTGGGGCATCCCAAATACAGGCAGTGTGTGTGGCATCCCAAATACAGGCAGTGTGTGTGTGGCATCCCAAATACAGGCAGTGTGTGTGGCATCCCAAATACAGGCAGTGTGTGTGGCATCCCAAATACAGGCAATATGTGTGGCATCCCAAATACAGGCAGTGTGTGTGGCATCCCAAATACAGGCAGTGTGTGTGACATCCCAAATACAGGCAGTGTATATGGCATCCCAAATACAGGCAATACGTGTGGCATCTCAAATACAGGCAATACGTGTGGCATCCCAAATACAGGCAGTGTGTGTGGCATCCCAAAAACAGACAGTGTGTGTGGCATCCCAAATACAGGCAATACGTGTGGCATCCCAAATACAGGCAGTGTGTGTGGCATCCCAAATACAGGCAGTGTGAGTGGCATCCCAAATACAGGCAATACGTATGGCATCCCAAATACAGGCAGTGTGTGTGGCATCCCAAATACAGGCAGTGTGTGTGGCATCCCAAATACAGACAGAGTGTGTGTGTCATCCCAAATACTGCAGTGTGTGTGGCATCCCAAATACAGGCAGTGTGTGTGTGGCATCCCAAACACAGGCAGTGTGTGTGGCATCCCAAATACAGGCAGTGTGTGTGGCATCCCAAATACAGGCAGTGTGTGTGGCCTCCCAAATACAGGCAATATGTGTGGCATCCCAAATACAGGCAGTGTGTGTGGCATTCCAAATACAGGCAATACGTGTGGCATCTCAAATACAGGCAGTGTGTGGCATCCCAAATACGGGCAGTGTGTGTGGCATCCGAAATACAGGCAGTGTATGTGGCATCCCAAATACAGGCAGTGTGTGTGTGGCATCCCAAATACAGGCAGTGTGTGTGGCATCCCAAATACAGGCAGTGTGTGTGGCATCCCAAATACAGGCAATACGTGTGGCATCCCAAATACAGGCAGTATGTGTGGCATCCCAAATACAGGCAGTGTGTGTGGCATCCCAAATACAGGCAGTGTGTGTGGCATCCCAAATACAGGCAATACGTGTGGTATTCTAAATACAGGCAGTGTGTGTGTGGCATCCAAAATACAGGCAGTGTGTGTGGCATCCCAAATACAGGCAGTGTGAGACATCACAAAAAGACATCCCACATTGCAGCCGTCCCACATCGAATTAAACACATACGGGTCGATTCAGAGCCATGTGAGAATTCTCACTCCTTTTTAGTAGAGCATTGACTTTGAATGTCTACCTGGGGATGATTCACACACACAAACAAACAGAAAAGACATTACCACTACCCTCACCCGCCACCGCACGTTGTCGCTGCAGCTGCCTGCGGTCTCCACTGCTGTCGCCCCTCCCATCCGCTGCCTCTGCTGCCTGTCACCTGCACATAAACAAGCTCCCATGAAGCCGTTTCAAGCTTCGGGGTGGGCATAGCCTGTGACCCGTCGCAGCATCATTGGGAGGAGTCACAGGCCACATCCTCTCGGTTGCCAGTGGAATGTTTATGTGCAAGTGGCGGGAAGCAGGCGAGGGCAACAGTAATGTATTTTTTGTGTGTGTTTTTTGTTTACATTCACCCAGTAAGAAGCACAGACATTCCCCTCCAGCCCCCAAATAGATGGTGGTACAGAGTGGCGCTCACAGGCGCAGTTATAATTGCCATCATTCTCATCATTCTCATCAACGGTCTAACAGGGAATGACACAGGCTGACCGATACCTAGTGCGCCAATCCAAGCTGATTATTTAACATTGGACATTCTGTACAAATAGCAGCACTAATATAGAAATACATGCCAGTTCCTAAAAAAGTGGTGCACTTCCTAAACAAGGTCCAGAATAGATGTTTGGGGGGAGAGAGGAAGAAAATATCCTGCACTTGCATTTGAGCAACTTTTCCCGTGACATACAGAGTTTGTCAAATAAAGTACTGTATATTCTAAGTATGTCACACACCCTGCTTCAAGATATTCATAACCTGTGGGTATACTGACCTGAAGAGGGCGATCTGCAGAGATGATTGGAGGAAAGTAAGCCCCTCCCAGTCCATAAATACCTGGGACCTCCCACTCACTCCCCAGTCTTCATCTCTGCAGGACGGCGAGCAAGCAGAAGATGATCTCTCCTCCTTGCAAGGGGGTTTTCCAAGGTAGCCGGGTCTACCCCCGGCCTATATTATTTTATTCCCACTCGGGTCCCCGCGTCTCCGGCGGATTATAGGTCAGCGGAGGGGAGCTTTCTCCCCTCACGCGCTGTGTCATTGGGGGCGGAGCCGGACTTGCGTCGCGTCGCCGCGGCCCGCCCCCTATCTTGCCCGGGCACTGCTGAGGAGCTTTGGCTCCTATCTGCCTATCTCTAGGGGGGCGGGGCCGGTAAAGCGTGCGATCCGCGCAGGCCACGCCCCTCTTCTCCGTCCCTCACTGCTGCGCTGAATAACAGTTACCTCACGCATCTGGGCTGCATGCTGCTGGGCCCTGGTCTGGTCCGGAGGTTCTGTGAGTGGCCTTTTGGGCCTTTTGTCATTTTATTAGTATCCAATATAGCTTTTGGTTTCTAATTATTTTTTATCTGTGTTTTAGGTGAATTCTTCAGGGAATAATCATAAGGGGGTTTCTCCTGGTCCTAAGTCCCTGGGTACTTTCACTGGGTTCTTTCCTACAAAATTCCTCCCATTTAAAAAGGACACTATAAGGGCATCCCGGGTTGCTTCATAGCGTAATTCCCTCTGTCATAGCGACTCATTAAGTTCACCTTATGGAGGCATCCCAGGAATCCGGGCTCCCCTCGGGACAGTCTCGGAAGTTTTTGGGGTGTGGGGTATCCCTAACTGGGGATGATTTCTTTTTATGTATATCCTGTGCACAACACACTATTACGCGGCAGTCAGGACCCCAGGCCTCTGGGTCAGCACCGCCGGCTTCATCCTCTCCCCCTCCCATTTTAACCCGTGCTCCATGCGATGCTACCATGGGGGGGCAGTCGCAATCTGATGTATGTGCCAGATTGGCCAGTATTGAAAAGTTTATTTCCTCTACGGTAGCTAAGAAGGCGCCGGCTAAGAGAAAACATTTGTCCACGGTTTCTCATTATGAATATGAGGATACGGATGGTCTGGATTGGTCAGATTGTTCTCCTCCAGAGGAAGGGGAGGTGTTTGAGGATTCGGATAATTCCGAGGATCAACAAATTGTTGGCGCTGATTCTGATAGGGGGTCAGGAGGTTCCTTGGACACCCCTAACGTTTTGACTCAGATGTTTGAGGTTTTGGCAATCTCGCCTCCGGCGGAGGCCCCCCAACAACAAGGGGAGTTTTATGAGGAATCCAGACCGCGCTTAGAATTTCCTAATCAAAAGCATTTTGATAATATTATTTCCAAGGAATGGGAGAGACCAGCTCGGCTCCCAGGCATTCCTCAGAGTTGGGATAGAAGGTATCCTTTCCCCGCGGACACGGTTAAGCGCTGGGCTTCCCCCCCCGAAGTGGACGCCCAATTTTGGGTTTATCCAACTCTGCCGTTTTGAATAACCCTGATTGTTCCTCCCTCAAGGATGGTGAGGATAAACGCATTGACCAGATGGCTTGTCATGGTTTTGCCAGTATTGGGGCAGCTATACGGCCAGTTTGTGCCTCATCACTGTTGGCGGTGGCTGCTAGAAAGGTAATCAGGGATTTACTGTCCTCGTCCGGCTTGGAACCGGACAGCGATGAATTTCTTGGACTGAAACGTTGTGAGTCTTTTCTTTCCTTCATTTTAACTGCTCTGGATGATTCATTGATGATGAACAGCAGGGCCTCTGCTCTTATGGTTACCATTAGGCGTTCAATTTGGTTGTGCCAATGGGCGGCCGATTTTGGGTCTAAAAAGTCTCTGACGTCTCTTCCCTTTGTTGGTCTAAGGCTTTTTGGAGAAAAATTGGACTCAGTAGCTAAAGGTGGAAAATTACCTCAACGTAGGAAGCAACGTCGCCCCTTTCGAGGGGCGGCTTCCTTCACCCCTTCCTTTCGGGGAGCTAGAGTGGGAAGAGGTTTTGCCTTCCCTTCTACAAGAGGAGACTCCTGGAACAGGGGCAGAGGTCGTGCCCGTTCAGGATACAGTTGGGGTTCAAAACCCAAGCCCGCGGCCAAGCCCGCTCAACCATGAGGGGGCACCCTCACCCGCGCGGGTGGGGGGACGGCTGCGACACTTCTCCCAAGTCTGGATTCGGGAGGTCTCGGACAGATGGATCAGGGAAGTGGTGTCTTCCGGTTACATGCTGGAGTTCGAGTACCACCCCCCCCCCCCCGCGTTTCCTCACGTCTCGGGTGTCCCCGGACGTACAGGCTGCATTGCAGCTCCGGGCGGCGGTATCGAGTCTTCTAGAAATGGCGGTCATTTGTCCAGTACCCCCATTAGAAAGGGGTCGGGGTTTTTACTCAAATCTGTTCACGGTTCCCAAAAAGGATGGCTCCGTGCGGCCCATCCTGGACCTAAAGATTCTCAACAAATTCATCAGGCTGCGAAAATTTCCGCGTTCCGCTATCCACTCTCTTCGTCAGGGGGACTTCATGACGTCCATAGATATCCAGGACGCTTACCTCCATGTTCCCATTTTTCCCGCGCACCAGAGGTTCCTAAGGTTCGCTCTGGAGGATCGACAATTTGTAGCTCTTCCCTTCGGTTTCACCACAGCTCCAAGGGTTTTCACCAAGGTACTTGCTGGGGTAATGGCTCTTCTCAGAGCTCAAGGAATTCGCATAGTGCCATATCTGGACGATCTCCTCATATTGGCATCATCATTCAGCCAAGCGGAATTGGACACCAGGACGTTCTATCCACTCTGGAGAGATTCGGCTGGGTGATCAACTACCCCAAGTCCTCCCTTCACCCGTCCAGGTTAATATCCTTTCTGGGGATGTCTCTGGATACAGATCAGGCCAGAGTGTTCCTTCCTCAGTCCAAGGTTCTTCTGATTCAGGAGTTGGTTCAGTCGCTTATGTCCATTCCTCGACTGTCCATCCGGCTAGGGATGAGACTGGTGGGTCTGATGGTGGCCTCCTTCGAGGCAGTTCCCTTTGCTCAGTTTCACACAAGGACACTACAGCTCTATCTGTTGTCGGTCTGGAACAGGTCTCCTCAGTCGCTGGATCAATTCTTTCAGATGTCCCCCCGGGTTCGCCGCTCGCTTCAGTGGTGGCTGAACTCAACCAACCTGCTGAGGGGCAGATCCTTTCGGACTCCCCAGTGGGAGATCCCTCTCGGGATGGGGGGGCTTCTGGAAGGATCTGCAATTTCAGGGTTTGTGGGGGTCCCCTGGAAGCCCACGAGCCTATCAATGTTCTGGAATTGAGGGCCATCAGGATGGTTCTTTGTCACTTAACTCATCAACTGCGAGGTTTGCCGGTCCAGGTCCGGTCGGACAATCGGTTGGCGGTGGCCTACGTCAATCACCAGGGAGGCACCCGCAGCAGGAATGCCCTCAAGGAAGTGTCTCTGATTCTGGGCTGGGCGGAGAGCCATGTCCCGTGTATCTCGGCAGTTTACATCCCGGGAGTGGAGAATGCGGAGGCGGACTCTCTGAGCAGGCTGTCAGCCCACAAAGGGGAGTGGTCTCTCAATCCCAAGGTTTTTCACTCAATTTGTCGCAGGTGGGGGTCACCGGCGGTGGACCTCTTTGCCTCCCGTCACAATCACAAACTTCCGTCATTTGTGTCTCTGGCGAAGGATCCTCTGGCCCTTGCGACGGATGCCATGTCTCTGAACTGGAGGGATCTGGGGTTTCTGTACCTGTTCTCTCCGTTTCCCATGGTGGCCAGAGTAGTGCGCATGCTTGCTCTGGAGAGAGCACCAGCAATCCTGGTGACTCCAAGGTGGCCAAGACAGGTTTGGTTCGCAGACGTGGTAAGGTTGGCAGAAGATCAGTTCGTTCTGCCCCTGCTGCCAGATCTACTCACACAGGGTCATCTTCGTTACCCGAATTTACCAACGCTGGCTTTGACGGCGTGGCTGCTGAAGCCTCCATCTTGAAGGAGGAAGGTCTTTCGGATGCTGTGATTCGGACTCTTATTAGTGCTAGGAAAAGGTCCTCATCGTCTGTGTACTATAGGACTTGGAGGTCTTATATTGATTGGTGTGAAACCAGGGCCTTCCCTTGTAGGGAATTCTCTATTTCTAGAATTTTGGAGTTTTTGCAACATGGTCTGGACCTAGGGCTCCAACTCAATACTCTGAAGGGGCAGGTGTCTGCCCTGGCGGTGTTTTTCCAAAAGCCTTTTGCTCTTCATCCTTTGGTTAAGACCTTTTTCCAGGGGGTTACACATGTGCGGCCTCCTAGGAAGCCTCTGATTCCAGTTTGGGATTTGAACTTGGTTCTTTCTGCACTTCAGGGTCCCCCCTTTGAGCCTTTGCATGGTATTCCTTTGTCTTCCCTTACGCAGAAGGTAGCCTTTTTGGTAGACATCAGGACAAAGTGGTTTTCCGTTTTAAGACGGACTTCCTTCCTAAGGTGGTTTCGTCCTTTCATTTGAATCAGGATATTGTTCTGCCCTCTCTGTGTCACAATCCCAGCAATGACAAGGAGAGGGCCCTGCATTCTTTGGATGTGGTTCGGGTTGTGAAGTATTATTTGGTGGTAACGTCTGCCTTTCGCAAGACTGATGCATTTTTCGTGGTGCCATTTGGGCCCAAGAAGGGTCTAGCACCCACAAAGTCTACCATCAGCAGGTGGATTCGTCAGGCCATTGTCGGGGCCTATTCTGCTAAGGGGAGAGATCCTCCCTTTCTTGTTACAGCTCATTCTACTCGTGCGGTTGGGGCTTCTTGGGCTTTTCAGCACCAGGCCTCTATTGAGCAAGTTTGCAAGGCCGCTACCTGGTCTTCTGTACACACTTTTTCAAAGTTTTACAAGGTTGATGTTTGGGCCTCAGCGGATGCTGTTTTTGGCCGCAAAGTTCTGCAGGCTGCAGTAGTTTAAGTTGTGCTTTATACCTTGTTTTGGATCCCCACCCCTTATGGACACTGCTTTTGGATGTCCCACAGGTTATGAATATCTTGAAGCGGGGTGTGTGACATACTTAGAATAATACCATTTTGTGAATACTCACCTTGTAAAATGGGTATTATAAGTATGTCACACGCCCCGCTTCAACCCGCCCCTTTTTTATTCTGGATCCTTCATTTTGTGAACTTTTGCGTTGGTATGACTTATGTTTTGCTCTTCCTGGTCCCTTACCTTACTGCTTTCTTTATACTGGGGAGTGAGTGGGAGGTCCCAGGTATTTATGGACCGGGAGGGGCTTACTTTCCTCCAATCATCTCTGCAGATCGCCCTCTTCAGGTCAGTATAGCCACAGGTTATGAATATCTTGAAGCGGGGTGTGTGACATACTTATAATACCCATTTTACAAGGTGAGTATTCACAAAATGGTATTTTTTCACCCCATAAGATACACTTTATTCACCCAAAAGTGAAAGGAAGATGTGTGTGCATCTTATGGGGCGATGTAAATAAAACTAACAAAAAAAAGTAAACTCAGATAACAAGTGCTCCCACACTGCTGGCCGGGCTGCCACAACCACCGTGAGGTCAGAAGATGGAGGTGCGATGGGCGGCAAGGAGATGGCCACACCCACCCGCTGCACGGACTCGGGTATTTGCATGTAGTTGGGATCCCGCGCCGAGGGATTGTTTGTTTGTTTTTTTCTGCCTATGGGGAATTGGATGGAGGGAATTCCACACTGCCTACGGCAAATGGGGTGGGAGGGATGCCACACTGCCTATTGGGGAATGGGAGGGGAGAATGCCACACTGCCCATTGGGGATGGGAAGGAAGGAATGGTGCACTGCCTATGGGAAATATGAGAGGGGAAATGCCACACTGCCTATGGGGAATGGGGGGTGCCACACTGCCTATGGGGAATGGGAGGGAGAAATGCCACACTGCCTATGGGGAATGGGAACGGGGAATGGCAAACTTCTAGAATACAGCTCAGCGGCAGGGTGTCCTTCATGATAATGGAAAGCACCCTCTCTCTCAACAGGATGTGAGTCACTGCTAGTCATAGATAATGGGGTATACATGCAAACTAAAATAACATTCTACCATCTTCCATGAATTTCTGGTGAACAATTTCATACAGTGGACAAATAAAGCCATCTTCTTTGTCTAATCATGAGCCTAATGACCTAATAATGAGCCTAATCATGTAATTAGCTAATGGTTTGGGAAAGCCATTAACTATTTAATATCCCCAAACTATTAAATCACACTTTTTACTACACATAGTAACCCCCTGCTTCCATTTAAATCTCCCCCTCTCTGCTTTCCTCTATCCCCTACCTCTCAGCTCATGAATTTCTCACACTGACACACTCACCCGCTTTATATCCGAGCACATTATGCCACCTTCAAAAGCCACAGCCACCTCTTCCCACTCTTTATACTCTTTCTTGCTGCTGGTGACATCAACCTTAATCCGGGGGCCACCCTCCCCACACCCTCTCCTCCAGCATGCTTCCCTCTTCATCAAAGCCAAAGATCTGCAACAGTGTTAAACCTGCTAACACCAGCAACCTATCTAATCTAATAAAACTCACTCCCTCCGGACATCTTCCTGGCACTGTCACCTGCATGCTGTGGAATGCATGCTTAGTGCGCAATAAACTTGCCTATATCCATGACATCTTTCTTTATAACTCTTTTACCTTTATGGGATTCACAGAAACGTGGCTGACTCCATCAGACACAGCTTCGCCCGCTGCCCTCTGAATTGGGGGATTACTTCTCAGCCACACGCCTAGATCCAACAACAAACAGGGAGGGGGTGTGGGCATCCTTCTATTAGAACACTGCTCGTTTAACCCAATCCCTGTCCTCACTATTCTTCTCATCTTTCAAAGTCATTTGTGTCGCTTATATTCTCCCTGTAACCTAAAAATCGATTACCTTCCTGGAACTACTACTCTTTTCCTCGACCACTTTTCTACATGGCTCCCCGCAATTTTCACCTGTCGACAATATCAACCCTGCTGCCATCAGATTACTCTTACTGACCTTCTCTTTTGGACTCATAACAATGGTCTGCCACCCCTACCTACAATTGGCCTCCTCTTCACTAACCTCTGCTCTGTATCAAACCTCTGCTCCTCTTTACTCCCCCTTTCTGCTTCCTGTAACCCCCCCCCCCCCACACACACACACACACACACACACACACACACACACACACACACACACACACATAAGAAACCTAGATATTCAGTCTCTTTACTTCTCACTTCAACCTCTTCAGGCCTTGACCTCATTCATGGACATCGACACTGCATCATAACACTACCACAATACACTTACCTCAGCTCTAGGCTCTGCTGCCCCCCCCCCCCTCAATGATGGCTACCTCCGGAAACCCTGGCTAAATGCAAGAACGGCAAGATTGAAACAGCTGTCTCAAGCTGCTGAACGGCAGTGGGGAAAACCAAAGCCAGTCACGACAAGCCCTTCAAAAACTCAGGACTGCCCTTTTATCTGCTAAGCAAGCATACTTCTCTTTACTTGGCTTTGCCCCTAGGAATCCATTACCGCTCCAAACAACCCCCCTGCCTTACACTCTTACTTTCTTCACTCCAATAACTGAACTTGGACTAATCTATCCCATTTCTAGGGCTCAGCTGATTATTTGCTCCCTCAATCCCATTGCATCCCACTTTATTTCTAAACTACCCCCCTCCCTCACTCCAGCCTTAACCTCTATATTCAACTTTAACCTCTCCACTTGTACCTTTTCCTAACTATTCAACTGACCTCACCAAAGTTGCTAATGATCTGCTCACTGCTAAAACCAAGGTCACTACTCCATCCTCATTCTTCTTAACCTATCCTCAGCTTTTGACACTGTTCACTACCTGCTTTTTGATATTCTCTCCTCTTTTGGAGTTCCAGGTCAGCCTGCACTATATAGACTCACCTCCTACCTCTGTGACAGAGATAAGAAGCTCTAACATGGTTTCTTCTTCCTGTTTTCTTCCTGATGGTGTGCTGCAAGGTTCTGTCCCAGGTCCCCTACTTTTCTCAGTCTACATCTATGGTCTTGGTAAACGTATAACTTCACTAGGCTTTCAATACCACTTCTATGCGGATGACTCTCAAATATACCTCTCTGGCCCCAATCTCTCCTATCTCACCTTCCCAACTGCCTTGCAGCTATTTCTTCATTCAAGCCATCTTATTATCTCAAGCTAAACATGGACAAGACAGAACTGGTCAATTTCCCACCATCTAACTCCCCTCCCGTCTCTAACATGTCTATCTCTGTTAACAATGAAACAGTAACTGCAACTCCCCAAGCCCGGTGCCTGGGAGTCATTCCGAACTCTGCACACTCATTTAAACCGCATATGCACTCCCTAGCCACATCTTGCGCATTCGTCCCTTCCTCTCACCTGCCACCACTAAAATGTTAGTATATGCCTTGGTCATATCCCAACTGGACTACTGCAACATCTTTCTTTGTTGTTTACCAGCTAACAGACTGGCACCCCTCCAATCTATCCTGAACTCTGCTGCTAGCCTCATCCATCTCACCTCCCGATCCTCAAACTCTGCTCCTCTCTACCAATCCCTACACTGGCTGCCAATCCCACAGCAAATCCTGTTTAAAACGCTAACTCTCAGCTACAAAGCTCTCTCCAACCAGGCCCCTCCCTACATCTCATCTCTAATCCAACAATATCAACATAGACGCAGCCTTCGCTCTGCTGACGAACTTCTCCTGTCCTCCACCCTGGTCACCAACTCCTCTCATGCTCGTCTTCAGGACTTTTTACATGCTACTCCAATCTTTTGGAATGCCCTCCCCCGCCCAATCCACCATTTCCTTAATCTCAAAGCTTTCAAAGGTGTACTTAAAACCCATCTATTCAGACAAACTACAATCTGGCTTAGGCAATTCTCTACAGGGCACATGCCATAACATTCAATACTGACTGTTTGTGATCCTTCCCCCTCATCTCCACCTCTCATCCTGTAAGCTCAGAAGGGCAGAGCTCTATCTCCCATTGTATCTTGTATTCATTGTAAACTCTTTAACCTGGTATTTGTAATAGTCTATGTGCTGTATGTTTTTACCCTGTCTGTAATTACTACTTTGTACAGCGCTACGGAAGATGATGATGCTATATAAATAAATAATATAAATAAACAGGCATGATTCAGGCAGTGTTTTTAACAAGGATTTAGGACAATGATTAGTACCATCCAGCCTGGAACACCCAACACCCCACCAGACAAGAGGAAGTAGTCAAATTCAGATTGTTACATTTCATTTGTTTAAAGTGTAACAAAACATGGGAATCCCATGCATTACATTCACAACATTGAGAGCTGAATGACAATGTCATGGCAGACAGCTCTCAATGGACGAGAGCCCACACATACACCATTGGAGCAGGAAAAGTTGAGTGTTTACGGGTGCCCCAGGTAGTTTCACACAGTAGAGCATCCTGATACGGGATGCCCTGGGGGAAGATTAGCGGCTTGCCCTAGAATTTTTCAGATTCCAGGGCCGACCCAGGTGGATTTTTTTCTGCTTTACATGTGTGTGTGTGTTGTTTGGACCTATACCGAAGGGCATAGGGGCCCTATGCCTGGCTAGTTGGTTCTGGTGGATAACAGAAACAATATTTCTAAAAATATATTTTTTAAATACTATTATATATGGAATTTGGAATATAATGGTCGTTTGTATTGCATATGCCTTCAACTCATGTCTCTGCAAAATTGTTTCTCTCTGGATCGCTTGGTACTATGTATTCCCTCCTAAAGGACATCTCCTTAGAGACCTGCATGAGTTTGTTTTAGTTGACCCATACTTGACCCATATCTACAAACCAAACCGCACACACAATCTGTTTTTGTTTCCTACTCATACCACCCCAACCAGAGCCATCAAGCAGCATTTGTATAGTCAACCCAATAATGTGTTGGCTAATGCTGATTCCTTACAAATTACCAATTTTCCAAACCACAACCTGACCCATTATGACTAAAAGCCAACAGAAACTAGAATATTACTGCTGGGCCGCCAAAACCCAAAACACTCACATCATGTAGTAAAACTGCTGGGTTTAAATCCCACTTTTGCATACTTACTTATTGCCTTTTGGAACTTGTTTTTCCCCCTTTAGGTTTAATGTTTATGGTTCATATATGCAATAGTCAAATATAGTGTATAACCTAATTGAAACATGTTTGATGGTTTAGAGACTATCATTAAAATCCTCCATGATAAAACATTTCACAATAAAAGCTTTTTGGCACATTTTGAAATATTTATATAAATAGGTTAACCCTTGTGTTCCCTTCCTGATGTCATGCCCAAGGCAGCCTTCTTTAGTATGGCTCTATTATTTTTAATGAGGCAGTAAGGGCTATCTTATGAGGAACAATCATTCAAAAGGTCACAGCACTGTTGCATGACTATTAGTAATATGTCTTCCAAGAAGAGGTGTGCTCATGTGTACATGAAATAGGCTTGTGTTCACTGACTTTTAATTAGATAATATAATTGTGTGTATCTACTTGTGTTTATGTAGCTTACCATACCGAAGGGAGCATCAAATGCTACTTGTAGCCTCAGAAAATGTCTTTCAAATTGTAATTATATTTTTTAATCTTGGGCTGCTGTTCTTTATGGTAAGACAAAAAATTGGTTTAGACTGTCTCTAGTTATATCTTTTACAGATTTACTTATCAGCATATAGGTTTTGAAAGCCACAGGCTCTGTATATGCATAACACAACATTTGTTAAATGGCGAGTTAAGTCTTACTTGCAGGTAAAAGGTCACAAGCTTAGTGTTTTGTATATACCGGTATTCTTGTAATGTAATCATTTTTCTTTTGCTTTTCTGTCTTAAGCCACCAAATCCATGTATATCCAGTGAGAACATAAGGGGCTGAGGAACAGGGAATTTGTATCTATCAACCAACAGCATAGTCAGTTGATGCAGTTATAACAGTTCTTGGGGCAATATAGGTTTCTATAACTAAATCTAGGATATCCCATCAAGGGCAAGAAGAAGTTCTCAAATTGAATATCCACTAATCATTCATGGGAGGATTAACCTGAAATTGAAAAAAGCTAAAAAAACAGGATGCAAGGAACATTTTTTTTACTTGCACAGGTCCTTCTATGGTGTTGTAATGTCCTGCCTCTTGTCAGTTCAGATGAAATTGGTTCATTTATGCTTTAAACTGGACCAACAGCCTGGCACAGTTGGATAAGAAAACTCCCCCAAACTCTCTTGCTCCATCTGCATGCATAATACTGAATCATTATCGACACTTACATTTGCTTCTGCCTCCACTCAAAGCAAAAACACAGCCACACCGATTTTCTAGTGGTAGCGGCCAATTTGGAGCTTCCTTTCCCAGCATCTCAGCCATGCTGCTGCCTTTATTTAACTGACATAACTGACAATGCAGAAGAACAGGAAACCCAGCAGTACCTATGGATTGCAGGTAGCCTGCAGCAGCAGCAATATGAATTGCCCTGGGAAGGGATGCAAATGAGCATATGAGTTTGTTGTAAGGGTGTTGGTCCGGTTTCAGTTTTGGATACTGTTATCAAGACTTTTTAAGCTCTTAGGGTATTTTTGCCTTCAGACCAATTAAGTACAAACTGATTTTACTACCATCAGGGTGTTCCCTGTACTCTCAATTAAACTGGATACCCAAGATCGACCCCTTACAGTTTGTGAAGTTGTCTATTCATTAGCATTCTAGTAAGTACAGGAGCCTAAGAGAAAAAAACACTTTCCTGAAGTTACATGCATACTAACCAATCACATAATTATACTTAACTACACAAAAAAAGAATATTCCAGGGACACAAATCAAATGGGCAGCTTATTTTGTACATAAATTGTTAGTATAATCAAATTTGTGTTCTTTTAACACTATTTCTTGTTTGCATCGTGTTGCTGAAATGTTACCTGAATCAACAAATGGCTGACTGGTCTTTGCTGTTTTCAAAAGGGATATGCCAACAAATCATAGATGGTACTTAGAGTTGCCATGCTTAGGTTGCTGAAGTTTCATGCAGGGTTTGGGAGAGTCCAAGATCAATAAATCTAAGACCGAAAGACTCAGTACCAACAGTACCTCCATTACTTCCACCACGCAAAAAATCTCACCAAGAGTGAGGAGGTCCTCCTTTTTGAAGCAAAAGTTTTAAAGCTTTAGTATTGTATGGACAGATACTGTAGCATGTGCAGGTATGACCCCGCACAACAATGATACTGAGACTAGCGGAAGAACATGGGCCATGGGTGGATATGGCTACAATGGTTTAAAGACGTAGCATTGTAGAGGCAGATACTATTGCACGGGTAGACAAGGCCTGGGTAAGAATATGGACTGGGGTGTCTTGGCTAGGGGAGTACAGTAGGATCCAGAGGAGATGAGGAGAGATTATGGAAGCAGGAATTGGAGGGGGTATTAGAAGCAGCAGCCCAGTATATAAAAAATAGAAATGTGCATATATTTATCCAATTGTCATAACAACAATAAACATTGATATAAAACCTGCTTACACACTATCGTTTAGATAAACCTAGCAAAAATAGTAAAACTTTAATTAACAAGGGTCCATAACAGTTAACCGAATGTGTAATTGAGTATTTGGGACCAGTTAGGTGAAGGGAGGAGGAGAACTCAGAACATACCATAAAGAATAAAGTATTCAAGTATATGAGAGAAAATAGGGTGGGGAGGTAAAAAAGGAAGAAAAAAAAAGATGAGGGGTGGATAGTCAGGTGAGCATACTTTAAACAGAGATCTGATATTTTTAGGAATTTTTGGTGCAAGTCCTGTGAAATTTCTGTACATTTTTCATTAACCATAAACCCATCTATTCGAGCCTGAAATTCTGAGAAGCTGACTGAACATTTCTTCCAAGTTATCACTATTGACTGTTAAGCTGCTAATAAATTATAAAGGTAGTAGGTTTTTGCTAGTTTATGGTAACCAGGTCTATTTTGGGGAACAAAGGACCAGTCCAGGGGTCTCTAGGGATATTTTGTGTGAATAGGGTACAAAAGCAGACCACTGCATACATTACCACTAGATGTGGAGCATTTGAGTCTGAATAATATGGGAGAGCTTTGGGTATTAGAGCAGGTACCAAATACCACTGCATAAGAATTTTACATGCTGTCTCAGGAGGAGTTATGTTGATTAAACATTTGGCTACCGTGATCTTTGCACATAAGAGTGCTCTTGCATTGTTTTATGGGGCATTGATTAATGTGTACATGAATGATATTAGGGCAGGGTCAAGTGGGGAGCAGAGGCAGATGTGTTTAGGATCAGAAAGCATAGTAGATGGTGGGACCAGCCTGAGCAGTGGGGACAACCAATTTGTTAGCTGATTATACCTAAACCATTTAACATTAGGTATATGGTCATACACCTTATGACATTCATGATCTTGGCACCCGGCAAAAGAGCCAGGGGAGTCCCTGCCAGGCGTAAAAAGAGGATTAGTTCCTCTTCAATCCCAATTCGGGATGCTAAATTTCACGGTGTGAAACCCCGCATGTTCACCTCTAGAGATGAGCGAACTTTTGAAAAATTAGATTCGACTGATTCGCAGAATTTTCCGACAAAAATCGGTTCGACCCGAATTTATTCGCGACGAATCGCTATTAAAAACGGCTATTTCTGAGCCTCCTAGAGCCTCAATAGGGTTGTAAACCATTCTGCCTTGCTGTAACACGCATAGGATGCGAGCTGGGTTAGTGAAATAATACTGTAAATAATTAGGACATGCAGATCAGAGGCATCGCTAATAGAATCGCAGAGCAGCACAATTGCAGAGAGTTGAAGTGCCATCACTATGAGGGGCCCCTATAGTGCCTGAAAAACACACCCTGTAGCTGGCAGCAGCAGGAGCCCAAGAATTAGCTGAATCACACCCTGGAGTTGCAAGCAGCAGCAGGAGCCCAAAATTGCTTTAAAGAGACACTGGATTTGGCTGCAGGAGCCCATAAATTGGATGAATCACACCCTGGAGTGGCAAGCAGAAGCAGCAGGAGCCCAAACATTGCTTTAAAGAGACACTGGAGTTGGCTACAGGAGCCCAAAAATTGGATGAATCACACCCTGGAGTTGCAAGCAGCAGCAGGAGCAGGAGTCCAAACATTGCTTTAAAGAGACGCTGGAGTTGGCTGCAGGAGCCAAAAATTGGATGAATCGTACCCTGGAGTTGCAAGCAGCAGCAGGAGCAGGAGCAGCAGCAGCAGGAGCCCAAACATTGCTTTAAAGAGACACTGGAGTTGGCTGCAGGAGCCCAAAAATTGGATGAATCACACCCTGAAGTTGCAAGCAGCAGCGGGAGCAGCAGCAGCAGCAGGAGCCCAAGCATTGCTTTAAAGAGACACTGAAGTTGGCTGCAGGAGCCCAAAAATTGGATGAATCACACCCTGGAGTTGCAGGCAGCAGCAGCAGGAGCAGCAGCAGCAGGAGCCCAAACATTGCTTTAAAGAGACACTGGAGTTGGCTGCAGGAGCCCATAAAATTGGATGAATCACACCCTGGAGTTGCAAGCAGCAGGAGCAGCAGCAGCAGGAGCAGGAGCCCAAACATTACTTTAAAGAGACACTGGAGTTGGCTGCAGGAGCCCAAAAATTGGATGAATCACACCCTGAAGTTGCAAGCAGCAGCAGCAGGAGCCCACACATTGCTTTAAAGAAAAACTGGAGTTCGCTGCAGGAGCCCAAAAATTGGATGAGTCACACCCTGAAGTTGCAAGCAGCAGCAGGAGCCCAAACATTGCTTTAAAGAGACACTGTAGTTGGTTGCAGGAGCCCAAAAATTGGATGAATCACACCCTGGAGTTGCAAGCAGCAGCAGGGGCAGGAGCCCAAACATTACTTTAAAGAGACACTGGAGCTGGCTGCAGGAGCCCAAAAATTGGATCAATCACACCCTGGAGTTGCAAGTAGCAGCAGCAGGAGCAGCAGGAGCAGGAGCCCAAACATTGCTTTAAAGAAAAACTGGAGTTCGCTGCAGGAGCCCAAAAATTGGATGAATCACACCCTGAAGTTGCAAGCAGCAGCAGCAGGAGCCCAAACATTGCTTTAAGGAGACACTGGAGTTGGCTACAGGAGCCCAAAAATTGGATGAATCACACCCTGGAGTTGCAAGCAGCAGCAGCAGGAGCCCAAACATTGCTTTAAAGAAACACTGGAGTTGGCTGCAGGAGCCCAAAAATTGGATGAATCACACCCTGGAGTTGCAAGCAGCAGCAGCAGGAGCCCAACATTAATTTAAAGAGACACAGGAGTTGGCTGCAGGAGCCCAAAAATTGGATGAATCACACCCTGGAGTTGCAAGCAGCAGCAGCAGCAGGAGCAGGAGCCCAAACATTGCTTTAAAGAGACACTGGAGTTGGCTGCAGGAGCCCAAAAATTGGATGAATCACACTAGAGATGAGCGAACTTTTGAAAAATTCGATTCGACTGATTCGCCGAATTTTCCGACAAAAATCATTTCGACCCGAATAAATTCGCGACGAATCGCTATTAAAAACGGCTATTTCTGAGCCTCCTACAGCCTCAATAGGGTTGTAAACCATTCAGCCTTGCTGTAACACGCACAGGATGCGTGCTGGGTTAGTTAAATAATACTTTGAAGAAATATCACATGCAGATCAGAGGCATCGCTAATAGAATCGCAGAGCGGCACAATTGCAGAGAGTTGAAGTGGCATCACTATGAGGGGCAGAAGGAGCCCAAATATACACTGGAGTTGGCCTCAGGAGCCCAAAAATTGGATGAATCACACCCTGGAGTTGGCAGGAGTTGGCAGCAGCAGCAGCAGGAGCCCAAATATACACTGGAGTTGGCATCAGGAGCCCAAAAATTGGATGAATCACACCCTGGAGTTGGCAGGAGTTGGCAGCAGCAGCAGCAGGAGCCCAAATATACACTGGAGTTGGCTTCAGGAGCCCAAAAATTGGATGAATCACACCCTGGAGTTGGCAGGAGTTGACAGCAGCAGCAGCAGGAGCCCAAATATACACTGGAGTTGGCTTCAGGAGCCCAAAAATTGGATGAATCACACCCTGGAGTTGGCAGGAGTTGACAGTAGCAGCAGCAGGAGCCCAAATATACACTGGAGTTGGCCTCAGGAGCCCAAAAATTGGATGAATCACACCCTGGAGTTGGCAGAAGTTGGCAGCAGCAGCAGCAGGAGCCCAAATATACACTGGAGTTGGCTTCAGGAGCCCAAAAATTGGATGAATCACACCCTGGAGTTGGCAGGAGTTGACAGTAGCAGCAGCAGGAGCCCAAATATACACTGGAGTTGGCTTCAGGAGCCCAAAAATTGGATGAATCACACCCTGGAGTTGGCAGGAGTTGACAGTAGCAGCAGCAGGAGCCCAAATATACACTGGAGTTGGCCTCAGGAGCCCAAAAATTGGATGAATCACACCCTGGAGTTGGCAGGAGTTGACAGTAGCAGCAGCAGGAGCCCAAATATACACTGGAGTTGGCCTCAGGAGCCCAAAAATTGGATGAATCACACCCTGGAGTTGGCAGGAGTTGACAGTAGCAGCAGCAGGAGCCCAAATATACACTGGAGTTGGCCTCAGGAGCCCAAAAATTGGATGAATCACACCCTGGAGTTGGCAGAAGTTGGCAGCAGCAGCAGCAGGAGCCCAAATATACACTGGAGTTGGCTTCAGGAGCCCAAAAATTGGATGAATCACACCCTGGAGTTGGCAGGAGTTGACAGTAGCAGCAGCAGGAGCCCAAATATACACTGGAGTTGGCCTCAGGAGCCCAAAAATTGGATGAATCACACCCTGGAGTTGGCAGGAGTTGACAGTAGCAGCAGCAGGAGCCCAAATATACACTGGAGTTGGCCTCAGGAGCCCAAAAATTGGATGAATCACACCCTGGAGTTGGCAGGAGTTGGCAGCAGCAGCAGCAGGAGCCCAAATATACACTGGAGTTGGCTTCAGGAGCCCAAAAATTGGATGAATCACACCCTGGAGTTGGCAGAAGTTGGCAGCAGCAGCAGCAGGAGCCCAAATATACACTGGAGTTGGCTTCAGGAGCCCAAAAATTGGATGAATCACACCCTGGAGTTGGCAGGAGTTGGCAGCAGCAGCAGCAGGAGCCCAAATATACACTGGAGTTGGCTTCAGGAGCCCAAAAATTGGATGAATCACACCCTGGAGTTGGCAGGAGTTGACAGCAGCAGCAGCAGGAGCCCAAATATACACTGGAGTTGGCTTCAGGAGCCCAAAAATTGGATGAATCACACCCTGGAGTTGGCAGGAGTTGACAGTAGCAGCAGCAGGAGCCCAAATATACACTGGAGTTGGCTTCAGGAGCCCAAAAATTGGATGAATCACACCCTGGAGTTGGCAGAAGTTGGCAGCAGCAGCAGCAGGAGCCCAAATATACACTGGAGTTGGCTTCAGGAGCCCAAAAATTGGATGAATCACACCCTGGAGTTGGCAGGAGTTGACAGTAGCAGCAGCAGGAGCCCAAATATACACTGGAGTTGGCCTCAGGAGCCCAAAAATTGGATGAATCACACCCTGGAGTTGGCAGGAGTTGACAGTAGCAGCAGCAGGAGCCCAAATATACACTGGAGTTGGCCTCAGGAGCCCAAAAATTGGATGAATCACACCCTGGAGTTGGCAGGAGTTGGCAGCAGCAGCAGCAGGAGCCCAAATATACACTGGAGTTGGCTTCAGGAGCCCAAAAATTGGATGAATCACACCCTGGAGTTGGCAGAAGTTGGCAGCAGCAGCAGCAGGAGCCCAAATATACACTGGAGTTGGCTTCAGGAGCCCAAAAATTGGATGAATCACACCCTGGAGTTGGCAGGAGTTGGCAGCAGCAGCAGCAGGAGCCCAAATATACACTGGAGTTGGCTTCAGGAGCCCAAAAATTGGATGAATCACACCCTGGAGTTGGCAGGAGTTGACAGCAGCAGCAGCAGGAGCCCAAATATACACTGGAGTTGGCTTCAGGAGCCCAAAAATTGGATGAATCACACCCTGGAGTTGGCAGGAGTTGACAGTAGCAGCAGCAGGAGCCCAAATATACACTGGAGTTGGCTTCAGGAGCCCAAAAATTGGATGAATCACACCCTGGAGTTGGCAGAAGTTGGCAGCAGCAGCAGCAGGAGCCCAAATATACACTGGAGTTGGCTTCAGGAGCCCAAAAATTGGATGAATCACACCCTGGAGTTGGCAGGAGTTGACAGTAGCAGCAGCTGGAGCCCAAATATACACTGGAGTTGGCCTCAGGAGCCCAAAAATTGGATGAATCACACCCTGGAGTTGGCAGGAGTTGACAGTAGCAGCAGCAGGAGCCCAAATATACACTGGAGTTGGCTTCAGGAGCCCAAAAATTGGATGAATCACACCCTGGAGTTGGCAGAAGTTGACAGTAGCAGCAGCAGGAGCCCAAATATACACTGGAGTTGGCCTCAGGAGCCCAAAAATTGGATGAATCACACCCTGGAGTTGGCAGAAGTTGGCAGCAGCAGCAGCAGGAGCCCAAATATACACTGGAGTTGGCTTCAGGAGCCCAAAAATTGGATGAATCACACCCTGGAGTTGGCAGGAGTTGACAGTAGCAGCAGCAGGAGCCCAAATATACACTGGAGTTGGCCTCAGGAGCCCAAAAATTGGATGAATCACACCCTGGAGTTGGCAGAAGTTGGCAGCAGCAGCAGCAGGAGCCCAAATATACACTGGAGTTGGCCTCAGGAGCCCAAAAATTGGATGAATCACACCCTGGAGTTGGCAGGAGTTGACAGTAGCAGCAGCAGGAGCCCAAAAAATGGCCTAAAGACATAAATATGTTTTGCACCATTTGGAAAGTGTAAAACGTGGCACCATGCTGAATCTAGTCGCATGCATCAGGCATTGGTGGGTGGAAATCCTGGCTGATCCATCCCTGATTCATTTTGACAAAGGTGAGTCTCTCCACATTTTTAGTTGACAGACGAGTTCTCCTCGCCGTAACTATGGCCCCCGCCGCACTAAACACCCGCTCAGATGGCACGCTACTTGCCGGGCAGGACAGCTTTTCCAGGGCAAACTCTGCTAGTTGCGGCCACAAATCAAGTTTGGCTGCCCAGAAGTCCAGCGGATCCTCAAGGTGTGTTGGCATGGTCATGTCAAAGTATGACATGACCTGCTGGTTCAGGTCCTGCTCCAGGTCTTCCTGCTGCTCATGAGTAGCCTCACTATGCGGGTGTAGAAAGCTACTCATTAGCGACTGAAGACTGAGGCTGCTGCTGCTGATGGAGCTTCTGCTGCTGCTGCTGCCAACCCCCCCAGCGGCCATGGCAGTGGAAGGTGAGCGCAGAGGTCCCCTCGAGTCAGACCTGCGAGAGTATGGACCATGGCGCAGATAGGCATCGGCCAACTGCCTACGTAGAATGTCTTTGTAGTAGTTGAGTTTGTCCTCCCTCTCGGTGGGTTTAAAAAATGCCCCCATTTTGTGCCGGAAGCGAGGGTCCAATAAGGTGGACAGCCAGAAGTCATCCCGCCGACAGATGGAAACAATTCTGGGGTCACTACGCAAGCACGTGAGCATGCTTCGTGCCATTTGCGCAAGTGACTCGGATGGACTACCTGTCTCCATCTCCACTGCATACTGCCACGGTGTGCCCGGGTCCTCTGTCTCTCCTTCCTCAAAAACCTCTAGCTCCTCTGGCTGCTCCTGCTCCTCCTCTCCTGTCCACTGACTAGATAAACCAGCCATTTCGCCAAGCCTAAACTGTGTTTCGCTGGGCAACTCCTCCTCCTCCTCTTCCTCCTCCTCCTCCTCCAGTTCAGCTCCAAGGGGGTTCATGTGGCCGTAAGATGTAAACGCCATGTCTCCAGTGCCCTGACCAGCCATGGTTTCCAACATGTGCTGTAGTACATGAAGCAGTGGAATCACGTCGTTCATCCCGTAATCCTGCCGACTGACAAATAAAGTGGCTTCCTCAAAGGGCCTGAGCAAACGGCAGGTGTCACGTATGAGCTGCCACTGGTTGACATTGAAGTTACACAGGGGAGTCCCCCTATCTGCTTGGATCATCAGGAAATCCGTGATGGCTTTTCTCTGTTCATATAATCGGTCCAACATGTGAAGGGTGGAATTCCAACGGGTGGAAACATCGCAAATCAGACTATGTTGGGGGATACCATTCTGACGCTGTAGCTCAAGAAGGGTGTGTTTGGCGGTGTAGGAGTAGCTGAAGTGCATGCAAAGTTTCCGTGAAGTTGTTAGGATGTCCTGCAGATGGGGGGAACACTTCAGAAACCGCTTGACAACCAGATTGAAGACGTGAGCCATGCAGGGGGCATGGGTCAGGCTTCCTTGGCGCAGCGCAGACAAAATGTTCTTCCCATTGTCGGTAACCATGATTCCCATTTTAAGTTTTCTCGGAGTAAGCCATGTTTGGATTTCCTGATGAATACATTTAAGCAGTTCCTCCCCTGTGTGACTCCGTTCGCCAAGACAAACCATGTGAAGCACTGCGTGACACCTCCGTGCCCTGCACACATGGTAGACTGGAGGGGCACTGAGACTTGAGCCTACAGTGGAGGGTGAGGAGATGGCGGAGGATGAGGAGGCCGAGTCGCACGGTGTCACAGGCCCAATGGGCAGAGAGCGCGGAGGCCGAAGCGGCGTGACCTGTCCAAGTTGCTGCTGCAAAGGGACCACATTCACCCAGTGGGCCGTAAACGACATGTACTGCCCCTGACCGTAGTTACAGCTCCAGATGTCGGCGCTGCCATGTATTTTGCTACACACCGACAGGCTCAAGGACTGGCCCACCTTCTGTTCAACAAAAGTGTGCAGCGCTGGTACTGCCTTCTTGGCAAAGAAATGACGGCTTGGGACTCTCCACCTCGGCTCGGCACAAGCCATCAGTTCTCTGAAAGGTGCAGATTCCACCACCTGAAAAGGGAGCGACTGCAGCACCAGCAACTTGGACAGGAGCACATTCAGCTTCTGCGCCGTAGGATGAGTGGGCGCATACTGCTGTCTCTTGGACATGGCTTCGCTGATGGATTGCTGGCGGGATGCATGACTTGGAGGAGGAGGAGGAGGAGCAGGAGCGACAGAGGATGCGTGTGACGCACAGCTGCCTTCGGCTGAGGTGCTGGAGCCTTGGCTGGCAGAAATTGGGAGCTCACTTGGTGAGGAAGCAGACTGGACCACCCCTTGGGAGCCTCGGTTCTCCCAGGTCGTTTTATGGTGACGCATCATATGTTGACGCAGGGCCGTGGTGCCAACATTTGGACCCTGGCCACGCTTCACCTTTTGCCTACATATCTTGCATGTGGCCATGTTACCCTCCTGCGGATGCCTCAGGAAAAACTGCCACACTGCCGAGTAGCTACTTTTCCCACCCCCTGGCCTCACTGATTCACTGCTGCTGTTGCCAACTCCAGGAACCCCTGCTCCACTACCTCCCGATAAGGTAGACTGCCGCACAGCAGGTGCTCTACCCCGGCCCCGGCCCCGGCCGGCTCCAGACTTTGGAATTGTGCCCCCATGCTGACTGCTACCACCTTGCTGCCTCAGCTGCTGACTCCGGGGCAACCTGCGCCCCTCTTCTCCTGATGATGACGATGAAGCCCCTTCATCACCCGGCTCCCAAGTGCGATCGGCTTCATCGTCATCATCATCACCGGGTTATGGCTGTACGTCACTGATGTTCGTGGATTCGTCAACAGTGTCTGGCGCAGGAGCTGGAACGCTCGCAGCACCCACGACACTGTCCACATCACTATTTGTCTGCCTAGCTAAAGAAGCCACCTCCATTTCTTGGCTGGGCAGTAGCTGCTGACTGTCCTCCTGTATCTGATCGTCCTCCTCACTAAAGAGTGGAGCTGAACCCAAAGCATAGGATACGTCGCTGGGGGAGGGAACGGCGTAGGACAGAGGCAATGGGAGGACAGGGACTGCTCTCGGGGCATGCCAACTCAGGGTTGTGTCAGAGGAACCTACCGACCCTAGACTGGGGGTCTCAGATGTAAGTTGTGATGATGTTGTTGATGAGCGCGTCAGCCAATCTACCACGGCAGATGCGTTACTGGTGGAGACCCGACCGCTAGCAGATACTGGCAGATTAGGTCTCTCAGCGTGACTCCTGCTGCTACTGGCCCCCAGTCTGATGCGAGCTCTGCCTGCGGAATCTTGGCCTCTGCCACTCCTCTTTTCACTTCCAGGCACTTGTCTGCCCGACATAGTCTAACTGGCGTGGTAGTAGGTGATATTTTAAGAACCCCCAGGCAGCAGTGGGTCTATATAAAACAGAATATAATGCACACCAAAAGTGAGCAGTAACACTCAGCCTCCAACAGGCCTGCTTAGTGTAAATAAGAGAGCTGCTTAGTGTAAATAAAGAGGGGTATGCTATGTTACAGAATGGGATGCCTCAACAGAAGTGCACCTGGCAGGCAGCAGTAAGCCTATGCCCAGCAAAAGTGTCTTATAATATAAATATAATAAGAGCAAATGCTTATATGGTCTTAAACAGAGGCTGCTTTAGTCACAGAATGGGATGCCCTGGGCAGGAATCGACCTGGCAGGGTCCAGTAGTGCTTTGGCCAGCAAAAGTGTCTTTATCAGGCCTAATTTCAAATATAATAAGAGCAAATGCTTATATGGTCTTAAACAGAGGCTGCTTTAGTCACAGAATGGGATGCCCTGGGCAGGAATGGACCTGGCAGGGTCCAGTAGTGCTTTGGCCAGCAAAAGTGTCTTTATCAGGCTAATTTCAAATATAATAAGAGCAAATGCTTATATGGTCTTAAACAGAGGCTGCTATAGTCACAGAATGGGATGCCCTTGCAGGGTCCAGTAGTGCTATGCCCAGCAAAAGTGTCTTTATCAGGCTAATTTCAAATATGATAAGAGCAAATGCTTATATGGTCTTAAACAGAGGCTGCTGTAGTCACAGAATGGGATGCCCTGGGCAGGAATGGACCTGGCAGGGTCCAGTAGGGCTTTGGCCAGCAAAAGTGTCTTTATCAGGCTAATTTCAAATATGATAAGAGCAAATGCTTATATGGTCTTAAACAGAGGCTGCTTTAGTCACAGAATGGGATGCCCCGGGCAGGAATCGAGCTGGCAGGGTCCAGTAGTGCTTTGGCCAGCAAAAGTGTCTTTATCAGGCTAATTTCAAATATGATAAGAGCAAATGCTTATATGGTCTTAAACAGAGGCTGCTTTAGTCACAGAATGGGATGCCCTGGGCAGGAATGGACCTGGCAGGGTCCAGTAGGGCTTTGGCCAGCAAAAGTGTCTTTATCAGGCTAATTTCAAATATGATAAGAGCAAATGCTTATATGGTCTTAAACAGAGGCTGCTTTAGTCACAGAATGGGATGCCCTGGGCAGGAATCGACCTGGCAGGGTCCAGTAGGGCTTTGGCCAGCAAAAGTGTCTTTATCAGGCCTAATTTCAAATATGATAAGAGCAAATGCTTATATGGTCTTAAACAGAGGCTGCTTTAGTCACAGAATGGGATGCCCTGGGCAGGAATCGACCTGGCAGGGTCCAGTAGGGCTTTGGCCAGCAAAAGTGTCTTTATCAGGCCTAATTTCAAATATGATAAGAGCAAATGCTTATATGGTCTTAAACAGAGGCTGCTTTAGTCACAGAATGGGATGCCCCGGGCAGGAATCGAGCTGGCAGGGTCCAGTAGTGCTTTGGCCAGCAAAAGTGTCTTTATCAGGCCTAATTTCAAATATGATAAGAGCAAATGCTTATATGGTCTTAAACAGAGGCTGCTTTAGTCACAGAATGGGATGCCCTGGGCAGGAATCGACCTGGCAGGGTCCAGTAGGGCTTTGGCCAGCAAAAGTGTCTTTATCAGGCCTAATTTCAAATATGATAAGAGCAAATGCTTATATGGTCTTAAACAGAGGCTGCTGTAGTCACAGAATGGGATGCCCCGGGCAGGAATCGAGCTGGCAGGGTCCAGTAGGGCTTTGGCCAGCAAAAGTGTCTTTATCAGGCCTAATTTCAAATATGATAAGAGCAAATGCTTATATGGTCTTAAACAGAGGCTGCTTTAGTCACAGAATGGGATGCCCTGGGCAGGAATCGACCTGGCAGGGTCCAGTAGGGCTTTGGCCAGCAAAAGTGTCTTTATCAGGCTAATTTCAAATATGATAAGAGCAAATGCTTATATGGTCTTAAACAGAGGCTGCTTTAGTCACAGAATGGGATGCCCCGGGCAGGAATCGAGCTGGCAGGGTCCAGTAGTGCTTTGGCCAGCAAAAGTGTCTTTATCAGGCTAATTTCAAATATAATAAGAGCAAATGCTTATATGGTCTTAAACAGAGGCTGCTATAGTCACAGAATGGGATGCCCTTGCAGGGTCCAGTAGTGCTATGCCCAGCAAAAGTGTCTTTATCAGGCTAATTTCAAATATGATAAGAGCAAATGCTTATATGGTCTTAAACAGAGGCTGCTGTAGTCACAGAATGGGATGCCCTGGGCAGGAATGGACCTGGCAGGGTCCAGTAGGGCTTTGGCCAGCAAAAGTGTCTTTATCAGGCTAATTTCAAATATGATAAGAGCAAATGCTTATATGGTCTTAAACAGAGGCTGCTTTAGTCACAGAATGGGATGCCCCGGGCAGGAATCGAGCTGGCAGGGTCCAGTAGTGCTTTGGCCAGCAAAAGTGTCTTTATCAGGCTAATTTCAAATATGATAAGAGCAAATGCTTATATGGTCTTAAACAGAGGCTGCTGTAGTCACAGAATGGGATGCCCTGGGCAGGAATGGACCTGGCAGGGTCCAGTAGGGCTTTGGCCAGCAAAAGTGTCTTTATCAGGCTAATTTCAAATATGATAAGAGCAAATGCTTATATGGTCTTAAACAGAGGCTGCTTTAGTCACAGAATGGGATGCCCCGGGCAGGAATCGAGCTGGCAGGGTCCAGTAGTGCTTTGGCCAGCAAAAGTGTCTTTATCAGGCTAATTTCAAATATGATAAGAGCAAATGCTTATATGGTCTTAAACAGAGGCTGCTTTAGTCACAGAATGGGATGCCCTGGGCAGGAATGGACCTGGCAGGGTCCAGTAGGGCTTTGGCCAGCAAAAGTGTCTTTATCAGGCTAATTTCAAATATGATAAGAGCAAATGCTTATATGGTCTTAAACAGAGGCTGCTTTAGTCACAGAATGGGATGCCCTGGGCAGGAATCGACCTGGCAGGGTCCAGTAGGGCTTTGGCCAGCAAAAGTGTCTTTATCAGGCCTAATTTCAAATATGATAAGAGCAAATGCTTATATGGTCTTAAACAGAGGCTGCTTTAGTCACAGAATGGGATACCCCGGGCAGGAATCGAGCTGGCAGGGTCCAGTAGTGCTTTGGCCAGCAAAAGTGTCTTTATCAGGCCTAATTTCAAATATGATAAGAGCAAATGCTTATATGGTCTTAAACAGAGGCTGCTTTAGTCACAGAATGGGATGCCCTGGGCAGGAATCGACCTGGCAGGGTCCAGTAGGGCTTTGGCCAGCAAAAGTGTCTTTATCAGGCCTAATTTCAAATATGATAAGAGCAAATGCTTATATGGTCTTAAACAGAGGCTGCTTTAGTCACAGAATGGGATGCCCTGGGCAGGAATCGACCTGGCAGGGTCCAGTAGTGCTTTGGCCAGCAAAAGTGTCTTTATCAGGCCTAATTTCAAATATGATAAGAGCAAATGCTTATATGGTCTTAAACAGAGGCTGCTTTAGTCACAGAATGGGATGCCCTGGGCAGGAATCGACCTGGCAGGGTCCAGTAGGGCTTTGGCCAGCAAAAGTGTCTTTATCAGGCTAATTTCAAATATGATAAGAGCAAATGCTTATATGGTCTTAAACAGAGGCTGCTTTAGTCACAGAATGGGATGCCCCGGGCAGGAATCGAGCTGGCAGGGTCCAGTAGTGCTTTGGCCAGCAAAAGTGTCTTTATCAGGCCTAATTTCAAATATGATAAGAGCAAATGCTTATATGGTCTTAAACAGAGGCTGCTTTAGTCACAGAATGGGATGCCCTGGGCAGGAATGGACCTGGCAGGGTCCAGTAGGGCTTTGGCCAGCAAAAGTGTCTTTATCAGGCTAATTTCAAATATGATAAGAGCAAATGCTTATATGGTCTTAAACAGAGGCTGCTTTAGTCACAGAATGGGATGCCCTGGGCAGGAATCGACCTGGCAGGGTCCAGTAGGGCTTTGGCCAGCAAAAGTGTCTTTATCAGGCCTAATTTCAAATATGATAAGAGCAAATGCTTATATGGTCTTAAACAGAGGCTGCTTTAGTCACAGAATGGGATGCCCCGGGCAGGAATCGAGCTGGCAGGGTCCAGTAGTGCTTTGGCCAGCAAAAGTGTCTTTATCAGGCCTAATTTCAAATATGATAAGAGCAAATGCTTATATGGTCTTAAACAGAGGCTGCTTTAGTCACAGAATGGGATGCCCTGGGCAGGAATCGACCTGGCAGGGTCCAGTAGGGCTTTGGCCAGCAAAAGTGTCTTTATCAGGCCTAATTTCAAATATGATAAGAGCAAATGCTTATATGGTCTTAAACAGAGGCTGCTTTAGTCACAGAATGGGATGCCCTGGGCAGGAATCGACCTGGCAGGGTCCAGTAGTGCTTTGGCCAGCAAAAGTGTCTTTATCAGGCCTAATTTCAAATATGATAAGAGCAAATGCTTATATGGTCTTAAACAGAGGCTGCTTTAGTCACAGAATGGGATGCCCTGGGCAGGAATCGACCTGGCAGGGTCCAGTAGGGCTTTGGCCAGCAAAAGTGTCTTTATCAGGCCTAATTTCAAATATGATAAGAGCAAATGCTTATATGGTCTTAAACAGAGGCTGCTTTAGTCACAGAATGGGATGCCCTGGGCAGGAATCGACCTGGCAGGGTCCAGTAGTGCTTTGGCCAGCAAAAGTGTCTTTATCAGGCCTAATTTCAAATATGATAAGAGCAAATGCTTATATGGTCTTAAACAGAGGCTGCTTTAGTCACAGAATGGGATGCCCTGGGCAGGAATCGACCTGGCAGGGTCCAGTAGGGCTTTGGCCAGCAAAAGTGTCTTTATCAGGCCTAATTTCAAATATGATAAGAGCAAATGCTTATATGGTCTTAAACAGAGGCTGCTTTAGTCACAGAATGGGATGCCCTGGGCAGGAATGGACCTGGCAGGGTCCAGTAGGGCTTTGGCCAGCAAAAGTGTCTTTATCAGGCTAATTTCAAATATGATAAGAGCAAATGCTTATATGGTCTTAAACAGAGGCTGCTTTAGTCACAGAATGGGATGCCCCGGGCAGGAATCGAGCTGGCAGGGTCCAGTAGTGCTTTGGCCAGCAAAAGTGTCTTTATCAGGCTAATTTCAAATATGATAAGAGCAAATGCTTATATGGTCTTAAACAGAGGCTGCTGTAGTCACAGAATGGGATGCCCCGGGCAGGAATCGACCTGGCAGGGTCCAGTAGGGCTTTGGCCAGCAAAAGTGTCTTTATCAGGCTAATTTCAAATATGATAAGAGCAAATGCTTATATGGTCTTAAACAGAGGCTGCTTTAGTCACAGAATGGGATGCCCCGGGCAGGAATCGAGCTGGCAGGGTCCAGTAGTGCTTTGGCCAGCAAAAGTGTCTTTATCAGGCTAATTTCAAATATGATAAGAGCAAATGCTTATATGGTCTTAAACAGAGGCTGCTGTAGTCACAGAATGGGATGCCCCGGGCAGGAATCGAGCTGGCAGGGTCCAGTAGTGCTTTGGCCAGCAAAAGTGTCTTTATCAGGCCTAATTTCAAATATGATAAGAGCAAATGCTTATATGGTCTTAAACAGAGGCTGCTTTAGTCACAGAATGGGATGCCCCGGGCAGGAATCGAGCTGGCAGGGTCCAGTAGTGCTTTGGCCAGCAAAAGTGTCTTTATCAGGCTAATTTCAAATATGATAAGAGCAAATGCTTATATGGTCTTAAACAGAGGCTGCTGTAGTCACAGAATGGGATGCCCCGGGCAGGAATCGAGCTGGCAGGGTCCAGTAGGGCTTTGGCCAGCAAAAGTGTCTTTATCAGGCCTAATTTCAAATATGATAAGAGCAAATGCTTATATGGTCTTAAACAGAGGCTGCTTTAGTCACAGAATGGGATGCCCTGGGCAGGAATCGACCTGGCAGGGTCCAGTAGGGCTTTGGCCAGCAAAAGTGTCTTTATCAGGCTAATTTCAAATATGATAAGAGCAAATGCTTATATGGTCTTAAACAGAGGCTGCTTTAGTCACAGAATGGGATGCCCCGGGCAGGAATCGAGCTGGCAGGGTCCAGTAGTGCTTTGGCCAGCAAAAGTGTCTTTATCAGGCTAATTTCAAATATGATAAGAGCAAATGCTTATATGGTCTTAAACAGAGGCTGCTGTAGTCACAGAATGGGATGCCCCGGGCAGGAATCGAGCTGGCAGGGTCCAGTAGTGCTTTGGCCAGCAAAAGTGTCTTTATCAGGCCTAATTTCAAATATGATAAGAGCAAATGCTTATATGGTCTTAAACAGAGGCTGCTTTAGTCACAGAATGGGATGCCTCACAGCAGACTTAAGATCAGTTCAGTATATATGCACAGTTAGTTACTATAAGCAGCCTGAAAACGCTAACAAAGGCTGGATGAAAAAAAAAAAATCTCCCTGTCAGCCAGCTCCGTTTTTCCTACCTTTCCCTGGCTTTCTGTCTGTCTCCTGTCTGTCTCCTGCCTGTCTCCTGCCTGTCTCCAGCCTGTCCCTGTCTGTCCCTGTCTCCAGCCTGTCTAACTGCCTCAGCTACACAGCGTTCTGTCTGTCTGTCACGAATGCAATAGAGAAATGAGGAAAAGCAAGATGGCCGCCGTTAAATACCGCTGTGTGACGTCACCGGGCTTGCTGGCTGCTGATAGGCTGCATGTGACTGCCCCAGCTTGCACTGGCGCGGGATACATGTCCAGACATGTCCCGTCCGCCATCTTAGAATGCCTGTAATGTAAATGAATGGATGTTAAAGGAAAACTTCGAGTGATCGAATCGCGGGGAAATTCGGATTCGATCCGAATCGAATTTTTCCTGAAATTCGGATCGAATCCGGGTTCGTCCGGATCGATTCGCTCATCCCTAAATCACACCCTGGAGTTACAAGCAGCAGCAGCAGGAGCAGCAACAGCAGGAGCAGGAGCCCGAACATTGCTTTAAAGAGACACTGGAGTTGGCTGCAGGAGCCCAAAGATTGGATGAATCACACCCTGGAGTTGCAAGCAGCAGCAGTAGCAGCAGCAGCAGGAGCAGGAGCCCAAACATTACTTTAAAGAGACACTGGAGTTGGCTGCAGGAGCCAAAAAATTGGATGAATCACACCCTGGAGTTGCAAGCAGCAGCAGCAGGAGCCCAAACATTGCTTTAAAGAGACACTGGAGTTGGCTGCAGGAGCCCAATAATTGGATGAATCACACCCTGGAGTTGCAAGCAGCAGCAGCAGCAGGAGCCCAAACATTGCTTTAAAGAGACACTGGAGTTGGCTGCAGGAGCCCAAAAATTGGATGAATCACATGCTGGAGTTGCAAGCAGCAGCAGCAGGAGCAGGGGCCCAAAGATTGCTTTAAAGAGACACTGGAGTTGGCTGCAGGAGCCCAAAAATTGGATGAATCACACCCTGGAGTTGCAAGCAGCAGCAGCAGGAGCCCAAACATTGCTTTAAAGAGACACTGGAGTTGGCTGCAGGAGCCCAACAATTGGATGAATCACACCCTGGAGTTGCAAGCAGCAGCAGCAGGAGCAGCGGCAGCAGCAGCAGTAGGAGCCCAAACATTGCTTTAAAGAGACACTGGAGTTGGCTGCAGGAGCCCAAAAATTGGATGAATCTCACCCTGGAGTTGCAAGCAGTAGCAGCAGCAGGAGCAGGAGCCCAAACATTACTTTAAAGAGACACTGGATTTGGCTGCAGGAGCCCAAAAATTGGATGAATCACACCCTGGAGTTGCAAGCAGCAGCAGCAGGAGCACAAACATTGCTTCAAAGACACCCTGTAGTTGGCAAGCAGCAGCAGGAACCCAGAAATTGGCTGGAAGGCACCCTGAAGTTGGCAGCAGCAGGAGCACAAACATGAGCTGGAAGGCATACCCTGGAGTTGGCAGCAGCATAAGCAGGAGCCCAAACATTGCTTGAAAGACACCCAGCAGCAGGAGGCCAAAAGTTGGCTGAAATGCACACCCTGAAGTTGGCATCAGCAGGAGGCCAAAAATTGGTCTAAAGACATAAATATGTTTTGCACCATTTGGAAAGTGTAAAACGGGGCACCATGCTGAATCTAGTCGCATGCATCAGCCATTGGTGGGTGGAAATCCTGGCTGATCCATCCTTGATTCATTTTGACAAAGGTGAGTCTCTCCACATTTTTAGTTGACAGACGAGTTCTCCTCGCCGTAACTTTGGCCCCCACCGCACTAAACACCCGCTCAGATGGCACGCTACTTGCAGGGCAGGACAGCTTTTCCAGGGCAAACTCTGCTAGTTGCGGCCACAAGCCACAAGTTTGGCTGCCCAGAAGTCCAGCGGATCCTCAAGGTGTGTTGACATGGTCATGTCAAGGTATGACATGACCTGCTGGTTGAGGTCCTGCTCCAGGTCTTCCTGCTGCTCATGAGTAGCCTCACTATGCGGGTGTAGAAAGCTACTCATTAGCGACTGAAGACTGAGGCTGCTGCTGATGGAGCTGCTGCTGCTGCTCCTGCCAACCCCCCCAGCAGGCATGGCAGTGGAAGGTGAGCGCAGAGTCAGACCTGCGAGAGTATGGACCATGGCAAAGATAGGCATCGGCCAACTGACTATGCAGAATGTCTTTGTAGTAGTTCAGTTTGTCCTCCCTCTCGGCGGGTTTAAAAAATGCCCCCATTTACGCAAGTGACTCAGAGGGACTACCTGTCTCCATCTCCACTGCATACTGCCACGGTGTGTCCGGGTCCTCTGTCTCGCCTTCCTCAAAACCCTCTAGCTCCTCTGGCTGCTCCTGCTCCTCCTCTCTTGTCCGCTGACTAGATAAACCAGCCATTTCGCCAAGCCTAGACTGTGCTTCACTGTGCCCTTCCTCCTCCTCCTCCTCCAGTTCAGCTGCAACGGGGTTCATGTGGCCGTAAGATGTAGACGCCATGTCTCCAGTGCCCTGACCAGCCATGGTTTCCAACATGTGCTGTAGTACATGAAGCAGTGGAATCACGTCGTTCATCCCGTAATCCTGCCGACTGACAAATATAGTGGCTTCCTCAAAGGGCCTGAGCAAACGGCAGGTGTCACGTATGAGCTGCCACTGGTTGACATTGAAGTTACACAGGGGAGTCCCCCTATCCGCTTGGATCATCAGGAAATCCGTGATGGTTTTTCTCTGTTCATATAATCAGTCCAACATGTGAAGGGTGGAATTCCAACGGGTGGAAACATCGCAAATCAGACTATGTTGGGGGCTACCGTTCTGACGCTGTAGCTCAAGAAAGGTGTGTTTGGCGGTGTATGAGTGGCTGAAGTGCATGCAAAGTTTCCTTGAAGTTGTTAGGATGTCTTTCAGATGGGGGGAACACTTCAGAAACCGCTTGACAACCAGATTGAAGACGTGAGCCATGCAGGGGGCATGGGTCAGGCTTCCTTGGCGCAGGGCAGACAAATTGTTCTTCTCATTGTCAGTAACCATGATTCCCATTTTAAGTTTTCTTGAAGTAAGCCATGGTTGGATTTCCTGATGAATAAATTTAAGCAGTTCCTCCCCTGTGTGACTCCGTTCGCCAAGACAAACCATGTGAAGCACAGCGTGACACCTCCATGCCCTGCACACATGGTAGACTTGAGCGGCACTGAGACTTGAGCCTACAGTGGAGGGTGAGGAGATGGCGGAGGATGAGGAGGCCAAGTCGCACGGTGTAACAGGCCCAACGAGCAGGGAGCACGGCGGCCGAAGCGGCGTGACCTGTCCAAGTTGCTGCTGCTGCTGCTGCTGCTGCAAATGGACCACATTCACCCAGTGGGCCATGTGGACATGTACTGTCCCTGACCGTAGTTACAGCTCCAGACGTCGGCGCTGCCATGCACTTTGCTACACACCGACAGGCTCAAGGACTGGCCCACCTTCTGTTCAACAAAAGTGTGCAGCGCTGGTGTTGCCTTCTTGGCAAAGAAATGACGGCTTGGGACTCTCCACCTCGGCTCGGCACAAGCCATCAGTTCTCTGAATGGTGCAGAGTCCACCACCTGAAAAGGGAGCGACTGCAGCACCAGCAACTTGGACAGGAGCACATTCAGCTTCTGCACCGTAGGATGAGTGGGCGCATACTGCTGTCTCTTGGACATGGCTTCGCTGATGGATTGCTGGCGGGATGCATGACTTGGAGGAGGAGGAGCAGGAGCGACAGAGGATGGGTATGACGCACAGCTGCCTTCGGCTGAGGTGCTGGAAATTGGGAGCGGCGTGCCACTTGGTGAGGAAGCAGGCTGGACCACCTCTTCAGAGCCTTGGTTCTCCCAGGCCGCTTTATGGTGACGCATCATATGTTGACACAGGGCCGTGGTGCCAACATTTGGGCCCTGGCCACGCTTCACCTTCTGCCTACATATCTTGCATGTGGCCATGTTACCCTCCTGCGGATGCTTGAGGGAAAACTGCCACACTGCCGAGTAGCTACTTTTCCCACCAACAGGCCTCACTGATTCACTGCTACTGTCGCCAACTCCAGGAACCCCTGCTCCACTACCTCCCGATAAGTTAGCCTGCCGCACAGCAGGTGCTCTACCCTGGCCCCGTTTGGCTCCAGGCTTTACAATTGTGCCCCCATGCTGACTGCCAACCATGCTGCTAACACCTTGCTGCCTGAGCTGCTGACTCCGGGGCAACCTGCGCCCCTCTTCTCCTGCTGATGATGATGAAGCCCCTTCATCACCCGGTTCCCAAGTGCGATCGGCTTCATCATCATCACCGAGTTGTGGCTGCACGTCACTGATGTTCTCGGTTTCCTCAACAGTGTCTGGAGCAGGAGCTGGAACACTCGCAACACCCACGACACTGTCCACATCACTATTTGTCTGCCTAGCTAAAGAAGCCACCTCCATTTCTTGGCTGGGCAGTAGCTGCTGACTGTCCTCTATCTGATCGTCCTCCTCACTAAAGAGTGGAGCTGAACCCAAAGCATAGGATACATGGCTGGGGGAGGGAACGGCGTAGGACAGAGGCAATGGGAGGACAGGGACTGCTCTCGGGGCATGCCAACTCATGGTTGTGTCAGAGGAACCTACCAACCCTAGACTGGGGGTGTCAGATGTAACTTGTGATGATGTTGATGAGCTCGTTAACCAATCTACCACGGCAGATGCGTTACTGGTGGAGACACGACCGCTAGCAGATACTGGCAGTTCAGGTCTCTCACCGTGACTCCTGCTGCCACTCGCTACTAGTCTGCTGCAACCTCTGCCTGCTGAATCTTGGCCTCTGCTACTCCTCTTTGAACATCCTTGCACTTGTGTGCCTGACATGTTTATGTATTTGAAATGCGCAATAGGTACGATAAAAAATGTGTTTACTTTAAAAAGAAGAAGCTAAATAAAGTGAGGAACTGCTTCTCTGCACCAGATACTATGAAAATTGCCAATATGAGATACCCTGCGGCCTAGTGTTTTGGCAGCAGACCAAAAACCAATTCAAAATGCAATAGCTTAATTAAGCTGAGGAAGGATGAACAAGCGTATTTAGTATAACAGATAGGGTGCCACGTGGTGGTTTGGGATACCCTGCGGCCTGGTGTATTGACAGCAGGACAAAAACCTATGCAAAATGCAATAGCTTAATAAAGCTGAGGCTGTAGACGCTTATTTAGTATAACAGATAGGGTGCCACGTGGTGGTTTGGGATACTCTGCGGCCTGGTGTATTAACAGCAGGACAAAAACCTATGCAAAATGCAATAGCTTAATAAAGCTGATGCTGAACAACGCTTATTTAGTATAACAGATAGGGTGCCATGTGGGGGTTTGGGATACCCTGCGGCCTGGTGTATTGACAGCAGGACAAAAACCAATTCAAAATGCAATAACTTAATAAAGCTGATGCTGAACAACGCTTATTTAGTATAACAGATAGGGCGCAACGTGGTGGTTTGGGATACCCTGCGGCCTAGTGTATTTAAAGCATGGGTGGCCATGAGTATAATATCTTGCAAAATATATCATGTCAATTTTAAATTGTAAAAATCAATAAAGCAATTTGTAATTTTATATATATATATAGGCACTGATTGTGTTTTTGGGGCGGGGTCACCCTGGAAGTTCTCCACCAATTACCGGGTCGGTTCATACCCGGTCATCCTCTCTTGCTTGTATTTAAAGCAGACCAAAACCAATTCAAAATGCAATAACTTAATAAAGCTGAGGCTGTAGATGCTTATTTAGTATAACAGATAGGGTGCCACGCGGTGGTTTGGGATACCCTGTGGCCTGGTGTATTGACAGCAGGACAAAAACCTATGCAAAATGCAATAGCTTAATAAAGCTGAGGCTGTAGACGCTTATTTAGTATAACAGATAGGGTGCCACGTGGTGGTTTGGGATACTCTGCGGCCTGGTGTATTGACAGCAGGACAAAAACCTATGCAAAATGCAATAGCTTAATAAAGCTGATGCTGAACAACGTTTATTTAGTATAACAGATAGGGTGCCATGTGGTAGTTTGGGATACCCTGCGGCCTGGTGTATTGACAGCAGGACAAAAACCAATGCAAAATGCAATAGCTTAATAAAGCTGATGCTGAACAATGCTTATTTAGTATAACAGATAGGGTACAACGTGGTGGTTTGGGATACCCTGCGGCCTGGTGTATTTAAAGCAGACTAAAACCAATTCAAAATGCAATAACTTGATAAAGCTGAGGCTGTAGACGCTTATTTAATATAACAGATAGGGTGCCATGTGGTGGTTTGGGATACCCTGCGGCCTGGTGTATTGACAGCAGGACAAAAACGTATGCAAAATGAAATAGCTTAATAAAGCTGATGCTGAACAATGCTTATTTAGTATAACAGATAGGGTTACATAAGGCACTGCAAAGATGGCATGCACAGTGACAAGGCAGATTACGGTTTACAGCACAAAGAAATCAAATTGAATTGAAAACTGATCAGGCAAATCACCCTGTCACTGTCACTTTTATGCTGTCCCTGGATTGTTCCGGTTTTCCACTATCTTTCCCTGGCTCTGTCTGCCTCTCTAAATCTCCCTACCTATCTGTAAATCTCCCTACCTACCTGTAACTCTCCCTACCTATCGCTAACTGTCTGCCTGTCTGCAGCAACCACCGCTGTCTCATGGATGCAAGTCTGAAATGCGCACAAGCAAGATGGCCGCCGCTTTATATAGCACGGTGACGTCACCGGGCTTCCTGGCTGCTGATAGGCTGCATGTGACCTTCCCATGATAACTTGCCCCAGGGGATATGTCCAGACATGTCCATCCACCATTTTACAATGCCTGTAATTGAAGTAAATGGAGTTTGAAGGAAAACTTCGATCGATCGAATCGAGGGGAAATTCGGATTCGTTCAGAATCGAATATTTCCTGAAATTCGGAACAAATTCGAGTTCGTCCGGATCGATTCGCTCATCCCTATTCACCTCAATAAGCTTAGCTCACCCGTGATCCCTTGGTGCATGTGCAGGCTCTCTTTCAATCAGGTCTCGTAGCCGAGCATATCAATGTACTGCTAGGAATGTAGGCTGGCTTCTCCTCATTGGCTGTGTATATCGACTCCAGCCATTCACAATTGCCTGGCATAGTTGCACACAGCTGCGGAAGGGATTTTCCTTGTGGCCCAAACATATGCTGTGGGATCACCAACAATGTAAGCATATTGCATCAAACAAAGAGGTTTCGAACAGTGGGATATCCTAAACCAATAGCTCATGGGAAAGCTGTAACCCAGACCTGGAGTCTTGAATTTGATCCTCTTTACATATTTTGCTAAAGCCAGATCTCCCTCAACGTAAACATTTTTTACAGTTTTGATTTTGATTATTATTAATATTATATTATTGTTATTAATATACCAAAAAATGTTTTAGCTTTCTTTTTAATTGGCCCTTGAATTAAATGGGAAAGTTGATTGCAAAAATGCAGTGCTTTTAGTTTTGTGCAAAGATTGGCGGACACCTGCTCAGTGATGGGGTTATGTTCATATTACATTAATCCCTTTACATGTCTGGGTGTCAAGAATAATAGGTCACTTTCCCATGTGAATCAAATTCATGGAAAACCACAGGCAGCATGAACGCCCCATGTTTAATCAGTAATTGAATGTTGCACTGGCTTGTTCCACGATCAGAGAGAAATCTCTGCACTATAAACCATTGTTGGCCCAATAAAATCGCTTTCGTTCTCTAAGTAATTTAACTTGATCTGTTTAAAATTACAGGTCTTTCAAAAACTGCCAACAAACCTTCCATTAACAGGAGGAAAGGGATTATAGGTCTCATGTAGGTCATAAAAGAGCTTCATCATTTTCCGAAAAGGATTATTTTGCATACAAGTGTAGATTAATGTAAGTGTTTTAACAAGTTAATTACTTTTATTTTGGTGACAAATTACATTCAAACGCTCATTGTTAGGGGTAAAACAGGTAAAAGGAACAGTGGGGAGCAGAAATTATCCTGAGTAACCTTGAGAAGAGTTGGGGTATTGAGAAGTAGGCAATACTGAGCCGTGGTTTGTTATATGTTGCAGAGACATCATTATAGAGTCGTGAGTCGCGAGAGCTCTGCTGCTTACAAGGTGCAGGTGGCTCTTACCTCCAATGAGAATCATGACAAGCATAGCAGATGCTAACTGTCTGCCTACCCCAACACCTGCTGCATTGTGCTCTTCCCTTATGATTACAGCCAAACAAATATTACCACATTTAGGACTGACAAACACAGGCATTCAAAATCGGCATTTCAAAATAAAAACAAGTCTTTGTAATCATTTTAACAGGACAATGGAGGCCAGCAATTTTTGTAGTCCTTCCATTTTTAAAACCCCTCAGGGTTCAATTTAGTAATGGTGGACTCAGCTAAATAAGTTACAGAAAAAACAAAATAAGTTGGTCCAATGCACTTAATGTCCCCTTAGAGTCCATTGCCCCTCCAACCCTCTTTCCATCGATCACTGGCAGGACTGGGGATTGTCGGGCAAGCCACAGGTGAGTAAATGCCTTCTTTTTTCTGTTTTAGAGATGCCAGCTGCAGCAGAAGCACGCGGGGGGGGGGGGGGGGACTTTATCGGGTACCTTCCAGAACCCTGAAAAGCCCTGAAAGGAGATCAGATGCCCCCAACCACCAGGTGAAGAGAAGATATGGCCAGATCAAACAAGGGTTAAGTTAGTTTTTAAATCAGCTACATAAGTCTCAAATAGCTGGCACTAAAAGGGTTAAAGTGATCATATACCCAGAAAGGAGGTTTATGTCATCACCTTCTATCCCCAGACCAATGCCCCAAGACAGCCTGCGATTCTTTTTTTAAAGGCCTTTCCCATATTTCATAACAACACAAACTGGATGCAGTGAGAGATATTACTCCCTGGTGAAGCAGTACTGCCCCCTGATGCTTTCCAGCAATGATACATTCAGTTACAGTACACACAGCTCAGCATTTCAACCTAACTACCATTATGTGACAGTTTAGTTGTTAATTTTTTGAAAGATACATGTTAGGATTTATATAGTGGGCTAAAAGAGCGCGTTATTAAAACAGTAATTATTTCTTAGGCGCATACAGACCAAGGATACTGAGGACCAGTGGTGTAACTAGAATGCTATGAGCCCCAGAACAAACTTTGGACTGAGGTTCCCCTGGTCCCTACGCAACCCCTGGCTTCCCCAAATCAATTACATCTCACACATCCAGCAATGTTTAATTACACTTTAATTACACTTCTTCTGTCCCTCTCACCAGGGGCCAAAGTGAGGCATCATGTCAACTGATGTCTCACTTTGCCTTAACTGTATCTTTTCTATCTGAGTTGATATTGTGGAAAGCCTTTTGGTATAATTGCAATAACCCTGTTGTTTAAATCCCCGAGAGGAGTGGTCAGCTATACACTCGGCATCAAGAAATATCCAGCCAGGTTTGTTTTTTTATTTTAATGGAAGGAAGAGGAAATCGGGGGTGAGAGGCTCTGACGCCCCTGATAGACTAAACCTGTCAACCATGGATTCTATTCCTACCATGAGAGAATAAACCACAAGCTTGGCTGAAGTTTTATTCAGTTTGAGTGTATAGGTTACCCTTCCTCTCATTAGTCGACGTGTTTATAAGGATTTTTAATATTACACAATTTTGTGATAATGCTCCTTTCTCCTAGTGCTACATTCTGCAGGCAAAAAAACAAAAAAATGCTATATTCACCTTTCATCCCGATTACTGTTAGTCCAGTGCTCAGACACTTGCCCGATTGTGGGGTCTAATCCTGTGTCCAGAGGCTGACACCTCTGCTGCATAATCAATCTGCATTTTTCCATGCATGCCCTAGTATAGTATTTTCTGTTCCTTTGCTTGCAAAATGTCTTTAAATGGACAGGAAAGGAGACAATAAGTATATATATATAGAGAGAGAGAGAGACAGAGACAGAGAGAGAGAGAGAAATATAAAAAGTAGATTTTTCCCCTAGATTACCTACCCGTATTATCTCTATGACCAGTTGATGGTTATATTCTATAAATGTCCATGCTAACCACTTAAATACAAAGGTATGCAAGTAAAAGGATCAAAAAGATTTAGACATAGTAAGAATAGGACAAAAAGTGGTACCTTGGATTCTGCCGATAGCTAGGAGAACAAAGACATTTGGCTTATTACCTCTGTATGGTATGGATTGGCTAAGAGGCTCAACAACACCACGCTAAGCAATGTTCTTTGAAGCAGTACATGCTAACAGTACACAAGAGAAATAGAAAAAAAACAACAATGCCCAAGGTTAAAAGCAAATAATTATTTAAAATGTTTAAAGCAATAATGAAAGCGCCATTGATGCTGGTTTGCTGTAGCTTCACAGTCATGTTAACTTATTATCTGGTCATATCAATTTATACCCCAGTGTACGTTTTTTTTTGAACATTGCAAAAAAGCTTCTGATTTTTTTTGGACTATAAAAACAACATTTTCCATTGAAAAAATTGCCAGCTAGCGCCTGAATGTATCTGTATTCTCTTTATGCAGTACACATCACTCTGCCTGAATATCTTAATCAGTGTTTCAAAAGAATACCGTTATCTGTAACTTATTCATGAAAGATTACTTGTCTTAGCTTTAAAATATTTGGCAGAGGACCAAGCGCACAAAAAGAGAATTAAAATAGTAAAAGACTGGGAGAAAAGCTGCGTGTTAGCAGTCCATTCATCTGAAGAAAGTTGCTCTCGCCTCAGTTTTTCCCCCCATTCAACCATCTAATAAACAAACCAGTAGGATGTCAGATTTTTTTGTATGACTTATCGTGTGCTATATATCTATTTCGAGGTTTACTGCTTTATGAAGATTTTGTCTCATGCAGAGTTTAACACTTTTCTGTTTTGACAATTTTAATGCCAGCTCAACAATGTTTAGCAGAATCAAGAGAGGTCCTCAGCAATTAATTTTGGCAGTCAATGGTTTTTCTCAACCCGGGCGACTCCCCTTGGAACTGGGAGCCACAACAGAAAAAAAAACTGTGCCTGTGAAAGAGTGAGACAATTCATTAGACGACTCTGCTGCAGCAAAAGTGGCGGGGGATGTCAGCTCTTGCTCCTGCGTTTCAATACTAATGAGAGTCATTGCATATTCATAACCCCAAATGCAGTCAGCTTCTTCTATGGAGGAAGGGAAAAAATACTTTTGTCACGGAGACTTCATGGAAAGAGCAAAGGATTGCACTCTTCTTGTCGTGGCACTTCCGCCAAGTGAGTGCGAGAACATGATTTATTGTTTTGCAACGCAGCATGACAGGGAGCTGAGATATGCTGCCCCAAGGGCCCTGAAACTAAGCTTAGTTTGATTACAAGGCCTGAAGTAATCAAAGAAACAAAAGAGGAATGGGTGAAAAAGGGAAAAAAAATCCTATTTGAAAAGATAAAGGAATACTCCAAAGATATAGTCTTTCCATGGTGAGTCTTCTGGGTAATTATATGGAAGTTGTTTGAAAGTTCATACCAGTTTTTACTAGGAGAGAGCAATTGCATGCCTTAGTGAACTTGTTCTTCACTTGTAAAACACTAGAGCATCTACTGTATTAAAGCAGACCCACACCATTTGATTTAACAGGTAAAAGTCTATGCCTATGGTACATTCTTCTCTTTAGCACATGAACCCCCAGCCCCCATTAGCTTTCAAACACTTTCTATTAAAGTATTGTACAGTTTAGCCATTGATAACTTGGGAGAATAACATCCGGAAACCACATAACCTGAAGCAAATCATCATGCAAAGTGCCATTAAGGCCCCAACAAAGAATGTCAGTTCACCCTGCCTGCTGAGCTGGTGTTAGACTTGATGGGACATCTGCACTACCTTCAGTATACCCATACCACAGTCTCATAAGTTGTGGGGGAAATCCTGAAAAATACTATACTTTATTTATGTTTTCCCATCCCATTTCATCAGTGATCATCAAAGACACCATCTAACAGATGCCCCATGCAACAAAAGCCCTCTCATTAAGAGGAACTGCCATTTGGCCAAAGGAACTGACACTTGCCCCGAGAGAGAGGAAAACCCAGGCAGTCTCCAATGCAAAGACCCCCTGCTAAATCAAATGACACCTCTGCAGATCTGCTGGCTGCATTGAGGTCTGGCAGGATGTCTTCTCCTGTGGAACATCCATAGCAAGGCCACATGCAGGGAGCTGCTCCCTTCCCACACTCTTCAAAGCATATAGATTAGACACACTGTATCCTGTATGGTACAAGGAATTATTGGGCCCCCGTTTGCCATAGCCACAAACTAAGAATCAGAAAGACTCACCCACCAATAATTTTCTCATTACTGTGATGAGCTCAGAACCTGAGATATGGTTATCTCAGTTTCTAATCCATCCCTCAGTCTTTGGATCCCCCAGATCTGCTGCATTGGGCCAATCATCTGCCACCAGAACCAGGGCCCTACAACCTTCCCATCAAGAGTTAGGACCTGAAATCATTTCTGGAGATTATCCTGGCTAGTGACTGAAGGGAGCAGACAACAACTACTCCCAGAGGGGCATTGCATGTGTCCAGCTGAGAGCTAAATGCCAGAAAACCCCCTGGGGACATTGTTTTTCTTTTATGTGGGTCACTTGATGTGCAGAAAGGGCCCAGGGTCTAGCAGGCTTCCTCACACCTCCTGGTGAGTGCGCTGCACAAAAGCTTTCAGGCCTGTATATGGACCATTAATTTCTTCTATATGGTGTAAATTTGTGCTTATGGCAATTAAACTATAATTTCAAGCTGCTCTTTTTGTCATTTCAAACCCATCATCTGTCCTTTCCAAGCATAATATACGCTACTGCCTTAGATGGATCCGCTAACAGTCCGGGCCTATCTATTACAGAGCTGGTGGCAGTTATCACGGCTGACTCGTTCCCTTCTGGGAATGAAAGGGTCCTGCAGCTGGTTAGGGACTTTAGATCGGGTTTTAGGGAAACATATTACATGAATCTGGATGCTGTGGCATCAGCTGAGATCATGTGATACACCTTTCCTCACAGTAGGTACACAGAATTAAGGGTGCATTTTCCTGCAGGTCTTCCAATGTCTTGTAAGTGTACAATCCCACTTTATGGAAAAATAGGGCAGAGACTTCATCAGCACAGAAACTCACACTGATTCCACACCAATAACAGGAAAACAGACCTTCCAGTGGAAGCAGATTTTTCCAGACTGGACCACTCAGTGAAGGTAGATATTCTAATGGGTAACATCAAAAACACAGAGGGAGAAATGGAAACACAAATGAATGCAAAGATATCCTACTGTGGGTTCAATATTCATACAAGTGTTATGTCTGACATTGTCCGTCCATCCTCCACAAGAACAGATAACAGGATTTGGCCAACTGTAACAAAAATGTATCATACTGACCTGCTTATCTTTTCCACTGCCCTGAACTGGACCACTCAGTGACCTGAAGGTAGATATTCTAAGGGGTAACATCAAAAACACAGAGTTAGAAAAGGATGTGGGAATGCAAATGAATGCAAAAATATACTACTATACAATGTGGGTTAAATATTCATGCAAGTATTACGTCTGACATTGTCCGTCCATCCTCCACAAGAACAGATAACAGGATTTGGCCACTGTAAAAAAAATAAATGTATGGTACTGACCTGCTTATCTTTTCAACTGCCCTGAATTTTTAAGGTGTCTTTTTTAACATCTTTTTATATCTAATGATTTTATGTGTATAAAATATTTTATTTTCCTATTGTATATAATAGCAGTACTCGACTGACAGACCGGGTTTCTAATGCGGACCTCCGCGCCAGATTCCCGGACCCCTGCCCTGACAGCCTTGCACTCAGTTGCTTCTGTGCTGCCGTGCTCAGCACTGCCCCCTTTACTTGATTGGTAATGCAGTGCTTAGAGGCCTATTCATTAATAGCGGCAGGTAGCGACAGTTCAGCGACTGTAGCGGCATTTTCAGAGCGCCCGCTAGTAGTCGCTGTGCTTGGCCGTTGTTCGGTAGTTGATAGCGACTCAGTCGGTTTGCCGTAATGTTGAATATTGGGTGAGGAGTCGCTATTTGACAGGTTCAGCGCTGTATGGGAGCGCATGATAGTGACTGGCCCTAGCGACCGGCTCCCACCATATTCATTAAAAATCACGCTCAAAAAATTCTCGCGCTGTAAAATGCATGTTTAAACCCCAGAGCGCTGGCGGCGATGGGTTAAAAGTAGTTTTTTAACCCCCAAACAACCATATTTTTGGAAACCAAAAAAAACAAGTTTTTTAAATAATTTAGTAATATGAATACATTAATATCAGACCTGTAATATGAATTCTGTAAAAAAAAATTTTTACCTTAAAAAAATTATCTAAAATGGCAGAAGTGGTCACAGAATTTTTCACATTAAAAAAAAAAAAATTAATAACAATAAATTATTAATATTTAAAGATTGTTCCATTGAAATGCATTGGAGAGCGCCAGGTAGCGAGAGGTCATACCTGTCGCTGTTCAAGGTCGGACGCTGGCGCTGTGGGCTGAGGCTGGAATAATGATGAATGAGTGGCTATATGGCGCTATCTCAGTCGCTAAGCAGGATTGGCTTGATAAATGTGTGATTGTGGTGGGGAGCCAGCGTTCTCGTGGCGGGGCCCGTCATTATCGGCCGCTCACCAGTCGCTACCTGTCGCTATTCCTTCATAAATAAGGGCCTAAGAGGCCGATTCATCAATAGCGCCAGGTAGCGACAGATGAGCGACTGTAGCGTGATTTTTTCAGCGCCAGCCAGTATTCGCTGTGCTTGGCCGGCATTAGCTTGATGACAGCGACTCAGTCGGTGTGCGGTAATGTTGAATACGGGCTGGGGGGTCGCTGTTTCACAGGTCCAGCGTTGTATGTGAGCGCCTGACAACGAATGGCCAGAGCGAACGGCTAGCTTCATATTCATCAACAAATCACGCTCCGAATGTGCTGTCGCTGTCCATTCCTTGTTTAAACCCCAGAGCGCTGGCGGCGATCTGTATTAACTAGTTTTTAACCCCTAAACAACCATATTTTTTGAATGTAACATTATACATGTTTTTAGAATCATTTTGTAATATGAATACATTAATCTCAGACCTGTTAGATCAATTCTGCACATATTTTTTTTTTTTTTGACTTAAAAATAAATCCTAACATTGCAGAAGTGGTCTCCGATTTTTTGACATAAAAAAAAAAAAAAAAAAAATTATTACCAATTAATTATGAATAATTATAGATTGCTCCATTGAAATGCATTGGACATCGCCAGGGAGCGACAGCTCATACCTGGCGCTGTGAGGGAATTTGCAGCGGCGCTGTTCGGTCCAGGCGGCTTCATGATGAATGCCACGCTAGCCGTCGCTCTCGCCGGCGCTAGCCTCATTTTGCTTGATAAATGCGTCATTGTGACCGCCGCCGGGCGTACTTGAGTCGGTAGTCGCCGTTAGCTGCCGCTACCTGGCGCTCGTCAGACACTACCTGGCGCTATCGCTTGATGAATAAGGGCCTTAGTCTCCCTGCCAGCGTCATGGCTCCCTGGCACCTAGCATTGCAATAGGAAGTACTGCACAGGTTGGAAGTGGCATTGCAAGGTACACACAAACTTCATTTCTCAATCTCTTTGCCCTATCCAATCCTGTCTCCCTGCCCCAGCTCTGCCCCACCCATCTCAGTTTTTTGGGGAGGCCGATTCATTAATAACGCCAGGTAGCGACAGATGAGCGACTGTAGCGTGATTTTTACAGCGCCAGCCAGTATTCGCTGTGCTTGGCTGGCGTTTGCTTGATGACAGCGACTCAGTCGGTGTGCGGTAATGTTGAATACGGGCTGGGGGGTCGCTGTTTCACAGGTTCAGCGTTGTATGTGAGCGCCTGACAACGAATGGCCAGAGCGAACGGCTAGCTTCATATTCATTAACAAATCACGCTACGAATTTGCTCGCGCTGTCAATTCCTGGTTTAAACCCCAGAGCGCTGGCGGCGATGGGTATTAACTAGTTTTTAACCCCTAAACAACCATATTTTTTTATTGTAAAATTATACAAGTTTTTATAAACATTTTGTAATATGAATACATTAATATCAGACCTGTAATATCAATTCTGCACAAAAGAATTTTTTTTTTTTTTACCTTAAAAAAAATCCTAACATTGCAGAAGTGGTCACCGAATTTTTGACTTTAAAAAAAAAAAAAAAACATTAATAGCAATTAATTATGATTAATTAAAGATTGCTCCATTGAAATGCATTGGACTTCGCCAGGGAGCGACAGGTCATACCTGGCGCTGTGATGGGATTAGCAGCGGCGCTGTTCGTTGCAGTCGGCTACATGATGAATCCCGCGGTAGCTGTCACTCTCGCTGGCGCTAGCCTCATTTAGCTTGATAAATGCGTCATTGTGGCCGACGCCGGGCGTACTTGAGTCGGTAGCCGCCGTTAGCTGGCGGGACCTGGCGCCTGTCAGACACTACCTGGAGCTAGCCCTTGGTAAATAAGGCCCTTAGTTTTGCCTGTGAAATCTATAGGATTTCTGGATTTCTAACTATCCACCCCCCGCGACAGCCCCCAGCCCGGACCTTCACCTCTCACTGGATGCCTGTATATGGACCTTTACAAGAAGTGAGTAACCCTGGTATATAACATCAAAAAAATAAAAAAAAGAACTAAATACTAAGAGCTTACTTGAAATATACTCAATTAGCCTACAAAGGTTATTGAATTACTTCTTATATATCTCTGATGACATCTCCAGTTTGCAGGGGGGATGGAGGCTGCAACACACACTGCTGAACATCATAGGGCCAGAATTACCATTGTGGGTCCGATTTACAGGTACAAAAATAAATCTGTATTAAGTTTCAATCTGTATCAGTCGCATACCTTGCAGAGCTCAGCCTGTCACATATTAAAATAAACCCCATGAAGTGTGACATTAGCTATAAGTCATTCTCCTTTTACACTCCATTTAATAACTTTCATTTTTTTCCTTTTTTTAAATTTATTGTAAAAAACTACCCAATGGACTTTCTGCAAAGCCCTTGGGTTGCTCTGACAATCTACCAATTGACCCACCAACAGCTTTCAATGAAGGCTCCTATTAGCAACCCTTGGAGTAAAAAAAGAAAATGTCTTTTTTCAGCACCCACTTTGAAAAAGCCTTGAGCGTTTTTTCATAATGATGTCTTCAGCCTGGATGCCAACAGATTTCCACATCTCTCTGACAGGCAAGCAGGCTATAAAATATACATAAAATTAAATAAAACACAACATTAAAACAAAGGTTTAAAATGAGATGGCATATGGTTTTTAACTATCTCCAAATGCACACAAATATAAAATATGCCCGAACACATGAAACATCAGGATTTCTTTCCTTTAAGAAAACTATTAAACGTCTTAAGCTAATCTGCATGGGTGTTAAATAAGGGGGATAAAAAAACCCTTTATGGTTATGATTGATTGAGGTGATTTTGATTATCCACAGATATTTTATGTGTTAAGGCATTAAATTGTCAAGAATATCAGTTTGATTGTAGTAAAACATGAAAACATTGACTTTTGTCTAGTTAGAGAAATTTATTTTTCCCTGAATGACAATCTTTTAAGTCTAAACTAGGCAACCTGCCAAGTCTGCATGTCATATATTGCAGCTTGCAAATGTATCCTATATTTTCAAGTGCTGCTTTTAAGGTTCAATGAAAAGAGCATTTTCTTATTGAAATTCGCTTGTAATAAACAGGTTGGGCTGACGTTTCTACAGCATGAAAAATAGCGGCTTAGCGATTTTCACAATCAAGTCTTAATCAGCTGCTGAAGTTGCTGAAGCTAGGCTCAAGCACTGCTTCCACCTGTATACTGTGCAAAGCCATACATTGCTCGATCATCCAACAAGGGTGTTCACTATAAAGGCTATCAGGCTAATACATTACTAGCTCCAGCAACCAACTCTCAGCCACTTACACCATACCATCAAAAAACTACACACACAGCATTGGCGCTCTAAATCTGGTCGCTATAGCACAGAGCGGCAGATACTGTGAGATTAAAGTCTGTTTTTGAACACATATCCACCAGTAACAAAGCAAAAACACATAAAATTATATTGTTATAACATTGTGACATTAACACTTTAGTGCCAGACATGTAATGACAATTCTGCATAAAAAAAAAGGAACTCTTTCTAGGCCAGGAGAGGTCACACAATTATTTGAGAGAAGAAAAAAAAAATGTAAAAAAAAACCCTGTTTAAATAGAAGAAAATGAACATCCATTGGGAGAGCGACAGGTAGCAACAGGTAATACCTGGCACACTGGAAGCTAGGAAGCTAGAGCGCCGGCGCTATATGCTGAGACACCTGTAATGATGAATCAGACGCTACATGGCGCTGTTAGAGGCCGATTCATTAATAGCGCCAGGTAGCGACAGATGAGCGACAGTAGCGGCATTTTCAGAACGCCCGCTAGTAGTCGCTGTGCTTGGCCGTTGTTCTGTAGTTGATAGCGACTCAGTCGGTTTGCCGTAATGTTGAATATTGGGTGAGGAGTCGCTATTTGACAGGTTCAGCGCTGTATGGGAGCACATGACAGCGAATGGCCATAGCGAACGGCTCCCAGCATATTCATTAACAAATCACGCTCAAAAAATTCTCGCGCAGTGAAATGCTTGTTTAAACCCCAGAGCGCTGGCGGCGATGGGTTAAAAGTAGTTTTTTAACCCCAAAACAACCATATTTTTGGATAAAAAAAAAACAAGTTTTTCAAAACATTTTGTAATATGAATACATTAATATCAGACCTGTAATTAACCTTAAAAAAAATATCTAACATTGCAGAAGTGGTCACAGAATTTTTGACATTTACAAAAAAAAAAAAAAAAACATTAACAACAATTAATTAAGAATATTTAAAGATTGCTCCATTGAAATGCATTGGAGAGCGCCAGGTAGCGAGAGGTCATACCTGTCGCTGTTCAAGGTCGCTCGCTGGCGCTGTGGGGTGAGGCTGGAATAATGATCAATGATTCGCTATCTGGCGCTCTGTCAGTCGCTAAGCAGGATCGGCTTGATAAATGTGTGATTGCGGAGGGGAGCCGGCGTTCTTGTGGCGGTGACCGTCATTACCGTTCGCTCACCATTCGCTACCTGGCGCTATCCATTGTTAAATATGGGCCTTAGAGTCGCTCACCGGAATCTCCTTCATAAATGTGGTTTTGTGTACAGCGCCAAGCGTTCACCAGGCACTGCCTGCCGCTACGACGCACTACCTGCCGCTAGACCTTCATGAATAACCTCCATGAGTGGTGGAATGTCACATGATGGGTGTCTGCATTTAACCAATTACGTAAGCAAGAGCATAGCTAGGGGGGAGCAAGGGGGGGCACTTGCCCTGGGTGCAACAGGTCAGGGCGGTGCCAAAGGGGGACCTAAGAACAGATGGAGGGCGCCATTTTGAATCTTTGCCCCGGGTGACAGAAAGCCTAACTACTTCTCTGCTGAAAACAAAGGTCCATACAAAAGTGGGCTAGGGAGCGGAACAAAACCCTGGAATTTTACTTTCTGGGTCATGTTCCATGTCCCCGGAGCATCCTGAATTGTGATGACCTGCTGTGTGAAACCTTTTAGATTCCAGGCCAGCCTCAGGTGCGTTTTGTTCTGCTTTAATACAATTTTTGTCCTTGCGTTGAACAAAGTGGACAAAGTGGACCAAAATGAGGGATTTTCATTATCCCGGCTCCCTTATTTGGGTGTTGTGGGGAGTGTGGCCGCGCACAGCTAAAATAGAATGTGAGTGATGCCGCCATTGCCCGCGCACGCGCCATGGGCTTGTTGGACAGGTAAGGATTTTTGGCAACTGGAGGGTTTCACAGGGAGAGGGAATCCAGGTCTGGTTTTGGTCCACTTTAACTTTGTGTTTTTATATTTGTTTTATATTACAAATACCCCTTTTTTCTCCTTTATACACCCTGATACTATGGCACAATACATTTACCAGGAATATACATTTTTATGTCATATACAAGGGACCCATAAAACACATGCTATTCACAGGTCGGACAGTTTGGCACTATGTAATCTGTTAGGGACACATTACAGTGCTGACCATTGGGCAGGCAGCCACACAAGTCTGCATCTTGACTGACATGAACCTTGGATAGTGTGAAGATTGAACAGTGTGTAGTTATTTTTCATTAAAAAGGTCATATATTTTAATTGTTTAAACCCCAAAAATATTAAATATACAAAAAAAGGAAATGGGAATAACAACGAATGATAACAAGGGGAACTGGAGTTAAGTCATAACATACATGTTAGTCATAAATACTAAAATACATAAAACAATATTACATTTCTTTCTATAGATCAGTATAGGGAACAAATATTTTCCAAAGTATGGCAGGCAGGAGAAAGGAGGGTCAGTCATCTGAACATTTGGAGCTGCATTCGAGCAAGCTTTGTAATAAGAAAGCTGCGATGAGACCCGCATGAGGTGAGTGCTTTCATTTCTTGGGCTTGGTTTGAGTGATCTTGTGTGTCTCTCTCACATGCTTCATCTTGCAAGTGTACTCGGAATCATGCGGGCAAGAATTCATGCATGTGTGTTAGATTTTTGTTTTTTTTAGGGCGGCTCTGAATCGAGTCCTTTGAGCGAGCACTGCAATAATGTTGGAGATGGTGCCATGAACAGTAAGGCACACCATTTTTATTTCATTTTGCTTGTATACCACTGGAGGAATGACCATTCATTATCTTAGTATAAAGTGACTGTTAATGTGATGTCTCAGTTTTACAATGTGTTGAGTGGGTGTAGATAATTAGAATGATTTCTTATTGCCTTTTTTTAGGTTTCTTTATCAAGATAGTTTCTCAGAACATTTTTGCCTGAACTGCGTCACCAGCTTTGAGATGTCATACAAAGGACTTTGGTTTGATGACACTATGGTCTTTTTAATACTTAGAGGCCGATTCATTAATAGCGGCAGGTAGCGACAGTTGAGCGACTGTAGCAGTATTTTCACAGCGCCCGCTAGTAGTCGCTGTGCTTGGCCATTGTTTGGTTGTTGATAGCGACTGAGTCAGTGTGCAGTAATGTTGAATACGGGGTGACGAGTCGCTATTTGACAGGTTCCGCGATGTATGGGTGCGCATGATAGCGACTGGTCAGAGCGACCGGCTCCCACCACATTCATCAAAAAAATCACGCTCAAAGAATTCTCGCGCTGTGAAATGCATGTTTAAACCCCAGAGCGCTGGCGGCGATGTGTTAAAAGTAGTTTTTTAACCCCCAAACAACCATATTTTTGGAAACCAAAAAAAAAAAATGTTTTAAAGAATTTAGTAATATGAATACAATAATATCAGACCTGTAATATCAATTCTGCACACATTTTTATTTTTTTTTACCTTAAAAAAATTATCTAACATGGCAGAAGTGGTCACAGAATTTTTCACATTTAAAAAAAAAACAAAAACAATAATAACAAATAATTATGAATATTTAAAGATTGTTCCATTGAAATGCATTGGACAGCGCCAGGTAGCGAGAGGTCATACCTGTCGCTGTTCAAGGTCGGACGCTGGCTTGAAGATCTGCTGGGTTTGCTGAGTGAGGTCGCTAAATGAAGAGGATACATGAGCGGAGTAAGTTTCTAGTCAGTAGACTTTGAAGATGGACCAATAGGAGCTGTTCTGGTGAACATCTTAGATGAGGAACAGCCTGCAACAGTATACACTCAAAGGAGCTTCGGAGCATCAATGGCTGAGTGTTTCAATAGCAGTCAAAGGGGGTGACATTACTTGTGACTTCTGAGCTCCAATTATTATATAGAACCCTGGTATACAATGGAAATTTGTTATATAAATGTATATATATATTTTTTAAAAATGACATGGTATTAGCTTTAATTTGCTGACTTGGGTTTTATAAGTGTATTTTCTCTTTTGTCGACTTGAACTCTTTGGCCTCGATTCAATAAAGGTACAAGAAAAATTCTCATGGTAGTAAAAGATTCAATTCATGAGAAAAAAGCCTAAGAATGTCACTGTTGCTGAATCACCAGCTAAGAAAACAATGAAAGTCAATGGCACTTTTTTACTCCTAAGAAAAGTAGAGAACGGTTTACTCCTTTCTACACTGTAGTAAAAGCTGCCATTGACTTTCATTGTCTTCTTATCTAGTGATTCAGTAACAGTGTCAGTCTCAGGCTTTTTTCTCATGAATTTTTACTACCATGAGAATTTTTTTGTACCTTATTGAATCGAGGCCTTTGTGATTGAGAAATAGAGACCTGCCATTGTCTCTAACTATTTCTCGAAATAAGTATGTTTAAATCATGTATGCTCTGTTGACTACCTATTGTAACACTGTGTTGATTTAGGCTTACCTTTGTTGTCTGTGTCTTGTGTTGTGTGTTAACCTCGACACTGCAGGTCTAACCATTGTCAGTATGTTTAAATTAGGCTTAACTGCTGAATATATGCTGTCCCTAAATCTCTGTAAAATCTCTGATGCAATTGAGAGAGTGTTCTCTTTAAGAAGTCTTGCGACAATTTCATTATTACTCCTGTTTGATTAGACTTACTTTTGATGTTGATGTTAATCATCATGATGTAAGATGAGAAAATAGCTGACGCAGAACTTTTGGGCTGAGTGAACTACCCATCACTGTCCTCTTGTTACCATAAATGCTGGGAGCTGGAGGGGGCCAGAGGTGTGTCATAAGGAACCTTCCACTTGGTGTGCAGGGAGTATGAGAACTGGGCATCGTCTCCCACGGAAGCACACTCTTGCCTCTCGCTGTTCATACAGCTGATGCGGTGATCCTGTGGTGAAGCGATCCCACTGAGTTCCTGTAAGCATTAATCTCTCAAATGGTGAAGTGGTAGTGTTACTTTAATGTATTTTAACCTTTGCTAGGCTTTCTTTTCTGTATTACATAGTATTTTTTTTGTGCTTGGAACGTTTTTTGATTGTTTTTTAGATACAAAATCTTTGCTCTTTTTGTTTACAACTAGAGATGAGCGAACTTTTGAAAAATTCGTTTCGACTGATTCGCCGAATTTTCCGACAAAAATCGTTTCGACCCGAATAAATTCGTGACGAATCGCTATTAAAAACGGCTATTTCTGAGCCTCCTAAAGCCTCAATAGGGTTGTAAACCATTCTGCCTTGCTGTAACACGCACAGGATGCGTGCTGGGTTAGTTAAATAATACTTTGAATAAATATCACATGCAGATCAGAGGCATCGCTAATAGAATCGCAGAGCGGCATAATTGAATTCAAGAGAGTTGAAGTGGCATCACTATGAGGGGCAGGAGCCCAAACATTGCTTTAAAGAGACACTGGAGTTGGCAGCAGCAGGAGCCCAAAAATTGGATGAATCACACCCTGGAGTTGCAAGCAGCAGCAGGAGCCCAAACATTGGCTGAAAGAGACACTGGGGTTGGCTTCAGGAGCCCAAAAATTGGATGAATCACACCCTGGAGTTGCAAGCAGCAGCAGGAGCCCAAATATTACTTTAAAGAGACACTGGAGTTGGCTTCAGGAGCCCAAAAATTGGATGAATCACACCCTGGAGTTGGCAGCAGCAGCAGGAGCCCGAACATTACTTTAAAGAGACACTGGGGTTGGCTTCAGGAGCCCAAAAATTGGATGAATCACACCCTGGAGTTGGCAGCAGCAGCAGGAGCAGCCCAAATATTACTTTAAAGAGACACTGGGGTTGGCTTCAGGAGGCCAAAAATTGGATGAATCACACCCTGGAGTTGGCAGCAGCAGCAGGAGCAGCCCAAATATTACTTTAAAGAGACACTGGGGTTGGCTTCAGGAGGCCAAAAATTGGATGAATCACACCCTGGAGTTGGCAGCAGCAGCAGGAGCAGCCCAAACATTACTTTAAAGAGACACTGGGGTTGGCTTCAGGAGCCCAAAAATTGGATGAATCACACCCTGGAGTTGACAGCAGCAGCAGGAGCAGCCCAAATATTACTTTAAAGAGACACTGGGGTTGGCTTCAGGAGGCCAAAAATTGGATGAATCACACCCTGGAGTTGGCAGCAGCAGCAGCAGGAGCCCAAATATTACTTTAAAGAGACCCTGGGGTTGGCTTCAGGAGCCCAAAAATTGGATGAATCACACCCTGGAGTTGGCAGCAGCAGCAGGAGCCCAAATATTACTTTAAAGAGACCCTGGGGTTGGCTTCAGGAGCCCAAAAATTGGATGAATCACACCCTGGAGTTGGCAGCAGCAGCAGGAGCCCAAATATTACTTTAAAGAGACACTGGAGTTGGCTTCAGGAGCCCAAAAATTGGATGAATCACACCCTGGAGTTGGCAGCAGCAGCAGGAGCCCAAACATTACTTTAAAGAGACCCTGGGGTTGGCTTCAGGAGCCCATAAATTGGATGAATCACACCCTGGAGTTGGCAGCAGCAGCAGCAGGAGCCCAAATATTACTTTAAAGAGACCCTGGGGTTGGCTTCAGGAGCCCAAAAATTGGATGAATCACACCCTGGAGTTGGCAGCAGCAGCAGCAGGAGCCCAAATATACACTGGAGTTGGCTTCAGGAGCCCAAAAATTGGATGAATCACACCCTGGAGTTGGCAGCAGGAGCAGCCCAAACATTACTTTAAAGAGACACTGGGGTTGGCTTCAGGAGCCCAAAAATTGGATGAATCACACCCTGGAGTTGGCAGCAGGAGCCCAAATATTACTTTAAAGAGACCCTGGGGTTGGCTTCAGGAGCCCAAAAATTGGATGAATCACACCCTGGAGTTGGCAGCAGCAGCAGCAGGAGCCCAAATATTACTTTAAAGAGACCCTGGGGTTGGCTTCAGGAGCCCAAAAATTGGATGAATCACACCCTGGAGTTGGCAGCAGCAGCAGCAGCAGGAGCCCAAATATTACTTTAAAGAGACCCTGGGGTTGGCTTCAGGAGCCCAAAAATTGGATGAATCACACCCTGGAGTTGGCAGCAGCAGCAGCAGGAGCCCAAATATTACTTTAAAGAGACCCTGGGGTTGGCTTCAGGAGCCCAAAAATTGGATGAATCACACCCTGGAGTTGGCAGCAGCAGCAGCAGGAGCCCAAACATTACTTTAAAGAGACCCTGGGGTTGGCTTCAGGAGCCCAAAAATTGGATGAATCACACCCTGGAGTTGGCAGCAGCAGGAGCCCAAATATTACTTTAAAGAGACCCTGAGGTTGGCTTCAGGAGCCCAAAAATTGGATGAATCACACCCTGGAGTTGGCAGCAGGAGCCTAAATATTACTTTAAAGAGACCCTGGGGTTGGCTTCAGGAGCCCAAAAATTGGATGAATCACACCCTGGAGTTGGCAGCAGCAGCAGGAGCCCAAACATTACTTTAAAGAGACACTGGAGTTGGCTTCAGGAGCCCAAAAATTGGATGAATCACACCCTGGAGTTGGCAGCAGCAGGAGCCCAAATATTACTTTAAAGAGACCCTGGGGTTGGCTTCAGGAGCCCAAAAATTGGATGAATCACACCCTGGAGTTGGCAGCAGCAGCAGGAGCCCAAACATTACTTTAAAGAGACCCTGGGGTTGGCTTCAGGAGCCCAAAAATTGGATGAATCACACCCTGTGGAGAGTCATGTGGAGAAAAAGTAGCTTAGTTAGTAATATCTACATAAAATTATGAATAAACAAATGCAAAAGTATTGCCAAAGTGAAGTTTTGTTTGAGGGTGTGTTTCCACCTTTTAATTAAATCAGAAACAAGAAGGTATCATTGCCTCTGACTAATTAGCCCTCAAAAATTCTTGGAATTTTTAATCTGGAATCATGTCTGATCCGTCTTATCCGAAGAATATTAATAAAAAGTAAGAGTAACGTAAAGGATTTTTTATCAATACTTACTTGTGGTCCGATGCGGAGGAATGTCTGTAACTGGAGAGCAGTGCCTTAAATCTGTTTTGCACGATCCATCTTTCTTTAGTGTAGGTCTGGCCCCGTCATCAATCTACTGGCATACATCAGGCATTGTTGGGAGGAAAGCTTGGATGATCCATGCGCCATTCATTTCCACGCAGGGCAGTCTCTGGAAAAAAAAAGTCTGTATAAACCAGGGTCTTTTTCATATAAAAACAAATGGTTATTCTTGCTTTTCAACCATATGTTCCACAGCTTTACCAGTCATTGTGTCAGCCAATGAAGCAACTTTGTCTCGAAGTGCTGCAAAAGCAGTCCACTGCATCACAAGTGGCATCTGACACCCCCAGTCAACTGTCTGTCTGTTATGCTTTGGGTTCAGCTCCACTATCCATTGATGAAGATCTGATAATCATAAAATTCAGCAGCTACTGCCCAGCCAAGAAGTGGAGGAGACACTCGCCTCTTCTTCCACTAGCCGGCAATTAGTGATGAGGAGAGTGTCGTGGGAGGAGGTGTTGCAAGCCGAGGTAGTGGAAGAGGGTCCCTGGAGTCTGCGGCGGTGGCGGCGGCAGCAGCAGCAGCAGCAGATTATTGCGGACTGTTGTTCGGAAAAATCAGCTACTCAGCGATGTGGCAGTGTTTCATGCAGCATCCTGTGGAGAAAAAGTAGGTTAGTTAGTGTATATACATAAAATGATGAATAGACAAATGCAATAGTATTGCCAAAGTGAAGTTTTGTTTGAGGGTGTGTTTCCACCTTGTAATTAAATCAGAAACAACTAGCTATCATTTGCCTCTGAATAATTAGCCCTCAAAAATTCTTGGAATTTTTAATCTTGATGTCTGAGGGATTTCTCCTCTCAGACAGCGTCACCATAAGTCCAGCCTGCTGCATTACACTTGGAAGAACATCTTGTTTGCGCTGCGACAAGGAAGCCAGAGTCATGCGTCCTGACATGGCACACGTGTTCAGTCTAGTTTTGAAGTCTTGCCCCCATCTGAAAGAACAACAGGAAAGAAAGTTAGCATGCACTTCTGGCACTCCTACACCACCAAGCACAACCTTATTGAGCCTCAGCGTCACAACGGTGTACCCCACCATAGTCTGATTTGCGATGTTTCCACCCGTTGGAATTCCACCCTCCATATGCAGGATCCACTATAGCAGTGGTCCCCAACCCTGTCCTCAAGGCCCACCAACAGGCCAGGTTTTGCAGATCTCCACAAAGATGCACAGGTGGAGTAATTAGTGCAGCTGCAGAGCAATAGAGCTGGCTATTTGGAGATCCAAAAAACATGACATGTTGGTGGGCCTTGAGGACAGGGTTGAGGACCACTGCACTATAGGAACAGAGAAAAGCCATCACGGATTTCTGGATGATCCAAACGGATAGGGGGACACCCCTGTATAAATTCAATGTAAACCATTGGCAGCTCATACGTGACACCGACCGTTTGCTCAGGCCCTTTGAGGAAGCTACGTTATTAGTCAGTTGCCAGGACTATGAGATGAACGATGAGATTCCACTGCTTCATGTACTACAACACATGTTGGAAACCATGGCTGGTCAGGGCACTGGAGACATGGCACATACATTTCACAGCCACATGAAGCCTGTGGGGGCTGAAGTGGAGGAGGAGGAGGGGGTGGGGCACAGCAAACCACAGTTTAGGTTTCACAAAATGACCATTTTATCTAGTCATCTGACAGGAGAGGAGGAGCAGGAGCAGCCACAGGAGCTAGAGGGTTGTGAGGAAGGCGAGACAGAGGACCCAGACACACCGTGGCAGTTTACAGTGGAGATGGAGACAGGTAGTCCCTCCGAGTCACTTGCACAAATGGCACGATGCATGCTCACATGCTTGCGTACTTGTCTCCATTTGTCAGCGGGAAGACTTCTGGCTCTCCAACTTATTGGACCCTCGCTTCCGGCACAAAATGGGGGCATTTTTTACGCCCACTGAGAGGGAGGACAAACTGACCTACTACAGAGACATCCCACGTAGTCAGTTGGGCGATGTCTATCTGCGCCATGGCCCATACTCCCGCAGGTCTGACTCGGGGGGACCTCTGCGATCACCTTCCACTGCCATGGCTGCTGGGGGGGTGGAAGGAGCAGCAGCAGCAGCTCCATCAGCAGCAGCCTCAGTCTTCAGTCGCTAGTGAGTAGCTTTCTACACCCGCATAGTGAGTCTACTCATGAGCAGCAGGAAGACCTGGAGCTGGACCTCAAACAGCAGGTCATGTCATACCTTGACATGACCATGCCAACACACCTTCAGGATCCACTGGATTTGCTGGGAAGCCAAACTTGACTTGTGCCCGCAACTAGCAGAGTTTGCCCTGGAAAAGCTGTACTGGCCGGACAGTAGTTGATTTAGATGGCAACTGGGCTGCTCTATATAACGAAGCAAAATGGCAAATTTACCTCACTATATAAGCTATTGCCCCTCAGATTTACACAGGGGCTGCTCTATATTATGCTGCAAAATGGCAAATTTACCTCACAATATAAGCTATTGCCCCTCAGATTTACACAGGGCTGCTCCATATAATGGTGCAAAACCATGAATTTACCTCATAATATAAACTATTGCCCCTCAGATTTACACAGGGCCTGCTCTATATAACGAAGCAAAATGGCAAATTTACCTCACTATATAAGCTATTGCCCCTCAGATTTACACAGGGGCTGCTCTATATTATGCTGCAAAATGACAAATTTACCTCACAATATAAGCTATTGCCCCTCAGATTTACACAGGGGCTGCTCCATATAATGGTGCAAAACCATGAATTTACCTCATAATATAAACTATTGCCCCTCAGATTTACACAGGGGCTGCTCTATATTATGCTGCAAAATGGCAAATTAACCTCACAATATAAGCTATTGCCCCTCAGATTTACACTGGGCCTGCTCTTTATAACGAAGCAAAATGGCAAATTTACCTCACTATATAAGCTATTGCCCCTCAGATTTACACAGGGGCTGCTCTATATTATGCTGCAAAATGGCAAATTTACCTCACAATATAAGCTATTGCCCCTCAGATTTACACAGGGGCTGCTCCATATAATGGTGCAAAACCATGAATTTACCTCATAATATAAACTATTGCCCCTCAGATTTACACAGGGGCTGCTCTATATTATGCTGCAAAATGGCAAATTAACCTCACAATATAAGCTATTGCCCCTCAGATTTACACAGGGCCTGCTCTATATAACGAAGCAAAATGGCAAATTTACCTCACTATATAAGCTATTGCCCCTCAGATTTACACAGGGGCTGCTCTATATTATGCTGCAAAATGGCAAATTAACCTCACAATATAAGCTATTGCAGCTCTATATAAATAAAAATAAATAAATAAAAAAAGGGCCTGTAGAAGCTTATTTAGTATAACAGATAGGGTGACATGTGCTGGTTTGGGATGCCCATATGGGCTAGTGTTTTGGCAGCAGTACAAAAACCAATGCAAAATGCAATAGCTTAATAAAGCTGATGCTGATCAACGCTTATTTAGTATAACAGATGGGGTGCAACATGCAGGTTTGGGATGCCCTGCGGCCTGGTGTATTTAAAGCAGACCAAAACCAATTCAAAATGCAATAACTTAATAAAGCTGAGGCTGTAGATGCTTATTTAGTATAAACAGGTAGGGTGCAAGGTGCAGCTTTGGGGTGCCCTGCGGCCTGGTTAAATGAAAGCAGTCAAAAAGGAAGTGCAAACTGAAGTAGCTTAATGAAGCTGATGCTGATCAACGCTTATGTTGTATACCAGGTAGGGTGCAAGGTGCAGCTTTGGGGTGCCCTGCGGCCTGGTTTATTAAAAGCAGTCAAAAACAAGTGAACGCTTATGTTGTATAACAGATTGGGTTAAAATAGCATGTGCCTTGGGATGCCCGTGTGGCCTGTTATATTTCAAGCTGAACAAAAAGTAACAATAATCCAAGTATGAGACATAATTTTGACCTTCTTTACAGCGCCATACTTTGAAAAAAAAAACCTTAATTTCATGCCGATCAATCCAAAGGTCAATGCCCCTAACAAAAATAGTGTTCGGCATAAGTTTTCCTTCTGGAAGGACGTAACCTTTAGTTTACATGGTTGGGGTAGGTTATCCTACAAATTGGGATACCCCAGGCAGCAGTGTCATTGAAAGAGACAGATTGTAATGCAGGCCATACGCAAGCAGAGAAACTCAGGCTGCAACAGGCCTATTTAGTTTACATGGTTGGGGTAGGTTATCTTACAAATTGGGATACCCCACTGTATATGAAATCGAATATAAATGCACACCCAAAAGTGGACAATCAGCCTCCAAGAGGCCTGCTTAGTTTAAATAAGAGAGCTGCTTAGCTTAAATAAGAGAGCTGCTTAGTGTAAATAAGAGGCATGCTTAGTTTAAATAAGAGAGCTGCTTAGTGTAAATAAGAGGCCTGCTTAGTTTAAATAAGAGAGCTGCTTAGTATGGTAGGTAGGTTATGTTATGTTACAGAATGGGATGCCCCAAAGCTGACTTGAGATCAGTATATATGCACACAGCAGCAGTGTGTAAGCAGGCTCATACAGGCCAAATTTCTTTAAATAACTGTGCAGCTTACAGTAAATGCAGAGGCTAATGGTATGTTACAGAATGGGATGCCCCAAGCAGACTTGAGATCAGTATATATGCACACAGCAGCAGTGTGTAAGCAGGCTCATACAGGCCAAATTTCTTTAAATAACTGTGCAGCTTACAGTAAATGCAGAGGCTAATGGTATGTTACAGAATGGGATGCCCCAAGCAGACTTGAGATCAGTATATATGCACACAGCAGCAGTGTGTTAGCAGGCTCATACAGGCCAAATTTCTTTAAATAACTGTGCAGCTTACAGTAAATGCAGAGGCTAATGGTATGTTACAGAATGGGATGCCCCAAGCAGACTTGAGATCAGTATATATCCACACAGCAGCAGTGTGTTAGCAGGCTCATACAGGCCAAATTTCTTTAAATAACTGTGCAGCTTACAGTAAATGCAGAGGCTAATGGTATGTTACAGAATGGGATGCCCCAAGCAGACTTGAGATCAGTATATATGCACACAGCAGCAGTGTGTAAGCAGGCTCATACAGGCCAAATTTCTTTAAATAACTGTGCAGCTTACAGTAAATGCAGAGGCTAATGGTATGTTACAGAATGGGATGCCCCAAGCAGACTTGAGATCAGTATATATGAACACAGCAGCAGTGTGTAAGCAGGCTCATACAGGCCAAATTTCTTTAAATAACTGTGCAGCTTACAGTAAATGCAGAGGCTAATGGTATGTTACAGAATGGGATGCCCCAAGCAGACTTGAGATCAGTATATATGCACACAGCAGCAGTGTGTAAGCAGGCTAATACAGGCCAAATTTCTTTAAATAACTGTGCAGCTTACAGTAAATGCAGAGGCTAATGGTATGTTACAGAATGGGATGCCCCAAGCAGACTTGAGATCAGTATATATCCACACAGCAGCAGTGTGTAAGCAGGCTCATACAGGCCAAATTTCTTTAAATAACTGTGCAGCTTACAGTAAATGCAGAGGCTAATGGGATGTTACAGAATGGGATGCCCCAAGCAGACTTGAGATCAGTATATATGCACACAGCAGCAGTGTGTTAGCAGGCTCATACAGGCCAAATTTCTTTAAATAACTGTGCAGCTTACAGTAAATGCAGAGGCTAATGGTATGTTACAGAATGGGATGCCCCAAGCAGACTTGAGATCAGTATATATCCACACAGCAGCAGTGTGTAAGCAGGCTCATACAGTCCAAATTTCTTTAAATAACTGTGCAGCTTACAGTAAATGCAGAGGCTAATGGTATGTTACAGAATGGGATGCCCCAAGCAGACTTGAGATCAGTATATATGCGCACAGCAGCAGTGTGTTAGCAGGCTCATACAGGCCAAATTTCTTTAAATAACTGTGCAGCTTACAGTAAATGCAGAGGCTAATGGTATGTTACAGAATGGGATGCCCCAAGCAGACTTGAGATCAGTATATATGCACACAGCAGCAGTGTGTAAGCAGGCTCATACAGGCCAAATTTCTTTAAATAACTGTGCAGCTTACAGTAAATGCAGAGGCTAATGGTATGTTACAGAATGGGATGCCCCAAGCAGACTTGAGATCAGTATATATGCACACAGCAGCAGTGTGTTAGCAGGCTCATACAGGCCAAATTTCTTTAAATAACTGTGCAGCTTACAGTAAATGCAGAGGCTAATGGTATGTTACAGAATGGGATGCCCCAAGCAGACTTGAGATCAGTATATATCCACACAGCAGCAGTGTGTTAGCAGGCTCATACAGGCTAAATTTCTTTAAATAACTGTGCAGCTTACAGTAAATGCAGAGGCTAATGGTATGTTACAGAATGGGATGCCCCAAGCAGACTTGAGATCAGTATATATGAACACAGCAGCAGTGTGTAAGCAGGCTCATACAGGCCAAATTTCTTTAAATAACTGTGCAGCTTACAGTAAATGCAGAGGCTAATGGTATGTTACAGAATGGGATGCCCCAAGCAGACTTGAGATCAGTATATATGCACACAGCAGCAGTGTGTAAGCAGGCTAATACAGGCCAAATTTCTTTAAATAACTGTGCAGCTTACAGTAAATGCAGAGGCTAATGGTATGTTACAGAATGGGATGCCCCAAGCAGACTTGAGATCAGTATATATCCACACAGCAGCAGTGTGTAAGCAGGCTCATACAGGCCAAATTTCTTTAAATAACTGTGCAGCTTACAGTAAATGCAGAGGCTAATGGGATGTTACAGAATGGGATGCCCCAAGCAGACTTGAGATCAGTATATATGCACACAGCAGCAGTGTGTTAGCAGGCTCATACAGGCCAAATTTCTTTAAATAACTGTGCAGCTTACAGTAAATGCAGAGGCTAATGGTATGTTACAGAATGGGATGCCCCAAGCAGACTTGAGATCAGTATATATCCACACAGCAGCAGTGTGTAAGCAGGCTCATACAGGCCAAATTTCTTTAAATAACTGTGCAGCTTACAGTAAATGCAGAGGCTAATGGTATGTTACAGAATGGGATGCCCCAAAGCTGACTTGAGATCAGTATATATGCACACAGCAGCAGTGTGTAAGCAGGCTCATACAGGCCAAATTTCTTTAAATAACTGTGCAGCTTACAGTAAATGCAGAGGCTAATGGTATGTTACAGAATGGGATGCCCCAAGCAGACTTGAGATCAGTATATATGCACACAGCAGCAGTGTGTAAGCAGGCTCATACAGGCCAAATTTCTTTAAATAACTGTGCAGCTTACAGTAAATGCAGAGGCTAATGGTATGTTACAGAATGGGATGCCCCAAGCAGACTTGAGATCAGTATATATGCACACAGCAGCAGTGTGTTAGCAGGCTCATACAGGCCAAATTTCTTTAAATAACTGTGCAGCTTACAGTAAATGCAGAGGCTAATGGTATGTTACAGAATGGGATGCCCCAAGCAGACTTGAGATCAGTATATATGCACACAGCAGCAGTGTGTTAGCAGGCTCATACAGGCCAAATTTCTTTAAATAACTGTGCAGCTTACAGTAAATGCAGAGGCTAATGGTATGTTACAGAATGGGATGCCCCAAGCAGACTTGAGATCAGTATATATGCACAAAGCAGCAGTGTGTAAGCAGGCTCATACAGGCCAAATTTCTTTAAATAACTGTGCAGCTTACAGTAAATGCAGAGGCTAATGGTATGTTACAGAATGGGATGCCCCAAGCAGACTTGAGATCAGTATATATGCACACAGCAGCAGTGTGTAAGCAGGCTCATACAGGCCAAATTTCTTTAAATAACTGTGCAGCTTACAGTAAATGCAGAGGCTAATGGTATGTTACAGAATGGGATGCCCCAAGCAGACTTGAGATCAGTATATATGCACACAGCAGCAGTGTGTAAGCAGGCTCATACAGGCCAAATTTCTTTAAATAACTGTGCAGCTTACAGTAAATGCAGAGGCTAATGGTATGTTACAGAATGGGATGCCCCAAGCAGACTTGAGATCAGTATATATGCGCACAGCAGCAGTGTGTTAGCAGGCTCATACAGGCCAAATTTCTTTAAATAACTGTGCAGCTTACAGTAAATGCAGAGGCTAATGGTATGTTACAGAATGGGATGCCCCAAGCAGACTTGAGATCAGTATATATGCACACAGCAGCAGTGTGTAAGCAGGCTCATACAGGCCAAATTTCTTTAAATAACTGTGCAGCTTACAGTAAATGCAGAGGCTAATGGTATGTTACAGAATGGGATGCCCCAAGCAGACTTGAGATCAGTATATATGCACACAGCAGCAGTGTGTTAGCAGGCTCATACAGGCCAAATTTCTTTAAATAACTGTGCAGCTTACAGTAAATACAGAGGCTAATGGTATGTTACAGAATGGGATGCCCCAAAAACCAGAGAGCACCTGGCAGGCAGCAGTAAGACTATGCACAGCAAAAGTGTCTTTATCAGGCCTAATTTCAATTAGAATAGGTGCAAATGGTTAGGTTCTTAAATAGAGGCTGGTGTAGTCACAGGATGGGATGCCCCAAAAAGGAGTGCACCTGGCAGGGAACAGTAGTGCTATGCACAGCAAAAGTGTCTTTATCAGGCCTAATTTCAATTAGAATAGGTGCAAATGGTTATATGGTCTTAAATAGAGGCTGCTGTAGTCACAGAATGGGATGCCCCAAAAACCAGCAGTGCACCTGGCAGGGTCCAGTAGTTCTATGCACAGCAAAAGTGTCTTTATCAGGCCTAATTTCAATTAGAATAAGTGCAAATGGTTATATGGTCTTAAATAGAGGCTGCTGTAGTCACAGAATGGGATGCCCCAAAAACCAGCAGTACACCTGGCAGGGACAAGTAGTGCTATGCACAGCAAAAGTGTCTTTATCAGGCCTAATTTCAATTAGAATAAGTGCAAATGGTTATATGGTCTTAAATAGAGGCTGCTGTAGTCACAGAATGGGATGCCCCAAAAACCAGCAGTGCACCTGGCAGGGACAAGTAGTGCTATGCACAGCAAAAGTGTCTTTATCAGGCCTAATTTCAATTAGAATAAGTGCAAATGGTTATATGGTCTTAAATAGAGGCTGCTGTAGTCACAGAATGGGATGCCCCAAAAACCAGCAGTACACCTGGCAGGGACAAGTAGTGCTATGCACAGCAAAAGTGTCTTTATCAGGCCTAATTTCAATTAGAATAAGTGCAAATGGTTATATGGTCTTAAATAGAGGCTGGTGTAGTCACAGAATGGGATGCCCCAAAAAAGAAGTGCACCTGGCAGGGTCCATTAATGCTATGCACAGCAAAAGTGTCTTTATCAGGCCTAATTTCAATTAGAATAAGTGCAAATGGTTATATGGTCTTAAATAGAGGCTGGTGTAGTCACAGAATGGGATGCCCCAACAACCAGCAGTACACCTGGCAGGGACAAGTAGTGCTATGCACAGCAAAAGTGTCTTTATCAGGCCTAATTTCAATTAGAATAAGTGCAAATGGTTATATGGTCTTAAATAGAGGCTGGTGTAGTCACAGAATGGGATGCCCCAAAAAAGAAGTGCACCTGGCAGGGTCCAGTAGTGCTATGCACAGCAAAAGTGTCTTTATCAGGCATAATTTCAATTAGAATAAGTGCAAATGGTTATATGGTCTTAAACAGAGGCTGGTGTAGTCACAGAATGGGATGCCCCAAAAACCAGCAGTGCACCTGGCAGGGACAAGTAGTGCTATGCACAGCAAAAGTGTCTTTATCAGGCCTAATTTCAATTAGAATAAGTGCAAATGGTTATATGGTCTTAAATAGAGGCTGGTGTAGTCACAGAATGGGATGCCCCAAAAACCAGCAGTACACCAGGCAGGGACAAGTAGTGCTATGCACAGCAAAAGTGTCTTTATCAGGCCTAATTTCAATTAGAATAAGTGCAAACGGTTATATGGTCTTAAATAGAGGCTGGTGTAGTCACAGAATGGGATGCCCCAAAAACCAGCAGTACACCTGGCAGGGACAAGTAGTGCTATGCACAGCAAAAGTGTCTTTATCAGGCCTAATTTCAATTAGAATAAGTGCAAATGGTTATATGGTCTTAAATAGAGGCTGGTGTAGTCACAGAATGGGATGCCCCAAAAAAGAAGTGCACCTGGCAGGGTCCAGTAGTGCTATGCACAGCAAAAGTGTCTTTATCAAGCCTAATTTCAATTTGAATAAGTGAAAATGGTTATATGGTCTTAAATAGAGGCTGGTGTAGTCACAGAGTGGGATGCCCCAAAAACCAGCAGTACACCTGGCAGGGACAAGTAGTGCTATGCACAGCAAAAGTGTCTTTATCAGGCCTAATTTCAATTAGAATAAGTGCAAATGGTTATATGGTCTTAAATAGAGGCTGGTGTAGTCACAGAATGGGATGCCCCAAAAACCAGCAGTACACCTAGCAGGGACAAGTAGTGCTATGCACAGCAAAAGTGTCTTTATCAGGCCTAATTTCAATTAGAATAAGTGCAAATGGTTATATGGTCTTAAATGGAGGCTGGTGTAGTCACAGAATGGGATGCCCCAAAAAAGAAGTTCACCTGGCAGGGTCCAGTAGTGCTATGCACAGCAAAAGTGTCTTTATCAGGCCTAATTTCAATTAGAATAAGTGAAAATGGTTATATGGTCTTAAATAGAGGCTGGTGTAGTCACAGAATGGGATGCCCCAAAAACCAGCAGTACACCTGGCAGGGACAAGTAGTGCTATGCACAGCAAAAGTGTCTTTATCAGGCCTAATTTCAATTAGAATAAGTGCAAATGGTTATATGGTCTTAAATAGAGGCTGCTGTAGTCACAGAATGGGATGCCCCAAAAACCAGCAGTACACCTGGCAGGGACAAGTAGTGCTATGCACAGCAAAAGTGTCTTTATCAGGCCTAATTTCAATTAGAATAAGTGCAAATGGTTATATGGTCTTAAATAGAGGCTGGTGTAGTCACAGAATGGGATGCCCCAAAAAACAGCAGTACACCTGGCAGGGACAAGTAGTGCTATGCACAGCAAAAGTGTCTTTATCAGGCCTAATTTCAATTAGAATAAGTGCAAATGGTTATATGGTCTTAAATAGAGGCTGGTGTAGTCACAGAATGGGATGCCCCAAAAAACAGCAGTACACCTGGCAGGGACAAGTAGTGCTATGCACAGCAAAAGTGTCTTTATCAGGCCTAATTTCAATTAGAATAAGTGCAAATGGTTATATGGTCTTAAACAGAGGCTGCTGTAGTCTCAGAATGGGATGCCCCAAAAACCAGCAGTGCACCTGGCAGGGACAAGTAGTGCTATGCACAGCAAAAGTGTCTTTATCAGGCCTAATTTCAATTAGAATAAGTGCAAATGGTTATATGGTCTTAAATAGAGGCTGGTGTAGTCACAGAATGGGATGCCCCAAAAACCAGCAGTACACCTGGCAGGGACAAGTAGTGCTATGCACAGCAAAAGTGTCTTTATCAGGCCTAATTTCAATTAGAATAAGTGCAAATGGTTATATGGTCTTAAATAGAGGCTGGTGTAGTCACAGAATGGGATGCCCCAAAAACCAGCAGTACACCTGGCAGGGACAAGTAGTGCTATGCACAGCAAAAGTGTCTTTATCAGGCCTAATTTCAATTAGAATAAGTGCAAATGGTTATATGGTCTTAAATAGAGGCTGGTGTAGTCACAGAATGGGATGCCCCAAAAACCAGCAGTACACCTGGCAGGGACAAGTAGTGCTATGCACAGCAAAAGTGTCTTTATCAGGCCTAATTTCAATTAGAATAAGTGCAAATGGTTATATGGTCTTAAATAGAGGCTGGTGTAGTCACAGAATGGGATGCCCCAAAAAAGAAGTGCACCTGGCAGGGTCCAGTAGTGCTATGCACAGCAAAAGTGTCTTTATCAGGCCTAATTTCAATTAGAATAAGTGCAAATGGTTATATGGTCTTAAATAGAGGCTGGTGTAGTCACAGAATGGGATGCCTCACAGCAGACTTAAGATCAGTTCAGTATATATGCACAGTTAGTTAGTATAAGCAGCCTGAAAACGCTAACAAAGCCTGTCAGCCAGCCAGTAACAAACACTCAGGCTGGATGAAAAAAAAAAAAATCTCCCTGTGACTGCCTCCGATTTTTCCTAACTTTCCCTGTTTTTCGCTGACTTTCTGTCTGTCTCCTGCCTGTCTCCAGCCTGTCCCTGTCTGTCCCTGCCTGTCTAACTGCCTCTCTCCCTCAGCTACACAGCGTTCTGTCTCTCACGAATGCAATAGAGAAATGAGGAAGGAAAAGCAAGATGGCCGCCTTAAATAGCGCTGTGACGTCACCGGGCTTGCTGGCTGCTGATAGGCTGCATGTGACTGTCCCAGCATACACTGCCCCACCTTACATGTCTGGACATGTCCCGTCCGCCATCTTAGAATGCCTGTAAATGTAAATGAATGGATGTTAAAGGAAAACTTCGAGCGATCGAATCGCGGGGAAATTCGGATTCGATCCGAATCGAATTTTTCATGAAATTCGGATCGAATCCGGGTTCGTCCGGATCGATTCGCTCATCCCTATTTACAACCACACGAGTTGAAACTATTTGGTTTGGGTTTGTTTTTTGTGAAAAGTTTTGAGTGGGGAAATTTCTTGCATCAGATGGAACTAATGCTTTGTAAGTTGCAAGTATTAGTTTTACCTCAAGTGCAACAATGATTCTTCTGTAATGAATGAAATTATATTCTAGGTAGAAAGACACACACACGCTCTTCAGTAAATAAAGGTGAATAAATGTGAATGTAAAGTGTCTGTACATGCAAAAGTGAACTGCTTGAAAAATAGAGCTTCCGTTCTAATTAGAAATAAAGTAAATACCTTGTAAATCAAGGGGTGGAGAGTGACATATTAATGATGCTTTACAAGATACTAGTTATACTATATGTATTATTATTGTGTGTGATATAACATGGTTTAACCTATGCATTGCAAATCATGGGTTATTTTGTTCTTACGGGACCTGTATGGGTACAGGTTTTATATTTTTCTTGTTCTCGTTGAAAAGTGTCCCATATTTGTTTTAGTGCCCCATACTTCTTTAACATCCAGCGTGCCCCATATTTGGTCTAGGTAAAAGGTGTGCCCAGTTTAAGAATTTACTCCATGGGGGAGTTAAAAATAGGAGTAGTTAAAAGTAAAAGTTAGTTGTCCCATAGCCTAAACATAAAATGATATTTTTTTTTTTACAAAATAGTTTTTCTTTTGGTATGTATGGGACTTATTTTGCTTAACTCTTCTGCAGGCTGCATTCCCCCCTCCACCTCCAATTCTGACTTTGTATTGGTCTAGCACCCAATGCTGGCTTTGTATTGATCTAGCACTCCTGATGTCTATGGTCCTCTCCTTGTCTGTCTACCAGAAGCGTACTGACTTTCCAGATGATTCCAGATGCACTAACCAGGCATATTCACAGTCTTTGTGTGTCAGTAAGTGTGTCCTCACCAAGAGTTTGTCCTCAGCAAGATGGAGTTTTACTGTCGTGATAGACAAGTCAACCATAAGCCATGATAATAGATATAGATAACCTAGGGTGGTGGGACTAGTTCCTATAGTTCTAGGGTGTCTCCCCTGAGCCCATTTTATGGGGTACCATGTGTATTTTCAATAAAAGGGTGGAATGGTATACAACAGAATTTTGAGGTAAAAATGTTTATATTTTATTGAAAAAATGACATGGTATAAGCTTTAATTTGCTGACTTGGGTTTTATAAGAAGTGTATTTTCTCCTTTGCCTACTATTGTCTTTAACAATTCCACTAAATGTGTTTGTTTACTACTAGAGATGATCAAGCCGCTAGAACCCAGTTTCAGGAAAAGTTTGGTTCATCCCCAACTTCACGTGGTTCGCGGTGGAACTTGGACGATGAATCAGATGGAATTTCACCAGCACCACCCCACAGGTCATGGCCAGCCAAGGAGAAGCAGAGAGACAGGGGCACATGGTCGCAGCTTAAGAGGTCAGGGAAGTTGGGCTAATCAGAAGGCACTATTGCAGGTGATAGTCACTAGAGATGAGCCGGAATTCGCTCCGAATTTCAGGAAATATTCGATTCGGCACGAACCCGAATATTTTGTGGTTCGTGCCGATCGAATTTTTCCTGAAATTAAAAAAACAAAATGCCGGCATGGTGGGAGCGGGCCGGCAAAGCCGGCCGGCCCGCTCCCACCATGCCGGCATTTAAAAAAAAAAAAAAAAAAAAAAAAGCATTTTTGCCGGCATGGTGGGAGCGGGCCGGCCGGCTCCACTGTCAGCGGAACCGGCCGGCCCGCTCCCACCATGCCGGCATTTCAAAAAAAAGCAAACACTTACCTGCAGGTCCGGAGCGTGGAGGCCGGCGCCGCTCTCAGCTGTCATCTGAGGGCGCGTCATCAGAGCGCCCTCTGATGACGCGCCCTCAGATGACAGCTGAGAGCGGCGCCGGCCTCCACGCTCCGGACCTGCAGGTAAGTGTTTGCTTTTTTTTGAAATGCCGGCATGGTGGGAGCGGGCCGGCTGGTTCCGCTGACAGCGGAGCGGGCCGGCCGGTTCCGCTGACAGCGGAGCGGGCCGGCCCGCTCCCACCATGCCGGCAAAAATGCTTTTTTTTTTTTTTTTTGTTTTTTAAATGCCGGCATGGTGGGAGCGGGCCGGCCGGCTTTACCGGCCCGCCGGCCGGCTCCCACCATGCCGGCATTTATGATGGGGAACTTCGTAAAAGTTCGATTCGGCCGAACCCGAATTTCTTTGTGAAATTCGGCGAATCGGCCGAATCGAACTTTTCAAAAGTTCGCTCATCTCTAATAGTCACGTAATACGCCATCTATCCCCCATTATCCAGCTGGCTGTTACAGAGAGAGCATTGCTCTTAGAATAGGGACAGTTTAGGGCATTTTAAACCACAGCATAAGAGAAAAGAAGGGACGGGAAAGTAAGTGGGCACAGTGGGATGCTGAGTTGGATGTGTGCTGCAAAGAAAAACTGCATTTGCCTGTGCTGGGATCTGCTGGTAATTGTAGTCTATCCTGTAAAGTCTGAAAACTTCAGTGAGGGTTTTTATTGTTTTTTTGAGGGTTTTTATTGTTTGGCCACATCTGTCTAGTTTAGCTGGGTCCTGTCACTGCGTTGGGGAACATAGGGTACACAGTGCCTCCGTGTTTAATACAGTTTTTAAAAAAAATATCTTTTTCACTTGACAAGGAATATTTTTGGGGGGAAAGCTCTGTTTTTAACTGTGCAGGCTTCGTCTCTCTCTAAGTTGTGGTCCATGGTGCCTCTTTGTTAAATACAGTTTTAAAAAAACAATCTTTTTCAGTTTTTTTCAGTATTTTTCAGAGGCCAAGAAATATTTTAGGGCACATCTGTCTGTTTAAGCTGGGCTGTGCAAGTGTGTCATTTTGGTGTGTGCACTGCTCCAATTTTTTTTTTTAAATACTATGTAAAATAGGAAAAGACATCCCTGCAATTCTTTCTGCCACTAAGTACCACTAAACACTGTGGTCAGCAGCCATGTGCCCAGGCCCAGTAAAAATAGCACCAGTCATTTGCCCAGGCCCAGCCATAGTAGTGGCAGCATCCATTTGCCCAGGACCACCACTGCTAGTAGTAGCAGCAGCAGCAATGTACGCAGCAGTAGTAGCAGCAGCAGTAATGTACATGATAGTAGTAGCATCATCAGCAATCAGAGTTGTCAATTTCCTCCAGTGGGTATGTTATTTCAAACAATGCATCTACTGTGGACTTGTTGACTCGCTCTCACTCATCTCAAAAGGAGGAAGACTCTTGCGCAATGACTTTGAGCCAGGTTTCAGTAAATTCTTCCAGTACAACTACACGTCACAGTAAAATAAGCCCTTCTCTTCCATCAGCTTTCTCTCTACTACCCCCTCCCAGTGGGGTGCCAGCTTTTCTCAGCAGCCAGGTTGCTATGGATAATGATGAGAAGAATTTGTTTGATGACAGTCAGCCTCTGGAGTGTGTTGTGGAGGTGGTGGAGATGGAAGCGTTGTCCAAGACACATAGCTGTGGCAATGGGGGTTGTGGTAGACATGGACATACTGGCACTTATGAAGGTGGTTGTGGTGGGAGGAGCATGTAGACCATGATGAAACAGCAGAACAGGGAAGTGGCAGGGATCAGGAGGAGGAGTATGATGAACTACCCATCACTGTCCTCGTGTTACCATAAATGCTGGGAGCTGGAGGGGGCCAGAGGTGTGCCACAAGAAAGCTTCCACTTGGTGTGCAGGAAGTTGCAGAACTGGGCATCGTCTCCCACAGAAGCACACTCTTGCCTCTCGCTGTTCATACAGCTGATGAGGTGATCCTGTGGTGAAGGGATCCCATTGAGTCCCTGTAGGTGATGTTCTCTCAAATTGTGAAGTGGTAATGTTACTCTTAATGTATTTTAACCTTTGCTAAACTTTTTTTTTCTGTATATTAGCATATTATATTTTATTTTTATATTTTATTTAGAATAAAAGAATATTCTTTATTATCATTTATATTAGTAGCTCTGCCTTGGGCATTTACTAATAAATTATTTGGTATTTGGGTATGTTTCGTCTATTAGCAAAACAAACCCTAGTACATTTACTTTTATGGTTCATGCACTCCAGATGAAGAAGATAGTGGCAGAATAAGTAATATATTGATACTGTGAGAAGCCTCCCGCAGAGCCTCTTGGAGGTGAGGTCCGGTGGTGGACGCCCTTGAATGTTAGAGCGCATTGTAACTGTCATTACCCCCTTACCGGTTCCCCGTTCCAGCATCGTCCAGGGTCCTCAGCCGCCCGCTCCCGCTGCACAGCCACCTGTCCGGCGGCCGCGGCGGGCGGCGGCTTCTGTGCAGGCTGGCGCGCACGCGCCTCCCTGCTCACCCGGCGGCTCCAGCGTCGCTTCTCGTGCTCGCACGCGTGCGCGAGCGTGTTCAGTTTATTCCCTCCGGCGGCGCTGCTCTCAGCGCGGCCGCCGGAGGAAGGTTAAATAATTAATTAATAAAGCCCCAGCTGCACTAGTGGGACCTCCCCACTGGCATTGGGCCAATCAGATGCCTTTGTGTTCTGGGCGGCTCGCCCTATGTGTCCAATCTGTTTGAAGTTCCTGGTTGCACCAATCACTACACTGACTCTCCTTGGCCAATTATGTCTGTTCCCTATTTAACCTCAACCCAGTCAGTCTGTCATTGCCTGTTATAGCGCCTAGACCCTAGTATTTGTTTATCCCTGATATTGATCCTGATTCCTGTTGCCGACCCTTGCTTGCCTTGACCATCCTCGATCTCCACTCCTGTTGCCGACCCTTGCTTGCCTTGACCATCCTCGATCTCCACTCCTGTTGCCGACCCTCGCTTGTTTGACCATCCTCGATCTCCACTCCTGTTGCCGACCCTCGCTTGTTTGACCATCCTCGATCTCCACTCCTGTTGCCGACCCTTGCTTGCCTTTGACCATCCTCGATCTCCACTCCTGTTGCCGACCCTTGCCTGTCTGTTGGATTTCCACCTTACGCTCACATACCGGCTACCCGATTCCACTTCCAGCCGCAGGCTCTCCAGTTCTCTGTACCGTAAGATCTCATCCTTTGAGCCATAAAGTCCTGGGGGCAACCAATCCCGAGCAGGCGTGTTCTGCATCTCGACAAGCGGGGGCTCCTATAGGTGAAGCTGGCTGCGGAGATTGGGGGTTGAGGTCCTTACCAAGAGAGCTGGAGTTGTCCAAGTGGTAAATTGTGGTTCCGGGAGCGTGACAGTAGCAGCTTATTATGATGTGTATTGCTCTATGTTCAAGTAAGCCTGCCAGGTGTCTATATGACCGTTTTGTTCCTTGCCCGTCTTACAGGTACCTCCTGATTGTGTGTTGACACTGGAAGTGCCATGTTGGATTTGGGTTACTGGAGCTGAGGGAAAGACCATGTCCAGTGCACAATTTTGACAGTTGGCCAGGTGGATATGAACAGGGATCCCATGCTGCACCATTTTATAGTCCGGTGGCAAGTCAAAGGGATCAGTTATGCGTCTGTGTAATTGCTCTTGAATCTGCATCATTTCAGGGCCACAGCAAATCTATTTATCCATATGAGATTGCCCTGGTGTAGCTATATAAACTTGGACATGGCGCGGTTGAAGGACGTCCCTGTTATTATCAATGAGAGCCTAAAGCTGACTGCCATGCAAAAGAGACTTTCCTGATGCAAAAGAGAACTGTTTACTTCTAAATTGTTTTGTGAACTGCTGATCGAAGAGATTATTAAGTCATTTGATATTCTGTTGTCTATTTATTTTTAACTCTTTGATTTTAATTTAGGGAAGATGCTATTATGTTACATTTTTATTTGAATATGAAACATTTTAATCTCGTAGTAAATTAAATTGTTTTGATAGATTCTGCTGTGAATTGTTGCTAGTTCTAATGAGATAGAATAAAATAGGAAACTAGAAAAATAATTACTATGTTAAATGTTACCATTAGAGATGAGCGAACTTTTGAAAAATTCGATTCGGCTGATTCGCTGAATTTTCCGACAAAATGTGTTTCGGTCCGAATTTATTCGCGACAAATCGCTATTAAAAAGGGCTATTTCTGAGCTTCCTAGAGCCTCAATAGGGTTGTAAACAATTCTGCCTTGCTGTAACACGCATAGGATGCGTGCTGGGTTAGTGAAATAATACTGTAAATAATTATGACATGCAGATCAGAGGCATCGCTATTAGAATCGCAGAGCGGCACAATTGCAGAGAGTTGAGGTGGCATCACTATGAGGGGCCCTTATATTGCCTGAAAAACACACCCTGGAGCTGGCAGCAGCAGGAGCCCAAATATTGGCTGAAAGACATCCTGGAGTTGGCAGCAGGAGCCCAAAAATTGGCCTGAAGACACACACTGGAGTTGGCAGCAGGAGCCCAAAAATTGGCCGAAAGAGACACTGGAGTTGCCAGCAGCAGCAGGAGCCCAAACATTGGCTGAAAGAGACACTGGAGTTGGCAGCAGCAGCAGCAGGAGCCAAGAAATAGCTTGAAAGACACAACCTGGAGTTGCAAGCAGCAGCAGCAGGAGCCCGAACATTGCTTGAAAGAGACACTGGAGTTGGCAGCAGGAGCCCAAACATTGGCTCAAAGAGACACTAGAGTTGGCAGCAGCAGCAGGAGGCCAAAAATTGCTTGAAAGACACACTGGAGTTGGCAGCAGGAGCCCAAACATTGGCTCAAAGAGACACTGGAGTTGGCAGCAGGAGCCCAAACATTGCTTGAAAGAGACACTGGAGTAGGCAACAGGAGCAGCAGGAGCCCAAACATTGCTTGAAAGACACACTGGAGTTGGCAGCAGGAACAGCAGGGGCCCAAACATTGCTTGAAAGACACACTGGAGTTGGCAGCAGGAGCCCAAACATTGGCTCAAAGAGACACTGGAGTTGGCAGCAGGAGCAGCAGGAGGCCAAAATTGCTTGAAAGAAACACTGGAGTTGGCAGCAGGAGCAGCAGGAGGCAAAAATTGGCTGAATGACACCCTGGAGTTGGCAGCAGCAGCAGGAGCCCAAACATTGCTTGAAAGAGACACTGGAGTTGGCAGCAGGAGCAGCAGGAGGCCAAAATTGCTTGAAAGACACACTGGAGTTGGCAGCAGCAGCAGGAGCCCAAACATTGCTTGAAGGACACACTGGAGTTTGCAGCAGGAGCCCAAATATTGCTTGAAAGACACACTGGAGTTGGCAGCAGCAGCAGCAGGAGCCCAAACATTGCTTGAAAGACACACTGGAGTTGGCAGCAGGAGCCCAAACATTGCTTGAAAGACACACTGGAGTTGGCAGCAGCAGGAGCCCAAACATTGCTTGAAAGAGACACTGGAGTTGGCAGCAGCAGCAGCAGGAGGCCAAAAATTGTCTGAATGACACCCTGGATTTGCAAGCAGCAGCAGGAGCCCAAAATAGCTTGAAAGACACACTGGAGTTGGCAGTAGCAGGAGCCCAAACATTGCTTGAAAGAGACACTGGAGTTGGCAGCAGCAGGAGGCCAAAAATTGGCTGAATGACACCCTGGGGTTGCAATCAGCAGCAGCAGGAGCCAAAAATTGCTTGAAAGACACACTGGAGTTGGCAGCAGCAGCAGAAGGAGCCCAAATATTGCTTGAAAGACACACTAGAGTTGGCAGCAGGAGCCCACAAATTGGCCTAAAGACACACTGGAGTTGCAAGCAGCAGCAGCAGCAGGAGCCCAAAATTGCCAGAAAGACACACCCTGGAGTTGGCAGCAGCATTAAGAGAACATATACAGATTTTAGGCACAGATATCTTATCCGAAGAATATTAATAAAAAGTAAGAGTAACGTAAAGCATTTTCTCAATAATTACTTGTGGTCTGATGCGGAGGAATGTCTGTAACTGGAGAGCAGCGCCTTAAATCTGTTTTGCACGATCCATATTTCTTTAGTGTTGGTCTGGCCCTATGATCAATCTACTCTAATGCATTAGGCATTGGTGGGCGAAAATCTTGGCTGATCCATGCCCGATTCATTTCTATGCAGGCCAGTCTCTGAAAAAAAAAAAATGTTGAAGCATACTGGAGCACATTGAATTGCTCTCATCAGAGCATCACTTACGCACATCTAAGAGTTTCATCACTTTGTTCGTGTTAAAGTCTTCAGGGCCTAGTTACTACTTAGTGAAAGACCATAGATAGTTACACACCTGCTGCTCTTGTCTGGATCGACAAATCCTGTTTTAAGTGTAGTGTAGCGTTTTGTCCTCCCCTCATATATGCACTAAGTATGTCAGGCAGAGAAGTGTCAGGATGGGCACAGAGAAGTTGCAGAGGCCTAAATTCATCAAGCAGAGGTTGCAGCAGACTAGGGGTGAGTGGCAGCAGGAGTCTCAGTGAGAGGACTGATCTCCCGGGATCAGCTAGCGGTCGTGTCTTGACCAGCAACCCATCTGCCATTATCCATTGGTTAACACGATCATCCACTGCATCACAAGTGACATCTGACACCCCCAGTCAACTTTCGGTTATGTCCTATGCTTAGGGTTCAGCTCCACTATTCAGTGAGGACGATCTGATAATCAGAAAAATCAGCAGCTACTGCCCAGCCAAGAAGTGGAGGAGACACTCGCCGCTTCTTCCACTAGGCGGGCAAGTAGTGATGAGGAGAGTGGCGTGGGAGGTGGTGTTGCAAGCATTTTGGCTTCTTAAGCAGACATTGTTGAGGAACCTGAGGAGGACATCAGTGAGTTTTGAGGGCACTTTTAAAGGCTTGGAGTGATGGAGAGTGACAGATTTAGCGGTCAGCATGGTGGCAGAAGGGGAAAGTATGGAGGCAAATGTGCTCGGGGTAGACCACTTGCGCGGCAGGCTATCTTCCCAGGAGGTAGTGGAAGAGGGCCCCTGGAGATGGCAGCGGCGGCGGCAGCAGCAGTGAATTAGTGCGGACTGCTGGTAGGAAAAATTAGCTACAAGGCCATGTGGCAGTTTTTCATCAAGCATCCACAGGAGGTTAACATGGCTATATGAAAGATGTGCAGGCAGAAGGTGAAGTGTGGCCAGGGTCCCAATGTTGGACCCACAGCCCTGCGTCAACATTTGCAACGTCACCATCAAGCGGCCTGGGAGAGTTGGCTCCAAAGTGGTGGTCCAGCCTGCTGCAATACCCAGTGGCACGCCGCTCTCTGTTCCAGCCAGCCAAGGCTCCACCACCTCCTGTTTGTCATACCCATCCTCTGTCGCTCCAGATGCTCCTCCTCCTCTTAATCCGAGTCAGTCATTCTGCCAGCAATCCATTGGCCAAGCCATGTCCAAGAGACAACAGTATGTGCCCACTCTTCCAACGTGCAGAAGCTAAATGTGCTCCTGTATAAGTTGCTGGTACTGCAGTCCCTCCCTTTTGAGTTGGTGGACCTTTCAGAGAACTGATGGCTTGTGCCGAGCCGAGGTGGAGAGTCCCATGCTGTCATTTCTTTGCGAAGAAGGCAGTACCAGCCCTGTACAATTTTGTTGAACAGAAGGTGGACCAGTCCTTTAGCCTGTCAGTGTGTACCAAAGTGCACAGCAGTGCCTAGGTCTGGAGCTGTAACTACGGTCAGGGACAATACATATCCTTTAAGGCCCACTGGGTGGTTGTGGTTCCTGCACAACCACAACAGCAACTTGGGCAGGTCCCTCCGCTGTGGCCTCCAAGCTCCTAGGCCTTTGTGCCTGTGACAGTGCACTTGCACTTAGCAATGGTGTCACAGAAAAAAGTGGCTAATTGTCCTTTACATATTAATAGTTAGCATTTATCTCATTTGAACATATTTATAATAATAACATATAATAACATATAACATAGCAACAATAACATCTAACATAATAATAACAGTAACATTTTTGTAACAAATTTTTTTGGGGGGGGATTTTTTTTTTTGCATTTTTAAAAAACATATATATATATATATATATATATATATATATATATATATATATGTATATATTTTTTTTTTTTATGAATTTTTTTTAAGATTTTTTTTCCATTGTCTTTTTTTAATATTTTGTGAATTTTTGTAAAAAATTTTTTTTCATTTTTTTTTTTTTTTGTATTTTGTTTTTTCTAAATATTTTATTTTTATTTTATTTTTTCCCAGTGCCCTTCCAGCCTACCATGTGTGCAGGACACATCGGTTTCACGCTGTTCTTCACATGGTTTGCCTTGAGCCACAGAGCCACACATGGGAGGAACTGCTAAAAATGAGAAATTTAATCAAGGCTTACTCCACGAAAACTGCAAATGGGACCCATGGTGACTGACATTGGGAAGAACATCTTGTCTGTGCTGCGACAAGGAAGCCTGACCCATGCGTCCTGCCATGGCACACGTGTTCAATCTAGTTGTCAAGCGTTTTCTGAAGTCTTCCCCCCATCTGCAAGACATCCTAACAATGGGAAGGAAACTTTGCTTGTACTTCAGCCACTCCTACACCGCCAAGCACACCTTTCTTGAGCTTCAGCGTCAGAACGGTATCCCCCAACATAGTCTGATTTGCGATGTTTCCACCCGTTGGAATTCCAACCTCCATATGCAGGATCGACTATAGGAACAGAGAAAAGCCATCACAGATTTCTTGATGATCCAAACGGATAGGGGGACTCCCCTGTGTAACTTCAATGTAAACCAGTGGCAGCTCATACGTGACACCTGCCGTTTGCTCAGGCCCTTTGAGGAAGCTACTTTATTAGTCAGTTGCCAGGATTATGAGATGAACGATGTGATTCCACTGCTTCATGTACTACAACACATGTTGGAAACCATGGGTGGTCGGGGCACTGGAGACATGGCGCATACATTTCACAGCCACATGAAGCCTGTGGAGGCTGAAGTGGAGGAGGAGGGGGTGGGGCACAGCGAAGCACAGTTTAGGGTTGACAAAATGGCCATTTTATCTAGTCATCTGACAGGAGAGGAGGAGCAGGAGCAGCCACAGGAGCTAGAGGGTTGTGAGGAAGGCAAGACAGAGGACCCAGACACACCGTGGCAGTTTGCAGTGGAGATGGAGACAGGTAGTCCCTCCGAGTCACTTGCACAAATGGCACGATGCATGCTCACGTGCTTGCGTAGTGACCGCAGAATTGTCTCCATTTGTCAGCGGGATGACTTCTGGCTCTCCACCTTATTGGACCCTCGCTTCCGGCACAAAATGGGGGCATTTTTTACACCCACTGAGAGGGAGGACAAACTGACCTACTACAGAGACATCCTACGTAGTCAGTTGGGCGATGCCTATCTGCGCCATGGTCCATACTGTGATGCCCACCAGGACACCAGTCTTCTGTAAGCAGGCAACCCCCAATCTCCACCGCTGCTTCTGCCTATAGTCAAGCCCCTGTTTGCCGGGATGCTAGGTACGCCTCACCGGACACGGTTGCCCCCATAGGCGCAAAGGATGGCTGCTTACGGTGAAGGCCAATGAACCACAAGGGTATCCCGAAGCCGAGCTCGTTCACAGGTAGTCAATCCGGAGGGTGCGTCAGAGTACAGGGATGAGACAGGTGCGTAGTCAGGAGTAGCCAAAGGGTCAAGCCAGAAGGTCAGAGATCGCAGGGTATCCAGAGGGGCAGGCAGCTTTTTGGTCAGACAAAGCAGAGGTCAGTACAGGCAGCAGACAGGAATGGTCGATCAAGCCGTGTCGGAACTGAACCGGCACAAAATGGGGGCATTTTTTAAACCCGCCGAGAGGGAGGACAAACTAACCTACTACAAAGACATTCTACGTAGTCAGTTGGCTGATGCCTTTCTGCGCCATGGTCCATACTCTGGCAGGTTTGACTCGGGGGGACCTCTGCGATCACCTTCCACTGCCATGGCTGCTGGGGGGGTGGAAGGAGAAGCAGCAGCAGCTCCATCAGCAGCAGCCTCAGTCTTCAGTCGCTAATGAGTAGCTTTCTACACCCGCATAGTGAGTCTACTCATGAGCAGCATTAAGACCTGGAGCAGGACCTGAACCAGCAGGTCGTGTCATACCTTGACATGACCATGCCAACACACCTTGAGAATCCGCTGGACTTCTGGGCAGCCAAACTTGACTTGTGGTCGCAACTAGCAGAGTTTGCCCAGGAAAAGCTGTCCTGCCCGGCCAGTAGTGTGCCATCTGAGCGGGTGTTTAGTGCGGCGGGGGACATAGTCATGCCAAGGAGAACTTGTCTGAGAGATTCACCTTTGTGAAGATAAATAAGGCATGGTTCAACCAGTATTTCCAGCCAACAATGGCTGATCCCTGCTAGTAGCTGATGCATGGTAGCTCCTTATGCTGCTGCCAACTCCAGGGTGTGTCTTTCAGGCAATATATGGGCTCCCTATGCTGCTGCCAACTCCTGGGTGTGTCTTTCAGACAATATATGGGCTTCTTATGCTGCTGCCAACTCCTGGGTGTGTCTTTCAGGCAATATATAGGCTCCCTATGCTGCTGCTGCCAGCTCATATGTGTGTCTTTCAGGCAATATATGGGCTCCTAATGCTGCTGCTGCCAACTCCAATGTGAGCACTCTTAAAAGATGCATGCTAGCATATTTGGGATGCCCCCCGGTTAAAGGCAATGGCTGCTGGCAATTTGACAAAGTGACTTTCTTTACAAAATGCAACCAGTTAATAGACAGGTACTCTTGAAATATTACTGCTAGTGTTTGGGATGCCCCCTCCTCACATACAGAGGAAGCCTTCTTTGATTGTGGAAAAGTGACGTTAATTATAAAATGCAAGCAGTTATTAGGCAGGTACTCTTGAAATATTCCTGCTAGTGTTTGGGATGCCCCCTCCTCACATACAAAGGAGGCCTCCCTTGATTGTGGAAAAGTGACGTTAATTATAAAATGCAAGCAGTTATTAGACAGGTAGTCTTGAGATATTTATGCTAGTGTTTGGGATGCCCATGTGGGCTGGTGCTTTTACAGCACACACAAAAACAATTCAAACTGCGATATATTTATGAGAAATAGCCTTTAAAAGCTGCTTTAATGTAACAGGGTCAAATGTGCAGGTTTGGGATACCCTGAGGCCTGGTGTTTTTACAGCACACACAAAAACAATTCAAACTGCAATATATTTATGAGAAATAGCCTTTAAAAGCTGCTTTGGTGTAACAGATAGGGTCAAATGTGCAAGTTTGGGATCCCGTGCGGCCTGGTGTTTTTACAGCACACACAAAAACAATTCAAACTGCAATATATTTATAAGAAATAGCCTTTAAAAGCTGCTTTAGTGTAACAGATAGGGTCAAATGTGCAGTTTTGGGATACCGTGCGGCCTGGTGTTTTGACAGCAGGACAAAAAACAATTAAAAATGCAATAGCTTAATAAAGCTGAGGATGAACAAGCTGATTTAGGGGTTTATTTATCAAGGGCTTGCGCCAGGTAGTGTCTGACGAGCGCCAGGTACCGCCAGCTAACGGCGGCTACCGACTCAAGTACGCCCGGCGGCGGTCACAATGACGCATTTATCACGCTAAATGAGGCTAGCGCCGGCGAGAGCGTCAGCTAGCGCGGGATTCATCATGTAGCCAACTGCAACGAACAGCGTCGCTGCTAATCCCATCACAGCGACAGGTATGATCTGGCGCTCCCTGGCGTTCTCCAATGCATTTCAATGGAGCAATCTTTAAATAATCATAATTAATTGCTATTAATGTTTTTTTTTTTTTTATGTCAAAAATTCTGTGACCACTTCTGCAATGTTAGTTTTTTTTTTTTAAGTAAAAAAAAAAAAAAATTAAAAATTGTGCAGAATTGATATTACAGGTCTGATATTAATGTATTCATATTACAAAATGTTTAGAAAAACTTGTATAATTTTTACATAAAAAGAAAAATGGTTGTTTGGGGGTTAAAAACTACTTTACACACATCGCCGCCAGCGCTCTGTGGTTTAAACAAGGAATTCACAGCGCGAGAAATTTTTGAGCGTGATTTGTTAATGAATCTGCAGCAAGCCGTTCGCTCTGGCATTCGCTGTCAGGCGCACCCATACAACGCGGTACCTGTGAAACATCGACCCCTAACCCCGTATTCAACATTACCGCACACCGACTGAGTTGCTGTCAACAAGCAAACCCCGGCCAAGCACAGCGAATACTAGCTGGCGCTGTGAAAATCACGCTACTGGCGCTCATCTGTCGCTACCTGGCGCTATTAATGAATCAGCCTCTTAGTATAAAAGATAGGGTGCAACGTGGTGGTTTGGGATACCCTGCGGCCTGGTGTTTTGACAGCAGGACAAAAACCAATTCAAAATGCAATAGCTTAATAAAGCTGAGGATGAACAAGCTGATTTAGTATAAAAGATAGGGTCACATGTGCTGGTTTGGGATGCCCATGTGGGCTGGTGTTTTTAAAGCAGACAAAAACCAATTCAAATGCAATAGCTTAATACAGCTGAGGATGAACAAGCTGATTTAGTATAAAAGATAGGGTCACATGTGCTGGTTTGGGATGCCCGTGTGGGCTGGTGTTTTGACAGCAGGACAAAAACCAGTTCAAAATGCAATAGCTTAATAAAGCTGAGGATGAACAAGCTGGTTTAGTATAAAAGATAGGGTCACATGTGCTGGTTTGGGATGCCCATTTGGGCTGGTGTTTTTAAAGCAGACAAAAACCAATTCAAAATGCAATAGCTTAATAAAGCTGAGGATGAACAAGCTGATTTAGTATAAAAGATAGGGTCACATGTGCTGGTTTGGGATGCCCATGTGGGCTGGTGTTTTTAAAGCAGACAAAAACCAATTCAAAATGCAATAGCTTAATAAAGCTGAGGCTGAACAAGCTGATTTAGTATAAAAGATATGGGTCACATGTGCTGCTTTGGGATGTCCATTTGGGCTGGTGTTTTTAAAGCAGACAAAAACCAATTCAAAATGCAATAGCTTAATAAAGCTGAGGATGAACAAGCTGATTTAGTATAAAAGACAGGGTCACATGTGCTGGTTTGGGATGCCCATGTGGGCTGGTGTTTTTAAAGCAGACAAAAACCAATTCAAAATGCAATAGCTTAATAAAGCTGAGGATGAACAAGCTGATTTAGTATAAAAGATAGGGTCACATGTGCTGGTTTGGGATGCCCATGTGGGCTGGTGTTTTTAAAGCAGACAAAAACCAATTCAAAATGCAATAGCTTAATAAAGCTGAGGATGAATAAGCTGATTTAGTATAAAAGATAGGGTCACATGTGCTGGTTTGGGATGCCCATGTGGGCTTGGGTTTTTAAAGCAGACAATAACCAATTCAAAATGCAATACCTTAATAAAGCTGAGGCTGAACAAGCTTACTTAGCATAACAGATAGGGTGGCATGTGCTGGTTTGGGATGCTCATGTGGGCTTGGGTTTTTAAAGCAGACAAAAACCAATTCAAAATGCAATAGCTTAATAAAGCTGAGGATGAACAAGCTGATTTAGTATAAAAGATATGGGTCACATGTGCTGATTTGGGATGCCCATGTGGGCTAGTGTTTTTTAAGCAGACAAAAACCAATTCAAAATGCAATAGCTTAATAAAGCTGAGGATGAACAAGCTGGTTTAGTATAAAAGATAGGGTCACATGTGCTGGTTTGGGATGCCCATGTGGGCTGGTGTTTTTAAAGCAGACAAAAACCAATTCAAAATGCAATAGCTTAATAAAGCTGAGGATGAACAAGCTGATTTAGTGTAAAAGATAGGGTCACATGTACTAGTTTGGGATGCCCATGTGGGCTGGTGTTTTTAAAGCAGACAAAAACCAATTCAAAATGCAATAGCTTAATAAAGATGAGGATGAACAAGCTGATTTAGTATAAAAGATAGGGTCACATGTGCTGGTTTGGGATGCCCATGTGGGCTGGTGTTTTAAAAGCAGACAAAAACCAATTAAAAATGCAATAGCTTAATAAAGATGAGGATGAACAAGCTGATTTAGTATAAAAGATAGGGTCACATATGCTGGTTTGGGATGCCCATGTGGGCTTGGGTTTTTACAGGAGGCCAAAAACCAAATCAAAATGCAATAGCTTAATAAAGCTGAGGCTGAACAAGCTTATTTAGTATAACAGATAGGGTGCAATGTGGTGGTTTGGGATACCCTGCGGCCTGGTGTTTTGACAGCAGGAAAAAAACAATTCAAAATGCAATAGCTTAATAAAGCTGAGGATGAACAAGCTGATTTAGTATAAAATATAGGGTCACATGTGCTGGTTTGGGATGCCCATGTGGGCTGGTGTTTTGACAGCAGGACAAAAACCAATTCAAAATGCAATAGCTTACTAAAGCTGAGGATGAACAAGCTTACTTAGTATAACAGATAGGGTGGCATGTGCTGGTTTGGGATGCCCATGTGGGCTGGTGTTTTTAAAGCAGACAAAAACCAATTCAAAATGCAATAGCTTAATAAAGCTGAGAATGAACAAGCTGATTTAGTATAAAAGATAGGGTCACATGTGCTGGTTTGGGATGCCCATGTGGGCTGGTGTTTTTAAAGCAGACAAAAACCAACTCAAAATGCAATAGCTTAATAAAGCTGAGGATGAACAAGCTGATTTAGTATAAGAGATAGGGTCACATGTGCTGGTTTGGGATACCCATGTGGGCTTGGGTTTTTACAGGAGGCCAAAAACTAAATCAAAATGCAATAGCTTAATAAAGCTGAGGCTGAACAAGCTGATCTAGTATAAAAGATAGGGTCACATGTGCTGAAACGGAATGGCCATGTGGCCTGGAGTTTTTACAGCAGACAAAAAAAATTAAAACTACTCCAGTTATGAGAAATGCTTGTGTATTACAGATAGGGTTAAATATGCCACTGCCAATGGGACCAGACAGGGGTGTCCGTTATCCCCCCTCATTTTCGCCCTAGCGGTGGAAACTTTCCTAAGACACATAAGGAAGAACTTGAACCTAAGAGGGATTAGGGTGGGAGAGGTGGAACATAAAATCGCGGCGTACGCGGACGATCTCCTGTTCTTCATCTCCAACCCTGTTGTGGGACTCCCAAACCTTATGAAAGAATTTGACATCTTTGGAAGTATCTCGGACTTTAAGATCAACTTCGACAAGTCTGAAGCACTCAATGTCGGACTACCAGAAACAGTGGTGTCCCCCATTAGGTCCTCCTTTCCCTTCAGATGGTCCACACCTGCGCTGACTTACTTGGGTACAAAAATCCCGAAGGATATAGAAAATGTTTTCAGATATAACTTTACTCCTATGCTTAATAAGGTTAAAGCAGACCTGGCAGGATGGGATTCCCTAACGCTTACGTGGCTGGGTAGGATGAGTGCCATAAAGATGACGATCCTCCCGAGAATCTTATATTTGTTCCAAACCCTGCCATGTCATATACCAACCAACTACTTTAAGAACCTCAATTCCCTGATTCTGAAATTCATTCGGAGCAACAAGAAACCAAGAACCCGCCTTGACCTACTGCAACAGCCAAGAGCAAGAGGAGGCCTAGCACTCCCGAATCTGAAGAGGTACTGGCAGGCGGTGCATCTGCAGAGGATAGTGGATTGGGGGAGAAATGCGAAAGGAAAGAAGTGGGTTGATATAGAGGATAACTGTACAGATGTCCCGCTGAGAGAGATACCATGGGCAACGGAGACCTCAAACCGTTGGAGCGGATCTAACCTACTGATAAAGGCCACCCTAAGTGTTTGGGATGAGACCAGGAGGAATAAAGAGGTTTCGCCCTGGCCATCACCTCTGATCCCAGTAACTGGGAACCCAACATTACCCACTAGCCGGAGGCTGCGGGCCAGGGGGGGGTGGGGAGACTTGGGAGCGGTTCGGGGGAAAGACCTGGTGAGAGGACAGGAATGGTGTAGCATCGAGGAGCTTAGGACTCGCTGGGACTGCCCGCACTTGGACCCCTGGCAGCTGCTTCTCTTTCAACACTTCCTACAGCGAATGGGACCGAAACACTCTCTAGGCCGAGACCTCACACAGTTCGAATCCCTGGCCACGCAGGGAGATCCACCAACAAGGGTGATATCTCGGATATACCAACTCCTAAGTGGGGAACGTGAGACACTGCCCCCCTTCTGCAGGGATTGGGAGAAGGACCTGGGAAGGGAATTCACGAAAGAGGAGTGGGAAAAGATATTTCTGCTCTCCCAGAAATCTTCGATCTCATCCCAGGTACAAGAAATGAACTATAAGTACTTATCTAGATGGTACTACACCCCCAAACGACTGTCCACGATGTTCCCGAGCTCCTCACCTCTGTAGATGTAAGGCAGAGGAGGGAACGCTATTACATATCCTGTGGACATGCCCCAAAATCACAACCTTTTGGAGGAAAATAACAACGACTATAGGTAAGATTATAGGATCACGGGTCCCATGCTGCCCGGCCCTCATGTTGCTGCACCACACCAGCGATAGTGTAGCGGCATATAAAAAATCGATGCTGAGACATCTCCTGAATGCCGCCAAAACGATTCGCCCTGCCTCCCCCTCGGCCCCTTAGGGCCCATCGATTGACGGTGACCCGGCCTAAATAAGCATACGACCCCCGATGCCGCAGTTGCCAGACTTCCCCGGGCGTGGGGGGACGCGGAAGAGACTCCCCCCCTTCTCCTTCCCTCCCCCCCCCTCCTGCCCCTCACCCTCTCCTTATACCCGCACTTTATTCCCTTCCCCCCTTCCTTCCACCCTCTATACACTCTTTCCTCTCAATGGGCTGGATAATATCAATGACACGCGATCAACTATCCCCTGACACATAGAGCTATTGGAGCTGAAATTCAGCGACCTCATTCCACTAGATGAGGATTGCCTATAATACACAGATGTATTTCAAATTGAGATGTAGACCCGGCACATTGACTTTATCAATACACGAATAGAAGACAAATCATTCGGGGGGCTGGGGCCCTCCGGGGGGCTGCCCCTGGCGCCCCTCACGGGGCCTAGACCTCCCGACTCAATACTGAGACCTTGGAGACCGCCAAACAGCCAGACATGGGGATAACCTCATATGTAACATCCAGCCCTACGACTGTTTATATATCCCTATTGTACTTACCTTATATTGTCTCGCTTTTTTCTGTAATACTTGACTATTTTGTATTGAAAAACTAAATAAAGAATTTAAAAAAAAATATGCCACTGCCAAGATGGGATGCACAGTGGCAAGAAATATTTACAGCACAAAGAACACCGATTGAAAACTGATCTGGCAAATGAAAATAAAAAAAAGCTTTCCCTCTCACTGTCCCTGCCTGGATCGTTCTCGATCGTTCCCGATTTTTCCCTATCTTTCCCTGGTTCTGTCTGCCTCTCTGTGGGTCTCAACGACTGTCCCTGCCTATCTCTAAGTCTCTCCCTGTCTGCAGCAACCACCGCTGTTTCTGGAATGCAAGGCTGAAATGCGCAAAAGGAAAATGGCCGCCGTTTATGTAGCACAGTGACGTCACCGGGATTCCTGGCTGCTGATAGGCTGCATGTGACCTTCCCATGATAACTTGCCCCAGGGGATATGTCTGGACATGTTCATCCACCATTTTAGAATGCCTGTAATTGAAATAAATGGAGTTTAAAGGAAAACTTCGATCGATCAAAACGTGGGGAAATTTGGATTGGTTCAGAATGAAATTTTTCATGAAATTCGGAACGAATTCGGGTTCGTCCGGATCGATTCCCTCATCCCTAGTTACCATATAAGGGTTAGTAGTAACAAAGTTTTAAGATGAATACCTACCACCAACAGTCACTGTGAACCATTTGATCCATCCCTCAGTTAAACACGTTCTAAGTTAAAATCAACACTTCTTTAAGTGAGGCTCAATCTATTTATTATAATTACCCTGACATGAATCAGATGAGCATGTGGAGTGTCAGAAATCTTGGCCAATCTTACCTACACCACACTGAATAGGCAACTGGAAGAGAAGCACAATCAGAGCCATGAAGTACTGACTGCATTCTAGACTGTTCCAGTGGTGGTATGCAATATTGTGAAATACCGTGCCATTGGAAATGGTAGAAAGTAAAGTAATATGGTGAGGCTAAGTATATTTAAAGTGGAAATCCAGTCTCTGGGTAACACTTCAGACAGTCCCATGACACATGCACAGCTTTTTTTTGAAAACAGGAGATCTGGCATAGAGCAAGAAAGCGACCGACGGACGATCTCTCTGTGGTCTGTGGCGCACCCCCCTTTATCTGAATTGCTGGGCACTGAAGAGAGCCACCGCCACAAGATGCCAGGAATGCGTTTGCGGCCTGCAAATGCACATGGGATTGACGCAATATAGGTATAGCAGCAATCCCAGTGAATTTACATGGTGGGGCATCCAAGGGCAAACTGTAAACCAAATCTGGAATCATATAATCTTTTGGAACTTAGGCAGGTTACATGTATTTTGACCACTTTAAAAAAGACCACCACCAAAAAATGGCTGAAGATCCACTAACCCCCGTAGCTGGATCATCCCATATAGAAATGACACTCTGTATCATTTAACAGCTCATGTAATTTATCTGTGCCACAGAGGACAGGAATCATGTATTGTATTAATGTATTAATTTTGGGGTTGGCCCATCTGGGGGGGTTGTTGGTCTGATGGAGCTGTGTGATGATTACAACGTTGTTTTCCAGTGACTGGAGTGATCATGTTGGGTGTTGTAGTTCTACAATACTAATCTTTACAATCAGAGGGATCTAGTACAAACAGGCTAATGAATTACATAGCAACAAAACAGGTAAACCAATGAAACAAAAGGAATGCGGGCCCTGCAAAATTACAATCTAAGAGGAGGATCACATTCAGAAAAATAAGTTGAATGAGGATTAGAGTTAGATTAGTGGATGTGGTAGGCTCCCCGATGAAGATACGTTTTTAAGGAGCATCTAAAACTGTTGAGAGTCGTGGGTTAATCTAATTGTTAGGAGGTAGAGCATTCCAGAAAATTGGTGCAGCAAGAGAGAAGACTTGTAAGTGAGAGTGAGAGGTTCTCAGTATGGTGGTTGTTAGTTGTAAGTCCTTTGCAGAAAGAGCAGAGGAGGGGTATAGCGGTAAACTGAAATAAGGGAAGAGATGTAGGTGGGTGCAGCACCATGGAGACATAGGATACAAACTGTATACTAGACTGTTTGGGCAACAAATGCATTATTTGCAGGAGTCAGAGGCATCAGAGTAGTGGTTAGACAGATGGATGAGCCAGGCTGCTGCATTACACAATGAATTGAAGAGGGAGAGTTTAGTAAGTGGGAGACAGATTAGTAATGAGTTACAGTAATCAAGATGAGAATGGACCAGGGCAACAATAACTGTTTTTGTAATTTCTACAGTACGAAAGGGTACAACAGAAAAGCACAGGAGATCCACCTATGGTAATTTTGTGTATTGTCAGTTGTCAGTACTGTCAGTTTCTGATTGAGCCAAGGAGGTTGTTTCTTCTTTATGCACTAAAATGTTGGAGATATCTCATGTGATATTAATTTTTTTATAATGCCATTGTCTTTCATAGCTCTTTCCAATGTAGTAGTCACAGACAGAGTAAAACATATAGTACACAGACAATTGCAGACCAAATTCAATGAATTACAAAGCAAGGGGTCAATTTATGAACGGGAGTACACATTTTTCTTTTAGATTGTTTCCCAAGGTGCAATTCAGCACCATATTTAGCTGTGCAATTTGTTAAATAAAAAAGATACATTGTTGACTCTCAAAAGAACTTGAGTAACACAAGTCTTTAATATTCATTAAAATGTGGATCAGGCTCAAACACTTTTACGGAAGTTTCCAGCTCTGCAATATTATTCTGGATTTCTTTAAGTTTGTCTTCCTCATATCTAGTGATCAATTTCATAAGATCCAAAGAGGCCTGTGACAGGATCTCATCCCATTCAGATTGGAACTTTTCAGAATAAATTGTAGCGGGCATTTTACGCATCCGCAACCCTCGTGGGATCATATTATTTTGTAGATATTTCGTGAGGGAACTAAGGTCCCACCATGTATTTAGTTCTTTCTTCATTAACTCTTCATAATTTCTGTGCAATGGAAGCCACTGTGACACTCAGCAGCAGGCTCTGCTCCTATGTGAATTCCTTATTGGTGTGTGCTGCAAAACCATGTCCCCAGCACCACCCACCCCCCATGTGTAAAGAGAGTCTTATGTAAAGTATACAGTATGAGACAGAAAGGGGGAGGAGATCACAAGCTTGTCGCTGACACCTCCAGGTCTCTCCTTGGTTTGTGACAGGGGAGACGGGCGGCTCTGACACCAGCTCTACACTCGAGCCAAGCCCTTGCCTAAGCAGTTCTATTTCTGCCATGGCTGTAAATATAGCCCAATGTTCGCTGCAGGATCTGCAGTATCCCTCATTGTTACCCGCCCGGGCCCCTCTCCCTGCCATAGCAGGGCCCCCAATCACAGGCCCCCCATCATAGGCCCCCATCATCACATCAGCCCCCCAGAACTCCAAGCCATTGGAGAAGAAGGGTGCGCAGCCGCCGCGCTGAAGTAATGGCAGGGCCCATGTGGCCGCAATGTAGCATCAGCGCCCCAGAGGGAAGAAGGCGGCATGGCTAGGTAAGATAGCAGGTACATACCGCTGAGGTGGTGGAGGCAGTATGCACCGGGCCCCCACGTTCCACGGGCCCGGTGGCACTTACCTGCACTGCCTCTATGGTATGTACGCCCCTGGATTATAACGTTATGTTTACATAAAGACTTGGTGTTGCCATTGTCATCTATTCCATATTCAAATCTTTGGTAATAACCTATTAGATTAACATTTGGCCTAAATCTTAACTATAAATGAATATTTATATAGAACTTAAAATTATCAACAATAAATTAATCAGCTAAAGAGTTTTTCTCTTTGAGTTCACTAGAAAATGTATTCATGTAACAAGCATTTATTGAGACGTTTGTTCTTTCCCGCTGGGACATTACCATGCTGTGCAGTTTCTTAAAGTTCATCCATGGCTTGTTTCTCATTGCATATTGTGTTTTTCATCATTCCACACAGAAAAAGTAGAACTTTTTGTGTTCCTGTATATGTGAAGAACCAGGACTCCATGATGACGCTTTGATCATTTGTTGGAGTACTGGTTCTTCACGAATACTTGGTCTCTGTGAACCATTGCACCCACACCATCTTATTGGGAATAAGTAAGAGTGCGGCAGTCATCAACATTTTTATGTTCCTTTTAATTTTTGTTTGTGAATTAAACATAAAATAAAACCCAAGTGTTCCATTAATACAGTTATATGTTAATCATAAATTGAAAGCATATTAGAACCCAATATTCAAAGTGGAAGTCCAGTCATAGGGAAACCCTACCCACCCCACACTTCCTCTGGCACTGAGGCAGGTTGGTGAGGTTACAATTAAAAAAAATCTACACCTAGCCCAGGATTCTGCACGATCTTGGATCTGCTGCACAGAGGCACTTCCCTGCACAGTGCAGGGTAAACGGCTCTGTGCCCGCTCCATATGGCAGCCGCAGGAGTGCCCGGGACTTCACTGAATCCTAGACAAGTTAAAGGAACACTACCACCAAATTGTGTAATATTAAAAATCCATAAAAACATGTTGGCTAATGAGAGGAGGGGTCACTTATACACATGAACTGAATAAAACTCCAGTCAAGTTTGTGGTTTTCTTCTCCTAGCAGGAAGAAAATCCAGAGGTGACAGGTTTAGTGTATTGGGGTGACAAAATCTGTCACCCGATTTCTTCTGTCTTCCATTAATAAAAATAAAAAACTAGTCATGCTGGAAATTTCTTGATGCTGGTTATATAATTGACCCCTCTTCCCACCATCCAGCATATTTATGCAGGTTTTTATTATTGGCCCATTTTTTCGCAATAGTGCTCCTTTAAGGAGTTTTTTTGTTGTAACCCCCCTGCACTGCCTTAGTGCCAAGGGAAGGTGGCAGGGTGGGGGGTTACCTGGTGACTGGACTTCCACTTTAAAGCACCTGTCTTAGCATCATAAATGAGCAATTACGTGTTTTTATTTTTTACCTGACAAGAAACTGACACCAGACATCAGACATCAGATTTATTGTGGACTCACGTCTGACTAATATGACATTTTTATTTAATAGGACAATTGTAAATAACTTGCTCTAAATGCCCCTCTTATCTCCTGATTATTTTTTATGTTTTTTTTAATCTTTTGAAGTGTGTAGGTTTTATGTGCATAAATGTGACTTTGTGATTCCATTGTCTAACATCATGACTGATGAAGAGAACTACCACATTTTTCACTCCATAAGACTCACCTTCTCATAAGACGTACCCAGGATTTGGAGTAGGAAAACAAGAAAAAAAAATATTTTAAACCAAATGCTGTGCTAAAATACCCCCTCCCAATCAATCCATTACAGACAGTGTGCAGAATCCCCCCAATCCCCCATTACAGTGCCCACATTACAGGCAGTGAGCAGCATCCCACATTATAAGCAGTAAGCGGCATTCCACATTACAGGCAATGAGCGGCATCCCACATTACAAGCAGTGAGCGGCATCCCACATTACATGCAGTGAGCGGCATCCCACATTACATGCAGTGAGCTGCATCCCTCATTACATGCAGTGAGCGGCATCCCACATTACATGCAGTGAGCTGCATCCCACATTACATGCAGTGAGCGTCATTCCACATTACAAGCAGTGAGCGGCATCCCACATTACATGCAGTGAGCTGCATCCCACATTACAAGCAGTGAGCGGCATCCCACATTACAAGCAGTGAGCGGCATCCCACATTACATGCAGTGAGCTGCATGCCACATTACAAGCAGTGAGCGGCATCCCACATTACAAGCAGTGAGCAGCATCCCACATTACAAGCAGTGAGCAGCATCCCACATTACAAGCAGTGAGCAGCATCCCACATTACATACATTGAGCGGCATTCCACATTACAGGCAGTGAGCGGCATCCCACATTACAAGCAGTGAGCGGCATTCCACATTACAAGCAGTGAGCGGCATTCCACATTACAGGCAGTGAGCGGCATCCCACATTACAAGCAGTGAGCAGCATCCCACATTACAAGCAGTGAGCGGCATCCCACATTACATACATTGAGCGGCATTCCACATTACAGGCAGTGAGCGGCATCCCACATTACAAGCAGTGAGCGGCATTCCACATTACAAGCAGTGAGCGGCATTCCACATTACAGGCAGTGAGCGGCATCCCACATTACATGCAGTAAGTGGCATCCCACATTACATACAGTGAGCGGCATCCCACATTACAAGCAGTGAGCGGCATCCCACATTACATGCAGTGAGCGGCATCCCACATTACAGGCAGTGAGCGGTATCCCATATTGCAGGCATTAAGCGGCATCCCACATTACAGGCAGTGAGCGGCATTCCACATTACATGCAGTGAGCGGCATTCCACATTACAGGAAATGAGGGGCATCCCACATTACATGCAGTGAGCAGCATCCCACATTACATGCAGTGAACGGCATCCCACATTACATGCAGTGAGCGGCATCCCACATTACAGGAAGTGAGGGGCATCCCACATTACAAGCAGTGAGCGGCATCCCTCATTACATGCAGTGAGCGGCATCCCACATTACATGCAGTGAGCGGCATTCCACATTACAAGCAGTGAGCTGCATCCCACATTACAGGCAGTGAGCGGCATTCCACATTACAGGCAGTGAGCGGCATCCCACATTACAGGCAGTGAGCGGCATCCCACATTACAGGCAGTGAGCGGCATCCCACATTACAGGCAGTGAGCGGCATCCCACATTACATGCAGTGAGCTGCATCCCACATTACAAGCAGTGAGCGTCATCCCACATTACATGCAGTGAGCGGCATTCCACATTACAGGCAGTGAGCGGCATCCCACATTACAGGCAGTGAGCGGCATCCCACATTACATGCAGTGAGCTGCATCCCACATTACGAGCAGGAAGTGGCATCCCACATTACATGCACTGTGCAGCATCCCCTGTTACAAGCAGTGGGCAGCATGCTCTATTACAGTCAGTCAGTGGGCCGCACACAGATTACCAGTGTTCCCTGCTTCCTTCTGCTGCCGCCACACATTTTGGGTGTCAGCTCTGGAGAAGTGTGTGGCGTCGGAGGCGGGCGGCGGCTGGAAAATGTTTTTTTTTTTGTTTTTTTTTTAGCATTTTCCCGATAAGATACACTAACCCCCCCCCCACACACACACACACACACACACACACACACACACACACACACTCTCTTTTCGGGCGGAAAGTGTCTTATATGGTGAAAAATACAGTAGGTAGTCTCGAAAGCTCACCTTAAAGATGTACTTTAGATCCACTCACCTGATGCCGAAGCCCTTGCTGCAGCTGCATCCCCGCTCACCTCTAGCCATGCTTGCACCCACCTTTTAGAATGGGCTGTGCTGGGCCTTTCTAAATGGGCGGACTGGTGGTGCACTTGGCTCTGCTCGGCCCTGCTCAGCTGCTTAGCTGTCCAGACGGCTTAGCCATAAGTTAGTGTGTACCGGGACAGGGACTTAGGTTCTTTTACCTGTACTGTTCCTTTAAACTGTTAAAGCGGAACAAAACCCACCAGAAATCCTAAAATCCCGAACTAGGATGCTCCACTGTGTGAACCCCCCCAGCTGTTGGTAATTACTTACCTTCCCCTGATACAATGGCGCATGTGCGGGCTCTCGTCCAATTGGAGCCGCCTGCTGAAGTGAAGCAGTTCAGCAAGGTGGCTCTGATTGTTTTCTATGGGAAGCGAAAGTGGTCGAATTCTCACATTGTCGGGCGGTGTGCGCGCTCCCATCCTAGCTATTTAGATAAGCTGGAAAGCAGGGGATGCGGCCACTCCCAGTTCATTCTAATGAAAGCCAATCGCCGAATTACTTCCCTCAGCAGGCGGCTCTGATTGGATGAGAGCCAGTGCATGTGCTGTTGGACCGGGAAGAGGTGAGTCTGAAAGCGTCGATGGCAGGGGTTTCATACAGTGGGGCATCCCAATGAGGGATTCCCAGGAGGGCACGGAACAAAATGAAAATCCCAGGTTTTGTTCCAATTTAAATTAATTAATAACATACTTGAGATAATTTGTATTCATTCAAAGAAAAGCATCTGTTTATGAGATCCAAATACCTTCTTTCCTCTTCTCATACATAGATCACTTTCTAACCCCCAAAAATGAGTGAAACCTTCATACGCTCTAAACTGCTTTCATCTGTTCCACATCTATTGTTACCAAATTATAATCTCTTTGAGCATGCAAATTACTCCCAATATTCATCATATCCATTGTGGCCCCTGTGTTTACATACTTCAGATACTTTAAAAAAGATTCTGTGACAGATCCTTTGCCAAAAACAATAGAGAACGCAGGGTCATTTTTCAAACATTTATATGTGCTGTAATTTTAACAAAAATAGCAATATATAGTAAGAAATGCAAATAGAGATAGATAGATAGATAGATAGATCTAAAGATAGATAGATAGATAGATAGATAGATAGATAGAAATCATTTAAACTGATTCAGGTATGAAGTATTTTGGCTCTCCAATAATAATAAATACGAGGTTTGAGGTAGACAGAGCATGTACACACTATTAATATGGTACAGTTGTTTAATTAATCAAGCTTATGATATGATAAGGAAAGTTTGATGTGCATATTAACAAATAATCATATAATCCTCTTTTCAATCCACTTTGAAAGCAAGAGGTCAGCTTTTAATGTCTATGTTGCTAATCTATGTAATCCTTTATCTGATATAGGTCAAACTAACATCTTCATCCCTAGAAATAATTACTCTTTGGTAGGGACCACTGACCTCAAAAATATTTTTTTATGTCCTTTCAACTAATATTCATTCAAGAAGTAAACATGTTATTGTCAAGTTAATTTATTAATTATGTATTATTATTTCTCATTTATTTAATATTAAAGACTGTCCAGGCAAATAATGTCCTCCATTGGAACCCACAGTCTCAGCACTGAATGTTGGTTGCCTGACAACAGACATAGAGCCTTCCACCTTGGCTGAAAGTGTAGGTAGTGCAATGACTGACTGTTCTGCTACACTTGAATCATTGGCATGCCACTCAGGGCAGATGTCATTGCCAGTCATTGGACCAGAACCAGTTTCTGTGGTTGTCTGCTATAAAGCAGACATTTTGATTTCTAATTGGTTGGCTAAATGAGGGTGCATGGAAGAGGGAGGTTGGGTCACTTCCTGGACAAGAGATGTAATAGCCTAAAAGACCTTACCTGGGGAAGCCTTGCATATAATTAAAGAGGATGTCCAGTAAAAATAATTCCCGGTATGCTCCCCTCTACCGTAAGCATTATTATATACCCTATTTAAATACCAATTTTCCATTTGAAATCAAGTCAGTTACCGTTATTCAATTAATAACAATTTCTTTAAAAAACAATTTATTTACATAGATACAGTGATGAATATATGGCACTTCATATAGTGCTCTACATTATCCTCTGATATAGGGACTCCATTGGTTCCTTACAGTATTACTGTTTAGTTCATAATGGGAGTACACAAATGTGTTTCACGGGTTAATTTCCCGCTTTTCAATGTGATATTGTCTACAGATATGATTAATATATATATACATTTCATTATCTTCTGCAAAGGGCTGCCTGGCGCTCACGTGGGAACTGATGTTCTAGCTGCCGAATGTCCTACCCACATGAGTGCTGGGCAGCCAATCACGGTACTGTATTCCCGGATTTACGGGTGTTCTGGAGGGTAATGCAACGGGGGGCTCCAGCATTCTGTTTGCCTCCCCCAGTCTGTCATTTAGCTGCGGCACCAGTGGCTACCAACACCCTCGCTGCCTCTGTGTCTCATGCTGCAATAGTGTGTGCGTATTAGCATGGAGTGCATCTGCTCGCTCATGCTGGCGGTAGGGCATGCATTATATACCCTCCCAGCATTCATTAGATATTAACGGCAGACATCCAATCGACTCTGTGGGCGTAGCAGCACTACACTTCAGCCACAGCACACGTCATTACTCTGGCTCGCCACACCGTACACAGACCTTCTATGCTGGGGTGCTGTGCATGTGCCCCAACATCCAGATGGGAGCCAACGGCACTGTGCCTATGCCTGCATGGTGCAGAGGATCCACAGGGAAAAAGGGACATGCGCTGTACAAAAGTACAGAGCTTTGCTGCACAGTACCTTACAGGGACATGTTTAGTTCTAATGTGTCTCTTGATATTTCTCTTTTACTGAAAGAAATGGGACCAACCCACCCTCTCCATTTGGGCTCACATTGAGGTCGTAAAACTCACACAAAAAATCTGCATTAATCAATTAGGTCAGGAAGAAAGAAATCATGTTTTCTTCAGAACATAACACAAATATAAAATTACATTTCTCCCAATTTAAAAAAGTTCCCATGGTTAACCCTTGCTATTGATTTACCTGGGTTATTGGAGTATCAGGAGAATATTCATATTACAAATTTCATTTTAATCATAATCTCATACAGAATAATTTATAACTTAGATGAAGTTATAAAAAAGGAGAGAATGGGCAGTACTCCTTAAGGTCTTCATGTAGATCCACCGGGTCTCCATCTCCATTATCTATGGATTTGTACCCCTATTATCTGTATGTAATTTTATTAATACTTGAAAGTATAGACCCTCTGGATTGCTCCGATATTTTAGTTTAAAATGTCCCCCAATTGGACTTTTGATATTCCCCTTTCGGATGTCGTACACATGTTCTTAAAACCTGTCCCTGTGCCAATGTAAAAGCGGTTACAAGGGCACACAAGCATGTACATGATATCCGTGGCATTGCAGTTAACAAATTGTCTTACTTTCCCCTCTTGGCTATTCGAAAGGGTAACTATTTTGCTTCGCGGATGTATCTACATGTTCTACAACCTCCACACTTGAAAAGACCATGGGTCTTACAGCATTGTGTCTTCCTTTTTGGGTCAAAATTAATCTTCACATGCCAGTACTTTTCCATTATTTTTCTCAGCTCCAGATGTTGTCTATTTTATCTTGTGATTAACGGTACTTTAACTATATTTTCAGCTTTTTTCTCTCCTACTGTTAATTAGTTCCAACCGTTATTTTATTTTTTTCTTTTTGCAAGTTTATTTTATCACTTTCTGGTTGTAACCTCTTTTCACTCTGTCTAATCTCACCTACTGTTTTTTTGCAATCCATTGTATTGCTGGAATTTCTCATCGTCCTCAAGCATTTGCCATAGGGGATTAATTTTTTTAGGGCTGTTGAAAAGGCACTAGTAGCACTCAATATGTTGTTCACAGCTGTTTCCTTTCTGTACAGTCTGATAAAGATTCTCCCCTCCTGATCTTTTCCAATTTTTAGGTCAAGAAACAATATTTCCTTTTTATCAATGGACGTGAATGTTAAATTAAACTGGTTCGCATTTCGTTTTAGAACAAATTTCTGCCACACCAGCTAATTTCCTGTTCAAAAGATGAGGCTGTCATGTGCCACGATAACAATATGACACAGGTGCATAGACAAGTCCCCATTCTGCCAAATCAGTTATTCCCACCTTCCCACGTGCAGGTTGGCATACGATGGGGCACAAGTTGTCCCCATCGCAGTCCCAGGCACCTGGCGGTATAGTTGGCCATTGAACAGGAAACAGTTGTGAGATAAATTTTAACAATTTCATCGAGCATTTTACTTCAGAAAACTCTCTATTGATTTTAAATCTACATTGTGGGGAATGCTTAGGTATAATGGCTCCATGTCAAGGGCAACCAAAATAGTATCTGGTGATATGCCAACATCCTGCAATTGTTGCAGTATGTGGAAGGAGCCCTGTACGTAAGATGGTTGGGGAACATGTAGTTGGAGATATGAGTCGAGATATTTACAAGCTGGCTCTGTGAGTGCCCCTATTCAGATATAAATGTCCTACCCGAAGGCTTTTTTCATTTTTGTCCCCTTTCGCTAGTACATAGATAGTCAAAATGCAAAATGTTTTTTTTACTTTCAAATAATTATTATTATTATGTATTTATGTCAATGACTCATTGCATCCTCTATAATCTCCAATTACTCCTGCTTATCTTTGGTCACCCTTGACATGGAGGCTGTTATCTTGTTGTGGATCGGTAGACATGGGTACAGACTACTTCCAGCATTATCACCTGCAGTTTCCCCGGATAGTGATTACAGGTGAAATGCAGCAGAAGGGAAGGCCAGAGCGTCAGGTATTGATGAATTGCAATCTCTGGTGAGCTGAGCTGGAACTCAGGAGCTGGAAGACAAGACAGGGCTAATGCTGGCTGAGCTGGGAGGAGGCCAGTATGAAATGTCTGTAGCACTACACCGAAAGGCAGCTTCAGAGTGAGGAGTTTGCCAGCAAGTCTGGTTTTCGCCAGGGCTCCCTGCAAGAGGAGATGGACTGCGCTGCAGACAGGCCGGGATTCCACGACTGCCACCAAATAGTGAACCCAGAGTTCAGTACAACGTGCATGCAGGAACAGAGCCAAAAAGCGCAAAGTTCAGATAAGTGCAGAGACAGACCTGGCCGTTCAGGGTTTATGTGCATGCAGGAACAGAGCTGGGCGTTTAGGGTTCAGGTGCTTGCTGGAACAAGGCTGTAGTATGGAGAAGATCTGCAGGCATCTCCCTGGTGCCTCGGGTCTCCTTTTAAAGGCCACGAGCACCAGGAAGTGCCTGCTGCACATGCTCAGTAGCTTGAGGACGTGCAGGATCAGATCGGCCACCATGATAGGTGCCTGCTTATACCACTCCTTGTTGTGAAGTATTTTTCACACATAGATACATGTTGGTTCTCTGTTATCACGACTATGTCTGCTAGTTTTAAAATCATATTTTTAAGTCAGTTGCATTTGTGAGCCTATTGTCATTTTTTTTTTACCTTGACATTTAGTTTTAGTCTTTAGTTTAGAGTTTCTAGGGTTAATCCAAGTCTTAAAGGAGCCACAGCACTCAACCCTGTTAGCTTGCGGGCCAGCCTATAACGTGCACCTCCCAGGTTAGTTATAAAATGGTCTGAGCGGCTGCCACCCCCCTTTGTTTCTTTTGAATTTGTGCAAGCACATGGTGTGTGGGGTCTAGGCTGTACTGCAAGGTCTTTGACCCTTCCACTCCATGGTTTGCACTTTAGAGGTTTAGGGCAACCTCAGGTAAGCCTGCTCCCAATTTATCTATTGCACTGTATGTCCCAGATGGGGTCTCAGAGATTAGAGTTAGGACTGCACCCCACAGAGGCACTTTGGCGTAGTGGTGCAGCTTAAGCATACCTCTGCAGATGTGTGTGACCGAGTCCTCTGTTTTTAACCAAGTTTAGAGACAGATTATAGGCTGGCCCGCAAGCTAACAGGGTTGAGTGCTGTGGCTCCTTTAAGACTTGTGTGTACTAATTGCCCTGCTAACGTGCACCTCCCAGGTTAGTTATAAAATGGTCTGAGTGGCTGCCACCCCCCTTTGTTTCTAGGGTTAATCCAAAAGATGTGATTTGCTTAGGCTCATTTTGGGAGTGCTGCACCAATATTTTTTTACACCTGTGCATTAAGCTTAAAGTGGACCAGTCACTCTGTTTGGAGGATATTCTACCACACTGCCTATAATGGGGGGTATTCTGCCACATTGCCTATAATATGGGTGTTAGGGGGTATTCTGAGACGCTGCCTATAATGGGGGATTTGGGCTTATATTCTGCCACATTGCCAGAAAGTCAGTGGCAATGCTCGAATATACGGTAGCTTTATATAGTTTTATGTGGACAAATGTTTGCTTATGACCCTTTTTATCACAAAGGTTAGATATTGGTATACTAAACCAAACTTCCTTGGAAGCATTCATAAGCATGATCCCAAAGCCGGATAAAGACCACACGAACCCACAGAACTACAGACCCATCTCACTGCTCAATGTCGATCTCAAGATCCTGGGGAAGGTCCTGGTCACAAGGATCAATGAGTTTCTGGGGGCGCTAATAAGTTAGGACCAGGTGGGGTTCATCCCGTGTAGGTAGGCCTCTGACAACATTCGTAGGTTGCTTCACTTAATCAAGCTGGCCCAACAGAGGGACATGCACAGTTTTCTCTTGTCACTGGACATGTAGAAAGCTTTTGACTCCATATCGTGGGATTACATGACTTGTGCCCTTCAAAGATGGGGATTTGGGGACAATTTCCTTGCTTGGATAAGGTCCATATTTTCCTCCCACACAGCTAGAGTACAATATGGCGGCTACCTTTCAGACTCGTTCCAGATTAGCAGGGGTACGCGGCAGGGATGTCCACTCTCCCCAGTATTATTTGTGCTGGCTTTGGAACCACTGGCAATCACCATTCGGGCAAACCCAGACATAAAGGGGGTGGAACTAGCGGGGTACCACCATAAAGTATGCCTATTCGCGGACGATATTTTACTAACCCTCTCACGGCCACACACCTCCCTGCCCAATGTACTTCGACTCTTAGAAGATTTCTCGAAGATCTCAGGCCTTAAGGTTAACAAGGAAAAGTCGCTGGGGCTAAACTTGAACATCCCCCCCAAGCCCTAACTGCCCTCCATTCTAATTTCCCCTTCCGGTGAGCTTCGGGGGCAATACCATACTTAGGAGTCAACATCATGCCCCACTACCATTCACTGTATCAGGCAAATTATTCCCCCCTCTTTGGATCCCTAAAATCATTGATGGACTCGTGGCGAGGGCATGAAATTTCATGGATTGGGAGAATAAACGCAGTAAAGATGACCTTACTACCCAAGATGTTGTACTATTTTTGGACACTCCCGGTGCATATTCCCCTGCATCAGATCAAGAGCATGCAAAACAGTATCATAAAGTATGTATGGGGAGGCACCAGACCGAGGGTAACAAAGGCAACCATGTTTAGGCATAGGAGGAAGAGGGGACTGGGAGTCCCATGTATAAACAGGTACTACCTGGCAGCACAGATAGCTCAGCTCCATAGTCTGCATCTCAGAATGGAGACCCTCCTTTGGATATCTTTGGAGGCCCCGTATGCGTCCTACCCCTATTGACAGCCTACTATGGATCCCACCGCAATATAGGCCCCATATAGAATGCCCGATCCTGTGTCACTCTTTACGTATGTGGGATAGAGTAAAGTACTCTGGGGGTTTAATTTCGGTGCATCTCCCGGCAATGAGTTTAAAAACCTGTGGTCCCCCCAGGGAAGCATTTGCTTGGTGGGAGCAAGCGGGCATCAACAAAACGTACTATCTCATGGATGGGGATAAAACGACCTCTTGGTCCACGCTGACAGCGAGGGTAAATGCGCCAACAACCGAACAATACAGATACCTTCAGATCCGCCACTGGCTCACCCCCCTGCTCAGAAATAAAATCTCAGGATCTGATGTTACTGCTTTTGAGAGGGCCTGCCTGTGGGGGACACCCGCATCGGGTCTTGTATCCATGATCTATTCTCACCTCACGGCATTGCCTCTTGACTCGAAACATGGGTACATGGCTAGATGGGAGGCGGACCTAAACCTGGTGAAGGACAGAAAGGGCTGGATAGATATTTGCCATGGGATCCACAAATGCTCTATTAATATCACCACCCTGGAAGCAGCGTATAAAATGCTGATGAGGTGGTATCTAGTACCATCTCGGATAGCAAAGGCAATCCCTGGGTACCCAGCAGCTTGCTTCAGAGGCTGCCCTGTAGAAGGCTCGGTTTTACATATCTGGTGGGATCTGGGTTTCCAAAAGTTGAGGTTTTGGTCAAGGGTCTTTGGCTTGCTATATTCTCTCCTGCAGACCAACATACGAAGGGACCCCTGGGTGGCGCTGCTACATGTGAGACCGGGAGGTATAACTAAATCCCAGCATGCCGTATTGACCCAGGTCCTGTTAGCCGCAAAGTTAACAATTGCAAGCTCCTGGAAGAAGACCAACGTCCCGTTCCAGGCGATGAAAGAGAGGCTGTGTGGGATCTTCGTCAATGAAAAGCTGACAAGTATTCTAACAGATTCCCATGAAAAATGTATGAAAATTTGGAGCCCGTGGGTGGAGTACGTGTTTCCAGGCATGGGGAACGCCCTGCTGCAGTAAGGAATGGCTCTTACCACCCTCCATTTTTTTTTCTCTCTCTCTCCCCCCCCCTCTTCCTTCCCCTTTCCCTCCCTTTCTAGCCTTTCCCCCTTTCCTTGCTCGTCTGACCCCCCCCCTCCTCCTGTGGGAAGAGGAGGGTGGTGCGGAGAGCTCTGGACCAGATAGGGCGGAGGGTATTCCGCCCACCCATCGGCCCAGGGCACGATTATCGCACGATAGCAATGTCGAACCAGCCCCCTCTAATGCCAGCATTTAAAAGGTCCGTATGTATTACAAATTTTGTTGAATGAAAGATGGTGATAAGGATAAGTTATTAAAAACGAGTGAGAATGTTAAATGAATAATGATCTGCAATTCAATTCTTTCTGCAACACTTTATTATGTTGTACAATCCAGTTGTAAAAATACAAAATGACAATAAAGAGATTGAAACAGAAAAAGGTTGGATATTAATAGCTGAATAGCAGGTGAGAATTGGGAGTGCTGCAACTACCAATTGAAGTCCCTGTCAAGGCAAAAAATAAAAAAAGCCATACTCACCTTTTTTTTACCCCGCATCTGTTTCAACCTACTCATTTGGAATTCCATGGCATTCCTACTTGTCCTTCCATTCACTGGTAACTTTTGTGACAAATAGCTGCTCCCTGGTGCAAGCCAGTGACTTAAACATACCCACTCTATTTACTTCAATGAGTAGGACATGCCAGGACTTGGCTTCTCTATTGCAAATAATAAAAGGCGGGTGCCGAAGTCAGTACCCAGTACGTTTAATTCAAGGAGTAGGACATATCAGCTGCAGGGAACAAAACAGGAGAATTACTTTTTTTTTAATGTTATGCCTGGACAGACCCTGGAAAGAGATACCTTTATGTTTGGATTATTAAAGCGGACTACAAGAAAACAAAAAAAACCCTTTCACAAGTGGTCGATGGCTTTTTTAAATATTAAAAGCTGTATTAAAATATTGCACACTCAGTAGTTCTTAGCACTTGGGATAGCAAGAGGTTAATTAGCATAACTCCCCCTGCTTGCTAGGAGTGATGGGTAATTATGTTATTGTTGTTCTTTATAAGCCATGTAAACACTTAGTCTTAGGAAATCACTGTATGTCTTGAAAATGAGGTTTTCTGTCTCTTTTAGCAAACAATATTAAGCCTGACTCTCTCCAACATCCTTAGAAGAAACAGTGTTCGAATGCATCCCTTCCCAGGGAAATTCAGATTGCTGCATATAACTCCTGCTGTAGTCATTTATAAAACCAAAATGGCATCTCATGAAGTTGCAAGCCCCCTACAAAGAGGTTATTTCCTGCTGCTGTATATTTTGGGGGTTATGTCTGATAAATTCAGGCAGCAGCATGGCTGGGATGCTAGGAAATGAAGCATCAAAATGGTCACTACCAGGAGAAAATCTGTGAGGTGGCGTTTCTGCTTTGTGTGGGGGCAGTAGTAAATGTAAGTGTTAAAAATGCTTCAGTATCATGCATGCAGTTGGGGCAAGGGAGGTTTGGGGAGTTTTGAGCTGTTGGTCCAGTTTAAGGTTTTTTATTAACCCCTATCTGTCTTAGTGAAACAGAAAAAACTTCCAAAAAGTCCAAAAATGTGTCTCCATTAGCAGGGGCAGCTGCAGACACACAGTGCAGAGCGTGGGGTCCTGACACATGGGGTGAGGGGACAGTAAGGGTCAGCAGTCTGCTCAGCTAAACCTAAAAGCTCCATTTATGAAAAAGGCAAAACGTGTAGCAGGCTCTGGGGAGCGAGGGGGGTTCTTGGACCTAGGGTAGGACATCCCATGTCGGTGTGGCATGTGTGGGTGGAGGTGCACTTACTGGCTTCAAACGTCGCTTGGATCCAGACACTCTTTGGTGAACACGGTCTTTATTGGTTGGCTTCCTTCCATGGCAAAACACAGCAAACAGTTCAGTACAGCATGATCCACAGGTTACAGCAACAGTCACTTCCAATAGCCTTCATGGCTGTCTCTCAGCTCCTCCACTACATTGTACTGCATCCCCTCACGGCAAAGTCTAGAACATAGAACACTGTAGAAGTGTTGGTCTCTCCCTTATGTAACCTTGGTATTGTTGCTATCCCAACTATTGTTGGAAGTCCCAATCAATGGCAAGGCAGTTAATGTTGCCAATGCCACCTGGCTGAGTCTCTATTTACCAACCTGAAAGGGAACACCAGACCAATAATGTACTGTTCGGTCCATTCCTTAGGCAACACTGCCATCATGTGGTTTTATGACGCAATGGTCCTAAGAAATGCATCCAAACGGTTTAACTACTCAATTTAATGGTCCCTATTCACTATCAGGACCTACTCCACTGACAGAGCTCTAATGGTTTCTACTTTTAGTGTTGCCCATGGTTTCCACCCGTCACACATGGGCAAAACTGTTAGGCGGTTATTACACACAGACCAACTATTTTTTTTATTCCAATAGAATGGAAAACCCATAATTACTCTATATTTATATTTAGAGGGGTTAGTCATTAGAAGGTGGAAACCCCTTCTTTCAGCCTCACTTGATCAACATTTAAAGAGGAACTTTTTGTACCTCCAAAGCCATCCCACCCTCCCCCTGTGCTATGTCCAATTTTGGCTTTAAAATAATAAAACAACTCGTCTGATCAGAGCCAATTCTGGTGGGGGCGGGACTCTAAATTGCAGCTATAGACATGAGGCACAGTTGAAAAAGAAAGGTAGCAGACATTTTGGAGCTTCCTCTGCTACCATCTCAGCCATGCTGCTGCATGGATTCAACTGACATAACTGACAATGCACAGTAACAGGAAGCTCAGCAGCACTTCCTGTTTGTAGGTGGCCTGCAAATGCACGAGCCGCCATTTTCTTTCTAAATACAGCAGGAGTTAGAAAAAGGTAAAAAAGTGCAGCAGGAGTTAGAAAAAGGTAAAAAAGTGCAGCAATCTGAATTGCCCTGGGAAGGGATGAATATGAGCACTGTTTGTTGTGTTGGTCTGGTTTGAGTCATTTTTGACTGTTGGTCCGGTTTAAGTGAATGACCAGCACAGGCACATTGATGCATGGTATTGGGTGACAGACGTGTCACTATTTGCATTATCTCCAAGATGGCTGAGGGCAGAACTGGTGACACTGGTGGAATGGTGCTAGATCCTGGGGCATTATTTTTTGTAAGCCCCTTCCCCTGTTCTATATGAGCACAAGGGGGGAAAGGCAGGGAAGGAGAGTTACACAGAGACTGGACAGTCCAGTGGGATGGAGCAGCCATGATGGGATTACATGGGGTTGCCAGCCCATCGTATCCTATTGAGATGTATGAGACAACGTGCTCCTCCCTCCCTTCTCCTCTCAACAAAATTCAATGGGGTGGTAGACACAATAATCCCATCATGGCTGTCCCCATGAACCACAAAAGACTGGACTTCTCTCCACAGCAAACAAAAACTTGTCTGTATTATAGAGGCAAATTATCCAAGGTAGAGTGCAAATATTTCCAGGAGATGAGACATTTTTCACAAATGAAAAAATAACATCCCCTCTATGGGGTATTCATTAAAGTGCTGAGAGCCTATCTTCATAAGGCAGGGAGGCTATTTAATAAGGTGGGAGAGGTTCCCCCTATTTTAATGAATAGCCCTCTCAAACGTATTCGGCACGAACATTGATTACCGCTGACAAGTGACTCGAGCTGTGTCAATGAGGCGCTCTCCCGATATCTCAGTATTGTTTTATGCTGATGGAATTGATTCATATATTCCTTGTAATAATGCAAACTCGCTGTGACATGTCTAATGCCACGGTAAAAATGATGCAGGTGTTTAGATGTGACAGAAAAAATGAGAATATTTTACAAGCGTTCATACACTTGGCCTACGCATCAGCTCGTGTCAGGTTTATTAAGATGCATGAAGCTCCAGCTATCACACTCAGCACAACAGTCAAATCTGCCGCAGAAATGATGCTACAACACAGCCCACAGCTAGGATTTTCCCAGAATACATTACACACAACAGGGAAAATAAAAAGCTTGTGGCCCTGGCACGATTACAGAAAAGGACATACAGGATAACAAAATGTGCATTTAAAGTGCTTTGTGTTTTATATCATCTCTGGAATGCTCCTCTCACAAATACAGGTTTATCAGAGTCCGATAAAAGAGGATCTTGCAGCACTTGCTCTAAAACGCTCATACAAGGAAGATCTGACACCTAGGGGGAACCCTTATTTACCTGATAGGCAAGCCCACTGTCAGCCGCGTGTTAGAAGATCTCCTAATTAGCGTGCATGAGCGAGTAACGAGGGAGCACATCTAGCTCTATCCATGTTATATGGAAACTACCTTTTTGGGTGTCATTATCTCCAAGATTTTTTTGCAATACAAATGAGGGTTCAGCAAACAATGGAAATTGTACACCTCCCTTACTGAATCTATTATGTGTACCTCATTCAGTGTGAGGTATGGGGGAGGGGGCATCAAACCTACATAGACTTCATTTACAAGTGGAGAGAATCATTGGCCTATTAGCACCTTTACTTCATGTTTTCCACTCAAGGAGACTCACTAAAGTGGCCATCATCACTGATCCATTCCACCCAGGACTTTTCCAGCATCTACAGTGTGTTCCATATGACAGAACTTCCAGATACAAGAACAGTTTTTTTTCCTGCTAGAGCCCCAGCAAAATTGTGGCATGTGATTTGGCGTCACGTGGGCCACAAGCCAAACCCCCCTCCGGCATCCGGTCACACATGACCATAGCAGCCAATCGCAGGGCCCAATTTGCCGGAGGCAGCAAGTTAAAAGGTAAGATTACTTTCTTCATGCGGTAATGTGCAGGGAGGCACTGGCAATCAAGTCTGCTAAGTAGGTAACAACATCCATTTAAAAAGGATGGGTTTTATTCTGGTTTAAGGGCCAATTCGTGGCATACTGTATGTATGTCATTTATATAAGATAAATGTACGTACAAATCTTGTGTAAATAGCTACCCTCTTTTCAGTTATTCCAAACTATGCACAAATAATATCTTTATTTATATAGTGCCAACATATTACACAGCATTTTACAATCAGAGGGTTCATACACAAACAGAATTATAAATTACATAGCAGCATGTCCTAATAGTCAAGGAAAATTACATTTATGTAATTTATTTATCTACAAAACTTTGACATCTTGAGAAAGTGGAACCACGGAACGCGTGGGTGGTGAGATTTTGTACCTGGCCCAGCAGGGGGGATTTTGCACTATAGGGGTGTTTGTCCCAGATGGTTTTGGCATGTTCATTTGATATTAAGTAGATACGTTTTGCACATGTAATATTTATAACTTTGCTTTGCATTACTGCACTTTTTTGCACTAGCACTTCTGATTAGACACAGGATATTTATTGGTAGCAATAAAATTATTTGATTATGTATATATGGTATGAACTTTGGAAATTGTTATGAGGGTTCCTTGCTGTGGCTGGGTTTGTGTATAAATGTCTTTTAAAATTGTGATTGTATTAAGTTTATGTATATGTTTGTGAGGTTATGTATATGTTTGTAGTCTTTTTTAACATACTAATGAATTAAAAATGGTTGTATTGATGTGACTTTGGAGGATTGATTATTGAGGAACATTTGGTGCCTGCCGGGGCATCCCATTTTGCGGTTTACTGGGACCATTGTTGTTAATATAAAAACTTTAAACACACTTTCCCTTGGTGCAATTCAACATCATATTTAACTGTACAAGTGTTTAAAAAAATTGCCCAGCTAAATCTGATGCTGAATTGCACTGAAGGAAAAAAATCCTAAGAAAATGTTTACTCACAAGAAATTGTGATTGAAAAAAACACAGTGCTGAATCCACCCTAATGTGTTATATCCTCCAATGAACCCTCTGAAGCCAAGAATCAGAGTTAAAGTCTGACCCTCTCATTTCTTTCCCCTCCAGTGCCCAGTCAGTTACACTGGTAGGGGGGGACGTGTGCCATGAGAGCAACACAGAAGCAGGGACCATGTGATTACATTTGCCCAATTTTAAATGTAACAGGGATAGTCAGTAACAATATTAATATGTTAGTGGGTGCGCACAGCAAAATGGTGCCTGCACATAAAGCTACATGTAAAAATCTAAGTCCGATTTTTACATATTGTTTAATTACAAGGTACCCGATCTAGCATGAAGCAAATGCACAGAGCACAATAACAGAAAGCAGGTGAAGACATAAGGAAGAGGACACTACACTGAAGTAGGAGCGTTAGCAGTATGTCTAAAACTAAAATGGCACACCCCAGCCACATCAGGCCATCTTCAAAGATTAGCAGAGGTACACAGGACAAGCTGAGGACAACCACTAGATCTGTTCAAAGGATTAGGACAATAGGACAAAATAATTGTCATCTACATAATATATGCTCAGTAAAATGAGGTAAGATTGCGAACAATCTGGACACCATGAGGTCGGTGAGAATTCGCACTCCTTTTTTAGGAGAGAAAACTGACACTAACTTTCATTCTCTACCAGGTGTAAATCTTCACCTGGCTCTGAATCAGCCCCAAGGTAGATAATGAAAATGAATGGCAGTTTTTCTCCTTAAAAAGGAGTGAGAATTCTCACCTGGCTCTGAATCGACCCCCATGTGACTGAATATGAAGATCCGCCATACATTTTTTTAGTGCAACCAGGCTAGAGCTGTGGCTTCTAGTTTCTCTTTCAGCCAGAGCACAGAGAAGCTGCCTCACCCTGATCCACCCATCACTCCTGTAGCAGATTCTTTATATGCCTCCATTGCTGTTCATTCCACAAAAGGGACCACTTCTGATTGACAATCTAGCCACCCCAAGCAGGGAAGAAGGAGGAGGTGGGTGCTACCATTCTCCAAAGCTAAATACCAGCTCACTATCAATGAATACTGGTCAAGAAAATGAGACAGAAAAGTCTGCCAGTCTGCCAGCACATAGTGTGATGAGAGAGGAGGAAGGAGGGTAGTGTTTCATAGCTACAGAGAGATGCAACCAATCAGGACGTCTGGGGAGCGAGTAAGGGGTGTTTCCGTTCTCGGCCCACTGAAGGTTGTTAGAAGGACCAGCGGGGCGGAGACTGAAAGCTGAATGAGGAAGCAATTTCCTCACTAAGTAGACAAACATAACCGGAAGGAGAACGTTGGAGGGACTAAATGTAAGGTAAGCTACTGTACTGTTTATTTTTTAACTTTTGACTTGCCAATCACGTTAATCACTAGTGTTTGGTTGCCTGATAAACCCAGTGTCTACCTACCCAAATGCAGGCATGGTTCGCTTGATCCTGCTACCAATGCACAACCTTTGCCTCCTCAACCCCACCTGCAAAAGATCAAAGATCAGACCAAAGAGATACAATTCCTGAAAGGGCCTTCACTTTGCAATTCTCAGACAATATTAAAGGTGTTTTTCATGCAAAAGGTTAGAAAAATAAACTAGCAACTTACTTACAGCTTGGCGCCCTGAATGAAGAAACATACTTCCACTCCAGCGCCAATTGTCTCCCAGAGCTGCCATTCAAGCCCAGCTAACTGCTCCCTCCTGCCCAGCCTCCTCCTAGCAAGCATTCTCACTCCCTGTACCGCCCACCCATTATGCTAAATATTATGCAGAATCACAGCTCTCTAGGGGCCCCATCCACATTTATCAGGAGAGAAATCATGGGGTAAAACTTTAAACCTTAAGTGACTTTGTTTAATCAGAATATAATAAAAAAGCTAAAGTCTCTGTCCAGACCCATGTGGGTCGATTCAAAGAAACATGTAACAGCTTTGATTTTGGTGCCGATCATCCTATTATTTCCGATCGCTCGTGCACTCGCATGAACTTGCGAGTGATTCTATAAGCTAATCCGTTTCTATCCTAAAATGTCCGTCCGTTCGTATGGCAGTTAGCGAATCAGACCTATGCCAGTTTCCTTCCTGAATTTTCCGTTTCATTTCTCAGGTTGCAACATTGGTTTTGGTTTTGCCCTTTTTCCTTTTTTGTCTGGACGTAAATCCTTCTGATCTTGCGGCTGCGCACTACAAACTTACCTCATTAAAGTGCATTCTAAATATTTGGGGTTTTTTTTTTCTTTATTTCATTCATTTTGTAGTAACCAACCATTAATGAATGCATTTGCATAAGTAAATCTTACTTTGTTTAATTTTTAGTTAACTTGCATTTTTTACTTGTGGATTTAATTTTAAAATTTTGGCTTCAAATGGTACAACTTAAAATTTTGGGTGTGGTTACCCACACCCTCTACATACAGATTTGCTCTCAAAAATTAAAAAACACCCAGCAACTTCTGCATGTTATGAGCCTAGAAACAGCCAAGATGGCGGGTCAGGTATTATCGGGCAGCCTGCAAACAGAAAGGGCCTTGTGACTGTGTTGCTCTGCATTCTTTGATTTCTGACCTTTCCGTGCCCCCAGCTCTGCTGTGTCTGTGCAAAATACAGCAGTAACCCACATCCTGCACTTTATCCCGCTCTCCTCTCCTCAGTAAGTGTGATGCATCTGACCAAAGATGAGCTAAAATAATTAAAGCAAAGGTAAACAACTACACCAATAAATTCAAATTAAAAATATGATTCTAGTACATCAATTCAAAAATAAATAACAAAGGACATAAGTTTATTTAAATAACGCAAATACAGTATATGGATGTGTTGCAAAATAAAGGTTTACATGCAAAGGACTAATTAAGGTCCACATTAAAATGCTTTTATAAGGCGTACATGAAATGTATTGAATCAGGTATGCATTGCCATACAATTTATGGCCTCGGCCATGCTGATACATGCAGTTCATTGGAGCTCAAGACGCGCAGACTCCTCCACATAGCCAAAAAACCTGTTCCAGAACAGCAATCCGACTGCTAAAAGGTGTCGGAAGTGGCTTCCTTTTAAAACGGATTTAGAGGTTGGAAAACAGCTCTCTGAATCACACGGAAACACATCCGATTATCCTAAGTTTTAGGTTTTGATCCTACAATTTAGGTTTTGATCCTACAATTTAGGTTTTGATCCTACAATTTAGGAACGAACTTCCGATGATCGTGAGAGCATATACGAAATCGGACGAAGGCTCGTGCGAGTCGGAAATGGCCAAAAAAACAGGAAAAAATGACTAACACCCACCCAAACTTCCGATTCCAGATCCGATATCAATTAACTTTTGCATTTTGAATCGAGGGGATGGTGTCTACACCCCCCCCCCCCCATACCCAAAGTGTGTATTGCCTTATCGAGTCAGATAAGATCAAATCCTCTTAAAAAATACATTGTTTTTAAATTATTAGAGGAGCACTATCGCGAAAAATGGTCCGATGATAAAAACCCATATAAATATGCTGGATGGAGGGAGGAGGGGTCATTTATACACCCAGCATCAAGAAATATCCAGCCAGGCTTGTTTTTTTTCCCTTTTAATGGAATGAAAAAGACATCTGGGGTGACAGGTTCTGTCACCCCTGATAGACTAAACCTGTCACACCTGGATTTTATTTTTGCCATGGGAGCTTGGCAGGAGTTTTATTCAGTTCGGGTGTACAAGTGATCCCTCCTCTCATTAACTAACGTGTTTATATGTATTTTTCATATTACACAATTTCGCAATTGCAAAAGAAATGTGGATAGCAAACTCTAATAAGTTACCAGCATCTGGTGAAAACAATTTTATACAGGTGATTACAATCATTATGCTCATAGATCGCAAATCAACACATAAAAGCCCTAAGATATAAGAAACTGAGCTCTACTGAAGGGCAGTTACCTTTGCAAGTGCTTTAAAATCACTGCACAGCTGCACAACACCTATCAATGCTGTCAAGGGGACCCAAATTGAGAAAATACTCTTTTCTCATGGATCTCTGATATCAGAGGACAGGCTATATTCATTTTGTGTTCCTGTGGATCACTTTATCCTACCTAGAGATTACCTAGATTTTGTCACCCTCTGTTGCCAAACAAGTTTAAGCATTTTGCACTGTATATGTTTAACTGTGATTTTTGCAGGGATTTCAAAGGATTTCCAAGAAAATATATATACATATTGTTTGGGCTTTAACATGAAATGTCTTGTTTGTAACTATTTCAGTGCTTTCTCAATATTCTTGGGTGAAATATGTACTACTATACTATATGAATTACTATGCACACTTTCAAGGGTTAAACCCTTAAACACATTATAAAGCTCTGTGGTTTCCCCACTTTCCAGTAAAATCAGCCCGGATACCAGCTGATACAAAAGGGCGTGAGAGCCGGTCCTGAAGGCAACCAACCCACATTGCTAACACAGGTACCAGGTTCTTCTGCACCCCCCTGGCCATTGGAGAAACAGGTAATTGGGCAGGGGGTTTTGGCAAGTCATCAGCTTGGCAGCAGGTGACTTGCCAGACTCTCATGCCCTTTGGACTTTTATAGGGGGCTCAAGGATCCCTTACCAATTTGCAAAGGGATATGTGTAAAAAAAACAAACACACACACTGGGAATGTATTTTTTATTTTCTATTTTTTTCCAACTTTGCTCCTTCCATCACTGGGTGCTGTCCCACACCATCAATCTTCAGCCAGAAGCGAGTGGCAGTGGCCAGGAGCAGGGCAAAGGATCGGGCTTCTGCCATTCACTCCCAGCTTCACTGGTTACTCCTGCTGCAGTTCACTCACCAGTATAAAAATACCATTCCCTGTGGCAACAAGTGAGATGGCAGAAGCCAGGCATGGGGCAGTTCAATCAATGTTTTCTGGGCCACTGAAGACCCTGGTCCAATGATCAGAGGCCCATTGTGGCATGATGTGCTAGATCCTACGTAGAGGAGAGCCATTCAACAGCTACATGGCTGGCGCTAAATGGTAGAAGAAGCCATGTAGATTCTACATGGTTGGTGTTTAAAGGGTTAATACATATTACTGGATTTTATCATCATTTATTCATTTTGCCACAATTTGCAGCCCATGAAAATCTATAGCTGCTGAATGCAATTCTAGTGCCTAGAGTCATTCTTTGGGTGTAAACTCCCTTTAATCACAGCCCAGTCTTTGGGAGGTGGCTCACCGTTAGTCACATACCTTCCACAATGTATAGCACATGAGCAATCCTTGTGTCACCCTTCTAATGAAATCCATATGGGCAACTCATACCGGGTGTCTCGAGCTCGATTGTGACTTGAAATTCTCAGAAAATGATAATTTCACTTTGGCCTCTCCAGTACAGCAAAGCAGATCCTAATTAACAGAATTAACGACTTTGACAAGTGCTAATTGACAGTTCCTGTGAAAAAAAAACTCTAATTAAAGTCAATATGTCTTTTTCAATTAATAAGAAATTAGGCATCATCTAATATACATTACAGCAATGTAATGCGTGCTTAATATCCTTCACAGTAGATGTATTTTTTTATTCTTTGGGATTTTGAAGGACCATCTGACATCCATCTTGAGCAGTTTAAGTACAGGTAGCTCATTATTCTAATGGGCAGGAGAACAGGACACTATCTCAATGTTCAGCAAGGAGATAATATGGCTTTTCTTTCACCCTTTCAACTGTTAGTACAGCGACATTGACCCTTTCTCGTTCTAAAGAATAAAAATGTTTCTGGAATATTGATACAGTTCCCGTGCTAATTGCAGACTACACGTGTTGCTAATTAGTAATAATCAGAGCTCGGATAGCGGGCTTAAAGGTAATTGTATAGTTCCACCAATCACCACCTTTGCAGGGCTTTATCTCCGGCCTTTCGGCTTGAATGAAACCCTGAATTTACACAACAGAGCACATCCTTTTAATCATGTTTTCCTGGCCAAGCAAAACCAACAAGAATTGCCAGGTGGAAAACGCATTTCATTTAAAAATCAGTTTAAGAAAAGCTCAGAAAAAAACAGTGATCCTTGCAAAATGCACCTATTAAAATTCCAGCCCAGGAAAATAAAAGAAGCAATAGGGGAATGTTCGAAGCCATTTTCAGTGACATTCTATTCCCTGCAAGGTGCTGACTTTGTTGTTTTTAAGCTCTGTGGTTACAAATATGACCCAGCCGAGTGGAAGTGACTAAACGTTACATAGAAAATAATATCAAATGGAAGTGTAATGTGTTTCTTTATGAAAAACTAGGTCAGTAAATCTAAAACTGTTTCTATTTCTAATTTATATGATACAGAACGCAGTAAAATTTGAAATGCTATTCATCTTACTATTTAACACATTCAGCATCACTATTACACTGAAAATGTTTATTTTGCAATATAGATCTACAAGAACATTATTTAAAGGGTACCAACATCCATTATCAACAAAATAGGTATTGGTATGAGAACTGAAATGGCACAAGGGGAGTTTCCTGACTGAACCTACAGCCTGGACAGTGGTCTACCGGCCAAATGAGGAATCCGTAATTGCCCACCAGCACTTATGTGCTCCGAAAACTTTTTATTGGCTGAAAGCAGTCAGGACCATATGACCATTGCAGTTGAGCAGGATTTTGCTAGGATACAAGAGTAGTTAAACTGTATCAACAGCCTTGCACAGTTGAAAAAGAAATCCCCCAAACTCACTTGCCCCATCTGCATGCATGATACTGAATCATTGTCAGCACTTGAATTTGCACTTGCATCCACTCAAAGCTGAAACACAGCCTCATCGGTTTTCTCCTGGTTGCGGCCATTTTGAGGCACCCCTGAGGCCTCCTTTCCTAGCTTCCCAGCTGTGCTCCTGCCTGGATTTCCCACAATGCATAGTGACAGGAAACTGAGAAGCACTTCCTCTTTGCAGGTCGCCTGCAGCAGCATAGGATGCCATTTTAAGTTACAAAAAGTAAATTCATATTCACGTGCAGCAATCTGAATTTCCCTGGGGAGGGTTGCATGTGAGCACTGTTTCTTGTAAGGGTATTGGTCTAGGTTAAAGCGGACCAATAGTAAAAAATGACTTAAACCAGACTAACACAACAAACAGTGCTCATATACATCCCTCCCCAGGGCAACTTAGATTGCTGCACATAAACATAAATTCATTTACCCTTTTCTAACTCTTGCTGTGGTAAATTTGCAAGTCACCTGCAAACAGGAAGTGCTGTCAGTTATGTCAGGTTGGAAAGGAAGCTCCAAAATGGCCGCTACCTTTCTTTTCCAACTGTACCAGCCTGTTGGTCCGGACAGGGCTGGCCTTAGATTAGGAGACAGATGTAATGTGGAAAAGAAAAAGGGAAGTTGGAAAAAAAAGGTAATGAGGGCGAGAGGGAGTGGAAGAAAAAAGGGAAAGGAGGGAAAAGAGGGAATAAGGAAAAAAGAAGGGGAACTCCCCTTTTCCCAGTCTAACGGTGCATGTGTGGGCTCTCATCCAATCAGAGCCATTCGTGCATATGTATTGCTTGGCTCTGTTTACATGCAGAGCTTCGGCAATTGAGAGCGCAACAGGCGCATCCCCAGCAGTGCAAGGACTTCTGTCCCCAGCCTATTTATCTATCTGGCTGGGGACGGCAGCACGCTCACAGCCCAAAGATATGGCGGTGCAGCCGCCAGATGTTTACATTGGGGAGCCAGGAAGCAGGGAGGGAACACCCAACGGGGCATCCCAATTCAGGAATCTTTTAGATTCCAGGGCAGGCCACAGTGGGTTTTATTCCAAGTTAAGTGTGTGTGTATGTGTTTATATATAGATATATACATGCACACATATATGGTGTTATACTGGACTCTTCTCTCTCATTCCAACCCCACATTCAGTCACTAGCCACCTCCTGGAGACTCCAACTCAGGAACATCTCCCGCATCCGTCCTTTCCTCTCACCTGAAACCACTAATATTCTGTTGCATGTCCTGGTCATCTTCTGACTAAACTACTGCAACACCCTCCTCTATGGCCAACCGGCTTTCAGGCTTGCATAACTCTAATCTATTCTCAACTCTGCTGCCCGCCTCATCCACTTCTCCTCTCACCTTTCCAGTATGCCCCCTCTATTAATCCCTACACTGGCTGTCAATATCTGAAAGAATTCCATTCAAAATCCTAGCCCTAACCTACAAAGTCCTCTACAGCCAAATCCTTTCCTACATCTCATCGCTAGTTCAAAGATAACAACTCAGCCATCAATACTGATCACTTCCTCTAACTCTCGTGTCCATGACTTTACACTTGCTTTACTCCTCTGCTTTACTCCTCTGGAAGGCCCTTCCCCACATGATTCAGCACTCTCCAACCCATAAAACCTTCAAATGCACCTTCGAAACCCATGTGATTAAATAAGCCTATCATCTGGCCTAGCCAAAGCACTTTACAGTACCTTCTACCATGCTTAGTACATACACTATGTGACCCAACCATAATACTGTATTATTATTATTGTTTATTTATATAGCGCCATCAACTTCCGTAGCGCTTTACAAGGTACTGTATATATTATATGCATTCATTTTCACATGTACGACTCATAATGTCCTTTGTATTATAAGTATGTTACTCATCCCATCCATCTATAACTTATACCGTGTACAACAAACAATAATAGGAATGATCAGAGGAGTAGCCAGGCTTTCTGTTACCAAGGGCAAAGATTCGAAAATGCACCCCCCCACACCTGTTCTCAGGCCCCCCTTTGGTGCCCCTCTGACCTGCTGCACCCGGGGCAAGTCCCCCCCCTATAAGATCAGAAGAGAAAGAAGTATTACAACAATGTAAAGCAAATCATGGTAACAGTGGGAGCGAGCTCTTTGGAAGCACAGTAATCTATAAAAATGTAAACACAAATTGCAATATTTTACTCACAGAATAGTTCTTAATGCTAATGTGCACTTGTTTATTTTTGCTGGGTCTACAAGACATTTTTCTCACAGGGAAGAATTTGCTATGTTATTAATAATACAAAAAATCAAACATTCTATATCTCACAGAGCCACAAAAGTATTCTATCAGGTCATGATCATTCCTGCTAATGTTCCAATATTTTCTTAAATGTTATTCTGCACTATAAAAACTGTGTACATTATTATTATTACGAAATAGTGGAGGATATGTCTGTGTGAATATATATATATATATATATATATATATATATATATATATATGCTGGTGTATTAGTGTGTCTGTCAGGCACATCCAGCATGCAGAGCCTGGTTGTAGGCCAGCTGCCATAACTCGCCAATCACCTGACCACCAGCAGTTTTGCTCCAAAAGGCAGCTATAGGAGGCATTGTGGAAGCATTAAAGGAAGCAGCAAATAGAGCACAGTGGGCAGCAGCAGGGGGGCAACATGGGCAGCAGGCAGAAATCATGGTGGAAATCAGGGAGAGATCACGATGAGCAGCAGGAAGGAGCACAGTAGGCAACACGAAGGGAGCATGGTGGTCAGAATGAATAGAACACAGTGGGCAGCAAAAGGGGCCAGTGGGAAGCAGGAAGGGGGTAGAAGGGGAAGCAAGAAGGCAGGGGCATAGCATGGGGTATGGGGGGTAGTCAACCCGGGTGTTGAATTGTCAGTGGGATGCCCCAACGCAAGTTGAATGGCAGGGCAGCAGTTCTGTGTGAGGACAGCATGGAGGGCAAGTCAGGCTGTTTATTGTGAAGTCACCAGGGCCGCACAGGCAAAGCTGCATAGTGTGCTGCCTAGTCTCCCGGGCTGTGAGGAGAGAGGAGGAAGTTCTGTTGTAGAGCTGAGAAGCTTCACATACTGACATGTGAGTCTGTCTGTGTGTGCGTATGTCTCTATCTTTCTGTGAGAGTTTGTCTCTCTCTTTGTTTCAGTCTCTCTCTCTCTCTCTCTCTGTGAGAGTCTCTGTCTCCCTCTGTGAGTCTTTGCCTGTGAGGCTCTTTCTGTCTGTGTGTGAGTCTCTCTCTGAGAGGCTGATTCATTAATAGCGACAGATAGCGACAGATAGCGACTGTTGAGCGACTGTAGCGGTATTTTGACAGCGACCGCTAGTAGTCGCTGTGCTTAGCCATTGTTCGGTGGATGATAGCGACTCAGTCGGTGTGCCGTAATGTTGAATACAAGATGCTGAGTCGCTATTTGACAGGTTCGCTGTTGTATGGGAGCGCATGATAGCGACTGGTCATAGCGACCGGCACCCACCATATTCATTAAAAAATCAGCCTTAAAAATTCCTAGCGCTGTGAAATGCATGTTTAAATCCCAGAGCGCAGTAGGCGATGTGTTAAAAGTAGTTTTTTAACCCCCTAACCACCCAAAAAAAATGGAATGATTTTGAAATAAAATTCAACCTGAATAGTTTAAAATCACCTGTTTAAAAAGACCTGTAATATCAATTCTGCAAAAAAAAAAAATTTTTTTTTAAATCCCCAAAAAATACATTTTCAAAGGAAGAAGTGTGAAATTAAAAAAAAAATATATATTAAAAAATAATTATTAATTAAAATACATTCTGCCATTGAAATGCATTGGAGAGCGCCAGGTAGCGAGAGGTCATACCTGTCGCTGTTCAAGGATGTTTGCTGGCGCTGTGGGATGAGGCTGGGATAATGATGAATGAGTTGCTAGGTGGCGCTATCTCAGTCGCTAAGCAGTATCGGCTTGATAAATGTGTGATTGTGGAGGGGAGCCGGCATTCTAGTTGCGGTACCTGGCTTTACTGGCTTTACTGGCCGGCTCCTAGTCGCTATCTGTCGCTATCTGTCGCTATTCATTGATAAATAAGGCCCTGAGTCTCTGTCTGTCTGTGTCTCGCTCTCTGTGTCTGTTAAAATGTATATGTTTTTACTATTTACTAAAGCACTAACCAGTCTGGCTATGGTTTGAGTGATGGAACCCTGATTAAAGCGGAACAAAACCCAACATTCCAGTGCCAGCTGCTGGCTTGTCTCTGGGGCATCCTGGGTTGCTCCGCTGACCCTAGAGAAAAATTTCAGAGCAGGGTTAAAGCCCTCCCCAACGAAATCCCAATTTGTAATGCCCAACTGTCAAAGCTATCACCTGCAAACTGAAAGGATGGACCTGGACACCATGGGCCTAGATTTTAGGACCTGGTAAACTTTATTCCTCTGGAGTAGGTCAGAAGTACTGCTAGGGACAAAAGGGGAGATTGGATACATTTTTGTTGTTGTCTGGATAGAGGCTTTAAAGTGGACCAAAATACAGGATTTTAACTATCCTGGGTTTTGGTCCTTTCCCCTGGGGCACCCCGATCAAGGGGTGAGTGACCTGGGGCTTTCACACAGTGGGGCATCCCGATTTTGGATGCCCCGGGAGGAGTTTTGATCCACTTTAATGTTAGTTCTTTTAGTGCATGTGAGCTTTCACGTGAACATTTACTATACAAAATAGTACTGCAGTGAATAACGTATGTGGTATAAGCACAGGGTTGCGAATGTACCCTTAATCTTGCCAGTTGGGTGACATTGCCTTAGATAGTGTATTCACTGGATTATGTTGACATCATGGCAAGCCATCTGCTATTATGCTATGCAATTATAACAATGAATTCTGAAGGTCTCATCAGTCATGGACAGGGTTGTAACTATAGGGGGTGCATTGAGTGTGACCAAACCTGGACCCAGGATTGTTGCTCCTCCACCCTATTTATCATATTTGTGCTCATTTGGCAAAATAATTAAGTTGAAAGACACAAATAAGAAATGAGCCTTGAGAGGGCCGTGTTTATTGTTTGCACCAGGGGCCCGTTACATTTAGCTATGCCACTGGTCATGGTGTATTTACAGTAGCAGGTATCCTTAGCCTGAGGGCTTTCTGCAGATGGATCAGTCTGGGAAAGTGCAGTCTACCTCCTGTGAAAATATAACCAGTGTGAGAAAATATCTGGAAGCCACGCATGTGAACACACCCTTCAACTGTTTGAAAAAGTGGGTGCCAACTGATTTTTCTTTCTTTATCTAGTGACAAGGTGAAGCATGACCAGACAGCATCCCGCCATCCTCCCCAATCAGAGCAATGGCTGGACCAGGGGCAGCAATTTACCTTTTATACTATCAATGCCGCTAATAAATCTAGCAGTATGAGGAGACTTTGTTACTGAATCACAGTTAGTTTAGGAGTTATGTTCTGGTAAACATTCTAATTTGTCAGTGTAATTGAACAAAATTATTGCCAAATATATATTCAGAAGCTTCTATAACAAAGTTTCCCTGTGATAGTCAATGTGATATATATTTATTCTATTTGTTGCATATTATGATTTGTCTCCCATTGGAAAGAACCAGCGCTGTCACACCTAGTTACTTCTCCGGTAACATAAATATTATATTTAGCTGTATGCTCGATAATGAATTTTGCCTAGGGCTTCAGAAATAAAATTGGGTCACCCACTAATATGTCACAAACATTGCTTGGTGAATAAATGCAACTTTCGCTTTCTAGTCAGCACTTAGTGATAAGGAATTAGTTAATAGGTAATGTTATTTAGTCAGTTTGTCATTTTCCTAAATCTGCTCCTGTTTCCACAATACATGGCACTGATCTTACAGTCACTGTAGCTCCCCAATCATGATGCCTTGGTGTCTGGACCCCTCTATCTCATTCACACCTCACATTCCACCACTAGCCACCTCCTGTTGTCTCCAACATCTCCTTCCTTGACACCTCTAAAATTCTAGTTTATGTCCTGATCACATCCCCACTAGACTAATACAACACTCTCCTTTGTGGTCTACATCTAACAGAACGCCCCCCTTTAATTTATTCTCAACTTCGCTGCATGCCTCATCCATCACTCCTCTCGTTTTTCCATTGCTGCTCCTGTCTCTCAGTTCCTTCACTGGCTCCCACTATCTTTAAGAATTTAGAACTTCTAACATTAACTCACAAAGCTCCTTATGGTTTAGCTCCATCCTACATTTTATCACTAATCTATAGATACTAGCCCAGACCCAACATCCGCAACCACCTCCTGTTCTGTAATCACCCTAATCACCTCCTCCAACTCTCTCCTTTAGGACTTCACCTGTGATGTTCCAGTCATCTATAATGTCTATGCACATACAATTCACCACTCTCCAACCCTTGAAGCCTTCAAAAGTGCCCATAAAACCATCTGGCTTAACCAACTCACTTTACATTGTAACCACCCTGCAGACCACTTGCCACCATTAATACATATTACCCAATCGTCTTCACCCTCATTCTTTATTTTTGTAAGGTCGCAGGAGCAGGACCCCCACTCCTCATGTATTCCTGTATCTGTTCTGGCACACCAAAAAAAACAATCAACACCTGTTCACTAATTTGTCACACATTTTGATAAAACTTAACTTAAAATGGTGTGGATAAAAGCTTCCATCCAGTGTTGATGGAGGTGGTGATGCATTTCAGGGAAGATAGATCCATCTATTAATGCAGCCCATACAGTCATCTATCTTCACCCTTGTGCTGATGAAGGGCAATGCCCAGAAACACATGTGTACAGGTGGAGTGGATGTCTGTGCAATTATTCTTAGCTTTGCACCCCCTAGTGTTTTCTGGGAGCTTGGGAGAGATATAAAGATGATTTGCATGGCTCAACCTACCCACTAATAATCCTAAAAATTCTGTGATGCATGGCAGCAACAAATCTCAAAATGAATTTAGACATTGTTACCAAAAGGCTGGAAAATAAGTGGTACAAATAAAAAAAACAGCTCTCGAGTCAATCAACAATTCTCAAGCCATGCAACTGTATATAAGAAAATTTGAAGCTGAACAGAGAGAGAAGTAAAGATGTTCAGATGATCTGTGAAATCTGTGAAAAAACTGCTTCCAGATACTGCATAACAATTTCAAAAACAAAGAATGTTCCTCAGTACGTATGATATGGGTAGATTGCACTCAATGCTCAAGAGTATGTGGAGGTTTTAGAACAACATGAGCTCCCAATCTAGACAATTTCTCTTTCAGAGAAGGCCTTGCATATCCAAGCAATGCAATGCTAAACCGCATACTGCATGTCAGGTCCCGTGGGACGCCTACCTTCCAATAAGTCAGCAACCCCCAATCTCCGCTGCTTTCTTTGCCTATAGCCAAGCCCCCGTTTGCCGGGACGCAGAATACGCCTCACCGGACACGGTTGCCCCCAGGACTTGTTAGCACAAAGGATGCTGACTTATGCAGGGGAAGGCAAACGAACCAGGAACAAGACTGGGTAGAGACAATCGGGCAGGGGTCATACACGGGAGATCAGTCCGAGGACGCACGGTACAGGAGGATTTAGATAGAAGAATAGTCAGGGCTAGCCAAAGGTCACACCAGGAGGTCAGAGATACGCGGTACAGAGGAGCAGGCAGGAATCGTGGTCAAAAACAGGCAAGGTCGGTCCAGGCGGCAATCAGGAATGGTCATACACGGCAAGATTCGTAGGGAAAACAGATATCACAATCACACCCAGCAGCAAGCTATCACGGGCAAGGAACAAGTGCAGAGTGAACAGCTTTATAGGAATGATGGAGCAGGAAGAGGGAAATGATTGGTGCAATTTAGGAACCCTGAGGCTGATTGCCCCATTCAAACTAACAAGCTTGGGCTCATTGGCCCAGATCTAATTACCTCCGGCGGGCGCCCTGTGTGCAGCGCTGCCGGAGGGCATAAATGGAAACAGCAGTCGCGTGCGCGCGTGTAGGAGGCTGCGCGCCGGGAGCGCGCCGAGATGACAATGGCACGGCCGCTCCCGACGCCGCCGGAGAGGAAGCCGCCCGAGCAGCCACTCGCGACGGAAACAGCCGAGCGGCTGCTCGCGGCGGAAATAGCCGAGCGGCGGCCGGGGAGAGGAGATGCCGAGCCGGCGCCTGACTGAGACGCCGCCCAGCCCGCACGCTGGCCGAGCGGGAGCAGCCGACGTGGGACCGGAGGACAGGTGAGTGTAAGGGGGTCCCCGTGACACTACCCCCCCCCTTCATGAGGGGCCTCAGGACCCTTACCCGGTTTATCCGGATTCTCACGATGGAATCTATTAACTAAGGTTCTGGCATGGACATCTCTAGCTGGTACCCAACACCTCTCCTCAGGACCAAACCCCTTCCAATCAATTAAATACTGTAATGAATTTTGAACTACCCGAGCATCGAGTATTCTATTAATTTCATACTCAGGTCATCTCCCACTATGACCGGAGGAGGAGATGACACCTGAATATTTTTGGCAGATTTTAACAAAGAAACATGAAAGGTCGACGGAATTTTCATGGATAAAGGTAACTTGACTTTAAAGGTAACATTGCTCAGTTTGTTAGTAATGGGGAAAGGACCGATGTACTTAGGGCCTAACTTAGACGAAGGTTGTCTAAGGGCAATATTTCTTGTAGATACCCAAACCCAGTCACCCACCTGAAATGGTGGTTCTTGCGACCTATGTTGATCCGCAAAACCCTTATAACTTCTGGAGGCCTTCTTAAGGTTTGTCTGTATCTCAGACCACACCTTATTCCTTTCACGTAGCCATTCCTCCAAGGCCGGCAAGTTGGAGGAAGGACCAGAGAAAGATGTCGCCTTAGGATTCTTACCATAATTACAGAAAAACGGCGAAAACTTAGTCGACTCGCTAGGCGCATTGTTAAAGGCGAATTCTGCAAAGTCGATAAATTCCGCCCACTGCTCTTGACGGTCGGACACAAAACAGCGTAAGTATTGCTCTAAGCTCTGATTCACCCGTTCGGTCTGTCCGTTAGACTGGGGGTGATAAGCTGTAGAAAGAGAAACTTTAATACCTAAGCGATTACAGAAGGCTTTCCAGAAACGAGATACAAACTGAACCCCCCGATCTGAAACAATATTTTGTGGTAAACCGTGGAGGCGAAAAACATGATTAATAAATAGTTGTACTAAATCTGGTGCCGACGGAAGTTTTGTTAAAGGGATAAAGTGGGCCATTTTACTGAAGCGGTCCACCACTACCCAAATTACAGTATTCCCCTGCGACGGGGGTAGGTCAACATTTATTGTTGACCTACCCCCGTCGCAGGGGAATACTGTAATTTGGGTACATGGATATGTGTGACCATGGCTCCCTGGGAATTTCTAGAGGAACCAATAATCCCGCTGGAGAGCCATGGGTGGTTTTACTCCGGGCACATACAGGGCATGCTTCGACAAAGGCGGTGATATCGCGTCTGATGGTAGGCCACCAGACATGGCGTTTGGCGATAGCCAAGGTTTTTCGAATACCTAAATGACCGGCGGACTTGGCATCATGTAATTCCTGTAAAACGGCAGGACGTAGATGAGGCGGAACAAATAAACACTCAGAGGGTTTACCAGTAAACACTCAGAGGGTTTACCAGGAGGAGAATCAACCTGGAATGGCGTCAACGAGTTAGACAAGTCAGGGAGAAGAGCACCTACTACACATCCTAAGGGCAAAATCGATTCCGCAGAACCCACCTGGTCCTTTCAATCCCCAAAGTTCCGAGATAGGGCGTCTGCTTTGGCATTCTTCTTCCCAGGTTTATAGGTAATAATGAAATTGAAGCGAGAGAAGAAGAGTGCCCAGCGAGCCTGACGGGAGTTGAGCCTTTTGGCGGATTCTAAATATTCTAGATTCTTATGATCAGTATATACCGTAATGGGGTGTAGAGAGCCTTCTAGCCAGTGACGCCATTCTTCAAATGGAAACAGCAGTCGCGCGCGCGCGTGTAGGAGGCTGCGCGCCGGGCAGCCAAGCGGCTGCTCGCGGCGGAAATAGCCGAGCGGCGGCCGGGGAGAGGAGCCGCCGAGCCGCCGCCTGACAGAGACGCCGGCCAGCCCGCACGGTGGCCGAACGGGAGCAGCCGACGTGGGACCGGAGGACAGGTGAGTGTAAGGGGGTCCCCGTGACACTGCATCCATTACAATAGCATAACTTTGTAGAAGAAGAGTACATGTACTGAACTGACTTAACTGAAGTCCAGCCATTTCACCAGTGGAAAACATTTGGTGCATTAGACAATTAAAAATCAGGAAAACATGACCCAGAACTGTTGAGAAACTAGAATCTTAAATCATACAAGAATGGTGCATGATTCCTCTCCCAAAACTCGAGCAATTGGTCTCCTTACTTCCCCAATGTTTACAAACCGATATAAAAAGAAGAGGGGATACTATACAATGTGTCACATACCTGGTTGTGGATCAGCTAATGTAGACACAGACTACTCCTAGCAGTACCGTCTGTGGTTTCCCCTGGTAGTGGTTACAGGGGAAACGCATCAGAGGGGAAGGCCAGAGTGTCAGGTAGTGGTAGTTGCAAATTCTGGTGAGCTGAACTGGAACTCAGGGGCTGCATAACAGGAAGGGGTTAATGCTGCCTGAGCAAGCTGAGGAGGCGTAAGCTAGCAGAAAGTGTTGCTGTGCTGCACCACAAGCCAGGCTCAGTTTAGGGGGTCTGCCGGCAAGTATGTTTATCTGTTTATCGCCAGAGGTTCCCGCAAGGAAAGATGGATTGCTCTGCAAATAATATCAGGGTCCCACAGCTGGAGCTGACAAATAGTCGGCCAATAAGTCCACTATGGAGTGCATGCAGGAGCAGAGCCAGGATTTCAAAGCTTGTGTGAGTGCAGGAGCTGAGCCGGGAGAACAGTGAGCCAAAGCAGGTGAGTGCAGGTACAGAGTTGATGTGTGCAGGGAGCTGAGCTGAGAGTTGCCTGTATTTCGAAGCTGGGGGTCACAGAGCCAGAGCAGGTAGTCATCCAAGTCAGGGATAAAGAGCCAGAGCAGGATCGGTATTCAAAGCCAGAGGGTCAGGGCCAGAGCGTGGACCTGGAGCATGGTCGATATCCAAAGCCAAAAGTCAAAACCAAAGTCGAGCTGGAGCGCGCACACAGAACAGGAGGCAAGTGTCACTTTAGGAAGACCTGCAGGCATTTTGCCAATGCCAAAGGCCTCCCTTTAAAGGCTGACCAGCACCAGTAAGTGCCTGTTGCACACACTTAGTAGCATGTGCAGGATCCAGGACCCCAGCTGGAGCATGCACAATCCAGCATGCCAGTCCTGTAAGACTGCACACACTCTTGGCAGAGCAGGGAAACCCAGGTGAGCTCATGCTGACAAGTGCTTGTGGGATCAAATCATCCACCATGACACATTAGACCATGTTATTTTCTTTTGATATGTTTTTTATTTTCTTTTAGGAATAAAATACAATTTGGTTATATACGATTTCCAAATTATCACACTTGTGTCCCAACTTTTGGGGGAGTTGGGTTTGTAATAGGGAAATAGCTCAGGACTATAAAGTGATGCTCGTATTTGTGTGTGTGTAACCCATAATGCAGCACAGATTAGAGCTTATCGTGCTTGTGTTGGGTGTTCTGTGGATGGCACTGGAGCAGGGGGGTGAGTTGTACTGTTTGTGGAAGGTGAGCCCTCGCACCCCTCTCATCACCAGGGCTGTGATTAAAACTTAGCCTGTCTGAGCAAAGTGTTAGCTGTGCATTCCCTTCACCTTGCTGTCAATCTTTCAGCGAGCTTGTTGCACGGTGTGATAGAAGACATGTCCCCCTTTGAGATTGAAGCAGATAGAATGTGCCAGAGTAAATTAAACTGGATGCAAGACGTGGCTTTGCCTTTAAACTGTTTGCTTGTGACAACGATGTGCACCGGGTCTGACACATTATAAAAAGAAACGTATACATATTTTTTGCATTTCCCAACTGATCGGCACTATTTTGATTTTATTTGCGGAATCTTCCTGACGGTTCGTACACTTGTTTTGTATCTGCTTTAACTAGATTTACATTTGCCTTGTTTATAAATAATGGGAATTTTAGCAAGAAATTGTCAATGTATTCACAGTTCTGATACAACCCTCGCCTTTCTGAAGTACGAGGAAATCTAGCAATATACCACATTACCTATTCATGAGAAAAGAACGAGGACGCTGCAGCCTGAGATAAACAAGTGTTTGGCAAACAAGTGAACTCCTGACACATCCGCTACTAATATGCAGGCTATGAGAACAGACTAATCAGTGCCTGATCTTTGCAGTCACTTATATTCACCTAATCTTAACTGAAAGGAAAAAAAATGTCCAGGCTAAGTGTAAAAGTATATGCATGTTTCCTCGTCTCTTATTGAATCCACCCTTTTTTGTTAGACTGTGTGGGATATACTGTGTATACTGTGTCTGCAGGGGAGGTTTACACTGTTTGTCTACTTCTATTAATTTATTGTAATATTAACTTCCAGCCCAACAGTAAATCAGGTGCAAACATGGCCTGGAAGTCTTCCTTGTATGCACTAACATTACCAGTTAGGGCTACCAGAGCACTGGATTTAGATAATAAACAGACTGACCTGGTTGGACTAAAGTATTTTTTAGCCTTACATACTATATTACTATGTCACATAAAAACTGAAATAAAAGCAGCCAGGAGGAGAGGCAGTAACATCCCTTGCTCCCTACTAAAATGTAACATTCTGATTGACTAATTTGCTCTGCAGAGAGATTTGATAGTTGATAATGCAGTAACATAATCTCTACACAGCACAGCAGACTGGCAGGAAAAAGCTAAATTGAAAGTACATAAGGCAAGTTTGCTTTCAGTGTACACCTAGCCCAGACAGGTTCTTTAATATAATTTGTCTGTCTATGGCCAGCCTTAGTCTGGCACTGACCTGAGAGTTTTACAATTGTTCTCAGCATAGATGTACTTGTTACAGATGCCCTTTAAAGCTATCTCCAACCAAGGGGTCGTTTTAAAGCAGTGAACACGGCACTGCTCGTGTCTGTGGGGGAAATCCCAATTGGTGATGCCCACAACCTCTAAATGCCCGCACCCTGGAACTCACATATTTCGGGCTCTAATTCCGCAGCCGTTATCGCCAGCAGTCCATTGCTTGTCCTTATGGGGCCATAGCAATTGGTCACTGATAGTCAGTCCTTGCCTTGCCTTAAAATAGCTCATAAAATTTGGATTGTTTCATGCTTTATTTTAAATTTAGGCATGAGATAAAATAAAATGTTATTCAGCAAAGGGAGGAGGGTAAAGCATTATTTGCACCTAAATCTTTTCCTAGAGTAATAGTAAGAGAACAATTTATCCAATTTGCCTTTTAAAGTAAATCTTAATTGTAGGTGTTAATAACATGAAAACTTTCAGACATTTCTAAACTCCTGTAGCGTACTTCAACTTGGGACCTGATTTATGAAAATTCCAACAGTGCACCCTTTTAAACGCCACTACATTAGCCATAATAGGCACTGGTGAGCTGAAGTGTGCTTTTTGTGCACTGTGTGGAGTACATTGGCTTAGTGTGGAGTAGTGCAGCTAGCTAGTAGCAATGAGAAAGGCTCTACAAGTATTGGCGCCGAAGTCTACCAGCCCACTTTTTTTACACAGTCTAGACTTTGGGAATGCAGGAAATGGCGCAGTGTGGTTGTAGTAAATTACCCGCTGGCTGGCAGGTGACTTGCCTACCCATCCTGCCCTGTGTACTGGTATAGGGGTCTCCAGGGCCTCTTGCCAGTTCACAAAGGATTAAATATAAAAAAAAAAAAAAAAATACTGAAATGGAGAAAAAGTCATTTTTTTATTTTACCTACCGATCCATCACCAATTTCTATGTTCCACACCACACTGTCAATGACAGATGGAAGTGATTGGTGGATGCTGGGTACAGGGGCAGAGGACGCTCAGCCACGGAACTCTAACTCCCATCGCTGGGACTGTCATAGACCCCTACCTGTGGCAATCAGTGACCTGTCAGAAGCTGCAGAGCGGAACAAGGAATGGCATTTTCTGAAGACCACGGGGGATCCTGGATGGAGGTGAGCGTCTTTTTTGCCGCATGGAGAGGGGGAAACACCAGGCACGCACATTCTACGTGCTTGCCAGTTAACTGCAGGAGAGGTGAGCACGTAGAATCTATGTGCTTGGCATTTAAAGGGTTAATACCCTCAGCTAATGTCCACAAAAATAGCAAGCCCTCTCCCATCATAGGTTTCAGTTGTGTGTGTCACACAAATATAGATGTAACTGGTATTCAGGAAATATGTACAAATGTGAAAATTATAAAGGGTCAGGAATTGTGATTTGTAAGACACATGCTGTCCCCTGTGCACAACTTCTCAGGCCTGTTATCTCACTAGAGATGAGCGAATCGAATCTGACGAATCCAGATTCGTTACGAATTTCAGGAAAAATTAGATTCTAAACTAATCCGAATATCGCTGTGATTCGATCGCTCAAATCGGTTCCTTAACCCTTTAGGTGCCAGCCTACCTGCAGCTTTTGTCACCCTCTGTTGCCGGACCATGTTTCACAATTTTGCCCTACGCATGTTCAACTGTGATTTTTGAAAGGATTTCCAGAGATTTCCCAGGAAAATTATATATTGTTTTTTTCAGCAGAGTCTGAGCTTCAACATGAAATGTCTTGTATGGCCTTTTTTTGTGTATTTTCAATACTTTTCGGTGAAATATGCGCAAAAAAAATTTTTAAAAATCTATTTTTTGCAATTTGTCATTTTTTTGTAATAAAAAAAAGTATGTTTGTCAATAAAATCTTATTATGTGTGAAACCCCAATTTCTCCCGGTCACAGCGGTACCACATATGTATTGGTAGACACCCTTTCCTGCCCAAGGAGACTCCCCCAAACTAAAATAGAGCTTTAGGCGATTTTCAAATAAAATACAACTGCGCTATGCGCTATGCGCACCTTGCAGTTTTTCCAGAAAAACAACCCTTTACGTTTCAAATATCCCCCACAAACTATATATTCTCTGGAAGTAAACGCCTCAAGCTTTCTAGGCGTACCAAGCTTGTTTATGTGGGCATAGTTTTCTGGACGTAATCCCTCAATCAAGTCTTTGGTTGCACAAAGTTTCCATAAAAAGAATAAAAAGGAAGAATCAAGCCACATTTTCCTAAAAAAAACTATATGCAAACTAGAAAAAAGTAAAATCTCAAAAAGCAACATGCCCCGAATAGAACAATACCCAGCATGCATAGCTACTGTCAAGGGAAGAGTTAGCAAACACCCAAATGTAAAGCATGTACATAACGGTAATTTTACTTGAAAATTTCAGCTCTGCAGACATAGTGCCCACCTTGCAATTTTTCAACCAAAACAACCCTTTACATTTGGAATATCCCCCATAAGCCATATATTCCCTGAAAGTACACATGTTAAGCTTTCTAAAAGTACCCAGCTTGTTGTAGTGGGCTCACCTTTCTGGAAGTAATCCCTCGAAGAATTCTTAGGTTGCACAGGATTTCCCTAAACAAATGAATAAAAAAAAAAAGAATAAATAACATGTTTTCCTAAAAAATCAATATGCAAACAAGAAAAAACAAGCTAAATCTGAGAGCAAGGTCCCCCGAGAAGAACAATACCCAACATGCATAGGTACTAATAATCCTTTAAATTGACAGCCTACTTGAAGTTTTGTCACCCTCTGTTGACAGGTAATTTTTCCCCATGCTGCGCCATGTTTAACCGTGATTTTTGCCAGAATTTCCAGGAAAATTATAGATATATATTTTGCAGCAGAGTTTAGGCTTTAACATGAAATGTCTTGTTTGTAATTTTTCTACAGTTTTTTTAAATATTTCTGCGTAAAAATACAAAAAAAATAAATAAATATTTTTTTGACAATTGTCTCCTTTATTTTGAATAAAACATTCACTTTATTAGAGAAAACCATATTGCATGTGAAAGCCCAATTTCTTCCGATTACAACGGTACCACATATGTATTGGTAGCCCCCCATTCTTGCCCAGGAGACCCCCTAAACTGAAAATAGCACTTTATAACATTTACAAATAAAATACAACTACTATCCACACTATAAACATAAGGAGTTTAAAACTTTGGTGGACTCCGCGCCCTGCAGGCTACAAGCCCACATAGCCATGGCCCGGGCTCTTCTGCCCCCTCCCCCGGACTTTGGGGAGGCAGGTAATTGGGGGTGCCGGGGGTTAATGACAAGTCACCCGCTAGCAGCAGGTGACTTGCTAGCCCCCAGCCTTGTTAACTGATATAGGGGTCTCATGGATCCCTTACCAGTTCACAAGGGGTTAAGTGTAAAAAAAAAAACAAAGAGACAAGCAGAAAAAATATTGTATTTTTTTTTAAATACTTTTTAATACTTACCTCCCATCCATCCCTGTGTCCAACGCTGATCACTCTGGCTTCTGCTCTCCTGCTGCTGCTGGAAGCCTTTTATAGCTGCTGGGCGACAGAACATAAGGGGTTAATTTAAATAAAACAACATAGGGTCCCCCCCCCCAGGGGAGACCCCATTTTTTGGGAATTTTAAGGGTTAAAAACCCATTCAAAATCCCCCCAAAAATTACATGGGGTCCCTCTTACCCAGCATTACCAACCCGGGACCAGCTATGGGGGCTTGTAGCAACAGGGTGCAGGGACCAGCTTTTGTGGCCCCCCAACCCTGCAGCCTACAAGCCCACATACCCGCTGTGGCCTGGGCTCTTCTGCTCCCCCCCATGGGCTTTGGGGAGGCAGGTAATTGGGGGTGCCGGGGGTTAATGGTAAGTCACCCGCTAGTTGCTGGTGACTTGCCAGCCCCCAGTCTTGTGAACTGGTATAGGGGTCTCATGGACCCCTTACCAGTTCACAAGGGGTTAACAGGGGTTAACAGTATAAATAAAAACACAGACACAATAAAAAAAAATTACATTTATTTACTTTCTTTTTCTTTACTCACCTCTGATCCTCTTCTGTCCCCCGGCAATCCCGGATGACAGCTGCCGGGTGCTTGGTGGAGGGAGCCTGGGGGGGGCGAGGGATCCCAGCCCTCTTCCCCTCCCCACCTCTCTCCTCCAAGCACCCAGCAAGACTGATTCTGAGTCTCGGGTGCTGGTGTTAAGAAGCTGGCTGCCGGTGACATCACAGTGACGTCACCCGGCCCTGCACCCAGGGGCTAGCATTCGCGATCCAGAAAGTGAGAGGGAGGGAGATTTCTCGCCCTCTCCTCACCATGGAAGAGCCTGGGGGGTGCGATCGGAGGCCCCCCCAGTGAAGAGGAGACCCGGCCCGGAGGCAGCGCCACCACAGGTGAGAAAATGTCATTTTTTTTTTCTTTTACAGTTAGCAGCGGCCGCTGCCGAAGCAGGAGGGGGTCACTATTCCGGGGGTTCTCCTGGAGCCATCCAAACCCCCAGGGGGAATCGGATGGCACCAAATTAAAGAGGAGACCCGGCCAGATCCAAAGAGGGGTCAGGTGAGTTTTTTTTTTTTTTTTTTAACTAGCAGGGGGGAAAGTCGAGCACGTAACACCTACGTGCTTGGCACTTAAGGCCCGGACAAGCAAGCACGTAGGTGTTACGTGCTTGGCACTTAAAGGGTTAAAACTCTATTTACTGCGGTCCAGGCCATCTAAAATGGTGGATCCACATGTCAGGACATGTCCCATGGGGCAAATAATCCTGGGTAGGCATCACATGTTGCCTATCAGCAGCCAGGCTTCCCGATGATGTCACAGCCCTATATAAGCGGCTGCCATCTTGCAGAGGCTCATTTCGGCAGTGTATTGCGGCAAGAACGGGTCAGGCAGAGACAGAGCGAGGGACAGATAGATAGATACAGCGAGGGAGAGATAGATAGAGCAAAGGACAGATAGATACAGCGAGGGACAGATAGAGCCAGGGAGAGAAGGAGATAGGCAGTGACAGAGTGAGACAGAGAGACAGAGACAGTTTACAGTGTTTGCATTAGCTTTCCAGCCTATTTAGTGTTAATTACACACCTGCCTATTTAGCTTTTTCTTTTCCTGGTGTAATTCTTTAAAAAGCGTGCTAGCATTTGTCTTTTAAGAGTACCTGGCTACTTACCTTTTCCATTTTGTAACAAAAGTCACGTTGTAAAATTTGCAGCAGTTATTCACTTTCACCGGGGGCATCCTGAATGCTAGCATTTGTCTTTTAAGAGTACCTGGCTACTTACCTTTTTCATTTTGTAACAGAAACCATGTTGTAAAATTTGCAGCAGTTATTCACTTTCACCGGGGGCATCCCGAATGCTAGTATTTGTCTTTTAAGAGTACCTGGCTACTTACCTTTTCCATTTTGTAACAAAAAACACATTGTAAAATTTGCAGCAGTTATTCACTTTCACCGGGGGCATCCCGAATGCTAGCATTTGTCTTTTAAGAGTACCTGCATCTTGACCTTTTCCATTTGGTAGCAAAAAACATGTTGTAAGGTTTGCAGCAGTTATTCACTTTCACCGGGGGCATCCCGAATGCTAGCATTTGTCTTTTAAGAGTACCTGGCTACTTACCTTTTCCATTTTGTAACAAAAACCACGTTGTAAATTTTTCAGCAGTTATTCACTTTCACCTGGGGCAACCCGAATGCTAGCATTTGTCGTTTAAGAGTACCTGGCTACTTACCTTTTCCATTTTGTAACAAAGTCACGTTGTAAAATTTGCAGCAGTCATTGCCTTTCACCGGGGGCATCCTGAATGCTAGCATTTGTCTTTTAAAAGTACCTGGCTACTTACCTTTTCCATTTTGTAACAAAAGTCACATTGTAAAATTTGCAGCAATTATTCACTTTCACCGGGGGCATCCTGAATGCTAGCATTTGTCTTTTAAGAGTACCTGCATCTTGACCTTTTCCATTTTGTAACAAAAACCACGCTGTCAAGTTTGCAGAAGTTATTCACTTTCACCAGGGGCATCCCGAATGCTAGCATTTGTCTTTTAAGAGGTTCTGGCTACTTACCTTTTCCATTTTGTAACAAAAACCATGTTGTAAAATTTGCAGCAGTTATTCACTTTCACCATGGGCATCCCGAATGCTAGCATTTGTCTTTTAAGAGTACCTGCAACTTGAACTTTTCCATTTTGTAACCAAAACCAGTTGTAAAGTTTGCAGCAGTTATTCACTTTCAATGGGGGCATCCCGAATACTAGCACTTTAGCTTTTAATAGTACCTGCATCTTGACCTTTTCCATTTTGAACAAAAAACAAGCTTTAAAACTGCCTGTGGTGCATTTAACTCTGACCAGGGGCATCCTGTATATGGCCATCTGACAGTGTCTTTTTGCATGAGCTTTTCGCTCATGTCTGCCTATTTTGCTCTAACTTTTCTACACACCTGCTGTTACAAAAATGCTGTTTTAAGTGTAGTGTAGTATATTGTTTTCCCCTCCTAAACGCAGTAAAAATGTCAGGCAGAGAAGTGCCAGGATGTGCACAGAGGAGAGGCCTAGATTCAACAGGCAGAGGTTGCAGCAGACTAGGGGCGAGTGGTAGCAGGAGTTGCGGTGCGAGGCCTGATCTCCCAAAAATCTGCTAGCGGTCGTGTCTCGACCAGCAACGCATCTGCCTTCATCGATTGGTTAACGCGGTCATCCACCTCATCACAAGTGACATCTGACACCCCTAGTCAACAGTCGGTAGGTTCCCTGAACACAACCCTGAGTTGGCATGGCCCGGCTGCAGCCCCTGTCCTTCCATTGCCTCTGTCCTACGCCCCACCCCTCCAGCCGCCGTATCGTATGCTTTGGGTTACATAGTTACATAGTTAATACGGTTGAAAAAAGACATATGTCCATCAAGTTCAACCAAGGGTGTTGGGGTAGGGGGAAGTTATTTTTATTTTACAGGGGAAGCTATTTATTTTATTTTTGTCTTTATTTTTATGTTAATGTTATTTTCTTCTAAATAAGCATCTAATCCTTTTTTGAAGCTGTCAGCGGTTGATGCTGTAACAAGCTTCTGTGGGAGGCTATTCCATAGATTTATAGTTCTTATGGTAAAAAACGATTGTCACCTCCGGAGACTAATTTTATTTTTTTCCAATTGAAGGCAGTGCCCCCTTGTCCTTAGAGAGAATTTCACCTGAAATAGTGCTCCCCCATATTTTTTTTATGGTCCATTTATATATTTATACAAGTTAATCATGTCCCCCATCAATCGCCTCCTCTCAAGACTAAACAGATTTAATTTTCGTAATCTTTCCTCATAACTAAGATCTTTCATTCCCTTTATTAGTTTGGTGGCTCTCCTTTGCACCCTTTCCAGAGCGTCCTTTCTATGAATGGGCGCCCAGAACTGGACGGCATATTCCAGATGAGGGCGCACCAGTGCCTTGTAAAGAGGCAAAATTACATCTCTATCCCGTGATTCCATGCCTCTTTTAATGCATGATAGTATCTTGGTGGCCTTGGAAGTAGCTGCTTGGCATTGCATTGGTTCAGCTCCACTATTCAGTGAGGACGATATGTTAGAGGACAGTCAGCAGCTACTGCCCAGCCAAGAAATGGATGAGACATCCGCCGCTTCTTTCGCTAGGCAGACAAACACTGATGAGGAGAGAGGCGTAGGAGGTGGTTTGGCGAGCATTCCAGCTCCTGCAGCAGACACTGTTGAGGAACCGAGGAGGACATCAGTGACGTGCAAACCCAACTCGATGATGATGATGAAGCCGATCGCACTTGGGAGCCCGGTGCAGAAGGGGCTTCATCATCATCAGGAGAAGAGGGTCCCAGGTTGCCCCTGAGTCAGCAGCTGAGGCAGCAAGGTGGTAGTATGTTTTTCAGCCAGCATGGTGGCAGAATTGGGAAGTCTGGAGCCAAACGTGGCCAGGGGCGGGGTAGGCCACCTGCTGCGCGGCAGGCTACCTTCCCGGGAGGTAGTGGAGCAGGGGTTCCTGGAGTTGGCGGCAGTAGCAGTGAATTAGTGTGGACTGTTGGTGGGAAAATTAGCTACTCTGCAGTGTGGCAGGAGGGTAACCTGGTCACATGCAAGATGTGTAGACAGAAGGTGAAGCGTGGCCAGGGCCCCAATGTTGGTACGACGGTCCTGCGGCAATATATGCAGTGTCACCATAAAGCAGCCTGGAAGAACGGAGGCTCTAAAGTGGGGGTCCAGCCTGCTGCATCAGCCAGTGTCACGCCGCTCCCAATCTCAGCCAGCCAAGGCTCCAGCACCTCAGCTGAAGGTAGCTGTGCATCATACCCATCCGCTGTCACTCCAGATGCTCCTGCTCCTCCTACTACAAGTCAGTCTTCCCGCCAGCAATCCATCAGCGATGCCATGTCCAAGAGACAACAGTATGTGCCCACTCATCCCACGGCGCAGAAGCTAAATGTGCTACTGTCCAAGTTGCTGGTGCTGCAGTGCCTCCCTTTTCAGGTGGTGTACTCTTCACCTTTCAGAGAACTGATGGCTTGTGCCGAGCCGAGGTGGAGAGTCCCAAGCCATCATTTCTTTGCAAAGAAGTCAGTACAAGCCCTGCACAAATTTGTTGAACAGAAGGTGGGCCAGTCCATGAGCCTGTCAGTGTGCACAGCAGCGCCGACGTCTGGAGCTGTAACTATGGTCAGGGACAATACATGTACTTTACGGCCCACTGGGTGAATGTGGTTCCTGCACAGCCGCAACAGCAACTTGGACAGGTTGCGCCACTTCGGCCACCACGCTCCCAGCCCGTTGTGCCTGTGACAGTGTACAACTCCGCCTCCTCATCCTCCGCCGTCTCCTCAGCCTCCACTGTTCGGTCAAGTCTCGGGGCCCCTCCAGCCTACCATGTGTGCAGAGCACGGCGGTGTCACGCTGTGCTTCACATGGTTTGCCAAATGAAGTCACACAGGGGAGGAGCTGCTAAAATTAATTCATCAAGAACCATGGTGACTGACAATGGGAAGAACATCTGGTCTGCACTGAGACAAGGAAGCCTGAGCCATACACCCTGCATGGCACACGTATTCAACCTAGTTGTCAAGCATTTTCTGAAGTCTTTCCCCCATCTGCAAGACATCCTAACAACGGGAAGGAAACTTTGCATGCACTTCAGCCACTCCTACACCGCCAAGCACACCCTTCTTGAGCTACAGCGTCAGAACGGTATCCCCCAACATAGTCTGATTTGCGATGTTTCCACCCGTTGGAATTCCACCCTCCATATGTTGGATCGACTATATGAACAGAGAAAAACCCTCACTGATTTCTTGATGATCCAAGCAGATAGGGGGACTCCCCTCTGTAACTTTAATGTAAACCAGTGGCAGCTCATACGTGACACCTGCAGTTTGCTCAAGCCCTTTGAGGAAGCCACTTTATTTGTCAGTCACCAGGATTACGGGATGAACAACGTGATTCTACTGCTTCATGTTCTACAACACATGTTGGAAACCATGGCTGGTCAGGGCACTGGAGACATAGCACCTACATATCACGGCCACATGAACCCTGTGGGAGCTGAACTGGAGGAGGAGGGGCACAGTGAAGCACAGTTTAGTTTTGGTGAAATGGCTGGTTTATCTAGCAGCATCTGTCAGTGGACAGGAGAGGAGGAGCAGGAGCAGCCAGAGGAGATAGAGAGTAGTGAGGCAGGTGAGACAGAGGACCCAGACACACTGTGGCAGTATGCAGTGGAGATGGAGACAGGTAGTCCCTCCGAGTCACTTGCACAAATAGCACGTTGCACGCTCACGTGCTTGTGTAGTGACTGCAGAATTGTCTCCATTTGTCAGCGGGATGACTTCTGGCTCTCCACCTTATTGGACTCTCGCTACCGGCACAAAATGGGGGCATTTTTACACCCACTGAGATGGAGGACAAACTGACCTACTACAGAGACAATCTATGTAGTCAGTTGGCCGATGCCTATCTGCGCCATCGTCCATACTCTCGCAGGTCTGACTCGGGGGGACCTCTGCGCTCACCTTCCACTGCCATGGCTGCTGGGAGGGGGTGGTAGGAGCAGCAGCAGCTCCATCAGCAGCAGCCTGAGTCTTCAGTCGCTAATGAGTAGCTTTATTTACCTGCATAGTGAGGCTACTCATGAGCAGCAGGAAGACCTGGAGCAGAACCTGAACCAGCAGGTCATTTCATACCTTGACATGACCATGCCAATGCACCTTGACTTCTGGGCAGCCAAACTTGATTTGTGGTCGCAAATGGCAGAGTTTGCCCTAGGAAAGCTGTTCTGCCCGGCCAGTAGAGTGCCATCTGAGCGGGTGTTCAGTGTGGCAGGGGCTATAGTCATGCCAAGGAGAACTCGTCTGTCCACGTAAAATGTGGAGAGACTCACCTTTGTGAAGATGTATCAGGCATGGATCAGCCAGGATTTCCACCCACCAATGGCTGATCCATGGTATTAGCTGATGCATGGTAGCTCCTTATGCTGCTGCCAACTCCAGGGTGTGTCTTTCAGACAATATATGGGCTCCTTATGCTGCTGCCAACTCCAGAGTGTGTCTTTCAGGAAATATATGGGCTCCTTATGCTGCTGCCAACTCCAGTGTGTCTTTTAAGCAATATATGGGCTCCATATGCTGCTGCCAACTCCAGGATGGGTCCTCCAGGCAATATATGGGCTCCTAATGCTGCTGCCAACTCCAATGTGTTTTTCAGGCAATATATGGGTTCCTTATGCTGTTGCCAACTACAGGGTATGTCTTTCAGGCAATATATGGGCTCCTTATGCTGCTGCCAACTCCAGGGTGTGCTTTTCAGGCAATATATGGGCTCCTTATGCTGCTGCCAACTCCAGGGTGTGTCTTTCAGGCAATATATGGGCTCCTTATTCTGCTGCCAACTCCAATGTGTCTTTCTGGCAATATATGGGCTCATTATGCTGCTGCCAACTCCAGGGTTTGTCTTTCAGGCAATATATGGGCTAATAATGACGCTGCCAACTCCAGTGTGTTTTTCAGGCAATATATTGGCTCCTTATGCTGCTGCCAACTCCAGGGTGTGTCTTTCAGGCAATATATGGGCTTCCCATGCTGCTGCCAACTTTAGGGTGTCTTTCACACAATATATGGGCTCCCCATGCTGCTGCAAACCCCCGGGTGTGTCTTTTAGGCAATATATGGGCTCCCCATGCTGCTGCCAACTCCAGGGTGTGTCTTTAAGGCAATATATGGGCTCTCTATGATGCTGCCAACTCCAGGGTGTGTGTTTATGGCAATATATGGGCTCCTTATGCTGTTGCCAACTCCATTGTGTCTTTCAGGGAATATATGGGCTCCTTATGCTGCTGCCAACTCCAGTGTGTCTTTCAGGCCATATATGGGCTCCTTATGCTGTTGCCAACTCCAGGGTGTGTTTTTCAGGCAATATATGGACTCCTTATGCTGATGTCACCTCAAGGCTCTGTAATTGTGCCGCTCTGCGACAGTGATTCTAATAGCGACGCCTCTGATCTGCATGTCATACATATACAGTATTATTTCACTAACCCAGCACGCATCCTATGCATGTTACAGCAAGGCAAAATGTTCTACAACCCTATTGAGCCTCTCGGAAGGCCAGAAATAGCTGTTTTTAATAGTGAATAAATTCGGACCGAAACAAATTTTTCAGAAAAATTTGGCGAATTGGCCGAATTGAATTTTTCATAAATTCGCTCATCTCTACCTGTCACTTTCTGCTTGCTCAGAACTTTTATTTAACTTTACGTGGGAACAGTACAGAGGGAGAGATTTTGTAAAATAAAGTAGATTATTAGTACTATTTATTATTCTGTAGTCCATCATATAAAAGCATTTGATTTTCACAAGTGTTTAATGATAGTTGCCTTTGCTAGAAACAGTGCTCATATGCATCCCTCCCCAGGGCAATTCAGATTTCTGCACATAAAACTAATTTACCTTTTTGTACATCCTGCTGAGGTCGATTTTACCCCTCAATGCCGTCCTATGGATAGCCTAGTAGCCTGCAAAGAGAAAGTGCTCCTGGGCTTCCTGCAGCATTGCATTGTGGGCTATGGTAGTCAAATCCAGACAGCAGCATGACTGGGATGCTTGAAGCCTCGCAGGTGCTCCAAGATGGCCCCAGGGAGAAAAATCGGTGAGGTGGCCTTTCAGCTTTGACGGCCTGCAGCAGCAAATGTAAGTGCAGACAATCATTCGGTATCAGGCATATAGATTGGGAAAGGGAGTCTTGGGGAGTTTGTTTTTCAACTGTGCAAGGCTGTTGGTAATTAGTCATTACAGTTGCCCTGAAGATGGCTGGTGGCTATTTGCCTTTCTATTATTTTATTTAGTATTTATAGTATTTAGTATAACTTAAAAAATTGTCTGCTCATTGTCATCACTATATCACTGACAACTAAATTGCCTCTAAAGGACCACCTTGACCTTCTCTTGGTTAATTGTTTCCAGTTTGTAGACGGAATCCAGCAAGGTCATACTTCATTACCAAATTCGTGTTAAAAAACAGATGCTTTATAAACTCATTAAAAGGTTCAATCTATTTTCTTAATTTATTACACATAATTATAAGCTCCAGGAGATTTTACCACTTACCTTTATGGCACACTTCTGTTACCATGATCGGCAGCAGGAGGTTTGGTAGGGCAAAGCCTGCCATCAAATACAACTTCCCAGAGTATTTCTTTAAAATATGTTTTACTTTTGTTTTACATTATATTGAAACTATTATAATTTGCCTAGATTGCTGTGTTAATGGGTTCCTAATAGAAACCTCAGCTAATGTAGACTTTCAGGTTACACATTCACATATGGTGATTACAGTTATAAAATGCTACAAGCACATCAATGTGTGTATAATGAAACCTCCCAGCTTTAATTAAGCTACACAGTGCAGCCGGTGTGGGAGTTTAAACTAGTGACCCCGAGAAATAAGAGAAGCCAACATTAAACCTCCAGCCGAGTATGGAATCAAAGTTATGTATTGCTTAATTACAAGTAGAATTTCTTGGCAGTAAACATGGCCATTGTCTGCTCAATGGGATGGTACACTACACATGCTGCAGCTACAATTAAATACAAATCTGCTATAAATTGCTCACATATTGGCGCACATGTTATGCTAAACATTCATTTAAAATTGATTTATGAAAAGCCACTGCTGTTGGAAAGGTCAAAAAGTCAGAGAAATAATGTGATAACATTTTTTGCAGCTTTCCTCATGTCGTGAAACTTTTGTAGCGTCTCTACAGGAACATCTGTAAAACAAGACAATACAACTTTTTACAGTAATATGATTGCTAATGTAGAAATGACTTTGCATCACACTATCAGAAAACTATTATTATGCTTTCAACCCATGGACTATGGGGATGAGATATATTGGTAAGTGACATACCTATAAAGACATGCTCTAAGCAGTAGCAGGGGCCTCCCTCGTGCCATTGGTGGCTGAAGAAACTAACTGTCCTCATAAGCTGGTCCCTGTGCCCTGTTCTACAGGCCCTGCATAGCTGGTCCCTGGGCTGGTTATGCTGGGTAGGGGGGACCCTATGCCATTTTTGGGGATTTATAAGGGGTTTTAACCCTTAAACCCCCCAAAAAATGGGGTCCCCCATTACAGTGTGGATAGTAGTTGTATTTTATTTGTAAATGTTCTAAGGGGCCCTTTTCAGTTTGGGGGGTCTCCTGGGCAGGAACGGGGGGCTACTGATACGTATGTGGTACCGTTGTAATCGGGAGACATAGGACTTTAACATGCACTATGGTTTTCTTTAATAAAATCATTTATTTTAAATAAACAAGGCTATTCTTCTTCTTTTATATTTTTTTACGGGAACCCTGGGCAACCCAGGAATTCTTTGAGGGATTATTCCACAAAGATGTAGCCACTACAACAAGCTGAATACACCTAGAAAGCTTAACATATGTACTTTCAGGAAAGATATGGTTCATGGTGGGTATTTCAAATGTATTTCAAATGTAAAGGGTCATTTTGGTAGAAAATGTGCAAGGTGGGCACATTGTCTGCAGAGTTGAAATTTTCAAGTAAGATTACCCTTACCTGCATGACAGTACCTGTGCATGCTGGGTATTGTTCTGTTTTGGGGATCTTGCTTTTTCAGATTTAACTTGAGTTTCTTGTTTGCATATTGTATTTTTTAGAAAAATGTGACTTCTGCTTCTTTATTAGTTTTTTAGGGAAACCCTGTGCATTACTTCCAGAAAACTGCAACACATCAACAAGCCAGGTACACCTAGAAAGTTTAAGGTGTGTACTTCCAGAGAATATATAGTTTGTGGGGGTGGGACACATAGCAGTTGTATTAGCTGAAAATCTCCAAATGTGCTGTTTCAGTTTGGGGGAGTCTCCTGGGCTGGAAAGGGTGTCTACCAATAAACGCATGGTACCATTGAAGCCGGAAGAAATGGGGCTTTTACACACAATATGACTTTATTGAAAAACGTACATTTTTTTATTCCAAAAAACACTACAAATTGTAAAAAAATTTTTTCATTATTTTGCACATATTTCACCCAAAAATATTGAGAATACACAAAAAATGATAAACAAGACATTTTATGTTAAAGCCCAGGCTAAAAACACAATATATTCATTGCCTTGGAAAACCCTGGAAATCCCTTCAAAAATCACAGCTGAACATGTGTAGAGCAAAATAGTGAAAAATGGTCTGGCAACATGGTGACGACATCTTCAGGTAGGCTGGCAGTTAAAGGATTAAAGGTTATTAGGCCACCCAGATGGCCACTCTGCTTTGGGGCCAACTGGAATGGCACTTCATCTTGTGCCATAATTCATTCAGTCCCCATATAACAACTCTCCCTATACCCCGGTTTATTGTACCCCCCCCCCAGCCAAACCACTCCACCACACATTCCCACCTCTGCCCATGCATTGCTAAAACCTCAGTTGATGAACGTACTCAGTGAGCAGCTCAGAAGCACTGTGGGTTCAGGGCTCAGCAGCTGGCCAGGGCCAGTTAATTCCCTTGATTATTTATGTCCCCAGTCCACTGCTAAATAGAACACCCCTCCTGTCCCATTACCTATTTACCCAAGCTGGCTTAAGAAACAGGTTACACACCAACCCCTGTTTACACAGTGTGGCAACTATAAGCTTATACAATTTCTTCTAACATGATGGAAGGAATTACATACACAGTTGTATGAACACACGCAGTCATCAAAGAATATTGAGAGCTAGGAGGTGGAAAACTGGGCAGATGGCCTTGCTGTTGCCCAGGGTGTAAGATGCAATGCAAAGCTCACTGATGTAGAACTGGCACTAGCTTAGCCAGACACCCCCTTTTTCTTTGCATCAGTCATCTTACGCATTGTTCCCACTGCCTGTCTTTTCTGCAGCATCCCTGTTGCCATTTTCCTTCCTGTGTGCTCACTTCCCCCTCCCTCTACCTGATTACATAATGATGAGGAAAGCCCTGACTGCTTCAAGAGGTCTTGCAGCACAACTTTTATGTTGCTCAGTGCTCCAATTTGTCCAGAACTGGCCATGCTACCAAGCTACCAAGGTACACAGTGATGTGCAAGCCCCCGAGGCAAACCCAATAAGCTGCAAGAGATCACATGGGGGCAGCGAACAAGATAAGGAATGTAGAAGCTTTGAATATTGCTGCCCAGTCTTGCGCTTCGTGCCAGGAAAATATGCAGCAGGACAGCGGGTTATCCAAACGGGACTCTAGTGAAGTTCCTATTTGAACTTGACCAACAGACTTGCACAGTTCAGAAAAAAACTCCCCAAAACCCCGTTGCCCCATCCACATGCATGATACTAAATCATTGTCAGCACATTTTGTTCTGTATCCACTTAAAGCTAAAACGCCATGGTCGCGATCATCTTGGAACACCCAGGAAAATTCCTTTCCCAGCATAACAGCCATGCTGCTGCAAATGAGCACTGTTCCTTGTAAGGGTAGTGGCAGGTGGTCTGCCAGGAGATATACAAATGCAAAGTACTAGGTTGAAGTAGAAAAAGACTCCAGGGTTAAGCGTTTCTTCAGTTACTGGCTCTTTAAGGGGCAACTAGAAAAGCACTCCAAAGGGCCCTGGAGTCTGGCCAGTATGGAAAGCTGGGTGGGTCCTGCTGTCCACTCACTCCTATACAGTACTCCAGGCCAGGAGTGTTATGAAGAGGCTGATGAGCCTCAGAGGGCGGCTGATAATCGGGCTGAGGAGAGCTCTCAGCCAGGCAGCTGTGTGAGCTGACAGGGTGCAGGTGGCACCAGAAGCTGGGCCTGCAAGAGGCCTAGAGCCCAAACTATGTGAGACGGACATCAGGGCTGAAGTGCCCAGGAGATCCTTGTGTGAACTGTGAGAAAGCCTGTGTGGCCATATGAAAATGGAACTCTTTTTTAGACTTTTTAAGTTGGGTTTTGACTGAAAAATAAACCATTTAAGTTAATTACCCTCTGTGTACGTCTGTGTCTATGTCCAAAAGGATCCTGAGGTGCTACAGGCTGTTGGTCCGCTTTGAGTCGGGGAGCAGCTGTGAACCATACTTTTTTATTAAAGTAAATTTGGTGAGCTTAGGTTCACTTTATTAAACGGCTATAAATCCCCATTAAAGAGTTTCTGCAGTAAATATTGTGGGGGGGTCCTTAGGTCGCTGAAACATTTATCAAGTGATAATAAAGTGCCGCTGAGGTGTAAGTTGGGCCATTAAATGAAAACCTCAATATGCTTCCAAAGTTCTCAGATTATTGCTTACTTTTATGACTGTGTGTGCGCCTAATGATGAAAGGCCTTAATAAACTTTTTATATAAAATATTTATACAATAGTTTTATGAATGTATGCGCCTTTTGCAAAGACCTTCAATCCTTAAAACGGAGATAAATTTATAGCACCAGTGTTTCCTGCACCATCTGAGAGTCTGATGTCCAATTAGGGAATTTAAAATCTAATTGCTGCATAATATACACTGTGGCTGTATCCTAACATGGATCAGCATCTGTTGGCAACATTTTAAGGAGGTGTATGATGAAATTGTGTAATATTAAAAATACATATAAACACGTCAGCTAATGAGAGGAGGGGTCACTAATACACCCAAATGTAGTAAAACTCCCGTCAAGCTTGAGGCTTATTCTCTCATGGTAGGAATAAAATACAGGGGTGACAGGTTTGAGTGTATCAGTGGAGAAGAACCTGTCACCCTTGATTTCCTATTTCTTTTATTAAAATAAAGAAACAAGCCTGGCTGGATATTTCCTGATGCAAGGGTTATAAGTGACCTCTCCTCCCACCATCTAGCATATTTATATGGATCTTTTCCCTATAGTCTTCCTTTAAGTGTTGAACCTCACTGGCAATTTGGGTAGTCTCCTCTGCAGCCCTGAAATGGGACCATACTTCCTGTGATCCAGGCTGGAGGTAGGGGGGTCCTGTGTTCCAGCCATTTCTGATTTTTTCTATGGGAACCTCGTTTGAGCTCTTACATGGGTAATGCTCAGTAGGGGAGCCGCATGCCCCTATACCATCCCTGATCTGAGGTCTGTCCAGGGAAAGTCCATGATAGTGGACTTTCTCTTTAAAGCAGAACAAAACCTAGGGGCAACCGCTGTCCGCTGGCCTTCCTTCAAGGCATCCTAATTCGGGGTGTGTGAAACCCCTCAGGTCACATGTATTCATTCACCTTTCCTCGGGCCAACAGCATATGCGCAGGCTCTCGTGCCCTCGAGCTGTTTGCTGTGCCTATGGAGTTTGGCAAATGACTCTAATTGTTTACAATGAGAGTGGCCACATCCCCTGCATCCTCCGCCCCATCGACCTAGTCACGAAAAACTGCACTAAATAGACGAGAGCCCGCACATTGGCATTGATTGCCATTGGACCGGGAAGAGGTGAATTGTAGAATTTAAGTTTCCCTTAATCTTCCTACAATTTTTCCTTTAAAGCCGTTTGTGAGTATTTCTATCCAACTTATTACCATGACACAAAGGGGAGTTGATACATGGGTTTCTTTTTATTTAACCCTCCATAGGACGTGGTTGGTCTACTTTAACTGGTTTGTAACACTTTTGAATAGCACTTCTTGTAGCACTTACAATATTTGCAAATAGGTTTATATATTTATTGTGCATATTGTATAATAAGTTTGGTTACTGATATTAGGGGTCACTATAGGCTACACTAATTGTTTATTCCAATATATATATATATATATATATATATATATATATATATATGTAAAAGCATTATTATATACTAACTTGATATAACAATGCAGTCACAACACAAAGGCAAAAATTCTAATGGGTCAGTTCACATATATGTGCTGTGTTGCACAACGCAATCGGAAAACGTTGCAGGCCAATCGAAGTTTGTTCAAAATGCAACATAAACAACTAATCAAAATGGAGCCCATAATATGATACAGTGCACCTCTGGCTACTCATACAATGCCTGATCTTAGCACAAAGGAGAGGTGTGATTTTAGCCTTATATGATCTACCATTTTCCCCCCAAAATATGCCCTATCCTGAAAATAAGTGGGGTTTTCCAGGATTTTAGCTAATGTTTAAAAAGATAAGCCCAACCCGAAAATAAGCCCTAGTAGAAATTTGTCATCCAGCTGCCGGGCTTCAGCATGTTAGGGCCTCTAAGCTATATGTTGTGATATTGACCCAATCAACGTAATTCAGATTGCTCACTTAATTTCAGCAGGTCTCCATCAAAACAAAATGTATACATCTTAAAATGCAGGAAATATCCACATACGTAATGTATAATAACTTTCATAAAACATGTAATTTTCATCAGTGTCCACAAGGTGATGCTCCAGTTCCATAAATCAGGATGTTGTATTAATCTAATAACTTTGCAGCTTTGCCCAGTTGATGACATCACAAGCTCACAGTCCAGATGAATAAACTTGTTATCATAGTTCTCATAGTTAACCCCTTGTAATTTATGTTGCAGTGTTCAGAGCAGTCAGATGCTGTGGACTCCATACTGCTTTCCTCACTTATCTATCCTGGGGATCTCTTCTCAGAGGGAATGATGATATTACAGAGAAACTGTACTAACTGATGGTGACTGCTCTCAGATATGCACCCAGCCTTTTCTTTGTATAGATTATCATGGTGTTTTTTTCTGTCCTGGATATGTAAGCTATTATCACACCCCTGGCTTCAGGGTGCCACAGCTCCTGCAGATTATCTTTGCTTGGTCTTTGACTTTCTTTACTTAGCTTTTGGATGGAGAATTGTCCAGCACAGCTCCAGGGCTTCTCTGCAGGTTCTCCTCTCCTCTCACTCTGACACAGGCTTCTGCTCTTAGACCAAACTGCTGGCACTCACTGACTGAAGGAAATCTTAACATGCAACTTTCTCTCTTCCCTTTCTTTTAACTACTACATCCTGTTTCCTGTTCTACAGTAAAGCTGTATATTTATTCATTTTCCCTATACAGTGCCATCTAGTGGTCTAAATAACTCAACACTAATAGAACTATATGCTTGAGAGCATCAATATATTTACATATATTTGCACACACATTTACCTTGTTACAAGCAGAGGGATGGGAGTGGGCACATCACAGAGGCAAACTCTGATCTTCCATTTTTAATAGGACTCACAATGCTTTCACTTACATGCAGTCACAGGTGATGCTGCCACCGCACCTATTCCTCTGCTGAGGTTGCCACTCCCCTCAGTTTGCTGGCATTTCCCCCGCTCAGTCACCGGCCATGCTACCACTGCCCCTGTCCCTTCACGCCGGCATTTTCCCCTTGCAGCCTGATTGTATCACTCACCAAGGAATGATGATGCCACCAACACTGTTGCCGTCCCTCTGCCACCACACCAACAGCAAAAAGTAAGACACCTCTAAGACCTAAGACCTTAGTTTTGGGGATGAGAAGAGACCCCCCCCACATGTGGTGTTGGACCAGGAATAAGTTATAGATTCACAGGATGCCGCAGGGGAAATCCAGTGGCTGGCCCTGGAACCTTTAGATTGGAGGCCGGACACTGCTGGGTTTTGTTCCAATTTAAGGGTGCTTTTGAGAACTTTAAGGGTTGTAGAGTGGCAATTCATAAGCGTAGGCTGCACCTGGGTTGGCATTTATGGACTAGTGATGAAATCTAGGAAGGCGCAGAGGCAACAGCTCAAAGTAAAAGCTGTCTTGAATTGAAGGGGAATGTTTTGCTTTGAGTAGCTACAAATATATTGTCAGACCTGTTTACGCCTATACCTTGACTAATATATAAAACTGTTCACAATTCCCTGCAGATAGACTAACGTCCCAGTTTTAGCTCCAGTTCCCTCCTTGACTGTGTGTATGGTGTTCTTTGGTGATGCAGTGTTGGCTTTAAGACAATTATACACTAGTCACATACTCTAAATTTTCACTGGGCCACCTTTAGCTTTAATTATGGCACACATTTGCTGTGGCATAGTTTCTAAAAGCTTCTGCAATGTCACAGCGTTTATTTTTTCTTCTGAGTCACATTCATTTTCCCAATATCTTATATTGAGGATTGAAGATTTAGGGTGCTGTGCTAAGTCTTCTCCAGCACATCCCAAAGATCCTCAATGGAGTTCAGGTCTGAGCTGTGTGGCGAATCCATGTATAGAAATGATGTATCATGCTCCCTTGGAATATGGAGAGACTGAGCTTTCACTTCCGCTTTAAACCGGACCTTCAACATGATTTATTGAAAAGCCCAAACCCTTAAAAAATGATTTTCAGTTTTCAGTCACTTACTTATTATTCTTTCCCCCACTGGGCTGCAACTCTGTTCAGGACTTTAGGATACGGGCGCCACCATCTTGCCTCAGAAGCATCACATATACTGAGGAGAGGAGAGCGGGATAAAAAGCAGGGGGTGAGGTTGTAGCTGTGCTTTGCTCAGACAGAGCAGAGCTGGGGTCAGCAATAGGTCAGCAATCCCCGAATGCAGAGCAGCACAATAAAAAGGCACTTCCTGTTTGTAGGCTGCCTGATGTTCCATGAGCCGCCATCTTGGATGTTTAAAGGCTCATAACATGCAGTAGATGCAGGTAGGATGATTTTTAATGTGAGCAATCTGTATGTACAGGGTGTGGGAAACATATAAGATAAACTCTTATTCAGAGTGAAGGACCGCTTTAACATCTTGTTTTTCCAAAGTTGGAGGTTTCTGCCAACACCAGAAAAACCTTGTGGTGAAAATCCATAGACAGTGCTCAAAAGTTATATGTATTTTATGTGTATGTCTAACACGTTTTGTCACTTTGTACAGATTTGGTGCTTGGAGGAAGTGAAAGGCAAAACATGTTGGACCACCATACTCCAGCCATGACTGTACATACTGTGTTATTTTGGGTTGTTGGCTCATATGCATGGTGTTCTGCAATGAGCTGTATTCGTAATAAATACACTGTTGGCACTGTTGTGCCAAAATGTATCAACTTCTTGTTGACCATTGTGTTGTATGGCATAATATTTTTTCACCCTTCTTTCGACTGGTTATTTTTTCACCCTTCTTCTGACTGAATCTCATTGTTCAGCAATGAGATTATTTTAATGTGTTATAAGATATCATGGACCATCTTTAAATATTCATAATTAATTGTTATTCATTTTTTTTATTTATTTATTTTTTTTTAAATGTGAAAAATTCTGTGACCACTTCTGCCATTTTAGATAATTTTTTTAAGGTAAAAAAAATAAAAAAATAAAATGTACAGAATTGATATTACAGGTCTGATATTAATGTATTCATATTACAAAATTATTTAAAAAACTTGTTTTTTTTTGGTTTCCAAAAATATGGTTGTTTGGGGGTTAAAAAACTACTTTTAACCCATCGCCGCCAGCGCTCTGGGGTTTAAACATGCATTTTACAGTGCGAGAATTTTTTGAGCGTGATTTTTTAATGAATATGGTGGGAGCCGGACGCTAGGGCCAGTCGCTATCATGCGCTCCCATACAGCGTGGAACCTGTCAAATAGCGACTCCTCACCCAATATTCAACATTACGGCAAACCGACTGAGTCGCTATCAACTACCGAACAACGGCCAAGCACAGCGACTACAAGCGGGCGCTCTGAAAATGCAGCTACAGTCGCTCAACTGTCGCTACCTGCCGCTATTAATGAATCGGCCTCTAAGTGTAAGAAAGAAAGGCCTTCATCCTTGGATACATTTATCAAATTATGAAAGAATGAAGAATCGCCCTATCACTCATTAAAACATGTCTCTTCAATGTATTTTGTATTATTGATGCTATTATTTATATAGCACCGTCTTCCTCTGTAGAGCAGGACAAAGTAGTAGTACATAGACAACTAAAACAACATGTTACAAAGTTCCAAGCAAATTCTATGAGAAGAGAATACAATAGGAGAGAGCCCTGCCCTTATGAGCTTAAAATCTAATTTGTGTGTAGTACATTTGTTTACAAAAAATCTGCCATTATATGTCATAAAGGAAGCTAAAGGGGGCTTCTTCTTTCACTCTAAAACAGAATATTTTTTCAAGCATTATATATAGTTTAAAAGAAAAATAAAAAGGGAGAGTCTTATTTTGCAGTAAAAAATACATGGGCCTCAACTCAGTAAATTTTTCTTTAAAATATCTCACTAAAATAAGGGCCATTTCATGCTTTGTTTTACAAAAACATTAGGAGTGATTCCACGAGAATAGAATATGACATACGTTTCTAAGTTAATAAAAGTTTATATATGTTTGTTATAAATCTTAAAAACTTCAAGAAGTAAACATGATCCACTCACTGGGAAACTTGAGGTTTAACTGTAATAAGCAAACTAAATAAATTGTTTTAGGTACAAATTATGCTCTAACAGCCTCACTTTACTGAATCCCACTTTATTTTTTATTTAGAAATAAAGCAAGAAACAGTCTGTATTTTCATGATATATTTTAAGGCAAGTTTACTGAATCGAGTTTGTTAAAAATGAATGCTGGAATTATATGTGATTATATGAAAAAGGTAAAGGGGTATTTTAGTTTTTAGTTTTTGTTACCATGAAATATATTGGCTAAGGAGCACCTCTGCCATTAACTAAAGTTCAATTACTAGGGACATTTTTTTCTCATTCAATGCTTTTTATTGAGAACAAAATAAAGAGATTACAATAATCGTCTAAATATCATAGACATTCTCTCAGAAAGACACACATGGCAAATACAAATTACAGCATTTTCATCAAATAATAGTCTCGACTCTGGCTAACGAATGAAAATCAGGCTTGAACTTTTTATCGAAATATGCATTACCCCCCTAAAGCGTGTCATATTACGCCGCCGAGAGTGCCAGTGTAAAAGAGCCAAGGGGGGGAAGCAAAAAGGAGGAAGATGGGGAAAGGAGAAAAAACAGGAAGGGAAAAAAATGCAAAGCAGCTGCAACCTTAGATAGTCAGAAGGACGGGATCAAAATCTGAAGTCATAAACCTCTGGACCCAGGGAGACCACACTTCTCGAAAATCCTCCAGGTTGCCCCCATGGAAGGCTGATATTTTTTCCATCGCCATTATGGAATTTACCTTGTTCTTAAACGCCACAAAGCTTAGATCTGGGGACTTCAAAAGCCTTTGCAATTACTGATTTTGCTCTGGACAAGATGTGGTATATAAGGGTCTTTTGGGCCTTTGAGCAATAATTAACCGGACTACTAAGAAGAGCTACCCATGGCTCGGGTTCCAAACATCTGCCCACCACTGAACTCAGTACATCAAAAATCTTAGTCCAAAAAGTTTTCACTGCAGGGCAGTCCCACCAAATGTGACGGTACGAACCTGTCGTGGCGTAGCCTCTAAAACAACATTTCTGGGCCCCATCTGCAAAATGTCCCACTTGTTCACGTACTAAGTACCATCTTGTAACAACCTTAATATTTGCCTCGATAGCCGTAACCGGTGCTGCTACCCCAAAGGCAGTGAGCCACATCTGATGCCATGAACGCTCATCTCTAGATTCCTGAAGCTCCTGCTCCCACCTCCTTCTGTAGGATAGACCAACACGATCTAAACTCTTACATAGCTGATTGTAGATTTCAGAGACACCCCCCCCTCCCTAGGATCCCTCCTGCATCTAGTCTCACAAACCGTTAGTTTATCCAATCCAGTTCCCGCCCTGAAGCACAATCTGTAAGTAACTAAAAAGGTTCTTTGAATCAAGATGAAATCTCTCTTTAAGCTGCGGAAATGTGGCAGTAGATGGGCCCTGAGTGAACTCAATCAATCTCGAAGCTTCCCCTTCCCTCCACCTACGAAATCTACCCGGGTCAGTAAAGGCCAGGGGAAACATTGGATTATCCCTTAAGGAAAGCAAAGGTAGATGGGGCTAGGCAAGACCTCCAAAAAACCTAAGGCCGTCCCAAATCTGCAAAGAATGAGTCATAATCGGGTTATGATCCAGTTTCCTAATTTTTGGGGTGATCCATAGAACATTGTCAATTCCCAAGGGACTACACATTGTGGATTCTATCTGAACGCAGCTAGGGACATCAATTGTGGCGTGATATGAAAGAATCTGTGCTACTTGTGCTGCTTGATAGTATCTTTTGAGATGAGGAACACCCAGGCCTCCCATTGACTTAGGTCTAAGCATAGTTTTCATTGCCACTCTAGGTCGCTTGCCCCCCCAAATAAAATCAAAAATCTTACTTTGAAGAGTTTTTAAATAGTCCGGAGGGACTTTTACCAGTAGGGTTCTAGCAAGGTACAGAAATTTAGAAATGCAGCTACTGACCGCAGCTATTCTACCGAGCCAAGATATATTATAGTCCTTCCATTTCATCAATAATGCACGCAATTTGTGGCACAAAGGAATGTAATTGGCGGTGAACAGAGATTCATAATCACTAGTCAAAGTGACCCCGAAATATCTAAGTTTGCCTTCCCATTGGAAATCAAATGACGTCTGCAGCTGTGACCAGACATCCATGGAAATATTTATGTTCAAAGCTTTAGACTTTGCAGTTTTGATCTGAAGGCCTGACACAGCTGCAAACTCATGTAAAACCTTCATTAAATTAGGAAGGGAGACAAGGGGGTTGGTAACCAACAACAATACATTGTCAGCAAATAAACAAAGCTTATGATGACGTCCCCCCCACCTCAATCCCTGAAATGTCTAAGGAGTTTGCACCAACGGCTCCATCACCAGGGCAAACAGGAGGGGAGATAACGGGCAGCCCTGTCCTGTACCCCTAGATAAGGGGTACATGTTTGATCGGAAACCATTGTATTTGATGTAAGCAATGGGATTAGCATAAATGGTCCGCAGGATACCCAAGAACCTCGGGCCAAACCCCCATTTCTCCAGCAAATAAAAGAGATATTCCCAGGAGACCGAATCAAACGCCTTTTTTATGTCAAGCGATACAAGTAAGGCCTGCGTTCCCCTCTTCTTCGCAATGTGTATTAACTGAAGCACTCGCCTAATATTGTCCCCTGCCTGTCGCTCTGGGATAAAACCCACCTGATCATTGCAAACCAGTTCCGGGAGAAACTCTGACATCCTTCCCGCCAAAATTTTTGTAAAAATTTTTAGATCCAAGTTAATAAGCGATATGGGCCTGAAATTGGCCAATAAAGAATGATCAGTATCTGGCTTAGGAATCATGCTTATTGATGCCATGAGGGACTCCTAAGAAAAAGAGTTACCCCACCTGACATCATTAAGCATGGCTGTTAGCTTGGGAGCAAGTATATCAATAAAGGTCCTATAGTAGAGCTCTACAAATCCATCCGGTCCCGGAGGGGACATTTTTTTATCTCGAAACAGAGATTGTGGACTTTGGTTCAAAGCAAATGTATAAAATCAGTTTTTAAGGCACTGTAAATCCAATAAGGCAGGAGCTCACCTGATACCTGTCGTATGTGCCTCTCCTCTATTTCCTGCAGCTCAGGGTAGAAGCTGTAGTAGGGTTTGCCCTCCTTCCAATTTCACACAAAAAAATTGGTCTAACAGCCGCTCTATTCCTTAGTGCTCTCAGCATGAGTGAGCAAGACAAATCACAGTGGTCCCGCATCTGTCCCTTAACACAGTAGAGCATGCTTATCATGAAGCTGGAATAAAACACTCCCTTTCCAGCTCAAACACAACCCAAAAATTGATGGGACAAAAGCAACTGCACTATAATTAGAGATATTACAGTGGACCTCCAGTCAAAAAAAAAAGTTAATAAATTGCTTCCCCTATTATGATCAGTGGCATAAGTAGCTTGACAGGGCTTAACCCCATGCAGATGTTGTGGAATGGCATTAAGATTATTCACTCTGGAATTAAAAGGTTGGCGGCCATTTTGGAGCACACCTGATAGTCTTGCTTACACCTGAAAATTATGGGGGTGCTGTGTCAGCAGCAATTCACACCAAATTGTGAGACATATATGCCTCAGAAACAAGCAGAAGCTTGCCTGTTATTTTTCACACGCAGAAACACTGAATTAACAGCTAATGTAGCAAAAGCAATCTGTGTGAGGGAAGTTGCTACAATGTAGCTCTATGGCGCTGGGGATACAATGTATACAAGCCATTACAGATGAAAGCTTACTAATTCTGGCTAGAAATAAGAGATGGTTGCACAGAGCTATGAAGCAATTTTGACTGAGGGATTGAAGGTTTTTCAGAAGCAGGTCTCTCGTGTGTCGCAAGATGGTCGCTGCCATGCATGTTTTAGAGTGCAGAATCTGCCTGCTATTCCAAACATCTGTATGGTGGTAATCCCTCTCAATAAGCTTATCTCACTGATTGCCAGAGACGGTCTTTAGGGGGGAGCAATGTACTAAGCTTTGATACTATGACTGGAAGTCCGCTTTAAGATATTTTGAAATGGCTTACTGTACACTGTTCCCAAGGGGTATAAGGCGAGAGGAAGTTAGCGTGTGCCTGGACAGGGACATGAGAGGTTTAACTTGAATCCAACCAGCAACAACTGACTAGCCTTTATATTTATATTGTGAGATAAGAGCTATTCAAAAGAGTTAAAGGTGAAAATCCCAAACACTATATCGGGATTAGGAAACTGCGATGAGCTGAGCTTTTTCCACACATTGATTAAAGAGAGAAAAATCTTGGTTTCCTCCTGCTTATAATTTCCTCTCTCACACTTTCTAAACAGACAAATGCTATTTACAATGCATTTAGGCCAAGGCTTAGCCTAGCTTAGACAGAAAAGATTAAAAGTCAAATTGGAGCACGCTAATTGATTTATTACAGGGATCCATGCAGGAGATGGTTTGTATATATGCTTTAGGGTAGGAAATGGTGTCAAAAGATAACACAACATCCAAGCCCAATAAAAGCTGTGACTCTTCTAACAACCCTTATCTGTGTCTTGAAACAAGTTTACTGCCTAGAATTTTAATGGCAGAAGATGTTTAAGGGATATTTAGAATGTGTGCTTTAAAAAATTCATTCCTTCCTATGTTTATTTCCAACCACTGACTTGTTACCATGTGATTGTCAGCACTCGGGGGCCGCTTGCAGTACACGAATGATGTACTGTGCAAAAGTTTTAAGTGAGAGGCAAATGTTTTCCTATACAGAAATTAACAAAATGCAAAGTGAATGAACAGAAGAGAATATAAATTAAAGTGGATCATCAGCGTCAGTCCTTGAGTCCTTGAGGGCCAGTTGCCCTCATCCCGCTAATCGCCCACAAAACTCACCAATCTGGTAATTCCACAGCTCACGAGGCTGCATCCCTGGCACCTTGTGGTTGAGGCATTCTACTGCACCCAGCAGTTCAGATTGAGTGAGGGCGAGGACACGTTGCAGACCGCAGGGAGACCACAGCCACTCTACGTTCTCTATGCCAGAGCTCTGTATGTCATGCATTCATATGCACACCATACTGCATTGATTGAATTATCACCCCCACATTTGTTGTGGGACCACTGAAAAGTTGAGTCTTGAGGGGAGTTTACACAGGGAAGAATGGACCATCCACCAGAATAGCTAAAATCCCAGTGATTTGTCTACCTGAAATCAATATTTGGCTGTATCACCCTTTGCCTTCAAAACCGCAACTGGCAGATTGATGGATAGAAAGAGAGAGATATCGTTGGATGAACAGAGAAATAGATAGCCAGTGAGATAGAAAGAAAGATAGATAGATAGATAGATAGATAGATAGATAGATAGATAGAACCACCCCCTGGTTCCACCATATCATGGCTATCACTAAGTAGAACCTTCACACATCCTAGTATGCGGAACCATTTTCCTCTGAACTGTGACCCATGAGGTACAGGTATTTTGGAACATAATTTTCTTCATGTTCTTAGAGCACTGCTTGATCTTGCGTATGACCCAGCTACTCCTAATGACCAGTGCTTACTCTTGCTCTCAGCATGCCTGCTCCCAGTACCAGTTTGCCTATTTTTCGGTAAGTGTAGTGATTCCTTGACTTGGTGCAGTCGCAGCTCAAGTCCATACCCACCATCTGGGGCTTATCTGGCAAAGAAACAAACTGTCTCTTAGATTCTGTGTTCCACAAGCTTTGCAGTGAGTTTGGACCCTCCTCCACCCACTCCCAATTTCTTGTCCCATGTTCATTCCTGCACACCATTCCTGGAAATGTCTTCAAGCTTTCCAGCTTCCCAACCTCTCTTTCTGGACTGCTTTATCAGTTTTTCAAGGGAGTAGCTTTAAAGGACTTTAGACTTTAGTTAGATGATACTCAACATACACAGCATCCCACCAGATGTATGTACCCAGTGTAAAAGAAGATTAAACCTAATTAGAACCCATTATTAAATCAGGTCTAGTTTCCTTCATTTGGACGGACTGTCCTTCTTCTGAGTTCATGTTCCCCTGTCCCTGGGTGTTCTCATTTGTCCCTCTTTGAGGTGTAACATGTAGATCTGCATCAATAAATGATTCATTTGCCTAATGAACATGTTTATTTTGTTTTAACTGTTACATCCTAGGTATGTTTGTATATTGCCTGTCACTGTTATACCCACTGAATAGTCCCTAGACTTGGGCTTGGTCTGACAAAATGAAGCTATGTTTCAAGCAATTAGCATGGTTTATCAAGTAAGTTGATGATTACTATAAAGGGAACTAGTATTTTGATTCAGATTTCTGTCAGTTTCTATGTGTCTTTTTATGCTGTAGATAACTGTACCTGCTATTACATGGTCTTTTTGGAGTTCTCTAGGAGTTATGCACTTTCACTTTCTACTGTTGTGTTATATACACATCAATACTCAATCTTATGTTGGTGTAGACATGATTTAAAACAAACCTCAAAAATCTTCAAAAATGGACATAGTGGCACAAAAATGCTTAGAAAGTAAAGTAACTGTCAATTGTGCAGGGTTTTTTTTTTCTTCTTACAATTAAATTTCAACATCTTGAATTAGACCCATCATTGAGATGAATTTATTTTGTGCAGAATCTCACTTTGTTCTCCGCTACGTGTGGATCTTCCTCTCCATACCAATAACCTGAAGTAAAGCTCCTAGCAAGGTTCTTAAGCGGTGTGCAGCTGCTGCTATGTGTTTGTGCTGGCATGGCAGAGTGGAGCCCTGGGAATACGGGATCTGATTTCAGAGAAACAGGAGCCAACTTCAAAGACCACAGCAACTCATCAAGCTGATAGAACTTTTACTAAAAGAAAACAAGAACAGCGCAAAGAACACACTAGCAATATCTCCTATTACCCCTTAGCAGCTCTTTTCCAAACTTTCCTCACATTTATCAGATTAGCCACTTCCTCCTTTAAATTCTGTACTGTGCTGGTTTCATTTTTGCTGCAAGTTTAGGTGTGTGCTTGTTGAGTTAAACCTAAGACTATGTCATTTGAAACTTGGTATTTTTGAAGCTGTGAAAATGCAGAAAATGTCGCTAATTGACTTGCTCAGTGTTTGGTGTGAGGTAGCCATTGAACGAATGGTTTTGGGCCATCCCAGGACACACCACAAATACAGGTCCGTAACAAGGCATACAAGCCTCTGAGCTTTCCTAAAAAGAAATTACAACCTAAAGCTACTGACTCCTAGGGCAGCGATTTTGAAATTGTATAACTGATAGAGTCAGGCACTGACCTGTCAATTAATGTCAAACTGGTTGACTTTTCAACAAGCAATTACAAAGTTTTTACAATTAAGTATCCACCAGCTCACCCCAATATAGTCATAGCGGGTAGCGCATAGAGGGGAGTCTGGTCTCCCATAGACGAAGCTTAGAAAGGGTAAACCAGCACAGTCCAAATACAATGAAAAAAATTAAAACGTAGCTTTTAATCCATCAATTAAAATTAATCCAACAAGACAAATGGAGGCTTTCCCGTGAGCCTAGGACAAAAAACATCCCTTAGTCATATAAATTGGCTAAGACAGGGGAGAACTAAAATAGCCAGTGATAACAGAAGTTATGTATCTTGGCACAACCACACAAAGGAAAGGCTCAATCACAAAGTCTTATAAAATGTACAAATTGTGTTACCAATGGCAGATTCTGTGTCCTACAAGCTATGCTGCGAGTTTGGATCCTCTTCCACCCACTCCCAATTTCTTGTCCCATGTTCATTTCTACACATCATTCCTGGAAAAGGCTTCAAGCTTCCTAGCTTCCCACCCTATATTTCTGAACTGTTTTAACATAGTTTTACAAAGGAGTAGCTTTGAAGGAAACTGTTGAGTTAGATGATACTCACCATACATAGCATCCTACCAGATATATGTACTCAGCGTGAAAGAATCCATTGTAAAATCAGGTCTCTGAGCTGCGGGCTATAGATTGGAGCTTCGTACATACCTCCCAAGTGTCTCTTATTTAGAGGAACTGTCCCTCTTTTGAGTTCATATTCCCCAGTCCCTGGTTGTTCTCATTTGTCCCTTTTTGAGGTGTAACATGCAGATCTGCATCAATAAATGATTCATTTGCCTATTTAAACTGTTTATATTGTTTTAACTGTTACATCCTATCCCAGTGAGGGGGTGTGGCTTAATTTAAAAATTGTCCCACTTTCCCACACTGAAAATTTGGAAGTTATGTTTGTATATTGCCTGTTACTATTATACCCACTAAATAGTCCCTAGACGTGGGCCCTGGTCTGAGAAAATGAAGCTGCGTTTCAAACAGTTGTCCTGGTTTATCAAGTAATCTGGTTACTCTAAAGGGAACTTGGTCTGTGATGGGGGTAAAGCCTTGTTAGGAAAGATATCAACAAGTCCAATTCCAGCGAATAAAACAAGTCAAGTCCACAACACGCTGTTTGTACAGCTGTTCATGTGATCAGTGAAGGGCAGTAGGCTTTGGGAACCCCAATGGCCAGCATCAGTCACATGGGTCACTGCTGTGCTGTAGAAATATGGAGGCCAGTGACATTGGCTGGTTTAAGACCTTTACAGAGGTGATTAAGCAGCCAGATATCCCAAAATGTTCCACTATATTGTAATTCTCCACATCCAACCAGCAATACCTGCACCCTGCGGCACCCCCACAAGCAAGTCTGCCAAGTGTGACAAGTGAGCAGATCAGGAATGTGGTCTGATGCCTTTGCATGCACCGTGGGATCAAGAGGATTAACACTAGAGGGATTCAGACTGTGACCATCAAAAATTGGGCTGGGCTAGCAAACACTGGAAGCAACTTAATACTATATTCTCTTCTTTTGTGATTTGGTCTTGTGCCCCATTTGCAATATTCGAACTATACATCATTAAAGCATTCGCAATATAACTATAATCACTCCATGGAAACAGTTACTGCGATCAAACGAAGAATGAAAATTAGTTAATCGGCCGTATCGTTTTGGCTAACCAAAATATTCTCGTTCACTGCTCGATCATTGGAATATGGAAACAGAAGTCATGCAAAAAAAAATGCTTTTTTTTTGAGCAAATCAGGCCTTAAGGTGTCTGCTGCTCCACCTCACCCCTCGCTTTTCCACTGATGCTCCCCCTCCGTCAGTCCCGACACTGGCTTCCAATATTTGAGAGTATTCAGTTAAACATCTAACCTTCACCTACAAAGCTCTCTCTAGCCAATTATATTATATATATTGTATTTCACTGCTTAGCAAAAAATAGCAACCCAGACACAGCCTCCACTGTGCTCAGAACATCCTCACGTCCTCAATCCTGATTATCTTCTACCCTCCTTTTCAGGACTTCACACTGGCTGCTCTAAGCTACTGAAATGCCTTCCCTTATACAATTTACTACTTCCCAACCCTTCAAGACTTTCTCAACATTTCTCATAAATCAGCTATTGAAACGAGCCTATCATCTAGCCTAAGCAATCCACTGGAGACCCCCCTCCCCCAACAGAGAACTTGCCACCCTGCTTTGTACATACTACATTGTGATCTACATTTCGTCTCTACCCCTTACCCTTTAGATTGTAAGTTTACAAGAGCAGAGCCTTCACTCCTTGTTTCCAGTACCAATGCGTATTTCTGCATTTCTATCACATCTGACTCATAATACCTGTAGATTGAAGTATACCATTTGTTTCTTTTGAGATATGAGCAGAGAAGAACTTGGGAAACAAGCACTGGAGTAGAAGAATAAAGAGGTGTCAGTGAAAGTTAGTGCAATAGAGAAACAGGGACATAATGAGATAATGAAACTTTGGTGGCGTGCTTGAGAAGATGGCAGGTATACTCTAGGTATATGGGTTATGAGTATAGGTATAGTTTATAAATTAAAGATGACAGATGAAGGTGACCAGTGTCTGAAAATTAGTGGGAGAAGCAGTGGTTGATAAATGAAGGAGTTGAAGCAGTGGTTGATAAATGTCAGCACAGGACACACAAGTTGTTTCATTGCTTCAGTTGCTACATTAGATGGGAGCAGGTCATTGAACTTCATGTGTTGGGCAACACAACATTTCATTGCCCATTTGCTGTTTTCTGACAGAGTTAACCAATTTGTTCAATAACTGCCAGGCAGGCACATGAGCTGTTTGATATTTCATCGCTAAAAAGGAATTAGAAAGCAGCATGAGCTGAGCTCTCTTGGGGCATCATTTAGCTGACCCTTTGAGGGGTCTAAAATAACAATAAAATAGTCAACAAACCAGGCGCATAAGTCAATCATTACAAAGAATCACAACACAAATACCACTACAAGAAATGTGTCAAGCAGCCTAAATTCACCAGGCACATGAGAGCAGCGGGGGGATGGGTGGGGTGAGGGCCTCTTCACCTTTCATCTTTGACATTTCACCTTTCCTTCAGACTCAGCAAAGGGGGATTTACACTTTTGTAAGAAGCTGCTAAGCCTTCTCTTTCTACTCAAACATTTCAAACTATGATGTATATTATTGACAAGGAGGGAGCGAGGTCTCCTTTCTTGACTGACAACTTGGGTTTAAATTGAAGGTTAAAGTTTTGAAAACTGAACTGCTATGCCAGGCTTCAGATTTAACCCATTGTAATTTTTACAAAACAAAAACTTGAAAATAAAATCTGGGAAACTGCATAGACAACTTTCTTTTAAAGCTTAGTTAAGCATTTAAAGTCCCTACCCAGGCACACAACGTCTTCTCCCCTCCATTATCCTCCATGGGGGCAGTGTAAAATCTGCCACGTAGAAGTATTTTCAAATATTTAATTCTAATTTCTGTTTCTAATGTTTCCTAAGCAAAAGCACCGGCTTCAGTTGCATTCCCTGGCACGGCTTGTTATAAGTTACTGTGGTCGGAGGCAGCAACATGACCACAGTGGCTTGCCACGCTGGGAGCACCAAAGCACTGGGACGGCCATGCAAACACATCTTTACATGATGTGCAGTGCAAGAGCAGGTGACAGGTAGATTGGTCGCCTCGTGCCTATTCCCAATTCTGATCTGAGTCCATGAAAGTCCATGAAAGTGCAATATTGTCAAAATGAACCTCCTACCTCGCCTGCTCTACCACCTACAGGCTCTCCTGATCCAAGATCAGATCAGTCTTCACAACAGAAACCTGTAACATGTGTCCAAGTCCTTCTCCTATGTGCCCCATCCTAGGGAACCCTAGCTTCCCCCCTGGTCTTTCACATGGCACCTTTAGGGTCTGGGTGAGTAAGGGGTGTTATAGAACTATGCATCTATCCAGTGGCTGGACCCCCTCTCTATATCTACCTCAAAAAATCTCCCCAGTCTAGACTGGTGGTCCTCTACTCAACTAATCCTCTTTAAGAAATCTATTGGCACTCTGCCCACAAGGCCTCTGATGGACTTTGAGAAGCTCTGCAATACAAGAGGCCCTGCATGCCACGCCCTTTCGCAAATCTATACATGGCTATCTGCCCCAGTGAAAGATTCAGTCCCTCCTTTCATGACCAAATGGGAACGAGACCTCTCCATCTCTCTTAACGATAAACAGAGGGGGAGTATCTATTCCGTGAAATCTGGATGCCAGATCCTCGCCACATGGTACAGGGTGCCTACGGTACTCTGTAGAATATTCATCTAGGTGTTGGAGGTGTGAAAGAGAAGAAGGCACCAAACTCATATTTTCTGGTCCTGCCCAACCCTGTGAAACTTTTGAAACTCTATCAAATTATACATGCACAGACTCACGGGACATATTAACCGCAGGTAGCCCTTCTTTATTCCCCCTTCACATCTTCAAATGTTTTATCAGAACATATATTACTTATCCACTTAAACTACCAGCTAGAGCATGTATGGCTCAGTACAACTCCACCAACAATTGTCATGTGGTTTCAAAGTATCAATGATATATTGGGAATGGAGGATCCTACGGCCTCACTTCAGTGATGCTCAGAAGAAGTGCAACTCACTTGGTTCTGTGGCTGAAATTCACCCTTACGACATAGTTTGGCATTCTCCTCACTAGCTAGTCATATGCTTGCCTCAGATTTCCCCCTCATCCCCCCTACCTGTCCTCTTTCCCCTTCTCACTTTTTCTGTGCCTCCTGACCCTCTATCTCTACAGTTCTTTTTACTTTCCACCCTTTTCCGTTTCTTTATAGATCTGCCGTCTCAAAAACGCTCCTTAGTAACCCTAGGACTAAGATTGTCCTTTAATGGTCTATCTTGAAATCTAGGAACGTTTGATTCCCACACTGTTTTTTTGACGGCTTAATTGTACAGTCCCGATTTTGACGTGTCTGTGTTATAATTCCTATGTTATTCCTATTTTGTATGTTTTCAAAAGTTCTTAAAATAAAGAATATAGAAAAGAAATAAAGAATATATATAGAGATAAAACTTCCTGTGACTAGCTCCTGTAGAAGTCTAATACACAGATTTACAGATGGTAGATGAGGATCCTTGCCAATGGAGACTGAAGCTCCTTTTCTCTAGATGAAGGGAGAGGCCTCTTCTCTTTTGAGGGGGTTTTACAGAGTGCAGATTTTCTCCATTTTTTGTATGGGCCTTTACACAAGTTTCTCAATCATATTTAATTCTATTTCACAGCTATGACCCTTCACTTACCTTATCAGTTTTGTGGCCCTCCTTTAAACCTTTTTTTCAAAACCAGGGCATCCTTTCTATGAATTGAAGCCCAGAGCTAATCAACATATTCAAGATGAGACTACACCAGTGCCCCATAAAAAGGCAATATTACATCCCATGCCTATTTTAATGCCTGACACTATCCTGCGTGACATTACATACTGTTATTTAGCCTGTGGTCTACCAGTACTGCCAGACCCTTCTCAACAAGTGACAGTCCCAAGTTTTTTTTCCCCCGAGGACATATGTGGCCTTATTGGAACCCAAGTGCATTACTTTACATTTATCCACATTGAACTTTATTTGCCAAGTGGATGCCCAGACACTCAAAATGTCCAAGTCAGTCTGAAGCATGTGAACCACTTCAGTGTACTGTGTTACATATCTTTCTGTCATCTGCAAAAATCAAGACATTACCATTAATTCCATCTTCTATATCTATTTCTATATATTTTTAAATACATTGAATAATAGTGGGCCCAGAACTGAACCCTGAACCCTATTCTAAATAGAAATTATTGACCATAACTCTCTGCACATGGTCCTTCAGCCTATTTTCAATCCAATTAAAATGATATTTTCTATTGGCACTAAAATTACATATCATCATGTGCCTTATAACTTCCTATACCAGCAAATAGCTGGAGATAGTCCATGACAACTTCAGAACACTATCAAATGCTACTGTTTGGGGGTACAAGTGAAACATTTTTGTTTGGGTGCCAGCCCCAGTATGGTTTTGACCAATGGTTCCCAGTTATTTGGGCGGCTGTTTGACATACCTGCTATTGACCTTATAGTTTGGCAGATAACATGTCACAAGCAGGGTTGATGTGGGCAAGGAAACCTTGGTGAGTGCCTAATGCCTAGTCTACCAAATATCTTATTTTATTTTAATAAGAAGCAGAAGACAAATACACAGGTACGCTTTGAAGGGGCCTCTTGATCATTTTAGCTTTCAGTACTTTATCAGTTCTATTCTTGTGTTAACATAAGTGTTGAACTAGAGTACACTGGACCCATCAAAGGAAACCATTCTTGGGCATCCACTTTTCAGTTATATAGAAATACTGCAAGACCACACTAGATCATGTTTTTGCACAGTATAATGTGTGGTGATAAAGTAACTTCTTGAACTAAACCAAAAACATTGTGTTATGTTTTGGACTTCTTGTACTGCCCTGATGGTGGGCTTGAGTCAGTCAAGTCTTTTACACTCTAGCTCTGGGTTTTGGTACACTTTAATAGCTTATCTGTATGCTTGAGGTCCCAAACTAAAACTTTTGTATTTCATTCTTTGATACAGTTGTCAAGAACACATGTTTGCGCTATCAGCTTGCAGGTAAGTCACATAGTATAGATCGCACAGTATAGACTGCTATTGTTTTCCACATAGGTAATTCCAGCTGCAGTCAGAATCTAATTGAATATTCATCTTAGCAATAACACAACAAAGTTCAATATGCTCCTTCTTTGTGAATGAGGATTTCTCATCTACTTAGTTATTAAAGCATCGTTTTTATACCATTTTAAGAAGCTTTTCATTCAGCAGCATTCTTCAGCTATAAATCATTCTTTAAATGTCTAGTTAGTCAATCAAACATTTTGTAATCATAAAGCTTGTCAGGAACAGAATGAATAATAGACCACAGAAAAACTATTTTATTTCCTGCATTTCCCATAAAGCTTGACCTCATATTTATCTAAGCCTGCAGCTTATATCGACCAGCAATGCTCCTATATAAACCCTAAGTATTTATCAGTGACCTATAACTTTTTTACTTATTTTTTTTTGCTTTGTCATTGTGATTGTATTATGTATTATGTCTGTAAATCATTTTTCCTTCCTTCGGGACTTTGACCATTTAATGACCACTCAAGTTTAGTCCCATTTAGATCAACGAGGAATAAACAGGAGGTGTTTGGCACACTGTAGCATGCTATGCCCACTGTTCTTTTGGGTGGTCAGCAGTAGGGATGAGCGAATCGATCCAGACGAACCCGAATTTGTTCCGAATTTCAGGAAATATTTGATTCTGAACAAATCCGAATTTCCCCGCGATTCAATCGATCAAAGTTTTCCTTTAAACTCCATTTACTTCAATTACATGCATTGTAAAATGGTGGATGGACATGTCTGGACATATCCCCTGGGGCAAGTTATCATGGGAAGGTCACATGCAGCCTATAAGCAGCCAGGAGCCCCAGCGACGTCACAACGCTATATAAACGGCGGCCATCTTGCTGGTGCGCATTTCAGCCTTGTATTGAGGCCACAACGGAGCTGTTTAGAGACAGGGAGAGACGGGGAGGCTGATTCATTAATAGCGACAGATAGCGATTGTTGAGCGACTCTAGCGGTATTTTGACAGCGACCGCTAGTAGTCCCTGTGTTTGCCCATTGTTCGGTGGATGATAGCGACTCAGTCGGTGTGCCGTAATGTTGAATACAAGATGCTGAGTCGCTATTTGACAGGTTCGCTGTTGTATGGGAGCGCATGATAGCGACTGGACATAGCGACCGGCACCCACCATATTCATTAAAAAATCAGCCTTAAAAATTCCTAGCGCTGTGAAATGCATGTTTAAATCCCAGAGCGCAGTAGGCGATGTGTTAAAAGTAGTTTTTTAACCCCCTAACCACCCAAAAAAAAAATGGAATGATTTTGAAATAATATTCAAACCTGAATAGTTTAAAATCAGACCTGTAATATCAATTCTGCAAAAAAAAAAATGTTTTTTAAAAATCCACAAAAAAATGCCAACTCCAGTGTCTCTTTCAAGCTATGTTTGGGCTGCTGCTGCTGCTTGCAACTCCAGGGTGTCATTCAGCTAATTTTTGGGCTCCTGCTGCCAACTCCAGTGTCTCTTTCAAGCAATGTTTGTGCTCCTGCCCCTGCTGCTGCTGCTGCTGCTGTTGTTGCTTGCAACTCCAGGGTGTGATTCATCCAATTTTTGGCCTCTGGCAGCCAACTCCAGTGTCTCTTTCAAGCTATGTTTGGGCTCCTGCTGCTGCTTGCAACTACAGGGTTTGATTCATCCAATTTTTGGCCTCCTGCAGCCAACTCCAGTGTCTATTTCAAGCTATGTTTGGGCTCCTGCTGCTGCTGCTGCTGCTTGCAACTCCAGGGTGTGATTCATCCAATTTTTGGGCTCCTGCAGCCAACTCCAGTGTCTCTTTCAAGCAATGTTTGGGCTCCTGCTGCTGCTGCTTGCAACTCCAGGGTGTGATTCATCCAATTTTTGGCCTCCTGCAGCCAACTCCAGTGTCTCTTTCAAGCTATGTTTGTGCTCCTGCTGCTGCCAACTTCAGGGTGTGATTCATCCAATTTTTGGGCTCCTGCAGCCAACTCCAGTGTCTCTTTCAAGCAATGTTTGGGCTCCTGCTGCTGCTGCTTCTTGCAACTCCAGGGTGTGATTCATCCAATTTTTGGGCTCCTGCAGCCAACTCCAGTGTCTCTTTAAAGCAATGTTTGTGCTCCTGCTGCTGCTTGCAACTCCAGGGTGTGATTCATCCAATTTTGGCCTCCTGCAGCCAACTCCAGTGTCTATTTCAAGCAATGTTTGGGCTCCTGCTACGGCTGCTTGCAACTCCAGGGTGTGATTCATCCAATTTTTGGGCTCCTGCAGCCAACTCCAGTGTCTCTTTAAAGCAATGTTTGGGCTCCTGCTGCTGCTGCTTGCAACTCCAGGGTGTGATTCATCCAATTTTTGGCCTCCTGCAGCCAACTCCAGTGTCTCTTTCAAGCAATGTTTGTGCTCCTGCTGCTGCCAACTTCGGGGTGTGATTCATCCAATTTTTGGGCTCCTGCAGCCAACTCCAGTGTCTCTTTCAAGCAATGTTTGGGCACCTGCTGCTGCTGCTGCTGCTTGCAACTCCAGGGTGTGATTCATCCAATTTTTGGGCCCCTGCAGCCAACTCCAGTGTCTCTTTCAAGCTATGTTTGGGCTCCTGCTGCTGCTTGCCACTCCAGGGTGTGATTCATCCAATTTTGGCCTCCTGCAGCCAACTCCAGTGTCTATTTCAAGCTATGTTTGGGCTCCTGCTGCTGCCAACTTCAGGGTGTGATTCATCCAATTTTTGGGCTCCTGCAGCCAACTCCAGTGTCTCTTTCAAGCAATGTTTGTGCTCCTGCTGCTGCTGCTTGGAATTCCAGGGTGTGATTCATCCAATTTTTGGCCTCCTGCAGCCAACTCCAGTGTCTCTTTCAAGCAATGTTTGGGCTCCTGCTGCTGCTGCTGCTTGCAACTCCAGGGTGTGATTCATCCAATTTTTGGCCTCCTGCAGCCAACTCCAGTGTCTCTCTCAAGCTATGTTTGTGCTCCTGCTGCTTTCAACTTCAGGGTGTGATTCATCCAATTTTTGGGCTCCGGCAGCCAACTCCAGTGTCTCTTTCACGCAATGTTTGGGCTCCTGCTGCTGCTGCTTGCAACTCCAGGGTGTGATTCATCCAATTTTTGGCCTCCTGCAGCCAACTCCAGTGTCTCTTTAAAGCAACGTTTGGGCTCCTGCAGCTGCTGCTGCTACTGTTGCTTGCAACTCCAGGGTGTGATTCAGCTAATTTTTGGGCTCCTGCTGCTGCCAGATCCAGGGTGTGTTTTTCAGGCACTATACTGAGTTCAGGGATACTGAGCCACCAGTATTTGACTTAAAATCATGACAGCAGTGAACAAAAAAATCTAAATATATTTTAAATAGAAAATAAATAAAATAACAGGTCAGTTACTGCCCCCTCTGAAGTGCCGCCTGAGGCGTCTGCCTTGCTTGGCTTCATTACAGGTGCACCCCTGGTAATGCCAGACCCAGGGCCAGATTAAAGTCCCCATCCAGGCACATCCTAACTTACTCCCACGGTATACCAACATGGGAACCGTGTACAATGAGCCATTCCAAGGCATCTCAAATGTTTTGAATAATATGTAAATCCCTTATGTGTCATGGCACAGCTTTAGGACTCTTGATCATGCTCTGCTGTGGTCAGAGAAAGCTGTGGGACCTATCGTGCTTCCTCACGCTGAGAGCACCAAGGACAGAGAATCTGTTAGACCACTTATTTGTGTGGTCCTGGAGGGATGAAATTGAAAGGAGGGCAAACTTTTAAGTCCTGCTACCTAGTGCTGCCGGTAATGGAGGAAAGGCACATAGAATGGGCATCATATGAGCTGCTTGCTTCATTATTCTTGTCACTGGCTTTACAGTCCCTTCAAGGCTGACACACTGGAGCAGCAGCACTGGGCCGCAGCACAGAAGGGAGCCCCCCCCAAGACCTAATATCTTAGAGAGCTTCAGGAGTGCCGGAAGCCACCTACAGCCAGCACACCTCCTCTGCTCCCAAAGAGTGCGGAGATCTGCAAGACGTAGGTGGCCTCCGGCACTTCTGAATAGCAGAAAAAGACAGAGGGAAGCACTCAGCGTCAGATTGTCTGGTGGGAGGAGAAAAACAGCTGATCAAAGACGTATGTTTTTTTTTGCTGCCTGTGAGCCATGATACTGGCTTTTGCTGATTACTACCTGGGAACAGGATGACATCAGTGGCTCAACCCGCAAGTGATCAGCACCTGAAACTGCCACATGCAGGGTGAAATCCAACCTCAGTTGTTACTGGTGCTGGTACAAAGCCTTGTGACTGGCTCAATTGGTCAGTATGTTAAGACTGGGAAGGGGGAAGAATAGCAGCTGTGGATTTAAATTCAACCCTGTCTGGATTGGGCATGCAGGTTGTTACCCGGAAAGGCTGTTTTTACCAACTTTTTTTAGTGGTAAGGGAAACATTTTTTTTTATCAAGGTCTAGGGGTTTGTCATAATAAAACTTGCTATGCTCATCAGGGCATTGGTTTTAAATAAAGCTTTGCTGGATCATAGCAAAAATTCGACAGCTGGAGATTGCAACAATCTTTTTGTGCATCATCTTATGTAATGGGATCTCTGAAGGGAGTTTAGCTGGATTATTATTTTTAGACTATTTTTATTAGAGGTTCTGCTCTGCTGCATAGATGGGGGTTGTACCCCCTGTGTCTGATCCATCTACTGTATAGAGTGTTAGCATTATAGTAAGCCCCCAATTCTAGACAGTCGAGCTAAATAGAGTTGCTTAGACAGTGACTGTTTAGTGTATAAAGTCAGCTCTGCTCAGTACTGGTTGTGGCATGAGACAGTGGGGATTCGGAAATGTGTATTGTCGATGGAGGGGCATAAAAGAAGTGGTCTGTACCATGGAAACCCTTAATCTGGTCCTGATAAATCAGGGATTGGTACTAATATATTGGAAAAAATGACCTTTTTCTATAATGGTTTTAAAAAGAGGAGAGCATAGGAAAAGAATGAAAGCTGTCAGGCAGTCACTAAAATGAATTTATAGGTAAGGGAGAACAGGGCATATGAGATACATTTGGGTTTTATCTGCATCTAGATGATAATAGAAGCTAAGTGAATTGATGGTCTTAGTACAAACTACAAATGAACAAGGTAACAATTACCCAAATAGATTTCACCAGGTGTTCCCAACCATGGGTGGGTGTAGCACTGGTAGTACTCGAGATCCTATCAGGGGCTATTCAGGGGGGCTGTACTCCAACCCAGTATGCTGCTATCTATTCTTTACATAAGCTTGATTGGCTCCAAATGGTGATAGTATCTATTTCTGTGCATTTTTTGTGTATTTCTTACACTTTAGATAGGAATGATGTCCCAAATGTGCAGATGGCCAACTGGCAGTTTATATTATGACCACTTATAGTATATGGGCAGCTTTCATTAGATAACTACAATTTGACTAACTGAGCAAAGTTCCAGATGGTGGGGGTTAGTGATATACCCATGTTATACCCACGATATACCTCCTGCTCCGGCACTGCCTTCAGGCTCAGTTTAGCAGGGGAGGGGGGGGGATCTAGAGGACCATCCAGTGGTCACTTTACTGAGTAAGGGATGAAGAACCAAAGAAGGATTTCAAGTCTTATGTATGAACAAATGGAAGGCTCAGACTTCAATTTACTGGATAAATGGCAGATGCAAGTGTGACAGATGGGGCTGATTCTTGCATATGACCTGGGCTTGCCCAAAAATAAAGGGATTTTAAAGGCAGTGAACAGGATTCCTGTCTAATCTATTGGGAATAGAAATGGACCCATGGGTATGCTTGCTAGGAAAAATGCCGGAGGATGTTCCCACATGGAAAGTTTTGATTAATAGCAACAAACCATATTATAGGATAATATTCTAATAAAAGTGTGGGGGAATTGGTAGGAAAGGCCTAATACATTCTGATCATAGTCCTCTGGAACCTGGAGGGACAAATCGAGGTGGTCAATAATGGGAAGAATACAAAGAGTAAATTCTACACGGTTGAGTAATAATACGCAATGAGAGTGGTGATGTAATACATTTAATAGTTAATATATAAGTTAAAAAAAAACAATGGTGTATTGCTTTGTTGGCAAATGGAGAAATGAGGAGATGTACACCTTGATTCCAAGTTGCAACAATACTTTTCCGGTTACTTGTGCTACATTGAATGCATATTATAGTGTTAAAAAAAAGGTGTATGTAACTGTCCTTAGGTTTCGTCTCAACAGAAGAAGCTCAGAAGAAACACCAAACAGCATGTAGGTAATGCGCAAGGAGCCCCCTGACAAGCTTATAAATGCTCATTGAACGATTTATGTACTCGGGCACTGCTGCTGCATTTATGTTGGCTGTCACCCTCTTTTGCAATCACCCAGTAAACCCTTCTGGGGCTAGGTCACAGATTCTTCTTCTCATTGGTACAGACAGTCTCACTATTTCTACTGTTGCAGCCTAGAACCTGCAGGTATGTATCTTGCCTCTCTCATTGACACAGGGAACCCATCAGTAGCTTACCTTTCATTGAGTGGCTCCAGTGTTGTCCTTCCTCTCCTGTCTGCCTCCTTAGTAAGAAAAATCACTTCCTCATTTTAGTTTCCTTCCCCACACCGCCTACTTGGCCCACCAATCAACCTTCGTGGAACTAAGAATGGAAACACCCCCACTCCCTGCCCAGACATCCTGAATGGATGCCTCTCTCTGCAGCTATGATACCCCGTCCTCCTCTCTGATCTCCTGCAGCACCCCCTTTTCTAATCACACTATGTGCTGGCAATAATAACTAGAGACACAACAATGCACTTTTCCTTTCTTTTACTATTATATAGAGTGGTCTCGGACAGACACATTAAAGACCGCCCATTAAAAATATGTAAAGCACACAGTGTGCTTACATCACATTGCTGTTACCACGCCCACTCTTTCCCCCACCCACCCACTCTCTGCTCTCCAATGCTCTAATACTTTTACAAATAACTTAGAAACGACAGGGTCTTTTTGAAAACAGATTAAAGTTTGGGACAGTGCAACGTGAAGCCAGAGACAATGGGACAACAATCGGCTTGCCTTTAGTATAACTTTAAAGGTATTGTCCAAGTTAGGTGGAAAAACAAATCATTTCTGTACAGGGGATTCATCCTGGTGTGCTGCTGAATAAAGCAGTTATTGCAGTGAACCAGGACATTTTCTGTAGCCCTGCCCATTAATTTTATTTATTCATAGCCACCTAAATGGTGGGCCTGTACAAAGAAGCAGGGAAAATACAGACAAGCACAGCAGGGAGCAGCTCTCCTCCCCTGCACACACAAGCATTGTTGCCCCACGCAGTCTGATTAATGAGGGGTGGAGATAGGTCCACCTCTTAATACTAAAAAAGGTGGTCATGAATAAGTAAAATGCAAGGGCTGGCTACAGAAAAAAGGGGCGAAATCTCAACAACAGCTTTATTCAGAAGCACACCAAGATAAATCCTCTGCATGGCAGGTCAGCATTTGTTTTTACACTTAGCCTGGACAATTGCTTTCATTGCTAAATACAAAGAATAGCCAGTCTGGTGTGGAAATAATGTAATGATTCTGTATGATGATGCCTGAAACTGAGGAAGTACATGCTCATCCTAGAAAGCTCCATATTGCATTCAAGCCTTTTTGCAGCTCTTTGTAGAATTAGTGGTACTGCTTATATAAGAATAGGCAGATTTGTCTTAGTCTATTACTGTCTATTACTGCTGGAAGTCTGGAAGAAAGGTGGGAAGCTGAAATTCCTGGCAATCTGCCTAAAGAGGAATCAATGAAACAAATTAATCCTTTGCAGGCTGCAATGACACAGTAATCCATCATTCCAAGCTGCTTTTATACACCAAATCAGAGAGCAGAGGAGAAAGCCCTGGGGGACATCACAGGCAACAACCTACACTAACACTGGGAAAATACTTGAGAATCAGTTTATTTAAAGAGGATAGATTTCCGCTGATTGCTAATCTCATCAAATAAAGATTTTACTTCCACCATGAGCTGACCCTTAAGGGATCCGTTTTAGCAGTCTTTTGGGACTCTTATTTTTTTTTTTACATTTGTCTATTTTTATAATATTTTATTATATTGCTGCAGTGTTAATGATGCAGTCTATTCTTTTGGTAAAAAAAACAAATCTGCAAAAGTGGTAACTTAAAGCTGAGCTCTGGTGTGAATTTCTGCAGCAGCCCTGGGGGCAGCTTCATCCCCAACCACCGGGGATGCCCATCTGAATAATGCCCCCAAATCTGACAGAAGTAATCTCCAAAAACCATGACTTGCGCACACAAATGGAGGACCCAGCTGCCCACTGGTGGAGCAGTGAGTGTCCGGACGTCGCTGGTTGGTATTCTGCCTGAAAATGCTTATTTGGTGTTATTCTCAAATGGTAACTCAAATCATTTTTACTCTATAGAGCCACCTGTCAGATATAAACTGACTGAAGAAGCTGTCAGAGGCATATGGGCTTGGTAATGATTCGTTGGCACAGGGACAACAATCTGGGTTTTTTCATAGTGTGACCTAGGTCCCGTCCAGTAAAGAGAAATCCTACTTTCCAGGAACGTCAGCCAGCAGTACCATGTGGGACGCCCACACAGCACAACAACACAAACAATGTGAGCCTTCCTGCCCTATTTTTGGGGATTATTACAGACAGACATGCTTAGTCGGAATGTAAGGGGGTGGGGGATGCAGCAGCCCCTACGACTGGAAGTTCGGTTTAATGCTACCACATAAAATGGCATTATAATGACCTCTGTTCTTCAAAATAGTTTGGGGGAGACTTCTTATCGTTCAGTGTAAGGGAATGTACTCTCTAATGAAGAAGCTGAATCAATTTTAAAATGTACTGTCTACTTATTGATTTTTGGTGTGGAAAAACATTACATGTCTGTTGACCAACATTTCTGATTGACCTCACCAATTATCTTGAATCTAAATGGAAACATATTGCTAAATACCAATTGGTTGTTACAGCATAAGGATACAAGCTTTTAATGAAATTAATGTGCACCTCTAGTTCTGCAGCTGATGCTATAATATCAGAGCACTGTTTTGCCAATTTGCCAACTGACAAACGTATTTTTAGTACACATTTAGGACCTGAAATAGGAAGCACTATGGCATTGCGTGGGCACTGGCCGAACATTAATGTACATCTCTATAGGTGAAAACCACAGTTACCGCCATCACTAAGCCATTATTCCTTTATTATAACCATTATTTCCTATTATGAAGCCTGAATGGACAAATAATGAGACTTCGAAGATGCTTCCTACACATTGTCACATTGTCTGCAATTGGGTATTTGGTGAAGACTCTGCACACTGTATAATGGGGTTATTCGGGCGACCCTATAAAGTGGATGCACATTTTCCCCCACATATATATATATATATATATATATATATATATATCCTTCCACAAAAATAAGTCCCAGAATTATTTTTACAGGATTTTTGTGGATGTTTTAAATATATATATGTTGACTTATATATATATATATATATATATATATATATATATATACATATATATATATATATACATATATATATGTAGAGTGTATCAGTAACCCCCTCTCTTTCCTTATAGCACATTAACACAGATCATTTTACTATATATTTACTCTGCATTTACTCTGCATTTTAGGTAGAGCTAGATATATTTACAGTATATTGTTTTCCATTCAAATTCAATGGGCTAGAATCACACAATTTTCTCCACAGGCAGACAAGGCTTTGCTGTGTGTAAAGACCCACAGGTTGCTATGGGCAGCGACTGCACGGTGAAGAAAATACACTGGTGTGAAAGGAGCTTCTGTGTTTCCTTTCCGTATTCATAGTCAGGAGAGCAATGTGGGGGCTACCACGTGGCCGCACTGACCAATCACCGCTGACGGACAAGCGGGTGACAGCGGCGGACAACACAGCGCGTCCTTGGCCACCTCCCGCGCGCGCGCGCACGTCTAGAGGGGCGCGCGGGAGGCGGCGGCGGCCGCCGCCGATGAGGTGAGTTTTTGGGGGGTTTTGGGGGGGTCCCTCACCGCGGGACATCCCTATCTCGGATGTCCCGCGGTGAGGGAGGTGATCGGCCCGGGAATCTTATAGATTCCCGGGCCGATCACCCCTGGGTGACGGTCCACTTTAAGTGCTTTACAGCATCTGTTTATAATGCTAGTTTACTACAGGAAAGCTGCAAGCTTAAAGCAATATATATATATATATATATATATATATATATATATGCAACGGCGGAATGAAGAAGTGGGCAAGGTGTAAAGTAGGAAAAGGTGAAATGAGCAGAATTAGTAAAAGGTGAGCAGAGGTAAGTAGAGGCCGGCAGATGGGTAGAGGTGATGTGGGAGGACATCAGCAGAGATAAGGAGAGGTAAGCAGAGATGAGGCGGGAAGAATTGGGCAGAGATGAGTTGGAAAAAGGAGAGGTGGGAAGAAATGAGGCAAAAAGAGTAAAAGTAAAGTGATGATACAAGCATAGGTGACGTAGGAAGAGGTGGATAGAGGTAGGCAACGGTGAGGTGAACCGAGGCAATCCAGAGCTACAGCAGTGACCATCAATCCAGGTAGAGGAAACTGCCAATTCCAATGAGTAACAGGCTTATTTTATTCCGAAACATGCAATCAGGGTGCAGCATATTTTTGAACAATGAAAGTGTAAGCCGCAAGTTGTGATTGAACCCCTTTTTTTAATTTTTGTTTTGAAAATGATAAAAAGTTGTCAAAAATTGCCAAAATTAGGGTCCAAACAACAAAAATGTGGATATTGGGCCACAAAATTTAGCAAAACCAAAAACAATAAAAAATTGTAGCTAATGTTCTTGGTTCCTTGACCACACCTATCCCTGTCTATACCCCTGACCCTTCCTAGTCCTACCTCTCCTCTACTTACGCTCTGTTTTCTTCTTATATTCCAGCATTCTCCTTCTACGTGCTCCTTATGTCCCGGGGCTTTCGGGCTCCCATCTCCCCTCCTTCGCCCTGGGCGGTAGCCTGTTTATCTCATGCCGGGGCCCCTTGCAGCGCTCTGCGGGTCTCCGGCTGCCTTCGGTCGGCTCTGGGGGCTTGGGCCAGGTGGACATCGTAGGGCCTCTTGCTCATTCGCGCGGAGTGGTGCTGCGGTGGTGGGCGTGTGGGTGAGGGGTGGGAGCACGTTGGGATGTTGCTAACATGAACATGTGTATGTATTGGGGCAGGGAGAATGATACCCTGTTTCTATCCTTTCTACTTTTGTACAATGTTGTACTGTTCTTTATTTGTTGCAAAACTTCAATAAAAAGATATTGAGCTAAAAAATTGTAGGTAAATTATTAAGCATTAATATGCAAAATAAACAGGGTGGGTTAAAGAGAACATCTGGGACAAAGCATTAGGCAAAAAAACATTAAGGGTTAACTGGAATGCAAATATCCTCCTATAAACCACCCCTGAAAAAATGGGAAACACAGGCTCTCCAGAGAAGACACTTCGAAATGGCAAGTAGAGCGTCGCATAAAACACAGAAGCTGGAGAGATCAAATTGCTATGGAGAAATGCTAAAGGAAAGGGGAGAAACATGGGGGACCATTGGCAGCAGTTATATTGGACCAAAACACAGTGAACGTGTGAAATACATTTGGCTGAAGTCCCTGCTGATACTCCCTTCTTAGGGTGTATAACTAGAAACTGATATTTTAGCTTTTTGAATCGTCCTGGAATTTTTGGAACATTTTGCTGTCGCTCTATGTAATATGACAAGTGATCAGTCATTGTAGTGGCAGTGAATGGAGGAGGCGGAGCTTTACAGCTAAAACAGGTGTCATTATCTGGAATTACATTGAGGCAGTAGCAGTAAAATTTGCCAAAAGGTCCTCTTCACGGGAAGGGAGGAGCAATTCAAAGGATGCTACTTAAAAATTTGGGTTTTGGTCTGCTTTAAGCACTTAGCCGACCAAATGTGCATGGGGTAGGCCCATTTGGGCTTCAAAACAACAGTTTTTCCTTGCGGAAGGTGCAAATTTGTGCAAGAAGACACAATTTGCACATAATATATTTGTGAGAGAACAATAAGTGACCTTGCCATGCAAGAACACTTAATAATATATATGTGAGAGAACAATAAGTGATCTTGCCATGCAAGAACACTTAATTATAGCACTTTAATGCATGGCACATTTACATTTATCTGAATGCCCAAGCTCGGTGCCTGGGCGTCATTCTGGACTCCTCTCTCTCATTCAAACCACATATTCACTCCCTAACCACCTCCTGTCGCCTCCAACTCAAAAACATCTCACGCATCCGTCCCTTCCTCTCACCTGACACCAGTAAAATGTTAGTGCATGCCCTGGACATATACTGACTAAATTACTGCAACATCCTTCTTTGTGGCTTACCGACTAACAGACTGGCACCCCTCCAATCTATCCTGAACATTGCTGCTCGCCTCATCCATCTCTCCTCCCGCTCCTCCAGCTCTGCGCCTCTCTGCCAATCCCTACACTGGCTGCCAGTCCTACAGCAAATCCTGTTCAAAACTCTAACTCTCGCCTACAAAGCTCTTTCCAACCAGGCCCCTCCTTACATCTCATCTCTAATCCAACAATATCAACCTAGACGCAGCCTTCACTCTGCTGCTGACCTTCTCCTGTCCTCCACCCTGGTCACCTCCTCTCACGCCCGCCTCCAGAACTTCTCACGTGCAACTCCAATCTTCTGGAATGCCCTCCCCCACCCAATCCGCCACTCCACAAGCTTTAAAACCTTCAAAGGAGCCCTTAAAACTCACCTATTCAGACAAGCATATAATCTGACTTAAGCAATTCTCTAAAGGGCACATGCCACAAAGCTCAATACTGACTGTGATCCTTCCCCCTCGTCTCCGCCCCTCATCCTTTAGACTGTAAGCTCGCAAGGGCAGGGCTCTATCTCCTATTGTATCTTGTATTCAGAATATTCATTGTAAACTCTGTAACACTGCATTTGTAATAGTTTATGTACTGTATGTTTCTACCCTGTCTATAATTACTACTTTGTACAGAGCTATACGGAAGATGATGGCGCTATGTAAATAAACAATAATAATAATCTGACTCTTAGTTTTAGCACTGAGATGACCTATATACAGGAGATACACTACTTTGTACTTTTATATATGTAGTGTAATACATGTGAATCCATTTTACGAAGTATAGCGATAAAAAGCAGCTTTTTTAACAATCATTTTTCTTTAAAAAATGTCTTTGCATATTCAAAAATAGATGTGAACTGTGTAGCCTGCCTTGTGTTTGATGCTGTTTCTGCAGTGTTAGCTGTGATTGTGCCTGCCGACTGTCATTTGCTATCGCAGCCTTTCCTGGCACGCTGTTTAAGTAAAATTTATCAATTCTATTGGTTCCTGCTGCTAAGTGTGCTTGACTGCGCGCTCCTGCTGAGTGACAAAGCAAATGTTTCAGCACTCGATGAGCCAATGATCTGCGCCGCTGATAGGGAAGAGATAAGGCTGTTAGCTGATTACTGCTCCACTGCAGATCATTACGGTTATCTGAAAACTCTGACACTTCTCACCTTGTTGCTCTGAGAGCCTCTCTCTTGACTTGTCACAGAAGCTGCAGCCGAGGAGTCAGCAGCGCCAAAGGCAGAGATAGGCGAGATTAAACTCTCATCATCATTATACATTTATAAAATTGTAACATATTTTGGAAGTCTCTGCATTGGGATTACAAGATAGGAACTTGTTTGATCTTTAGCCTAAGCAAAAAGTACTTATATATTCATACTGAGTTTAAAGGGAACTGGTCCAAAAAAAAGAATAAAATAAAATCTTAACTAGATTTCACTTTAGCTAGACAGCAATGCCAGGGAAAGCAGTACTGGCTCATTTTATAAGGAAGCCTCTGGTCAGAGGGGGAGCAGATATTCATTCAAGTGCAAGCAAAACAAGCAATTTTACTTTGTATGATTAGATATATAAAATGACCTATTTGCACTTGCCCAAGTTATGCCTTTTTCAGCAGTGTATTCTTATTATTTTTATTATTATTATTATTAACGTTTATTAATGTAGTGCCTTCATCTTCCATAGTCCTTTACAAGGTGTGGTTGCAGACAAGGTAAAACGTATAGTAAAGGGAACAATACAAACTGGCACACGGTTTAAACCAAGAGGCTGATTCACTACTAGCGCCACGTATTGCCAGATGAGCGTATGTATAGTGGCGCTTAGAGCGACTGCTAGTAGACGCTGTAACCGGGTATCGGTCGCTGTAACCTAGCTTTTCAGTCGATGTAGTAACCTGGCCAGAATTGATGAATATGATGTGTGTTTGGGGCTCTAACCACAGTATAACGCTGCAGCAAGCGAGAGGTAGCGCCAACTCAGTGCGTCCAGCACTCGGCGCTCCACACCATATTTAACTAAAAAATATACACACGCAGCATCCGCACTCCAAAGCTGGGTGCTCCAGCATAGAGTGCCAGGCGCTGTGTGATCTAAGTCTGTTTTTGAACACATATCCACCATTAAGAAAGCAAAAACACATGGAATGACATTGTTTTAACACTGAGACAATGACACTTTAGTGCCAGACCTGTACATACAATTCTGCATAAAAATATTTTTAAAAAACAAAGTGTTTGCAGCCAGGAAAGGTCACACAATGAGTTGAGCAAAAAAAAATCTTTATTGTACAAAACGCTATATACACACCAACAAATGTAACCCCATTGAAATGTATGGGAGAGCAACACTGAGCAAAAGGTACTACATAGCGCTCCTGAACCTACTGTGCCGGTGCTATACACTGAGCAGCCTATAGTCATACATGTGATGCTACATGGCACTGTTAGAGGCGCTCACAAATTTCGCTTTCTTAAATGTGGTTTTGCGCACAGCGTCCTGCCTTCACCAGGCGCTACCTGCCGCTACTAAGCACTACCTGGCACTATCCATTCTTAAACAATCCCCCAAGTGTTGTGAGCACAGGAGACAATAGGAGAGATAGCCCTGCCCTTGTGAGCTTACGGTCTAAAGAATGGGGGTGGAGACAAAAGGTAAAGGGATCACAAGTGGTAGAGCTTGAGTTGGGCTGCATGTGCCATTTGAAGGTTATAGGAGTTACTTAAGCCAGGTTATATGCTTGTCTGAAGAAGTGAGTTTTGAGGGGACCTTTAAAGGCTTGGAGTGATGGAGAGTGACAGATTGAGCGGGGGAGTGCATTCCAGAGAAGTAGGGAGGCACAGGAGAAGTTTTGAAGGCGGGAGTGCAAAGGAGGAATACAGCTCCACACATGCCCCAAAATGCAGGAGGGGGTCAAGGGTTTGAATAAAGCTCCTTGGGCTCAGTTGTGTCTTTGCATACTAAACAGGCAAGATCATCTTCATGGGGCAGTCCAGGCAGACGACAACAATCATGAATATGACTGACAAAGTGGAGTGGGGAGTACAACACAGAGCCTGCCGCTTCACATGGAGGCTATGATCCTTAATCTCAGGAATCTGTAGGTTTAAGTGAACCGGAGTAGGACGGATCAACTGCGGTGGACAAATGCAAGTAGGGGTGTGTTTTTTTGTCCCGGAAAGGGACTTTAACTATGCTGCAGATTCAATCTTGATGAAAACATTTTCCATGTAGTATTTTCAATTGCCTTGTAGACAATCCACATAAAAAATTTCACTTACAAAATTCCCAAATTCATACACTTCCTTAGGGTCTCCCACTTCTGTTATCCTCTTACCCTGTATCTCCTTTATCCCCCTCCAAACTTCAAGAAACACTCACTATATCAGGGAAAGCCCCAAAATCTTTAAAAAACTAGCATGTTAAAACTAAATACCAAGACCCCCACCTTAATAATAAATGGGAATAAGCAGGGGCGTAACTATAGGGGTGGCAGGGGGTGGGTTCATACTGGGGCCCAGGAGGTCAGGGGGGCTCCATCATTGTTGCTCCCCCACCTTATTTATCATATTTGTGCTCCCTTGACGAAATGAAGCATTAGTCCTCTGTGCTGTTTAGTTAGCCTATAATTGTCTAGCTGCATCCATTTGAGTTAAAAGAAGAAAAAAGTTTACTGTATAAGCCTTGAAGGGGCCCTATTAAAAGTTCACACCAGGGCTCAACCACATTTAGTTTGTGAATGGCCGACGCGGGCACGCTTCCTGTTAGAGGGTAGCAGGGGATGGTGGTTTTTCTATAGGAGTGGTCCCCCTACTGGGAGTAGCACATTATGCATTGTTGAATTATTTGGATTATTGGATTATTGAATTGGTCTAGAGATTGGCCTTTATTGTTCACAATTGCACTTTATATTATTATAGGCAGGTTTGCACATAATTTCTGCATATTTTTACACCATCTTTTTACAACATCTTTGCACACTTTTGCATGGCTCATTTATTAGGATTGTTTGGTGTATGTATTTAGTTTTGTTTTTATTGGATTTTTTATTGATGGAATAATACCGTTTTGTGAGTATTCACCTTTAAAACTGGTATTATGAGTGTGCCATACACTCCACTTCGATCTTCATGACATGTGGGTAATCTCCAGTAGAGGGCAAACTTCTGCAGAGATGAATATGCAAAAAAAGAAAGCCCCTCCCAGTCCATATATACCTGGGACCTCCCACCAATTTCCCAGTGTGATAAAGCAGTAAGGGGACCAGGAAGAACCAATTATAACCTTAACAATCAGAACCAATGGTTCACCATATAAAAGCCCCAGAATATCTGAAAAAAAGGGGTGGAGCGAAGTGGAGTGTATGGCACACTCATAATACCCATTTTAAAGGTGAGTACTCACAAAACGGTATTATTCTAAGTGTGCCATACACTCCACTTCGATCTTCATGACATGTGGGACATCCAATAGCAGTGTCCGTCATGGGTGGGAACCAGAAAACAGTGAAGAATGTACCAACTCAAACCACTGCAGCTTGCAGAACCTTGTGGCCAAAAACAGCATCTGCTGAAGCCGGCACATCAACCTTGTAAAACTTGGAAAAAGTATGAACGGAAGACCAAGTAGCAGCCTTACAAACTTGTTCAACAGAAGCCTGGAGCTGAAAAGCCCAGGATGCACCAACAGCACGAGTAGAGTGCGCAGTGACCCTAAAAGGGGGAGTCCTCCCCTTAGCAGAATAGGCCCCAACAATGGCCTGACGAATCCATTTGCTAATCGTAGACTTAGCAGGAGCCAAACCTTTCCTGGGCCCGCAGGGCACCATGAAAAAAGCGTCCGTCTTGCGGAAGGAAGAAGTAGTCACCAAATAGTACTTCACACAGCGAACAACATCCAAATTGTGCAGAACCCTCTCCTTGTCCTTGTTAGGCTTAGGGCACAAGGATGGGAGAACAATATCCTGATTGAGGTGGAAAGCAGACACCACCTTAGGAAGGAAATCTGGCTTAAAACGAAAAACCACCTTATCCTGGTGTCTCTCAAAGTAAGGGGCCTGAATCGACAGAGCCGCCAACTCAGAGACACGCCGAACAGAGGTAATAGCCACCAAGATAGCAACCTTCTGAGTGAGAACCGAAAGAGCAATATCCTGTAGCGGCTCAAAAGGAGGACCCTGGAGAGCCGAAAGAACCAAATTCAAATTCCAAACAGGAACCACAGCCTTCCGAGGGGGCCGCACATGCGCAACCCCTCTAAAGGTCTTAACCAGCGGATGTAAGGCAAAAGACCTCTGGAAGAAAACCGACAGGGCAGAAACCTGTCCTTTCAAAGTACTAAGCTGGAACCCAAGATCCAGATTATGCTGGCCCGGAAGTTGGTGAATATGCCTCGAGGCAAAGAGATCCACCTCCGGAGTCCCCCACTTGCGGCAAAGATCCAGAAAAATCTCGGGGTTGAGAGACCACTCTCCTTGGCGAGAGGATCCTCTGCTCAGGGAATCCGCCTCCGTGTTCTCCACTCCCGGAATGTAGACTGCCGAAATGCAAGGAACATTACTCTCCGCCCAGTGCAGGATCAGAGAGACTTCCCTGAGGGCACTCCTGCTGCGAGTCCCTCCTTGGTGATTGATGTAAGCTACCGCCGTTCAGTTGTCTGAACGAACCTGAACCGGTAGACCCTGTAAATGTGAGGTCAGCCATGCCAGAACCAGTCGGATGGCTCTGAGCTCCAAGACATTGATGGGGGTGTGAGCCTCCTGAGGACCCCACACCCCGCTGAACTGATGACTTTTCCAACAACCTCCCCAGCCCGACAGGCAGACAAACCTTCCTCTTTCAAAATAAAGGTTTCAGCAGCCAAGCCGTCAAAGCCAGCGTTTGTAAATTGGGGTAAAGTAGTTGACCCTTTGATAGCAGATCCGGCAACAAGGGAAGCCGGTACTGATCTACGGCCAGCCTTACAACGTCTGCATACCAAACCCTTCTTGGCCACCTTGGAGCCACCAGAATCGCTGGTGCTCCTTCTAGAACCAGTTTGCGAACTACCTTGCCCAGCATGGAGACGGGCGGAAGCAGGTACAGAAAACCCAGATCCTTCCAAGCAAGGGACAAGGCATCCACTGCCAGAGATAGAGGATCCTGAGAAAGATACACAAAGGCCGGAAGTTGGTGAATATGCCTCGAGGCAAAGAGATCCACCTCCGGAGTCCCCCACTTGCGGCAAAGATCCAGAAAAACCTCGGGGTTGAGAGACCACTCTCCTTGGCGAGAGGATCCTCTGCTCAGGGAATCCGCCTCCGTGTTCTCCACTCCCGGAATGTACACTGCCGAAATGCAAGGAACATTACTCTCCGCCCAGTGCAGGATCAGAGAGACTTCCCTGAGGGCACTCCTGCTGCGAGTCCCTCCTTGGTGATTGATGTAAGCTACCGCCGTTCAGTTGTCTGAACGAACCTGAACCGGTAGACCCTGTAAATGTGAGGTCAGCCGTGCCAGAACCAGTCGGATGGCTCTGAGCTCCAAGACATTGATGGGGGTGTGAGCCTCCTGAGGACCCCACACCCCGCTGAACTGATGACTTTTCCAACAACCTCCCCAGCCCGACAGGCTGGCATCCGTGGTAACCGTCTCCCAACAAGGGACCAGAAAGGATCTGCCCTTCAACAGGTTGCTCGATTCCAGCCACCACCGAAGGGACTGCCGAACCCTGGGAGACATCCTGAAAGGTTGATCCAATGACTGCAGACACCTGTCCCAATGCGTCAATAGGTGAAGTTGAAGAGATCTCATGTGAAACGGTACCGCCTCGAAGGAGGATACCATCAAGCCCACCAGTTTCATCCCTGTCATTCTCTATCTGTCGGATAGAGGCACAAGGATTGGCCAGAAGAAGGCGGATCAGACCCTGAATCCCCTGCACCTTGATCTGGGGCAGAAACACTCTGGCCTGAATGGTATCCAGACCAATCTGCGCATAGCCACCAATAAGGCTGAATTCCTACTACACACGACAATAGAATCTTCCATAGCAGCCAAGACAAAATCCATGAACAATTCACATCTCTTAAGGGTAGCGAACTCAGCGCTAGCTGGATCAAACTGAGCGTCATTCAGCCAGTCCCTGATAAGAGACCTGGTAGCAAGCGACACCAGGGCAGATGCACAAACAGACCGCAGGGCCGAGCCCACGCTGGCAAATGCGTGGCACGCCATCTGATCAAGGCGCTTATCCTCGCCATCCTTGGCGTCAGGGGTGTTCAGCACAGAAGAGTTGGTCAAACCTAAAACTGGTGCGTCGACCTCGGGAGGAGAAGATCAGTGCTTAACCGCCTCCACCGGGAAAGGATACTTCTTATCCCATCCCTGAGGAGCACCAGGAAGCCGACTGGGCCTCTCCCATTCTCTAAGGATCAGCACATCAAAGTGACCCTGGGTAGGGAATTCCAGACGGGGCTTGCGGACCCCAAAAAATTCCCCCTTCTTGAGAGGAGGCGCCTCAGGCAGTTCAATATCCAACACCTCCAATAGATGTGACAAAACAGTAGCCATATCTACAGCATCCCCCAGCGCCTGCCCGACATCGGCATCACCAGACTGAACATAGTCAGCCTCTGTTTCCTCATACAATTCCCCCTCCTCTAACGGGGAATAATCTGACAAATCAACGGAATCGTCGTCAACATCCCACAAGGGCTGGGCCGACGACAAATGTTTCTTTTTAGCCTGGGCCTTCTTGCCCACCGTGCTAGCAATACATTTCTCGATGTTGGCCAACCTAGCACAAACATCAGAGTGCGACTCCCCGCTGGCACCAATGTCACTTGGGGTACGGATAAGGCGGGGAGGGGAAGGCGATGAAGCGGGAGGAGCCGACCCAGAAGGCTGGGTACCAGACTGACGCGTTATGGCCTTTTGTGCGCATGGTATACAGATCAGCACATTCTCCCCCATAAGGGATACCCCACACCCCACACATGGCCCGAATTGTCCCAGAGGGAGCCCGAGCCCAGTATCCTGCGGAGCCTCCATATGGTGATTTTGTGGTCAGTCGCAAGACCGCAGGGAAGTTACGCCTAAGCAACCCGGGATGCCCCTTAAAAGTCCCTTTGGGAGGATTTGAGGTGATCAAATTTACACTAGGGACCCGAGGACCAGGAGGAACCCCTTAACATGCACAATATTGAAGCAATCTGCAACACACAATAAGGCATATCAATTACTATACAGCAAATATATATATATATATATATATATATATATATATATAATTTTAATTAAATAATTAAATAGATAAAAGGCAAAACCTGCCAAAAACCAGCATCACAGGGGGCCCCCACCACCAGAGAGGGACCCCCAAGTGACAAAGAGGTGGCCGACAGGCCCCTACCTGTCCCCAAGAACGGCAGCAGCAATCGCAGCAAGGCAGCAAAAATGGCCCCCGATCTGTGGAGAAGCCGAGAAGCAGGAAGAGAAGGGAAGGGGGGCGGGCCAGCGCCGAAGGCGCGCTTTTCCGGCCCCACCCCCCTCCCAGCAGCGCGGATCTGGCCAGCAAAACGCGCTGTACGAGGGGGGCGGGGCCGAGCGCCCCCTTTTTTTAACACAGCCTGAGGGAGAGAAACTCCCCAGGCTAAAAGGAAAACCACCACAGGCTAGAAGGCACCATGCACCAATTCATACAGGGACACTTACAGGAGATCCACACACACACACACACAACACAAAGTAAAGTGAACACCAACACACATACACTCATATATAAATATTAACAAATGAAAAAGGGAGAGGCCGAGGATGCCGGCCCGCCAGCCCCCCCCCCCCCCAGAGGGAAGTAAGGGACCCGGAAGGGGGAGTGGGAACCTGGCCATTATAAGGCCATAGGCATGTAGGGACGGCGCATCCCGCACCAGGATCACCAAAAACCTGGATAACCGCCTACCCCATAATGAGGTCTCACGGTGAAGCAAAGCTCCTTCCGCACCCATAGGGTGCTTCTACCCTCACCAGGACCCACAGCCTAAGCTGGGAGGCTCAATTTGGAGCAATTTAAAAAGGGTCCTGGCAGTAATAGGGATAATAAATGGCCCGGCGCGAGCCCGGCTTACCTGCAAGTAAAAGAAGTCTTCATCTTCTGTCTTGTCGCCTTCCCTGCAGAGAAGGAACTGGGAAATTGGTGGGAGGTCCCAGGTATATATGGACTGGGAGGGGCTTTCTTTTTTTGCATATTCATCTCTGCAGAAGTTCGCCCTCTACTGGAGATTACCCACATTTCATGAAGATCGAAGTGGAGTGTATGGCACACTTAGAATATTACATTTTCTCCCCACTGCCTACGCACTATGTTTGTTTGTCCTGTATGTCATTTGTTATATATATTTTTAATGTTTTTAATATGTCCAGTTCAAAGCTTGGCAATGGTTTTGATTTTGATATTGGTGTGCCTCCCTTGTTGTTTACTTAACTTCCCATTCAGCAGGATCGGCGATGGGATGAGTGCCGGCAGTGAGTTCCCTACAGTGTCTGATAAGACGAGGTTCTCACCCTGCACTGTGTGGCCTTAGCCCATAGATTTCAATGGACTGTGTTGGTTTAGTAATTTTTTGGGCTATTTTGAGGGGGGAGGTGGTGCATGGTGCCACGTAATCCCTTGGCTGTTTGGAATTGTTTTTGTATGCATTTTTTTGCACTTTTGGATTGCGCTGTAAACTTGTCTTTTGGGCCATCAAATCCTGTGTCTTATCTTTCAAGTCTCCCCAATGCAATTCCCATTTTTTATAATGTGCTGTCTTCACCCCCCCAAAAAAAATAAATGGGGATTGCAACAGGCATTGAACACCTAGAAACTCCTTTTCACAGTGTTTTTTATTAATGAATAAAAATCTTCTGGCAAGCATATGTTTTTTGGTGGTGGGCACTTGTGATTTAGGCCCTTATTTAACAAGGGATAGCGACAGGTAGCGACTGGTGAGCGGCCGGTAATGACGGGCCCCGCCACGAGAACGCCGGCTCCCCACCACAATCACACATTTATCAAGCCAATCCTGCTTAGCGACTGAGATAACCCCATATAGCCACTCATTCATCATTATTCCAGCCTCAGCCCACAGCGCCAGCGTCCGACCTTGAACAGCGACAGGTATGACCTCTCGCTACCTGGCACTCGCCAATGCATTTCAATGGAACAATCTTTAAATATTCATAATTAATTGTTATGATTTTTAATTAATTAAATGGGAAAATTCTGTGACCACTTCTGCCATTTTAGATAATTTTTTTAAGGTAACAAAAAAAAATTGTACAGAATTGATATTACAGGTCTGATATTAATGTATTCATATTACAAAATTATTTAAAAAACTTGTTTTTTTTTTGGTTTCCAAAAATATGGTTGTTTGGGGGTTAAAAAACTACTTTTAACCCATCGCCGCCAGCGCTCTGGGGTTTAAACATGCATTTTGAGCGTGATTTGTTAATGAATATGGTGGGAGCCGGTCGCTATGGCCAGTCGCTATCATGCGCTCCCATACAGCGCGGAACCTGTCAAATAGCGACTCCTCACCCAATATTCAACATTACGGCAAACCGACTGAGTCGCTATCAACTACCGAACAACGGCCAAGCACAGCGACTACTAGCAGGCGCTCTGAAAATGCCGCTACAGTCGCTCAACTGTCGCTACCTGCCGCTGTTAATGAATCGGCCTCCCCGATTCTTCCCGTGGTGCTGCACTGGACTGGGACTCATTACAGAGGAACAGAATTGTAATAGTGTATTGTTAGTACTTAAAGTCCCATATCATTGTGGGGCAATTAAAATCACTGCGCAATGATGTTTGCATATGAAAGGGTCCACAGACCAGCAATTGCGCAGCAATTGATATCACCCCACGATCAAAATTCATGATGCCTGTGCGAAATGGAAATAAATGAGAGCAGTTCTGTATATCTGTATATCCGCAGTTACAGTGATACATAAACAGTTGCAGTGCCTGCCCACACTTTCTACCGGTTAATACATACCAGTGAAAATTTGTGGAATGTTCTCATCCTTTTCCTGTTGCTTTTTTCACTATACTATCCATAGCAGGAGCACCTGAGAATGGTCCATATGCCATATGTGACTGTACCTGTATCAAAAAAGTTATGTTAGCAGTGTTACCTTAAGTTTCAAAATACAGTCACCATTACCAATTGAAATAGAAATATATTCTGTATGCATTTAACTAAATCAAAGCAAATAATACATAGTAATCTAAGTAAGCCTATTAATTAAGAGTAAAGCAATTAAAGTTACTGTCCAAATAACTTTTATTTAAAAAAAACTTTACTCACCTTTTGTCTTACATCTTCCATCTTGCTCCGGTGCCTGAAACAAGCACCACCCTGGTGCCCAGTGCCATTAACAATATGGAATTACGCACGCACACCCATTCCATTCACTGAAATGAATTCAGTGGAAATGCAGAGGGGTGGAATTCTGCATTGTCTTTGTTTATTGCCTGATCAATCCCTTTATAAAGGAGCAACCACAGATCTTTAAGATTCTGGGACCGAAGGTCTCCCTCTTTATTTAGGGCCCATAGGGCCCATAAACTCACCTCATTGGCAAACCCTTTGCCACATATTGGGGTCGCAGCTGTATCCCTCCCGCTGAGGCGTGGGGGGAGCGCCCAGCATTGTGCATTTCATGCAGGTTTACTTGCAGCTCAGAGCAGCATAGTAATACCTGGATGGGGTACAAGCCAGAGACTGGCCAGCCATGTATGTAACAATTGGGCAATTTGGGGGATTTCATACAGCGGGGAGAAGGAACAAATGCCGGAATAGTGAAAATCCAGTTTTTTTTCCTCTTTAAGCCACTAATTTTAGGGTTTAAGTTTAGTAATATTCCTAACCAGGTAAAAAATAAACCCTCTGGATCTTTCATCATCAAAAAATGACCTATGGTTTAATACAGGGGTGCTAAAACTTTTGATGAGTCACTCATCAAAAAACAGGCCACTAAAACAATTTGGAAACTGGTAGCAGGCCACAAGGAATAGGTTCAAAATTTCAAACTTTTCATTCTGAATGGCAAAACAAAGTTTTTCTACACTAATCAGGATACCCACTGTCTCCGCAGCCTCAATTAGAGCGATTTTTTACACTTGTATGTTCTTCCACTACACAACACTATTACTACATTTGTATCTAACAATCCACACAGACTAGTAATACACATGCTGATTGCCTTACCTCTCCAAATACATTTATAGCCCATCCCCCCATCAGTCCCAAATCATAACCATATTCCCAATACTCAACCCAACCAAAACGCCTGCCAGTGTTAATATACAAGTAAATATAGAAAAAACTATTATCTTGTTATAGTGCTAATTTCACCCACTATCAATGTGAGTAAAGCTAATTATTTGAGAAAGCATGGTGCACTAGCAGTGACTTGTAAATGTGAATTTCAACCTGTGTCTTATGAGCTTTTTAATTTTAGCAAGAAAGTGCAATCTGTAACTGTGATGATGTATTTTTAGAGATAAGATTAGATACATGATTTGTCCATTGGAGTATGGTTAGTTTTTTAGAAACAACAGGGCCCTATGGGGTATGCAAAAATAAATGCCAAACTATTCTGCATAACCAATAGGGTGCTGGAATTTCCAAACATAAAAATAAATACTCTTACCTCCTTGGAAAAATGAGGTCCCTCCCCATTCCTAGTACAGATGATATTTTCAGTAAAATGGAGCATACATATTTTATTTGCACGTCCTTGTGTTATATTAATCATATTAAATAGTTCATCTAGCTGCAGGCTGAAATTCACACCACAAGCCGGTGCAACATGCTTTACCAAATAATTAGCATGACCCCAATGTCATTATGTTCCTCCAAGCCACTGCTGCCACCTCTAATTGACAATGTTCCTCTCCTTTACCAAGCACCTTGCAACCTCTCATCTTTACTGAGCCTCTATTTAACTACTTTTACACACCAGTTCTATTTATTCCTCTGACTTTCCCACAGCAGGTAAGGGCCACATCAGATGGGCCTGAGGGCCATAGGGTGAGCATATGTGGCTTAGTAGCTTTATGTATGTTCTGTTATCTCAAAGAGTCAGATACTTTCATATACTCTTCCTCTAATGTTGGCAAAAATAGGGAAACATAGAAAATAGGGAAATTATATAGAAAAAGTGATATTTTGTCGCTTTTTGTCACCCTCACATTATGTGAAGTCCTGTAAGCAATGAACAGGGTTCATTGGTCGGCCTTTGTTTCGGCTGACCAAAAATTTCGTTCATCGCTTGATGGTTGGAATGTGGAAACAGAAGTCATCCATAAAATATGTTATATATTTATATGCTATAAGAACGAGCACACGAGCAATCACGTTAGTGATTGCTCTAGCAACCAATTGACGGCATCTTCAGCATCTGAACACAGTCGCTCATTCGCAAGTTTGAATGGTCGCTCACTTGCTTAGTGAACAGCCAATTTATCTGCTTGTGTAAACCTAGCATTAGTGATAATGGAAGCAATTATTCAGATAAGCTATACACATGTGGCTCTAACTGCTGTCATGCAAACAAACAGTAGAGACTGTGAGTAAATGTAGAATGCAGAATTAGGAAGAGGGGATAAAGGACTCTTAGATAACAAAATTCAAGCAATCCACACGCCATATAATTTCGAGCCAAGCTCAGAGATGTAAATGAACAAATAAAAAAAAACACAACACCTCGAGTCTTCATCAAAATCAGTGATGTGAACCACAACAAACACAGCACATAGGAAATAGGACAATGAGACTGTGCATACAGATTGCTACTAATGTTTTGCCTGTGGCACTATTAGCTTTAAAGTAACTAGCATAAACAGAAATCTGTTTTAAAGTCGTAGGAATTTGTCTGGCAGTAAATAATTTATGGTCATAAGCAATATTTAACCCCAGTGCTTCCTTAGAGGGCAGCTACAGAGCCCTATATCACTGTACAGAATGGTACACAATGGTTGATTTGCATGAAAAAGCCTGCTGCACTCAACAATCATTGGCTCAGCTTTAGTGGGAGTTTTCTATAAGTAGACCTGTACCCTAAACATCACACTCTTGCTAAGTCAGTGGTGAGTAGATACTTTTCTTTTCTAGCGGGGATCCTTACCATGAGGTATGTGAAGGCAGGTTGTAAATCCCAGAGTGTACTGAGTTTTAGAGGTTGCTGGGGCAGCAGCAGTGAATGACCTGGAATCTGGAACTGCAGTGCTCAGCTGGCATGTGAGTGGACCAGGACCAGGATCTTGGACCAGGTGAGTTTTACACCCAACGAGGTGAGGAAGGGAGGGGAGGAGTTGTGAGAATAGGGTGGGTGTCAGTGAACTATACATCCACTTTAAGAGGAATGGGTCTTCTCAATGGGTAAATTGTGAAGCTGCAGACCTGGCTAGATCAGCTGCAATGGTGAAGTAAGATAAGTCGTTTATTATTTTAACAGCCCATAGATGCCCTTTAAGGCCCCTTTCACACCATTCTGATTAGACCATGTTGGAGCAGGAATACTCCAACGTAACACAACCAGAAGAACTCCATTGAAACAAATGGGTTCTTCTTCCTCTACACGCTTCGTTACACTCCATATTGCAATAAAATGAAAGTGTTTAGCCATTAGTCCAAGTGTAACACAGCCCCTAGATGCCTATGGGCAGTGCAAGTAGAACATATATATTGCACTTTATTTGTTCTGCTTTGCGGAGCAGTTTGGTACTCACCACCACCTTCTAGTCCATTGCTGATGGTCATCTGGGTCTTGGTAGTGCCTCTGCACTCTACCTTCCTGGCGACAGCCATGGCTATGCCATTTATGTAGACACCAGTGCGTTTCTACCACCACATAGTGTAAAAAGATCCTTAAATGCAAAAGGCAGAAAAAAGTCACCAAGAGAGCCAATAGCAAAGCTTTTCTGCTAGAATAGATGGACTGCTGTTTTCTTTGCCCGGTATCACATTGCGGTCCTCCTCTCTCAATAGAGTACAATCATCCAGGAAAAATCCTGGGGAAGAAAGGATGCCATCATAATGAGGGAAGGAAAAGCAGAGACAAATATGCTAAGCAGGACACTGCCAGTATGTTTACTTTAACACGCAGATGCACCCATGAGTCATTTCCTTTCTGAAAACGCTTTAATCATTTTTTCTGACGTTCACAAAATGAAAGCTATAAAGCAGTAAGTGGTGTATTATACACAAGTGATTTCTGTAAGCCACGCTTATGAGCAGCGAAAAGACGAAATATTGCATTTTGTTGCGATTTAATGTGATGTGTAAACACATTGTTTATTTCCCCAACAGGTGTCCCCAACTACAAATGACATACAATTACCCATATATTGATGTGGAGTAGGCAGTAATAAATGACACTAGGAAATGTATGTGCTGGTAAACATCGCTCGCCACGTGTTTAAACAATGTGGTCTGAACATCACTTATAAATATCTGATGAAGTCTCGACCATATTTACTCTTATCCATTATTGATGCACCACTGACATGTTCAGGAGTGCTGCTGAAGTGTTCAGGGTAGCTACCAGCAATTTCTTGGCCCTATAGGCTGAACTGTCGGGGTCCCATTAACACCTGCTTCAAGACACAATAACAATGCAGCATTTGCCACCTTACCATCCAAGGGCATACTACACCATTCCTACCTTTCTCTCTCTACCTTTCGCACTCAACCTTTCACTCTCAACAAGCACCTTTTCCTCACTCTTCAAACATGCAGTCATAACCCCTCACTGGGCCCCCCATCCTCACCAACTACTGACCCATATCACTGCTTCCTCTCACATCCAAACCTCGAGAGCATAATGTTCACCCAGAACTGACACACTATGTTTCCTCAAACTCCTTATTCATTTCTGTCCAATCTGGATTCAATTCTTATCACTCCACTGAAACTAACCGTACTAAAGTCGCTAATGGTCTACTAACCACCAAATCTAAAGGTCATTATTCCATTCTCATCCTTCTCAAATTATACTCTGCCTATACTTGCCTTTCATGGCTGTCCTCTAACCTCTCAGACCACACGTTTAGTACATCTCACTCAAACAAACAATTTCTTCACCCTCCATCCATGGTACCACAAGGGTCAATCCTGGGACCTCTACTCTTCTCAGTCTACACTTATGGCCTTGGCCAAATAATAAGCTATTTAGGCTTTCAACACCACTTCTGTGCCGATAACACTCACATTTACCTCTCAGGCCCCATTCTCTCTTCTCTTCTATCTCAAAATCCAGATTGTCTAACAGCTCTTCGTGTCCTCTCGCTCTCTCAAACTAAACATGAGCAAAACACAGCTTGTCCTTTTCCCACCATCCAACACTGCTTCTATCGCACCAATAACAATTTCTGTCAATGACCTGACTATCACAGCAGCTCCTCAAACCCATTGTCTTGGCATAATATGTCTCATTCCAACCTCACATGCAGTCACTAGCCAACTTGCCAACTCCAATAGGGGGTAACTTATACCTCCTTGTTTATCACCCATCACATCCATAGACCAATCTATATTACCCTGTCATTCACCCATACTGTTCAAGGAAGCTATTATGCCCCATGTCTGCCTATACTACACATACAAACCAGGGCAACCTATGCAACTTAGTTCACCATGCATTGCCGCTCTGTGCAGCCTCTCCAGGATGGTTGTGACCAGGAATAGAAATGCTGGGGGAATGTGGCTAGATAATGGGTGTGGTAAGATTTTTTTTGTAACCCCTCCCCTATCCTGCCTCCGTGCCAAGAGAGAGGGGCATGACAGAGGGTTACAGTTGACCAGACTTACACTTTAAGTAAACCCCCCCAAAGGGATTGTTGTTTGCTAATTATCGAAAAGTGTGTGTGAGCAGTGGAAATACCACATACAGTGGTACTGTATAACAAAGGGGGTGGGGCACAGACAAGTATGACTGGATAGTGTATAGTAAAGGGACAATCCTGGCTTTTAACCACCTAATAGTGGAATAGGTTAAACGACTACGTATTTTCCTCAAGAATTGTTCTGAGGGATGAAAAGTGTGAGCAAATGTCTTCTTTTCAGATGCTATTTTAAGCCAGCAAAAAGCAAGAGGAAAATGCCGACCTCACTAGCTAACATGCTTATTTCATTCATAATACACATGCCGTCACTAGCCAGTATGTTTTTTATAAATGAAAGTGTGAACCGCCTGAATTTTTTATGTTTTTTAGGCATCTTTCAGAAATGTTTTGCAAAAAATTATTTTGAAAATTGCTCAAAAACCATAAAAAATTAAATTTGTTTATAGTAACAAACCGAAAATGGTGGACATTTATGCCAAAAAGTTCAAAAATAAAAAAGCCCAAAAAACATTGCTAATGCAATTATTAAGCACTGATATACTCCACTAAAAACACAAGAGGGAGGGGTACAGAGAAAGTCATGGACAAAACATTGGGAAACACAACATTGGAGGACAGCTGGAATCAGGATATCGCAGACTAAAACTTTACAAATAAAAACACATGCCATAGGGCAAACACTACAGATTTTAGAAGAAAATATTACCTAAAATACAGTAGCAAAGGAGAAAAAAAATACGGTGAATGTGGCGGTGACTGCCTTAGCCTGCACAAAGGTGAATGGCACTTTCCACATCAAAAAAGCTGTATTTGAAGAGCAATGTGAAAGTTTGCGCCTGAGTCGGAAACTTGGGCTCGCACTGCAGGCATGCCATTTGGTGCTATCTGTATGTGCGTGAACCGGGTGCATGGTACCATGAATCAGGCGCCCAGTCACAAGTTTCCGCATGTGGATTCACTGGTGCCTGTTTTTGGTCTTTTTAGTGCACTGCCATAAATTGACTGTAATGAGAATACATCTTAATTTCTTTTATTTGCCAATGTTCTCATTTAGAATCACAGCTCCCTTTAACTACAATTTTGCATCCTATGGGACCCTGGGGACATGCACGCTAGCTGCTGAGTTGCTCAGCAAAGAAATCGATTTAGTTGTGCAATTTTTTTAAATTGCCCAACTAAAAATGGCACTGAATTGCACCATGGAAAAAAATCAAGAGAAAGATTATATTCTCACAAAAATATGGGAAAAAATAATTCTCACACTGCTGATTCAGCCCGTATGAGCCTTCAAAGCTCAATACAAGCTGCTTCTCTAGTTACTATGTACAGTGACCCTAAAAAAGTACAAGGTTGGAAAATAATCCTCATCATCAATAAACCTCAGCTTATTTTTATATTTTTTCCTTTTTTATGTTACCACGGTGGGTCCTGCGAGCTGGAAAATGAACCGCACAGATGATACTTCCCAAAGGACCACTGAAAAATAAACATACTTTTTTTATTAACAGAGAACAAAGGTAGCTGCAAAATTACAAACATTTTTAAAACCTTATGTCATGCGTGTAGCACCTTATATTGTTTACTTTAGTGTTGCTGATTGGATTCAGTTTACATTTTTCTTGTTCTTTTAGTTCTTTAGTTCAATTCAATCTGAGAAAAGAATATATTAATAAATAAAATAATAATACAATCATTTTATCCAGCTTTGTTTTTAATTTAAAAAATGATTCTTGGCAATTTGTCTTAGGTCAGTGACAGAGATCCTTTTTAGGCAAGTAATGTTTTTTTTATAAATGAAAAAAGATTATAGAAGACCCTTTGAATATAGTAAACAATTTGTAAATAAAGCCAGAATATATTATATGATGAAGGAAGCCATCTTTAGCTTCACCAGTTCATTTGCAGATGTAGAAGTGTAGAAGTAGATGTTCACTGATGTATTTGTTATGCCACTAAGAGGTTGATTCAGCATTATTTGTAAAAGTTTAGGTGAAATGAAATATAGCAGTGTTCTATTTCCACCTGGTGCACTTATTACACCTGCTTCTAAATCGTAGAAGTGATCCTGTACCAGGTATAAAAACCTCCATCCACTTTCCTTGGGAGTCAAGGTGAAGCAAGGTGTGCCTTGCGATCAGCGGCAGGCTTATAATTTCGGCCCCATGCAAAGTTTCTGGGGGCCCTAATCAAAGACAAATTTTGATTAGCCAAACAGAATATTAACACACCTTGTCAGGGATGTAGCCACACAGAGGGGCATCCTGGCATTGTCTGCCCATGGCAAATTTTCTAGGAATTACCAATAAGGCCATCCATTTTCTACTCCCTGTGGCATCCCAAACTAGGATACCCCACTGTGTAAAACCCTAATAAATCGCCACACCCACTAATCTAACCTCATTCTAATGGCGCATGTGCAGGTCATGGCCTCGCTATAACTTTAACTAGACAAATACCTGGGGCAGCCATTTGTGATTGGCCCTGGCATGCCCCCAGCAAGAGGTGAGTGGGGATGCAACTAGTGTATCGCTTTGCCACATTTAGCTCGCTAGCTGCTGTGAAGTCACAGCATCTTGCACAACTGAATGGAGCAGAGGCACTGATTTTGCAGTAGCTGACTCATTTAAAATGGACCAAAACTCAAATTTTTAACTTATGTCCACTAAATTGCTCCTCCCATGATGACCACCTTTTGCTATATTTCACTGCTCCTGCTTCACTCTAATTCTAGATAATGGCGCCTGTTTTAGCTGTAAAGCTCCGCCTCCTCCATTCATTGCCTTTGTTGTGCGTGGCAATGATATTGCCACACCGTTGCAATGACTGATCGCCTGCTATCTTACAGAGAGGGGCAGCCAAAAAAGCTATGTTCCAGACTTCCTGAAATCGACTATCATCTCTACAGCCTTGCTGATGTTCAAAATGAGATTGTTGACCCCAATGACTTTTTTATCCACCTCGCCCGATATGGTGCCTCCTCATTGTTGTTGATTAACCCAACAAGTGTGGTGTCATCTGCAAATTTGAGTAGCTTCACTGAGTTTGTTGAGGTGCAGCCACTGATACATAGTGCGCCAAAACCCTTGCAGTGTGCCAATGTTGGTTATTCTGGGACTGGATGTTTTACACACTGGGATCTATCTGAGAGAGTTTAAAATTCAATCACAGATATTTGAATGGTACTCCAATGTTCTGCAGTTTGCTGTAGAGGAATAATTGTGTTGAAGGCTGAAGAAAAGTCTACAAATAACATCTGTACATAAGTGGGATTGTCTTTATGCTCCAGTGAGTTATGAAGAGCCAAACTGACCGTATTATCCACTTTTTCTCGGTGGGCAAATTGATGGGGATCCTAAAACTCCTGAGCAATCTTTTGCATGTTACCCATCACTAGCCTCTGAAAGACCTTTATGATTATTGAGGTGAGGGCAACTGGTCTAAAATCTTTTTTTGGTATCAGTATCATTACTGATTTTTTTTAAACATGCAGGAACTATGCACTCAGCCAGTGATCTATTGCAGATTTTTGTTAGGGTGGGAGCAAGTTGTGCTGCACATGACTTGGGGCAGGTAGGGGAAATTCCATCAGTTCCCACTGCCTTCCCAATGTTCAATTTATGTAGAGATTGGTCTACCTCTTTCACGCCAAGCTCCAGTTGATCTACCGCTGAGGGGGGAGGGAAATCCAAAGATGAAGGCGCTCTAGCCATAGGGAACTCCTCAAATCCGCAATAGAACTTGCTGAATTTTTCTTAATTGGCACAGTTGTTGTTTTTGGACTTTTGTAGTTTGTGACAGCCTTAAAGCTGTCCCAGACTCTTCTGAGTTCTCTGAAATTATTCTGTATTCTAGCTTCCTCCCAAAGGCTCTTCTGGCTTTATGTATCTCATTAAAGAGGACGTTTCTGAGTTTTTTGCATCTTAGGCTATCACCTGTTTTGAAGCCGGGTTCCTTATTTTTGCATATTTTCCTGATCTTACTTGTGAACCAGGGTTTTGTTGGTATTGTCGGAATAGAAGTGTTTTGTAGGACCCAGCATATCCTCGTAGAACTTAATGTAAAAGGATATGGTGCCTGTCCATTCATCAAGACCAGAATTGACTGACTTGAATACCTCCCAGTCAGTACAATCAAGGCATGCTGAAGACTCTCTTTCGCACTTTCCAACCTTTTTTTAGCACTTTTCAATCCTGTGTATGAGATTGTAGGGATTCGGTGTATCAAAAAGGTGATCTGAGAGGCCTATAGCCACTTTAGATATTTAACAATGGGATGCTTTGATTATTGAAAGAAAGTGATCAAGAGTGTTGTTACCTCTGGTCAATCAAGGACAGGCTGATGTCTGAGGGGGGCATAGAATGGCCTGGAATTAATGGCCAGGAATTCCAGATCGCACCCAGGACAGACTCTTTAAGCCTCACACAATACCTCCTCAATTTTGTTGGGCAGAGAACTCAAGTTAGTGAGGTGAATAGATAGTAACAGTAGGTGCATCTCTTATCTCTTGCTCTACAATAGAATAGGGCATGAGCTAAATGAAAGTGTAATTCAGCAAATATGTCATGTTAGAGGTGTGAAGTACACCTAAAGCTCTAACTAAAGCAATGCTACAACTTTTCTAATTCGCTGTTTAAAATAATTCATAAGTAAACCTCCACTTTTACTATCAGTAGTGATTGATGGTTTTAGGAGTTAATAACTGTAATATGAATGCTTTCAAGCATTTACAACCTCCTCTTTAATCACGCCTTTAATTTACTGTTTGGCTTATTCTAAAATAAAGCATGAATATTGTTTTTTTTTCAGGTGATCATGTACCAAATGTTGACAGTTTCTACAGTAGGAAGGTCTGAGAATGATAACCTATAAAGTATATACTTATATAAAAAGAAGAGTTTCTGTAAAAATAGAAGGAAGTGGCTGTGCGCACTAATATTGAGTGACAAGCTGTATTACAGCAGCGAGGGAAGCAAGCCTTCGAAACCTTGGCTGCCGAAACACAGCTTGTACAGCACCTCTGCAGCTACAGATTAAAATAGCAATAGAGTTTAGAGGGATAAAGTAACGTCACTCGCAAAAAGCTGCGGGTGCATATGCCTGCCGAAGGATTTCAGCTTAGAAAAAGCATTCTCTTGAAAATAGGTATGAAAAAGGGGAATAGAGCTCATATATACATATATATATATATATATATATATATATATATATATATATATATATTTCTACACACAGAAATAAAAGGTTGGAACATTGTGCACATCGCAGATCCATTTAACCCTTTGCACACTCAAAACTAGCTAAACCTTGGTAAAACCAACCAGTTTTAAAAAATAGTCACTCCCAGCATATTTGAGATCCTCAATTTGCTGGCTGCATCACTGGTTTCCCTTCTTTCCCCAGCCTGTCTGAATGGCTGGGTGGCAGTGCACATCCCAACTAAAGTAAAGCTGCGGCGTGGGAGAAAAGCCTGAGAAAAGTGAGTGATTTTCGTTGATCGTGGGGAGGGGGCTCGGACAGCAGGGCATCCCAAATCAGGATGTCCCAGAGATAGCCTAAGTGTCCAGCACTGGAGTCTAAAAGACCAACCGGCACGGGTTTGACTCCACTTTTAGCGCTTGCCTTTAAAAAAGGCCAGTGCCAATTTCTTACTCACCTATAAAGAAACAGTTCATCCTTCCATGTACAAAGAAATTACAAGTCAGCTTAGTGGCGGAAACAGTGGGCAGGGGACATTAAAAGGTACCAAATGTCTGCTCATTGACACAAGTCACAGGTGCAGGATACTGGAGGTAGGTGAGGGAGGGAGATTCCGCAGTATAAGAACCAAAAGTCTAAGTAGACTAGTTTAGCGTCGCTGTGGACCACGGCCCACCTTGGCACAAAGTTGCCAGGGAGAACGTGTGACTATCCAGAACAACAGGCCAACAACCCCCCTCATTCTTACCCTCCCACCCCTGCACCCCAGCCATGCCTGAGGAAGTGGGTAGAACAAAAAAGAGTACCTGCTCTTGAATTGCTGTTGGTACCCACAGCTGAAACAGGGATGTGTCTCCTGAGCTGCAGAGCACGACTGCTGTGATTGGATGATGACAGCTTAGCAGAGAGGATGCCAGGATAGCAGCACTCAGCTCCCAGCATGGGACTGGATCACAGTAACATTATTTTTTTGTTTAACCACATCAGTGATTTGGGAGAGTTAGTGCAAGCAGGGGATTTTGTTTCTTGGCAGGACAATAGCTTTAGATGCTGAAATGTATAATGACCTCCTTTAATAATTTATATATCTATTTCCCATATATATATATATATATGTGTGTAACAAAATTGGATCAGTGCTCTAAGCATTGTAATCTGAGTAAAGAACGACTTTACCTGGCTCCTGATCTTGGAAGACAGCATACATTACAATATGGCGCATTGCAGTGTGGGTCACTATGGCTATGCTAATTGGAGAGCATAATAGCTTCGAGCACTCCTCCATCCCACTTTGATGAAGACCATATTTGACTAATGAAATGAAGAAGTACTAAATTAAATTCTCAGAGAAGGGCTATAGAAATTTTCTGCACATCACCAAAAGACTTTTGTGACATATTAAGAAAAACCTCTTCAGCATGCACATGCCAATGTTCACTTTGCTTTAGGCGAATTAATACGAATTAGATTTTTTTTCCTTAAAGACGAAGGATGCTATATTGAGTTATGATAATGACTGGCCATTTATAAAACCTGATGTTGAAAGGATTAAGGCATTGTGGACCTTTTTTAGGGGAAAGGGGATAGCAGACAGCATCATTTAGGTATGTATGTTTTCCTGATTTTAATGATAGTAATTGATATTACGGACACCAAAACCTTTAACTGTCATCCTACAATTGTTTAAACACAAGTTTACCTAAAATAGTTTTATTAATATAGGCCCTTATTTATCAAGGAATAGCGCCAGGTAGTGTCTCACTAGCGCCAGGTAGCGCCAGCTATCGGCGGCTACTGACTCCAGAACGCCGGGCGGTGGACACAATCACGCATTTATCACGCTAAATGAGGCTAGCGCCGGCAAGAGCGTCAGCTAGCGTGGGATTCATCATGTAGCGGACTGCAACGAACAGCGCCGCTGCTAATCCCATCACAGCGACAGGTATGACCTCTTGCTACCTGGCGCTCTCCAATGCATTTCAATGGAGCAATCTTTAAATATTCATATTTAATTGATATTAATGTTTTTTTTTTGTTTTTTTTTAAATGTCAAAAATTCTGTGACCACTTCGGCAATGTTAGTTTTTTTTTTAAGGTAAAAAAATTTAAAAAAAAATAATTGTGCAGAATTGATATTACAGGTCTGATATTAATGTATTCATATTACAAAATGTTTATAAAAACTTGTTTAATTTTTAAATGAAAAAATATGGATGTTTGGGGGTTAAAAACTACTTTTAAGCCATCGCCGCCAGCGCTCTGGGGTTTAAACAAGCTTTTCACAGCGCGAGAATTTTTTGAGCGTGATTTGTTAATGAATATGCTGGGAGCCGTTCGCTTTGACCATTCGCTGTCAGGCGCACCCATACAGCGCGGACCCAGTCAAACAGCGACTCCTAACCCTGTATTCAACATTACCGCACACCGACTGAGTCACTGTCAACAGCCGAACAACGCCCAAGCACAGCGAATACTAGCGGGCGCTGTGAAAATCACGCTACTGCCGCTCATCTGTCGCTACCTGGCGCTTTTAATAAATCGGCCTCATAGTAATTGCAGATGGCAAAATGAAGCCCAACTTATTCCTCTTGCATGAAAAAAGACCCTCCAATTTTTTTTTCTATTACTGCTGTGTTTTACTGGAACAAAGGACGGGGAGGCCGATTCATTAATAGCGCCAGTAGCGTGATTTTCACAGCGCCAGCTAGTATTCGCTGTGCTTGGCCGGGGTTTGCTTGTTGACAGCGACTCAGTCGGTGTGCGGTAATGTTGAATACGAGCTGGGGGGTCGCTGTTTCACAGGTTCTGCGTTGTATGGGTGCGCCTGACAGCGAATGGCCAGAGCGAACGGCTTGCTTCACATTCATTAACAAATCACGCTCCAAATTTTTTCGTGCTGTGAATTCCTTGTTTAAACCCCAGACCACTGGCGGCGATGGATTTAAAATAGTTTTTAACCCCCAAACAACCATATTTTTTGATTGAAAAATTATACAAGTTTTTATAAACATTTTGTAATATCAATACATTAATATCAGACCTGTAATATCAATTCTGCACAAAATCATTTTTTTTTTTTTACCTTAAAAAAAAATCCTAACATTGCAGAAGTGGTCACAGAATTTTTGGCCTTTAAAAAAAAAAAACCATTAATAGAAATTAATTATGATTAGTTAAAGATTGCTCCATTGAAATGCATTGGACATCGCCAGGGAGCGACAGGTCATACCTGGCGCTGTGATGGGATTAGCAGCGGCGCTGTTCGTTGCAGTCGGCTACATGATGAATCCCGCGGTAGCTGTCGCTCTTGCCGGCGCTAGCCTCATTTAGCTTGATAAATGCGTCATTGTGGCCGACGCCGGGCGTACTTGAGTCGGTAGCCGCCGTTAGCTGGCGGGACCTGGCGCTCGTCAGACACTACCTGGCGCTATCGCTTGATGAATAAGGGCAAAAGAATGACATGATGTTGTTAGTGGCACAGGAGTCAGTGCAGTATGCTGGAGACCCATCTGTATGGTCCTGGCTGGTCCTAATCACAGGTAGAAAAAATTAAATCATACTATTTCTGCAGTTACGTTTAGGAAACATCCCAGATTTTTGTTCCTCGCAACCTTAACAGTATTCAGATTCCTTAATCCCAAATTGTTACAATATATATGTCTGAACTGAGCAGAAGCATATTCAGGCAGCACTAATGGTAACTGTTGCTTAAACGATGCCATAAACCAGATGCTGGAAACCATTTAAAGTGCATGAAATGCACAAAAATACACATATATAGTTTTCCTCTCGGAGCAGCTTTGTACTTTGTACTTGTACTTTATAGCAAATCAGGTTTGGGTAAAATATAGATGGCAGCAGTTAGGGTTGGGACACGGATCTGCATTCTGCCTTACCAGTAGTATCTTGCATACCACTGGTTGATTTAGAACAGGAGTTCCCAATCAGTGGTACTTGTGCCACCGGTGATACTCAAGATCCTGTTAGATGGTACTGGTTGCAGACTGACCCCCAACCTGATATGATGTCATTTTAACCTGTAGAAAAGTGATAAAATATGTTTTTGTGGGTGTATTTATCATTGTTTTTAGTTGTTTAGGGAAATCCCATACGTACCACCCAGGTGGTACTTAAGATAATTAGAAAATGGAGAGTGGTACTTGATGAAAAAGTTTGGGAACCCCTAATTTGGAGGGTTATTACTAAGTTTGAAGAAATGAGTTAAATTATTTTGAAATGTAAGAAATTGTTCTGAATTTCTTTAAAAAATTGGATCCAAAAGAAGTCCAAAGCTTTAGGCTCACTTTAACAGCTAAAAAGATGCCAGATTTGACATGTGTGTTTGGTGATAGAACAGAAGTATGTAAACAATGGTGAAATACTGGGATTTGAGTACTGGTCACATACTAGGCCAGCATCCTTTCCACAACATCACCTAACACCCAGTCGGAATCGGCCAACATTATGGTGTTATAGTAAGCCAAGCTCTATTTACTGCAAAATTATATGTCAGATTTGGATGTATAGGTAACAAATCTCTCAAAATTCACTCATCTTTAAATTAGAGCTTCCCTATCTCTTGCAGCTAGTTGTTACTATAGCTCATAGAAACTCTTCCCCTGATCACAGTAATTGACCAAAACAAAGAGATGTTGAAATCCATCACTCCTGTATCCTAGAATTTGGGGTGGAGAGATTCTCCTGGTGAGCTGGAAGACAAAAGTCTATAAAATATCCCCACAGTTCCTGAATGGTTGCTTATTTAAACTTCTCTGGCTCGGCTATATTCAGAGCTGTTTCTAGGGAAGGGCAGGCAGGGCGATCACCCTGGGTACCGAGGCCACTTGGGGTACCTTTATTCCAGCCATAGCACTCAACCCTGTTAGCTTGCAGGCCAGCCTATAATCTGTCTCTAAACTTGGTTAAAAACAGGGGACTTGGTCACACACATCTGCAGAAGTATGCTTAAGCTGCACCACTACGCCAAAGTGCCTCTGTGGGGTGCAGTCCTAACTCTAATCTCTGAGAGCCCATCTGGGACATACAGTGCAATAGATAAATTGGGAGCAGGCTTACCTGAGGTTTCCCTAAACCTCTCAAGTGCAAGCCATGGGGTGGAAGGGTCAAAGACCTTGCAGTACAGCCTAGACCCCACACACCATGTGCTTGCACAAATTCAAAAGAAACAAAGGGGGGTGGCAGCCGCTCAGACCATTTTATAACTAACCTGGGAGGTGCACGTTAGCAGGGCAATTAGTACACACAAGTCTTAAAGGAGCCACAGCACTCAACCCTGTTAGCTTGCAGGCCAGCCTATAATCTGTCTCTAAACTTGGTTAAAAACAGAGGACTCGGTCACACACATCTGCAGAAGCTTAAGCTGCACCACCATGCCAAGGTGCCTCTGTGGGGTGCAGTCCTAACTCTAATCTCTGAGAGCCCATCTGGGACATACAGTGCAATAGATAAAGTGCTGTGGCTCCTTTAAGACTTGTGTGTACTAATTGCCCTGCTAACGTGCACCTCCCAGGTTAGTTATAAAATGGTCTGAGCGGCTGCCACCCCCCTTTGTTTCTTTATTCCAGCCATTCTATTTTCTACAGATGAGTCAGGGTCACTATTAGTGGTGCAGGCCTTAACTCATCCTCCAATATTGGACTCAGTCAAGGCAGTGGGCACTGTTTGCTGCTAAGAAATGGGCACAGCATGGCACATACTGGTGTGGGACAGCAGCAGCGCCATAGGGTTGGTGAAGAGGGGGCAGAATTTTTTTACCTAGAAACTACCCTGGCTACAGCTTCCTACAATAAGATAGATCCATGTGAATGAGTGTTACCCTTTAGGCCACTTACATTTCTTCCAGACATCTCTCAATTGTCCTTTCAGCAGCAAGGCTGAGCCTGATTGGGGTCCATAGAGGAACACATGTATATTGTCAGCCGCATGGCCGCCTGTGTGTGTGTGTGTGGGTGTGTGTGTGCTTGCTGTATACTGGGCCAGCTACATCTGTATGCAGTGTGTGTTCATTAGTGCGATGACCTCTTCATGCTGTATGCAAGCCTTGAAGTTTATATGAGCCAAGTGGATCTTATTCGTCATCATATTCTTTGATTCCAAATTATGTTCTAATTTACAATGTGTGTAAGCATCTCTGTGTTCTCATTTTTTAATCATTCCAGTCTCTGGACTTCCATTAGCCTTTTCATTTTTTTTTTCTTTCTTTTTATTTGTACTGCAAAACATCCAGTCAAATTGAAATGTATTCTCCTTCTTCTTCAGAAGCACTCAGACAACAAAATTAATAGAAGCACCACTAATTTATCTCTCAGCAATGTATGCACATTAATGTAAAATGATTTCCTTCTGCGGAATTCACTATCATGCAGCGGCTTGTCATTCTGGTGCACTTAAATAACAATTTTATTCAGAAAAAAATAATTATTTTTTACTCTCCCATCAGGAGGAAACATATACACAAAGGACTTGATTCAACAAAGAGTTTTGCTCGGAAATTGGATCACATGCGTGGATTTTTTACTTTTTCATGTGATTCAGCAAAGGGGTTGAATTAACGGTGTGCACTCGAATGTGTGTGAAAATGCGATCGTAAAATTTTCAAAGCGCTCATAGAAAGGCTGTAGCAAGCGAAAACTATTGGAACATGTGCTCGAATCTTCCCGTAAGCATTCTTAACTGTGTGTGTGCATTTCTGGGGCAGAGTATTGTTTCTCCGACTGTTGCATGTTGTTTTTAGCCTTTTCATAGGTTATTTTTGCATGCATTCATTTTCCAACTTATTTATTTACCTGTTGACCTATGTTTACATGGTTAATATTGGGGCTACATTTAAGCAATAGCCAAGATGCTGTAGTATAAGGACTAATGAAACGGGGAGGCCGATTCATTAATAGCGCCAGGTAGCGACAGATGAGCGACTGTAGCGTGATTTTTACAGCGCCAGCCAGTATTCGCTGTGCTTGGCCGGCGTTTGCTTGATGACAGCGACTCAGTCGGTGTGCGGTAATGTTGAATACGGGCTTAGGGGTCGCTGTTTCACAGGTTCAGCGTTGTATGTGAGCGCCTGACAACGAATGGCCAGAGCGAACGGCTTGCTTCATATTCATTAAAAAATCACGCTCCGAATTTGCTGGCGCTGTCCATTCCTTGTTTAAACCCCAGAGCGCTGGCGGCGATGGGTGTTAACTAGTTTTTAACCCCTAAACAACCATATTTTTTGATTGTAACGTTATACATGTTTTTGGAATCATTTTGTAATATGAATATATTAATATCAGACCTGTAAGATCATTTCTGCACAAATTTTTTTTTTTTTTTTTTTTTACTTTAAAAAAAAAACGAACATTGCAGAAGTGGTCTCAGATTTTTTGACATTAAAAAAAAAAAAAAAAAAAATATTACCAATTAATTATGATTAATTAAACATTGCTCCATTGAAATGCATTGGACAATGCCAGGGAGCGACAGGTCATACCTGGCGCTGTGAAGGAATTTGCAGCGGCGCTGTTCGTTCCAGGCGGCTTCATGATGAATCCCGCGCTAGCTGACACTCTCGCCGGCGCTAGCCTCATTTAGCTTGATAAATGCGTCATTGTGACCGGCGTACTTGAGTCGGTAGCCGCCGATAGCTGGCGGTACCTGGCGCTCATCAGACACTACCTGGCGCTAGCCCGTGATAAATAAGGCCCTAAATTTTTGTCAGAGGCATACATGTCTCTATAAAAATGTGCATTTTTTGGGGTGGGGGTTTGGATTGGCAGCCAGAATGTTGTAGACATTGAGCTTGATGCAACAAACAGGAAAAACTCATTTTGGTTGAAAAATTTGAGTCTTTACCCCAAATGGTGCATTTGTTTTCTACATTTGACACAGCTTCAGAATGATCAGGTGACTCCCTATGTGATATATCTCATGTGACAATCACAGGTTATACTCTGCTCATTGGTAATGACATTTTTGCTGTATTTACTGAACTGTTATGATTGTTTTCTTGGCGTCATGATTATACAGTCTGATCAATTATTCTTACATGTCGGTTCATATCTGGTATGATGCTGGGCAAATGGTTCATTTGACTGACCAGAATTTTGACACATAACTGTTAATATTTATGTTCCATATCCTTCTTGTGATTCCCTTGATTTGAACCTATAGCTAGTCATCCATACCACTCATCAGGAACGTGCCAATATCACCCAATAGTCTACTTGGTAATGGTTTGTTACCTTTTTATAGCACTCTGCTTGTCTTTTTGTACATGTTAATGCCAAAATATATGATTTTCTCTAATCTCTGAAGTGACCAAAGCGCTCCTGATGACAACCTGAATGCTATGTATATCAATTGTATCCTTTTTCTGTACTACTATGTATATATGTATAAATGATTGTCTTTTGCTGTGATACTTCAATACAACTTTTATTTGCATATGAATGGCTTGTCCCCACTGTTACAACCCATCTTTGAAAACATAAGGAAGGACTCATCAGTATGCCTAGCTGTGCATTTAGCCATTGCATATGTGCCTAATATGCAGGACTGGATTAGGTCTAGCTGAGTCCCCCCCCCCCATAAGTAAATGTAGATTAATCACTGTGTTAACTCATGTTAAGTGGTGAGTGGAAGCCCAGAGATGGAGAAGGCCGCTGGGCAGGACCCCTAATTTTCCCCTACACAGAATTGAATCTGGCCCTCATAATGAGGCTGATTCAGCACCGTGACCATTTTCTTTCTCAGATTTAAAAAAAAATATATATATATATTCTCCCAGTGTTGTGATTAGTGTTATCTTGGCCTTGATTCAGTAAGAGTTGAAAAAAGGTAGTACAAATTCACTTTGGGGAAAAAAAGCATGAGAATATCACTATTGCTCAATCACCAGCTAAGAAGACAATGTAAGTCAATAGCACTTTTTACTCCTAGAAAACACCTTTGTACACTTTAGTAAAAAGTGCCCTTGTCTCAAGATAGTAGACATTAAATAAGGCCCCATTGTGGCTAATAATGGAACTGCCATTTTAACTGAATGTTTTTATTTAGTTTTCTAAAGCCTGAAACAGAGGAGACAAGTAGTTCTTTCTTTCTCTCCATGATGCCATCTGACCACAAATTTGATAGGGGACAATCATGTTCTAGGGGTAAGGATTCCATCTTGTCATTGGAGGGTTGCAGGTTCAAACCTCAGCCCGCGACATGACCTGCAGTGCTCTTAACCATCCCAACCCCTAGAGTCCCCCCCTTTGAGCTTGTGTGCACTCATTGCTTGTGTTTGGCTTACTGCACTTATGAGTTAAATGCAGCAGAGGAAAAGCTCCTATGTGTAAACAAGCATACAATGGCCCTTATGGGGTAAAAAGGGGTTCCACTCCACTTTAAAGTGTACCCAAAACCACGCTTGATTCCCTCCCCCTGGGGAATCCAGAATCAGGATGCCCCACTGTGTGAAACCCCCCAGGGCAAGCATCCCCGCTATCCCTTTAGCAGAGCATGTGCCCTCGCCAGCGCGATCGCATCTGCTCACCTTAGACAAAGCCTAAGACGAATAGGCAGGAGTGAATCTGAGCGCGCTGATTGGATGAGAGGCCATGCAGGAGCTGTAGGACCGGGGAAGGGTAAGTCAGAATAGGCGACCTGGGAGGTTTTACACATCAGGATGTCTAGGGGGCAAGGGCCAAAACCCAGAATAGTCAAAATGCTGGGTTTTGGTCCACTTTAAACCATATAAACCATAGTGTGTTATGAAACCTTTTGAGTTTACCTAACATCAGCCACAACTGATATTTCTGTTTAACCCCCTTGGCGGCGATCCCGAGCGTGACTCGGGGTTAATTTGCGCTGTAAGTGGCGGTAACCCCGAGTCACGCTCTGGATCGATTTGGGAGCAAGAGCGGGCGGCGCAGCCTCCTTACCTTCTCCCTGCGATCCAGCGATGTCTCCGCCGCGATCGCAGGTGAGAGCCGCAGCTGCGGCGTCCGTCTCCGCTTCCGGGTTCCGTCTCTGTGAGCCGCAGAGGCTCATGGGGGCGGAGCCGTGCGTCAGAGACAAATGCAATGGTAACGCTTTCGTTACCATTGCATTTGTCTTTTTCACAACGCCAGGGAGGTTAATAAAAGCTTTGTTACATTGATTCACCTGTTGGGCTGGCGACTTCTTGAGCAGGATTTCCTTCTTTCTCTTCCTTAAGACGTGCTTTCCTCATACTCCTCTGTTATTGAGGAATTCTGTGATGGGCTGCTCTAGAGTAAATATATAATAGATACAAATATAACAAATCATTATGTGATGTATTTTGCCAGCAACTACACAAAAGTGATTACATTGGCTAAAGCTGGTTATTAAAGAGGAACATCTGCATTTTAAAATCTAAAAGAATGCAGGGCCGGCCGTTTCCTTTTCCCGTGGGAATTCTGCACCGCATCCATATTTACATAGCCAACGATCCTATGGCACACGCATTGGACATACCTTCATCTGAGACATGTACCCGCATCAGGCATTTGTGAATGGCGAGGTGAGTGGGGATGGGACCAGCAGCATGCTTACTCTGTTTAGCTTGCTTTACCAGTCTGACATCATAGTGACTAGCAGATGCTGAATGGAGCAAAGCAAGCTGATTGGCTGCGCGCCTGAACCATATAAGGCAACAAAAATTGCTATACACCCCCCAGCTTCTCCGTACAGTCTTCAAACTTACCGATGGTGGAGAAGGGGCCTTCAGTGCAAGACATTTCGGGGACCAAAAATGTGACCAATAGGAACCCCTCTGGCTCTGGGCTTTTATAGCCTGTAGGACAGCGGCTGCCCCTTGTTAAAGTGTCCAAAAATGTGTTATAGTTATAGCGGAAGTCCCGTTTAGGATTGGTGGTTTCAGGTAAGAGGAAAGGATGGATGCGGGAGATGGTTTTAGGTTGGGGTGGCTGGCTAGGGTGTGAATGTGAGGTTTGAATGAAACAGCAGAGTCTAGAATGACTCCTAGCAGTGGCGGCCAAAAATCAACCAGGAAATTTACTGCCCCTGGCCATCCCATAACTAGCCTGCAGCACCCGCGCTTAGCCTCCGCTGCTTCCCAGCCTATCAAAGAGTGTGATCCAAGGCTGAGGTTAGCATTGCAGGGACAGGCCATGGGCAAGTATCTATTATTATTATTATTGTTTATTTATAAAGTGCCATTGTTTTCTATGGATATGGTCACTCCTAAATTGATGGCTCGGGAGCATTAATATTGTAGAAACAGATAATGTGGCAGGGGTGGACATGTACCCCAATGCTTAAACCGGACCTTCAGCATGATTTAATGAAATGCCCAAACCCTTAAACTATTCCCCAGCATCTAAAATTAATATATTTTAAGTTTTTAGTCACTTATTATTCTTTCCCCACCTGTTCCCCACTCGGTTCAGCACTCTAGAATATGTGCGTCGCCATATCGGACTCAGAAGCATCACACATACTCAGCGAGTGAACGACCATACAAATCTTCTGCGATTAAACACCCTGCGTTCAGACGGCAACAATTTGTTGGTAACTGCTCGCTTGTGCGATTGCTCATGCAATGCGCTGACTGCGCTATTTGTGGACAACTTCTGTTTCCACATTACAACCATCAAGATATGATTGAGAAACTTTCGGTCAGCAAAAAAGATGCGACTGCCAATGCAGCAGCCATTTCCACAGATCGATTATCACTTAATTGTTGTCGCTTTAGCTATTTATCGTTCCATAATCGTTCTGTGTAAACCTACCATTAACCTGGATACTCCTTTTAAATTATGTTAAAATGTTTTTCCAGTGCCTTGCTGAATGCAGAAAACCACTGCACATGCATAACATGATAAATCATCCTTTTTTCAGCTGTCACAGTCCATTGAGAACAAGGTAGTGGATTAGAATAAATGCTACACTGTGGTCAGAGGATCCCTGAAGAATCTGTTAGTTTTGAAGCCATTATATGATTGTCTTACACTGTGTAGATACAGCGCTTTACAAGCAGTGTACTTTTGAGACGCTTCTTGTTTTATCTAGTGGTGCATCCATATTAGGAAAACCTTTTAAATGCAAGCTACAGTGTACATTAATGGATTCCATTTAGAGGTCATGCTGGCAATAGTTGTCCTTCAAACATATTCAAAAATGATGCTCTACATACATAGACCAAAATATCTTCCATCAGCCTAAAACTTAAATTCTCAACATTAATATTAAAACACCTGCCACCTCTGCAGTAACATTCCCGCAGCCTTAGTAAAATCACAATTCAATTTGGTTTAATTCAGCTGGATGACCTTTAGCAATGAAAATAATCTTCAGAATAATGATTCTACTTACTGTATACATTCATTTAGGCGACCTGTGATGTAAGGCGAGGAGGCATCATCCAAGATTTCCAGAAATCTATAAAAGGGAACAAATGAAAAAGGCTAAAATGTAACAACTGTAATTTTTCAGAACCTTTTCTTTATTCTTAGTTTATTATTCTGCTTTATGAGCAATTACATTTTTATATGCAGTGCTGTAGTGGTGTCTAATGATGGCAGTAACTAGCAAATGTCTTCCTCTTCTGGGCACAGCAGGAGATAACCTGGGCTAAGATAATCATTATTTTTATTATTATTATTGTAACAAATAATATAAATTGTAATTATGTACTGTAATATATATATATATATATATATATATATATATATATACTAGAAATTGTAAATAAATATATATAAATATATATATATATATATGTTAAATGATGATGGTAGCGTAAGTGTTACTAGTATTATAATTATAATTTGTAGTAATAGTTTTAGCTAATTAATACTCAAAAAAACATTAAAGTGGACCAAAACCCACGCCTCAATGGCCCTGCTTGATTCCCTCCTCTCAGGACATCCAGAATCAGGATGCCCCGCTGTGTGAAACCTCTCAGGTCTCCTGGAAACTCACCTCCTTTCACCAGCCAACTCCCCTTTGTCCCCACCAGTAATTTCTTGTTACTGTAATATAGAAATGCTGACCAGCGCTAAAAATTCAGGTAAAAATTCATAAATATGCTGGGGAGCACCGGAAAAATGGTGTTACAAAGTGGCGCTCGCTACTGCTGAGATAGTCGGTCACCGGGTCCAACAGGTGCTGAGATAGGCCAGCCAGTACCTAAGGGCAACAATCAAAGCTAATAGTTAGCAATCTGCACAGCGCAGCGCCAGATAAGACACGAATGTTGGTGCTTCGAAGCTGGAGCTATAGCCCCAAAAATGTTGCTAAAAGGCCCCAAGTCTCACCCCCATACAGCCAAATACTTCCTTTGCAGCTTTTTGTGTGCCTTAGATGGCCCAAAGAGATGATTTGCGTGGCTCCATCCACTGCAAGGAGTGATGGGTAAATATATTATTCCTTCTGTTGGGCACTGTGTAAATAGTTTTCATTCTTGGAAAGCACCTGTTTTATTTTACCTTTGAGCAGAGGGCCTTTTGGTCTCTTTAGCCCCCTATAATAAGTCTAACATGGGTCTCTCCACGTGGGGGCTTGCAACTATGTTTTGGCACATGTCCACAAGTAGAAAGTGTTCGGCTGTGTAAAATTTAAGCTAATCTTTGGCGTTACACTTTGCAGCTTTCTGAGTGCCTTGGATAGCCCCAAAAATGTAAAGAGATGATTTGCAAATATATTATGCCACTGTGTAAATACTTTCCATTGTAGGAATGTGTTTTGGTACTCAGAAAGTCTCAACCCCCCCCCCCCCCCCCCATTCAGCCAAATAAAAAACACACAAGTGTGAAACACACAAGTGGAAGATGTTTGGCTGTGTAAATTTTAACTTTGAATTACACTGGCAGCTGCTTTCTGAGTGCATTGAATGGTTCCGGGATGTAAAAGGGTTATTTGTATGGCTCCGTCCACATCGGAGGGGTGATGGCCCAATCTAATATACCTTGTGTTGTGTGCTTTGTAAATACTTTCCATCCTCTTTTCTTTTTCTTCTGCTTGCTGCTAATTAGCCGCACTCGAAACCATGATAGTTGTGTCTTGTATCTGCCACGGTATGTTCTGCATTGGTTAAAGAGAACCAAAACCCTGTAGAGTTTAAATGACTCCAGGGCCTGCTAACTCCCTGTCCATGGGGCATCCTGATTTTGGATGCTGCATTTTGTGAAAGCTCCTTGATGGGGAGCGTTCTATGCCAGGCTGTGTATACAGTGTTCTATGCTATTCAATCATATCACTCTGATTGGGGATTTCAGGCTCAGGGGCGTACGAGGTGTGCGGTCGCACAGGGTGCCATCCCAACTTCTCTGTGAGGTGGGCGTCAGGAGCTCTCAACTGGAGCAGCAGGCCTCTCTTTTTTCAAAATTCTCTCTTTTTGCACATTTCCACCTCTTTTGAGCTTCTTCAGTTTTTTTAACCCTCCCTCCTCTCTTTTCCAGTTTCTTTTTTATCTCTCTATTTCTTTCTCTCTCTCTTTCTTTATTTCTCTTTTTTCCTTTCTCACCCTTTCTTTCTTTCTTTCTTCATTTCTCTAGTCCATTCTCTTTTTCTTTCCTTCTCTCTTTTTCTGTCTTTCTCCCTCTCCTTCTTTCTTTCTTTGCAGTCCTATTCAACTCACTGTTTCTTTCTCTCTCTCTCTCTCTCTCTCTCTAATTTTTTTCTATCTTTCTTCATTTCTCTAGTCCATTCTCTTTTTCTTTCCTTCTCTCTTTTTCTGTCTTTCTCCCTCTCCTTCTTTCTTTCTTTGCAGTCCTATTCAACTCACTGTTTCTCTCTCTCTCTCTCTCTCTCTCTAATTTTTTTCTATCTCTCTCTCTGTCTCTATCTCCCTCTTTTCAGGGATTCTCCTGTTGCTCTCCTTAGAAGGTTGACGGCAGAAGGAGACCATACGGTCCATCTAGTCTGCCCTTATGTGTATACGATTTGTACTGTTTATCTTAGGATAGATGTGTGCTTATCCCAGGCATTTTTAAATTCAGTGACTGTCGATTTTTCAACTACCTCTGCTGGAAGTTTGTTCCAAGCATATGCTACTTGTTAGGGCGAGCGTTGCGCGCCCATCTTGCACTTACCTCTATGGCTGCATCCAGCCGTCATCCATCTCAAAGCACTTCCCTCACCTCCATGGCTGCTCCCAGCCGTCTCCCTTCCCCCCATGCTTCCTCCCCGCATGGTCAGGTCCACGCACGTCCCTGTCCACTAGAGGGAGCGCGCATCGGATTTCTGAGATTTAAAGAGCCTGTACACCACTGATGTGTCTGGTCATCCAATCCTGCATTCACTTCCCCTATTTAAAGGGGCATTTCCTTTTCATCAGTGCCGGATCTTGGTCTTTCCATGGCAGTTGTAAATCAGCTGCTTTTGGATTGCTCAGCCGTGTACCGACCTCTGCCTGTCCCCGACTCTGAACCTTTGCTGCCTGCCCCGACCTTGGCTACTCACCTTTACCAAAAACCTGTGCTGCCAGCCCTGACCTCTGCCTGTACTCACTACGTCTTTTGCCTTCCCCTGTGCACCACGCTGAACCTCGGCTAACTGTGGAACTGGGCCGCTGTTGGGGGGTAGCGACCTGGGGGTCACTCGCCGCTACAAGACCAACCTGCCTTGCGGTGGGCTCTGGTGAATACCGGTGGCCTCTTAGACTCCGCTTCCTTGACACGGCACTCGCCATCAGTTCCACAGTCAAAGCGGATCCACATCCAAGTCCGCTCCACCCAGTCTGTGACACTACTCTTTCTGTAAAAAAATATTTTCTAACATTGCTCCTGATCTTCCCTCTGACTAGCTCCCTATCACTGCTAGAGAGATAAATTGTTGCATTGTGCTAAACTCTGGAAATCATACCCTAGGTGCTTCCAGAAGTCAAATTAGAACTTTGTAATTCGCTTCTGCTTTATTATAAGTACTTTGTTTGGACCCTGGGGCAGATAACACTACATAAGTTTACCCCCAAGACATCGTGTCAGGCCACAGAATACATTGATCTTAGTAATTGCCAGTATTTCATCATTTTGGGTATAATGTGCTAGGTGCTCTTGTTGCTGCATATCTAAAGATGGCGTAGGCATAAAGGCCAGTTTCTATGCTCGGCTCTATGGGGAAGGCTCTGGAGCGGTGAGAGTTGGACATTAAAGGACAGTTTGTGCACACACAAGTGTTAAGATGACATCAGCCCCCTCTGCAACATCTCAAGTTTGCCTGGAATTTGAATGTTTATTTAAAAAAAGAGAGTCACTTCACAGTGAGGAGAGACAGGAGCTGCCTTTAATTTGCCAAACCTCAAGCACAGAGGGCATGGCAAGACTTAACTCTTTGGGTGTCACTTCCAACCTCAATAGGGAATTGCCTTTGTTCTCTGAGACTGGAAAGTGCAAGTGTTTTTGTTTAACTGTTGAGCTATCAGTTTACTCTACTAGAAACCCAAATTCTAATACATTTACTCTGCCTCTACTATGTAAAGTAAATACCCCCCAAAGGGTGGGTTGATAAGAAAAATAAGTGCAGTTGGTATTGGATAATAGAAAATTGGTGATATACTATGATCAAACTGATGAGTAAACACAAGTTTCCAGGGAGCAATCTAAAAATAAAACACAAGGACTGGTTTATGAATACTACAGCTAGCAATTTTATGTATTTATCAATAATAACACAGAGCTATCTTATAAATCTGTGAATCCAGTGCGTCCCATAGTGCGTGCTCTTGATATGATCCTAGAGTGAAACCACCACCGGGCACACAAAATTCTTACCAGATGTACCGTGGGCAAAATGTACCACTCAATCACATATAGGATCCAAATGAAGGATGCTTCTTCTCACACATATAGAAATATTCAACACTCCATAAAAGACGACTTCCAAAGGCAGAGGTAAATATGCGTAACAATTATCTAATACTTGTCTCCTTCCAGGTTAAAATTCCTCCAAATGCATTCCATAACACCATGACGGAGAAAAGCACAAGGAAACCGCACTAGTGTAGTATGTTTTTTAAACACAGGCTATTTAATAATATAAAATTACGCTCACAAACAACAACAAAATAAGCGCTTATCAAATACAAGAAGTCCAGCAATCCTCCCCACCAAGGAACTCCTTCCTCCAAATGACAAGGCTACCAGTATGGCAAGTTATTCCTACGCGTTTCGCCGTCATACTTGCCTATGTAAAAATGCCGGTATATAAACCGGAAAGTCCGGGGGAAAGCGTGTCACGTGACACGCACTCAGATTTGTCAGGCATCACGTGACAGACGCACGCAGCAAACAGAACGCATGCTGCCTCGCCACGTATCCATAGCAACCCATGTTAGGCGTCCAAACATATCATATCATATCAAGAGCACACACTATGGGACGCACTGGATTCACAGATTTATAAGATAGCTCTGTGTTATTATTGATATTTGGAACTTGCATATGTTTAAAGGGACTTTGCACACGTTGAGCTTACTATCAGTATATTTTTTTGTGCGCAGTTATTCTACTTTTTATATAATTTTATGTATTTATTTGTTTATTTTTTATGCCCAGGGCTAATAGACAAAGCCATATAGATTTGGGGTGGTTTGATGGTTAAGGCATAGTTTGAGATTTTTTTTATGACCACTAAAACATTTCTTTGATAAATTAGAACTGTAACTGAAATAACAAAGCTGTTTGGACCTCCATATTCTGCAAGTGTAAGTGCCTTCAGTCATGAACCGCAAACTGTCAATCTATCATTCAAGACGCGTTAGAGACAAGTTTAGGATGTGTTTAGCAAGTGTCTATTCTGTAAGATCAAACAAAGGCGTTAGATAGGCTGCTAAAATGCTGTACCAGCAATTGTTAAATGCATGATAAACGCACGTTGGATGCACCTTAAAGCGAATCTCTCCCCAGATAGGCTCAGGATGACAGTTTAGGCTCGTTCACATTAAGGCAACTACATGACTATTGCTATTGGCCAGCAGGCCTGTCCCACATACAGCGATTCTGAAGTGAAGTGACTGTGAATCAAGTCCATTTAGGTACAGTTACAATCGCTTGAAGATCGCAGAGCAATGGCCTTGAAAATTGAATCATACAGGTGTAATCTCAGCCAAGAGCCTGTTTATTTCATGTGCACATTCTTATTTGGCGCTGATTTTTATACAATGTTTGTACTTTTTTTTGCAAAAAATCCATGCCATGCCAGCAACCATTCTCTTTTGCACAATATATTTATTTATCTAAAATGTATTTTGGTCTGACTCGTGGACATTGATGCTAATGTATTTTCTAGAGTGTGGCCCTTTATTTGAGAGAAAAAATAATAGCAGTGTTAATATCCTTATAAAATATATTTCCCAAAAAACGTGCTATAAAAATTATTTCTAGAAAAAACAACCATGAAACAGACTAAATAAAGTCAACCCTGGGAGTGTGGAGCCGATGTCACAGTGGATCCAAAATGAGCATAATACCAATGATTTATAGAAAAGCCATACAACATTCCACGGAGTGGAGAAGTTCTTGATACACAAGCACATGTTTTTAATCCTGCACAAAGTTGAGTAGAGTTGAGTTGAGTAAGTTTTTTACATGTTAAATATATAAATGAAGTCAGTCTTTTGTTGCATTGCATTACCTTTATCACGTACTACTGGTAAAGAAGAATTCCATGAAACACCATTAAAACTGTAAAAATAAGGGTAGATGCTAAGGCCAGCTCAAAGCATAACAAATATCCACAATGTACTGTAAGCCAGTGTGCAGGTTGATGTTGAGGTTATTACCGGTATAATTATGTAATATGCTCCCTCTATAATAGCATTTAATTGTATGTTATATAACTATTAGATGCTAGATCTAATGTTAAGAGCCATCTGACCATGTTGGTGTGGCTATCCAGACACCCTGATACCCAAGATAAAGAGTAAGCCTCCCCAACTACTCACATACCAGACTGTATATAGCATGGCCAACATTAGAATGTCACACACCTAGCTTGCTTGATGGTGTAAAATATTTAAAAATTACATAAATGTATGACTTCAAATAAAAGAATTTGCTCTATTAGTGCCGTGGACAACTTAAATGCTGATATAAAGTCACTTAATCAATCTGACTTTTGTCTAAATCATGTTGTGGACGTAGTCTAAGGATGCGGGGGGGTGCGGCTAGGCAATTCAGGCCACTGATAATTAACAGCCAGCTTTAGACAGCTTACCCAATCACTAAAGTTCAGATTAACCCTTTAAGTGCCAGCCTACCTGGAGATTTTGTCACCCCTTGTTGCCAGACCATTTTTCACTATTTTGCGCTACACATGTTCAACTGTGAATTTTGAAGAGATTCCCAGGAATTTCCCTGTCTGGGCTTTAACATGAAATGTCTTGTTTGTCATTTTTTAAGTGTATTCTCAGTATTTTTAGGTAAAATATGTGCAAAAAAATGTAAAACATTTTTTTAAAAATCCAAATTTCTCCCGGTTACAGCGGTACCACGTGTGTATAAGAAGACACTCTTTCCTGCCCAGGCGAATCCCCCCCCCCCCCCCCAAACTGAAACAGTGCTTTAGGAGATTTTCAGATAAAATACAACTATGCTATGTGCACCTTGCAGTTTTTCAAGAAAAGCAACCCTTTAAATTTGAAATACCCACCACAAATTATATGTTCTCTGGAAGCACACACCTCAAGCTTTCTAGGCGTCCCAGGCTTGTTGACATGGGTGCAGTTTTCTGAAAGTAATCCCTCAATTAATTCTTTGGTTGCACAGAGTTTCACTAAAAAAAGAATAAAAAAAGCAAAATCAAACTCATAGTTTCCTTAAAAAAAATGCAAACAAGAAAAAAGCAAGGTCCCCCGAACAGAACAATACCCAACATGCATAGCTACTGTCAAGGGAAGAGTTGTCAAACACCCCAAAGTTAAGCACGTGCGTAAGGGTAATTTTACTTGAAAATTTCAGCTCTGCAGACAAAGGCCTCGATTCTCAATGGTAGTAAAAGATTCAATTCATGAGAAAAAAGCCTGAGAAATTCACTGTTGTTGAATCACCAGCTAAGAAAACAATGAAAGTCAATGGCACTTTTTACTCCTAAGAAAAGTAGAGAACTGTTTACTCCTTTCTACACTGTAGTAAAAGCTGCCATTGACTTTCATTGTCTTTTTATCTAGTGATTCAGTAACAGTGACATTCTCAGGCTTTTTTCTCATGAATTGAATTTTTTAATACCATGAGAATTGTTTTCTACCTTTATTGAATCGAGCCCTTAAAGTGTGCATCTTGCACTTTTTTTACCAGAACAACCCTTTACATTTGAAAGGCATTTGAAAGGCAAACCATATATTCCCTGAAAAAACACGTTAAGCTTTCCAAGCATACCCAGCTTGTTGTAGTGGGCTCATCATTTTAGAAGTAATCCCAAAAGTCACAAAATTGTAAAAGCCCAATGGTACTTTTTACTACAGTGTAAAGAGGAGTAAAAAATATCACAACTTTTCTCACTACCAAGTAATTTTTTTTCATCTGAGAGAGAATCTGGTTTTGATCTTTAATGCACTATGGGTCTGTGACTGCGTGATTGCAAAAACAATGTAAAAAGAATAATGTATTTCAATAATAGTATAATGCTGCAAACTGAATATTGTACCGTACATGTTTTTAACAAGATCAAAAGTAGCTCTACCCTAAAATTTTCTAATAATAAAAATCTATGTATGCCTGTTAGATAGTAAGGAGAGGGGTAACTTATACACCCTAATGAAAAAATATCCCACCATTTTTTTGGTTATCTTATACTAGTAGACATAAAATCCAGGGGTGACAGGATTTTGAACATACATTTCCACTTTCACAGAGAGAACTGCTAACCTCTAACTGCTTGTCTCTTAAACCATCCTGCGGGGACCACTATCAGAAATGAACTCTTTCTTCTTCCAGTAAAGAAAAAAACTGTTTTAATTAATTTTTATCCAATGTATCTAAGTAACCCCTTGTCTTTCTATCTTGCATATTGTATGGATTTGTATTGCTGGACTATTTTTCATGATAGTTTTCCTTTAAGAGAACCACAACTCTGTGGGTGAGCCACTTCCCTACTCCAGGGGCAGCCCAAATTGACCTGCACCTGAAGCTATGTGAAACCCCAGGATCATTTAAAATACTCACCATTTTGGTGGTCCCACAGTGCTTCCCCCAGCATATGAGGTATGCACCCATTGCCAGAAATTCAAATAGGCTGGGCGGGCGACCTCCATCCAGCCCACAAGAGGGCCAGGGATGCTCCCATTTTCAAACAGACCTGTGTGCCACACAAGCAGTGCTATGAAAATGAATGAGGCTGATTTAATTAGAGCCCAAGCATGCACCGTGGGACCACCAGAGAGTTATATTTTTAGTAACCTAGGGGGTTTTACATTGTGGGGTATCCCAAATCAGGATGCTCCAGGAAAACCTAAACTGGGATGGTCAAAATCCTGGGTTTAGGTCTACTTTAAGGCTAATCACATGACAATGTAAGCATGTACATTTTCATCACCAAATGACCCACACTCCCACTTTTGCACATTTGAGAGCTAAAACATCTCTTGAAACTGTGCCATAAAAATATAAATGATTCTTTACCATAATTTTCAATGAATTTAAAATGCACAGCAATCAGCCATATCAACATGAGTTAAAGCTAAAGTTAAAAAATGTAAACTACACTCCCACACACAAAACATATGACTGCATGGTCTGCATAGCGACAAAGCAGTTTGTGATTTTATCCTGCAACATATAGGTCTTGTATTACTATACTTATACTTGTATATAATATATACTATATTATTATTATTATGTATTTATATAGGGTTAAAGATATTAGAATTACTTATAAGGTAAGACAGTATATAGACTATTACAAACAAGACAGCATAGGTCATGCTAAAGATATAGTGAAGCAAGTTTTGGAGTGAATTTCAACTTATCTGAGTGAGTTTTTAAACTTAAACACATTAAAAAATATTTTCCCAAGAAATCACATTCCCCTGTAATGGGGCATATTTACAGGTGAGCTAAATAATTTTTCGGATCGGGTAAGGATTTATTTTTTGGAAAACAAATAGCACCCTATGGGCTACGCTAAAGAATTGGCATAACCAATAGGCTGCTGTTATTATTAGGCTGCTGTTATTTCTGGACATTCAAAAAAATCCTTATTGGAAACCTCATTGGAAAAAATCCCCGTTACAGGGGCCGGTGATTTTTGGGGAAACAGAAATGTTTTATAGAATTGTATTGTGTTCAAGTAAAAGGTTCACTCACATGTAAGCTTCTGTTCACACCAGATCCTTAGCATGACCCAAGCTATCAGTATACACAAGTAAGAGATCTCACTTGGGCCATGATTGAGTAAACCTTTCTATTAAAAATACGATAATAAAATAAAAAGAGAAGTGATTCAGTAATGAGAGAAACATTAGAGGCATGATTTAGATGATTCAGTTGAGCTATGTGACATATCACTTCATTAGAGTAAATCTTAAATAATTCTGAGTTTGTTTTTGCTTTCAAACATTTACAAATGTCTCTGAAGTTGGTCTTTAATTTTAGGATATTTTTAAAAAAATACAGACTTAATAGTGCTGTGTCTTGCTGTGTTGCAACACAATTCACTTTCTATACCCAGATTAAGCCAGTGAGAGTTTCCTGTAAAGTAATAAACTGACACTGTGCTCAGCCAGTGGAGAAAGGACAAACTAGCGGAGGTAAAATACATCTGGAAAAAAAAAACATTCAAAAAAATCATAACTTACACTTAACATGTTAAAACTTAAATGACCTAAATTACAATGAATGTTGTAGTTCCCCAAGTGTGTTGCAGACTCTTTCTGGGGGACTATGACTAAATAGTCTAAGGTTTAGGTGTTAGATTGTGAACTCCAAACGTCAGGGATGGATGTCCTCAGTAATGTGAGGGTGCAAATGTGAAGGGACTGAGCTCAGACTGAGGTGCATGTCTCTAATCTGGCAATCATGTCAGCCATTCAGCCTCATATACGTTATAGGGGCTAATAGACCTGTAGGTCTGTTACTGAGACTGGCCAGTAATTAGCACATATGTTCTAAGTGGAGGATAGGTTTGTAAGCAATAAAGCAATTAGCCCTCGTCTGGGATAACAGTCCCCCTAACTAAATACTAAACCAGCACTTAATTGGAGAAGTCATTTTATCTCCATTGTCTCCAATTAGTCTTGCTAAAATACTGCTGCTTGGAGGCTAATGTCACCATTTCCATCATCTTCAGAAAGGACAGGCAATTCCATGGGACGCTAAGGATTAGGTCTGCTTCACCTAGGGCTTAGGAGGCACTAAAGCCCTCCATATATAATTGTAATTAGTACTGATAGCCTCCAAACTTGACTCTTTGAAACTCGGAGATTTAGCTTTGTTTACCCTTATAGATTTTTAATAAAAAGCATGTAGCATATATACAGTGGGGAGATATTAATGCACAGATTATTAATAAACTCATTTTAAATGATTTTCCTTCAGTAAACATGTAATATAAAGAGAAACCCTACACGATTTACCATGAAAGGTTTAGGAATCAGGATAGTGACCTTAGAAAACAAAGCATTGACCTCAATTCATGTTTTGCCCCCAAGACACAACCGAGGGTAACGCTGAAGCCCGGCTCAAGGCAGTTTGACAGTTTTTAGCTTCAGCCTGTGAACCAAAAATACAAAGGAAAGCTTCCAGCACACCGTGCAGCTCTGGGCACTCACCTATCCAGGACCTGCCGAGTGCTGATATCCCCTTAAGTACAGGGCTAAAGAAGAAGAGAAGACCTTTTAAATCATAACCCAAACTGATTCCAAAAATATATGTTACATAGGTAGGGTACATACTGCGCACACACAACTACACCGCATCACATTTTATACACACAACTCTAAGGAAGCATAGACACACATCACACTGCTGCATTACAGTGCTAAGGTCCTATAAGCACACGATAGATAGATAGATAGATAGATAGATAGATAGATAGATAGATAGATAGATAGATAGATAGGAAAAAAGAAGGAAATAGGTGGGAAAGGAGAGAGAGAGAAAGAAACAAAGGAGAGAATAAAGATAAAAATACGGAAAATAAGGAGGGTAATGGAAAAAGAGACAAGATAGATAGAAAGATAGATAGATAGATAGATAGATAGATAGATAGATAGATAGATAGATAGATAGAAAGATAGATAGATAGATAGATAGATAGATAGATAGATAGATAGATAGATAGATAGATAGATAGATAGCCAAAAGCAACCTTCCATAAAACTAAAAGTAGTAAACAGAAAATAGGTAGAGAAAAAAAAAGTTTATACAGAAAGAGTTACACAGAAAGAGGATAGAAGAAGAAACATTTTGTAATGTTGTAATAATAAAGTAATGGAAAATCTGACAGTAAATGTCACTCCAGAAGAGAGAAACAAGAATGAAAGAAAGAAAGAGTAAGAAATAAATAAAATGAAAGTCACGAGAAACATACAAGTCACAAGTAATGAATGCAAACTGAGAATAAAGGAGAAGCACAAAAATATGTTAATTTAGAAAGATATGTGATAGTGTGAGTAAAAAAGAACATATACCACGATTAAGGGAAAGGGGAAGGAAGGAAGGAAAAAAAGAAAGTCAAAGAAAAAAAAAGGTGCAAGAAAAGGATGCATCTGTAACAGTAGATAAGAGAATGTAGTGAGGCTTTGCAGTAGTTACAAAGATGAGTAAGGAAAGGGATGCTTGCCCTGCATGTGAGAGGCTGAGGCCGGGGGGTCTGCCATGACGGGGGGGGGGGGTGTTAGCTGGGGCCAGACTTTTTCCCTATTAGGGGCGATTAGATGGTGTCTATTCAGAGCTGCTAATCCAGAGAGAGAATAGGAGCAGATAAAAGGAGACTTCAAGTGACCTTCTCCTCCTTTTCACACCAACCTGAGGCTGGAATAGCCCAGAGCAAGTGACAATGGAGCTCTCCATTTCACACACACACACACACACACACACACACACACACACACACACACACGGGCAGCTTTCCCCTGCCCCCCCCCCCCCCCCCATATCCCTGTGCAGTGTGCTGGGAGCCTGGCCGGGACCCCGGAGTCTCTGCTGCATTAGACACACTCCTCTCCCCCAGAGGGAGGAATGACAATGGCTGCCCAGAGTGATTGTATGAAGCCAGGGAGAGGAAAATCAGCCCCTCCACCGACCCCTCTCACATCACTTAATTGAGATATTACACCCCAATGAAAAACGCATCATATAGAAAAGGGAGTAAAGGAGGGGGTTATCGCGAGTTTTGACATACAAGTAAAGGGTTTTAAAAAGTTTTTTTTTTTAAACGAGACCGGTTATTAGTGACAAGGATTTGTTAAAAGATAAACTGAAAGTCACACTTTAGGTGCCGATGACTGGGAATGGGCCGTGCCCTCGCCCAGTACACTCATCAAAAAGCTGATTCTTGTAGTGCACCCAGATCCCCCTCCCTGCCCCCTCTTGCTATACTGACGGAGTGGGGGCTTTGCTTATCCTACACAACGATATAAGACGTCACAAAGGTCCCTACAGCCCACACACACACACACACACACACACACACACACATACGTATGATTTCATTATACAAAGATATGTATCTATAATATGTGTTGTATAGGGGGTTAAAGGTATTTACAATCAGTGTAAAAGTTTTAGAAAAAAAAAGGAGTAAAATAATATTTATTATTAGTGATGGTAATAGTCTATAATATCTTTCTTTACTTTATCTGTATTGCATGGGATAGTAACGCATGTTATGTAATACTAGCAACGAGCAATTATTATTATTATCATGAATAATACAGTATGAAAACTCTTTATTGACTTGAATTTCCCTGTTTTGTATGGCATAGTTACACCCTTGTGATATCATATTAGTAATTAGTTATTCTTATTCTTATTCGTATTATTATTATTAATAATAGTAGTCTGTAACCTTTTTTACACTTCTTATATCATACAAGGCGTGAGCAACTGTAACTATTATAATTATCAATAATAATAGTGTGTAATCCTTTACCTGACTTGATTTCTTCTGTGTTGTATAGCACCCTTGTTATGTCATATTAGTAGGGAGAAATTATAATCACTATTTTTAATTTTATTGATGATGCTTATAATTTTAATAATAACAATCGGTAGTCCCTTAACTGACTGGAATTTCTCCTTTTTGCATAGTATAGTCACCCAAGTTATGCCATTATAGTAGGGAGCAATGAAAATTACTATTATTATAATTATAATAATAATAATAATTATTATTATTATTATTAATAATAATAATAATAACAATAATACTGTTAATAATAATAGCCTGTAATCCCTTTATTGACTGGAATTCCTCTGGGTTGTATAGCATAGTTACCTTTGTCATATTAGTAAGGAGCAGGGATTATTATCATTATGATGATAAATGATAATACTGTTAATAATCATAGTCTGGATTTTTGTTGTGGTGTATATCACCCTTGTTATGTGATATTAGTATTGGGCAATGATAATAATAATAATTATTATTATTGTAATTAATAATAATAATACAAATGATAATACTGTTAATAATCATAGTCTGGAATTCCTCTGTGTTGTATAGCATAGTCACCCTTGTTATGTCATATCAGTAGCGATCTTGTAACCAGCGGAACCTCCTATTTCTAAATATGTGAAAGTGCATCACCGATAACTTGGCAACCGATGAGAGGGCAGCTTTTGTAGTGACGTCACCGAGCTGTCATTCCAGAGGTGACAGTTACACAGTGTATAATATATCAGGGACGCTTTGTGTCGGTTGCCTGCTATATGGTTTCTGCATTGTGCATAATAGAATGGCTGGGGAATTCTAAACCAAAGTGACAACACAAACTTTCACACAGAGAAGTGCAGTGAGAGCATCTGTAAAGCTTGTAGCCAGTGTGTGTGTGTGTGTGTGTGTGTGTGTGTGTGTGTGTGTGTGTGTGTGTGTGTGTGTGTGTGTGTCACTGTAGCACATGTATGACATGACACTCGCCTCTGACATTAGTACATAGCAGGGTGACAGGGCGCATGGCGGGGCAGGGTGTCAGGGCTGCACTATTCACCTTCAAGTGGCCAACACAGGTGAGTGCTGGAGTCCTTCACGTCCCCATCTGCAGGCCTATAAAGCACATCAAACACATTTATATATATTCCATATAAGAAAAATATGACAAAATTCTTGGAGATAAAACATATTTTGCCTTTAATTGACACAAGCCACGTATTAATTGAGTCACTGGCTCCTCCACTGCTGTACTATACTGTATACTATGTTACATTGGCATTGGCAACACCTGCATACCTGCATAGTATGATGAAGGGCTATGCAAACTGCTCCCCTGTGTTTTCTGCATATACAGAATTATAGTATTGCTCAACACTGTCACTAGATTATGTCAGAGTATGTCAGTATGCTATATTTTATTGGTGTATTATACGGTATACAGTATTACATTGGTATACTAAACAATATGCTATAAGGTATTTATATTCTGTAATGTATGTATGTAATGGCTATAAAGTATACTATGTTTGTTATTATGCTATGCTATACAGTATACTATATAACATATTGTATATAGACTGCCTATATCATATAGTATACTGTATAGCAAAGTGATATAATAAACATAGTATACTGCATAACATAACAAAATAATGAATATGCTATACTGTGTATCAATAGCATAAAACATACTGCAAAATAGCAAAGTAATATAATAAATATAGTATACAGTATAGCATGCCAATATCATATAGTATACGGTATGGCATAGTATGGTGTTGGCAGGCTAGGTACTGTATACCTATATGTATTATATTGCCATAAAGTATACTGTATATATTATATTGCTATGCTATAAAGTATACTGTATGGATATTGCCATGCTGTATACAATATACTGTAGGTATTATATTGCTATGCTATAAAGTATACTGTATGGATATTGCCATGTTGTATACAGTATACTATATGTATTATTCTGCTATGCTTTACAGTACACAATATGTATTATTTTGCTATGATATACAGTATAATATATGGTATTGGCAGGCTAGATACAGTAAAGTTATATGTATCATATTGCTATACAGTATACTGTATGCATTATATTGCTATGCTATAGAGTATACTGTATAGATATTGACATGCTGTATACAGTATACTATATGTATTATATTGTTATGCTTTACAGTACACAATATGTATTATATTGCTATGCTATACAGTATAATATGTGGTGTTGGCATGCCAGATACAGTATAGTTATATGTATTATATTGCTATACAGTATACTGTATATATTATATTGCTATGCTATAGAGTATACTGTATGGATATTGACATGCTGTATACAGTATACTATATGTATTATATTGCTATGCTATACAGTATAATATATGGTATTGGCATGCAAGATACAGTATAGTTATATGTATTGTATTGAAATGCTCGCAGTATATTGCATATATATATATATATATATATATATATATATATATATATATACAATATATATTATACATATATTGTCAGGCTATAGACAGTATACTATATGTATTATATTGCCATGCTATACAGCATAATATATGGTACTGGCAGGCTAGATACAGTATAGTTATAGTATATGAATGTCATTGCTGTGCTATACAGTATATAATATGATATTGACTGGTTATATACAGTATCATTATGTATGTATTATATTGCTATGCTATACACAGTATACTATATGGTATTGCAGGCTTTATAAAGTATATATATGATTTTGCTATGCTATACAGTATACTATATGGTATTGCAGGCTATATACAGTACAGTTATATGTATTATATTGCTATGCTATACAGTATAATATGGTATTGGCAGGCTAGATACAGTATAGTTACAGTATATGTATTATATTGCCATGCTATACAGTATATTATGTGGTATTAGCATGCAAGATATAATATATTTATATGTATTATACTGTAATGCTCAACAGTATATTACATGGTATTGGCAGGCTATATACAGTATACTATACGTAACATATTGCCATGCTACACAGTATAATATATGGTACTGGCAGGCTAGATACAGTATAGTTACAGTATATGTATTATATTACCCTGCTATACAGTATAGTATGTGGGATTGTCATGCAAGATATATTATATTTATATTTATATATATTATATTGTAATGCTATACAGTATTGTTATATGTATCATATAGCTATGCTACAAAGTAAACTTATATTGGGTGCAGGGTTAATACTAGGTGGGGGGCAACAAGTGTTGCAGAATTGCACCCAACTGAGTGTGTGTGTGTGTGTGTGTGTGTGTGTTGTGTGTTGTGTGTTGTGTGTGTGTGTGTGTGTTGTGTGTGTGTGTTGTGTTGCACCTGTGTGCAGGGGTGTGTTATGCCACGGGGAGAGAAGTTATACACCTGCTGGCAGGAAGCGGCTACTTTTAACTTATAAAGATATATTTTATATAAGAGAGGAAGAAGGGAGGTGCACACACACACACACACACACACACACACACACACACACACACACTTTTATCTTATAGATATATATTTTATATGAGAGGAAGGGAGGTGTGCACAGCATTTATACACACACACACACACACACACACACACACACACACACACTTTTATCATATAGATATATATTTTATATGAGAGGAAGGGAGGTGTGCACAGCACTTTACACACACACACACACACACACACACACACACACACACACACACACACACACACACACACGGGAAGGGGTGAGGTGAGGGCAGACGCCGCTCAGGTGAGGTGAGGGGATGGCGGCGGTACCTGACGTTCCGGGCGGCGGGTGGCGGCGGAGCTCCCGGGCAGCAGGGTGCGGCGAGTCGTCCTTTGTGTGCGCCATTCGGTATAGTTGGTGTCACCTTGTGAGGGCAGCGGCAGGGCGGGAGGAGGGGGCACCGCACAATGGAGCCGCCCGCCCGCCCGGCCAGTCCGGCTCCCCCTCTTTATTGCAGCCGGGAGCCTTTCCCTGGAAAACATCCCAGACTGGAAGCAGCCCCTTCCCCTGTGTGTCCCCCCGCACAGCAGCATGAAACCAGTGGCGGAACTCCCTGTCTCTCCGCCATTGCTCCCATGTGGGGCTCCTCCCGCCCGCGGTGCCGCGGTGAGGTGTGTGGCCCCGGTGCGCTCCAGCAAGGTGTGTGCAGCTCTCTGCCATGGCGGAGCCTCTGCGGTGCCGAGCTCTTAGTGTCCGCTAGATGGCAGCAGGAGCCAGTCACAGCCGCACTGACTCTATATCCGCCGCACAAAGAGAAGCGGCATTGTGTCACCCGGCAGCCCTCACCCGCTGCCCAACATGGCCGCCACCCGCGTACAGATGACAACCCTTGTGAGTTGGACAGTTCAACAATAGTCAAAACTGACCTAGAATCTGTGCCATGACTCCGGTGCTACAGGGTAACAGTGGTGGATGGTAGTGGCAGTGCTAGAGGGTAACAGTGGTAGGGGGCTAGTGGCAATGGTTCTAGTGGTAGTGGTAGGGACGTTTAGAGGGCTAGTACCAGCAGTCGAAATTAATAAAAATGGGGCAGAGCTATTGGCAGTGGTAGAGAGTAACAGTGGTAGGGGGGCTAGTGGAAGTGGTAGGGGGTTAGTGGCAGCTAACAATATTAGTAACAGTAGTAGGGGGCTAGTGGCAGTGGTAGAGATGAGTAACAGTAGTAGGGGAGTAGTTCAGTGGTAAGGGGCTAGTGGATGTGCTAGAGGGGAGTAATAATGGTAAGGGGCTAGTGAAAGTGGTAGAGGGGAGTAATAATGGTAGGGGGCTAGTGGAGGTGGTAGAGGGGAGTAATAATGGTAGGGGGCTAGTGAAAGTGGTAGAGGGGAGTAATAATGGTAAGGGGCTAGTGAAAGTGGTAGAGGGGAGTAATAATGGTAGGGGGCTAGTGGAAGTGGTAGAGGGGAGTAATAATGGTAGGGGGCTAGTGGAGGTGGTAGAGGGGAGTGACAGTGGTAGGGAGTTTCTTTCAGTAGAAGAGGGTAATAATGGTAGGGTGCTTGTGTCAGTGGTAGAGGGCTAGTGGAAGTTGTGGGGAAAGTAACAATGGTAGGAGGTTAGTGGCAGAGGGTAAAAGAGGTAGGGGACTTGTGTCAATGATGTGAGCTAGTGTCAGTTGTAGGGGGCTAATGGCAGTGGCAGAGGGGTTACAGAGGTAGGTGGTTAGGGGGTGTGACAGGGGGTTATTAGCAGGGGGGCAGTAGCAGTGTCAGGACAGGAATGGCAGCATTAGGTACCCAGTAGCCGAGGCAGATTGTGTGGTAGAAGCAGGGGCAAGCTGGTCATAGGGAGTGCAGGGAGAATTCCCAATGGGATGCAATTTATTAGGCACTACAATTCAGCTTGGTATAGCTTCCAGCCCACCTTACCAGGTGCCCCATTGTAACACCGCCTACAGTCCATGTTCTGCCCCGCCACAGTATGGTCTACTACAATAATCAAGCAACAGTTATTAAATATCCATCCCATCAAGCTTTGGCAAAAGCTGATAGACACGCTTATTAATTGGCTCTGAAGCTTCTTGGTGACAGTTGGCCCCTGGGTAGAAGTCAGGTGACAATAGCAGGGGGAGAGGTGCAGTGGCAGGAGGTGATGGGGGTGACTGTAAGTAATATTGACAGGGGGAAAGTGGTAGGGGGTGAGTGTCACTGGGATGAGGTGGTAAGAGGGGAGTGACCCCCGAACACGGTGAAAAGGGGTGAAGTCTGGTGGCAGGTTACCTTGGTGCATGGGCAGGTAACAGTGCCATGGGCTGCCCATGACCAGCTATTGAGCCCCACCCCAGGGTGCTTCTATGTCAGACAATGAGTATGTTTGTCATCTGAGGCTATGGCACTAAAGGCACTATGGCAGGGGTGGACATGGCCACTCATTAAGAGACAGTAAAGTAACTTATATACACTGCTATACTGTGTAAGAAGTGAGTATTGGCTGGGGCCAGCTGGGTCTATAAGAATTGCATGGGGAGCTTGAGAGGCAGAGACCCCAGGAGGGGAGGTTGAAGATGTAGAAGGTAGAAGATGACTATGGAATTCTGGAACTGTGTCTGGGGAAGGTGCCCAGCTCATTTGGCAAATAGAAGTGTGGCCCACCGAGAATTATCCCTATGCCTCCCTATGGCCAGTCCACCCCTGAGCAGAAGGTTAATGAATGGGAGGGTGTGTGAAGGGAGGAAGGTGGAAGGTGAATAACTGTGGCAGGAGTGAGTGGAAGCTGGAGGCAGTTTCGGAGTGAGGTGTCCGGGCCCCCCAGTAGAACTGACCCTAGAGGCCCATCCCATAATTAGATGCAAGTATCCCTGGCTTATATTCAGGGCCCGCCCATGTGTCAGGGCGCAGGTGACGTCAGTGATCCTGGTGCAGGGGTTGAGTGGCAGGGGCAGAAGGTGGGTACCCCTGGTGAAGGGGGTGAGAGGCAGGGGCAGAAGGTGAGTGACCCTGGTGAAGGAGGTGATTGGCCAATGGTGTGTGACCCTGGTGCAGAGGGTGAGTGGCAGGGGCAAATGTTGGGTGACCCTGGTGAAGGGAGTGAGTGGCAGAAGTTGAGTTACCCTGGTGCGGGGGGTGAATGGCAGGGGAAGAAGTTTGGTGACCCTGGTACAGGGGGTGAATGGCAGGGGCAGCAGTTTGGTGACCCTGGTTCAGGGGGTGAGTGGCAGAAGGTGATTGACCCTGGTGCAGAGGGTGAGTGGCAGGAGCAGAAGTTGGATGACCCTGGTTCAAGGGGTGAGTGGCAGAAGATGGGGGACCCTGGTGAAGGGGGTTTAAAGCAGAAGGTGAAGGACCCTGGTGAGGGGGGTGAGTGGCAGGGGCAGAAGTTGGGTGATCATGGTGCATAGGGTGAGTGGCAGAAGATGGGGACCCTGGTGCAGGAAGTGAGTGACAGGGACAGAAGGGGGGTGACCCTGGTACAGGGGGTGAGTGGCAGAAGGTGGGGGACCCTGGTGCAGGGGGTGAGTGACAAGGACAGAAGGTGGGGGACCCTGGTGCAGGGGGTGAGTGGCAGGGACAGAAGGTGGGTGATCCTGTTTCAGGGGTGAGTGGCAGAAGTTGGGGGACCCTGGTGCAGGGGGTTAAAAGCAGAAAGTGAGGGATCCTGGTGAGGGGGATGAGTGGCAGTGGCAGAGGCTGGGTGATCATGGTGCAGGGATGAGTTGCAGTGGGTGGGGGACCCTGGTGCAGGGAGTGAGTGACAGTTGCAAAAGTTGGGTGACCCTGTTTCAGGGGGAAGTGGCAGAAGGTGGTGGACCCTGGAGCAGGGGGTGAGTGGCAGAAGGGGGGGTGACCCTGGTGAGGGGGGGGGTGGCAGGGGCAGAGGCTGGGTGATCATGGTGCAGGGATGAGTTGCAAAGGGTCGGGGACCCTGGTGCAGGGGGTTAGTGGCCGAAGATGGGGACCCTGGTGCCGGGGGTGAATGGCAGAAGGTGGGGGACCCTGGTGCCAGGGGTGAGTGGCAGAAGTTGGGTGATCATGGCGCAGGGGGTGAGTGGCAGAAGGTGGGGGACCCTGGTGTAGGGGGTGAGTGACAGGGGCAGAAGCTGGGGGACCCTGGTGTAGGGGGTGAGTGACAGGGGCAAAAGGTGGGGGACCCGAGTGGCAGGGGCAGAGGTTGGATGACTCTGGTTCAGAGGGTGAGCGACAGGAGCAGAAGGTGAGTGACCCAGGGGGTGAGTGGCAGGGCACAGGCTTAGACACAGGGATCAGGCGGGCGGCCGGGCGGCCCCCTGATCGGGGAGGAGCGGGTGAGCCGGGCGCAGTGGTGAATGAGCTGCACATCGGCTGTCACAGCACCCCCCCCCCCCCCCCATCTCCTCCAGCCCCTCCCCCTGGCGGAAGGTAAGCAGGCGGCCTCCTCCCGACCAATAGGAAGCAGGGGGCTGTCCGGCCGGGGCCTCCCTCCCCTTCTCCCCCCTCTCCCCGGCTCGGGGCTCTGGCCAGTCAGTCGCCTTTGATTATCAGTTGCCAGCAGCCCCTCGCTTGGCTCCTTGACATGCGCTCCATATAAGGCCGCCCGTCTCCATGGCAACGTGTCACTTTCAATAGTAGTGTCAAAGTTCAGTCTATACAGACATTGGCGCGGATCCCCCGGTTGGGAAGCATTTGCCGCGCCAGCCCCGCCGCTGAAAGGCGCCCATTCCGCGCTGTGCCGCCGCCGCCATCCTCCTCTCTCTCTCTCTCTCTCTCGCTCTCTCTCTCGCACTCTGTGCATTGCATATTCTATTAGCCTGTCTGTCTGTGTGTGTGTGTGTGTGTGTCACAGTGTGCGTGCGTGTGCCCGATTCTTTCTGTGTGTCTTTTCTTTCCTCCATTCCAAGCAGAGAGCGCCTGAGCCCGGCACCGGCTCCCCATCGGCCCGCGCCCTCTCCTGCAGCCCATTCCATTCCATTCCATTGGAGATGTGACGCTGCCCCGGGACCGGGACTCCCCCCAGCAGCAGCGGCAGCAGCGGCGGCGGCGGGACTCCCTCCCTCCCTCCATGTGGACTCTCAGGATTGATGCTCTCACCTGGACTTCCTAATTTATTGCTCTTATTATTATTATTAGCATTATTATTATTAATAATATTTATCTGATTATCGGGAGATGTGCGCTGCCCTCGCCTTCTGCTGACATATCGCGGATTATTCGCCACGTCGGGACACAAACAATAAAAAAGGGACAAGTGCTTCTTCCATCACAGCAGAGACACAAGCGCTGGATGTGGCCCCCCGGACCCCCGACAACCCTCACCCGCCGCCGCTAGAGCCTTTCTGGAAGCGGCATTTATTGACTCGCTGCCTCCCTCCAGCCGATCCGGCCCTGTCCTATGTCTGCCGGGGAGATCGGGGCTTCCCACCCGGCCTGAGCCCCAAGCAGAGGTGGGGGGTAACCAGCCTGCCCGCAGCCCGAGGTGGGGGCAACTCCAGCCTGGAAACGGACTCATCTGCCCCAGCAGCTGCAGCCAGAGGTGGGCAAAGAGACTGATCTGCCCCAGCAGCCAGAGGTGGGCAAAGAGACTGATCTGTCCCAGCAGCCAGAGGTGGGCAAAGAGACTGATCTGCCCCAGCAGCCAGAGGTGGGCAAAGAGATTGATCTGCCCCAGCAGCCAGAGGTGGGCAAAGAGACTGATCTGCCCCAGCAGCCAGAGGTGGTCAAAGAGACTGATCTGCCCCAGCAGCCAGAGGCGGGGAAATAGACTGATCTGCCCCAGCAGCCAGAGGTGGGCAGATAGACTGATCTGCCCCAGCAGCCAGAGGTGGTCAAAGAGACTGATCTGCCCCAGCAGCCAGGGGTGGGCAAATAGACTGATCTGCCCCAGCAGCAGCAGCAGCCAGAGGTGGGCAAAAACACTGATCTGCCCCAGCAGCAGCAGCCAGAGGTGGGAGAATCTCCAGCCAAGCAGCCTCCTCCACAGCCAGAGGTGGGGGGACCTGCCGGCAGCCGGCAGCAGCAGCAGCAGCAGAGCGAGAGGGGGTCAATCCCTGCAGAGACCACCAGCCAAAGAGACGGCTCCCACCAGCGGCAACCACGGCAGAGACGGCCAGCTTCTTCTTCCCCTCCAAAATAAAATCCCCCCCGACCTCGGCCATCAGCTCGCTCTCCGGCACTTTCTGGGCCCGAGATATGGCAATGGTAGTTAGCAGCTGGAGAGATCCGCAGGAGGACGTGGCCGGGGGAAACCCAGTCGGAGGCCCCGGAGCCACCCAGCCGGCTCGGGAACCGCCGCCCCAGGCCCCCTCGGCGGCCCCGCACACGCCGCAGACCCCCAGCCAGCCGGGACCCCCGTCCACCCCGGGCGGCGCTGCCGGAGACAAGGGGGGGCCTCCGGGCTCGGGCCAGAGCCAGCAGCAGCACATCGAGTGCGTGGTGTGCGGGGACAAGTCCAGCGGCAAACACTATGGCCAGTTCACCTGCGAGGGCTGCAAAAGTTTCTTCAAGAGGAGCGTCCGCCGCAACTTAACCTACACCTGCCGAGCCAACCGCAACTGCCCCATCGACCAGCACCACCGCAACCAGTGCCAGTACTGCCGCCTCAAGAAGTGCCTCAAAGTGGGCATGAGGAGGGAAGGTGAATATTACTTCTACTCTTTCCCCTACCTGTCTGTCTCATATGTGTTGCCCCTTATTCATAATAATAGGATCAGCTTGTCCCAACACAAGTTCTGACAACTCATTTCATCACACACAGCCCCCCACTGCTGCCCATAAAAGCCTCCAAACGCTGCCTTGTCTCGGGCCTTGTCGCCCACTGATAGAGGTTTAGGGAGTTCATTTTTCTGTTCCCCTTTGAACAACCACAGGACTTACTAACAGCCACACGGCCATATTCATAATAATATCATAAAAATACCCCACCGTCACTTGTGGCACCAGAAGCTCTCATTTATAATTTAATCTATTAAAAATAATAATAATTTATTCACATGCAAGCACCCAATAGCTGCCCCAAAAGCCACCAAGCGCTCCCTTGTTTAGGCCCGTCAACTAGCTAATTTTCCCACTCCCCTTCGAACATCCACAGGGCCCAGTAACAGCCATAGTGCCATATTCATAATAATATCATAAAAATACCCTAAACATCCCTTGTACCTGTCATTTGTAATTTTATCACATACAGCCCCTAAAAGCCTCCAAGCACCCTCTTGGCCCAGACGTTGTCACTCATGAAATACTGAAAGAAAAGCCACCAGACCCAGTAACATCCATATCACCCAGTAACAGTCACAGCACCTAGTAACAGTCACATTATCCAGTAACAGCCACAGCACCAAGTAACAGTCATGGCACCCAGTAACAGTCATGGCACCCAGTAACAGTCACAGCACCTAGTAACAGTCGCATTATCCAGTAACATCCACCGCACCCAGTAACATCCACAACACCAAGTAACAGTCAAAGCACCCTGTAATAGTCTCAGCACCCAATAACAGCCCTGCCACTACTTTCTCCCTGTTTATTTATTACTAGTATAAACAGGGTCCAAAAACGAGTAACAAACTCTTTATATGTGTTTGTAATAGGGCCAGGCTCCCTAAATTCTCCTGACTATATACATGTAAATATAATAGTGATTATTAAAGACTTTTAAAAGTGAGGTCAGCTGTAGAAAAATAGAAGTGCAGAAATACATCCCTGTGTCCAAAACAAGTTAAAAGGCACCGGGTGTGCCATGCAGGGTGGCCAGTCCATGGGTCACAGGGAGTGGGTATGGGGGTGCTGGGCCATCAGGCATCTGTACAAAGCAGAACAAATAAGAAAACTGGTCAGCTTGCTAAAGCTGCAGCATGAATAACCCGCTTACATTCAGCAGCCATGCAGTTAATAAATAAAGAGCAAGTAAGGCGGTGGGCACTCAGTGCCAGCAGCCACAGAAAGCATTAGCAGCATTCTTACCTGCACTAATTGCCTGCCTGCCCGGGGAAGCAGCCAGCTATGTATACCCACTGTAAGTCTCAATTTTTTAACACCTTTCCATTTCCACTTTCACTTTTCCTCTGAGCACTGAGGAAGTTCCTCCTCAGCCTGGAGTCCAAATCATCCATTTATTTATTATAGTTCTGATGAACACATCACACTGCTGACATCACACTACTGTGTGCAGGTCCCAGCTACCAACAACCACAGGCCACTGCTATGTTTACATGTTGCCATGGGTGTGCCATCAAATATTATGCCATGCAATGTGCATAAGGGGTTTACTTGAGTATACACTATATTTAAAGCCTAAAATGTCTCAGGTGCTCACACCAACTCACTCTAACTACTGTAACAACTCACAGGACCACTATAACAACTTAGATAACCACTATAACAACTTACATACCCAAACACTATAACCACACAAAACCTCTATAACTTTATAACCGCTATACATTTCTATAACTATTATAACAACTCCCTGTAACCACTATAACAACTCACTATAACACTATAACTCTATATAACCACTAAAACAACTATATAACTTTTAAAACGTCCCATCACCACTATAAAAACTAACTATAACCACTAATGTGTATTTATCATCTTATTATTTAATATTAGAATGCCACACCATGACCACAGACTGCCCAATTTCTCCCGGCGATTGACTTCAATCCACTGCAACAATTCTTTTAATTTTTTTTATTATAGTGTAAAATAGAATTCTATTTTATAATTTTGACATCAGCTGCAGCACTGCTCATCCATATTCAGTAACCCTTGTTAAGGCATCACACAGAGCTATAACATATGCTATTGTTACCTTATACAACATATTTCCTATATTATTGTATATTATTACATATCTTGCAACATTTACATTCTGAGAGGGCCCAGTACAACCTCAGCACTGACACCTTTATATGTTACATAGGTTAGTGTAGTGGTTACACTGGTCATTTATATTGCTACAACGCTGAGAGCCAACTAACTACTGCCATATGTATTATTGTTGTGTGGCATGCAGTGTTCTTTTAATGGGTTATTGTTATATTTCAGGTGGACAGATTCTATTACAGACATTACATTTACATCAGCTGCCTTATTGACTTTATGAGAGGTCCCAGCAACTAACTGCTTTCCACATTCATACATTGTGATATGTCTCACAATGTATTTATTTCTGCTGTTTTTATGAGGATATTACACTATTACACAACACTTCCCTATTTATATCCTCCAATGATCCAGCAAGTGTCACTTTATTACTCCCCCTCTAAATATTCCATCGTGTCGTAGAATGTGAAATCAATAGATATTTATTACGCTGATTATTCACAGTTGCATTAGGAGTTTAGATCACAAAGCTATAACACTGCACTTTCCAGCAACTGACATCGACAGTTCTGTAAAGTGATATAAGTGAATATTTCTAATGCTGTTTATTTTATAGTATTTCAATTAGGACAGCTGGGCTACGTTGCAACCTTTACATTGTGACATGCACCCTATACTGTTAGGAGATCACTTCATATAACTAATATCACCTGCAACATTAAACGTTACAGGAGGGCCATGCTGCTCCCCTATGCTGAAATATAGGGTGGCGAGTGTTTATTATATTTTAAAAGAAAAAAAATAGATATATACTGAAATATAGGGTATCATTATAATGCAACATTAATCATGTGAGGCCCCATTTATTTACACCCATGCAGCCACCCAATACAGGGTGCTATGTAGAGATTCATAACTATTACAGGGTGCTATGTAGAGATTCATAACTATTATATCCTTAACACCACCTGCAACATTCACACTGTAGGAGGCCCCAGCCTCTGGCGCCAGGTAGTTTCCCTATTCTGAAATATGGGGTGCCATGTAGAGATTAATCAATAGGTATTGATTATATTTTAGAGCAACATATTATATAGTTAATATTTACATATGAAGTATGTCCATATTAAAGTGTGTTTTAATACTAAGTATTCATTATACGTTACAGAAACTTAAAAATAACATTGCCTACAACATATATGAGAGGCCTCAGGTACTAAAGCTAGGTAGAGCATCAATGCTCAGAAATATCCCTGTGGAATTTGCTATTCTGATCATTTAGATCAGTTAGTCTCTAAACATCGCCCTAATGTCCCTTCTGATAGTCCTTAGGTTTTCCATGCAGTCTGTTGTCACTAGGTTCTGTTAATATTGTTCAGTGTACACTTTTAGATGAATACATTATACTATTAGGGGGCTCGCTGTTTAAATAGTGTTATGCCAAGCAGTGTAGATATTATTTTTTTGTATCTCATCCTGATGATGTTCGAAACATTGCCCTATTGCTTCCCACAATAGTTCTTAGGCTTGTGCCATACAGTCTGCTGTCACTAGCTATTGTTTGTACTGTTCACTCTTTAATCACTTCAACTATTTGGAATATCACTGTTAAAATAGTGTTATGTCATGCAGTGTAGTTATAACTTAAACTATTTTTTTTTTATTTTAACATCATCGCATTAACTTCCCATCAATAAGCGTAGGTATTACTTTTACTACGTATTATTGTATCCTATCCTGGTTATGTTCCCCATAACCCCATTGCCCCATAACCTTCCCATCTAAGAGTCCATAGGCTTGTGCCATGCAGCCTGTTTTCACTAGGGGAAGTTGTATAATGTTATAATAATAATGGTATAATAACCCCTTACACTCCTCTTCTTATGTCATGTAGTGTGGGTATTACGTCTATTAATTATTGTTGTATCCCATCCTGATATTTATTTTTAAAACATTTCCCCTATTACCTGGCCATTTAAGAATACATAGGCATGTGCCCTGCAGTCTGTTGTCACCCAGGTCAGTTGTTTAATATTAGATTAACCCCTTACACTCCCAGGAGTCTCCCTGTTTTAATAGTGTTTTGTGCAGTGTAAGCATTTTTTTCTACTACTTTTCCTTGTCCTATCCTGATTAGTTTCTAAGCATCGCCCTATTACCGTCCCCTGTTTCTGCCTTGCAGTCTTGTTAATGCTGTTCAGTATACGATTTCAGATTAACCCCTTACACTTTTAGAAGTCTATTTAAAAGGTGTAATGTCATTTAGTGTAGGTGTTCCTTCTACTTATTTTTGTTTCATTTTGCATCCCTTACTGATTATTTTCTAAACATTATCTCTAGGCTTGAGCCCTGCAGTCAATTGTCACTAGAGTCATTTGTATAATATTAAATTAACCCCTTACATACTCAGAAACCTGCCTGTATGAACAGTGTTGTGTAGTGTAGGAATAATTTCTAATGATCAATATTTAAAAATTGCCCTATTACCTGCCCATCTAGGAGTCCATAAGCTTATGCCATAAGCAGTCTTATCTCTCTGTGTTCAGTTGTATAATATTAGATTAACCCCTTACACTATCACCAGTCTCATGTTCAATGTAAGCATTTCTTCTATTACTTTTTCTCTTTTCTATCCGGATTATTTTCTAAGCATCACCGTGTACGAGCCCTTAGGTTTGTGCCTTGCAGTCCTGCTAATGCTGCTCAGTATTAACCCCTTACACTACTAGGAATCTAGCTGTTTAAACAGTGTGTTATGTTATGTATTGTAGTTATTTCTTCTGCTCTTTATTTATAAGGACTACTATGACACCACACTGCCACATTTGCCCAGCAGCAGATGCCACCCCCTCGGGTTGTGGCATGGGGTGTTGGAGATGAAGGCACCGCTGGCACGGCCACATTTCCAGCATCTGCTGCCTGTGTTGTGTCATGCAGTGTGCTGTCATTGTGCGATGTTTTTATGATGTTTTTATGTGCTGTGGATAGGGAGGCATGCGTGTCTATGCATAGAGCATTGTGTAGTGGGTGTTATTTTTTTTTTTTTTTTTGCTTGTCTCTTCTTCTCTGTGTCTTTTGACCAGCCGTGGTTGCACATTTCCTCTTTTTTCTCTTTCTTTTTGTCAGCGGTTCAGCGAGGACGAATGCCTCCGAGCCAGCCGAATCCGGGCCAGTACGCGCTGACCAATGGCGACCCGCTGAACGGCCACTGCTACCTGTCGGGCTACATCTCGCTGCTGCTGCGGGCCGAGCCCTACCCGACGTCCCGCTATGGCAGCCAGTGCATGCAGCCCAACAACATCATGGGCATCGAGAACATCTGCGAGCTGGCCGCCCGGCTGCTCTTCAGCGCGGTGGAATGGGCCCGAAACATCCCCTTCTTCCCCGACCTGCAGATCACCGACCAGGTGGCCCTGCTGCGCCTCACCTGGAGCGAGCTCTTCGTGCTCAATGCCGCCCAGTGCTCTATGCCCCTCCATGTGGCTCCTCTCCTGGCCGCCGCCGGCCTCCACGCCTCCCCTATGTCGGCCGACCGAGTGGTGGCCTTTATGGACCACATACGTATCTTCCAGGAGCAGGTGGAGAAGCTCAAGGCCTTGCACGTCGACTCTGCCGAGTACAGCTGCATCAAAGCCATCGTCCTCTTCACCTCAGGTAAGTGCCACCACCCTCAGCTAGCCCCCCTGCCAGGCTGGCTGCAGTCACCTTCCAGCTGGCACCTCCAGAGGGATTCCTCTGCAATGTAGGGAGACTGATGCCAACATTCACCCGGCTCCCTGTGCTGTCACTCCATCACTGTCCTGTCTTTTAGCATGCCCTGCTCAATTATTGTTAGGCGTATTTATACGTCATATCTGTAAAGGTAAACAGGCATGTTCAGGGTAACAAAGAAGCAAACCGCAAGAGAACTAAATTACAGTGTAACTAAATGTGGCAGGGCCCTGGTGCAAACATTAAATGGGGCCCTTTCAACGCTCATACAGTTATTTTTTTCCCAATTGGACTTTTAATTCAGTCGGATGCAGCTAGACAACTAAAAGCCTGATACAGCAGAGTTTAATGGTGCTTCCTTCCTCTAAATGACGCTAAGCACAAAAATGATAAATACTCTGAAGGCACAACAATGATGTCCCCCCCCCCACCTCTTGGACCCCTGTAGTTAAACCCCTGCTTAATTACCTTCTTTAGATTGTAGGGAGGAAAATATTTCTATTTATAGTACAGCTTAGTGTTGGAAAATAAATCTATATATCTTTATGGATATCAGTACTGATGTATATAGGCCCATACATTTCAGAGTAGTTTACAAAGTAGTTTGTGTAAACAATCACACACCCATGTGCACACACCAATCACCCACCACCGCACCCCCACAGTACAGTGGTCTTCATCAATATTAGTATTGATTTATATAGGTCCATACATTTCAGATATACTTTACAAGTAGTATCATGTGTAAACAATCACAAATCCATGTACATACACCAATCACCCACCACCACAGTACAATGGTCTTCATCAATATTATTATTGATTTATATAGGCCCATACATTTCAGATATACTTTACAAGTAGTATCATATGTAAACAATCACACATCCATGTACATACACCAATCACCCACCACCCCCACCACCACAGTACAGTGGTCTTCATCAATATTAGTATTGATTAATATAGGCCTATACATTTCAGATGTACTTTACGAAGTAGTATAATGTTGAAACACTCACACATCCATGTACATACACCAATCACCCACCACCCCCACCACCACAATACAGTGGTCTTCATCAATATTATTATTGATTTATATAGGCCCATACATTTCAGATGTACTTTACAAAGAAGTATCATGTGTAAACAATCACACACCCTTGTGCACACACCAATCACCCACCACCCCCCACCACCACAGTACAGTGGTCTTCATCCATAGTACTGATTTAAATAAGATTTAAATAGGCCTATACATTTCAGATGTACTTCACCACCCACAAATTCAAATTGGAAAGTAAATGATCTATCTATCCATCTATCCTTCATCAATATTATTACTGATTTATATAGCCCCATAAATTCTCCTTAGGTGTATCCCCATACATTTTAGTTATACTAGTAGTAGTATAATGTGTAAATAATCACACACCCATGTACACACACCAGTCACCCATCACCACAATGTAGTGCTGGAAAATCAATTTATTCATCTTCATCAATATTAGTATTAGTTTATGTAGCCCCATAAATTCTCCATGGATGTTTCCCTATACATTTTAGTTGTACTTAACAAAGTAGTACAATCGCCCATGTGTAAACACTAATCATCCACCACAAAATAAATCTATCCAACTGCATCAATATTATTACTGATTCATATAGCCCAATACATTTACATCTATCTATCTATCTATCTATCTATCTATCTATCTTCATTAAAATTATTACTGATTTATATGGTCCCCTACATTTCAGAGCTTTGTTTGCCTGCCCCTCCCCCCGAGTTGGCAGCTTTGCAATCTTTGGGGATACCAGCCAGTGAAGGGTTATTGCTGCCAATATCTATGCAAGCGCTGTACTGTCACTTCATTAGTAGATGCTGCCTGGCCTCTTTCATCCTTCCACAAGCCTGTGTGTGACATAGTTATAACATCATGTTTGCACTTTTTTTTTAATCTAGATATTAAAATAGCAGATTGGTGCTAAGGCATAGAGTTATTAATGATGGTAGTTGGACATTGTAGCAGCATCATATTCAGGGTGGTTTACAAAGTAGTACAGTGCAGTAGCATCAGCTGCAGAGAGCTGGGACAGCCCACAGCCACCACTAATATACTGTAGGTGCATGGGCCCTGTGACCTGCCAGCTGGCAGCCATATATCACCAGGGGACTCCTCTGCCAGGCCTGGCCATATCTGTTATACTGCAGTGTCATCATTCAATAGTCATTCATTTTGTTGTTACTCCATGAGAGGATGCTGTCTGTGCCACTCCATCCATCTAAGGGAGTGTGTCTTGGATTAACCCCTAACTGTTAGCAATGGATATTGGCTGCACAGTATTCTAGATAGCCATTGTTGTGTCAAGTATTATTGTATCTAAAGATCACAGCCTAGTATTAATAATTGGGTATATTGCTGGTTACTACATGAGAGGATGCTGCATGTGTTCCTCCACCTAACTAAAAGCCTGTGTGACTTAAATTAACCCTCACAATGCATTTAGTACATTTTGGCTCCACGATATTACAGGTAGTCATTGTTGTGTCTTTATAAATAAAAAAACAAGGACATTTGTATCTAAATATCTCCAACTAGTATAAAAAAAAATTAAAAAATGTAAAACAAAAATCAGATGAGGCTGTCTGTGTTTCTCCACCACGAGCTTGTGTGTCTTAAATAAACCTGTAACTGCTAGCAATGCATTTAGACACTTTTGGCTGCACACTATTCTAGGTAGCCTTTGTTATGTTATTATAAAATCAAGCTCTATTTCATCACAGCCTAGTATAAAAAACAAACTAGACATAATACTGTCACCCTGTGTCCTGCCCCCCCCCCCCCCCCCCCCAAAAAAAAAAAAAAAAATCTAAAAAATGCTATGGCAAATGCTTAAATATGTTTATGCTAGCTATTCTAGCCATATTGTTATGTAATTATAAATAGAAGCACCAATATATCTAAATATCCAAGCTCAATAAAATAAAAAAACATACCTAATTTGCCATGATGGGCATGATCGATAATACTTATAATAATAATAGTAAATCTTTAGTTCTGCCAGGTACAAAGTAGCAGTTGCAAATAAGGAGTAGTAAAGACAATGTGATTGCAAAGCACAATGTAAATCAGTGTAACATACAGCTGTACAGAAAAAAAAAATCATCAAGCAGATACAAGATACAATAAAAAAAGAGGACATTGTAAAGATTGTAGTGTAAAAGGGGCTTACAATGTAATGCTTGAATGTAACCCAGCATTTAGATCCATTTCTTGGTATAGCAAAGCAGTGCAGAGAGGGAAGAAAACACACACCAGCACAATTTCCAGTTATAAATCATTTTGCTATGGAAACCATACTCCTATTAAATATTTAACAGATTGTCTCGAAAAAAAATACAACGAAATGAGAGCAGGCAGTGGCTCCATGCATGCATACATGTACAGGATTTTTTTTTATTTATTTATGGATTTTAAAAGCAATCTCAGAGGTAATGATGAAGGGCAGCCCTTTAAAGTGTGTCTGTTACAAGAACAAGACATTTTTAATGAGAGATGAATGAAGTCAGCAGCTTGCTAGGCTGCCACATGTAAACAAAGCCCAGGCAAGGGGGGAATGGAGCAGGCAGGCTGCTCTCTGAAACCTATTTAAGGTCCCCCCTGCTCGCTTGTCATTATGCAGGGCAATGCATTTTAAGCTATGGTGATTCAGGCAGCCCTCCAGACCCTTCTATCACCCATATAGACAAGAGATCCAGCCCCTACACACAAAGATGACAAGGACAGGCCTAGCTCTGTGAGCACAGGCCAGACATGCAGGCAGGGAGCAGAATTTACATTGTATTAAATGGCTCTTCAATGTGCACAGTATTGTAATGCAGCCAATGCCCCATTAATATCGATTGGTACATCAGATCATTTCTTAAGATGGTGTCATTGCTATGCAGCCTGGCCAGAGGCAGCTGTGGACTGTGACTGCCCCCTTTAACAGCCAGTGCAAATGCTCTATTAAAGAGAGAGACAGGCACATCCAGGAGGGTAATAAAGACGTTCCCAGCATATTGTCCATTATCTTTTCATGGAATCTCCTCCCATTCCATGTACAGTGTGCTGTCATAATACACTCCATAGGGTCTATTGTGGGAGGCAGTGTGATGATGGATGCTGTGTTTACAATGCACCATAAACAGGCAGCTGTTGGGAAGAACTCAGAGATGGACACTGAGATTAATACATGAGCCTGGGAAGCTTCAGACATAAAGAAAATAACACTTGTATTATTATTGATATTATTATTATTATTATTATCATCAGTAGTGGTGTTAGTAATAGTGATCTAGTAAATCAGCCTACCCATCCAAATGTATTTTAAAATCAGTTTTATTCTGGGCCTGCTTCATTCAACTGCTGGTAGTCTAGTATAAAATAGTGTTAGTACTAATGTTATCATTTTCATCAGTAGTGGTAGCGGTAGTAGTAATAGAGCGTTAGTAGATCAGCCTCAGTGTATTATTTTAGTGAGATTTATTTTGGGCCTTTTCCATTCATGTTCTGGCATAAATTATTATTATTCATATTATTATTATTATCAGCAGTGTTAGTAATTATCAAGCTTTAGTAGATCAGCCCCAGTTAGTTAGATTTATCCTGGGCCTAATAATTTTATCTGCTGGAATTATTATGGTATAAAATATTATTATTGTTAGTAGTAGTAGTAGTAGTAGTCAGTCTCAGACTGACAGGAGGGTTACCAGAAAAATCACCAAAACTATGTATACCTTATTAGTGGTATCCCAAGTGTGGACATTCTGCCTGGCATAATGTTTATGTGCATGGGCCCTCAATGTAAGCCTGTAATACTTGCATCTAAATATGGGATGGGCCCCAAAGTCAGCTTTACTGGTGGACCCCAGGCAGTCCAGTCTGACGCTGGTAGTAGTAATAATAATAATAATAATAGTACATTAGTAGATCAGCTCACAATTTATTTTTACGTCAGATTGTGTCTGGGCCTGCTCCAATCAACTGCTGACAACATTCTGGCATGGAAAATAACTATGGTATTATTATTATTATCATCAGTATTGTTATTAATAATAATATTAGTAACATAAATATACCAGTAATCTTCAGTAGCAATAGTAGTAGTAGTATTAAAGCGTGGGTAGATGAGCCCCCAATGTATTGTTTGAAAGAATTATATTTTGATATTTTATACAGTGCTATATAGTGGTCATTATCCCTGAAGCTGAAAATATAACATGAAGTGGAGTAACTATAGAGGGTGCAGGGGTAAGACCACACAGGGGCCCAGAATAGCAGGGGAGCCCATCACTGTGGCTCCTCCTCTATTAGATTTTTGCTCTGGCTGCAAGAAGTAACATTTGTCCAACCAAATTAAAAAAACAAAAGAAAAAAGGACACTGTATGAGCGAGGCATGGGCCCCATTTAATGTTCACACTAGGGCCTGGTCACATTTAGTTACATAACTGATCAATATACAATAGCTAACTCATTTAGTACATATAAGAAAAGATCCACACATTGCTGTCTTCTCTCATCATTGCTATGCCTGCATTATGGTCTAACATAATTTAACCCCCTAACTATTTTGCACTTGTTTTGCCATTTTAATAAAAGGAGCTTTTAGGTTTAGCTGAGCAGACTGCTGACCCTTACCGTCCCCTCACCCTGTGCCCTAGGACCCCACACTTTTTGTTGCATGTCTTAAACTGCTTCTGCTAATGAGGACACTTTTTTGGACATTTTTGGAAAGTTTTTCTATTTCACTAGGGCAGTTAGGGGGTTAATATGGAAACAGCAGCAGCAGTCAGTCTTCTCTGCATTTGTCTGCCCCATGCAGACCCCTTCCCCCTTTCTCCTCCTCATAGCACACCACAACTTGACAGCAAACTTGTTTTGCTTGCTATCCAGTTGGGAGTTTACTAACACCTCCAATTCCCATCAACTTTTAAAGCCCCCATCTCAAGTGATGAAAACATGATTTTAAAGTGTGGCCTAATAAATGACTCAAGCAGGTTCTAACAGTTGAAAGCTGGCACAGAGCTCCCTGCTTGTGGTTTTCTGCTGGAGACACCGGAAAGTATTTTCAACCTTTTGTACACTGCACTCCATCCAGAGGTTAGGTCGTGACCCGTGTTTCCCCTTAAACGTTATTAATTTATGGAGCCAACATCTCCCTTCACTCCTTCTTCTTGCTGCCTGCTGGGGGGGGGGGGGGGGGGGGGGGGTGAAATGATGAGGCTGGAAATGAATGCTGATTGAGTCCAGAAAGAAGGATGGCTGTTTATAGGATTTGTGCTGCACAGTAACTGAAGAATAATAAACACTTTCTGGGTAATCGTTGCACAATCCCATAAATATTTTAAATATTATTTTTATTTAAAAAGGTGAACAATGAGAGCTCATTTTCCAACTCAGATGTCATTGATATTTAAAATGGTATTTATATTATATTTAACAGTGTGAGCAAACCCTGAATGGTGTGTCTGGAGTAAATGGAGCTTTTCGCACCCTTTCATGGCCCCATTCTGTTTTCAGGCTCATACTGGCTACCTGATGACTGGCACCATCCGCATTACTGTGTGTGAACTTCATGGGAAAAAGGCTCAGGCAGTGGCGGACTGGGGCCAAAAATCGGCCTGTGATTTTACCGGCCCCTTGGCCCATGACCAGCCTGCAACATTCCCACTGAGGCTTCCTAATGAATTTCCCGGACTGTTAACAAGTAGGCACAAGGTTGAGGCTCATTGGCTAGGGTGCATAAGGCCACACTTTAGTGCTCCAATAATACTGAATCTTCAGTATTTTACAGGCAAGGGTGGGTATGGATATAGGCTAGTGTTCCCTGGCTATGGGGGCACAGTGGGGTCAGACACAGGTGGCTAGGGGGAGACTAGGGAGGCAGAGAGGGGATGGGGGTTTTAGAAGTAGCAGCCCAACAGTCTGCAAAGCACTTCAGCCTAGCAGGATTTCTACCCAGTCTCCTTATTGCCAGTCCACCCCTGGGCTCAGGTCCACAGCTGACCAGGTCTCTCCCCCATGGTCAGTTTTGCAAGGAGAAAAGGATGTGTCCCCTGACACACCACAGTCCTGTCTTCTAAACCCTAACTGTGGAGTTTATATGTATGTAGTATACTGCAAAGCTACAATGCACAATTGGGTGAGGGGGGGCCATGGTAAAATATACTGGTACTCAGGTCTAACCATCCATCTCCTGTTACACCCAGATTACAGTATGCCTGCCTGACTTAGTTTAGCATGGCTAGGTCATCCCATACAGCTGAAGGTTCATCACAAGTTCCAATTGGCCCCTTGTAGTATAAGGCCTGCACAGTAACTTTAAAGTGGACCAACACCCAGGGGGGATCGGCCCGGAAATCTATAAGATTCCCGGACCGATCAGATCCCTCCCCGCGGGGCATCCGAAATCGGGATGTCCCGCGGGGAGGAACCCCCCAGGAGGCCCACAATTCTCACCTTACCGGCGATCCAACGGCGCATGCGCGAGACGCGGCCGCGTCTCTCGCTTCCCTCTAGCAGGGCGCGCTCCCGCGCCGGCCGTTTTGTGAATGGCCGGCGCAGGAGCGCTCCCTGTTAGAGGGAAGCGAGAGACGCGGCCAATGACAGCGCTCTGGTATGCGCGTCCAAGCAGCTTTGGACGCGCATACCAGAGCTGCTCTGAGCGCTGTCATTGGCCGGACGAGGTCACGTGGGAGCGGGGAGAGGTGAGTTTTTGCGGTGATCGGGGGGGTTTCAGACAGCGGGGCACCCCCGATCGGGGTGCCCCACCTAAGTGGACCAACACCCAGGATAGTCAAAATCCTGGGTGTTGGTCCACTTTAATTAAAGTAAGTTTTAGCAATTCATACAGTCCGAAATAATTTTCGACTTGACTATTTTTTATTGATTACAATTCAGGCCCAAATAGACTATTGGCATAGCGGGTATCATGATTTAGACATTGTAATAGGTCAGTCTCATCTACACCATGACATAGTAAGTATTAGGGTTTAGATCTTTTTGTTTATTGCTAATAGGCCAGGCTCTGACAGACTGTGGCAAAGTTAGTACAAGTGCTTAGATTTTATTGCTTATTGTTAAGTCAGGCTCTGATAGACTGTAGTGAATTACTAGGGCTTAGATATTATAACAGTTCAGCCTCAGATAGGCTATTGCATATTTTGTATTAGGGCCTATATAATATTGTTTATTGTTTCTAGGTCAAGCTTAGATACACCATAATATAGTCAGTATTATAACATATATTACTGTTTATTGCTAATAGGCCAGGCTCAAATAGACTGTGCCGAAGTTAGTATTAGGCCTTAAATATTATTGGTTATTGATAATAGATAGGGTTGAGGTAGAGTATGGCATACTATTAAGGCTTAGATATTATAGCTTATTCATAATAGGCCAGGCTCAGGTAGATCCCAGCATATTTAACATTAGGGCTTATATAATATTGTTTAGGTCACGCTCAGATATACCCAGGCATATTTAGTACTAGGGGTAAGATAAAATAATCTGTAAGCAATAGGGTTTAGATAATATAATATGTAAAACACTGATAGCATTAAGGTATTTTTAGTATTAGGGCTTATATATTGTTATTGATAATAGAGCACACTCAAGCAGACAATGGCATAGTTAATATTAGAGCTTAGATATTGTTTGTAATTAATAAGTCAGCTCAGCCTATGTCTTTGTTAGTATTGAGGCTTAGATATCATAGGTCAGGCTCAGATAGCCTATGGCATGGTTAGTATTGAGGCTTAAATAAGATAATCAGTCAGGCTATAACCAATTATGCCATGGTAGTAGTATTATGGCTTAAATATTATAGTTGCACATCCTCAGAAAGCCTATGATATGTTTAGTATTGTGGCTTAACTATTATAATTGGTCAGGTTCAGCCTATGATTTAGTCAGTATTGAGGCTTATATATTATCAAAGGTCAGGCTCAGATTGCCTATGGCATGGTTAGTGTTGAGGCTTTGATAAAATTATATATAATAGGTCAGGTTCAGGTAGAAAATGGCACGGTTAGTATTAGGGCTTAGAATTTATAATTGGTCAGGCTCAGATAGCCCATGGCACTGTTTCTCAACCTGCACTACATGGAGGTCCCCAGGGACACACCAACAGGGGGTGCCTGACTGGTCTAGTATATTTTTTTACCAGTTAAACATTATCCATTCTTGCATTAAAAGTGCTAAAAACCCGGTGGACCTCTTTATTTTGGTACTATTTATAACTGATCACCACTTTCGGGGTACTTGTTGAAACCTTTTGATTCTAGGGGGTACTTGGCAAAAAAGGTTGGAAACCACTGGCCTATGGCATGATTAGTATTGTGACGTAGATATTGTAATAGGTCAGGCACAGATAGAATATGGCATGGTTAGTATTAGGGCTTAGATATTGTAATAGGTCAGGCACAGATAGAATATGGCATGGTTAGTATTAGGGCTTAGATATTGTAATAGGTCAGGCACAGATAGAATATGGCATGGTTAGTATTAGGGCTTAGATATTGCAATAGGTCAGGCACAGATAGAATATGGCATGGTTAGTATTAGGGCTTAGATATTGCAATAAGTCAGGCACAGATAGAATATGGCATGGTTAGTATTAGGGCTTAGATATTGTAATAGGTCAGGCACAGATAGAATATGGCATGGTTAGTATTAGGGCTTAGATATTGTAATAGGTCAGGCACAGATAGAATACGGCATGGTTAGTATTAGAGCTTAGATATTGTAATTGGTCAGGCACAGATAGAATATGGCATGGTTAGTATTAGAGCTTAGATATTGTAATTGGTCAGGCACAGATAGAATATGGCATGGTTAGTATTAGGGCTTAGATATTGTAATAGGTCAGGCACAGATAGAATATGCAATGGAAAGCAATATATACTGTGTAGCACCGCGCTAATAAATTATGTGACAATTATTTAAAATATACAAATTAATTTCAAATACAGCTCAACGTGTCAGAAAAACTCCCAAAACTTTTTCCCAAGTGCAGTAAGATGATAGAAGATAGCTCTGTGTATATATCATCTTACAGATAGAATATGGCATGGTTAGTATTAGGGCTTAGATATTGTAATAGGTCAGGCACAGATAGAATATGGCATGGTCAGTATTAGGGCTTAGATATTGTAATTGGTCAGGCACAGATAGAATATGGCATGGTTAGTATTAGGGCTTAGATATTGTAATAGGTCAGGCACAGATAGAATATGGCATGGTTAGTATTAGGGCTTAGATATTGTAATAGGTCAGGCACAGATAGAATATGGCATGGTTAGTATTAGGGCTTAGATATTGTAATAGGTCAGGCACAGATAGAATATGGCATGGTCAGTATTAGGGCTTAGATATTGTAATTGGTCAGGCACAGATAGAATATGGCATGGTTAGTATTAGGGCTTAGATATTGTAATTGGTCAGGCACAGATAGAATATGGCATGGTTAGTATTGTGGTTTAGATATAATAGATCAGGCTCAGAAAGATTATGTAATAGTATTAGGGCTAAGATGTTATAAAAGGTCAGGTTTAGATTGTCTATGGCATAGTTATTATTGTGGCTTAGAAATTATAATAGGACAGGCTCAGATATATGATGGTATGGTTAGTATTAGGGCTTAGATATATAGTGATTATCACAGAGCAGCATCACATCTGCCCTTTTCTCATTTGCATTGAGTTGTGTGAATGCATTTTAGATATTGAGCCATTGAGCCCCAGGCAGCTCCCCCTACCCTCCCCTATGGCAGTCTTTGGCAATTAATAGAGGAAGCTGATAGCTTCTGATCTATTTCTTATTTGTAAAGGTCACACATTGTTTCCATGTAAGTGTGGGTTTGTGGCTCTGTGTACAGCATGTGTAAACTTGTCTGCAGCAGATTGTGTGCAGCCTTTTCTTCCAGGCACCATTCACAGGGTGACATCCATCTCTATTTTTCAGCATTTCACCAGAAAAGTGTCACATGTAAGCTTCCCTATCCGCCCAGTTTATCCCACCGCCGTGTCGTTTATTCCTCCATTTAGCTGTGCAGCCTGCAGTGAAGCTTTGATTGATTTAGGGAGATCACGTGCTGTATTATATAGCCATAAACATTTCACGTTTTACAAATCCAACATGAAATAAATGCTGGCACTCTAGCTGAGGAGGTGCAATGGGTGCCACAAGCTCTGTGTCTGCAGCATCCAGCCCAGCCAAGGTTCCCATTGATCATCAGAGCTGGCCCATGCCTGGGACTGGTGTCTGCCTGGGTTTATGGGAGGTTGTGGGGCTAATGAATAGGACTGCTCGCTGCTTTATGAGCCTCTGAGTGACTGCTTTGCCTGGGGAATACATTACCAAGCATTAGCCACTTTCCCCCTTTATTAGAGTCCACGGCTTGCCTGTGAACTTGGAGAATGGTCATATAGATGTGGATGAGCTGCTCCATCCATGCCCACCGTACACTCCTCCATGCCTTTACTAAAGGAGTAGTTTAAGCATGGGGGGGTTTTATACCAGCCAAGGGAGGTTGCATGTTCTATGTACCTTGCTTTAGCATCAAGCTACTGAGTGAGTGTTTTATATAAATATATATAGAGAGATAAAGAAATATATATATATATATATATATATATATATATATATATATATATGTTATATGCAAAGAGAGAGCCATTTGATTGTTCCCTTTGTTATTTTGTTATTTCTCAGGAGCTTTATCCTTTATTGAGAATTTTTATTTTGGGGAGATGAAGCCTAATTCTTTTAAATTTAGGATCTCATGAGTCATCCATGTCCTCTGACCCCCCCCCCCCCCCCCCCCCCCCAGCCATTTTTATCTCTCAGCGTCAGTCTTTGTGCCTTCTTCTCCTGACTCAAATTTACTAAGGGAGAGTTTGTTAGCTCTTTGCACAGCTTGTATCACTTCTATGCAAGGATGATGCATTGCTCAGCACATAGCTTTTAGTTTAGTTTAACTTACAGGATTACTAAGCTAATCAATTGTCCGTTTTCTTGGATTTTCCCTTTATTGATGCTTGATTCATTTACACGTTGAGGCCTTGGGACCAATGCACACAACGGGCAAATTAAAATAAGTCTTTATGTATTTATTTTAATGTAGTCGTTTATTTCTTTCATTTTTTATTTTTATTTTATTTAGTCATCTATTTTAGTAATGGGAAATGAACAGCGAATAAATCACCCCTCTAAACTGGTTTTCATGTGGGTTAGTGTTCTGGCTGAGCTCTCCGTGACATTTTATTGTTTAAGTGCTTTGTCCTACTGGACAAAAATTCCCCATTTCCTATGACTACAAGTAGATCTGATTTACTAAAATAAATTAGTCTTTTTCGCTACATTTCTGTAGTTATTGGTATTACTGATGTATATTCATAATTTAGCATTTATATTGGAGGGTTAGTTGATTTGTACATGACACGATGCTACAGAGCGACAATATATTTTATTTTATATTTTTATTTCTATTTTTTTTATTTATACATTGCTCCATTATATGTCTATTTGATTTTTGATTAAGACTATGGAAAATCTTTAGCGTTTAGGATAGGAGCGATGAGATCAAGAAATCCTGGTGCCTTTATGTTGCTTCACCATTCATCGATGTCAGTCAGTCGGCTATTTAGTCAGAATCAATTTACTAAAGTATTTTTTTTCGATGTCCTAACAAATCTGCTTTACCCGTAATACTTCCAATGATAGTGTATCCCAATATTCTTGTCTATTATTGCCAGAATGGTCATCTCTTAGGAGTGGCTTTAGCTGCCTTCCAACATTTGGCTTTTCAGTTTCATTTTATCAATGCTCGTGCATCATGTTGTATTAAATAGGCTACAGGCCTTATATTTGACGGTTTACTACACATTTATTACAATGACTGTAGTTTGAGGTTTGCCTAATTTGTGTATAAATTACACTTTTAATAAATCAGCCTTTTATAAATGCTTAATCATGCCTCGTTTTAAACGATTCTATCCTTGGTTTACCAAAGGAGTGATTTTAAGATGGCCCAGAAAAAAAAAACCTGTCTAATAAAACACTCAGGGATGTTTTATTTCTTTCACAATTAGTTCAGCGTCCATTGTGCCTCATGCAAGGTTCAGATGACCCAGTCTAATTTACTAAAAAAAGAGTTTGAACGATGCAAGAACGTGTGGACAGACAGCAACGTTCTGTTTCTTTTTTTTTTGTTATGTTACTCTTATTTTCTTTCTTTTTTTCGATCCTTGTTATTTTGTATATTTTATGTTTCCCCTTAACTGCCTCCCTTCTAACACATATATCTGGCGAAGCAGTCATTTCCCCCCCTGGCTTGAAGACACTAATAACAACAGCAAGGTTTTTTTATTTGTTTGTTTAATTGCTTTTTTAGTTTTGGTTTTCCTATTTTTTTAAGCTTTCCAAAACTATTTCAGGATTTTTTTTTTCAGAAGATGTTATTTTTCAATGTTCGCCCGTATCTTAGTTAATAATAAGTTGTGGGAAGTTTTTATACTTTGTATTCGTTTTTTATTGGCTGTAGTCTGAAGTTTGTTCGTGTGCAGTATAGAAATAGGGGTCATGGCATGAAGCCCTGTATCATGTGTGACACTCACCGAGGTTTAGATATTGTTCTTTCTATGCGACAAGTTTAAAATTGGAATAGAGATAGCATAGAAAGTATACCTTTAGTAAATCAGGCCCAAGTTTAAAGTGATGTATCCTCCATTGTGCTGCATAATGAATGCTATGTCTCCAGATGACGCCACACGAAGCTCTGATGGACAGGAGGATGGCCTAGAAATCATGTGGACCAAAAACACTAACTCCAATATTTAATTTTACTGCTTTATACTTTATCTTCCTCTTTGCGTTGTATTAGTGGTGGACTGACTGACATACGTCCAATTTACTGAGTTACTGAACTATATACTGAAAAACTATTAAAGTAGTAGAACAATAACACATAATAAGAGTTTTTTCCATTTAAATACTATATAGATTTTATTGTATTTTAGATTCAAGTTATAATTGACCCTTTTCTACTCCCCTGTCTAACTAAAACGAAAATTATATATAGTTCCACTTTACTATTAGGTCTATTTTACTAAGGTAGTGGCAGTATCTAGCTTGATAATAGCTTCATTGCAGAACCCATGTAGCATTTTTTTTACCCCTTATTATATATATTAGCACGCCTTTTCTAATTTAGGAAAGGAATATAGGTGAAGGTTGTTGGCAGATGCAGTGTAAAATAACACAGATATATATGTAGATTGTTTTCTATGTGATTTTATGTGCTCTATATTTGAGGTCTAATTTACAAAGTTATGTGATGCAGTGTAAAATAACAATGCTCAGATATGTTTTTCGATTTTACATCACATATTATGCTCTAAATGCGAGGCTCAGCTGACTCACCAGCTTTAATTTACTAAGGGACCTATGTTACACTCTCTATTGTTATGTCTTAATTTACATGGGACTTGATAGTAGAGACCTGTACATAACGTTTTCAGATGTTTTTGTCATCCATCCTTCTTTATACGTAATGCATATAATGACCTCAAATGAAGATGGTAAAGATAATGTTAAATCGTGACGTGTATATACATACGTATATACACGTCACGTCACGTATATATATTTCGGAGTTTTTGTTCTCATCTGTCCTTCATTAAAGCGAGGTTCTACTGACCCTCTAAGTTACTAAGGGACTTATGCTAAGCTTTCTATAGATATGTCTAATTTACTAAGGACGTTGTGCGAGATTTGATGACAGCGTTAAATTGTGACGTGTAAAAACGTTTTCAGATTTATTTTGTCATCCATCGTTCTCTCTATGTGACGTTAGATAGTAATCTTTAGTTTACTACTGTAAACTTTCTACAGTTAGTTCTAACTCCTAAAACGGTTAAGTGAGACAATGTTAAGTAAGTACCTGTAAAATTCGTTTTAATTTTTCTTTAGTCATATATCCTTTTCTAAATGTGAGGTTCAGCGGATCCATCGTGATAATGGCCGCTAATTTACTAAGGGACTTCTGCTAAATTGTCTACAGTTTGGTATTTTTGCTGAAAACAGCTGCATGAGGAATGAAGATAAAGGCAGCGTAAAATAGGACGTTCAGATACGTGTGTAGAGTTCTTTATCCTATATCCCAGCCTATATGTAAGGTTCAGCTGGCCTGCTACTCTAATAAATTCTAATTTACCAAGGGACTTATGTTGAGCTCCCTGCAGTCTCAGTTACCACAGAAGTCGCCTAGTTATTTATAGTAAAGGCGACATAAAGCAGAGATGTTCATATACATACCAAATATTTTTTTTTATCATATATGGGTTTTCTACATCATGTGAGATTTTAGCTGACCAATCTCTAAAATGACCTCAACCTGTGGTACACGTACCCCAGGGGGACATGCCATAGCTTGTAATATTTGGGGGTACAACACCATGGTAAATCTAACGGGTTTGGTATATTGTTTTAACAGTAATAAATTATTCCTTCTTGTTTTAAAAGTGTTACAATGACTGTAGCCTACTTATCTTGGTAACATCTTTAAGTGATCCCATACTTTTTTTGTAGCTAGGGGGTGCTTGGGATTTCTTGTTTCCTGTTTCAGTTGAGAGCCACTGCTCTACAGTTAGGAACTTGCTAACTACTCAACAGGTTACATGAGGATATGTGGTTCGATCAATTGATAACAGTTTTCTCGAAACCTTGCCCTAACCAGAACCTGGTTTCGCCTTATTTCTTAAATTCAAGGGGGCTTATGAGAAGCTTTGTACTGATTTACTAAAGAAATTGACAGTGTAAAATAAAGACGTTCAGGTTTTTTCTTATTACATATGGCAAATCTGAACGTTACTATTTGTCTGAAGAAGAAACCTAAAGGGTTTTGAAAGTTTGCCTTCTAAATCTATTGAGTTATCCTATAAATGGTATCAGGTTTTCTTACTAATAGTCCTTATTTCTTGTGCACTTTATATGTGTCGCACTTACTTCTATAAAAAGGTCTAATTTACTTACTGAGCCTGTGATTTATCATTTATTGTACATCTAGCTCTACAGTCCAGTCTGCTTCATGTTTGTAGGCTTATAGTCTTATATGCTATATAGTATACAGTTTTATATGCTAAGGGACTGATGTCTAAGCTCTCCACAGTTTGATCGAATTTACTAGGAGACTTAGATGAGGTTTGATAGAGGCAATATAAAATACAGCCATATGTTTTCTAATTTCTTTTGTATTCCATGTAAATGAAATATATGGATAATATGGATAATTATTTTTAATTATTTCTAAAGCACCGTCAGTGGCACTGGAAAAGGTAGAAATTACAGGGGGGTGCCATAAGTAAAATTTAGAAAGGTAACTAAACACATAGCATTGGGAGAGGGGACTCTGCCCTTGCCAGCTTACAATCTAATTTACTAAGGGTCTCTACAGGTACATTTAGGTGAGGCTTGATGTAGGCAGTGTAAAATCAGGACGTTCTACTACGTCTAATACGCCCATTGCGCCCTATATGTGACCTATATGTGAAGTCCAGATGACCCAGCTCGGCAATAAGGTCTTACTGACTTGGAGGCTTGTCTATGCTCCTTCCAGTGCTCTATAATTTAGTTAAGTAAAGTTTTTTTTATTTATGCATGCATTTGAATGAATACCCAGTTCCTTTGGACTTGCTGTCTCATTTTTAAGGTATCTTGCTGGTCATCTGATTGTCTCTTAATTCATAACGGAACATTTTGGGGAAAGGCAGTGGGATGACCAGCCAAATATTTCCACTGGCCTAGATGGATGAGCACCTAGTAATAATAAGCCAAGGCATCTAGACTTGCTTTTAATGAAAAGCCTTTGCAGGTCATCCAAGGATCCTTATCATCTACAACTTGCTGGATAGTGACATAGGGGGATCACTTATACACCCCAACTGTAAAAAAAAAAAAAAAAAAATCCGGTGAGCTTGTAGATTTATTTTACTGAGAGGAAATAAATCCAGGGGTGACAGGTTTGGAGGGTACCATTCCAAATCTGCAGGGGAGGCCTGATCCCTATTTTCGTGAAAATGCTCCTTTATTTCGGAATAAAACACAGGTTGGTGTGGATTATTACCAGATAGACCACGTAATGTGAATACAGCTTCTTCACAGGCAGTCTCTATATTTATGGCAATGTTAATGGCTATGAGTTCGCTGGCCTGTTAGTAAATAGCTACTGTATATGTATGTGTTGTCATTCTAACCGCCTGTGTCTCCCCTGCAGATGCGTGCGGTCTATCGGACGGCGGTCACATTGAGAGCCTGCAGGAAAAGTCACAGTGCGCTCTAGAGGAATACGTCCGCAGCCAATACCCGAACCAGCCCAGCCGCTTCGGAAAGCTCTTACTGCGATTGCCCTCCCTGCGCACCGTCTCGTCCTCGGTCATCGAGCAGCTCTTTTTTGTGCGTTTGGTAGGTAAAACCCCCATAGAGACCCTCATCAGAGACATGTTATTATCTGGAAGTAGCTTCAACTGGCCTTACATGTCCATCCAGTGTTCCTAGAGAACTGCCCCCGCCACCAGGAGGAGCACTCGGGCACCTAGAGACTCGATAGTACGTACTGACTTCTTAGGATATGAACTCCTTTGTGTCTGGGGAAAAGTGCAAACCAACACTCAAAGTGAAGGAAAAAGAGGACCTGTCCTTTCCAAAAGCTGGATGCGCAGTGGAGCTGCTGTACAGACTGGGCGCCCAGCCTCCACCTTCCTTGTTCATTTTGTATTATACTAGTCTTTATTTTCATTTTTTTTTTGTTGTTTTTGTAAAATGGAAAGCATTGTATGCTAAAGAAAAGCAAGACATGAGAAAATAGGGGGGAAAAAGAAGACTTTCCAAAATCCTTATCAGACAGAAAAAGCCTCGTCCTGTGTCTATGTATCTCTCTCTGTTTTGTATTTGGAGCTGGTTCCAAACCAAGCTGCCCCTCCACCCCTCTACTAATCCTTTTTTTAATATAACCCTTTTTGCTTCTTATAATGAGTGCGATCTATGTTGTCCGATCTTCTGTTCTTCAAGAATTAAAAAAACTGAAGTGAGAATTTAAACAAAATAAAAAAGACTTTAGAAAAAAAAAACATGGAGCTTTATTGGATGTGGGGGGGGGGGGGGGGCAAAAGCTTTAACACGGACCCTAAAGGGGGGCTGAGAGCTCTAATGAAAGCATCAGTGTGACCAGAAATGTGGCGTTGTTTCATAGAAAACCAATTTTTACCAAGTGAAATAGAGAAAAATGAATTCCACTTCATCCCCTCCTTTATTATTATTATTATTATTATTAATAATAATAATAATAATAATAATAATATAGGGGGTTCTTCCCCTTCTTCCTCCTCTTCTTCTTCTTATTGTTATTATTATAGCTATTATTAGGGATTTCTCCCCTTCCCTCTTTTCTTCTTCCTAATTTTTATTATTAGGGGCATATTTCCCTTCGAGCTGCTGTTTCCCTTCTTCCCCTTCCTATTATTACTCTTCCTACTCTTCTTCTTTTCCTTTTTCTTCTTACGGTTATTAATTTGGTATTATGCCCCCCCCCCCTTCCTCTTCTTATTACTCCTTCCCTGCTTTCTTTTCTCATTTCTTCTACTTCTTCTTATTTTTATTATTATTATTATTATTATTTTCTTCCTCCTCTATTTTCTTATCACTTCTTCACCTGCCTTCTTTTCTTCTTCTTTATTATTATCATTATGGGCTTCTTTCTCCCCTTCCTCTTATTTTCTTCTTCTTCTTCGTATTACGGGCTTCTTACCATTCATCCTCCTTTTCTTCTTCATCCTTCTTCTTCATCATCTTCTTATTATTATTTTTAGGAGCTTCCTCCCCTCCCTGTTTTTATTATTATGGAATTTTCATACGTCATCAATCAACGTACTTTATTGCTAGCAAGTGATTGGTTAGTGATTTAATGGGGAATGGAAATTGTTTTATATGAGCCTGAATGCCACTGAATTGACTGGATTGGGGGGGGGGGGGCTTAACATAGACCCCCAAATGGTGGTTGAGACCTCTGATGGAAGCATCGGTGTGACCAGAAATGTGTTATTATTTCAAAGCAACCCGGCAAATGCCAAGTGGAGTAGAGATAAATTAATATTTCTTCCTCTTCTTTTTCTTCCTCTATTTCATCTTCTTCGTATTATTATTATTATGAACGTATCATAAGGCATCGGTCAACGCTATTAAATGTTTAATTTAATGATATTTAATAGCAAGTGATTGGTTACTGATATACTAGGGAATAGAGAAATGGGAATGGAATCCAAAATCATTTTATATGAGCCTGAAATGGCACAGTTTATTGGATGTCAGTGGCAAAGGTGAGAAGAGGAAGGGCTGAGAGCAATAACATAAAGACCAAAAGACTAAGATCTTTGATGGAGGCATCCTTGAGACCAGAAATGTGGCTTTTTTCGCAAGACAACTTTTATGATTTATAGTAGGAATTGATTTATTATTATCACACCCGATCATGTGCATCCTTTCTAGCGGATCCCATGCCCGAGAAAATAGCAGCGCTCTCTCCCTTACAGCCACCTTCTTAGTAAATAACTTCTGTCTAATTCCAAATCCATATAATAGTTAAACACCCGATTACAACCATTAAATAGATCCTCACACCAGAAAAAGTTGGAGAGCACTTATTTGCTTAGTAAATAACCACTAATGACAAGCCACTGCACACATTTAGGTGTGGGGAGATGCCTGCCATCTATTTCCCCGATTCTGATGAGCTCCTCCACACACGACTGATAGTTTGACATGGGAGAGAATTCGGTTTATGAATTCGTTTTGAAAGAGAGAAAATGGATAGTGTCACTGGATCCTATTTACTAAAGAGCAGGGGTGAAGCTATCCTCTCTGCTGCCTGGGAGGGGAGATTATAGAAACGAGTCCCCTCTCTATCTACCTGTATATATATATATTTATATTTTAATCATTAGTGGTTTGGGGAGGGTCCGCTTTGTAATCAATGATGGAATAAAAAATGGTATTTAATGGTATTAAAAAAGCAACACGATGGCATTCAGTGGTAACTGGCTGGACCACCAATGTCCTAGTAAAAAAAAAAAAATGGATCCAGCAATTGCCTTTCTTCTGCATTAAATGGGGTGAGACTATGTAGGTGACAGCTCTCTCCCTAGTAAATGTCTGCTATCCCTTTGCTATTTGCAGAATTGATAAGGTCAGAACTGCATTCAATTCATGGGTTATCTTTATAGGCATAGAAGAGGTGATGGGTAGATCTGCGGGGTCTGTATGTCTGTCTGTGGAGTGTAATGCTATGGCATGGGGACTATATGTCAACCATCACCCTGGATGAGTGGCAGGACCTTGTCTGCTATGGATGGTGTTGTGCACAAGGGTGGGGTATTGCCCTGACCCTGACCTTAGCCACACACTCTTCACTTATCATTCTTCATGTGAATTCGTTGACGTGACTGAGCTCCTCTGGGGGTAAAAGAAAATATGGAGTGAGCACCCCCCTCCCCTGGCACAGATCTGGGAGCATGAATGTTTTATAGAATGTGAGAGATCTGTTAGAACAGTCACTGCAAAGGAAGCCAGCCCTGCCTCTAATCTGCTGATGCTGATGCCTCCCGGAAAGCAGGGATACATGGAACCTATTCAGACAGCCTTCAGGAGACAGCTCACAGCTGGCTCAGCAGCTGGCCAAAACCCATTTCCATTGTCAACACCTGTGGAGCATTGCTCACCTTTATCACAGTTCTGTCTCTTTTATTTCTTTTCTCTCTCCCTCTCCTCTTCCTCTCTATTCCTGGCATATATCCCTGGTTTTTTTTACCTAGCTTCTGCATCCCTTTCTATTTCACATCCCTTCCTTCTTCTAGTTCTCTTTACACATACCGTCCTTATTTCTCTTTTTTATACATTCCCTCCTTCGCTCTTTTTTTTCCACATCCCCTCATTCTTTCTCCCTTTTTGCCTTCCCTCCTTCTCCCTTTGTAGATTTTTCTTTTTCACATTCCCTCTTTCTTTCTTATTTTAAACATTGTTTCTTATTTCTCTCTTTTCCTTATGCCCCCCTTTTCTCCACATTACCCCATGTTTCTTTTATCTATCTATCTATCTATCTATCTATCTATCTATCTATCTATCTATTCTTTTGTTTGCCCATCTTCTAATTTTCTCTTTTTCCACACATCATCTATTTATCTCTCTTTTTTCTACATTCTCCCCTCATTTCCCTTTCCCTCCTTCCTTAGATTTCTCTCTCTGTCCACTTTATCTCGTTTTCTCTCCTTCTTCCACATTCTCTCTTTCTCTCTTTTCTGCATTGTCTCTTTCTTTCTCTCTTTTTCACGTTTCTTTCTTTTTTTCCACATTTCTCATTCTCATTCTTCCTTTGAAACACTATAGGGTTGATACATGTGCACCAAACTGTCTCCAGTGCCTGATTTATGGTATGTTTAGAGGGCAGAGCGCAAATGTGGCAATATGAAGAGTGAATTTCCTTCAGTAAATAGGTAGAGGAAATTACTGATTCCATTGAGTAACAGGTTTATTTCATTCCGAAAACACATGCCGGCAGCATCCTTCAGGTTTTTGAACAAGTGTCAGCTGCAAGTTCTTTTAGAGATTGAACACTGGAGAAAAATCTTAAGGGTTAACTGGAATCAGAGTATCCCCTAAAAAACACCCCAAAAAATGTAGAACACATGTTCTCCAGAGAATACACTCTGAAGTGGCGAATAGAGCTTTGCAGAAAACACAGAAGCTGGAGAGATCAAATTGCTATGGAGAAACAGTAAAGGAAAGGGGAGAAACATGGGGGACCATCAGGTGCAGTTAAAGTGGACCAAAACCCACGCCCCACCAGCCCTGAAATCTATATGGTTCCAGGGCTGCTAGATCCCTCCCGGGGCATCCAGAAATGTGTGTAAAACCCCCCAGGTTGCCTGGAAACTCACTTTTATTTCCAGTCCAATGGCGCACACAGGACCCCCGGCCACGTCCCCCTTTAGCAGGGCACATGCCAGTGCCAGGCAGAGGGCAGCGGAACGCGGCCGCCGGTGCGCTAGCCTTAGACAAGCTCTTAGACGAAGGGCCAGCAGTGGATCCGAGCACACTGACAAGATGAGAGCCCGTGCATGTGCCATAGGACCGGGGATGGGTGAGTCAGATCGGGCGACCCTGGAGGTTTCACACAGGGGCTGATCAGGGTGCCCCAGGGACAAAACCAAAAGCCAGGATAGTGAAAATCCTGGGTTTTGAGAGCTTAGCCCGCCAAATGCACATGGGGCAGGGCCATTTGTGCTTCAAAACAGTAGATTTTCCATGCAGAAGGTGCAAATTGGCGCAAGACGAGGTATTCGTGCTTCTCCCGTGTGCTTGTTGCTTGGTGCAATTCTCATGTGCACCCAGTGTGCTCAAGCAGCTATCGATCAGTGCTCTGCCTGAGTGTTTTTGTGCACCGACCCTTATTTCTTATTTTTCATACATACTTCTTATTTCTCGCTTTCCCTTACGCCCCCTACTCCCTTATTTTCTCACTTTTTCACAACCCTCCTTGTTTTCTTTGTATCCCTCTTTCCTCTTTTTTTCACATTCATTCATTCCCTACTTCTTCCATCTTTACCATTTTATTACCCTGGTATTGCTATTTTTCCACATCCATGCATTCTTTTCTTGTTTCCTTTGTCTATCTCATTTATCCCCCATCTCTTTGATTTCTTTTTTTAACATTCAATTTATATTGTTTTAATTTGTGAGGAGAACCTCTCTCCATCATTCGCTCTTTTTCACACTCCCTCCTTTCTCATTTTCCACATGTTCTTACCCTCTTTTTCACAATTCCTCAGTATTTCCACATTTTATTTATTTATTTATTTTTTTAACAATAAATCTTTATTGAGGTAAAGAGGGTAGCAAGGCAATCAAATACAGGACTCATTTTCATACAGCAAATCCAAAATGCAGATTACACAAGCTAAAACGAAAATCAAGGTATACACAACTCGCTGGACCTCTGCACCACATTTTATTTTTACCATATTCTTTCTCTTCTTCCATCATTCTCTCCTCCCTTGTTTTTTTTACATTCTCTTCTTTCTCTATTCACCACATTTCCTCCATTTTCCTTTTGCACATTTTCTATTTATTCTCTTAATTTTTTTTTAACTGTACCTTTCTTTATTTTCCACATTCCCTTAAATTTCACTCTTGTCCTTTCCCCCCTCTGTTCTCTCTTTTTCACATTACTTCCTTGTCTCTCATTTTTCACATACTATCCATCTATCTCTCTTTTTCTTTTTTACCTCTATTGGTCGCCTTTCCACATTTCCGAGTTTTGAACATTTAAATTTTTCCCTTGTTCGTTATTCCTCCTTTTTTTTAATTCCCCCATAGTTCTCTCTTTCCCACATTCCATAAGCCTTTCATTTCCCCACATTCACACTGTTCCCTTTTTCATTATTCTTATCCTACTCCCTCTCCATTCTACATTTCCTCTACCTTTCTCTTTTTTTTCCACATTCCCTTCTGTATTTCCTATTTCCATATTTTCTTTGTCTATCTACTTTTACCACAATCTCTCAACTTTTTCTTCATATTGTTTTCATTTTTTTTATGTTCCCTCCTCCTCTTGCTTTTTTTCATGCTCCCTCCGTCTCCCTTTTTTATTTTCTTGAGTTTTGACGGGAGCTCTATTCTGAAATCTTCCACATGGAGCCTCTCAACCTTAGGCTGTCCATGTATATATGTGTCTATAGGTTGTCTGATCACATCCAGCCTGTGCTATTGTTCTGCCAGCCCATAGCCCAGACTCAATGGCAGCAATCTGGCAGGTAGCTGGATAGAGGGCAGCAGTGGCAGGGGGAAGGTGACGTCATACATGGGAGGGCTACAGGCAAACTGGGACTCCACAGCTAGAGGCAAACTGGGATTCAGTTTTTCTTGCTGCTTCGACTTCGAGGCAGCAAAAAAAATGTAATGGAATGTGGACCTCTTAGCCAATCATTCAAATTTTCTTTGCCCTTCTGATCCGCGACATGGGTACTTAAAAGGGAAGTTTTGGGCAGTCCCAAAGAATACACACAGAGGGGCTTCCCAAATCTGGAGGGGGAACACTAATTCCTCCCACCGTATCTTCCTTGGAAAGAGTTTTAAATAAGCCAATAAGCCTGATTATATGTAAGCATCATGTGTATTCTAAGCAAAGCAAAGCATGCTGAGTGAGACCACTGTGGCTTTCGGTCCTGTAGAAACTCAAATTGAAAAGAGGGCAAATTTCGAGCCCTGCTACGGCTTTTAACTTGTGCTGCAGAAAATAGGACAGCAGGCTTCAGATGAGCTGCTTGCTGGTTTATTATTGCCATTGGGCGTACAGTCTCTTTAATGTGAGTTTGGGATTGTCTGTAGTAACCAAAGCTTTTCAAACTGCATACCCACATGGCATCTGACCTTTTGATTCCTGAATGGCTGGGCTACACCATCAGAGGGTTCTATCTTCAACCTATTGATTGCCGTCATCTGCAAGGGGGCAAATCCTAGAGGGTGGAAGACTAAGTGTGCAGTAGGGACCCTCTTGATCATAGTTTGGCATAGACCACAGGCAAAGACCCCAGACTTTGTAGAACTTTTGAGGGATACCCCTAGAAGGGGGGCGAGGAGGCATGTCCTGGTACAGTCAAATTTCTACCACCCCTATGAGACTGATACAAAGTAGCAGATTTGCTAATGACAACACCCAGCTGCATTATGATTAAGTTGATAACCCTATACCAAAAATAAACTCCCACATTATAAGTAGTCATGGGACAAGGGTTTTGGTGCACTCAGCCAAGGCATGAGGGGGAATCTAATGCCATGCTTGGGCACAAGCTGGGAGGGAGCTGGGAGCAGCCCTTGGTCACAGAAGGTAAAGGACTTTTATTTGTTGACCATCAAAGCAGAGCCCAGGGGAAGAGGGAGAAATTAGACAGGTGCAAGCTCAACATTAGGACCAAAGACACTGGATTAACTTAAGAGGTGAGGAGGCTGTAGCTTTTATTAACCCCTGGCATGGACAGTCCCTTTAAAGAAGAACAACATGGAGATCAATGCATCTACTCACTTTTTGGTGATCTCATGCTACATGTGCAAGTGGGCTTCTAATCAATGGCTTACACTTCATTCAGCTTCTGCTTGGCTAGATTGGCTAGCAAGCTGAATCAAAGCAAATTATTTAGCATTCTGCACAGCGACTGCTAGTGTTACCCCTGGGGATTGCCCTATGCACTAATTTGCTTTGATTGGGCCACTCCCCTGCACCAGCCATTCAGAAATGCCTGGCGTGGGTATGTGTCTCAGCTTGAGATATATCAGGAATGCAGTTGTGGCCACCGCACGCACGTGGGATGTGGGATGAATTAATACTTGGTAATACTGGGGCTTACACACAGCAGGGAATCTCCAGGCAGGCCATTGCTCTTTTGGACCAAAACTGGAGTTAAAATCTTTAAAGCGGTCCTTCACTCTGAATAAGAGCATATCTTATATGTTTCCCACACCCTGTACATACAGATTGCCCACATTAAAAATCATCCTAGCTGCATCTACTGCATGTTATGAGCCTTTAAACATCCAAGATGGCGGCTCATGGAACATCAGGCAGCCTGCAAACAGGAAGTATCCTCTGACTGTGCTGCTCTGCATTCTGGGATTGCTGACCTTTTCCTGACCCCAGCTCTGCTCTGTCTGAGCAAAGCACAGCTATAACCCTTTATACTTTATCCCACTCTCCTCTCCTCAGTAAGTGTGATGCTTCTGAGTCAAGATGGCGGCGTCCGTATCCTAAAGCCCTGAACAGAGTTGCAGCCCAGTGGGGGTAAAGAATAATAAGTAAGTGACTACAAACTTAAAATATATTAACTTTAGATGCTGGGGAATCGTTTTTTAAGGGTTTGGGCTTTTCAATAAATCATGGTGAAGGTCCGGTTTAAGACTCTAGGTCCAGGTAAATAGCCGTCTCTTGGCCTTCCCGGTTTTGGATACTCCACTGTGTGAAACCACACCAGGCGCCCATTATAAATACCTAGCTGTCAATCCCGTGATCCCATCAGCGTTGTCTGCTGTAACTAAATGGCTAACGATACCGTGCACACCCAGGAGGTGCCGCCACCGATCCCAAAAGTGACTATACTCCTAATCAGTTTGATTGAAGAGGAGCCGCGCCATGGCATTGCTGGTGAGGTAACTTTAACGGGCCTTGGGTATCTATAACAGGTGACTGGTGGGGTTTCACGGAATCATGGATTCTGGTGCACTTTAGGCATCTCTGCCTTATAAAATTGGGATGGCACATTCCAAACTTGGCACCCCTTGTTTTTTCATTCATCCAGTCAAGTAAAACTACAAGCTTGGATGGAATTCTTTTCAAGTTATTAAGTAAGTAACCCTCCACTTGCTATTTAGCATGTTTATACAGATTTTTATTTTTGAGAGATTTTCAGCACTGTGCTCATTTCAGAAATGTCCTCTTTCATTATAAATAAAAACTGTTGAAATTAGGACAATAATATATATATATATATATATATATATGGTTTTAGCTTCAAGGGCCATTAACCATAATGAGTGGAATTGGTCTGGTATTTATTAGGTGTAAGGGGTGTATGATCAGAGTTGCTGGTGTGGGTAGACAGCAGCAGGGTCTGATGCATATTCATTGACCTCCCATTGTGGTTGCTGAGGATTATTGATGGTCTTTTTCTTCTCAGCCCGCCCTCTACAGATAAATATTTAGCAGCACTGGTGCAAATTGGAGGGTCAGCCGGCTGATTGTGGGATTTCCTCGTCCAGCCTCCTCCAGCACTTCGGATTGTGTGACTTTGATAAATAGGGCAATTTCATAGCTGTCCATGCTGAAACATCACGGTGATGTGTCGGGATCTGGGAGACACTAAGCACCATCAAACTTCCTCCACCAAAAATAAATAGGGGGCGATCTCCGCTCTAGTGCCCTATAACGGTTGGATAATAGAGCCAATGGTCTACTAGTATAATATATATCACTACACACTGCATGTGGGAATCCACCATTACAGCATTGCAAATGAGTGTAAATGACACAGGTCACCCTATATTCAGATATTTTTCTTTTGCTAATGATGTGAATGCACAAGAATCTGTTTGTATGACACAAAGCAGAGCAAGTGGTGCTGATGCTAATCCTGATTTTACTAGTTGTAAGTATGAACCTTTCTTATATCCTGTAACACTATCCTCACCCCCTATTCTGTCATTTTCTTCCTCTCAATGTGCAGCTCTTCTTCACAATAGATTGCAAGTTTTTACACATTCTCAAACAACACAATAGATTGCCAGCTTTTCCACCTGGTATATCCTCCCAATTTACCGCAAGGGATTGCAAGCTTTTCCACCTGGTATATCCTCCCAATTTACCGCAAGGGATTGCAAGCTTTTCCACCTTGTGTATCCTCCCAATTAACCCAATGTGATTGCCAGCTTTTCCACCTCATTTACCCTCCTAATTTATCTCAATAGATTGCAAACTTCTCCACCTTGTGTACTTTCCCAAAATAAATGTCCCATAAGTTGGCAAGCTTTTCCACCATGTGTACCCTCCCAATTCACCCCACGAGATTGCAAGATTTTCCGCTTTGTGCACCCTCCCAATATATCCCCTATAGATTGCAAGCTTTTCCACCTTGTGCACCCTCCCAACATATCCCCAATAGATTGCAAGCTTTTCCACCTTGTGTATCCTCCCAATATAACCCCAATAGATTGCAAGCTTTTCCACCTTGTGCACCCTCCCAATATATCCCCTATAGATCGCAAGCGTTTCCACCTTGTGCACCCTCTCAATATATCCCCAATAGATTGCAAGCTTTTCCACCCTGTGTATCCTCCCAATTAACCCAATGTGATTGCCAGCTTTTCCACCTCATTTATCCTCCTAATTTACCACAATAGATTGAAAACTTTTCCACCTTGTGTATTCTCCCAATATATCCCCAATAGATTGCACGCTTTTCCATCTTGTGCACCCTCCCAATAAATCCCCAATAGATTGCAAGCTTTTCCACCTTGTGCACCCTCCCAATAAATCCCCAATAGATTGCAAGCTTTTCCACCTTGTGTACCCTCTCAATAAATCCCAAATAGATTACAAGCTTTTCCATATTCTGCATTCTCTTGTTATACCCTGGTATAGATTGTAATCACTCCCCCCACTGCACCTGCCCTTTATATACTCTCTGCATTGTTATTCTGAAATTCCCAGTAATATAGTGTAAGCCTTATGGTTTCTGGACTCTCCCAAGTGTGGGGAAACATCTAAGCTCTTTCACATTCTACTGGTTCCTATTAGGTTGCAGGCTCCTTCACCCTCTGTAGCTTCCCTTATGACCATTAAGCCAATTCCTTCTCTAAATCCCTGGGCGCCAGCTAGAGAAGTCAATCAGAGACAACAGGGTCCAGCAAGTTGTTGTTGTATTTATGATTTGATATAATGTTCTATTTTAGATTTGTTAGTGAGAAGAAATGTTGTCCTCACAATCTATGGTCAGAAACCCCAGAAACCCGAGCTTACTTCTGAGCTTCAATACTCTACAAGGGGGAAAGGGAAATAAACAAACACTTTCTTCCCAGACCCCAGCCTCCTCCTATAGTCTGTAGTGTAATAGCATTCTTGTTAGACCTGTGGATAGGGTACACAGCACCCTCAGGTCACTTTTACTTGGAAAGCTAGAGGGTTTTATTGGTAAATGAGGTAAAGTGCCATTTGCCTGTGTCGCCCTATTCATCAGCCCAACACCAGGGCTATTTGTTTGCTTGCACAAGCAGCTGGGTGCAATTTCACGTCTGAGATATCTATCTGAAAGAGACCCTCATTTATTATCCTGACTTGTCAAGGCATCTACATCCCCAACTTTCCTCCTTCCTTCCTTTCCCTAGATCCCAAACTGTTAACTATTTCCCTTACAGCTGCCTGCCAACAAAAGCAGTTTTCCCTATTTTATGGCTTTTTATTTTTGTTTCTAGCAAAGGGGCAAAGGAAGCCCCTACAAAAAAACACACACAAATACAGTACATACCCACACACTCGACAACCTCAGAGGAATGGATCGAAAGTGGGAGAAGAATGATGGAGAGATAAGAGATAGAGAGATGGACGTAAAGCAAAAAATGGAAAGCAATGGAAGATATTATTAACAGAGAGACATATGAAACACAAAGGAGTGGGAAAATGGAAAAGAAAGATCGAGCATGGAAAAGGAGAGAGACTGTGAAATAAGGTGGAAATGAGATCTAGACATGTGGAAAAGAAAGAGTGAAGGCGAAAATGTGTCTTGGGGTTCAATTCAAACTTGGTACTTAGTTTAGGTTATTGAAAGGGGGCAGACTTTATACAGCAAATATTTTGTATGGGCTCCCCATAATATATCGTATGATGCCTGGGCCCCTTGTTTGAACTTCAGTTTCCTATATAGTATGGGATCTGTGACCTATTTCAAACTAGACGCCAGGCCATCACATATATGTTACAGAGGGGACCAGACCAGAGTTCATATTATGTCTGGACCCCTCATAACCTATAATGTGGTAGCTGGGCCCTTAGTCTGTTTTTCAGTTTCCTTAACGGACTGATAATACGGTAAGTCTAAGGTCTGATCAAACTAAGGCCACTATCATATTTAGGTTATAGTGGGGCCCAATCTATATAAAGCATATTCTGTGGCGGGGCCCGCTATATAATGTGATGGCTGGGCCCCTAGTCTACGTTTTATGTTTCCCATATGGTCTGGATTTTGAGGTAAGCCTGGGTGCCTTGGGACCAGAGGCACAGTTTAAACTAGGGGCCAATACATCAGGCATTGGTTATGAGGACACTGGTGCTGTATGAGGCCCAGAAATTCCATATGGCAGCCCTGGGCAACATATAGTAGCACCTTGGCCACATACTGGGGATGCTAGGTACAGCTTTTCTAAATCATTGATTTGAAGTATTTAAAACTTAAAAAATAAAATAAAAAAATTCAATGAAACAACTGAACGTTATTTGTCCCTTGAATATTGAGCTGCCCCCCATCCAATATTCATATATTCTGCATAGCATTGTGTGGTCCACAGCTCATCACAAAGGCATTAGGATGGGCTTTATGTGGCTGAATATATTATATGTCAGTCCTGCATGTAGATTGTGAACAGGAGATGTAGACAAGCTGGCTTTTCTGTGTCTTATCAGCAAGCAGGACCATATTCAGCCATTTCCTGGGAATTACTGAACAATTGTCCAGGATATCTTGGTGCCTATTGGGTGCTCAGTGTTAATGTACAGATGATAGGGCAGAGGGGCTTTTCCATTTCCACTATTTCACAGCTTCTAATCTGGATAATGGGTGTATAACAAGCTCCAGATATCTGAGCATCTGCAGATCCCTCCATCAAGATGCTAAAATGGAATCTATCTGATATAAAGGTAAGGAGTGGAGAGCACTCTTTGGGTAGATGGGAAGGGGTCAGAGGTGAGTGGGGGGTCTCTAAGTTCTTGCCATGTGTTAATTTAGGAGGACATTTTCTGTAGCTAATGTTTGAAAGGGACAATATCAGATACATAAAACTGTGACTAAAAGGTGGGGTTAGGTATTGATCCTCTGGTGCAGGGCTGAGGGGGAGCTGCAGACAGGGCAGCAGGGATAGATGAGGCCTCCCTATTCTTTTTTTCCAGACTCATTAGCTTTCCCAGTCAATGGAGCTTCAGTGCCAAGTAACAGAGATATCTCACTGCCATGAGTCTGCCCTGCTTTTGTCTTGCCATCTCCAGGAGTATCTGCTCTAAAGTTAGCTGATCACCCTCCAGCCAGTGTGGAGGCCCCGGGAATGATGGAGATTCCTTAATCCAAGTTCAAATCAATCTTGTGCAGTCAGGTGTTTGTACTAGTAAATGTGGGGGCAGTTAAAGGCTGGGTGTAGGAGCCCCTTCAGCTCTATTGCCCCATGCTCACAGATAGGCACAGTGTTGGACTGGCAAACCAAAGCGCCAAAGTATTCTCTGGTGGGCCCCATGCACTTACCACTGTACTACATATTTGCAGTACAAGATTTCCAAGATTGAAAAAAAAAACCTGGCCGGCTGGCCCTGGAGTCGCCCATCTGGCCTTCCACTGGGGAATCCCAAATCAGGATACACCGCTATATCCCCAGCATACCTTGGCTGAGGGGGAGGGGGAGCGCTCCCTCGTCTAAAGGGAAACCGGAGATGTGGCCCTTCCCACTCCTTGTTGCCGGGCTCTGTGACTAAACACAGCCGTACTGACTATAATTAATATGCATGGCATACTGCTCTGATAGCAGGAGAGCCCGTGTATGTGCTGTGTGACCGGGGAAAGGAACATTTCTAAGGGCTATTCATGGGGTACACACAGCGGGGAATCCCAAATCTGGATGCACCTACGCCAAGGAACGAAGGCTGGGATAGTGAAAATCCTGGGTTTCAGTCTAGTGTGCTTTGTACATTTCTTATATTTGTTATTTGGTTCATAAATATTGCATACTATAGTATGCAAAACTCGAGTTGCGTTTTAGCTAAAGGTTATGCCCCAAGAATGACTTCCTCTGGTGGGCCTAAGGTGCTCCAGTCTGTCACTTAATGGTTGTCACTTAGGAACTCTTCCCAAGTTTTCTCTCCTCCTCGGCCCGGCTTTGTTGCTGTAAGATATGCAGCCGGGCTCTCAGGAATGCCAGTCACAAGCCCAAACTTGGTGTCCAGCCCCCTGCATGAAATGCTTCTTTTATAGGGGGCCAGAAATGTCTCAATCTGCACTCCCGGGAGAGACAGAGAGAAAGAAAGAAAGGCCTCCCTGCTCCAGCAGGCGACAAGAGGGAGAAAGCCGGCATCGGCCCTGCAAGTAAGAGGCTACTTATTATTATCTCTACTCCATCATTAGACTGCTCAGCCCTCAAACTCTCAGCAAACACCACCATCTCTACTAACAGCTTCCATGTGTTATGTCACAGCGCCTGGGTGAAAAGCTTCCAAATCAACTTACCTGAGCTATGTAGTGTGAGGGCTGCCATAAACTATCTATTCAATAATATCCAATCAGAAGCCCATACTGCATAGATTTTGGTAAGGTTCGACAACTAGATCCTAAGTTGTCTGTCCTTCTTGCATTACAATAAAGGATATGTATACATAGAGATAAAGGCATGAGAGAGAGAAAGAAAGGGAGAGAATGGACATATAGACAGAAACATCAACAGAATAGGGAAGAAAAATAGAAGGGGGGAAATATGAGACAACGGAGTGTGGGGGGGCTAGAGAAAATGGATAAGCTGCAAATATACGCAGCTACAGTATATAGAGAGATATGCATAAATAAACTGTGAAAAAAAGAGGAATAGACAACTATGAAAGAAAGATCGAAAGAAAGAAAGAAAGAAAGGAGACACATGAAAAGAGAGAGATGGAGAGAAATTAAATGAAAGATAATTAGATACAGAGATGTAGTATATTTATAGATAGTCATAAACAGACTGCTAAAAAGTGTGAGTGAGAGAGTGAAAGAAAGAAAAACCCGCGGGCATAAATAAAAAAAAGAAAGGATTATGGGGCAGAGAGAAAGAGATATAGAACATTAAAAAGATACATATATATTTAGCTACGGTATATTTAGAAATATACATAAAATAGACTGCTAAAAAGTTTGAAAGAGTGAGGAAAATAACAAATGAGAAAGAGAGAGATATTGTGGAATTGAAATAATAGATAGATAAATCAGCTACACAGCTACAGTATATTTAGAGCTATTCATAAATAGACTGGTAAAAAGTTTACAAAAGATGGAGAAAAAAAAGAAAGAAAGAAAAAAAAAAGAAAGAAAGATGGGGACTAAAAAATATAGAGAAATGAAAGTAGATAATTGTCTATAAATAAACAACAAAAAAGTAATACTGTGAGTAGGCTATGTAAGTGCAAGTGGAGCTATTGGTCTTTTCAGGGTAATTAAATACAGAGCCCTCTCCTTCACTTGATTAAGTGTTACAGGAAGCTCACTTCAATTGGAAAGTGGAGAAAAGTTTGTTGCTACAAGTGCACAGTATGGCTACATTTCTCTTATCTCTGCCTCCATCTATACACAGACACACAGATACACATGGTGGCCAGATTGCCACACACAGTCCAGATGTCAGGCCCCATGTGCAGTGGTCCTACTTACAGGCTCCTGTCCTACATATGCTTTCTTAGGTTCCTAAAGAATGTCTTAACCCAGGCAGCAGAGTAAGACCATGCCATGACCTATGAAGACATCAGTTATTGCCTCAGCCCACAGGGCCCATATAGTCAGAAGCCTTGTTATGAGCCTTTCGTTCCACTGTTACATGTCAAGTAAAGTCTTTTCTTAACAGGGGTGCATATATCCCAGCCAGCACCTATCTCCCTAGATATAGGCTTCCCATCACTGGTATAAGACCTCTTTTAGAACCCAGTCCATTTTTGGAGCCTCGATAAAAAAGTAGGGTCCTGTGACATTTAGAATTTCCGGGTTTCATATCTACATGTACATAATTATGACCAGAAATGTGGGTCCTTATTCTGCAGTTTTCTCCACCTCATCATTCAAGGGTTAAGCTAAACATAGCCATTAGGGTATCATTTAGTTATGCCACCAGTGCTGCTGTCGGAAATTTCTGAGCCCCATACAGTCATGTTATCAAGGGCCTCATTTAGCATTTTCCCAACATGGTACAAAAAAACTGTATTCTCTAGCTCTGTTCCTAAATCTTTTTTTCATCAAGTACCACTTTTATTTCCCAAATATCTCAAGTACCACCTGGGTTTTACATCTAGGTTGTCAGCACCTGAAAGCTTTAAAAACACACCCAACCACCATTTAACATGTTTGAATGCACAAAAAATGCACATACATCATTCTCACCACCAAATGCGTTCTTCTACCCTATCGGCTTGGGTAAAGTTTAGATGCCAAAAGATGAGGTCGGGGGAATCATGTCAATAAAGCCCTTTTTTTACATCATCTGATACCACTCCTGCACCATAGCATCCAAGGGTCCTGCAGCTATATCCACATGGGTCATTCATGTCATTCTGAGGCCTGATATAAGCAGGGCTGTATTTGGCGTTCATGGTGCCCTAGGCACTTTAAGTGCTTGCGCCCCCTTTTTTTAAGTTAGGTCACGATCTATATAAAAAAGTGTGTAGGGGGAAAGGGTGCAATGGGCTAAAGGGCACAAAGGGGGGAATACAGAGAAGCAGACAAGCATGTTCCATCTATTACTGCATTCTGACATACAGGAGTCACATGACCACACCAGTAAAGGGGAGATGCTCTGGCCTGTGTTCAACCGATTGCACCCCCCCTTCACACACATACACTCTGCGTCCTTTGTGGCTGGGGGGGCGGTGCTTGTTAGGAGGCATTATTGTTCTGGCTATGTGAGTTTTAATTTCTTTTCTTTACTCTAGCAGTAAGGGCAGTGCCCTCCCCCCTTCCAGGTTGCCACCCTAGGCACGTGCCTAGGGTTGTCTAATGGAAAATACAGCCCTGGATATAAGAACATATAAGGATTTTAGGACCCTGTCTATCTATTCATGTCTGACATCCCGGTAATACTAACCTGTAACCCATTCATTTTGTCTAGAGACCTCTTTTAGAGCCCAGATTTCTTTGAACTACAATGGACTTTAAGCTAAACATAGCCATTAGGGTCCTGTAACATTTAGTTATGCCACCAGTGCTGCTGTCGGAAATTTCTGAGCCCCATACAGTCATGTTATCAAGGGCCCCATTTAGCATTTTCCCAACATGGTAAAAAAACAGTATTCTCTAGCTCTGTTCCTAAATCTTTTTTTCATCAAGTACCACTTTTATTTCCCAAATATCTCAAGTACCACCTGGGCTTTACATCTAGGTTGTCAGCACCTGAAAGCTTTAAAAACACACCCAACCACCATTTAACATGTTTGAATGCACAAAAAAATGCACATACATCATTCTCACCACCAAAGCAGTTCTTCTACCCAATCGGCTTGGGTAAAGTTTAGATGCCAAAAGATGAGGTCGGGGGAATGATGAGTTGCAACTGAATACCACCTAACAGGACCTCAAGTACTACCGGTGGTTATTGGTGGGGATCCCCTGGTTGGGAAACTGCTCTAGCTATTTTGGACCCTGTCCACCTATACACTAACCTGTAATCCACCCATTTTGTCCAATGACCTCTTCATATAGCTTTGCATTTTACGAATATCAAGTGGACCCCCATACTAAAAACATAATTCTCTATTCATTTTAAGCCATAGAATCCAGTGGACTCTATACCTTCTAAGACCCTAATATTTCCACTATTGCACATACACCCATCCTGATCAACATTGTACCATTCTTATTTTGAAAATTCTGTGTGCTCAATACTATAAACATTTAATAAGACATTTGAAAATTACAGTTGGTTGCAACAGATAACATCAGGGCCGGATTTTAGGATGGCAAATGGACAGAGAGCAACAGAGGAAACACAGGAAAGAGGGAGACAGAGAGGTGGGGCAAGAATAACAGAGGGAATGCAGAACGAGAAATAAATAAGAGGAAAAGTGGAAAAGAGATTGAGAGAAGGAAAAAGGAATGTAGAGAGTGGAAGAGAGAAAGGAAAAAATATAAACATAAAAGAAGAAAGAAAAGAGACAGAGGGAGAAAGAAAGAAACACATAAAGAAAGAAAGATTGAAAGTATCAAAGAGAGAAGAAAGAAAGAAAGAAAGAAAGAAAGAAAGAAAGAAGAGGGGGGGGAGGTGACAAAAAAAGAAAAGAACCTGAAAAAGAGGGGGGGAGCATATGTAGAAAAGATGTACATGGGGGGATCATGAAATAAATCAGAAAGGAGAAAGAGAACTTCAAGAAGAAGCAAAAAAGGTAAAAAAAAGAATTATAAAGAAATGTCCAAAAAATAATAGAGAGATGGGAGTATTTTTTTAAAAAGAGGGGCTTGCTGATCCAGTTGAGAGCTCCCAGAGGCCCCTTACAGAAAGGTTGGGGTGGCTGCCCTTTACGCACACCCCAAGGGCCTGGCCAAGGAAAATGCCTAGCCTCTAAGCCTCATTTAAAGCGGACCAAAACCCACAGAACTCGTGAAATACATTTGGCCATAGCCCCTGCCGATATTTCCTTCTTAAGGGTTTAAAACTGATTTCATATCTCGAACCAACCTGGAGTTTTTTTTTGCTGTTCCTCTCTGTAAGATGGCAGGCAATCTGTCACTGCATTGGTGTGGCAATGACATAATTGCCACACACAACAATGGCAATGAATGGATGAAGCGGAGCTTTACAGCTAAAACAAGGACCGTTATCTGGAATTGGAGGAGCACTTAAAATTGGCAAAAGGTGCTCTTCATGGGGGAGCAATTCAGGGCATGCTAGTTAAAAATGTGGGTTTTGGTCAGAAGATGACTGGGCACATACTGAGGTTACCTCTGTGTATGATGCCTGTATGTAGCCAATGGGCCTGTTGTGGGGTCCCCCGTTTGCAGGTTGGGGGCTCTTCCAGGGAGCAGTTTGCAGCCAGCAGATGGTGAGCCAGGCAGCTCTCGGCTTTTACTCCACGCAGAGAGCAATATTATTGGTGACCTATTTTCCATATTAGAAGAAATATTTCCCATTCAGGCCCTTGTCTGTGGCCTCCATAGTAGGGGTGAGCATCCCATGGCAGGCAGGATCTGTCAGGCTGACTATAGCCAGAATCCAGTGTGTGCATTACATATAAATAGAGACATTCCTGGAGAGGTCACTTATGACTGCAGCACTACTCCTGTAACATCATTCACTCAAAATTATAATCGCTTTGAAGTGACTTCAGAGACAAGTGGATCCTAACCAGTTCCTCAGCAATGTATACAACATCTCTTGAAGGGAATAATTCCTGTCTCTACTTTATATATTTAATGGTCATTCCCAAAACACTATCTTTATAAATATTACATATATAACTGCTGACATTTTAATCAGGGGTAAAGCATAGGGTACACATGAAGATGTGGTATTTATCATTAGGGGACATGCAAAATTCCACAAGACACCCCCACATACCTCCATTTAGTCCCATAGCTCTCTAGCAGTCCTGGTATATGAAGCAGGTTGCTGCCCTTTGGGGTTTTGGGTCAACCAGTGGTGTACAAAGCATCCATAGATAAAAAACATATGCTTAAGTCTGGCATCATACATCATACATGCCCATACAGAGCAGCCCCTAGCTTCAGATACAAGGCTGAAGGAGAGCGACCCCCCCCCCCCCTTATGGAACTAGGTGCCCCTTTGATATGAGCGAATGTCCACAGAAGTGGACTTTTCCCTTAAAGTGGAATTTTGACTATCCCCTGTTTTGTTTATTGTCTCCAGGGCACCCCGATTCAGGATGCCTCACTGTATGAAACCCCCCAAGTTGCCCAATAAAAATCAAATTTCCTGGTCCTGCAGCATATGCGCTGCCTCTTGTCCATTGAGTGTGTGCACGTCAATATCGTCTGAGAGTCAAAAAGGGGCAAACAGAACCGAGCATGTCTAACAGGGAGCATGCCTGTGTGCCCATACCAGCCGTTTACAAATGTCTGGCATGGGTGCATGGTATAGCGGGCGACAGCAGTAGTTTGCGCATGTGCCATTGGATTTGGGAGAAGGTAGGTTTTTTGGGCACTCAGAAGGTTTCAACAATAGGCTGAATTTGGATGCCCCAGGAGAAGGAAGCGGCCCTCAAATATATAAAATTAGGTTTTGTTCCACTTAAACTCAGTGGTACCCAAATGCAACTTTCAGAGACTTCATTCCATGATCCTATTAGTAGTACACTGAGCCACCAATCTCAGCACTGCAGGAACAAGGTGAAACTAGGAAGAGCTAGAATTCCCGGTGGGCCGCACTGCTTTGAGGCTTTGGTTTAGCCCCTAGTATGACCCACCTGGAGCCATATCCACCTCTACCCATGATCTGATCCTGCAATGCTATTGCCTCTGCTATGTAGTGCACACATTGACAATCTGGGGGGAGAAACATCTCAGTGGGAGTGTTGTGGGCTTTCCTGGGGCAAGTAAAATACACCAATGGGAGGAAGTATAGCACTTTGTTATTACAATAAAGGAATGGGGTACCATTAGTCTGTAATATATGGTTTTTGATTTGTTTTTATTGCGTTCCAAGCACAGCCTGCCTTTTGCCCCCCTCATACCAGTCAGGGGGAAACCTAACACAGCAATTATAGAGAGTAACAACTGTAAGCCAAGGACAGCGGCACAGGGCTGCGTACAGTACAGCAGCTTGCTGGTGCCACATCAAATGTTATAGGATGCTGAATGAGAAGAACAAGCTGAGATAAAGAAGAAGAACTTTTTATTCATTTGTTTATTGTTACATTTACTCAGAAGTATCTCCATTTTAACATTCCAACTTTATTTAAAAAACATTGGTGAAACTGACTTTGAATTTTTTTATTTAACAGAAAAATTAAAAGAAATTACATTTCCTTCCCAAGAAAATATAACCACACCATTGGAGCTGATATCTTGTTAAGCCCTAATTGTAACCCATGTTGGCATGCAAAATTCTTCCAGCTGTGCATTGTTGCAGGAGTTGCTCACATGCACAGTGCAATTCAAACTCTTTCACTGCATTTTGGTGGGGTTTAGATCCAGGCTCTGACCATTCCAGAACCTCCGACTATTCCAACTCTCCAACTGAGGTGTACTGGCCCTGATGAGACAAACTCATCCCAACCTATAATATTTCCACACCACCATGCTTTGCTGCTCCCGCTCAGGCTCTTCTAAGGGATATTGCTGGTTTTCACTGGTTTGCAGTGATAGTGGGCACACGTCTAACCAGAGCAGATTGTTCCAGAAGTCTAACAAGACAAAGATCAAGGCATTGATGAGCAAACATTAGTCTCCCCTAGGTTTCCTAATACTTTCTATGTACACCTACATTGTGCATTTTCTTTTCTAATTGTAAACCTTTGCACTTTGACATCGTAGTGGCAAAAGCGACCTGCAGGCCTTCTGGTGAAATTATTCAGTTGCATCTTGCAATCTGCTGTAAGACTAAACTTCCTAGGATAGTTAGGCCTAGACATTTTAGCAACTGAAATTGTCTCACCTTGTAGATGATCTAGCCTGGGGGTCCCAACAATGCTCCATTTTCTATTTATCTCAAGCACCACCTAAAACATGGGTGGTGCATGTGGGTTGTCGGCCATCTAATGTGGTAAAAGCACACAAAACAGTGATTTAACTTGAATAAAACGAAACACACAAAAATGCACGTAAATTGTTTTCATCGCCTTTGGGAGCAGTTTAGTATGTTTAGAGCAAATTAGGCTTGGGTAAAGTAAAGATGGGTGTCAATCAAGTTTGGGTATAGATCGGTCTGCACCCTTGTTAAGTACCACCTGATAGTATCTACACCAGTGGTACCCAGTTGTTGGGAACCCCTGACCTAGGTGGTACACAGGGGTTCCCAATCACCTAAAACTGTTAAAAAAACTCAAAACACCTATTTAAGTGCATGAAAGCACTTAAATAGTTTGTGGGGTACAGATCAGTCTGTAGCCTCACCGCATACTACCTGATAGGAGCTTGCCTAACATTGCTTTACATTGCTCTGGGGCAGGAGTGCTCAAGAACTTTTAGTAAAGATTCATTCACTGGGATTTGCTGCAAATTAACTGGGGGGGGGGGGATATTAGAGGTGGATGGGGAGCAGAACTGAGAGGACAGGTGTGGATGGGAAGCAGAGCTAAAAATAACAGGGATGGATAGGATGCCATTTAAAGATGCCAGGACTGGCTATTCCTCTTTGGTGAAGCCTTTCGATTTGGTTTGTCTTGCCTTGTGAAACCCCTGGAATCGCTGGGTCCCACCGTTATATATCTTGCTAGGAAACATGAATGAAGATAAAGCCACGCTAATTGGTGGAGGCCTGCACATGGGCCTGCCTGTCAGGTAATGATTAGTAGTGAACCTGGTGGTTTTACATGGCAGGCAATCGAGATGTCCTGCCGAAGAAGAACAGCTGGCCCTGGTGTCTTTTAGAGACCACATCTTGCTAAAGTTCTTGTTTTATGTTCCGCTGGCTCCCCTGAGCCGCCCGGTGCGCTGTGCTCCATTATATTGTGGCCAGCCAGCAACATGCACAGCAGTGCATTAGTTCCGCCTCTGCATGCAGCTTGGCACTGTTAAAGAATGCCAGGGCTTGCATGTACAGGCAGAACCAATAAACCACTCTGTATGTTGCTGCCCGGTCAGAATAAAAGGCTGCACAGAGCACCGGAGACCCAAAGGCTGAGCACAGCAGCTGCAACGTCTCCTTTGTGGTCTGGACGCGGGGTGGACGCAGTCCAGATTCAACCGTGGTCCACCAGTTGAGTACCTGTTCTAGAGAAGGGAACCATACCTGATACCTAGACATCTATAACCTTCTTTCTATAGGCCTCCGTAAGTTCTTTCAATCTAGATGTAGTGATGCCAGACAACAAAGAGAAAATCAAACTAAATTCCAAACGGTTCCTCCAGTGTTGCCTTCAAAAATGTTGTAACACCTAAACTGTAGCACCTGCTTCTCATTTAAAGATTAAAGTCTATTAAAGGCCATCTTCGATTAAAAATACGTCTCAGTCATACAAATACATCCCACAGTCCATAACATTATACAGTCTAGTAAATACCTCCACAGGGACAGCCCCCCCCCCACTCAACATTAGATACAGAGTAGGTTCCCTTTTAGTGCTCCTTTTCAGTTTTTTTGGTAATATTTCATGATTGAAGTGACTTCTGATGAATTGTTAGTGCAGATAAACAGTGGTGACCCTGCTGCCCTAGTTTAAGGTGCCCTCCTTTTCTATTTCCTGCAAGGATCCCCAGATCTGGTGCCTGCTTGAAGGCCAGATGCTGGCTTTATAGACGTTATATAGTCTAAGAGGAGTGGGCCTTCACCCAGCAGTCATTTGGCAAATAACAGAGGCAGAGCTCTGGAAGGCTTCCAATGTTACACATGTACAGGGCCATAAAAGATACGTGAAAAAATTAACATCTGCTTTCCTAAATCGGCATTTTTATGTATGCTTTCTCATTCGAAAAAAAAAGAAATATGTAGATCGAGCTGGCAGCCATATGTAGAGCATGCGTGTGATAGGGCCTGAGGATTTAAAGGTGCTATTTACTGGATAAACTATTTAGAACTGTCTCTTTTAAAGCTACTTAGCCTCCGCCATCCTGAAATCTTTTAGACGGAATCCCGCTATACGATAAATTGGCAGTAATTAAATTGTAGATCCAGGCAGGCGTTAATCCCTTTGTGTTGGGGACATATTTTCTTTGAGTTTATGTTTAATCTGAAGACATGTTGAGAATGTAAAAGTTTAGAGATCCCAGAGGGAGGCCCCACGCTTCCCTCGCCTGTTTGTTTTAGACATACAAATTATTGCTATTATATGTGCTAGACAAACACAATAATATTTCCCGCACAATTAATGGTGACCTTTCATGGGAGAGGGAGAAGGGCTATTACAGCTGGGGGGGGGGGGGGGGGTGCAGCCATTAGTACTGCTGGGCTTGTACAGCAAATGGCTCTACTGTCTACACAGGTTGTGGCAATGCCTTGCAGATGTTACACATAGACCTGAACTGACCCCAAATTTCCTCACAAATAATTTGGCACTCTCCCACCAAAGGCCTTGTATGCAGGAACTGAGGGGGTGGGTCTGGCTAGCAGATCTCCATCATTAAGTGGGGAGAGGGGTGGGTGTGAAGGTGCTGGCAAGATATAGGAGTTAACTTACGGGAGACTTTAAGGAGGGCATGGTGTACTGTAAGTTAAGCTAAGTTAAGCTATTGTGTATTTATTTACTGGACCAAAGGGGGGAAAATGATATTTTTAACACAAATAACACTTGTATGTGTGTGCCTATGTCAGCAGATTTAGTTGGAGCTATGTACCCAAGCCAGGGTCCATTTATTATACTGTATTTCTCAGTCATACAAATACAGTAAAAACAATAAATGTATGTGGAGTAATCTTAGGATGATGTGTCCCAGTCATGTGTGTATACAGCTTGGTAGTGCATGTTGTGTCCAGACTATGTGTCTAACCATCGCCATTGGTTCACCTCTACAGTTCCTGTATTATTCCTGAATTTTGGGCAACAATTCTCTCCAGCCAAATTCTTTCAATTTTCTTACATACCACCAAGCCAGTATAAATATATATAAATATATATATATATATATAAATGTGTATGATCAGGGCTGGATTAAGTGTGGTGGAAGCCCCTGGGCACAAAATCTGGTGGAGGCCCCAGATACAGTATTTTTTTCCTTTTAAAATAATAGTCCAGCCTAGTAACTGATTGGTGGCTGTCTGGCACTCGCCTACTTACTTGAACATCAGATCGAGTCCCTTGTGCCACCCTTGTGCAGGTGCGTGCTGCTCGGGAACTCCTGCTTTGCCATTCTGTATGAGGGGTAGTGTAGTCACCCAGCTGGTCCAGCAGAAAACTTAAGCAGAAGGCTTATGTACAGTGAGCGGCCATCGATTGACTACTCTGCACCCAACCACACTGTAGCGTTGCTGATGGTGGCTTTGCTGCTCTAGACTCTCCGTCCTGCCTTGTGGTGGCTTTGGCTGCCCAAATGCGGGGGGCCCCCACTGCCGTTGATAGCTTTGTTGCTGGCCCTGCAGCCCGTCAAACCAAAGACTGAAAAGCTTCCTGGACTAGACCATAACCCAAAGGTTGGTGAAGGCCCCCTTTGCATAATCCAGCCCTGTGTATGATGTATAGTATATGTGTCTCAGCCATGTGTACATAAAACCAAGGCAGTAAATGTATATGATGTAGATGTGTCACCATTAAGTGTGCATAAAGTCAACAAATGCACATGATAAAGTTGTGTCATGAGCATACATAGGCCAGCCATTGAAAGTATAAGACATAAGTGTGTACAACCTAGTTAATGTATGTGTATGATGTATGTATGTGTGTGTATAAAGTTTGTGTCTATGTTGTATGTGTACCCGAGACAGTGCCTATATCAAGGTTCCCCAACCTGTCCCTCGGGAGCCACATGCTTGCAGATCTGAGGTTAATAAAGAGTTGGGCAGGTGGAGAATCTAATGGCTTTTCCAAACTTGATTTCCCACTATCACAATGTGGATGGTCTGAGGGGATAGGGGGACGCAAAGCATATACAATGGTAACATTATATATATATATATATATATATATATATCTCAATTAAATAGTGTCACTCTTTGTTTTGAATGTGGTTCAGTGAAGGATGGGGCTTTCAGGGTGCAAAAGGTTGGCGACCCCTGGCCTATATGATGCCCCAGTCATGTGTATATACCTCAATCAATATTTAATGTGTTTTATGATGTATCCAGTCTTTAAAGAGGAAGTAAAATCAGCCAATGCTTACTACTATTTCCTCATTCATTGAATGGCTGCCAGTCACGTGACTGTCGAGACTGTCGAGTGGAGTTACACATCAAACCTGAATAGTAATCACATGATTCCATACCATTTGCTTCTATACAAGTGAATGAGGAAGAGGTGACTTTACTTTATATTCTCTTTAATATTTTAGACCCCAGCCAGTGCTTGGGTATAATGTGTGTATGTCCCAGACAGCAGCTTTCTATGTGTATGTATAATCTATCTTCTCTTATTATAAAGTATGTAAGCCCAAGCCAGAGTGACTGTATAAAATATAAGTGTATACAGTACTCCAACCAATCTCTATATAATATAGGCAGTCATTAACTGTACATAATATCTGCAGAGTCATGCACTTTGTATAGTGTATGTATAACCCTACCATCACCTGTACATTTTTGTATGTACTCCCCAGACAATGAGTGTAGGTGATGCCTGTATTAAAGGTATGTATTTTCCAGCCAGTCATTGCATAGGATGCATGTGTGCTCCAGTGTGCGTCTAAGCCTGATGTATGCATAGCACAGCTATATACTTATAACTCAGATTCATGCTTCCAGCCAATGCTTCTTTATTATGTATGTATAACCGAATCAGTGTCTGTATATGATGTGTATATACAGGGTCAATGCTGAATTAGAGGCGAGGCAGCCCAGGGCTCCCACCCTGGGGCCTACATCACCTGTGGGCCTCCACCACTTTTAACAAGGGCAGCAATTGATCTAGTTACTTACTGGGGCCTCCTCTAGACCTCTTGCCCAGGGGCCTCCACCACACACAATGAGGTTGTGTACAAGGATATGCCAAGGGAAAGAAAGAAGAGACCCATGTCTGTTGGGTGCATCAGGGACAGGGGCAGCTTAAGCTCTCAGTGAGGCTAATGCATATAACATAAAAGACTGTACAAATCATCTTCATAGGGCACATGTTTGGGGTCGCAGTCCTAGCGCATAGTATTGAAGTGGAAAACACAAAGTTGTACAAGGTGGGATCCTTTTACTTGCTAGAGGACCTTGACCCAACACGGTGCATATATTATATATAGGCACTGAGTGAGGTGTGTGTGCGCAGTGTTAGGGCAAGGTCTTTGTGCCAGGTCCTATAGCAACTGAAAGTATACAGTATTATCAGTGCATATCTACTTTATACAGTATACATGTGTCTTGTAGACATGGATGACAGCTCCTTCATTAAAACCCAGTCATTTGTGCACAACTGTCAGTAAACTGGAACATGAAAAGGTGCATGACGTGAGACAAGTCTCACATTTAATGTGTGTGCGCCCCTAATGTATACACGCATGATTGGTTGTTTGCAAGTTCTTGTGTCAGTGCTGTTTTGTGTCTCTTCACATTGACACTAGACATCTGTGTGTGTGTGTTACCTGCTGTCTTTATAGTGGCAGTATGTACTTATGTTAGACTATGGAGAGTATGACAGTTAACAGCGGGCACCTCCATTCTACTGATTACAGAGAAAACTGAGGTTTCTAATGGCACAGCACAGCACTTTCTCTGGACACTGGGGGTGATTTCCAATATTTATGCAACATTTATGCTGAATGCATTTCTACTGACCACCAGTACGAAATGTATATATTTTTAAATATCTGCATATATCACCTCTGCACACTTTTTATAGATTTTAACAGGGCTATAGAAAAAGTCATAATGCCACCCCCCCAAAAAATGATTGTGTTGCCACTTTCTGAGCTGGGCACACTTGCCCCCCTCATTCCTGTGCAGCCGCACTCTTTTTTAGCCTAACCTGTGGTTGAGCAACATAAACGTGACATTAGCCATGTGACAGCTTATGTCATTGTCTGAACAATGGTGGGCGACAACAGGACAGCGCTGCGCAGCTGCCACCGCAGTGACAGCACACATCCAAGGCGCACTCTGCACCAGCTTACCGGCTTATCAGGACCAGATGTTTTAGGTGATCCGGTGATCCTGCAATTTTATCAGCTATACTACGGGAACCATGTGGAACCAGCTGAACACCACTAACTATGTTACATGTGCTGCAAAGTGGGGGGAGGCAGGTTGGACAAGGACCCTTTCTGCCACAGGCCCATAGCTGCTTCCCCTGACTCCATTGCATATAGGCCTGTCATTCAGGAGAGACATGGACACACTTAGGCCCTTATTTATGAAGGAATAGCGACAGGTAGCGACTGGTGAGCGGCCGGTAATGACGGGCCCCGCCACGAGAACGCCGGCTCCCCACCACAATCGCCATATAGCGACTCATTCATCATTATTCCAGCCTCAGCCCACAGCGCCAGCGTCCGACCTTGAACAGCGACAGGTATGACCTCTCGCTACCTGGCGCTCTCCAATGCATTTCAATGGAACAATCTTTAAATATTCATAATTAATTGTTATTGTTTTTTGTTTTTTTTTAAATGTGAAAAATTCTGTGACCACTTCTGCCATGTTAGATAATTGTTTTAAGGTAAAAAAAAAAAAAAATTGTGCAGAATTGATATTACAGGTCTGATATTATTGTATTCATATTACTAAATTCTTTATACATTTTTTTTTTTTTTTGGTTTCCAAAAATATGGTTGTTGGGGGTTAAAAAACTACTTTTAACACATCGCCGCCAGCGCTCTGGGGTTTAAACATGCATTTCACAGCGCGAGAATTTTTTGAGCGTGATTTTTTGATGAATATGGTGGGAGCCGGTCGCTAGGGCCAGTCGCTATCATGCGCTCCCATACAGCGCAGAACCTGTCAAATAGCGACTCCTCACCCAATATTCAACATTACGGCAAACCGACTGAGTCGCTATCAACTACCGAACAACGGCCAAGCACAGCGACTACTAGCGGGCGCTCTGAAAATGCCGCTCAACTGTCGCTACCTGCCGCTATTAATGAATCGGCCTCTTAATTTCATATTCACCCAGAGCCTTAAAAAAAAAAGTAAAAAAATATATAAATAAATATAAAGATATATATATATATATATATATATATATATATTTTTTTTTTTTTATTTTTTTTTTTTCAATCCTCTTCATATTCTCGGTACAGGTTTGTTATTACTGTGTGCTTGTTTGTGCCTGTATAGTCTTTGTGTACATGTGTCAAATTGCTCTGCATGTTTCCCAATACATGGGTCTTAAATCAGTAAGCTTGCCTTAAAATATCTTATTTCTGTTTCTTGCATTATTGTAGATCAAGGCGTGAGGTAAAATAGATTGTAAGGCACAGTCTCATTTAGGACATATAGGGCGATTAAAGTAATCTAAAAGCCCTCTATTAAAGCGGACCAACACCCTCCGCTAAAGGCAGTGTGGATGGGGCATACAGAATGCTGGATCCCCTGCCACACATAACGTCCCATATTGCCCTTAATCTTTACCTTATCCACACTCCCCCACCAGGAATCCAGCACCCCGATTTTCTGCGTGGCCCTCATGTGGGCATGACATTCGGTGGCCGGAGCGTCACTGCCCACATGAGTGTAGGGCAGCCAATCACGACACTGGATTCCCGGTGGGGAAGCAAGGTTAAGGTAAGGATTATAGGCATTCTGTGGGGCTATGTGCGTGGGGGGCTCCAGCATTCTGGATGCCCCCCCCAGACTGTCAAATAGCGACGATGCCTATGACCACCAACCCCCCTTGCTGCGGAGGGTGTCGTCAGCTAAAACAGAAAGTATTTGCACGAGGCATACATGCCAAGGATAATAGACTTTCTCCCAGAATCCCTGGATCCGCCAGGCTGTGCAATGCTCTGGAAAAGCATATGTCATTGTCCACGCCTACCTGTGGACATTGTAATTCAGTATAGGGAGGAGGTTAGAGCATGATTTTCACCTAAAACTTTCACTAGGGAAATGTGACCAGAAAAAATCTTGAGTTTTAAAGTCAATGAATACTCTTTACTGGCCTGAAGTAAAAGTTGTATGTGTTAATAACTAAAATATGTTATATATGTATTATATTTGTAATCACATCTTATTTTATGTCATGCCTTATTCTAAAATAAAGTATGACGTGGCCCCTATTTTCCTGAGAGATTTACTGAATCAAGCTCATACTGTTTTTGTGTGTGTTTGTGGATCTTTTGTTGGATTTTTGCTCTAGTGTGACTAGTGTTGCTATTTGGATACAGGTAAATAAATTCAACCAACATTTTTTGATTTAGTTTATGTCTGTACTGGACTAATATTTTGCAAGATTTTAGTGAAATACAGGTCTCAGTTTTTAGATATTCCTATTTCTTCACAGTGAACCTATTTCAGTAGCACAGGGCTCAGCTTAGTTAGTTTAGCTTAGTTTTTGAGCGCACATAGGGGATGATTTACAACATGCGCTACTACGCGTTACTTTTGTCTCCCCTGGAGAAATCTGCAGATTACTAACTCCATGTATTTTACTGTGTTTGCGCCACAATTTGCTGGCGAAAGTCACTGGCATTTACATTGAAAAGTGGTTTGGAGAATGCAGGCGGTATGCCGACAAACTGCAATGACAGGTTTCTTTTAGAAAAAACATGAAACATTGCTGAAAAAACACTTTTATAGTATATGTCGGCATTGGAGGGGTTTCAGAATATATATAGGGTATCTTGGGAATGTCTTATCCTATGGAATTCGCCACTAAAAGCTGGCGAACGGAAAATGTGTTCGCCAGCATGCACTGCGCAAAATGACTTTGACGTAAATCTAGCAAACCGTAATTGCTGGGCAAACAAGCAGTGGGGTGAGTTTTAAATGCGGAATAGAGCGAATGGCCAACAAATCATTTTGTTAATGACCTCCCCTAGTGTAAAACCCCTTGTGCAGCTAACTAGCAACAAGATGCCTTTTAAAACTGTTACTACATAGGCTACGCCAGGGTGCACCTATATTTGCCACCTATATTTACCATTACTCCAGCAGGTAGCGTAGCAAGGCATACGTAACACACACACTTTTAGAGAAAAAAAATACTTTTTAGTTAAAAAAACAACAATATAATGGCTAAGAAAATAGTTATATATGCTACATATATGCCAAGCGTAAAAGGTAATTAAAAAAATTACGGAAAAGATTAAAAGCATTTTTAAAAATCTCAATAAACATCAATTCACATATTTTTGTGCCCCTCACATGTCCCCAATACCTTGAAACCAAAATAAAATACAAAAAAAAAATAACATGCTGTGTAACTTCGCCATTATACCCTATGGGAATTGAGAACCTTGTGCTAATAGAAACTGTTTTACATGTATTACATTTTAAGAGATATGTTTTTTACCCATCTATTCCCATGTGGAACATCCCAACATAGTGCTTGATAAATCAGGCCCCTAATTAATCTTTACATACTGTCAAAGGTTCTATTTTTCCAGCCTATATTAAAAAAAAAAAAAATACCTTAACTATGAAAAAATTATTGCCATATAATTCTCTTTTAAAAAACACTATCTTAAAATAAAACAAAAAAACTATAGTAAAAAATCTGTATATAATTCTAGGGTTCATCTTTAACAAAGTAGGTGGGCCCTTTTTCACTCTTACTAAACTCTTTCACTCTAAATACATTATTTGGCAGTACAAAGTTCCTCAAACATTTAGGGCCTGATTTATCAAGCATTATCGGCCAGATTTTTTACTTTTTCTTTTTTTTACACAGGCATATATGTTGCTGCACTGCAAGAAACACTATTAGTAAAACATTAAGGTTGCATCAACATGCAGAATAAAATAGAAATGATATTTTGCACTACTCAGATTTTCACCAATGTGGCGTAGTATGGCAGAGAGTGCTCGATACATTAGGCCCTTAGTGGTATTAGGCTGCTTTAGAACACACCACCAGAACCACCACCGTGGGATTGAACTGTATTGGATTTGGGTAAAGCACCAGATAATGCATCAAATGTGTAACTAACCATGCCTGGGCCCTGGTGCAGACATGTCAATGGTCCATGCAGTAACTTCTGCTGTAGCTTCTTTTTCCAATGATTTGGATGCAACTAGGCACTTGGAACAGAGGCATTTTCCAGCACACCACATGCACATACATGTTTCTTGGAAAATCTTTTATCATGCCTGTTTTTTGTTACTAATGTGTATTTTGTAGCAACTAGCAACGACTTAAATGCACTCTAAAGTTTATCCTCTTTTGTTCACAGCAATGATATTCTGTGACTGTAATGATGAGACTCTGACCAACGCCTGTAACATACAGCACCAAACTTTTCAGCGTGCCAAAAATGAATAAATATGGAGTGAAGTTCCTAAAGGTTAACGTTACAGAACTGTGATAATCGGCATATGGGTCAACAGGCACTGACACAGGCCAATACCTAGTGGCCCACTCCAAGCTGATTTTTTAACATCGGGTGTTTGGACTTGAAGAACCATGTGTGGCAAAATATAAAAAGATGCGGCGGTTCTAAAACCAGGCAGCAAAATGACGCTAAATGGCGCTCTTCATAAATAAATCTCTATGGAGGACACAAGAATCATCATTTGAAGTGTACGAAGGCGATCCCTGTGAAATAGGTGCAATGTAAAACAAATAGTAACAATACAGGGGTTACCTCCTACACCCCCAAAAAGAAAGCCCACAGGGTCTAACAATTGCACTTACTCAATTTTAGGTATCAAAACAAGAATCTTTTATTATCATCATATTAAAACTTATTTAAAAACAAAATTCATGCCATAAGCGTCTACTGTCTATAGGGGGAGCTGTCTATCTCCCCCTATAGACGATAGACGCTTATGGCATGAATTTTGTTTTTAAATGGGGTTTAAGATGATGATAATAAAAGATTCTTGTTTTGATACCTAAAATTGAGTAAGTGCAATTGTTAGACCCTGTGGGCTTTCTTTTTGGGGGTGTAGGAGGTAACCCCTGTATTGTTTGTATTTGGGGTTTGGGTTGTGGTCCACAGGGCAGTGCACCACAGATAGCATTATTGGAGTTGGTGCCACCTATTTCCCTTTTCCCTTGTCCTTGCCCCATAAAATAGTAAATGATAGCCTGTGTGTATGTGTCTGTATAGCAGCTATAGCATGTCTCTGTATTTAGATTGAGGATCACATTTTCTGTATGGTCCCCATTGTCTGTAGCATGTGTGGGCATGAGTGTCAGTGCTGTCTGCTTGTTTCCCACTGTCTATATGTGTGTGTGTGTGTGTGTGTGTGTGTGTGTGTGTGTGTGTGTGTGTGTGAACATTGCTTAAGGGGCTGTCTTTTGGGTGTATTGACAGCAGGTTAAAGAATTGCCCCTCTCCCTGAGTGACAGGGGCTTTGCAGGGGCTCTGAATAGGGGGCTTTACACAGGCACCCCCTTGGCTCTCTGGTCTCCCAGCAGTGCTGTGTGTGCTGCTCTGCCCCCTCCCCAGCAATATCCTGCACATATACGTTATTGATTTAATTTATCTATATATGTGTCTATGTGTATTTTTTAGCTATCTTTACCCATCCTCTTGCTACAAAAATGAGAACTAAAAGGAGGAAGAGATGAGAGTGGAGAGCGCCAGCAGGGGCAGTCACGCTGTCACATAGGGGGTCTTTATTTAAAATGGGCTGTTTATGGGAAAATAAATGCTCTACCCCCTCAGTGCTCCCTTTAGAACAAAACCTGACACATCTCCTAAGCTGGGAAGAGACAGGTCCCCTTCATCTGCCCTCCCTGAAAAGCCAGTTTAGCTGCCTAATCCCCCCGACAAAGGCGTTTTAATAACACAGCCAACTATTATTTACCCCAGTGCAAGGGACATTTGTTTACTTACCTAACGCCTACCGATAGCTAATAAATAGCTAATACCTATACCACACCGAGTAGTAAAAGTGAGTTTAAATGTTTGTGTATTATAGGCACTCCAGGCAAATAATATATTATTATTATCAATACCAATAATATAATTAGTAACAAGAACCACATTCTTGCTTATCACTGTTTCGCGTGAACTCTCTTCTTGTTTGGTTACCAGTTTATAAGTGGACATGAAAAGAAAAAAACTGATAAATAAACTCGAGTGGAAAATGCTATTGATCAGCCGGCAGCGTCTGGTGTCACCCGGGCGGGCGTGAGCTGGTAAATACAAGAAGCGGGTCGGGGGGGAGTCGAGCTTGTCTGCATTTACTTCCCTCCGCCATAAATCAATGGGCCCATTACAGCTCCTGAACACCACCCCCCCCCATCCCCCCATCCCCCCATCCCAGCCTGCCAGGGTCAAGTGCGGACCCCCATGGTAACAGGTATACTAACTGACATCACATAGAACCTGGAGAGAGAGAGAAAATGATATACAAAAAATTATAATAATACAAAAAATAGATTTACATTTTCTATAAAGAGGACAACGTTGCTTGCACAATTCCCAAAGCACCTTACACACACAATCATAATGACAAGATAAAAAAAATAATTTATTGTGCACTCCTATTTTTACGATCATGCTTTTTGGTTTTAATAGCGCCATCGCATACCGTACAGCTTTACAGTATCTACAATGAATTCATTACAAACAGATGGGACACACCATTGCGCAGGCAATTCATATTCAGAAATTGTCAGATACAATAGGTGAAATGTACACAGGAGCTTACAATCTGTTAAATGTATTGTCTGTATAATAGCTTAGATTAATGTTAGGATAGTAACATGCGCAAAGCTGGAAGTGGCAAGCGATTGTAGCACCATATAGATTGATGGGTATATAGAACATATACAGTTGTCAAGTGAATCTATCCCCAAATATCAAGGAGGGGTGCCGGGCTCAGGGAACCTACAATCTAAATATAAAGGTAGTGTGATCAGTTACATTGATTTAAGGACAGCCCGAAATGGGCAAAGCTAGAAGTAGCACCATGTAAATAGAGAGGAGAAGCCAGAGGAAAGAAAGCAGCAAATCCGTCCCCAAGATCAGAGAGAGGCGCCTGCCCTAAGAGCTTACTATCCAAATGTCAGGTAGAAGCAAAGCCAGATGGGCAAAGCCAGACAGCTAGTGTAACACAAGGTAGATAGGAGAGCTTATAGGAACACACATGTACAAAGTAATTACCGAGATGGATAAATAGATACATAGATGGAGGATGATAGATATTGATTGATAGATAGATAGATAGATAGATAGATAGATAGATAGATAGATAGATAGATATGGGATGGATGGATAGATATGGAACGATAGATATGATAGATAGATAGATAGATAGATAGATAGATAGATAGATAGATAGATAGATTATAGAGGTGAGATAGATAGATAGAAAAATTATAGAGGTGGGATAGATAGATAGATAGATAGATAGATAGATAGATAGATATGGGATGGATGGATAGATATGGAACGATAGACATGAGATGATAGAGATAGATAGATAGATAGATAGATAGATAGATAGATAGATAGATAGATAGATATGGGATGGATGGATAGATATGGAACGATAGATATGAGATGATAGTGATAGATAGATAGATAGATAGATAGATAGATAGATAGATAGATAGATATTGGATGGATGGATAGATAGATATGGAACGATAGATATGATAGATAGATAGATAGATAGATAGATAGATAGATAGATAGATATGGGATGGATGGATAGATATGGAACGATAGACATGAGATGATAGAGATAGATAGATAGATAGATAGATAGATAGATAGATAGATAGATATGGGATGGATGGATAGATATGGAACGATAGATATGAGATGATAGTGATAGATAGATAGATAGATAGATAGATAGATAGATAGATAGATAGATATTGGATGGATGGATAGATAGATATGGAACGATAGATATGATAGATAGATAGATAGATAGATAGATAGATAGATAGATTATCGAGGTGAGATAGATAGATAGATAGATAGATAGATAGATAGATAGATAGACAGACAGATAAATTATAGAGGTGGGATAGACAGATAGATAGATAGATAGATAGATAGATAAATAGATAGATAGATAGATAGATAGATAGATAGATAGATAGATAGACAGATTATAGAGGTGAGATAGATAGATAGATAGATAGATAGATAGATAGATAAATTATAGAGGTGAGATAGATAGATAGATAGATAGATAGATAGATAGATAGATAGATGGATGATAGATAGATGGATGAGGCGCTTATAATGTAAATATGGCCTATGTGTATTCTATGATAAAGAAAGAGGAATGAGCAGATGCATATGGCTGGAGCAGTCCAGTCAGGGCAGACAGGATGACAGTCTATGGGGTATTTACAGTCATATTACAGCAGTTAACTGAATCTGAATCTAGGAGCTTACAATCGAAATAGACGAGAGGCAGCTAATAATAGCTACATGGGCAGCAGCGATTAATATAGGAAGTTGTTTTTTTGTAAAGATAAAATGGGGACAGCTAGTGAAATGTCCCTGGCCCACCCCCACCATCAGCACCAAACACACACTGAGCTGGAAGATGGGAGATGAGTGACGGCTGATGGAATTGGGGCAGGGGGAGGTATTAACCTTTTCCATGCCGGAAACAGCAAATGAAAGTTTGGGAAGTCCTCTATTGCCGGCCTCCAGACCCACCTGAGGGGGGGGGTGTCTGATCCTCACCCGGGTCCATTGAGCAGGATGCTGGCTGCAGGGTGGAGACAATGGCAGAAGATATGGGGGCGCACCTCATTCACACAGATAAGTTCCCCATAGAGTCTCTGCTTCCTCCTGCACCGCGGCCATATTCCTCACTGTCCCCTCAGCGCAGAGCTCAGGTGAGGCGCCCGGCAGCCCGGCCACATCCAACAACTGGCCGCCTCATCCCCGCCTCTCCGCCATGTAGTGCCCCGCACGGCCTCCAGGTGGCGCCTCGAGTCTCAGGAGAAGCGCGGCTGCCGATTCTCTGCTTCCCGCCGGCTTCCCGCTACAGAGCGCTATTTACTATCAGTGCGCAGCAATCGCCTGGCCAGAGACCCGCATAGCTCAGATCTCGCTCTCCAGCTAGCCACTAACTCTACAGAGATCAATGCGCACTGACCTGCCCCGACTTCCTATTCCCTATACTATCATCATCACCAACCTTATCATCATCAATAATGCCCCAATCCCACCTGTATCATCTATATCTATTATCACACCTGCCCACATATTATAATTATTATTCCTAACAAAGTAACCAGCGATATATATATATATATATATATATATATATAACGTTGTATTATCTATTATAGACTGCATTACATTACCATAGGCATTGTACTATGCCCTATACACAATAATAGCAATAAAGAATTTCTGAAAGTAGGTATTAATATAAATAAATGGATTGCATGAATAGACAGATAGATAGATGGATGACACAATATATATGAATCTCCTTACTACAAGTATGCAGTGCTCTTGCCAGATAAATACAGGTAAAAAATAAGTAGATATAAATATTCATAATTATATATTGCATAATGTACTGTAATTGCATCTATCTATCTATCTATCTATCTATCATATTTAGTATAGTATAGTACTATTTATACATATACAATTCTCTATAAGTAGAGAGATTTATTTTGAAACAATATTTCCTAATATTTCATTTTACAAACAAACTTGACTATACATAATGGCGGGCGGGCGGTTACCCGACGTGTGGAGTATTGGAAATCATTAATAAAAATTACATTAGATAAGTGAAGCCATTATGGAGCTCCGGGCGGCTGTTTAAACAATTATTGATCTTATAGAACAAAGTCTCGGGATTCCCACCCAGAATTCCTCCCAATGGCCTCCACCCCAAACCCTCATCCAGTTATTTTAGGGATCTCTGATATTAGTGCTATGAAAATAACATGTATACTATAGATTGATATTTATTCCATTGCTTATATACTTACAAATACATTGACCTCGATAAATATATATGGAATTGCAAAGACGAAGTCAATTTTAAATACAGGTTCCTAAAATCTCGGATCATTTATCATTTATCTTATCGATCTATCATGTGTCTATCTATCTATCTATCTATCTATCTATCTATCTATCTATCTATCTATCTATCTATCATTCAGTTTGTCTATCATTATTCAATATCTCTATTTATAATAATTCTAAATATATATCAACATTCTATCTATCTATCTATCTATCTATAATAATTTTAAATATCTATCATTCTATCTATCTATCTATCTATCTATCTATCTATCTATCTTTCTATCTATCTAGCTATCTATCTGTATTTAATCTGTCTATCCATAATAAACCTATCTATCTATCTATCTATCTATCTATCTATCTATCTATCTATCATTATTTATTTTGTCTAGCCATAACAATTCTAAATATCTATCCTCTCTTTCTCTCTTACCATTATCTCTATCCCTCTATCATTAAGTCTATCACAATACTTCCCATCTCTCCGTCATTCTATCTAACTATCTATCTATCTATCTATCTATCTATCTATCTATCTATCTATCTATCGCACTTCTTTCTCTCTATCTATCTATCTATCTATCTATCTATCTATCTATCTCCTATATATGTGAGTATACAATAATGATCATTTCACATTGCTGTGGATTCAGGGAGCAGAGGGCAGAGCGCCCATTAGTTTCTGATCACAATCTTGCCAGTGTATATTTTATTGTAGGGGGCAATTGAATAATACAGTGATCAGATTAAAGTGAATGAAGCGGGCAGGTGGCTGTAATAGATGTGGGGGCATCACACATCGCTCTTTTTATAAACTGTAGTAAATCTACTAACCAGTGATCTCTGGAGACACCGGGACACTTGATGATTCTTCATGTAAAATAGTCTAGTGGTGAAGCGATAAGGTGACCCGGGTGGGCGTACTGTAGATGGCAAGGACCGGGGTGCGGGGTGGGTGCTGTGGGCAACAGGTGGCACCTGTTGGGTGGGGGGTCTCATGTGCCGGGATGCAGAAATGAACAAAGCGGAGCTGATCAAGGCGGCTAATTACAGCACCCGGCCCCTCCATTACCCGCATCAAACCGGCACATGGCGCCCGGGGCTTAACCCTCCCAGTGCGGCCCGCTGCTCGGGCGCCTCAAAGTTGCTGTCAGGATAGTAAGAAAGTACACAGCAGTGAGCACCCACCAGCACCCTGCCCGTGACACCCACACCCGCCACCGCTACCGCCTCCCACCCACTGCTCTCCATGGTGCTGCCGGGCTCCTGCCTGACCCGGCACACCGGCCACACCAGAGGACACAACACAGCCCAACAATTACACCACTGATTAGATCAGACTAGGATAGATGTAATTATTAATACCAAAATGATCTAAGAGGGATGTAGGTGTTTCTCTTGGGTGCATTTGTTGTCATTCTGTGATGTAATGTACTGAATAGCGCGGCCATTATCCATCCATCCATCCATCCATCCAGCAATTAGATAATGATACATATTGTCTATGAATCTCATAACATTAGACACATTCTCTCTCTTTAGTCGGTATTAATCTATCGGTGAACCCCCAAAAAGTTTAGAATATTAGACTATATCTACCTGTATTTATCTCTATTTATAGAATTATTTATCTGATCATTTGGTACTAATCTATGAACCAAAAAATGATTCTATCTATCTATCTATCTATCTATCAACCTAATTATCTATCCTATTTAGGTACTAATTTAATGATATCTATCTATCTATCTATCTAACCAATTATCTATCTGATTTAGGTACAAATTTAATTCTATCTATCTATCTATCTATCTATCTATCTATCTATCTATCTATCTATCTAACCAATTATCTATCTGATTTAGGTACAAATTTAATTCTATCTATCTATCTATCTATCTATCTATCTATCTATCTATCTATCTATCTATCTATCTGTTAACCCCTATAGCTATCTAGCTATCTGATTTTAGGCACTAATTTAATGAACTAAAAAAAGCTATATATATATTGTGCCACGCTAACGCTAGCTTGACACTTCTTTATTTGGCCGTATGTCTATACATAAATAAATGTATCTTCCAATTTATAGATCATTAGGTGAATAACTATATATCTATCAGATTAGAAGTTACTAATCTATGTATCTATCAATCAAAATTGATATTTTTTTGCCATCTATTTATCTATCTATCTCTGATTTATTTTATCTCTCTCTACTAACCTATTGTTTTTATCAAACTATTGGGTATTGATTTTATTTGTCAATTATTACAATAATGTGCTCTATTTTATTATTAAACATATTCATCTAATCACCTCTGCATGGAGGCGAGGGGGGTGTGCTGAGGTCTTCAGGGTCAGTCGCAGTTTGGGATCCTGGCGAATATTTGATGTGTTCGCACCCGAATCCTGTAAAATGTGTCGGGATCGGGCGTGAGGCGCCCGAAATCCTAGCATTCCGAATAACACAGCTTTTAGGGGTTTCGGGAAATTTGGGGGGATAGAGCCAGAAGTCAAGTAGATAGTCGGGTGGGCTGTGGGACGAAACGTTCTCAGGTGATGGAGGTGATTGGGATGGCGCTGAGGTCAGTCTGCAGCTATAAACCTCCTCGCCTTGACATCATTCCGATCAAAGACATTATACACAGGTATAGATAGGGACAGAAACTGCTGCAGCACGATCTCTATTAAAGTTCCGTTTTCCCCATTACAGTTTTGGCTAATAACAACCTAAATGCATTTAATAAAGAATTAAAAAGGAACAGAGCTCTAGTAGTAACAGGTGGGAGCAAGGACACAGAGATCATACAGCAATAATAATAATAATCTTTAATTATCAATCACTTCATTGATTACCTTTGCATAATAATCAAAGGGTCATGGATCATTTTTCTTTCAGATCTGATCAATGCATGTAATAAATCCCAAACTCCGACACTTGTCAAAAGAAAAAAAATAAATTGCTAGGAATTTTCGTGGAGACAAATTGTCTTTTTTAGTTTTCGGACTTTTTGTGTGTTTGGATTTGGTTAAACATTGGATCACACAATGGAAGAACAGGCAAGCACTTAATTTAGCGATGGCGCCCCGTAGCCAGTGGTGGAGTTTGGACGCTATTTATCATGTATTGCATGGAGACAGAAGTCATAGCCTCCCGGTGGGGACATTTACAGAGGGGAACTTTTTGATGGTTCCTAATTGATTTTGATGGTGGTGGCTAAATTGGTTCTGATCATTTTTTGCAGATGTCTACAATACTCCAAATTAATCATACTTGCTGAGCAGTTGCCTTCATTCCTACATATATACCATGACCTGGATGAATTAAAGCTCTAAACTAAGGTTTTATATTAATGTTTTGTATTAAATTACCAGATTAATTTTATTTTTATTTTGAATGTGCTCCTTTTATTTTATCCTATCCAGCAAAGTGACTGTCCATGTCGCAGACTGTGAGCAGAGAATCTTTAGAACATATTAAGCCAATAACTTTTGCTCCCTTATCACAATAACTAGTTTAATAATAAAAAATCCACATAAATATATGCTAGGTAATACACTAATACGTCAGGGGTGACAGGTTGTAACTTAAAATTCTGCTCAATTTGGGCATGCCTCTCTATACTACTGTATCATGTTTTCATAGCATATGTTTTAAATGTAGCATCTTGTTGAAAAAGTCCAGGACTGTTTGTTTTACCCTGACTGTAATTATCCCCTATACAGCTCTACAGAAGAAGATAGTGCTGTAAATACATAATAACTCCAAACATCAGTCTCCTGACTCAGCCTGTGCTGAGCTTATGGCTATTGCAGATTTTCTCATGTGTATAGATGCTTTTACCCATCATGCAATGCTCTGAACAGATTATGGAGGAGTTCATGTTACTGATCCCCACAGGTGGTAAAAATACAGTCAGAGGTGAGCAGTTCTCCCTTGTAAATGAAAGCTACCCACAAAACCTTGCCCTTTTTTTTGTTTGTGGTCCCATCCCAATATATATCAGGCTTACCAGAGTTGTTTGGAAAAACATAAAACTTCTCAATAAAAACCACAAGATTGTATATATAGACATAGATATATACATAGTATGTATATATATATATATATATTTTTTTTTTTATTTTTTTTTTTATACACTTTGGCAATAGATATGAAGCAAACGCATTCAGGCGGTGCTGACGCGGCCGCCAGTTTGCATCTAATATAGGTCTAATGCAGCTTCATACAGGTCTGGTTAAAGCTGTTGCGGTTTATAGTGGGTCAGGATCCCATAGAGCAGTGGTTCTCAACTGTTTTACGCCAAGTACCCCCTAAGAACAAGAAACTCCAACCAAGAACCCCCAAGGAGGGGAATACTTATAATTGTTACTAAAACAGGTAGGTAACAGGCCTTGTAACATCTTTAAAGCAAGAAGGGATAATGTATTAATGTCAAAACAATATAACTAACCCATCAGACCTATCATGTTGTTGCACCCCTGAAAATCACTGCGAACACCTTAACTCACAGTGAACTCTTTAACTTCTGCATGGACCCCTCAGACACATATAGTGACTCATCCATGCATGTTTTGATGTAAGGGTTCCCACAGAATTCAATTCATTCTGGGGACCCTGCAAAAAGAATCAGCAGAAGGGAGCAAATGTTATAGAATCAAGAAATGAAATGTGCTGGTGAATGAAGAAGATGCAACCCCTGACAGCCACCATGGGGCAAGCAGAAAGCAGCTAATTTAACCCTTGAATGTCCTAGGACTGAAAGTTTTTTGCTGGGTTTTCACCTTTATGTTCTAAATAGTTCTATGCCTCTTGTACATTTTATTGCAATAATATTTGTGTTATAAACATACTGTATTTATGTTTATGTAACTAGTTTGTTTTTACTAAAAATAAATAAATGAAAAAAAAATGAAATGAAATGAATGAAATGAAAAATAAAAGTAGCAATATAAAAACAGATTTTAATCACACAGCGTCTGCCGCTCTAGGCTATAGCGACCAGATCTACAGCGCCTCTGTGAGTCTGTTTTTTTTGTTGAATATGACGTGAGTCGCTGAGAGTCGGTCGCACTGAGCTGGCGTTATGTTACCTTTGCTCGATGCAGCGCTGTACTGGTGTTAGAACGCCCAACATACATTTCATTCATCAATGCCGGGCAGGTTACTACAGCGACTGAGGTGCTCTGTTACAGCGCCTGATACCCGCTTACAGCGTCTATTAGCGGTGGCTCTAAGCACCGCTATGCAGATGCTCATCTGCCGATACCTGGCGCTAGTATTGAATAAGCCTCCCCGTCTCTATCCACTTCCACACTCTCTGAACACAACTTTTTTTTTTTACAGCCCCAGTGGCAATTCTGCCTCTGGGGGCCCAGTGGGTGATGACTTGGGGGGTGGTGGAGGGGCCACCAGAGACAGCCAAATTGGCTGCGGGACACTGGACAGGATATCAGGCTCACCTAAGTGTCCAGCTGCTTCCTGCTGCAACCTCTGCATTAAGTTAAAGTGGACCAAAACCCACGGAGATTGGCTCAGGAATCTTTAAGATTCCCAGGCCGATTGATTCCCTCCCCCCAGGGCTTACATAATCGGGATGCCCCATTGTGTGAAACCCTCAGGTCGCCCATAAACGTATCCTTCTTTCCTGGACCAACGGCGCATATATGAGCAGCAGGCGGATCCTCGCTATCCCTCTAGCAGGGCGTGTGCCCGTGCCAGGCATTTGTGTGTGTGAGGTAAGGGGGTAATGCGCCCACCAGCACGCTCAGATCCGCTCGCCTTAGACAAGCTCCTGGACATAGGGGCTCGAGCTGATCCAAGTGCACTGATTGGACGAGCAGCCGCACATGCGTCGTAGGGCCGGGAAGAGGTGAATTTGTTCAGGCAACCTGGAGCCAAGGACCAAAACCCAGGATAGTCAAAATCCTGGGTTTTGATCCACTTTAAGCTGAATAATAGGCTGCTCAGTCCAGCCCATCATCCAGCTTAAATTCTGTGCAGTCTGTGCATTTTCTCATTCATCATGGTAAATGCATATAGAGAAGTCAGATGCCAATGGACTTGTAGCTTTTTCAGCTGAAGAGAAGAAAATAAATTTAGATCAAGGTCCACCTAGCTGTATAGGTGACATATATATAGTATCAGGCTGGGCCATAAGGGCCCATAACCACAAAAGCACACCCAAAATGCACTATTATGTTATTGTTCAGTTATGCAGCTCTCCTTGTCTTTGGTTGTATAAATCCTTCCGTGAGATGAATGCTAGTACACTGTATAATGATCTATATGCCTATTTTTTGAACACATATCCACCAGTAACAAAGCAAAAACACATGGAATTACATTGTTGTAACATTGTGACATTAATACTTTAATGCCAGACCTGTAAGCGACAGATAGCAACATGTAATACCTGGCGCTCTGGAACCTAGAGCGCCGGCGCTATACGCTGAGCCGCCTGTAATGATGAATTGTATGCTACATGGCGCTGTTCGAGTCGCTCACCAGATTCGCTTTCATAAATGTGGTATTGCGTACAGCGCCCAGCGTTCAGCAGACTCTGCCTGCCGCTATGTGGCACTACCTGCCGCTATTACTTGATGAATAACCCCCTTAGATGAGCCTTATATCCGGCCCACTGCTCCGCTGTCAATTTGGCTGTGGCAAGGGCTCCAGAAAAGATGGCCGCCACTCCTATCAGTGCTGCTTGCTGCTGCCAGTCTTCTCACTCATGGGACAAGCAGCCATGTTTTTGGAGCTCTTGCCACAGCCAGATTGACAGTGGGGCAGTGGGCCAGATCTAAGGATCTAAGTGACCAGCCACTTCCACACTCTCTGAAAGCAACTTTTTTTTACAGTCCCAGTGGCAATTCTGCCTCTGGGGGCTCAGTGGGCGATGACTTGGGGGGCGGTGGAGGGCCCCCCCAGAGGCAGCTCCCCAATGCAATGAAGCAGGTCATCTATTGATGGATGTACAGCTGACACATGTGTATACGGCTAAAGCATGGAGCTCTGACAGGAAATGGTTAGTAGCTCTCTTATGCAGGGCTCACTGATGGTGTGAGGGGGTATGATAGGTAAGCTTAGTGGCCTTGTGAAAACCATAAAATAGGTTCACTTTTAGAAAATAGAGATTTATAGGAGCTGTATTGTGAAATTGATCAATAATAAAAATCCATATAAACATGTTGACTTTAAGAAGGGGGGGTTACTTACACAATCCTGCCAAGTTTGTGGTTTTATTCTACTTTGAGAAATAAAGCTTTGCATGATGGGTAAAAGCATCTACATGAATGAGCTACTATTCTAGCACAGGCTGGCTATGGAGAAAGGTCATTAAGAGTTGAGTAGACCTCCCCGGTAAAAGTAGAATAATACAGGTCACCCTGTATCTTGCTTGCTTCCATTAAAAGAAAGTAACAGGCATAGGTGGATTTTTATTGATACAGGGTGTATAGCTAACCCCTCCTCTTGTTATCTAGCATTATTTATTTTCAAATACTAAACCATGATATCACTCCTTACAGGCAGTGCTGTCTGAACACCCATGGATCACAAGCATCCAATATTGTGCACATGGATTTCTTTATTTTCTCTAGATCTTTTGTTGGTATTATGTACTTTAGATGGTGAGATGTTCTGAGAGACTCTGCCTCTTTAACATGCTTTTACATACACTTATGGGACTCAACCTCCAGCTGTTTTTCACTAGCGCCACTGATGTTTCCAGCCTTTTGTTAGCTCTGTCTAACTTTTTCGAGATTGTTGCTGCCACTAATTTCATGTGAAAGGAAAAATGACTATCTTTCAACTTATGTTTGTATGTCAATTTGTGTATGGTCTATGAATAAAATATGGTTATATGAGATTTCCATTGCATTCTAATTTTCTTTACCTTTTTACAGCATTTTTTTGGGGGCGTAGCGGGGAATTAAGATTGTATACAGTGCAGTATATTTATCCATCCAGAGGCACAACTAATTGTGACTGGGCCCTGGTACAGATTAAAGTGGATCAGTCATAACCGTCACTGGCCCTGGAGTTTTTTTAGACGGGGAGGCCGATTCATTAATAGCGCCAGGTAGCGTCAGAGGAGCGCCAGTAGCGTGATTTTCACAGCGCCAGCTAGTATTCGTTGTGCTTGGCCGGGGTTTGCTTGTTGACAGCGACTCAGTCGGTGTGCGGTAATGTTGAATACGGGCTGGGGGGTCGCTGTTTCACAGGTTCAGCGTTGTATGGGTGCGCCTGACAATGAATGGCCAGAGCGAACGGCTTGCTGCAGATTCATTAACAAATCACGCTCCGAATTTTTTCGCGCTTTGAATTCCTTGTTTAAACCCCAGAGCACTGGCGGCGATGGATTTAAAATAGTTTTTAACCCCCAAACAACCATATTTTTTGATTGAAAAATTATACAAGTTTTTATAAACATTTTGTAATATGAATACATTAATATCAGACCTGTAATATCAATTCTGCACAAAATCATTTTTTTTTTTTTTACCTTAAAAAAAAATCCTAACATTGCAGAAGTGGTCACAGAATTTTTGACAAAAAAAACAAAAAACAAAAACCATTAATAGCAATTAATTATGATTAATTAAAGATTGCTCTATTGAAATGCATTGGACATCGCCAGGGAGCGACAGGTCAGACCTGGCGCTGTGATGGGATTAGCAGCGGCGCTGTTCGTTGCAGTCGGCTACATGATGAATCCCGCGGTAGCCTCATTTAGCTTGATAAATGCGTCATTGTGGCCGACGCCAGGCGTACTTGAGTCGGTAGCCGCTGTTAGCTGGCGGGACCTGGCGCTCGTCAGACACTACCTGGCGATATCGCTTGATGAATAAGGGCATAAGTGCTCCCGGGGCGTCCTGTTTCGGGATGCCCCACTGTGTGAATCCACTGCAGTACCCTGCAACTGCTTACCTTTCGCCAAGCCTTGCTGCAGATCTCCAGCATCCCTGCAGCTGAGCCATGCTCCTGCACCCAGCCAAACTGGGAGCACGCAATTTGTAGGAATGCAACTTTCCCTGCTCCCTATGCCAACGCTCTGTTCTAACCAACGCTTTATGTTGTGCATTAGTACGCACAGCATAAAGTTCTGATTAGACGACAGCCCGCGCGACTATGGGAATGACGGAAAGGTGAGTTGAGTGGGCAATTTTGGGGTTTCACACAAATAGGGATGCCCCAGGTACATGGACTTATCACCAGGATAGTGAAAACCCTGGTGATAGGTCCAATTTAAATAGGGCCCCGTCATGACTCATACAGCAATCATACTTCCTCTCTGTACATTATTTATATGGAAGAGCAACAGTACTGGAGCCCCCTCATATCATGGGCCATGATGTGGCTTTGCACCCTTGTAGTTTTAACCCAGTATACCAGTATATATATATATATATATATATATGATTTGTGGTTACATGATTGGAAAAATAGCCTTTCTATATCTATCCATCTATCTACATATTCCCCATGATGCAGCCACAAAGCAGATGATTCATCCCCTGTTTGTTTTTCTCTACCCCCCCCCCCCCCCAGCTAGGGCTATATTTGCAGTTCCCCCCTCCAAGCTCATACACAGCATGGTCATGTGGCTTCTTTATAGGCACGTCGGTGTGTTTGTGGAGTCCAGTAATAATCTCCAGTTTGCCTTCAAACAGAATGTCGCTCACAAAGGCTCCGGGACTGATTGTCCTGCCATTCAAGGGCCACAGAATCTTACTTTAACTAGGAGTAAGGAGGAGAGAACAAAAACTTTCTAAGAAACTTCATATAGCTCCTTAGGTTTTGCTTAGCATATGTGATAAAACATTGATTGTTGCTGGCTGGTGACCCATGAAATTTGGGGGTTAGTTTTCTCTTCAGAGCACAGCATATAATTATGCAAATAAAGAGCTGTCACTGATCTAGTGGAATACTCAGAAACACAATCAATGAAAAACGTGAACAAAAAGTGTAAACCGCAAGTAGTTATGACCACACAAAGACAAAAAAGGAGCCCTGATCAGTCCAGGCCCCTCGGCAAAGCCCCCCCATCCAACCCCCCCCCCCCCCCCCCCCACAATGCCGCTGAGCTGACAGATACTGTTATACCCTGCCAGACACCAGATTCATGGAAACACTGCATGCAAAGCCATTCAGGAATTATCAAGGACAACTTGGTGGTCCAGCTGAGAACATCCCCCTAAACATGGCACATCGGGGCTGAGCTGTTGCTTGTATCACATACTGAGGGCCTACTTTATAGGGTACAAAAAGAAGAATAATAACGGTAGTTCTTTGATTCATTTTTTTAGGTTTCAATACATTTTTATTAAATAAAGAATTCAAGTATGACATAAAATAATAAAACCGCTGAAAACAACTGACAAAACAGTGTGGGCCTAATCAAATTACAAATCATCGTCATAATTGACTTATTGTTTTACTGATTCACATCATTTTGAAAGACTCTTACATTTTGGCTTTGCAACTCAGAACATGAGAAGTATTTTCTTTTTTAGAAAATCCCTTGCGCCTTCAATGGGCCATTGCTTTAAGCAAGAGATAGATTGTTTCTAAAGAGGCATCGATTTTCTTTTGTAACTTTGGAAATAACAGCAGCCTATGGGGAATGTAAAGAGAAGCTCTCCAAATTTGTGGAAAGCAGAATTGAAATGGGTTGCTTCCAGCTTAGGCAAAACACAAAGTTTTCATTGACATTTATATTCCATGTGTGCGGTGCCTTGGCAGTCAGGGTCACTGTCACCGTTTCACCACTTTCCTTCATATGGACAAGAGCTCTTGAGAGATGAAATATAACGAGGCTCTTGTCACATCCCCGACTCTCAGCTCGCACTACAAGAACATCAGGGCTGGAAAATGTACCGTGTGCAGGATAAGCTTGTGCAATCAATAAGCCCGCATCAGTAACAGTGCGAGCTGAACAACTGTGGTCATCAAGGCCGCCGACGCCAAGCTTTGATGGAGGTTCCACGAACACGCTCCACACAAAGGATTGTGCTCAATGGACATTATGGGGGTTATTTAAGAAACGCTATCGGCAGGTAGTGCCATATAGCGGCTGGTGAACGCTGGGCAGGGGCGGACTGGGACCAAAAAACGGCCCTGGACTTTTTGGTCAGACTGGCCCTTCTGTACTGTGCTCGGCCCGGTAAAGTGAGTCAACGCCACATTAATATATATATATATATATATATATATATATATATATATATATATCTGAGCGGGATCAGCCCGGGACCTCCACCCGGGCATACAAAATCGGGATGCCCCACTGTGTGAAACTCCCTCAGGTTACCTGCTACACTTACCTTACTTCCCGGACCGACACATGCACGGGCCACGGCCGCATCCCGGCTATCCCTCTAGCAGGGCGCATGCCCACGCCAGGCATTTGTGAATGGCCGGTGCGGGCACGTTCCCCGTTTGAGGGTAACTGGGGATGCGGCTGCGGCTCACGCATGCACCACTGCACTTAGGACGCTGGCTTAGGATAGTCAAAATCCTGGGTTTTGGTCCACTTCAAAGAGTTTTGGTCCTTTTCTGTGGGGTGCCCTGATTTGGGATGCCCCATTTTGTGCAACCCCCTCAGATCACCAGTAAAACTTACCTGACCAGCGATCCACTGGCTCATGCATGGGTTCTCCTCGCTAAGGGCTGGGTGCAGCTGAGCTGGCTGCCAGCCACATCCCACCAGCCTCTAGCTGGTGCAGACACATGTTTGACCCACGCATGTGTTGTTTGATTAGCGGCCAGGTATTTTTACTGGGAATTTGACACAATGGGGCATCCCAAATCAGGGGCCATGTAAAGAAGCTTTCATCTGTCTATACAATACATTGCTACACCACAGTCCAGCTCCCCTGTGCGTCCTCAATAGATACTGGGTCATACCATGTGCGGGCAGGGGGGGTACTCAAGGAAAAGAAAATCAACAACCACAAACTGTAAAAATTGTACAAAAAAACCCCCACAAAACAGCAGTGTCCATGCTGCTGGGGCCCCATAACAATACTGGTGCAATGCAAATGCTGAAAGCAAACTTTTTTAATGCCCCTGCTGCCGCCCTATTCTATTACACTCTATTAGGGTATAAGGGAGGATACAGGAGGAGAAGAGCTTACAATCTATTAGGGTATAAGGGAGGATACAGAAGGGGAAGAGCTTACAATCTATTAGGGTATAAGGGAGGATACAGAAGGAGAAGAGCTTACACTCTATTAGGGTATAAGGAAGGATACAGGAGGAGAAGAGCTTACACTCTATTAGGGTATAAGGGAGGATACAGGAGGAGAAGAGCTTACACTCTATTAGGGTATAAGGGAGGATACAGAAGGGGAAGAGCTTACAATCTATTAGGGTATAAGGGAGGATACAGAAGGAGAAGAGCTTACACTCTATTAGGGTATAAGGAAGGATACAGGAGGAGAAGAGCTTACACTCTATTAGGGTATAAGGGAGGATACAGGAGGAGAAGAGCTTACACTCTATTAGGGTATAAGGGAGGATACAGGAGAAGAGCTTACACTCTATTAGGGTATAAGGGAGGATACAGGAGAAGAGCTTACACTCTATTAGGGTATAAGGGAGGATACAGGAGGAGAAGAGCTTACACTCTATTAGGGTATAAGGGGGCGGGTTGACAGGAGGGTTGGTTGGTGGGTATTTAGATGTGCGAGTGGGCAGGTGGTCAGGCAGGTAGGTAGGTGGGTGGGTGACTGCCACCTCCACGGCAGAATCCGCTGATCCCCCCCTGCACACCAATCCAGTCTGCTGATGGTCCAGGGTCTGGGTAGGTAGGTGAGTGGCAGGTATATAGATAGGTGGGTGGGTGGATTAGGCAGTTGGAATAATAGGTGGGTGAGTGAGCAGGTGGGTAGATGGGCAGGGCAGGGGGGGTTAAGAGAAACACATTGCACCATTAATTAGTATTTAGCATTTAGCATTATTATTAGCATTTACTTTGAGGTTTATTGGAACACAGTACAGCAACAGCATGGACTCACCTGGAGCCACTTCACTGCCAAGTTGGAGAATCCTTTCTGTTGTTGATTCTCCTTCATGGTGTCTGCAGGCTGCTAACCTGTCCTCGTGGGTGAGACACACACACATCTCTCTCTCCCTCCCTCTTCTCGGGCTATGGCTGCAACACACACACTCACACTCAGACTCTCTCTCTCCCCTCCCCACTCTTCCCTCTCACCGACCTCTGCTCCAGCCATCAATCACACTTTCTCTCGTTTGATCACTCACGTCATCCTCTCCCCACGCTGGCCGGCCAGCATGACAGGAAACGGAAGTGCTGGCCTCTGCTGTGCTGTGCTCTGGGCTGTCCTCCGCAGTAGGGGAAACAGGAGAGGAGTTTTTGGTTCCACTGAGCCACCAATGTAAAAAAAAAAAATGACAGCTGCACAACGTGAGCGGCCGCGCTCCCGCGCATCTTACAGGGAACACTGCGACTTTCGGCCCTCCCTGGCACCGGCCTACCGGGATTTTGCCCGGTATGCTCTATGGCCAGCCCGCCCCTGACGCTGGGTGCTGTATGTGAAACCACGTTTAAGAAAGTAAATCTCTAACAGCGTCACGTAGCGTCACATGTATTACTAGTTGTGGCTCAGTGTAAAGCGCCAGCGCTGTGTGTTCATGTAGCACCTATCGCTCAGTAGCGCTCTCCCATACATTTCAATGGTGTTTTATTTGTTTGTGTATAAATAGCGTTTTCCTAAAGTAATGTTCTAAATTTTTGGTTCAAATCATTGTGTGGCCTCTACATTAATTTTGTGATTTTCTTTTATTTTTGTATGCAGAATTGTATGTGCAGATCTGCCATTGCAGAGTCATTGTCACAGTGGTAAAACAATGTCATTCCATGTGTTTCCATGTGGTGCTGGTGGATATGTGTTGAGAAACAGACTTTTGTCACATAGCTTCTGGTGCTCGACACTAGAGCGCCCAGTTGTAGATCGACGTTTTTTCTCGAATACGGGCTTCAGCTCCCAGTGGCGGATGCACTTAACTGCCATTACCTATTGTTCACTGCAGCGTTGTCCTGTTATTAGATGTAGCGTAGTCTTGGGCCCTTGACCTCTGGACATCGCCTAGCGTTTGCGATTAGCTCTCCAGTGAATCAGGGAGATGCTTCTACAGCGCCCTCCAGACAGCATTTATCAGTGCTGGACAGGGTGCTACAGATAGTACAGCGTCACTTGTCCTCCCACTAAACTAGGTCACAGCGCCAGACACCCGCTTCCAGCGACCCATTGCGGATGCTCTAAGCGCTGCTACATAGACGCTCACATGTCAGTATGCGGTGTTAGTCTTAAATAAGCCTCCCTGTGTTAGAATATTAATTAAATACTCATTTAATTTAAAGACTCATTTAGGTTGTGGATGAAATATTTTATATGATTTAAAGTGGACCAACACCCAGGATTTTGACTATCTTGGTCCACTTGGTCCACTTTGGTGGGGCACCCCCAATCGGGGTGCCCCGCTGTGTGAAACCCCCCCGATCACCCGAAAAACTCACCTCTCCCCGCTCCCAGCGCCGACGGACAAGCGATTTGACTGCCGCGGACAAGCGGCTCCTCCACCGCTGCCTCCCGCGCGTCACTCTTGACGCGCGCGCGCCCGTGCCGGCCATTCACACGCGCACGTCTAGAGGGGCGTGAGGGAGGCGACGGCGGCCGGCCGCCGCCGAAGACAAGGTGAGGGGATTTGGGGTGTTTGGGGGGGTTTCACCCCGCGGGACATCCCGATCTCAGATGTCCCGCGGGGAGGGAGGTGATCGGCCCGGGAATCTTATAGATTCCCGGGCCGATCACGGGAGGGTGATGGTCCACTTTAAGGTGATTCAGCAGGCAAAAAAAAGGGTACTTACATTTTGGTGCTGGTTTGGCAATCAGTACCTAACCTGATTGCTAGATCTAAACCCGCGCCACAGCTCGCGCTTCTCACGTCAGGAGCTTCACCGGTGCTTTTGTGCCACAATTGCAATGAATGGAGAGAGCGCTTCTATGACTGATGGCAGGTTGCAAACTTGACATGCCATCAAACTGGACCCAATGTTCAGGCCCTGGATGGTGTGGGCTCGGATCCAGTAATCAGGAGAGTTGCTGAGCGCAGGGCTAGCACTGATCAGCTGTGGGGGATAAAAGGTATCCCTTTGTTTGGCTGTTGAATCACTTTAAACCACAATGTGGTTCAATCTCTAGATCAGGGATACTCAACTGGCGAACCAAGGTCCGAATGCGGACCTCAGTGTCAGATTTCCGGAGCCCTGCCCAGACAGCCCTGCACTCAGTTGCTTCTGTGTTGCCATGCTCAGAACTCCCTGGCACCTAGTACTACAATATGTAGTGCAGGGGTGGGTAGTGGAAAGGTACACATAAAGCAGCCTTTTTTTAGTTTTGCTTGGGGAATTTATAGCCTCTCCCCCAGTGTGCTGATTTCTAACTAACCACCCACCACGACAGCCCTCTGCCTGGACCTTCACCTCTCATCGGATGCCTTTAAATGAACCTTTACGAGAAGTGGCTGAGTACCCCTGCTCTAGATGGTTTCTAGCATAGGGTTTGATATATCCAGTGTCCATGAAGTTCTGCCAGTAATAAAAGCTCAGTATTTTCTGTGCGACACCTAGTACAAGTGTGGCCATGGATATTTAAAGGGATTTTTTTACAATAAAATCTTTTGATAGCTCCCTGGGATGCTGCAAGAGAGCAGAACACAGCTCTTAGGCGAGGTGCAGGAGAAACTTGAATCTGGGGTTTCGGAACATGACTTCACACAGGGACAGCTCTCCTAGTGAGTTTAAAGCGGAACTTATATACCCCCACCCTGCCACCCTACCCTTTCCTTACCTTACCTTACCCTTACCTTATCCAGGCCCCTCCCAATCTCCCATGGCTGCCACAGGAAAAGATAGAAAGCGCCACTCCTGCCGCCCATTCACTTGAACGCCGAGGGATGTGGCTTTGTGGTGCGGCCCCCTGGTTAAGGTTAGGGTTTTTTTTCTTTATAACACCAACATCCTGCCTCAGCACCAGGGTAGGTTGCTAGGGCTGTGGGGGGGGGGGGGGTATATTGTGACTGAACATAATAGCTGTCTCCTTGGATACAGGAAACATAAAACTGGGTTTTGAACCGGTCATAAGTCCAAATTGTTCAGGTAAGGACAGATCGGTATAATCAGGGACCAAAACTGAGCAATCTCTGTTGACTGTTTATTCTGGGTAGCAGAGCATGTAATAATAGCAACACAACCCTTCCTTTTACCTGCTAACACTATATGTTGGGACTTTTAGGTAAGTCACAAATTACCTGATGATAAGCTATGGTGATAGCCCTAGTGTTGCTGATGATCCTAATATTCCATGTGGATTCTCCATTTACATATGTTTTTCACTACTTCGCTCTACTTTCAGGGTCCCATGTGCATTGCAGCTTAGGAACATGGCAGTGAATTGAGCTATCATTCTAGCAACAGAGCTATAATCATAGTGGCGAACGTAGATAGAATGTAGTTGCTTTCATTTTGCTAGGTTTTGATGCACTTTTCCTCAGCAGAACAAGGTATTTACTTAGAAAAATAGTTTGGCACAAGCTGGTGAACGGCGGTGGCTGATTTGGATTTGAAAATGAAAGAAATCTTGCTAAAAACACAGCGGTTAGCAAATCAACACCATATTGTAAATACATGGATATACTGGTCATATGAGAATATTATAAATGATTAATTATTATAATGAATAATAATAATAAATATCTGGATGCGGGTTTCCTAAAATAAAAGATATAGGAAGATAAGAGCTTTCTCATTACACGATAGCTGAAGTAACTTAAACCGGACCTTCAGCCGAATTTAGTGAAAAGCCCAAAACCTTAAAAAAACTATTCCCGTATTTGATCATTTATTATTCTTTTTCTCCAAATGGGAGAATGTTCAGGACTCCAGGATACGGGTGCCGCCATCTTGCCTCAGAAGCATCACATGAGGAGAGGGGGGGGAAACTGCAGGTGGGAGGGTTATAGCTGTGCATTGCTCAGTCAGAGCAGAGCTGGGGTCAGGAAAAGGACAGCAATCTCAGAATGCAGAGCAGCACAGTCGGAAGACACTTCCTGTTTGCAGGCAGCCTGAGACTCCATGAGCCGCCATCTTGGATGTTTAAAGGCTCATAACATGCAGTAGATGCAGGTAGGATGATTTTCAATGTGGGCAATCTGTATGTACAGGGTGGGGGAAACGTATAAGTTATACTCGTATTCAGGGTGAAGGTCTGGTTTAAATATTTTTTTTTTTATGAAACATTTCTTGTTTAAAGATTTTGAGCCTTATTTAAGAAGATTTCAGTGCCACACAGCACCATTTTTTTTTCAGATTTAACAACTGAAAAAATGCTAGCATCTTTATTTAAGTATAGCGCCAAAATGATGCAGTGCTGGGTGCTCTGGTTGAAGCAGCGCCAGATGAAACCTGCTGCTGTAGTTCAAGATTCCATAGAGCACAATGGGCAGAATCTGGATTGTAGTGTTTAATGCTTTTTATTATATTAAACACATTTTTTTGTGTTATTAAAATTGATTTAAATGGCTTGTTTTTTTTTGCTTTCCTTTTCATCTTTCCCATAAAGCTATGTATTTATGTAGGTAGAAATGGTTAAGTACAGTTGTTCTTTAATAGAAACATTAGCAGTTCTTTTTACTGTTTCATTGTAGCGCTAAAATCTTAAAATCGTTTTTGATGTATATGAAATTTGAAACTGAAAATAATATAATTCATGATGTTTATATTGATTATAAAATAAAATAATATTGCAAAATAAACAGCTTGTTTCAAAGATATGCTGAGGAGCACCTGAAAAACAGCATTACAAAGTGTCGCTCACTTGTGCTGGGGTTAGAGATGAGCGAACTGGTTTGTCAGAACCCAAGTTCGTTCTGAATTTCAGGAAAAGTTCGATTTGGCACAAAACCCAATTCCTGGGGGTTTGTGCTGACCGAATTTTACCCTGAAATTCACTGACACCTCGGGCTGTGGGTAAAAAAAAAAATTACCACCATCCTCGACATGTGCCCGGCGGAAGCTCACCTGCACAGCTGACAGTGCGGCCGGTTTCCCACCAACCACACAAGTACCCCAAAAGGTTTATCTTAATTATTAGATTTGCGCTTTTGAGGCAATATGTACAAAAACAAAGAAGCATCATAAGTTGTATCCAATTGAGGCCCTTATTTAACAAGGGATAGCGACTGGTAGCGACTGGTGAGCGGCCGGTAATGACGGGCCCCGCCACGAGAACGCCGGCTCCCCACCACAATCACACATTTATCAAGCCAATCCTGCTTAGCGACTGAGATAGCGCCAGATAGCCACTCATTCATCAGCCCACAGCGCCAGCGTCCGACCTTGAACAGCGACAGGTATGACCTCTCGCTACCTGGCACTCTCCAATGCATTTCAATGGAACTTGGATCTTTAAATATTCATAATTCATTGTTAATAATTTTTTTTTTTTTTAATGTGAAAAATTCTGTGACCACTTCTGCCATTTTAAATAATTTTTTTAAGGTAAAAAAAAAATGTACAGAATTGATATTACAGGTCTGATATTAATGTATTCATATTACAACATTCTTTTAAAAACTTGTTTTTTTTGGTTTCCAAAAATATGGTGGTTTGGGGGTTAAAAAACTACTTTTAACCCATCGCCGCCAGCGCTCTGGGGTTTAAACATGCATTTTACAGCGCGATAATTTTTTGAGCGTGATTTGTTAATGAATATGGTGGAAGCCGGTCGCTCTAACCAGTCGCTATCATGCGCTCCCATACAGCGCAGAACCTGTCAAATAGCGACTCCTCACCCAATATTCAACATTACGGCAAACCGAGTCGCTATCAACTACCGAACAACAGCCAAGCACAGTGACTACTAGCGGGCGCTCTGAAAATGCCGCTACAGTCGCTCAACTGTCGCTACCTGCCGCTATTAATGAATCGGCCTCTTAGTTAAAATGACAGAAAAAAGGTACCTAACTGTCTGAGCCATGACTGGGCATGGCTCGTACTAAGGCCCCGTCACATTTAGGTATACCACACAAACAAAATGCTAAAAAAAGTGAATGCTATGAAAACCGGAAAAAACAAGAGAAAGATCCCTTACAAGCTTATAGTCCCTGATTCAGTAACATTTCCCTAAAATATCTCATAAAATAAAGGGCTTTGTTTCAAAATCAGGCGTGATTCCCAGAACAGAGAACATTACAGGCAGAGGTGGCAGAAGCCTGTTGGACCGGCAGAGAAAGCGGCAGACCCGGTGGAGTGGGCATAAGTGGTAACAGGAGATCCATTCAGCATCGTAACACAAGCACATGTATGTGCAATAAATGCACTGACCTGCATATGGACCCTTATGGGCTATGGTTTGCATGGTATGTTGCAGGCCAGTGCTGCATGAAGCCTGTCCCAAAATGCTCTGCAGCATGGTTAATTCAAATGGGATGGCTTCTCTTCCTGATTTTGTAGCGTTGGAGTAGGTATGAAAGGGGCCTTAAGATGTACAATAATTGTTGTGGTCTGAGATAAGGATTTAGAAAGCTAAACATTCTTTTCCATTACTTTTCAGATATAATTAATAAATAAAAACACCATTACTCTATCAGTCTAAACAAATTGTGTGCTTACAATGGTAACGTTAACTGTATTCATTATCCTATTAACACTTCTAAATTGGCCTGGGATGGAAGTGCATGTGGATTTGAACAGCCGACAACTGGAAACAGAAGAATTAGGAAGCCACTCCTGGGGTTTCCTATCTCAGTGGAAGTGTCCTCTTCAGAAGCTCTGCCAGTTCTGTTTAAATGGAGAAAAGCACACATCACAATCCCAGCACCCCCGCCACAGATTAGGTGCCATAATATATGCATAGTGTAGGGTGGAAAATAGACGGCATAGGAAGAAAGCCAGGGTATTCCCCCAACACTTCTGAGCAAAGAAAAGATACACAACATCTCCAAAAATGTGTGCAGATTTCCCGCAGGAACAAACAGCATTATCCACATAATGCAGCGTATGTCCATAGATGCAGAGAGAAAGTTTGTATTGGCTCCAATCAGACTTTAAATGAAAATGGCTACAGACTAAATGTTTGTTCAATGTCACCTTTAAAGAGCGAGAGAAGGAAAAAGTATTAAATGAGGATGCAAGAAGAGCCAATAAAACAAAATATGTTAATTCTTATATTCTTTTACCTTAATTTACCATAGTCTCGTATGTCACCATACCTGCTTTACCTTCCTAAAAGTCTGTTCAGCCAGGTGATGCTAAAGGGCAACCATTTTGGAACATCCCCTTCCTGTATTGGAGTTGGTAAGTTCAGGCTGAATCATGCTTATGTAACGTCTTTATAACTTTGACACTTGTTTTTTCCTATAATAACATTGTTTTCGACGGAGTTTTCCTAAAAACACCTAGTTGTTTCCAACACATGATGCACACACCAAAGAGCAGCTAAACTGAGAGGAATGCATTTAAATGGGAAAAAAATTGAAAGATGCATAAGAAATATAAAAATCAGTTAGAGAACGTGAACACGGGGCAGCTATATGTGAATTGTGAAAGAAAAAATAAACTAAGAGAATCATTTATCAAGCGTGTAGCGCCAATATCATTGCAATTCAACAAGCAAAACACATGCAGCACCAATGGGGTCACCACGTGTCTAATTTATCACTAGCGCTATACAGTTCACAGAGCAGGGCACTCTTGTATAAGCTGCACCGGTTTATTGTGGCATGGTAGGTTATTAGGCTCGATTCAGAGACACATTCGTCTGGACTTCCATAGCTGTCTGTGAAAGTTTTTGTGTGTGTTTGTCATTTTTTTGTTTTTTTTGGGTCATTTTTTATTCGTACGAACGTTCGGACAAATGCGTATATGCGCTTTCGATGAACGAAAGCAAATCGGATAATTTGCGTTAGTTCGGATCATTTTCCCATCAAAATCTGATATTTTTCGTTCGTTCAGATAACTTACGTTATTGGTATGGGCTTGCGTCTCATTCAGAGAGCTGATTGCTGACGGACCACCACCCTATAAACCCGTTTCCTTTGCGATTCCCTTATGGGACCATTTTGACCTCGAGACTAGCAGCTATAGATGACTCTAGTGTATTTGAGGAGCATGAGGATCTGCAGCTCATGGGCATTGAGATCGTCCGGAGGGCTGAGACCAGATTGCACCGGCGACGCATGCACATCGATGGCATGCATGACGTTGAGCTGTTCGAGCTCACCAGACTTAATTGCGCTTCCCTCCATAAGTTGTATAGTGAGCTGCGGCCATGGTTAGCCCGCACATACAAGGAAGGGGCAATCAATTTCAGGTATGACCAAGATGCTTGGCTGCCTGCAATTTTTGGCGAACGGCTCGTTCCAGAGGCTGGGTGCCCTCTCTGTGGGGATCTCCCAGCCTATGCTGAGCCGCGCGCTATCCAAGTTTTTGGAAGGCATGGCTACCATTACTCGGAAATATATTTGTTTTCCTGAGGACATGGTAGCCAGGAACGCGATTAAGCTGGCATTTTTTAACATCGCCGACATGCCCAATGTCATGGGTGCCATTGACTTCACCCACATTGCCCTGGTGCCTCCGGCAGCTGACGAGTATATCTACAGGCAAGTACAATCTGACATTTTTTAATATAGTTTACCTAAATTTTTAATTTCATTTTTCAAAATCCCTCCTTGTAAAATCCCTACTTGTAAATAGTCCCTGTTAAATAGTTCACATGGTATATCTGTTAATCCCTCCTTGTAAATAGTCCTTGTGAAATATTTAACATGGTATATCTGTTAATCCCTCCTTGTAAATAGTCCCTTGGAAACAATGGGTCGTATTTAGGCTCTCACATTTTTATCATGTGGCCCAAAGGGAAAGATTTTAATGTGGACCTTAAATAGCCAATTACAATTTAATCTTTTCTTGATCCAACATACATATCCTTTTTTTGGTTACAAAATACTTATGTACTTGGTTAAAGTTATTTTTATTGGCCCACAGGTTTTGCTTAGGGTGTTATTAGTTAGTGTTTCCCTAGTTTTCCTTGCTTTGCTGATATTTTTTTTTTCTTTTATCCCAGGAACCGCAAAATGGGCCACTCACTGAATGTCCAAGCAGTGGTGGCCCCGGACATGCGGTTCCTTAGTCTGCTCGCCGGGTTCCCAGGCTCATCCCATGATGCCTACATTCTTAGATCTGGATTGTACAGTCGGTTTGAGTCTGGAGAATTCTCCGGTGGATGGCTCCTTGGTAAGTTGACGCCAAGAATGTCATTTACTTTTCAATGTATGCCTATGAATTTATTTTTTGACCAATCATATGCTCAGGGTGTTGCTCAAATGTAACATAGGCTCTTAGTCATGGGGAAGGGCCTTTTTTTGCATTCAATTTAGGGAGTAATGTGTAATTGATGCTATTCGTTTTAATTTTTTCAGGTGATTCAGGCTATCCACTGCTTCCTTGGCTGCTGACGCCCGTCCTTCGGCACCAGAATGCCGCCCAGGATGCATACAATCGGGCATACAGGAAGACCAGGGCCGTGGTGGAGAGGGCGTTTGGCCTATTAAAATTATGGCCTATTAAAAATTATGGCGTGTGCTGTGTTGCATAATTATGCCATCATGCAGCGTGTCCCCCAGTATATGGATTTGCCCCCCTCTCCACCCAGCGATGACCCAGAGGACCACTACCGTGGCACAGCTAGTGCGTCTGGGCAAGCTGTTCGTTCAAATTTGATTTCCACACATTTTTCTTAATTTGTTGTGCCTGTGTTTGTTTTGTCCCTTTAATGATTATTTCATTTCTTTTGGCTTTGTGTTTGTATTTTTGTTAGTTACTGTCCAAAATAGTAATGAAGTAATTACTAAACACCTGATTTTAGACTCAGGGCTTTTTTTGTGCCAAATTTGTTTGTGCAAACTTTAAGAAATCTTTATCCCAAAAATACATTAAGGCATCAACTTAGTCAACAACAGGTCAGGTCAAAATTATTTTGGTTTATTTTCAAAGCAAACATTGGAGTTGATGGTCACTCCCATAGTTCATGTAAATACATGGTAAAACAACAAATGTCATTTTTGACAAATCAAGCCACATAGCAATTGGCCACAGGCAGGAGTTTAAAAGTAAGGCACTCCAGGCCAAAGTTTACATCACAAATTAAATACACACACATATGTGACAATTATTGGCATGTCCAGATTTTTGAGCCAACAAATAGGGCCACAGACACACCCTCTCCTACTTGGCCACATTTGCCACAGGCACAGGAGGAAAGCAACCATACCTATGCCACATCTACACCTGTTACTCAGTGGCCCACCCAAACAAGAACCCCCATTCCCAATCCAAGTCCAGTTCAATCTCAGCCAGGGGTCAAGGTAGTAGTTTGCCAGGCCAGAATGTCCCCCAATCATGCCTACAAACAGGAGGAGCCAGAACCAATGTAATTAGGCCCAAGCCTGCAGCGCAACAGCTTGAGTGGCAGGTTCAGTGAGGCTTGAGCTCCGGCATTGGCTAGTGGGCTACCTCAGCACTCTAATGAGCTATATGGCCGCAAATCAAAAGCATACAAGCAAAGCCATATCAAAATGGTATATTGGTAGGGCTCACCAGACAGGTCAATACAGTGGGGATGTAGAGCAAAGATATGGAGCAGATACAGGCCAAATAGGCCTTAAAATGGTGGATGCCCATAAAACCCAGGTTGTGGGCCTTGGAGGTGGGCCCTCACCTGGGCCTGTGTGGCATTCAGAATCTGCAACTGTTCCAACATGTTTCTATTGGTAGTTCGAAATTCAGCCATCATGGCACTGAAATTTGTGGATAAGGTGGCCATGTGGCTGTTGTTGGACCTAAATTCAGTCAGCATGGAGTTTAACGTATTATTTAACGTCTCTAATTGGCCATGAAGATGTTCGTGGTTTCTTTGATTTTGTAGGCGAAATAAGCGCCTCTCATGGTGCCATGCTGACTCTATCATCGGCACGCCCCTCCCCTGGGAAACTGGGCGACGTAGCTGACTACGCCTCCCAATTCCCCGGGTTGTGGGGCGTGCAGATAATGGGCCTCTAGGTCCACCAACAGCCACAGGTCTGCTTGGCAAATCCTCAGCAGCTGAGCTAACACTGGGGACTGTAGGCTCAGTCTCTGCATGCTGCCCACAATGGGCTGGCAGCATGCAGCCAGCTTCACTCTGCTGCTGAGGATTTGTGGGAGAAACATGTTGGGACAGTTGCAGATTCTGTCCCAGGGGGAGCTGATTCGAAGGTCCAATGAAGGGTCCATCCTCCTCCAGCTCCTGGATTTCCTCCATCAGTGTGTGGGTATGTTGGGACATGTAAAAAAAAGGTTCAGTTTGGGCACTACATATGTAATTCCGCAAAAAGAAACATGGCAAGTCACATGCATAAGCAAAATCAGAAAAAGACACTTACCGTATATATCGGATCCTGGGTCCTAGGCAGCACGGAGGTTGACAGCATGGACAAACTGGCTGAGGATTCCCCACTAGCTGGGGGATGATGCTGGGCTGCATTGTTAAAAAAACGGCATGATAACACACAACTAGGCATTGCTGATGTGTAAGAATACATATGCTTCACTAAAACACGTGGGCAAGCATGAATGGCAACTCCCCCAACGGTCCAAGTTGACCTTCACTATGAATGCCATTATCTGTTAGATGTATTACTCACCAAGTACATACACATTGGTCACCTTAGCCCAACAAAACATGTATGTACTGGCTGTTGTGAGGCTTCACACATGCCTAAAAGCCTATTAGGGGACCACACTCAGCTTGCAAATAGCATTTGCCCTAAGATTATGCCATTCTTTGTAGGTAAACCTTTCAATCACTCCAGATCAAGTCTTCCAGACCAAAGCACAGCCCCAACCCAAGTGGCCTACAGATAAAGAAGTGTTGGATGTGATTGACTAGAAACACATAACAGGCAGTCCTTTGCTAATCTCAATACTTTAATACTGTTCCTAAAGACTCGCAAAGGTCATGTATGGGCAAGCAAATTAGCAAATGATCAGTCCACAGACATGACACACCCTGGTCAAATTGTTACCTCCACTACAAGGCACACCCTAGGGGTATGTGTTAATATATGGCTTTGTGCCTCATTTTACACGTAGCTCACATTTCACATACACACTAACATTACTAACCTGCAGGAATAGTCAGGATGTCCGTGTCCTGTCGACCCGAGTGTCCCTCTAAGGCCACGGGATGTAGCAGGCCCAGCACCATCTCCTCAGCCTGGGTAAATTGCAGTTTAGTGGGGAAGCCTCCGCCAGTTTGTAAGCTGAAAAAGATAGTTTGACACGTTTAGCAAAATGGTGACAATACAAGAAGAAGACAAATCCACAAAGTATATATGTACCTGTAATGACGCCATTTAATTTCTTTCTTCCATGCTGCATACTTGAGGTCCGATATTTTCCTTTGAATCTGCTCCACATCTTTTAGCTTTTCCCGGGCTGCATTGACCTGTCTGGTGAGCTCCTCCAAAATGTCTGCTTTGCGCTGTTTGCTGGTAGCTTTTGATCTGCGCCCATATAGCTCATCATAATGCAAGGTGAGCCCACTAGCCAATGTCAGAGTTTGGGCCTCCCCAAACCTGCCACTCAAGTGGCCTCTGCGCAATGTGCGCCCTGTTGCTTGCGGTTGTGGCTCCTCATTGTTTGCAGGCAAATCGGGGGACATTCTGGCCTGGCTGTGTTGGGGTGAAATTAATGACTGCTGGCTGGCTGGAGATAGAACAGGACTAGGAAAGGGACTGGGTGTTCGTGGCTGGGTGGCCACTGAAGTAGCAGGTGTAGATGTGGCATATGGTGAGTGGCTTGCCACCTGTGCCGGTGGAGAATGTGGCCGAGGAGGAGAGGGTGTGGTTGAAGAAGTGGGGCTTTGCCTCTGTGGCCCCTTAGAAGTAGCATGCCCCTTGGAGGTAGTAGGCCGGTCCAGGGGTGAGCCAAAGCTTTGGCTTCTTTGCTGGTGCCTTGCCCTCTTGGCTGAGGATTTGGAGACCCGAGCGGGTGGGGATGGTGACCTTGGGCTTCTTGGGCGGTGCCTTGCCCACTTGTCATAAGACTTGTGGCCACGTGCGGGTGGTGTTGATGCCAAGCTCGGGCTGCTGGGGCTTCTTGGCCTTCTTTGCCGGTGCCTTTTGCTCTTGCAATATTTTTCAACACGTGCGGGTGGTGGTGCTGGCGAGCTAGAGCTGCTGGGGCTTCTTTCCCGGTGTGTTCTTTTTGTAGCCTTGGCTTGGGAGACACGTGGGTGGGTGATGGGGACCTGGGGGGGCTGGGGCTTCGCACCCTCTTGGTACCTTTTTTTGCGCCTGTTGTTGTTGCCTTGCTGGCCTGTGGCTTCCTCTTGGCTGCTGGCTCCTTTTTTTGCATGTTTTTTTTTAGTAGGCTTCGGCTGAGCACTGCTGGTTGCCTGCAGCTTACTTTTTGGCATCTGGGAGCGAGTTGTTGGCCCTGCAGAAGGCTCCTGCCGCTTGGATGGCTGTTTGCTGCTGCTTCTGCTGGCGTCCTTTGCTGCTTTTGGCATATTCTTTTTGGGTGCCATAATGTTGAGACTCTGAAAGAGAATGAGCTGTGTGTCCCGGACCCTTTAAATAAGAATGCCGGGGTCTGATGCTTACGCGCTCGTGCAGACAAGAGGCAAGATGGTGCCCACAATCTTCACCCGCCAACAAGAAGAGATCATCATGCTTGTAAGTGCCTTTGATTTGCCATCTAAATGCATGCCTAGCCCTTAAGGAAGCGCAGGAAGAAACGGTTTATTTAAAAAGTGTCTAAAACTCCGTACTAAACACAAGTTAGGGCCCACACGTGCGAACCAACACTTATGGCAGCGTCAAGGATTGTATTAGGCTACAAATGTGTCTGTTTATGTCATTTAGTCAAATGATCGATTGGTGACAGATATTTGTATGCATTTGGATTTAAATACTTTTTTTTGGTAGACGATGCTGGAGCGCAGGTACGACTACCTGCCCAACTCATTTGAGAAGCACACCGTCGCCCTGGAGATCATTGGCAAAATCCAACATCAGACGGACACCACCTTCACCCACACTCAGATCATGCAGCATTGGTCGGACCTGAAACGGCGCTTTTTCGGCCTCCATTTCCCTAGTAAGTACATAGCGATTGCATGCCAGATGTAACTAATCCAGCAGGTAGGCCTTTAGTTATAAGTGCTTTTGTTTTCTAGTGTTGGAAATGGATTACCGAATCCGCCGCATCCGGAGGCGCACAGGCCGACCAGTGCTGCATGAATCTGCAGCTGGAAGTGAAGGTGGTGGATCTCCAGGGCGACGGTCCTACCCCTCCTCTGTTGGGTCCTCCAACCAGCCCCTGGACCTTTCCACAGAGGAGGGGCGGCACGGCGTGGGCAGGCAGTCGTACCCAGCGATGCAGGCGGGAGCCTCTGTTATGTGACTCTTCATGTAACCACACACACATATACATGCTATTGCCACCAAAGCTGATTCCCTTAATCTGTTTTTCTAGATCCTTCTGGAGTGGGTGAAGATGTGGAGGTAGCAGCAGATCTCGCCCAGGAGGCACAGGGAGAAGGTGAGTGATGTGACACACACATTGAAATTGACATTTGATTACTGTTGACTAAGGCATTATAAGTGACCCTATTTGCCATGTCTCGACAGCCTCTACTTCACAGCAGTGGCAGGGCCCAGGACGTAGGGCCTTCCCCAACGAGGCATCCGTCGGCCACCAACCAAGTAAGTTGTAATGTAATTCTTTGCAGTATGTGGTAATTGACATGATCACCCAGATACATCAAGCCATAGTCAATAGCATTAGCATAATGACCTCTGGCCACTTCCTTAGATTAATGACTTAGCAGAATGACCTCTGCCCACTTCCTTAGATTAATGACATATGTCGTTATGATTTAAGTTGCCAACTAACAAACATTCCATCCACAGGTGAGAAACATGTATTTGTCTCAAACTAATGTTTTTTTTTCCAATTTTATACAGGGACCACGCGGGCAAGAGTCGAAGCAATGAATCCTTGAGTTGGTGGCCTATATGCAGCAGCTGGTTGACTCGTTGGGGACAACAGAAGAATAGTGTCCTGGGTCCTGTCACTGTATTTTTTCTTTGTAAATAGTTTTACATTTTTAATGTTTTAAAATATTTTAATGTTTTTTAAAGTACCAAAAAAAAATTGTTATATTTTTGAGAAACAACATTTTTTAAAAAAAGCCAAAAAAAAGGCCTTCTAATATAAAAAAAATAAATAAAAGTTTCAGTGTCATTTTTTTGCACAAATACATTAACAACAAACGAAGGCTAAAATACATATTTAGAGATGAAGATTCAGATGACCGGGAAGTGGTTTGGGTAAGTTCTAGGGGCCTAAAATGGAAGAAGAACCTAACCGGGATGTGGTTTGGGTAAGTTTTAGGGGCCTAAAATGGGAGAAGAACCTAACCGGGAAGTGGTTTGGGTAAGTTTTAGGGGGGATACATGGAAAATGGAGGATTGCGCTAAGTGGTTTGGGTCAGTTTTAGGGGTCATACATGGAAGATGGAGGAAAGCGCAAAGTGATTTAGCTAAGCATTGCATTAGAAGTGAGTGAGCCAAATATGTAGGCGAGCACTTTAATGAGTTAAGTTTGTAGTGCGCAGGCGCAAGATCGTAAAAGGATTTTTGTCTGGACGATTATTTATTGTAAAAGGAAAACCAAATCTATCGGGAAACGTAAAGGATTCGTGGAAGGAGACGATGGAAAAAGGGCAAAATCACGCTGGAAAATGACATCCTAGTACTCGTACTCTGGCATACGAATGGACGGAAACTTTACAGAAGGATTGCAATGCATGCATAGAATCGCTCGCACACTCATACGAGAGCAGGAAAATAAAAAAAAAAACAGATCAGCAAAAAAACGTTTCTCTGAATCAAGTCTATTATCTCATAGAGCACAATGGGCAGAATGTTAATAAAGTGTTTAATGCTTATAAACAATATTACACACATTTATTTGTACAGAACTTGCATTGTAACTTTTCAATAATGTAAATGCAGGACCTAGGTGTCGCCAAATGTCATCTTATTTTTTACTTGTAAAACCGTTTTCCATTAACTGTTTTCATTGCCCAGCACGTCGGCTACAACTATCAAGGCTTTATTAGAGAACAATAACCGTGTTCAATGTATAGCCATATTTGAGGATAGCTGACTTTGCCCTTCTTTGTTCTGGCTTTTTGTGCTGTGGAATCCAAGGACACATCCATTATCTAGAATGGTGTGGTGAGGGCTGGTGGTTTCAACATTTTTTTGATTTTAGCGAGGGTTGAGGGTGCAGGTTTTTTGGGGTTACATTAACCCATGTATTTTGTATCTAGGGACAGTGGAATAGTTAGAATAAAGCATTTTCCACCTTTTCAACATTACAGCCCATCGGAACTACGATATTTCTTTATCTTTCAATTGTATTATGAAATTGCATGTGATTAGATAATTCTGAGAAATCTGAGTTTTGTTATTTTTATTTTCTTATCTATATGATTTTATGATTTTCAGTTTACGGTATTTTCAGTGTTATTGTTATTATTATGGATCACATTGAAGGTGGAAAAATGTCTTAAATGGTTCTCTTTATCTAATTTTTTTACATGCTTAATAAAAGAATAGGGGGGATTAAAGTGATGTGAGGAGTGTAATGTAATTCTGTGAGGGAACATATGGAATGGCAAAAAGAAAAAAATGTACATGTGTGGGAGAGACATTTAGAATAGCGGTGAAAAAGATAATGTTAGAACATAAGTCTATGATAGAACATAAGAAAGATATGGAGATTAACAATGAAGTGAAGGTAAACCACCAGAGGGCATTAGAGAGGACATATAAAGCCTGATTCATAGGCTCTCCCGTACACATTCCCGCATGCGAGAATGTCTGAAAATCTTGTGTTTGGCCATTTTTCCGGGTTGTGCTTTTCAGTGTAGTGGTTTTTGGACCAAGTTTGCGGTTTTCCAGGAACTTTCAGTTTGCGTATGTGAAAATTAGTATTCGCTGTATTAATACATGTCAGACCAAGTTTATGTGTTCTCACTTTCGTAAGTCTATGGTTTTAGCCTGTGATTGCGCAATATTCTAATTGTACCTTCTGGAGCTTAGGCATTGCCATTGCCCTCTCGACATTTATCAGATGTCTGATCAACAGGAGTTTGAACTGACCGAACTGAACCGCCTTTCTCTTGAGAAGCTTTACTCAGAGCTGCGGCCATGGTTGCCCCCCGCTGCAAGAAAGGGGCATGCGATTGATGGTATGACTGCCAACGTACAGATGCTCATGATGTTGTAGCCTCTAGGCAGGGGCGGGCTGGCCATAGGGCATACTGGGCAGAATCCCGGTAGGCCGGCAGCAGAGAAGGCTGCAAAATGTGTAGTATTGTGTGCGTATTTCACCTGTCAGGAAATCTTTAGTTGTCCAGGGCCGAGCTGCTTTTCAGGTTCCGTTTTTTTTTTCCTTTTGCCGTCCCTGCTTTACTGGGCTATAATAGCTCCTCAAAAAAAGCAACCAGGCAGCGCTGGACAACCTAAAGATTTTCTCTCAGAGGAAGGAAGCCTAGCAGCCAATCGTCTGCCACGCAGCCCGAGGAGGGGGCGGGGCCAGGAGGAGATGTTGGAGGTGAGCAGTGCTGCATGGTAGATGGCGGCAGCCCGCCCCCCTCTCTCCCCAGCTCATCCTGCAGCAGCTCAGGCTTTCCTCCCCTGTCTCCTCCTCTGCGCAGCACAACACTGCCAACTGGAATCCAGACATCAGCAGCAAGACCAGGTACAATGTACACAGCCCCATTTACCTGCACCCCCCCCCTGCCTGACACATGTCCCAATCACCTATAACCCCCAGTCTGACCAAAGGCCCCCATTCATCTCTTCCTCCCAATCTGATCCACACACACTCTGGACACCATGTCTGATGGATGCTGCACATGGCTGTACTGAGGGATCCCCCACTGTTTGTGAGCTGTACTGAGGGATGCCCCACTGTGTGTGAGCTGTATTGAGGGATGCCCCCACTGTTTGTGAGCTGTATTGAGGGAGGCCCCCACTGTGTGTGAGCTGTATTGAGGGATGCCCCCACTGTGTGTGAGCTGTACTGAGGGATGCCCCCACTGTTTGTGAGCTGTATTGAGGGATGCCCCCACTGTGTGTGTGAGCTGTATTGAGGGATGCCCCCACTGTGTGTGAGCTGTACTGAGGGATGCCCCCACTGTGTGTGAGCTGTACTGAGGGATGCCCCCACTGTTTGTGAGCTGTATTGAGGGATGCCCCATTGTGTGTGAGCTGTACTGAGGGATGCCCCCACTGTTTGTGAGCTGTATTGAGGGATGCCCCCACTGTGTGTGAGCTGTACTGAGGGATGCCCCCACTGTTTGTGAGCTGTATTGAGGGATGCCCCCACTGTGTGTGAGCTGTACTGAAGGATGCCCCCACTGTGTGTGAGCTGTACTGAGGGATGCCCCCACTGTGTGTGAGCTGTACTGAGGGATGCCCCCACTGTTTGTGAGCTGTATTGAGGGATGCCCCCACTGTGTGTGAGCTGTACTGAGGGATGCCCCCACTGTTTGTGAGCTGTATTGAGGGATCCCCCCACTGTGTGTGAGCTGTACTGAGGGATGCCCCCACTGTTTGTGAGCTGTATTGAGGGATGCCCCCACTATGTGTGAACTGTATTGAGGGATCCCCCACTGTGTGTGAGCTGTACTGAGGGATGCCCCCACTGTTTGTGAGCTGTATTGAGGGATGCCCCCACTGTGTGTGAGCTGTATTGAGGGATCCCCCACTGTGTGTGAGCTGTACTGAGGGATGCCCCCACTGTGTGTGAGCTGTATTGAGGGATGCCCCCACCCTGTGTGAGCTGTACTGAGGGATGCCCCCACCCTGTGTGAGCTGTACTGAGGGATGCCCCCACTGTATGTGAGCTGTATTGAGGGATGCCCCCACCCTGTGTGAGCTGTACTGAGGGATGCCCCCACCCTATGTGAGCTGTACTGAGGGATGCCCCCACTGTGTGTGAGCTGTACTGAGGGATGCCCCCACCCTGTGTGAGCTGTACTGAGGGATGCCCCCACTGTGTGTGAGCTGTACTGAGGGATGCCCCCACTGTATGTGAGCTGTACTGAGGGATGCCCCCACCCTGTGTGAGCTGTACTGAGGGATGCCCCCACTGTATGTGAGCTGTATTGAGGGATGCCCCCACCCTGTGTGAGCTGTATTGAGGGATGCCCCACCCTGTGTGAGCTGTATTGAGGGATGCCCCCACCCTGTGTGAGCTGTATTGAGGGATGCCCCCACCCTGTGTGAGCTGTATTGAGGGATGCCCCCACCCTGTGTGAGCTGTATTGAGGGATGCCCCCACCCTGTGTGAGCTGTACTGAGGGATGCCCCCACCCTGTGTGAGCTGTCCAGAGGAATGCCCCCAGTGGCTGTCCAGAGGGATGCTACTTAACGGTTGTAATGGAGTGATTCTGCACACTGTCTTTAATGGGGGGATTTTAGCACACCACTTGGTTCAGAATATTTTCTTTCTTCTTTTTGTCCTATAAACACCGGATGTGTGTTGTGGAACCAAAAATTAGGTGTATATATAATGTGACATTAAGACACTATACTGGGAAAAGTGCAGCAGGGCCGGTGCGCCCCAAAAAGTCCAGGGCCGTTTTTTATTCCCAGTCTGCCCTTGCCTCTAGGTTGCAAACGCCGGTGCCTGTCTGTTAAATAAAGTCTAAATTGGTGCTCAGTTACCCACCCACTTGTGTATAAAAACACAAACCTGACACCTGTACTTGACTGCCTTCTATTTCTTGCAAATGGCTCCTTCCAGAGGCTGTCTTTTCCTGACAGCATGGCAGCCTGGAACGCAGTGAAGTTGTTTTTGTTTAGAATCACTAATATGCCGAATGTCAGGAGTATATGTATCGGTATGTTTAGGTGCTCATTGGTCCTCCTTTTTGCCAAGTCTGCTGCAGGTTACCCGCTCAGAGTGAGTAGTGTGGCTGGCAGCAGGGTAGTGCCTGTGACCTGAGAGCCTTGGCTGGGTGCTGAGATCCCACCTGCCATGCCTGGCTCCTGGGCTCTGGGGGGCTGGGGGTGGCATGATTAAAACTAGAGTAAGCACTGCCATCAAAGTTCAGGTGTCAGGTCTGTGTTTTTATACACAAGCGGGTGGGTAACGGAGCACCAATTTAGACTTTATTTAACAGACGGGCACCAGCGCTTGCAACCTAGAGGCTACAACATCATGGGCATCGGTGGCCAGCACACTTCCAGAATCCGCTGCGTCACACTGCAGGAAGAAGCCAGAAGAGACCCTCTGCACCATGGTACCATCCTTTTTACCCGCAATGAGCAGGAGTACATTATTCTGGTAAGTACCCCCGATATGCCATGCTTTGCCTACGCATGTTTGCTGCTCTACATGAAGGTAAATGGACAGACAGGTGACAGACTGGTCACCAGAGCGAAGGCATACGAACTAAGGCACATGGCGGGTCGCGCAGGTTTAGGTCGACTTGAGGACTCAAAAATATGCAGACCACAAACCTGTCTGCCTGTTGAAGGCCTACACATGAAACAGGCCACCATTAGTGTGCCACCCCACATGTGCCTTAGCGAACATTCTTCAGTCATATGCTCCTGCCGCCTGGAGAGCTGGTGCCGCCAGCTTGCCTAGGTGTGTCCAATCCGCCAGGTCTGTCAGGTTGCCAATGTGCGTCAGTGCCATAGCAAACACTGGGTGTGCAGGTAAGGCGTTGTCCCCAATGATTAACAGTGTCCTCATCAGACTCACCACCACCAGCACAGGAAACAGCTAAAGAGGAGGAGGTCCAGGTGTTGGGCTTGGAGTCCACACATGTGCCTAGTTCTAACATCTGTTTTCTTGTCCTTACAGACCCCGAGGAAAGCATGTGCCAAGATGGAGGGTGGCTCCATAAACTGGCCAACTACAGGGATGCAGTTAGTATTAAATATTTGGGGGCATTTTCTAGGGAGTACCGCCAGGAAAAAGGTAAGTCACACTACAGGGATGCAGACTACATGGAATGCCCCTAAAGGAACCAGCAGAGAGAAGGTAAGTCAAACTGCAGGGATGCACACTACATGTGATGCCCCCAAAGGAACCAGCAGAGTGAAGGTAAGTCACACCGGCATGTCAGCGAGATGGCCACACAGCACCAAGATCCAAGGACTGCACCACAACGTACAGCTGGAAACAGGTAGGAACTCGGCTTCTGAGGCTAGTACTCAGGCCAAAACTGTAATTGTTCTGCTAAATCGAAAGCATACGCAAAGCATTTACGATCGTGTGTTTCTGGCCGAGAAAATTTCGGAACAAACAACTAAATGTTACATAAATGTGCGGAGAATAAAAGTGATATGAGAGAAATGTAAATTTGTTGAGAACCTATAAAATGGTGTGTAGGTGAGGAGAATAAAAATGAGTCCCAGTAAGTGGACATAGAATGATGGGAAGATTAAGAATGAGCCAAATGTAAATCTGTGAGAGAACATATAGAATGGTGTGAGGATATAGGTGATGTAAGTGTAATGTAAATCTGTAAGAGAACATATAGAATGGTGGGAGAATATAGGTGATGTAAGTGTAATGTAAATCTGCGAGAGAACATATAGAATGGTGGGAGGATATAGGTGATGTAAGTGTAATGTAAATCTGTAAGAGAACATATAGAATGGTGGGAGAATATAGGTGATGTAAGTGTAATGTAAATCTGTAAGAGAACATATAGAATGGTGGGAGGATATAGGTGACGTAAGTTTAATGTAAATCTGTAAGAGAGCATATAGAATGGTGGGAGAATATAGGTGATGTAAGTGTAATGTAAATCTGTAAGAGAACATATAGAATGGTGGGAGGATATAGGTGACGTAAGTGTAATGTAAATCTGTAAGAGAGCATATAGAATGGTGGGAGAATATAGGTGATGTAAGTGTAATGTAAATCTGTAAGAGAACATATAGAATGGTGGGAGGATATAGGTGATGTAAGTGTAATGTAAATCTGCGAGAGAACATATAGAATGGTGGGAGAATATAGGTGATGTAAGTGTAATGTAAATCTACGAGAGAACATATAGAATGGTGGGAGGATATAGGTGATGTAAGTGTAATGTAAATCTGTAAGAGAACATATAGAATGGTGGGAGAATATAGGTGATGTAAGTGTAATGTAAATCTGCGAGAGAACATATAGAATGGTGGGAGGATATAGGTGATGTAAGTGTAATGGGAATCTGTGAGAGAACATATAGAACGGTGGGAGAATATAGGTGATGTAAGTGTAATGTAAATCTGTAAGAGAGCATATAGAATGGTGGGAGAATATAGGTGATGTAAGTGTAATGTAAATCTGTAAGAGAACATATAGAATGGTGGGAGAATATAGGTGATGTAAGTGTAATGTAAATCTGCGAGAGAACATATAGAACGGTGGGAGAATATAGGTGATGTAAGTGTAATGTAAATCTGTAAGAGAACATATAGAATTGTGGGAGAATATAGGTGATGTAAGTGTAATGTAAATCTGCGAGAGAACATATAGAATGGTGGGAGGATATAGGTGATGTAAGTGTAATGTAAATTTGTAAGAGAACATATAGAATGGTGGGAGGATATAGGTGATGTAAGTGTAATGTATATCTGTAAGAGAACATATAGAATGGTGGGAGGATATAGGTGACTTAAGTGTAATGTAAATCTGTAAGAGAGCATATAGAATGGTGGGAGGATATAGGTGATGTAAGTGTAATGTAAATCTGTAAGAGAGCATATAGAATGGTGGGAGAATATAGGTGATGTAAGTTTAATGTAAATCTGTAAGAGAACATATAGAATCGTGGGAGAATATAGGTGGTGTAAGTGTAATGTAAATCTGTAAGAGAGCATATAGAATGGTGGGGAGCATGAAAAGTGAGAGAAATGAAAAAATGTGTAAGGACAAATGGAAAGACAGGGAGAATAAAAGAGATGCGAGAAGAAAGTACATTTGTGACAGAGCAAAGAGTGTCTGCAAAAATAAAATTCATACAAGAAAAACATACATTTCTGAGAGGGCATATAGAATGGTCAGGCAAAAAAAGTGACAAATTAAGAAAGTTATTCTGTGAGAGAACCTATAGAAAGACGCGCAGAGTAAAAACATGTGAGAGGAATGGTGAATAGAATAAAAGTGATGGAAGATGAATGTCAATCTTTTAGTGAATATATAGAATGGCAGGTAGAATACAAATGAAATGATATGAAGGTAAATTTGTGAGCAAACATGTAGAAAGGCAAGTAGTATAAAAATGCAAAAATAATGTAAATCTATGAAAGAACAAATAAGAATGATGTAAGAGGAATCCAAATAGGTGAAAGGCAAGTTAGAATGGCAGGCAAATTAAAACTGTTGTGAAAGGAATGTAAACCTGTAAAATGGACCTATAGAGCGACAGGGAGAGTCAAAAATTCATTGCAGAGAAATGTAAATATTTAGTAGGACATATAGAATGGCAGGAAGAATAAAAATTATGCAAGAGGAATGCAAATGTGTGAGAGAACATATCGAATAGCAGGAGAGGGAAAATTGTGTGAGAGTTATATCAATGTGTGAGAGAACATATCGAATGGCTGGTAGAAAACAGCGGCCTAAGTTAAGGTGGTGCAGGGGGTGCGGTAGCAGCGGTACCCAGAATGCCAGGGGGGCCATCATTGTTGCTTCTCCGCCATATATATGATTTGTGCTCAGTTGGCATCATTTAGAGAAATGAAGTACCATTTGTATCTTCTGTTTCAGTCTTTTGTTGTATAGCTGCATCCAATTGAGTTAAAAGACAGAAAAAAGTTTACTGTATGAGCTGTGAAAAGGCCCCATTTAATATTTGCATCAGGGCCTTGTCACATTTAGTTACGCCAATGTAAAACAACAAATGCAAATAGTGTAGGAGCAATTCAAATCTGTGAGCGACCATAGAATAGTGAGAAAGTAAAATATTATGCAAGAGGAACGTAAATCTGTTAAGGAACATATAGAAATACAGGAAGAGTAATAATCACGTGAGAGCAATGTAAATCTGTGGTATGACATATAGAATGGCAGGGAGAATAAACATATAAATGTATCATAGAACATATAGAATGGCTATGGAATACAGAATGAGACATTAAACGTGATGCAAATGGATTGTAGGTCTGTGAGAAGACATATAAAGTGACACGGATAATAAAGTTGATTCAAAGGAATGTAGTCATGTGAGAGGACCTACAGAATGGGAGGAGGAGATTAACAATTATGTGACGTAAATCTTTAGTGGGACATATAGAATAGTCGGGAGAATAAAAAACATGTAAATCTTTAAGAGGGGGGCGTGGCCAAGATGGCGTTCTGAGCGGATGCACCTGTGCTGGGCTCCGCATATCATCCTGATTTATACCCCTTCCTGGTGGCTGGGCATCATCTGTGTTCCCCCCCGGACTCCCCTCGGCCGAGCCTGTGCATGGATAGGCGGCGGTGGCCCTTAGGACAAGTGGCAGGCGGAAAGCGCGGAGCTGAGGAGTGTCGGCCGGGCTCGGCCACGTGAGGGGAGGGGAGGCGGCGGCTGCGGCATCAGCCTATCCTGGGCTGCGGTGGTGTTCTTGTGTTGTGTGGCCGGGAGGTGAGCTGCGCGTCCCCGCAGGCGGTAGAAGATCGGCGGGCTGGGACAGAGGGAGGAGGCGCCATCTTGAGTGTGGGCGGCTGAAGGGAAGCGTGAGCTGCCGCATCACTAATCTGCCCCGGGCTGATGGGGGAAGACCCGAGAGCAGAGACAGGCTCCCGCACTAGCAGAGAGGAGACAGAAAATAGCTAGCGCAAAGCGCTGGGTCTGGCGGATCCCTGCTGTGGGGACAAGGAGGGGCTGGCACCATCCCTGCATTACTGCTCTGAGGTGAGGGGGAGACGGCGAGCCTTAGATAAGTGTGGCGACCTGGTGGGGGGCTCCTCTGAGAGGCTGCTTCGTAGTCATTGCTATCACCTGGCCCTCAGGACTGTGGGTAACAAATTCCCTGCTCGGGCATCTGCAGTATAAACCCTCTGACAGGGGCAACTGGGGGGCTTCCTGGGACGTCCTCAGACCCCTTGCTGCTTGTGGTGGAAGCTGCTGCCCCCATCTATATTAGCAACCAGTACGGCCCACGGCATTGGCAACGCGGCTACACGGGGTGCCCCTTGATCCCTCCACAAAATATTTTGCCTGCGGCTGTGATCCTCTCCCCTGTATTTAGAACTGGCCACTTACATAGGTCGCACGGAATTATTCCCCCTTCCCGCTATTATACCAAGCGGACCGGTCCGGGGGTCCCCCCACACATGAAAGGAAATAAAAAACGCAAGTCGACGGCGGTTACCTGTAGCACGCAAACGATGGAGGCCCCGAAAGGGGTTGGGCAGGAGCTCTCTAATCCTGATACTGCAGTCATAATGGCGGCTATTGCCTCGTGTCAGAGCGCCCTCACATCCAAATTTGACACCCTCCGAGAACAATTTAATTATGTGCGTCATGATCTCGATAAAATCCGGGACCGTACTGGGGAGGCGGAGAGGAGAGTCGGAGAAACGGAGGACCAGCTTTCAACTCACGAGGCGGAAATCGCTCTATTGAGGAGGCAGGTGACCACTTTGATGGGAAGAGCCGAGGACGCTGAAAACAGGAATCGGAGGAATAATATTAGAATCCTGGGTCTCCCCGAAAAGGCTGAGGGTCCTTCCCCAGAACAATTTGTTGAGAACCTTGTAAGGGAGACGCTGGCCCCAGTCAACCTGACTAAATTTTTCACTGTGGAAAGAGCACACAGGATTCCCATGAATTGTTGGTTTAGCTTTATGTATAACATTTTCTGTATATGCTGTCTATGTGTTGGTTTGATTGTGCGGTGTGAATGCCGGACTCGAGAAGAGGTAAGATCTTGGTTGGGAGGCTTGGAGAGCGTGGGAGATTTCACTCCCGGTTTGGATACATGTACTCAGGTTTTTGATAATGGGTGAATGTAGATTTCTCTCCTGAAACGTCCGGGGGCTTAACGATAAAATTAAGTGGGCCACGGTCCTCCAATTTGTCAAGAGATATAAACCTAATGTGGTGATCCTGCAGGAGACTCACCTGGTAGGGCTGAGAGAATTTGCACTTAAGAAACCCTGGATTCAGTGCTCTTACCATGCTTGTTTCTCGGCCTACTCCAGGGGGGTCTCTGTACTGATCTCCAAGGGGACGCCATTTGTGTTATATTCTGTGCAGACGGTCCGGGGGGGGCGCTATGTGATCCTGCATGCCAAACTCATGGACACGGATGTGATCATAGTTGGCGTGTATGTTCCTCCTCCCTTCAGTGGTCAGGTGCTGAGCCGGGTTATGGAGAGAGTGGTTGACCTACCTCCTGCGCCAGTTCTTCTTATGGGGCATTTTAATATGGTGCTGGATGCGGCCTTAGATCGCCTGGACAGGAATTCGGGCCCCAGAACACAGCTGGCCTCTTGGGCTGAGGCTCTGGGCCTGCAGGAGCTCTGGAGATGGAAACATCCCAACGACAAGGCATACTCCTGTCACTCGGCCACCCACAAATCCCTGTCCAGGATTGACCTGGCGTTCTCATCCTCTGACCTACTAGCTAACGTAGAGGCTTGCAGCTATCTTCCGAGAGGCATCTCGGATCACTCGCCACTGTTAACGGTGATTGGGTTGTCACATGTGCGGAGTAGTAGAGTGGGGTGGACCCTAAATCCCCTATGGTTAGAGAACTCTAACATCAAAGATAGCCTGTTGTCCTCGGCAGAGATGTTTTGGGAGTGTAATTTAGTGGGGGTAAGATGGGACGCTTTTAAGGCAGTCACCAGAGGTTGCGCCATTAGCGCCATTAAAGCGGTTAGAGAGAAGAACGGGAGGGAAAGGGTCGAACTTGAAAATAAACTTGCGGCCACTGAGGAGAAATTTGTGGCCTCAACTGACAGTGGGAACTACTCGACGCTGATGACTCCTAAGAGGGAGTATAACCTATTGCTGACTGACTCTGCCAGGAAACTGTTGCTATATAGACAGGCGACGATATTTGATAAAGGGGACAAGAATGGGAAAACGTTAGCCTATCTAGCAAGGGCTGGGGCATAATCCAACAGCATTGCGGGAATATCTGATGGGAGGGGATTGGCAACGGAGGGGACTGAAATTGCTCAGCGGTTCCATGAGTATTACTCTGCCTTGTATTCCTTGAAGTCCAGTTACCGCGTGGAGGAACTGGAAAACTATCTGGACCGGATTGACTTCCCGGTGCTGGCCCCAGAGATGCGGGAGTCCCTGGACGCCCCCATCACTGTGGAAGAGGTCGCGAGTGCAATTGGGGCCCTCCCTGGAAGAAAGGCACCAGGCCCCGACGGAATGCCGGCCGAGTGGTACAGACTGGCGCAGGAGCAGATAGCGCCTAGACTATTAGAAGTTTTTAAGATGGCGTTAGAAAATGAAAGCCTCCCCGCCTCCTTTTGCGAGGCACATATTGTTCTTATATACAAGGATGGGAGACCTCCCAATGCCTGTGCCTCATACAGACCCATTTCCCTTTTAAATAAGGATGCCAAAATATTGGCCAAATTGTTAGCTATCAGATTAAATCGAGTCATACTACAATTGATTGGGCCTGATCAGTCGGGCTTTATGCCGGGTTGCACCACAGGGATAAACCTGTGGAGACTGATGTCGAACCTTCAAATTGTGCACGATAACTGTGGGGGTCGGGCGATTGTTACGCTTGACAATGAGAAGGCGGTGGAATGGGCCTTTTTGTGGGCGGTGTTGGCTAGAGTTGGGCTCTCCGAAAGTCTTGTAAAGTATATCAAACTACTATATGGACGTCCCACGGCCCGCGTTCGGGTCAACGGATGTTACTCTGACCCTTTCACATTGAGCAGAGGAACCAGACAGGGGTGCCCGCTATCACCACTGCTATTTGCATTGGCCATTGAGCCGTTGGCAATTCTGGTTAGGAACTCCCAGGCCATCACGGGATGGAAACTGGGTGCAGTGGAAGAGAAAATTTCGCTGTACGCAGACGATACCCTGCTATACTTGGCTGACTACCACAAGTCCCTAGAGGCTGCCTTAGACATCATTGATACATTCGGAAGATTCTCAGGCTTGAAAATTTATTGGGACAAATCCAGCTTGATGCAAGTTTGGGTATCTCCCCGAGATCCCAGCTAAAGGTGGTACGGGAATGATCTCGGGATCATGATTGGAAGGCAGCCTAGTCAATTTATGCCTCTCAATATATCACCAGTCATTGCGAAATTGAAACAGAGGGTCAGTCAGTGGGCGGATCTGCCACTGTCGGTCATGGGAAGGATCAACATATTCAAGATGATCTTTCTTCCAAAATTATAATACATTTATCAGGCCTCTCCCATATTGCTCCCCGCTTCTCACTTCAAGGCGCTGGAAGCAATCATTTTTGGATTTATTTGGGGGCAGGTTATGAAGGCACAAATAGTCGTCGGAGGACTGGCTGTACTGCACATGAAAATGTACTTTTATGCAACCCAGCTGCTGTATGCCCATTGGTGGATTAGCCGACCCGGGGATAATCCGGTGATACGTCTGGAGGAGGCGGTGATGGGCTCCCCCGTGCGGCTATCCTCCTTGCCCTATAGGGGTACAAGGGGACCCAGGGAGGCGACCACATGTATGAGAACGGTCTGCAGTATCTGGGAGCGGGTGGCCAAATTATGTGCGGATCCGGGAGGGAGTAGGGCTTATTCCCCCTTTGGGCTAACCCTGGGCTTCCGGAACTCGAGACGGTGCAGGATCCACAGTTCTGGAGTGGAAGAGGGGTACATCAGCTGGGCCAACTTTACAAAGAGGGGGTACTGGTGTCCTTTGATCATCTCAAAGAGAGCTTCCACTTGTCTAACCGGGATTTTTTCCGTTACTTGCAAATTAGACATGCCCTGAACGCTCAGTTCTCCAGGGTGGGCCCAAGGGTTGAGCTGGGATCCCCTAGGGAAGGGATTGAGATGAGGTGGCAGGCTATAGACCAGAGCCTGGACCAGGATGATTGGGAGGAGGTGCTGGATAATCTGCATTCTTCGGTGGTTGAGGCGAGAGACAGAATGATCCAGACCAAATGGATCCACCAGACGTATATTACTCCGGTCCGTCTGCACAGGATGGGACTCCTGGATAGGGACACGTGTCCTAGATGTGAGGGTGGTAGCGGCACATGGGTGCATATGATTTGGTCATGTGGAATACTTGCTGGCTACTGGGAGGATGTAATGGAACTGATCGGCAAAATAGTGGGATTTCGCATAAGGGGTTCGGTTTCGGTGTGCCTTCCGGGAGTGGTGGAGCCGCTGTCGGAGCTCAGTACATTGAAAGCGTTGCTTTGGCTGCTGCCCTTTTATGCCCGGAGGTGCATACTGATTAACTGGAAGCACCCGGCTAAGCCATCTGTGCAGGCAGGCATGGAAAAGGCTGGTTAATCAGAAGCTTGCCATGTATAAATTGACATATGAGGCGAGAGGTGTGCTAGACATATTTACCAAGGTCTGGGATCCCTGGCTACAGTGCCAAGATACGGCCTCTGATGATGGCTGAGGTGAGAGTGTGTCGCATCATGGTGCTTATGGCTCTTATAGCGATATGTGGAGCAGAGGAATATGATTGTGGATCGGCATCCAATACTGGGGGGGAGCGGAGGGAGGTGGAGCGTTAGCTTCTATGTGGGAGAATGAATACCCGGAGGTACCTCTAACCATTTTCTCCTCTTTTGGGTCTCCCCAGAAGGGTTTCTTATCTTGTAGGGCTTGAGTCCGGAGTGAATGTCGCTGTGTAGTGTGAATGGACGTCTTTTGTGTAAGTAGGCCAGACTGCTATTAGGCGCCTGTGGCGTCTTGTTTGCTGTATTGCATATTTTATTGTATGTCATGTATTTACGTTTCATGCTAAATAAAAACTTTAAAAAAAAAAAAATCTTTAAGAGGACAGATAAAGGGTTGCAAGAATTAAATATTTATGAGAGGAATGTAAATCTGAGAGAGAACAGGGGTGAGAACCAAAAGGAATGTAAATATGAGAGAGGAAACAGTGAATAGCAGGAAGAATAGAAATGTTGCAAGAGGAATCTGCTAAAGGACATATAGGATGTTGGAGAGATTAAAAGTGATGCAAGAGAAATCAAAATCTGGACATATAAATTGGCAGAGAGAATACAAGTGATGCTAAAGGAATGGAGATCTGTGAAATAAGATATAGAATGGCTGGGAGAGTAATCTGTGCGAGGACATAAAGACTTATGGGGATAGTAAAAATAATGCAAAATAAATATAAATATGTGAAAGAACATATAGAATGAAGAGAAGGATAAAAACAAGTTGAAAGCTAAGTAAATCTGTGATAGGACATAAAGAACGGCGAGCAGGAAAAAAGCGACATGAGAGGATTTGAATCCTGTAGGAGAACATATAGAATGAAGGGAAAATGAAAGGATGGAATGTAGACATATGGAAGGGAGGATAAAAAGGATGCGAGAGGAATGTATACCTATAAAAAGCATGACAAATAAAAAACTATGGGAGAGGGGATTGCTCAAGGAACATACAGAATATGTTGTAGGCAGGTGAATGTAAATCTGTGAGAGAACAACATAAATGAGTGAAGAGTTAGGAAAAATGAAAAAAAAAATCTGTGAGGAATAAAATGTGAGAGCAAAGTGAGTACAGAACATATAGAAGGGTCGGAAAAGCAAAATATTGTGTGTGAACAAAATGAGAATACATGTAAATAAGGGAATAATAAAAGTTGAGGTGTAAATCCGAGATAACATATATAAATAAGGGAAGAAAAATGATGTGACTTGTGAAATATAAAAAGGGTGAGAACTAAAGGGTTGATTCAGCACCGTAAGATTTTTTTTGTCTCATTTTGTTTTTTTTTTAGAGAAAGCACTTTTTCCCATGATTATTTTTTATGGTGCAATTCAACACCATTGTAGCTGTGCAAATATTTAAATAATTTAATAAATAATTTACACAGGAAAAACAGTGCTAAATTGCATTGCGCAAATAAAATAATGAGAAAAAGTTCTTAAAAAAAATCTTAAAAAATCTTAAAAAATCTCACGGTGCTGAATCAACCATTTGTGTCAGAAGAATGGACCAGATGGCTAGATAAGTAATGGCTGGTTTGGCCCATTTAAAAGGGAATGCTTGTTTAAACTGAGAGTCTGTGTCGGCTGGTAGGCCTACTCTGAGTGCCTCACACAGTTAATTTTGAGATTCGACAACCTTCCAAATATCTCAAACTCTCTCATTAGTATAGGGAGCCCAAAAGTCAGGTTGTTAATATAGAAAAGCAAATCATCCGTGTAAGCAGCCACCCCATGTTGGACCCCTCCTACTGTTATCCCATTGTAGTCTGATAGTTCTCAGGAATGGTTCCATAGTAAGCACAAAAATCAGCAGGGGAAGGGGGCAGCCTTGCCTGGTGCCATTTGCTATTGGAAACAACAGGCCACCATTAATTTTAATCCTTGCAGTAGGGATAGAGTACAGACTCATTATATTTTGGAGAGCATTCTACCTGAGACCTATATGTCGCAGAACACCCTTAATTAGGTCCCATCTAACCATCGATCGACAGCAACAATAAGGGTATAACAATAAGCCCAATAAGGGCTTTGTGGATCAGGTTCAACATCCTAGTGGTGTTGTCTCAAACTTCTCTTCCCAAGACAAAACCAGTTTTGTCATTTTCTACCAGGCCAGGTAGTAGGTGAGATCAATATTTAGTAGTGAAATGGGTCTGTAGCTACTGCATCCTGACAGGTCTTTCCCTAGCTTGTGTATAACAGTTATATGCCCTTCTAAAGTTCCTTTGGGCATGTTGGATGGCTTGTCACTGCGACCAATGCGTTGAAGGTCTGCAGGAAACCCGTTCCAAGTAGCAGGAGTCTTTTATAGTAGAGTAGTGTAAATCCTTCTGGACCTGGGAACTTGCCTACAGGGGTTTGCTTGATAGCCTGGTCCAGTTGTTCAGAGGTTAGTGGGCCTTCCAGGGAGGCTATCTCTTCCTCTCCAAGCATGGGGAGTCCCAAATCCACTATGGCCCTTATTTATGAAGGAATAGCGACAGGTAGCGACTGGTGAGAGGCCGGTAATGACGGGCCCCGCCACGAGAACGCCGGCTCCCCACCACAATCACACATTTATCAAGCCAATCCTGCTTAGCGACTGAGATAGAGCCATATAGCGACTCATTCATCATTATTCCAGCCTCAGCCCACAGCGCCAGCGTCCGACCTTGAACAGCGACAGGTATGACCTCTCGCTACCTGGCGCTCTCCAATGCATTTCAATGGAACAATCTTTAAATATTCATAATTAATTATTATTATTTTTTTTTTAAATGTGAAAAATTCTGTGACCACTTCTGCCATTTTAGATAATTTTTTTAAGGTACAAAAAAAAATTGTACAGAATTGATATTACAGGTCTGATATTAATTTATTCATATTACAAAATTATTTAAAAAACTTGTTTTTTTTTGGTTTCCAAAAATATGGTTGTTTGGGGGTTAAAAAACTACTTTTAACCCATTGCCGCCAGCGCTCTGGGGTTTAAACATGCATTTTACAGCGCAATAATTTTTTGAGCGTGATTTTTTAATGAATATGGTGGGAGCCAGTCGCTAGGGCCAATCGCTATCATGCGCTCCCATACAGCGCGGAACCTGTCAAATAGCGACTCCTCACCCAATATTCAACATTACGGCAAACTGAGCCGCTATCAACTACCGAACAACGGCCAAGCACAGCGACTACTAGCGGGCGCTCTGAAAATGCTGCTACAGTCGTTCAACTGTCGCTACCTGCCGATATTAATGAATCGGCCTCCCCGTATTTGTTAATTTTCTGTATTATGTGTGACTGGTCCTCTGTTTCTCTTGGGTGTTTGTTATATAGCTTCCAGTAAACTCACGGAATGTGTGGGCTATTTTATTTGTCTGAAAGTGTCTCTGTTGTTGGTGATCAACAATCGAGTAAACAAAGTTTAATGACTGTTGTTTTTTAAGGGCTCTGGCCAACAATGCCCCACTCTTGTTTCCCCACTCAAAATACAGGCGTCTACATTTTTTAAAATTGTGTATCTAGCCTTTTGCTTTAGGTTATCATTTAATCTCTCTCTAGCCATTGTCAGTTTCGCTACAAAGTCAGGGTTTGCTGAAGCTTTATGCGATATTTCAATTTTTTTTAACTTTGTCCTGTAGGGAGTTCAATTTCACTATACTTTCCTCTTTCAACCCCGAAGCATGTTAGATTAGGATACTGCGGATTACTACTGAATTATTACTGAATCTTTACATTTCCAGCTCTCTTGAGGCTAGCCTAGCATCCTCTCCCCCCAAACAGTGTCCCGTTATCCCAGTCTGTTTAGGTCCACATAGCTCCTCCTGGTAACCCACTCTCCCCTCTTGAGGCTAGCCTAACTTCCCCTCCCCCCAAACAGCTTTGGCCCTTGTTTAACTTTATTTTTGCTGGTCATTTGTTGTTGCCAGTCTAGTGACCCTTTTTTATTTCGGGCTTCTATTCAGCAACCGCAAGATGGCCACTCTCTTAACGCCCAATGTGTTTCAGTCTTTTGGCCGGCTTCCCTGACATCCATGATGCATTTATCTTGAGGAGTTCTGGTTAACACACCTGTTTTGAGAGTGGCGAGCTGACTGGAGGGTTGGTTTATGGGTAAGTCTGTTTAATGCTGGAGTGGATCTGCCTGTTTATTGCATTTGCAATGTGTTATGTACCACCTTTTTGTAATTGTTCCAACTTTCTTGTGTTAGTTAATTGCTCTCCTTGCCCTCCATTACTTCGTCTGTGCTCATGCCCCTATTTGAATGCCCCCTTCTCCCTTTTGCAGTTACAAATGCTTAGTCCGAGCATCCTGCCTTACCTTTTGCTTGTTTGGTCGTACTCTTTTGTAATACTTAATATTTGGTTTAGCCTGTTTTGATGTTGTGTTGCCTGTTAGTAATTTAATTTCCATTTTCATTTGTCTTTTAGGTGATTCAGGTTATCGGTTGCTAAGGCCCCAGATACATGGCCAGGAGGCTTATAGTAGGGCCCACTGCCGCACACGGGCTGTAGATGAGCGTCCTTTCAGGCTGTTGAAAGGGAGATTTCGCTGCCTGAACCACATACCAGACCACCCTTGCCTTGTCTGGTGAGATTAAATAACATCCAAACAAAGTTCTGTTTTTTGGTATTTATTCTCTAATTACTTGTAAATTGTCACAAGTTGTTGGGTTATGGCACAACTGTGGATGCAGGTCAACAGAAAATTGATCAATAAAAATGTGCCTGTCTGGTGTAACTAAAACTTGGGGACCCCCTACAACCCAAAGTCCAGCATGGCAGGTTAGGGGGATGTTGCCCAGCTTTGGGTGTTTGGGTGTTTGCAGCGTGCTGTGCCTCAAGCCTCTCCAATCTTGGAAGGGAAACCGGGTTGGCCTCCAGCCTTTGAAGGGCAACCTGGTTGGCCTCCACCAGAGTTCCAACCAGCATCTCAATCTGGTGGTGGTGCTGCTGCTGCTCCACAACCACTGCAGCCAGGTCTTCATGAAGCAAACTGGAGGTCCGTCGCACAACTTTAAAATATCTATTGGCCCTTATGATTTTGCACCGCCTTACTTAAGACAGGTGACACCTGGCTGTAGGCCAGGACTGTTTGCCTCCAGGGCACTCTGTGGAGCTGGTTGGAGCTGCTACTGGCAGAATGAAGCTGGAGCTGCAGGGAGGATTGGTGATGGTCAGTGTCTGTGGTGCCAGCAGCTGGTGGAGGTGTCCAGATAATAATGGGGGTCTAATCCAGATGTTCCGAATGCACTTGTTCCAGCTCATTAATTTCATCCAGAAGAGGTGCTGTCTGTGTGGAGAAAGGTCGACATTAGTGTTAGTTTTTCCCAGTGATACCACATAGCCTCCAGGGCCCCAAACTTTACCCTGGGTTTATCCTCCTTCTCCACCCTGCGCCTTGCCCTTTGCCTATGAAGAGCACTCATTTACCTCCTTAATGTCTGGACTCTGCTCCCTTGGTTGCTGGTTTGATGTTGTCTTGGTGGTAGCAAAACCAGAGGGTCCAGCTGTGGCTGCAGGTGATGGGTCTTGCGAGCGAGGTGCTTCTGGCTGGGGTGTTTTTGCAAAGTCAATGTAAATGACCTGGTAGTTTCCTCTTAAAAGTATATGTGTCCCCTCAAAATCCCTACAAGGGATACACACTGGGTCCCACATCGACGCAGGGCCCAAAATTTTGGTCTGCTCACACCCATGCTAGAGATTACATATAAAGGTTGCCTAATACCCTTGGTGTGTATCGTCGCACAAAAAAATGTTGTGCAGGCAAGCCCTCAAAATGGCTGAGCATGTGGGAACTAAGGTTGGCGGGTGGTGTGTTTGGTTGGCCTACCCCCCCCATGCCAAGCTACAATTTGCAAACAAGTCTTACCACTGGTGGGTGGAGTATCCCCAGCACCTGCTCCTCAGCATGGATAAATTGTAGAGTTTTGGGGAGTCTTTAGTGAGTTGTCCAATGTTTCCCGTACAAGCAGCCCTCTGGATGTTCAGCACTTACCTCTCAGCCCATCTTGGCTGTGTCAGTGTCCCACGATTTGCATTTTATTTTACCCAGGGTAAATGTTTGCTATAGTGTTTATTTACATAGGCTGAGAAGTGTGCTTTTAACTGCTTTTTCTTGGCTCCCTTAGTCTAGCTGTGATGCAAGCAGCTCATGCCTTCTTTGTCTCTCCCTTCAGCCATTTTCTAGTATGCATGCAAGCAGTGCACACATGCTGTACCCTCCTGCAGTCTACAGTCTTTTTACCTGCCGCTGTTATGGGTTTACATCACAAGTTTTCTGCTGTATTGAACCTACAATACAAGATTGCTGCTCTAAAAAGCATTTATTGCCAAATTCTGTAATGAAATAAAGCTTCTAAAATGTATCTAGGTATCTTGATGACCAGCCGAGTAAGCTGGCTGCCAAGCCTTATGGAGTAAGAACACATCGGTCACAGACACACACAGACAAGTTGAAGCAGTCTACAGGAGACACATTACTGCCATCTGATGAGTCAGACTGAAGAATTTCTAACGAACCAACACCCTCAGGTTGTCCTACTTTTTCTTGGCCTGGGCACCATCCTTGCTTTCTGGTTCCGCCCTGTCACGTTGCGGGCAATCTCCAACCATAACTGCTCCTGCAACGCTTTGGGGGTTGAGCGAGACTGCCAGTCGATCATAATTTATTGGCAACACCATCCAGCAGTACCTCCAGCTTGGCATGACTAAATCGGCCACTCAAATTGCCTCTTGTTAGTTTTCGCCCAAGGTGAGTGGCCGATTCTGTGGTCTGCTGGGTGGTGTCTTGACTGAAGTGGGAGTTGGCTCTGCATGGAGCTCCACTGTGGACTCCGAAGTGGGGCCAGCACTGGGGTCCGTATAGTGCTCCGATGTCCTGACCATTGGTTAGTCCTTGGTGGGCTATGCTGGCAGCCCTGGTTTTCGGACTCCCACTGCTGATGCCTTAAACTGCTGCGGGTGACCCTCTAAGAGTGGCTAGTGTGGGTATCAGCAGGGGGGTGCTTGTGAACCGAACGCCAGGTCCTGGGGCTTGGGCTGTGGTACCTGAGCCGAGTGCTGCCGGTTCCTTGTGTACCTGTGTTTCTGTGGGAGCATTGATGGTGCCTATGTTGTGGCATAGTGAGGTCCTAAGTCAGCAGTGGCAAGCAAATCTGACCATCAGCTGTGTTCTTTTACCAAATTGAGTGGGTATTTGTATTGGTCTAGAGGCTACATTTGCAAATGGATGCAAATACACTTCCAGGGTCCGCCAGGGCGCATTGGCACTTGTGTACCTCGGTGCAGGGGTGTGTCATGCAGACGACATTCAAAGGTCCAACATGGCACCCACCATGTTCACCTGTGAGCAGCAGGAGGACATTATGATGGTAAGTCACACTTGGGAGAGCTGGCATCGTCTATCTGACAGTAGTAGCAGAGTGGAGAGTTAGTTGTGCCTTTTGGCCTAAGTGCATCTGCGCTTGCAATCTGCTACTATTGTAGGATGGGAGAGCTGCATTAGTTAGCATTAGCATACACTAGCATATACAAGGCTTGGGTGCTTGCACTGTCCCTAGAAATTACTTAAAGTGGCAGGGGCATGCATGTGGAGCTAGCAATAAGTTAGCAATGCACATCTGTTTGTTGTTTGCAGACTTTCATGGATCAAAGGTACGACTTCAAGCCCAACACACATGAAAAGAGGACGTTGGTAGCGGAAGTGGCAGCCCATGTGAGTGGCGACGGGGCATCATCTTCACCCAAATAATGCAGCATTGGTCAGACCGGTCCTGGGTGCAGAGGTTCTACAACCAGAACGTCCCAGGTAAGTGGATGTACAGCAGGTGAGCTATCGGGGAAATTAGTAAAATGTTTTACTAATTTATATATTTTTTTTGTAGCTGGGGAGTTCTGGGTGCCCCAAGCCCACACAGAAGCGAGGGGTCCGACCAGTGGGGCCAAGAAGACAGGGTGTGGGTGTAAGGCGTATTCCTGCCAACGTCCCCTTCCTCCTCTGAAGCAGCACCACCAGCAGCCATGGAGGCAGCTGAAGAGGAGGGTGTGTCGGGCTTGGAGTCGCCCACAGCTTATGCACACTCTGGTAGGCAAATAATCAAAAAAATACCATTTTGTGAATACTCACCTGTAAAATGGGTATTATAAGTATGTCACACACCCCGCTTCAAGAAATTCATAACGTGTGGGTAATACTGACCTGTAGAGGGCGATATGCAGAGATGCCAGGAAAACAGAGAGCCCCTCCCGGTCCATAAATACCTGGGACCTCCCACTCATTACCCAGTATAAGAACAGAAGTAAGGTAAGGGACCAGGAAGAGCCCAACACAAAGCATAACAACGCAAAGTTCACCATATAAAGGATCCAGAATACAAAAGGGCAGGGTGAAGCGGGGTGTGTGACATACTTATAATACCCATTTTACAGGTGAGTATTCACAAAATGGTATTATTCTAAGTATGTCACACACCCCGCTTCAAGAAATTCATAACGTGCGGGACATCCAACAGCAGTGTCCATAAAGGGCGGGGATCCAAAAAAAGGCAACAAGGCACAACTTAAACCACTGCAGCTTGCAGAACTTTGCGGCCAAACACAGCATCCGCTGGGGCCCAAACATCAACCTTGTAAAACTTGGAAAAAGTGTGAACAGAAGACCAAGTAGCAGCCTTACAAACTTGCTCAACAGAGGCCTGGTGCTGAAAAGCCCAGGACGCCCCAACCGCACGAGTAGAATGAGCAGTAACACGAAAAGGGGGTACCTACCCTTTGGCAGAATAGGCCCCAACTATGGTCTGGCGGATCCATTTACTAATGGAAGACTTGGCAGGCGCCAAGAAAGGCATCCGTCTTACGAAAGGAAGACGTTACCTCCAAATAATACTTCACAACACGAACCACATCCAAAGAATGCAGGGCCCTCTCCTTGTCATTGCTGGGATTAGGACACAGAGAGGGCAGAACAATGTCTTGGTTTAGGTGAAAGGCAGAAACAACCTTAGGAAGGAAATTGGACTTGAAACGAAAAACCACCTTGTCCTGATGCCCCTCAAAGTACGGGGCTTGAATGGACAAAGCCGCCAACTCAGAGACACGCCTAACCGAAGTGATGGCTACCAAAAAGGCCACCTTCTGCGTAAGTGAACACAAGGCAATATCATTCAAGGGCACAAAAGGAGAATCCTGAAGAGCAGAAAGAACCAAATTCAAATCCCAAACAGGGAGCAAAGGTTTTCTAGGAGGCCGCACGTGCGTGACTCCCTGGAAAAAAGTCTTAACCAAAGGATGTAGGGCAAATGACCTTTGAAAGAACACCGCCAGGGCAGAAACCTGCCCCTTCAGAGTACTAAGCTGGAGCCCCAGGTCCAGATCGTGTTGAAGAAACTCCAGGATTCTGGAGATGGAAAATTCCCTACAAGGCAACGCCCTGATCTCACACCAATCAATATAAGACCTCCAAGTCCTATAGTAGATAGAGTTAGAGGAAGACCGCTTCCTAGCACTAATGAGAGTTCGAATCACAGCATCGGAAAGACCTTCCTCCTTCAAGATGGAGGTTTCAGCAGCCACGCTGTCAAAGCCAGTGTTGGTAAATTGGGATAACGTAGTTGACCCTGGGTGAGCAGATCCGGCAGCAGGGGCAGAACGAACTGATCCTCTGCTAACCTTACCACATCTGCGAACCAAACCTGTCTTGGCCACCTTGGAGCCACCAGAATTGCTGACCCACCCTCCAGGGCCAGCTTGCTCACCACTCTGGCCACCAAGGGAAACGGAGGGAACAGATACAGAAACCCCAGATCCCTCCAGTTCAGAGACATGGCATCCACTGCCAGAGCCAGTGGATCCCGTGAGAGAGACACAAATGTCGGAAGTTTGTGATTGTGACGAGAGGCAAAGAGGTCCACCACCGGGGACCCCCACCTGAGACAAATCAAGCGATTTGGGGCTGAGAGACCCCCCCCCCTGGCAAGCTGAGAACCTGCTCAGAGAGTCCGCCTCCGTATTCTCCGCTCCCGGAATGTAAACTGCTGAAATGCACGGGACGTGGGTCTCCACCCGGGCCAGATTCAAAGACACTTCCTTGAGGGCACTCCTGCTGCAAGTCCCTCCCTGGTGATTTGATGTAGGCGACCGTCGTCCGATTGTCCGACCGGACTTGAACCGGCAATCCTTGCAACTGATGAGTCAAGCAAAACAGAACCATCCTGATGGCCCTCAATTCCAGAACATTGATGGACTCGTGAGCCTCCTGAGGCCCCCACAGTCCCTGAAACTGACGATCCTTCCAGAACCCCCCCATTCTGATAGACTGGCATCCGTGGTGACCGTCTCCCAACAAGGGGCCAGAAAGGATCTGCCCCTCGACAGATTGATTGGATCCAGCCACCACTGAAGGGAGCACCGAACTCGAGGGGTCATCAGGAAGGACTGATCCAACGACAGTGGCGACCCGTCCCAGGCCGCCAACAGATGGAGCTGGAGTGTCCTTGTGTGTAACTGAGCAAAGGGAACCGCTTCGAAGGAGGCTACCATCAATCCCACCAGCCTCATCCCCAGTCTGATGGCCGGACGAGGGATAGACAGGAGGAGTCGAACCAACTCCTGAATCAAGAGAACCTTGGACTGAGGAAGAAACACCCTGGCCTGGGAAGTATCCAGGGACATTCCCAGAAAAGACACTAACCTGGACGGAGAAAGGGAGGACTTGGGGTAGTTGATCACCCACCCGAATCTCTCCATAGTGGACACCACAGTTCTGGTGTCCAATACCGCTTGGCTGAAGGAAGATGCCATAATGAGAAGGTCGTCCAGATAAGGGACAATGCGAATACCCTGGGCTCTGAGGAGAGCCATCACCCCGGCCAGCACCTTGGTGAAAACCCTTGGAGCCGAGGTAAGACCGAAAGGAAGTGCCACAAACTGAAAATGCCGATCCTCCACCACGAACCTAAGAAATCTCTGGTGCGCTGGAAAAATCGGCACATGCAGATAGGCGTCCTTGATGTCTACGGACGTCAGAAAGTCCCCCTGCCGAAGAGAATGGATAGCTGAACGCAGCGTTTCCATGCGAAATTTCCGCGGACGGACGAACCTGTTGAGGATCTTTAGATCCAGAATGGGTCGAACCGAGCCGTCCTTCTTGGGCACCGTGAACAGATTGGAATAAAAGCCCCGACCCCTGTTTGAGGGGGGCACTGGGCAAATAACTGCCATATCCAACAGACTCTTTACTGCCGCCTGGAACTCCTGCGCGGCCAGAAGGTCCGAAGGCACCCGAGACCTGAGGAATCTGGGAGGGGGCCGGAGCTCGAACTCCAGCTTGTAGCCGGAAGTCACCACTTCCCGGATCCATCTGTCCGAGACCTCCCGGTCCCAGACCTGGGAGAAGAGTTGCAGCCGTCCCCCCACCCACATGGGTGAGGGCGCCCCCTCATTGCTGAGCTGGCTTGGCAGCGGGTTTGGGCTTAGAGCCCCAGCTGTATCCTGGTTGGGCACGTCCTCTGCCCCTGTTCCAGGAATCTCCTCTGGCTGCGGGGAAAAAAATTCCTCTGCCAGCTCTAGCCCCACGAAAGGAAGGAGCAAAGGAACCCGCCCCCCGAAAGGGACGATGCTGTTTTTTGAGGTAACTTACCACCCGTGGCAACTGAATCCAACTTCTCACCAAAGAGCTGTAATCCCACAAAGGGAAGAGCGGTCAACGACTTTTTAGACACAAAATCAGCCGCCCACTGGCGCAACCAAAGCGAATGCCGAATAGTCACCAATAGAGCCGACGTTCTGCCACACATCATCAGTGTGTCATCCAAGGCGGCTAGTACAAATGACAAAAACAATTCACACCTTTTAAGGCCAAGGAACTCGTCACTATCCGGATCTAACCCGGAAGAAGTCAACAGGTTCCTGACCACCGACCTGGTAGCCACCACTAGCAGCGCTGAAGCACAAACCGGCCTCATTGCTGACCCAACACTGGCAAAACCATGACAAGCCATTTGGTCAATGCGTTTATACTCACCATCTTTAAGCGTGGAGCAATCAGGAGAATTTAAAACAGTGGTGTTGGACAAACCCAGAATCTGTGCATCCACCTCGGGAGGGGACGCCCAACGCTTAACCGTATCCAAGGGAAAGGGATATTTTTTGTCCCAACCCTGAGGGACACCTGGGAGCCGGGCAGGCCTCTCCCATTCCTTAGCAATAATCCCATCAAAATGCTTTTGGTTAGGAAATTCCAAGCGCGGCCTGGATTCTTCGAAAAATTCCCCCTTTTGCTGTGGAACCGCCTCAGGAGGAGAAATAGCCAAAACCTCAAACATCTGAGCCAGAACATTAGGAGTATCCGAAGACCTCCCCAAGCCCCGCTCGGTATCAGCACCCACAAACTGCTGATTGTCTGAATTATCTGATTCTTCATATACCTCCCCTTCCTCAAGTTGGGAGTAATCAGACCAGTCCAGATTATCAAGATCATCCAAGTCGGCCGCCGGTGAAGACGGCGACAAGTGCTTTCTCTTAGCCAGAGCCTTTCTGGTGACCGGGCTGGAGAATAATTTTTCAAGATTGGCCAATCGGGCACACATCTCCGATTGCAACTGCCCGCCCATGACAACATCAGACTGGGCACGGATCAAACTGGGAGGGGGGGGGGGGAGGAGAGACCGGCAGCGCTGAACCAGACGCCTGGGGTCCGGACTGCCGCATAATAGTCTGCTGTGCGCATGGTATACACAGATATACATCATTGCCAGTAAGGGATGCCCCACACCCCATACACTTCCGGGATTGCCCCGAGGGGAGCCCGAGCCCAGTATCCGGGGATGCCTCCATAAGGTGAACTTATAGTTGGTTGCAATGACCGAGGGAATTACGCATATAAGCAACCCGGGATGCCCCTTTAATGTCCCAAGTGGGAGGATTTGCAATAAGCCAATTAAGAACCCAGGGACCCTAGGACCGGGAGAAACCCCCTAACACCACTGTAGGTTATATCTGAAAGACATAATAAAAAAGGCTAATAAGAAAAGCGGAGTATAAAATATAAATATATAATTATAGGTGATGGGACAGAAGGGGGGCCCACCAGGCCACTCACTGTGGTCCTGAAGACAGCTTCCTCTCTCTGTGAGGTAAAGAGCAGCTCTGAGGAGAGAAGGGGGGCGTGGCCAGCTCCTTCTGAGGAAACAGGCACAAAGAAAAGCACCTCAGCGGTGCCTGTGACACAGGGGCGGGCCGCAGCACTGGAAAGCCTGGGTTCCGCCCCCAAGAGTGAAAGCGCGAGGGGAGAAGCTCCCCTCCGCCATGACAATGCAAAAAGGTCGGCACCACAGCCATGTGCGGCCGCGGCGCCGGTCTCAGAAGAGACAGAAGGAGGGGAGCGGGCCGTGGCTTTGACCCTGACGCCCGGCCCCGCCCCTTTTACCTCAGGGAGAAAGCCTGCATAAAAATGGCGGCCACAGCGCCGTTTTGACAGAGAAATACACGCTGTTATGAAGTAATAAATAAGTTAATAACTATTGGGAGGATAATTTAATAAATTAATACATTAAAACATTATTAAGAATTAATGATTACAAAATTTGGACCTAACACCGAATAAGGGGCCCTGCTCCTACCCTCCGCTATCCCGCTAGAGAGAGGGGCATTACCCAAAGGGGGGGACCACCCAAAGTGTAAGGCCAAGGGACGGGGCATCCCAAACCGGGGTCACCGTCCCGGGTGACTGCCTACCCTCTTATATAGGGTCTCACGGGAGAGCATTTGCTCTTAAGCACCAAGGGTGCTTTTCTACCCTCACCCGGACCGTCAGCCTAGGCTGGGAGGCATGAGGTAACAGAAAAAAAAGATCCAGGAGGAAATAGATAACTAAAGGGCCGGGAGTCATCCCCCTGTGCAAGGAGGAGACCACATCTTCTGACTTGCTCGCCGACTGCAGAGATGAAGACTGGGTAATGAGTGGGAGGTCCCAGGTATTTATGAACCGGGAGGGGCTCTCTTTTTTCCTGGCATCTCTGTATATCGCCCTCTACAGGTCAGTATTACCCACACGTTATGAATTTCTTGAAGCGGGGTGTGTGACATACTTAGAATAACACACAGGTTGTGCTGCGTGTAAAGTCTAATGTCTGCTGGTGTGTTGTGCTTCTCTGTCCCTACAAAATCATCAGAGGGTGAGTACGTGATGATGGGGCAACCCAAGAACTAAGCCCCCATGCAGACTAAATGGGATGCCCTAGATGCCAGCAGGGGGAAGAAAGGAAAATATGTGATAGGACATGCAGACTACCATGGATAAAGTGGCGGGGGATGGAGGGAAGCACATTAAAACAGAACAAGAACAGAAACAGAACAAACAAATTGCCACACCTATGCAATGACTGATCACTTGCCATCTTACAGAGCAGAACAGCAAAAAAAGGTGTTCCAGAAAGATTCGAAGAGTGAAAATATTCATTTCTAGTTCTACAGCCTAAGAAAGAAGTATGGGCAGGGTCTTTGGCCCAATTTATTTCACAAGCTCAGTGGGTTTTGGTCCACTTTAAGCCCTCTGGTGTCGGCATGTCGGTTGGGAGGAAGAAGGAAGCAGAGGGTTGAAATCTAGCTTTACCTCTAGGGGGTTGAGAGAAAGAAAAGTAAGGAAACTAGACAAGGAATATGTGTAGGAGAGAAGGTAAAGTGCAGGCACAAAAAGTTGCCTAGAATCCAAGTTGGGGGGGGGGGGGATAAGTCTCCCAAGGATTCCTAGTGTTTTCCAAGGGAGGGTGGCTGGTGTTCTAGTCTGGGATTTCCAACAATAAGGGGGGTCCCAGAAGAACAGCACAAATGAGGGGGCTGGGGAACCTACAGCAAGTGTTGCTCCTATAGAGACTTAACTTTTAGCGCAAATAGTTAATGGGTTAAAATTTTGGACCCACGTCCACTATCAAACCTATTTCTGTGGGAGAATCTTTAACCAAAAAAACCTTAGATGACACCTCAACTTTATAAACCAAATATCAGTAATTACAATAACAGTAATATTAACATCAACATCTGTGCTACATCCCTTCCACCCTTTAACAAAAAAACTGGGGATGAGGTGGGGAGTGCCAGCCTGAGAGCCTGGTCTTTGGATCCAGCTTCCTTCTCTCCATATAACAACAGAGCAACAAACCTGCATTGCATAGTCAGTAATGAATAGACAAAAATGATTTGGTCTGGGCATTTGAGGAAGCGGGCAAAGGGAGAGGGGAGTGGCCAAACCAATCTGTCTGATCATGCCCCACCACCCAGGCCAGTCAGGATGGAAGACCCCACCCCTAACCCCATGGAGGGAGATGAGGATAGGCTGCCCCAGTGAGTGCCATGTCACCATGACCCTTGAGCCCAGACCTACAACCAGGGGCTGTTCCATCAGACATACATCGGGACCTGCATCTGCCCCCCCCCCCCTTGACCACACACACCTCACCTCCAAAAAGCCAGTGCCAAAAAATCAATCTGGGTCCCCTTGTCCCCCCAAAATGATGCCAAGGAGTATCAACTGGGGAGGGAGTAGGGCGGTACGGTGGCACCTGTACATCCCCCCTGCGTGCCCAATCACCCAACAGAGGGCATAGTGGATAGTAATGAGATGCACTTAGGCGAAGGAGGCGTAAAAGCCCCCCCAGAGGGGCCCCAAGGTGACCAAGAGCTGAGGGATTAAGGACCAGGTAAATGTGGGGCAAGGGGAAGGCAAACCACCTATAATGTTGGACGACTGTATGTAATGGAAAGTGCTCACCCAACCCATCTGACAGATGTGAGAATAATGGCTAGCTGCGAGGTCACCATGTCAATGTGCTGGCTCTGGCTTCCATTCGTGGCTCCACCCTTCTGCTCCAAATCCATCTTGAAGGGGGCCCTTGCCGCAGCTGCTCCCCAACATGAAGTTTTCTTCTTTCCAGTGTTGGATCCGGCGCCCCCCGCTCTGTCTGTACAGGGCTTCCCGGAGGGAAGGGTCTTTCTTCTAGCTTGGTGTGCGGCCCCCTTTTTCCCTTGGTCCGGGGAGAAATAGTTAGTGATGGGTAGCTCCACAGCCACTGAGATGCCTCCTCATCCTTTTCACTTTATTATAACCACGATAATGGTGGTCTCAGGCAGAAGCTCCTAAATAGCATTTAGTCAAGAAACAACACTCTCACACAAAAGTGGAAAAAGTATTTTCTTCTATTTATAAACTAACATTGATTGATATGACTTTGTGAGAGGACATATAGATGGGTGAGAAGTGTGTGAAGCTGTGAACATATAGAAGACAGGAAGGCTGTGCAGTGTGTACAAAGGTGGGAAGACAGTGACATGACACTTGGCAAGATATAATGAGGACAGGCAGGTACAGTAGAATGTAAAGCTGCGAAACAACATGAGGAATAAGACATTGAGACGGAACATGAAACTGTGAGAAAATAAATGGACATGTTGGAAGCAATAGGGGTTCTAGCTTACAAAGGTGATGGGGTGTATATTTATATTCAGGACTAAATAAAATCACCAGGGTGTATAAGTAACCCCTATTTCTTTCATGTTTGCCTGTTTACGAGCTGTCACTGTAACTGACACATTTTCAATGTTGCCAGGGTAAGGGTGCCCATGAAAACCTGGGGCAACTCAAGTGCTGGACTGAGATGTAGCAGGTGAGTATTCTATTTTTTTATTTGAGCACATTTAAAAGCCATTTAGATACTGAGATGACTGGGCCTAATAATAAAGCTATAGATGCTAAAACCTTGGCCTGAATTTGTTAAAAAAATTCCCAGCTGTTAGAAATGGTAAAAACAACAAAAATAGAGATAAGAGAAACAATTAGAAACAGTGGAAGCACCTTCATCACTAAGTAGTAAATGTATTGACATAGACATTAGATTTCTATGGGACCAGCTAGTTCATTAAAAAAGACTCCAGCCGACAAACCTAGACTGTCCCACATAATGCGGGATGTATGATTAGTTGGGCACTCCTGGGGTAGGGCAACATCTAAGCAAAGGGGGTGGGAGTAGCTCCATCACTATTATTTATACAAAATCATCATCATTATTATTCAGGGCCTGGGAACCAATTTACCGCCCAGTTTAACCCTCTCATCATCCAAGTATTAAGCACCAAACATGTCTAGCTATGTGGAAAGACAGAGATTTGGTTGCACATATCTGCAGATACATGTGGAAGCCACACTGCCCCGGCAAGGCACTCTGTGTTTAGTGTGGTCCCTACTCTTATTTTTGAGTCCCCAAAGTTGGGACATGCAATGCAGCCAGAGCTACTCACCTGGGAAGCTGCCAGCCTCCCTTTGGAGTGTTCTAAGGGGAGGCTGGCAACCAAATCTCTGTCTTTCCACATAGCTAGACATGTTTGGTGCTTAATACTTAGATGATGAGAGGGTTAAACCGGGCGGTAAATTGGTTCCCAGGCCCTGAATAATAATGATGATAATTTTGTATAATTAATAGTGATGGAGCTACTCCCACCCCCTTTGCTACATCTACTTACACACAATAGTAGCATAGAATGCTGACGATATTTGTTCCTCAAATGCCTGTAAATAAGCCACACCCCTAAACCACACCCCTATCACTCACAAATTAGTTTAGGCAGGCCGCGTTTGAGACCTAGGTGGACTAGTTTGGGATTTCCGAGAGATCTGCCACTGGAGCCCAGGAATTTAGGAATATTACAGAATATGATTAGAGTTAGAAGAATCATTGCTTTAGGAAAGACATCCCTTCTCCCCTCCACACACATTTTATTTTTCATTGGTCCCTCCTAATTTCTTTTTTAGGAGAAAGGCATTTCACATAACTTGAAGAGTTATGTTTTTTATAACCAGAATATACACTATTTTGCTAGGAGAGGGCCAGAAGGCATTCTTTTGAACATCCTGACCAAAAATCACCCTCTTCTGAAATACTATTAGTGGCATTAGCACAAGACTAACAAGGATAGAAGAAAAAGAGGTGCTTCCCTAGAACAGAAAGCACCCAACACATGGAAAAATAGATTTACCCATTACTCCTTGCAGTGGGCGGAGCCATGAAAAGTATCTATTTACATCTTGGGGCCATCCAAGGCACCTCAACTTGTAGATATGTGATTTGAGTGTGTGGCTCTCATCAGTACACGGCTAGAAATATTTGGCTATATGAGGGGTAAGATTTTGTGAGTACCAAAACAGAGTCACAAGGATAGAAAGGCAGGAGACTTGGCCTTTGCTCTACTTCATTGAAATGACATTTTGAGTGCCAAAATACAAAAATCTTTTAAAACCACATAGAGCTGCTAGAAGACATCTTTGGAAAGTGGAAGTTGCTCCTCAAACTTACAGGCAATTCAACACATGGAGGATCTTTCGGCAGACCTGAGAGGTGCCAAACAATGGACTGGAACATGTTTCTACTGTCTGGAATATGTCGAGTAAACAGATTACAGCACAATACTGAATAGAGAAGAGGATATTGCCAAAATACCCTTCATCTTCCCTTTCTTATTTTATTATTATTAAGTACCATAACGCAGTGCAACAAAACACAATGAAGCAATACATTTCATTAATGTTTACAGGTTATTTTGGTGACATTCAGTTGCTGAGCCACACATCTTGCATGGTGCCTCCAACCCACTCGCACTCAGTGGATGTCATTTATGGATCCACCTACAACAATAAAGCCACAGATGTGGAGGTGGGAAGGGAGTTCACAAGCCCAAAGCATTATCTACAAGATACCATGGTCCATCAGGTTCTAGTCTCTGGATTAATCTATGACACGTCTCAAAGGGATTCTCTTTCGATGGAGCACAAGATGTTCCCTTGCTCGCCGTAGAGTGTCCATGGAACAGCACATGTCAGGATGCCCCAGGGATGTGAGAATAGTGGGTTGGCTTTAGGGGTTGATTTAGCACCAGGTGCAAAAAGTGCTCTTTAGATGAAAAATTAAATATAAGTGTTCTTTTCATATCTGAAAGTAGTGTCATTTGTGTGCCTGATGCACAATGCTAAACAAATGAAGAAAGTACGTGACAGGCTCACAATAACCTCAACCAGCAGTAATGTGATGTTCTCATGTGAGAGAACACATTCGAGGGGGCGATTCAGGACCAAATCATTTTCTGCCTCTGGGGTCAGGTGTAAAAGGAGGTGTTAAAAATGTTTTATTCTAAAGTGCACTTTTTGCACCTGGTGCTGCTTCCACCCCCAGGTTCTCGCTAGGAGAGACCACCCCAGGGGAGGTTCATCCTTCCACCACACACCTTTAACTCATTCAATTTTCAACATGAAATGCTAAATTGATTTTGTTTAACTGATTTGTGGCCATAATGTTCACGTTCATAATGGCTAAGCCTATAGTGCTATTTAACTAAGGACTCATCCACTGTATTCAACAAGTAAAACTCTTGCAGCCTGTCCCATTATTTCAATTGCAGTCAAAATGTCTGTTCTGTAGCTTGTGTTGGTGCACTAGGTTTATTCCTATGGCCAGCCTGTGTCAGGGCCTGTTTGTCTACCTATAGGCCCTTATGCTGGATGTAACAGCGCCAAACTGTGCTACTCTGTTCCGCCAACTTCTTGACACTACATTCCATATTTGCTCATTGTTTAAGGATCATACAGACACTGATTGCCGTGAAATCAGTGAAGTTACATGAAAACACCGTGGGAATAAAAATGTGGCAAACTTTGTGATTCAATATTTAGTTGTTAGATGAATGTATTGGTGTGCCAATCAGCAGGGAAACATGAATGCTGACAAGCTGTAAAATAATAGCATGACATTTTACAAAAATTAAATCTTTTTTTGACTTTTTAAAAATGTTTTTTTGTTATAAAATGCGTCAATACTTTTCTTGCTGTTGTGCTCCATGGCAGTTCAGCAGCACCTATGACTGGCATAACATATACAACAGCACCGGGCTGCACCGTTAAAAGGCAATTCTTCTGTATAAGACATTCTACTTGGCACTAACTGACCCACACGTCTTAAACTGGACCTTCACCCTGAATAAGAGTCTATCTTATATGTTTCCCCCACGCTGTACATACAGATTGTCCACATTAAAAATCATCCTACCTGCATCTACTGCATGTTATGAGCCTTTAAACATCCAAGATGGTGGTCCATGGAGGTGCAGGCTGCCTGCAAACAGGAAGTGTGTTCTGACTGTGCCACTCTGCATTCTGGGATTGCTGTCCTTTCCCTGACCCCAGCACTGCTCTGTTTGTGCAAAGCACAGCTATATCCCTGCTCCCCTGCACTTTTGAACCCTCTCCTCTCCTCAGTATGTGATGCTACTAAACCAAGATGGCGGCGCCCGTATCCTAGAGTGCTGGACAGAGTTGCAGGCCAGTGAGGGAAAGAATAAAGTGTAATTGACTAAAATGTTAAATATATTCATTTTAGATGCTGGGGAATAGTTTTTTAAGGATTTGGGCCTTTCATTAAATGAAGCTGAAGGTCCGGACTTATGCAGTGGTCAGGCCATCAGTACTAAATTGTGCAGGTGCTTCTAAAATCCGAAACACAATTGCTAACTGTTCACAAATGGTTTAACAACTTGTAGTCCCCTTATGTGTTGCTTTAGCCAAATAAAATTCTAACTTTTTCTATTTATTTTCTGTATGAGATAAAGAACAACCGCATCCTTATATCTCAGCAAATATTCACTTCTAACCATTCTCATGGAACCTCTGTTACAAATCTAAATCTTATTTCACTAAGCTTGCAATGTTATTGAACAGTAAAGCAAGGAATCCCTCACCAATGTGGGCCAGGACTACGATCTGTTAGCAGCTGCCCCACACCTTTCAACTTCTTAGTGCATAAAGAAAAATGTTTTCCATGCAGTAGGGTTGTCTGTTCTCTCATGTATATAGAGCTGCTTACACTTGGATTATTCATACATTGAACCACTGGCTTTGCTTCCTTTAAAACATTCTTTTCTTCCATAAACAATAGAAACTAAAAAATACCTATTCAGTTTTTTTTTAATTTAGTTAAAAATCCAATCCAATGTGTCATCTGAAGTTCTTGCCAGTACAGTCTTATAACGTCTTCCAGGCCCATAATAATATACACTTTAAGAAATGCCAAAAATCAAAAGCAGAGGCATTTCTCTAGGTTGCATGACTGTGGGGGCCCTAAGCCCCTGAGGACCTATCATTTACAAGATAGAGGCAGATTTCGGGACCAGCAGAATTTGCAGCAGCTCCTTGAGGGAGAGATCCCCACCCTCACATATCTTCAGTTAAGACACTTCTTCCTCTCTTGGGAGGTGCGGGAGGGTATGAAGACAGAGTTAACAAAGTTTGAGAAGGCTGGGATGTCTGGGAAATGGCCCTAAAGCACATCTTCTGTCCTGGGCGTATGGTTTAATCCGGGGCAGCAGGAAACAAGAGCTCAAACCCTGGGAACGGAGATGGGAATCAGAGGGAGGCCCTTGTCAGATACAGAATGGAGTGATATCTATAGGAATGCCCACAAGGGGTTGCTAAGTAGCTCGATGCAGGAGACGAATTACAAATTGATCACACGCTGGTACCGGACCCCGGAGTTTTTGCATACTATTTTCCCATCTGTCCCAGACGTATGCTGGAGGTGCAGATGGAATGGTGCTTCGTTGCTTCACATTTGGTGGTCCTGCCCTGGAATCAGGGATTTTTGGGAGCAGGTAAAAGACATAAGCAGCAGGATATTAGGTGAGCCTTTAGATTGGAGTGTGGAGGCTGTCCTGTTGGGGTGGTCGTCGAATGGTAGAGGGGTGGCGGGTGGAGCCCCCTTGGGTCGGCACCTTTTGAACGCTGCTAGGGTTTTAATTCCAAGGAACTGGAGATCCCAGAAACTGCCCTCGGTTAAGGACTGGTTTAGTCAAATCAACCATGTTGAGGTCATGGAGGAAATTTGCTACACCAAACAGGACAGACTAGACGCGTACCTAAAAATTTGGACAGTCTGGGTTCTGTTCAAGGATTCAGACTTCTACAAATGGGTGTGGAACTCTTGAGGTCTAGTAGCAATATCTGCGATGAGGGGCGGTGCTGTCGTTGAGTTGGGGGGACGAGGCTCTCGTGGTGGGTATTGGTCAAATGTGGGGGAGCGACCTCCCCCCCCCTCGGCTTCCCTAAAGGTTTGCCGCACTTTCCCCCCCATGCCTTATTTATGCCTTATTTTTCCCTTCCCCCACCCTTCCCATACGTCCCCTGTCTCCCTTAGGTCCCCTCCCTAGTTGTCCAATGTATAATGTTTTGTGGTGTCTGTGATGTCTATCTTGTTGGTCTAGTGTCTCTTGTATAAGGGGTCTCGTGAGTGTATCCGGTGATGTAGATGGAGTAGGGACGAGAGCAATATGAGAATTGGCTGTGAAGCAGTGGAGACAGGCCTGTCCAGGGGATCTGGAGCAGGGGGGACTGGAGGAGCGATGATTCAGGATTGGGGTTGCATTTCGGTGTAAAGATGCAGGAATAAGAGTAGCCTTTCTCCCCTTCCAAAGACATAGATACTGGACTCCAGTAAGGCGGGTAAGCGAGTTGGGAGGAGGTGGATGGATAGCCCGGATATTTCCAGAAGTCCTTCTCCAAGGTAGAGCGAGCTGCATAAATGGCAACAGTTGTCCTCCAGCCTCCCAAGGAATATTGTGTCTTTTTGACTATGGACATGATGTGTATTGTTGTAAATTTCAGCTCAATTGTTGAGCAAGGATACTGTTTGTATTGTCCGCATTGTTGTTTGTCTAATAATAAAAATTGAGTATGATTAAAAAAAAAATCAAAAGCAGACTTTCCCTTTAAAAGAGCACTATAGCAAAAATGAGGCAATAAAAAAATCCATATAAATATGCTGAGCTGTATGGGGGAAGGAGGGGTCACTTATACACCAGGCATCAAGAAAAATCCAGCCAGGCTTTTTTTTTTTAATAGTTCTGTCACACCTGATCGACTAAACTTGGGTTTTATTCTTGCCATAAGAAAATAAACCACAAGCTTGGCGGGAGTTTTATTCAGTTCAAATGTATAAATGACCCCTCCTCCTCCTCATTAGCCGACTAAATGGATTTTTAATATTACACAATTTCACAATAGTGCTCTTTTAAGGTTGCTTAGGGAAGTTGAAGACATTCTGTACCAATGAAGTTGTCAACTGTTTCCTCGTGATCAGAGTACATTGCCTCAACTTTCAGAGTGATTCAGGGAAGTGACAGAAAAGCTCTGCTTTCCATAGGATAGGTTGTCCTTGTCCCTAAAGTCCTGAAAGGGACTAAAAGGGACAAGTGTAGAACAATTAAGACAGCAGAAAGAATAATTGGAGCCCCGTTACCATCCCTGCATGAACTGCACGAACGCAGAACCAAGACTCGGGCAGAAAAGATACTTCGGGATCCCTCCCACCCTGGACACGCCCTATTCCATTACTTACCATCTGGGCGGCGTCTTGCGGTACCAGCCTGCAGGACTTCTAGGTCTAGGAAGGGTTTCTTTCCTTTGGCTGTCCACATACTCAACAATAGGCAGGCATCATAGGCCCCGGCTCAAGCCGGTATCATTTGCACTTTAGAAGATTAACTGTGTCTGTGTATCTCTGTTTCTATGTTCCCCTTCCTATGTTACTGGAACTGAAATTAACTGTTTACTGTTGCACTGTGTATATGCCAAAAATAATTCCTTGTTCATCTCACGATGTACTTGGCAAACAATAAATTGAATTGAATGATTAAAAAAAAATAAAAGTTAATCAACTGAACTACTGTCACCTTTATGGTACACTACAGCGATCCCCGGGTGACCTGATGAAGGGCACGGATGACAATGAGCACAGCACAAGGAAATGGCGGAGTATGAGTAGCAGAAGTGAGTGCCCAGTGGTCACTATTAAAAATGGCCATCTTAAAGGCAACTAAGCAATATGTGAAACAAACTAGCAAGATTAAAAGGAAGAAGAAACCATTATGGTTTACTAGGGAAGTCAGCACTATCATAAAAGATAAGAAGTCTGCCTATAAGAAGTATAAAGTAAGTGGAAGTGTAGCTGACAGAGAGGCATATAAAATTAAACAGAGGGAAGCAAAACTAATTATAAGGACTGCTAAAGGGCAAAAGGAGGAATAAATGGCCAATTCTATGAAGAGGGGAGATAAAACCTTTTTCCGATATATTGGTGACAGAAAGAAGAAAAACAATGCAGTCTCAAAAATTTGAAATAGGGAAAATAAATATATTGACGGAGATAAGGCTGTGGCTGACCATCTGAATAGCTACTTTTGTTCGGTATGTAGCAGGCATTGCCATAGCACAACATCCAGCTGGGAGGGCACAGCTCCGGAGTTTCTGGAGGCTGATGTCCTATCCGAGCTGGCACATCTAAAGGTAAGTAAGGCAATGGGTCCAGAAGGGAACTTAGGTTTGTGATTGCAGCCCCTCTGACTGATTTACTTAACCATTCCCTTTCAACTGGTGAGGTTCCAGAAGATTGGAGAATGGCCAATGTCGTACCAATCCATAAAAAGGGCAGTAGAGAAGAAGCCAGTAATTACAGGCCAGTTAGTTTAACATCTATAGTGGTCAAATTAATGGAAACACTCTTAAAAAAACAGATCATTTCCCATCTAAAAATTAATGACCGATTGGACCCAAAGCAGCACGGCTTTACTGAGGGCAGATCATGTCAGACCAATCTTATTGATTTCTTTGACAATGTCACTAAAGTGTTAGATGAAGGTGGTGCTGTGGATATCGCCTATCTGGATTTTAGCAAAGCCTTTGACACTGTACCACATAAGCAGCTCATAGATAAGTTATTGAAGGGAGGACTCAGTCCCTGGATAGTTCAGTGGATTTCCAGTTGGCTGAGGGATCGGTATCAGAGCGTTGTTGTAAATGGTGTGCAATCTGAACAAAGGCGAGTAACAAGTGGTGTGCCGCAAGGCTCTGTCCTGGGCCCCATTCTTTTTAATATATTTGTAAGTGACATAGGAGAAGGCTTGGTAGGAAAAGTTTGTCTATTTGCTGATGATACAAAGGTTAGTAATAGGGTGGATATTCCTGGAGGTGTCTGCAACATGGAAAATAATTTAGCTTTACTGGATAGATGGTCAAAACTGTGGAAACTAGAGTTTAATGTCTCTAAATGTAAAATCATGCACTTGGGTAGAAGGAATCCCTGCTCTGAGTACCGTATGGGCAGCACTGTGTTAGCCAGGACCTCGGAGGAGAGAGATTTAGGGGTACTGATTACTGATAGCTGCAAGATGAGTGGACAGTGTAGCCAGGCAGTGGGAAAAGCAAGCAGGATGCTCGGCTGCATAGCTCGAGGCATCACCAGTAGGAAGAGGGAGGTTGTGATGCCGCTGTATAGAGCCCTGGTAAGGCCACAGCTAGAATACTGTGTGCAGTTCTGGAGACCTTACCTGCAAAAAGACATTATTCAAATAGAACGTGTCCAAAGGCGGGCAACAAAAATGGTGGAAGGACTTAAACTTAAAACTTATCAGGAGAGACTTCAAGAACTTAATTTGTACAGTCTGGAGGAAAGAAGGGAGAGGGGGGACATGATTGAGACCTATAAATATGTGAAAGGGTTGAATAAGGTTCAGGAGGGAAGTGTTTTTAAGAAGAAGCTTAATGATAGAACAAGGGGGCACAACCTGAAGCTAGTCGGGGGGAAGATCAGGAGCAATGTTAGAAAATATTATTTTACAGAAAGAGTAGTAGATGCTTGGAACAAACTTCCAGCAGAGGTAGTTGAAAAATCAACAGTCACTGAATTTAAACATGCCTGGGATAAGCACACATCTATCCTAAGATAAAGAGTACATACAGTATACACATAAGGGCAGACTAGATGGACCGTATGGTCTCCTTCTGCCGTCAACCTTCTATGTATCTATGTTTCTATGAATCCAAATAACTGGTTAGGTATTACAGCTTATGCTGCAACAATCCATTTTACTTACTCATTTAAATAAAAAACATCAGTGCTGAGGCAGCATTAGCTACTCTACCAGCAGAGCCTCATCAGTTGTCCAGTTCCTCCTGGTGGGTGGACAGAATCAGTGACTGACAGGGGACTGTGGCTCCTTTTGAATGGTAGAGAAAACACAAGTTCACCACTTCATCTTGAACATGAACAGAAAAAGTTGAAGGCATAGAAGGCATTGAGGAGATAGAATGCTCTGTGTACAAGTATTCAGGTGACATAACTTCAGAAAGAGCTATGAGTGTGTTCCGATGATTTTACAAGCAGCCACACACAGTCCTCAAAATATAATAGGAAATATGACAGACAGAAAGCTCAGCATAACTCAGCTTTAAATATTGTTATATGAAGCACTAGCATTCCTTGATGTTTTATTAACAGTATAGCACAGGGCTAAGCCTACGTCCTTCATAAAAAAGCTATTACAGTATAAAACCAATGAAGGAAAGATTTACATTGTATTACAAGAGCAAATATTTTTTATTAGATGTATACAGAAATATACAACATAGGAGGTTTTGGCACTTTACAAAATAAAACATAGATATATACCATAAAGTTAGTCAAGAGCATGAGAAAGAACATACAAAAAGGACTCACCTCAAAATAACATCCACAGACCTGCCATCAAGGTGTAGGAAAACTGAACGATGAAAAGCTTGCTGCTTACATACTATAATGGATACAAAGAACAGGTCTAATATTGGGATTTAGGGATGAGTGAAACTTAAATGAAAAGTTCAGGGTTCGTACCCAGTGAATGCTCTGCCCTCCAGTGACACACATACTAAGAGGCCCCACCCCCGAGCAGATAAGAGCTGTCAATGGGGAGAGACCCCAGTAGCGGAGGGGCAACCGCAGCACAAAGGGACTTTTGTCCCTCATTGTCTCAAATGCCAGCAGAAGAGGCCAGAATAACCGCCAGGGAGTGCGGAAAAGCCTGGTGCCCATCAGCATGGGCCTGGTGCTCTTTCTGAAGGGGCTGCTAAGAGCTGGGAAGAGCATAGGGGCTGGTAATGCACCAGGGCTGGGGGAATGGCCACTGGGCCCCTTGTTGTCCCAGATTGGTTAGTGCATTGAAAGAGGGACCTCATGACCCCGCCCCATTTTCAGAAGCTCCCTAGCCCTTACATCAAGCATTTTACACCACCAAAGTTCAGGTCCTTATTGACTCCAGGGTCAAGTTCGGGTCCTGAACGTAACCTTTCACTAAAGTTCATCTGAACCCGGTGAACTAATTAAAGAACACACATAAAAGAAATATGACATCAGTGCACAGCAAATGTTTTTTGTCGCACCAATTACCGAATTGTAACACACTTTCTTTGGTGGCAGTGAGTGTGTACATGTAGATGGCACTTTACAAATAACAAAATAATAAGACAAAAACATATACCATATTCTTCTATTTCTTCCCCCAAAAGTGTGTGTGATATCTGTGCGTCTTATGAGGGCAAATATATGTGTGGGTGTGTGTGGAGGGAGTGCAATGGAGGACTGGCAGGCAAGAACCAATTAAACTTGCTACTAGCCTGCCAGCCCACCAATGTCCTGCACTCCCACCCAACACACACACAAACACATAGAAAACACCATACCTTAAAGTCCTTCTGCGCCACTGATCACATAGGATTGCAAGGAACGTGATCAGTAGTGCAGGAGCGCTGCAGGGTCTGGCATTTTTTCTGTATGTGTATATGTGTGTGTGGAGTGCGGGCCATTGGAGGACCGGCAGACAGGGAGAAAGTGTAAATTTAACTGCTTCCACTCCTACATTGTGCTCCCTCCTCACATACGCGATTGCAGGTAGGGGAACTACACACTGTATGCAATGGGGGATTCCGCACACTGCCTGTAATGGGGGATGACCCACTGCCTGTAATGGGGGATTCCGCACACTGCCTGTAATGGGGGATGACCCACTACCTGTAATTGGGTGATTGGGGGGATTCTGCACGTTGCCTGTAATAGGGAGGAGTGGGGTATTCTACACACTGCCTGTAATGGGGTGATTAGAGGGGATTCCACTACACACTGAATGTAATGGGGGATGCCCCACTGCCTGTAATTGGGTGATTGGGGGGATTCTGCATGTTGCCTGTAATAGGGAGGAGTGGGGTATTCTACACACTGCCTGTAATGGGGTGATTAGAGGGGATTCCACTACACACTGCATGTAATGGGGGATGCTTTTCTTCCTCTAAACCCCAGGTGCATCTTATGGTCAACTGTGTCTAAAAGTGTGCGAAAACCCAAAGTCATATTTACCTTTTGTTTCAGACCTGTGATTGTACGCTATAGGGGGTAGGTCTATTTTTCATGCCCTATAGGGAAGCTGAACCTGCGTTAACATACATTGCTTACATTTTTGTGGACTACAACTGCAGAAGATAAAGGAATTGATCCCCACATGTGAAGGATTAAAGCAAAACACATGACATGGTGTTAGCCATGGAAAAAACTTGGTCAACCTTTAATGCATCACTGAAGCACAATAAAAACTGTGGACTTGCCAGAAAGAATAAGAAGCCGTGGCCATATTCCCCTGGGTCTTCTGTTGGCAGCGCTGCTCAGTATAACAACCACTAGATGCAGCTCTCCTTGTCATATGTTGTTGATTGTCAAGTCCATGGCTGACTTCAGGCAGCGAGCAGGTCAGGAGCAGGTAATAAAGATGGTGAGGAAGTTGGGTACCAGCTTCTTATACCAGTTGTCAATCTGACAGCCTTCATTGTTCCAAAATGATGCTTTAAAATCAGACAGGTCATACAAGTTTATACATTTATTATAGATTTCATTGGCTACAACAAAGCAGTGTTGGAATATTATGTATATTTCAAATTTTATATCTATTTTTTTCTTCTAGTAAGAATATAAAATGCTTCCCTTGGGTTATAGTCGGGGCCCTATGCTCAGTTCTCAGATAGTACCTCTCAACAAGTCCAAAGAATACCTTTATCTGAAAGCTGCGTAAAATAACCCGGCCTTTGAAAATGGAATCACAAACTGTTTCTAAGGTGGCGTGTGGCAGTAAAACTGAGCACATTTTAAGGACCTGAATAGATGGTGAACTAGGGTTCCTGTCCTGGGGCCTTCACCACCACCTTCACCACCAGCGTTTGATCTACAGTTATTTACTGGGGCCTCCACTAGATTTTTTGCGTAGGGTCCTTCACCACATTTAATCCAGTCCTGCCTGAGCTGCTTGAAGTGCTAATCCAGCAACAAGCAGTGACAGAGAGGGATCTACAGAGGTTCTCAACTTTCCTAGTAAAAGTAAAATTCATCTTTTCACTGTTTTTCTCTAAACAAATCATGTCATGTTATTTTCTTTGTCTCTGCCCAGACACACTCAAGAGTATCCCCATTGTGTAGGCAATGTTCTTATTTCTTTTCTTTTTTACTTTGATTGGTTTGAATTTCACTGGTCAATCTCTTTAAGTCTCAGATGCTAATAGACTGTACAGTTGTAGGTTTCACCCGGAGTTCAGCCTTAAAGTGATTCAGCATCTAACTAAGAAAACAAAAGGGTACTTACCTTTTGTCCCTGCCACTGATTGGTGCTAGTCCAGCAATCAGCACCTCACCTGATCACTGGATCCAAGCCCAAGCTGCAGTCCATGCTTCCCACACCCCCAGGGTTTGTGCATGGGGTTGGGATCGATGGCATGCAAGGCTTGTGGCCGCCATTATTAGCAGGAGTGCTGCCACGCCCTCTCCATTAATTGCAATGGATGGGTTGTGCCAAGGCGTGACATGTCCCCTCCATTGTAGTGAATGTAGAGGGGATGGCCTTACCCTGGTGACTTATGGCGGGGGAGTGGGAACTGTCACAGAATTGCTGGTAAATAGTTTTTAAGACCCGAGGATCCAGTGATCAGGAAAGTTGCTGATCTTCAGCAACGGTAAGTACTCCTTTGTTTTTTAGTTGGCTGCTGAATTACTTAATTAAGATGTTAAAAGGCGCAATCCAGACAAAGAAAATTATAAGGCAGCAAGCAGCTCACCTGATGCCCCTCCCATGTTCCTCTCTTCCCCCCCCCCGCCCCCAAAAGTTGGGGGAAAATGCCTTATGGAGCCAACGTGAGACTGGTAAAGGAACGTCTTCTCACCTTTCCAGTGCTCCTGTGCTGCTCAACCTTCTGCATCTGATAGTCCTCCCCAGCCCTGGTTCCAGCTGGTGGGGTATGTGTACACCCAGCTCTCATTGAAAACAGACACCGCCCATACACAGGCCACATCCACTCACCAGCTAGAAACAGGGTTGCAAGGGATTCTGGGAAGGAAATCTACAAACTGCTTGTAATGAGGTTTTGGGACGGATTTGTATGGGGTGATTTGTTGGGGGGGGGGGGGGTTCTGTATGCTTCCTGTTGTGGAGTTCTTGGGGTGGACACTGCATGGTGTTATGGGGTTCTTGGGAGGATTCTGCACACTGCCTGTTATGGGGGTTCTTGGGGGGCATTCTGCAAACTGCCTGTTATGGTGTTCTTGGGAGGATCTGCACATTGTCTGTTACAGGGGACAGGGGTTATTGGGGGTGATTCTGCCCACTGCCTGGTATAGGATTCTTTGGGGGATTCTGCACACTGCCTGTTATGGGGGTTCTTGGGGGGCATTTTGCACACTGCCTGTTATGGGGGTGCTTGGGGGGCATTCTGCAAACTGCCTGTTATGGTGTTCTTGGGAGGATCTGCACATTGTCTGTTACGGGGGACGGGGGTTATTGGGGGGGATTCTGCCCACTGCCTGGTATAGGATTCTTTGGGGGATTCTGCACACTGGCTGGTAAGGGGGTTATTGGGGGTGATTCTGCACACTGGCTGTCATGGGGTTTCTTTGGGGAAATTTTGCACAATGAATGTTATGGGGTTCTTTGGGGGGGATTCTACACACTGCCTGTTATTGGGGTTTTTGAGGGTGATTCTTCACACTGCCTTTTATGGGGGTTCTTGGGGGATTATTCACACTGCCTGTTATGTGGGTTCTTTGGGGGGGATTCTGTACAATGCCTGTTATTGGGTTCTTGGAAGGATTCTGCACACTGCCTGTTACAGGAGGTCCTGGGGGGGATTCTGCACCCTGTCTGTTATGGGGTTCTTTGGGGGGATGCAGCACAATGCCTGTTATGGGGGGGTTCTGCATACTGCCTGTTAAGGGGGTTCTTGAGGGGCTGTGCACAATGCCTGTTATGGGGATCTTGGGAGGATCTGCACGCTGCCTGTTATGGGGTTTCTTTGGAGGGAGACTCGGCTCACTGCACACATTATCTGTTTTTGTTTGGGGGGGTCTGCACACTGTCTGTTATTAGGTTTTTTGTGGGGGGGGGGATTTTAGCACACCATTTGGTTCAGAATATTTTATAAACCCTAGGTGCATCTTATAGGTGCACATATTCTAAAATGCATTGTCACATCTTAAACAAGGCATTCGAGAATTGGTGTGTGACTTGGGCCTTGTTGAAAAGAATTTTGTTTCCAAGGCTAATATAAAAGCAGAGGAACTCAAGTTAACCAGAATCACTTACAGAAACTATAGTTCTCTCAACTGTATAACAAAGTAACACACAGCTCTGCTAAGAGCAAGGTAAAGCAGATATGTCACCAAGCTTCTCTACAATAATCTGCTTGAAAATGATGACATTTCATATCACACCTGCAGGCAGCATTCCAGGAGCTCTGCATAGAGCAAGCACTCTGGGAATTAGGAACAGCTTGGCTATTGTTATTTACATATATACAGCAACAACATATTCCTCATTACTGTACAGCGCCATGGCCATGAACCAACACAAAGTCAATATGCTAACTTTAACCCAATATAGGGAGAGATGGGCCTACCTCATTCTACTCACTACAATAACTACAATAAAGACTTGCAAAGCCATCCTCATCCATCATAAAGAAAAGAATTATGCCACATGTACAGTATAAGCAGCAACACATTTCTGGTATAAAACAATGAAATTATACTGTACAAAACTAGAGAGAAGAATCCTTTCCTAAAACAGAAAGTATTTACACAGAGTAGAAATTGCCAGTGTAAATCACATTTTATTGAACAAACTTCCCAATGATTGATTTTTCACAAATTAAAATACTCAAAATACGCTGTTCCAAACTATTATACACAATACCGTTTCAATACAATTATAGCAGCCAAAGCAGTTATTCTTTGTAGCATAAGATGGCGCATTGTTATGTATGAAGATGGTTACAGAAGGCACTATTCTTTTTGTACCATGGAAGTGCTTAGTCAAAAAATATATATTATATACCAGCTCTCTCTTCACGATTCTGACCAGTAAACAAAAATTGTTTGAAAATTTGTCTTCATGTATAATGTCTGGACCCACTCCAATCATTTCTGTTTGTGTGCACTGGTTAGGGGTGGCCTGTTAAATACCTGTTTGCTGCTTTGTAATGACATTAGAGCAGCTGCTTTGTTATTCAGATTAATTTGTCTGGAGGAAGCCTTCCTAAATATGCCTTTATCTGCACAAACACCTATGTGCTTTGAATTATCCACAGATCTCTTCACAGTTCAATGATCATGCTTATGTTTTTATACCTGGTCCAGGACATTGCTCTATTTGATGGTTTTCAGCAGCAGAGAGATCCTTTTTCTTTATCATATTGCTTGAAGTGGATAAAAAATTGGGAATTTCACTATCTTGGGTTTTGGTCCTTCCCTCTGGGGAACCCCATTTTGGGATACCCTGCTGTGTAAAACCCCACTCACTACCTCTCTGTCCAACAGAGCATGCGCAGTCTCTCATGCAGTCAGCTTCTCGAGCCACGTATATTAATGTGCGGCTGAAGACGCTCAATGGAATTTCAGCTGCATATATCGTGTCATGCGACATTACAGCCACGCACAGCCAGGGCTGTATTTAGGATTCATGCTGCCCTAGGCACTTTTTGACCACGCGCCCCTCCCCTTCACTGTGTTAAAGAGGACCTCACAGCAAAATAGACTGGAGCTGTACTCACAGAAGCATCACAAGTTGGGATGCCCTGCTGCACACCTTCCCAAAGCCTGAGATCTGGCAGCGTATTGCTTATACCCAGCGGTCTTGGAAGCTGATTGGCTCCTGGCTGTCATATGATTGACAGTTGTAGGAGGGAATGTGAAGGTGGTGTTGCAACTGCTGGGTCTTGAGCTGCCAGGGAGGGCAAGGGAAAGCAAAAAGGGGGTACACTTAGAAGAACCATGGGGCAGAATGGAAAGAAAGTGTGCAGGAAAAAAGAAGGGTGGGTAGCAAGAAGAGAGAGAGGACTGTTAGCAGCAGAAAGAGACTATGGAAAGCAACATGAAGGGATGGTAAGCAGCAGAAATAGGGAAGAGTGGGCAGCAGAAGGAGTAGATGGTGAAACAGTGAGCAGGTGAAAGAGGAAACAGTGGCTAGCAGGAAGAGATGATAGTGGGCTGCAGGAGGAGTGCACAGTGGGACAGTGAGCAGCAGAACAGAGGATGGTGGCCAGCAGGAGGGGGGATGGTGAGAAAAAGAGCAGCAGATGACCATAGACAGCAGGAGGAGTGGACAGTGGGCAGCATGAGGAAAAATGGTGAGCAGAAAGAGGACAGTGGGGAAGAGGAAAAGAAGATATGGAGCAGCAGGAGGAAAGGATGGTGGGGCAATGGGCATCAGAAGAGAGGGTATCTGGCAGCAGGAGCAGAGGACATTGGGCAGTGGGAATAAAGCATTGTCAGATGTTAGGAAATGAGAAGAAAAATTGGTTAGGAAGAGTACAAGATGGGCAGCAGTAAGAGGGTGAGGAAAAAAACAGCAGGCAGTGACAGGGAGCAGCATGGTAGGAAGATTGTAGGTATTAGGACACTGGCTGTTTAATCCATGGTGAGCTTAGGCAGCAGCAGGCTCCATCTATAAAAAGCAGCACCGCCATCCCCCGCGCTTCAATTCTGATATTTTTCTCTTTCTAAGTCTCGGGAGACAGAGCCGTGAGACTCAGGAATGCAGTGAGGGAAATAGGAACGAGGAAAGGAGGGAGCACAGGCTTTATCTTTGTGGGACGGCTTAGCGGTAAAGCTGGATCTGCTGGCATCTCTAACATGAAAGGAGCCATTGCATGCTGTCCCTGCCCCCATGTCGGCCCCATGTCTCGCTGTCACAGTTGTTGTTTTTACCGCTGGGGGACACTAAACAGCTCTTTAGTTCCGGCTCAATAAGCGTTGCTACTGCTTCTTAGTGTCTGTGGCAGGGCATCAGTTAACAAATACTGTCAGCGGCAGGCAAATGGACTGTGAAAGATGGGTGCTGAGCGCCATTAGAACATACAGTATACAGCAGCAGTTACTGCGAGTGGCACCTCTAAAATCACTGATGTGGGTGCCTGTGCCATGTGTGACTGCTTGTTGTTACCTGTGACAGACACAGCCAGGCTTGCAGAATATATGAGCGGCCCCTGCGGTAGCAAGAGAAAATTCCCGGCTTCTTCATGCTGGAGTGACATCAGCAGTGGGTGGAGCCGGCCAGGGTCGCTCATACCGCCTGATAACGCTGAGCACGGAAGTACATGGAGGTGCGGGGGAGCAAGAGAAGAGAAGAGAGATAGTCTGAATATACAGCTAAACAGCTGCCGCGGTTGTGCATAGCTATTAGAGGGAGGTCGCTGGCAGACCATATGATCGCATGCCTTGTACAGTGGGGGTGCTCTGAGGCGGTACCTGCCATGTCCCCTCTGTCTCTTTCACAGTCCACCTGTTGGCTCGCAAATGGTGGATGGCCTCCACAAGATTGACATTTGCATAATGCACAACCAAAAAGGTAAGGTTTAAACAACCAGACATTGTGCCAGGCATGGAAAAGGAAAGGCAAAGGAGATCTGAATGACACAAGTCCTTCTTGGATGAGTGGTCCACGCATGTGCTGTGGCAACAATGAAATGGTGAGTTTATGGGCGATCCCGGAGGATCCATCAGGATGAAAAATAAAGGTTAAATTCTTTGGTGTTGTTCCACTTTAAGATAAGTGAATTCATTCCTCTTAGTGGCCACATTCCCCAAAAAGAACATCAGCCAGATGTGTGTCTGGCAACAATGGCTAGGGGCAGGACCATAGCCTCCATCTCACTATTAGCAAGACCAAGGAGCTAATAGTAAATCACAAAATAAGACAAGAAAGGAATTAAACCCACTCATGTTAAATAAAACCCCAGAAGACAGAGTGCCCAGCTACCGTTACCTAGGAGTCCACATCTCCTAGAATCTAATATGGTCTGAACATTACCACTGTGGCAAAGAAAGCCCAATAAAGATTCAACCATCTTGGGCAACAGAGTCTTTCAGATGCCTCCCATTAAAAATTCCTACAGATGCACCATCAACAGCATCCTGACAGAGAACATCACAGCCTGGAATGGAAATAGCACAAATGGACAACAGACAAGCACTCCAAAGGGTGGTGGGTACAGCCAAATGCATCATCTGAACGTCCCTCCATGAACTGCAGTCAATCGATAACAAGCAATGTGGCACTAGGGCTCCGAAAATCATGTCAGACCTCAATTGTCCCAATAACGAGATATTCTCACTGCTACCATCGAAGAAATGGTTCCGCTCTCTGAGGGTCAACACAGAGTTTGACATGCATTGCATACTAATCTATGGTGTGTGTATGTGACCAATAACACAACCTTAAAAAATGTAAATTACTGACCATTAAAATATTACTGAGCGTACCATAGTTATCAAGGTGGGTACAAGGAACAGTGAAGCAACTGCCCAGACCAACAATTAATTCCACTATTTTAATTAAACATCAGCTAACTTGTTTGGAAGTTTTTCTAACTGTTTTGCACTTGTATTGATGCATCACCCCCTAGCATTTTAAAGATAATACATCAAAGGTCAAGGTTAAGGCGTTTGCATCACGTTGGAGCATAAATACTACTGGAGTATAATGACTACCTATGGGCCCTTTCACATTGGTGCGCTGCGGTTTGCAAAACGCAGCAAGCTGAGCTTTGCCCGCAACGCTCCTCCTTAGAAGTCTATGGGAACTGCAGGTAAAGTGCATGTATCCGATGCATTGCGGCACTCTCATCTCCCATTCCATTGCTGCCAGTCACACGTTATCCTGGCCCCCTCCATCCTCCGGTCAAGAACTGCTGCAGACAGCTTCTTGGGGCCTTCAGACATTTGCTCCAGCAAGGACTACTGGAAGGTCCCCAAGAGGTGGCTGCAGCAGTGCCTGACCAGAGATGCCACCCTGCTGCTTCCAGTCTCAGCTCACCGATGCATGTTCAGGGTCTCACCTTCGCCCTCATTGCCACCATGATCTGCCGTCCCTGCTGCCTCCAGGTACCAATGCCCGCACTGAGGGACAGGAAACAATGGGACAAGGCAGGGCTGTATGTACATGCCGTCACTGCACCGGAGGAACAACGCAGCACACAATTGCGTACAGCGCTGCACTACGTCTATAATGTGTAAGCGGCATAAATGGTACATTATGAAATAAAGGAGTCACTAAATCCTTAGCGCCTGGTCCAAAATAAAGTGAAAATGATGCAGAAAAAGTCAGAAGCTTTTATTATGGAACTTTACTTTAAAGGGTGGTAAACATAAGGAGAAAAACTAAAAACATTAAAAAACATGAAATCCTGGAAATTGAAGCAAGATACTCAATTTTAAAAATATCTTTAATAATATTTTTCACAGTGTTTGTGATCAACATTTAATTTTTACTGCTCACATTTCTCCAAATAAGACAACCAATGAAATAACAGAAATCTACAGTTTAAAAATCCAATTTAATCCCACTGGAGCGTCAGTGGCATCCAATTGGTTAAATCAGTTACAAATCATTTGGTGTAACATATCAGATTAAACAGGATCATTTAAAATCAAATATTTGGAATGACATTTCATGCACGTAAATCACTATCAGATTAAAACGTTTCTTAACTGTGATTAAAAACCAAGTAATAATACATACCTTAAAATAGAGATCCAACCCCCCAAATATATAAAAAAAAGAAAAAAGACAAAATGAGCAAACCATCTGACTCTATGGGGCTCTAAAATCAAGCGTGTAGTAGGATTCTGTAAAGCTACACATTCTATAGGAAATATTAGAGACCCATTTAAAGCTTTATAATTCAGGGCTATGATATGGTTGATATGGAAACACATTTAAAGCCCAACTTCACTATTTTTTGATTTAAAGCAAAGTACATTTTATCAGACAGGGCAGGAGGATAATAACAGTCGGTAATTAGTACTAATTAACTGTTTAGTTTTGTTATGCCGACAAAGCCTGTTAAACTAGTCATTGTATCAGTGGGGACATTTTAGGACAGCCAAGTAGTCCAGGTATTTATAATAAATCATGAAAGCCTTTGACTGTGAAAAGATTCTTCAATTTTTCCTTGCTCCATCCAATAGGAATTCAGAATTCACAGCATACACTGCAGAAGCTTCCACCGCTTACTATAGAGGAGGGACCAGTTTGGCTTCACACTGTGGAGCTGAAGGCAGTGGAGTGGGGTGTTCCATAGAGTGTACCTCATTCTGAAAGCAAAAATTACTAGAGATTGTGATGCATCTGCACACTTCCTATTATATTCAGCAGGAAGTGTCTGAGGGTGGCCATGTCTATTTTATAGGTAAAGATAAATAATGCAGCATCGCTATCGGGGCTGAAAATCCAGCTATGAATGTATGTGTTAAAATATGCAAAACTATCAGCAAATGCTACTGGATGTTGGCCTGGTGAACTTTGGTACAATGGCCCATCATTACATGATGAGCCAGGCAATGGGCCTTGGGTGCCACTACCAATCACAGACAGGAAAGTAATACTGTGTGACAAGAATCTACAGACCTTCCTACACAGAAGTGATATTCAGCTAAATTGTGCAGGGAAATGTTTCTGCAACAAGAGGAACATCATTGAATACACAGATAAATATTGTTCTTCACCTGTCATCTCCGGTTGGCAAATCAGAACACCTAGGTATATATATAGATATATATATATATATATATATATATATATATATATATGTGTGTTAACAGACTTCCATAGGGGCGGTAAACTAAACTCACCACCTGTAGGCTCAATCCCATGAATTCCTGGAGTCTGAACAGGTCAGGTTTCTATGCTATCCGCTCCAGGGCTGATAGCACGCTCCTGAGGGCCAGGAGGTATGTGTTGTTTTTTTCTTAGTTTGTCATTACAAAAAGGTATTTAAATCTGTGGTCTGGTCAAACTAAAAAAACTATACTCACCTTTTGGTATTAGGTCCAGTGAAGATCTGACACACCAGAACAATGACCTTACGCCTGAATGTTGTGGTGGAAGTTTTAAATGAACGGGTGTCTATCCATAAAATGTGAAGTTTATTTGGCTCGATTAAAAGTACAATCCCATGATAAAAATACCCCACAACCACGTCCTGGAGTTAGAAATGTGGTACAAACCAGGCTGCGGTTGTGGAGCATTTTTTATGATGGGATTGTACTTCAGGTTCTTATGGTAGGACACTCGTGTTTTAAAAAGCCAGGCACAATTTTTATCAGCTGCATAGGAAAGGAGGCAAGTAAAGTATTTTGTGCTTTCTTTTATATGACAAGACAGTAACTTCTTATATCCACTTTCATGAACTTTTCCTCAAGCAGACTCCATATCCGGGGTGCCATAGGGGCTCCCCTGTTTACTTTCACCTGCTCCCGGGGCACTGATCAGGGTTTCACAGGTGCTGCATTTCTGGCCTGTAGTTGGGCATGTGTTTAGAGACCAGTCTGAGGAGCCCATTTTTCTTCATGTTATCTCCCCCCAGCTGGAAACGTGTCATCTGGCTTCAGATACTGGGACTGTGCTATTGAGATATATATATATATATATATATGGAGTGGGAAAGGTAAGCAGGGGCGGCCCCCTTGGCACCCCAGATCTGAGATCTGACGGGAGGTCTATAAAAGTGGATTTTCCTTTTAAACTTGCCTGTCATAATGTTGTTTAAAAGGTTAGTCCACTTTCAACGGAATTTTATATTATATTGAATATTTTTTGTGCCAAAAAGATGTCGTCAAGTTGCCGAGCTTATCGAGTATTGTATTTTTTTATTTTTTCCTATGTTAGAAAATGTATGTTTTCTAGAAGAGGTTTTCACTATCTACAATCTGTTGCTATGGCAACCATACGCTAAGTCTATACACAAGAAGAGAGAAGTGGGCCCTGTACACACGACACTGGTGCTATGGCCGCTGCTAAGCTGAGGGAACTCACCCAACCTTACACATGGCCAGCAGCAGTGCTCTGTGTGTGCATGACTCACTTCTCTATTCTTGATGTACAGTTGCCAATGGAAACAGATTGCAGATAGACTGCTTCCATTAAACACACATTTTTTAACATAACAAGAAATTTACTAAACCAGCAAACAGCACTTTGAGGACATTAATTCGGCACAGACTTTCAAAATTCCATGAAAGGTGGACTTATCCTTTAATGTATGTAATCTAGATTGCGAAAGACCGCATTATAAGTAGCATGAGGGCAATGTGTGCAACAAAACCTACAACAGTCAGATAAACAAAGGTAACATGGCCACTAGAAAAAAGGAATATATGTCAAAATATACAGATAATCAATACCACATCCAAAGCTTTTTTTCACCGTCCTCCTTTACAAATGGTAAAAAAGTTGGATGTACACTGTAACTAGCGCACACGCATTAGATACAGTGAACATCTCTGCTGTAAAAGCGTCATGATAGTGAGTGTATGTATAAATTCACAACTCACACCTTAACAAAAAACCATCAACAAGAAACATTCAAGCTCATAGGGCAGGCAGCGACTAAAATAATCTGATAGAATAAAAGGGAATAACCTAAAACAAATAACAGGAAAGTCTTTTCCCTTCACAATATGAAGGCTGCAATTGCTGCAGGAGTTCAGAACGGAAGGCCACGGAGGTAAGTAGAGTGAGCAGGCCCAGGGCAGTGGAGTAGCAGACAAGCTATGGCATCAGTTCTAAGTGTAGGGCAGTGTCAGGGCAATTAGACGTGCACCATGCTGCACTATGCAGCTCTGCTGTCAGCCTTATTCCTCTCCGCTGACGGCAGGAACACAAGCCAAGCAGCAGACCACAGGAAGCACAACCAATGAACCCATATCGCTTTGACAGCTGCGTTCATCTAGAAATAATGCAAAACGTTATTTAAATGTACACATCATGACCATGTGCTCTAGGAGGAAAACAATCTAATGAAGGGCTGAGGGACTAAAAAAAAAACAGTGGAGGCCCAGGCCGGTTTTCTTTGCCTTTTTACAGTTCATCGCTCTTTAGTCTGTTGGAGCGCCTGGTAGATCCTGTCTTGTTTTTCGTGCCCTTGGTTTCCAAGGCTTCCTGGAAGAACCTGAAGATGGAGTTAAAGCTCTTCCATGAGGTCAGCTCATGGCGTTCAGTACCTATAAAAGAAACAAAAATAGGTGTAAGTAGGTAGAACACTTTAGATTTTGTAAGGTACCAAAGTCAACACACATATCCCATGGACGCAGGGGGGGCACTTGCCCCAGGTGCAGCAGGTTAGGGGAGGGCATCCAAGTGGGGCCTGAGTACAGGTGGGGGGTGCCATTTTGAATCTTTGCCCCGGGTGCCAAAAAGCTAGCTACTCCTCTGCATATCCACATTATTCTACCCAAGATTAAGTACAAAGTTTTTGCCTGAGTGAGGCACACATGGGAGGATTTCAGCTGCTTTTTTATGTGCACCTACAGAGAGGTGGTGGGAAAGAACGCACTTAACCATAGGTGCTGTGAGGTGGCAGCATGGCTTCTGATGTATTTGCAAATGGATGTTACTAAATCCTTTTTTTAAAGTGGAACAAAACCCACCAGCAACCGCCTTGGAATCTAAAAGATTTCAGGGGCGGCAGCTTTCCCCAAGGGGCATCCTGAATCGATATGCCTCACTGTGTAAACCCCCCAGAATGGCGCTATTTACTCACCTCTTGCTCGTTCCCAGTGTGCATGCACGGGGTCTCTTTCCCGAAGAAAACCGTGACTGTCATTCGGCAAATGCCTCTCATTGCTTTTAATGGGAGAGCGCACTGCCACATTCTCGGTGGTGTGCGCTGCCCATTCAAATCATTGTCTCAAATTAATGAGAGGCGTTTGCTGAATGAAATAGTCACGACAGACAGCTTTCATTGGACAAAAGCCTACGCATCCGCTGTAGGAGCGAGGAAGGGCTGAGTGAATAGCTGTGTTCTGGGGGATTTTACACAGCAGGGCATCCCAATCCAGGATGCCGCAGGGAAACAGAACATAACCAGGAACCTTAGTGCCAAGGAACCCCTTATGTTTGCTGTAAATTTTCCACCCACGTGCAAAAGGGGCCACAGGACAATAATCAGGACTGGGACAGGAAACAGGCATGGGCCACCATAAACTTACTAGTGGTGGATGATCAGCTTATTCACATACGCAGTGAGAATACAGTGAAAGGAATGTGGGATGTATGGAAAAAAATAGCATGAGAGATCTAGTTTAAATAGCAATATAACACAGTCCGATATAAGGCGGATTCTGATATAACATGATCCAGCCTTGGACCCCAATATTTAGAAATGCAATGCATGTATCCTCTTTCTCTATGATGCTTGTGTTCAATATAATGCAGCTTCACTTATAACTTGTCCCCTTTATTGGCGCCAAACAAAAGTACTATATTGAGGTAGCAGTATATATCGTATTTTCCGCCCCTATAAGACGTACTTATTTTTCCCTAAAAGTGGGGGAAAACAACAACAAAAAAGTGAACTCACTCGTTACCGGCGCTCCCGCGTTGCTGACCGGGCTGCCTGCCACACTGCGGGAGGCCAGAAGAAGATAGAGTAGCGGCGGGCTCTGTCCCCGTCGCTGCTATCTCTGTCTTTTCCGGCAGCGACAGCAGCACCCGGGTCCGTACAGCGCAGGCCACACCCACCCGCTGCACGGACCAGGCTGTTCAGAAGAGTCAGCAGCTGGCGGGCAGGAGAAGATGAAGGAGCGGCGGGCACTGTGCTCCTTTTTACTGGCCAGGCCACGCAGACACCTGGCTCCATAGTGCGGGTGGGTGTGGCCTGCCCTGACACAGTGCAAGCCATGCCCAACTGATTCATGGAGCTGGACGCTTGTGTGTGAGCGCCAGTAACATGTGAGTTCATTTTTTTTTTTTTACATATGACTTCTGCCGCCTATGAGGAACGGGAAGGGGGTGCCACACTGCTTATTTGGGGAATGGGAGGGGGGGTGCTACACTGCCACCTATGGGGAAAGGGAAGGGGTGCCACACTGCCACCTATGGGGAATAGGAGGGGGGGTGCCACACTGCCTATATGGGGAATGGGAGGGGGGTGCCACACTGCTTATATGGGGAATGGGAGGGGAGATGCCACACTGCCGCCTATGGGGAATGGGAGGGGGGAATGCCACACTGCCTATATGGGGAATGGGAGGGGGGAATGCCACACTGCCTATGGGGAATAGGATGGGGGGGTGCCACACTGCCTATATGGGGAATAGGATGGGGGAATGCCACACTGCCTATATGGGGAATGGGAGGGGGGAATGCCACACTGCCTATGGGAATGGGAGGGGAGATGTCACATTACCCATGGGTATCAGATGGGGTAATGCCACACTGCCTATGGGAATGGGAGGGGAGATGTCACATTACCCATGGGTATCAGATGGGGTAATGCCACACTGCCTATGGGAATGGGAGGGGAGATGTCACATTACCCATGGGTATCAGATGGGGTAATGCCACACTGCCTATGGGAATGGGAGGGGAGATGTCACATTACCCATGGGTATCAGATGGGGTAATGCCACACTGCCTATGGGAATGGGATGGGGGGAATTCCACACTGCATATGGGAATGGGATGGGGGGAATTCCACACTGCCTATGGGAATGGGATGGGGGGAATGCCACACTGCCTATGGGAATGGGATGGGGGGAATGCCACACTGCCTATGGGAATGGGATGGGGGGAATGCCACACTGCCTATGGGAATGGGATGGGGGGAATGCCACACTGCCTATGGGAATGGGATGGGGGGAATTCCACACTGCCTATGGGAATGGGATGGGGGGAATGCCACACTGCCTTTTGGGAATGGGAAGGTGGATGCTACTCTGCCTGTAATTGGATGATTCTGCACCTTGCCTATTATTTGGTTCAGAATATTATTTTTCTATAAATATATGTGTATATACATACATATATATATATAAACCGGTATACATGTGCTCATTTTCAGGGGGATTTTGGGAGATTTGAACAATGGCATGAGACTGAGTCATCAGGCAATTGCTGTTCCTGCCACTTAAAAGCTGGCAACCTGGGAATTCAGGCACATTGCTGGATCTATTACTGGGAAAGCAGAGAAGAGAGAACCATCCAAAAGGTAACTGCATGTGGGGTGAGGAATATTAGTACAAGACAATGGGTTTTAGTCTGCTCTGTGCGAGTCTGCTTTTTTCACAAGCCCATCTACCTATAGGGAGGTAGGGGAAGCCCTCCAAATAAGGCTGCTCTCAATCATTGCTGAAGAGATAAGTTCTCAAAGCAGGGCCGGCTCTAAGTTTGTGAGGGCCCTTGGGCATTAAGAGTCTTAGTGGGCCCCAAAGTAGTGTGTCACATGATGTAAACTTTTAGCTCCGCTGCCACAAATGGGTCATCTGCTGCTGCTGATGATCATCCTCCAGCCCTTATTGCCTTCCCAATAGCCACCAATTGACCCTTCAGTCCTTACTGCTTTCTTAGCTGCCACTAAAGACTTCATCATTGCTGTCAGTTGTCACCTGGTTTTCGACACCTTCTAAGCTTCAATCAATTGCCCTCCATCCCATGCCACCATCTCCATTGTTGTTGATCATCCCCTATTTCTGAGGCCAGCCATGATCAGGTCTGCACACAACACCGGGAATTCTGTGATTCGAGTCTACTGTAAAATAATACCATGGCCAAGTGTGAGCCTAAGTGGGCCCCTGAAGATGCCAGGGCCCCTGGCAATTGCCCAGGTTTACCCTGTGCTGGCCCTGTCTCAAAGTATAGTGTAGCACCACACTTGAACAGAGGTGCTGTGAAGTAGCAGCGTGGCCTTTCATACATTTGCAAATATGTGTCACTAAACCCTGTTATTTTTTTTTATTGTTATTAAGTTGATTACCAGGGAACTTTTTTGTATGCATGTTGTAATTGGCCCCTTCTATGAGTACCCTCATGCTGCTTATATATGATATATATATATGACAATTGAGCAACTATCATTTGGAATTCTCGCTCCTGCATTGGTGAGTCTGGTTTTCTCACGTGCACCTGTACCTACGGGTCTCCAGGTATGTCTGCTCTTTAGAGTAGTTTAGGACCACACTTAGGCCGCGTCCACACTAAGTGTGGCGAGGTGGTGGGATGTGACCGTTATTGCACCACAGCAGCGGAAAGCAGACACCATAAATAATGCACACACATATGCAAAACAATGAGCCTGCCTAAACGCGTCCAGAAGCGCGCCGACACCTGTTAGCAGGTAAATGGATGTTGGTCCATTTTAAATGAATGGCTTTATAGGTAACATTTTGACAGTAATTTTGGGGTGATCAGAACTCTCTCATTGTATCAGCCTGGTGTGACGAGGTGTTAAACAGCAGTGCTGTCAGTTACTATGTTTATACTCATATATTTTTATTACATATTTTTATACTAATTTATATATATATATATTTTTTTACTTAAGTTTCGCTGGGGAACACTTGTATGCTTATTGTTTCTGGCCTACCCTCCTATCTTATTATGCTGCTTATATATAGAATGATCAAGCAACTACCATTTGAATTTTTGCTTTGGCTACAGTCCACTGATGACAACTCAAAGCTAACTAAAAGTAACATGCTTTATATTTTTATGTTAACATAAAATAGGTTCATAGTTATAAATAGCCTGTTCAATCTGTCCGCAAATATTATGAAAGATCCAGATATTATATTGCACAGTATGGGAGGTAGGTTCTTGGAAGATCTTGTTAGATATTGACCCATTGCCAAAAAAGACTCCATATTCCGTTACAATATCTTCAGCTAAATGACGTGCCTTATTTACAAAAAAGGTGCAAAGTGCTAATTAAACATAAGCACCTTTAAAAGCAACTAGTTTAGTAGAATTAGCACCTTTCATAAATAAGAGAGGCTATTAATGGTGTCAGTTTTTGCAGTCAGAGGTGTCATCCCAACTTGTCAATAGTCAGGTTCGCTGCTCGCTGTTTTTAGAAGAAAGTTTGAGACAGTAAAGACAGCAGTTTGGAGGAGGACCATATGTGAAGATTAATGTGCAGATCTAAAAGAGCACTTACACACTGCTACAAAACAGCTGAGCGTATGTTGCAGCACGCAGAAGAGATTTGATAAGTGCATCTTACAAAAGAATAGGCAGATACTTATAAAGAAAAAAACTAGAGAATGAAGTCTAAATGTGAAACTGTTCACCTAACACTGAGAATGGCAAGCACGTGTTTGCCTTAATATATATATATATATATATATATATATATATATATATATATATATATAGTTCAGTGCCGTCAAAATGATTTTTTATAATTGAGACTGCACTGTTCTATAAAATAAAGTCATACATACCTGGGCAGTACACTATAGTTAATTATAAATACCAAGAGGTTGATCTATAGTTGTAGTGAGCAGACCATACTAGGCCTAGGGCATTAGACTAGCAGTCTTGGCTATAAATGTTCCCCCATATATTACATTATCTACAGAAAGTATATTGTAAAGAGGGCTGGAAGCCAAATTATGACCAGTGTACTAGTCCAGGCTACAGTATATTGCTCACCACCTCTGTGCTCACTCGGTGCTTTAGTGGCCCACCTCCATGCTCACTTGGTGCTTTAGTGGCCCACCTCCATGCTTACTTGGTGCTTTAGTGGCCCACCTCCATGCTCACTTGGTGCTTTAGTGGCCCACCTCCATGCTTACTCGGTGCTTTAGTGGCCCACCTCCATGCTTACTCGGTGCTTTATTTGCCCTGCATCCTTGCTTACTCTGTGCCTGAGTGGCCCTGAATCCTTGCTTACTTGGTGCTTCAGTGGCCCTGCCTCCTTGTTTACTCTGTGCTTCAGTGGCCCTGAATCCTTGCTTATTTCGCACTTCAGTGGCCCACCTCCATGCTCACTTGGTGCTTTAGTGGCCCACCTCCATGCTTACTCGGTGCTTTAGTGGCCCACCTCCATGCTTACTCGGTGCTTTAGTGGACCACCTCCATGCTTACTCGGTGCTTTAGTGGCCCACCTCCATGCTCACTTGGTGCTTTAGTGGCCCACCTCCATGCTTACTCTGTGCTTTAGTGGCCCACCTCCATGCTTACTTGGTGCTTTATTTGCCCTGCACCCTTGCTTACTCTGTGCCTGAGTGGCCCTGAATCCTTGCTTACTTGGTGCTTCAGTGGCCCTGCCTCCTTGTTTACTCTGTGCTTCAGTGGCCCTGAATCCTTGCTTATTTCGCACTTCAGTGGCCCACCTCCATGCTCACTTGGTGCTTTAGTGGCCCACCTCCATGCTTACTCGGTGCTTTAGTGGCCCACCTCCATGCTTACTCAGTGCTTTAGTGGACCACCTCCATGCTTACTCGGTGCTTTAGTGGCCCACCTCCATACTCACTTGGTGCTTTAGTGGCCCACCTCCATGCTTACTCTGTGCTTTAGTGGCCCACCTCCATGCTTACTTGGTGCTTTATTTGCCCTGCACCCTTGCTTACTCTGTGCCTGAGTGGCCCTGAATCCTTGCTTACTTGGTGCTTCAGTGGCCCTGCCTCCTTGTTTACTCTGTGCTTCAGTGGCCCTGAATCCTTGCTTATTTCGCACTTCAGTGGCCCACCGCCATGCTTACTTGGTGCTTCAGTGGCCCTGCATGCCCATGAGCCCCCTTTGAGCCACCAGCAATCACATGGGTAGTCATGCTTAGAAGGGCCAGTTTTCTGACCATTTCTTGCTGGGGGGGGGCAGAGGGGTGAGTAAAAACAGTAGCCCTGTGGGCCACTGTTGGCAATGGTTCCTCTTCAAGTCCCTACGGTAAATGCATTCTTAGGTCTTCAGGTCTGCAAAGTCTCCAATAAAATGCAGCTGATCCAGCAGGAGAGTGAAAAAGTTAAGGAACAAGAAGTTTCTTTTATGGAAAGACATCGCTTAAGGATTTGTCTACATTTTGCAAACTCACAGAAACCTTTTATAAATACAAAAGCAAACATTTTAAATGTTATTAATATTAGAATCTCAGGAGCTTTAAATGGAATTCCAGATGTGAATTTTTTAATGCCAAAATCCAACTTAGGTAGGGAGTGGGTATCATGAGAGGAGTCCAGGGGGTCCACACTCACCTTTTGTCTCCTGCAGCTGTTCTGTCCTATTCCAATTACATAAAACATACCTGGTCTTCAATGTGAAGCTGCGCCTTCCCCTCACTGGTAACATAGGGGGCCCAAACCCAAGAGGTCTTACACAACATGTCTGACAGGACCTTGACTCTTAGAACGCACATCACAGCATTTATGGATTTTAATCATGATGAATAAACAGGAGTTTATATATTGAATTACTGCTGCTGAACAACTTTCCTTGCATCATTAGCGTTGGTTAAGGACTATTACAGTCTTGCTTTATACACAGAGGGTTTCTTGAGGGGTGAGCTGCACTTTTATGTTTAATTTAACAATAGGTGTCTGAGCTCATCAGGGGTAACTGAACCTGTCACCCCCTGATTTCCTCACCGTTCCATTAAAAGAGAGAAACAAGTCTTGCTGGATATTTCCTGATGCCGGGTGTATATGTGACCCCTCCCCCCACCATCCAGCATATTTATATGGATTTTTATCAGTGGGCAATTTTTTTTCACGAGAGTCCTCCGTTAAGCAAAGGAAGGGTCCTCCGTTAACCTATTTGCAAACGAAAAATAACTTAACACTGATCACAGTAAGACGAGAATGAATCTGTGTGATCCCAGTGATGTATCATTTGGCTGCCATAAAATTTCTCGTTCGTCACATGACCGCTTCTGACATGTGGAAACAGAAATTGACCACAAATAGAATGTGGACTGCACAACATGAGCAAAGATCTTTCTAACAAACAATTAGCTGTCAAATAATCCGCAACCAGGTGCAAATCGTCCACTTGCATGTGGGTCGTACATTCAATTGCTCAGTGAATGATCTGTTTATGAGAGTGGTGTTTTGATGTGATGTTCCATCCAGATTTGTAATATCCTGCAATTGTTCACTCTTTTAAATACAAGCAACTATGGCAAATAAAGAACTGCAGCTAAAACAAATGTAACTTAGTAAAAATAATTATTTCAGAACAATTCTGTTAACTTTGGTGCCAATCCCACCACAAAGTCATCAAATCAAGAAGAAAAAACAACAACAAAGCATCCACCTTTCATTGCATAATGCTGCTCATTTGCTTTGGTGCATTATAAATCACACACCATAAGGAGCTGTTGAGGCTGTGGGTATTGCCACACTCTCTGGATGGCATCTGGCTTGTGAAAAGCACTCAGCAGCAGCAGGGCCTGTCCCGGGAAGGCTAAGGACGGGATGACAGCCTCAGCTGCTCACAAACACAACCATTCAACCCCCCACCCCACTTTTTCTAAGAGAAACCACACACACAGAATTGCAGAGGCTCCCTTTTATTGGTACGAGATAATTCTAGAATACCAATTTATATATCTGAAAATTACCCCTTTCAAAGCACGAGAGGGACATAAACCGGTGTGAGGCTGAATCCTCTGTGAGCCACCTGCCTAGACAGTTAAAAAAAATATATTCAAGGGGACCAGCAGGTCATAGGTCTTCAAAACAAGTGCCTGGGCTCCCTCATCTTCTGCAGACAGTCTAGTGTGTGAGCGTGCTCTCATTGTGCGCAAGATGTAGGATGGCTTTTAGCCATCCTTTGTTTGGGGCTTCTTGTGCCAACTTTTCCCTGTGGATACACCAGCCTGATAGGTCATCAATGCAATGAAGAATCTTCCTACGAGGGACAAGTTTTCTGAGCCCAAAATGTCACTCATGAATGTCCTTTGTATTACCACAGAGAGTGGGATCAAAGTAGGGCAGGAAGGACTGTCCTGAAAGACGGTAAATTATGAAAAATGATACCAGGCTGGCAAACGCGTGACTCATCGCATATGCTCAATACCACAACAATGTTCATGTTAATTCTTTGCTCTGTAATAGTAGGTCATTGCTATGGTTACTCTACAATAGTGCAACACTTCTCGTCGCCTTCAGCTATTCGCTCGGTCCTGGTAACCACATTTGTTGCCTAGCAACAGTTTTGTGACAGTATCACAATCAGGAAAAACAACAATGAAGACGTTTTTGCAGCTTAGTGAGGAGAAGATGGGAAAAAATAAAGCCAAAATACACCAGACAACAAAATTGGAGCTCAGACTTGAAAGTGAGCTGGTTACAGCTCATTGATGAAGGAAGAGGAATCAGACGTCAGAGCATGAGCTTATGCACAGTTATAGAAATACAATTATGGATTTAAAAGTACAATTTAACCAAAATTGATTACCCAGGTTAATTAAAATGTAATCTATGATAAATGGTTGGAGATCCTCTGTGGCTCACTCAAAATTTCAGGAAACTTGGAACAGTTGCTGAACTTTTTAAAGGTCCCTGGAGCCGGTGGAACCTTTTTTCTTTTCCTTTTTTTTGGTTGATTAATCTCATTATTTTTCAGGTGCTATTTTGTGACTAAATGTAATTTATTTTTATTTGGAGTATATAGATTAAATTTTTTATGGGAAGTACTGCAGTTAAGGTAACTCTAAGATAATTAATATTGGTGAAAGTGAAATTCAGAATTAACGGCTAACTAGTGACTGTTCTGCTAAGGATAGGATGTCTCAGCTGCTCACAAGCACAACCATTCAACCCCCCATTCCACTTTCTCTACGAGAAATCATACAACACACAGAATTGCAAAGGCTCCCTTTTATTGGTACAATATAATTCTAGAATATATCTAAAAATGACCCCTTTATAACTGTTTACATTTTTGGGGATTGGGACATTTTTCCCATTGTATGCTTGACTTTTCCTCCACAGTTAAGGGGCTGCATCTTTCATTCATGCTCTCCACTGCTGATTTATCATACACAGTATTAAAAGAAAATTTACATGCAGTGATCTAGTAGCCATAACCAGTAATGTTATTACATAGGCATCCAAGCCACATTTGAATTCCTTTAGTGTATTCCTCATGGCTACCACCCAGGGCTACCACCCACTCCTGCTACCTACTCTGGCAGAAAATTCCATAGTCTTGCTCTTAACAAAGCAGATGTCTCGAGCGAGAAATTTCTAAAGCGACCACAATTAGGCGATAATTGCTCCATGGAACTTTTGCTGTGATCAAGCATTGAATGAGAATTGCTGTGCGGTTGCCCCCATACCATTTTGGCTAACCAAAAAATTCTTGCTCATCGCTTGGATCTCTGGAATGTGGAAACAAAAGTTGCTCACAAAAATGTGTTTTGCTCTCAAAACCAGCACATGAGCAATCGATTAACCAACAAATCTTTTCTGAACGCATTCACAGTTTTGTATGGCTCGGTTGCTGGCCGCTCACTGAGCAAACAGTCAATTTATCTGCTTGACCCAGCATTATAGTTACAGTCCTGTGTCTAAAAAGATCATGGGACAGATCTGTTAAATTAAATTGATTATCTTTATACATAATAATTAGATTAGCCTTCAATATCTCAAACCACCTACCCATAGGACACACTGCGGATTCGGAGGAGGAAAATAAGAAGAAAAATACAATTTTGTGATTACTCACCTGTAAAATGGGTATTATAAGTAAAATGGTATTATGGTATGTCACACACCCCGCTTCAGAATAGTCATTACACTTGGGATATCCAATAGCAGTGTCCATAAAGGGCGGGGATCCAAAACAAGGCACTAATGCACAAACTTAAACCACTGTAGCTTGCAGAACTTTGCGGCCAAAAACAGCATCCACTGAGGCCCACACATCAACCTTGTAAAACTTGGAAAAAGTGTGAACGGAAGACCAAGTAGCAGCCTTACAAACTTGCTCAACAGAGGCCTGATGCTGGACAGCCCAGGATGCCCCAACGGCACGAGTAGAATGAGCAGTAACACGAAAAGGGGGAATCTTCCCCTTGGCAGAATAGGCCACAACAATGGCCTGGCGAATCCATTTACTAATGGAAGACTTGGCGGGAGCCAAACCTTTCCTAGGCCCGGAGGGCACCACAAAAAGGGCATCAGTCTTACGAAAAGAAGAAGTAGCCACCAAATAGTACTTCACACAGCGAACCACATCCAGAGAATGCAAGACCCTCTCCTTGTCATTGCTGGGCTTAGGACACAAGGAGGGTAGAACAATGTCCTGATTAAGATGAAAGGCAGAAACCACCTTAGGAAGGAAATCTGACTTGAAGCGGAAAACAACCTTGTCCTGATGCCTCTCAAAGTACGGGGCCTTAATGGACAAAGCCGTCAACTCCGATACACGCCGAACGGAAGTGATGGCAACCAAAAACGCAACCTTCTGAGTAAGTGTAGAAAGAGCAATATCCTGCAAAGGTTCAAAAGGAGGACCCTGAAAAGCAGAAAGAACCAAATTCAAATCCCAAACTGGGAGTAAAGGCTTCCTAGGAGGCCGCACATGCGTAACCCCCTGGAAAAAGGTCTTAACCAGAGGATGAAGAGCAAAAGACCTTTGAAAGAAAACCGCCAGGGCAGAAACGTGCCCTTTCAACGTACTAAGCTGCAAACCCAAGTCCAGACCATGTTGCAGAAACTCCAAAACCCTAGGGACAGAAAACGCCCTGCAAGGCAAGGCCCGGACCTCACACCAATCAATATAAGACCTCCAAATCCTATAGTAGATGGCGGAGGAAGACTTCTTTCTAGCCCTAACCAGAGTCTGAATAACAGCATCAGGAAGACCTTCCTCCTTCAAGATGGAGGTTTCAGCAGCCACGCCGTCAAAGCCAGCGTTGGTAAATTGGGGTAGAGCAGTTGACCCTGAGTGAGCAGATCCGGCAGAAGGGGCAGATCGAACCAAACCTGCCTTGGCCATTTTGGAGCCACCAAGATTGCTGACGCACCCTCTAGGGCCGGCTTGTGCACCACCTTGCCCACCGTGGGAAACGGAGGGAACAGGTACAGAAACCCCAGATCCCTCCAGTTCAGAGACATTGCATCCACTGCCAGAGCCAGCGGATCCCGCGAGAGAGACACAAATGCCGGAAGCTTGTGATTGACGAGAGGCAAAGAGGTCCACCTCCGGAGTCCCCCACCGGTGGCAAAGCGACCGAAACACCTTGGGGCCGAGAGACCATTCCCCCCGGCGAGATGAGCACCTGCTCAGGGATTCTGCCTCCGTGTTCTCCACTCCCGGAATGTACACCGCTGAGATGCATGGGACATTGCTCTCTGCCCAAGCCAGGATCAAGGACACTTCCCTGAGGGCACGCCTGCTGCGAGTCCCTCCCTGGTGATTGATGTAGGCGACCGCCGTCCGATTGTCTGCCCGAACTTGAACTGGCAAACCCTATAACTGATGAGTCAAGTGAACCAGAACCAACCTGCTCTCAGCTCCAGAACATTGATGGGATCATGAGCCTCCTGAGGCCCCCACAGTCCCTGAAACTGAAGATCCTTCCAAACCCCCCCCCCCAACCTGACAGGCTAGCATCCGTGGTGACCGTCTCCCAACAAGGGGTCAGAAAGGATCTGCCCCTCATCAGATTGCTTGGTTCCAGCCACCACCGAAGGGAATGCCGAACCCGGGGGGACATCAGAAAAGACTGATCCAATGACAGCGGAGACCTGACCCAGGCCGCCAAGAGATGGAGCTGGAGCGTCCTTGTGTGAAACTGAGCAAAGGGAACCGCCTCGAAAGAAGCCACCATCAATCCCACCAGTCTCATCCCCAGCCGGATGGACGGACGAGGGATGGACAGAAGAAGCGGAGTCAATTCCTGAATCAAAAGAACCTTGGGGAAGGAACACCCTGGACTGAGAAGTATCCAGAGACATTCCCAGGAACGACACCACCCTGGACGAAGAGAGGAAGGACTTGGGATAGTTGATCACCCAGCCGAATCTCTCCAGAGTGGACACCACAGTCCTGGTATCTAGCTCCGCCTGGCTGAGAGAGGATGCCATAATGAGAAGATCGTCCAGATAAGGCACGATGAGGATACCCTGGGCTCTGAGGAGGGCCATCACCCCTGCCAGCACCTTGGTGAAAACCCTTGGAGCCGAGGTAAGGCCAAACAGAAGAGCCACAAACTGAAAATGCCGATCTTCCACCACAAACCTGAGAAATCTCTGATGTGCCGGGAAGATTGGAACATGCAGATAAGCATCCTTGATGTCTATGGACGTCATGAAGTCCTCCTGACGAAGCGAATTTATGGCTGAGCGCAGAGTTTCCATGCGGAACTTCCTGGGATGGATAAACCTGTTGAGAAACTTCAGATCCAGGATGGGACGAACGGAGCCATCCTTCTTGGGCACCGTGAACAGATTGGAATAGTATCCCAGGCCCCAGTCCGAGGAAGGCACCAGGCAGATGACAGCCATGTCCAGGAGATCTTTTACTGCCGCCTGGAGCCCCTGCGAGGCCAGAGGATCCAAGGGCACCCGAGACCTGAAGAATCTGGGAGGAGGCCGGATCTCGAACTCCAGCTTGTAACCGGAAGACACCACTTCTCGAATCCATCTGTCCGAGACCTCCTGGTCCCAGACCTGGGAGAAGTGTCGCAGCTGACCCCCCACCTGCTGAGCCGGCTTGGCAGCGGCTTTGGGCTTGGAGCCCCAGCTGTGACCTGGACGGGCACCCAGGTATTTATGGACCGGGAGGGGCTCCCTTCTTTTCATGACATCTCTGCAAGATCGCCCTCTACAGGTCGGTATAACCCAAGTGTAATGACTATTCTGAAGCGGGGTGTGTGACATACTTAGAATAGTATTCTGAACCAAGTGTTGTGCTAAAACACTGCCCACCAAGAACCAAATAATAGGCAAGGTCCCGAATCCCCCACTTACAGGCAGAGTGGCATTCTCCCCCGATTCCTCATGGGCAGCATTTACCCCCCATCATACCCATAGGCAGTGCAGCAATCCCTCCTCCATTCCCATAGGCAGTGTGGCAACTTCCCTACTCTCATTCCCCATAGGCAGTGCGGCATTCCCCCATCTCATACCTCATATAGGCAGTGTGCCAGTCTCCCCACTCTCTTTCCTCATATAGACAGTGTGCCAGTCTCCCCACTCTCATTCCTCATATAGACAGTGTGCCAGTCTCCCCACTCTCATTCCTCATATAGGCAGTGTGGCAGTCTCCCCACTATCATTCCTCATAGGCAGTGTGGCATTCCCTTTTCCCATTACCCATAGGCAAAAGAAAAAAAAGGAAACTCATAAATCCCGGTGGACAATAGCAGGACTCTGTTCTTGCCGCTGGCTCATAATAAATGTGTATTACAAGCTTTGTGTGTGGTTAGCTGCGAGGGGGGCTCCAGCACTCTGGATTCTCCCTTGAGCTTCTTGCGATCACCAGACAGCGGGACCAACACCCGTTAAAGTAAAAACGGTGTTGGTCCAGTTTAAATTAAACTTTAACCCGGAATGTCCCTTTAATATTATTATGTCCCAATATACATTTTATACTGGATACACCAATCCAGCAAAAATAGCATAAAAAGATGGAAGAATCAATTGAATCTTCTTGATAACCATTGTTTAAATGGCACTGGGATTTCCCCAAACCTACAATTCTTTACTACTGCTCATCAAGAAACAGCTAGATACAAATTTCAAATAAAGGTCCCGTCTCTTTGTATACTTTAAATTCATCATCCATGAAACACAAGCCTAAAGGACTTACCTTCCCGGCTGAGCAGCTGCTTTTTCTACAAGCCTCTGGGTTCACATAGTGTGGTAAACTACACTACATCAACCAATATGAAGCCGCGGATTACTGGCTGTTGACGTATGTCACTGGCCAAAGTCTGCAGCTTCTTTCCCCTGGGCCCCCCCCCTCCCACTCACCTCATGTTGCTTGCACAAGGTCAAGGGCTTCACCCGGGAGGATTGTGGGATACATACTCCCGGGTGTAGCAACGGGGGCGCGATATGTCTGGGGGCAAGCGGCCTAGTAAGGTGAGGAGGCCATTTATAAGCTAGCAGTGGTTTGCATGCTCATTAATGAGCATTTTTATTTTTAGGTTTTAAAGTAAAAAAAATGACTTTCAGTCTGCTTTAAATCATTTATACATATTAAATGGGGAGGTGGGGAAACAAACACCAAAAAGTGAAAGCTAAACACTAGCGAGTACAGACACCTCTTCACCTTTTATAAGTTCAGTTGCTTTATTCAAGTATCTATTTTGTGGTAGGAATGTGTTTATATTTACATTTGTGGGAGGTACTATGAAATAAGCAGAATTTATATTAAGACATATATATATATATATATATATATATATATATATATACAGTGCAACTTTCTCCCTAAGAAGTGCTTGTTACATAAGCACACATGAACGATTAGCAATTAGACCCACTTAGCAAGAGCCCTAAAAAAAAAATGCAAAAAAAGCAGTTTATGTATTACCGTGAAAATGAATACAATAAGCAATGATACAGCGGCATTAATGTGTCTAAGCCATGTGATACTCCACTAAGCACCAATACACATGATGACATTATTAAACATGATATAACAGTAAACTAAATAATGAGTCCATATAAACTTGACAAAGACATTTCAGTAAACAAATGGTTCTTTTCAGAATATGAGATAAAACACAAATATGCAAATAGTTGTAAATTATTCACTCAAACCTTATTGAATAAAAAATAGTAAGCTCTTCTAAATCTTATACTTGCTATGTAATAATCTAAAGTGTAAGCACGGCTAGCAAATAGATCAAGAAAAACGTGACATTTTGAGTGTTAATAGCTGTATTTCGCATACCACCCCACCATTGTTTGGCAGCCATTCATAAGAGAGACTGTTCTAAAAGGTGAGAAGGTACTTCAGTCTTAATGTTCATTATCCGCAGCCTCTAAAGTGTCCAATTGTGAAGCTGGTCTCTAGATGTGGTGGACTGGGAATAGGACAGAAAAGACCAACCTCTCTCTTAAGGGTCACCAAACAGCTTTAAAATTTTAATGATTTTCAGTCACTCCTGCCGAGAGCCAGATTTGAACCGGTGACCTCAGGGTGAGAGACTCTGTATCTCAATGCCAATCTGCAGATCAAGCTGTCTACTTATCAAGAATAGATGGTCTAGTATGTTTTTTCTTACAAGCAAAGACATTTTTTAAACTCTTATATCTAATGTATTTGTTAGTCTTACTGTATATTACCACTTTGACCTTGGACCCAACAAGCATTAGATTTTAATGCTAAGTGATAATTACTGATGTCCAACATGTTATTCTATAGCATTTCACTACACATGGCATGCAGTAGAAATGTGGTTTCTAAACTGATGTAAAAAAAAAAAAGAGCAGATGTTGGATACTATTAAATGCTTTGTATATAGGGTTTAAAACATGTAGAATAATATCTGGAAATATATATATATATATATATATATATATATATATATATATATATATTCTAATGCTTTTCAATCCATTTGTAAGAGGTGTATAAAAAGGTCGACCGTCGGCCGCGTAAAACAATCTACGTGCCATCTGTAATGTTACCAGACCAATTTATTACATTCTTTCTTTATAGTGCTGTCACTCATTCAGTCTTTTTACAATTCGGATACACAAAGACATTGGTTCTCCACACCGAATTTACATTGATGCTGCACTTACTGACCCTGGGTTTATTGGCGTGACCTCATCGTGGTCTGCACTGATGCACACTGCTGAAAAAGTCCAGCCAAGGAGACATGTTATTTTATGGACACGGCTCACCGCTGTGGGTCAAGTATACCAGTTGTGCAATCATCAAGCTAATGACCTTCAGACAGACATCTGTATCTAGTGATGACCCTGAAGTAGAACGCATTTTTCCACGTCAACAATTTACAGCCTAAATCATTCAAAGTTACTTTTTACACCATTAATCGGAACACAGTTGTCCTCTGTCCTGGTCAATTAGAGGAGTGTTTTTATTACATATGTTATCAGCTTTCACATGACAAGAATAACAGAATTACCCACCACTCTTAGGCAGAGCCATGTAAATTTCTTTCTCCATTCTGAGAAACTCTTAACCACTACGTTATGGCTTTAAATTTTACACAGCAAATTCTTACATGTGTGTTGGGCTTTTTGGCCCTGTTCAGCATTGTTTATTTTAGCCAGAACTATACCCCAATCAACTGTATTTTCTATTTGCTATTTGATGCATTTTTATTGACTCATTCTTCCCTTTTCTTTTCTGACCAGGTCTTTTCACAATGAATCTCTACTTCGGTCTATTCTTTCAGAAAGTCAATCTATCTACGATGCACTTTATCTATGCGTTTAATCCCAGTCTGGTTCACTGCGACAACCTATAATCCCGGCACTTTGCACCTTCTGATCCCTGCCCTGGGACATTATCTGCACGTTAAACACTAGCTTATTTTATGTCCTATATTTTTTTAGCTATGACAACTTTCTATCTCTGATTTTATTTGATACATGCAATTATTGGAAGCAAATACTGTGGCAAAAGTAAATGTCTAATTTCTAAATGGACACATTTACTATCAATTATATATATATATATATATATATATACATACACATATATATTTATATAGTTAGGTCCATAAATATTTGGACAGAGACAACATTATTCTAATTTTGGGTCTGTACATTACCACAATGAATTCTGAACAAGACAATTCAGATGCAATTGAAGTTCAGAGTTTCTGCTTTCATTTAGTGGGTTGAACCAAATGATTGCATAAAAATGTGAGCATTTGTAAACACAATTCCTTCATTTCAATGGCTCAAAAGTAATTAGACAAATTAAATAATTGTAAATACATTTTTAATTTCTAATACTTGGTTGAAATCCCTTTGTTGGCAAGGACTGCCTAAAGTCTTGAACTCATGGATATCACCAGACGCTGTGTTTCCTCCTTTTTAATGCTGTCAGGCCTTTAATGCAGCACTTTTCAGTTGCGGTTTATGGGCCTTTCTGTCTAACGTTTAGTCTTTAACAAGTAAAATGCGGCACATTTGAGTTGAGATCAGGTTACTGTCTTGGCCATTCAAGAATATTCTACTTCTTTGCTTTAATAAACTCCTGGGTAGCTTTGGCTTTATGTTTTGGGTCATTGTCCATCTGTATTATGAAATACCGACCAATCAGTTTGGCTGGATTTGAGCACACATCATGTTTTTGAAAACCTCAGAATTTATAGGGCCCAGGGACCCAGTGCCACAGGCAGCCATGCATGCCCAAGCCATCACACTGCCTCCGCCGTGTTTTACATATGATGTGGTATGCTTTGGATCATGAGCTGGACCACGCTTTTGCCATGCATTGTTTACTTGGTTGGCTGTTATGAAGGGGTTTCTCTTCACATGGGAATTATTCTGCAATAAACCACCCCCATTGTCTTCCGTGGGTGTCTTTTTGCATTGATGAGTTCACCGATGCTTTCTTTCTCAGAATGTACCGAACTGTAGATTTTACCACTCCTAAAATTGGTCCCTTTTAAAACAGGGTGGCGCATGTTAAGGAGTTGAAACTCCTAACCCCCACATCCAAATTTAATGTGGTTTATATAACTATAACTATTTTGCAGTAAATAGGTAAAAAATGTACCAGTGTCCAAATATTTATAGAGAGAGAGAGAGAGAGAGAGAGAAAGAACAATATGCTCAATTTACTTTCTATGTGCCAAATGTTATCATCAACAAGTGAAAGACAAACATTATTTTTTTAACTTCAGTGCTAGAAGGAAACTGTTCCAGTAAGTTTCAAATATATTACTTAAAATTGTTTAGGTCATATAAGTAATAAGACTGATATTTTTATCCTGTGTGCAATTTCTTTGGGGAATAGGAAAACACAAAAAAAAAACTAAAAACAAAATTCTCCCAGGCCAAAAAATCCTTCCAGTTTATTTGCCATGTCTGTGTGCTCATAATATGATGCACCAGTATCCTTCTAGTAGATGGAAGAAAACAACTATTAAACTGAATAATAATCTCAACTTTGTTTTAAGAAACAAACAAGTACGGTAACTTGCGTTGCACTTATAGAACTTGATCTAAATATTGTATTATATATATTGTATTAACTGTTCAAGAATAAAAAATAAATAAAACAGTGGATGAGATATTTGGGAAATGGGAAAAACTATTTTGTTTGTAGTTTTCAAGGTACCCTGACTCAACTTGAAAGATTAAGGGATGACTCTACTAAAGTATCATATGCGTAGGTTTCATAAAAAGTAGAAAAAAACATTTAAACTATTTGCAGTATGAGAGGAGCAGTACTGGGAGGAACAGTCAATGCCTTGGACAAGAGGTGCTTCTGGAACAGATGGTTGTAGGGGGGAGTATTTTATGTTTGCAGAACCTGGCTGGCTGACTTTGTAGCTGATGTTAGTCTCTCCCTTCCATAATTAGTAAAGGCTATCAGGGCAACCATGTACTTCTTAGCTGTTACCAAAGTCTCCCTCTTAATAGAGTCATTGCATGTGTATAGCTTTTCGGTCATCCTTTTGAGTGGGTGTGTCTTCAGGAGGCTCTAGAGCAGGTGTTCCCAATGTATTTTCATTAAGTACCACTTTCCATTTTCTAAGTATCCCAAGTACCACCTAGGTGGTACATGTGGGTTGTCCGTCACCTAAAGCTGTGTTAAAATGCACAAAACAGTCTTTAAAATGCATGCAATGCACATAAATAGCTTACATCGCCATTTGGAGCAGTATGGTACTTAATGGGCAAGTCAGGCACGAGTAAATTATAGATCACAGCAGATGAAGTTGGGGTACAGGTCAGTGTGCAACCTCTCTGAGAACCATCAGTAAGGCTCTCGAGTACCATCAGTGGTAATAGTACCACCTGTTGGGAACCCCTGGTCTAGAGCACTGTTTCTCAACCTGCTGTACATATACTCCAGGTATACAACAGTGTTACCAGGCAAATCTTTAGGGGGTGTCTGACTGGTCTGGTATATCATATCACAAGTGAAATTGAATCCCTTCTTGCTTTAAAAGTGCCATGTGGTCTGTGTCCTACTTATTTTGGTATTATTTATAATTAATCACCCCCTTTGGCATCCTTGTTTGGAACTCCTTGTAGCTAGGGGGTACTTGGCGTAAAAAGTTTGAGAACCACTGGTCTAGATGCTCCAGAGCACTAGGAACAGGAATCTCATACCCTTAAATTAGGTTAGACAGCCTTTGTCTTAGAGCTCCAGAGTGCTCTATTTTACCAGGTGTGAATAATGGGGCTATTGTCCCTGTCTAAGGGTTGGTATACGGTTTACCAGTTTAAGGACAGAGTAGTCTTTTCAGCTTGTTTTCTAGCTTTGGAGACTGGGGTGTAGAATAAAAGGTCAGGCTATGCTCTAGTTAACCTAGTACCTCAACTCAGGTGATCTTATCAATAAAGCACCAGCATTCTAGGGATGTAGGCTCAAACCACATCTGGGATGGTGAGGTAGACCCATTATTATCTCTGCCAATAACTTAAAGACTGGCAGACAGACCTAGTTGGCTAATGCTCAGCTCCGTAGCCATGGTTTTCCTGGATGTTCCAATAGTTAGGTTGGATGATAATGAGTGATGCCACAATACATATAGTCGCATGGGCTTCTATTTGGAGGTTTGTGTAGTTGTTTAGAGCTATTCTCAGGCAGCTGTAATTGGTTATTACACCATCCTAGGTGATGGACACCTCGGTGACTATGATCGATCTAGAAAGGTTACTGTATTTTGACTTTTTCCTTACCTCCAGGTCCCTGCAATACATTTCTGATATTTGGAAGAGAAAGGAAGAGGTTTTTCTTGCTTTCTCTCAGGATGTATTACCAGTACGTATTCTGTGAAGTAATGGCTTATTGCCACTAACAGATAAATTGACTGCTCATTGGGTGAGTGAACAGTCACATGATTTGTATACGATCATTTGCATTTGGACACTGATCCAATTTGTTGGATAAATATTCCCAGAGATCATAACTAATATTGTAACTATGTTATTTGTATAGTTCTATTTGCAGTCGATTTCTGTTTACACATGCCACTGGTAACGCAACAAGCGAGAAGTTTTACATCAGCCAAAACGATATGGTTCTCGACCAATTAAGAATTCTCATTTACTTGATCGCAGTGGGTATTTCCATAGATCAATTATCGCCCTAACGCATTGGCTTTAGCGCTTACTTATTAACAAATCATTCTGTGGAAATGAGACATTAGTTTTAGTTTTGGGGAGTTGGGGTGTCACCCCAACTGACCCTTTCTCAAGGATCCTGAGTTGGTTTGTTGGGGTTCCTTACAACTGAAGATTCTGGCTCTTTCAGAGGGCAAATTGTTGCCTACGTCTCCCTTCCTGCATGGCCCATGATGTTATCACTAGCTTGGGCAGGGTTCTTGGTCATAGAAGCTGCCAGGTACAGTAACAGGGGACCTCTTTGGAGTTTGTGGGAGCTTGCTGAGGTAAAGTAGTTCAGTTGGGGAAGCTGATATTTGGCCTAGGGGTTTACTCTAACAATCCATTTGATTCCTGGTGGACCTCAGTTTCACTGGGAACTATTAAAGGGCTGCTGTTCTGTAGTCGGAACATGAGCTCTCCTTGTCCCCCAAAGTACAACTTGCACTGGCAACTTCTGCTCACTCCAAAAGGGGCATACACATAGTGGATATAGCCAACTGACCTTCCAATGGATTTGTGTCTACAAATCACCTCACATTCAGTTGGAAATCTATAACGACAGACTAGTCACTGCAGCCAATCCTTCAATCCCCAATAGACATGTCACAAATCTGAAACAAACCAGAAACTCAAGAGCTATTGCTATGGGAATGGCTGCAGACATCCACTTCTCACAAACCTCAAAACACCCATACATGTTCCCTAATATAATGGAAGGTTCCATCCTCTCTGAACTCCCAAAGAAAGCTAGATGTAGTGCATAGCACAGAAAAGAAATGCAGCTACAGCAGAGAATAGTACCATAACCACTTGGGCTTTGACGTTTCTGCACAACCCACATCAAACATGGACATAGAGGCCAGCGGCCAAGAAAACACCTGGAGGAGCAAAAGCTATGCCCAACCTTCTAGAACTTCTAAGATGAGTGCGAGGTTGGCATATTCAATCTTGTGCAGTTGTAGGGGATATGGGAAGCAAGAGCGTTGGTTGGGAACTTACATAACTCAGTGAACCGATCAACAGAACAGCACAGGAATAGTTGGATGATTAAGACTAGTTATGTAGAACACCGGAATATGATAACTAACCAAAAAAATACCATAACTCAGTAAAAAGAACTAGCTTACATGCATCGCCCTCATGGACTTAAGACAATGGAGTAAAGGGGGTACATACCTTGAAGGTGGAACACCCAGTGGATGTGGCTAAAAAACAACTGGTCATCTGTGTCTACTATCGGAAGATTAAGAGAAGAATGTATGCTACCTCTGCTTCCTTGTATCACCACAGCTGCTTCCTTGCTTGTTGTAGCCCTGAAGCAGCGGAAAGAAATGCCAGTATTCTTGCCTGGGCTGTGACTGTAAAATGTAGATAGGTCAGAGTAGGTAACAAGGGCAGGTGGGTACATCAGCTGGCCATTGGCATTTTGTTTTAATGCAGGTAAAACTTGCTACTATGTCCAGAATTGAATATATAAACTAGTTATGTGCTCCGAAAGAATTTAAAAACCATCAAAGGAAACTTTTTTTTTTGTCACTACCCGATTAGGATTATGACTGGTACTATGTAGTATATTTATATATTATGTATGCATGTACATAGTACATGCTACGATAACCATAATGAACGATTACAAATGCAATCAAGCATACAAAGTAGGAAAACTGCGCTCATCTAAATTTCCATGTAGGAATCAGCATATTACTATCATACGCTGCAGCCCACTCGGTCTCATATTGCTGGCAGTCTAAACCATTCTCCAAAACTGTAAGAGGCCAAGAATTATTGAATATCTTTACACTTATAAAAACAATCGGGGAGGATATAGTAACATTTACAATGTCACTATCGCTGTACAAATCAGCAATGACACAGTAAATCAGTTTTTGTAACCATACATTACTTAGCCAAACAATAACAAAAATATAAAGCAGCCTCGTCATTTCTTAAATTTGTTCAATAACTGATTATTGTTATAAAGCTTTTGCTTGACGTTTTACTTTAAGAGGATTCTGTATTTGAAACACAGAGAGAACAGAACACACTTGGCATTGCCATATGCACACAGATCAAGGCACCGAAAGCAGCAGAAGGAAGTGGAACTGTGCGGAATTGATGGATGCAGGAAGCAGCATACCAGAAGACAAGGCTCTGCAAGTTATGTATGGCTGCCAGCCTTTATAAAGATGTACTCTATCCATCGGCTATTAATGATTGCTTTGTGTCTTCAATGATAATAACACTATATGAAACTGAGAGTGCTGCATCAAAATTGATAACCATCTATGCTGCCTAAAGACCTGTGTAGGTAGGTCTGCAGCTCCAAATCAAAATCACACTCCTCTTTGCAAAGAGGATGCATCCTTACGTGACTGTCCAGGCAAAAAAAAAAAAAAACATATACTCACCATTTAACCCCCACTGCAGGTTTCCAGTCCTTTCAAAACTGACCTTGCTTGGTGATTGGGTCCTACAACACATGCTCATACCTCCATTCTTCTGGTGTCTGTCCACAGTTTGCATGCAAACAGGTGGATGGGGATTTATAGAGCAATGTTCTCGATTAACTGTAGCATACTGCCAGGCACTGCATCTCCATGCTTTCTCTGTCCAAATTGGTGGGGGCACACAAACACACACAGACCGTTCCTCAAGAAAGTAATGTTTTTAATCACTGAAACTCAAGGAAACTGCTAAGGCGGAAAGATTGTCTCCCCACTCCTTGAATAAATAAAGTTGATTTGAATAAATGTCTGATTTGCTTTATGGAAAAAGAGCAACTTATTAGGCTCGATTCAGAGAGACAAAAAAACCTTCAGTTTTAGTGCCGATCTGTTTTTTATTTAAATGTTTCCGTTCTCGTATGAGTGTATGAGTGATTCTATGCATGCATTGCAATCCTTCTGTAAAGTTTCCATCCGTTCGTACGGCAGATTACGAATACGAGTATGTCATTTTCCAGCGTGACTTTTCCGTTTCATTTTCACATGTTACAACGTAGGCTTTTGTTTTTGCCCTTTTCCCATCGTATTCTCCCACGAATCCTTTACGTTTCCCGTTAGATTCTGTTTCCCTATTTCAATAAATATTCGTCCAGACGGAAATCCTTACGATCTTGCGCCTGCGCACTACAAACTTAACTCATTAAAGCGCTAGCCTACATATTTGCCACCCTCACTTCTACTACAATGTTTAGCTAAAGCACTATCCTCCATCTTCCCTTTTGGACCCTTAAAGCTCACCCAAACCACTTAGCACTATCCTCCATCTTCCCTTTTGGACCCTTAAAGCTCACCCAAATCACTTCTCAGTCATGTGAATATTCATCTTTAAATATTTCTGGGCCCATTAGTTTTGTGTTAATGTATTTTGTAAATGAAATGACAATGTCAAATTTTTTTTTTATTCCATCATAAAATTTAAAATTTCAAAAAATTTAGAAAATTTCAAATTTTTACAACTATAAAAAACAAAATACATAGCAATGGCAGGCCACATAACATTATTCTTCATCCGTGGTCCCCAAGGAGTTGCGCAGCTCGCCCACCAACTGAAGGACCCTGACACTCAGTTGTGCGACTATGGCACGTGTGGTCCCTGTTAAAAAACGTAAATTAAAATATTGGTATAACCTTGTTGGGGTCATACTGCATTGCCCCCCCCCCCCCCCCCGTATGGTCCAAACACCTAAATCTGGACTTCAAAAGCCCGAGGGCCCTCACCACCACGGCCCGGGTTTTGCATAGTGCCCGATTAGAGAACCCCTGGCCCGCATTCTGCAGGCAAAGAACGGGCATCAGGAGCAAGGGCAGGAGTGGATATCCAGAATCCCCTGTAAGTATTTAAAAATACTAACATAAAATACACATTCTAAGCTACAGTATAGTTTAACATGTCATCAAGGGCTAAAAACAGCCATAGGTTAAGACATGAGTCATCAACTATATTCATTGCCATACAGTGAAAATGGATTGATGGAATGTGAGCAAACTTACCCTGGAGCCATCCACCAGATAATTCTCCTGACTCAAACTGACGAAATAAGCCGGAGCTCTGCAATATATAAGCATCATGGGACGACCCTGGTTGCCCTGCAAGAACACTGAGGAATCGCATAGCTGGACCAAACACTGCTTGTATGTTGTGTGAGTGGCACATCTTGCGGTTCCTGCAACCAAATATAAAATAATTACACAAAGCAAAGGTAACCGACTAAAACAATAACTCCTACAACAAATTAAGATTCAAGTTCAACAATCCAAAATATAATTCACAAAGGACATAAGTCTAAAAAAATATAGCAATTATATGGATGTGTGGGAATATAAATGTTTACATGCTAAGGACTAATTAAGGTCAGCATTAAAATGCATCTATAAGGCATACATGAAATGTATTGATTCAGGTATGCATTGCTATACAATTTATGGCCTCGGCCATGCTGATACATGCAATGCCTTGGTGCTAAAGGCGCGCAGACTCCTCCACATAGCCGCAAAACATGTTCAACAATAGCAATCCGAGCCCTCAAAGGTCCCGTAAGTGGATCGGAAATCAGCTCTCTGAATCAGACATAAGCCCATCCCAACAACGTAAGTTATCTGAACGAATGAAAAATATCAGATTTTGTTTGGAAAATGATCCGATTTGCTTCCGTTCATCGAAAGCGCATATACACATTTTCCCGAACGTTCGTACGAATGAAAAATGAACGAAAAAAGAGCAAAAAAATGACAAACACCCACTAAAACTTTCACAGACAGCTACGGAAGTCCAGACGAATGGGTCTCTGAATCGAGCCTATTGATTCCAACAGGGGCCTACCTATTGCTTTTATTCACAGTCATGCCTGTTTCTCGATAATTATACTGAGCAATATTCATTGGTAGCCAACAGTAGAAAAAAAGGAAAAGTATACATAGATCTACATTTTTGCCAACCTATCATTAAAACAGACAATAAGTTATATGTTAACATGTACATGACAAAAAGACTACAAACAATAAACCTTAAATCCTACACTATTTCTTTAGGTTGGTCACAAATAAAACATTATACATGTTTAACAAAAGGGAACAAGTCAAAACTTTATTAAACAAAGGAATCTTTTCAATATTAAACACACGAACTATAAACTTTTTGGAGGGCTTTTTATCATGTTCTTTTCAGATTGTAAACAAGCAATATTATTTGCTCCACTAAATACAAAAGAAAGATGCAGCATTGCCACAGGCTAACAAATCACAAACAAAAGCAGAAGAGTGTCAAACAATAAATGTGTGTTATCTCCACCATTCTTATAGCAGTAAAGCAGTCAGTGTAGCCCTGTCACTTCAGTCCTCAGAGGTAGCTTGGATATTGGCTAAAGCTTGTGGTGAAATATTCATTATATAGATGTCCAGTGCACATACCTTGGATTTATAGAGCTTTTGTACAAAATACTACATAGGGTCTGTATTCAGGGCACTGCTCCAATCATTCAAAAATAGTCAATTTATTGAAAAAGGTTGCACATCTTTTAAAAAAACTGGGATACCCTGGGAGACTAACCTTTTGGCTGCAAGGAGGCAATAACGATGGAGCCCCATTGATCCCCCACCCTGATTCTTTGTGATCAAACTTTAAGTCCGACTTGCAATTGGACCCTGCTGCAGAGTTTGATCTGGAGGCTCCCGAGGCTTTGGAAGATATATGATGTAACCCACTGTTGAAACAAATGGTTCTAATCTAATCATAAATGAGATGCCCTTGGAACTGTGAAGAAAGGAGGATATGGATTGGATGAAATTCTGCTGGAATAGAAATATTTGCTTAGATGGGATGCCCCATCCCTGCAACACAGGACAATACTTTGATTTAGGAAAACGGATCCTCGCTCAAAGATTGCCACACTTACTCGTTTGAGGAATGTATTGGATTTTCTCTCACCTCCCTTAAGAAATGTGTCCTCAGAAATTAGGATCGGCACTTTGCACATTAAGAGACTATTCCATAATCAGACAAATATTTGATGGGATTTATAGTGTTGTTCCTATTGGATCCATAATTTGGTGTTAGTGCTCTTTAACAGCTCTTAGCTCATTGATTATTGGTGCCACTGTGTGTTATTTTTTGTTTATATAAATACATTTTTTTGCTTATAGTTTAGGATATGTATGTCTTAATTACTGTAACAGGGTGGGTCTTGCTGTAATGAGATGAATAATATTGAGCAGGTTGTTTATAGAATATATTGTATACTTTTTGTATTGAGATACAAGGTCCCTGTCTGTGAGATCAGTCAGGTAAGGCTACCGCTGCTCGCTGGTGGTAACAGCTAATGGAAGAGGTGCTGCTCTGCGTCATCAAAGCTCCAGGGTAAACGCTCCTCCCCCTTAGGCCATGACATCGGCTGGGTCATAATGGAGGGGCGGACCCTGGGAGCTCTGATCTCGCCAGCCGGTGTAGTGTTTCTGGCTGGGGAAGGCGGGCACTGTCTCCTCGCCGGAAGCATAATGAGGGGGACCTGACAAAGGATACAGCACCCCTGGAGAAGCCATAGAGGACGGCGGAACGCATGGGGTCCTTCTGTTCACCCACTCCTAGCTGGAGTGGGAAGTCATAAAGGGCAGTATCCTATTGATATTTTTATACTTCTATGTGCATATCCATTCATAGGCATATCCTCCCAATTGATTCTAAATGATGTGTTTTTTTATATAGTTTAAGATGTATTGTGTCGCACTTGCACTTTTTCCAGTGATTATGAGATTTAGCTTTTTCCTTGTAGTTTTTATAGTTATGTCTCACATAGATTTACACATTAGCACTTAGCACTTTATTTATTGCACATGCACTTTTTGGGGGAGGCAATTACTGTGGATTTATGGCACTTATGTGAATGGATTGGAATTTGTTTAATGTATAGTATATGGGGATAGGCCTATTATGGCCATACTAACTGCCAGCTGGGATTATTCAGCATCTGGTGTATTGATGCCAAGAGCAAAGGATGGCTGTGGGTGATTTCCTCTGTTTTTAAATTGTCGTGAGTTTGTGTTTTTAAAATATGTGCAAACGTTTTCAATATATGGACTATCTTTGAATGATTGAAGCAGTGCCCTGAATACAGACCCTATGTAGTATGTTGGTGTGAGTATAATAGCGGTAGCACGGGTCGGGGGTGCGTGCCCTCTTTATTAACAAATTTTGTTTGCATTAACAGGCTGTGCCTACTTTTCAATTTAATCTTGAGGAGCTTTTGTACAACTTTAAAGTGGACCAAAATCCAGGATCTTGACTATTCTGGGTTTTGGTCTTTGCCCCCTGGGCACCCCGAGTGAGACTACCCAGGTCTCACTGATCCTTCCTCGTTCCTATGGAGCATGCGCAGCGTCTCATCTAGTGAGAACGCTCAGATCCGCTCTCACCCCTTCATCCAAGAGCTTGTCTAAAGTGAGTGGATCCAAGCACTCTGGCAGCCGCATCCCCCATTACCCTTTAACAGGGGGCTATTCACATATGCCTGGCGCGGGCACGCACTATGCTAAAGCGATAGATTCGGCCACTGCTCGTGCATGTGCCATTGGACCGGGAAAGAAGGTGAGTATTTGGGCGACCTGGGGGATTGACACAGTGGGGTATCCTGAATCTGGATGCCCTGGTGGGAGCGAGTATGCCTGTCCTGAAGTCGCATAGACTCCAGGGTGGATTTTGGTCCACTTTAAATAAGCCTCAGCCACCCCAACTCACACATGTAGGGTCAAGAATATGCATCTCTTAGCAGAGCATGAGAAAGCCACTAAGATCATATACTCACTGGTAAGGTGTCTCCTTTGTAGTCAAATGCAGGAAATACAGTTAAAATCAGTTATTACCCCTGATTTGTATACATTAGTATAGTATCACACCTACATCTCTAACTGCCCGGGCTAAACTGCATTGCATTTTAGCTTTTGTACCATTTGTTTTTGCCTTGGTTGCTCTTTCCTAGTATCAGTCTACTCTAGGCATGTTAAGCAATATTTTTGAATTTATAGATTTATAAATCATAAAAAGCAAACATATTCTTTTTGTCTAGCCTGTCTGCTGTCCAGTTCAGCACCTATGAAGTCATGCTGTTGTGATAGATGCAGTATGTGGTTTAGCATATATAGGCTTTCCATAGTGTTGTCTGGATGGGAGCATACATTGTTCTAAAACCTCTAGAAACTGCTAAGCATTCATAATGCCTTTTAAGAAGTGTACGCTGCTCACACTGTAGGCACTAATGCAACACCACAGTAGCAGAGATACAGATCAAGATTCATGAGCCGCTCTCCTCTTGAGTGCCCAGGACACGTTTGTGGTTTCTGTAAAGAACTTCCCATTGGTTAATGTGACCACAGGACAGTTTTTCATTTTAAATGAACTTAAAGATGGATGCATTTTTAGATTATAGCCTCGATTCAGAGACACATTCGTCCGGACTTCCGTAGCTGTCTGTGAAAGTTTTGGTGGGTGTTTGTCATTTTTTTGCTTGTTTTCGTCCATTTTCTACTCACACGAACGTTCGGGAATGCGCTTCCGATGATCGGAAGCAAATCGGAACATTTCCGTTAGTTCGGATCATTTTCCAAACAAAATCGGAAATTTTCCATTCGTTCAGAAAACTTCCGTTGATTCAGAGAGCTTCCGTCTGATTCAGAGAGCTGTTTTCCGACGGATCACCACCCTATAAATCCGTTTCATTTCCGATCCACTTATGAGACCTTTGAGGGCTCGGATTGCTATTGTTGAACATGTTTTGTGGCTAAGTGGAGGAGCACCAAGGCATTGCATGTATCAGCATGGCCGAGGCCATAAATTGTCTAGCAATGCATACCTGAATCAATACATTTCATGTATGCCTTATAGATGCATTTTAATGCTGACCTTAATTAGTCCTTAGTATGTAAACATTAATTTTTCCACACATCCATATAATTGCTATATTTTTTTAGACTTATGTCCTTTTTGAATTATATTTGGATTGTTGAACTTGAATCTTAATTTGTTGTAGGAGTTATTGTTTTAGTCGGTTACCTTTGCTTTGTGTAATTATTTTATATTTGGTTGCAGGAACTGCAAGATGTGCCACTCGCCCTTGCTCCTGATGCCCGTTCTTTGCCTGCAGAATGCGGGCCAGGGGTTCTCTAATCGGGCACTATGCAAAACCCGGCCCGTGGTGGCGAGGGCCCTCTGGCTTTTGAAGTCCAGATTTAGGTGTTTGGACCATACCGGGGGGGGGGGGGCACTGCAGTATGACCCCAACAAGGTTATACCAATATTTTAATTTACGTTTTTTAACAGGGACCACACGTGCCAGAGTGGCACAACTGAGTGTCAGGGTCCTTCAGTTGGTGGGCGAGATGCAGGAGCTGCGCAACTCGTTGGGGACCACAGATGAAGAATAATGTTCAGTGGCCTGCCATTGCTATGTATTTTGTTTTTTATAGTTGTTAAAATTTGAAATTTTCAAAATTTTTAACAATTTTATATTTTATGATGGAATAAAAAAAAAATTTTACATTGTCATTTCATTTACAAAATACATTAACACAAAACTAATGGGCCCAGAAATATTTAAAGATGAATATTCACATGACCGAGAAGTGATTTGGGTAAGTTTTAGGGGGCTAAAATGGAAGAAGAACCTAACCAAGAAGTGGTTTGGGTGAGCTTTAAGGGTCCAAAAGGGAAGATGGAGGATAGTGCTAAGTGGTTTGGGTGAGGTTTAAGGGTCAAAAAGGGAAGATGGAGGACAGTGCTAAGTGGTTTGGGTGAGCTTTAAGGGCCAAAAAGGGAAGATGGAGGACAGTGCTAAGTGATTTAGCTAAACATTGTAGTAGAAGTGAGGGTGGCAAATATGTAGGCGAGCACTTTAATGAGTTAAGTTTGTAGTGCGCAGGCGCAAGATCGTAAGGATTTCCGTCTGGACGAATATTTATTGAAAAAGGGAAACAGAATCGAACGGGAAACGTAAAGGATTCGTTGGAGGATACGATGGGAAAAGGGCAAAAACGAAAGCCTACGTTGTACATGTGAAAATGAAACGGAAAAGTCTGGATGGAAAAGGACATCCTCGTAATTCGTAATCTGCCGTACGAACGGACGGAAACTTTACAGAAGGTTTTCAATGCATGCATTGAATGGCTCGTACGCTCATACGAGAACGGAAACATTTCACAAAAAAAAAACAGATCGGAACTAAAACTGAAGTTTTTTTTGTCTCTCTGAATCGAGGCTTATGTTGATATATGTTTTTTGCATGATACAGCTTTAACTTGCTTTTGTGGATTGTATGGTTAACTGTGCTCCCAAACAATGATTTCTAGATGCATTCCTGAGCCATGCAGTGATTTACATTACTGTAGATAAAGAGCATTTCAACAATGATTGTTGGCTTTGTCCCATGTGTACATGGAGTTCTTCAGATTTTATTTTGATGATTTGGTGAAATATTCAAAGCACTTTCAAATCTACATGTTAGAAGCCAGATGTACAGATTGATATGCCTCTGACCACATTTGCTTCTGAGAGACTCTGCCTCTGTAACATGCTCTTTTTCTATTTGAACATTGAGGTTCCAGCTTTTTTTTCATTAGTATTACTTACTTTTTCAGCCATTCGGCAGCCCCATTCTGACTTTTTTTTTAGATGTGTCGCTATCATCAATTTCTTCAGGCATGAAGAAGAAGCTTGAACTGCTTTGAGAGCTTGCATTTTCAATCTTATTGAGTTAGGCAATAAATGGTATTACCTTAACCTAACATTTCCTGCTTACATCAATGGCTAGCATGGTACAACAACTTACTAAACTGAATGCGGTAAGTTACACTTTGCAAGCTGGGTGATGTAGGTAGCAGACTTCTGATCTTTAATGATTATACCTATCTGGGTCATTTCATCTGTGGATTTGTTCTCAATATATTTAAAGTGGCTCTTCCGGCACACACTAACTTTCTCTCACCGTGTTCCCCTTGGCAACAGGATAGAACAAGCAATTTCAAAGCACCTGAAAATCTCTGATGGTATGTAAATACCTTATGTTTTCTAGGCAAAACTGATTTCTTTGATTCAATTTTTTGGCTTGTGCCTGATCTGGGAAGGGGATGTCATGGAGCAATTTGAGCAGGTTCTGCTGTGGTCAGAGACACAGCGGGACCACTGTGACTTGCCTTGCTTGCTCACATTGAGAGCACCAAGGAACAGAAACTGAACAGAACGAAGGGCAAAGTTTGGTACCCTGTTACAGCTTCTACCCTGCACTGCAGGAAATGGAGAAGAGGCAAATGGGACAAGAAGTGGTGTCTGCCGGCCAGCCGGCCGGGTGACGTCGCGCCTCTCCTACACAAGAGACAGCGAGGGCCAAGTTGCTTAGCGACCGGCCACGCTGTAGTGAGTGGTATTGCCCTGCTTTACTGGAGCGCAAATTTGACCTCCGGACACCAGTAGGGGAGTCTGGGCATGACTTATTGGGCACAATTACTGGATTTGTTGTTCATGTAGTGACAGTGCCAATGATGTAATCTATGACATCATGCACAAGTTTTCGAGCAGCTGGCTGCCTATGATTGGCTCAAAGATGTATTTAACTGTTAGCACTGCCTTCTACTTCGTGCTTGGTCCTGAAGAAGGTGGCCCGCTGGTCTCGAAATGTCGACCGACCTGTAAGCTTTATTCATATGCTTGTTTGGACATTAATACAATACTTATTGATCAGATCATTTTGGAGTTGCAGTTCTTTTTCAAACATTGAGGCGAATGAGAAAGGCGCCAGGCCGGCTTGCTTGTAAATTGGAATAAAGTATCAGGATTTTAAGGAAAATGCTGGCCGCGCTCTTTACCTGTAAATAAAACATGGCTGCCTTTCAGTGTTTGTGTTATTGCTGCTACACAAAATATGGCCTTATAAGAAACTGAGCTAATGGCCAAAACAAATGTCCCGACCAAAAGCATAAGGAAAGAGAAAAACACGAAAACGCATTTAGGAAGACACATATAGAAAGGGAAAATTAATGAAAGAAATACATTCTAGAAATTTTCTATGAAGCACTATTAGATGTTTGTTGACTTTAAGCCTCATTGAACATTCATTTGTTAATAGAGCTTCCTTTATTTTGGGTGGTAAGTGCACAATATATCTCATTACAAATGTGTCTCTTTTTCTAAAAGTAAAGTATACAGCAATTCTTAGATGATGTGTGTTTACTCAATGACAGCAGAAGCGCCAGACATTTTCTGCAGCCTTGCAGATTCCTTTTGTGCCCCATGCATTAAAATGAAGAGACATCATAGCGCGCCTGATAATCTTTGACAACAATTCTACACTGTCTTTGTGGCCACTGGAGGAACAAGCACACACTAAGCCCTGACCCACCAAGCTTTTTATCTCAATGTGTACTCTCCACAGGCCAAGCAAATAAAGGGCAACTGATCATTTACACATGAATCGGCCTGCTCTGCAGAGCAGACACTGGAGACAGCTCTTTTTTCTCTGGTCCCCAGTAAAGGGAAGCCAGCTCTTAGCTTGTCTCACTAGAAATCATACAAGTGAGACAGCGATATGTAAAAATGGCAGATCAGCAAAAGCCGTCATGAATTCCTGATAAAATGGCAGCCGCAAAGCCTAGATGAATTTGTGGCTTTAAATAGCCCTGAAAGCAAGGATTGGACTTGATCCTATTCAATATAGAAAATGTCATACACATTTAATGGGAGATACAATTGTGATAGAAGATGGCTCCAGATAGCCCACATATCCTGCTTAAACATGGAATATATTACATCTAAGCAGAATTTGTATTGTCCATGATTTAGATGAGGTTTAGTGCCGTATAGTTTGCGCTCTTTAAAAGGTTCTAAATGTGTTTTGTTGATGGAACAACATTTTTGGACCCTCCCACCTCATTAATATGCAAATTAAGTGACCTCTAGAAGTTAACTGATGAGGCAAGGTCTACAACATGCAGATGGTCTAATTAACTAGTGATATCTGCCCTCTCTTCCCACAATCAAATGCAAACGAGATGGACCTGCCATGCCTCGGGTAAGTTCAGCAGATTGTCATCCCACGCAAAGGAATATAAAGACTGCAAGAACCCCTCCCCCATTCCCAAATATTCACACAATATCTACAGGCTTAGAAGTAAAGGTATATATTAACCAGTTTCATATTAAGAAAAACTCCTGAAGAAATGTGAATCCAATAGAATACAATTTAACACGGCCATTTACATAATGGGGAACTTTAATAAAAACAACAATCTAACATCACAGAAAGTTACATTAATCTAGGAAATCGCAAGTGGAGGACTTATATATACACACCTTTAAACAAGCCCATAGAGGACACCAACCGGCATCAATTTAACCCTTTAAGTGCCAGCCTACCTGGAGTTTTTGTCACACTCTGTTGCCAGACCATTTTCACTATTTTGCGCTCCCCATGTTCAAATGTGATTTTTGAAGGGATTTCCAGGGATTTCCCAGGAAAATGATATATTGTTTTTTTCAGCAGAGTCTGGGCTTTAACATGAAATGTCTTGTTTGTCATTTTTTAGGTGTATTCTCAATATTTTTGGTTAAATATGTGCAAAAAAAAAAAAAAAAAAAAAAATTTTTACATATTGTAGTTTTTTTTGTAATAAAAAATGTAAGTTTGTCAATGAAATCTTATTGCGTGTGAAATCCCAATTTCTCCCGGTTACAGCGGTACCACATATGTATAGGTAGACACCCTTTCCTGCCCAGGAGACTCCCCCAAACTGAAACAACGCTTTAGGGGATTTTCAGATAAAATACAACTGTGCTACGCAATATGCGCACCTTGCAGTTTTTCCAGAAAAACAACCCTTTACATTTGAAATACCCCCAACAAACTATATATTCTCTGGAAGTACACACCTCAGGCTTTCTAGGCGTACCAGGCTTGTTGATGTGGCCATAGTTTTCTGGAAGTAATCCCTCAATGGATTCTTTGGTTGCAAAGAGTTTCCCTAAAAAAAGGATAAAAAAGCAGAATCAAAGCCACATTTTCCTAAAAAAACTATATACAAACAAGAAAAAACAAGTTTAATCTGGAAACGCAACATCCCCCGAACAGAACAATACCCAACATGCATAGCTTCTGTCAAGGGAAGAGTTGCCAAACACCCCAAAGTAAAGGATGTGCGTAACGGTAATTTTACTTGAAAATTTCAGCTCTGCAGACAAAGTGCGCACCTTGCGATTTTTCAACCAAAACAACCCTTGACATTTGGAATATCCCCCATAAACCATATATTCCCTGAAAGTACACACGTTAAGCTTTCTAAGGGTACCCAGCTTGTTGTAGTGGGCTCATCTTTCTGGAAGTAATCCCTCAAAGAATTCTTTGTTTGCGCAGGGTTTCCTTAAAAAATGTATAAAAAAGCTGAATAAAAAACACCTTTTCCTAAAATATAAATATGCAAACCAGAAAAAACAAGCTAAGTCTGAAAGCGCAAGGTCCCCCGAACAGAACAATACCCAACATGCATAGGTACTATTAACCCTTTTAATTGCCAGCCTACTTGAGATTTTGTCACCCTCTGTTGACAGGCCATTTTTCCCCATTTTGCGTCATGTTTTGCGCCATTTTTGCTGGAACTTTCAGGAAAATTATATATATATTTTTTTGCAGCAGAGTTTAGGCTTTAACATGAAATGTCTTGTTTGTAAATTTTTTTTTTTTTTTTTTACAATATTATTAAGTAAAAATAATAAATAAATAAATAAAAAATGTTTTAAAAAAATTGACTCCTTTATTTTAAATAAAAAATGTATTTTATTAAGGAAAATCATATTGCATGTGAAAGCCCCATTTCTACCGATTAGAACGGTACCACATATTTATCGGTAGCCCCCCCATTCTTGCCCAGGAGACCCCCCTAACTGAAACAAGTATTTTATAACATTCACAAAAAAAATACAACTACCATCCACACTACAAAGGGTTAAATCGAGAAAAAAAATGACATAGGGTCCCCCCTCCCAGGGGAGGGAGACCCCATTTTTTTTTGATTTTTAAGGGTTAAAAACCCTTAAAAATCAAAAAAAAATTGACGTGGGGTCCCCCTTACCCAAAGTAACCAGCCCGGGACCAGCTATGGGGGCTTGTAGGCACAGAGTGGGGGGGCCAGCTTTTGTGGCCCCCCCACCCTGCAGCCTACGAGCCCACATAGCCCATGTGGGCCCGGGCTCTTCTGCCCCCCCCTGGCCTTTGGGGAGGCAGGTAATGGGGGTGCCGGGGGTTAATGGCAAGCCACCCGCTAGCGCAGGTGGCTTGCCATCCCCCCAGCCTTGTGAACTGGTATAGGGGTCATGGACCCCTTACCAGTTCACAAGGGGTTAAATGTAAATAATCACACAGACACAAGCATAGAAAAAATATTTTATTATTTTTTTTTTTTTTTTTACACTGTACTCACCTCCCATCCATCCTGGAGCCCTCTGTCCCTCGGCGATCACTGGCTTCTGCTCACTTGCTAGAAGCCTTTTATAGCTGCTGGATGACAGAACACAAAGGGTTAATCAAAAAAAAAAATGACATAGGGTCCCCCCTCCCAGGGGGGGGGGACCCCATTTTTTTTTTTATTTTTAAGGGTTAAAAACCCTTAAAAATCAAAAAAAAAATTGACGTGGGGTCCCCCTTACCCACAGTAACCAGCCCGGGACCAGCTATGGGGGCTTGTAGGCACAGAGTGGGGGGGCCAGCTTATGTGGCCCCCCCACCCTGCAGCCTACGAGCCCACATAGCCCATGTGGGCCCGGGCTCTTCTGCCCCCCCCTGGCCTTTGGGGAGGCAGGTAATGGGGGTGCCAGGGGTTAATGGCAAGCCACCCGCTAGCGCAGGTGGCTTGCCATCTCCCCAGCCTTGTGAACTGGTATAGGGGTCATGGACCCCTTACCAGTTCACAAGGGGTTAATAGTAAAAAATCACACAGACACAGAGAAAAAAAAAACTTTATTTTTCTTTTTTTTACACTGTACTCACCTCCGATCCGACGTCCCTCGCCGCTGTCTGTCCCGCGCCGCTGTCACTGACAGATGCCGGTGGTGATCGGCGCAGGGCGGGTGACAGGCGAGGGGGCTCCGATCGGAGCCTCCTCACCTGACATCCGCCCTGCTCCGATCACCACCGGCATCTGACAGATGCCGGAGCTCGGAGGGGGTATAGGAGGAGCGGGATGACGTCATCCCGCTCCTCCCACAATGGGCGGAGCTAAGCGGCGGCGGCCATCGCCGCCATTACAAGAGGTGAGGACCCGGAAGAGGGTCCTCACCTGAAGACTGCGCAGCCCAGGGGGGGGATCGGACCCCCCCCCCTGGTGAAGAGGAGACCCGGACAGAAGGCTCGGGCGCGGAGGTGAGTAAATGACAGTTTGTTTTTTTTTTTTTTTTACAGCGCCGATGTCAGCGCTGGAAACGGGGGGGGGGCGGCTGGTTTCGGGCCCCCCCCTGAAGACGGAGGACGACGGGGGGGCGATCGGATGCCCCCCCCAGGAAGAGGGGACCCCAAGCTTCACGGGGATACCGGAGGTAAGTGTTTTTTTTTTCTATCTTTTTAACTGTTTGTGGGAAATGCCAGGCACGTAGTTTCTACGTGCTTGGCACTTAACGGTAGGAGAGGCAACCACGTAGAAACTACGTGCTTGGCATTTAAAGGGTTAAACCCACCTCTGCTTTACTGCTGTTACACGGGTTGTAGCCAAGCCTTGGAAGCCTCTGATCATTTCCAATTTAGGAGTAAAATGAATAATGCCCTGCATATTGAAGAAAATGCTACCAGCTTGGATAAAATAAAGATTTTACTGCATAACCATTTACAGCAGAATTTTGAAGTATTCTTCAGATATTTAAGATATCTAAACCTATTTTACCTCTTTTCCTCTTCCCTTTTTCTGCTCTTTTCACATTTTTTCATTTTGTTTCCTATCTCCATTGCATAGTGGTGATTTATGCATACAATACAAGTCATAATTACTTTTATTATAAACTGTTATATCAGAAACTGTTCCCCATATTCTGTTATAGATGTTATATAACATTATGCTGTATATGGATAATCGATAAAAACTGAAAATAAATTAGTCAAGCTGATTTTTTTTCTTTTACTGGAAGCTTGGAAATGGGTAACATCCTGACGCACCTTTATAGGGAGGAGTGCTTGAGGAGATTTTTTTAGGGCAAGGTAAATATTGAAATATTTAAAAAGTAGAATAAAAAACATGGTTTATTTAAGCTCAGCTCAAGGGAGGAATTTCTTAATAGTAAAAAGTACAAAATGTAATAATGGTACTTAAAATCACTTAACCAACAATAATCTAAAACTTGAAGGATGCCTTGGTGGCAGTGAAGCTCACGGCAGGAATCAGTGACAAAATGAATGTCACGTGGAGCACTACCTAGTGTCAGGAGCAGGTGAAAGAAGAGTGTTGGGACCTTTGGTCTGTAAAATCTGTGGCTCAGACAAGGCTGTCTGGCGAACGCTCTCCTGACACAAATCTAGCTCATCACTAAGTATTTGCAGGAGGCCATTGTTGTCTACTTATGAAGGAAGTGGAATTTATACTCTATGTCACCCTTTGGGGCTCCCACTGCCTGCACAAGCCATATAAAGAATTCGGAATCTGCCATTTAGGCAGCTATCTGTGACGGATTTTCTACATCAAGAGCTGGTGGCCTTGTATGATTGTGGATGGTGTGTATGTGGTGAGAGTACCTCCACATTTAAAAGGAAAATGAATGGCTACAGCTCTATCTTTTAATTTCTAAAGTAGACATATGTACAATGAGGCATGTACTACTTGATTATTGTTGGTTAGGATATTGGCATTGGCAAGTGGCATTAATAAAATTGAAGGTTAATAAATACTCCCTTGATCTGGCCTTAAGTGAACCATATGTCTTTTGTGTTGTACTTGTGGAATCTGCATTTATTGGTTTTGGCTAAACTGCAAGGTTCTGCTTTTTCAATTGAGACTAGATCTCGCAGCTGTATATTTTAATTTGTTAGTGGTAAATATATAAACCCATCTCTTGCCATGCAGCATGTATATGTGTATGTATCATTATAGTTTTCCTATGATTTAAAAGCTTAAATCCATTTTTTCTCCCTCTTTTCTCTCTCTATATATGACTATAACACACAGACACACATACAGAAAAGAAGAAAAATAACCGTGAAGCCTGTCAATGGCAAGTATATTTTGACATGAATACGGTCATGGGCTCCAGAAAATTGTGTCAGAGAAGCAATGAGATTTTCTGATAAGCCAGCTGGTCAAAAAAAGCTGGTACTTGGGAGATTGGAGCCCAGCCAGAGCTGCGTGGGAGGGCCTGCTGACCATACTTCCCCAGTTTTGTTTTGGCAGCAACCTAGACTTGGATTAAGAGAACCTGGGGAAGGCCCTGAAATCGGCATTCAGCAAAGACAAAATGTGTGACCACCGAGAAGGGAAATTGGGGGCCTTGGTGTTACATCCTAAAACAGTGTCTCACTGGCTGTGTGAGTTTGCATTTTCATGCAGAATGAGAATCCTTATATCTTGTGTTGTCTTTGTGAGGGCATGCATAGCTGCTAAATTTGGCCTAATCTTTTGATGACTAAATTATGTAAATACAATATTATCTTCATAATAAACTATAGATTGCTATTGCTGTTATAATACTAAATAAATAATACTAAAAGATCCTGCTCAATATATTTATCATATTTCTTCACTTAACTTATGACTACAAGTACCAAAAAACCCTGAAAGGACCCAAAAAGTGTGGACATACAATGTCAACAGAAATCTGCTAAACTGTAACATTGTTTCTTAAATAACATGCAGAATGTCTGTGCCAAGTATAATGGCTCCAGCAGCTGTGCTGTATTCTCAATGCAATCTCTGAATGACCTCAACCCCTGGCCGCAAACCAAGAAGCTGTCACAAAGCATATAAGTTAACACATCTGAAAGTACAACAATGTGGAGGTATGCCTATGTGCATTCCATTTAAATTTAAACAAACTATATTAATAAAAAACATAAAAAAATCATCACTTTCCAGAGACACTTTATAATCATAACCTGATGTTGACAGTCACCACCTTTTCCAGTCTAATTCATGAGGGGTCAAAGTCTAAGAATTTCATCTAAGTAACAACAGAAATATGAAGAAAAACTGTGCATTGAAAAAGTATCTGCTTTATTTTGAAAAAATAAATAACGCTTAAAAAAAAGTCTGGGCTGCTCTGTAGCAGTCTTTAGAACGCGGCGCATTGGTAGGACACAAGCTTATTACATGGTACACTTAGACCACTAAAAACATGTTAAACTTAACTATTAGTGTCCTGCAGGGGGGACTAGGGAAAATGCACAGTGGGCAACCCTGCTTATGGACTGGCTGGGCTTCTTTCTAACTTCCTAAAGCCACACATGCTCCACATGTGGCCTTCAGAGCATACTGATGTGGCCCTCACCTGCTTTGGGGAAATCGGAGGGGTAAATAGAACTGACATGTAAAGGCAGTTAAATAGTGGTACAGTAAAGTTGGGCAATTGTGATATAGAAAGGGAGCATTGGCAAATCGAGACACCACCCTGGGTGAAATCTTTGGGACAATAATTTGGTAAAATTATTTCTATAATAATTGTAAGCTTGGGAACTGAGCTGGGAACATGGTTAAGATGAAGGACTGATAAGGAAAGGGCTATAAATAGGGGAACCATATATTCAAAGAGATAAGCCAACCAGTATGTGTATTGCTAGCATGTGGGGATGGTTGTAGTCCTGATTGTTGTAGAAAATCTTCATTATGCTATTCTGAAACTATTCATTATGGCCCGCGACCAGGTTCCAAATCATTTAAATGGCCCACACACTTCAAAAGTCTGAGCACCCTTGCATTATGCCAGTCCTTGCCTCTCTAATCCCGCCAGGCCCCACAGCCCACTTTTCCAGGTAAAGAAAACCCATATGACTAATGGAACAGGTTGTGAAGCTAGTGTGGAGGCCTGTAGAGTCAAGCAGCTGGACACTAGAGGGAGGATGCTTGCTAATTACAAAAGCAGGAAGTGAGGCACCAATAGGCTTCTCTGTAGAGGTGGGTGACACACGTGTGCTACTAGTTTGATGTTTGTGTTGTAGTGTGTCTGGAGTTGCCTATGTAGACCATGTGTTTTAGTAAAAAGGCTGCAGGGGACATTGTATTGTGTATTTATATGCACTGCTGCACACGTGGCTTCTAAACAATGAATGCAGAGCTGGCAGCATTATGTCAATAGGTCCTAGGTCAAATACAGGCAAACTATACTAGATGGGAAAGGGCTAAAACCAGTTTAGTTCTGTCTGTGACCTTTGAGCTGTAACCTCCCTTCATTATGGTCACTGTAGATAGGAGGTGCTTTATGGTCTTTAGTGCTTTATTGCTAACTGCCCCAGCACAATTCTGCTTTTCTTACCTTTTATTGCCTTACCTCTGCCAAATTCTGCCCATCCCACCTCTACCCACTTACCTCCCTCCACATTTTACCTTCTTGTCTCACCTTATCTTATCTTATCCCACATCTTACCCCCTCGTCCCACCTTATCTCTGCTCACATTACCTCTTTATCCACCACTTAGCATCTAACCTCTATCCATCACTTCTCTTTCCATCTAACCATTATTTGCCTCTTCCCACCATAACTCTCTGCTGACTTCACCACTGTCTACCTCTACTCACTCCCAATTTCTGCTAACCTTACCACTGCCCACCTCACCTCTTCTTGACACCTTTTCTTTCTTACCTCTGTCCACCTTACCTTGGCTCCCCTTACCCCTACCCACCTCTTCCCTGCCTTACTTCTGCCCACTTCACCTCTTTCTCTCCCACATCTACCCTTTTCTGCTTACCTTACCTATTCCGACTTCTGTTCACCCCACCTTTTTACGCCTCACCTTCACTCACCTTTGCATATACTATACAAAAAAAGGAGAGGCAATGATTAAACTTGCCTGCCTAAACTGTTTTTCACAGCTTACATTTTACTGCATCCCCGAGAAGTGGAACAAGACAATGCGTCCCTTAGACCAAAAAAGTTTGTGCTCTGATGTAGATGGTAGCTTGGCACAGAGCTAATTAAAAGAACACAAAGTGAACAAAAAGTTATATCCTCCCTAATGCTACGTAATACAATTGAGAGGAAAGGAAGGTAGGATATATAAAATTGGAGTGTTTATGTGGGATGCCCTGGAGTGTGAAACTCCCTGGTTTTCATGTAAACTCCCCTCAATCTCACTTCACAATGCAGGGGCCTCTGGTGGCATCCCTGCTCTGCTCACTTGCCATGCAGGCCAGAGGGAGGGACAAAGCTTTGTTGCTTCAGTGGGATCAAGGATTTAGGGGAGAATACAGGGAAACCAAGAGATTGCACACAACAGGGACATCTAGGGGCAGAGGGCCAACTTATTTATATAAATTTAAGGCCAGTTGGATTGTTCGGCAGCTCCGGGATATTTTTGCACAAGCCATAGCGCTTTGGACCAATCACACCAAATGATTTTGTGTTAAATGAACTTTATTTCTCCCACAAAAAAATAAACCAAATAAAATAAGTCCCAATGAAATTACAGTCAACGAGCATTTAAATGTGTTTCACACATGCTGTTAAGACCTGAAGTTGGGCTTTAACTGTGTCATTTTTTTAATGCCAGAAAATACTTCACCTTTTTCTCATGTTTTAAAACGCTTAGCGTCCATTATGAGAAGCATCACCTTAATGCCAAAAGAGCGTGCCCTAAGCAGCAGGACAGCTCTGTTATCCGGGAAATCATGCTCAGGTGCTCCCAGCTCGTGACAACATAAGTACATGCTAAGGTTGAATTTAATAAGTTCAAATAAATGTTGTGTCAAACGGCAAGCAATGTTTTGAGCTGTTTCAGAACGATTCGTCTTTAAAGTGGACCAACACCCAGGATTTTGACTATCCTGGGTTTTGGTCCACTTCGGCGGGGCACCCCGATCGGGGGTGCCCCGCTGTGTGAAACCCCCCAGAAAGCCCCAAAATCTTACCTGTCCCCGCTCCCACGTGACTGGACGCTCCAATCCCCGCCAACGTCCAGGCGGGGATCAGGAACGTCCAAGCGGCTGCCGCCGCCTCCCTCGCGTCACTTTCGGCGCGCGCGCGCCCCCGCCGGCCATTCGCAGACGGCCGGCACGGGCGCGAGCACGCCTACAGGGGCGCGAGGGAGGCGGCGGCGGCCGGCCGCCGAAGATCAGGTAAGGTGTTTGGGGGTTTTTTGGGGGGTTTCACCCCGCGGGACATCCCGATCTCGGATGTCCCGCGGGGTGGGAGGTGATCGGCCCGGGAATCTTATAGATTTCCGGGCCGATCACCTCTCGGTGTTGGTCCACTTTAAAGCTGCAATAAAATGCTAGTTGCATGTCCAAACCTAAAATGAAATTAGTAAACGTTTCTGAAAAACAACTTTAATAGAATAAAGTATTGTAAAATGAATGCAGGCAAAGCAGGGCATCAAATAAGCAGTAGAGTGCATCTCCATTATTCAGACATGTCAGATCACCTAACAATAAAGGCATTTATCCTTTCACCCTACATAATCCTTAAAGCGGTCCTGCACTCTGAATAAGAGTCTATCTTATATGTTTCCCACACCCTGTACATACAGATTGCTCACATGAAAAATCATCCTACCTGCACCTACTGCATTTTATGAGCCTTTAAACATCCAAGATGGCGGCTCATGGAACATCAGGCAGCCTGCAAACAGGAAGTGCCTTCTGACTGTGCTGCTCTGCATTCTGGGACTGCTGACCTTTTCCTGAGCCCAGCTCTGCTCTGTCTGAGCAAAGCACAGCTATAACCCGCCGCCCTTTACTTTATCCCACTCTCCCCTCAGTAAGTGTGATGCTTCTGAGTCAAGATGGCGCCCCCCATATCCTAAAGTCCTGAACAGAGCTGCAGCCCAGTGGGGGAAAGAATAATAAGTAAGTGAGTAAAAAACAGATGCTGGGGAATAGTTTTTTAAGGGTTTGGTTTAATTTCCCTCTATATTCAATATCCAGGGTATTCTTATGCCCTGGCACCACTTGCCTGGCACACCTTTTAGTGGCAATGTGACAGAGAGGAGCTTTACACAAAATGGCTTTCATAGAAACACAGGCAATCCCATTCCTCCACACCATGCCTTCTTTGCTATTTAGCACCCTGACAACCTGTCTCCCAGGTTGACATCTTTGACTCTGTATCATTCAGTTATTCTTTGCATGACTATGGCCACCAGGGCAATACAGAAAATGCTCCTGTAAGGATGTCATCCATATCTGTTAATGGAGTACCAAGACAAGGTGCAAAGTGACAGAAGGACACAGGTTTAAAACATTCTCACAAGTAGAAAGTGCTGGCTGTATAAATAGTAGATGATATATCCAAACATGACAAAATAGCTTCTTTCTAAATGCTTGGGGATTGCATAGGGTCTGAAAAGAGAATAATGGGAACATCCCGTTAATCTTGGTGTGCATTTGTATTTTGTGTTGTTTACCTTAAAGGGCCAATCCAGCCAGACTGCCATTTTGAAAGCCCCACCGGCCTTCTAAGCTTTCCTAGTGCTGAGGCAGGGATTGTAAGGAATACTTGCATCAGCCACAATCCAGCGCCAATGTTTAGGCGACTCCACTGCTTGCTGGCGCCATCTTTCTCCCAGCTGCTCATGCCACTGGTAGCGTGTTCCTGATGCTGTGTTCGCTTCCACTCACCCATTCAATTGATTGGGTGGGGCTGCGCATACGCCATGCTAAGGTGGTACTTGAGATAATTTGAAAATAGCACTTGATGAAAAAAAGGTTAGAAACCTCTAGTCTAGATCATAACCCAATTGGCCAAACTTACTCATAGTAAACAACAGCCTTTACTCTGCTGGTAGCCATTCTGGAGACAATACATTAGTTCAGGTACAATGGCTAGACAGATTGTTGCTGGATCTTAGGTAAAACACACCTTCCTAAATAAAGTACTTAGGTTAAAAAAGGCTAATTTCCATGGAACGATTAAGGAATGAATCACTAAAGCGAACGCAATCAAGCAATAATTGATCCGTGGAAATGTCTGTAGCAATCAAGCAAACAACAAGAATTCACTAGTTGGTTGATGCTGTGTCGTCTGGCATAAAATTTCTCGTTCACCACATTGCTGACATGTGGAAACAGAAATAGTTTGCAAATAGGACTATACAAATACCTTAAATACGATCTTAATTACGACCCTTTTACTGAATATTTGCAGACAAATCGTCCACATTTATATGCAAGTCATCCACTTGCAGACGAATCGTACAATCGTTTATTTGAACAGTCAAATAATACATTCATGATGCTAAACCTAATTACGTTACTAGCAGTTACGTATCTTATTCTTCTCTCAAACCTCAAAAAGCCAACTCTAAAACTCAGGTTATTATCTAAGAAAAGGCTAAGGCTACCTGTCTTCAGCAACAGGAAAATAGATGTGTAATTTGCTATGCTGGTGCTATTCAGTTGAAACAGGTATGTGTGTGTAGAGAGAGGAGTGTGAGGTTCCATAACAACACAAGGTAGACAGACAACATTTTGAAAGTTCAATGTCAAATCTCACCCAACCATTGGGAAACCTAGCAGAAGCACTATATCCAAAAATCATGAAGGATCTGGGGAGGACTAGAGTGTTGGCCGTGACCTTCCAAATAAGTCTAGAGGGTCCCTGAACAAGGCATACATACACTATCGTTCCACATTCCCAGAAGGTTTGGGGCCCCACAAGATCTTCAATCAGTCATCATCAGGGTTCCTCCAGTGTAATTTGGAGGGTCACCAACAATACTGTAGTCTAGCCCTGATCCTTCGTGATTTGTGTAGATAGTGCTTCGCCTGGGATCCCCAGTGGTGGAGTGAGATTTGGCACCAGCGTGGCAAATAACACATCTACTTTTCAAAACTGTTTAATGAGGGTCACTTTAGCCTCTTTGAGGTGGTGGGTTCAGATAGACCTTTAGTCTTTCAGTGTCCATATTGGTTGAAAACCTCCATAAAAGAAAACTTCACAAAGTTTCCCTTGCTGAGGTGACAGATTGAATCCGTAGAAAATTTGGACAATTAGGCCTATATCCAAACTGCATGCTGATAAAAGGAGTTAAATGCCTAATAAACCTGGATATGCTGGTGAGAAATGCTACACTTAATGGTGGAGGATTGTCCTATATTTTCGAGCTCAAACATATTCTCAGAAGAATAACTATATCTTATCTAAGCAGTGTACAACTGAAAATTTCAATCTGTTTCATTGTGAGATATGTGTTATACATGTGTACTGAGAGGCGTCCATAAGGCAAAAAATGTTTTAAAACTTTTTGTACTTTTTTTCCTCATATGATGGCAGAAACATGTCATCCGAGCAATTAACTGTGTTTTTTTTCCAAAAGACCTCACAGAATCACAGTACACTACACAAGCCTGAAATGTGCTAAGCAAAACAGAAGGAATAATGAGGACAACTGTGTAACTCAAGAGAACAAGCACAACTTTACAGACCTCAATGTGCTCATTTCCATTTGGTATCAGTATAAAGGGAGTAGATGCCAGAGATTATAGAACAATCTCGTGTTCTGAAGAAGCCAAATTAGCCCTAAGAAATAAACGCATACCACAATCTCTAGTGTCACACCAACTGTTAATCCTTTTGTTACTCTGGAAGATATTGCTATGAGCCACAATCACTACAAAGGCTGTGTTTTTTTTAATCAACTAACAAAATGTACATGAATAATCATTAATAACAGCTCAAAGTTGCACATTTTTCTGTTTGAGACCTTTGCTAAAAACCAAAGAAACAAGTCTCGTGGAGGAACATTTTCTTTGTTTTACTGACAAGAAGGAAAGGAGATGATTCTGGAGGCAGGATAAATAAAACATGAGCTAGAAATGACATGAGAGAATTATGGTGCATCGAAATATAAAAAGGTAGAATTTCCAGATGCACATAAAGCCTTCCTTACAAACCACTAATTCACTAACAGAAAGCAGTATGCCAAATCCCTCATTTATGGCCCGCTATGTAAGAAAAACCATTTGCCCAGAAGTCAAGTATTTTGGAACGAGTTATAGTATTGACCTTCTAATTTAAAACCCCAAATAGTAATAATGTCCTTGCTTTAAAATTAAGGGCATTTACTTTAACTTGCAGGCTAAGAAAGGCATGAGACGCTCCACAGTCATCCCCAGAAAATGTGTAATGGTACTGTGTAAAGGTCCAGGGCTCTCCCTGGAGTTAATGCTGTCCTAGTGCTTGTGCCCTTTTTGTCGAGTCCGCTCGTAAGCCACAAAGATATAAAATACCCCCCCCCCCCCCCGGCATAAATTAATCGCTTGGGCACCTATTTTATAGAAATACTAGCTAAGGCTAGTATAACTAGCTTCACATAAACTGCAATTGATATTTAAGCAGAGCAGCCAATGTCAAGGCAGTCCAGTTTATGCTTCACCCTTAAATTTGACTAAACATATCAGTTTAACTATGCAGATTTTGACCAACTCTTAAACTTATGTGCACTGTGGTTGACATTTTACATTTCCTCTACACACAAGTTTAAGAGTTTAAATATCACTATACACAAGTTTAAACCGGACCTTCAGCATGATTTAATGAAAATCCCAAACCCTTAAAAAAACTATTAAACAACATCTAAAATTAATATATTTTAGGTTTTTAGTCACTTACTATTCTTTTCCCCCACTGGGCTGCAGCTCTGTTCATGACTCTAGGATACAGAAGCTGCCATCTTGATTCAGAAGCATCACACAGACAGGAGAGCGGGATAAAGTGCAGGAGGTGGGGTTATAGCTGTGCTTTGCACAAACAGAGCAGTCAGAAGGCACTTCCTGTTTGCAGGCAGCCTGAGATTCCATGGGCCACCATTTTAGATGTGTAAAAGCTCAGAAAAGGCAGTAGATACAAGTCGGATGATTTTTAATGTGAGCAACCTGTATGTACAGGGTGTGGGAAACATATAAGATAGACTCTTATTCAGGGTCAAGGTCCACTTTAAGAGTTTAAATACCACTACACACAAAGTTTAATTTAAATACCCCTTAGCCCCCCCCCCCCCCCCAAATGTAATATGTCATATATGTGTAGTTCTCTTAACAGCCCCAAGTATGAATATCTCCAATATCAAAGTGTTTGCGCCAGTCTCCCACCCCTGAAAGTGTGTGTGCGTGTGTGTATTTGAAGGGGGAGAGGGCCTGAAGCAAGCATATATTTGGAACTTCCATGTTTAACCTTTGAGAAACTTTCCATCTTGCTTAGTATATTTTAAAGGTATTGAGCTGCCTCTCCCTTCCTGTCAGAACACAGCTGCTTCGGAAAGTAGAAACGAGGCAGAGTAGTTGCACATCTCCTGAAATCCTTTGCCATAGATCACCAATAATAGGGCTGAGCTGGTGGTCTAAAGCTCTACAACATCAGACTGTAGACACTGGGAGAGAGGGAGAACACCCAGGTTGATAAGAATACCTGTCTTACAGACCCCACCCATTATGCTGATTATTATGCATCACAGAGCCAAGGGCCACACCCAAATATTTCCAATGGTAAATCATAGCATGAAACTGTAAACCTCGATAACCCCGCCATTTCCTCTTCAATTTATAAAGAAAGTCAGTGCCAAACCTAGCACGACACAAAGGTCTAACAATTGCCTTTGCCTTCCATAGCTCTTTAAGGTATTTATGCGCCACTCAGTGGTCTCACATCACACAGTCACAACAAGTTACCTGCACAGTTAGTAGGCCCAGAAAGCCTAAGATTGTAAACATATTAATATCAATCTGACTTTGTAATATCCTTTTCTGGCACACATCTATGTGTACCACTAAGAGCATCTATCAAGAGGAAAGTGCATTATGTGTTTATCTGCATAACAATACCAGAACTCTTACATGTGCAAGACATCGTTGTCTGAGCTTTTGCTGAATACAATGTGTTTGTGAAGTAGATGGACTTCATGGGGCTTCATTATCGCACTAATCTTACACATTACAAATGCTTTTTATACAAAACAGAGTAGAGACTTTGAATTTGACAAAAAAATTACAGTATAAATCTTTACTTTTTCATCTCAGTTGTCTATACATCACATGATCGATCATAGCAATGATATAATCAGAGCCAAGCTGAATGAATTGTTTCACTATAAAATAGCATCGGATAGTGCACTTGCCAAAGACTTCAAGTCAAAAAATCAGTGGGGAGAGCGGGCTCTGGGCCAAAGTTGGGTTTCCACCAGCTGTGAGTTACACCAGTGACCCAATAACATCCCATAGATGCTATCACTTGCACCACTCTAAAGAACTCTACAGCTGCAACCCAACCAAATACGTTGAGCGCACATATGGTTTCCGGAACATTATCACACAGAGCAGAGGTACGCAAATGGCGGACCACGGTCCCCAAATGACCTGACAGCAAATGAGACGCCACTGCTGTCGCTTCTCAGAGGTTTATTAGTTCTGCCTGTATGTGCAAGCCCCAGCATTCTTTACAGAGCCAGGCTGCACACAAAGGAGGAGCAAAAATACAATTCTGCGATTACTCACCTGTAGAATTGGTATTATGAGTATACAGTACGTCCTGCTCCAGATAGAATACTTACAATCGGGTACTACTCTGCCAGATGGCGCTGGACTGCAGAGACATCGAAAATAGGCTCCTCCCGGCCCCTCAAATACCCAGGGAACTCCCACAATACCCAGCATTGAAAAGAAGTTAACGAGAAGCCGGGAGAATTAAAACAACCCAAAAAGGTAACTATAACAATGATAACAATCTCCATACAGGGGATCCAAGATAATGCAAAAACCAAGGGTGGGATGGAGCAGGACGTACTGTATACTCATAATACCAATTCTACAGGTGAGTAATCACAGAATTGTATTATTCTTAGTATACAGTACGTCCTGCTCCAGATAGAATACTTACAATCGGGACATCCAATAGCAGTGTCCATAAAGTAGAGTGGGATCCCCAAAAAGGCAACAGCAGACAGTTGAAATCACTGCCGCCTGCAAAACCTTGCGGCCAAAAACACCATCAGCTGAGGCCCTAACATCAACCTTGTAAAACTTTGAAAAGGTATGAACAGAAGACCAAGTAGCGACCTTGCAAACTTGTTCAACAGAAGCCTGGTGCTGAAAAGCCCAAGAGGCACCAATAGCACAAGTAGAATGAGCAGTAAGGCGGAAGGGAGGATTCTTCTCCTTAGCAGAGTAGGCCTGAATAACAGGCTGACGGACCCATTTGCTGATAGTAGACTTGGCAGGAGCCAAACCCTTCCTAGGACCAGAAGGGACCACAAAAAGGGCATCAGTTTTTCTGAAAGGTGCAGTAGCCACCAGATAGTACTTCAGACACCTAACCACATCCAAAGAGTGCAAAACCCTCTCCTTAGCATTACTAGGATTAGGGCACAATGACGGAAGAACAATGTCCTGATTCAAATGAAAGGCAGACACTACCTTAGGCAGACAATCTGGCTTGAAGCGGAGCCCAACCTTGTCCTGGTGTATCTCATAGTAGGGGGGCTGAATGGAAAGTGCCGCCAACTCAGACACACGCCTAACAAAGGTGATAGCCACCAAAAAGACAACTTTGAGAGTAAGAATGGCCAGGGCAGCATCCTGCACAGGTTCAAAGGGAGCACCCTGCAAGGCTGACAAAACCAAGTTCAAATCCCAAACAGGCACCATAGGCTTACGTGGGGGCACACATGAGTAACCCCCTGGAAAAAAGTCCTGATCAGAGAACGCTGAGCAAAGGACTTCTGGAAGAAAACAACCAGGGCAGAAACCTGACCCTTCAGAGTACTGAGTTGGAGCCCCATCTCCAACCCATGCTGCAGGAACTCCAGAATCCTAGGAATAGAGAACACATGACAGGGAAGAGACTTAGACTCACACCAGTCAATGTAGGCATGCCAAACCCTGTAATAAATGGAAGAAGATGACTTCTTCCTAGCCTTATCATGGTATCAACAACCGAGGTAGACAGCCCCTTCTCCATCAAGATGGAGGTTTCAGCAGCCAGGCCGTCAAAGCCAGAGTTTGTAAATTGGGATGGCGTAAGGGGCCCTGAGTGAGCAGATCTGGCCACCTGGGGGCCACCAGAATTGCTGGCACCTCTTCCAGAGCAATCTTGTGCAGAACCCTGCCCAGCAGGGGGAATGGAGGAAAGACATACAGGAACTGAAAGTCCTGCCATGACATTGCTAGGACATCCGTGGTCAAGGCGAGAGGATCCTGGGACAGGGAGACAAAGGCCGGTAGCTTGTGATTGTGATGGGACGCAAACAAATCCACATCTGGTTGACCCCAACGGTGACACAGAGAATCTGCCAGGGGATTTTCCGCCCCCAGGATGTACACAGCTGATATGCAGGTAACATTGGCCTCCGCCCAGGTCAGGATCAGAGACACTTCCTGGAGGGCCCTCTTGCCTCGGGTCCCTCCCTGATGATTGATGTAGGCAACTGCCGTCTGGTTGTCCGAGCGCACCTGAACAGGCAGGCCCCGAAGGTGAGGAGTCAACTGAGCCAGAACTAACCTGATCGCCCACAGCTCCAAGACGTTGATAGGTGTGTGGGCCTCCTGAGGGCCCCACCTCCCCTGGAACCGCAGGGACTTCAAGAAACCCCCCTAACCTGACAGACTGGCATCCGTGGTGACCGTATCCCAGGAGGGGGCCAGAAAGGATCTGCCCCCCCAGCAAGTTCCTGGAGTCCAGCCACCACGAGAGGGACCGTCTGACCAGGGGGGAAAGTGCACGGACCCGGTCCAGGGACGCTGGGTCCTTGTCCCATACTGACAAGAGGTGGAGTTGCAGAGGCCTTAAGTGAAACTGAGCATAAGGGACCGCCTCGAAGCATGCCACCATCAGGCCCACCAGTTGCATCCCCTGCCTGATGGAGGGATGATGACAAGATAGCAGGAACTGGACCTGTGCAATCAGGCTGTCCACCTTCTGTTGAGGAAGAAAAATCCTTGCCTGAACTGTATCCAGATTCATTCCCAGGAATGGAGTCACCAAGGAGGGGGACAGAGAGGACTTGGGGTGGTTGATCACCCATCCAAATGACTCCAGGGTGGACACCACCAGATGAGTATCCAATTCTGCCTGATGTAGAGACTGGGAGGTGATGAGAATGTCGTCCAGATAAGGCACGCACGCGGATGCCCTGAAACCTGAGACATCACTCCTGCCAGCACCTTGGTGAACACCCTGGGAGCTGAAGTGAGACCGAAGGGCAATGCCACAGATTGGTAGTGTTGATCCTCCAGAGCGAACCTGAGGAACCTTTGATGATCTGGAAATCCAGGAATATGAAGGTAAGCATCTTTGATGTCCACAGATGTCATGAAATCCCCTGGGCGCAGGGAACTGATGGCAGAGCGCAGAGTTTCCATGCGAAAGCACCTGCTCCTGACAAATTTGTTGAGGATCTTCAAGTCCAGGATGGGCCAGACTGACCCATCTTTTTTGGGCACTGTGAAGAGGTTGGGATAGAAGCCCTTGCCTTTTTCTCTTAAGGGGACCTTGCAGATGACCCCCAGCTCCAGGAGGCTTTGCACTGCCTGCACTAGATCCTGAGCTGACACAGGGTCCTGAGGAATCCGGGATCTGATGAATCTTGGGGGCGGCCAGGCAGCAAACTCTATCTTGTAACCGGAGCACACTACCTCCTGAATCCACCGGTCTGAGACATGAAGCCTCCAGACGTGAGCAAAGTGCTGAAGCCGTCCCCCCACCCGGATGGGTGAGGGCGCCCCATCATGCCTGAGGGGGCTTGGGAGAGGACTTAAGCTTTGGGCCCCAGGAGGAGCCAGGACGTCCACGTCCTCTGCCCCTACCCCAGAAGTCTCCCCGGGCCCAAGTAAAGGAGACCCCCCTCCCTTGTCTAGCACCACGGTTGGGGGAGGAAAAGGAGCCCTGACCCCGAAAGGGCCGAGACAGCTGCCTGCGCTGGGGTAACCTGCCTCCCTTAGCAAAAAGGTCCAGGCGGTCCCCAAACAGGGTAGTCCTTTGAAGGGAAACCCAGTGAGGGCCTTCTTGGCAGCGTTGTCAGCAGCCCACTGGCGCAGCCAAACCGAGTGGCGTATAGCCACCACAAGGGCAGATGTTCTGGCACATATTCTAATGGTGTCATCTAGGGCAGAGAGGACAAAATTCACAAACACATCACAACTAGAGAGTGCATTAAACACCTCACAAGGCAAATCATCAGGGGCACTGTCAAGGATATTTCTGAGCAGGGTCCTAATAGCCACAGCCGTAATGGCCCGAGGCACAGACCGGGCGCAGCACAGTCCCCACACATGCAAAGGCATGGGACGCCAGCTGGTCAATGCGTCGGTCCTCAGCATCCCGCAGGGTAGTAGAGTCAGGGGAGTGCATGACAGAGGTGTTAGATAACCCTAGGACCGGGGCATCCACTTCGGGAGGGGATGATCAACACTTTACCACCTCAGCAGGAAAGGGATACTTCCTATCCCAACTCTTAGGTACACCGGGAAGTCTACTGGGACGCTCCCATTCCTTGAGCACAAGGTTATTGAAATGTGCTTGCTCAGGAAATTCCAAGCGTGACTTATGAAAGTATGAAAAATTTCCCCCCTTTGCATGGGAGCCGCAACAGGGGGAGAAATGGACAGAACCTCAAAAATCTGGGCCAGCAATCTATCAGTATCATCCGGGGCCCAGGTTCAGAGCCAGAATCGTCATGACCCCTGGGCCTCTCATCAGATGACCCCGAGTCTGAGAATAGTTCCCCTTCGTCGGAAGGGGTATAGCCGCATAAATGCAAAAACTCATCAGTTTCCATAGGGAAAAGAGTGACATCAGGCGTTAAGTGCCGCTTTTTTGCAGGGGCCTTACGCGCCAAGGTATTAGCAATTAACTTTTCAACACTAGCCAGTCTAGAAGACACATCAGGCTGAGAATCCCCACTTGTATGCAACTCATTGGGAGTGAGATTTAAGCTTGGGGGAGTAGGTGAAGTGAAACGAGTGAAAACGCGCAGGCCCAGCCACTGGAAGGCCAAATTGCAGCGCAAGCACCTGCTCGGCACAAGGTACACAGACCCGTGCATTGTCAGCGCTAATAGGGGACACCCCACAACCTACGCACAGCCAGGCTTGTCCCGAAGGAACCCCGGTCACATTATCCTGAGATGCCTCCATATGGTGATTATAGCGGCACACTAGGCCGATAGGGATTAACGCTATATAGCAACCCGGGATGCCCCAATAATCGGCTAGGGAAGTAGTAGTAATTACACTAGGCCTCACAAGTTAATAAACTAATAGAGAGCCGGGAGAAGCCAATGGGTTCGCCCGTCTGAAAGACATAATCAAGGTAGCCATAAGCACACAATACTAAGAAAACGGTAATATAGCTGCCCACGAGGGCTCTTACGGACCCCGGTAGGTAGAAGCCCGTCACGCAGAAGCCGAAAAGCAGTCAAAATGGCGTCGGTATACCTCGAGGGGCGGGCCCGCACGAGCAATGACGCGGAACGCGCCAGAGACAGGCCCGCCCCCCGAAGAGCGCGAAGCCAACACGTGACAAGCAACCAATGACGGCGCACCGGCATCTGAGTTAACGCAGCAGTCAAGCGTGGAACACTGAAAAAAACGCGCGCAGCGGCAATTTCAAATAAAATACAAGTAGTACAAGTTAGCGCGGCGGCTGACACAATGCATAATGTAATAAATCATAAGCCAATACACGTATATGCACACCCCCCCCCCTCTTTTCCCCCCGAATGCTACAGGGAGAATGAGGGAGGATAGCGGCCACTTAACAAAGGACCCACCGATAGACAGGGGCAAGGGGCAATAGTGCGGGAGGGGCATCCCATAGAGGCTCACCATAAGCCTACCCTTTGGTGGGGGATTGCGGTGGAGCAGCGCTCCCAAGCACCTAACAGCGGTGCTGCCTACCATCACCCGACCAGCGCAGCCAAGGCTGGGAGGCAATTACTGATGGAATGGGTGGGAATAGTCCTACAGGGCCGCAGGCTAATAGCCCCGCTCACCTGCGAGAAAAGAGAGCCATCTTCTTGTCCTTTGCAGTCCAGACTGCAGAGAAAATCTGGGGATTGTGGGAGGTACCTGGGTATTTGAGGGGCCGGGAGGAGCCTATTTTCGATGTTTCTGCAGTCCAGCGCCATCTGGCGGAGTAGTACCCGATTGTAAGTATTCTATCTGGAGCAGGACGTACTGTATACTAAGAATAACATCCCTCTGCATGTTGCTGGCTGCCACAATATCATGGAGCACAGAGCACTGCGAGGACTTGGGCGTGTCAGCATGACAACATAAAACAGCTGGGATTGTCAGCAGCAGTGGCACTGGGGGGTGTTGGAGATAATAACTATAAGGAAGGATAAGGGAGCGGGGTGTTTGGGTTGAAGAGGAACAAAACCCAGGATTGTCACTAAAATGGTTTTTATTTCTCCACTACTATTATTAAATTTTTTTTAATATTCTATTTGCATTACTGTTCTGGCATATAAAAAACCACCAGGGTCGACTGTTCCTCTTCAGCAGGGCACCTCTACGAATCCAGGGGTTTCACATGACAGGGCATCCCAAATCAGGATGCTCCACCAAAGAGGAGTAGCCAGCCGTGGCATCTTTAGGCACTCAGCTTTGCTCCTCTTCCATTCCCTGTCCTCCCAAAACTGCTCCTCGTCCATCCCTGCTATTTCTAGCTCTGCTCCCCATCCTCCCCTATTATTCCCAGCTCTTTCCTATCTAACAGTTTTCTCTCAGCTGTGCCCCCATCCATCGCCTGTCCTCCCAGCTCTGCCCCATCCATCCCCTGTCCTCCCAGCTCTGCCCCCATCCATCCCCTGTCCTCCCAGCTCTGCCCCATCCATCCCCTGTCCTCCCAGCTCTGCTCCCTATCCACCCCTATTATTTCTAGATCTGCCCCCATCCACCCCTGTTATTTCCAGCTCTGTCCCTTCATCTACCCCCTGTCCTTGCAGCACTGTCTTCCATCTATTCTTATTTCCAGCTCTGCTACCCATCCACCCTTTCCTCCCAGCTCTGCCCCCCATCCACCCCTTTCCTTTCAGCTCTGCTCTCCATTCACCCCTATTATTCTTAGCTCTGCACCCTATTATCCTTATTATTCCCATCTCTAACCACCCACCCATGCCCTGTCCTCACAGCTCTGCCCGCCATCTATCCCCTCTCCTTCCAGCTCTGCCCCATCCACCCCCTGTCCTGTCAGCTTTACCATCATCTACCCATGGGTTGGATTATGAGGAGGGCCCTGGGGCCTCCACCACTTGCCCTGCAAAGGGGACCTCCACCGGCCTTTGAGTTATGGTCTGGTCCAGGAGGCATTTTCAGTCTTTGGCCTGACGTATGGTGGGGCCAGCAAAAATGGTATCAGCTGCAGTGGGGGTAAAGCCTTTATTTTATTTTTGAAAACATGCAGCCAAAGTCACCACAAGGCAGGACGGAGAGTCTAGAGCAGCAAAGCCGCCGTCATCAACGCTACAGTGATGGGTGGGTGCAGAGATGTGAACTGGCGGTTGCTCACTGCACATAAGCCACTAAGCACAGCTGCTGGCAGCTCAATGCAGGGCAACTGTTTTCTGCTGGATCAGCTGGGCGACTACACTACCCCCACCCATAATGGCAAAGCAGGAGTTCCCGAACAGCACACACTCGCACAAGGGTGACACAAGTGACTCAATCTGATGTTCCAGTAGGTAGGTGGGTGCCAGACAACCACCAATCAGTTACTTGACTGGACTATTATTTTAAAGGACAAATACTGTACTTGGGGCCTCCACCAGATTTTGTTCCCGGGGCCTCCACCACACTTAATCCAGATGGATAGGAGAACAGGTTACAGAGCCACAGGTTGGTAATGTAGTACATATTTCAAAAATGCCATGGGGGGGCACTATATGAAAAACTTTTTTTAGGGTAATATATATATGTTAAATTACCTTAACTCACTTTATAAAGCTGTGTTTTCTTTTTTACTGTGTGAGACACTGTTTTATTTAGCTTTATTGATGCTTCCCAGCTGTGGTGCTATCGTGGCACCTTAGGAGGGTTTTAGGACCTTGAAGGTGGAGATGGTGCAGGCTGCTGTGTCCATATCGCCAGGGTTACACGTGCAGTCTCCGTCTCCTTTTTTTTTCGAGGGACCTGGGGTGGCCTGGGGAGCAATCCTGGGCTGTGCTCCATTTCTCTGATTGGGTTATTGTAGTTGGGCGTGGCTAATGTCTCCAAATGCTCTGGTGGGTGGGCTCAGTGGCACACACAGCAACATTGTCATCATTTTTTTCTACCCGGGGTGTGCGCAGTCTGCATCTTGCACAAAGCGCCCACGAGGGTGTCCTGATGGCATCGAGCAAGACACCACATGATAAGCATTATCAGCTCTACTCAGTTGTATATAATTATATGGCAGGTGTGCATTGCCAAATCTGATTCATTGATTTTGAGCGGGAAAACTGGTCCTATCTCACACTATTTAACAGATACCATTATTATATTTTGTCAATCTGGTATATGCACATTCTAACACAGTATGAACATCCAGTAATTTGGCCACATATAAAATTAATTCAATATTTATGTCCATAAAATCTTTCTTCATAATGTTATCCATCCCAATCCCAACATGGGTAGACCCACTGAATCACCTTTCTCCCAAACACCCCGTCCATGGATGCTTGTACATTTATCTTGTAGAAGGAAGTGAAAGTGTGCATAGAGGACCAGGTGGCAGCCATACAAAACCTTCTACACAAGATCCAAGATATGTGGAATGGAAAAGTGTCATGAAGAATGTCCAAGTGACTCACACCAAGTGAAGTAGGCACACCATATCAGTTAGTAGATCTTAGCTGAAGCTGTCTTCCTAGCAAAATCAGGGTAACCACTACCCAAGGGAGAATCCCCTGTCCCATAGCACCTGGAATTCGATTGCCACAATGTCAAAGACAGCGACGTGAATTGGGATGAACCAGGGTTACCTTGGCCAGTGGGTGGGCAACTAGAATGGTTGTAATGCTCCCTAGGCTGAGTCTGTAAGGGTTGGTTGATGGCCAACCTCAGTGCAGAAGCCTTCTCTAGCCGAGTTCTTATCCTGCCGAGAGAGGAGTTACAGCTTTCCAGCTCTAGTCCCAGCATATTGTCTGCTAGAATACCTAATTGTTATGGACCATTGTCTGTAGATGAAAAAAGTGATAGAGAAATTAATGCATCTCTGGACAGAAATAAATGTTGTAGCATTACAGAAGCTTGAGGAATTGATATCACAGCAAATGTGTGATGTAGCTAAAGGTGGCCCAATGAAATATTAGAGTGTGTGACCTTTTTTTGGGCCTATTTCCTTATGGGATCTAATGGGATTTCAGAAGGTTTTCGTTTACAACCATCTCAAACTAAAACGTAATGATCATAAGTGAGAGCTTCATTAATGCAGTTGCAAGGCACATGTTAAGATGATTGGACTAAAGGAAGGAGAGCAAAAGTACATACCAAGTACCCAAAGTCTGCAGAGACTTTATTTATTTATGCAGTACCATATGACACTAGGTTTTGCCTTTAGCATTACAAAGCTAAGACAGATTTTCTGTGTTATGTAGGTATTACAGTATACAGCCTTAGCACTACCTTCTGTTCTGACAAACACATAAGTGTTCTATTAAACAACACTGGGCTTAACGCAAGAATTTAACACATTTCATTTTCAACTACAAATTAAAGTGTTCCTCCTATCAGCATTATAGATAATTATTTTATTGGAAGACTAAGATTGAAAAGTCCTCGTTATCAAGGGTACAAAGTAAACCGTGCTTTCTTAAAACAAAGTACCAAGAATAACAGGCTATCAAACAAAGTACCAAAAATAACAGGCTATATACCTATTATTCTTGGTGATAAGGTGGAAACATGCGAATCACCTATTTTCATCGCATCGGTAACTCCAGTACTTAGAAGCTGCTGAATGTGCAATGCTTGGGTATAGCTTATGCTTACACATCCACGGTCTCCGAATTGTGGGCGTATGTTTCTGTTTTTGGCCCTCATCAGCACACGACTGATGGCTGTATAGAGAGACAACCATATTTACCTTATTATAGTGGGCTAAAAGAGACTGAAAATACCATTATACAAGGATATGAAGGTAACGTGCCTTGGGTCTTTTAAGTTTGCGCCATTTATTTTGTACACTTAAATACAGGACTTTTAATTCTCTTTTAGCAGACTATGTTACGGCTAACATGGGGTTCTCCTCAAGATAGATTGCTCCTCTAGTACAGAGTCTCACCCCCATACAGCTAACACATCCAGCTATGTGCTGATGAGGGCCACAAGCCCAAAACACATGTCCACAAGTGGGAGACAGTGTTTGGTATAGCAACGGCATAAAGGTATGATTTACATGTCCACTTACTAAGAATAATAGGTCTAGCCTGTTATTCTTGGCCTGTATAAGCCACATAAATACTTTCTTTAAAAAAAAAATATATATATATATATATATATATATATATCCCTGTCCAGGCATTAAATAAAAAAGTCTTAACTCAATACCACTTGAAGATACCGCTACTGGACAGAGGAGCTGCACAGGCATGGCCGGATTATGAGGGGGGCGCCCTGGGGCCTCCACCACTTGCCCTGCAAAGGGGGCCTCCACCAACATTTAGGTTATGGTCCGGTCCAGGAGGCTTTTCAGTCTTTGATCTGATGGTCCACGGGGCCAGCAACAAAGCAGTGGCAGTGGGGGCGAGCCTTTTTTTGTTTTTTCAAACCTGCAGCCAAAGCCACCACAGGGCAGGACAGAGAGTCTAGAGCAGAAAAGCCGCCGTCAGCAATGCTACAGTGATGGGTGCGTGCGTACAACTCATTTGTATTTGTTTTAATTTAAAATATATTACAGTTTTGTTATATTTTAGTATAGATATCAGTTGCATCAGGGGCCAATGATTGTCTAATAAAATAAAAGTTGATGTGCATATATGCTAGATTATACTTACTTTAAATCCTAGTTTTACTCACTCAAGTGCTAATGTCACCAGTAATTACGGGCAATATCCTGCTTTATCACACATCATTATCTTCAGCCAAAATCATCCAAAAATACAAACCAACCGGACAAAAAGCTTTTAGGAGAATTAGGCAATGACATTATACTATTGTAGGGTGTTATACAATTAGTGACTGGCTGAAATAACAGCTTAGGTTCACAGCAAAAAAAAAAAGAAAACTGCCCAAATCCCAATGTTTCATGTTTCAGCATGCACAGTTGAGAGATCAGTATTTTAGGTTGTCGTTCGGGCTGTGCCAGTCTGGTTGCAGGACTGCCAGTTCGGGTGCTGAGAACACGCTACCTGGCTGGCCCTGATGAATGTCCCTGCTGCCCAAGAAACCTCATTGACTGGCTAAAGAAAATGCACATTGTGAGCATCCATCAGTGGTGGACAGGGGCCTGTCAGGGGCATTTGGCTTAGAAGCACTACAGGATTAAGAGGGATTCAGCATAAGACCTTGTAGGTAAGTGACGTTTTTTTTTGTGAAACCGGACAATCCTTTAAGGTCTAGTGTCCTGCCATGCAGAAACTGCATCTGCTGATATAAAGCTTGTGGACATGCAGCAATTAACTGCATTGGTAGATAAGGTAACTTTTTTCATTTTAAAAGCTTATCAATGCCCTTTAAGTATATTGTCAGTTTAAGGTTAGTCTTTATCTACTTTACTTTGCATTCCTCAAAAAAAATAGCCAACATTTAGCTTATTCCTCAGAAATACCTGTGAGATCAGTAGCATCCCTTTGTGACCTTTAGCTGTTATCACTACTATATATTCATGCAACGTACAAAGCATTTTTTTCTCAGCGTTGCTTGTATTTCAAAATCAATAACACAATCTCTGCACTAGTCTGACACTATCTACTTGGAAACAATAAACCAAATACAAATTAATGAAGAACAAATAGGTGCCTGTCGGTAAAACGCTGTTGTTTTTCTTGGGCTTAGTTGTAATTTCCCTGTCTATTATGCCATCCAGAGGAATTCCTCCCCCCCACCTTCCCGTATGCTGTCTAAATTGGTACCTTAGCGGATATAAGGCAAAACTTTACTGCCATGTGTAAAACAGGATTAAATATCATCCTAGTCATTACATTCTAGGATGTCCAAAGTTTAAGAGCATAGCCAACCTGAGTTTTTAAAGCTTCTTCAACTCTAAATGGTTTACCTATAATTGCAGGTGAGATCGAGTTCTGCACAATTAAAAATCATAAAGATAGTGACATATTATGGTTTCAAGGAAATGCCAACATGGCAAGATGTCTAACAGATGACATTATTAAGCAATGTTTTATGTACATAGGCTACGGTATTTAAGTTTTAAAGTTCTACAGAGCTCAAGAAGGTTTCTGATCGAATAACAGCTAGGACTGGAGGAGAGTTAAAACATAGTTGTAAAAAGCAACCCTTGTATCAATCATTAGTAAAGCTTAAAGATGGAGTAAAGTTTTGGGCTCTAAACTGAAAAAAGAATATAAGCTAAACTGGAAGTCATATGATACGTTTTGAATGGGCGAGAGTTTTTTTAAAGGCTTTAGCAGGGATCAGATCAATTTACAGTATACACTACTGGTCAAGTTTTGGAACACCTACATTTTTCTAAACACAGGTAAAACAGCAAACAATGTGCAATTGTTAAATGGTTCAAAAAGTAAAATAAAAATAATGTGAATTTGTAACCGCAAATACAATATTTAACCAAAATACAATAGTCTGGATATTAAAATTGGATGCAAACTATTCCTGCATTTGTCTCAGCTTGAAGTTCACTTTCAAATCCTATGATCTATAATCAGGGTTGGATCAGACTACATTACAAAACCCACAAGGGCAGGAATTGGGACAGACCTGCTCTTCAGGATAGAGCACATTGCTTCCATAAAGCAAAGAAAGGGGCAATTAATAAATGAGGACAGCCAAGTGTAGCTCAGAAATACCATCAAAACTCACATGTGAACGGGGGGGGGGGGGGGGGGGGCTTTGAAAAGAAGTGGTCTGGCTGACCAAAGGCCAACCCGAAATCAGGTTACAAGTTTTTGAAAGTCACATACACATATATTTCAATCATAGGTTAATGCAGCAACAAAGAAAAGAAACAATGTTCGATTTCAACTGTGAAGGGAAGACTTCTATCTGCAGAGTTCATATACTGAGTGTCAGTAGGAAGGCCACTGCTAAAATTGCAAAATAAAAATAAAAGACTTAACCAAACTAAGAAGCACCTTCAGTGCACTAGTAAAACATAGTAGGAGGTCTTATGGACTGAAAAATCCAAATGTGATATCTTTGGTACATGTACAGTGTGTTGTGCAGGACTTTTGTACGGCATTGAGTAGGTGCAATGATTATTCCTCAGTGTGTGACACCAACTGTTAAACATGGAGGAGGAAGAGTGATGGTCTGGGGCTAGTTTTCTGGATCTAAAGTTGGCCCACTGGACAAAAAGTGCATTTTTATGTGCCATGAAATATCCTCTGGTGTAAGCCTAGTTGGTTAGGGGTTCATATTACAGCAAGGCCATGACCCAAAACACACTTATGTGAGAACTACGTAAAAAGATCAGAAGAAGCTGCAAAAAATAGAATGCCCTATACAATCTCCAGACTTAAACCCCTCTAAGCTTCTTTGGGATGAACGCAACAAAAGGGTGAAAGCAAAGCAACCTATAAGTGCAGCACATTTTTGGGAAATTCTCCAACAAGGTGGTTGATTCAGAGCCAGGTGAGATTTCTAACTCTTTTTTTAGTAGAGAAAACTGCCACTGAATCTCATTGTATAACGAGTGTACATTTTCACCTGGCTCTGAATCAGCCCCAAAGGTAGACAATGAAAGTGAATGGCAGATTTATCTTCTAAAAAGTAAGTGAGAATTCTCCCCTGGCTCAGAATCGACCCCAATGTTGGGGATAAATCTGAATGCAATTGAAAGAATACCTTAATAGTAAGAAGCTGGGCTAGCTACTTTGAAACAAAGTATTTTCAGTATTTGTATTCATTGGATCTTCTATGAGCTATTCTAAAACTTATGGCCACTACTGTGTATCTATATACAAAGACCAATAAGAAGTACTGATAGATAAACGTTTTCTTTTTTATGATGGTTCAAAGAAAAAGGGGACCTTGCATAACCGTGAAGCAATATGTTCATAAAAGGAAAGCATAATAAAAACCAAAAATGTAATAAAAGCATATAAAACCAATTTCCTCACAATATAACACAGCTTTAACACATGAATGTGATATTGTCTCAGTTATTCAGACAATATTTGGTTAGGGGGTAGTTGCCAACTTTGCGTCAGGGAGAGTCTAGATCTGTGTCAGCCTCGCCTATCCCCTCCTGCCAATGGTAAACCCCTCACCTTAGAAGTGCTTTTCTTACTCTTTGTCAGTAGGGGAGCCTATATATATATATATATATATATATATATATATATATATATATATATATGGTATAATAATAAAAAGCTGCATAAATATGCCAAATGGCAAGATCTTTGCATCACCGGTACAATAGTACCACAGAACTCCCCATAAAAGGAGGTTAAACTGTACACAACCTTTTTTTTTTTTTATAAAACACCTACACAAAATACATACAACACCAGAAAAACACATATAAATATGGTGACCCAAGGACAATAATTAAATATTAAAGAGGGGCAAACTAGACCCCTAAGGCAATATCCAAAAAGTCATAAAGTGCAAAATCACTACAACTATCAAAACCACATCAAGCAAAATGTACAGTGAAAATACACCAAGTTTAAATGCACATTAGCTGAGAGATAAAGCGAACAAGCAGTCAAAAATGAATTAAATCAGGCCAAAACAACAAACAGTGCTCATATGCATCCCTTGCCGGGGTAGTTTAGATTGCTGCACATAAAAAATCATTTACCTTTTTCTAACGCCTGCTGGGGTAAATGTTAAAAACAAGATGGCAGCTCATGGGTTTGCAGGCCACCTGCAAACAGGAAGTTGTGCTGGGCTTCCGGTTACTATGCATTTCAGTTGGAATAGGAAGCTCCAAAATGCCCGCTAACTTTCTTTTCCAACTGTGCCAGGCTGTTAGTCTGGTTTAAAGGAAAAGTCCCATTTTGGCAGGTTTTTGGTGGTGCTGCCTTATTGTTTTCCCTTTTTTGGAATGTAAAATAAACATTTGTGTTAGGATTGTACCCCTAGACCTGTGATTTATTTATCAGCATGCTGTTTCCATGATTACAGTGGGAGTGGTTTTCATGGCCTTGAGTAAAAAAACCTGGACTACAAGTCCCACAATTTCTCCAATGTAACAGGTGAACTCTTTAGCAGCTTTAGTTCTAAGCAGCCTAATGACCTATCCAGCTGAGAACCTGGCCATTAACTCTTGCTACTGGAACATAAGACTGTGTGATCGTTCCAACTGAAGAAGTGGAATTTCAGCAGAATGGGTTACACCAGTAAGTACCTTAGCCAATCAAATGATTATGCATGCCTTCATATAGGCCTTGTGCCATAATATTTATGCACAATTGACCTTGGTGTCAAGATCATTAAAGTATACCTAAATTGAGTGAAGCCCTATGAGATCCTCCCCACTTTGTTGGTTTTTAGATTGATGTTTTTTATGATGTGATGTTGTGTGATGTTTAGTATGTGTTATATGTGTAATTCTGTGATTACTACATGAACTTTTGTGAACAATAAATGAATTAATTTTTTAATCAGTGTGCAGCCTTATGTAATAGGACATAGTGGTGGGGCAGCCCTGGAGTCCCATCCATAAGTGTATAGAATCTGTAGTAGTGGTCCTAGGGGCTAGCACCTGTAAGAGATATTTTGGGCAGTGCAGTCCTCTTTATTCGTGGATTCGTCAATCAAATGATTAGCAAGCTAGTGTGAAGAAGTCTATAACATGTACTTAAAATCATTGGTGCACATAGCTAAGGTAAACACAACTCTTTTAGAACAAAGAGTTGCAAACAAATAGAAAATTAAAAAAAAAAAACAGATACGCTCAGCACAATGAAGATATAATTTTGCCACACAATAATGGAAACCTTTAAAATGCCATCAAAATTAGAATTACCCTTTAAGCTAAGCATGCAGAGCACACAGGAGGAAGAGCGTGATCCCACAAGCAGCCCCCACTTTATGAGTGTCCGCTGTGGGATTGGGTGGTGGGCGCTGAGCAGGTGAATACTTTTTTATTTAAACCCCCCCCCGAATCATGTGAGCACCGAATGAGCATTGGGGAGGGTGTTATTGTTATTATTATTAACTTTCACAAACAGCTCATGATCTACTTCTGATAAAGGGGGTTTAGTTCTCTAAAAACATTTGTTGCCTGACAGGCATCAATTAATGAACTGGTTGGTTATTGTTGAGTTAAAATATTGCTTCACCTTTTTAAACTAGACCCCTAAGGCAATATCCAAAAAGTCATAAAGTGCAAAATCACTACAACTATCAAAACCACATCAAGCAAAATGCACAGTGAAAATACACCAAGTTCAAATGCGCATTAGCAATTAGCTGAGAGATAAAGCGAACAAGCAGTCAAAAAAGAATTAAATCAGACCAAAACAACAAACAGTGCTCATATGCATCCCTCGCCAGGGTAGTTTAGATTGCTGCACATAAAAATTAATTTACCTTTTTCTAACGCCTGCTGGGGTAAATGTTAAAAACAAGATGGCAGCTCATGGGCTTGCAGGCCACCTGCAAACAGGAAGTTGTGCTGGGCTTCCGGTTACTATGCATTTCAGTTGGAAGAGGAAGCTCCAAAATGCCCGCTAACTTTCTTTTCCAACTGTGCCAGGCTGTTAGTCTGGTTTAAAGGAAAAGTCCCATTTTGGCAGGTTTTTGGTGGTGCTGCCTTATTGTTTTCCCTTTTTTTTTGAAGCAATATTGCTTCACCTTTTTATCACATTTAAATGGTAAATGAACTGCCCTAAGGATCAGTATCTGGAATGAACTACCATGTGTATGCTAGAGCAAGGACTATGGGGGTAAGCCTCACTAAGAAGGATCTTCTGTTTGGCGTGACATTGCAGTAGAAGTAAAAGCGGTTTCTTTATAATTAAATAACAGAACCAAATAAGGATCGAAAATAAAGTTCAGCAAAACCATTGCCAAGAATAAACATGATTAGGCTTTTTTCCCCTTCAAAGTAGAAGTTCAGTTTTATCTTCAAATGTACACGTGTAGTCCTTTCCTTAAGCAAAGTAGATGGATTGCCTTGCATATTGGTTAATCATGTAAGAGACTAATTTATACAGCTTAAATTAAATTGTGTGTCACTTAAAACCCCATTTCACCTGCCCGGAGATACAAGTGGCAAGGTCAGGCCTTTCAGTGAGCGAAACCTCTCTGTTGCCTGTAGCGTGGCTGCTATCTTCCCCAGCACGGGGAATCATTTGGCAAGTTCCGGAGCTGTGGCGTGAACCCTGGCAGAGCTTAAGATATTTATCTGACAGCCTTAACTGACACTCCACAAACCCATTTGCTCTCCATGACCCCGGGTGCATTTGTGATTAATCAAAAACGTATCTTGAGAACAAACTACAAGCAGGAATACAAAAAAGTGGTGCGCTCTTGATCTTGCTTATCGACTGGCGAGAGACAGAATAAAAATAGTAAATAGCCAAATCAATATATCCACACATGTCAGTAGAAGCAAAAAAAATGGAATTGTCCCCTGAAGCAGCAGATATTGATCATGTAAATGTTTTAGATTTCTGGTCAAACAAAGGACTTTAAAGAAGTAAATTATAAGCAAGCAGTCAAGATCTCACATTTGGCAAGCTATGACGTGGCATATCAGATGCACACTAAAAATATCTGTTCAAAATCTGGCAAACTCTGGTACAAATTCATATTACAATTGTTGTATTCTAGGATACAATTCGGGTTAAGATTACACATTATTGGGAGAACTAATGTGAATAAGTTATCATAAACAAAAGACACTTAAAGTCATATTAAAGCAGACCAAAATCCACTAGTGATGCAAAATTAAATTAGCCAATCTTGGCCAAAGTCCTCTCCCTGAGAGAAGTATTAATTACTAGTTTCAGTTACTCTGACATCTTGGGGGACATGCTAAAAGTTTAGTGAAGCAAGTTCAAATGTGGGTGTGAATTGCAACCTTGAACTCATGATGCACCTCACCTGTAAAAATGCCCCATCACATGTTAAGTTTTTTTTTAGAAAAAAATAAAATAATTTTATTGCATTAAAATTAAAAAGCTAAGAGAGATGGAGGCAGCAATTCAAACCCAAATGTGAACCCAGCATTGAACTTACTTCAATAATCTTTAGCATGACCCCACTGTAAATCATTTTTCTGTCCCCGGGCTCATATGTCATCAGATCACTGACCAACAAGCGAATATTTACAGTCTGGAGGAAAGAAGAGAGAGGGGGGACATGATTGAGACCTTTAAATATGTGAAAGGATTGAATAAGGTTCAGGAGGGAAGTGTTTCTAAGAAGAAACTTAATGATAGAACAAGGGGGCACAACCTGAAGCTAGTCGGGGGGGGGGGGGGGGGGGAAGATCAGGAGCAATGTTAGAAAATATTATTTTACAGAAAGAGTAGTAGATGCTTGGAACAAACTTCCAGCAGAGGTAGTTGAAAAATCAACAGTCACTGAATTTAAACATGCCTGGGATAAGCACACATCTATCCTAAGATAAAGAGTACATACAGTATACACATAAGGGCAGACTAGATGGACCGTATGGTCTCCTTCTGCCGTCAACCTTCTATGTTTCTATATTTCATGCATAATAGAAGGAAACACAACAGTGTGAGAACAACGGCAAAATAAAATCCTGTGTACTGGATCATGAAGCAATTTGGCAATCACTGGTCCTGACAATTAAAGCCCGGGCGATCTGTGACTTTAGGGAAATTGGCAGATATATTGCTGGAGAAGGACAGAAGATAGGATGACAAAACCATCCAAAAAGGTATGGCCTGCAGGGTAAGGGATGCCGGCGATGATAGTCAATGTATTCTGATCCACTTTAAAAAATGACCACTCTAAACACTGTTGAGACTTCAACCATTTCTAATGGAAATTGGATAAGTAGAGAATAAAACAATCCAGCATATGTATTGATCCAAGCTGCCCGGAGCTGTGGAAGCAGTGGAAGGGATGGGGGTCCACACCTGTAACCCTAGGAGGTGGAGGGTTGGGTGTCACTCATAAAGAATGACACCTGGAGGTACTGTAGCTTGTCTATGTTATTCTGGTATGTAACCTTTTTGCTGTTGTTTTGTCTGCGAGCACAATGAGCCATTAAGCACAAGTAATTCTCTTTAACATTTCAAAGAGCAATGTAAATGAATACAAAATCGCTAGCTAGACACAAGAGAAAATCTATACAATTTGGCAATGTGCAGAAGAGTCCTAGGGGACAGGTGATTAAAGTCATTGTCTAGGCATGATCAAAACTATTTCTAGCAAAGAAGAAGAAAAAATTCCCCTCCCTTGGCAACCAGATAGGAGAGACAGCATGGGACTGACACTGCATCAGGTCAGCTGCCAGACAATTGATTTTAAAGTTTGACTGGTCAATAACTTAAAATCCCAATGTCAGCCAAAAACATACACTATACGAAGGGCTTTATTCATATAACAAATGTTTATTTTACATTCCAAAAGAGAGAAACAATAAGGCAGAACACAAAAAAAAACTGACAAATACAGAGTTTTCCTTAAAGTGGACCAACACCCAGGGGTGATCGGCCCGGAAATCTATAAGATTCCCGGGCCGATCACCTCCCACCCCGCGGGACATCTGAGATCGGAATGTCCCGCGGGGTGAAACCCCCCAGAAACCCCAAAAAGATCTTACCTGATCCGCCGCCGCTTCCGCCGCCGCCGCCTCCCGCGCGCCCCTCCAGACGTGCGCGGCCGGCGGGGGGTGCGCGCACGCCGAGAGTGACGCGCGGGAGGCGGCGGCGGCGGAAGCTGCCGATCGGGGTGCCCCGCCGAAGTGGACCAAAACCCAGGATAGTCAAAATCCTGGGTGTTGGTCCACTTTAAAGTAGACCTTCACCCTGAATAACAGCATATCTTATATGTTTCCCACACCCTGTACATACAGATTGCTCACATTAAAAATTATCCTACCTGCATCTACTGCATGTTATGTGCCTTTAAACATCCAAGATGGTGGCCCATGGAGTATCAGGTTGGCTGCAAACAGGAAGTGTCTTCTGACTGGGCCGCTCTGCATTCTGGGATTGCTGCCCTTTTCCTGACCCCAGCTCTGCTCTGTCTGTGCAAAGCACAGCTATAACCCAGCACCCCTGCACTTTGGACCCCTCTCATGTCCTTAGTATGTGATGCTACTGAGCCAAGATGGCGGCGCCCGTATCCTAGAGTGCTGAACAGAGTTGCAGGCCACTTGGGCAAAGAATAAAAAGTAAGCGACTAAAAATATATTCATTTTAGATGACAGGGAATAGTTTTCGGGGTTTGGGCTTTTCTTTAAATGAGGCTGAAGGTCCGCTTTAAATAAAGGAAGTCCAGTAGTTATTGCAACACAATGTATTTCTTCTATATATAAATATACCTTTGGAAAAAAAGTATAATTTACTAAAAAGGCTCAGACTGTGCGAGCAGTCCCTTTACAAGAGTAAAACTTTTCTGTTAAAAATGAAAGCCATTTTCCTCTCTCTAGGTTTCCCCAGTAATGTTGCCGCTTTTAGGAGATGATTTGTTCCTCTTGAACACTACAACTTCTGATAATAGCAGCAGACTGTCAGTCCCCATAACCTGGCTCACTGGAATGAAAGCAGACTTCTCTCCTTTATGCCCCTCCAGTAGTAGAACGTTAAGGGAGAATGGAAACTGGTAGAGGGTCCTTTTATCATGTGACCTGAGGTGTGACAGTACACAGCAGTTGTCATCCACAAACATTAAACCATGCCAGATCTTTATCACTCTTTGGTGGTGGTTATGGACAGTTACTTGCAATATATTTCTAAATAAAAACAAAACTTTTCCAGCAGAACACATATCGTCACACATTGCATAAGACATATTTCCACATACTTAAAGGGACTGTAACCCAAACAGCAAAAAGAATGCCTGATGCTTGTCCTATGCGCCGCTCCTCTATTTTCTGCAATGCAGGGTAGACGTCCTGGCAAGGCTTTAAATTCCCCCCCCCGCCCCCGGGTTTTAATATCATTCCTCCAGGACCACAAAAAAAGTTGTCTAACAGCCACTCTATCCATAGGTGCTCTCAGCATGAGTGAGCACGGCAAGCCACAGTGGTCTTAGCAAAATGCGCACAGAACTTGCGCACCATGATCCACTCTTCCCAGCTCAGTCATGACACAGAAAAGTAAGCTAGGAAAATGGTTTCACTTAGAATACATACGGTATTCACCTCTAATCTGAGATTTCAAAGTGCTTACACAGTTCCCATTGTGGATAAGGTAGATGGAAGTTAGCTTCAGTCTGGACAGGAAAAAAGCTGATCAAGGGAAGCACCCTGAGCTTAAAGAGGAACATCGGAGGCCCTGGAGTCTCATTTTTTTTGTGAGAAAAAATATTTTTTCCAATTTAGCACCATTTTTAGCTGTGGAAATTATGTCAACATTTGTACGGTAAAAGGGAAAAATGTGTTTCTCATAGAAAAAAAAAATGTTCATGTGCTCTGTTATGGCTTGATAAGCTAAAAGCCTGGAACACTGCAGAAAGCTCCCCCATAGCTGTCCTATCAGACAAATTTCTAGGCCCAAAGTAATCAGTGCTAAAATGCCACTGCCTGTTCACCTATGGAAACCAACCTTCAGCATCGGGGAGGCCGATTTATTAATAGCGCCAGGTAGCGACAGATGAGCGACAGTAGCGTGATTTTCACAGCACCCGCTAGTATTCGCTGTGCTTGGCCGTTGTTCGGCTGTTGACAGCGACTCAGTCGGTGTGCGGTAATGTTGAATACGGAGTTAGGAGTCGCTGTTTGACTAGGTCCGCGCTGTATGGGAGTGCATGACAGCGAATGGCCATAGCGAACGGCTCCCAGCATATTCATATTCAACAAATCACGCTTCAAAAATTCTCGCGCTGGCGGCGATGGGTTAAAAGTAGTTTTTTAACCCCCAAACAACCATATTTTTGTTAAAAAAAAATAAACATGTTTTTATAAACATTTTGTTATATGAATACATTAATATCAGACCTGTAATATCAATGCTGCACATTTTTTATTTTTTTTAATTTTATTACCTTAAAAAAAAAAACTAACATTGCAGAAGTGGTCACAGAATTTTTGACATTTAAAAAAAAAACAAAAAAAAAAAAAAACATTAATATCAATTAATTATGAATATATAAAGATTTCTCCATTGAAATGCATTGGAGAGTGCCAGGTAGCGAGAGGTCATACCTGGCGCTGTGATGGGATTAGCAGCGGCGCTGTTCACTGAAGTCTGCAACATGATGAATCCAGTGCTAGATGACGCTCTCGCCGGCGCTAGCCTCATTTAGCGTGATAAATGCGTGATTGTGTTCGCAGCCTGGCGTTCTGGAGTCGGTAGCCGCCGATAGCTGGCGCTACCTGGCGCTAGTGAGACACTACCTGGCGCTATCCCTTGATAAATAAGGGCCTAAGTCTGTGCTTCTTTTTTTGTCTCCTAGTCAGACCTACATCTAAACAGATTAAGTACTGGGCAACATAAAACACAAGGCACAGGTACCTTGTGCATGTCCTGGAAAAAAACAGCTCTGCAGGAACAGTTTGCAAAGAGTTGACAGCAATGGTCCCATTGAGAGACGTACCTGAACCTGCTAGAGAAGATCACAAGCATTCTCCCAGAATGGAATGCCTCATAACGGCCGCGGAAGGAAAAGAGGGATGGTACTTTCCCTTCTTGCCCTGGGGCTGAAACAAGTCCCCCACACAGTAAATACACATAGACAATTCTCATTCTGGTCCAAAGTATTCCTGGGGCAGAGCAGTAATGGGCATGTGACAAATTAAATGAGAATGAAGTCTGACATCAAATGTCCCTTTTTTTCTTATTTTGAAAACCCTGTAGAAATGATCTGTAATAGGTCAAAGCAACTAGACCATAACCTGCCTGAATAAAACATTCTATAACAATAGCGTTGAAAAGCATAGCCGGCATATCTAAACGCAACAGTTGCATGTAAGAGCCCAGCCCCTCAAGTTATTACAGACTTCATTTTCTCCCGATCCCCATGGTAGAGATGTCAGGAGATTTTAATAAAACATTATAAAGGCGATTTTAAAACTTAATGAAGGCACATAATCTGACGAGGAGCAAAATCCCTGTCTTAATTTAAATGAAGCTCACTTATATCCCCCACACACTGTTTACAATCTATAATTTATGTCAGTCACTTTAAATCCACCATTCTTCTCCATTATCCACTCAACACTATCATTAGCATCTTTACTTCAGTATATTTGTTCCCCTTTGTTACAAAATTACTTTAACTTCAATTAAGATTTTGTTTCATTACAGCAAAAATCACCATGAAACACTTTGAATAAAATTACACAGCTACGCACCTTAACCCCACTTTTACTGAGGGAAAAAGCAATTGCATCTGGGTCAGTTTTACATAAGGCAAAATTACCATTTGTTTAAAATTTAGGAAGCATTCTTTTTTTATTTTTAAGATTTGCTGCTATAGTTGGAAAATACATTTATGGCTCATGAAGCTTTCAAAGCAGACAAAAGATCCAATTAATATTAGGTAATAACACAAACTAAATTTATACCCAAAGATGACCAACAGTCCATGTTCCTCTAATCTAATCCCTTTCTGTTACTCATGTAGGTTAGCATATTGTCCCTTGTTCAAAATGGTATAAACTTACCACTGTTCTGTTGGCCCCCTTCATGACCACATCATTTTTCTAATGCGCTCATCGCCCCACCATACAGGAGCACCCATGATGTGTACATATCCCATAATCCTCCCAGGTGCATGCTCTCTTGACATGCTCGCATCCATTTGAAGGCAAAGTAGCCTGTAGAAGTCTTGCATGGCCTTGGCTACATTTCCGGACATGCTTCCGTCGTTTCTTCAGTGGCCAATAATCTGTGGGGGGCGGGAGGGTGTAGGATCTAACTTCTCATGGACCCCTTCTCTCATGGACCCCTTACCAGTTCACAAGGGGTTAAATGCAAAAAAAACACACCACACAGAGAAAAAAGATTTTATTACTTTTTTTTTTTTTTTACTTTACTTACCTCCCATCCATCCTGGAGCACTCTGTCCCTCGGCAATCACTGGCATCTGCTCACCTGCTGGAAGCCTTTTACAGCTGCTGGCTGACAGAACATAATGGGTTAATTAAAAAAAAAAATCGACATAGGGTCCCCCCATTTTTTGGGGGATTTTTAAGGGTTAAAAACCCTTAAAAATCCCCCCCAAAAATGACATGGGGTCCCCCTTACCCGAAGTAACCAGCCCGGGACCAGCTATGCAGGGCTTGTAGAAACAGGGCGCAGGGGCCAGCTTTTGTGGCCCCTGGCCCTGCAGGCTACAAGCCCGTGGGCCCGGGCTCTTCTGCCCTCCCCTGGCCTTTGGGGAGGCAGGTAATGGGGGTGCCGGGGGTTAATGGCAAGTCACCTGCTAGTCGCAGGTGACTTGCCATCCCCCCAGCCTTGTGAAATGGTATAGGGGTCATGGACCCCTTACCAGTTCACAAGGGGTTAAAAGTAAAAAAATAAAGACACAGATATAAAAAAATGACATATATTTATTTATTTTTTTTACTGTACTCACCTCCGATCCTGGGTCCCTCGTCGCTGTCCCGCACCGCTCACTCAGCTCCGGCATCTATCAGATGCCGATAGTGATGGGCGCAGGGCGGATGAGAGGAGGCTCCGATCGGATCCTCACCTGACACCCGCCCTGCTCCGATCACCATCGGCATCTGACAGTGAGGGGGGGGGGGATCGGACCCCCCTCTGGTGAAGAGAAGACGGCGCAGAGGGATCGGGCGAGGAGGTGAGTGTCATTGTTTTTTTTTTTTTCTTTTTTCTACAGTTAACTGCCAGTGCTGGAAAAGGGGGGGAGGCGGTTTCGGCCCCCCTCCTGAAGACCGAAGACGCTGGGGGAGGGATCGGGTGCCCCCCGGAGGAAGAGGGGAGCCCCATCTTTACATGAATACCAGAGGTGTTTTATTTTATCTATTTTTTTTTTTACTAGTAAGGGGAAATGCCAGGCACGTAGTTTCTACGTGCTTGGCACTTAACTGTAGGATAAGCAACCACGTAGAATCTACGTGCTTGGCATTTAAAGGGTTAAACCGCCATGCCTAAACATTTTTTGTTGGTAGATTTCATGATGGCTCCCTCTGTAACTGTGCCTAATTCTTAGTCTTGGACACCACACTACACAATGCAGAATACAGTTCCAAAAGTAGGTGTTTCAGATGCACCAACAAGGCATCCTTGCAAAGACGGCAGTAGAGTACTCATATATGGTTGGCAGGGCTCCAAGTTTAGGTATGTTTGAGGTATAGGGACTGTCCTGAACGCAAAAACAAACCAACTACAATAGCTCTCTTGCACCAGAGAGAAACATTTATTAAAAGGGAATATGTCTTCGTTTACTTCCCAGCTGGCAGGCAAATTCTAATGGCACCTCTGCACTTTACAAATTAGCACACATACTGTTTATGAAATTTTCTCCCAAAACTGCTGTGCTGCAAACACAGGAACACGTTTTTTCAGACCGGTTATCAGATTAGACAGTTGCAAAGTGTCTATGTAAAAGCAACTTGGTATTTTCTAGATTCCTGCAGTTTAGCACGTTATCCATTAGGGTTTTCCCATTAGCCACCATTGCCCTGATTCAGGTTATGATGTATACATATAGTCATGTAATGATGTGTTAGGAGCTTTGCATTTTAATTTGAGCAAGGTCTAGGGGCAAAATAGCTCTATGTGCTGCATTGAAATATAACTATGCCGCCTTTGGGAAAGGATTCAGCCTTTCTATGTGACCCCTGAACCTGAAATCCTGTAAGGTCAATAGCAACTAATATAGGAACTACAATTAATTTGTCTTTCAAGATCACCAATCTTGAAAATGTCACTATTACTATAGAGCAGCTAAATATATCTGGGAAAAGCAGATTTCCACATTCAGGGAATGTCAGAATCACAGGTACAGACTAGACCTGGTCTCATTAGGGAGATATGAAGACCATGTTCTTGTGTAACAGAGAAAGCCAAATGTGACATTATGCATGATGAGGATGCATTGCAGTCCCATATGACAGCACTGGGCTTTAAAACAGGCAAATAAGTCTTCCAAGATGACAAATAAATGTTAGCATTGAATTACAGAGCTAAATGACTATGTGGGGATTTTCCAGGTCTTTAGGTGTTAGATGCATATGTATCTAAGACCTAAACACCTAAGCCCTATAGTGCCCTCAAAGGGACTGCATCTTCCAACCCCCCCCCCCCCAAGCATCATGATTGGGGATGCCTGTCTACTAGAAATGCCAAAGATATAGACAGCCAACATTGTTTGCTAATGGAGCTTTAGGAGGTGCTTTTCCTCCTGCATTTTAAAGCGTCTTTGGAGGGGTTCAAATAATCAATGCCTAGGGGCATGGTCGCCGCATTCAACTTAGTGCCAAAGGTTTTCTTACCTGCTTCATGCAGATGGGGCTCATGTGATTTAGTGGTTTGGCTTTTAAAGTAACAAGCAGAAAAGTTCTTTAAAGTGGAAGTCCTAGAATTCAATGCAAACCATTGGTGCTTCTGGTGGCGGCCGCAGCCCTCAATCATGTTAATGATCCGGTCATCTTGGTCACAAGCCCACTGATCGCCATCCCCCACTATGTCTTCAAGATTGCCATGTCTATAGCTAGAAATGCCGGGGGGACACTCCAGATTACAGGAGGCAGGCAGGCACTAAAGTAGACATACCCTTTAAATTAGAATATCAATGCATTGGCAATGTTGTTTTGACTTTTGTGTGTTCTGCTGCATCACTAACCCAGTTTATATTGACTTAAATATGTGCAGATTTTCTGCTGGCTCACCATGTTCACCTTGTTTAATTTTGCTGAACAAAGCTTGCAAACCCCCGAAAGAGCACAGCTGTAGGTTATGACATCGGTAGTGAAATTAAGCACAAAAAAAATCGAACTGTTCCAGATCAAGGAGTATTTTTACTACTGCTAATGTGCCTTAAATACCTTGTTCCACAGATGAGTGGCCTGACACCTGCTGCATGAGAAATAGCCAATTACTACCCAGTGCCTCTAATTTTCTGATTCAATTAGCATGCTTCAGAGCTTTCCAGTTTAATTGTAAACTACTTCACAGTTAGCTTTCTGATTAATCATTGCCCATCTGCAAGCCATCGGAAAACTTGGTGGAACAAATTTGTGTACTTTGGAATGCTGGGAGATTAGCAAATCAAACTTGTTTTGGTATATAAAGCTTTAATTTTGTTTGCCCTTTTCAGTTGCTCTTGTAACAAGCTCTATGCTGATTATACAAGAAATCCAAGCAATAAAATTCAACATTACGCATATAATTACTGTAAACATAACTAAGTCTACACCAACATCATTGAGTTGATGCACCAATATACCTGCAGTAAGGGGTTCATGAAAAAACATCAAATTTACAACATTATGGCAGCTGATTGTATTGAAAATATATTGTAGGTGTTTCTGCTTTAAATTACATGGCATCATTGCAGCTTAGCTGCCTAGGTCTCCTATAAAATGACATGTACCCTCTATGTCAGGAGGGTAGAGGCTTTGTCTTACTGTTTAATTTCAAGGGGATGCAAAAAGTGTAAGTTGAAAAAACAGTTTACTGTAGCCAAGCTTTAACCTTAAAGCATTGAATATACTTTTATGAAATCAATGGGATCGGGACTGAGGCAGGAATATGTAGTGGAACAGAAGTGAGAAGAGGTGAAGTGAGCAGAGGTGAGCAAAGGTGAGGCGGGAAGAGGTGTACAGCATTCGCATCTGCTAGCGCGCCTATTTTTTTCTGGCACAGTACTCTTAATTCCCATAGTATATGTAGACAGCATTTTATTTTTGTTCTTTTTGTATTATTTTTTAAAGCCCAATCATTTGCCTCTTCTTCTGGCACAAGATGTTTCCATCACACACACAGTCTTCTGCATGTAAGCAGCAGAGAATGTAACAAACTTATCAGCTGAGTGGCTGTTACATTGTATGATACAGTTTACAAGCAGAGAACTGTGAGTGTGTGATAAAGAAAAATCTCAAGCCTGTTGCCAGGAGAGAAAGCAAATGATAAACTAGGTGTGACCACCCAGTGACCCAGCCTGTTTCTTACATGGTGGTTGATGTAAAGCAGCAGTTCCTTTGTTTTCGGCATCATTATGTGCTGCAGAAATTGGTCTTTTCCACCTGCCTCTGGAGAGACTGTGCACCAACGTAACAATATGCTGCTCGACATTCTGTAAGGCCTCTACCATCTCACTTCTGCTCATTTGCATACCCCCATCTGCTGCTCTCAGAGGTGAGTCATCGACTGTCAAGAGCATGCAGCCTTCTCACCTAAAATTCCTCTTATAAAATCAATTTTTCCTTTTTAGCATGTTATTCCAGACTATATTTTTGAGGATATATATATATATATATTCTTGTTATAAATATAGATATGTCTAATAACTTAGTTTCCAAAAAAAGTATTGAGTTAGGATATGTATGTAAATACATATGTACATTTTGCATGTAAAGATTTATTACATAAGATATATATATTCAAATTATTTCAGTAATTGTTAGTATCTCAGGCTGGCATAAGTGACAGGATGCATATTGAGCTGGGGTATAGATGTATCTTTCTGCTACATACACCACTGAAAGGGTTACATAAGGTATTTAGGAGCTGTTGCAGAAAAACACATACAATTTGCTTCACTATGCTAATGGATTTTTGGGGGTTAGGTGCCTTTCATAAGAGCAGCTTAGTCATGTTCCACGGCCAGGAATCAAACCTGCACCCTTAGATCATAAGGCGTTAGTAAGTGGCCTCGCCCAACTCACAAGATTTTCTGAAATACAGCACAAAGTAAAAGTTAGTGTTTTCAGCCTTGGGAGGCTGTTTTTACAACTGTAAAACAATGGGAACATTCAAAACTTTTAGGCAATTGAATTATTTGGTTTATTTACCTGCCTGGAATATTTTTAACCAAATTTTGTCCAAGGCTTTGGGGACATGACAGGAGCACTATAATATGTAAATTGAAGTTTAAGGTTTTAATTTTTTTCCCTCAGAACTAAATTCATTTTGGGAACTGAGAAAGAGGAGTCAGCAGAAGGTAGCGAGTTCTATAAGGGTTATCAGGGAATAAAATTCACTAGTGAAAGATGCCACCCCTGATAGCCAGCATGGGCAAGCATAAAACAGGTAAATTAAGCCCTTTGCATGGAATGTCCCTTTAAAAGAAAAACAAATATGTAATATAGTAATCGTGTGCATTGGTAGGACGATAGATGCTCCCAGGGGTAAACATCTCCCTAAATGTCTATAGTAATTATCTTTGATTTAGCTGACACTGCAAACACCTACTTTGCCTGCTGTTTTCCTGTCTGTTGTATAATTGAGTTAACGGCGGTTTGTGTGTATTATAGGGATATAATATATACCATATTATATATTACTAAACAACCCTAATATTTGTTTCTTGTAATTCAGAATAATTACACTCTCATCAGTAAAACAAGAAAGGCAAATTATTATTAAATAAAAGTTTGGGGAATTTCATACAAGGACACCAAAATCAGCCATGACTCCAATATCAGATAAGATTACAATATACATAATATACAATAAAAATACGTGACAGACTCTGCCCACTGTTCCCCAGCAGGACAACTGCTTGGGGACACACGTCATGGATAGACATATCTAGATCTTATCATTAGCTGCTGCATCGCACTCTGTAAATAGACATTGTTTGATCGTACCCGGAGCAGAGGCGACTATGGAGAAGCCAGGATGGCTTTGTTTGTTGTGTGCTGTATTGTCTGAGGGGAACGCACCGCATATCTGGGGAATATACTGACACAAAAGCTGTCTGCAGCATTCCATTGCAGGTGCGGGCTGGTGACTTAACATAGTAACACCGCGCTTGTCCCATGAGAAGAGCGCTCTATGGAGACTCAGCTATAAAGAGAGAAACCTGCTAAGAAACAGGTCAGCGTATTATTAGAACTATTCCAAATAAAATCATATACTTTGGGATAGCTCTACTATTTACAAATATTAAAGCTGACCTAGAACTAAATTAGACTTTCCATTAACACCCCAACCCCAAGAGCATCCCGATTTAGAATGCCCCTCTACTTAGAGAACAAACTACCTCCCTAGAGTCTAAGATTCTATGGCTGGTGGACTGCCTTTTTATTTGGCCCTGTACACTCACCTCGCTGGCAATCCCACCCCGCATGCCTGCTATATCCTTAGCCATAGAACGTACCTGCACCAGGCATTCTGCATGGCTGTTGTGGCCATGAAAAGGAGCAGGGGTGTAACCAGCGGCACATTCCACTCAGCTTTTCTTGAAGCTCTGAGCTGCTGATTGGCTCAGCTCAAGCAATGCAGCGGGGAACTAGCTTTCCTAAGCTGAGTGCAGGACAGCTTGGAGGAGCAGGCAGCAGCTTTACTGACTGCTCTGAATTCAGAATGGCACCAAAAAAGCTGAATGGAATGCAGGCCGGGGATTGGCCAGCAGCCTGAGCCAAGAGATTGCTGGAAAGGTTAGTTTATGGGCAGACTTTGATATTTCCCACAGTGAGGAACAAAACCTGGGACCTCCAACACTTGCCCTGCAAAGGGGGCCTCAACTAACCTTTGGACTATGGTCTTGTCTGGCAGGCTTTTCACTCTTCGCCCACCTTCAGTCACCAAGCACAGCCACTGGCAGCTCAATGCCAGGAACGGTTTTCTGCTATACCCCCATGCCCAGAATGGCAAAGTAGGAGTTCCCGAGCAAAACGCACCCACACAAGGGACTCGATCTGATGTTCCAGTAAGTAGGTTACTTGAGTTACTTGATTATTATTTTAAAGGAGAAAATACTGAATATGAGTCCTCCACCAGATTTTGTGCTCAGGGGCCTCCACCATGCTTAAAGGAGCAGTATTGCGAAATTTGCATTAAAAAAGATAAATAATTAAATATATTAAAAAAATATATGCCTTTCTTTTAAATTGTATAATGACAATGGCTCAGTCCATTTGCTGAATAGGGGGATCTGTTGGGTTGCATTTAGTGAGCTGCTTCATTTAGCCCACTGGTCTCCTAGCAACACTTTACCTCAGAGGCTGACACTGTAATCAGCGGTAACAGCTGTGTGTGTGTGAGGTGCTGCTTTTGTTATGAGACCAGGTGACTCAAATGTGTAAAATCTATACAAAATAAACTAAACTGACTGAAAATGACTGAAATTCTTCTTTGAATAACTGTGCAGGAAAATCTAAAGGTATTAAAGTGGAACAAAACCCTGAGTTGCCGACCCGGCCATTGACCTTGCCCCTTGGGATGCCCCACTGTGTGAAACAACCCCTGGATAACCACAGATCCCCCCATTTTTCTGTCGCGCTCACGCAGATAGTCATTTAGACAGGCCGGGCGGCCAGGAAGGTTACTGCTCAGGCTCCCCATCTGCATGCAAACAGCGCTGATTGGATGAGAGCCCGCGCATGCGCTGTGGGACAGGGAAAGGTACGTTTTCACAGGTGAACTTGGGGATTTCACATATCAGGGCATTCCAAGTCTGGATGCCCCTAGGGGCACAAAACAAAACTCCAGATAGTGAAAATCCTAGGTTGGGCTTTGCTCAAAACACACAAAGCTGAAAGAAAGATTATATGGAAAAATGAAAAATAAGAATATGAAAGAGAAAATGGTAAACTGAAAGATTCTGCAGCAGAGCCAACATGAAGGGAAAACTGTCAAAATCAGCTAAATGACTTCTAGAGCTTTTCTCTCTGTTTCAGATATATAAGTTCTGGCGAGACAATGTTGCAATGTTGTTATCTTATGCTGGACGGCTGCCAGCACTGAACAGCTGATACGTTGATACATTGTTTCACCCCTCTCCTCAGCATGGAACAGGCCAGAGTGTCGGGCTCTGACACTCAGAAGACAAACATGAGCTATTAGTCTCCAGCTGCACAACACAGACATCATTATTTTCTAAATTTGTAATTCTTACTCCAACACTTACCTACATTCAAAGTACCATTTAAATATAAGTCACCAAGAAAAATTCGCGATACTGCTCCTTTAATCAGGCCCTGCTTAGCAATGTTTGCCCTCCCCTCAACATAATTTCTCCAAGTGGTCTAACAGTTATTCTGTCCCTTGGAGCTCTCTGCACGAGTACAGCAAACCACAATGGTCCCACAGCTGGCGCTGACCAAAGCATAGCCCTTCCCAGCACAGCCACAACCATAAATGGAAGCAAAGACAACAGCCTTAAATAGAATACATAAGGTTTTTACATATAATCAGAGATTTGATGCGATGCTTTGAAATGGCTCATTTTACATTGTTTCCATGGACAATAAGGGGATAACACACGCCTTAACTCTTTTCACATGTAAAGATTGTTACTTCTAGAAAACAGATTTCTCTATGGACCTGGGTAGTGTCAGATACCAACAGGTATCTCATTTTATTTTACTAGTGGTATGAAAGACAAAGCTGGCTTCTAAGGATGGTGCTCTGCAGCATCACAACACAGTTGTTTGGGAATATCCCAACGGCTGAAGCAGCATGAACTTGACAACACTGACAACTTCAGCTAGTAAAAAAGATGAAGGGGTGCAACAACATGTAATGCACATTTTACCTCCCGCCTCTCTTCATTAGATTACCTCCTGGAGTAGCTACATGGTGAAAGCAAGAAGCATAGGAATATGAACTAAACAAAGAACCGAGGCAGCCCATACCTTACTTTTAAGAAAAAAAAAGAGTGCTAAATATAAAAAAAGAGATGTTAATTACACAAAATGAAATGTAAAACTGTAAGAAACCAGCAAAAGGCACATTATAGCCACCCGCTTGCACCATACATTTCCTTAATGCGTAAAAATATATATTCTATGGCCATATAACGTAGCAGATGCCCGATCTGCAGGGAAATCATTTTCTTAGAATTAAAAAAGCAGCATGGCAAGTCTGATACATTTGCTGTGGGAACTGAAGAAAGCATTCGCAGTAAAGAAACAATTCAACAGCTTGTATTATTCCAAGATTTCAATGGAGGATGCGGTCATGTGACACCACCCCCAGCATGGGCCAGCGCAGCGAAGATGGCTTCATGAACAGCACTCGGGTGGAGACAATGACAAATAGATTTCGTCCATAGAAGAGGTTTAATGAGTCCATGCCGTTTTCAAACTGATAAATCAGACAAGCCGACATGCAGAAACATCAGACAAAGTGAGCTTTATCTAACCTATCAGGAGTTTTTCTACCATAAGGGTAATTAGAAGGTAGAATTAGTTTCCAGCAGAGTCCCTACTGCCAGCTCCAATTAGTACTTATACATACTCACTGAGCAATGGGATTAGTTTATAAACAGACTTGAGGAGACTCAGACAAATTGGTGTGGAGTCAAGAACCAACTCTTCTTTTTGTGGGTTAAAAAGGGAATTTCTATAAAGAAAACAAAGACTTAAAAGCAGAGTAAATGTATTTTTCACTTTTTATACTATTTTATACATATTTAAAATTGCATGCTTTAAACTTGCAACATATAATACTACAGGTTATGCCCAGTTCACAAATAGGTTTGCTTTTAAGCGGACCAACTACCTAAGACGCCGACCACGTATTACTGCCCCTGAGGCAATTTGCAAAGTCCCACTGAGTGAACCCCCCAGAAAACCTCAACACACACTCGCCAATACAGATAGGCTGGGTGCGGAAGCATGCTGCAGACTGCAGGGAGGCCAGGGGATGCTGCCGCTCCCTGTTCTTTATGCCGAAGCTCTGTCTAAAACAAGCATCAGTACACATTCCATACGGTCCTGATTGGACATGAGCAGGTGTCCTGGAAACATCAGTAAGGGAAGTTTGAGGGGCGTCCCAAGGGACCAAACCCTGGGATAGTGAAAATCCACTTTAATGCAATGTACATCCACTGTAGAGCTCAAGATGACAGTTACAGACTCAAGAGAAAGTCATCAGTTTTACCAATGGCAAGCCACTCGTATATGGTGACAACTATACTGTTAGGAATGGACCTGCTACCTGCGTCCCTCGATCATTCACGGCTGCGTTCAGCGGTTAGCTCCTCCCAAGCCTTCCCCGTATCTCCTCAGTTGTCTACCTCTGTGTCCGCTCAGTTTTGCAGCCATGCATCTGTGGCTTGTATGCCTACCAATGCCAGTGTGCCAAAGAGCCCACAGCACTTGTACGGACCATGGAGCAGTCCCTTACAGTGTTCTGGACCAATTGACCCCTGGAACGACCATACTTCTCTTTGGCCTCTGCCATATTCATCAACCTCCCAATAAATGTTGCCCCATTCCTGACCCCTTTGCCCATGGTAGCCTAAGGTGCTAATGTTGTAACCCCATATTGTGATTACTGTTGCCAACCTTGCTTTGTTTCAGACCACGATTGATTGCTGCCTGGTCTGACCCTTGTCTGTTGTTGACCACAAGCCTGCCTAACCCCTCTTTAACATGAACCATGACCTTCTTTTACTGACCTCATCCTGACCCTGGACCTCACTTTCATCTAAAACTTCCCATTGCTATTCTGTAAGTAATCCCTGCCATTGCCAGAGCACCACTGGCCAGTCTCCAAGTGTGCCTTGGCTGTATCCACCCCCTCAGACGACTACCTCAGCTTTTTATAGAGGTAGTTGAAACATCAACAATAAGTAAATGTAATGCCTGGGATAACTATACATCTATCCTACGATAAGGAGAACATAAACACATTAGGGCAAACTAGATGGTCCACATGGTCCTCATTCTGCAGTCAGCCTATTATGTTTCTATATCCTTGGGGCAATTGTTTCAGGTGAGGCGTGACTAGTGTCCCGGCCAAACATGTACTTGGTTAAAGGCAGAAGCAGCAATAGAGATTGGGAATCACCACCTGATAGGAGACCGATGATCTGCCAGGTGTCACATATACTTATTTCCACTTGTTGCCTTTTTTTCTGGACTGGACCTTGTGTCTATAAGTCACCTCATTTATATTGTCACTAACTTGGGTCGGCTGACGGCAGTTTCAGACTTGGAAGGCTCAGACTGGATTTCAGATCTTTCACCCCCCTCCCACCCTAAATAAAATATAGTATTATACTGTAGTAACTCAGCAGAGATGGGTAATCTTTTTTAGGTGCTAAAGTTAATAAAATTAAATTATAGCCTCCCCTATTTCCCATTATCTTATTAGGCAGGAAGGATTAGATTTAGGTAGTTAATTAGATGGATTAATTGAATTCTCTATATAGGTTAATTTAAAAGGTTTATAGAATTAATATAGGGTTTAGACTGATAGCTAATTACAGATTAATCTATTCAGGATAAAGCAAGATAAAATATTTAATACATACCATCAGACAGGGTTAGGCTGATACATTGTATAACCAATAATTAGTTGATTTCATTAATGCATATAATAATCTTTTAATCTAATTTTGCAATTGTAATAGGTATTAAGTGTATATTCCTAAGACCTGATTATTCAGGGTTATTTTAGGGCATATTTAACCTGTTTGCTTATACACCAATTAATTTGAAGATCAGGTATTGCTGATAGTTTTTTTTTATATAAATTGAGTTTGTGAGCTGTACGTGGAATTACGGGAAATTCATTATATTTTTTTGCAACTGCGCTACTGTTCACTCATGGATGGCTTAGAGCACTCTGTTTTCCTTCTAAAAATCAGTAGACATTTGGAATGATCTTGAACTGTAAATGAAGACATTCTGGGTCACTATATTATTTGCTTTTGCCTGAGATGGCAAATCTCAATCTCCTGTCAGTTATGCTGCAGCTTTCTGTGTGTCAGTGAAAAACCAAATGAAATTGTTCTAGGTGACTATGAAAAAAGGGGGTGCCTTACTTCTTTGTGTATGTGTAGTTAAAATCCCAGTCCAGGTAAAACACAAAAAAACACAAATAATCTTTAATCAACCCCCCCCGGAACGTCCACCCTACTTTAGTAACATAACACTTATGGGTCCCAGAATCAGGTTCATTGGTCTCTGAAGGAGGCCAATGGCTGCCCCCTGCTCCAGTCTTAGTGACAGTAACTCCCCCTATTGATGCAGGTTTAGCACAGCAGAGGGAATTGCTGCTACCTCTATCACACCCAGGGATGAGTGTAGTGTGACTGAACTTTGTCGAGTAATTGTCCATTACTTGTTTTAGCCACGTTTGGCTTCCCTTCACTTTCCACTGCCCTTGTCTGTTTATGCAAACTTTATCTACACCTGTCAAGAAAACAAAAGAGCAGTTATTCTGTCATTACAAAACAGATCAACTGTTCTCTGTGCAGTGGGAAGCAATCTAAGTTTAACCTCAGTGTTTTCTTTTCATGAATGCTATCTGTTTGTGAAGGACAATAAAATAAAGCAGTCCAACACCCATTTTCTTTTATTAAATAGGTGCTGGACCACATTGTGAGCCAAAAATGGCTGTTAGACTGCCAATGAAACGTGTCCATCAGTGGCCAGTTGTCAGGCCAGATTAAGCTAAAGTATTAGGGTGGAGGTGTTTGCAGCGTGGCTCTGTATGCCCCATTGTGATTGGCACAATGTGGTGCAACAGTCCATTTTTATTTACTTAATACAGGCAGAAATAAAAATGTTATATTATTTTAATATTACTGCATATGTTGAAGAGCTCAGTTGTATTGTTTAACTTAGTTCAGCTGCCAAGTTCTCCTATGTAAATAGGCTTTGATAGTTCTTAACGAGTTTGCATTTCCGCCTTGTGTTATATTTATGAACAGCATTGTATTTCACCACAATTTGCATTGTTGTAATAGCTTATTGACCGTTTTAGGTTGAAGGGGCCGAGGTGCTACTCAGTATGAATTTGTTTATTGCAAGTGGCCAAAGTTCATTCACCCCAAGCAATTTAGTCAATAACCAATTTTTATACTTCTATCTTCCTTAAGATTCCACACCAATAACCCAGCCTTATTCCCTCTTTTTTTTAATTATTTCAGTACTAGACTAACATTTCCCATGGAAATCAATATGGGTGCGATCTATTAGCCAAAAAAATCTGCGGCACTGCAATGCGCACATATTAAAAATATTGATCCTGTAGGCCACTGATGTTTTCATTGAATTTAATGTTATCAAGCAGCCATAACGGAATTTCAATGACTCATGCACACTTTTGATTAAAATTATAGATTACAGATGAAAGGAAATTAGCCTTTTTATTTTGTGATAACAAACTGCATTGTTTCATTTTCTTAAAGAAGGTCAGCCTTGTATGATTATTCACCGCTACACAATATGAGGAAAATGACAGAATGAGCACTATTTCACTCTATTCATTGACATTTGAACTTCATTTCATATAAAAGTGATTTGCAGGAAGTGGACAGCGAGGACCTGCCATCAAAATCATTTTTGCTGAAAATGAGACACAATGACCAGCACTTAACGCATAAAGTGTCGAACTAACCGCAGAACATCAAAAATGTAAATACTGCCTCCCTAATGTGCTCTTACTCTGTCATTTTACTGCCTAAATGCACAGCCATATGACTCCATGATAAAGACACTATGGGGGCTATTCAAATCATTTAAAAAGGCTCTGGAGTTTTTGGAGCTCAGTATATATACTGTATATAGTGCCTTAAAAAATACTCATATGCCTTAAACTTTTCCCAATTTTTAAACATTACAGCCACAAACCTAAATGCATTTTATTGAGATTTTATAATTGAGCAACACAAAGTAGCAAGTATATAAAAAAAAGTGTGGCATGCCAATATATTCAGCCCCCTGTATTTGGCTGCCAAGATCATGACTATGGCAGCTAAGTGGAGCTGGTCCCGGCAAGGGAGTATGGAAGCACTAGGTATTGGCTCTCTGAGACTTGGCATACAGGAAGGGGTATTGTTTTTTTCAAAACTGTCTGTTGGCCCAGCTCGTGTTACATTTAATGGGAATATTAATAGGGTGTGTGGCTTGCCAAGGTCTTTCTGGCTTGTGTGGCCATTTGAATGGAAGTGACTAAAAAAATTGACGTTTGGATCATCAGCTTAACTGCATGTAAAATCTTTCTACATTTAGTTGCAGATTGAACTATGATAGGAATGAGAAGGTAACCCAAGTTTTGTTGTTCAATGCTTGTTTTTAAGGCCATTAAAAAACAACGCAATTCTGTGAGTACTCACCTGTAGAATTGTTTTTTCTGGGAATCCATTCCAGCCACTCCTTACACTTGGAATTACCTCCTTGCTGATTGGATGTGACTGCAAGACAAAAAAGGCGTGGCCCCTCCTGGCCCCATAAGTAGCAGGTGCCTCCTAACCTAGATCAGTTACTTAAAAAGCAGTAAACCATAAACTAGAGGCAGGCCGGGAGGCCCTATATAGGAGTCCATGTTACTTCACACCAAACTTCGCCAGAATACTTTCAAAATAAATAAATAAATAAATAAATAGAGTAAATAAAACTCATTTCTTTCCCCCTTATCTTTTTTTTTCCCATGCCAAAAATAATAATAATAAATGGACTAAACACCATCAAAGAAACATCAAAAGATAGATCATGACCCAAAAACGGGTGGGCCGGAGTGTCTGGAATGGATTCCCAGAAAAAAACAATTCTACAGGTGAGTACTCACAGAATTGCGTTTTTTCTTCCAATCCATTCCAGACACTCCTTACACTTGGGATCTCCAAAAGCAGTGCCATCTATGGGCGGGATCCCCAGCGCAGAACAGCAGGTAGTTCATTTCACTACCGCCTGAAGAATCTTTCAACCAGCAAAAGCTGAGGCTCTAACATCCACCTTGTAAAACTTGGTAAATGTATGAACAGAAGACCAGGTGGCAGCTTTTCAAACCTGATCCACCGAAGCCTGATGCTGAAAAGGCCAGGAAGCACCAATGGCCCTAGTGGAATGGGCCGTGATCCGAAAAGGGGGTTCCTTCCCCTTGGCCGAGTAGGCTTTTTCTACTACCTGCCGAATCCACTTACTGACAGTGGCTTTAGCTGGCGGAAGCTCCTTTCTCCTTTCTCCATCTTGCGGAAGGAATCTGTAGCTGCCATGTAATATCTTACGGCTCTGACCATCTAAAGAATGAAGCACCCTTTCCTTAGCATTAGCCGGAACAGGGCATAAAGAAGGTAGAATTACCTCTTGACTAAGGTGAAAGGGAGAAACGACCTTAGGTAAAAAATCAGGCTTAAACCGAAAAACTACCTTGTCTCTGTGTAACTCAAAATAAGGCGACTAATTCAGAAACTTGTCGCACAGAGGTGATTGCCACCAAAAATATCACCTTAAGCGTCAAAATGCTCAATGGATCGTCAATCATAGGTTCAAAGGGAGCACCCTGAAGCGCCGATAAAACCAGATTCAAGTCCCACACCGGTACAATAGACTTGCGCGGTGGTCGGACATGAATGACTCCCTGAAAAAAATAGATAAGGCTGACACATGCCCATTTAGGGTGCTTAATTGTAGGCCCATCTCTAAGCCATCTTGTAGAAATTCTAAAATTCTAGAAATCGAATACTTTCTGCATGAAAATTTCCTAGCCTCACACCAGGAAATGAACGCCCGCCAGACCCTGTAGTATATCATGGAAGATGACTTCTTCCGGGCCTGAATCATGGTATGAATAACCTTAGCCGATAAACCTCTCTCTGCTAAGATCGAGGTCTCAGTAGCCAGGCCGTCAAAGCCAACATCTGTAAATTCCTGTATGAGAAGATCTGGCTCGTCTGGTAGGCACCAATGATCTACTGACATCCTTGTTATGTCCGAAAACCAACTTCTCCTTGGCCAGCGAGGAGCCACCAGAATGGTTGGTACCCCCTCCTGAGCTATCTTTCTTAATACCCGGCTCAGGAGCGGGAGAAAAACATACAGGAGCTTGAACCTTGCCCAAGAGGTTGACAGGGCGTCCGTTGCCATGGCCAGAGGATCCCTTGACAGGGCCATGAATTTCGGCCACTTGTGATTGTGCCTGGATGCAAAAAAATCCACCTCCGGACAACACCAATGAAAACAAAGGGCTTGAAAGATCTTCTGACTGAGGGACCATTCTCCCCGACGCAGCGCCTTCCTGCTCAAGGCATCTGCCTCCTGGTTTTCTACCCCCGGGATGTAAACTGCCGAGATGCAGAGAACATTCTCCTCTGCCCAAGTCAGAATCCGGCTTACTTCCCTTAGAGCACTCCTGCTCCGAATACCCCCTTGACGATTGATATAGGCTACCGCTGTCCGATTGTCTGACTGGACCTCTTTCAAACTGGGGGTCAGATACCGAAGCACTAGCCAGATTGCTCTTAATTCCAAAATATTTATGGGAAGCTGATTCTCCTTCGGCCCCCACTGTCCCTGGATCTTCTGGGTCTGCCAGTTACCCCCCCAGCCTGTGAGACTGGCATCCGTGGCAACAATCTGCCACTGTGGTGTCAGAAAAGACCTGCCTACAGACAGATGTAGAGGGTCCATCCACCACAGGAGAGATTGCCTGGCTGAGGGTGTCAGAACAAAGACTTGATCCAACGACTGCAGGGCTCAATCCCAGCTCGCCAACAGATTCAACTGAAGAGGCCTCATGTGAAACTGGGCAAAAGGCACGGCCTCGAAGCAGGCCACCTAGATTCATCCCTAGCCGAATGGTCGGCTGCCGGCAGGCCAGTAAGGATTCTATTTGATTCTGAATTAGCAGAGCCTTCTGCTCTGGTAGAAACACCTTGACCTGAACAGTGTCCAGAGTCATTCCTAAGAAATTCCTTACTGGCGCCGGAGTGATATGGGACTTTGGATAATTGATCACCCAGCCGAACTCTTCCAGAGATGACAGGACCGTCTGCGTACCCTTCACGATCTGCTGAGGAGACCCAGCTGAAATTAAGAGATCGTCCAAATATGGAATGATGCATATCCCCTGGCATCTGAAAATGGCCATGAGACCTGCCAAGACCTTGGTGAATACTCTTGGAGCCGAGGATATGCCGAATGGAAGTGCCACAAACTGGAAATGCTGGCCTTCCAGGGCAAACCTCAAGAATTTCTGATGCCCTGGAAAAATCGGAACATGAAGATACGCGTCCCTTATGTCTATTGTAGTCATAAAATCCCTGGGCTGGATTGATCTTACCGCTGACCTTAGAGTCTCCATGCGGAAATGCTTCACCCGGATAAACTTGTTGAGACCCTTTAAGTCTAAAATGGGACGAATTGGCCCGTCCCTTTTGGGAATTGTGAACAGGTTGGAATAAAATCCCTGACCTTCCTCGTGAAAGGGTACCTGACAAATTACCCCTTTCTGAAGTAGATGCTGAACAGAGGCTCTCAGGGCCTCTGCTTTTAACTGGATCCGGGATGCCCCTGACCAAAGGAACATTGGGGGTGGTCTGGCTGCAAACTTGATCTTGTAGCCTGATGACTCCACCTCTTGGATCCAACGATCTGCCACGTGGCGTCTCCAGGAAGGAGCAAAATGCAAGAGCCGCCCCCTCACACTGGAGTGGGCTTGGCTGTATGTTTAGGCCTACTTCTCCAGGCCCCTCCTGCCCTATTACGAGCCCTGCCTCTACAAGGACTGAAGGCACCTCTGCCACTCCGAAAGGGCCAATATGATGAAGGCCTCTGAAAAGGCCGAGTCGCCCTCTTCCTCTGAGGAAGTTTGCCATCCTTGACCATACGGTCCAGCCTCTCTCCAAAGAGTCTGCTCCCTAAAAAAAGGTAGATCCGCTTTCTTAGCGGCAGCATCCGCCGACCATTGTCTTAGCCATAAGGAACGGCGCAAGGCAACCAGAAGAGCAGCTAGCAGCTAGCCTGACCGCATCATCCATAGCAATGATAGCGAAAGAGTTTAAGTCCAAACAAGCCTTAAAATCTTTGGACTCTTGAACAAGCCTGCGAGACTTAGCCCTGGGCAAAATCTTCTTCACCTTCTTCCTTGAAGCCAAAGACACAATATCAGCGGCACAAACAGGGCGTAGAAAGGAACCTACCATCGCAAAAGCATGGCGGGCCAATTGATCCATCCACCTCTCTGTGGGATCTCTTAAGGATCCCATAGTAGCCGACGGCATGATATAAGTATTAGACAAGCCTGCTACCTGAGAATCCATCTCGGGTGGATAAGACCAAAGCTTAATCATATCTGCTGGGAAGGGATACCTGGCGTCTAGGATCCTGGGAACAGCCGGCAGCTTGTTAGGATTTTCCCACTCCTTTAACACCATCTTGGAAAAATGCGGCTGTTCCGAGAACACCTGCCCTTGCCTTGCTGGCCACCTCAGGAGGGGTAATATTCAAAGTTTCAAATACTGATGAAAGTAAACACTCTGTTTCGTCTGAGAGAAGGGGATCTTCATCAGAAGAGAATAAAATATAATTACTATCCTCCTCACCAGAGAATAACTCGCCCTCAGAGAAGCTCATCTAAATACTTTTCGTCCTCCTCCTCTCCAAAAGAGGCAAATAAATCTCTTTCCTCAGAAAAATAATGATGATTAATAATGTTTAATAATGACGACGTCCACTCACCCCAGCAGCTCTACACACCACAGCCTATGCAAGAATAAAAAATATGACTATATACATAATGTAATATGCTGCTTAAATGAAGCAAAATGACAACTTGACTGACTAAACTGATCAAGAAGCTGCATATAATATAAAAACAGCAGGACCAACCTGCAAAAACCGCCTCAGCCGCAATGCTGAAACGGCCCAGTCCTGAGCCCCACTAGGCTTAAACCCCCTTGGGCCCCTTAGCTAGACCAGCAATCTGGCACACAATGGCCGCAACCGTGACCGTACACTGCAGTGGGCGCAACACAAGAGAGCCCCTAGGCTCAGAGAATGTTTGGGACCTCCCGTAATGGCCACTGCTACCGCACACTACCGCGCCCGTTATCTCCCAGCGAAAAAGAGCCCCTAGGCTCTTATAACCTGGATCCTCAAAACGGCCTGGCCCGCGATGGCCGCTGCAGCGCCTGTCTGCAGCAGCCTCAATGTCAGCCAGGCTGCTGTGTACTTACTTTGAACTCTGCAGGGGAACACCACCTCCCTCCAGCCGGAGAGAGACACACTGAAAGTAACACGGCCTCGTGGTTCCGTGCTTAACCTTCGCCCCCTGCGTGACATCAGCCACACCCCTTAAAGGCAAATTCACTTTTTTTTTTACTAGGACACAAAAAACCTAACTTAACCTGGAAGAAGGACGGGTTGAAGATAACAATAAAAAATGTTCAGGTACACCAGAGAGAAACCTGCGGCTGTCTTGCTTTTCAAAAAGCCTGCAGCCCCGAGCGTCAAAGCTCTGTAAGCGCCCCAAGACCCCGGCACTTCCACCTTACCTCTGGAACCCGAAAACAGCCAGACGCTATGGGAGGCACAATTGGGTCTAGGGGATCTGTGGAAATAAGGCTACGCAGGAAGCCGACAGGGTGCATTCCCCCGCTTGCTGCAAATACTTGTACAACCTGAACAACCTTCACAGTCACTTGCAACTGCAAGAAAGAAAACTGATCTAGGTTAGGAGGCAGCTGCTACTTATGGGGCCAGGAGGGGCCACGCCTTTTTTGTCTTGCAGTCACATTCAATCGGCAAGGATTGGAAAAAAACATACATTTGCCTAACCCCCACAGCCTTAATCCCTTGAAGCTCTAGCTCTTAAAACACATTGCATGTCTTTAGGGACAGTCCAGGCAAAATAAAAAAAATCTTTACCTTACCTGCCAAGCCTGCAGGCTTGGAGCATAGCTGGGCAGGGCCTGCTCCCTCTTCCAATAAGCGAGAGAGCATTCTCCTTTTTTATATTGCAAATAGAGGCATGCCCTGAAGCCAGTGGCGAAGTGCACTGTTAGTCTAATCTGAAATTTTAACTATAAAGTATATGGAAAATTGGTCACTGATTGCAAATTTGAACTGTAGTCTATCATTTTAGCTTGACAGCTTTGAACGTTTTTGGACATTTTTATTACTGTGATCTGTGTTTTAGTTTTAGTCTACTACAGATTAAGATGAACAATTAATTTGTTCCCTTATGCAACAGAATTTATTTAATTCTAAGAAAGTATTAATTAAAAAAGGTAATAGACTATAGGTTTAACCTGCAAAAACCACAGAATAGGTTGTTATGTAATAAGCGCAAAATGTACTTTTCCTGGTTACTGGAAACTGTGGTCAACCACACTTACATGTGGAGATACACAAATCAAATTCTAATATCCTAAGTATGTATATTTCATGGGTGGGAGAAAGACCACATGTGTAGACTCAAGGGCTCTAGTCCAAGAAGAAGAGCTTGGCCAGACATAAAGACTTGCAAAGACAGCTCCAAGAGCAAAAGGGACAAAGAGTTATTAGATGCTTGCTCTCAGTATATAATTGGCTTAGATCTGTCACATTTTTTTTCAAGAAACTTGAGCTCTGAACTCGAGAGAATTTGTGAGCATGACATTTTTCAGGATTCATTTTATGGCTTCACATCAACATGTAACTTTAAAAGGATACCATAGGTAGCTGTAAATGGCAAACCTGACTTTCCTTATTCCACATGTATAGAATTCAGCGTCTGCTTTCGAGTATGCCCAGATCAAGCACTGCGAGTTAGGAGTGGGCCTGTTCCCTCTTGACTGGAGGCAGATGTAAGCACTAGAGCACAGGTCCCCCATTTGTAACTTAGGAGCCACATATGCCTCAAAGGCCCCTGCTGTGTGGCTTACTCGCTCTCACTCAGACCTAAAAACTTGTGGAGGTCTTAAAAAAACAGGTCGACAGAGGGGGATGCTAGCTTATTCGTCTTAGCAGCTTCCAGCAATACACCCAACCAAGAAGTGACTAGATTACAACTGTAGCTTTGGGATGGGGATCTGTTTGTGTGGGTCAGAGATATGTTATCGGCCAGAGGGATTCACATGTGCTATGCACATTCAGTTTTCAGATCTGGAAAGGGTGGTGGGGAACGGGATTCACATGCACACTAAACTGTTAAGTACTTAAGTCACATTGTTCCCTGGGGGGGTTGTAAAAAGTTACTCATATCCCTACTCATATCCCTAAAGCCTGAAGTCAGGCATGCAATAGCTGAGAGAGGCACCATTCTTGGCCAACTCCATCGGTAACAATTCTGCAACATGGGCATGCACAAATGCAGCGGGAGTGACACACGTGTTTTGATTGATTTTGGCTTTCAATGGATTTTTAACTGGTGGGGAAAGCTGGTCCTGGGTCCTAGGTCCCTCCACTACAGCAAGGAATGGGACAGCCAACAACCCACAATAGGATTTGAAATTCCACTGGTCGCCATCATGCACGTGGGCACACGCAAGACATCCGTGTATAGACTGATTTTGGCTTTCCAGTGGACTGTTCGGGCATGCTGATGGTCGCACTGTTATCAGCCACCTGCAGTAAATTTTCATAATAGGTCTGGGTACCACTGTCACCCAGAGCAAATAATTGGAAGGCCAACAGTCCACAACATGCTTTGAAAGGTGATTAAAATGCACCTAATACATTTTAGTTAATCTATGTATTTATATAAAAAAGGGTTTTACCTACAGATTTGTAAATTACCATAAAGAATTTTGGCTGATCAACTAATGTCATCCAGGTAGCAAGGAAAGAGAGCTTAAACTGGACCTTCAGCATGATTTAATGAAAAGTCTGAACCCTTAAAATATTTTCCCCATATATTTTACATTTTTAGTCACTTACTTATTATTCTTTCCCCCACTGGGCTGCAACTCTGTTCAGAGACAGAGCAGAGCTGGGGTTAGGGAAAGTACAGCAATCCCAGAATGCAGAGCGACACAGTCAGAAGACACTTCCTGTTTGCAGGCTGCCTGATGCTCCATGAGCCGCCATCTTGGATGTTTAAGGGCTCATAAAATGCAGTAGATGCAGGTAGGATGGTTTTTAATGTGGGCAATCTGTATGTACAGGGTGGGGGGAAACATGTAAGATAGACTCTTATTCAGGGCGAAGGTCTGCTTTAACTACCCAAGCGGGTATATCTATACAACAGAAGAAGAGGAAACATCAGAGCAGAACTATACCCTGGTGCTGCGTTAGAACGCAAAGCAATGAGGCACATTGTTTTCAATTTGTGTGATTGATCTTCTCTAAAAGCAGTGATCCAAGAGGGTCTGATGACTTCAAACAGCCAAAAAGCCAGATCATGTCCAAGCATTTAAACCCTAGTACCATAAAAGAATCTTGTTGTTTTTGGCGAATACTTTGTATGAAATGAAAGCAGCCAGAATACTACTAGGTAACCTTGTTCATTTATATCACTTTTATATCGGAGCATACATGTGAGAGCAACATAATTAACCAGTAGTGGGTGGTGTTTATGTTATTCCTCAAAAGGTTACGAAGCTGATTATTGTTCAAATCAGCTTTGTCAGAGGCTTCACCAGCCATGTGTAATCAAATTAGACAAGCAGGGCAGCGTGTCACCAAACACTAACCAGTGGCACTTTCTTATGTTATGACCTTTTCCATTAAATAAGACAGCTACTTAAATGTATTCACTATGCTTAGGAACAGATTATCTTCCAGTGACAAAAAACATCGGCTAAAAATGTTTGACTACGATAGGTTATAAAAGAATGTCAAACAAAGGATCACGTACCTGCCAGCTTGCTGACCTTTTATCTAATGACAAGGTACATGCCTGTACCAGAGGCATAATAAAAGTCCTTCCCTCTCTGGGCTTTCCCTGTGTATCCATCCTGCTCCCAGCCACAGCACATGCAAACCCTGCAAGATCGGCAAAGCACTGGAAGAGTTTCTAACTTGTGCTTTCATAAAAGCTTGAGGAACTTTGAGAGAATCATACTAAATTTTAGTAAACTAAAATGAAACTTTTATAAGTACCATGTAATGTTTTTACACAATATAAAACACATAATAAACTGGGTTTTCTATGAAAACATCAGGCTTGCCTGCAGTGATTTATGAAAAAAGCATTTGCATTCCATTGAACTGGAATCACAAACACAAATCACTGCCCAATAGAAGAAAATAACATTATCACATTTGAACCCCCTTGTATGAAAGCAATCTCAGAACATGCTGGATTTAATTGTTGAGATAAATAGCTACTAGTTTAACCAGTAAGAAATCATAATGTGATCAGACAGCAGTAATTGCACAAAGGAACCCTAATGTGTTGCTTTTAGGAAAATGCTGCATGCAGCGCTCTGTTTGCTGTGGGAGCGCTGCATGCGCCATTGTGTACTGTGATTTACCTTTAGCCAGCTGAGGTCATCAGTGCTGTTCTCCTGCTTCCAGTCTTCAGTTCCTCACCACTTCTTCCCTGGTATGGAGCGATGTCCCCCTCTCATCTCTAACTTGCCAGTGGACCTGCTGAAGCTAACCCCCTACTGGAGCGTGGTGTATAAAACAGGGCCAGGACAGTGAGGGCAGTGGCTCTCAGGCCACCCACTGCTACACTGCTGGACACTAGTATAAATGTGGAGGCAATCTGGAATGTATTTATTTTGTGCTTTGTATGTTGATTTGGAAGGTTTTTCCAAAAGCAAATCACAGGTATTCAAAATCTCAATCGATACCCCTATGTCTAACGATAGGGAGTCAACAACAAAGACATCAAGAATAAACAAAATGGTATATCTGTAGCAAGTAAAGCACTTGGACTTGCTGTTTTATTTTCTTGAAGATACTTTACTAGCCATCTGACTGGCTTTCTCAATTAAGAGTGAAGAAAAGATTGTAAAGAAATCTGAAATATAAAAAATATCAGAAATACGCAGCGTTTTCAATTTATACAAAGATCTTACGACAATGACACTTTTTCATTGCTCTAACATGCTCTGAGACCAGTATGAGTGTCCACAATAACTAGATAAACGTAAGTAATAAACAAACGAATAGCACAAAGCACACATTTTTTCCAAAAGAGCAGAGTTTATTCTCTCTCATCCAAGGAATATTTCAAGGACCCAAGCACTGCAATATTCACAGACTACGCCACAGCCTTGTGAAAGTTGGGCATTGACAAAACACTTTGGCAGTTGCTGAACGGTGACTGTCTACCCTGCAGGATAGTGTTGGCCCAGGGTTATGGTGACGATAAGATTTTTCCTCTGTCTTTAGCGGCTGCAGTGACGGAGATAGCTTAAAAGACGTCAGCTGGCAGGTGATTACATGCACGTTTTGCACAGCTAGAAGTTGAGTGCATTCTCTATGTCTTTTAATAAACGTTAGTGTGAAATTTTTACATCTGGGTTGAGCTATGAATTCTTCCCTTTCTTTTATGATGCAAGTTTATTGAATTGAGAGGTTTTAAAATGTAGAGAATTATTAATGGCAAGAGCGATATATTGATTGATCTAAGAAAGAAATATATATCTGGCTTAATTTTGGGAGGATATTGAAGGGCCTGAACATTGTGGCATAAACATTTGATGAGCCTAATAATGAGTGAGTCTAGTAAGCAGCTTTCCATGTGGTGAAGGGAATCACCTGTCTATGGATATTGCAGCACTTGGGTTCTTGAAATATTCCTTAAATGAGAGTGAAGAAAAAATTGGGTGCTCTGTGCTAATTATTTATGACAGAAAGCTGAAAGCAATAAATCGTAACCCCAATCCACATCCTCTGTCTACCATAAACAGTAGGGAGATGAGGTATTGATTGCACTAGTCTATACAGAGGAAGTCCAGGATTTGCTCGACTGGCATGCACAACAGCATACTACATGAGTGTACACATGCCACCGGTGGTCCTTGAACCTGTTCACCTGGCAAATCTTTCACAGGATGATCCCTAGTCATGTGTTGATTGTATAAGCATGCCTAAAGCCATGAGGTGTTAGCTGCTGGCAGTGTAAGTCCCAGACAATATGTGTAGACCCCATCTCCATTCAAGCTTAGCTTCCACATTTTCACATAAATGACTTTTTCCTCACATCTTTTGAGGTATCATGTGAAACTGACATCAGAGGTCATGTGTAGGTGTACCTGCTGTTTGAATTTACCCACATACCTGTCTAGGAACTGTTCACCACAATGCACTTAGGACTGTGTACCTACATTTGAAGGACACATGGCATGCCTTAGATACTGAAGATTAGCATCATACCTTCTGTGTCCATACTAGCCAATTACCCACCCCTTTGGTCTTTAGGAACTGTGTTTATCTATGATAAATTAAAAATAAGAACAATATTTTTTGGTTCATTTTTATTTGAATAGTACTACCAAAATAATAATAAAAAGAAACAAAGTCTAAAATTCTTTTTTTTGTGAATATGAAGTTAAAAACACCCCTTTCAGATGATAGTATCCCTTTAATACAATCCTCCGTTGTTATGCTTGACTCAAATGTTTATAACTGCAATGAAGTTATGCTAGTAGTATCAAAATATGCTAAGCTACAAAAATCAGGACTGTAGAATGTAAATTAATAATATAATTATATATATATATATATATATATATATATATATATATATATATATATATAATGCATGTGTGTATACAAATTATTGAATGATTCAAATTATTGAATGATTCAAATTATATAGTAAAAAATATAACGTTCTGTCTAAAATGAACAGTTACCTTTCTTACGATAGTATTTCGCTCACTTAACAAAGAAACTGTTTTTGATTTTGAGCTGCAATTGCCTGGATTCTGATGAGGATGAAAACCTTAAGAATGAGGTGGGAGTGTCATGGGCAATAGGTCAATAAAGAGCTTGGCCATTTCTGCCATCTAGAGCCAGCCATGTGGAACTAAGTGTGGCCAAACAACCAGCAGGTTGGAATCTGGCCAAGCTACTCAGAACCAAGGACTGTTGCCAAACTAACCTCCTATTTTAAGAAAAATAAAAAGACTGACTTTAAGCCCTTGCAAATGCTTCTCACTTAACATTTAAAAAGCTGAACAATCCCGGAAAGCGTAAATTCTCTTCAACATCTGATAAATTCTTCAACTGGTAATTTTGGCTCTTTGCAGCTAGCAGCTGTAAATGGATTAATGGCACTTAACTATAGAGTACATGTCACAGATCAGGTCTGAACATATAAACGGTTATATAAGAAAAACATTTAAGAAAAAAGACTTGTTCCCGGCTTTATATTAATGTGTCAATCTGGCGAGGTGTTTGTGCCCATGATTAATGTACCATTTCAACAGATCTTAGGCTTAATTCTCCCCAATCAAGAAATAACAATTGAACATGCTGAATAATAATAATATTACAGTAAATCTCAGCTAATTTTCACGAAGGAAAATGAAGCTTGAGGGGAAAAGGTACAGCTGCTTTTCAGAGGGCTCATAAAGTTTAACTGGGTTAGTTTGTGAAAGGGAAAATGTGCCTTTTAAAAAGTAGTCACTGATTTGTAAAACTTTAACTGCTGCTTTAAATTACCACTACGTAAATCCTATTGATTCAGATCAGGACCACAGTGAACTAAGGCCAGAGGGGAGTTACACTTCGAGAATATTCATGCTTTTTTTTTTTTTTTGCATCAACTCTTATGTGCTATAAGAATACTAATTTTCGAGTTCTAAATATTTTAGAGACTTCATAAAACAGCTTTTCTTTAAAGAATATGGGCATCTGTACCCAACATTTTCAAATGTAACACTGTCTGTTTATTTTAATTTCTCCTAAGTCGTATTTTATTCCATAATTACATGTACAGAAGATACCCATTAAAAATGTATCTACATCTATTTATTTACAAAAGCATTGTAGAAGGAAATACAACTAGGACATTACTCTCTGGGTGGCATTCTGATTTGGGATGTTCAGCAGTCTAATTGTAAAAAAAAAAAGAAAGAAAAGCAAACTGGAACATTTCTGCAGAAAATCACATCTCATACCTCGAGCACTCTGCACGTGACCACCTAGCCACCTATGACAGTTCAAATCACAATTTGGCACAATTCAAATCACAATTTGGCAGACAGGCATTCCAAGCACCATGCATTTGCAGCCAGCAAATTACTGTAGTGCTGGGGTGTAGTCACCACAGACTAAGTGCAGCTTTGGAATGCGGAGGTATTTCTGTCTTGATCTCCGCAATTTAAAATTCCAATTATTGTTCAGCAACGAAAAAATACTGCTCATTGTTGGGAAGATTTAACATATTTTGAATGCAGGCTGTAGAAAGCTTTTTCAGCTCAGCACAGGCAAAAGTTCAGGGTATCCAGTTTTATCTAGGTGATATTTGTTTTATTTTATTCTATTCTATTAAAAAATACAATGCAGGTAAAACATGACACATGAAATTCACATTGCTGCATTGTGACCCACACCCACAGAACAGCACAGCAGGTAGGTGTGAAAGTAACTACTTTCATTATAGATCAGTGAAGCAAATATTTACCTAAAAGAAGCCCCAGCTGCAACACACTGGTACAAAAACTGAAAAAGTTTTTGTCTCCTCCAATTTAGCTGCCCCTCAAAAAAAAAGTAAACTACATAAAATTTTAAAGATTAAAAATTAAGAAATCTATGGGAAAGAGGGAGCAAAATCTGATGTTTTTGATATATAATTGTAGTTGCTGTAGTTTTGTACCATATTTAATTGATTACACTTGTACTTTAGCAATGGTCAGTCAAGTTCTAATTTGAGTGTAAACTTTTTCTGGTTTAGGAGTTGGGAATGTTAGAACCACTATTGGGGATGTTCAGCCTCATTCTGTTGTGATGAAACTTGTTCAATGTGTTCATTTAATAGAGAAATAACGATCCTCACTGGGGGAGAGAAAGGAAAATATATTGCTATAAAAGAGATTGCATAAGCGAGTGTTAAAGAGCTCTGGCGAGAGGGTAAAAATACAGTTTTGTGAGTACTCACCTTTAAAACGGGTATTATGAGTGTGCCATACACTCCACTTTCTTCTTCATGACATCTGGGTAATCTCCAGTAGAGGGCGAACTTCTGCAGAGATGAATATGCAAAAAAGAAAGCCCCTCCCGGTCCATATATACCTGGGACCTCCCACCAATTCCCCAGTGTATAAAAGCAGTAAAGGGACCAGGAAGAACCAAATATAACCGTAACAATCAAAACCAATGGTTCACCATATAAAAGCCCCAGAATACCTGAAACAAACAAGGGTGGGGCGAAGTGGAGTGTATGGCACACTCATAATACCTGTTTTAAAGGTGAGTACTCACAAAACGGTATTATTCTAAGTGTGCCATACACTCCACTAGCAGTGTCCGTTATGGGTGGGAACCAGAAACAGTAAAGAATGTACCAACTCAAACCACTGCAGCTTGCAGAACCTTGTGGCCAAAAACAGCTGAAGCCCGCACATCAACCTTGTAAAACTTGGAAAAGGTATTAACGGAAGACCAAGTAGCAGCCTTACAAACTTGTTCAACAGAAGCCTGGTGCTGAAAAGCCCAGGATGCACCAACAGCACGAGTAGAGTGCGCAGTGACCCTAAAAGGGGGAGTCCTCCCCTTAGCAGAATAGGCCCCAACAATGGCCCTTAAAAGTCCCGGTGGGAGGATTTTTGGGTGGACAATTTTTATAACTAGGGACCCCAGGACCAGGAGGGACCCCTTAATATGCACATATACAGGGCAACCTGTAGCACACATAAGCCACATAAGAGCAGAGCAGTGTAAAGATGCCATAGCATTTGATCTAACAGTCACACAATGGAAAAATCATTGCGCCAAATAAGGGGGCAGGGCTACCGCGGCCGCGTCGAGAGCCCTGCCCCGCCCCCTTCCCGAACGCAGCCTGAGGGGGAGAGAAGCTCCCCCAGGCTGAAGGCATACCTTGAGGCCAGTAACAGCAAGCACACACACACACCTCCTCACCTACTATGTTACAACAGGAAACCAAAGAGGTGTCATTGGCTCGGGGGACCATATGCCATGCTCCATTCCACCCAAGGATGACATTCAAAAAGTGAGGCTAAAGTTCTTAAGAGTCTTTGAGCATAAAACAAGTCCTGAAGTGACCAAATCCCTCTGTTTTCTATCAAATACTTAAAAAAAAGTTTTAGTGCAGTTTCGCTTTATTTAAATAGTATAAGTCATTATAATGACTAATATGTGAAATTCTCTTTTATTAGCTAAAGTTAACCACTGCATTTTACATTGTAGTAAACTGAGCATTTCATCTGATTAAAGCTCAACATTCTGCCATGTTATGTTCCCCAGCCTTTAATATGCTCAAATTTCAAAGTTGTTACGACCAGTATGCTAATTTCTCAGGAAGCACATACAAACCACATAATTTGTGTCTCTGAAATGCAGTGGGCTGAATAATATGAAGAGAAATTGGGGTAGCTTGTATGAATGCCAAAACTGCAGTCTTCGGCTACCAGCAGTGGCAGTGGGATTTTAAGTCATTCCGCTAGTGCACGAACTCTAATGTGAAGCTGCAATTCCCAGAGTCCCATGCACATCTAAACAGATGAGAATAAAGAACATGACATGTGACCGGTACATTCTGAGAGAGCAACACCTTGAGGTTAAAGGTCACTGAAAATTTCAACAAATCTCACCAGATATGGCAACAGATTAAGCAAGGGTAGAGACTGCCCTCCAACCTTAACCTGTTAAGACCTTTGAAGTTTTTTGACGACCTCTATTCCACTTTTTTCATATTAGCTGTTAGTTACACTAATTACTGCCTAATAGTAAGCTGGTGCCAGACGCTGTTTTTAAAGGCTTCCAGGGATGAAAAGACATTAATACATTTACTAGTAAAGGCAAAGCTATGGCTAGGAAACCATAAGTCTAAAGTCCTAAAATATGTGAGATTTTCTATTGTTAAACGATAAATGTGAAATATACCATAACAGAAGAGCATAGAATATTTTTTTGTATATGAAACATACACATTTAAGCAGTATAATAAGTGAAAAACGTCCGGTAAAAACATAGCAAGGACAATAGAATAATAGTAGAAATGTCACAGAATTACAGTGTGCTGAAATGTGAGTTCATTTTCATGTTCTGCAGCTTCACATTACATTCAAGAATCAAGTATCAAAGATTTATAGATAGAAGGGTCCAAGCACCTTAGCAGAAAAAAATAATGCAGTCACATGACTAAGAGGCTCTTCCCCAACACACGTTGCCGCCAGGTAGGCAACCACTGACACTATGTGTCATCTATAGAGGACCCACAATTATAAGTTACACTTTATTTTTTCCTGCTTGGTTGCTGAGTTGCTGGACCCTTCGCTCTCCATTCCTTACATTCTACAGCTGCCTGCAGTGTACTTCATCTGAGCACTTGTTCTGCATGGAAGGGAACTGAAACTTTGTTTTTAGATGTATTTCATACTACACTGCCCAAAATGTCCAAAAAATACCATTTTGTGAGTACTCACCTGTAAAATGGGTATTACGAGTATGTCACACACCCCGCTTCCAACATCCATGACACTTGGGAAACCGGCCTGTAGAGGGCGATCTTGCAGAGATTACATGGAAAAAAGGAGCCCCTCCTGGTCCACAAGTACCTGGGACCTCCCACTAATCCCCAGTCTTTTTAAAAAACAGTGAGAAACCAGAAAGAGCAAATTATATAATATAAGAAACACCATATAAAGGACCCCAGAACAAAAAAGGGCGGGGGAAGCGGGGTGTGTGACATACTCGTAATACCCATTTTACAGGTGAGTACTAACAAAATGGTATTATTCCTAGTATGTCACACACCCCGCTTCCAACATCCATGACACTTGGGATATCCAAAAGCAGTGTCAATAATGGGTGGGGACCCAAGAAGTAAAATAAGGCATAACTTAAATGACTGCAGCTTGCAGAACTCTGCGGCCAAAAGCATTAGAAAAAGTATGTACCGAAGACCAAGTAGCGGCCTTACAAACCTGTTCAACAGAAGCCTGGTGCTGAAAAGCCCAAGAAGCCCCAACAGCACGAGTAGAATGAGCAGTAACCCGAAAAGGGGGAACCTTCCCCTTTGCAGAATAGGCCCCAACAATGGCCTGACATATCCATTTACTAATGGAAGACTTGGCGGGCGCAAAACCCTTCCTAGGCCCAGAGGGCACAACAAAAAAAGCATCCGTCTTATGGAAAACAGAAGTAGTCACCAAATAACATTTAACACAACGAACCACATACAAAGAATGTAAAACCCTTTCCTTGTTATTACTAGGATTAGAGCAAAGTGAAGGAAGAACTATATCCTGATTAAGGTGGAAAGCAGACACCACCTCAGGAAGGAAATCCGGTTTAAAACGGAAAACCACCTTATCCTGATGCCTTTCAAAATAAGAGGCCTGGATTGACAGGGACGCCAATTCAGAAACCTGACGGACAGAGGTAATAGCAACCAAAAAAGCAACCTTCTGAGTAAGAATATGAAGAGGAACATCCTGCAATGGCTCAAAAGGAGCAGCCTGCATGGCAGAAAGCACCAAGTTAAGATCCCAAACTGGAAGCAAGGGCTTTCTAGGAGGCCGCACATGTGTGAACCCCTGGAAAAAGGTCTTAACCAAAGGAAGAGCAAAAGATCTTTGAAAGAAAATAGCCAAAGCAGAAACCTGCCCCTTCAAAGTACTAATCTGGAAACCCAAATCCAGACCATGTTGCAAAAACTCCAAAATCCTAGGGATAGAAAATACCCTACAGGGCAAGACCCAAGACTCACACCAATCAATATAGGACCTCCAAGTCCTGTAGTAAACAACAGAGGAAGACTTTTTCCTAGCTCTAACAAGAGTCTGAATGACCGCGTCAGAAAGACCTTCCTCTTTTGAGATGGAGATTTCAGCAGTCACGCCGTCAAAGCCAGCATTGGTAAATTGGGGTAACAGAGTTGACCCTGGGTGATGAGATCTGGATGAAGAGGCAGATGCAACTGATCCTCTGCCAGCCTTGTGATATCTGCGAACCACAGACGTCTTGGCCATCTTGGAGCCACCAGGATTGCTGGCGCCCCTTCCAGAACTAGCTTGCGCACCACCCTGCTTATCATGGAGAATGGGGGAAACAGATACCCCAGATCCTTCCAGGCCAGAGACATGGCATCCACTGCCACTGCCAGATGATCCTGGGATAGAGACACAAACAATGGAAGTTTGTGGTTGTGACGAGAAGCAAACAGGTCCAACCGTGGAGTCCCCCACTTGTGACAAGGAAACTGAAAGACCCTGGGATTGAGAGACCACTCTCCCTGTCAAGCGCATGCTCTGCTCAGGGAGTCTCCCTCCACATTCTCTATTCCCGGAATGTAAACTGCAGATATGCAGGGAACATTGAACCAGCAGACCCCGCAAGAAATGAGTTAATCGAAGTAGGACTAAACGAATGGCCCGAAGCTCCAATAAATTGATTGGAGAGTGAGCCTCCTGTGGCCCCCACAAACCCTGGAACCGATGTTCCCTCCAGATGCCCTCCCAGCCCATGAGGCTGGCATCTGTGGTGACAAATTCCCAACAGGGGGTCAGAAATGACTTGCCACTTCTGAGATTGCTTGAAGTCAGCAACCACTGAAGGGACTGCAGAACACGGGGAGACAACAGACAGCGGTCGCTTGTCCCACCTTGCCAAGAGAAAGAGCTGAAGAGACCTCATGTGAAACTGTGCAAACGGGACCGCTTCGAATGTGGCCACCATCAGCCCCACTAGCCTCATCCCCAGGCGGATAGGCTGACGAGGATTGGACAAGGACGAATTAAATCCTGAATCAGAACAACCTTGGACTGAGGAAGAAATACCCTGGCCTGAAGGGTATCCAGTATCAGACCCAGAAAGGGAATCTCCCTGACGGGGCAAAGAGAAGATTTGGCATGGTTTATCACCCAACCAAATCTCTCTAGTGTCGCCACCACCGTTCTGGTGTCCAATTCCACCTGATTGAAGGACGGGGCTGTGATGAGAAGGTCGCCACCACCGCCCGGAGCCCTTGCGCGATCACCGGATCCGCGGGCATCCGGGACCTGAAAAATCTGGGAGGAGGCCTGAACTCGAATTCCAGCTTGTAACCGGAGGACACAACTTCCAGAATCCATCTGCCTGATACCTCCTTGACCCAAGCCTGGAAAAAAAAACGCAGTCATCCCCCCACCCGTAAGGGTGGGGGCGCCTCCTCATTGCTGGGCAGGCTTGGAAGTAGACTTAGACTTGGACGCCCACGTCCTCTACCTCTGTTCCATGCAGTCCCTCTTGGGGCTGAAAAGGCCGATCCTCTACCAGATCTGGAACCACGAAAGGAAGGGTTAAAGGAGGCCAATCCCCGAAAGGAACGACGCTGCCTCTTACGCTGAGGCAATTTACCTCCTTTAATGACAGAATCCAACTTTTCACCAAAAAGGCGCAATCCCCCAAAGGGAAGTGCGGTAAGTGACTTCTTAGCCACAGTATCAGCCGCCCACTGGCATAACCATATAGACCATCGAATAGCAACTAGCAAGGCGGAAGTTCTGCTGCACATGGCCAAGGAATCATCCAAAGCAGAAAGTACAAAAGACACAAACAATTCACAACGCTTGAGAGCGACAAACTCATCAGAGGCTGGATCAAGCCCTGAGGTATTCAATAGGTCTCTAACAACAGACCTAATAGCAACTGCCATAAGTGCCGAAGCACCCACAGGCCGCAAGGTCGAGCCAACGCTAGCAAAAGCGTGACAAGCCATTTGATCAATACGTTTGTCTTCCCCATCCTTAAGAGTAGTAGATTCCGGGGAATGTAAAATAGAGGAATTGGACAAACTGAGCACAGGAGCATCCACCTCAGGGGGGGATGACCAACACTTAACAGTGTCTGCTGGAAAGGGATATTTCTTATCCCAGCCTAAAGGAACGCCATTCCTTAAGAATGATGTCCTCAAAATGCTTTTGATTAGGAAATTCTAAACGAGGCTTGGAGGCTCCAAAGAACTCCCCTCTGAGGAGGGACTGCTTCAGGAGGAGCGATTGCCAATACCTCATACAATTGAGCAAGAGCTTTAGGGGTGTCAAAAACGTCCCCTTCTCCTAGTTCAGCGTCAATACCCACAAATTGCTGAGCATCAGAAATATCAGATCCCTCAAAAAATTCCCCTTCCTCCAATGGAGAAAGGTCCGACCAATCAAGGCGCTCGCAACTATCAAACTCACTAGCCGAAGCAGCAGGAGTTAAATGTTTTTCCTTAGCTGAGGCCTTCTTGGCCACAGAACTAGACATCCTGCCAATCTGGCACATACATCAGAAAGCGACTCTCCACCCATGACACTATCACTGGGGGTATGGACAAGACAAGGTGGTGTGGGGGAAGAGGCAGGGGCCACCGACCCTGAGGCTTGGGCCCCTGACTGCTGCATTATAACCAAATGAGCACAAGATACACAAAGAAATGCATTATCCCCAACAAGGGATGCCCCACAACGTAAACACTGCCGAGTCTGTCCCGAGGGCACTGAAAGCCCAGTATCCTGAGATGCCTCCATAAGTTGTTTATTAAGAAATACTTAATTATTTATAGTCGGCAAGTATGTGGGATTTACGCAAAAAGCTACCTGGGATGCCCCTAAATAATCCCAAGTGGGAGGATTTAATAAAGGACCAGGAGAAACCCCGAATGAAGAGTTTCCACCTAGAAGAAGATACAATAATAAACCTTATGCACATAAAGAGTAAAGAGACCAACAAAAACATCCCTTTAGCAGGGCTAAAGGGTACTCACAGCACCAGCGACAGGACAGGCGACCGGACCAGCGAACCAGCAGGCAAAACCGTGTGTACGCAGAGAGAAAATGCCATCCATATGCGGCGCCGTCGAGAAGCCCCAAAAAGAAACGACTGCCAGGACGCAATAGAACGGGGCCGGACGCCGCGCGCCAAGCCCCGCCCACATTCAGGCACGCTGCAAAAAGAGAGGGAAATTTAAATCCCTCACCAGGAAAGAACCACAGGTAGGCCAGAAAACAAAAGGAAAATCTACCAGATCTTATCCTCTCTACTTTACTCTTTTCACTTATATTTTCAAAAGTGCATAGGACAACAACACTCCCTTCCAATAAAGACCCCCCCCTTCCTTATCACCCCTGCAGGGCCCAGGAGAGCAAAGGGGGAAGGCACAAGGAAGCACCCTAAGGCACAGGGAGTTTTATAGGGATAGGGCATCCCATGCCGGGGGACACCAACCCGGATACCGCTTACCCCTTATTTGAGGTCTCACGGGGGAGAAGCTCCCATATACACCCAAGGGTGTATCTACCCTTGCCCGAGCCCTTCAGCCAAGGCTGGGAGGCATATCGTAAGCATAACAGTAAAAAATGAGGTTCAGGCAGAAATAGAGAAAGGTCGGGAGTTACCCCTGCAAGGAGGAGAGAGTCATCTACTGACTTGCTTTGCTGATCTGCAGAGACGAAAAGACTGGGGATTAGTGGGAGGTCCCAGGTACTTGTGGACCAGGAGGGGCTCCTTTTTTTCCATGTCATCTCTGCAAGATTGCCCTCTACAGGCCGGTTTCCCAAGTGTCATGGATGTTGGAAGAGGGGTGTGTGACATTCTAGGAATAAATGTCCACTGCCCAAAACTCAAAGGTGGTGGTTTTGGAGTGTTCTTTGGGGGCCATAGTTGATGCTCTGTTTGCTGTGAAATGATTATGGAAATCTAGACCCACTTTCTGCTCAGTCACCGAAAACAAAAAAGGACATTCAATAAATGCTGATCACCAAAATTAGATAATCCATAAAGAACTAAAACAATATTATTGGGTAGACTTTCATGTAGTTTCAAATAATTAGTAAACAACTGTTTTATTGCTAATACTGATACTAACCTGGATGCAGCCTCTGCTCTGTCGGTGACCTCCTTCTGTACTGAACCCAAATAACCACCTTCCACTGCTTTTCAGGACTTGTGCTGCGCCTCCCAACCCTTCTAAACTACCCCTACCCTTCAAGCTATATTTTTCTTTGATTTTCCTAAATGCAAATGACAACATCGTTTTCAAGTTATCAACCATTAAAAGTATAAATCAAATTTTATTGAACAAACCTCACAATAATAACAGTATATTTTCACAAATTAAAGATACTCAAAATGTAACAGTATTTCAGTAAATTGTACAGGTTGTAAAGACTTGAAAATGGTAATGTGTTTAACTTGCAACTTCAAAAGGTCACATTTACTGAAATCAAAAGCAGGCCAAGTGATGTGTTTACATAGGAAATATTTCTTTGATATCACCTTGAGAGTTTTTGCTTGAATTACTTTGTAGGATGTCAGAAAAGCCTTCCACTCACATAACATCCTTTGCTCAAGGATACCCCAAAGATTGTCAATAGGGGTTGAGGTCAGGGCATGACAGTGGCCACATGAGTTTTCCTTTTATGCCCATAGCAGTGAATGACTGCAAAGGCACAGTTTACTTTTTGCACCATGGAAGAAAAAACTATTTGTCAAGGTAATTTTCACATCTTGCGTGACCCTAAAGGGGGCTACCAGTTCTCTCTGCACGATTCCATCCCAAAATATGACCATCTTCTGGCTGACGTAGAAGCCTTGTTGGGACATGGTGGCACTCATCAGTAAACAATACTGTTTGAATATTAGTCTGTTTGTGAGCACTGCTTAAGGTGGCCTATAGTAGGTTTATGCACAACTACAACTCCTGAAGGATGCTACACATTTAGTATTCCAAAAAATCGAGGTGGATAAGTGTGATGATCTTAAAGCAGATCAAAACACTGGCAACTCCGGGGCCAGCCACTAGCCTTCCTCTAGGACATCCCGAATTTGGATGCTCCATTGAGTGAAACCCCCATCAGACACATATACAATACGATGGACATATAAATATTTTATACACGTAGAGATCACAAATAGCTTTCAGCACTTGACTGGTTAGATACATTTAAGACTCTGAGATCTGATTAGCTGCTTTAAACTTTAACTTGTCATAACATTCCAATCAGAATGATTCCAATGATTTTCACCCTATAAGAACTGCCCAAACTTGCACTACTATTCTACTTCACACAGTAATAATATCTCTGGCCTGGACTGCCATACAGTTCACTCTGTTTATGTAAGCAACCATGGAATCAACTGTTCAGTTTACAAGACCATCAAACCCACACCCTTTTGCATTGTAAACATATGTTTTTAAAATGATTTTTTTAATATACATATTTGATATATATATATATATATACAGTTATGAGACCATTCCCACTGATTCCATTCTCCCTCATCATTAAAGATTAACATGGATTCACACACTCGCATCATATGCCATGTGGTTGACATTGCGTCTTGATTGCCAGCCACTAGCTGCATGGGTGTGGCCCAGGACCATGTCAACTGGAAGTGACGTTATGGAAAACGCAGCAGGATCGATTTGCTATACTGGCCGACCAGGGGGTGCATTTTCAACACTCAAAAGGCGGGTTTTTATTATAGCTACCTTGAGAACGAAGCAAGCTGCTTTGCAATGTAGGCGTGTTCAGCACTCACTACTATGATTATCTGAGGGTAACTAGGGTGCATTTTCTGAACCTATGTTTATGAATTATTTCACGTCATAATTATTATCGTGCATATGCTTGTGTATATGCTACCCTAACCGTATGCTGGCTGCTGGCCTGTGGAATGATGAACTGATTTCATGCAGACCTGGTCATCTATATACTATATATTTGTATTATAGGTTATTTTTCATACTATCATTTGACTTGACATATTATCCACAGCCTGGTATATTGTCCCACAGGAGTAACAGATCTTGACTCTTCATAGCTTCAGGGTAACAATTTTTACATAGAATAATATACAGCCTTACCTATAGAGTTTACTGATAGCTGTTATTTTGCATTGATCCTTCTAGGGATTTCAAGACTACATTATTTAATTTGCATTACTGAAAACTGTATTGGTGTGCATTCTTCCTACATAGGACATAAAGGCCTCCACATTAAACAATAGGGACCATCACAATGTATTTTCTGCATGAAATATCTAACTATACTTAGTATACCCTTAAGTGGATGTTTGGCCCGTGATCCATATATTAAAGTAGATGCCTCTCATACTGTGATAGTACTTAATTGCATCACACTGTGATTGCACTTTGATAGCATGTAATAGCATTATTAATCAGCCTCTAGTTGGCCCTCTTTACATACAAACTGAACCACTTGTTAAAGTCCTTGTCCAGGCAAACACTAACTTTCTCCAGCATTATCCCCCTTGGAAACAGTAAATAATAAGCCATTTAAAAGCACCTGTAAATCTCTGATTGTATGTAAATACATCATGTATTCCAGTTGTGGGTAGTGGCTGAGCTGGAGAGGGCAGCTTTATAAGTTCTGAGTATGCTCTCTTGTGATCAGAGACAGCTGTGGGACCACTGTAACTTGGCATGCTCGCTCACTGAGAGCACCAAGGGACAGAGCAGCTGTAGGAGGAATACATTGAAAAAAGGGCAAAGGTTGAGGTGCTGCTACTGCTTCTACCCTTTGCTACAGGGCAGGAGATGCATGGGGCAGGCACCAGGTGAGCTGCTTGCTGGCTAATTATTATTGCCACTGGGTTTAGAGGCCCCTTAAGAATGGAGTGGATCAGGACACCCATTGGCAAGCAAAATATTGTTAAAATGTAACCTTCACAACTGGGAGAGTTTAATAGCAACTTTCCTGAGGGATCTACAAACCATCTGGATTCTAAGTAGTGTTGAAGCTAGAGACCGATCAACTAAACCCTAGATTTCGCTTGGCAGGAGTGTTGGGAGGGGGATAAACCAGTTTTATTGGACCCCAGTTCCAGACCACAGAACTTTAGTTCAAAAAATATTTTTTCGTAAAACAAATTCAATCGGCCCGGGAATCTATAAGATTCCTGGGCCGTTCGATTCCCTCCTCCCGGGGCAAACAAAAATACAATTCTGTGATTACTCACCTGTAGAATTGGTATTATGAGTATACAGTACGTCCTGCTCCAAATCTAATACTTACAGTTGGGATATACTCCGCCAGATGGCGCTGGACTGCAGAGACATCGAAAATAGGCTCCTCCCGGCCCCTCAAATACCCGGGGACCTCCCACAAATCCCCAGCATTGAAAAGCAGTTAATGAGAAGCCGGGAGAATTAAACAATCCAAACTATCAACTATAACAATGATAACAATCACCATACAGGGGATCCAAGAAATGCAAACCAAGGGTGGGTTGGAGCAGGACGTACTGTATACTCATAATATCAATTCTACAGGTGAGTAATCACAGAATTGTATTAATCTTAGTATACAGAACGTCCTGCTCCAAATTTAATACTTACAGTTGGGACATCCAATAGCAGTGTCCATAAGTAGGGTGGGATCCCCAAGAAAAATCAGCAGCAGGCAGTTTAAACCACTGCCGCCTGCAGAACCTTTCGGCCAAAAACAGCATCAGCTGAGGCCCTAACATCAACCTTGTAAAACTTTGAAAAGGTATGAACAGAAGACCAAGTAGTGGCCTTACAAACTTGTTCAACAGAAGCCTGGTGCTGAAAAGCCCAAGAGGCACCAATAGCACGAGTGGAATAAGCAGTAAGGCGGATGGGAGGATTCTTCCCCTTAGCAGAGTGGGCCTGAATCACAGCCTGATGAATCCACTTGCTGATAGTAGACTTGGCAGGAGCCAAACCCTTCCTAGGACCAGAAGGGACCACAAAAAGAGCATCAGTTTTCCTGAAAGGTGCAGTAGCCACCAGATAGTACTTCAGACACCTAACCACATCCAAAGAGTGCAAAACTCTCTCCTTAGCATTGCTAGGATTAGGGCACAAAGAAGGAAGAACAATATCCTGATTCAAATGAAAAGCAGACACTACCTTAGGTAGAAAGTCAGGTTTGAAACGAAACACCACCTTGTCCTGGTGTCTCTCATAGTAGGGGGGCTGAATGGACAGCGCCGCCAACTCAGACACGCGCCTGACAGAAGTGATAGCCACCAGAAATACAACCTTGAGCGTAAGAATGGCCAAGGCAGCATCCTGCACAGGTTCAAAGGGAGCACCCTGCAAGGCTGACAGAACCAAGTTCAGATCCCAAACAGGCACCATAGGCTTATGTGGGGGACGCACATGAGTGACCCCCCTTCAGAGTACTGAGTTGGAGCCCCATCTCCAACCCATGCTGCAGGAACTCCAGAATCCTGGGAATAGAGAACACACGACAGGGAAGGCACGCCAAACCCTGTAGTAAATGGAAGAGACTTCTTCCTAGCTTTAATCAAAGTATCCACAACCGAGGAAGACAGTCCCTTCTCCATCAAGATGGAGGTTTCAGCAGCCAAGCCGTCAAAGCCAGAGTTTGTAAATTGGAATGGCGTAGTGAGCCCTGAGTGAGCAGATCTGGCACCAAGGGCAGAGCGTACTGATCTACTGCCAGCTGCACCATGTCTGTGAACCACACTTTTCTTGGCCACCTGGGGCCCACCAGAATTGCTGGCACCCCTTCCAGAGCAATCTTGCGCAGAACCCTTCCCAGCAGGGGAATTGGAGGGAAGACATACAGGAACTGAAAGTCCTTCCATGACATTGCTAGCGCATCCGAGGTCAGGGCCAGAGGATCCCTGGACAGAGAGACAAAAGCTGGGAGCTTGTGATTGTGTTGGGACGCAAACAGATCCACATCTGGTTGGCCCCAACGGTGACACAGAGATTGAAACACCCTGCTGCATAGGGACCATTCTCCCTGGCGAGAGGTCCCCCTGCTCAGAGAGTCCGCCAGGTGATTTTCCACCCCCGGGATGTACACAGCTGAAATGCAGGGGACATTGGCCTCCGCCCAAGTCAGGATCAGAGACGCTTCCTGGAGGGCCCCCTTGCTCCGGGTCTCCCCCTGATGATTGATGTAGGCAACTGCCGCCTGGTTGTCCGAGCGCACCTGAACAGGCAGGCCCAGAAGCTGAGTAGTCAAGCGAGCCAGAACTAACGTGATCGCCCGCAGCTCCAAGATATTGATAGGTGTGTGGGCTTCCTGAGGGCCCCACCTCCTCTGGAACCGCAGGGACTTCCAGAAGCCCCCCCAACCTGACAGACTGGCATCCGTGGTGACCGTCTCCCAGGAAGGGGCAAGAAAGGATCTGCCCCCCAACAGGTTCCTTGAGTCCATCCACCACAAGAGGGACCTCCTGACCAGGGGGGAGAGCACACAGACCCTGTCCAGGGACGCTGGGTCCTTGTCCCATACAGACAATAGGTGAAGTTGCAGAGGCCTCAAGTGGAACTGAGCATAAGGGACCGCTTCGAAGCACGCCACCATCAGGCCCACCAGCTGCATCCCCTGCCTGATGGAGGGATGGGGACAAGCTAGGAGGGACTAAGCCTGTGCAATCAGACTGTCCACCTTCTGCTGAGGAAGGAAGATCCTTGCCTGAACTGTATCCAGATTCATTCCTAGGAATGGAGTTACCAAGGAAGGGGACAGTGAGGACTTGGGGTGGTTGATCACCCATCCAAATGACTCCAGAGTGGACACCACCAGCTGAGTATCCAACTCTGCCTGATGTAGAGACTGGGAAGTGATGAGGATGTCGTCCAGATAGGGAAGCACGCGGACGCCCTGCCATCTGAGCAGAGACATCACGCCAGCCAGCACCTTGGTGAACACCCTGGGAGCTGAAGTGAGGCTGAAGGGCAAGGCCACAAATTGGTAGTGTTGATCCATAAGAGCGAACCTGAGGAACCTTTGATGACCTGGGAACACAGGAATATGAAGGTAAGCATCTTTGATGTCCACAGAAGTCATGAAATCCCCTTGGCGCAGGGAACTGATGGCAGAGCGCAGAGTCTCCATGCGAAAGCGCCTGCCCCTGACAAACTTGTTGAGAATCTTTAAGTCCAGGATGGGCCTGACAGAACCATCCTTTTTGGGTACTGTGAATAGGTTGGAATAAAAGCCCTTGCCTTTTTCTCTTAAAGGGACCTGGCAGATGACCCCCAGCTCCAGGAGGCCTTGCACTAGCTCCTGAGCTGACACAGGGTCCTGAGGAATCCGGGATCTGATGAATCTTGAAGGGGGATCGGCAGCAAACTCCAACTTGTAACCGAGGACACTACCTCCTGAATCCACCGGTCTGAGACATGAAGCCTCCAGACGTGAGCTAAGTGCTGCAGCCGTCCCCCCACCCGGATGGGTGAGGGCACCCCATCATGCCTGAGGGGGCTTGGGAGAGGATTTAGCTTTGGGACCTCAGGAGGAGCCGGGACGTCCACGTCCTCTGCCTCTACCCCAGAAATCTCCCCGGGCCCCAGGGAAAGAAACCCCCGTTCCCCGTCTTGCACCACGGTAAGGGGAGGAGAAGGAACCCTGACCCCGAAAGGGCCGAGATTGCCGCCTGCGCTGGGGTAACCTGCCTCCCTTAGCAAAAAGGTCCAGGCGGTCTCCAAACAGACGCAGCCCTTTAAAGGGAAAACCAGTGAGGGCCTTCTTGGCAGCGTTGTCAGCAGCCTACTGGCGCAGCCAAACCGAGCGGCATATAGCCACCACGAGGGTAGAAATTCTGGCACACATTCTGATGGTGTCATCCAATGCTGATAGGACAAAATTTAAAAAACATCACAACTGAAGAGTGCATTAAACACCTCACAAGGCAAATCATCAGGGGCACTATCAAGCATATTTCTGATAAGGGTTCTAGTGGCCACAGCAGTAATATCAGAGGCACAGACCGGGTGCAGCGCGTGGGAAGCCAGCTGGTCAATGCGCCGGTCCTCAGCATCCCGCAGGGTAGTAGAATCAGGGGAATGCATGACAGAGGTGTTAGATAGCCCTAGGATCGGGGCATCCACCTCGGGGGGGGGGGGGGGGGGATGACCAACATTTAACCACCTCCTCAGCAGGAAAGGGATACTTCCTATCCCAACTCTTTGGAACCCCAGGAAGTTTACTGGGGCGCTCCCATTCCTTGAGCACAAGGTTATGGAAATGTGCCTGCTCTGGAAATTCCAAACGTGATTTTGCTGTATGGAAAAGCTCCCCTCTTTGCCTGGGAGCCTCAACAGGGAGAGAGATAGACAGAACCTCAAAAATCTGGGTCAATAATCTGTCAGTGTCATCCGGGGCCCAGGGGTCAGAGCCAGAATCGTCATGACCCCTTGGTCTCTCATCAGATGAGCCTGAATCAGAAAAGAGCCCCCCTTCATCAGACGGGGTATAGCCACACAGATTCCAAAACTCCTCAGTTCCCATAGGGAAAACAGTAACATTAGGCGTCAAGTGCCGCTTCTTAGCAGGGGCCTTACGCGCTAAGGACTTCATCTGTTCAACAGTAGCCAGTCTAGAAGACACATCAGGCTGAGAATCCCCACTAGTATGCAACTCAGCAGGAGTGAGATTTAAGCTTGGGGAGTAGGTGAAGTGAAACGAGGTGCAGCCACTGGCAGGCCAGATTGCAATGCAAGCACCTGCTCAGCACAGGGTACACAGACCCACGCCTTGTCAACGTCAGCATAAGGCTGCCTACTCGCTACACACAGTCTTGTCCCGAAGGGACCCCGGTCACAATATCCTGGGATGCCTCCATATGGTGATTATAGCGGTGCTATACGCCGGTAGGGAATAACGCTATGTAGCAACCCTGGATGCCCCAATAACCCGCTAGGGAAGTGGGAGTATAAATTTTACAAGGCCTACAAGTAATATACTAAAACAGGGCCGGGAGAAGCCACGAAGGGTTCATCCCGCCTGAAAGACATAAGCAGACAAGACCTTAAGTACATCGTAACAAAAGTGAAGGAGATAAAGCCGCCAGCGAGGGCACTTACGGACCGGTAGGTAGGAGTCCGTCGCGCATAGGCCAACCAAGCAGAAAAGATGGCGTCGGTATACCTCGAGGGGCGGGCCAGTAACAGCGATGATGCGGAACGAGCCAAAGACGGGCCCCGCCCCCCCGAAGAGCGCAAAGCCAGAAAGGCCAACAGCCAATGATGGCACAACAGCGCCTGAGGTAATGCCGCCGCCAAGCGTGGAACCACGTCAGCGCGGGGCGATGGCGGTGGCAAATTTAAAAAGCAGTAAAGATAAGTCAGCACGGCGGCTGACACAAGAATAAAGGCATGTGAAAAGAGAAAGCACAGACTGCATAACATACATATCTATACACATACACACACACCCTCTTTTCCCCCGAAGACTACAAGGAGGATCAGGGAGGACGGCGGCCACTTAAATAGGGCCCACCAATAATCAGGGGCAAGGGGCAATAGTGCGGGAGGGGCATCCCAAAGAGGCTCACCATAAACCTGAACCGCCTACCCTTTGGTGGGGGATTGCGGTGGAGCAGCGCTCCTAAGCACCAACGGCGGTGCTGCCTACCTTCACCCGACCAGCGCAGCCAAGGCTGGGAGGCATATTACTAGTGGAACGGGTGGGAATAGTCCTACAGGGCCGCAGGTTAATAACCCCGCTCACCTGCGAGTAGAGAGCCAATTTCTCGTCCTTCGCAGCCAGACTGTAGAGAAATTCTGGGGATTTGTGGGAGGTCCCCGGGTATTTGAGGGGCCGGGAGGAGCCTATTTTCGATGTCTCTGCAGTCCAGCGCCATCTGGCGGAGTATATCCCAACTGTAAGTATTAGATTTGGAGCAGGACGTACTGTATACTAAGAATATCGGGATGCCCCGCTGTGTGAAACCCCCAGGTTGCCCTGTTCACTTACATTGCTTCCCGGCCCAACCGTGCATGCGTGGGCCGCATCCCCGCTATCCCTCTAGCATTTCTGAATGGCCGACATGGGCAGTAGCCGACGCTGTTCCGATCCTGTTGGATGGAATTGGGGGATGCAGTTGCCGACGCTCTCTGAGCCTCTGGCCTTAGAGGCCAACTTAGATAGCGTGACGTCAGCGGCTCCGAGCGAGCTGATTGGACGAGCAGCCGCACATGCACCGGGACCGGGAAGAGGTGAGTTTCTTCGGGCAATCTTGGGGGTTTCACACAGCGGGAGAAAGGACCAAAACCCTGGACAGTCAAAATCCTGGGTTTTGGTACACTTTAAGGCTACTTTCACACTAGCGTATATTCAATTTCTAAGCGGGCTGTAAATTTGAAAGCACCGGTATTGCTTTCATAGTGATTTCAGGGCAATCACAAGCAGAATTTTTATGTCTTGTTACTACCACATGTAAAATTCCTTTTTGTCCTAAATTTGTGTCCAGAAGGAGGTGCTTTTGTCATCTGGAAAGCCTCTAAAAAGTTTTTTTTTAACTTAAAAAAGGGAAGCCAGGGCACGACAAATATGCATTTAGTAAAATGTTTACTTACGTACATCGCTGCAGCCTTTAAAAATGACAAAGATCCTTTGTCAATCAGTCATCACTGATGTTTTGAAGCCTTTCTACAATAGTCTATGCAGTCTTATATTATCTGCCTAACTTGAGCGGTAAACAGCTCTACTCTGCAATGTCTTCTGTACTTTTATATAATTATAACCCACTTATAGAAAAGGCTGCATTATGATATTAACATGCTACTATAAAATATCTCCTTCAGCACTTGACATTATGTGACACTAGGTTGAAATAGAGACTATAGAACTGCTGGCCAACTCTATTATATTAGATATATCAACATTAATATTAATTCCAGGCTAGTGCTGTCTTAGAAGCCGCTTGGATAGAGCATCTTTAATGGTGAAACACCATCTGCCTTTTTGCAGTAAATCAGACTCTTACACTTTGCTCCAAGACACCTATTAAATCAGAAAAGGAAAGGAAAAAGGACAGATATTTAGAGGAAAAGATTTATTTTGGAATAAATCTTTCTGGGTGGAAAATGTGTTTCAAAATCCCTCTCAGTAAATGCTCTAGCTGACAAATAGGTCTGGGCTGAGTGTAGGAAGACATCTTAGTACTGTCACAATGTATTTTACCTAAGGGGACAGTTTAAAAATATACATACATATGTATAGTGGTCGGAAATCAGCTACGGCACAAAAGTTTTGCAGACTTTTGCCCTTACAGACCTCAGTACTGGTCTTTGTTTCTTTCCAAAGCCTTGGAACAAACATATGGACAAGTGGACCTGTCACCTAGTGTACAGTATTAATCTAGGGCAATCACACTGAAATAAATGCTGAGCATTAATGTGGATAGGGTTGCATATCAGTCAGAAACGTAACATTATTTAAAGGAACTGTCCAGACAACAGAAATGATAAAGAAGTAAGAAACTCACCTGATGCCTGTCCCATGTGCCCCTCCTCCATTTCCAGCAGCACCAAGTCATAGCCGGGCCTCACAAGTTTGCTGACTCTTTCAGCTTCATTTCTCTGGGACCAAATAAGTGGTTTATCAGCCACACTCTTGGAGCTATGAGCATGAGCTAGACCGGCAAACCAGATGGTCCCACCATGGTCTCTGACCACAGCAGAGCCCACGCATGACTCAATGTTGAACGATGATAGGCTCTTCCCAGCTCAGCCACAACCCAGAAACTGAAGAGAATAAAGCAGCTTTGCGGATAATACATAAACTATTTTCATATAATTGGAGGAAGGATTTTGCATCATTTCACATTATGCCCATGGGGGATAAGGTGGTAGGAAGATAGTGTGTACCTGAACATGCCCAACTTAGAGGTTTAAAGCTGATAAAAACCTGGGCCAGCCGGTTGCTCATTTGGGATGTCCCGGTGTGTGTGTGTAATCTCCTGCAAAACTCACCTTTCCTGGGATACCTAAGCCTCTTTATCCGAGGCATGTTCTAGTGCCCAGCCACTGACATAGGCTGGGATGGGAGCACGTCTCAGACTAAAGGGAAGCTGGGGATGCGGCCAGTGGGCTTGTCAGATCGGCTGACAGATTTGACATCAGCCAAACAACGATCTCAAATCTGTCGGCCTGGTGCAGTTACGGCAACAAATTTGCATTGAAGTATGTAGGCCTGCTTCATGTAGCTAAGAGGAAAACTGACCCTGAAATGCAATCCAAATTGCTGTCAGTGATCATTCTCATTCCAAATGTGGATCACAGCACATTAGCAGGTACAGAGGGAATGGATGTCGTGTAACTCATATGTGCTATAGTTCTGGCACTTTGCAGGGGAAATATGCAGAGACAAAATGAACATGTTTCTAAAGGCAAAGCTGGGACAGAATTGTGGCCTGCAGCTGCTGGTATACTCTGCTTGTTAGGCAGATGATTTACTCAGAGGCACAAAATGCAGGCAGCAGTACATCAAAGACAATAGAATCTCTTTTTATGTTTTATTTGTGGTAAACTCTGTAAATAGATATGATCACAAGCAATTCTCTAAACCACTTGTTACATTACCCTCATCTCTGATGCTGTCTCTCGCTATACATCAAGATGCATCTGTAGTCTAGGCACTACACTTTTCAATGGAAACACATATGCATAATAATTTATATTAACATATTCAGATTAAAAATCACTTTGCTTCATTGTAAAGCAGAACTAAATCCTTCTGTGCAATGTGCCAGAGAGGGTGCTGGTCCACTAAATACATCTAGCCTATACACCTCTGAGGACAAGAAAAAAAACACCCTGCACCACCCCAAGTATCAAAAACACACAATTCAAAAGGGGTGTGCCAATGTGAGAAGCCCAATTTGAGAATAGCCAATTTGAAACAATATAACAGTTTGTGGCCCCAGCAACCACAAGGAAGACCCACAGCGGCACCACCAACCCAGTAATTTCACTGATCAAACATTTATATCATATCATAATCGTGGATTTATTAAAAAGACAAAGACTTACAACAATTATCTAAAACATTCCTAACAGTAGGGATCATAAGACCAAAAAGTGCCATACCACAGCCAATGAAGTATCTTTACAAAATAAATACAAAGAATTCAGAAAACCATGATTATGATATGATATAAATGTTTGATCAGTGAAATTACTGGGTTGGTGGTGCCGCTGTGGGTCTTCCTTGCGGTTGCTGGGGCCACAAACTGTTATACTATATACCTCTTAGTATTATTGAGCCCACATGCCTTTTGGCAAAATAAAACCAAATTTTGCCTGTAAGTAGAAACTTTTTTTCTTTCCACTCTTCCCTAAAGCCCAGATCTATGGAGTGTACGGCTTATTGTGGTCGTATGGACAGATACTCTAGTCTGCTTGGGAACTCTGCAGCTCCTTCAGGGTTACCTTTGGCCTCTGTGCTGCCTCTATGATTAATGCCCTCCTAGGCTGGTCAGTGGGTGGCTCTCTCTTGGCAGGTTTGTTGTGGTATCATGTACTTTCCAATTGATAATGGATTTGATGGCGCTCTGTGGATCACCAGAGATTTGGATATGTTTTTTATAACCCAACCTTGACTTGTACCTCTCAAAAACGTTGTCCCTGAATTGTTTGGAGGGCTCCTTGGTTTTCATGGTGTTGGTTGGTAAGGGGTGCCCTTTGCTTAATAGTGTTGCAGACTCTTTCAGAAAAGGTGTGTTTATACTGGCATGCGACATTTAGACTGCACACAGTTGGAATTCCTTTCAATAAGTATGCGGCTTCTGAATGTAATTGGTTGCACCAGAGCTCCACAGCAAAGTGGGTAAACACATATGCAGGTGTCAATTTTCAGTCTTTTATTTCCAAGTTATATTATAACTTTATATATTATAACTTTATATATTCCAAGTTAGAAGTAATTTGACTTCACCAATTTAGACTTTTTTATGCAGATTTAAATACAGGTTGTAATGTAACAAAATAGGGTGAATATTTTCGCACTGCACTGTATTGTTTATTCACTGATGTATCCACTGTGTGTAGTCACACGCACAGGACCAGGGATGCAACTATAGGGGGTGCAGAGGTTGCTTCTGCACTGGGACCCATAAGGTCAGGGGACCCATGATTTTCTCTGCCCTATTTCTTATATTTGTGAAATAATTTCATCACATATCAGAAAAAAGGAGCATAATTTTTGTGTCTCAAATTTAGCTAATTGACAGGAAAAGGTTACTGTGTGGGAGGGGAGCATTCAATGCTCACACTATGTGGGAGGGGAGCATTCAATGCTCACACCAAAGCCCCTTTACCTTAAGTTACGCCAATGCCCAGGACCATGAAGATCCATGCGGCGATGACGAAGTTTTCTGTTGTGTGCTGTCTAGGTATAGCCCAGAAGTCTGCACTCTCTGGATAGAACAAGAGTCTTGTCTTGCAAGATTGCCTCTGTACTGGCTAATGACCGCTTGACCTCAGACTGCCCATCGCCCTGGTCAGAATCTTCTTAAAGATTCAGGGGGCAGAGGATATCCCAAAAGGTAGTGGTCCCAGGTGGTCTCTCATCTACATACCTACCAGGCCCAACCCTGCTTAGCTTCTGAGATCAGATGAGATCAGGCATATTCATGGTGGTGTAGTCGTAGGCCACAAAAGGCACCTGTATGTATATGCGCCAGCAAACAAACAGGGTCTCTAAGACTATAATCAATCGGAAGGTTCCCCTGCTTTTAGTGGGGACTGCACTCCTTTGGATAACTGGTGTTGGGGCGAGACCTGGCTGTCTGAGTGGGTGGATTACAAATTGGGCTTTGTCTGTGACACCCACTGCTTATTTGTTTATCCCAGAGGATCTAGAGTGTGTAGCCTCTAATTCAAAACCAAACATAGGGTATAAAAACAGGCTCTTCTGGCATAATTTAGCAAGGTCTTTGATATAGCAGCGGCTAATCACTTAGTGGGTGCATCCTCTAAAAAAAGAGATGGACTGAAGCATGTATGGTAGCATGCCTCACAGGGAAGGAAGAGGTGTTACCATGTGCCGCTGTAGCAAACCGGTACAGAGCAGAGTAGAGGCCCTATGGCTATAATCTGACAAAACAGACATGAATAGGCCAGGTACCAGACCTGGTAACCCCCATTGTCCCGGCGTACATGGACATATCTGTCCTAATAGGGTCTGAAACTAGATAAGGTTTAAATGACAAGGATGATTCATCGCATGCCCTCTAGTTACTGATTACCCGGAATTTGGGGCAAATAACTCACTAGGTCACCTCTGGTGGCCAAAGGTTTTGTTGGCTGGGTGAGTGACAACATGAGCAGCCTAAGCACACCTGGTGAGAATGCTGCAGTAAACCCTTGTCTGCCACGGCCGGTCATTATATAAAAGCTTAAGATGAGAAAGGGCAACCAAGCTATAAGCACACCTGCCCTATGAACCTGAATGATTTCCAGTCAAATAGGATGTGCAAGCTGTGGTTGCCATAGCCCATGCGGTCACATGTTGGGGTTGCTTCCAGTGCATAGCCTCGGCTGGCTTTTATCTGCAACAAAAGAACCCGGGCTGTGGTGGTGTGGCTCCCGGGGCATCTACAGAGGTGGAGCCGAGCCAAGCCACATCCGCTGTTATTTGGGGGTTCATATGTATTTGGTCTTCCATACATGTCACCTTAGAGTCTACCCTGTCCCTTTATACTTCCAGCACTTAAACCTGGCTGCTATATATAATGTGAAGGACAAGGAGATCTCCTAGGGCTATGCCACAGGAAACTGAAAGGGTTAGACTCTGCCTGCAATATTCCAATATTGTTTGTCAAAATCCTGAACAAAATGAGTGAAGCTGCCAGGTTAACAGGAGACTGCATCACTATCTGTATATGATCTCTTCATTGGAAATTTTCAGGGCCAGGGCATCCCAGGGTCCCCCTGCCCCACTGAAGAATGCTGTGTCCAGGTGTCTTGTGTTTCTATGTGTCTGTGATCCTGAGGTGGGCGCAGCTTTCCTTCCACTGTCACAGGTGAACTCGTCAGTAGCCTTGCTAATCACACAGCAGTTATAGCCTCTCTAGGTGAGAATGCTGCAGTAAACCCTTGGCTTCTGCTACACAGGATTGCAATCCCCTTGTCTGCCACGGCCGGTCATTATATAAAAGCTTAAGATGAGAAAGGGCAACCAAGCTATAGAACACAGGTGTTCTGATAACTTCTGCCCTGTTGATGCATTGGATTATAGTTGCATTATCAGCAAGAATAGGTGTTTTTCCTATCCACACTTTCTTACATGGCAATCACAGCTTGCACAGCGATGCCTTGAGAAAGGAGTGCTCCGAAACGTGGGCTCCATTACTGCGATCACCATTCTTATTGCATTAGTAAAACTTCCCCATTCTGTAGTATGATCACTTGTGTCATGCCATGATTATGCCATTTACTATGGCTAGATTGTACTATTGTATAATACTGGTATGATGACAATTTCTGAACTATGATTACTGACTAGTCATTTTTTGGTATATGTACTGTTATATGCATCATCCCAAGTTGGTTTCCTTAACTGCATGTATACTGATTAGCTGCACTAATGTTTTGCTCGCCAAGACTGCTACAGGATCAACTCATAGACTGTCATGGTAATGTGTTCTTTACACTATAGTCATTATTTAGGAGCTAGAGCTACTTTATAACATTGTACATTTTTTCTCCTGAGCTGACTGCCGATCCTGGAGACTATACTTACCCATTGGCATCACATACCAGCTTATTGTATCCTAGTGGTCACACCATGTGCAGCACTAGTGGTAAAGGGCAACCTCAAGTAAGCTTGCTTCAAATAATCCATTGCTGTGTATGTCCCAAATGTGGGACCACAGCTACAGGGGCGCCTTAAAGGAGGACTATCCTGAAAAAATTATAAAAATCCATATAAATATGCTGGATGGCGGGAGGAGAGTCACTTATACCCCCGGCATCAAGAAATATCCCGCCAGGCTTGTTTATTTCTTTTAATGGAAGGAAGAAGAAATCAAGGAGGGGAAGGTCCTGTCACCCCTGATACACTCAAACCTGCCGCCCCTGGATTTTATTCCAATCAGGGGAAGAAAATCACAAGCTTGGCGGGAGTTTAATTTAGTTTGAGAGTATAAGCGACTCCTCCTCTCAGTAGCCGACGTGTCTATATGGATTTTTCATATTGCATACACCTCCATATTTCATATTCGCGATACACCTCCTTTAACAGGCTGGGCAGTTTCTACATTTTTTTGAACTGAGGCCTCTGTTTTTACAGATTGTATAGACCATTTGTAGAATTTGTTGCTGGCTGATCGGGTTTAAGTGCCTTTAATTGTAGACTTAGGATCATTCCCAAGTTTCCTGACCATGCCGAGAGTACTCACTGCAATCAAAATCGCTTTAGTATAAAGGGCCAACCAGAAACACAAGTCTCCAGGCATCTGTAAACACTATTTTACATAACAAAATAATAATAAAAAAAAAACACACAGACCGCTGCGTCCCCTAAAGAAAGATATAATTTCAGTTTAAATAACTTCTCTTTGTCTTTTTTTTCGCCCAAGCAGCAGCAATCAACAAAATAACTACAATTTCACTCTGAACAAGCCTGGTTTGTGTGGCAATCTTTCACAACAGCTGGCTCCTCTTATTTATAGTACACTGCTTGTGGCTTTCTGCAAACATCACCAGCATGTCCTCTGCTCCAAACAGACTCTTCTTAATGGGGGAGAACCCAAAAAGGTTACAAACTGCCACCCATCGTCAGTTTATTAATCTGTTCACAGAGCCAACACTCAATTTGAGAGAATGTTATTAAAATCACCAACACAGGTCATGCTGTGAACTAGCTTGGATGAGCACGCAGAGTTGAGCCCATAGCACCGGTGCACTGTGTGGAGTTTCAATACTTTGATTCTGCCAAAGTGCTATCAGCATGCTATCTAGTATGTGTTTACATCAAGCCCTCTGTGCATATATTATAGTCTGCTAAATGCATTCTCCTCTGCAATTTCAAACCGACTTCCCCGCTCATTTTTTTGTGGATTAATATCCTGCCAATGCTATAATAAAACAGCAATCTAACATAAGTGAGGGGGATTCCAAACGCAGTTTCCTTAATAAAGTGTTTGTATACAAATGTTGGCTACAAGTCTGAAAGACTGGTTAGAGGCATAAGATAAAGCAGCCAGAAATATTTCATACTATGTATCCATTATGGCTTAGTGGATGTCTTACTGAACTGAGGATATCAGTCCGGTTACTACTAAGTGACCACCTATAGAAAGGACACATGCACAAATTGTGTTTGCTGGTTTCTGGCTGTGGCTCACATTTTTATTTTCAAGGGTGGATAGGTTTGAATCATCATTTTATTTTATCCTGGAAAAAAAAAATCCGTGAAACTCACCTGTAGAATTGTTTTTAATTATATCCAGTCCAGGTCGTCCCAGTGATGACATGTGGGTATTCCGCCCTCAGGGGGCGCTCGACTGCAAGATCAAAAGATGTAGCTCCTCCCGGCCCCCTATAAAGGCAGGTGTCTCTCTATCATTCTCCAGTGGTTAAAAAGCAGTAAACAAAGAGGACAGGCCAGGAGGCCAAGAAACCATGTTACTTCACATAGTTTCAGCTTGTACTCTCTCTAACAAGACTGAAGGATACAATTCCATGAAGAAAAAAATGGTAATCACCATAACAGGCAAACAGGAGATAATGAACAAAAGGGTGGGGTAGGACGACCTGGACTGGATATAATCAAAAACAATTCTACAGGTGAGTTTCACAGAATTTTATTTTTCCCTATATCCAGTCAAGGTCGTCCCAGTGATGAAATGTGGGACATCCAAAAGCAGTGTCCATTTGGGAGGGATCCTGGTGCGGAACAGCATGCAGTTCATTTCACTACCGCCTGAAGCACCTTTTGGCCAAAAACAGTGTCAGCTGAGGACCGAACATCCACCTTGTAAAAGTATAAACAGAAGACCAAGTTGCGGCCTTACAAACTTGTTCCCCTGATGCCTGGTGCTGAAAAGCCCAAGAGGCACCAATAGCTCTGGTAGAGTGAGCTGTGATCCGAAAAGGGGGTTCCTTCCCGTTGGCAGACTATGCTTGTACCACCGCCTGTCTGAGAGTGCACTTGGCTGGTGGCAAACCTTTCCTAGAGCCTTCTGTTAGGACAAAGAGAAAATCCGATTTCCTGAAGGACGCAACCAGGTAATACTTAATGGCTCTGACCACATCCAAGGCATGGAGGGCCTTTCCTTAGAATTAGCCGGTGCTGGACACAAGGAAGGCAAGACAACCTCATTAAGGTGAAAGGGAGAAACGTCCTTAGGCAAAAAAATCAGGTTTAAAGCGAAAAACCATCTTATCCTTAGGCGCTCAAAATAGGGAGGCTTCATACAAAGCGCGCCCAGCTCTGATACGCGACGCACCGAGGTGATCGCTACCAAAAAGACCACTTTGAGAGTCAAAATAGGCAATGCAGCATCGCACAATGGTTCGAAGGGAGGACCCTGAAGAGCAGACAGTACTAAATTCAAGTCCCACACTGGTAATACTGACTTACGCGGTGGCCGGACATGGGTGACTCCCTGGAAAAAAGTCTTGATCAACCTATGGTTGGCAATGGGTCTCTGAAAGAAGATGGCTAAAGCCGAGACCTGACCCTTTGAGGGTGTTCAGCTGGAGACCCAAGTCTAAGCCGTGTTGCAAAAACTCCAGAATCCTAGAAATAGAAAATGTGTGGCAAGTGAGACTCTTGGTCTCGCACCAGGCAATATAAGCGTGCCAAACTCTGTAGTATATCATGGAAGAAGACTTCTTCCGTACCTGAATCATTGTCTGCACAACCATGGGCGACAGCCCCTTTTCCATCAGGATTAAGGTTTCAATAGCCAGGCCGTCAAAGTCAGTGGCCATAAATTGGGGTGCCGCAGCGACCCCTGTGTGAGAAGCCCTGGGTCGTCGGGCATGATGTAGCGATCCACTGACATCTGAACTATGTCCGCAAACCAACTCCTTCTCGGCCAGCGAGGTGCTACCAGGATAGTCAGCACCCCTTCCTTGGTTATCTTGCGCAGCACTCTGCCCAGGAGTGGAAATGGAGGGAATGCATAAAGAAACTTGAACTCCGTCCAAGGAATCGCCAGAGCATCTGTGGCAATGGCCAGAGGATCTCTTGAGAGGAAGACGAACCTTGGAAGCTTGTGATTGTGTCTGGACCCAAACAGGTCCACGTCCGGCTGACCCCAGCGGAGACACAGAGCGTGAAAGGTCTTGCTGCTGAGAGACCATTCCCCCAGGCGCAAGGCGCTCCTGCTCAGGGAGTCTGCCTCCAGGAATGTAGACCGCCGAGATGCAGGGAACATTCTCCTCTGCCCAAGTCAGAATCTGGGTCCCCTCCTTGAGGGCTCTCTTGCTCTTGAGTCCCGCCCTGGTGATTGATGTAGGCCGTTTGATTGTCCGAGCGAACCTGGATCGCACGACCCCTTAAGTGGGAAGTCAAGCGAAGAAGCACCGACCGGATCGCTCTCAGCTCCAAGAGATTTATGGGTAAGTGGTTCTCCTGCGGACCCCACTGACCCTGGATCTTCTGCGTCTGCCCCCCAGCCTGTCAGACTGGCATCCGTGGTAACTATCTCCCAATGGGGAGTCAGAAAGGACTTGCCCACCAGCAGTTTCCGGAAATCCAACCACCACAAGAGAGACTGCCTGGCCAGGAGGGACAGCAATCATTCTTGTTCCAGAGAGTCCTGCATACGATTCCAGCCGGTCAGCAGGTTCAATTGCAAAGGTCTCATGTGAAATTGGGCGAAGGGAACTGCCTCGAAGCATGACACCATTAGGCCCACCAATCTCATCCCCAGACGTATTGACAGCAGCTGACAAGACAGCAAGGCCTGCACCTGCGTCTGGAGACCCAAAACCTTCTGCTGTGGTAGGAAGACCTTGACCTGAGCGGTGTCTATCGTCATTCCCAGGAAGGATCTCATTGTTGATGGCGTGACAAAAGATTTTGGGTACTTGATTACCCAGCCGAAGGCGTCCAGGGTTGACAACACCATCCGAGTATCACTCTCGGCCTGCTGAAGGGACTGGGCCGCAATCAACAAGTCGTCCAGATAAGGCAGCACACGAATGCCCTGGTTCCTCAGGATAGCCATGATGCCCGCCAGCACCTTGGTGAAGACGTGGGGGGCTGAGGAAAACGCAATTCTGTGAGTATTCACCTGTATTCACCCGGCCCCATAAGAAGCAGCTGCCTCCTTACCTAGATCAGTTACTTAAAAAGCAGTAAAACATAAAATAGAGGCAGGCTGGGAGGCCCTATATAGGAGTCCATGTTACTTCACACCGAACTCTCAAAACAATAAATAATAAACAAGTAAATAAAGCTCTCTCTTCTTTTTTTTTATTCCATGCCAATGAAATAAATGGACTAAACACCATCAAAGAAACATCAAAAGATAGATCATGACCCAAAAACGGGTGGGCCGGAGTGTCTGGAATGGATTCCCAGAAAAAACAATTCTACAAGTGAGTACTCACAGAATTGCGTTTTTTCTTCCAATCCATTCCAGACACTCCTTACACTTGGGATCTCCAAAAGCAGTGCCATCTATGGGCGGGATCCCCAGCGCAGAACAGCAGGTAGTTCATTTCACTACCGCCTGAAGAATCTTTCGACCAACAACAGCGTCAGCTGAGGCTCTAACATCCACCTTGTAAAACTTGGTGAATGTATGAACCGAAGACCAGGTGGCAGCTTTGCAAACCTGTTACACTGAATCCTGATGCTGAAAGGCCCAGGAAGCACCAACAGCCCTAGTAGAATGGGCCGTGACCCGAAAAGGGTCCTTCCCCTTGGCCGAGTAGGCTTTTTCTACTGCCTACCAAATCCAATTACTGACAGTGGCTTTAGCTGGAAGATGCCCCTTTCTTGGCCCTTCCGATATAACAAAAAGTAAATCCATCTTGCGGAAGGAATCTGTAGCTGCCATGTAATATCTTACGGCTCGGATTACATCTAAAGAATGAAGCGCCCTTTCCTTAGCATTAGCCAGAACAGGGCATAAAGAAGGTAGAATTACCTCTTGATTAAGGTGAAAGGGAGAAACGACCTTAGGTAAAAAATCAGGTTTAAACCGAAAAACTACCTTGTCTCTGTGTAACTCAAAATAAGGAGACTTCATATATAAGGCAGCTAACTCAGAAACACGCCGTACCAAGGTGATTGCCACCAAAAATATCACCTTAAGCGTCAAAATGCTCAATGGGGCGTCAATCATAGGTTAAAAAGGAGCACCCTGGAGAGCCGATAATACCAGATTCAAGTCCCACACCGGTAAAATAGACTTACGCGGTGGTCAGACATGAGTGAATCCCTGAAAAAAAGTTTTAATGAGCCTATTGCTAGCGATAGACTTCAGGAAAAAAATAGATAAGGCCGATACATGCCCCTTTAGGGTGCCTAATTGTAGGCCCATTTCTAAGCCATTTTGTAGAAATTCTAGAATTCTAGAAATTGAATACTTTCTACATGAAAATTTCCTAGCCTCACACCAGGATATGAATGTCCGCCAGACCCTGTAATAAATCATGGAAGGCGGCTGAACCATGGTATGAATAACCTTAGCCGATAAACCTCTCTCTGCTAAGATCGAGGTCTCAATAGCCAGGCCGTCAAAGCCAGCATCTGTAAATTCGGGTGCCGAAGCGCCCCCTGTGTCAGAAGGTCTGATTCGACTGGCAGGCGCCAATGATCTACCGACATCCTTGCTATGTCTGAAAACCAACTTCTCCTTGGCCAGCGAGGAACCACCAGAATGGAGGGTACCCCCTCCTGAGCTATCTTTCTTAGTACCCGGCTCAGGAGCGGAAGCGGGGGAAAAACGTACAGGAGCTTGAATCTTGCCCAAGAGGTTGACAGGGCGTCCATTGCTATGGCCAGAGGGTTCCTTGACAGGGACATGAATTTCGGCCGCTTGTGATTGTGTCTGGATGCAAAAGGATCCACCTCCGGACACCCCCAGGGAAGGCACCGGGCTTGAAAGATCTTCTGACTGAGGGACCATACTCCCCAACGCAGTACCTCCCTGCTCAAAACGTCAGCCTCCTGGTTTTCTACTCCCAGGATGCAGGGAACATTCTCCTCTGCCAAAGTCAGAATCCGGCTTACTACATCTAGAGCACTCTTGCTCCGAGTACCCCCCTGATGATTGAAATAGGCTACCGACATCTGATTGTCTGACTGGACCTGGACAGCCTGTCCACTTAAACTGGGGGTCAGATACTGAAGCACTAGCCGGATTGCTCTTAATTCCAATATATTTATGGGAAGCTGATTCTCCTTCGGACCCCATTATCCCTGGATCTTCTGGGCTTGCCAGATGCCTCCCCAGCCTGTAAGACTGGCATCCGTGGCAACGATCTGTCACTGAGTTGTCAGAAAGGACCTGCCTACTGATAGGTGCAGAGGGTCCAACTGCCACAGCCGAAATTGCCTGGTCGAGGGAGTCAGAACAAAGACTTGATCCAGCGACTGCGGGGCTCGATCCCAGCTTGCCAACAGATTCAACTGAAGAGGCCTCATGTGAAACTGGGCAAAAGGCACAGCCTCGAAGCAGGCCACCATAAGGCCTACTAGTTTCATCCCTAGCCGAATGGTCGGCTGTCGGCAGGCCAGTAAGGACTCGATTTGATTCCTAATTAGCAGAGCCTTCTGCTCTGATAGAAACACCTTGACCTGAACTGTGTCCAGCGTCATTCCTAAGAAATTCCTTACTGGCACAGGAATGATATGGAACATCGGATAATTGATCACCCAGCCGAACTTCCAGAGTTGATAGGACCGTCTGCGTATCCTTCATGATCTGCTGAGGAGACCTGGCTGAAATTAAGAGATCGTCCAAATATGGGATGATGCATATCCCCTGGCTTGTGAAAACGGCCATGAGACCTGCCAAGACCTTGGCGAATACTCTTGGAGCCAAGGATATCCCGAATGGAAGTGCCACAAACTGGAAGTGCTGGCCCTCCAGGGCAAACCTCAAGAATTCCTGATGACCTGGAAAAATCGGAACCTGAAGATACACGTCCCTTATGTCTATTGTAGTCATAAGATCCCCGGGCTGGATTGATCTTACCGCTGACCTTAGAGTCTCCATGCGGAAATGCTTCACCCGGATATACCTGTTGAGACCCTTTAAGTCGAAAATGGGACGAATCGACCCGTCTTTTTTGGGAATTGTAAACAGGTTGGAATAAAATCCCTGACCTTCCTGAAAGGGTACCTGACAAATTACCCCTTTTTGAAGTAGATGCTGAACAGAAGCTCTCAGGGAATCTGCTTTTAGCTGATTCCGGGATGCCCCGACCAACGGAACCTTGCGGGCGGTCTGGCTGCAAACTCGATCTTGTAGCCTGATGACACCAGCTCTTGGATCCAAAGATCCGCCACGTGGCGTCTCCAGATAGGAGCAAAATGCAAGAGCCGACTCCCCACCCGCTCGGGTGAGAGCGCCCCCTCATGCTGGAGTGTGCTTGACTGGAGGCTTGGGCCTACTTCTCCAGGCCCCTCTTGTCCAATTACGAGCTCTGCCTCTGCCTCAAAAATCTCTATGGGAGCATGAAAGGAAGGCACCTCTGCCACTCCGAAAGGGCCGATATGATGAAGGCCTCTGAAAAGGCCGAGTCGCCCTCTTCCTCTGAGGAAGTTTGCCATCCTTGACCATATGGTCCAGCTTTTCTCCAAAGAGTCTGCTCCCTAAAAAAGGTAGATCTGTAAGAGCTTTCTTAGTGGCGGCATCCGCCGACCATTGTCTTAGCCATAAGGAACGGCGCAAGGCAACAAGAAGAGCAGAAGTTCTAGCAGCTAGCCTGACCGCATCATCCATAGCAGTGATAGCGAAAGAGTTAAAGTCCAAACAAACCTCAAAATCCTTGGACTCTTGAATAAGCCTGCGAGACTTAGCCCGGGCCATAATTTTCTTCACCTTCTACCTTGGAGCCAACGACACAATAGCCTTGGCACGAACAGGGCGATGAAAGGAACCTACCATAGCAAAAGCATGGCGGGCCAACTGATCCATGCGTCTCTCTATGGGATCTCTTAAGGATCCCATAGTAGCCGATGGCATGATAGAAGTATTGGACAAGCCTGATACTGGAGAATCCACCTAGGGGAAAAGACCATATCCGCCGGAAAAGGATACCTAGCGTCTATGATCCTGGGAACAGCCGGCAGCTTGTTAGGAATTTCCCACTCCTTTAACACCATCTTGGAAAAATGTGGCTGTTCCGGGAACACCTGTCTTTGCCTTACTGGCTTAAAGAGGTCGTCCTTCCCCCTTTTTTCCACCTCAGGAGGGGTAATATTCAAGGTTTCAAAAACTGATGAAAGTAAACACTGTCTCATCTGAGAGAAGGGGATCCTCATCAGAAGAGAATAAAATAGAATTACTATCTTCTTCACCAGAGCGTAACTCGCCCTCTGAGAGCTGATCATCTAAATACTCTTCCTCCTCAGACCCAAAGGAGGCAAATATATCTCTTTCTTCAGAAACAGGTTTCAAATGCCTCCTCTTATAGGTGGCTTTCTTAGGAATGACCAAGGATAACTGTTTCTCTAAGTTATCCAACCTGTGTGCCACATCCGCCTGTGCCTCAGTGCCTTCCCCCTCTCCGGGGGATGTAAGGGATGGGTGAGCCGTCGCGCTCCCACCAGCAATAGCTGGGCTAGAGACCTGAGCCACCGCTCTATTATGGTCTAAACCAATTCTCATGGCGCAAGCGGAACAAACCGTGCTGAAACTAACCAGGGGATCCAACTTACATAAGGGACAGAGCCCGCCCTGCTCAAGTGGGATGCCCGAATCACTATCCCCCGATCCCCCGTTTTTTTTTTTTTTTTTTTATTTGGCAAACAGACCTAAGGTCCTAAGCCTGAACCAATCCAAAAGAGACTGGGAGGAACCACAACCCTTCTTTATGCTTTTTCCAATTCTAAAAATAAAACAGGAAAAAAATCCATTAGACAAAAAAACCTTTCCCAACTCATAAAAATCAATATATAAAAAATGCTATTGTTATATATATATATATATATATATATATTCATACTCATATAAAAAAATACCATTTTGTGAGTACTCACGTGAAAAATGGATATTGTTGGTGTGCCACACACCCCGCTTCACCTTTAATATTCTTCACTATTGGGTTAACTCACCGCCAGGTGACGCTGTGCAGAGAGGAAGTCTTGTAACGAGCCCCCTTCCGGCCTATATATACCTGGTACCTCCCATTTATCACCAGTATATTAAAAAGCAGAAAGACAAGATACCAGTAAATTAACGGTAACCTCAAAATAAATCAATATAAATAAAAGCTTCACCATATAAAGGATTCGGAAATACCGAAAAGGGTGGGAGTGAAGCGGGGTGTGTGGCACACCAACAATATACATTTTTCAGGTGAGTACTCACAAAATGGTATTATTCTTGGTATGCCACATACCCCGCTTCACCTTTAATATTCTTCACTATTGGGACATCCAAAAGCAGTGTCCACAAGGGATGGGCATCTCAAAGCCAGGTGAAGCATAACTTAAATGACTGCAGTCTGCAGAACTTTGCGGCCAAAAACAGCATCCGCTGAGGCCCGCACATCAACTTTGTAAAACTTAGAAAAAGTATGAACAGAAGACCAAGTGGCGGCCTTACAAACTTGTTCAACAGAAGCTTGGTGCTGAAAAGCCCAAGACGCCCCAATGGCGCGAGTAGAATGAGCAGTGATACGAAAAGGGGGAACTTTCCCCTTAGCAGAATAGGCCGCAGTAACGGCCTGACGTATCCACTTGCTAATGGCAGATTTGGCTGGTGCCAAACCCTTCTTAGGCCCATATGGCACAACAAAAAAGGAATCCGTCTTACGAAAAGGAGACGTGATAATCAAGTAGTACTTAACACAGCGTACTACATCCAAACAATGCAAAACCCTCTCTTTGTCATTCTTAGGATTAGGACACAAGGAGGGAAGAACAATATCTTGGTTCAAATGAAAAGCAGAAACAACCTTAGGAAGAAAGTCTGGCTTGAACCGAAAGAACACTTTATCCTGATGCCTCTCAAAGTAAGGCGCCTGGATAGACAAGGCCGCCAATTCTGAGACACGCCGGACCGAAGTGATAGCTACCAAGAAGACAATCTTCTGAGTCAGGGTAGACAAAGCAATATCTTGCAAAGGCTCAAAAGGAAGAGCCTGAAGAGCAGAAAGAACCAAATTCAAATCCCAAACCGGGAGTAATGGTTTCCTGGGAGGCCGCACATGCGTAACCCCCTGGAAAAAAGTTTTAACTAAAGGCTGAAGCGCAAAACGCTTCTGAAAAAAAATAGATAAGGCAGAAACTTGCCCTTTCAACGTACTTAGCTGAAGACCAGAGTCCAGCCCTGATTGTAAAAACTCCAGAATCCTGGAGACCGAAAAGACCCTACAAGGAAAAGATCTCATCTCACACCAAGTGATGTAGGCTTTCCAAGTCCTATAGTAGATGATCGAAGAAGACCTCTTCCGGGCACTGATCAGAGTCTTGACAACTGGGTCAGAAAGACCCTCCTCCTTCAAGATGGAGGTTTCAGCAGCCAGGCCGTCAAACCCAGCGCTGGTAAATTGGGGTAACACAACCGACCCTGAGTGAGCAGATCGGGCCGAAGAGGCAGGACGAGCTGGTCCACTGCCAGCCGAACGATGTCTGCGAACCACACTCGCCTTGGCCACCTTGGGGCCACGAGAACGGCGGACACCTTTTCCAGAGCCAACTTCCGAAGCACCCTGCCCAGCATGGGTATCGGAGGAAACAGGTATAGAAATCCCAGATCCCCCCAGCTCAGGGACATGGCGTCCACTGCCAGAGCCAGAGGATCCTGGGAGAGCGACACGAAGTTCGGGAGCCTGTGATTGTGACGAGAGGCAAACAGGTCCACCTCTGGTGTCCCCCATCGGAGACACAGTGAGTGAAACACCCGAGGATGGAGAGCCCATTCTCCCAGACGGGGAGAGCCCCTGCTCAACCGGTCTGCTTCCTGGTTCTCCACTCCTGGATTGTATACCGCCGAGAGACAAGGAACATGGGCCTCTGCCCAGGTCAGGATCAGGGACACCTCTCTGAGAGCACTCAGACTGCGAGTCCCTCCCTGATGATCGATGTAAGCAACCGCTGTTCGATTGTCTGAACGCACCTGGACCGGAAGGCCCAGAACGTGCTGAGTCAGGAGAGCAAGCACCCGACGGATGGCTCTCAGTTCCAGAACATTGATGGGTAAGTGGGCCTCCTGAGGTCCCCACTGCCCCTGGAACTGCAGCTCCTTCCAAAATCTGCCCCAACCCGACAGACTGGCGTCCGTGGTGACAATTTCCCAAAGAGGGGTCAGGAAAGACCTGCCCTTCACAAGATTGGTCGAGACCAACCACCACTGGAGGGACTGCCGGACCCGGGAGGACAACTGGAAGGGCTGATCCAGCGACCGAGGCTGCCGGTCCCAGGACGCCAACAGATAAAGCTGGAGCGTCCTCGTGTGAAATTGAGCAAAAGGAACTGCCTCGAAAGAGGCGACCATCAACCCTATCAGCCTCATCCCCAGACGGATGGATGGCCGAGGATCGGAAAGTAGGACCCGAGCCAACTCCTGAATCAGATGAATTTTGGACTGGGGGAGAAAGACTCTGTGTTGAAGAGAGTCCAACTGCATCCCCAGAAAGGACACCACCCTGGCCGGAGCAAGGGAGGACTTGGGGAAGTTGATCACCCAACCAAAGCTTTCCAGCGTGGAGACCACCAACCTGGTGTCTGTCTCCGATTGATTGAGCGACGGAGCCATGATGAGAAGGTCGTCCAAATAAGGTACGACACGAATGCCCCGAGATCTGAAAATGGCCATGACCCCTGCCAGCACCTTGGTGAACACTCTTGGAGCTGAGGTAAGGCCAAACGGAAGTGCCACGAATTGATAATGCTGATTTTCCATCACGAATCGAAGAAAACGTTGATGAGCGTGGCAGATGGGAACATGAAGATAAGCATCCTTGATGTCTATGGACGTCATGAAATCCCCTTGCCGAAGGGAACCGATGGCCGTACGCAAGGTTTCCATGCGAAACTTCCGAACACGGATTAACCTGTTGAGTAATTTCAGGTCCAGGACGGGACGGACTGACCCGTCTTTCTTGGGGACTGCGAAAAGATTGGAATAAAACCCGAGGCCCATCTCTAAGCGCGGTGCCGGCCGGATGACCGCCATCTCTAACAGATTCTTTACCGACGCCAGGAGCCCCTGTGCGGCCAAAGGATCGATGGCCACCCGAGACCGAAAGAACCGTGAAGGAGGGCGAGAGTCGAATTCCAGTTTGTAACCGGATTACACTACCTCCCGGATCCATTTGTCCGGAATCTCCTGGTCCCAAACCTGGGAGAAGTGTCGTAATCGTCCCCCCACCCGCACGGGTGAGGGGAGCCCCTCATTGCTGAGCGGGTTTACCAGCAGGCTTGGGCTTAGTGCCCCAGGACTGAGCGGGACGGCCACGGCCCCTCCCCCGAGTCCAACCTGCACCTCTGGTAGCGGGAAAGGAAGCCCCCCTACCCGCTCTGAATACCCGAAATGAAGGCCTACCAGAAGTTGCCCCCTTAAAGGGACGACGAGGCCTCTTGCGTTGTGGCATCTTACCACCCTTTGCGACTGAATCAATTTTCTCACCAAACAGACGCAAGCCCAAAAAGGGGAGAGCTGTGAGCACCTTTTTAGAAGCCGAGTCCGCTGACCACTGACGCAGCCATACTGACCGACGAATAGCCACCAGCATTGCAGCTGTCTTGCTACTCATAGCCAGCGCATCGTCCTGAGCGGATAGAACATAGGAAACAAAAGATTCACACTGCTTGAGCGCAGTAAACTCTTTACAAGTGGGATCGAGATCCCCATACAGCTCCTGAATTACAGACCTAACCGCCAATAGAAGAAGGGCCGAAGCACACACCGGGCGCATCGTTGACCCAGCATAAATAAAACCATGGCGAGCGTACTGGTCAATCCGACGATCCCCATCTTTAGGGACAGTGGTCTCAGCAGACTGTACCATAGCCGTGCTGGAGAGCCCTAGCACAGGGGTATCGACGTCAGGAGGGACGGACCAAAGCTTCACCAATTCTGGCGGAAAAGGATAACGCTTTTCCCAACTGGAAGGGATTCCAGATAACCGCGTGGGATGTTCCCATTCCTTAAGGACCACCCTCTCAAAGTTTAAAGGCTGAGGCTCTTTAAACAACTGGCCCTTTGGCAGGGTGACAGCCTCAGGCGGATCTAAATTCAGAATTTCAAACATCTGAGCCAGAATGGAGGGGGTGTCAAGGGAAACACCCGCCGACCAATCGCCAATAGCATCAGCCTCAAGCTGATCTGCAGGCTCATCTGACTCCAACAGGAATTCTCCCTCGTCCGGGGAGCCACCGGACCATTCCAAAAGCTCACATACCTCATCCTGTGAAGCCGAAGGTATCGGAGTCAGGTGCTTCCGTTTTGCAGTGGCTTTTGACCCTACTTTAACGGGCACTATTTTCCGGAGGCTGGCCAACCGCGCCGCCACCTCGGATTGCGAATCCCCACTCTTGACAGTGTCATGCGGGGTCCGGAACAGGGAGGGAGAGGTAGGAGATGATGAAAGTTGCGACGGGCCAGCAGCCGGAGCGACGGACTGACGCGCAATACTCTGCCTTGCACAAGGAATGCATACAAAGACATCATCAGCTGGGAGCGGAGTCCCACATCTTGCGCACCCCCTAGATGGCCCAGAAGAACCATTTCCGGTAATAACGGAAGCCTCCATATGGTGATTTATGGTATTCGCAATTCTTTTGGGTTTTAAGGCATAAGCCACCCGGGATGCCCCCTTATTGTAAATGTCCCGGAAGGGAGGATTTAATTCACAAAGAAGATCCCCTTAATAATCTAATAATAAAAATATAGATTTTATATATATATATTTTTTTTAAATATGTCTATATATATATATATATATATATATATATATATATATATATATGTCCCAATTTTCCTTTTTTTTTTTAAAAAAAGAAAGACTAGCCAAGTAATATAGAGCCGGGAGGCCGCTTTAATCAGGGATTCCCGGGATCTGTAGGGGAAGAAAAAACCAACAGTCAGATCCCCAAACATGTGGCAACATGCAAACATACTAATGCATGGCACCAAGGTGCCTTTAAATAAGCAAAGGAAAAAACCCTTGCCCTCAATCATGATGAATCCCCTTATAGATCTCTCCCCCCCATGTCTAAAAACACTATAAACAATATAGTTTTTAAAAGACACTCAACGGCCCCACACAAGGTGGGGCCGCTTACCTGCAAGGAACCGAGGGCGGCCGCAGCAATAGCATGGACGACGCAGCAGCCAGCAGCAGCAATAGCAGTAGGAGCCAGAGGTAAATAAAACCATGTGCGGCAGCGAGCTCCCCCCACGTGACTTCCTTTAAGCCAGGAAGGAAGGAAGTGAGGCTGGGGCCGGTCACATGAAGCTGCCGCCGGTGCCACGCCCCCGTTTCCACGTCACCGGAGCCCGCCCCCCTCAAGCCCGATCAGTGCACCCATTCATCAAGGGATTACTACCAGATGAGCCACTACAACGGGACCAAACACAAAGGCAGGAGGAGGGGGGAGGAGGAGGGAGGGAAGGAAAGACTCAGCGCAGCCGACGCTGACAATGCGGCAGTCGAACGGCAAGGAGACCAGCGGGGGAGGGGGGAGGGAGGCTGCTATAGCAAAGGCTCAGGCAGCAAGCCAGCCAGCAATCAGCGGGGCCCGCCCCAGCTGCCCCCTAAAGCAGATCTAAACACTGGCCAAGCCGGTCAGTACTTATCTACAAGACCTGCCCAAGGAAAGCTCTTTTAGGAGGAAAATAAGAGGAACAATCAGACCGAGTGCACACTTGCGGTGCAGTCTGCTAAGTGCATGAAAGTAAAACACACATGTTACAAAAAGTCATACAGTGAAATACACACACACAATACACAACCCTCTAACCCCCCCCCCCCCCATAGTGAAGGGAGAAGGGACCGTAACGGGAGAGTAAGGGGCTAAGGGGAGCCTCGGGACAGGGGCATCCCACTTCCGGATCACCATGCCGGATAGCCGCATTGCCCCCAAAAGAGGGGGTCGAGCGGAGGAGATAAGCTCCTAGGCACCTATAGTGCCGTCTACCAATTGCCCAGTGAGCAGCCTAGGCTGGGAGGCTTCCAATCCACCATAAAGGTATAAACAATCAAAACTGGGCAGAAATAGACCAAAAGGGGTGCCGGGGTAAGACCCCGCTACCTGTAAGCAGGAGACTTCAATCTTCTGTCTTGTCGTCAAGCAGAGAGAAAAATACTGGTGATAAATGGGAGGTACCAGGTATATATAGGCCGGAAGGGGGCTCGTTACAAGACTTCCTCTCTGCACAGCGTCACCTGGCGGTGAGTTAACCCAATAGTGAAGAATATTAAAGGTGAAGCGGGGTGTGTGGCACACCAAGAATACTAATATTGATAACAATAAAGATAATAATGATAATGATAATCATGATAATAAATAATAATAATAATGCCGACGTCCACTAACCACCGCAGCTCTTCACTTTACAGCCTATACAAGAAAAAAGTATGACTAACACATTATATATATATATATATATATATATATATATATATATATATTCACATCCTGAAGCAAAAGGCCAAGAAGCTGCATAAATATATAAAAACAGCGGGACCAGTCCGCAATCCATAAACCCCTAAGCTTACCCCTCTAGGGTCTATTAGAAGGCCAGTGACCTAAACCACAATGGCTGCCGCCGCAGTCGCGCTCTGTCAAGGCTGCACACAAAGAACCCCTAGGCTCCAAGAAGTAGTATGGGATTAAGGGAACCAGCAGCCCGGCCAGAGATGGCTGCTGCTGCCGCAGCCGCTGTCCCCGCACCCAGAGCCCTTAAGCTCAACATGATCAAAAATCAGCAAACGGCCTGGCCAGCGGTGGCAGCTGCCTTCGCCGCCGCAATGCAAACACAATAGCAGCCTCATGTCAGCCAGGCTGTTGTACACTAACCTTGAACGGTGCAGGGGAGCCTGAACACAACCTCCCTCCAGCCCGGAGAGAGACACACTGAAGTAACACGGCCTTGTGGTTCTGTGTTAAGCTCCGCCCCCTGCGGCATACCAACATTTTTTTATTTTTTTTTTTTTTTTGGCAAAACAAAAACCTACCTAACTTGGAAGAAGGACGAGTTGAAACTAAAAAAAATAAAAAATGTTCCTCAGCAGGTACACCAGAGAGAAACCTGCGTCTGTCTTACTTTTCAAAAAGCCTGTAGCCCAGAGCATATACACTCTGTAAGCGCTTCCACCTTACCTTCACGAACCCCAGAACAGCCAGAAGCTGTGGGAGGCACAATTGGGTCTGGTGGATCCGTGGGAATAAGGCTATGCAGGAAGCCAACAGGGTGCAATCCCCCGCTTGCTGCCAATCCTTGAGAGCGAATTCCTGAACAACCTTTACAGTCACTTGCAACTGCAAGAAAGAAAACTGATCTAGTTTAGGAGGCAGCTGCTACTTATGGGGCCGGGAGGGGCCAAGCCTTTTTTTTGTCTTGCAGTCACATCCAATCGGCAAGGAGGAAATCCCAAGTGGAAGAGCCACAAACTGGTAATGCCGGTCCTCCAGAGCAAACTTCAGGAACTTCTGATGCCCCAGGAAAATCGGGAAGTGCAGATAAGCATCCCTGATGTCCACTGTGGTCATGAAGTCGCCGGGCCGAAGCGAGCTCACCGCCGACCATAAGGTTTCCAATGCGGAAATGTCTGACTCTTACAAACCTGTTGAGACCCTTCAGGTCCAGGATTGGTCTTAAAGTTCCATCCTTCTTGGAAACCATGAACAGTTTGGAGTAAAAACCTTGACCCTGCTCCTGGAACAGGAGGAGGTACAGAGCAAATCACACCTAACTGCAGGGGTTGCTGCACAGCCATTCTCAGGCCGTAGAAATCTTGTGGGTGGCCAGACTGCCAGCTCTATTTTGTAACCGGAGGACACTACCTCCTGAATCCACCGATCTGAGATGCGCCATCTCCAGATTTGAGACAACAGCAGAAGCCGCCCCCCCCACCCGGATGGGTGAGGGCGCCCCCTCATGCCTTGGCAGGGGGCTTGGACTTGGCGCTCCAGGCAGGGTTGGATCGGCCACGGGACCTGCCTCTATCCCAGGTATCTCTGCGGCCACCTGGGAATGAAGAGCCTCTTCCTCCTCGAAAGGAGCGATAGGCAGATGGATTCGGAAATATCCGAGCAGGCTTCCGTCTCAAAGGGAGTCTACCATCCTTGACCAAAAGGTCCAAGAGCTCCACAAACAGCCTGTGTCCCACGAAGGGGATACTCGTAAGCGACTTCTTGCCCGCCGCATCAGCCGACCATTGCCGCAGTCAGAGCGAGTGGTGGAGGGCAACAAGCAGGGCCGAAACCCTTGCACCAAGCCGGACCCCATCGTCCATGGCAGAGGTGACAAAACCAATGCATTCCAAGCAGGCCTTGAGTTCTTTATGCTCCTCTGCCCGCTTGCGAGCCTTAGCTCTATCCACAAGCTGTCTCACCTTCTTCCTGATGGCTAGGGAGACAATTGCCGTGGCACACACTGGGCGAAAAAGAGCACCAGCAAAAGTGAACGCATGGCAGACCAGCTGATCCATGCGCTTGTCAGCCAGGTCATGTAAGGAAGCAGTATCAGGTGATGGCATAACCGTAGTGTTGGACAACCCCGACACAGGGGAATCCACTTTGGGAGGGCGAGACCACAGCCGAACCAGCTCCTCAGGGAAGGGATACCACCTATCCATGCCCTTAGGCATCGACGGTAACTTGTTAGGCCTCTTCCATTCCTTGAAAATCATTTTAGAGAAATGGGCCTGTGCCGGAAAGACCCGCCTTTGTGTTTCGGGCTTAAACAAATCACCCTTCTTCCTCTTAGCCGCTCTGGAAGGAACAATGTGTAGAGTCTAAAACACTGAGGTAAGCAATTTCTCTGTATCATCCAGGAGCCACGCATCCTCGTCTGAGGAAGAATCAGACATACTGTCATCGCCAGCAGAATAATCCACAGTGGAACGGGAATCATCTGGCAACTCACATTCCTCCACAGAGCCCAGATCATCAAAAAGATCGTCATTAGCCGAGTAAACGGGCTCGAAGTGCCGTTTCTTACTCGTGGCTTTCTTAGGAGCCGTCTGCGAGATCTGTCTCTCGAGATTGGCCACCCTATGCGCCAAGTCTGCATGAGACCGCCTGCTGGCTCCCCCTTCACTGGGGGCTGAGTGCAGCAGTGGAGGGTCCGGAGAGACCGCAGGCAGTGAAGGGCTAGGGGCAGGGATGCCCGTCCGATCATGGTCCAAAATAACGTCTCTGGTGCAAGTGGTACAAACAGTGCTGAATCCGCCCAGAGGATTCCTACTGCCCAAGGGACAGAGCTTTTCCTGCCCAAATGGGGCCCCCAGCTCACTATCCCCAGAAGCCTCCATTATGGTGATTAAAAATGATCAATCGGTAAGGTTACAAGACACTAACGGCCCAAACCTATAATGATCCCTCTTACTAAAAAAGAGGGGACCGGGAGGAACCACAACCCTCAACCACAAAGCCCACGACCTAAACAAGAGAGGGGAGAGAGGCCCATCAGAAAAAGCAAAGGCAATTTGACATAGTAAAAACAACAGTCATACAAAAAAAAGGGACTCATGACACCGACAGAGGGACAGTCCTTGGAGCCACAGCAGCCGCCTGTTGGAAAGGAAAAATACACAGGATAGTAAAAATCCTGGGTGGTGTTTCTGCTGCTACATTCTGACTGCTCCGCGGATATCAACAATAATTGTCAGCCCTGATGTGATCATAGGGGTTACAGGATTTTCTGCTGACTGCTTTTTGTTTTTGTTGGCACCAGAAAGGACATCAGGGCTGCGTCCTGCTCCTGTTAGCTACCTCACAGCTGGTAAGTGGGAGCATCTATTTACATGTACTCTCATGTTTAGAGCACAGTTGGCAACGTTACTATTTAAACCATCAACAGCCACATTACCCCCACAAGGCTTAGGATATTTGGCCATTTACAGTTATTGTGATAACTGTGGTTGGGTTTTCAGACCAAGCAAATCATGTTGCCAAGGTAATGACATCCCTGTCAACCTGCAAGAACAGGTAGGTATATGGGGGACGGGGATGTAAACTTTATTGGTTAAACCATGTTTCACCTAAAATTACACAGGGTCTTATATAAACTTTTGCTCTAAAAGATGCATTCGGGCTTATTTTCAGAGGATTTCTTATTTTTCATAAACACTCTACATTTATTGATAGAGCTGAAGATAAATCTTCATTCCTGGCATCTGCAAGGCTCCAGATGCTGGGGGAGCCACATGCAGGAGCCGAGACTTGTAAGTATACCACGTCCTATACTGCACACAAGCCTGTTACAGGCACCATAGCACCCATAACAAAGTTTTATGGAGAGGCACTCACCAGTGACATCAGGGGGTGTCGACAGGCTGCTAGCGCACTAGGGTGCCTTGGCACCCAGGGCATGAAATGTCCCTGTCTGGGGCTCTGACCATGAGGGGGGACTTCCGGTTCTTGGGCCAAAGGCAATATTTGAATGCTTAAAACAAAAACAAAAAAACAGAACTGTAACCAGGGCTTATTTTTTTGGGGGTAGGGCTTTTATTAAAGCATCATGAAAATCCTAAAAAAATTATTTTATTTATTGACAAAGGTGGAAGGTTCTGTGTGCACCTTGATACTGGACAACGGGGAAACAGATAACAGTTCCTGACATCTAAAACTTCTGACACTGATGGTAGAGTCAGTCTATGTGGAATATATTTTTGTTAACTGGTACGAGTTTCTTTATTTTATTTTGCACTGCAATCTGTGCCATTAGATTGCAGTCTCTGAAAGTAAAGCAGGTTTAACCCTGTGTGATCCAGGACAACCACCACCTCTTGCATTCACTTTCAAACTGGGTTTGAGCCATGTCACCATACACTGCTGTGTGTTCTTTTTAAACGTTTTTTTTCCGATTAATGTGGATCATAAGCCTAAACAGAGTTTTGGTCCACATAGCATAATCCCTAGGGGCATCCTAATTTGGGATGCCCCACAGTGTGCACTGTTGCTGAGTCCCCAGTCACATATGCCCCATATGATCACCCCCAGAGTCCAGAAGGGGGTCCTAGGGATTGTGCTTTGTGGACAAAATCTCTATTTATAGTTTTCGCTAGAAGAAAAAAACCCAGGATATTAAATATCCTGTGTATTGTTCTGCGCCCCATTGTATTCTGATTTCACTGTGGGAAACCCCACGGTTTTGCTGGTATGATTACCTCACAGGTGATCCTTCTCCAATTATCTTTCTTCTCCCCTGCATTTTAATGCACAGCTAGAAAGCTGAATACAAACCCAGCTGCATACCTCCCTCCAGTCACACACCTTTGTGTGTACTAACACCAGCCATTGAGCTGGTGAAGTGATGCAGGAGATGCCCACTATGGCCCATGAATGTGCCGTGGGATCACTGGATAGGTAATAATAGTGGTGAATGGCCAGGGTTTCATACAGCGGGGCATCCAAAATCAGGATGCCTGTCTTTCACCACTAATAATAAGGGTACAGTTTGAAATGCCTGAAAAATACCATTTTGTGAGTACTCACCTGTAAAATGGGTATTACGAGTATGTCACACACCCCGCTTCCAACATTCATGACACATTCATGACATCTCTTGCAGAGATGACATGGAAAAAAGGAGCCCCTCCTGGTCCACAAGTACCTGGGACCTCCTACTATTCCCCAGTCTTTTAAAAAAGCAGTGAGAAAACCAGGAAGAGCAAATTATATAGTGAATTGAAAATAATAAAAAACACCATATAAAGGACCCCAGAACAAAAAAGGGCGGGGGAAGCGGGGTGTGTGACATACTCGTAATACCCATTTTAAAGGTGAGTACTCACAAAATAGTATTATTCCTAGTATGTCACACACCCCCTTCCAACATTCATGACACTTGGGATATCCAATAGCAGGGTCCATAATGGGCGGGGATCCAACAAGGCAAAAATGCATAACTTAAATTACTGCAGCTTGCAGAACTTTGCGACCAAAAGCAGCATCCGTTGAGGCCCGCACATCAACCTTGTAAAACTTAGAAAAAGTATGCACCGAAGACCAAGTAGCAGCCTTGCAAACTTGTTCAACAGACGCCTGGTGCTGAAAAGCCCAGGAAGCCCCAACAGCACGAGTAGAATGAGCACTAACACGAAAAGGGGGAACCTTCCCCTTAGCAGAATAGGCCCCAACAATGGCCTGACGTAACCATTTACTGATGGAAGATTTGGCGGGTGCCAACCCCTTCCTAGGCCCAGAGGGCACAACAAAAAAGGCATCTGTCTTACGGAAAGCAGAAGTAGTAACCAAATAATACTTAACACAACGAACAACATCCAAAGAATGTAAAACCCTTTCCTTGTTATTACTAGGATTAGGGCACAATGAAGGAAGAACTATATCCTGATTTAGGTGGAAGGCAGACACCACCTTAGGAAGAAAATCTGGTTTAAAACGGAAAACCACCTTATCCTGATGCCTTTCGAAGTAAGGGGCCTGGATAGACAGGGCCGCCAATTCAGAAACCCGACGGACAGAGGTAATAGCAACCAAGAAAGCAACCTTCTGAGTAAGAATATGAAGAGGAACATCCTGCAATGGCTCAAAAGGAGCAGCCTGCATGGCAGAAAGCACCAAGTTAAGATCCCAAACTGGAAGTAGGAGCTTTCTAGGAGGCCACACATGCGTGACCCCCTGGAAAACAGTCTTAACCAAAGGATGAAGAGCAAAAGATCTTTGAAAGAAAATAGCCAAAGCAGAAACCTGCCCCTTCAAAGTACTAATCTGGAAACCCAAATCCAGACCATGTTGCAGAAACTCCAAAATCCTAGTGATAGAAAATACCCTACAGGGTAAGACCCTAGACTCACACCAATCAATATAGGACCTCCAAGTCCTGTAGTAAACAACAGAGGAAGACTTTTTCCTAGCTCTAACAAGAGTCTGAATGACCGCGTCAGAAAGACCTTCCTCTTTTAAGATGGAAATTTCAGCAGCCACGCCGTCAAAGCCAGCGTTGGTAAATTGGGGTAACAAAGTTGACCTTGGGTGATGAGATCTGGCAGATGCAACGGATTCTCTGCTAGCCTTGTGATGTCTGCGAACCACAGACGTCTTGGCCATCTTGGAGCCACCAGAATTGCTGGCGCCCCTTCCAGAACTAGCTTGCGCACCACCTTGCTTATCATGGAGAATGGGGGAAACAGATACAGAAACCCCAGATCCTTCCAGGCCAGAGACATGGCATCCGCTGCCACTGCCAGAGGATCCTGGGATAGAGGAAGCTTGTGGTTGTGACGAGAAGCAAACAGGTCCAACCGTGGAGTCCCCCACTTGTGACAAAGAAACTGAAAGATCCTGGTATTGAGAGACCACTCTCCGCGGCGAGCGCATGCTCTGCTCAGGTTGTCGGCCTCCACATTCACTATCCCCGGAATGTAAACTGCCGATATGCAAGGAACATTGATCTCTGCCCAGTGGAGGATCAGAGATACTTCCCGGGGCGGAACCCCAACTGCGAGTCCCTCCTTGGTGATTGATGTATGCAACTGCTGTTCGGTTGTCTGACCGAATCTGAACCGGCAGCCCCCGCAAAAGATGAGTCAGTCGGAGCAGAACAAGCCGAATGGCCCGAAGCTCCAATAAATTCATTGGGGAGTGAGCCTCCTGAGGCCCCCACAACCCCTGGAACCGGTGCTTTCTCCAGATGCCCCCCCAACCCATAAGGCTGGCATCCGTAGTGCAACTCCCAACAGGGGGTCAGAAATGACTTGCCGTTTCTGAGATTGCTCGAAGTCAGCCACCACTGAAGGGACTGTAGAACACGGGGAGACAACAAACAAACCCGATTCAATGACAGCGGACACTTGTCCCACTTCGCCAAGAGAAAGAGCTGAAGCGTCCCCATATGAAACTGAGAAAACGGGACCGCTTTGAATGTGGCCACCATCAGCCCCACTAGCCTCATCCCCAAGCGGATAGGCTGACGAGGATTGGACAAGAACAGACTAATTAAATCTTGAATCAGAACAATTTTGGACTGAGGAAGAAATACCCTGGCCTGAAGGGTATTCAGAAATAAGCCCAGAAAGGGAATCTCCCTTACAGGATAAAGAGAGGATTTGGCATGGTTTATCACCGAACCGAACCTCTCTAGTGTAGCAACCACGGTCCTGGTGTCCAATTCCGCCTGATTGAAGGACGAGGCTGAGATGAGAAGGTCGTCCAAGAATGGCACAATGCGAATGCCCTGGAGCCTGAGAACAGCCATTAGTCCTGCCAAAACCTTGGTAAATACTCTTGGGGATGAGGTGAGACCGAATGGAAGGGCCGTAAACTGAAAGTGCTGGTCTTCCACTGTGAATCTGAGGAACCTCTGGTGAGTGGAACAAATGGGGATGTGCAGATAAGCATCCTTGATGTTGATGGAAGTCATAAAGTCCCCTTGACGCAGAGCGTCGATCGTTGATCTTAAAGTGGCTTGAAACCCAGGGGGGATCGGCCAGGGAATCTATAAGATTACCAGACCGATCAGATCCCTCCCCGCGAGGCACCCGAAATCGGGATGTCCAGCGGGGAGGAACCCCCCAGGAGGCCCACAAACCTTACCTCAGCCCTGTTCCATCGGCGCATGCGCGAGCAGCGGGCGTCTCGCGCTTCCCTCTAGCAGGGCGCACACCCAGGCGTGCTCCCTGTTAGAGGGAAGCGTGAGACGCGGCCTCCAGCGCTCAGAGCCGCTGAGCTGCTATGCGCGTCCAAGCGGCCTTGGACGCGCATACCACAGCGGCTCTGAGCGCTGTGATTGGCTGGAGCGGTCACGTGGGAGCGTGGTGAGGTGAGTGTTTCTGGGCTTTCGGGGGGGGGGTTTCAGACAGCGGGGCACCCCACCGAAGAGGACCAAAACCCAGGATAGTCAAAATCCTGGGTTTCGGTCCACTTTAACGACTCCATGCGAAACCTTTTGAAGCGAATAAATTGAACAGAGCCGTCTTTTTTGGGAACCGTAAATAGGTTGGAGTAAAACCCCAGAACCCTTTCCGCAAGAGGAACCAGGCGAATAACATCCATGTTTAAGAGATTCGCAACAGCTGCCCGGAGCCCCAGCGCGATCCCCAGATCCGCGGGCATCCGAGACCTGAAAAATCTGGGCGGAGGCCGGAACTCGAATTCCAGCTTGTACCCGGAGGACACAACCTCCAGAATCCATCTGTCTGATACCTCTTTGACCCAAGCCTGGAAAAAGAACCGCCCGCATGGGTGAGGGCGCCTCCTCATTGCTGGGCAGGCTTGGAAGCGGCCTTAAGCTTTGATCCCCAATTCTGACTTGAACGGCCACGTCCTCTTCCTCTGTTCCATGCAGTCCCCCTTGGGGCTGAAAAGGCCGATCCTCTGCCTGCTCTGGAACCACGAAAGGAAGGGTAAAAAGAGACAGATCCCCGAAAGGAACGACGTTGCTTCTTACGCTGAGGCTGAGTGCTGTGACTTCGTAGCCACCGTGTCAGCTGCACACTGCCGTAGCCATATAGACCGCCGTATAGCAACTAGTAAAGCGGAGGTTCGGCTACACATGGCCATGGTATCATCCAAAGCAAAAAGTACAAAAGACACAAATAAATCACATCGCTTAAGAGCAGCATACTCATCAGAGGCTGGATCAAGCCCTGAGGTATTTAATAGGTCTCTAATAACAGACCTAATAGCGACTGCCATAAGTGCCGAGGCACCCACAGGTCGTAAGGCCGAGCCAACGCTAGCAAATGCATGGCAAGCCATTTGATCAATACGTTTGTCCTCCCCATCCTTAAGGTTAGTAGATTCCGGAGAATGCAAAACAGAGGAATTGGACAAACTGAGCACAGGTGCATCCACCACAGGGGGGATGACCAATGCTTAACAGTGTCTGAAGGAAAGGGATATTTCTTATCCCAGCCTAAAGGAATGCCAGAAAGCCACGCAGGCTTCTCCCATTCCTTAAAAATGATCTCTTCAAAATGTTTTTGATCTGGAAATTCTAAACGAGGCTTGGAGGCCACAAAGAACTCCCCCTTCTGAGGAGGGACTGCTTCTGGAAGATCGATTGCCAAAACCTCATACAATTGAGCAAGAGCTTTAGGGGTGTCAAAAATCTCCCCTTCACCTTGTTCAGCAACAATACCCACAAATTGCTGAACATCAGAAACATCAGATTCCTCAAAGAATTCTCCTTCTCTAAACGGAGAACAATCTGACCAATCAAGACGCTCGCTACAATCAAGCTCATTTGCCTCAACAGCAGGAGCTAAATGTTTTCTTTTAGCTGAGGCCTTCTTGGCCACAGAGCTAGACATTAATTTTTCAATGTAAGCCAATCTGGCACATACATCAGAAAGCAACTCTCCCCCCATGACAATATCACTGGGGGTATGAACAAGACAAGGTGGTGTGGGAGAAGAGGCCGGAGCCCCAGACCCTGAGGCTTGGGCCTCTGAATGCTGTATTATAATCAACTGAGCACAAGCTACACAAAGAAATGCGTTATCCCCAACAAGGGATGCCCCACATCGCAAACACTGCCGAGTCTGTCCCAAAGGAACTGAGAGCCCAGTATCCTGAGATGCCTCCATATGGTGTTTCTTAAAATACTTAATTTTTTTATAGTCGCCAAGTATATGAGATTTAAGCCGAAGCTACCCGGGATGCCCCTTAATAGTCCCTAAATGGGAGGGTTTAACAAGGACCAGGAGAAACCCCTATTAAAGAGTTCCCACCTGGAAGACATAATAAAAATATACAATAAGCCTTATGCATATAAAAGACTTCCCTTTAGCACAGCTAAAGGGTACTCACAATGACCACGACAGCCCTGCGACCAACGACCTGCGAAAGCCCAGCAGAAGCACCAGCGCAGCAGCCAGAACCAGTGGAGAGACCAGCGCCAGAACCGGAACCAACATGCCAGTAACAAACCACATGTGAAACAGGAAGAGAGAGCTTGAAATCCGGCGCCGCCGAGAAGCCCTGCCTCACAAGGAATGCTCAGAGAGCGGAGGGCGGGCCAGCCAAGGACAGCCGAATGACATCAAAGAACGGGCCCGGACGCCGCCCGTCAAGCCCCGCCCACATCCGGAAACACGCGCTGACAGAAAGAGAGGGAAATTTAAAAAATCCCAACAAGAAGAAACCCAGTTAAGAAACTTACTTAGCCTCCTCTTTAAAAATAAATGCATAGGCCAAAGACACTCCCCAATAAGACCCCCCCCTTCATTACCCCAGCAGGGTCCAGGAGAGCCAAAAGGGGGGGGAACAAGAGCACCAACAAGCACAGGGAGATTTCAAGGGACGGGGCATCCCATGCCGGGGGACACCAACCCGGATTCCGCCTACCCCTAATTTGAGGTCTAACGGAGGGAGCAAGCTCCCATATACACCCAAGGGTGTGTCTACCCTTGCCCGAGCCCATCAGCCAAGGCTGGGAGGCATAACATCACAATAAAAAATGAGGTTACCCCGGCTACCAGCAGGAAGGAGAGTCATCTTCTGAATGCTTCGCCGACTGCAGAGACGAAAAGACTGGGGAATAGTGGGAGGTCCCGGGTACTTATGGACCAGGAGGGGCTCCTTTTTTCCATGTCATCTCTGCAAGATCGCCCTCTACAGGCCGGTTTTGCAAGTGTCATGAATGTTGGAAGCGGGGTGTGTGACATACTAGGCAATCTCCAGGGGATGCAGAAAACTGCAGTTTCCTTTTCCCCCATCATCCAGGTTGCCTGGATTAGTAAGTATGCTCTGCACTTGGTGGGCTTACAGACAGGGCGATAGCCTAAATCCGAATACCTAGGTGGGTGGGAGTTGCAACAGCTTGCCCCATTGTCTGTGCTCTTACCTGGCAGCCTGCAGGGTCAAACTAACAGCCTTGCCTTTTACTGATGCAAGTGATGTGACACAGGGGACCACTGAGACTCCGTCAGCCAAGGGCCCACATAAACTTAGACCCAGCCCCAATTATGCTACAGACACCAAGAGAAAATTAGCCTATACAGCTATTCATACTCTATAGAATTTATTCCATACACCACCAAAAACATGTTTTTCTCTTAGAATACACAAGTGTGCCCACTAAAAGGGGTTGTATGAAGCTACAGTAAGCAGCCATTTTGGAGTCCACCATCAGACAAAGCCCCTCAATAAAAAAGTGGAGGTTACTAAAGATAGGAGGCGATCGATAACGGTGCCATGGACCTGGTTCAACAAATCTGTCAGAAAGGATTTACAGTATGTCTGCCTGAACCGATGAAAGTGTGAGTGCAGGGATCTATGCAAATGTGATAAACACTGTAAAGCACTAACACTTGTGTTATTTTAATATTAAAAAAAAAAATAATTTAAACAAAAGTATTCAAAAAGTAATAATGCATAAAACTGGATACCTTACAGTCAGCGCGGAACGTGACATCTTTACTTAGTAATGATAAGCTCCTAACAAACGGTAGCTCTGCTATTGTATTTTAGAATCACTATGCATGATATACACCGTATGTTGTCAATTGTCTAGTATTCTTTTGCATATCATCCCATAAAAAAGATTCCTACCACAGCTCCCATATGCGCTCATTTTCCATACAGAGCTCATGCTGTTTTAGCCTCACACAATGAGCATATGGTTAATATCTTATCATATAGCGCCTTCATTCATAGAGAAGAAGCTGTCAGGCTGTCAGTGCTCCTCTTTCTGGACAGCAGGGACAACAAGGCTTGGGTTTGCCAAGGTTGAATAGTCACTGGAGAGTTTATTTAAACAATGATGGTATACAAACAGTCTTTTTATTTTATGCATTTCAATCTTGAACTGCCTGTATGGAAATCATAGCTGTTAAGAATAATTTCAGCTATTAACAGAAAGTTGAATTTCTCTTTTGCCAACTTTATGAGCAAAGAATATCCCTACTAAAGCCACCAGCCAGACCCACTCATTTAGTCTGATATATGTTGGTGTTCCTGGTGTGTTTTTTATCAGTTAAAGCAGGCCTTCAGGGACCAAATATTTTAAAGTCACTGTCTAGGCATTCAGTAACTTATTCCCCCCTTATTCCCTATGGCAATCATGTCAAATGAGCCATTTTAAAGAATCTCAAAATCTCAAATTATATGGAAATACCTCCTCATAATCTTGGGTGATTTCAGTAAAGCTAATTTGAGTCGTGAGCTACCCAGGTATCGGCAACATATCACCTGTTCAACCACAAAAGGGTGCACACTTGATCCACCTTAGACAGTGTTGCAGAAGTCATACAAGTCAGACCACCATCTTATACACCTGATTCTGCCGCACAGTGTCTTAAAACAACCAAACCTTTAGTCAGTGTGACTAAGAAATGGAGTCAAAGAAAAGGAGGCAAAACTAGAATTACAGGTGGGTAGATACAGTATGTTCCTACACCAGTGTTTGCAAAGATATGGTAACACCAACAAAAACCTACAAAAATATGGGAACGACAAACTGTGGTTCACAAAGGTCATTAAGAAACTCCCTATCCAGAGAGATCAAGGCAAGCAAGAACTGCCCCGCAGTGAACCCAAGCCCACACCCTGATGAGGAGCCTTATGTGTTTTATTGTAGGTTTGAAAAGGATATCTGATACCTACAGAAATCACAATCCATACCCAACATCATACATACCCACAACTTCAGTCACGGTTAATGAATGGGATTTAAAATGCCTACTTATAGGTCTGTGTTGGAAAAGCTTCCAGATGGTATATCTCCCCATGTGCAGAAAAACTAGCACCAACTCTGACCAACATATATAACAACATATATAACAGTTCTTTATTGGAGTGTGTAGTATCCAACTTGAAAGGTCACCCCAATGCTTGGAAAGGAAGTGCACCATACCGTTCCCAAAATGGTCACATGCCACAATCCCTAATAACTTCAGAGCTCTGGCCTTTACACTGGTCACTATGAAGGTTTTTGATTAACCGGTACTCTCTTACCTGAAGGTCACAAATGGTATCTCCCCCAGTTTGCCTACAAGACCAACAGATCTGCAGAACATGAGGTAAATCTGACCTTTAAATATGCCCTAGATAATCTAGAACAAAGTGATTAAAAGACGGGGAGTCCCACTTAGTATTTAGATGAGCACTGCCAGTCCTATATTGGCGTCCAGCTAACCCAATTCAATCATTCAAAAAAACACTTAAACATGGTTAATTGCCGGAACTGGCTCAATGACATCCCATAGCCTAGTAGCCATTACAACACTGACTTTTATTTATCAAAGAGAAATCATGGCACTATAAATGGTACACACACAGAATAAAAAACATTTACAAGGTGAATCTAAAAAACGGGGGCCCCCCCATGCATGCAGCCTCATCAGCCACACTCTCATTCCACTCACTCCTCCTCCTCACTGGCTCAAACTGAAACTAAAGGGGAAAATACGTGGGCATCACACCTCCAGGTGTGTAACTTGTGATTATGTCCCAACGCCGTGTTACTCAAATTCAAAAGTGTTCAACACTTAAATGGACTCGGCTGCCACCGTTGAATAAGCGGGACTCAAGTTAGCCTATATCGGGAATCCACCGTTGCAGGCCTGTTAAATTAAGGGATCCCTTGTCTCCTCAATTGGTACCACAGCAGCTCTATTTCATAAAAGTCATCCAGTTATGGCACAAATATAAGCCTCAGTGTGACACCATAATTAACCGTCCACCGCTGCACGAGATAGACATGTCTGTAAACATACACTCAGACAGATACTTAGCTGCGCTGTGCGGTCCCGTATACGGTTACTCGCAGTTTCGCTGTGCGGGGAGCAGCCTCCATGTTTGCAGCATTCTCAGCAGGTTGGATTCAATCCAGTGTGACGAGACTCGTGCTGCCAGCGCTCAGCCAGACACTTCCGCGGGCTGGCGTGGTCCCAGCAGCCACCGCGCATTTAACCAAGCAACTCAGCAAGCTGGCGGGATTTCCACGGCGTCACTGTTTCCACAGAGCCGGAGGACGGAGGAGCGGGGAAAGTGGTGGGCCGGCCGTCCGCCGACACGTGTTTCGCTCCGCCCACCGGAGCTTCGTCAGGGACACCCTGACTTTTATGAAATAGAGCTGCTGTGGTACCAATTGAGGAGACAAGGGATCCCTTAATTTAACAGGCCTGCAACGGTGGATTCCCGATATAGGCTAACTTGAGTCCCGCTTATTCAACGGTGGCAGCCGAGTCCATTTAAGTGTTGAACACTTTTGAATTTGAGTAACACGGCGTTGGGACATAATCACAAGTTACACACCTGGAGGTGTGATGCCCACGTATTTTCCCCTTTAGTTTCAGTTTGAGCCAGTGAGGAGGAGGAGTGAGTGGAATGAGAGTGTGGCTGATGAGGCTGCATGCATGGGGGGGCCCCCGTTTTTTAGATTCACCTTGTAAATGTTTTTTATTCTGTGTGTGTACCATTTATAGTGCCATGATTTCTCTTTATGGGATGTCATTGAGCCAGTTCCGGCAATTAACCATGTTTAAGTGTTTTTTTTGAATAATCTAGAACAACCAGGGTTGTACATCAGAGCATTGTTTGTCGACTTCAGCCCGGTTTTCAAGTCAGTTGTCCATCCCATCTGGGATATGGAAATGGGTCAGGAACTTTCTACTCGACATAACCAAATGTGTCAGGGTAGGAACCTTACAGTCCAGTGTATGAACTACCAGCGTAGGGGCACTGCAAGGACAAGTACTGCCCCCCCCCCGCTCTTCACCCTATACACCAACAATTGCATCTCCAGGGAGGATTCTGTGAAGATCCTTAAATTGCAGAGAATATGACTGTGGTGGGTCTAGTCAGAAATGACAACAACCAAGCGTACTGTGAAGAAGTCAGCAGACGGAACATGCGGTGAAAAGCCAACAACAACTCACGTGACATTGAACTTGAATTTAGGAAACAGGTAAGAGCCGGAGTGCCAAATTATGAAGGACCGTCTGTGGGGGTAAGTATAATAAGTATGGTATAATAATTTTCAGGACAATGACTTTTAAGAATGAATCAAGGAGAAACCAGAGAAGGGGTTAGAAGGTTTTGTGGATGTGCTGTATGCATCACCTCACCAAACAGTAAGTAAAGCAAATGGCTAGTAGTTGAAAGATGCACACAAATCCTGTAGTGTGTTCTTTCCTTCTAATGAATGGACGCTGGATATCACTTTTACACCTGGAGGTATACCCAGGGTTGAAACGAACACCTGGTTGGCTAAGCCAATAACCAAGTGTATTGAAAATGCTATGTCTCCTATCAGATAATATTTTGCTTAAAGGCGACCCAAGTAAAAACAGCCCATAGGACTGTTTTATCCCCCAAGCACCTCCCATTAACATTTTCTTTTATTTAAAAATCAAAAACCCTGCACCTGCAATGGGGCAGATCTACTGCAAGGTGCAGATATTTTTAAAAAATGGCAAATATTTAATTTTATTAGTTTGTAACAGCAACCCAAATAAAAAATGTTTGAACTTTCATAGGCTGCTGCTGTTTCCAAAATTCTAAAATAAAATATCTACCTCAATAAAAAAATGATCTGCTTTTGTATTCACTCAAACTCTCAATGGCATGCAGAGCACAGGAAAGGAACTACAAGATTCTAACCAGATGGTATAAATGCCCAGGAAACCTCGTCAAGTATTTGGGATCCTTATCTGGCAACTGGTGGAGGTGCAATGGAGCAGTGGGCACTATAACCGACATTTGGTGGGAATGCCTATCAGTGAAGTGTTTCTAGGGCAAAGTTTTAGGAGTTTACAAATTTCTGACCCGCAAAAGCATTTCAAACAACCCACAGGTGACCCTTCTCTCCATGATTCCAGGGTCGAGGCCTCCTCAGACAACTCCTCACTGCCACAAGATTACTTATCCCCCGTTACTGGCATACCCAAGCCACCCCTTCCTTTCTGGAATGGCTCCAAGAAGTGAAAAAATACCATTTTGTGATTACTCACCTGTAAAATGGGTATTATAAGTATGTCACACACCCCACTTCAGATACTTATTATTATTACACTTGGGTAACTCACCGCTAGGTGGCGCACTTGCAGAGATCTCCAAAAGCTTCAGCAAGCCCCTCCCGGTCTATATATACCTGGTACCTCTCACCAATTCCCCAGTGTTCAAAAAGCAGTAAGACAAGGTACCAGAACTAAACAAATTTAACCCTCAACCGTAAATAACAAAACTTCACCATATAAAGAACCAGGATACCAAAAAAGGGCGGGTGAAGTGGGGTGTGTGACATACTTATAATACCCATTTTACAGGTGAGTAATCACAAAATGGTATTATTCTAAGTATGTCACACACCCCACTTCAGATACTTATTATTATTACACTTGGGACATCCAACAGCAGTGTCCAAAAGAGGGCGGGTATCCAAACCAGGCAATAACGCAGATAAAACTCAAACCACTGCAGCCTGCAGAACCTTACGGCCAAAAACAGCATCCGCCGAGGCCCGAACATCAACCTTGTAAAACTTGGAAAAGGTGTGAACTGAAGACCAGGTAGCAGCCTTACAAACTTGTTCAACTGAAGCCTGGTGCTGAAAAGCCCAGGACGCACCGATCGCACGAGTAGAATGTGCAGTAACACGAAAAGGGGGGTCCTTCCCCTTGGCAAAATAGGCAGCAATAATCGCCTGGCGAATCCACTTACTAATGGAAGACTTGGCCGGAGCCAAACCCTTCCTAGGACCACAAGGCACTACAAACAAAGCATCAGTCCTACGAAAAGAAGACGTGACACGCAAATAGTACCTAACACATCGCACCACATCCAAGCAGTGCAACGCACTCTCCTTATCATTCCTAGGCCTAGGGCACAAGGAAGGAAGAACAATGTCCTGATTAAGATGAAAAGCAGACACCACCTTAGGAAGAAAATCTGACTTGAAACGAAAGACCACTTTGTCCTGATGTTTCTCAAAATAAGGAGCCTGAATCGACAAGGCTGCCAACTCCGAAACACGCCGAACCGAAGTGATGGCCACCAAAAAGACAACCTTCTGAGTCAGAGTGGATAAAGCAATACCCTGCAAAGGCTCAAAAGGAGGAGCCTGTAACGCAGAAAGCACCAAATTCAAATCCCACACTGGGAGCAATGGCTTCCTAGGAGGCCTCAGATGCGAAACCCCCTGGAAAAAAGTCTTGACCAAGGAATGGCTAGCAAAAGACTTCTGGAAAAAAATTGACAAGGCAGACACCTGCCCCTTCAAGGTACTCAGCTGAAGACCAGAATCCAACCCAGATTGAAGAAAATCCAAAATCCGAGAAATAGAAAAAACCCGGCATGGCAAAGATCTAGTCTCACACCAATCAATATAAGATCTCCAGACCCTATAATAGATGGAAGAGGAAGACCTCTTCCTAGCACTAACAAGAGTCCGAATGACCGAGTCCGAAAGACCCTCCTCCTTCAAGATGGAGGTTTCAGCAGCCAAGCCGTTAAAGCCAGCGTTGGTAAACTGGGGTAACACAGTTGTCCCTGAGTGAGCAGATCTGGCCGAAGAGGCAGATCGAACTGATCCACTGCCAGACGAACGATGTCTGCGAACCACACCCGCCTTGGCCACCTTGGAGCCACGAGAATGGCGGGAACTCCTTCCTGAACTAGCTTTCGCAGCACCCTGCCTAGCATGGGAATCGGAGGAAACAGATACAGGAACCCCAGATCCTTCCAGCTCAAAGACATGGCATCCGTCGCCAGTGCCAGAGGGTCCCGAGACAGTGACACGAATGTCGGAAGCTTGTGATTGTGACGAGAGGCAAACAGATCCACCTCCGGCGTTCCCCACCGAAGACACAAGGACCGAAACACATGGGGATGGAGAGACCATTCCCCCCGGCGGGACGAGCACCGGCTCAAGAAGTCCGCCTCCGTGTTCTCCACTCCTGGAATGTACACCGCCGAAATGCAAGGAACATACGTCTCTGCCCAGACCAGAATCAGAGACACTTCCCTGAGGGCACCCAGACTGCGAGTCCCTCCTTGGTGATTGATGTAAGCAACAGCCGTCTGATTGTCCGATCGAACCTGAACAGGCAGGCCCTGTAACCGATGCGTCAAGCGAGACAGAACCAACCTGATGGCTCGCAATTCCAGAACATTGATGGGCAAGTGAGCCTCCTGAGGGTCCCACAGCCCCTGAAACTGAAGATCCTTCCAGAAACCTCCCCATCCTGACAAGCTGGCATCCGTGGTGACAGTCTCCCACCGCGGAGTCAGAAACGACCTGCCCTTCAGAAGATTGTCCGGAAACAACCACCACCGAAGAGACCGCCGAACCCGAGGAGAAATCTGGAAGGACCGATCCAACGACCGCGGGCGCCTGTCCCAAGACGCCAAAAGATGAAGCTGCAGCGTCCTCGTGTGAAACTGTGCGAAGGGAACCGCCTCGAACGAGGCCACCATCAACCCCACCAGTCTCATCCCTAGCCGAATGGACGGGCGAGGAATGGAAAGAAGACGCTGAGCCAATTCCTGAATCAAAAGAACCTTGTCCTGAGGAAGAAACACTTTGTGCTGACAAGAGTCCAAGGACATCCCCAGAAAAGTCACCACCCTGGCCGGAACCAGAGAGGACTTGGGGTAATTGATCACCCAGCCGAACCTCTCCAGCATGGACACCACCGTGCTGGTATCCCCTTCTGCTTGGCTGAAGGAAGGAGCCATGATGAGAAGGTCGTCCAGGTAAGGAACAATGCGAATCCCCTGCGCTCTGAGCAGGGCCATCACCCCTGCCAACACCTTCGTGAACACTCTCGGGGCCGAAGTGAGGCCGAATGGGAGAGCCACAAACTGAAAATGACGATCCTCCACCACAAAGCGAAGAAACCGCTGATGTGGCGGAAAGATAGGAATGTGAAGATACGCGTCCTTGATGTCTATGGACGTCATGAAGTCCCCCTGCCGAAGCGAGCCGATCGCCGACCGCAAGGTCTCCATGCGAAACTTCCGGGGACGAATAAACCTGTTGAGACACTTCAAATCCAAGATCGGACGGAAAGACCCGTCCTTCTTGGGGACAGTGAAGAGATTGGAGTAATAACCTCTTCCCACCTCCGAAGGAGGAACCGGGCAAATGACTGCCAACATCAGAAGATTCCTTACTGCCGCCAGGAGCCCCTGCGCGGCCACAGGATCTAGAGGCACCCGAGACCTGAGAAACCTTGGAGGAGGGCGGGACTCGAACTCCAGCTTGTAACCGGTCGACACTACCTCCCGGATCCACCTGTCCGACACCTCCAGGTCCCACACCCGGGAGAAGCATCGTAACCGTCCCCCCACCCGTGCGGGTGAGGGCGCCCCCTCATTGCTGAGCGGGCTTGGCAACTGACTTAGGCTTGGCGCCCCAAGCGTGAACGGGGCGGCCACGGCCTCTACCCCTATTCCAACCCGTGCCCCTGGAAACCGAGACGCCCGCACCTCTGCCGGCTTTGGCTCCCCTAAAGGACGGATTGAAGGAGACCGCCCCCCGAAAGGAACGGCGAAACCTCTTGCGCTGAGGCAACCTGCCTCCCTTGGCAACAGAATCCAGCTTTTCACCAAAAAGCCTCGACCCCAAGAAAGGAAGGGCCGTGAGAGATCTTTTAGAATTAAGGTCAGCTGTCCACTGTCGCAACCACACAGAGCGACGAATAGCCACCAACAGAGCAGAAGCTCTGCCACACATCAACATGGCATCATCCTGGGCGGCCAGAACAAATGACAAAAAAGAGTCACAACGCTTGAGCGCAAGAAACTCATCACCAGAGGGATCAAGGTCCACACACAAATCCCTGACCAAAGACCGCACTGCCAAAGTCAAAAGAGCCGAAGCACAAACAGGCCTCAAAACCGAGCCCGCACAAACAAAACCATGGCGGGCCAACTGATCAATCCGGCGATCTTCGCCATCCTTGAGATAAGTAGTGTCAGGAAGATGAACAGTCGCCGTATTAGACAGTCCCAAAACCGGGGCATCCACCTCGGGAGGGACCGACCACCGCTTTAGCAAGTCCGCCGGAAAGGGATATTTCCTATCCCAGCTGGGCGGAACACCAACAAGCCGTGTAGGCTGCTCCCATTGCTTAAGGACAACATCCTCAAAATGCTGTTGACTGGGAAACTCCAAACGCTGCTTGACCCCCCCAAAGAGCTGACCCCTAGGCCGAGGAGCCGCCTCGGGAGGGTCCAAATCCAGAACCTCAAACATCTGGGCTAAAATAGAAGGCGTGTCAGGAACGGGACCATCAATATGGTCCCCCTCAGTACCCAACACCTGCTGACCCACGGAGACATCCAATTCCTCCTCAAGCTCCCCCTCCTCAAGGGGGCGATCCACCCAATCCAAATCCTCAACAACCTCCTCATCAGAGTCCGGCTGAGGCGGAGATAGGTGTTTACGCTTCGCGGTAACCTTCAGAGCGGACATATCTGAAAACCGCTTCTCGAGGCTGGCCAGACGGGCGCACACCTCAGATTGCGAATCCCCACCCGTGACAACGTCACACGGGGTCCGGAACAGGCGAGGCGAAGAGGGAGATGGCGCGGACGAAGAAGTCCCAGGCACCGGAGTGCTGGATTGACGCTCAATGTTCCGCTTTGCACATGGTATACATATAATGACATCATCCCCCGGGAGCGGAGTCCCACAACCCCCGCACAGCCTGGATTGTCCCGAAGGATCAGTTCCGGTATCCTTGGCAGCCTCCATATGGTGAATTTATGGTATTCGCGGAACCCAGGGATTTATGCAGTAAGCAACCCGGGATGCCCCCAATGATACAATCTAAGTATATATAAATATATTATACATATATATACAATCTATACTGCCCAGACCAGGGAAAAAATTTTTGCCAGCCACCCAAGAGGGACTATAAGGCCGAACCCAAACTAGCCAGGTATATGAGACCGGGAGAGCCCCACAGGATGGAATCCCGGAATCTGAAAGACAAAGACAAAGACAACAGTCAAAACCAGCACAACATGGCAGCAAACACACAACATAGTCAAAATACTGGGAAGCCAGGGAGGGCCAGACTTAGCAGAAAAACAGGGAGGCCAGGGGCCAAGAGCATATAAGCATAAAATAATGGCTGCAAAATACCCCACCTGCTTCTATTACCAAAACAGGCATACCCAAAAACCTGGCCGCATACACCACCAACACCCCCGGTCGGAGGGGGGGGGGGGGAACAGAGCCCGCAATAAGGCCCAATAGCCGGCGATCCCTGCCCCACTATCCCCTATAGGAAAACACGGAAAAGAAAACAACAGAAACCCTACCTGGATCCTGCCGCAACTAACAGACGCCACGAAATGGCGGCCAGCCAGGGAGAGAAGGAGCGAGACTCGGGGCGGGCCCAACAGAAACGCGGGAGCCGCTAAGGCCCCGCCCCTCCTCGTTCCGCTTGCCACGGCGCGGGCCGCGCGAGCCGCGGTCCCGCCCACCTCTGAGGCAGAGCGAGCAGCGGGCGCCACATGAATGGCGCCCACGGAAACCGCCAAGGCGGACCGGCAGCGCACATGCCGCCCCGACCCGCCCGCAATGAAACACCGGCGAGCGCGACCGCGGCCTACGGGCCGGCGGCGCAGCGCGCCTGCCGGCCCCGCCCACAGAGCGAGCAGGGGACCCTAGGCCAAGACAGGCGCCCTGACATGGCGCACGCCCCTACCTACAAAACGGGCCGGCGAGCCCGCCGCCCGCGCAGCCCCCTAAGTAAAAAACACGGGGCTCAGAGAGCCCCCCAAGCACCAAGCACCAAAACGGAGACAAACGGAACCGCCAGACCACTCATCCCTGCCACTCACACACACAGACATGAATAAAAGTCAAGGGCACTAAGGGCAAACTAATGGGGATATAAGGGCTGGGGCATCCCACGTCCGGATCACCAACCGGAGCACCGCTATGCCCCATAATATAGGGTCGAGCGGAGGAGCTAATCTCCTAGGCACCTAAAGTGCCATCTACCTGTGCCCGGCCTCCAGCCTGAGCTGGGAGGCTGCCATAGAATAAGGGGATAAACACAAAACAGAGCCGGGCAGAAATAGACCATTGGGGGGGGGCCGGGGTGATACCCCGGCTACCTGCAAGCAGGAGACTTCTCTCTTCTGTCTTGTCGCCATCTTGCAGAGACCAACACTGGGGAATTGGTGAGAGGTACCAGGTATATATAGACCGGGAGGGGCTTGCTGAAGCTTTTGGAGATCTCTGCAAGTGCGCCACCTAGCGGTGAGTTACCCAAGTGTAATAATAATAAGTATCTGAAGTGGGGTGTGTGACATACTTAGAATACATGAGGAGGATGGATAAGCTGGTTCTGTAGAGGGCAGATGATGGGTCACAGGAATATACCAAATTGTGGTCAATGTGGGAGGTTTCCCAGGTACTTCTGGAAGACAGAGAGTCAGATAAACCCACTGGTAGTATATCCTAGGTCTAAGCATTATTGCAGAGTGTATGCTGATGATAGGTAGGGTCCGCTCTTTCCTTTCTACCCCCAGGTTCAAGCCTCTTTCTCTAGGGTTTCTTTTATTTTGCCTTTGGGCTTCTATGTGACTTTGTTTAGAGTTCTGTGGTCCAGTGTTTCCTTTTTCCTTATTCTCTTCGTACCTCCTCCCCTTTTGGTACAAAAGTTCATACAGGACCTGAAACCCTTTAATTAAAACCCGTTTTAATAAATGTGTTGAACCAATAATACCTCAAAAACTCAATTACCATACTGTTTGCCAATTTTTTGTACTGTTATTTAGATGATTGACTTTTGACGCCAGTTTATTTCGTGCTACTGTATGTTCCATAGTTGATGATTGAATCAATCAATCCAGATTGACCTATAACAGTGACCTGCGTGATTTTTCTACTTTATTTTCTCTTGTCTTTCTGTGTCCATGCAAAAGCAATAAAGATATATCATACAAAGAAACAATCTGCCCCTTACCTGTATACTTAACCCATTGCAGGCACAAGGGATTGTGCTTTATAAATAAAACAAAACAATTGGTCTTACTTTATTGAGCGTTGGGAAGAACCTCAGAGAACATCTCATTGAGATTGTAAATCAGTTAAAAAAAAACCCACCCCTCTATTGCTGCAGAATTATTTTTCTAATTAGATTTACCACTTGGGTGAAACCGCTTTTGCTTCATATCATTTCTAGATGCAAGTAACTAAACCATGAAAGATGTGTTGGCTTCCCTGTATTTTAATTAAGTAGTTGTCGTGACATCTTCTGTAAGTTATTTTGCATATTTCAGAATTGCTGCTTAGGGTGAAAAAAATATTGAACACGTCATCTATGTTCTGAGTAAATATATTTCTAAAGGTGCTATTGACATGAAAATCTCACCAGATGTCAATAACAACCCATCAAATACACACATGCAAAGAAATCAAACCATAAATGCCCACATGTGTATGTATGTGTAATAATGAGAAATGGCACAGGGAAAAAAAGTATTGTATATATATATATATATATATATATATATATCAAAGTCACCTGCCCCTGATCTATTACCGCTGCTGGCTTATACAAGAATTGATGGGAAGGCTGTGATTGTGGGAGGTACAAATGTAAATAGGTACTGGTGAAGTTTAAGTTTCCCCATTGGTATGATTATAAATCTTTCTGGGGTGGACATCTTAAGGCAGACTTTATCCTCCTATGCAATTCTGCAACCTATTACACCATCTGTTAAAGAGAGCAGAGCATCAAACAACAAAGGACAGCAAAATACAATTCTGTGATTACTCACCTGTAGAATTGGTATTATGAGTATACAGTACGTCCTGCTCCAGAAGATTCATTACGTCTGGTTATTTATCTGCCAGATGGCGCTGGACTGCAGAGACAGCGAAATTGGTTCCTCCCAGCCCCTCAAATACCCGGGACCTCCCACAAATTCCCAGAATTGAAAAGCAGTTAACAAAACAGAAAACAGAACCAACCAAAAACTAACCAACAATGATAACAATCACCATACAGGGGATCCAAGAACAATGAAAACCAAGGGTGGGGTGGAGCAGGACGTACTGTATACTCATAATACCAATTCTACAGGTGACTACTCACAGAATTGTATTATTCTTAGTATACAGTACGTCCTGCTCCAGAAGATTCCTTACGTCTGGGACATCCAATAGCATTGTCTATAAAGTAGGGTGGGATCCCCAAAAGGCAACAACGACAGGTCAGATCACTGCCGTCTGCAGAACCTTGCGGACAAAAACAGCATCAGCTGAGGCCCGAACATCAACCTTCTAAAACTTGGAAAAGGTATGAACAGAAGACCAAGTAGCAGCCTTGCAAACTTGTTCAACAGAAGCCTGGTGCTGAAAAGCCCAAGAGGCACCAATAGTGGAATGAGCAGTGAGCAGTAAGGCAGAAGGGAGGATTCTTCCCCTTAGCAGTGTAGGCCTGAATCACCGCCTGATGGATACATTTGCTGATAGTAGATTTAGCAGGAGCCAAACCCTTCCTAGGACCAGAAGGGACCACAAAAAGCGCATCAGTTTTCCTAAAAGGTGCAGTAGCCACCAGATAGAACTTCAGATTCCTGACCACATCCAAGGGATGTAAAACCCTTTCCTTAGCGTTACTAGGATTAGGGCACAAGGAAGGGACACAATGTCCTGATTAAGATGAAAGGCAGACAGAACCTTAGGCGGAAAATCTGGCTTAAAGCGAAACACCACCTTGTCCTGGTGCCTCTCAAAGTAGGGGGGCTGGATAGAAAGCGCCGCCAACTCAGAAACACGCCTAACAGAAGTGATAGCCACCAAAAAGACAACCTTGAGAGTAAGAATGGCCAATGCAGCCTCCTGTACAGGCTCAAAGTGAGCACCCTGCAGGGCAGAAAGGACCAAGTTCAAGTCCCAAACAGGTAACAGAGGCTTACGTGGAGGACGCACATGAGAAACCCCCTGGAAAAAGGTCTTAACCAGAGAATGCTAAGCAAAAGGTCTTTGGAAGAAAACAGCCAGGGCAGACTACTGAGTTGAAGCCCCAGATCCAAACCATGCTGAAGGAACTCCAGAATCCTGGGGATAGAGAACCCACGACAGGGGAAGAGACCTAGACTCACACCAGTCAATGTAGGCACGTCAAACCCTGTAGTAAATGGCAGAAGAAGACTTCTTCCTAGCTTTAATCAGGGTTTCAGCAACAGAGGCAGACAGCCCCTTTTCCATCAAGATGGAGGTTTCAGCAGCCAGGCCGTCAAAGCCAGCGTTTGTAAATTGGGATGAGGTAACTGTCCCTGAGTGAGTAGGTCTGGAACCCTGGGCAGAATGTATTGATCTACCGCCAGCTGCACTACGTCTGCGAACCACACTCTTCTTGGCCAACAGGGAGCCACCATGATTGCCGGGACCCCTTCCTGAGCTATCTTGCGCAGAACCATGCCCAACAGGGGGAATGGGGGAAAGACATACAGAAGCTGAAAGTCCTGCCATGACATTGCTAGAGCATCTGTGGCCAAGGCTAGAGGATCCTGGGACAGGCAGACAAAGACTGTGAGCTTGTGATTGTGACGGGACGCCACATCTGGTTGACCCCAACGGTGACACAGAGAGTGAAACACCCTGTCACTGAGGGACCATTCTCCCAGGCGAGAGGTCCCTCTGCTCAGATAGTCTGCCTGCAGATTCTCCACTCCCAGAATGTACACAGCTGAGATGCAGGGAACATTGTCCTCCGCCCAGGACAGGATCAGAGACACTTTCTTGAGGGCCCCCTTGCTCCGGGTCCCTCCCTGATGATTGATATAGGCAACCGCCGTCTGGTTGTCCGAGCGTACCTGAACAGGCCGGCCCCGAAGGTGTTGGGTCAAGTGAGCCAGAACCAACCTGATCGCCCTCAGTTCCAGAATGTTGATAGGGGTGTGGGCCTCCTGAAGGCCCCACTGCCCTTGGAATTGTAGGGACTTCCAGAAGCCCCCCCAACCTGTCAGACTGGCATCCGCGGTGACCGTCTCCCAGCAGGGGGCCAGAAAGGATCTGCCCGCAAGCAGGTTCCTGGAGTCCAGCCACCACGAGAGGGACTGCCTGGCTGGGGGGGACAGAACAAGGACCTGGTCCAGGGACACAGGATCCTTGTCCCATACTGACAATAGGTGGAGTTGCAGAGGCCTCATGTGACACTGGGCATAAGGAACCGCCTCGAAGCACGACACCGTCAGGCTCACCAGCTGCATCCCCTGCCTGATGGAGGGATGAGGGCAAGATAGAAGGAACTGAACCTGCGCCAGAAGACTGTCCACCTTCTGCTGAGGAAGAAAGATCCTTGCCTGAACTGTATCCAGATTCATTCCCAGAAATGGCGTCACCAAGGAGGGAGACAGGGAAGATTTTGGGTGATTGATCACCCAGCCGAATGACTCCAGGGTGGACACTACTCATTGAGTATCCAGCTCTGCCTGTTGGAGAGACTGAGAAGTGATGAGAATGTCGTCCAAATAGGGCAGAATGCGCATGCCCTGAGACCTGAGCAGAGCCAGCACCCCTGTCAACACCTTGGTAAACAGTCTGAGAGCCGAAGTGAGACTGAAGGGCAATGCCACAAATTGGTAGTGCTGATCCCCCAGAGCGAACCTGAGGAATCTCTGATGACCAGGGAAGATGGGAATATGAAGGTAAGCACCTGCATCTGACAACTTTGTTGAGGATCTTCAAATCCAGGATGGGCCTGACTGACCCATCTCTCTTGGGCACGGTGAAAAGATTGGAATAAAAACTCTTGCCTCTTTCTCGTAAGGGGAACTGACAAATGACCCCCAGCTCCAGAAGGCTTTGCACCACCAGAATCAAAGCCTGAGCTGACATGGGGTCCTGAGACATCGGGGATCTGATGATTCTTGGGGGTGGCCAGGCAGCAAACTCTCTTGTAACCGGAGGACACTACCTCCTGAATCCACCGGTCTGAGACATGATGCCTCCAGACGTGAGCAAAGAGCTGAAACCGTCCCCCCCACCCGGATGGGTGAGGGCGCCCCTTCATGCCTGAGGGGGCTTGGGGAAGGCTTAGGTTTGGAGCCCCAGGATAGGCCAGGGCATCCACGTCCTCTGCCCCTACCCCAGAAATCTCCTCGGGCCTCAGTGAAGGAGGCCCCTCTCCCCATTCTGGATCCACGGTAGGGGGAAGGAAAGGAGCCCGGGCCCACGAAAGGGCCGAGCCTGTTTTCTGATCTGGGGTAACCTACCTCCCTTAGCAAACAGGTCTAGGCGTTCCCCAAATAGGCGTAGTCCTTTGAAGGGAAGACCAGTGAGAGCCTTCTTGGCAGCGTTGTCAGCTGCCCACTGGCGCAGCCAAACCAAGCGGCGTATTGCCACCACCAAGGCAGAGGCTCTGCTACACATCCTAATGGTATCATCCAAGGCAGAGAGGAGCTCCATCTAGGAACCGTTTAAGCAGAGTCCTAATAGCCACAGCTGTAATGGCAGAGGCACAAACTGGGCGCAGTGCCGTCCCCACACAGGCACAGGCATGGGAAGCCAGCTGATCAATACGCCGGTCCTCACTATCCTTCAGGGTAGTAGAGTCAGGGGAATGCATGACAGAGGTGTTAGAAAAACCTAGAATTGGGGCATCCACTTCGGGAGGGGATGACCAACGTTTAACCACATCAGTAAGAAAGGGATATCTCTTATCCCAACTCTGGGGAGCCTGCTAGGACACTCCCATTCTTTGAGCATGAGATTATTAAAGTGAGATTTTTCAGGGAACTCTAAAGGTGGCTTAGCAACATGAAACAATTCCCCCTGCTGCTCAGGAGTTGTGGCCGGGGGAGAGATAGAAAGCACTTCAAAAATCTGAGCCAAAAGCCTATCAGTATCATCTGGGGCCCAGGAATCAGAGCCAGAATCAGCATAACCCCTGGGCCGTTCATCAGATGATTCTGAGTCAGAGAACAATTCTCCTTCTTCCAGGAGGGTATAACCAGACAGATCAAAGAACTCTTCAGCTTCCATAGGGAAAAGAGTGACATCAGGCGCCCAAATGCCGCCTCTTAGCAAAGGCCTTACGCTCTATAATATTAGCAAGCAACTTTTCAACACTAGCCAGTCTAGTAGACACATCGGGTTGACACTCCCCACTGGTATGCAGCTCACTGGGAGTCAGATGTAAGCGTGGGGGAGTAGGCGAAGCCATACGAGGTTCAAGCCCAGCTGCCGGTAAACCAGGCTGCAGCGCAAGCACCTGCTGGGCACAAGGTACACAAACCCGCACATTGTCAACACTTGTAGGGGACAACCCACACGCCACACACAGCCGGGCTTGTCCCAAAGGAACCCCGAGCACATTATCCTGAGAAGCCTCCATATGGTGATTATAGGGGCACAATCGGCCGATAGGGATTCACGCTATAAAAGCAACCCGGGATGCCCCAATAGCCCCCTAGGGAAGTGGGAGGAAATAGCACACTAGGCCTCAATAAGTTTAAAACTAAAAGAGGGGGTAGGGCTGGAAGAAACCAACTGAGTTTGACCCGTCTGTAAGACATAAGCAAAAGGGCACCGTAAGCGACATGCATACATAACAGAAAAATTAAGCAAACAGCCCGCAGGGGCACTCACGGGCCGCGGTAGGTAGGCGCCAGCCACGCAGCACGAGGAAGCACAATGTCGGCAACTGTAACTCGAGGGGCGGGCGCGGAGACAGTGATGCGGAACGCGCCATCCGCAAGGGCCGCCCCCCTGAAGAGCACGAAGCCGCACACGTGACAAAAAGAACCAACGATGGCGCAGCAGCTCCAGATGTAATGCCTCCGCCGACCGCGGAACGCCGTACAAGCGCACGCGGCGGCGGCATATTCAAAAAGGCAACCAGTGCCACCAAGCGGTGATTTCAGGAATGCATAACCAAGCACACCGTGCACAAGGAGAATGTACAAGACACACACTAACACCCCCCCCCCCCCGAGAACTACAAGAGCGAGGGAGGGCAGCGGCCACCTAACGTAGGGCCCACCGATAAACAGGGGCAATAGTGCGGGAGGGGCATCCCATAAAGGCTCACCATGTGCCTATACCACCTACCCTTTGGTGGGGGATTGCGGTGGAGCAGCGCTCCTAAGCACTTGACAGCGGTGCTGTCTACCGTCACCCGAATCGGCGCAGCCAAGGCTGGGAGGCAAATTAACAATGGAACGGGTGGGAATAGTCCTACAGGGCCGCAGGCTAATATCCCCGCTCACCTGCGAGAAGAGAGAGCCATCTTCTTGTCCTTCGCAGTCCAGACTGCAGAGAAAATCTGGGAATTTGTGGGGGGTCCCGGGTATTTGAGGGGCCGGGAGGAGCCAATTTTGCTGTCTCTGCAGTCCAGCGCCATCTGGCGGAGTAATACCCAGATGTAATGAATCTTCTGGAGCAGGACGTACTGTATACTAAGAATACAACTGAGCATGTGTGGAGAGCCCTGTAGGAGGCATGTGGTATTTCAGTGTATAGCTACCCCAATGAAAATGGAAGATTTCCTAAATTTGGAGTTTACGAACAGGTGGTTTAAGATCTTTGTGGACTCACAGAGTTGCCAGGGACGATTTAGGGACGATTTAGGTCCACTTAAAATGATAAATTTGTGAATTGTAGAATTTAGATGGTGATTAAATTATACAGGTATAAAATCACATTTTAAAAGTATAAAAAGCATTAAAAATGTTTGCAAAGATTACACTACCAGGAGTGCATTACTGGTCTAGATATGTAGAAATGTCTCCTATAAAGCACTGTAAAGTGTACAGAAGCTGTGTAGCTTTGCAACGGATTCACCTTAGTTAGAGACAGAGCTCAGTAGATACATTTCCAAAAGTGACATGGCGCTTCAATCAAGGTGCCCAATCCCACCACATTGAGAATGCACTCACCAACTCCTTTGAGCTATTACTCAAAAAATAGCCAACAGAACTTTTTCCTTAGATATAGAGTAGGAAAATGACATAGGCCATAGCGTAATTTGATTAAAATAATTTAATTATAAGAGTACTCACAAACAAGTCATTGTGAATGATGCATATAGATATACTAGACACCCGGGAACAGAGGCGAGTCGCCAGTGTGCGCCACCCGCCACATGCTGGAAGCCCACTTCCCGATCAAGTGCCCCATTCTGTCAAGTATCACGATACTTAATTTGACGATACTAGAATCAATTCTGACTCCCCCCCCCCTACAGTAAAAAAACTCACCTGACCCCTTGTTAGATCCGGCCGGCTCGGGGCTCTTCGGTCTTTAGGAAAGCGCCTGACAGGCAGGCTCTCTCCCCCTGCCTTCCCGATGGGCAACACCATCTTCATGAATAGCCCCCTTTGGGCGAATGACGTCACTCCTGCGGGCGTAATTCTGGCTCGCTGATGCTCAGCTGTCAGATGCGGTGATCGGTGGGCAGAGGAGAGAGGCAGGCCATCCTTTGATCTCCTTCCCCCCCCCCTCCTCTGGCCAGCGATCGTCGCATCTGTCATCGGCGAAGGTGAGTAAAGAAAAAAACATTTTTTGAATAAAGACATTTTCTCTATGTGTGGTGTTTTTTTTTTCTATTAACCCCTTTGTGAACTGGTAAGGGATCTATGTGACCCCTATACAAGTTCACAAGGCTCTGGGTGACTTGCCATTAACCCAGAGCCCCCCATTACCTGCCTCTCCAAAGCCCGGGGGGGGGGCAGAAGAGAATGTGGCCATTGGCTGTGTAGGCTTGTATCCTGCAGGTCCAGGGGCCACCTGCGCCCTATTCTACAAGCCCCCTTAGCTGGCATGTGCTGATTATGCTGGGTAAGGGGGACCTCACACCATTTATTTGGGAGGATTTTTTAGGGTTTTAACCCTTAAAATTCCCCCAAAAATGGGGTCCCACCCCCGGGAAGAGCGGACCCTATGTCATTTTTCTTTTAATTTAATTAAAAAAAATATATCATCTTTGAGACAGAATCGGGATATATCTTATCGTTATATGTGCATCGCCAGATTCTTGCCAATTCACACCCCTAGTGTTTCTGTCACATCTAACTCATAATACAATACATAATATATGGTTTGTTTTACTGGGTCTGTTCTACATTGCACAGCCCCATGGAAGATGATTTTTTAATAATAAAACAGGCATCCCTGTTCAATGCCAAACTAACCTCAAAAAACAACATATGATATAGAAAAACATTGATAAAGCAGTTGCAGTACGAGAAACAAATAATAATGTAGACATGAAATCACCCATATTTGCCATATAGCAATATACTCAAGTCACTACTTTTTCATTCATGGTGTATGGCACAAAAGGCAGTTAATCAAGTACCAACGGAAACTATTCAGGTTTGCTGTGCAAGCCCACTGGGAAATCCAGATTGGTCACCAGCAGTAATGTTACCAGCAATTTGTGAATGACGAAGCGGTAAACTAGGTATGGGATCACTTTAAACATATTCTTAGTGAAGTTTTTCCAATGCTCCATGAAGGAGCCACTCAGAAGCCAATCAAGGATCATAAATGATCCACTTTCATGGACTTTTCTGTTAGACTAGTTGAAATCAAAGGATGCCTACATTCCCCAGTAACTTCCATGTACGGAGGCACCCAGTGATCTCAATGAGAGCTTACCATACAGAGGCCACCCCACCCGTAGCACCGGCTTCTCATACCAACACTGCGTGTGAGAAATGCATGGCATAGGAGCAGGTTGAAGCTAAGTGAGGTGTCTCATGCCTGCTGGCACTTCCAGTCTGTGGGAAAAGTCCACAAAAATTGACTCACCCTTTAAGCACTGAAGCCTACACAGAACATGTCACTATTCCAGCAGTTTAAACAATTAAAGTAAGAAAGTAACCATTTAAGATTCTGCATTTCCACATAACAAGCAAAAGTGATACCTGCAGATACACGGGGACAGTCTGGCAGCATTGAGTCCACCGAAGTGTCTAATGGTTCAGAGCTGGAAACCCAGTTGCAGCAGTTCTGCAAATACATAATAAATGCTTTAGGAAAAACATGACATATATAGATGTCGATTTCTATGGTTGTAAATACAGCTAAATTTATGTCTAAGGAAGCATCATCCCTCCTACCTTGTGTAAAATTGTAGCAATGGTGTCAGAGTATGTCTACAAATCACCTAGTATCATAATATTTCTGTGCTATGACCAGACTGAGTTGTACAGAGGACGCACATTACACTGTCCATAAATGAGGCAAGCTGATAAAAACACTAGATTATGTGTAATTAACATTAATATATCTTTTCTCTTTCAATACCTTCTGCTGACATTCAGTAAAATTTTTTATTAACTAATAAGCTATGGTGAACGTTGTAGACATTCATAAAATACAGCTCAACCCACAAAGAAGCTCCAGAGTGCAAAGCAGGACAATCTCCTCCAGCCACCTAGTTTCAAAATTCAAAGAGGGGCCAGCAAATGTAAGAAACTCCAGTTAATTGCTAGGAGCTAAAACAATTAAATACATAAAGCAATATGGCTGCCATTATGGGTAAAGCGGCACCCCTGAATCATGTAGCATTGCGTTCTGGCAATAAACTGGACTTTGTTACATGTGCAAACTTTGCAGACATACAAGCTTTTTTGGAGAAACCTTACATATGGTGGTTTCCCAGGAAATTGGACTACCCTGAAAGATATTAAGACTTGTAGGACCACAAATAAAAAGGGCTAAACCTTTTTAAAAGGAAAAGTCCACTTTCAATGCCATTTTTTGTGCCAAGGGGTGCTAAGCGTATCAAGCATTTTTTACTTATGTTGGCAAAACGTGTGTTTTATGGAAGCAGTTTTTACTACCTGCAATCTCTTGGTTGCTATCAGCAACTGTACACCAAGAGGAGATGGCAGCTGCTGAGGTGAGGGCATGCACTAACCACAAATGCCTAGCAGCAGTGTTCCGTGTGTCTAGGACTCACACCTCTCTTCTTGTATATCTTGGTGTGCAGATTGTAGGCAGTGAAAACTGCTTCCATAAAAACACACATTTGCGTTAGCTGCTCCTTATTGGATAGGCATACTTATGCCAAACATTCAGAAATGCCAGCCTGGGATGTCGCTGGTGGATGATGCCCCAGGAATTGTCTACAGATAAGTCAGGGCCGAATAATTCAGAGGCTTTAGATTCTATTTAAGGAAGGGTTTGGAACTCTTCTTCCTACATGTTTACAAAGCTAGATATGAAATAAGAAGAAATATAATTAATACTAATGTATATACACAGGGCACACTAGAAAATTTCATTAAAAAAACAGCCAGTCAAGATGTTTTGCATTGTTATTATTGCACCAACATGATTTTTTTTAAATTTAATTTTATTTATTTATGTGGTTTTCAGATTTCAAACACTGTCAAGTTTATTAATGATATACCACAATCAATGACAAAGATTGCACATAAAATCTTGATGTATGTCAATAACGCTCTATCTGAAGACAAATTATTCTTAGAAAACAAATGTGAAAGGGATTACAGGCCATGTAAATAGGACACCCTTGATTGATTAGAAAGCATCCATCATAGACTTCTAACAAGAGAATGATACATTCTAATCTCAGACACCCTTTGTAGGCAAAATCATAACGATAGTAGAAAAAAAAATATACAGCAAAACAGAAAATACCATTTAACTCTGCTTCCTTATTCATTCTGTCCATTATATAACTTTTTTTCTAGGTTTCACTCATCAATCGTTTTTAAAATAGAAAAAAAAGTTGATTGCTAGTCTGAAAAACAGAGCAGTATTGTATATTTTGAGATGCTTGCAACCCTGTTTGTGCACCATGGATTCCATCTACGATGTGGAAAGATGGTTGACTGGTAGATCAAGTGTTTTATTGTATTTCATTAATTCATTCTGTCTGGAAGAAGATGTCAGCTGTATAGCAGTAACGGGAAAATCTGAATGCCTTGAATCAAGACCAATAAAGGCCAAAGAACAGCAGCTTGAATAGACTTGTCAAGGCAACCTACTGTTCTGGGACTGGGGAGAGCAGCAAGCAATAAAGAAAAGACTGCTGTGTAAGATTAGGGAGGAACTTCACAAGACATGATGCATCATTCTTGCTCAGTCATTTTTATGCGTTTTGTTTGTTTTTCCAGATACACTGAATGTAGTTTAGACAGCTTGCCTCCACAAGGTATTTTACTTTTTCTCTACAATACAATGTCCAGTGTTTCAAACACAATCCAACTGCAACTGTTAACACCACTAAAGAGACAGAAAGAAAATGACATCACAGCCACAAATGCAGATTGCTATAGGCTACACTTATATGGTAGGACCCTCTCTTCCCATTGTGAATTTTTATATATGCAATGTATATTTTAATGTTAAGGGAACCACTGATCAGCTTCCAAATTCATTCTACCCATTCATCCAACACTGATCATCAATCTTGCCCCATGAAAACACAGGAGTATCCCTAAATACAAAAAAAATCAGGTAGTGTGGGAGTCTATGGCAATATATTCACGAAAGACAAGGAAAGATTTCGAACCAAGTATGCTAGTGTCCAGATCAAAGTTCTAAATATCAAGGCTTCTTTATTGGAAAAATACATAACCACTACATATTATGACATGCAGTGAAATGTTCTTACATAAGTCCATAGGGGAAACAAACAATAACCAGAAAAACATGAGGGAGTGTTGTAGAAAAAAAATATATTACTAAAAGAAAATAACCCAGCAGAAAAAGAAATTCTACTACTGTCAGAGATAGGGCCAATATATTTCATTTTTTATTCCTTAGGCCTGGCCCTTGTCATCAAAAGTCCTGTGTTTCAACAGCCATCTGCCATCAGCCCAGGTGTGAATCCTAATAGCAAGCTCTGCTGTAAAGATGCATGCCGGCCTTGCTCCCTGGGGGGGATTTCAAGAAATCATCCTTGTGCATTTCACACTTCTAACCTGAGCTGCAGCCACAAGGTCTAGCCCACAGATGACTGCATGCAGAAAGCTCTCTCTTCTAACACCATACCCTCAGACAGCCAGTGCTGACATAAAACTAGCAATAACTATCCTAGCACCAAGCCAGGCACAGAACCAAAGCCGTCCTGGAAAGCTGCATCGGTTCATACTTGGACCATCATCACACCTAGTGTGGAACCTGAGGAAATGGAGATCTCGGTTTTTGGCCCATCTAGGGACTCCCATCTTTGGACTCTCCAGGTGCCCCACGACAAGTCCAATAGTTCAACTCCAGAAACAGGATTGCACCTGCCTCCATTCAGAAGTTATGCCCAAAATAGCGTCTGCAGGTTTTAAACAGGGGCAGAGGCGGAAGAGGGGTCTGGATACTCCACTCAGAGGTTGCTGGGAGTGTCCATCTAGTGGTTAAATCACAAACCCCAACCTAGGGCAAGCTGTTCCATTTTCCCGGGGGTTAATGGCAAAATGTAAAGGAGTAGTTCCACGGTCTTGCAGGCTGTTTTATGCCCCGGAGGCTGTCCTGCCAACCTCTCATCTCATGAACGCATTTAAGGTATCCTGGCATTTTGTTGTATCTCTGCTTATAATTCACTTTACCTGTAAACTGTATCCCACTACTCAGAACTGGTATTCATAATATTTCCACCATATCGACTGCTTGTCATAACTGTCTAGTGTGACTATCCTATTAAAATATATGTTTAACTTGAGCTGTCCTCTTGCGTTGCACAAGAATCCATGTCTGTGGCTTTGCTGGACATTTTAGGCTGCTAGGCTGGTGAAACGTGATCACGTGTTTCTTTGACAACTACATAATAAAATAAAATGTTGCTAGTTTACCTGTCCTTGCTGCCAATAATGCAGTACAGTTTACCAACCTCCCACTAAAGTCTGGGATTCAAACTTGCGATAACTTCTTTGTGCTTGGGGAATCTACTCATGTAGGGCATGTAATTTATGAGGCCCGGGGGACAACTTGCACAGTAAGTTGTCAAGTTTGATGCCATTGAGTACTGTGTTAGTCTTTATTTGGAACCATTTCCAGTTCTTTCCTGTTATATGGCTTTTATAAATTAGTCATGTTTAATAGGACTCCTGACCATTTCTCACTGCTGCATCTGGCTACCTTAGTAGCCCCCTGCCCTACAGCAACCAGTTGATTGACACCTGTACTAGTTGTGGCATTGTAGTACTTTCTTTTTTGCAGTCATAAGAAGTATCCATGTATATGCAAGATATATCCATTTATATGTATCCATGTGTATGTATGTCAAGGGGCAATGTCGGCAGGATCTTCTTTACGCTTGCTCTCTCTCTCTCTCTCTCTTTCTCTCTCTATATATATATATATATAATAAAAAACTATATATACATACAACATATAATCAAATATATACATACCAACTATAAAGGACTGAGGTTAAAGTGATATTAGTTGGGTGTAGTGGAGGTCTGCCTTGAGCCTGTCATGGGGGGTTTGGTACCATGTTAATGAGAGCAGCTGCAGTGGAAAAGAAACTGATTAAGTGCCAGTTGGTTTTGGTCTTGATGGCTTTCTTGCTTTCTTCAGGGTCCTTGCGTCATGCAGGGCTTTAAGTGATGGCAGATTGCAGCTGACCACCTTCTCAGGGCAAATGATGTACTGCAGTCTTCTCTTGTCTTTTGTCAAGAATGCTGCATACCATATAGTAATACAGCAGCTTAGAATAGATTAAACCATCATCATCAGGCAGGTTGAACTTCTTCAGTTACTGCAGGAAGTATATCCTCTGTTTGTCCTTCCTGGTAAGGGTCCCACTAGAGGCCCTGCTTAATGATGGTGCCAAGGAAGTGAATGGACTCCATAGAGCTTAATGGGAGGCTATGCAGAGCATTGGGGTGAGATTTGCCTGTGCTCTTCCTAAAGTCTACAATCACCTCTACATTTTTTAGGCTTGAATCTCCAAGTTGTTTTTTTATACATCAAGACACCAGATGATCAATTATCCACCTTTAATGAGACTTATCTCCACATAAAATGAGCCCAGTGTGGCGTCGCCTGCAAATTCAGAAGCTTGCAAGAATATTGACCAGAGGTGCACAGAAGAGTAAAAGGGAAGAAACAAATCATTCTGGGAAACCAATGCTGATGGAAAGTTTTTTTCAGCTTCACTTTCACTGCTTCCCATCTGAAAGGAAGTCTGTAATCCGCTCGCTGGTGGAGTCAGGTACATTCAGCTGTACAAGAGCTAAAGGTATACAGGAGCCTTGGCATAGTTTCAACAGTTCACTCATTATCTCAGCTGTCTGACTATCTGACTATGGCCACCAGCCATCCTATTTGCTCCACTGCTGGAAGAAATCATGAAAACAAATGAAAAATGTTTCTTGATAGAAACGATAAAAAAACATCCTTTTTAATGAGGATGGAGGATTTTTCTTACATGCCTGTTCTATAATTATTTAAAGTACTCCCATTGACAGGCTACTGTATCAGAGCCTTGTAAAATGCTATACATTAGCACACAATTAACACATCTTTCATGTGAACTGTGACTGGGGCTAGAAAGAAAAAAAAAAACCTACACGGAGCACTGTCAAGATATGCAAATGAGCGATCTGCTTCATCATTCATCTCAGCTCCTCATACACTAAAAATCCACGGCTTGTATGCTTGCTAAAAATAGGCCAACAATGTAACTACAGAAAAGGTCTAAAACGACTTTTTTCCCCTCGTCTCTCAGTAATGACAGCAATTAGAGAATCAGACAAGCAGCTATTAGTTATATATTTTAAATATCATTCAGTCTTTTCACACACCACGCCTTCACCATGATAATTTCTTTAAAGAAGATCTGGCTGCTTGGCCTTGCTTAAACAGACTCAATTATAATTATATTATATCATTTTAATGCAGTCTTTACTAGCCGGGTAACAGTTTAATGTATAGAAGCAATTAGAAGTATGTAGAAATAAAAATAGCATTCTGGGGATAAAAGGACTGCATAGAAAAATTAACATATGAAGTGTGTCCCAGTAGAGCAAAATAAGCTAAATAATTTGTTTAATGTGGCTGATTGCAGAGCTATTTAGTCATGTTTGGTTCTTGTTCAACCTTTATTGTAGACTGCTCTTTGGAAAGGATTAACATACGAAAATCATTACTTCTGGGACCTTCAAGGTACTCTATTTGAGAATATTTGATTGTAAAAATTATTTCTTAAGCACTTAATTGCTTGTATGCTCTCTTGTGACACAAGGAGAGGCCATAAATTCCCAATAATCATAATAGGTTATGACCCAGCAGAATCACTGTAGGGCATGTAAATAGCGTCTGGGACCAGGCCAAACACAGAAAAAAACTCTGCCTTCCAAAGTTATTATTTTCTTATGTAGAAACTTCATAGCAAAGAGTCTCATCTTTTGATTTTAGTAGATTATGACATATACATTTGAGCATTGGAGACATTAAAAAGGAAGTCCAGTCTGCCCCTGCTCTGTGCTCCTCCCCTGGTGCTGAGACAGAAAGGGACAGGGTTAAAAAAGGAAAGTCTCCAACTGGGCCCTGGTATCCATTGCTGCTCCCCTGTCGATTTTAGTGCTGGTCACGGCCATCTTGGACAGGCAGCACAAAGTTACTGCTCTGAGCAACCACTGTATTGCTGCCCTGCTGGGAGAGGTAAGGTGTTTTACTTTTACCCCTGTCCTGTCTCAGCAACAGGGGAAGGAGTACAGGGCAGATAGGTGGGGGCAGAACGGACTTCCACTTTAAGTAGAAAAGCCATGATAGTGTTTATTTACAGACAATGTTCTATTTCTTGGTCACACTCACTAAATGGGGAAATAAAGAGGGAAAAAGCACATTGTACACCTTATTAAAATAAATACAGATGGGTATCAAAGTTTTAAAGAAAACTATACTTGTCTTCTATTAAAAAAAATATATTTCTATATTACTGGTGACAAAGAATGTATATTCTTTTGATACTTCTATAATAGAGATATATTTTTTGTACTAACTTGAATACTAATTAAACTTTATATTATGGATTAAAGTAGGTGGCTACTGACTATGATTTGGCACTCACAAATCTCATTCACCATACAGCCTCCCTGTGCTGGCAAGGGGCAGAACCCCAAAACACGTGTCCACAGGTGGGAGTAGATGTCTGTGTAACAATTAGTAGCTATACCCAAGAATTCCACCCCACCTGCAGTCTCTGGGAGCTCTGGGAATAGAGATGTAAAGAGATAATCTGCAAGGCTTTGGGAGAAATTCTGGGATTCTGGGAGAAATCCTACCATCTTTAGACTGCATGAAGCATGTAAATACCTTCTGTTTTAGGAAAGAATTCTTTGTCTCAGGCATGCAGGACACAGCTATGATTTTTTCATTCTATGGGAGACACATCTGACCAATCAGGTGATCAATAGGTGAACCTGTAGCAGCTGTGGGAAAATCATTGCCTTTAACAGTTGAAATTCGCCAAACAGTCCTGCCAACATGACAGGAACTATGAATGCCATCTATAAAACCTTGCAATATACCAAAAGGTGGTGGACCCCTTATTTTGATATGTCTTAAAAATGCTACTTGCAAAACCTGGCCAAAAGTGGCACCATACTTTGGCTAAATCTAATTTGTGGAACAGGACTGAAAAATGCATGAAAAGAAGATCAGGTCAGCAGCTTTGCCCAACTAGTCCATAAGAGTCCAATCACCATTGTAAGATATATTGACCCCAAAAGAGAAGAAACATCCTTTGCTGCATAAACTCTAGTCACTACTACTGGAATCTAACTTTCTAATTCCAACTGGTCCATAAGAGTCCAATCACCAGTGTAACGTATATTGACCCCAAAAGGGAAGAAACATCCTTTGCTCCATAAACTTTAGTCACTGCTACTGGAATCAACTTTCTAATAGATTTTAAAGAAACTGACCATTTGCATGGGCCCTCAGACACCATGAATATGGACTCCAACTTTAATTATTTTATGACACATTATATGATTGCCCTTACCACATCCAACTGATGTAACAACAATTAAAAAAATTCCAGGGCCGGCCGTCAGACTTTCTCTGAGGCATCCTAAATCATAATGCCACACCATGTGAAACCCCCCCCCTCCCCTGGTGACAGCAAAACTCACCTCCTTCCTGGCTCCCTCTCTGAAGTAAATATCGGACAGCTACATCCCTAGCATCTATCCCACACACGCCATTCAGATAGTCTCGGGTGGAAGCGTACTGGCTGCTGGAGATGCAAGATCCTGCTTGAGATCCTCATTGTCATAAGGAGAGGCGTTTGCCAAACATTTAATATGCCTAGCAAATGGCTCTGCTTGGACGAGAGCGCGTGCATGTGCCACAGGACTGGCAAAGGGTGAGCTTGTATTGGGCGATCTGGGGATCCCAAATCTTGATGCCCGGGGGCAAGGAACAAAATCCAGAATAATCAAAATGCTGGGTTTTGTTCCACTTTAATGATGCTCGAGTGTAAACGAGACGTCGAGAGGGGCGTCCAGAATCTTGGAGGAGCTCCCCGCACATAACCCCCAAAAACCCAAGAGGCACCTATAGCCCGAATGGAATGAGCAGTCACCCTAGAGGGAGAATTCCTCCCCTTAGCAGGACAGGTTTGAACCACCTCCTGACGGATCCACTTGCCGATAGTGGATACAGCAGGAGGCAAAAACCTCTTCTAGGCTCAAAAGTGAGAACAAATAGAACATCAGACTTCCTAAAAATCTTAGTAGCAATCAAATAGAACTTCAGAGCCCAGACCACATCCAAAGAATGTAGAGTCATCTCCTAGGAATCAGTAGGATTGGATACAATAAAGGCAAGACAATGTCCTGATTGAAAAGAAAAGCAGACGCAGCCTTAGGTCGGAAATCTGGCCTAAGTCTGAAACAACCCGCCCCATCCTGATGTCCACTCAAAATAAGGAGGGTTGATGGAAAGCGCCGCTAGCTGAGAACTCACCTTATATAAGTGATAGCCACCAAAAAAGGCTACCTTAGGAGTCAAACCGGGCAAGGCATCCTCCCAGAGAGAATCAAAGGGAGGCCAGTGCATAGCAGACAACACCAGATTTAGATCCCAGACTGGTACAAGGAGTATGGTGTGGACGCAGGTGAGAAACACCCTTTAAAAACCTGAACCAGCCAGAAAGTGGCAAAAGCGCAATGAAAGAAAATTGCCAGAGCAGAAAACATGGCCATTGAGAGTACGTTGAAGTTGAAGGTCCAAATGCTAGAATTCCAGAGTCCTGGGAATAGCAAAAACACCCTTCAGGGAAGGGACTTAGAGTCCTACCGGGCAATGTAAAAATGCCAGACCCTGTATCAGACAAAGTACAAGGACTTCTTCCTAGGCCTAATCATGGAATCAACAACAGAAGCAAACAACTCCTTTATCACCAAGATAGAGATCTCAACAGCCGAGAAGGGATCACCAGGATGGCCGGTACCCGCTCCTGGGTTATGTTGCATATAACACTGTCCAGAAGAGGAAACAGAGGGAACTCATAGAGAAGCCGAACTCCGGCCAAGGGAATGCCAAGGCACTCATAGCAAAGACAGGAAGATCCTGAAACAGAGACAAAATCTGAAAGTTTGTGATTGTGGCTGTACCCAAACAGGGCCACGTCCAGATGACCCCAGCGGTGAAACAGGGAGAGAAGCACCCAGTTGTTGAGGGACCATTCCCCCAGACGAGAAAACCCCTTAGGCCGGGAGTCCGCCACCTGGTTTCCCACCCCCGGAATGTAAACCGATGAGTTGCAGGGAACATGCTGTTCCGCCCAAGACAGAATCAGGGACCCTCCCTTGAAGGCTCACCTGCCCCAAGTACCTCCCTGATGGATGATGTAGACAACCGCCATATGGTCTGAGCGGATCTGAACAGTCCAACCATGAAGGTGAGTGGTAGGGTAAGAAGAACCAACCTGATCGCCCACAGTTCCAGGACGTAGATGGAAGCATGGTCCTAATGTGGGCCCCACCTTCCCTGGAACCTCAGGGATACCCAGAATTCCCCCCAGCCGGACAGACTGGCATCTGCGGCAACCGTCTCTCAGCACAGGGGCAGGAAGAACCTGTCCCCCAGAAGGGTTCTGGAGTCCAGCCTCCACAAGAAGGACCGTCTGGCCAGAGGAGACAGATCAAATTCCCGATCCAAGGACACAGGTCCCCGATCCCAAACTGACAAGAGGTACGACTGAATATGTCTTATGTGAAAGGGACAGGACACCATCAGGCCCACCAACTGCATCCCCTGACAGATGTAGGGATGAAGACACGGTAGCAGAGCCCAAGCCTGCGTCTAAAACACTTGACCTGAGATATCCAGGGTCATACCCAGAAAAAACCTCACCAAGGACGGGAACAGAGAAGACTTGGGATGGTAGATCACCTAGCCAAGGGATTCTAGAGTGGAGGTCACCGTCTGAGTGACCTGTCCGACCTGAGGGAAAGACTTAATCAGGCCCTAATCAGGATGATGTTCAGGTCAGGAATGAGTCGGATGCCCTGTTCCCTCAGCAGAGCTATCGCCCCTGCCACTATCTTGGTGAACAGCCAAGGTGCCACCAAAGGGTAGAACCACGTAATGCTGATCCTCCAGCGCGAACCTTAGAAATCTCTGAGGACCCGGAAAGGTAGGCACAGGACAATAAGCATCCTTGATGTCCACAGTGGCCATGAAATCACCCAGGCGAAAGGTACTGATCTCAGCATAACGTCTTTAGACAAAAAAGGTTGGAATCAGACAATTTTGTTGAGGCTCTTCAGGGTCAGAATGGGTCTCAGCAAGCCTTCCTGTTGGGGGACCTATGAAAAAACTCCTGACTCTTAACAGTCAAGGAACCACCAGAAACACCCCTTTAGCAGACAGGGGGTTCAAAAACATCCGGGATCTGATGATTCCTGGAGGCAGCCAGGCCACAAACTCCAACATGCAACCGGAGGATACTAGCTCCTGAATCCACCAGACTGAGACGTGAAGTTTCCAGATATGAGTAAAAGGCCAAGGCCATCCCCCCACCCGGATGGGTGAGGGCGCCCCCTCATGCCTGAGGGCTTGGGAGAGGGTTTGAGCTTAGAACTCCAGGAAAGACCAGGACGACCACGGGACCTGCCACGGCCCCAAGAATCTCTGCGGCCACTAGAGAAGAGGGAGCCACAACCTCCTCTGGGAGTTCGAAAGGAAGGGAGGGGGGACGGAGGACCCACGAAAGGGCCGAGGCTGCCTCCTGCGCTGAGGCAGCCTGCCATCCTTGGCTAAAATATCAAGACGCTCCCCAAAAAGCCGCAGCCCTGCAAAGGGGAGACCAGTGAGAGCTTTCTTAGCCGCAGCGTCAGCTGGCCATTGGCGCAACCAGACAGAGCGGCGCATAGCCACCAAGAGGGCGGAGGCCCTACCGCTCAGCCGCACAACATCATCCATAGCAGTAAGGATAAATGTAACAAAATCAAAACAAAGTAAGAGAGTCCTATGTTCCTCCCCTCCACTACCAGCAGTAGCGCCATCAAGAAGACGCTTGAGCAGCTTCTTAAGGGCAATAGCCGTGATGGCGGCAGCACAGGCCATGCGCAAACCAGCCCCCGCACAAGTAAAAGCATGGCAGGCCAAATGATCCATGCGCCTGTCCTCACTGTCCCTCAGAGTGGTAGTGTCAGGGGAAGGCACAACTGAAGTATTGGAAGCCTAGTACAGGAGCGTCCACTTCAGGGGGAAAAGACCACTTCTTAACAAGATCAGCAGGAAAGGGACATCTTTTATCCAGACCCTTGGGCACAGCAGGCAGCCTGTTAGGACGTTCCCATTCTTTAAGCACCAAGGTGGTGAAATGTTCCTGCTAAGGGTACTCTAGATGCTGTTTACCAGGGCGAAAAAGCTCCCCCTGCTTTATCTTAGCTACCTCAGGGGCAGCAATGTACAAAATCTCAAAAATATGTGACAGCATATTATCAGTGTCCTCAGGGTGCCATGAGTCCTCTCCGGACGCCAAACCAGGGTCACTATCGCAACCCTCCTGCTGGTTCCCAGAGGAGTCAGAATCCTGGGAAAACTCTCCCATCACAAGGGGGTGACATTCTCCAAGATCATCAATCCCCACATACATCTCAGGAAAAGGGGAGGATCTGGGATCCAGGTGCCGCTTCTTGCCAGAGGCCTTCCTAGGAACAGACCTGGCAAGCTGCTTCTCAATGTTGGCCACCCACAAAACCAAATCAGAGCATGACTCCCTGCTAATGTCCCCCTCATTGGGGCCCAATTGCAGAAGCGGGGGAGTAGGTGAAGCCGAGGGATGCGCAGAGCTGGGAAGCGAAGCAGGCAAACCAGTTTGGAGCGCAAGGACACTTTCAGCGCACTGCACACACACCGTGACACTGTTACTCACCGGGGACACCCCACACATGGAACACAGCCGGGCTTGCCCCGAAGGGCCCCCCAATCACGCTATCCCCAGAAGCCTCCATATGGTGATTAATACAGGCACAATAGGCCAGTGGTGGGTAAAGGCTAAGACAGAAGCCACCCGGTAAGCCCTCCCACGGGATGCCCCCAGAGTAGTGAAGGGGAAAATAAGGGGGAGGAAAGAGTGGAGCCGGGAGAAACCACAACCCAAGGGTATCTCGCCTGAAAGACATAAGTAAAAAGACACATGAGCATAACGCAACAAATACACCCCATGCAATAAAAAAAAACCCCAAGGGGGACTCACGGTCCAAAGACACCGTAGGGTCGCTCAGGCACAGACCACTGGATAAGTCGAGACCCCAGAGGAAGCAGCGCTGCAGTCAGGAAGGGCGAAAGCCAGACGCGCAGCTCGTCCAAAATGGCGCCAGCAGAGGTACCTCGAGGGGCGGGTCGCGGGGGGACAGCGCGATACGCATCATCACCAGGCCCCGCCCCCCCAAAGAGCGCGAAAAACGGAGCTCACATGACCCGGCCGGCGCCATGACGAAGCAAAATCCCCTCAGGATATAGCGGCCACAGCCGTGGAGCGTAGTACAAAGTGGCGCGGCCGCTAAAAAACCACCACAAAATACACAAAAAACATCAAAACACCACAGATATCACCGCTCCTGCTAAGGGAACTCTAGATGCTGTTTACCAGGGCGAAAAAGCTCACCCTGCTTTCTCTTAGCTACCTCAGGGGCAGCAATGTACAAAATCTCAAAAATATGTGACCGCATATTATCAGTGTCCTCAGGGTACCATGAGTCCTCTCCGGACGCCAAACCAGGGTCACTATCGCAACCCTCCTGCTGGTTCCCAGAGGAGTCAGAATCCTGGGAAAACTCTCCAGCTTTAACTGGGCTACAGACATATCTCCCTCCCACAAGCTCCGGAAAGAGAAGCTCACTGTGGCCAGTCAGAGTAAGCCTGGGGAAGTGCACCCTGAAGCCAGAGGGAAGAATAATTCATCAGTGTATTGAGCTGCAGCATCACTCCAGGGGGTAAGGTATGAACTGGCTGCCATATGGCGCAGTAGCAGCTCTGTTAGTGGAAGATGGGTGGCCAGGCTGAACAGTGCCTGTGTGTGTGCGGTGGGATTCTGCACACTGCCCTTTATGGGGATATTGGGGGGGGGGGGCTCCTGCACACTGCCTATTACAGGGTGTTTTTTGGGGGGGTCTGCACACTATCTGGGTTTTGGGGGGGGGGGGGTTTGCACTCATTTGGTTTAGAATAGTTAAGTGGACATTTCTTTTAAAGTGTATGCATGGTGAGGCACAGCAGAAGTTTTGTCAGTGGAAAACAGGTGGCCAGGCAGTACACTGCCTGTTAAGGGTTCTTAAGGATGGGGGGTTTGGACGCTGCTTGTTATGGGGTTCTTGAATAGGATTCTGAACACTGCATGTTATGGGGTTCTTGGGAGGGGGGGTTGCACATTGCCAGTTATGGGGTTCTTGGAAGGGGGGTTCTGCCACACTGCCAGCTATGGGGTTCTTGGAGGAAGGATTCTTCATACTTCCTGTTTTGGGGTTCTTGGCGGGGAGGGGACTGTTTCACTGTTTTGGGGTTCTTGGAAAGGGGGATTCTGAATACTGCCTGTTCTGGGGGGGGGGGGGGATGTTGAATTGTAGCACACTATTCAGAATATTTTTTTACTTATTTTGCTTCTCTAAACCCTAGGTGTGTCTTATATTGTGATAAAATCTGAAATTTATTAAGATAAATTCAAGTAACTCTCTTGTTATAAACAACTGTCATTACCTCTCGCATCCATTCCCGGATAGTTTTATTGGCTTCTTGATGCCACACATTGTGTACAGAGTCTGTCAGAGCTACAGCGGTGACCTTACTTTTCACTTCAGCTTCACGTTGAATAATCTGTTCACAAATAAACAAAAAACAAGTCTGAGAATCATTGGCAATAAAAAATGTATATTAAGCTGCATATCCAATCAGGTAATTTTAAAAAGGTAAAAGTTGGAGTCCTAAAATGGAACTACTATTCTGTGTTTGTTGACACATTATCCTTCACAACAAAAAAAACTAAAATGTACTTTTGGCCAAAATGTATTTTATCCGTTTTAAGATATTAGTGCTTCAGCATTTATACATATGTATTGTAGAAATAATGAGCATGTAGTGCACCAAAGAATGTTTGTATACTGAGAGAAAATATTTTTCTTTTTTTTAGAAAATTCTTTATGCAGAATCTAATTAAAAAATGGGTTTCAGGTTGTGAACATTTGTTTGGATTGCTATCCAAAAATATATCCATTTATTCCCAGATAGGGCAAACCAGGAAAAATTTGGATATGGTTTAATTTTAAGGGTGGTATACACTTGGATATATATTTTGACAAAGTAACATTTAGCATATTGTTGTTTATTAGGGGGATTTGGTGCATCGTCGGCAGGGTGGGGGGATCGATGTGGCGACCAGTAATCCTCCCCCACTGCCCCCCCTTCTGCCCTTGGGAAACCAAATATTAGTTCTTTCCATCTGTACCTATTTTTGAATGTTATTATTAAATATATAAACCTGCATTACAACATGAAAAACACATCTTAAAGTACCTCCATCGAGGTACTTTATCTGACCAAATCTGACCATCTGAAAAAACAGAACACACTACACAAATTGTGTCTGCACAACAGAAACCAGGTGCTATCAGCTGTACACCAGGTACATCAAAAACTAAGAATTAAACATTAAGACAGCAATTCTTAACACAAATAAATAAATGCTGACCATATATCACCAAAAAAAAATGTATTGAAGAAAAATGTATACATGTAACTAGGAATAATAAAAGATATATATATATATATATATATATATATATATATATATATATATATATATTGTCAGGGTCGGGGGCGAACGGCAGTGACACGGACGACAGTTCTTCAAAATCAAAGGCAATTTTATTGAAAATAAAATGTTCAACAGCAAAAATATCTCTTACTTCAGAGATGGTTGCAGCACACAACGCAGTATATCAAGCGGTTACTTTACCAGCTCTATGAAAGTCCAGGGTTTGATAGTCCAGCAAACTGCAAGTCCAAGATATATCAAGTCTGCTTACAGAGCATACAAGCCCACGCTGCTCATCCAGAAGTCCAAGTTCAGTGACACAAACAAAGTCCTTCAGCTGCATACAGTTCTGTTAGTCACTTTAAGTGCGTGGGCTGGGCTCCTTACTTTAGGCTGTTCACCAGCAAACTGAAAGCCTCAGCGGCTCCATTTATTTAGGCTTCCCCGCAATCAGCCTCATCACCTGTGCGAGGCCTGGGATTAGGGAACAAACCTGTAGAGGACTGGGGAATGTGAACTGGGTCTTGAAAACCCGGCATGGATCGTGCCTGATACAGCATAGCTGGGGAAAAATAGACACCATTCATTACTTTCCCATACACCTTACCACAATATATATATATATATATATATATATATATTGTGAGGATCAGCTCTGGTAGACTGCAGGATGTTAGCAGTATAGAGGCTCAAAGGCGAAAAGTTCAAAGTAAAATCCGTGTTTATTCACACATAAAGTCCATAACATAAAATATCCTTTTTAGGTTACATCACCTTTTCAGGAAAAATGCCATAGTATTGCATCAGACAGGCAACGGCCTTTCTTAGTTTTTGTCCAAGCTTGCACACTTGAAGCCAAATCCACCTCGAGTCCACATGAAATAGCCTGTATAAGAGCTTCCAGCCAGGCACACAGAGTCTCAATCCACAAGTGAGCTCTAGACACAGCCAGTGCACAGCTGACTCTCCAGGCTATTTATGCGGCCCCCAAAACCCGGACCTGGGTAGGGGATGGAGTCCCACCCTGCTCTTCTCCATCCCAGTAAAGCCGCCCCGGGTTAGCCTTTTGGCTACACTAACCTTTCAGCAGCAGACTGCCATTAGCAGCTGATGCTGGAGAAACTATACAGCTTTACTGCACCAAGGCCAGGTACCTTGGTGCCACATACCTACCGTCCATGACGGCACCTTGCACCTTACCACATACCCCCCCTTTGTTCAACCCTGAGGGGGTGGACACATGCCAAACAATGTGCCCGGTACAGGGCATCTGCATTACCCAACATCCGTCCCTCTCTGTGCTCTACTGTGAACTTGAAATTTTGTAAGGACAGGAACCACCGGGTGACCCTGGCATTCCTGTCCTTAGCCTGGCACATCCACTTGAGGGGGGAATGGTCTGTAATCAAACGGAACCTTCTCCCCAGCAAGTAGTAGCGAAGAGACTCAAGGGCCCACTTAATGGCCAAACACTCTCTCTCCACTACACTATACCGGGTCTCCGCGGGTGTCAGCTTGCGACTCACGTAGACAACGGGGTGCTCCTCCCCGTTGACTTCCTGAGATAGTACAGCACCGAGACCTACTTCAGAGGCATCGGTCTGCACTATGAACTCCCTTTTGAAGTCGGGCGTCACCAACACCGGAGACCCACACAGGGCAGACTTCAAAGCGGTGAATGATTTTTGGGCCTGTTCACTCCATTTCACCATGACAGACTTGCGTCCCTTTAACAGGTCTGTCAATGGTGCCGCTACGGTGGCAAAATTAGGAATGAACCTCACGTAATACCCTACCAACCCCAAAAATGACTTCACCTGGCGGGCAGAGGTAGGACGTGGCCAGCTACGGATGGCTTCTATTTTGTTAATCTGGGGTTTGACTATTCCTCGCCCAATCACATAGCCCAGGTATCTAGTTTCTTCTAACCCCAAGGCACACTTTTTTGGGTTTGCCGTCAAACCAGCCTTCCTGAGGGAATCCACTACGGCTTGGACTTTGGGCAGGTGACTTTCCCAATCCGTACTATGGATGATGATAGGCCGAAGCATACCGACAATGTGGCCTGTTGGAATGTAGCGGGAGCACCATGTAAACCAAAGGGTAATACCTTATACTGGAACAGTCCCTCAGGTGTAATAAAGGCTGTTTTCTCTTTGGCAGCCTCAGTCAAGGGTACCTGCCAGTACCCTTTTGTGAGGTCCAAAACAGGAAAAATACCGGGCTTGGCCTAGCTTTTCAATAAGCTTGTCTACTCGGGGCATAGGGTAGGCATCAAACTTAGATACTTCGTTAAGTTTGCGGAAATCATTACAGAACCGCAACGCACCATCGGGCGTGGGAATCAAGACTATTGGGCTGGCCCACTCACTCTTTGACTCTTCAATTACATCTAATCTGAGCATTTGTTGCACTTCTTCCACGATAGCTTGTCGTCGGGACTCAGGTACTCGGTAGGGCTTTAACCGGATCTTAGCCTGAGGTTCCGTGACAACGTCATGTTGGTTGATGGAAGTGTGCCCAGGGAGTTCTGAAAACACATCAGTGTTTCTGCTAATAAACTCCCTGGCTTCCCAGGTCTGTTTAGAGGAGAGGTTGTCCCCAGTTTTCACCTCAACTTCCGCTTCTCTAACAACAGACTGAGGGATGGGAAGCTCCACCCCTAACATACCTGGTCGGGGACTGTCACCCACAGGGGTCTCCCTGTCTTTCCACAGCTTCAGCAGGTTTACATGGTACACCTGCTCTGGCTTTCTCCACCCGGGCTGATGTACCTTGTAAGTCACTTCCCCAATTTTCCCAATCACCTCGTAGGGACCCTGCCACCTAGCCAGAAATGTACTATCCTCTGTGGGTACCAGAACCACAACCCTGTCACCTGGGTTAAAGTTCCGTACCCTGGCTTGCCGGTTATAAACCCGACTTTGGGCCCGTTGTTCTGCCTCCATATGTTCCCTCACCAGCGGCAACACGGTCTCTATCCATTCCTGTAATTGAGTGACATACTCTACCACACTTTTGTGGGGGGTGGGTTGCTGTTCCCAAGCCTCCTTAGCTATATCCAACAGGCCCCGTGGATGCCGACCGTATAAGAGCTCGAAGGGCGAGAACCCCGTAGAGGCCTGGGGCACCTCTCGCACTGCAAACATCAGATAGGGCAGAAGCAAGTCCCAATTCTTCCCATCCTTGGCGACTACCCGTTTTAACATGGTTTTTAAAGTTTGGTTAAACCTTTCTACTAGGCCGCCTGTTTGCGGGTGGTAAACGGATGTCCGCAATTGTTTCACCTGCAACAACTTACAGAGCTCTTGCATCACCTTAGACATAAACGGGGTACCTTGATCGGTCAGGACCTCTTTAGGCAGGCCTACCCGGGAAAACATTTCCATAAGCTCCTTAGCAATGAGCTTGGCTGAGGTGTGTCGCAGGGGTATGGCCTCGGGGTACCGCGTGGCATAGTCCAAGATTACCAGAATATGTTGATGCCCTCTAGCGGATTTTGGCACTGGACCCACCAGATCCATGGCAATCCGCTCAAAGGACACCTCAATAACTGGGAGAGGAACTAAAAGACCATGGTAAAGAGGATGGGGGCTGGTCATCTGACATGTTGAGCAGGACTCACAATATCTCGCCACCTCCTTGTACACACTGGGCCAGTAGAACAGTTGTAAAATTCGGTCCAGAGTTTTCTGCTGGCCTAGGTGTCCCCCCAGAACATGTTGGTGGGCCAAATCCAACACCAGCTTGCGATAAGGATTAGGTACCACCAATTGTTCCACAACCTCTTCACGTACTTTGTTTACTCGGTACAGCATCTCCTGGTGAACCACAAAGCGAGGAAACTGTAACTCCGCCCCTGGCTGTTGTGGCTCACCTTCCACCTCAAGTACATTCTCCCAGGCCCAAGATAGAGTCGGGTCCTGGTGTTGGGCTGTACCAAAACTACCCGTGGAGACATGGAGATCGGCCAACTCTGGACCTGTTGGCAGATCTTCCACATCTCCAACCATAAGTCAGTGAGGTTGACTCCCCCTCTTCCACCGTAGTGGCGGTCACCCCTACCGTGGTGCCTTCTGACTCCGGCTCCCAAGGTTCTGGGGTCACCCCTGATTAGGGCCAGTCTATTGGGGACACACCCGCCTCGCAGGTTTCCGGAACTCCCAGATTGGTCCACAGTGACATGAACCCAGGAAAGTCTCTCCCAACAATACGTTCATACAGAAGTTTAGCGGCGACGGCGACTTCGTGGTTCCATCTGCCGGACACGGTGGTTAGAGTCACTTGTGCTGTGGCATAGTCTCTTAAGTCCCCGTGTATGCACAAGACCCCGGTTTTCCGCCCCGTGTACTCATCGGCAGTACCATGGCGAGTCTCACCAGGGTAACCATACTTCCCGAGTCCAAAAGGGCCACAGCCAGGGTGTCCCCCACTTTCACCTGACAGAGGTGACTTTGCCCCACAAGCTCAGGGACACCGGCAGCACACAGCCTCCTGGCATACATGGAAGGGTGGTAACCAAAGTTCACGTTCAGGGGCTCCCCCTGGTGGGGACAGTTGGCTCTGATATGTCTCGGCTCCTTACACCCCCAGCACAACACCGGGGCAGGGACTTTGGGGGGTAGGTCCTGAGGGGGTTTAGGGGACACCACTCGCCTGGGCTGGGGACCTCCGGGGTTTCCCGAATCCTTCCCCGTAGAGCCCCCCTGCAAGTTGCTGGTGGCCTCATATCGCTCCACTAGGTCCACCATCTCTAGAGCGTTGCCGGGGGATACCTGGCCAACCCAGTGCTGGAGAGGGTGCGGTAAAGCCCTCCAGAACATGTCCACCAGCAAGCGGTCCAACATGGCAGAGGGTCTTAATAAATCTAGCTGCAGCCATTTTTGCAGTAGGTGAAGCAGTTTATAGTACTGGGGTCTGGCGGGCTCTGCCGACTGATAGCTCCACTGATGCACCCGCTGAGCCTGAACCCACACATTCACCCCCAGTCTGGCCAGTATCTCACCCTTCAGAGTCGGGTAGTCAGCGGCTTGGTCGTCTGGAAGATCAACCAACACCTGCTGGGGTCCAGATGCCAGAAATGGAGCGATGACGTCAGCCCATTGGTCACGAGGCAACTTCTCCCTTGCAGCCACCTTTTCAAACACCACCAGGTAGGTCTTGACGTCATCCGAAGGGGTCATCTTTGTAAGCGCCAAGCGGACATCTTTCCGGGCATCAGGGACACTTTTGGGCGCTCCTGCAGCTTGCAGCGCCATCACATGTTGCAATATCAGCTGGTTGGTCTCCTGCTGCTGTTTGTTGGCCTCGCGCTGCTGCAGATTCGCCTCCATGAGCGCTTTCACGACAGCCTCCATTTTGTCTGCGGTCTCAGGTAGCAGCCTGGCAGGCTTAATGTAGGACATGCACAAAAACGTTTCCGTCGGTTGCTCCTAGCAACGGCCTCACTGCTTTGCCCGCATCTGACACCAAATGTGAGGATCAGCTCTGGTAGACAGCAGGATGTTAGCAGTATAGAGGCTCAGAGGCAAAAAGTTCAAAGTAAAATCCGTGTTTATTCACACATAAAGTCCATAACATAAAATATCCTTTTTAGGTTACATCACCTTTTCAGGAAAAATGCCATAGTATTGCATCAGACAGGCAACGGCCTTTCTTAGTTTTTGTCCAAGCTTGCACACTTGAAGCCAAATCCACCTCGGGTCCACATGAAATAGCCTGTATAAGAGCTTCCAGCCAGGCACACAGAGTCTCACTCCACAAGTGAGCTCTAGACACAGCCAGCGCACAGCTGACTCTCCAGGCTATTTATGCGGCCCGCAAAACCCGGAACTGGGTAGGAGGATGGAGTCCCACCCTGCTCTACTCCATCCCAGTAAAGCCGTCCCGGGATAGCCTTTCGGCTACACTAACCTTTCAGCAGCAGACTGCCATTAGCAGCTGATGCTGGAGAAACTATACAGCTTTACTGCACCAAGGCCAGGTACCTTGGTGCCACATACCTACCGTCAATGACGGCACCTTACCACTATATATATATATATATATATATATATATATATATATATATATATACATCTAGACATAAATAGGCTTAATAGTGATATATATCTATATATCAGCCAAGTATTCGAAAGTTTGCATTTTCAATCTTTTTGAGCTATGAATTTTGGATTGGATTTTGGAGCTTCCTACAGAAGCTCAACACAATTAACAAAAAAGTATATTACCCATTAGGGAATAAACAACCTGCTTCCTCAGTCACCAGAAATGCCCCTGGGATCCACCGGATCAAGTTGTTCTTCAGGGGAGTGTCCCAAGGGCAAGATGTAAGCCGCCCTTGGAGTCTTTTAGATTGTAGAGCTGCATTGCAAATGTTTTATTAGGCTTTAAGGTCATACAAAACTCACAATAACCTGTGACAGCTGGATAGAATAAAACAGGCAATGTCATACCTATATCTAGCAGCAAACGGTCTGAGGATGGAAGCTTGCAATTCAGTAGACTGCTAAAATCTACAATCAGCTCTACACCCGGTTAAATGGTGGTCATAATTTGCCACACTGCCTATGCAAATGCAATAGGGGGATACCATGCTGTCTATGATAATGGTATGGGGGGAATGCCATGGTCATAATTTTGCTGTAGCGGTCAATTGGACAGCTAGAAAGTTAGGGTAGAGCACATTTGCTTTACCCTAACTACTAAAAAAATCTTTTGTATGTTTCTGATATGTTTTTTTTTTAATCTCTGCCACAATTTAGTTATCTGTCCTAAACTGGGATTTCCCATAACTTCTGGTGGCGGGATTGGCAGCATTGAATGGATGCTTGGCACAGTGCCCACACCCCAGAAGAAGCAGCGGAGGTGATGGCAGTGGTGAGGTGGCGGGGACAGTGTGCAGGGTTCGGTGCTGCTCCTCAATCTTCTGCACTTTTGGTGGCTGTGGCAGCCGGACATCAGTGCTATAAAATGTGAGTATAGTTTTATTTTGCTTATTTTTTTTTCTACCTAGGGAATGGTATAGGGGGAATGCCACACTGCCTATAGGAATGGGATGGGGGATGCCCCACTGCCTATGGGAATGAGATACCACACTGTCTATGATAATGGGGGGAATGCCACACTGCCTATGAGGAATGGGATGGGGGGATGCCACACTGCCTGTAGGGAAAGGGAGAGGGGAATGCCACACTACATATAAGGAATAGTATGGGGGAAAGCCACACTGCCTGTAATTGGGGCATTCTTCACCTTGCCTATCATTTGGTTCTTGGGGGGATGGTGTTTTAGCACAATATTTGGTTTAGAATTTTTTTTTCTTATTTTCCTGCTTCAAATCCATAGGATGAAAAATATTATAAAAGTATTTTGAAGATGCAGCTCTTGTTTTGGGGCTAATGTGCTGGGGCTGTTTTAGGGTGTTTCTTTAGTGATTTAGAGGCCAGTCATGCCACTAGTAGGTCAGGTAGTGTATTGATTTAATTGTCTTTTGTGTTTATGCTGCCCTACTTCAGCACGAGTAGAATGAGCAATAAGGCGAAGGGAGGATTCTTCCCCTTAGCAGAGTAGACCTGAATCACAGCCTGACGAATCCACTTGCTGATAGTAGACTTGGCAGGAGCCAAACCCTTCCTAGGACCAGAAGGGACCACAAAAAGAGCATCAGTTTTCCTGAAAGGTGCAGTAGCCACCAGATAGTACTTCAGACACCTAACCACATCCAAAGAGTGCAAAACTCTCTCCTTAGCATTGCTAGGGTTAGGGCACAAAGAAGGAAGAACAATATCCTGATTCAAAGGAAAGGCAGACACTACCTTAGGCAGAAAATCAGGTTTGAAACAAAACATCACCTTGTCCTGGTGCCTCTCATAGTAGGGGGGCTGAATGGACAGCACCGCCAACTCAGACACACGCCTGACAGAAGTGATAGCTACCAGAAACACAACCCTGAGCGCAAGAATGGCCAAGGCAGCATCCTACACAGGTTCAAAGGGAGCACCCTGCAAGGCAGGCAAGACCAAGTCCAAATCCCAAAACAGGGACCATAGGTTGTCGTGGGGAACGCACATGAGTAACCCCCTAAAAGCAGTCTTAATCAAGGAATGCTGAACAAAAGACTTCTGAAAGAAGACAGACAGGGTAGAAACCTGACCCTTCAAAGTACTGAGTTAGAGACCCGACTCCAACCCATGCAGTAAAACTCCAGAACCCTGGGGACTGAGAACACCCAACAGGGAAGAGACCAAGACTCAACCAGTCGATGTAGGTACGCCATACCTTATAACAGATGGAAGAAGAAGTCATCTTCCTAGCCTTTACCATGGACTCAACCATCAAGGTAGACAAACCTTTCTCCATCAAGATGGAGATTTCAGCAGCCAGGCCGCCAAAGCCAGAGTTTGTAATTTGGATGGCGTAAGGGGTCCTAAGTGAGCAGATCTGGCACTCCAGGCAGAAAGCACTGAACTACTGCCATCTGCACCACGTCTGCGAACCACACTCTTCTTGGCCACCTGAGGCCACCAGAATCACTGGCACCCTTTCCAGAGCAATCTTGCGCAGAACCCTGGGAAGGTAGGAAAGACATACAGAAACTGAATGTCCTGCCATGACATTACTAAGGCATCCATGGGCACGGCCAGAGGATCCTGGGACAGGGAGACAAAGGCCGGGAGCTAGTGATTGTGACGGAATGCAAACAGATCCACATCAGGTTGGCCCCAACGGTGATACAGAGATTGGAACACCCCGTTGCAGAGGGACCCCCCGGAATGTATACCACTGAAATGCAGGGAACATTGGCCTCCACCCCGATCAGAATCAGAGACACTTCCTGGAGGACCCTCTTGCTCCGGGTCCCTCCCTGATGATTGACGTAGGCATCAGAGTGACCGTGCGCCCCTGAACAGGCAGGCCCTGAAGATGAGTAGTCAAGCGAACCAGAATTAACCCGATTGCTCACAGCTTCAAGACATTGATAGGTGAATGGGCCTCCTAAGGGCCCCACTTCCCCTGGAACCGCAGGGACCTCCAGAAGAACACCCCCAAACTGATAGACTGTCATCCGTGGTGACCGTCTCCAAGGAAGGAGCAAGAAGGTTCCGCCCCCCAATAGGTTCCTTGAGTCCATCCACTACAAGAGGGACCTCCTCACCAGGGGGGAAGACACACAGACCCTGTCCAGGGATGCTGGGTCCTTGTCCCATACAGACAATAAGAGAAGTTGCAGAAGCCCCAAGAGGGACTGAGCACAAGGGGCCGCTTCGAAGCACGCCACCATCAGGCCCACCAGCTGCATCCCCTGCCTGGTGGAGGGATGGGGACAGCTAGGATGGACTGAATTTGTGCAAGCAGATTGTCCACCTTCTGCTGAGGAAGGAATATCCTTGCCTGAACTGTGTCCAGATTCATTCCAGGAATGAAGTTACCAAGGAAGGGGACAATGAGGACTTGGGGTGGCTGATCACCCATCCAGATGACTCCAGAATGGACACCACCAGCTGAGTATCCAACTTTGCCAGATGTAGAGACTGGGAAGTGATGAGGACGTCCAGGTAGTGGCAGCACGCGGACACCCCTTGGCCTCATCAGAGACATCACCCCCGCCAGCACCTTGGTGAGCACTCTGGGAGCTGAAGAGAGGCCAGATGGCAAGGCCACAAATTGGCAGTATTGATCTTCCAACGTGAATCTGAGGAATCTTGGTGTCCTGAAAACACAAGGATGTGAAAGTAAGCATCTTTGAAATCCACAGACGGCATGAAGCCCCCGGGGTGCAAGGAGCAGATGGCCGAGCGCAGAGTTTCCATGAGGAAAGCGCCTGTACTTGACAATTTGCTGAAGATCTGTAAATCCAGAATGGGCCAGACTGACCCATCTTTTTTGGGAACTGTGAAAGGGTTGGTGTAGGGTCCCTTGCCCCTGTCTGTTAAGGGAAATCTGCAAATGACCCCCAGACCCAGCAGACCTTGCACGGCCTGCGCCAGCACCTGAGCAGAAGCAGGGACCAGGAGTACCCGGAACCTGATAATCTTAGGGGAGGCCGCACAGCAAACACCATCTTGTAGCCGGAGGACATTACCTCCTAAATCCACCGGTCTGAGGTGTGATGCCTCCAGGCTTAAGCAAGGTGCCACAGCCGTCCCCTCACCCAGACGGGTGAGGGTGCCCCATCATGCTTGAGGGGACTTGGGAGAGGATTTGGGCTTAGCCCCCCAGAGGAGCCAGGGTGTTGTCTTCTGCTCCTGGGACAGGAAGCTGCGCAAGCCCCCGCGAAGGACACCCCTAGTTCCTGTTTAACACCATGGTGGGTGGTGGAAGGGGGACCCTGGCCCCGAAGGGGCCAAGACAGCCGTCTGCGCTGGGGTAACTTACCTCTCTTACCAAACAGGTCTAGACGGGCCCCAAACAGACGTAGCCCCTTAAAGGGGAGCCCAGTAAGGGCCTTCTTCGCAGCATTGTCAGAACCCCACTGTCGCAGCCAGACCAAGCGACGTATAGCCACCACGAGGGCAGAAGTTCTTGCACACATTCCGATGGTGTCATCCAATGCTACTAGAACAAAATTTAGAAACACATCACCACTGGAGAGTGCATTAAACACCTCACAAGGGAGATCATCAGAGGCACTATCGAGCATATTTCTGATGAGGGTTCTAGTGGCCACAGCAGTAATGGCAGAGGCACAGACTGGGCGCAGCGCAGTCCCCGCACATGCAAAGGTGTGGGAGGCCAGCAGGTCAATGTGCCGGTCCTCAGCATCCCGCAGTGTAGTAGAATCAGGGGGATGTATGACAGGGGTGTCAGATAGCCCTATTATCGGGACATCCACCTCTGGGGGGAATGACCAACATTTAACCACCTCAGGTGGAAAAGGATACTTCCTATCCCAATCTCTTGGAACCCCGGGAAGTTTACTGGGGCACTCCCATTCCTTGAGCACAAGGGAATGGAAATGTGCCTGCTCTAGAAATTCCAAACGTGATGTTGCTGTATGGAAGCGCTCCCCTCTTTGCCTGGGAGCCTCACCAGGGAGAGAGATAGACAGGACCTCAAAGATTTGGGTCAATAATCTGTCAGTGTCATCCGGGGCCCAGGGGTCAGAGCCAGAATCGTCATGACCCCTTGGTCTCTCATCAGATGAGCCTGAGTCAGAAAAGAGCTCTCCTTCATCAGAAGGGGTATAGCCACACAGATTCATAAACTCCTGAGATCCCATAGGGAAAACAGTATCATAAGGCGTCAGGTGCCGCTTCTTACCAGGGCCCTTACGTGCTAAGGACCTCGCAATAATCATTTCAGCAGTAGGTAGTCTAGAAGACACATCAGGCTGAGAATCCCCACTTGTATGCAACTCAGCAGGAGCCAGTGGTGCAGCCACTGGCAGGCCAGATTGCAAAGCCAGCGCTTGCTCAGCACAGGGTACGCAGACCCATGCCTTGTCAGCATCAGCATGAGGTTGTCCACATGCCATACACCGCCGGTCTTGTCCCAAAGGGACCCCGGTCACATTATCCTTAGATGCCTCCATATGGTGATTATTAGGCACAATATGCCAGTAGGGATTGACGCTATAAAGCAACCCCGGATGCCCCAATGACCCGCTAGGGAAGTGGGAGTAATTTTACAAGGCCCGACTATCAATTACACCGGGCCGGGAGAAGCCAATGGATTCACCCTCTGAAAGACACAATGAGAAGGAGGGTGTCAGAACCGAAACACACTACAGCGAGTGCCCGCGAGGGCACTTACGGACCACAGTAAGTAAGAACGTCACATGCGCACGCGACCAGACAACATGGCGCCGAGTACCTCGAAGGGCGGGCCAGAGCTAGCCGTGACGCGGGGCGCGCCATGCCAGGCCCCGCCCCCCTGAAGAGCGCGAAGTCCAACCGACAAACAGCCAATGAGGATGCAGAAGCGTCTGAGGTAACGCCGCTGCCCGGCGCGGAACATCCAAATGAAGGAAAGGGCGCGCTCGGCAGTGGTATTTACAGTGTAAAAAGACAAGTCAGCGCGGCGGTTGACACCGCATATACTAGTCCAAGCAGACATTACAAAAGGCCATATGCACGTAATCACAATACACTGACATCCACACCCCCCCCCCTTTCTTTCCCCCCCGAAGGCTACAGGGAGAATGAGGGAGGATGGTGGCACTTTGTACAGGGCCCACCGCTACCGGGGCATTGGACAATAATGCGGGAGGGGCATCCCATAAAGGCTCACCATCAGCCTATACCGCCTACCCTTTGGTGGGGGACTGCGGAGGAGCAGGGCTCCTTAAGCACACATGGTGCCGCCTACCTTCATCCGACCAGCGCAGCCCAGGCTGGGAGGCACATCACACGAGGGACGGGTGGGAATAGTCCAACAGGGCCGCAGGCTTTAATAGCCCCGCTCACCTGCGACAGAGTGATAATTTCATGTCTTCGCAGTAAGCACTGCAGAGAAATCTGGGGATTTGTGGGAGGTCCCCGGGTATTTGAGGGGCCGGGAGGAGCCTGTTTTACATGTCTCTGCAGTGCAGCGCCATCTGGCGGAGGATAACCCAAGTGTAAGTAATCTATCTGGAGCAGGACGTACTGTATACTAAGAATAAGGATATTTCTTATCCCATCCCTGAGGCACACCAGGAAGCCGACTGGGCCTCTCCCATTCTCTAAGTATCAGCGCATCAAAATGACCCTGGGTAGGGAATTCCAGACGGGGCTTGTAGGCCCCAAATAATTCCCCCTTCTTAAAAGGGGCGCCTCAGGCGGATCAATATCCAATACCTCCAATAAATGTGACAAAACAGTGGCCGTATCTACGGCATCCCCCAGCGCCTGCCCGACATTGGAATTCCCAGGCTGAACATAGTCAGCCTCTGAATCCTGATACAATTCCCCCTCCTCTAACGGGGAATAATCGGACAGATCAGCGGACTCGTCGTCAATATCCCACAAAGGCTGGGCCGACGACAACTGTCTCTTTTTAGCCTGGGCCTTCTTGCCCACTGTGCTAGCAATCATTTTCTCTATGCTGGCCAACCGAGCTCAAACGTGAGAAAGCGACTCCCCACTGGTACCAATGTCACTTGGGGTATGGATCAGGTGGGGAGGGAAAGGCGATGAAGCGGGAGGAGCCGGCCCAGAAGGCTGGGTAACAGACTGCCGCGTTATGGCCTTTTGTGCGCATGGTATACAGATCAGCACATTCTCCCCCGTAAGGGATACCCCGCACCCCACACATGGCCCGGATTGTCCCAAAGGGATCCCGGGCCTGGTATCCTGCAGAGCCTCTATATGGTGAATTTTTGTGGTCAGTCGCAAGACCACATGGAATTACGCATAAGCAACCCGGGATGCCCCTTAAAAGTCCCGGTGGGAGGATTTTTGGGTGGACAATTTTTATAACTAGGGACCCCAGGACCAGGAGGGACCCCTTAACCCTTTCAGTGCCAAGCCCGTAGATTCTACGTGCTCGCTTCCACTCCACTTAAAGCGGACCTTCACTCTAAATAAGAGTCTATCTTATATGTTTCCCACACCCTGTACATACAGATTGCTCACATTAAAAATCATCCTACCTGCATCTACTGCATTTTATATGCCTTTAAACATCCAAGATGGCGGCTTATGGAAGCTGCCATTTTTGCAGGCAGCCTGCAAACAGGAAGTGCCTGCAAACAGGAAGTGACTGTGCTGCTCTGCATTCTGGGACTGCTGACCTTTCTCTGACCCCAGCTCTGCTCTGTCTGAGCAAAGCACAGCTATAACCCGCCCCCCTGTACCTTATCCCACTCTCCTCTCCTCAGTAAGTGTGATGCTTCTGAGTCAAGATGGCGGCGCCCGTATCCTAAATTCCCGAACAGAGTTGCAGCCCAGTGGGGGAAAGTATAATAAATTAGTGACTAAACATGTAAAATATATTAATTTTAGATGCTGAGGAATTGTTTTTTAAGAGTTTGGGCTTTTCATTAAATCATGGTGAAGGTCCGGTTTAAGTGCCAAGCACGTAGAATCTACGGGCTTGACTTTCCCCCCTGACAGTAAAAAAAATATAAATCAAAAATACTCACCTGACCCCTCGTTGGATCCGGCCGGGTCTCCCCTTTAATTTGGTGCCATCCGATCCCCCGTGGGGGGTCGGATGGCTCCAGGAGAGCCCCCGGAATAGCCCCCCCCCCCCCCCGCTTCGGCAGCAGCAGCTGCTAAATGTAAAAAAAAAAAAAAAAAAAAAATGACATTTCCTTACCTGAGGCCGCGCTGTCTCCCGATGGGTGTCCTCTTCACTGGGGGGGCCTCCGATCGCCCCCCCAGCCTCTTCGGTGGCGAGGAGAGGGCAGAAATTGCCCTCCCCCCCCACTTCCTGGAACGGGTCTGCTAGCCCCGCCCCCTGGGGGGCGGGGCCAGGTGACATCTTATGATGTCACCAGCAGCCCTCTTAATGCTGGGACGTGAGACAGACAATCAGTCTGCTCGTGTGCCTGGAGGAGGGCAGATGGGGAGGAGGAGAGGGCTGAGATCGCCCCCCCCTCCTCCCCAGGCTCTCTCCTTCAAACACACGAGCAGGCTGTCAGCGGAGATCGCCGGGGGACACAGGATCGGAGGTGAGTAAAGTAAAAAAAAAAAAAAATAAAGATCTTTTATATCTTATGTCTCTGTGTCTTTTTATTTAACATTTAACCCCTTGTGAACTGGTAAGGGGTCCATGAGACCCCTTATACCAGTTCACAAGGCTGGGGGGATGGCATGTCACCCGCTTGCCGCAGCGGGTGACTTGCCATTAACCCCCGGCACCCCCAATTACCTGCCTCCCCAAAGCCCAGGGGGGGGCAGAAGAGCCCGGGCCCACTTAGCTATGTGGGCTCGTAGGCTGCAGGGTGGGGGGGCCACAAAAGCTGGCCCCCCCACTCTGTGCCTACAAGCCCCCATAGCTGGTCCCGGGCTGGTAATGATGGGTAAGGGGGACCCCATTTCATTTTTTTTTTGGATTTTTAAGGGTTTTTAACCCTTAAAATTCCAAAAAAAAATGGGGTCCGCCCCCCTGGGAGGGGGGACCCTATGTCATTTTTTTTTTTAATAAACTCTTTGTGTTCTGTCATCCAGCAGCTATAAAAGGCTTCCAGCAGGTGAGCAGAAGCCAGTGATCGCCGAGGGACACAGTGCTCCAGGATGGATGGGAGGTGAGTACAGTGTAAAAAAAAAAATTAATAAAATATTTTTTTCTCTTTTGTGTGTCTGTGTTTTTTTTTTACATTTAACCCCTTGTGAACTGGTAAGGGGTCCATGACCCCTATACCAGTTCACAAGGCTGGGGGGATGGCATGTCACCCGCTTGCCGCAGCGGGTGACTTGCCATTAACCCCCGGCACCCCCAATTACCTGCCTCCCCAAAGCCCAGGGGGGGGCAGAAGAGCCCGGGCCCACACAGGCTATGTGGGCTCGTAGGCTGCAGGGTGGGGGGGCCACAAAAGCTGGCCCCCCCACTCTGTGCCTACAAGCCCCCATAGCTGGTCCCGGGCTGGTAATGATGGGTAAGGGGGACCCCATTTCATTTTTTTTTTGGATTTTTAAGGGTTTTTAACCCTTAAAATTCCAAAAAAAAAATGGGGTCCGCCCCCCTGGGAGGGGGGACCCTATGTCATTTTTTTTTCTCGATTTAACCCTTTGTAGTGTGGATGGTAGTTGTATTTTATTTGTAAATGTTATAAAGTACTTGTTTCAGTTAGGGGGGTCTCCTGGGCAGGAACGGGGGGCTACCGATAAATATGTGGTACCGTTCTAATCGGTAGAAATGGGGCTTTCACATGCAATATGATTTTCCTTAATAAAATACATTTTTTATTTGAAATAAAGGAGTCAATTTTCTAAAATAATTTTTATTTATTTATTTATTTATTTTTTACTTAATAATATTGTAAAAAACAAAATAAAATTTACAAACAAGACATTTCTTGTTAAAGCCTAAACTCTGCTGCAGAAAATATATGTATAATTTTCCTGAAAATTCCAGCAAAAATGGCGCAAAACATGGCGCAAAACATGGCGCAAAATGGGGAAAATGGCCTGTCAACAGAGGGTGACAAAATCTCAAGTAGGCTGGCAATTAAAATGGTTAAAGGTAGCTATGCATGTTGGGTATTGTTCTGTTCGGGGGACCTTGCGCTTTCAGACTTAGCTTGTTTTTTTCTGGTTTGCATATTTATATTTTAGGAAAAGGTGTTTTTTATTCAGCTTTTTTATACATTTTTTAGGGAAACCCTGCGCAACCAAAGAATTCTTTGAGGGATTAATTCCAGAAAGATGAGCCCACTACAACAAGTTGGGTACGCTTAGAAAGCTTAACATGTGTACTTTCAGGTAATATATGGTTTATGGGGGATATTCCAAATGTAAAGGGTTGTTTTGGTTGAAAAATCGCAAGGTGCGCACTTTGTCTGCAGAGCTGAAATTTTCAAGTAAAATTACCGTTACGCACATGCTTTACTTTGGGGTGTTTGGCAACTCTTCCCTTGACAGAACCTATGCATGTTGGGTGTTGTTCTGTTCGGGGGATGTTGCTTTTTCAGATTATACTTGTTTTTTCTTGTTTGCGCATAGTTTTTTTAGGAAAATGTGGCTTTGATTCTGCTTTTTTATCCTTTTTTTTAGGGAAACTCTTTGCAACCAAAGAATACAATGAGGGATTACTTCCAGAAAACTATGGGCACATCAACAAGCCTGGTACGCCTAGAAAGCTTGAGGTGTGTACTTCCAGAGAATATATAGTTTGTTGGGGGTATTTCAAATGTAAAGGGTTGTTTTTCTGGAAGAACTGCAAGGTGCGCATATTGCGTAGCATAGTTGTATTTTATCTGAAAATCTCCTAAAGCGCTGTTTCAGTTTGGGGGAGTCTCCTGGGCAGGAAAGGGTGTCTACCTATACATATGTGGTACCGCTGTAACTGGGAGAAATTGGGATTTCACACGCAATAAGATTTTATTGAAAAACTTACATTTTTTATTACAAAAAAAACTACAAATTGTAAAAATGTATTTTTTTTTTATTTTTTTTTCACATATTTCACCCAAAAATATTGAGAATACCCCTAAAAAATTACAAACAAGACATTTCATGTTAAAGCCCAGACTCTGCTGAAAAAAACAATATATCATTTCCCTGGGAAATCCCTGGAAATCCCTTCAAAAATCACATTTGAACATGGGGAGCGCAAAATAGTGCAAAACGGTTTGGCACCAAGGGTGACAAAAACTCCAGGTAGGCTGGCAGCGAAAGGGTTACTATGCACATATACAGGGCAACCTGTAACACACAAAATAAGCAACACAAGAGCAGAGCTGTGTAAAAAATGCCATAGCATTTGATCTTGCAGCCACACAAATGGAAATATATATAGGTATATATATATATATATATATATATATATATACCACAACACAGCCAAACAGTGCAATTAAGGCACAAACACACACACATGTTTGAGACCAGTGGGGGCCCCCGCTAAATAGGGGCCCCCACACACACACAAGCTAAGGAGATGGCCATCAGGCCCTTACCACCCCGATGTGCAAAGCGGCCTGTCAGAGAAGATGGCCCCCACGCAGCCTCATGCCAGAGAAGGGAGAGCAGGGGGAGGGCGGGCCAGCGCAGAACGCGCGTTTGCCGAGGCCACGCCCCCTCCCAGCAACGCGGACCCCTAGACAACGAGCACTGTAATCGCGCCAAATAAAGGGGCGGGGCTACCACGGCCGTGCCGAGGGCCAGGCCCCGCCCCCTTCCCGAACGCAGCCTGAGGGGGAGGAGCTCCCCCAGGCTGTAGTCAGACCCTGTGGCCAGTAAAGCATCAAGCACTCACACACACACACAAGTGAAACACTCAGCACACAGTGACAAGGGCTGGGTAAAACGAAATATCGTCCAAAACTAAATATAGGCCAGCCCCCCCCCCCCCCCACGGAGGGGAATAAGGGACCCGGAAGGGGGGGAATCCTGCCAGGAGTGGGCAATAAGCCTAACGGGATGGGGCATCCCACACCAGGATCACCAAGAAACCTGGAAACCGGCTACCCCATAGTTAGGTCTCACGGTGGAGCAGTGCTCCTGCTGCACCCATAGGGTGCTCCTACCTTCATCAGGACCCGCAGCCTAAGCTGGGAGGCTCAATATAGGGTAATTTAGAAGGGTCCTGGCAGTAATAGGGATAATAGAAGGCCGGGCGCGAGATCGGCTTACCTGTAAGTAAAGAAGTCCTCATCTTCTGTCTTGTCGCCTTCTCTGCAGAGAAGAAACTGGGGAATTGGTGGGAGGTCCCAGGTATATATGGACCGGGAGGGGCTTTTTTGCATATTCATCTCTGCAGAAGTTCGCCCTCTACTGGAGATTACCCAGATGTCATGAAGACCGAAGTGGAGTGTATGGCACACTTAGAATAGCACCACTGATAAGGAAAGGTGGGGGGGAGTGCAGCTTGGAGAAGAGATTTACTAAAAGGGCAACTACAAATAATTTGTCCCCCAGCACCCACCCAGGGGGGATGGCATCTGTCCTTCCAGCCCTTTGGAATTTAGGATAAATCCAGGGGGAGAAATGGTTTTCTTGGTCACATACAGAGGGCTCGATCCTTGATCGTGGTGTGTCCATTGCTCCTCCAGCTCTCAGAAGCTGAAGACTTTGTATCCATTTATGAGGTATAGGATTTTCAGTGTTTTCTCCCCTTTTATTTTCTAACAGTTTTTTTCTGCACATTTGTATAGTCTTTTTTGTGTTCATTATTTGTATTTTTGTATTTCTATTTTTTTAAATTAAAATTTTAAAATTTCCATTTTGCACGGGCCTACCTTTTTGGCAATTAGAAATCCTCTAAACTGGTTTACTTGGAGCTCTAAAATCTACCCTGGTTTCTGAAGATTGTATGACCTCTTGTAAAATGTTTATTAACCAATAGACTGTAAGATCGATTGTAACTAATCCATTGTATGATTGGTAAAGCGTAACTAATCATATAGTGTTACAAGGGTGAATGACTCACAATTAACTTGAGTGCTGCATGGTGACTATGTGTAAACCAGCAGATTGCAAGTTGATTGTATCTGATTGTTCGACAGCAGAACTGTCAGACTCTCTACGAGGTAAATGTGGGACAGAATAGATTAGGGACAGATTTGGGACAGAATTAGACAGAAGAAGATGCCCACACACGGAGACTGGGTAAAAAGAGGCTCACACACAGAGACTGGGGAAGAAGCGGCTCACACACAGACTGGGGAAGAAGCGGCTCACACACAGAGATCGGGGAAAAAGATGCTCACATACAGAGAGACTGGGGAAAAAAGAGGCTCACACACAGAGACTGGGGAAGAAGAGGCTCATACAGAGAGAGACTGGTAAGGGAAGGCTTACACATAGAGACTGGGGAAGAAGAAGCTTACACAAAGAGAGAATGGGGAAGACACGGCTTACACACAAAGTCTGGGAAAGAGGAGGCTGGCATACATAGACTGGGAAAGAGGAGGCTCATGCACAGAGACTGAGGAAGAGGAGGCTCACACACAAAGAGACTGGGGAAGAGGATGTTCACACATAGAATAGGGAATAAGTGGTTTAAGGGGCAGTTGTGGCCTAAAATTGATGGGTTAAAATGCAGAAAAAAATCCTATGTGTGCACAAGCATACAATGGCCATATATTTTCAAAACAATAAAAGGAGGCTTACACAAAGACTGGGGAAGAAGAGGCTTACACAGAGACTGGGGAAGAGGAGGCTAACATAGAATGACTGGAGAAGAGGAGGAGGCTAACACACAGAGGCTGGAAAAGAAGAGGCTCACACAAACAGAAACTGGGGAAGAGAAGGCTCACACAGAAAAACTGTAGAAGAAGCAACTCACTCAGAGAGACTGGGGAAGAAGAGACTCACAAATTCCAAAACTGCCAGCTGCAGTAAGAATCCCTTTAAAATAGAACTCCCAATCAGGAGACGCATTTTAGGGTCAAAGCCCCTTAGTCTAACTGAGTAAGTGGTGCATGAACTTACCTCTTTAAAGTAAAATTTGAAAATGGCGCTCAGATTAGTCATGGCCAGCAGCCCCTGCATGTAGCCCCTCACCATTCCCCCAGGTAAACCACCCCCCCCAATAGTAAGGTAAAGCGGGGGGTTTACAAGGAAAACCCCTTACCTCATCCGTGGGCCAGCAGTGCTCCTTTGGTCTCTGTGTGGCTGCCTGTGAAAATGACACAGAGCTGCACCCCCGGCTCCGCGCGTGTTCCTGGTGCTCATTCACTTGAATAGGTGGACAGAGCCGGGGGATGTGGCTCCGTGTCATTTTGGCAAGCTGGTAGTGCCCAGGATCTAGAGCGCCAGAGGAGCAGCAGGGTTTTTTTTCTTTGTAACCCCCCATCCTGCCTCAGTGCCAGGGTAGGGTGGCAGGGTGGAGGGTGGAGAAGTTTTGACTAAAGTTCTGCTTGCAGGCTGAACAAATTATTACAAAAAAGGTATGAAAGGAGGTGACTCCCCCACACACATTTTTTCTTAAATGAATATACACTTAAATATAACATAATAGTGCATAAGTTAAAGTTATACTAAAGGCGCCCGATTGTTGTCCCATTGTCTCAGGCTACATGTTGCACTGTCCTAAACTTCAATCTGTTTTTAAAAAGACCCTGTAGTTCATAAGTTATCATTAAAAGTATTAGAGCATTGGAGACTCATAGAAAAATACAATTCTGTGAGTACTCACCTGTAGAATTGGTATTATGAGTATACAGCACGCCCTGTTCCAGACTATTCCTTACACATGAGTTATACATCCACAAAATGGCGCTGGACTGCAGAAAAAAGACTTGTGGCCACTCCCGGCCCCTTAAATAGCCAGGAACCTCCCACTAATTCTCAGTATTGACAAGCAGTTAACAAGAAGCCGGGAGAATCAAAAATGAATAAGAATCCAAAATGAACAATCACCCTACAGAGGTAACCAAGAACAATGTTAACAAAGGGCGGGGTAGAACAGGACGTGCTGTATACTTATAATACCAATTCTACAGGTGAGTACTCACAGAATTGTATTATTCCAAGTATACAGCATGTCCTGTTCCAGAATATTCCTTACACATGGGACATCCAATAGCAGTGTCTGTAAGATAGGGTGGGATCCCCAAAAGTAACGGCGGGCAGTTTAAACCACTGCCGCCTGCAGAACTTTGCGGCAAAAGCAGCATCCGCTGAGGCCCTAACATCAACCTTGTAAAACTTAGAAAAGGTATGAACAGAAGACCAAGTAGCGGCCTTGCAAACTTGTTCAACAGAAGCTTGGTGCTGAAAGGCCCAAGAGGCACCAATAGCACGAGTAGCAGTAAGGCGGAAGGGAGGCTCCTTCCCCTTAGCAGAATAAGCTTGTATCACCGCCTGACGAATCCACTTACTGATGGTGGATTTAGCCGGAGGCAGACCCTTCCTAGGTCCAGAAGGAAGAACAAAAAGAGCATCAGTCTTCCTGAAGGATTCAGTAGCTACCAGATTTCAAATTTCAAAGTCCTAACCACGTCCAGAGAATGTAATACCCTCTCCCTAGGGTTACTAGGATTAGGACACAAGGAAGGCAAGACAATCCCCTCGATTCAAAGAGCAAAAGTTAATTGATTTCGTATCGAGAATCGTAAGTTTGGGTGGGTGTTTGTCATTTTTTCTTGTTTTTTTGCCCATTTCGTATTCGCACGATCGTTCGCGCATAGACGTATATGAACATACGCATTTCGTACGGGAATCGTATATTTTGCGTTAGTTCGTGTCTTTTTCCCGTCCAAATTGTATTATTTGCGTCAGATCCTATTTTTTACGTCCTTCACATGGGCTTGCGACCAATTCAGAGAGGTGATTGCTAATTGTTTTGAAGCCCATTAAAGAGCTGCTTTACGAAATGTTTGCCGGCAGCTATTTGGCCTCGGGAGTAGGATGGAGAGGAGCGAGTTTGTGGCACATCAAGGGCTTATGCTTTTTGGCATTGAGTTGATCCAGATGTCTGAGAGCAGATTGCCCCTGCGTCGTCGCATGAACATCGATAGCATGAATGATGTTGAGCTGTTCGAGCTGACCAGGCTTAATCGCGCTTCCCTGCATAAATTATATAGTGAGCTGCGGCCATGGTTAGCCCGCACCACAAGGAAGGGGCATGCAATTTCAGGTATGACCAAGATGCTTGGCTGCCTGCAATTTTTGGCGAACGGCTCGTTCCAGAGGCTGGGTGCCCTCTCCGTGGGAATGTCCCAGCCTACGCTGAGCCGCGCACTATCTAAATTTTTGGAAGGCATGGCTGCCATAACTCCAAAATATATTTATTTTCCGGATGATATGGCAGCCAGAAACGCCATTAAGCTTGGTTTTTATAATGTGGCCGACATGCCCAACGTTATTGGTGCTGTTGACTGCACACATGTGGCACTTGTACCTAGGGCAGCCGACGAGTATATATATAGGTATTGATATTTTGTTTTAGCTTATTATGTTGCCCAACGTGTAATGTAACCTTTTTTCCTTTGCGGCAGCATATTTTTTTTGGCCTCATTTGTGGCCATGCCTTATTTAGGCTTTTCATTAGTAGTTTCCACTAGAGTGCAGACATGTTTTAAATTTTGGATCCTTTTTTCAATTATTAATTACCCTTTTTTTATGCTTTTCCCTTAAGGAATTGAAAAATGGGACACTCCCTTAATGTCCAGGCCGTGGTTGGGCCGGACATGCGTTTTCTGAGTGTCCTTGCCGGCTACCCCGGATCGTCTCACGACTCCTATATACTCAGACGATCTGGGTTGTTTCGGAGATTTGAGTCAGGTGAATTTTCGGGTGCATGGCTGCTTGGTAAGTGTGTCCTATTTATTTTGTATTACATTTCAGACTAATCTGTTATTTGTGGATATTTCTGTTTGGGTATTCTTTACATAAGCCTGAAACTGCATTTTAGTTGGGTCTTCTTTTCTGAACTCCCAACCAAAATGCTTCCCTCACTTTGTCCTTCAGAATGTTTTCCCTTTAGTTAGGATGTCTGTATGTTCCATGTCCCAAAATATATTGGTTGTGAGTTGATCCCCAAGTATCTGTTAGTTTAGGTTCCTTTTGTAGTATAGGTCTTTAAATGTCAAAGTGGACTTAAACTGCATACATTGTATTCTTTACATAAATGTTGAGTGGCCCTAGTTCCATGTCCCAAAATATATTGGTTGTGAGTTGATCCCCAAGTATCTGTTAGTTTAGGTTCCTTTTGTAGTATAGGTCTTTAAATGTCAAAGTGGACTTAAACTGCATACATTGTATTCTTTACATAAATGTTGAGTGGGCCTCAGCAGCATCTTAATTGTAACATGTCCGAAAACCCAAAATATCGGTAAATTCTACCTGCCCTTGCCCGTGCAGATGTTTTATAATTATTTAAGCGGCATTTTTATTTATGTACTCCATTAGTGGCAATAGTTATTTTGCAAATGTGCCCTGGGTGTATTTTTACGCCCTTTACCTTACATCATTTGGATATCTGTCAAATTCTTTGTGTTTGTTCTCTTGCCTTTTTAATGTTTCTGAAATTTCATTGTCTTGTTAAGGTGATTCCGGGTACCCACTTCTCCCCTGGCTCATGACGCCTGTGCTGCGGCCCCAGGATGCCTCTCAGGAAGCGTACAACCGTGCGCACCGCAAGACCAGGGCTGTTGTGGAGAGGGCCTTTGGGCTGTTGAAGACCCGTTTTCGTTGTTTGGACCATACTGGGGGCGCCCTGCAATATGATCCCAAAAAAGTGATCGACATCATCATGGCATGTGCTGTTTTGCACAATTTTGCTATACTCGAACGTGTACCACGTTATGTGGATAGTCTGCCCTCTACAGCCCTAGAGGATGATGTTGAAAATTATGTGGGCCCACCCAGTGAGTCTGGACAATCAGTTCGAGCAAACTTGATATTGCAGCATTTTAGTTAATTTAGTTTCGTTTTGCAACATTCTGTGTGTGTGTATTAGCCTTTTGGTTCAATATGTTGGTTTGCCGTAATGTGGCATTACCTTAAATAAAAAAAAAATTCCCTTAATTGTTGCCTAATGTATTTCATGTTGTTTATTTAGCTTGATATTTGCATTGTTACACCTCTTAAACCAAAAAGGATCTGGTTTAGCCCAAGCTGATTTAAACTGTGTTTCCAGTAAAAACGCCACAAGTATAGTAAATTTAAATTTTGTTTTACTTTGTCTAATTATAGTTATTTTGCTTAACCAAAAACATTCCACATACAACTGTGGTTAAAAAGGCATGAGATAACCAAACAAAAAATATACACATCTACACCTGGAAGTGAGTGGCACAACCAAACAAGGACACCCAGTCCAAAGGCCAGCCTAGTCCAGTCATTAATATTGCCTGTGCCCAGGGATATTTGGGCATGGCCATAATGTCACACAAACATGTCTGCAAACAGGAGGAGCACCAACCAAATACATATTTAAAGCCATAAGTGGCCAGATACACTCCACATAGACCTATGGCATTGGCTAGTGGCCTTAATCATTACTCTAAGGAGCTATATGGGAGCAAATACAAAACACAACCTGCATGAGCAACACAAAATGGATTGTTTGAAACCTCAAAGGACAAGTAAATACAGTGGGGGGTAAGAGAAAAGATGTCCCACACAATCATGGCTTAATATGGTGGCTGCCCATAATACCCAGGTGGAGGTCCAGGTGGATGGGACCTAGGCTGGGCCATGGCAGCATTGTGAATTTGAAACTGCTCCACAATGTTTCTCTGCATATTGGTCATCTCAGCCATGGCTGACTGGATGCCATTACTTGCAGTTACCATGTTCCTGTTGAGGGTACGCAACTCCGCGAGGATGCCCTGTAAGCTGGTATTGATGGTGACCATGTCGGCATGCCTTTCCTCACGCTCTGTAACGAGCTGTGCCTCATAAGAGTCCCTTTCTTGGGTCCATAATTGAAGCAGGGCACTCTGCCTCCCCTGGGAAATTGTGGGGCGGCGTAATGGAGTCCGCCGCACAATTACCCTGGCTCTTGGGCGTGCCCTGCCGCGTGGTGTCGTCCCCTCAACAGCAACAGGCCTGCTTTGCAAATCCTCAGCAGCAGAGTGAACACTGGGGACTGTTGTGTCAGTCTCCCCATGTGCCAGCACAATGGATGGAGATTCACTCTGCTGCTGAGGATTGGCCAGAGAAACATTAGGGAGCAGTTCCAGATTGGGACCCAGGGGGAGGTCATCGGACGTGCCCTGCAGGGAGACATCAGCTTCCTCCATTTCCATGATATCTTCCATGATTGTGCGGGTCTGTAGGGACATATAAAAAAAAAGGGTAAGTTGGCGTCCAAATTTGGGATTCCATCAGTTTAACACATGCATAAGCACTTGGTAGTATTTATGGTACTAAATTAACTTACCGGAAATCTCGGATCTGGGCTCCTATGCTGTACGGACCTGGTAGGCATAAGCAAACTGGGGGGTGAGTTTACCCTTGCTGAGGGATCATGCTGGGCTGAAGAAGAGAAAACAAAACAAGGTAAACACACACATAAGCATTGTTTTTGAAGTTAATCCCAAAAACCACTATTTGTAATATTAAGCAACTCTACAGCAATGGGGACATTTGTTAAAAGACACGCTATTTTAGATAGGTGCAATGGCTCGAGAAAACTGCTAACTGACCTCAGTTCGAAGTCAGGAAGTGTACCCAGTCAGCATACAACTTGCACCGCCAATATTTGGATTTTGACTACCATTCGCTAGGTCCGGGGTACTCCAACACTTCTTGTAAAGGTCCATTTAAAGGTATGTGGTGAGAGGTGAATGTCTGGCCATAGGGCTGTCGCAGGGGGTGTCTAGTTAGAAATAAACACACTGGGGGAGGGGCTGGAGATTGCCAAGTGCAAACTAATAAAGGCTGCTTGCCCTTGCTGGGCTGGATGGGGCAGAGCTGAGGGGACATGGATTGGATGGCTAAAGGGGGGAGTTCACGAATTGATGGTGATGGGATGGATGGAGCAAATCTGTTACAAATGTATGGGGCTTATGTGGGGGGGGCACATGGGGGGACTGTGGCAGATGTGGCAGAGCTGGGGCAGCGGGACACGATTGGACCAAGAGAAAGATGCACCAAGTTACTGTGTACCTTGCAATGCCAATTCCTGTGCAGTACTTCATATTGCAATGCTATGTTTCAGGGAGCCATGACATTGGGCAGGAGAACAACCACTACATCGCCGATCAAGGGGGCAGCTCTGAGCACGTCAACACAGAAGCAACTGAGTGCAGGGCTGTCTGGCCAGGGGTCCTGGAATCTGGTGCCAAGGTCCGCATTGGTACCCCGGGCCGCCAGTTGAGTCTCGCTGCTCTAGGTCCGATATGTTTGGGGGTGGGTAATTAAATTGTTACCTCAAACACAACTCACACAACAAATAGCCAACCCATCCATCATGATGTGTGTTTTGTGATTGAGTCAAAATATATCACTTTTCAGGATAAACTTCGTTACTTGACCAATAAATTTGGGAAATTGATCTTTTACATAATGGATGTGGTCCTAAATGTGTGGTTCACAGGGACCAAAACAGGACACAAACAGGCACAGTAGTGCGAGGCCAAGCAAGCCACACCATAGGGCCATCCCGTCATCTTGGTACTAGTGAACTTTAGATTAATTACCAAACAGGCAAACATGCAGATTTAAGAGTACTCACCGTGGGTACGGGTCGGTGAGTCCGTGTCCCTTAGACCAGCATGTCCACCGACCGCGACCGGATGGAGAAGGCCCAGCACAATCTCCTCAGCAGGGGTAAACTCCAGTTTGGTAGGAAAGCCACCTCCAGTTTTCATGCTGAAAAGAGAAAAACGTTTTGTACTCAGAAAAGGTGCATACAGTACATCCTAATCCTTATATTTGGAGACATCATTTATTTACCTGTAATTATGCCTTTTAATTTCTTTTTGACGTACAGCATATTTCAGATCCGAGATTTTCTTCTGAATTTGGGACACATCTTTCCTCTCTTCCCCCGCTGCATTTACTTGTCGTAGGATGGTTTCAAACAATTCCATCTTGCGCTGCTTTGTGGTGTGTTTTGATTTGCTCCCATAGAGCTCGTCATAGTATAATGTAAGGCCACTAGCCAATGCCATATTTTGGTCATGGGAGAATCTCCCACTCAACTAGCCGCGGCGCAATGTGCGGCCAGATGGTTGGCTTGGCTGCTCCTCCATGTGTGCAGACACATGTGGTGACATTATGGCCTGGGGCTGGGTAGGGGAATGGATGGATTGTTGGCTTCCCAATGACTGGACTGGACTGGCCAAGGGACTGGGTGTTCTTGCGTGGCTGGCCACCGAACTTCCAGGTGTAGATGTGGTCAGGGTGGCCATTCTTTGGCCTCTTGGGGGGCTCTGTTCCCGGCTGGTGCCAGGTCGGGGGCTATGTTCCCGGCTGGTGCCAGGTCGGGGGCTTCGGGCCCTTCTGCGCGTGCTGGATGGGCTTCGGCCACCTCTGCGCGGGCTGGATGGACTTCGGGCCCCTCTGCGCGGCCTGGATGGACTTCGGGCCCCTCTGCGCGGCCTGGATGGGCTTCGGGCCCCTCTGCGCGGCCTGGATGGACTTCGGGCCCCTCTGCGCGGCCTGGATGGACTTCGGGCCCTTCTGCGCGGGCTGGAGGGGCTTCGGGCCCTTCTGTGCGGGCTGGATGTGCTTCGGGCACTGCTGTGGGGCCTGGATGGTCTTTGGCCCTTTCTGCGCGGGCTGGATGGACTTCGGGCCCTTCTGCGTGGGCTGGAGGGGCTTCGGGCCCTTCTGTGCGGGCTGGAGGGGCTTCGGGCACTGCTGTGGGGCCTGGATGGTCTTTGGCCCTTTCTGCGCGGGCTGGATGGGCTTCGGGCCCTTCTGCGCGGGCTGGATGGGCTTCGGGCCCCTCTGCACGGCCTGGATGGACTTCGGGCCCCTCTGCGCGGCCTGGATGGGCTTCGGGCCCTTCTGCGCGGGCTGGATGGGCTTCGGGCCCTTCTGCGCGGGCTGGATGGACTTCGGGCCCTTCTGCGCGGGCTGGAGGGGCTTCGGGCCCTTCTGTGCGGGCTGGATGTGCTTCGGGCACTGCTGTGGGGCCTGGGTTTGCTAAGTGCCCGGCTTGAAAGCATGGGTGGTGTGGGCTCCCTTGGGCGGCCTCTTCTGGGGGCAGAGGTGGTGGTGGCTGCTGTGGCCTGTTTTTTGGCCGCAGGGGCACGTGCCTTTGGGGCCCTTTTTTGGGAAAGGGAGGGTCCAGTGTCCCTTGGTGGGGCCGAGGTGGTACTTGCCTTCTGGGCCTTCTGGGACCTTAGCTTCTTCGGTCGTTGCTGGGACCTGGTTGTTGGGCCCTCAGAGGTCTGGCTTTGCTGGCCGCGTTTAGCTGCTGCCTTTTTTGGTGCCATTTTGTCCAAAAGCTCAAAGAGAATGAGCTTTGGGTGCAGGGACCTTTAAATCATGCGCCCAGCGTCTGACGCCTATGCGCACGACTACGCGCTCGTACGGACGTACGTTCGTGCGGAACAAGGAAACCGCTGGGGTTTCACTTATCTGCTGCCTTGAAGAAGCATAAAGATGGCGCCCACTATCTTCACCCGTCAACAGGAAGAGATCCTCATGCTGGTAAGTGCCTTGCTCTGCCTTTTAAGCTAATACTGAGTGATGTACTAAATGTAAATGATGCGGTTGGAACTAGTTTGGGGGATCTTAATGTTTTAGAACAGACTCCTCACACTTCATCCTCAAGGGCCTAGCCAGGCCACGTTTTCACCTCTCTATGCTGATGTCCTAATTCGGGCAATTGCTCTGGCTTAGCAACAGTTAATTAACCTGTGTAGTTGCGTGGCTAGCTGTCAAACCTGGCCTGTCTCGGACCTTGATGCGGATGTTTGAGGACCACTGTTTGCCTAAGACATCAAAACACAACGGCAAGCAACACACGCGGCCAAAAAGACAGAAACAGGGCCTTCAGCCTGATTGACTAAAAAGCAATAAAAACAAAAAAAACAGTACACAGCCTATGACATTTCCAAATGGTCCATTTGAAGGCAATAACTTATTAGTCTTGGCTCCACTGGCCTGAAACTCTGCTCAAGAATTTAAGAGATGCGCACAGCCATCTGTACTCAGAAGCATCACACTTACTGAGGAGAGGTGAGTGGGATAAGGTACAGGGGGGTGGGGTAAAGCTGTGCTTTGTTCAGACACAGCAGAGCTGTGGTCATGGGAAGGTCATCAGTCCAAGAATGCCGAGCAGCACACACACTTACAGTTTGCATGAACTTCCTGTTTGCAGGCTGCCTGCAAAGAAGGCATTTTACATAAGCCGACATCTTGGAGGTTCAAACCATCATAACATGCCAGGCAGGTGGCCTGATTTGTAATGTTGGCTATCTGTATGTACATGGTGTGTGAAACATATAACATAAGACCAGACTCTGAATCCGAGTGAACGTCCGCTTTAAGGCACTCCCCAAAAATGGCTGGCACTCTAAATGTGTGTGTTAATGACATGACATTCGCTACTTGTGATGCAACACATATGGCTCTGTGTGTAAAAGTAAAAGCTCTGTGTCCATTATGTTTTTCAGATCATGCTTCAGCGCCGGTATGACTTCGCGCCCAATGTGTGTGAAAAAAGGGACATCGCCCGGGAGATCATCGCGGAAATACACCGTGTGACTAGCACCACCTTCACTCACACCCAGATAATGCAGCATTGGTCGGACCTGAAACGTCTGCACATGCCCCGGGTGCGGAGGTTTTTTGGAATCCATTTCCCAAGTAAGTACAAAGCAATTGCATGGTATATGTTCCAAATGTATAAGTTATGCCTTTATTTATAATGACTTTTCTTTGGTAGTGTTGGAAATGGATTTCAGAATTCGCCGCACCCGGAGGCGTACAGGCCGACCAGTGCTGCATGAGTCTGCATCTGTGAGTGAAGGTGGTGGATCTCCCGGGCGACGGACCTACCCCTCCTCTGTGGCCTCCTCAGACCAGCCCCTGGACCTTACCACAGAGGAGGGGCCCAACCGCGTGGGCGAGTCATACCTGGCCAGGCATGGGGAAGGCTCTGGTATGTCACTCTTCATGTATATGCACAAAGATATACATTGCAGGCCAAAAACTAAGTTCTCCTTTATTATGTATTTGTAGAAGCTTCTGGTGCGGGTGAGATAGTGGAGGAGGAGGCAGCAGAGATGCTGGAAGTTGATCCTGGCGAACGTGAGTGATGTCAGCCAGACTGGGAGCCAGATATGTTGGGAATAGTGACTCTATACAAATACTAACCAAATGTCACATGTTTCTCCAGGGACTTCTTCACAGCATAGCCAGGACCAAGGGCAGCCTGATGGCCCCAACCAGCCATCTGTCGGCCACCAACTCAGTAAGTATCCATGCCATTATTCATATCAATGTGTTGTTAGCTAATAACACACATAACTAAAGGCGTAGCCAATGTGTAGTTAACACTTTCATGTGGGCACTTCGTTAGCTTAAAGCGGACCCTAACTCGTATTAAGAACATAGCTAATATTTAGCCAACACACTGTACATACAGATTGGGAACACTGAAAAACAGCCTACAGCCATCTAATGCATGTTAGGAGCGTGTAAACATCCAATATGGCGGAATATTGAATGCGCAATATTTACATGCTGCATGGGATACAGATTTGAAAAAGTAAGGTGCTGCCATGCATTGTGGGACTGATGACCTTTCCCTGAACCCAGCTATGCTCTGTATTCCCAAAGCACCACTGTAACCTACTCCCCTGTACTTGATCCCACTCTCCTCTCCTCATTAACTGTTATGCTTCGGAGTCCCGATGGCGGCGCAGTAATCCTAAATCCCCCAAAATATACTTCGATCTGGTGCAGAATCATTTGGGACTAGTTATTGCTTTTCATTACATAATGTAGAAGGTCCGGTTTAAGGAGTTTCAATACTTACCTGTGGGAAATGCATTTACTTTATCCCTTTGAAGAATGACATATGTCAGGCATTTACATGTATTTAATTAACCCCAAATCTATTTCCAGCATACAAACCGGTCTGGTACTCCTATTTATGTTTATTTCTCTATTGCTTACAGGGATTATCCCAAAAACCGTGCAGGAGAAAAAAAAAAGAATCAAGGAGTTGGTGGCCGAGCTGCTGGCCATACAGGCGACGTTGGGGCCAACAGATGAAGAAGAGGAGGATGATTAGTGCCCTTGGTCCTGGCTACTTTGGTTAAATGTTTTTAAAATGTTTTTATTGTTTTAAATTTTATCGTTTTTAACAAACCAAAAAAAAATCTAAAACATTTTCCTATGTTTTAAACCAAAAAAAAAAAAAAATATATGGTTTGTCCCAAAAATAAAAAAACAACTTTTATAATGTTTTAAAACCAACCTTAAAAAAAAAAGGTTACTATGTTTTAACCTTAAAAAAAAACAAACCAAAAAAATATTTGAAATAAATTATCTTTTAAGCCTTCATAAATGTGTCTTTTCTAATATGCGCACCAAAAAACAATTACACAAACAAGAAAAAACACGCTTATAAACATATAGACATATGTACATTATGTGGTTTGTGTAAGTTTTAGGGTCGTCAACATGAAGAAGGATGCAAGCGCTAAGGGGTTTAGGTAAGTTTTAGGGTCGTCAACATGAAGAAGGATGCAAGCGCTAAGGGGTTTAGGTAAGTTTTAGGGACCAAGAAATGAAGAAGGATGCAAGCGCTAAGGGGTTTAGGTAAGTTTTAGGGTCGTCAACATGAAGAAGGATGCAAGCGCTAAGGGGTTTAGGTAAGTTTTAGGGACCGAGAAATGAAGTTGGATGCAAGCGCTAAGGGGTTTAGGTAAGTTTTAGGGACCGAGAAATGAAGTTGGATGCAAGCGCTAAGGGGTTTAGGTAAGTTTAGGGAACGAGAAATGAAGAAGGATGCAAGCGCTAAGGGGTTTAGGTAAGTTTTAGGGACCGAGAAATGAAGTTGGATGCAAGCGCTAAGGGGTTTAGGTAAGTTTTAGGGAACGAGAAATGAAGAAGGATGCAAGTGCTAAGGGGTTTAGGTAAGTTTTAGGGACCGAGAAATGAAGTTGGATGCAAGCGCTAAGGGGTTTAGGTAAGTTTTAGGGACCGAGAAATGAAGTTGGATGCAAGCGCTAAGGGGTTTAGGTAAGTTTTAGGGAACGAGAAATGAAGAAGGATGCAAGCGCTAAGGGGTTTAGGTAAGTTTTAGGGTCGTCAACATGAAGAAGGATGCAAGCGCTACGGGGTTTAGGTAAGTTTTAGGGACCGAGAAATGAAGTTGGATGCAAGCGCTAAGGGGTTTAGGTAAGTTTTAGGGACCGAGAAATGAAGTTGGATGCAAGCGCTAAGGGGTTTAGGTAAGTTTTAGGGACCGAGAAATGAAGAAGGATGCAAGCGCTAAGGGGTTTGGATGGGGTGCGGGATGAGGGTGCGCATGCGCAAGATCTTAGATACATACGAACGCACGAATTTAAGAGGCCAAAAACCAATGAAAACCAGAGGCAAACGCAAGTAATTGGAAGAGGTGGACGATGGAAGCAGCAGAAAAAACAGGCTGCCGCCGCAACAGGTGAGCACATGAACGTGATTTTTACGATTGTCAACTGACTGAGGCAAGTTCGGGAGATAACATACGAACGGACGTATATTTTAGGATAGAAACGTATTTGCTTATTGAATCACTCGCAAGTTCATACGAACGCACGAGCGGACGGGAAAAATAGGATGATCGGCACCCAAATCCAAGCTGTTACATGTTTCTTTGAATCGACCCTAATGTCCTGATTGAGATGAAATGCAGACACAACCTTAGGCAGAAAATCTGGCTTAAACCAAAAAACCACCTTGCCCTGGTGTCTCTCAAAGTAAGGAGGTTTGAAGGAAAGTGCCGTCAACTCAGAAACACCAGAAGTGATAGCCACCAAAAATGCTACCTTAAGAGTCAAAATGGACAAAGGAGCCGCACGCAGAGGCTCAAAAGTAGAACCCTGCATAGCAGACAAGACCAAATTCAAATCCCAGACTGGTAACATAGGCTTATGTGGGGGGTGCACGTGAATAACCCCCTGGAAGAAAGTCTTAACCAAACGATGATTAGCAAATGATCTTTGGAAGAAAACGGCCAAAGCTGAAACATGTCCCTTGAGGGCACTGAGTTGAAGACCCAAGTGCAAACCATGTGCAGGAACTCCAGGATCCTGGGAACAGAAAACACCCGACAGTGAAAAGATTTAGACTCACAACAGGAAATGTAAGCATGCCATACCCTATAGTAGATAAAGGACAAGGACTTCTTCCTTGCCCTAATCATGGAATTAACTACAGAGGCAGACAGCCCCTTGTCCATCAAGATGGAGGTTTCAGCAGCCAGGCCGTTAAAGCCAGTGTTTGTAAATTGGGGTGGTGTAGCTGCTCCTGAGTGAGCAGGTCTGGATCCTTGGGCAGGGCGTATTGATCTACTGCCAGCTGCACGACGTCTGCGAACCACACTCTTCTTGGTCAGCAGGGGGCCACCAGAATGGTTGGTACCCCTTCCTTGGCTATCTTGCGCAGCACCCTGCCCAGCAGAGGAAACGGAGGGAACAAATAGAGGAGCCGAAAGCTCTTCCAAGACATTGCTAGGGCATCCATGGCTAAGGCCAGAGGGTCCTGGGACAGAGAGACAAAGAATGGAAACTTGTGATTGTGACGGGACACAAACAGATCCACATCTGGCTGACACCAACAGTGACACAGGGAGCGAAACACCCTGCTGCTGAGGGACCATTCTCCCAGATGAGACGTCCCCCTGCTCAGGGAATCCGCCTCCAGATTTTCCACCCCGGGGATGTACACTGCCGAGATGCAGGGAAACACCTGATCCAGGGACACCGGGTCAAGATCATATACTGATAAGAGGCAAAACTGAAGAGGTCTCATGTGAAACTGAGCATAGGGTACCGCTTCGAAGCAAGACACCATCAGGCCCACCAGCTGCATCCCCTGCCGGATGGAGGGATGAGGACAAGACAGAAGAGACCGGGCCTGAGCTAGAAGACTCTCCACCTTCTGTTGAGGTAGAAAAACCTTGACCTGAGATGTATCCAGTCATGCCCAGAAAGGACCTCACCCGAGACGGTGACAGGGAAGACTTGGGATGGTTGATAACCCAGCCGAAGGACTCTAGTGTGGACACCACCAACTGGGTATGCAGCTCGGCCCGATGGAAGGACTGAGACGTGATGAGAATGTCATCCAGAAAAAGGAAGGATGTGAATGCCCTGAGATCTCAGCAAGGCCATCAGGCCCACCAGCACCTTGGTGAATACCCTGGGAGCCGAGGTGATACCGAAAGGCAAGGCCACAAATTGGTAGTGCTGATCCCCCAGAGCGAACCTGAGGAATTTCTGATGACCTGGAAAGATTGGTACATGAAGGTAAACATCCTTGATGTCTACAGAAGTCATGAAGTCGCCCGGGCGCAGTGAATTGACCGCTGAGCGCAGGGTTTCCATGCGAAAATGCTTGAACCTGGCAAACTTGTTGAGATGCTTTAAATCCAAGATGGGCCTGAGGGACCCGTCCTTTTTGGGGACCGTGAAGAGATTTGAATATAAGCCTCTGCCCCTTTCCCTGAAAGGCACTGGGCATATGACCCCCAACTCCAGAAGGTTTTGGACAGCAAGACACAAGCCCTGAGCTAACAGAGGATTTTGAGCCATCCGGGATCTGATGAATCTTGGGGGCGGCCAGGCTGCAAACTCTATCTTGTAACCGGAGGAAACCACCTCCTGGATCCACCTGTCTGCTACACGTCGCCACCAGACATGAGCAAAGAGCCAAAGCTGCCCCCCCCACCCAGATGGGTGAGGGCGCCTCCTCATGCCTGAGGGGGCTTGGGGGAGGATTTGGGTTTGAGACCTCAGGAGAGGCCAGGGCGGCCACGCCCCCCTGCCCCAATAGTCTCCGCGTGCTCCAGTAAAAGAGACCCCTCATCCAGCCCTGGGAGCTCGAAAGGAGGGGAGAGAGGCACCAAACCCCTGAAAGGGCCGAGACGGCCTCTTATGTTGAGGTAACCTACCGTACCGCCCCTGGCAAACACGTCCAAGCGTTCACCAAAGAGGCGCAACCCCTTAAAGGGGAACCCAGTGAGAGCCTTCTTAGCAGCATTATCAGCTACCCACTGACGCAGCCAGATAGAGCGGCGTATAGCCACCAAAAGGGCAGATGTCCTTCCACACATTCTAATGACATCATCCATGGCAGAGAGGATATAAGCAACAAAATCATAGCAAAGCAGGAGAAATCTATAGTCTTCTCCTCCCGCGTCATCAAAGGCCCCCAACGACACTTAAGCAGCCTTTAAATAGCAATAGCCGTTATGGCAGAGGCACAAACCAGACACAGCACAGTCCCCACACAGGCAAAAGCATGACAGGACAACTGGTCCATGCGCAGGTCCTCACCATCCTGCAAGGTAGTAGTGTCAGGAGAATGCATGACAGAGGTATTTGACAACCCTAGAACGGGCGCGTCCACCTCGGGAGGACAAGACCAACGCTTGATCACCTCAGCACAAAAGGGATACCTCTTGTCCCAACTCTTTGGCACTCCAGACAACTTACTAGGCCGTTCCCATTCCTTGAGCACCAGATTATTAAAATGAGGCTGCTCAGGGAACTCCAAGCGTGGTTCAACTGTATGAAAAAGCTCACCCTGCTGCTGCGGAGCCACTGCAGGAGGGGAAATACAAAGCACTTCAAAAATGTGAGACAACAACCTGTCAGTGTCATCTGAGGACCAAGGGTCTTCTCCAAAGGGAGACCCGGTACCACCATAAATCTTAGGCTGTTCCTCAGATGATTCTGAATCAGAGAATAATTCCCCCTCCTCAAGGGGACAATAACCAGAAATGTCAAAAAATTCTTCAGCCTCAACAGGGAAGAGGGAAACAGTGGGGGATAAATGCCGCTTCTTGACAGAAGCCTTAAGCGGGGCTGACCCAGCAATATGTTGTTCAATGCTGGCCACCCGTGCAGCCAAATCAGATTGAGACTCCCCGCTAGTATGCCCCTCGCTGGGGGTCAAATGTAAGCGCGGGGGGGGTAGGCGAAGCCAGAGGGGGCGCAGCCCCAGGGCCAGTAACAGACAACCCCGACTGCAGCGCAATCACCTGTACGCACACCCTGACATCATCACTTATAGGGGATACCCCACACGTCACACATAGCCGCGTTGTCCCTAAAGGACCCAAGCACATTATCCCCAGAAGCCTCCATATGGTGATTTGAGTGGCACAACAGGCCAGTATAGGGTTAACGCTAATAATAGCTACCCGGGATGCCCCAAAAGCCTGCTAGGGAAGTGGGAGATTGCCAAGGGGAGAGGGCCTGGGAGAAACCACAGTACTGAAGTTCACCCCGCCTGAAAAACATAAGAGACAACCCCATAAGTTTATACACCAGAAAAAATACACAGAAAAAAAACACCCCCCCAGGGGTACTCATGGACCGCACAGGGAGCCAGCAGCGCACGCAGCACCAGAGAGGGGAAAATGGCACCCACATAGACCTCGAGGGGCGGGCCGTGGAGATGTGATGCAAAAGGCGTCATCCACAGAGCCCGGCCCCCCGAAAAGAGCGCAAATCGCGCCCCATGTGATCCAGCCAGCCAATCACAGCACCACAGCAACTGAGGAAATGTCGCCGCCATCCGCAGAGCGCTTTACAAGAGCGCGGTGGCGCACAAAGTGAAAATAAAAGTCAAAACATACTCAATTAAAGTGATCACGCCCCCCCCCCCCCGGAGATCTGCCCGGGGGAGAGCGAGGCAAGGGAGAGCAGCAGCGGCCCAAGTAAAAATAGGAGAAGGGAGGGGGGCACCTAGAGAGATATGGTGTAGCGATAACCCTTATCACCGGAGGGCTTCACCGCCTGAGATGTCCTTTTCCCAATCGTAAGAGGTGCTGCTGGAATTCCAGAGTCGTCCGTGAGGAAACAGGAACAGCCCTTACAAGGGCTAGTGAATTGTAATATAGCGTTTCCCCCAATAAGAGACAGAACTCAGTATTGAGGGTGAAGGTGAAGTGAACTTTATTAGTGCCACACTGTGCCTTATATGCAAGGCTCCATACAAGGGGACCTCCCCCGTGGACCTCATGACAAATACACAGACCAATGGGAGCAGGGCACACAATCCCTCAACTCTGCCGGTGACGCAATCAGCAAAACAATAGACGTCTGTAATACACTCAATCAGAACAATTCCATTGTCTGTGATGTAATCAATTAATACAATGGCAGTCAGAACAATGAATAACGTAATCAATCAACACAATGGCAGTCTGTACATGCTTAAGAAAAGGAAAGTAATGAACCTGTGTAAAGTCCAAAAGACAGAGCGTCTGTCACAATGCCCCCTTTTTGTGGAACACCCGGCAGACTCGGATTGACCCTGTTCGGGTTAACGTGGGGCTGTCCGGACTCTTGTTATGGACAGAGTTCTGTGTAAGGACAAGTCTGCAAATAGTGAGTAACAGGGCTAAACATTGACGTGGGCTGTACATAGGAATCGGTCATGGGTGGGGTCCAAACATTGGGATATTGTGGCGTTGGTGAGTTCAGCACCAAAGTCCTTGGTTGGATGTGTGCACAGGTGCTCTGCTTTCTTATAGCTGGTCCAAGTTTCAATCTCTTTCCATGGTAGCTGATCGGAGAATCCACAATCTTCTGCACATCTATATCATCGTAAAAGTAGACAAAACCATAACCCTTAGAAACGCCAGAGGCATCCCTAATAATTTTGACATTCTTTACAGCGCCATACTTTGAAAAAACATCCTTAATTTCAGGCTGATTAATCCGACGGCCAATGCCCCCAACAAAAATAGTGTTTGGCATACGTTTCCCTTCTGGAAGGACGTAACCTGATGGCTGATCCTCTTCTTGGCTTCTTGTAACAGACATGACGTGATGCAGACGAAACCCCTGGGTCTCCCCGACCAGTGGGCTGGAGTCGGCAGCTCGGGCTGGAGCCTGGGTTGTAACAGGGTTGACGCTGGCTGGCCCAGAGGTAGCGTAGGCAGAAGTCATTGGTCCTAGATCATTTCCCAATAGTACTTCTGCTGGTAAGTTGTCCATAAGTCCCACCTGTACCCTGCCGGATCCAGCGCCCCAGTCAAGATGTACTCGGGCGGTGGGGAGTCGAAACACAGCTCCTCCCACCACTCTTACTGCAACGGTGTGTCCAGTGCGGCCTTTGTTCTTGACCAAATGAGGTTGGAGCAAGGTAAGTGTGGCTCCGGTGTCGCGTAATCCTTGCGCGGTGCGCCCATTGACTCGTACCTCCTGGCAATGGTGCTGTCGGTTGTCCTGGATGGCCGCTTGTACGGGATCAGCTTCATACAGTACCCCCAGATACTCTTCCGAACTGCTCTCAGCTTCCAAACAGTGTGCCACAGGAGTACGGGAAGTGGAAGGTTGCTTTTGCCCCCACGTGTTTCGGGGACGCTCTAGGGCGCAATCACTGCGATAATGTCCCCATTGTTTGCAACTATGGCACTGAACTGTGGAGAGGTTCGGTTGCTGCGCTGGCCTATGTGGCCCAGAGTCACGAGTTGGCGCTGAAGCCACAGGTGCTTGAAATTTGATGGGAGGTGGTGGTTTTGAAACGGACTGTTCTGTCCAGCGCGCATCGGTGTACTCGTCGGCTAGACGAGCAGCCTCAGGTAGCGTTAGAGGCCTCCGGTCACGTACCCACTCTCTTAGCTCTGGTTGAAGGGCATTGAGAAAATGTTCTAGTAAAAACAACTGTAGTACATCCTCAGCGGTTGTGGCTTTGCATCCAGTGACCCAGTGTGATGCTGTACGATGGAGGCGACATGCCCACTCCGTGTAGGAATCCCCTCCCTTCTTTTGGGATTCCCGAAATCGTCGCCTGTAGGCCTCCGGGGTGACAGCGTACCGGGCTAACAAAGCCTCCTTTACCAGATGGAAGTGTGGTAAGTCCGCATCAGGGATGGCCCGGAAAGCATCGGAAGCTTTCCCAGATAGTTTCCCTGATAATATGGTGACCCATTCCTCTGTGGGTACCCGGTGTAAAGCGCACTGCCGTTCAAAATCGGCCAAAAATCCGTCAATCTCGTCATCACTTTCCTGGAAGGACTTAAATGCTGCAAATGGAATCTTTCTCCCCCCAGTGTAACTGAGGCTGAGAGGCTGCTGGGTTGAAAGTCGCCGATCTTCCCTTCGCTTACTGGCCTCTGCCCCCGCTGCGGCGAAGACTTGGTCGATCAGTTCCTGTGATGGATTCGGGCCATAGACCGACAATCTGTTCCGAACCGCTTGAACGAGAGCAGCGTCTTCATCGGCCTCTATATTGGTTTCGGTCCTCACTGCTGCACGATCCATTTCGATCAGCTCGGCTATCAATTCCTGACGTGGGCGGTTGCTAGCCGACCTTCCCCGGCTCTCGAGTAGATCCTTCAGGGTCAGCCTTTTCAACTTGTCATACTGACTCTCCATCAGGGTAGCACCCTCTCTGGGTACAAAGGACCATCCGACCGCTTGCCACCAATTGTAGCGATAACCCTTATCGCCGGAGGGCTTCACCGCCCGAGACGTCCTTTTCCCAATCGTAAGAGGTGCTGCTGGAAGAGGGGACCTCCCCCGTGGACCTCATGACAAATACACAGACCAATGGGAGCAGGGCACACAATCCCTCAACTCTGCCGGTGACGCAATCAGCAAAACAATAGACGTCTGTAATACACTCAATCAGAACAATGCCATTGTCTGTGACGTAATCAATTAATACAATGGCAGTCAGAGCAATGAATAACGTAATCAATCAACACAATGGCAGTCTGTACATGCTTAAGAAAAGGAAAGTAATGAACCTGTGTTAAGTCCAAAAGACAGAGCGTCTGTCACATATGGGTTAAAGCAAAACCCAGAGTGCAGGGGGGGAGCATCCCACAAGGCTCACCATATGCCTAACCGCCTACCCTGTCAGAGCAGGGATTGCGGTAGGAGCAGCGCTCCTCAGCACCTGACCCTGGTGCTAAACCTACCTTCACCCGAACTGGTCAGCCGAGGCTGGGAGGCAGTGGGTTCGGAACGGGTGGGAATACTCCTGCAGGGCCGCAGGCTAATAAGCCCCGCTCACCTGCGCAGAGTAGAGAGCCATCTTCTATCTTCGCAGTCCAGACTGCAGATAAGAACTGGCAATTAGTGGGAGGTTCCTGGCTATTTAAGGGGCCGGGAGTGGCCACAAGTCTTTTTTCTGCAGTCCAGCGCCATCTTGTGGATGTATAACCCATGTGTAAGGAATATTCTGGAACAGGACGTGCTGTATACTTGGAATAAATGAAGAGAAACAGTAGGTGTGGTAACAGTGATGTGATGTAAGCACACTGTGATGAGTGTGAGAGGATGGCGAGGTTTCAGAGCTGCAGAGAGAGGCGAGACGTCTGGGCAGGGAGTGGGGGATGTTTCCATTCTTGGTCCACTAAAGGTTGATTGATGTACCAGGTCAGCAGGGTGGGGACTGAAATGTGAATGAGGAAATGATTTTCCTCACTAAGGAGACAGAGGGGGGATCACAGCGCTCCAGCAACTCAATGGAAGGTAAGCTACTGACATTTATTTTTTAACTTTTGACGTCCCAACCACTTTAATGGTGCTCAACCTATTATCTAGTTGAAATAGATAATAGAGCAAAACCAGACTTCGGAACCAGCACCGGCAAATGCACAAGTGAAAACTATCTTTGAAGGGCCAAAACTAAGAGGGCATAAAATACAAGTCAGAGGCCAACAATGAAAGGTGATAAAAATATTTATTGTGGACCATTAAGAAAAATGGATGCAGACTGCAAAAATATAATGAAAAGGCCAAGATGGGGGCAAGTTGGGCGAGTGGCTCCTAGGCAGGTACACTTGCCTACGGGTACTATATACAGTTAACAAAGAAATGACATAGCCCATTATCAGCCACCCATATGTGATGACCACAACACTGAACAAATAAAATGTCCAATATATCAAACCAAAGTATTTACATTTGTGTATAATTTTTTATAAGGGAGGCTCTAAAGGATCTGCAGGTGCTTGTGAAGTGCTGTGGAAATGCACCATTTCACGGTCCTTGCTAAACTGTGGCAGAACCTCAGATCGCCCACGGGATATAGGGTAGTGCCACACACCCATTTGTTAGAGAAAGTTGTTCAGTTATTATTTCATGAAGACAGCATGACGTTTATCTATAATTTAATCATTAACAACCTGCTAGGACTTCCCTTGGATTAAATTGCCATTGAACACTAAGAAATGTCAAACTTTTCATGGTCAGAAAGTTCAAGCTTGCCTAAATCTGTTTAGATTTGTACAGCATGAATTTGAAATATTTTGCAAGGATAATTTAAGCCATAGTAATTAGCCTTTCATATGCAGATCAGGTCTTGGTGAACCAATTGAAAGCTCCCCATGCAAAGAGAAATAAACTTGCCAAAAAAGTCAGGCAATAATCTTATGAATCAACAACCATTCTCAAAATCACCAGTGGGGGAACAGTTGACAGATGACAGATTAAAAATGTTTACATGGCCAACAATAATGGTGGAGAATAATAGTGGCTAAGAGTCTGGTTATTATGGGAATAAGCTATCAGATCCAGCACTGATGGCCAGCTATAGTCTTAAACCGTTATAATGTGACACAATACAATGAATGCAATCAGGCTTATTCCAAAAGACATGGACATCAATGTGCGATTCTTGCAGTTACTTTATTTTTCTTTATATTTCTTTATAATGAAAGATCAAAGTTAACCTTTTAACATGTTTCCTACATACTGAGCTTTTTACACAATGTTATCATTGACCAGGATTATAATGCCTAACTACAAGAAACGTCTGTGTGATTTGATAATTGTTAGCCACAGGAAGTTCAGCCAATGACTTCCTGTAGCTGAAAGACTTCTGCTCAGATAAGATACCAAGACAAAATCTCTGGAAGCTACAAGGAGGAGATATACCATCATTCACTTATTTACTTAACTAATTTACGTAGCATAGACACATGTTCTGCAGCATTTACATCAGTCCCTGTCATTTCCCCCATTGCGTTCCGGAACATATGCTTTCCTTATGTCAATTCGAACAGTCAAACACCAAGCAAGTATGTCAGGCAAAAAAAGTGTTTAAGTGAGGTTTAAGTGCAGATAAAGCATCACAGAATGCATGTTCAGCTTGTAAACTACTGCACTGTGTCTGTAAGGGTGGCACTGATAATCAACCTACCCATCACTTGTTTAATAGCAAAAACACATGTATAATCTACCTTCCTTAAGACAACATTAAGCCATCAAATAGATCACAACCACCGCCATTCTTTCTACCTACATTTAAATGTAATTTGTGAGTAATCAGATTTGATTCCCTGCATATAAACCCCAGCTTGGGCTCTACTGATTCAAGAGGCTGGTCCGAAGACTCTTTTCATGTACTCTATGTACTTTAAAGCAGTTTAACCCTTTAACTGCCAGCCTACCTAGAGATTTTGTCTCCCTCTGTTGCCAGACCATTTTCACTATTTTGCACTATACATTTTCAACTGTGATTTTTGAAGGAATTTCCCAGGGAAATTAAATATTGTTTCTTTCAGCTGGGATTTAACATGAAATGTGATTTAGCAAGAAAAAAACATCTCAATTTCTGCTCCTCCCACAAGAAGGTGGGGCTGGAGGCAGCGGCCAGCACTGTCGGAAGTGGTGGGGGGCCCTATTTCAGGCTCTCTCCTGAAGGCTGAGGAGCCCCAGAAGGGGGTGGGGGTGGGAGGCTCCCTGGGTGAAAAGGAGATCCGGTGGGAGGGATCATGGGCACAGGTGAGTAAATGTAATTTATTTTTCCTTAAAAATAGTCAAAGCTACGGCAGAAGGAGGGGAGGCTATTCTGGGCCCCCTCCTGAAGCCGAAGAGCCCCGGGGGGATTGGATGCCCCCTGGGTAAAGAGAAGACCTGCCCGTATTGAACAAGGGGTTCGGTGAGTTTTTACCTTCAGATTTGTTTATTATAGCCGTTTAAAGTCAGCTATGTGAGTCTCACGTAGCTGGCAACGGTTGGAGTTGGCGCTAGAAGATTTAAAGCGGTTTTACAATTTGTGAGAAAAACACAATAAAAATCAAATCCTGTAGGAAAAAACAAACACTATATTTAACTAGTCCATCGGTCAAAAAGATGCTATTGTTGCTATCTTGTCTTGCTGTGTTGGTCCCTGATGAAAGGGCATTAAAGCCCGAAAACATTGGACTTACTGACGAGCAACTTATGGATTTGTATTTATTGAATGGACTTTTGCATAATACAAGCTTTCATGAACTAAGGAGTGCTGGCCTTTTTGTTATTTCATGACTAGAATGGGACCGTGCATGCCACCGGAGATGCGCTCATTGGACGAGCGTCGCCGCATGCGCCGTTGGAGCAGGGAAAGGTGTTTACGGGCGTGCGGGGTGGAGGAGGTTTCACACAGCAGGGCATCAAGATTTGGGATGCTCCCCGGAGAAGTCCAGCATCCAGCCCTGGAATCTTTTAGATTCCAGGCCGGGCTGGGTGGGTTTTATTCTGATTTAAATTGACAACCTGCAAACAAGTCTGATATAGCAGTTTGGGTAAACCATGTGTCAGTTTCTCAAGTATTTTCTCTGTAAAACAGACCTCATCATTTCACAATCTCGTCCTATTTACTTTGCCCATTGCTTTGGAAGCAGGGTGAATCAAACTAACAGACACTCTAGACTCAGCATGCATTTTTCCTACCATAAAAAAATCTAAGGTCAGCAAAACTCCAATTTTTTAGGTCAGCCATGTTTAAGAAAAACTTAAAACCAAGTGATGAACATGATTGCAAGGGAAAGTACCCAGAGCTAAACTCGGCACTTCACAGATGGTTATGCCGCTTTTAAGCAAGGTTATTTAAACACAGCCAGCTGGATTCCCACTGCCTTAACAGGATAACACAATATTCACTTTTCCTGCACTTTGAAGGTAAAACCTTAGTTCTCCACACTGTTGTCAAACTAGAGGAAGGAAAAGACTTTAAAACTAGTAGTTGTAATGGATAAATGGTGTCAAAAGATGCTTTGTGGGTCAACCACCGACAAAAAAAAAATACTGGCACATCAATCTAAATTACAGCACCAGTTACTGAATGTTATTCTTAGATAGACAGCAGCAAAACATCCCTTTCCCCTCAACAAAAAAAACAAAAAGAAGCCATGCTACGCATACACTAATGTAAAAGAGAAATTAATATACCTGCAAAATAAACTTTGACCTAGTAAGGTCACTTGCAAAATAGCTGAATTTGTGACATATCTACAAATTCAGGACCTACAGTGGCACTAAAACATATTTCCATAGACACCACAACTAAGCCAAGTAAAAACTTCAAACTCCACTGTCAAACTACGATGACTTGAAAAATATTCAAACTAAAACTTTTGCACATTTTAAAAAATAACAGCAGCAAACTGGAATGTATTTATTAACAAGTATGTGTGACTTATAAAGTAAATGATACATGATTTTTCAAATATTTTAAAATAAAAAAAAAAACTGAAAGTGTGACATGCATAAGTGCTCAGACCCCTGTCCACAGATACCCTTAAACAAAATACACTATGATCAACTACCTTCAAAAGAGTCCAGCTGTATGTAATTTATTTTCAGTATAACTAATGGTACTAATTTACACAGTATGATTTAGGTACAAAGAATCGCTAAATTGATCTCATATGTGTGTAGTGAATGATCAGACGACTTGTGTTTAAACGTGAAAGATTTTTCAGCAGCAGTTTGTTAAAGCGATCGTATTATAAGATCACATTTAAGGAATTTGTGTAGTTTTAAATATAAAGCTGATTCCTGGTTCCACAATGAAGGAGAAATTGTATGCCAGCCAAAACAATACAATGCTTGACCAACTAGTGAATTCTCGTTAATCGCTGGATTGCAGAGGGCATTTCCACGCATCAATTATCGCTTTAACGCGTTCGCTTTAGTGAATATTTGTTTGCTTATTGTTCTGTGGAGATGGGCCATTAGCACTAAACATCTGACAGAGCACTGACATCGCCATCCACCAAAACTGACAGCAATGAGAGCACTAAGTAGAGAAGCAGCCAAGAGTATCCAGGATTAGCTGCAGGGATCTACAGTTACATTTTTGATAGGAAGCCATAAGAAGTCTGATTTCCTCAAGCTATGAAGGAGACACAGCAAGCATATGGAAGAAAGTTCTATGGACAAATAAGATCAAAGTTTAACTTTTTCACCTAAATGCCAACCTCTGTAAGTGGAGGAAAGCCAACACTGCATATCAGCATGAACACAACCACCACCATTTTGAAACATAGCAACAGCAGCATTATGCTGTGGGGATGCTTTACTTCAAGCTCATGATTGGAAGATGGATGGATCTAAATACAGGGCAATCCTGGAGGAAAGCCCGTTGGGAGGCTGCAAATGACTTGAGACTGGGGCACAGGTTCACCTTCCAGCAGGACAAGGACCCTAAACACGTTTCAAAGCCTGTTCATGTATTTGAATGGCCCAGTCAAATACCAGACCTAAACTCTATTAAGAATCTTTAGCATGTGTGGTGATTAGCTCTGGTAGAGAGCAGGATAGAGGCTCAGAGGTGAAAGTTCAACTTAAAGTCCGTGTTTATTCACACAAAAATCCATAAAACCGAATGTCCTTTTTGGTTACATCACCTTTTCAGGAAAATGCAGCAGAAGTACATCAGACAGGCAACAGTGTTTTTAGTCCTTGGGCAAACTTGCTACTTTGCAGCCGAATCCGCCTCTGGTCCACATGAAACTGCCTGCACAGGAGTTTTCAGCCAGGCACACAGAGTCTCACTTCACAAGTGAGCTCCAGTCACCGACACTCCACAGCTGACCCAGGCTATTTATGCGGCCCGCAAAACCCGGACCTGGGTAGGGGATGGAGTCCCACCCTGCTCTACTCCATCCCAGTAAAACCATCCCGGGTTAGCCTTTCGGCTATACTAACACTTCAGCACCAGATTGCCATTAGCAGCTGATGCTGGGAAACAAAATAGATGGTTTTACTGCAGCAAGGCCAGGTACCTCGGTGCCACATACCTTCCGTCAATGACGGCCCCTTGCACCTTACCACTCATGACTTGAAAATTGCTGTTCACAAACACTCCCTTTAATATGAGCTAGAGATAGTGTGAAAAAAGAATGGGGAAAAATATCAGCCTTTAAATGTGATAAGTTGGTAGAGACATACCCCAACAGACCTGCAGCTGTAAATGCAGCTAAATGTGGTCCAACAAAGTATTGACTCAGTGGGATAAATACAGATACATGCCGCACTTTTTTTTTTTACTTGGAAAAACATGTATTTTTTTAAAAAAACATGTTATTTTAAAAACATGTTATTTTTTTTACACTTCAAAACTATTTGCTACCTTGTGCTACTCAATCTAAATGAGCCAGGGTTACCTGCTTGTTATAAAAAAACAAAATGTGTTCTGTGTGCAAACAACAATTGTTGCTGTTTAACTGTTGTACGGTCATTTATATCAGAACCCAAATCCTCCTTAGTGATTAGGGTTGTAGTCAATCTCTTTAGGCATGCAGGAACTACACACTCCCATAGCAGTCTTGCAGTGTTTGATAGGACAGGGGCTAGCCATTTCGAACACCGTCAGTCATGATGAGGTTTTACACTCTGTACCTGGTGCCAAAGATGGATAATAACAAAAGAAAACCTCACCTAGTCCTGGCTTTTTGCTCTCTCGGCAGAAGTGGGGCAACATGTCCTGAGGATGTTTGGGCCTTCCCTGGCTGCCACTGCTTGGGCTTTAGTAGTGATGGTCTCAGCACTGGCTGTGCTGCTGTTGTGATTGGATAATGATATTCATCATCCTCATGCAGCTCAGCAGACCTAGAAGTTGGATTAAGATTGCAGCGCTCAGCTCACAAGGTGACCTATCTCACCAGGCTTCCCTGGTAGGGTCAGGATGGGGGGGGGGGGGGGGGGCTGCATTGCATTTTCAGCTGGGTCACTTTAGGATCCAGCTGGAGATGTTTTACCTGTCCATGCATAGGAGAGTGCAGAATATATCTAAAAGCCCTGTAGCAAAAGTTCAAGGAGATTGGATCTGGTCAAGTGAACGGATTCATGTAAAATGGAAATTTTACTGCAGTCAATTAAACATAATCCCCTTAAAACTTACTCTAGAACTATTTTTTTAGGGTCTAATACCATGAAAAATAAATAGGTCTTTTGATGAGTGAGCAAGCGAATGTATAACTTGTAAAAGAGTGGACAATTTGCATTCAGACGCAGAAGATTTGCAGGGTTCTTGATGAAGGTGATTGTTCAAAAGCCTGCTCATGCTGTGTGCTCGACCTAAGAATTTGTGACAGGAGGGGGGAGTCTATCGTTTCCAATTGTGATTTATATGTGCTTACATGTGTCAACGATTAAGTGACAAACAAGAAATTTTGTGCAGGCCACAATAAGACCCTCGACCAACAAACAAAATATTGTTCATTTATTGAATGCAGCCAGTATTTCCACATGTCTATTGCCATCTGATCCTCGTCTATTTAGTGTTTTTTTTGTTCGCAAATCGATTGGTGTAAATGAAGCACGGTCTATATATGTGCCAGTGAATCTCCAGCTCAAGTTGTGAAGGAAAATGTCTCTTCACTCATCCACAGAGATCCTCAGGGCTGTATCCCGAGACCATTATTGTAAAAACTGTAACCATATGACTGTTGGAGCACCAAAAACGTAACTGATATAATCAAATTTGCTGACCAATATGTTGGAAGGCTTGATCACTATTATTATAACTTCTTTACTGCCAATTAAGCATCTTGACAGAAAATATCACTGCATTGTTTGGGACCAGTACCAAACAGGATAGGTCAGCTCTCCAGAATATAGTACACAAAGCTGAGCGTACCGTTCATATGGAGAGACAATCTTGAACAAGCATTCTTTGGTAAAAGTCAAGAAGCTCCTCAAGTTATCTTCTTACCCATGTTACAACAGACAAAGTGATACTGCTCCCAGAAAGGAAAACTCACTTTTTGTCAGGTGTTCTGTCATATTGATTTTAACTTTTGGAATGTAAGATAAACATTTGTATTATGATTATGCCCCTATATATGTGATTTACATATCAGAATGCTGTTTCCAAGTTTTTTATATTCCTGTGGGTCTGTGTTGTCAAAGTGGGGGTGGCTTTTCTGGCCCCCGAGTTAAATGCCTATTATAGCTGCTGCCTACAAATCCCAGCAGCCTTTTACTGCCAAGGGTGGGCTCAGCAACAGCTCCCCCTCCCCCCACAAAACATAGACTGGACAAACGAGACAGCAGTAACAGCCGGGACCTCTTACCAGATGAGAACGCTGTCAGTAACACTTTAGCTAATGGAACACAAGATTGTGATCCCCCTCACAGATTTGAATCAGCACAGGGGGGAGGAGGTTATTACAACCCCCTGGGGCATCCCAATTTGGCATGCTCCATTGTGTAAAACTCAGCTGATCGCCTACACAGCTTATCTCTCCACCATTCCTACAGCGCACGTGGCTGCATCCCCCAGCATCTTGCGGTAGAGGCACACTCCCCCGCTATACCAAACAGAGCTGTATGCCAAGCATTACTATGCATGGCAAATAACGTTGACTGAACAACAAGAGCCTGCCAATGCACCATGGAAATGGCAGAAGGGTACGTTTTCAGGGCAATTCTGGGTAGATCACACAGGGTGGCATCCCAAATAATTAATGCCCAAGGAAAACTGATCGCCCAGATAGTGAAAAGCCTTACGAGAATATTTTCATATTGTTCATATTTAGACTCTTGCTAACTGTAATATGACAAATTTGTGATACAGGCACATTTGTGGATTTTATCCAACACCCATTTCTTTTGATTGTTAAAAAATAGGATCATTAACTAAACACGTTACTGATGATTTTACATGCCAAATACACCTAAACAGATTGTATTCACCGCAATATCTTTGGGTAAACAAAATGTATAAAAACGCTTGTGCTTCAAACCCATTATCCCATACCATGAAATACAATGACAGATCAGATGTATTTAATGCACAATGTAAGGCAGGGCTCCCCAACCTTTCTACTCATGAGAGCCACATTCAGCTTTGAGGGATGTTCAGGATCCACATTCAAAAAGTTCCTAAAAGCCATACAAGAAACAACTGGAAACAATTCCAAGTAACAACAAAGTAAAGTACTCAAAAGCATCAAACTTTGTGTCCATGTCGTTCCTCAAGAGCCATAAAATACTTGCTGCACATGAATGTATTCCCAAGCCCCAAAGAGATGAATACCAGAATTGAAATTTGGGCACTAACCAAGTGCTGCACATTTCTCCACCTGTCTGCTGCATTAACCCTTTCGCTGCCAGCCTACCTGGAGTTTTTGTCACACTGTTGCCAGACCATTTTGCACTATTTTGCGCTCCCCATGTTCAAATGTGATTTTTGAAGGGATTTCCCAGGAAAATGATATATTGTTTTTTTCAGCAGAGTCTGGGCTTTAACATGAATTGTCTTGTTTGTAATTTTTTAGGTGTATTCTCAATATTTTTGGGTGAAATATGTGAAAAAAAAAATTTTTTTTTACAATTTGTAGTGTTTTTTGTAATAAAAAATGTAAGTTTGTCAATAAAATCTTATTGCGTGTGAAATCCCAATTTCTCCCAGTTACAGCGATACCACATATGTATAGGTAGACAACCTTTCCTGCCCAGGAGACTCCCCCAAACTGAAACAGCGCTTTAGGGGATTTTCAGATAAAATACAACTATGCTATGCAATATGCGCACCTTGCAGTTTTTCCAGAAAAACAACCCTTTACATTTGAAATACCCCCAACAAACTATATATTCTCTGGAATTACACACCTCAAGCTTTCTAGGTGTACCAGGCTTGTTGATGTGCCCATAGTTTTCTGGAAGTAATCCCTCAATGTATTCTTTGGTTGCAAAGAGTTTCCCTAAAAAAAGGATAAAAAAGCAGAATCAAAGCCACATTTTCCTAAAAAAAACTATGTGCAAACAAGACAAAACAAGTTTAATCTGAAAAAGCAACATCCCCTGAACAGAATGATACCCAACATGCATAGCTACTGTCAAGGAAAGAGTTGCCAAACCCCCCAAAGTAAAGCATGTGCGTAACAGTGATTTTACTTGAAAATTTCAGCTCTGCAAAGTGTGCACCTTGCGATTTTTCAACCAAAACAACCCTTTACATTTGGAATATCCCCCATAAACTATATATTCCCTGAAAGTACACATGTTACGCTTTCTAATCGTACACAACTTGTAGTGGGCTCATCTTTCTGGAATTAATCCCTGAAAGAATTCTTTGGTTGCGCAGGGTTTCCCTAAAAAATGTATAAAAAAGCTGAATAAAAAACACCTTTTCCTAAAATATAAACTTGCAAACCAGAAAAAACAAGCTAAGTCTGAAAGCGCAAGATCCCCTGAACAGAACAATACCCACCATGCATAGCTACTTTTAACCCTTTTAATTGCCAGCCTACTTGAGATTTTGTCACCCTCTGTTGACAGGTCATTTCTCCCCATTTTGCGCCATGTTTTGGAATTTTCAGGAAAATAATATATATATTTTTTTGCAGCAGAGGTTAGGCTTTAACATGAAATGTCTTGTTTGTAAATTTTATTTAGTTTTTTACAATATTATTAAGTAAAAAAAATAAATAAATCCCGGGGGGGGGGGGGTCCTATTTTTTGGGAGGATTTTTGAGGGTTAAAAACCCTTAAAAATCCGCCAAAAAATTGACATGGGGTCCCCCTTACCCAAAGTAACCAGCCCGGGACCAGCTATGCAGGGCTTGTAGGAACCGGGTGCAGGGGCCAGCTTTTGTGCTACAAGCCCGCATAGCCCGTGGGCCCGGGCTCTTCTGCCCCCCCCCTGGGCTTTGGGGAGGCAGGTAATGGGGGTTCCGGGAGTTAATGGCAAGTCACCCGCTAGTCGCAGGTGACTTGCCACCCCCCCAGCCTTGTGAACTGGTATAGGGGTCATGGACCCCTTACCAGTTCACAAGGGGTTAAAAGAGAAAAAATGTTATTTATTTTTTTTTTCTTTTTAATACTTACCTCCCATCCATCCTGGAGCACTGTGTCCCTCGGCGATCACTGGCTTCTGCTCACCTGCTGGAAGCCTTTTATAGCTGCTGGATGACAGAACACAAAGGGTTAGTTAAAAAAAATGACATAGGGTCCCCCCTCCCGGGGGATTTTTAAGGGTTGTGAACTGGTATAAGGGGTCTCATGGACCCCTTACCAGTTCACAATTGGTTAAATGTTAAATAAAAAAGACACAGACACATAAGTAAAAAAAATGATCTTTATTTATTTATTTTTAACTTTAGTCACCTCCGATCCTGTGTCCCTCGGCGATCTCCGATGCAAGTCTGCTTGCGTGTTTGAAGGAGAGAGCCTGGGGAGGGAGGGGGGGGGCGATCACAGCCCTCTCCTCCTCCCCTGCTCTCTGCTCCAACCACCCGAGCAGACTGATTCAGAGTCTCGGGGGCTTGGACTGAAGAAGCCGGCTGCTGGTGACATCACAATGATGTCACCTGGCCCCACCCCCAGGGGGCGGGTCTAGCAGTCGCAATGCAGGAAGTGGGGGGAGAGGGCATTTTCTGCCCTCTCCTCGCCACCAAAAATGTCATTTTTGTCGTCACCAAAAATGTCATTTCTTTTTTTTTTTTTTACAGTTAGCAGCTGCTGCTACCGAAGTGCGGGGGGGGGGGGGGGCGGCCTATTCCGGGGGCTCTCCTGGAGCCATCCGACCCCCCACGGGGGATCGGATGGCACCAAATTAAAGAGGAGACCTGACCGGATCCAACGAGGGGTCAGGTGAGTATTTTTGATTTTTATTTTTTTAGCTAGCAGGGGGGGAATCAGGCACGTAGATTCTACGTGCTTGGCACTTAAGTGGAGTAGAAGCGAGCACGTAGAATCTACGTGCTTGGCACTGAAAGGGTTAACGCCTTGCATTTACACTAGGGGTCTGTGAGCCAGGTGTAAGGGTATTTTAGGGTGCTTGCTTGATACAGCATGTACACTGTAAAGCACTTCAAGATATTACCATGCTACCTAAATAAATATATATACACACATTGGCAAACATTTTAATGATTATACATGTAATGTTGCTGGCTTCTGGACAGACTTAATTTAATTAAAGACCACATTAATGTTTGCCCCTATACACTTCAGAATAAACTAGGTAGCTGTGCATTGATATGCTTTTTGTTGGAAAGCGGCAGCATTTTTGAAGATCAGAGATGCTAATTACCTTTGAGATGGCCGTCACCTTTTTAAAATGATGTAAAAAATGGTCTACACAAAAGTTTTACAAACAGATAAGACAATAAATACAATGATTAGATGTTAAAAAATCCTGTAATCTCCAAGCTGGGGTCAATTCAGCACCAGGTGCAAAAAGCGCACTGAAGAGCTCTTTAGTTAAAGAATGAAAGGGAGGTGCTCTTAAGTACACCTGCTGCTGAATCGTCCCCCTACATAGACAATAAATAGGAATGGCAGGTATTACTCTAAAAACAGTGTTTTTTAGCTGGTGCTGCATCTCCTCTAGTGAATTTATTTTGCATTTTGAAAAGTACTTTAAAATAAGGAAGAAAACACTTTAGGTGCATGTTTATCCTACATATGCCTCCCTTTGAAGAGAAAGGATCATCTTTTAGATTGTAAGCCCACAAAGGCAGGGTTCTCTCTCCTAACGTAAGTTTTGTTGTATCTGACTCATAATACAGTATTCTATGCATTTGTTATATAATACTGTATTACAGATGCTATTTGTTATAGCATCTGTTATATTCAACTCATAATGCCCCATGTAGTATAAGTATGTTACTCATCCCACCCTCCTGTAACTTATACCTTGTACAGTGCCACAGAATATGATTGCACTTTATAAATAAACAATAATAATCACATGCAAGAGTTAAAGTTTGTGTTTTCACTTAAAAATAAATACAATTTTTAGCCAATATATCTAAACCCAGGTCACTGTGTTTTTAAGGTGGAAGGTGAAATAGAATATGGTAACTTTTTAGACAACATGTTTACTTTACTGCCCCTTTTTTTAATTCTTTGTGAAAGGTCATATCATATAAATATGCAGGATTAAAAATAGGACAACAACATAATACTTACATAGTAATTATATACACCATAATAACAACATGCAATCATGAAAAAAAAAGGCATGGCTGGACTAATGTCCTAGAGTGCCCCACAAGACACAATAGGGTTGACTAAGCAACGTGAGTGAATTTTTTACTCACTTTTTTGTGAGTAAAACATTTTTCTCATGATTTTGTTCCTTGGTGCAATACAGCACCATATTTAGCTGTGCACATTTTTAAAAATATTGCACAGCTAAATATGGAAGTGTACTGCATCAAGGAAAAAAATAATGAGAAAAAGTGTTTACCCGCAAAAAATTTAGTAAAAATGTACTTCCGGTGCTGAATCAACCCTAATGTTTATTGCCTGTTACACAGGTCGATTTGTCTGGGGATTCAAAGTAATTTAGAGTCAGAGTTGAAGACTGTAAGAACTAGTTAAAGTTAATATTCAGTTACCAAAGTTTAGGTTCTAGATTTGCATTGTGAAGCAATGGCTAGGTGATGGGCATTTGCTTAATAAGATTGGTAATTACATTCAAGGTTATTGCTTTTTGCAGCCATACATATTTTATTTTTCCTAGAAAACCTATGACCAAAATTCTTCCAATGCAAAGCTTGTGCCCAAAACAATTTATATATATATATATATTCTTTATTTAAAGAATTTTTGCAAACATATAATAAAGCAATGCCAAAGAAATCAATACATAGACCTGTAAATAGGATATGTCAGATTCTATGCATTGAAAGAAAATATAACCCGTTGTACAATCTTGGAATAAAATTTTTTTCAAAATGAAAATGAGGAACATACGATTTTGGATTTAGATGATCGATCCTTTGTTGCTAAAGGGAAGCTCCAAAAATATTGTCTACAGCACAGTGGAAAACTTAGCAATATTTCCCAAAAGAGTTTGGAAAAGTCCAGAGATCATAGTTCATAGTGGATACAAAGATCACCACACACATACTATAGCTGTAGGCTGATAGATCACATGCTATGAGCAGTGTGTTAGATTACTATGGAACACTGGAAGTCAACTGACACACCATTCATTATTTTATTCTTGTGGCACAGTGATAAAAGGAAGAACTGACACCAAGCCTAAAGATACCGAAGATGTTTTAGTACTTCAGGAATTTACTTTGTGGAGGAGTTATCTCTGTCACTGCTTAGCTGATAGTTAATGAGTTTTACAGAGGTAAAAGCAATCCCAGGAAGAACCCAAATGCAACACATCTGTTATCTTAGGATATCTTCATTTGTTTGATTCATTGAAACCATGTGGTCACTACAAATGCTCCAAATATATTCTGTATAGATGCAAACTGGTCTTAGAGAATAAAGAATTTTAGTCATTGGGTAGAATATTAAATTATACGGTGCTCTAATGAAAACAAACTAATGATACAGACAATATATGTAAAAATAATCAAATAAATAAAGCATAAAAGGACTGTGCATAATAATTTTAACGCCAGAAAGTTTTAAATATCTTTTTATAAAACTGTGAACTTGCACTATATTGGGCAAAGTATTTTTGAGATATATTGAGATATAAGGTATAAACTTGTAAGAATTTAATTATGGTTCTAATATAGAAAAAATAGCAAAATAAAACGATTTTTATTTTTTGTACTGCAAACCAAGAAGAAAATTCTTGAAATATACGAGAACAAAGTGAATGGGGGGGGTAATTATAGGTAAGTTTAATGTTATCCAGCTGCGTAAAACTCCTTAATCATAAAATGTAGTTGCCGACACATGTAATTGTGGGAAGATTTCTTCGAGAAAGCTATCGTTTGGAGAATAATTTTTAATAAAACTATAAAACATAGGTATAGTTTATGAAAATGAAAATGTCTAACATTCTTTTTGATAAAATAATGTATATTACTTCTCTTTTGCAAGCCCCCTCCCAAAGAATAAATGATGATCTTCTGTCAAGGAGCAATCTAATTGTAGCTGGTTTGTCATAGTAGGGCAAGTTTCTGTACCACCCCCCGACCCACATTACTGAAAACACATGTTGTGGCCACTGATACTGGGTACTATTACCTATCGCTGGAGGTGAAGAATGATAAGGTACAGAGCTATGGGTTCACATTCTGCTTTTCTGTTCTACACCCAGAATATGTCTAGAAAATGAAAGCAACTATATCGGGATTTGAAATTAACTTTCGATAGCTACAAGCCATAAACTGCTAGGGGGTGGAAAACCTATTATACCTATGCTGGCATTTGATTACCAGTAGACAGTTAGCGCCTGCACATAACATTTTATATGATGAAATACTGGATAGAGCATAATCTGCCCCCTTATTGATTAATCAGTAATTTACTTATAAACTGATAAGGCATAACAAGCTGTGTCAGTTTTATTTAAATGACAGATCTATTACGGTAAAGGTCAGCTTCAAATTTAAACTGTCCTGGATGAAATACAGAAATGCTTTCAGTAATGCTTTCAGTAATGCTAAATGAAATGAAATAAATAGGAAGAAGGATGCCTTTGGCAAACAAACTTTTTTTTTTTAATAAACACATTTGTATTTTTTCTGATGGAGTACAAGATTAAATCAAAATTCTTGTTCTAATTTAACCAAATTCCAAGCACAACGGGATGACTGCAATATAATATCCCTTCCTTCCATAAAGCATACATTTATATTGGAAGACAATGGTTGTGTTTCATTAGCAGAGTTCATTTTTCAAAGCACAATAAAGTGTTAATTTAAAAGGAAAGAATAAAGAATTTTTACTTGACCCTTTCCTTGCTGGTGGAAGTTTCAGCATAAACATAGCACACACTCAAACGTACATTATAGTACATGAAATCTTCCAGGATTAGCCTGATACAATGGCACTGAGCATCAAGTACAGACCTAATGTTATGTCTAATGTATAATGACTTATCACCACTAAATATCTTAAAGATCTGCAGCTCCGTATAACAGCTTACATTTCTAGATATATATGGCATTTAACAACGCTAAACTATTTTATGTCTATTGCTACACTGATTTTCTTGGCTAGTAGGAAAAAGTTTTGGCCAACATGGAAAACAATTTGCATGGATTCACCCTCTAAAATGACCACTAGATGGACTTCTTAACAGTTTTTTTTAAAAAAAAAGTTTGTATCTCTTTTAAAATAATTTAGTGTTGCACTTTTCAATTTTTTTTTGTTCACCTCACAAGAACCTGTTTGTTCATTTCCTAAACGAGCTGCTAATTCCTGAAGATCTTTAAACCAAATAATGACCTGGGGGTTTAAATAGAGGTAAAAGGTTGCATCTGGATATATATATATATATATATATATATATATATAATTAATAATATATATATATATATTTTTTTTTTAAATATAAAAAATAAGATATTATTTGGTAAAAAAATGCACCCTTTTCAAATCGGATTTAGAAAGTTTAAAAACTTACATTTATGAGCCAAATATTTATTTTTGTTGCGTTTTAATAATATAAGTAACAAGTAATCTGTAAAAAAAAAAAAACTACACATCATAAATAAATCAAATAAAACCGACAGTATACAAGTCAAAAACCACTAAAATCTAGATGCTGTAAAACGTCTGCCCACCTTTTTGTTTTTGATCCAACTTATTGCCAACTGCCTACAGGTCAAGATTGTCCTATTTTCAGCAATCAAAACTAAAGCATGGCCCTTCATTGAAAAAAATAGGGATTTATCAAGGGTCAAACGGGGTTGAGCAAAGGGCAATACCTTTATACAGAGTACAGTAACCATAATTTTCAATAATCGTGTAGAATGTATTAGCAGTTTTAACTGCTAATAAATATAAGATAATAAAGAGAGGGCAATCATGTATTGCCTTACTAAACATGTCTGACATGATCATTATAAAATAAATAAATAAATAAATATTTTAAATAAGCAAATTTATTCTAACCATTCACAATTACATTTAACATAGGCCCCAATAGTTCCTCTTCCAGGAGAAGAGACCCAGTTTTGGATGCCAGTCCCTTTGTAAAGCTTTTCTTTATGACTGAAAAAATTCAAATTCTGATCCAAATATGTTAATCATGTCCACACCTACTTATATTAACTAATCTAAATACCCAGATATTGGCCTTGATTCACTAACAATTGGAAAAAATTCTCATGGTAGTAAAAAATTAAATTAATTATTATTATTATTGTTTATTTATATAGCGCCATCAACTTCCATAGCGCTTTACATGGTATGATTACAGACAGGGTAAACCATATAGTAGAGAAAAATACAAAATGAGATGCCACAGGTTAAAACTAAGTGTTGTGAGCACAGGAGACAATAGGGAGGAGTGCCCTGCCCTTGCGAGTTTACACTCTAAAGATGAGAATAAAGCACTTTTAGTGAATCACCAGATAGGAAAACAATGAGAGTCAATGGCACTTTTTTTACTCCTTACTCTGTAGTAAAAAGTGCCATTGATTTTCATTGTCTAGTGATTCACTAACAGTGACATTCTCAGACTTTTTTTCACATGAATTGAATTTTTTACTACCATGAGAATTTTTTTCAACTCAAATCGAGCCCATTTAAAGATACATCACCATCAACACACTACCTTCGAAAACGTAAGCTTTACTTGTGTAAACAAAACTATTTTTTTTTGTTTAAAACAAAAATATGAGCACAAAAGTTCTTTTGGATGCTAAATGCTAGACACTAAAGTTCAACATAATCACTATACACTGCATACATGAAGTTTTGTCTAATCCTGACAATACTATTTACCAATGTATTTAGGATTTTTATATTATAAAGCATAGACATATGCAAACATACACACTATAGTCAAGTTACACATTAAATGTACCCATCAGTATATTTTTAGGTTATGGGAAAGGCAGAACAACCTCCCATAAGGGCCGAATAAACACTAGGAACTCTAGGAAACACTGGTAACCATTTCCACACCACACTGTACTGCCTCTTTCTACATGCTGCAGATTTTTTTCTTTATGCGCTATAGCCAGGTATAAATAATACACCAATCATGGCAATGCATACGAGTATAACATAGGTACTGAACGAGACGTATCAATTTTTCTTCTCTAGAACTTCAGTCATCTTGACTGATCTTCATTTGACCTGCCATTACGAAAATATCTCTTAACTCCTTAATTCCTACTCTTACCTCCTATCTACAGTTATTCCGCCCCTCATGCCGGCTGGAAGTACTGCTGGCTCAGAATATAAGCCTCGTCATGTGACAAAGCAGGGTCCTGGCTTTGATGGAAGTGACATTTCCAGCACATGAAATATGACTGCTTCACTGGCCGATTACACTGACTGCTCCAAAAGGTGCTGGTGGAAGGTCGCTATGAAATGAACACCGGCTGGTTGATCAGTGGAAGGCTGTGCTATCTTTCACTTTCCTTTCTTAAAAAATTGTAAGTGCGACAATATTTTAATAAAACAATAACACAAAACTGGGCTGCACATCAATGTGGGAAGCGAAAATGGAGGATAAGCAGTGCCCTCTAGTGTCAAACTGAAAAGCAGGAGGGTTTCTGTAACTGCAGCTTGCAAAATGCCTCACTCTCAGGCTGATAGAGATGTATGCTGCCTACAGAGAAAGCAGATCAACTAGATGTCCCAGCTGGCATTGAACTACAAGTTCCAGCAAACAAAGTGTGCTGTGTCCCCTGCTTTTTTTCTTTTTCCAGTTTCCATGCTGGCCCACATTGCCCTCTCTCCATATATATATATATATATATATATATATATATATATATATATATATGTTATTTACACGATTTTCAGTCTGAAAGGTGGTGAGATGTTTTAGGATGTTTTCTCTCGCTAGTGCCGTACTATTTCCTTAGGTTTAAAACCCTGTTCCTCTGATTGGTTAATTCCACAGGTAAGGGGCAGATTATTTTGAATGAAGTAGATTTCATTTGAGAAGTTCAGAAATCACAAACAGCCTATGGAAATTCAAGTACATAGGTTTGTGTATTGTCTTTTAACCCCTAATTTTACTCCTTTTTAGCTACAAACTGAGGCATATAAGTATATTTATATATAAATAGGAACAAACAATATGATTTTCTATTACTTCAACAGCAACTATAAAAAGAGGACAACGAAAAGAATGCAATAAGAACTTATTATATTCATATTACTTATTTATGTGTGCATTTAAAAAGTATAACATATAACATACTTCTCTTTGTATCCCTTGTAAGGGTATATTATTATTTCACTTTTCTGCACATCTAAATACAGATACCTGCTGTATGTTAATAACAAGTCAGTAGTAAGTCTAAACTAGGAGGAAGAACGGTTATTTTGATGACCAACATTTCTTTTTCTTTCAATATATTTGCACTTAATCATTTGCTACTGATGTGCAAAATGATTTAGCTGAATAAGGTGTGTGTCACAATTACAGAGCCACATGAGGTGGGCTCAGTTATATTTTATGCTGTCTATAACGGGTCATTCAATTAGATTTTAGGAGCCTCTACATTATTGGAGCGACTGAGTTTGACTATTGGGTCGATTCAGTCACAGTTAAAAAAGATTTTCTTGGTAGTAAAAAAATAACTTCAAGAGAATTTCAGTTACTGAATCACCAGCTAGGAAGACAATGAAAGTCAATGGACGTTTTTACTCCAAAAAAATAGTAAACTTCTTTCACGCTATAAGGAAAAGTGCCATTGTCTTTCATTGTCTTCCTAGCTGGCGATTCTGCAAAATTCTCATGCTTTTTTTCACCTAAATTGAATTTTTAACTACCAAAAGAATTCACTTACTGAATCAACCGCCTTTGCCTCTAATTTATTAAAAATGCAGAAGGATTACATTCAGATTTTTTGGGATGGAATATAAAACACATCTAAAATGAATCTCTCTATAGGGTTCCGGGAACAAATGTGTTAAAAATAAACTGCACAAAAAAATAGAAAAATAACTTTTTTTTTTTTATGTGTGTTAAGTTGGAAAGTTTCTTCAAACATATTAAAGGCTTCAGACTTTTAACATGTTTTACCTAAATCGAGTCCAGCACCGTGCTAGTTTAACCATTCATATCCAGTTCAATCTATATATATTGTGTGGACATAAGGCCAATAAGGCATTTGTCCTTGCCTTATTCAAATAATAAAATCTATATTGCTTTAGAATATATATATTGGTGTAGTGTTTTTTGGTGTAGTTGTGTGGAGGTTGGGGCTAGCCCCACAGTTTCTACTATATTGTATTGTTACACCTACCACTGCACGCTAGATAATGCTTTGGTGATACAGGAGTGTTCCTTTGCCGGTGCGGTGACACAAACATTAAAAAGCTATCATTTTGCTGGCCAGATACAGACTCAACTCCCAATACTACCTGATTTCTATCACCCATGTTGTTGCTACTCCTAACCATATCTGATGGGATTGCTCCATAGTTGTTATAGTCTGGAAGGAAATACATGAGACATTGAAAAAAAACTGACACTAGACCTGCCTCTAGATCTAATTACGTGTTCTTATGAATCATACATGACTCACAATCAGAACCTACACTGTTTTTACGAGATCTGAGTAGGTTGGTTGCTAGAAAAGTAAATTTTTGGGGGTCCAGAGTCAGGTCCCCAGACAAGATTTTGGATTATGTGGATGAGAAAATTTGTGAAAAAAGAAGCAGCAGGAAGAGGAACATATGAGATTAAGAGATTAAAAGAACATATGAGACATTGCAGGAGGAAAAGAATAAAAAAAAGTTTGCTTTTATAGATATATCTGAAAAGTAAGCAAAGTGAATGGGCTAAACACAAGTAATGCAGCCAAAATAAGCAACAAAATAGAACCCTCAACGTGCATAATAATCATACAAAGGTTTAAAATAAGTATTCACATCCACAATTCACAAGTATCCATATTTGTCTGTGAAATCAGATGTGTGTCTTTTCTTGGCTGGTGAGTAGAGGAAATATCAGTATGAGTATAAACACTGCTTCACATAAAAAGAGGCCCCTGCACAGCACCCAAACTCCGCTTGGGCAAACCAGGACCCATCCAAACTGCTTCATAATGGTGATATTATAATGGATTATAAAAAAGCAACCGTAAAAATCATCCCAACCCCAGCTGAGACCAGACCTGCATATTATAACCTGACAGGGGCACAAATGACAAAAAAAAACATATACCAATAAGACAATGCTAATCTATAAATAATGCAAAATATGCCCATATATTTACTTCCAATCCCTCATCAAAATAATAAAAAATGGACCCAAGAGATGAGAAGAAAAGATGATCACCGTTACAAGAGAGAGCCAGAAAGATCCAATGCAGAGGTGTTGGAGTACAAGCCAGACATTAGGCTCGATTGAGAGACACATTCGTCTGGACTTCCGTAGCTGTCTGTGAAAGTTTTGTCGGGTGTTTGTCATTTTTTTGCTTTTTTTCATTCATTTTTCATTCGTACGAACGTTCGGGAATGCGCTTTCGATGAACGGAAGCAAATCGGAACATTTCCGTTAGTTCGGATCATTTTCCAAACAAAATCGGAAATTTTTCGTTCGTTCAGATAACTTCCGTTGATGGGATGGGCTTACGTCTGATTCAGAGAGCTGATTTCCGACGGATGTATCAGCATGGCCGAGGCCATAAATTGTATAGCAATGCATACCTGAATCAATACATTTCATGTATGCCTTATAGATGCATTTTAATGCTGACCTAAATTAGTCCTTAGCATGTAAACCTTTATTTTCCACACATCCATATAATTGCTATATTTTTTTAGACTTATGTCCTTTATGAATTATATTTGGATTGTTGAACTTGAATCTTAATTTGCTGCTAGAGTTATTGTTTTAGTTGGTTACCTTTGCTTTGTGTAATTATTTTATATTTGGTTGCAGGAACTGCAAGATGTGCCACTCGCCCTTGCTCCTGACGCCCGATCTTTGCCTGCAGAATGCGGGCCAGGGGTTCTCTAATCGGGCACTATGCAAAACCCGGCCCGTGGCGAGGGCCCTCTGGCTTTTGATTCCAGATTTAGGTGTTTGGATCATACAGGGGGGGCACTGCAGTATGACCCCAACAAGGTTATCCCAATATATTATTTTACGTTTTTTAACAGGGACCACACGTGCCAGAGTGGCACAACTGAGTGTCAGGGTCCATCAGTTGGTGGGCGAGATGCAGGAGCTGCGCAACTCGTTGGTGACCACAGGTGAAGAATAATGTTCAGTGGCCTGCCATTGCTATGTATTTTGTTTTTTATAGTTGTAAAAATTAGAAATTTGCATAATTTTTACAATTTTATATTTTATGATGGAATAAAAAAAATTTTACATTGTCATTTCATTTACAAAATACATTAACACAAAACTAATGGGCCCAGAAATATTTAAAGATGAATATTCACATGACCGAGAAGTGATTTGGGTAAGTTTTAGGGGGCTAAAATGGAAGAAGAACCTAACCGAGAAATGGTTTGGGTGAGCTTAAGGGTCCAAAAGGGAATATGGAAGATAGTGCTAAGTGGTTTGGGTGAGCTTTAAGGGTCCAAAAGGGAAGATGCAGGATAGTGCTAAGTGATTTAGCTAAACATTGTAGTAGAAGTGAGGGTGGCAAATATGTAGGCGAGCACTTAAATGAGTGAAGTTTGTAGTGCGCAGGCGCAAGGTCGTAAGGATTTCCGCCTGGACGATTATTTATTGAAAAAAGGGAAACAGAAATTAACGGGAAACGTAAAGGATTAGTTGGAGGATACGATGGGAAAAGGGCAAAAACTAAAGCCTACGTTGTAACATGTGAAAATGAAACGGAAAAGTCTCGATGGAAAATGACATCCTCGTATTCGTAATCTGCCGTACGAACGGACGGAAACTTTACAGAAGGTTTTCAATGCATGCATAGAATCGCTCATACACTCATACGAGAATGGAAACATTTCCAAAAAAAAACAGATCGGAACAAAAACGGAAGTTTTTTTTGTCTCTCTGAATCAAGCCTATTGTATGAGTACTGTATTTAGGGTCACCGGGATCTTGCAAATAGTGGTCAATGCCTAGCAGACTGCACAGTGCATCAGCCATCGGTGCTCAGGAGGGCTGGGCTTTCTGGTCATCATAACATCACTACCTACATGAGCACTGCCAGCCAATTAAAGCGCTGGATTCCCATCGGCTGATCGAGGCGAAGGTAAGAATTATAGGTGTTCTGGCGGGTTATGTGTAGGATGGCTCCAGAATTCTGGATGCCACCACTCACAGATTGTCTTATAGCAGCAGTACCAACACCTGCATGGGTGTTGGTTCACTTTAAAGAGTATATCTTTTACTATCACAGGTCTTGTTCCAGGACCCAATCCTCAGGATACTCAGTTACTTACCTTAACAAGCAATCTAATGCTGCATTCTCAAGCTCTCTTCCAATCATCTCCTAGCGCTCCATTCAGCTTTAATAAATGCGGGATGCCACTGAGGTGAGCATAATAGGCAATCCAGGAGATTTCACACAGTGGGGCATCTCAAATTCAGAAATTGGGCAAAAACAGCTTTGGATTAATTGCATCCAATCAGGTGCATCGTAAACCCTGCAAACCCGTTGGCAGTGCAGACCCAATAAGTTGCACACATTACATTTAACTTGCAGGATACACCAAATCAGGATGCACTGCCAGTGGGGTTAAGTACATTTGTAGTGGGGTTGTCTGCACTCATCTTTTATTGCACCGATTTTCCTATAACGAAGTTGTTTTCTTAAGCATAAGCATGTTTACCACTTAAAGAATAATGGAAAGAACAACCCCGCTAGTGACAATGCCCCACATCCTTACAGTGGACCAATCACCCCTGCTTCCGGCCTGGAATCTAAAAGATTCCAGGACCACCCCCTAGCCTGCCCCAGTGTGAAACCCCCCGGCAGGTCCTCTGGTACAATCTCCGCCGGCGTCGCATCCCTGGCTTCTCTGCAGCTGTGCAGGCTCCATGCACCAAAGCATTCAGATATGCCTGGTGCATGGGAGCACGCACTCCACAGGGAAGCCGGGGATGCGCCAGGAGCGTGCCTATGCCAGCACCAAGTTCGATTCAGCAGTTTTATGCCTCGCATTAGTACGCACTGCATAAAGTGCTGTTTGGACTAGCGCCGTGGGAACAGGTATAGGTGAGTAAAAGTGGGCGATCTGAGGGGTTCCACACAGGGGGCATCGTACATCAGGATTCCCCGGGGGCAGGGATTGGTCCTCTTTAAGGATTCTAAATATATCAGCCTATTAAGGAGGCAGCGCTTAACAGTATTCAGTCTGCCAAGAGATCATTTACCTTTTACTTTTTTTTATTTTGCAATATGAAATACTTTCCAGCACAATTTGAAAAGAAACAAAGCTTTTAATATCTATCCAACATCTCTTAAATACACCAAACAAAGAAAGTGAGGAGGAATTTGCTTACAGCAGCCAGCAATGTGTGACCCCAGGGTCTGGCAGAACCTGCAGAGCCCCTCGCTGTGATGATGCCTAATACAAAGCAACTCCTCAATGTAAGGCAGCATGGGCTGAATGACTAAATTGGACTGTCTGGGGCCCAGTCAGGAGGTTTCTGAAACACTGCGGATCATAATGCTACGTAATGGTAGGTTTTACACAAAGCTTTTCTATTTTTTCCCCTCATACTGGACCTATTATTTTTAACCCCTCCCTTCCTAAAAGTGGCAATAATGGATTGCAACATGCTGCTTTGAAGCCCCGCTGAAAGTGAAATAATACAGGTGCTGCCTTTCAAAGATTAAAGTCACCTTTTGTTCTTGTTTTGAGCAGCGCAACTTGAAAATGGTAGTAAAAAGGTAGCAGAGGAATGTAACAAATATGAGGCCATTCAACGGCCTGACAGCAGGAAATGTATTCTGCAACACATTCTACATTCTACAAATGTTGGTTTAAAGGGTTGTTATTTTATAGGTAATATATTGCCAACGCTAATTATTAGACCTATGTTACAGGGTAAACTTTGGTCGCTCAAACAGGACCTAATAGAGAATTAATCTCTCTTTCGGGATAGGTTAAGCAATGGCAAAGATCACCTGTCCAGATTGGCATGCTTGTGTTGCCCTTGTATGGCGGGGTCTGAGGAGCCTTGTTTCAGCCCCCAAAACCCTTCTCTAATTAGCATTTAGCAGGTTTAGCATTCCCAGTCCTGACACACCTCCTCCATTACAATGAATGAAGTAGGTAGTTAAATTGGACCTTCAGCATCTTTTAATAAAATGCCCAAACCCTTAAACTATTCCCCGGCATCTATTAATTAATATATTTTAAGTTTTTAGTCGCTTACTTATTTTTCTTTTCCCCACTGGGCTGCAAATCTGTTAAGGACTCTTGGATACGGGTGCCGCCATCTTGCCTCAGAAGCATCACATACTGAGGGGTGGAAGGAGCGTGGGATGTGCAGGGGGCTGGGTAACATCTGTGCTTTGCACAGGCAGAGCAGAGCTAGGGTCAGCAAAGGTACAGTAATCCTACAAAGCAGAGCAGACTGTTTAATTATGCTATTAAAAATAGTCTATGTTCCATTATTTCTGGATTTCAACATTGCGATGGCAATCCGGCAATCAAAGGGTGCAAGCAAAAGTATTTAATGTTGAAAGAAAATAATGGCCCAGGTTTCTCTTTGAATAAATATTCAACAGTAAGTAGCTACAAATTTGGCCTTGGTGTGTTTGTGCACATCTGTATGACTGTCGGCTGATGGTAAGCTCCTTTGGGGGCTGCAACTGATAAGACTAGTCTGTGTTCTCTGTAAAGCGCTATAGAATTTACCATACTTATAAAAACTAATAACATGAGTAATTATACATAAAAATATAAATTAGATAAGAAATATTCTGTTTAGGACTAATTCAATGCTAAATGAATATTGCATAGTATTTATCATTCTATTAACCTAATTTTAAACATGTCTAATCCATAGTATAAAGTAAAATAGGAACAAATTGACTTGATTTTCCATACTTCTTTAACCCGTTAACTGCCAGCCTACCTAAAGTGTTTGACTCTCTTGCCAGACCATTTTTCTTATTTGATTTTTTTTTTTTCTTATTGCATGTAAAAGCCCGGTTACAAAAGTACCACATAGGTATTGGCAGACACCCTTTCCTGTCCAGGAGACACCCCAAACTGGAACAGCGCTTTAGGAGATTTTCAGCTAAAATCCAACTACTAGGAGCACCTTGCAGTTTAAAAGAAAAAAACAACCCTTTACATTTCAACACAAACTATATAATCTCTGGAAGTACACACCTAAAACTTTCTAGGTGTAACAGGCTTGTTGATGTAGGCGCAGTTTTCTGGAAGTGATCCTTCAATTAATTCTCTGGCTGCTCAGAGTTTACCTAAAAAAAGAAAAAAGCAGAATCAAAGCCACATTTTCCTTAAAAAACAATATGCAATGAAATAATACAGGTGCTGCCTTTCAAAGTTTAAAGTCACCTTTTGTTCTTGTTTTGAGCAGTGCAACTTGAAAATGGTAGTAAAAAGGTAGCAGAAGAATGTAACAAATAGGAGGCCATTCAACGGCCTGACAGCAGGAAATGTTGTTAAAGGGTTGTTTTTTTATAGGTAATATATTGCCAACGCTAATTATTATGTCACACAGTGAACTTTGATCGCTCAAACAGGACCTAATAGAGAATTAATCTCTCTTTCGGGATAGGTTAGGCAATGGCAAAGCTCACCTGTCCAGATTGGCAGTCCCATGCTTGGACAAAATCACTTATAAAACAGCCATTTCGAAAAAAGGTCTCAATTTTTTGATTATTGTTATCCGAAGGGTAAAAACCCCTAAAAAATCCCCCCAAAAATGGTGTGAGGTCCCAGCAAAACCAGCCCGGGGACCAGCTATGGAGCTACAAGTCCGCAGAGCCTAAATGGCCCCCGGTCTTTGGGTAATGGTTGGCAGGGGTTAAAGGCAAATCACCCGTTAGCTGCAGATGACTTGCCAGCCACCTAAGCCTTGTTAACTGGTGTAGCGGTCTCATAGATCCCTTGCCAGTTCACAAAGGGTTAAATGTAAAAATAAAACACACACGGACACATAGAAAAAATAATACTCCGATCTGGTGTCCCCCGGCAATCCTGTCCCACAGCCATCTGATGACAGCTTCCGGGGGTGATTACTGGAGGGGGGGCTAGGGAGGCAGGGGAACACCCAAAATACCATTTTAAAATGACCTTTTAGTTGAAACAAAACAAGAACCTTGTCCCTTTATTTTAGTCCATTTTAAAGGTATAATGCAATCAGTCCAGTTATAAACTGTTGACTACAGTTTGGTTCACACAAAGTACTGTAGACTGTAACTTTTTATCCCACTATCTTAAAGTGGACCAAAACCCCCCACGGTGATCTACAAGATTCCCGGGCTGATCGCTTCCCTCCCCACAGGGATGCTCCACTGTGTGAAACCCCCCAGGTTGCCCATATACTTACCTTCATTTCCAGTCCAATGGCGCATGCGCAAGCCGCGGCTGCATCCCTGCTATCCCTCTAGCAGGGAGCATGCCTGCGCCAGGCATTTGTGAATGGCCGATGCTGGCACACTCCCTGTTAGAGGGTATTGGGGGATGCGGCCATCAGTGCGCTTAGAGCCGCTCGCCTTAGAGGAAGGCTTAGACGCACTGACATGAGCGGATCCAAGTGCGCTGATTGAACAAGCGACCATGCAGGCGTTTTAGAACCGGGTAGAGGTGAGTTTGTTTTGGCGACCTAGGAGGTTTCAAACAGCGTGGACACCCCCTGTTCAAGGTGCCCCGGGGGCAAGGACCAAAACCGAGGATAGTCAAAAATACAATTCTGTGATTACTCACCTATAGAATTGGCATTATACAAATACAGCACGTCCTGTTCCAGAATATATTCCTTACTCTTGGGTAATACATCCACAATATGGCGCTGGACTGCAGAGACAGAAAAGTGGTGCCTCCCAGCCCCTTATATACAAAGGACCTCCCACAAAATCCCCAGTATTGAAAAGCAGTTAAAATGAAGCCGGGAGAATTATAACCATTATCAATATTGAAAATAAGAACAATCCCCATAAAGAGGTAATTAAAAATAATGATAACAAGGGTGGGGTGGAACAGGACGTGCTGTATACGTATAATACCAATTCTACAGGTGAGAAATCACAGAATTGTATTATTCCAAGTATACAGCACGTCCTGTTCCAGAATATATTCCTTACTCTTGGGACATCCAATAGCAGTGTCCGTAAGGTAGGGTGGGATCCCCAAAAGTAAAAGTAGACAGTTTAAACCACTGCCGCCTGCAGAACTTTGTGACCAAAAGCAGCATCAGCTGAGGCCTTAACATCAACCTTGTAAAACTTAGAAAAAGTATGAACAGAAGACCAAGTGGCGGCCTTGCAAACTTGTTCAACAGAAGCTTGGTACTGAAATGACCAAGAGGCACCAATAGCACGAGTAGAATGAGCAGTAAGGCGGAAGGGAGGCTCCTTCCCCTTAGCAGAGTAGGCCTGTATCACAGCCTGACGGATCCACTTGCTGATAGTGGACTTAGCTGGAGCCAGACCCTTCTTAGGTCCAGACGGGAGCACAAAAAGAGCATCAGTCTTCCTGAAGGATTCAGTAGCCACCAAATAGAACCTGACCACATCCAAAGAGTGTAAAACCCTCTCCTTAGAGTTACTAGGATTGGGACACAGAGAAAGCAAAACAATGTCCTGATTGAGATGAAAAGCAGCGACAACCTTAGGCAGAAAATCTGGCTTAAAACAAAACACCACCTTGCCCTGGTGTCTCTCAAAGTAAGGAGGTTTGATGGAAAGCGCCGCCAACTCAGAAACACGCCTAACAGAAGTGATAGCCACCAAAAAGACTACCTTAATCGTAAGAATGGACAAAGGGGCCCCCTGCAAGGGCTCGAAGGGAGACCCCTGCAGGGCAGATAAGACCAAGTTCAAGTCCCAGACTGGTAACATAGGCTTACGTGGGGGACCTGGAAGAAGGTCTTGACCAAGGGATGCTGGGCAAAAGATCTTTGGAAGAAAATGGCCAAGGCAGAAACATGACCTTTCAGAGTACTGAGCTGAAGACCCAGATCCAAACCATGTTGCAGAAACTCCAGAATCCTAGGAATATAAAACACACGACAGGGAAGCGACTTAGACTCACACCAGCCAATGTAAGTACGCCAAACCCTATAGTAGATGGAAGAAGATTACCTTTTCCTAGCCGTGATCATGGTATTAACAAACGTGGCAGGCAGCCCCTTTTCAGCAGCCAGGCCGTCAAAGCCAGCGTTTGTAAATTGGGTTGGCGTAGGTGACCCTGAGTGAGCAGAGCCAGCCAATGAGGCGATGCCGCCGTCCGCGGAGCGAAGTACAAGCGTGCAGCGGCGGCGATAACAAAAACACAGTACAATCACAACATGGATATACAAAGTTAACGCATACCCCCCCCCCCCCAGATCTACCCAGGGAGAGCCAAGGGGAAGCAGCGGCCAGCCTAAGAGGAGCCTAACTGAGTGGACAGGGGGCGAAGGGCAAACGGCCGCGGGAGGGACATCCCATAAGGCTCACCACAGGCCTGCACCGCCTACCCTTTGGTGGGCTCCTTAGCACCTGACAGCAGTGCTGCCTACCATCACCCGACCAGCGCAGCCTAAGCTGGGAGACAGTGAAAAGGAACAGGTGGGAATAGTCCTACAGGGCCGCAGGCTAATAAGCCCCGCTCACCTGCGAGTAGAAAGAGCCATCTTCTAGTCATCGCAGCCCAGACTGCAGAAAAGAACTGGGGAATTTGTGGGAGGTCCCTGGTATATATGGGGCCGGGAGGAGCCACTTTTCTGTCTCTGCAGTCCAGCACCATCTAGTGGATGTATTACCCAAGAATAAGGAATATATTCTGGAACAGGACGTGCTGTATACTTAGAATATTCTGGATTTTGGTCCTCTTTAAAGAGGAACATCGGAGGCCCTGGAGTCTAAATGACTTTAGGGCAATCCGAGTTGCACTCTTAGGGGCATCTTGAATTGGGATGCCCTACTGTGTAAACCCCCCCAGAAACCTTGTCTTGAAGCCCTTGCCGTGTCTCTGTGCCACGGCCGTATTCCGGCTCACCTCTATTTGTGTGCGCAGTGTAGTCGGGCCTTTCTGAATGGTCAGCGTGGGACGTGGTGGCTAGGATGTGAGTGGGGTATGCAGCCGGCGGCAGTGGCACGCTTGGCTCCCTTCGATGCTGTCCAGATGGCTCAGCCATCAGCACGCTTGTTCTCGTCCAAGTCTGTGTCGTGGGAGCGACAGGATGATGAGTGACCTAGGAGCATACACACAGCAGGGCATCCCAATTCGGGATGCCCCCACTGAGAACAACACCACCCTGAAAAGTGAAAATCACGTGTGTTGTTCCTCTTCAAGTCTAACAAGGGCCTCTCCCTAAAGTAGCTTGCTCCTCTGTTAAAAAAACATTCTTAGCTAAGCCATTGGCCATCGGGCGGTCACATGGGCAGGTCCTGCCGGTGGCCGGCGCAGAGGATGCGACTACGGTCCATGTGACCGCACAGTAGCCAATCGTGGGACTCCTTTCCCAGTGCAGGCTCGTAATGAATGTGAGTATTACGAACATTCTGTGTGGTTATCTGCAAGGAGGGCTCCAGCATTCTGGATGCTCCCTGAGCTTCTTGTGATCAGCAGACAGCGAGAGCGACACCTGTTAAAGTAAAAATGAGTGTTGGTCCGGTTTAATTTGACGCCGATTATTGCTGTTGGGTTTACAGTACCTAAGTACTTACAGTACTTAAATCAATTATTGCTGGTAATTGTCTGACATTAATGCAAGCATTCTAAATGACTGGGTTATCCTCAGTAATGAGCATGATTATGTTTATCTCTATAAACTTTAGATTTAGAAGTAGTTAATGATTTAGCATTTCATAATGTTTTAGCTGTACAGCAAATTAGAGCAAAATTAATTTGATATGAAACAGTGAACCCTTTAAAACTTAGTGAGTGGCTCAGTGGTAGCCATTCCACCACCCCACCATTCTGAGATAGCGCTCAGCATCTGTTGAATGCAGAATCTACACACATTCAAAGAAAGGACAAGAGCAGTGAAGTGGGCTAGTTCCCAGCACCCCTTTTGTGAGCATTTTATTAAAGCATGAGAGAAGTGTGCTTATTCTGTGCATCATTATTGCAAATGCACATTAATGTGCAACCCATATAAGATCTCAAGCGAAGAACTGCTGAACCTTAAAGCTGTCTTAAATGTTTCTTACAATGGACTGTCAGGTGAATCATTTCACAAGAATTTTCGCAAACAATGAGCTCTCATTAAATTAGCCAGATGAGCAGTATGACAAACACATCAACTAAGTGTTAAATTATCAAAAAATATAAAGGCAATTGAAAAAGAGAAACACCAAAAGGCTTTAGAATCATATAATGATCAAGCTTTCCACAGGCTGCCATATAACATATATGTAAAAACACGGCCAATATGTGTGCATCCCAGTATACATTGCCCCTCCATTGACGCTGTTTATAAACCCCCACCTGTGTGTTCCTCCAGTGTTATCCAGTTCACTGTGTCTGGTGACCATCCCCCCTACCTCCTATAATTGGGTATCCTTTGTGCACCACTAGCCCTGCTTAAAGGGGAACAATTAGTTCATGACCAGCCCTGAAGGGAATCTAAAAACTCCTGGGCTGGCTGGTCCCTTAACCCTGGGGCCTCCCCTGCGTGTGAAATTCCTTGTATGAAAATCATCATGTGTATTCCATCTGACCAGCAATCCCACTGTACTTTCTCCGGCTGATGCACCCAACCAAACCAGGCATTTCTGAATGGTGCAGGTATGCACAGCTGAACAGTAGTGACCCAAGCTCCATTCAGCTTTACTAAGCCACTCTGACACCACAGCGGCTTAGTAAAGGCACATCCAGGAAGGACATTTCATGATGCAGCTTTGTGAGTAATGAGCATTCTCTGCTGTGGTCAGAAAAAAGCTGCACGACCACAGAGTAGAGTTTTTGTGAGGTTCTGGAGAAATAAAATTGAAAAGGGTGGTCAATTTTGGCACCCTGCTACAAGTTCTACTGCAGGAAATAGAGGAGAAACTCATAGAACAGACATAAGCTGGGCTGCTTGCTGCATTATTATTGCCGTTGCCTGGACAGTCCCTTTCTCTCCACAACCACCTTTCTCCAAACATCAAATACCTACCTTCATAGTCATAGTTCAACTGCTAATATTTTCAATAAACCAGAAGTCACATAAGTCACACACATGCTGATCAGCTGATGAACAGCCTGGTACAGTTGGAAAATAAAACTCCCACAAACTCACTTGCCCCATCTGCACACATAATACTAAAGCATTTTCAGCACTTACATTTGCTTCTGCATCCACTCAAAGCTGAAATGCCGCTTCTCCGATTTTCTACTGGTAGCTGCCATTTTGGAGCTTTCTCTCCCATCATCTCAGCCATGCTGCTGCCTGGATTCAACTGACATAACTGGCAATGCACAGTAACAGGAAACCCAGCAGCAGTTCCTGTTTGCAGGTGGCCTGCAGATACATGAGCTGCCATTTTGTTCCAACAAGGTAAATTAATATTTATGTGCAGCAATCTAAATTGCCCCGGGGAGGGGTGCATATGGGCACTGTTTTTTGTGTTGCTCTGGTTTTAATAATAATTTTGACTGCTGTCAAATTCTGACAACTGTCAGAATAGAAAGGAAGTTAACAGCACTCTTGGTAGAATTTTGCAACAAGAGAATGGGCACCTGTACATCAAGCTACACTTGACAGTTAACTGCTTCTTATGGCAGGAAATGATGTCCTGACGTAGGGTTATGACTCGTATTGGGCTTTAAAATGGGATTATAAAGTGTCTACCATAAAAAAAGGATCAGGCATCAGTATTCAAATATAAATAATAGAGATATTGAAAAGAAAAGAGGCTACACCATCCATAACTTTGACAAAATTACAAACATGAGAAACACAAGGTTTGCTGCTACATGAACTTTGGGAAATAGAACATAATGTGATTGGTGGGGTTCCAGCACTTCAACCCGTAAAACGTAGTATTTAATAAATAAGGTTAAAAACCCAGGCATCCAGGAACAGCAACGTGCTTCAGGATACTACAGAGTTATAGACCTTAGGGTTATATGTACCTTGTTCAGCTTTACGGAATACAATGGTGCTTTATAAATAAACAATAATGCTACACACTGAGATTCTACAAGTTCTTGCCACATTACTCAAGAGGTAATAAATATAAATCAAAGTACTATTAAAGGACCAGTCCAGCCAGACTGCCCATTTTTCAGTTCCCCACCGCCGTGTCACCCTCCCCTAGCGCTGAAGCAGCACCCAGTGCAGAGAACGTGCTTCTGTACATTCCATGGAACCCTGCAGCACCCTCTGCTGTGAGGGTGTTGGTGACCTTCAGTGTTGCCGCTATATGACAGTCTGGGGATGAGGCATCCAGAATGCTGGAGCACCCCCCCCGCACATAACGCCCGCAAATCTCACCGCAACTTCGCTTCCCCGCCAGGCAGCCAATCACCGCACTGGATTCCCAGCGGGAGAGCAATGTTCTGTCACTGCCTACGTGAGTGCTGGGCATCCAATCGCAACGATGGATTCCCGGAGGGGGTGCAGCGAGGTTAAAGTGGACCATCACCCTCCTGTGATCGGCCCGGACTGATCGCCTCCCTATCCGCGGGACATCCGAGATCGGGATGTCCCACGGGGTGAAACCCCCCCAAACACCCTTACCTTGTCTTCGGTGGCAGCCGGCCGCCGCCGCCTCCTTCGCGCCCCTCTAGACGTGTGCGCGCCCCCGCCGGCCGCCTGCGAATGGCCGGCGCGGGCGCGTCAAGAGTGACACGTGGGAGGCGGCGGCGGAGGAGCCGCTTGTCTGCGGCTGTCAAACCGCTTGTCCGTCGGCGCTGGGAGCGGGGAGAGGTGAATCCTGGGTGTTGGTCCACTTTAAGGTGACATTTATGGGAGGCCTGGGGGGTTATGTGCGGGGGGGCATCCAGTCATATAGAAATAAAAACAAGAAATTAGACTTTCCCAGGTTTTGTACCATACCCCAGCTGTTTGATGCCCCCAGAAAGCCCACTTAAACTCACCTTTTACCGATCCAATGGTGCTCTTGTCTAATCAGGGCCCTTTGCTGTGTTTACTTCTTTTTGGCTATGATTAAAATCAATGAGCAGTGCGCGCTGCCACATCCCCTGTATGCCCAGCCTAGTTATGCGCTATCGCACTAGCCTGAGTGGCAGGGGCGGAAAAGTGTGCTTCCCGTTATAAATAATCAAGCTCTGATCGTACAAGAGCCTGTGCATGCGTCGTCGGAGTGGGGAAAGGTGAGTTTTTATGGGCACCCTGGGGGTTTCTCCCAGCGGGGCATCCTGATTCGGAATGCCCTAGGGAAAAGCCAGCAGCTGGCTCTGAAATATTAGGGTGAGCAACTAAAATCTCTTTTTCTGTCAATCCATGCGAGACAAAGGCCCCTCTTATCCAGATATTGCTGGGCGCATCTCAAACAACTAGTTGCAGTGACCAAATACAGTGGCGGACGATGTAAACCTATTAATTTTGTAAAAGACATAAATCAACAACCAGATCCTCTATGGCTTGAAGAGGAAACAATGACCCTAAAGCCATTGTGGAATATTCACAATATGTCACAGAAAAAAGTGGCACCTTGAAAGATAATTTGGACCCAGCCCACTGCTGATCATTTTAAAAAGTTGTCTAAGATGCTTGGACGCAGCTTCACTTGCCCAAAATTATGATGGGAAAAAAAGAAGGCATATGCGAATCCTGATCTATGTTCCTGAAGCATGTTGCCTAATGCCTAGAATTCAGCTTTATTGGAACTTTATTACTGTTCTTTTTTATGCATAATAATTAGGTATAAAAATAAATGCCACCTCCGCAAACAAACAGCATACCTCCATCCATGCGGCACAGTAGTTAGGTACTGAACATGGTTAAACATTATAAACTGTTTAAAGACAACACAAGTGTTGCCAAAGCCTAGGAACAAATATTTGGACAGCTATCAAAATACTGTGTGTGTCGTTATGAATGAGAAAATACATTAGAACTGTTGTGGATTTCCAGCATTAGGGAGATGATCATGTACACAGGACATTTCGTGGATATAAAAGGGCACAGAAATCACGTTCACTGCCCAGCAAAATAGCAGGTGATTTCTAAAAGGATTTAATTCCTTAAGTAAGAAAATATTTCTGGGTAACAACAGTAGGAACCCCATAACCCAGGCTGTCATTACAAAGAAAAAATACTACAGATATGTTTGATAAATAATGCATGATCATGAGCTAGATGTTTCTTACTAAAATATCTACATTCCCTCCCATGCACAGCTTCCCTTTACATTACAGCACATATACATCCCCCTGCATTCTTTGCATATGCCATCTAGTACATGAACTGCAGGGCTAAATCAATAACAAGCGGTGATGGCATTACATACAGCCCAAATTACTAACCGGAACCTAAATGTCAAGAACAATATAAACAGCCCCTAGGCATATTAACTTTGTTACAAACAAAATGGTTTTCTAGCAAATAAAGGCCACTCAATGGATAGCATGTTAATGTATGCCACATATGTTCAAATCAGCACTAAGCAGGTTTATTAAAACTATTAACTCTCATGCAGAAAATATGGCGTGACTCTGAGAACCAATGAATATTTTCCACATGTGGGATCTTGCATGTGAGTTGCTTATGACTCACATAGGAGTTTTTTATTAGACTCTCGTATCAGCCGTAGTCAAAAGAATGACAGCATGCGAGTTGTGGCTTTTTTTTTTTTTTTTTTTTTTAAATACATGCTGCAATTCATGGCATGTTTTTTTTTCGGTGAAAATGCAATGTAATATGTCTTTGCCCCTGGGTATGGGTCAGTGCTCCCGACACCCCTGGAAGAGCACTGGGCCCTTCTGCACCTCCAGTGCCCCAAGAGAGAGTGGCTGTAATTGGGCAGCAGTACCACCATGTCAACCGCCATCCCCCGTGCACCTTTAAACTGATTGGCAAGTCAAACATTAAAAAATAAATATCAGTAGCTTACCTTACAATCGCTCTCCTTCCTGCTATGTCTGTGTCTTAGCAAGGAAATCACTTCCTCATTCAGCTTTTAGTCTCCACCCCACTGACCTGGTCCTTCAAGCAACCTTGAGTGGACCAAGAACGGAAAGACCCCATACTCAGTCCCCAGACATCCTGATTGGCTGCCTCTCTCTGTAACTATGAAACCCCGCCCTCCTCCCTCCTCTGTGGTCACACAATGTGCTGGCAGATTGGAGACGCTCCTAGCCTGCAGCATCTCTCACCTCCAGTGTGCTTACATGACATGTTGCCACACACACTGATTCTCCTCATTTTTTCTCTGCATCTCCAATGCTCTAATACTTTTACAAATACCTTAGGAACTACAGGGTCTTTTGGAAAATCGACTGAAGTTTGGAACAGTGCAACGTTTAGCCTGAGTCAACAGGACAAGAATCAGGCTTGCTTTATTAAAACTTTAAAATAAGCAATTGTAAAAAAAAATGCATGATAAATCACGTGGAGCAGACCAATACAAAGGTCATAACATAGGTATCTAATCCAAAACCGGTATGATGGAGGATAACTATACAAATACTGTATGTACCTAAGATTACGCCTATTATTATTCATATGGTAAAAGAACCATGGTTATTACAGCAAAAACCCCAAATGTCATGCATAAGCAGGTATAGGAAAATTACAACAATATGCAGTTTGAGCAGTTACATAGATATTTTAGCAGTTAATTCAATAGGAGACTGTGAAAATGTGGACTTATCCAATGAAGAACAATTACAGCTGACATTTTAACTTAGCTGGAGGATTTGGCCAAACCTAAGTCTGTAAGTGCTGGTTCCACACCATGAATTGATTAGGAATTGATCACTGAAATCTGATACACTCAATCTGAAGATATTGATTTGATCTGCTGCCATTTATACTATACTCAAGCCTGATTTGCTACACAAGTGCAAAACTGCTCCAAACAGTGATGACCTGAACTATTTATGTGCATTTTTGTGTCTTTCAGTCAATTTAAGTTGAGTTTTTATGTGTTTTCCTAGCATGGTTTTAGGTGATCAACAACTCACATGCACCCCCCCCCCCCCAGGTGGTACTTGATATAATTGGAAAATGTTGTATATGGAAAAAATGTATAAAGTATTACAATATTGTATATATTAAAAATGGAGAGTGGTACCTGATGAAATCTGATACACTCAATCTGAAGATATTGAGTGTATTTTACAGCAGCTAGTGCATTGGATGGCTGTGTATAATTATTATCGGTTATACCCAAGTCATTGCACCCCACAACTGTCTCCAAGAACTTGGGGAACAGCTAAAGATGTGTAAACACATTATTTAGATGGATCTGCCTAGTGCTAAGGAAAATCCTTTTATCCTTGATTTGTATGTAACAAGTAAAAACGTTTTAAAAGTTTTAAAAACAGGGGGCATTTTGGTTGAATTCATCTAGATCACTGATTCTCAACCTTTTCAGGCCAAGTACCCCCTGGCAACAAAAAGTTACAACCAAGTACCCCCAAGGTGGAGATCACAATTACCCTTCAAATTCATGGTCCTGGCAAAGGTTCAGCAGACTTTGCAGAGGGTGGTATGACCTTACAAAGGGGCCTGAAATGAAGGACCAACTGCAGCTGGATTCAGAACTAACCCCAGAAACATAAATGATGATCTAGCTAGACATGCAAAGGAGGAGATGCTAGCATTAGACTGCTGTGTGATAGTCACAATGACACAGAACTACAGACTGTGTTATCTTCTGTCTTGATCCCAGAACACAGAGAAAGAGAGGAGTCTTTCCTCTATTAGACATTGCTATACTGCACTTTTTCACACTCCACATTTATAAACGTTATCAAGACAAGATGACCTATGAGCAGGGCCAGATTAAATGTGATGGAGGCCCCTGGGCACAAAATCTGGTGGAGGCCCCAGATACAGTATTTTTTCCTTTAAAATAATAGTCCAGCCAAGTAACTGATTGGTGGTTGTCTGGCACCCGCCCACTTACTGGAACATCAGATCGAGTCCCTTGTGCCACCCTTGTGGGGGTGCGTGGTGCTCGGGAACTCCTGCTTTGCCATTCTGGGCTGGGGGTAGGTATGCAGTTGCCCAGCTGGTCCAGCAGAAAACAGTTCCCTGCATTGAACTGCCAGCGGCTGTGCTTGATGGCTTATGTGCAGTGAGTGGCCGCCAATTGACAGCTCTGCACCCACCCATCCCTGTAGATGAAGGCTTTGCTGCTCTAGACTCTATGATGGCTTTCCCAGGCACGGGGGCCCCCACTGACGCCAATAACTTTGTTGCTGGCCTCACAGCCTGTCAGACCAAATACTGAAAAGCCTCCTGGACCAGACCATAAACCAAAGGTTGGTGGAGGCCCCCTTTGCAGGACAAGTAGTGGAGGCCCAGAGACAAGCGCCCCTTGAGCCCCCCTCATAATCCGGCCCCGCCTATCAGAAATTAATGGTGTGGTAAACATGCATATCATTTTTCATACATCTCCCTTTATAAAGTTTTTAGGTGCGGAGCTGTTACACTGTATACTGTACAATACAGGACATTAATCTCATCAACTGCATGCCTACCAGGATAATCTGCAGAAACAGATGACGTCTACGCTACAGTAACTGATCATTTGTCAACCCCCTTTCCAACAGCAATAGGGAAATACAGGGTATAGACAGGGTCACTCACCAGTGTACCACTGTTGGTATTTGAGATCCTTTCAGGTGGTACTCAACAAGGCTACATACTAATCTGTACGCCAAGCTGATCTGCTGCCATCTATACTTTACTCAAGCCTGATTTGCTACACAAGTGGAAACTGCTCCTAACAGTGATGACTTGAACTACTTGTGTGCATTTTTGTGTGTTTGTCATTTTAAGTTGAGTTTTCCTAGCATGGTTTTAGGTGATCGACAACTCACATGCACCCCCCCCCCCCCAGGTGGTACTTGATATAATTGGAAAATGTTGTATATGGAAACATTTTATAAAATATTACAATATTGGATATATTAAGAATCGAGAGTGGTACTTGATGGAAAAAAAAGGGTGGAAACCCCCTGGAGGTTTAGCTGTAGAAAGAAGACTGCACTGACTGAAGGTGGTGACCCAGAAGGGCCTCCAGTAAATTGGCTACAGCTTCCCAATTCTCCACTTTCCAGCAACTCTAAAACAAGGGTGTCCCAGCCCCCCTGCCCTATAGCCACTCTCCATTGAGGCCTAAGCCTACTCCATTGCCCCACCTATCTGGCTGACCTCCCATGAGCAACAGACTGTGGGGGTAGAAAAAGAAACTAAACAGACCATTTACCTATGTTTTCATTTATTTTAGAAGAAATGGAAACAACTGTTGGGATGCCTTGGCTTATAAGCAAAAGACTAAGAACTCAGATCTCCAGAGAATTAGGTCACTGGGGAACACTCCCAGGAACTCAAACATCACTTTCTGAAGCATGATGTTGCACCCTAGAGACAGAACTGCGCTTTCCAATGATTTTTGTGGGTAAGTATAATGTGAATTCTGAATGGAGTGTCTTCCGTGGAAGAGTAAAGAAAATAAAATGTGTGTTTTCCGCATGAGAAAATTATCTGACCAGGGATTGTTCTACTAGATGGCTGATTGTTTTACTGAGAGAACTTTGGTAATACACAGTTCCAAAAGTGTCTATTGCATTTTTAATGCATGTGCCACTTTAAGGTGCCAGATTTGGGGTGAATATAACAAAATTGCATAACTAAAGAACGCTAGGAGTTCCAGGGAACCCAATCTCCTAGGAGCATTTGACAAAACAGATATCTGCAGTAAAGTTTTTACCTACTACCTGAAATGTTTGAGATGAACTCCGTGTAACACTGTTACACTTCCAAACTTCCAAGAAAAGACAAAGTGATCAATGCGAGAACACATCAGGCTCCCTTGGACAGGCCAATCAATGCAAGAAAGAACCTTGCCCAGGGCCTTATGCAAATAGAAGCACGTTCTGTAACCTAGGGAGGGAACATGCGCAATAGATCAATGGGATCTGATAAAACCTTACAGCTATATTAGCCTCAGACAGTAAATATATAATGACGAATCCCTTGTGTCTTCCGTGAACTCTTAAACTAGGTTATTTTTAGCAGCAGGAGGGTAAAGAAAGCTCACAAGCCATAATACAGCAGGATAGAAGATTAGGGAAATATGTGGCTGGAATTAATAATTAATAAGTCATGATAAGTTGTTTTTCTCTAGCTAAGAATATATTCAGAAAATGGTTTGTGTTCTTATTTTTTTCTCTTTGCAGCTTAGGCGATTTAAAGGTCCACCATATCAACAGACAACAAAATGACTCTTAATTGCAAAAAGCCACAACATTCTTTTACTCACTAGGGCGTAACCACCCAGTTTCATGATGAAACGCAAGAAGGAGAGTTGGGTCAAAAACGGCAATATCCATGTTGTCTGGAGGAACTTTTTATATATCAGCAGCCTGATAATGTACTGAATTCTAAATTCAATATGGTCAATTCAGCGTTGGGGGGAGATTTCCTTGTTTCCCAGTGGAATGCACCTCACAAGCGGGACTTCTCGCTCTCTTGCCGGATTCAGGGACCCGCATGTGCTAGAAGCATACGAAAAATCTGTGAGAGAATTCTCACTTCCATATAAGATTTTACAACTTGCATGCTATTTACTGAATCACTGTCAGTTGTAAAATATTTCATTGATAAAAGCCAATGTTTTTAAGAATGAAAATGACAGCCGGCAATTGTATATTTTTTCTAGCATGAAATAAAAAAGCATGCCCCCCCCCCACCCAAATAGCCACCTAGCCCTGGTACCAGACATAAGGGCTGGTAACCAAAGACACTGATGGTTTATCATTATGCCTGGTGCCCAGGCTAGTTGGCTATGGGGGGAGAGGGTACATGCTTATTTTTTAATAATTCATAATATAGTAAATAAAAACAATGCCAGATATAGCGACATTTCTTTTATCAATGAAAAAAGCATGTGAAGTGTAGCAATGCGAGTGAAGTGTGCATTTCTCGCTAGCTTTCAGCAGGGGAGAAAAATATTTTTAAACTATATGAGATAGCAACTTTGGATATTTAGAACGTTCTACAAAATTTGCATGATGCAAATGTTATTCTCTGCCAACCTGGGCTTTGTATATAGATTTTATAAATAAACTTTTGTTTTTTGCCAAACAAATGTGCTCTAGGTGCTGAGCTGATCTATTATTTAACATTTTTTTACCTGTCATCAAGTGTGTGGAAGCAGTTTTCACTACCTACACAATGTAGCAACGCACACCAAGTCTGTACAACAAGAAGAGAAAAGTGAGTCCTGTACACACAGAACACTGCTGCTTATGGCCGCTGCTGAGATAATGCAATGTGTTGTATTTGGCAGAGGAAAACAGATTCCATAAAACACACATTTGCTAACATTAGAAAAACAATTAAAAATACTAAATTAGCTCAGCACCTTTAAGACGCCGCTTTGTTACACGAAAATATACACTTTCAAAAACTCAATAGAAAGTGGACTTTAAATTAAAAAAAAATGATACATGCAAAGATTAAATTATGAAAATCAGAAAGACCATATTAAACTGGGTAAGATATGAAGCACTACAGTTGGCTAAGTTAGTTTGGGTTACATTTTATTACAAAATATTACAATATTGGATGTATTAAAACACTTACTATTTTATGTTTAAAAAATCAGGACAACTAAGCCCAGTCTATGAAAAATACCTTTAACTATCTATGAAATACATTATAAAATAAAGACTTTAACCATTTAACCGCCAGCCTATCTGGAGATGTTGTCACCCTTTGTTGCCAGACCATTTTGCAGTATTTTGCGCTCTACATGTTCAACTGTGTTTTTTGAAGGGATTTCCCAGGGAAATTATATACGTTTTTTCAGCAGAGTCTGGGCTTTAACATGAAAAGTCTTGTTTGTCATTTTAGGTGTATTCTCAATATATTTTTGGGTGAAATATAAGCAAATAATAAAAAATAAATTTTTTACAATTTTAGTGTTTTTTTGTAATAATAAATGTTATTGCGTGTGAAATCCCAATTTCTCCCGGTTACAGCGGTACCACATATATATTGGTAGACACCCTTTCCTGCCCAGGAGACTCCCCCAAACTGAAACAGTGCTTAGAAGATTTTCAGATAAAATACAACTGTGCTAGGCACCATGCGCCCATTGCAGTATTGCAAAAAAAAAAAAAAACAACCCTTTACATTTGAAATACCCCCTACAAACTATTCTCTGAAAGTACACACCCCAAGCTTTCTAGGCGTACCAGGCTTGTTGACATGGGTGCAGTTTTCTGGAAGAAATCCCACAATGAATTCTTTGGTTGCACAGGGTTTCCCTAAAAAAAAAAAGAATCAAAGCTACATTTTCCTAAAAAAAAAAAACTATATGCAAACAATAATAATACAATTATGTGAAACTCACCTGTAGAATTGTTTTTGAATATATCCAGTCCAGGTCGTCTCAGAAGTAATGACAGTTGGGTAATCCACTGCTAGGTGGCGCCTGACTGCAGGCTCAAAAGCTGTCGCTCCTCCCGGCCTCCTATAAAACAGGTGTCTCTCTATGATTTCCCAGTGGTTAAACAGCAGTAAGAAAAGAGACAGGCCGGTAGGCCAAGAAACCATGTTACTTCACATAGCTTCAGCATGTACTCTCTCCATCAAACTAAGGACAACGGTCCAATATAAAAATGGTAATCACCATAACAGGCAATCCAGATATAATGAATAAGGGCGACCTGGACTGGATATATTCAAAAACAATTCTACAGGTGAGTTTCACAGAATTGCATTTTTCACTATATCCAGTCCAGGTCGTCCCAGAAGTAATGACAGTTGGGACATCCAAAAGCAGTGTCCATTAGGGTGGGATCCCCAGTGCGAAACAGCATGTAGTTCATTTCACTACCGCCTGAAGCACTTTTCGGCCAAAGACAGCATCAGCTGAGGCCCTAACACCAACCTTGTAAAAACTTTGTAAAGGTATGAACTGAAGACCAAGTGGCGGCCTTACAAACTTGTTCAACAGAGACCTGGTGCTGAAAAGCCCAGGGAGCACCAATAGCTCTAGTAGAATGAGCTGTAACACGAAAAAGGGGGTTCCTTCCCCTTGGCAGAATATGCTTGCACCACCGCCTGTCTGATCCACTTACTGAGAGTGGACTCAGCCGGAGGCAAGCCCTTCCTAGACTCCTCAAAGAGGACAAAAAGACAATCCGACTTCCTGAAGGGCTCAGTCGCAACCAGGAGTACTTAATGGCTCTGACCACATCCAGGGAATGGAAGGTCCTTTCCCTAGAGTTAGTCGGAGCTGGACACAAGGAAGGCAAGACAATTTCCTCATTAAGGTGAAAAGGAGACATGACCTTAAGCAAAAAATCAGGTTTAAGCGAAACACCACCTTATCCCTATGCCGTCCAAAGTAAGGAGGCTTCACACCAATCGCAGCCAGCTCTGACACGCGACGCACCAAGGTGATAGGTACCAAAAATACCACCTTTAGGGCAAAATAGACAATGCAGCATCGCACAAGTGCTCAAGTGGGGACCCTGGAGAGCAGAAAGCACCAGATTCAAGTCCCACACTGGTAATACAGGCTTACACGGTGGGCGTACATGGGTAACCCCTTGCAAGAAGGTCTTGATCAGTCTATGATTGGCAATGGATCTCTGGAACAATATGGCTAAGGCCGAGACCTGGCCCTTGAGGGTGCTCAGCTGGAGACCCAAATCTAAGCCGTGTTGTAAAAAAACTCCAAAATCCTAGAGATCGGGAAAGTGCGACAAGGAAGGCTCTTGGATTCCCACCAAGCAATGTAGGTATGGCAAACTCTGTAATATATCATGGAAGAAAACGCCTTCCGCGTCTGAATCATGGTCTGAACAACCGTGGCTGACAGCCCCTTGTCCGTCAGGATTGAGGTTTCAATAGCCAGGCCGTCAAGCCAGTGTCTGTAAATTGGGGTGCCGCAGCGGCCCCTGTGTGAGAAGCCCTGGATCATGGGGCAAGACGTAGCGAACGACTGACATCTGAATTATGTCCGCGAACCAACTCCGCCTCGGCCAGCGAGGAGCCACCAGGATGGTTGGTACCCTCTCCTGGGCTATCTTGCGCAGCACTCAGCGCAGGAGTGGAAACGGAGGGGACGCATAAAGGAGCCTGAACTCCGTCCAAGGAATTGCCAGAGCGTCTGTGGCAAAGGCCAGAGGATCTCTCGACCGGGAGACGAATCTCGGGAGCTTGTGATTGTGCCTGGACGCAAATAGGTCCACGCACGGTTGACCCCAGCGGAGACAAGAGCGTGAAAAATCTTGTTGCTGAGAGACCATTCCCCCAGGCGTGAGGTGCTCCTGTTCAGGGAGTCTGCCTCCTGGGTCTCTATCTCAGGAATATAAACCGCTGAGATGCAGGGAACATTCTCCTCTGCCCAAGTCAGCATCTGGGTCACCTCCTTGAGGGCTCGCTTGAGTCCCGCCTCGGTGATTTATGTAGGCAACCGCTGTCTGATTGTCCGAGTGAACCTGAATCGCACACCTTAGATGGGGAGTCAAGTGAAGAAGCACCACCGGATCGCTCTCAACTCCAAGATATTTATAGGTAAGTGGGCCTCCTGTGGTCCCCACTGACCCTGGATCTTCTGAGTCAGCCAAAAACCTCCCCAGCCAGTCAGGCTGGTGTCCGTGGTGACAATCTCCCACCGTGGAGGCAGAAATGACTTGCCTACCAGCAGATTTCTGGAGTCCAGCCACCACAAAAGGGACTGCCTAGCAGGGGGAGGCAGTGAAAACACCCGTTCCAGTGACTCCTGCGTCCGATCCCAACCGGTCAACAGATTCAACTGAAGAGGTCTCAAGTGGAACTGAGCAAAGGGCACTGCCTCGAAGCATGACACCATCAGGCCCACAGTTTCATCCCCAGACGGACAGATGGTTGCTGACAAGACAGCGAGGCCTGCAACTGCGTCTGAAGACCCACCACCCAGAAAAGAACCCACCATCGAGGGAGTGATTGACGACTTGGGATAATTGACTACCCAACCGAAATCCTCGAGAGTGGACAACACGGTCCGGGTGTCCCTCTCGGCCGGAAGAAAAGACTAAGCCGCAATCAGTAAATCGTCTAGATAAGGCAGCACGCGAATGCCCTGGATACTCAGGAAAGCCTGATGCCCGCCAGCACCTTGGTGAACACACGGGGGGCTGAGGATATCCCGAATGGCAACGCCACAAACTGGTAGTGCTGATCCTCCAGCGCAAACCTCAGGAACTTCTGATGCCCCTGGAATATAGGGATGTGCAGATAAGCATCCTTGATGTCCACCGTGGTCAAGAAGTCGCCAGGTTGAAGCAAGCTCACTGCGGACCATAAGGTCTCCATGCGGAAATGTCTGACTCTAACAAACCTGTTGAGACCCTTCAGGTCCAGCATGGGTCTCAGCATTCCATCCTTCTTGGGCACCGTGAACAGATTGGAGTAAAAGCCCTGACCCAGTTCCTGCCCAGGCACTGGACAAATCCCACCTGACAGCAGAAAGTGTTGGACAGCCAACCGCAGGCCTTGTGCCGTCAATGGGTTCTGGGATATCTGTGACTGAAGAAATCTTGAGGGCGGCCAGACTGCCCGCTCTATTTTGTAACCGGAGGAAACCACCTCCTGAATCCACCGATCCGAGACGCGCTGTCTCCAGACGTGATCAAATAGCAGAAGCAGTCCTCCCACCCGGATGGCTGAGGGCGCCCCCTCATGCCAGAGGGCATTGGTAGGGGGCTTGGGCCTGGATCCCCAGGAGGGATTGGGTCAGCCACGGGACCTACCTCGTCACCAGGAATCTCTGCGAGCACTTGAAAATGAAGAGCCTCTTCCTCCTCGAAGGAGCGATAGGCAGATGAGCCCCGAAAGGGCCGCGCAGACTTTTGTCGCTGAGGGAGTCTTCCGTTCTTGACCAGGAGGTCCAGACCCTCCCCAAAACGCCTGTGACCCACAAAGAGGAAACTAGTGAGTGCCTTCTTGGCCGGCAAGGTGAAGGCATGACAGACCAACTGATCCATGCGCTTGTCAGCTGGATCACGTAGGGAAGCAGTTTCGGGTGAAGGCATGACCATAGCGTTGGACAATCCCGACACAGGGACATCCACCTTGGGAGGACGGGACCATAGCCAGACCAGCTCCTCGGAAAAGGAATACCGCCTGTCCAGGCCCTTAGGCACCGACGGTAACTTGTTAGGCCTTTCCCATTCCTTGAAAATCATGTTAGAAAAAAAGGGCCTGCTCAGGAAAGACTAGTCTCTGTCCCTCAGGCCGAAACACTCCACCCTGCTTCCTCTTATCCACTCTAGGAGGGACAATGTGCAGCGTCTCAAAGATCTCAGTCAGCAACCGCTCCGTATCATCAGGGAGCCATGTATCCTCATCCGAGGAAGAACGGGGCCCACTATCAAGGCCAACACCTCCAAAGAGATATTCATCATCATCTCCATCATTATTAGAATAGACCGGCTCAATATGCTGCCTCTTACTTGTGGCCTTCTTAGGAGCCGAGCGAGAGATCTGTCTCTCAAGTCTGGCCCTCGATACGCCAAATCAGATTGGGACCCCCTACTGGCTTCCCCCTCGCTGGGGGCTGAGAGCAAGCACGGGGGCTCTGGAGAGGCCGCAGGCAATAACGGGCTAGAGGCAGATACGCCCGCCCGATCATGCTTCGAGATAACACTTCTGGCGCAAGTGACACAACCGTGCTGAGTCCGCCCAGAGGGCTAGCACCGCACATGGGGCAGAGCTTCACCCGCCCAGATGGGGTCCCAAGCTCACTATCCCCAGAAGCCTCCATTATGGTGATTTGGGTTATGTTAACAGGTACAAGGCACTAACGACCCAACCTGGCCAGCCCGCAAAAAAATGATCCCTCATAAGTGATCCCTTTTTACAGGCAGAGGGCTTGGAGAGAGGGGGGGCGGGAGAGAGGGGGGGCGGCCGGAGGCCGAGAGGAGCCACAACCCTTAATATCAAGGGGCCCACCTGGAAGACACAAAGTGAACAACATATAAGCATCCCACAGCATAAGCACATAAAAGACAATATGTCAAGAGGGACTCACAACACCGGGGCGACAGAGACGACAGCAGCGTGCAGCACACGTTCCTCGAGGGGCGGGCCGCAAGACCGTGACGTGAAAAGCAGCATCGTGTGGCCCCGCCCCCCCGACGGTGCAAAAATCGTGCCCGCCCCCAAGATGGAGGAGGGCCCCGCAACATCAGGCGGCCCACGGAGGAGCCCAGCAGAATCGCCAGCCCGGGCCGGCAGCACGCACGCACCCGGCGGCAGGGCCCACAGCCCCAGACATACTCCGCCCGTGCAGCGCCGACGCTCCCCCCCCCACAGCGCGGCAGCAAGAAAGAGAGGGGAGAGAGCGGAGGGACGAGGGAGCGAGAAAGGTGAATATCTGAGGTAAAAAGTCAGTAAAAAACACAGGAGGGTAAATATGTGAGGTAAAAGGTTAGTAAAAAACACAGGAAGGTAAATAAAAAACACACCGGCACGCAAGGGACAGCAAGTCCAGTCAATAAACACCAGAACAATACAACAATAAAGTTTGTGGGGCAGGGAGGGCATAAACCCCGTGGGCATATAGTGGTTCCTCTCCCCCCTATATAGGCTCACCATCAGCCTATGGCCGGCTACCCTTTGGGCCGGGTCTGCCTAGCTCTGCCAACGTCTGACCCCGGCGTTCACCCTACCTTCACCATCCCGGTCAGCCGAAGCTGGGAGGCAGTAGTGGGTCCACGGGAACGGTGGCAATAAGGATGCAGCAGCCGACGGGCTAGGAGGCCCCGCTCAGCTGCAGTATTCCAGGAGAGAGTATCCATACGATTAAGCAGTAGACTGCAGGAAGAACACTGGGGAATCATAGAGAGACATCTGTTTTATAGGAGGCCAGGAGGAGCGACAGATTTTGATCCTGCAGTCAGGCGCCACCTAGCGGTGGATTATCCAACTGTCATTACTTCTGGGACGACCTGGACTGGATATAGTAAAAAAACAAGTTAAACCTGAAAAAGCAACATCCCCTGAACAATACCCAACATGCATCGGAACTGTCAAGAGAAGAGTTGCCAAACACCCCAAAGTAAAGCATGTGCATAAGGATAATTTTACTTGAAAAATTCAGCTCTGCAGACAAAGTGCGCAGCTTGCGCTTTTTCTACCAAAACAATCCTTTATATTTGGAATATACCCTGAAAGTAGACATGTTAAGCTTTCTAAGCATACTCAGCTTGTTGTAGTGGGCTCATCTTTCTGGAATTAATCCCTTGAGCAATTCTTAGGTTGCACAGAGTTTCCCTTAAAAAATGTATAAAAAAGGAAAATAAAAACACCTTTTCCTAAAATATTAATATGCAAACAAGAAAAAACAATACCCAACATCATGCATAGCTACTTCTAACCTTTTTAATTGCCAGCCTACATGAGATTTTGTCACCCTCTGTTGACAGGTCATTTTTCACCATTGTGTGCTATGTTTAACTGTGATTTTTGCTGGAATTCCCAGGAAAATTATATATATGTTTTTTGCGGCAGAGTTTAGGCTTGAACATGAAATGTCTTGTTGGTATTTTTTCTAATGTGTTCTAAAATATTTTTAAGTAAAAAAAAAAAAAATATATATATATATATATATTTTATTTTAAATAAACCATTTATTTAATTAAACAAAACCATATTGCCGATAGGGGGTGCTCCTCTACGTGAAAACACCCAGATCGCCCACAGATAACTCACCGCGTCCCGCTCCTACAGCGCATGCACGGCGCTCATCCAATCAGCGCGCTCGAAGCCGCTGACGTCACATAATCTAGGCTTCGTCTAAGGCCAGAGGCTCTGAGCGCGCTGACAGCCGCATTCCATGCTACCCACTATCAGGAAGCGTGCCCGCACCAGCCATTAACAAATGACTGGCGCGGGCACGAGCCCTGCTAGAGGGATAGCGAGGATTCGGCCATGGCTCGCAAATGCGTCATTGGACCAGGAAACAAGGTAAGTGCATGAGGCGCTTTCACACAGCATGGTATCCCAATTTTGGATGCCCCGGGGGGGAGGGAAACGATCGGCCTGGGAATCTTTTAGGTTTGCTCAGCAAGTGACCGATCATACAAATGTTCTGCGATTGAACATCTATGTTCAGACCCTGAAGGTTTATTGGTCATTCGGTTGCTACAATAATCATTAATGCGATCACTGGTGTTGCTCATTCTCATGGTAAAAAACAGTTTTGAGGGCGACACACTCCAAGCATCCAGGGATGAACGAAAAAAATTTTGGTCAGCCAAAACTATACGACAGACGACCGATTAACCAATTCTTAGTTCAATATCTTTTTATTGATGCCATGTCGCCTGCTACGTCCAGATGTGCATACAGATCAATGACATATCATAAGCAGTGGGCACGTCCCCGCCCCCCCCCCCCCCCAGCAAAACCCCACTCCACCGTCATAAATATGATCTGACCTACCCTCCGATCAAGCTTTAATATAATGTTTCGGTTGTTAGTCCATCGCCCCAAATCTCCCAGCCTCCTTTATTCCAGACCTGCAGATGAAGATAGAGGCAGCCAACTCACACAGAGACCCAACAGGGGTGTCCAGAGGGCGGAGGGCGGGAGCTAGGGGGCCCAGAAGACACAGAGCAGCAAGGACATGCAAGGAAGGAAGGAAATGAAAAAAGAAGGGGGAAGGGAGAGGAGGAGGAAGGGGGGAAGATTAAGGAATAGGGTTGCGAGAGCAGTGGAAGGATTAGGGATGAGCGATACCCAAAGCGGGGGCATGAGTGTGGGTAGGGGCGTATACCCATGCATACATGCAGGAACAGAGGTACCTCTGTGGGCAGGGTCGTGCCGACACACGACCCCCCAATTAACCAATTCTTGCTCATCGCTTGATCGCAGTAGCTATTTGCATGGAGCAATTATCACTAAATTCTGGTGGCTTTAGAGATTTCTTGCTCAATAATCGCTCAGTGTAAATGGGCCATTACTTGAAATCTATCAGGCTGGGCAAGCCTGTGTAGATCATCAGTGACATGCTAATAAAAACAAGTCACTCTGGCTGCATCATGTCAACCTGCCTTCAAGACACCAATTTAGACTGGCTGGAGCTCCTGAAGAACCCATAGAGAAAACAGCCCCGATAAGTGCTTGACGACTGGTAATCAGCACCTATAACTCAAGCTTACTGGAATAGAAGGTGGTGTTCAAAGTGATGTCAGACAATAAATTAAACATAGAAACATAGAAGGTTGACGGCAGAAGGAGACCATACGGTCCATCTAGTCTGCCCTTATGTGTATACTGTATGTTCTCTTTATCTTAGGATAGATGTGTGCTTATCCCAGGCATGTTTAAATTCAGTGACTGTTGGTTTTTCAACTACCTCTGCTGGAAGTTTGTTCCAAGCATCTACTACTCTTTCTGTAAAATAATATTTTATAACATTGCTCCTGATCTTCCCCCCGACTAGCTTCAGGTTGTGCCCCCTTGTTCTATCATTCAGCTTCTTCTTAAAAACACTTCCCTCCTGAACCTTATTCAATCCTTTCACATATTTAAAGGTCTCAATCATGTCCCCCCTCTCCCTTCTTTCCTCCAGACTGTACAAATTAAGTTCTGTAAGTCTCTCCTGATAAGTTTTAAGTTTAAGTCCTTCCACCATTTTCGTTGCCCGCCTTTGGACAACGAAAGGTCCAACATTTTCCCAGAATTCTCTTCCATCTTCATACTCCAAGTGTTTTAACATTTTGCCCTCAAAGGGCAAATTTTCACACTTTTACTAATGATTACATTAGTGGTATTTACTGCAGTAACTCTACAGCATTTCAAGTTTAAGTGCAATAAAAGTGAATTCCCATACATGCTACCGACACAAAAATATAAAACACAGGAGGGAATATTCTTCACAGTAACATTGCAGCTAAGACATATCTGTATCAATAAAATTATATGATATCCTCTGGATTATAAAGCTAAAGAAAGAAAAAAATGAGGGAGTATTGGGAAAAGGTTCTGCGTGCAGCATTTTTGTTATATCGCTGTGAAGCTTCTTCCAAGGTGTGATAGGGCCCATACAGAGACATGGGCAGGGGATCTAGCTCACTATTACGGTGCGCAGCATCGCAAATAACAATCCCACAGTGCAGTGCGAACCTAGCCTGCAAGCAAGCGTTCCATGAGGGATAGTGTTTGTTTCCAGAATTATCACACCCACGACCAAACTTGCCTCAACAGCAGAATGCATGTTGGTAGATCTCTTAATGAATGGGCACAATTCTGTGATTACTCACCTGTAGAATTGGAATTATGAGCATACAGTACGTAAGTTATCTGAACGAACGAAAAATATCAGATTTTGCTTGGAAAATGATCCGAACTAACGGAAATGATCCGATTTGCTTCCGTTCATCGAAAGCGCATAAACACATTTTTCCGAACGTTCGTACAAATGAAAAATGAACGAAAAAAAGCAAAAAAAAGACTAACACCCACCCAAACTTTCACAGACAGCTACGGAAGTCCAGACGAATGTGTCATTGAATCGAGGCTAATGTCCTGATGAATGAAAGAAATGAAAGGCAGACACTACCTTAGGCAGAAAATCTGGCTTGAAGCGGAAAACCACCTTGTCCTGGTGTCTATCATAGTATAGGGGCTGAATGGAAAGTGCCGCCAACTCAGACACACGCCTAACAGAGGTGATAACTTTGAGAGTAAGAATGGCCAGGGAGGCACCCTGCACAGGTTCAAAGGGAGCACCCTGCAAGGCTAACAAAACCAAGTTCAAATCCCAAACAGGCACCATAGGCTTACGTGGGGGACGCACATGAATAACCCCCTGGAAAAAAGTCCTGATCAGAGAATGCTGAGCAAAGGAATTCTGGAAGAAAACAGCCAGGGCAGAAACCTGACCCTTCAGAGTACTGAGTTGGAGCCCCATCTCCAACCCATGCTGCAGGAACTCCAGGATCCTGGGAATAGAGAACACACGACAGGGAAGAAACTTAGACTCACACCAGTCAATGTAGCCACGCCAAACCCTGTAATAAATGGAAGAAGAAGACTTCTTCCTAGCCTTTATCATGGTATCAACAACCGAGGTAGACAGCCCCTTCTCCATCAAGATGGAAGTTTCAGCAGCCAGGCCGTCAAAGCCAGAATTTGTAAATTGGGATGGCGTAAGGGGCCCTGAGTGAGCAGATCTGGCACCCTGGGCAGAACGTACTGATCTACTGCCAGCTGCACCACGTCTGCGAACCACACTCTTCTTGGCCACCTGGGGGCCACCAGGATTGCTGGCACCCCCTCCAGAGCAATCTTGCGCAGAACCCTGCCCAGCAGGGGGAATGGAGGAAAGACATACAGAAACTGAAAGTCCTGCCAGGACATTGCTATCGCATCCATGGTCAAGGCCAGAGGATCCTGGGACAGGGAGACAAAGGCCGGGAGCTTGTGATTGTGACAGGACGCAAACAGATCCACATCTGGTTGGCCCCAACGGTGACACAGAGATTGGAACACCCTGTTGCAGAGGGGCCATTCTCCCTGGCGAGAGGTCCCCCTGCGCAGAGAGTCTGCCAGGAGATTTTCCACCCCCAGAATGTACACCGCTGATATGCAGGGAATATTGGCCTCTGCCCAGGTCAGGATGAGAGACACTTCCTGGAGGGCCCCCTTGCGCCGGTTCCTTCCCCGATGATTGATGTAGGCAACTGCCGTCTGATTGTCCGAGCGCACCTGAACAGGCCGGCCTCAAAGGTGAGGAGTCACCCAAACCTGACAGACTGGCATCCGTGGTGACCATCTCTCAGGAGGGGGCCAAAAAGGATCTGCCCCCCAACAGGTTCCTGGAGTCCAGCCACCACGAGAGGGACCGCCTGACCAGAAGGGAAAGCGCAAAGACCCGGTCCAGGGACGCTGGGTCCTTGTCCCATACTGACAAGAGGTGGAGTTGCAGAGGCCTCAAGTGGAACTGAGCATAAGGGACCACTTCGAAGCACGCCACCATCAGGCCCACCAGCTGCATTCCCTGCCTGATGGAGGGATGATGACAAGATAGCAGTAACTTGGCCTGCGCAATCAGACTGTCCACTTTCTGCTGAGGAAGAAAAATCCTTGCCTGAACTGTATCCAGATTCATTCCCAGGAATGAAGTCACCAAGGAGGGGGACAGAGAAGACTTGGGGTGGTTGATCACCCATCCAAATGACTCCAGGGTGGACACCACCAGCTGAGTATCCAATTCTGCCTGATGTAGAGACTGGGAGGTGAAGAGAATGTCGTCCAGATAAGGCAGCACGCGGATGCCCTGAAACCTGAGCAGAGACATCACTCCTGCCAGCACCTTGGTGAACACCCTGGGAGCTGAAGTGAGACCAAAGGGCAAAGCCACAAATTGGTAGTGTTGATCCTCTAGAGCGAACCTGATGACCTGGAAATACAGAAATATGAAGGTAAGCATCTTTGATGTCCACAGAGGTCATGAAATCCCCTGGGCGCAGGGAACTGATGGCAGAGCGCAGAGTTTCCATGCGAAAGCACCTGCACCTGACAAATTTGTTGAGGATCTTCAAGTCCAGGATGGGCCTGACTGAACCATCTTTTTTGGGCACTGTGAAGAGGTTGGAATAGAAGCCCTTGCCGTTTTCTCTTAAAGGGACCTTGCAGATGACCCCCAGCTCCAGGAGGCTTTGCACTGCCTGCACTAGATCCTGAGCTGACACAGGGTCCTGAGGAATCCGGGAGCTGATGAATCTTGGGGGGGCAGACAGCAAACTCTATCTTGTAACCGGAGGACACTACCTCCTGAATCCACCGGTCTGAGACATGAAGCCTCCAGACGTGAGCAAAGTGTTGAAGCCGTCCCCCCACCCGGATGGGTGAGGGCGCCCCATCATGCCTGAGTGAGCAGGTCTGTTCCAGTTCTGGGTATAGGTAGCTTAGACATCTACTGTACATTTGTCTTTTCTCTAGTGTTGAACCGCCAAACTCCTATTCTATAGTATTCTATCTAAGAATGTCCCAATCCTCTCCTCCCCAACTCCTGTGGGTTGTTTTACTTTATTTGGGAGAAAAGGTGTGTGGATTGTGTGTGTGTGTTTGTGTGTGTTTGTATGTGTTTTTGCGGCCGTTGTTGCTGGGCTGGTTTCACTTTTCAACAGGTGCTCCTTGTGGCCCGTCCACCAGCACCCCACCCCCCCTCGAGCCCCAGGAGGAGCCAGGACGTCCATGTCCTCTGCCCCTACCCCAGAAGTCTCCTCGGCCCCAGTAAAGGAAACCCCCCTCCCTTGTCTAGCACCACGGTAGGGGGAGGAAAAGTAGCCCTGACCCCGAAAGGGCCGAGACTGCCGCCTGCGCTGAGGTAACCTGCCTCCCTTAGCAAATAGGTCCAGGCGGTCCCCAAACAGGCGTAGTCCTTTGAAGGGAAAATCAGTGAGGGCCTTCTTGGCAGCATTGTCAGCAGCCCACTGGCGAAGCCAAACCGTAGTATATCAGTATCATCCGGGGCCCAGGGCCCGATGAGCCAGAATCGTCATGACCCTTGGGCCTCTCATCAGATGACCCTGAGTCAGAGAATAGCTCCCCTTCCTCCAAGGGGGTATAGCCAGATAGTTGCAAAAACTCATCAGCTTCCATAGGGAAAGGAGTGACATCAGGCGCTAAGTGCCTTACGCGCCAAGGTATTAGCAAGCAACTTCTCAACACTAGCCAGTCTGGAAGACACATCAGGCTGGGAATCCCAACTTGTATGCAACTCAATGGGAGTGAGATTTAAGCTTGGGGGAGTAGGTGAGGTGAAGCGAATGGTAGACTCAGCCACTGGAAGGCCGGATTGCAGTTCAAGCACCTGTTTGGCACAGGGTACACAGACCCGCGCCTTGTCCGCGTCAACATGGGATTCCCCACAAGCTACACACAGCCGGGCTTGTCCCGAAGGAACCCCGGTCACATTATCCTGAGATGCCTCCATATGGTGATAATATCGGCACAATAGGCCGATAGGAATTAACGCTATACAGCAATCCGGGATGCCCCAATAACCCGCTAGGGAAGTGGGAGTAATTAACACTAGGCCTCACAAGTTAACCAACTAATAATAATAATAGAGGCCGGGAGAAGCCAAAGGGATTCACCAGTCTAAAAGACATAATCAAAGGGTAGCCGTAAGAATACAATAAATAAAGGCGGTAATAAAGCCGCCCGCGAGGGCACTTACGGACCGCGGTAGGTAGAAGCCCGTCACGAAGAAGCCGGAACCAGGCAAACAAAATGGCGTCAATATACCTCGAGGGGCGGGCCCGCATGAGCAATGACGCGGAACGCGCCAAAGACAGGCCCCGCCCCCCCGAAGAGTGTGAAGCCAACACGTGACAAGCAGCCAATGGTGCCGTACCGGCGCCTGAGGTAACGCCGCCGACAAGTGCTAAACACGCGTGCGGCGGCGGCAATTTCAAGCGTAATAAATGCAAAACAAGTCAGCATGGCGGCTGACACCCAGCATAATGCAATGAAGCATAAGGCCAATACACGTATATACCTACATACACACCCCCCCTCTTTTCCCCCGAAGGGGGAAGGTATGAACAGAAGACCAATTAGCGGCTTTGCAAACTTGTTGAACAGAAGCTTAGTGCTGAAAAGCCCAAGAGGCACCAATAGCACAAGTGGAATGAGCAGTAATTCTAAAGGGAGGTTCCTTCCCCTTAGCATAATAGGCTTGAACCACCGCCTGACAGATCCACTTGCTGATAGTGGATTTAGTCAGAGTCAGAAATCCGAAACCCCACCTTATCCTGATGCCGCTCAAAATAAGGAGGTTAGATGGAAAGCGCTGCCAGTTCAGAAACTCACCTGACAGAAGTGATAGCCACCAAAAAGGCTACCTAAGAATCAGAATGGGCAAGGCAGCCCCACGAATAGGCTCAAAGGGAGGACCCTGCAGAGCAGACAACACCAGATTCAAGTCCCAGACTGGTAGCATAGGCCTACGATGTGGAAGCACATGAGTAACACCCTGGAAAAAGGTTTTAACCAACCGGTGATAGGTAAAGGATCTTCGGAAAAAAATTGCCAGAGTTGAAACATGGCCCTTGAGGGTACTCAGTTGAAGGCCGGAATCCAAATCATGTTGCAAAAATTCCAGAATCCTGGGGATGGAAAAAACCTGACAGGGAAGAGACTTGGACTCACACCAGGCAATGTAAGCATGCCAGACCCTGTAATAAAGGATGAGGACTTCTTCCTAGCCCGAATCATAGTATCAACAACAGAGGCAGGCAACCCCTTTTCCATCAAGATGGAGGTTTCAGCAGCCAAGCCGTTAAAGCCAGTGTTTGTAAATTGGGATGGCGTAGCTGCCCCTGGGGGAGAAGATCTGGATCCTTGGGCAAGACGTACTGATCTACTGCCAACTGCACGACATCTGCGAACCACACCCTTCTTGGCCAACAGAGGGCCAACCAGGATGGCTGGCACTCCCTCCTGGGCTATCTTGCGCATGACCCTGCCCAGTAGAGGGAACGGAGGGAACACATAGAGAAGCCGAAGCTCCAACCAAGGCATTGCCAGTGCATCCGTGGCGAAGGCCAGAGGATCCTGTGACAGGGAGACAAACTTGGGAAGTTTGTGATTGTGACGGGACGCAAACAGGTCCACATCCGGCTGACCCCAGCGGTGACACAGGGAGAGAAACACCTGGTTGTTGAGGGACCATTCCCCCAGACAAGACGTCTCCCTACTCAGGGAGTCCGCCACCTGGTTCTCCATCCCCGGAATGAAAACCGTTGAGATGCAGGGAACGTTCTGTTCCGCCCAAAACAGTATCAGGGACACTTCCTGGAAGGCTCGCTTGCTCTGAGTCCCTCCCTGATGGTTGATGTAGGCAACCACCGTCTGGTTGTCTGAGCGAATCTGAACAGCCCGACCCCAGAGGAGTGAGGTCAGCTGAGAAAGAACCAACCTGATCGCCCTCAGTTCCAGTACATTGATGGGAGCATGGGCCTCCTGGGGGCCCCATCGACCCTGGAACTTCAGAGACGTCCAAAAGCCCCCCCAGCCTGTCAGACTGGCATCTGTGGTGACCGTCTCCCAGCACGTAGGAAAATCCTGCCCACCAGAAGGTTCCTTGAGTCCAGCCACCACGAAAGGGACTGCCTGGCAAGAGGAGCATATTCCTGATCCAGGGACACAGGGTCCCGATCCCAAACTGACAAGAGGTGCAACTGAAGAGGTCTCATGTGAAAACTGAGCAAAGGGGACCGCCTCGAAGCAGGACACCATCTGGCCCACCAACTGCATCCCAAGACGGATGGAGGGATGAGGACACAAGAGCAGAGCCCATGCCTGCTTTTGAAGGCCCTCCACCTTCTGCTGAGGAAGGAACACCTTGATCTGAGAGGTATCCAGTGTCTTGCCCAGAAAGGACCTCACCAAGGACGGGGACAGAGAAGACTTGGGATAGTTGACCACCCAGCCAAAGGACTCCAGGGTGGATGTCACCACCCGGGTGTCCTGCTCGGCCTGATGAAAGGACTGGGCCACAATAAGGATGTCGTCCAGGAAAGGAAGGACGCAAATTCCCAGGTTCTGTAGCAAAGCCATCACCCCCGCAAGCACCTTGGTGAACACCCGAGGCGCCAAGGTGATACCAAAGGGTAAGGTTACAAACTGGTAATGCTGATCCCCCAGCACGAATCTCAGAAAACTCTGATGACCTGGGAAGATAGGCACATGAAGATAAGCATCCTTGATGTCCACGGTGGTCATGAAGTCGCCCGGGCGAAGGGTACCTGCAGCAGAGCGTAGCGTCTCCATGCAAAAATGTTTGAATTTGACTAACTTGTTGAGGCCCTACAAATCCAGAATGGGCCTCAGAGAGCCGTCCTTTTTGGGGACTGTGAAGAGATTGGAATAGTACCCCTGACCCTGTTCTTGATGGGGCATCGGACAAATGACCCCTGACTCCAGCAGGCATTGAACCGCCGAAAGTAACCCTTGCGCTAACAGGGGGTTTAAAGACATCCAGGATCTGATGAATCCTGGGGGTGGCCAGGCTGCAAACACTATCTTGTAAACCGGAGGACACCACCTCCTGAATCCACCGGTCTGAAACGTAGAGCCTCCAGACGTGAGCAAAGAGCCGAAGCCGTCCCCCCACCCGGATGGTGAAGGCGCCCCCTCATGCCTGAGGGGCCTTGGGAGGGGGTTTGGGCAAGGAACCCCAGGAGAGACCGGGACGACCACAGGATCTGCCACAGCCCCAAGAATCTCTGCGGCTACCTGAGAAGAGGGAGCCACGACCTCCTCTGGGAGTACGAAGGGAGGTGAGGGAGACAGAGGTCCCCCGAATGCTGAGGCAGTCTGCCATCCTTGGCTAAAACATCAAGACGCTCCCCAATAGGCGACCCCGAAGGGGGCACAGAGCTGGGACGGCACGCACACCCTAACTCTGTCATTCCACAGGGGATACCCCACACATGGCACACAGCCGGGATTGCCCCGAAGGGCCCCCAAGCACGCTATCCCCAGAAGCCTCTATATGGTGATTAACACAGGCGCAATAGGCTAGCACTGGGTAAAGGCTAATACAAACACCACACAGGATGCCCTCCCACGGGATGCCCCCAGAAGTCAGCCAGAAGGGGGGATGAGGGGGAGAAAGGAGTAGAGCCGGGAGAAACCACAACCCACTGGTATCCCGCCTGAAAGACATAAGTAAAAATGACATATAAGCATCCCACAGCACATGCACCACAAGACCAATAAAAAAAACCCAAGGGGGACTCACGGACCAAGGACACCGCAGGGTCACCAAGGCACAGACCGCAGGATGAAGCAACACACAGGAGCAAAAAGCGCTGCAGCCCAGAAGGAAGAAACCCAGACGCGCAGCTAATCCAAAATGGCGCCGGCAGAGATACCTCGAGGGGCGGGCCACGGGGGACGACGCGATACGCGTCATCCCCCGCTCCCCCCCGAAGAGCGCAAATAACGCACCCACGTGACTCCGCCGGCGCCATGACTAAGCAAAAACACCACAGGTGATAGCGCCCGCAGCCACGGAGCGCAGTGCAAAGCGGTGGCCAAAAAACACACTGTAAACGGCCAAAACACCACAACAAATACCATTTGCCGCTAACACCCGCACCCCTCCCCCCCCGAACAAAGTCATAGAGGGGGGGGAGAGAGATGAGAGGGCAGCGGCGAGTATCCCGACCAGAATGGGAGGGTGACCCCTGAAGGAAAAGAAGGGGACACAGTACCCAAAACACTCACCCCCTCAGAAGCCAGGACAGGAACTCCGCATCCCTAGTAGGCTCACCATAAAGCCTATGGCCGGCTACCCTTTGTGGAACAGGGTCTGCGACTTGGAGCAGCGCTCCAGGAGCACTTGACCCTAGTGCTCTTCTACCCTCACCCGATCTGTCAGCCAAGGCTGGGAGGCAGTGAGGGTCCAGAAACGGGTGGAAATAGACTTGCAGGACCACAGGCTCGGTTGCCTCGCTCACCTGCGCATAGAGAGAGAGCCATATTATATCTTCGCAGTTTCACTGCAGAGGAAACACTGGGAACTCTATGGTTGATCCCCCTTTTATGGGGGGCCACAGCTTCCTGCAGTACCGCTGCGCCACCTTGTGGCAGAATAACCCAACTGTTATGAATACGAAGCAGGCCGTGCCATGCAATAAAGAAAAGATTCCCCAGCTGTAATTATGCATCAGATTTGTAAGTCCTGTGAAAGAACGCCTGGCATGGAAATTCCAGATCCAAGATGTGGGGCTAGTGTGACCACTAGCAAGAGAAGGACACTATCTGCATTTCCTACGGGGGGGTGCATCTTTATTGCCCATGACCACTCCACATAGTAAAACACAAAATTGTACTTTTGAAATCGCTGCCACAGAAATTTCAAGCCTGGTGATTGCCTGTCAGTGTCACGATAGCCTATGGCAGTGCTTGATTTCACCAGGGGAGCCATTTTAAAGGTAAGATTCTGGGCATTATCAGAAATTGGAACTTGCTATCTGAGATTAAACCATCACATGACAGGATCACAATGCACCTTTGAACGTTTATTAGGCATACATTCAAGTGTATCGGTATAATCACAGAGAGTTGTGATTGACTCAAAGTTATCTAGCACTAACAAAGTGGCCAGTTTTTTAAGATACAGGTCTGAATTATCTCCAGAATTATAACAGCTACTCATAGATAAAGCAATCCAAAACAATAGCTGATTATAGAGCCATTCCCAGTTTCACACTGCTGCTTGTGCACGGACTAAAGCGGACCATCAGGAAATAGTGACTTTAGATCCATTCCCACTAGGCGATTCAGATGTTGGAATCCCCTCCAGTTACAGATACTTACTAAGCCAAAATGAGGCATAGAACTGTATGATGGGGGACAAGAAAGGGCTGTGCACTTTAACGACACATGTCTCCTAATGAACGAGGTATGGCTGCCACATGTGGGCACAGCTGTTTCTTGTCCCTCCGATAGGTAAAGCTGAATATCTCTCTAATGGTCCCCTTTTACTTACGAACTGTGTATATGCCATGGGCAGGACCTACCAAGTAGACCTCCTGGGTTGGTGCTCAAGAAAGAGGAGTATAAACAATGCTTTGATTTGCGGCAATAAACTGGTTATAGCGATAAATGTGGTGGTATGAGTATGAAAGTGCCCCAGGGGTTATAACTGAAAATAATTGGTACAATGAACTCTTAAGTGTTACAGAAATTGTGTATGCGTTATAAATACTTAAAGAGGAACAACATACAGGAATTTCATTTTCCTCCTCAGCCAATTAGCGTGCTCGCTGTCACTCGCCAGCTGCATCCCCCGTCCACCTCTCAGCCATAACGTGCCCACGCCACCCATTCAGAGTGGCCGGGCACAGGCATGGATAGAGGTGAGCGTGGATGCAGCCAGAGCGCAGAGACGTGGCAAGGGCTCCGGGAGAAGGTGAGCGAAACTGATGATGGTGGGGTTCACACTGCAGGGCATCCAAATTCGGGATTTGGAACTCGAACGGCCCTTCAGCGTCTTTGATGTTCCTCTTTAAAAAAGGGATTTTTTGTATTCCAAGATTTTTATATAATCAAGATTCTGGACTATATATATATATAACAAAATTAAGTATTTCTTAAAACAATATAAAAAAAATGAGATGATGTTGGAAAAAAATAAGGGCAACAATAAATTACTTTACTGGGGTTTGTTTCATCCACATTTGAAATATAAGCTTTATAAAGAGTAACAGTTTTAAACTGTTAGGAGTTGTTGGCTTCTAATAGCTTCCTCAAGAATTGAAAAATTAGATATACTAACATATTCAAGACTTAGCATTTCACATAGGCCTGCAGTGTGTGAGCCCTGAAAGTGAAAATCAAGTACATAACAGAGTTGTCACACATAGGTAATTCTAGGACCAGATAGAGGGCGATTTAACCTGAGAGTCTTGTTTACGAGCATTTTACTCCTATTACAATCTAACAAAAGACATATTAAGCAAATATACTGGTTAGAGCTTAGTTTGCATGACAGATATGTGATGTGCCTGTAGGTATATTATATTCTTCCTGCCATGCATGCAGCTCCTGCCGTGTATTTGCTCTGCAGAAGTCAACCCTTACTGAGCCCATCTTGTCTTGCGGACAAAGCTTCTTTTCTACTTCTTACTCACTGGGCACTTCCTATGATGGGGAAAAACTTTAACTCAGCTTGTGATAATTTCACAGGCTCTGAGCAGCATGACCCCTGCAACCCTTAGGTCAGAAGTCAAAGCTTGTCCTGAACCATCTGTGTGGCTTATTATGAAAGGAGAACAAAAGTGGAGGCACGTCCACCAGAGTGATGAGAGAGAAGTAAAGATGTGGTGACACTTTGCTCATCTGTTGGGCTTGACAGTTCAACTTTTAAATCTAAGTAGGGTTTGATGATTTAAGATCATTGCTTTAAAACGCAAGGGATTAATAGACAGATTTCTCAGAAGCCATTCATCATTTACCTTTCTAATCCTTTGGCTCCTAGACTTACTATTATGCAGCATGTGATACTACAGTATTGCAAATCACTTTCTATTCTTACTGAAGAAATATGAAAGAGGTTGAACACAAAAAGTAAAGGGTGCATAATGAATCAGATGTACTTTAAAATGCATTGTTTTACACGTACCTTTTATTTTTATTTCTTTAGTGCCTCTGCTTAAAAATACTTAAACCGGACCTTCACCATGATTTATTGAAAAGCCAAAACCCTTAAAAAACGATTCCCCAGCATCTAAAATTAATATTACGTTTTTAGTCACTTACTTATTCTTTCCCCCACTGGGCTGCAACTCTGTTCAGGACTTTAGGATACGGGCGCCGCAATCTTGACTCAGAAGCACCACACTTACTGAGGAGAGGAGAGTGGGATAGAGTACAGGGGGCGGGGTTATAGCTGTGCTTTGCTCAGACAGAGCAGAGCTGGGGTCAGGAAAAGGTCAGCAGTCCCAGAATGCAGAGCAGAACAGTCAGAAGGCACTTCCTGTTTGCAGGCTGCCTGATGTTTCATGAGCCACCATCTTGGATGTTTAAAGGCTCATAACATGCAGTAGATGCAGGTAGGATGATTTTGAATGTGAGCAATCTGTATGTACAGGGTGCGAGAAACATATAAGATAGACTCTTATTCAGAGTGAAGGACCGCTTTAAGATTAGCTTAAATTAGCTTAAAATAGAACTGAGTGGGCTCGTCATAATTATGCTTTCGCCCATATGAGGATAGTTTTCCCATTCCAGAGCCAGTGCCTGTCACCCAGGTGGCACAGCAGGGCATCCCGATTTGGCATGCCCTATGCTGCCAGTGTAAGGCCCGTAAAGAGTAATTAAAGTATATGCCAGCTGCTAAAGAAACCCCATATCTTGTGCTTTCGCCAAATTTTATTTCAAATGATGACCATAGATTTTCCATAAAACTAATTTCATGTTGCCAGTGACAACACAGAAAATAGGGATAGACCTTACCAAAGACATATTCCATAAGCAAAAAAAGCTATAAACCATAAAAATCAACCAAAATGATAAAAGAACCAGTCATTATACAACAAATAATTACATCTATAACAAGTACAGAAAGTGTATTCCCAAACATGATTCTAGCAATTTAGGATATGTAGACATTCATCTTTCACTACCAACACCCATCTCATAGATCAGTAGAAAGAAATCAACCATTCATATATGGGGAGTACCCTTACCTTACAAGTTGAAAATGTAATTTGAAACCCAGATTTAAATAATCTAAACTAAATACACTAAAACATGCATTGGGCAGTGTCATGTGTCACCAAAAACACTTGGCATGAGCCCTAATCTGCTTAACTGAGGGATTTGAATGAAACCACATATAATATGGGTCTTGATGTCCATCATATATTTTGCAGCTTTGATATGCATTTTATTTTTATCTTTTCTTTCAGGTTTTTTAGAGGACCAAAATGTTGGTACCATTGTCTGTGTTAGTGGTGACACCATTCTGTGTTCACCACCTGTCCTCTTTTTTCTGATTGGTGCCTTCATATTGGATAACCCGGGAGCTATATCTTTCCTCCCAAGTGATCATCATGATCTTGCGCAGGCACAGTGTGCACGATTCTTTCCAGCACAGCACCCACAGCCTTGATATCTCAGACTCCATGTGTTGGCAGCAGTCTTATCTAGGCACAAACCCAGTAGTAACTCTTGGAGCTGTTGACTGTGCACAGTGTGAGTGCATATAGACCAGATAGCCATGCGTGGTTCCAGTTTTTTATCCTATACATCCTCATCAAAGGAAGTAACTTTGCATCCACAGCCTCCAATTCACTTATAACAGTGCCATCAACCATCTACCCGCTTCCTGGGTGATTTAGAAGAACCAAAAAGGAGAGAGGATTTTATAAATTCCCTAGTTCTTGAGTAGCACAGTCCAACTGCCCACAGTACATATAGCAGATGTACACACCCCAATCCAGGGCAGAAGACCTTCTCTATGTCAGTGAAATAACGGAGAAGAACCAAGTGAAGAGTTCTAGGTCCCCCTAAACTACTAAACTGTCACTGTGGAATTCCAGAGGGTGGGGTGTGAGGACAAAGCCATCAGTCCATAAACCCTCCTTAACAAAACATGTGCAAGAAGGCCTCACAAAATTATTTAGAGGGGCACCATTCGTGTGCTAACAAAACAGGTCTAGGTCCCACAAACCAGCACAATCCTTAAAGCAAGGGGCCAACATTGAGATGCCCCTCAAAACGCCTCAGATCACCATGCAATCTCACAGGATACCTTTAACTGTGGCAGCACCAAGAATATGTCTCCCAATGCTCAGTAAGAGCTGGTAAAGAGGAAACCACACCAACCTGTATATCAGCAATATATTGGGGCTACCTCCTAGGGTCCCAACATATTTTAAACTCAACCACTTCCTAGGATGATGGCATACTGTGTAAGGTCAAGTCCTTTTCTCTAAAGAATTATACATAAATCAAACAAAAGCATGAGAGTGAGAGAAGGCAATTCCTAAATAGTAGGTCTATCTCCCGCATTTGTATTGGAGAAGACTTGCAGAGATAGACATGAGTTCTCAAGATATCAAGGAAGCAAACGAGAAAAGCACCAGCAACCTTGCCCACTATAGCCTGTCCCAACATGGACCTAGCCAGGAGAACCCGTCTCCACACTGTGGAGGCCGGTGGCATACTGTATCTCCAAAAAAAGTCAAAGTTCCATGTTCCCACTTCACTCATAGAGGGGAATACTTCAAAGGCTATAGCAGAAATAATCTGACAGGGGTGCACCACCTAAGCAGAGAAAGTGGTGGTCACGGGGCTAATAGTGGGACCCCTCTCAACCCAGGAGTTCTGAAGGGGGAAAGGATCACAATAAAGATCAGCAGGATCATGTACATAACAAGCAAAATAGTCTTCACCCTGCCCATTCTCCTAATAATTTCTGACAAACATTTCCCGTACAAGTCCTTGGTACAATAACACAATACAATACTGTTGCCTCAAAGGATAGATGTAAACTTGGAAATTTCTGCTAATTTAACTTTCAACCCAAGTTCACTTGTAAAACAAAAAAGATCGTGATATTTTTATAACCAATCACTGCAACTGTTCTGTCACTGCTGTGGTTGTGACTAGGTGTAATCCATAATCCTTAGTAGGTTGGCAGCTGCAAAAGTTCGGAATATAGTGTCCCAGTTATACTGTTGGAAAGGATGGCAAATGGTGACCGGGTGCTGGGGGGTATATAATTTTAGGCTTTATGTCCACTATAATGCATAATTTTGAGGCATCAAATTTGCATTTGGAATTAGCGAATAATATATTTTACTAGTAACTTTTTTAGATTAGCTTAAAACAGAACGGGTCACAAACTAATCTACTTGTTACAACAATAACAATTTAAAGTAAAGCCAAAAGCCTAATAGCTGGATAACAGTCGAAGTTATCCAAAAAACAAACAAAAACGCTGGATCAATACCAAGCCCTACATAGCCGAGGGGCAGCACAATTCACTAAATATTTCCCTGAAGTTGGCAGAGCAGCCAAAGTATAGCTTGTTCTTCTAGGCAGCTGTCACATTTACTGTTTTTAGTCATTTTAGGATACAGAGCCTCAAAGATAAACAGCTAATAAAAAATCAATATCCTGAAAAGGTACCAAGACATATAATATAGGACTTTAGAATTAAACTGCAAGGAATAGTAGTGCCAGTAAAAGTTTTTCTTTTGGCACAAAGCAAAAGTTGAGAGACAAACAATCATATTCACTTTGTTTTCGTCTCTGGATCATTTCTGTTCTTTTTTAATCAACAAATACTATCCAAGGGTCCCCACAAATAATTTTAAAACTTTAGATGGGGGAGGGGGATCTATGGCGTTGTGCAATGTGCAACTAAATTACATGAGCATTAGGAGTCAGATGTGATTACGAGCCAGAAATGCACAAAATACACAAGGAGAGAGGACCCATTAAAGAAATAGCTGGGATAACCCTATACCACCTGAATATTATCACCTGGACTAGATACCATCTACCTAAAAGGTAAAAATTCCCACAATATAGATAATTACAACATTTTACACCTGAAGGCCTGAATTCTCATGGTAGTAAAAGATTCAATTCATGAGAAAAAAGCCTGAGAATGTCACTGTTACTGAATCACCATAAAAAAGACAATGAAAGTCAATGGCACTTTTATTACAGTGTAAAAAGTTCTCTACTTTTCCTTAGTAGTAAAAAGTACCATTGACTTCATTGTCTTTTTTTCTGGTGATTCAGTAACAGTGAAATTCTCAGGCTTTTTTCTCATGAATTGAATCTTTTACTACCATGAGAATTTTTTTCTACCTTTATTGAATCGAGGCCGAAAGCTGATATGGAGAGAAGTGCATCATTTAGTCATCAATGGAAGCAATTCCTGGGATAATCTGGAACACCGCTCAAAAAGTATATAATACAGTAAGTAAGTGGAATGTGGGTCTGGACTAAATTTCTAAAGAATTTAATATTATCCTTGGTTCTTAAAGAATCTTGCATTATGGAGAAACTAATAAGTAAGTAGTCTGGAACCAGGTGTGCCCCACATTAAATGAACAGAAAGTAGGGAAAGGTTGGGAGGTTATGGGAAAAAGGGATTTTGATGGAGAAGTACAAGAACCAACATTTGCCATATTAGCTCTTCTACCAGCACCCAGGACATTGAGACCAATTACAGACTTTCAGCTGCTTGCAAAGATGAGGCTGTCTCTCGGTAACCCACCATATAAAACACAGATGAAGACATTATATTACAGCTACCCCCTTTGCAGGGGGGCAATCCTACAGGCCAGGAGCAGCCCACTGTCCTAAGATCCAAGTTGTCTATTTAGAGACTTGCATTCACCAAGGTCCCACTGCCTTTACAATGTAAAATCTTCTTTGATCAGGGAGGAACCCCAATCCCACAATCAAAAACAAAAAAAAAATAACTAAACTGGGGTCATTCTCAGGGTTGAAGGTCAACTGGGAGAAATCCAGTTTATATATGGTGGATGAGTCGGGGGGTGCCCAGATCTCCCCAGCCTCTGCGCTCTGAAGAGTAGACAAATTTAAATACCTAGGAATTGTCATGCATGCGGACCCCTGCAAATTGATTGAATTCAACATTTGCCCAGTGATCGATGCCCTTAGGAGAAAGGCGACCCAATGGGCTACACTTCCCTTATCAATTATTGGTCATATCAATGAATGAATAGGTCCATCCTCAGAGCTCTGCCAAGGTTGGGGGACCTAGCCGCGCCACACATAATACTATATTACTATGCGCCTCAGCTAGTGTATACAACATGGTGGATGAACCCCCCTTGGCAACACGGTGGCAGCTCTTGAGGCCTCTCTGATGGGCTCAGCGATCCCCTTGCAGAGCTTAGTGTACAGGGGGACAAGAGGAGTCTCACATGCCACTACGTGCATGAGAACGACTCTGCATGTGTGGCAAAAGGTACAAGATATGGGGAAACCCAGCACTCTCCTTCTGAATGGTCCCCACAATATTCCTCTCTGGGATAACCCCTAGGTTTAATGTCAGGATCTGCACCCAGCTAAACATGATTTGGGGATGCTCGATAATCTCGGGATTGTGGGACAGGGTATCCAACTTTCTGTCCACCTTCATGGGCCTGCCAGTGAGAAAGTCAGCGTCCCTTTGCCTGTTAAGTGTGGTTGAGCCCATGTTGGATGATGGTCCGCAAAAAATCCTGTTGTGCCTATTATTACTCTATTCAAGAAAACTAGTAAATGATAAACTAATACTATATAAGATGACCTACCTGGCCAGAGGATGTCCTAACAAGTTTGACCGTATATGGGAGGCGTGGCTTAATGTCCCCAGTTCCGCTAATGATTAGGAACTACCTTTGGTTTACCCTCCTGGGCTGCAGCCTATCTTCCACGCAGGCAAGCTTGACTAATAGCAGGCAAGAGTGAGTGTGAATTTGGTGTGAATGTGTGTGTGTTGTCCATTTGTCCTTTTTTATTCCTTTTTGGCCTATTTTGTAGGCCCTTCATTGGTTGTATAGGTTAATTGTTAGGCGCCCTCCAACGGGAGAGGAAGCAAGTTTAGAACCTTGCAATTTGTAATTTGCAATTGTAATTGTACAATTTTGTAATTTGAAAAGCATAAATAAAAATTTATAAAAAAAATAGCAAGCTTTCTGATGGGTTAAATGCAAGCATAATTATAAGTGTAACTGTTCAATAAAGAAAGACTTATATTGTTATAGCATGTATAAGAACTAAATCTTTTGTGTTTCAGTTGTGTTGTGCATCCTCAACAGAATCACAGATGAGCGACATATACTTAGAATAAGTTCCAGTAACGACTAACCTCCCCAACTCAAGGACTTAGGGGAGAGCCATTTTTACTAAAATCCATGCAGTACCAATGTGGTATCAGTTCAACATGGGAAATCTATCAAAAAATAGAAATAAATAATAGGCCAAAACATCTGCAGATCAAGAAAAATATGTCCGACAGAGATAAGGTGTTTGTTTTCTCCAATGTTTAAAGAAATACAAGTTGGTTCAAGTTCAAGCTAATTGCTTAGAGCTACAAAATACTCCAGGAGACGTTCCTGTCCTATTTGTTATCAGCCGTCTATACTGTATCTTGTTCAAGATAAGTTGTTTCATTCACATTAACAATACAATAAAATGAAAGGCATTTGTCTTTGCTTAAAATATTACTTCTTAATGCCTCTAAATGTTTTAGGTCCAGAAATTTAACGAGAAAAAAAATTGGGATGTTGACAAGAACTAACCAAATCTTCCCAGCAGTGGCATCATGAATATTTTCAGGAGAGTAAAAGGTGGGCAGTATATCGACCACAAATCCTAGGTGACTTTTACATTGAAGGTCTCTACTGAAAACACCAATGACTTGAATAATACCATTTTGTGAGTACTCACCTGTAAAATGGGTATTACGAGTATGTCACACACCCCGCTTCCAACATTCATGACACTTGGGATACCGGCCTGTAGAGGGCGATCTTGCAGAGATGACATGAGAAAAAGGAGCCCCTCCCGGTCCATAAATACCCGGGACCTCCCACTATTCCCCAGTCTTTTAAAAAAGCAGTGAAGAACCAGGAAGAGCAAATTATATAGTGAAAAATAATAAGAAACACCATATAAAGGATCCCAAAACAAAAAAGGGCGGGGGAAGCGGGGTGTGTGACATACTCGTAATACCCATTTTACAGGTGAGTACTCACAAAATGGTATTATTCCTAGCATGTCACACACCCCGCTTCCAACATTCATGACACTTGGGACATCCAATAGCAGTGTCTATAATGGGTGGGGATCCCACAAGGAAAATAAGGCATAACTTAAATTACTGCAGCTTGCAGAACCTTGCGACCAAAAGCAGCAACCACTGAGGCCCGCACATCAACCTTGTAAAACTTAGAAAAAATGTGAACCGAAAACCAAGTAGCAGCCTTGCAAACTTGTTCAACAGAAGCCTGGTGCTGAAAAGCCCAGGACGAACCAACAGCACGAGTAGAATGAGTAGTAACATGAAAAGGGGGAACCTTCCGCTTAGCAGAATAGGCCCCAAAAATGGCCTGACGAATCCATTTACTAATGTAAGATTTGGCGGGTGCCAAACCCTTTCTAGGCCCAGAAAGCACAACACAACAAACAACATCCAAAGAATGTAAAACCCTTTCCTTGCTATTACTAGGATTAGGGCAAAATGAAGGAAGAACTATATCCTGATTAAAGTAGAAGGCAGACACCACTTTAGGAAGAAAATCTGGTTTAAAACGGAAAACCACCTTATCCTGATGCCTCTCATAGTAAGGAGCCTGTATTGAAAGGCCCGCCAATTCAGAAACCCGACGGACAGAGGTAATAGCAACCAAAAAGGCAACTTTCTGAGTGAGAATCTGAAGAGGAACCTCCTGGAAAGGTTCAAAAGGAGCCGCCTGCATAGCAGAGAGCACCAGACTAAGATCCCAAACTGGAAGTAGGAGCTTTCTAGGAGGCCGCACATGCATGACCCCCTGGAAAAAAATCTTAACCAAAGGGTGAAGAGCAAATGACCTTTGAAAGAAAATAGCCAAAGCAGAAACCTGCCCTTTCAAAGTACTAATCTGGAAGCCCAAATCCAGACCCCGTTGCAGAAACTCCAAAATCCTAGGGATAGAAAATACCCTGCAAGGCAGGGACCTAGACTCACACCAGTCAATATAGGACCTCCAAGTCCTGTAATAAACCACAGAGAAAGACTTCTTTCTAGCTCTAACAAGAGTCAGAATGACAGCATCAGAAAGGCCTTCCTCCTTTAAGATGGAGATTTCAGCAGCCACGCCGTCAAAGCCAGCGTTGGTAAATTGGGGTAACAAAGTTGACCCCGAGTTTAAGAGATCTGGAAGAAGAGGCAGAGGCAACAGATCCTCTGCCAGCCTTGTGACCTCTGCGAACCACAGGCGTCTTGGCCACTTTGGAGCCACCAGAATTGCTGGTTCCCCGTCCAGAACCAACTTGCACACCACCTTGCTTATCATGGAGAATGGGGGAAAAGGATACAGGAACCCCAGATCCTTTCCAGGCAAGAGACATGGCATCCACTACCACTGCCAGAGGATCCTGGGATAGAGACACAAAGGCTGGAAGCTTGTGGTTGTGGCGAGACGCAAACAGGTACAACCGCGGTGTCCCCCACTTGTGACAAAGGAACTGAAAGACCTCGGGGTTGAGAGACCATTCTCCCTGGCGAGCGCATGCTCTGCTCAGGGAGTCTGCCTCCACCTTCTCTATCCCTGGAATGTAAACTGCCGCTATGCAGGGAACATTGATCTCTGCCCACTGAAGGATCAGAGACGCTTCCCGGAGGGCACTCCAACTACGAGTCTCTCCCTGGTGATTGATGTATGCAACTGCTGTTCGGTTGTCTGACCAAATCTGAACCGGCAGCCCCCGCAAAAGATGAATCAGTCGGAGCAGCACAAGACGAATGGCCCGAAGTTCCAATAAATTGATTGGGGAATGAGCCTCCAGAGGCCCCCACAACCCCTGAAACCGGTGTCTCCTCCAGATGCCCCCTTCAGCCCGTAAGGCTGGCATCTGTGGTCCGATGTAAGCGCTGTAAGTGACTTCTTTGCCACCATGTCAGCCGCCCACTGGCATAGCCAAATAGACCGCCGAATCACAACAAGCAAGGAAGAAGTTCTGCTACACAAGACCATGGAGTCATCTAAGGCAGAAAGTACAAAAGACACAAATAAATCACATCGCTTGAGAGCGGAAAACTCATCAGAGGCTGGATCAAGCCCTGAGGTATTCAATAGGTCTCTAATAACAGACCTAATAGCGACTGCCATAAGTGCCGAGGCACCCAAAGGCCGCAAGGCCGAGCCAACGCTAACAAACGCCTGGCAAGCCATTTGCTCAATACGTTTGTCCTCCCCATCCTTTAAGGGAAGTAGATTCCCGGAGAATGCAAAACAGAGGAATTGGACAAACTGAGCACAAGTGAATCCACCACAGGGGGGATGACCAACGCGTCTGCAGGAAAGGGATATATATATTTTTTTTATATCCCAGCCCAAAGGAATGCCAGGAAGCCGCGCAGGCTTTTCCCATTTAATGATATCTTCAAAATGTTTCTGATTAGGAAATTCAAAACGAGGCTTGGAGGCTCCAAAGAACTCCCCTTTCTGAGGAGGGACTGCTTCTGGAAAATCGATAGCCAAGACCTCATATAATTGAGCAAGAGCTTTAGGGGTGTCAAAATTCTCCCCTTCACCTTGTTCAGCGTCAATACCCACAATTGCTGAACATCTGAAACATCCGATTCTTCAAAGAATTCTCCTTCTTCAAACGGAGAACAATCAAAAATGCTCGCTACAATCAAGCTCATTTGCCTCAACGGCCAGGGCTAAATGTTTTCTTTTAGCTGAGGCCCTCTTGGCCACAGAGCTAGACATTTATTTTTTCAATGTGAGCCAATCAGGCACATACATCAGAAAGCGACTCTCTACCCATGACAATATCACTGGGGGTATGAACAAGACAAGGCGGTGTGGGGGAAGAGGCAGGAGCCACCTACCCTGAGGCTTGGGCCCCTTACTGCTGCATTATAACCAATTGAACACAAGATACACAAAAAAAAAATGCGTTATCCACAACAAGGGATGCCCCACATCGCAAACACTGCCGAGTCTGTCCCGCAGGTACTGAAAAGCCAGTATCCTGAGATGCCTCCATATGGTGTTTATTAAAATACTTAATTTTTTTATAGTCGCCAAGTATATGGGATTTTTACAGCCGAAGCTACCTGGGATGCCCCTTAATAGTCCCTAGGTGGGAGGATTTTAAACAAGGACCAGTAGAAACCCCTATTAAGAGAGTTTCCCCCTGGAAGATAGAGAAAACACAATGAGCCTTATGCATATGCAAGAAAGAAATGACAGTAAATAAAAAAGATTTTCCTTTAGTATAACTAAAGGGTACTCACAGTGACCACAACGGCCCAGCGACAGCCCTGCGACCAATCGATATAAGAAAAGCCCAGCAGCGGCACCAACGCAGCAGCCAGGACCAGTGGAGGCCAGCACCAGAACAGGAACCAGCAAACCACATGTCAAACAGGAAGAGGAACCAGAAAAGCTCCGCCCACCACCTAGCACTGCTCAGAGAGCAGAGGGCGGGTCAGCCAAAGACAATAGCATGACATCATAGAATGGGGCCGAACGAAAAAAAAAAAAAAAAGAAGGAAATTTAAAAAACCCAAAACAGGTATGTCACTTTCTTATCCTTTCCTTTTTTTTTTTTTAAAAAAACAAATGCATAGGCCAAAAGATGCTCCCTAAATAAAGATTCCTCCCCCCCTTTTCACCCCAGCAGGGTCCAGGAGGGCCAAAAGGGGGGAAAACAATAAGCACCCAATAGGCACAAGGAGAGTTAAAGGGATGGGGCATCCCATGCCGGGGGACACCAACCCGGATTCCGCCTAGCCCTTATTTAAGGTCTCACGGAGGGAGCAAGCTCCCATATACACCCAAGGGTGTATCTACCTTTGCCCGAGCCCATCAGCCAAGGCTGGGAGGCATAACATACATATCACAATACAAAAATGTGGCTTCAGGCAGAAATAGAAAAAGGCCGGGCGTAACCCGGCTACCTGCAGGAAGGAGTGTCATCTTCTGAATGCTTCGCCGACTGTAGAGACGAAAAGACTGGGGAATAGTGGGAGGTCCCGGGTATTTATGGACCAGGAGGGGCTCCTTTTTCTCATGTCATCTCTGCAAGATCGCCCTCTACAGGCCGGTATCCCAAGTGTCATGAATGTTGGAAGCGGGGTGTGTGAGGTACTAGGAATATTAATATATGTGAACTTTGTTTTTTGAAAGGTAGAAAATTCATTTTGCATACAAAGTGATTAGAGTTGAAAGCTGAGTTTTTAACCTTTTAGTTAAACTTTCTCTGTTGCCAAATGTCTACTTTTGCTTTAGTTATTTTCAACCTTTTTGCATTTTCTAGGTTTCCTAATAAGAGTTTCTGAGTAGGTGGGTTCCTTCCATGCTCACATGGTCATGCACAGGCCTCTAAGTAAAACTGACAATCAGCAATAAGGAAGTAATCAGAAACTGTTTCTCAGAGGAGTCAAACGGCCACTGGTCAACTAATATTGGTGACAGAAATGGCAAGAAAACCTTTTCTAAGTGCTAATGTTCTCACATCCTTATCCATCACCTGCTGTTGTCTTCAGTACTGTTTTTTCACACCTTTCTCCAAAAAGGAATGTAAACATGACTTAGTATATAATAGTTATATTCAAAAAGTAGCACAGTTTTTTAAATTCTAAAATTGCTTTAGTAGATAATAAGTATACATTCAGTAAAAATTAAAGCAAAGCAAAGATCATTAATCAGGTGTCAAACGGACATACCAGCTCCACAAATGCAAGTCCTCCATAGCTGTGAGCAACAAAAAACACATTTTCAGCAGCTGACTTTGAAATAAAGTTGTCCCACACATATAATGCATGTTCCTCTGGGCTGCCATTGTCCTGCAAAAGAAACAAAATAACTGTAAGCCAAAGATATTTGGGACCAGATAGGCCCCTTAGTCTTCCCTAATAGCCGCCTGCATTCGGCGAATTCTCCTCCCAATTTTCTCCGTCTAGAATCAGGCTCTCGAAGCACATAATCTCGCTGACCTTTAGCACCCACATTGCCATTGAGGGGGGTTGAACTTTTTTCCACATTTGAGGAATACATGCTTTCGCCGCATTCAGCAAATGGCACAGTAGCGATTTCATATACACTTTCGTAGGGACTTTTGTCAAGTGGAGGAGACACAATGCAGGGTCTTCCGGGACCACTGTTTCAGACAGACTCCCCGCAACTCACCAAATTGTATCCCAGAATAGTTTGAGCTTCGGGCAAGACCAAAAAATATGCAACAAGTTTCCAGGGAACGAGCCACACCTCCAACATTCGGCAGAAGTCCCCGGGAATCATTTGTCTAGTAGGGCGGGAACCCTATACCATCTAGTAAGGGTTTTATAGTTGCACTCTTGAAATCTAGTGCAAATGGACGTTCTATGGGGCATTGGCAGGAATTTTCTACTTTGTTCGGATGAAAAAGAAATGTTCAAATCTTCCTCCCACTTCTGTAGAAAGGAAAGAGGGTCGTCATCTTCAGGTGGTGAGATCAATGTTTTGTATATGAAGGACAGCGTGTGTTTCTCTGTGTTCCTACTCGAGCATAGTTCTTCAAAGGGGGTACGTTTCCTCTGCCCCTCCGCGAAGTCACGAAGTGAAGGGAGGAAATGCCCAAATTGGACCCGCTGCCACCCTGTCCAACCTGGGAGACCTCTAGCCATGGCCTGGCCATCCAGATCCACCCAGCCCTCCCCTGTACAGAAATGCTTCACCCTGTAGGTCCCTTCTCTAAACCACATCTTAGACGTTTGGCCTTCACAGCCAGGGGGGAAACAAGGGTTTCCCAGAACTGGAAACATTGGGGAAGGGGAGGGGGAAAGATCTGGGTGACTGATGTGTTGCCTGCATACCCGTAGTGAAGTGCCCATGGTGGGATGTTTCATTGATTGCGGGGTATCTTTGTCTGAGAGTCATAAGATGCCCTCCACGGTGCCTCTGAAAATTCCTGCTCTAGGCTCACCCATTGCTTGTGTCTCCCATGAATGCACCAGTCCACCGCCCGGTTCAAGTGGACCGCTGCGTGATACAGGACAGGTTCAGGGAATCCCAGGCCGCCATTTTGCTTTGTCCTTGTCAACACATTTCTACTTAGCCTCGGTTTTTTCCCCCTTCAGACAAACCTGACAAATAGCGCTCTAGCCTTTTGCAAGAATACCTGTGGAACCCCCACCGGCAGGGTCTGCAGTAGGTATAGCAATCGGGGAAGGAGGTTCATTTTAAGTGCATTACATCGGCCAAACCACAATATCTTGCCTAGGGACCACCTAGAGATCACCTCTTCAAACTGTTTCAACGGGGGGGGGGGGGGGGGGATTTTAGTGAAAAAGTGTTAGCTAAGTTGCTCCCAATCTTGGTCCCCAGGTATGTCACACTATCTCTGGCACATTTGAAAGGGAATGAACTCTGGATGCCGCCGAATCTACCTGCAGGGATGTTCACATTCAGGGCCTCAGACTTTTGCAAGTTAATTTTATAGTCTGAGAGTTCACCATATCTCTTCAATTCCTCCATCAGGTTTGGTAAGGATATTTCAGGCCCTGACAGGCAGAAAATCAGATCATCCGCATATGCGGGTACTTTGTAATGATTTCTCGAGCCTACAAGACCTTTAATGTCCGCATTTTGCCGGACCCTGCATAGGAAGGGTTTGAGGGTAAGAATAAAAATCAATGGAGAAAGTGGACATCCCTGCCTGGTACCGTTGGTGATCTCGAGGGCATCCGAGAGCAAGCCATTCACCTTCACCGACGCCGATGGCGAGCAATAAAGGCTCTCAATCCAGCCCAGCACATTGGGACCCAAACCAATGTCTCTGAGCGTGGACCGCATGAATTGCCAGTTTACCCTATCAGAAGCCTTCTCGGCATCAGTGGCTGGGAGCGGGGATGTTTTTCCGCTGGGCCAGGTGGATTAAGTTCAAAACCTTTATTGTATTATCCCTGGATTCTCTATGCAGCATAAACCCTACTTGGTCTAACCCTATGACATGGTGCAGATGAGGTGCAATCCTGGAGGCCAAAATTTTCGCAAATAGCTTGATATCCGTGTTTAGCAGAGAAATTGGTCTATAGCTAGCACAGGCATTTGGGTCTTTACCCTCATTGGGAGCACTGAGATGTAGGCCCTCAGGGAGTCAGGTGGGAAGGCCCCCCTTTTCTGACGTAGTTGAACAACCTCTTGTAATACTGTAAACTTAGACCATCCGGGCCAGGAGCCTTTTCTCCCGCTGAGCTGGCCACTGCATTCTGCAGCTGAATCAGTGAGATGGGTACCTCTAACTCTTTCAGTACCTCCCTAGGCAATCTGGGCATTCCCAAATCTTTCAAGTTGCTCCCGCTCTTCCCCCGGGGTTTTAGGAAGGTTGTACAGCGCCTCGTAGAACCTACGAAAGGCTTCAGCTATGACCTTGGTAAGGTGGACCATCTGACCCTCTGCGTTGGTGATCTTGGGAATATAGGTTTTAGCCCTCTCAGACCGTAGGGCCCTCGCTAATAACTTCCCGCATTTATCCCCCGACTCATAAAATACTTTGAGCCTTTATTTTATTGCAGCAGAGGGTTTTCAATTGCTCCCTAAGGGAGGTCAGGACCGCGAGATAGGATTCGGCTAATGACTTTTTATGAAGCCTCTCCAGCTTCCCAATTTCTCTGAGAAGTGCCAGAGTGCGCTCCGCCTTTTCTTTCTTGATCCCGGAACCCAATCTAATAAAGGATCCCCTAATAAAACATTTGTGGGCCTCCCACAAGACCCCAGGACCAATCTCCTCAGAGGATTTCAGCTTAAAGTATTCCCTCAGGTCTTTTTGCACCTCAGCTAACACGTTTTGGTCCTCTAACAGCGAAGCATTCAGCCTCCAGGACCAGCTCCTTGGGATAGGGTGGGGGCAGGTGGCAGTGAGCGTGATAGGGGCGTGGTCTGATACCATGATGTTGCCGATAGCAGTGTCTGTGATCTGGGATAAGGAGGCATGAGGGATTAAGAATAGATCTATTCTCGTCCCCAAAATACAGGACGGGATGGGAACCATGAGACATGAGGCCGCGGAGATAGCCAGAGTCTTCAGACAGTACTACAAGGACCTTTATAACCTACCGACTGAAAAGGCTAATACTAGGGCTTCAGACATAGCCACTTACCTCCAGCGTTCTGGGCTTCCTAAACTCCCGACTGGGGTACTGGGCGAATTGGAAGACCCGATCTCCCAGGAGGAATTAGGTAGGTAGGCTTTTTGATCTCAACTTCTCCCCACTCTTGCAAGCCTTCACCAGGGACACAGGCACATGGTCACACAAAAAACTTTCCTGGTTTGGAAGGTGTAACTCCCTAAAGATGAACCTACTACCTCGCCTCCTATACTTACTACAGACCCTCCCTATCGAGATCCCTAGCTCTTTTCTTCGCAGGGTTGGAGGCGTCTTCACGAACTTCATCTGGCTAGGGAGAAACCCGAGAGTGAGCAGAACTCTCCTGACTAGGCCCGGGGAGGAGGGGGGACTAGGGGTGCCGGACCCGGGAATGTATTACGCCGCTGCCCATCTCACCAGGGCGGTTGAATGGAACAGACATGCTGCACACAAACAATGGGTCCAGATTGAACAATGTAGCTCCTCGCTCCATCTGCGAGGCCTCCCATGGGTTACGAAACAAACCGTAAAACAAGAGCTCTCTCACCCAATCATTGGGGACACACTCAGGGTGTGCCACAGGTTCTTCCAACGGGAGGGGGTTTCTCCCCCCTTCTCCCCATTGTTCCCGATTCTAGGAAACCCAGAATTTGCCCCGGGGGTGGGCGATAAGATAGCTGACCAATGGATAAAAAAGGGAATCTGCAGCGCCAAACAATTCCGCTACATAAATAAAAGTACGTCACTAGAAAGTTTGGCGGAGGCACACGGTCTCCCAAGATGGGACGCGTGGCAGTGTAGACAACTCACCCACTTCCTCCAATCGCTTAGACGTCAGATGTGCCACTTAAGGGAACTCACCGGTTTTGAGAAGATGTGTGGGGATGAGGGCCCGGCTAGACACACTCTCTCCCAAGCCTATAAAATTCTCACGTGCACCCAGGACCAGGGAGTTCTCCCCTGCCTTACCAGGTGGGGGGAGGACTTGGGGGTTGACTTCACACCGAAACAGTGTAGGAAAATTGTGGAACTGGCACATAGGACCTCAGTGTGCACTAAATACAAAGAGTGCAACTATAAGGTGCTAACGCGTTGGTACAGAGTTCCGAGTCTGCTGAATAAATGGTTCCCCGGGGTGCCCTCGACGTGCTGGAGATGCAATTCCGAACGAGGCGACCTCTTGCACGTCTTTTGGTCATGCCCGGCCCTACAGTCATTCTGGAAGGGTGTCAGAGAGGTTACGCAGCGCATGACAGAGAGAGATACCATGGGACCCTGCCTTCTTCCTTCTCCACCACTCGGCTGTGCCCACTGGGAGCTACCGGAGGTCTGTGGTGTGCCAGTTGGTTAATGCTGCAAAGGCGTGTGTCCCTTCGCGTTGGAAGAGCCATTCGCCACCGAGCCTTGCGCAGTGGCTCACCAAGGTTGGTAAAATTGAGAGATTTGAAGGAATGATCGCGGCCCAGCGTGAGTCTGAGGAGGAACACAGGATTAAATGGGCCCACTGGGTGGACTTTACGTTGTCGCGAGCCTACAGCGAACTTTTGGTGGCGACATAGAAGGGGGAGCTAAACGTTCCCAATGAGATCCCCCCGTGCACCCCCCTTCCCACTCCCTTCGTTTTCCCCCCTATCTGCCCGCCCCCCCTCTGTCTACCCTTACATTCTCCGGTTAGTCTTCTACTGCATAACTTACTCTTAACATTTCCTAACTGTTTATTGGTAATCTTTTTGTTACAATGTTTCACTGGCAATGCAGCAACCGTCTATACTCAGATGTGACAGGCCCAATCGGTCTTGAGTGGCCGGGGCAGGGGATTTGGATATGTTCGGTGCCTGAACCATGAACGCATGTTGATCTCATGGTTGCGGTCGGGCACTGTAGTCCTGGCTGCAGCGGGGTTGACGGGGGCCGCGAAGAGCATGGCACGAGAGAAAAGTCCGGGCTGGCGACGCATTGTACGCTCTGTAGAGCGTCGGGCGACGCCATGCTGTCCTTACACCCCCCGCCGGGCAATTGTAAGCAGGTGTTTGATTGTATTGCTCTGTACTTGTTTTACTAATGTGCATTCCAAGAGTCATGTCCTTGTCCTTCTTTTATGTTTTTGAAAACCAACAAATAAAGAATACATAAAAAAAAAAGAATAGATCTATTCTAGAATACGACTAATTCGGTGCGGAGAAGGTGGTATAATCCCGAACGTTCGGGTGATGTATTCTCCAAGGGTCCACTAGCTGGTGGACAGCGAGTACTTTTTTAGGGCGCTTCAGCTTAGCAAAGGATTCATAAGGACCTCCCCTCGATGTTTCAATAAGTGGATCCAAGGCAACGTTAAAATCTCCTCCTATGATCAGCTCACCCTCCCTAAAGGAGGCCAGCTCCTCTAGCACACGTTCAAGGAAGGTATTCTGACCAGTGTTGGGTGCGTAAATGTTTACAAACCTGTATAAACATGAGGCAATCTTCCCTTTCAGGAAAATCCACCTACCCTCCCTGTCTATTGGTATCTACCAGTTCCCAGGGGAGGGCTGCATACAGCAATATAGTGACCCCTCTAGACCTGCAGTCCGAGGAGTGTGGTACACCCTCGGGTAAGATTTATTGCCCAAATGGGGGGGGGGTTCTTCATCCTGAAATGCGTTTCCTGCAACAAGGCAACCCTGGCCTTCAACCCCTTGAGGTTTCTAAGAACTAGGGACCTTTTCTCCAGGCTATTTAAGCCTTTAACATTAAGTGACACCACTTTAACCTCAGCCATGCCTGTAGCCACACTCACTCTACGCCTCAGATCCACCTAACCCCAATGCAGGGACCGCAAGACCTGTCTTAGAGACCTCATGAGATACTGGGAAGGGCTTCTACTCCCCTATAAAAGGGCAAGGGCAGGAAAAGGAAGGAGAACACACTAGGGAAGATGTGACAAGACACTTAACAGCTAAGGTATCCTTCACAGATAAAGAAACCAGGTCCGACAGGCAATCAGTCCCATCCTGGTCAGCCTATTGGGGGGGGGGGGGGGGGTGCTGTCTTTTCTCTAGGGGGCCGATCCGCAGCCAGAACCTACCGCCTCGTGACCCTATCTAGAAGAGATCCTCATGAACAGCAATTGAAGCAAAAAGATAATCAACATGACCAAACCACAAAGAACCGAGCCCCGGGGCTCAACACATAATAAACAGAGTGACTAGAAAAACGGAAGCTGAAAAATTATCATTGTAAAATATAACAACAAACATCAGACTCCTATGAGTCCCAGATGTCACCGGAGCTCCTCCGGTTCTCAACCGTCCCTGGCCTCCTTGCGTCCCTGGCCTCCTCCCCAGATGGTTGGGCCAGGGGAAGGCCAAGGAGAGTCGGCCAAGTACCCACCTAAATCTCTGAAGCGACCGAGGTGTCATCTCACCAATCCGCCGAGTCCCTCACTGCTCCGCGGCATGCTGATGCGAGGATCTCCTAAGGCGTTTCAAGTCCCGATAACTCCTCTGGCCCCTACGCCTAGGTATTTCTTCTCGCTGGGCCACCGGTGGCCCACTGAGCGCGAGCCAGTCCGGAACCTGAATAGGCTCACACTGCAGGAAGGTGAATAGGCTATCAAGATCATGCTGAGACTTAAGCAGGAGGGTGTTCCTATCTTTCTTGATCACCAGATGAAAAGGGAATCCCCAACGATACGTCGCTCCCGCTTTAACTACCACCTCCAACAAGGGCCTCAGGAGTCTCCTCATCTGTAGGGTTCGCCGGGATAGGTCTGGCAGGATTTCTACAACAGTCCCGTCAAGCTCGGTCGGACCCGCTGCCCAGCTCTAACAATTTCTTCTTTCAGGGTGTAAAAGTGGAGCGTACAGATAACGCCCCGGGGGTTTGACGAGTCTTCTCTTCTCGGGCCTAGCGCCCTGTGGATCCTATCCAGCTCAATTGGGGTGAGTGGGTCCCTCTCGAGCACCTTGTTGAAAATGGACGTAACAATCTGTTTCAGATCTTCCCTGGGAGAGGCTTCCGGGATGCCCCTGAGCCTTAAATTGTTTCTTTGATGCCTTTGATGCCATTTGTAGCTGGCACATTTGTAGGAGGGATTCCTGTCTGTCACGTCTTGCTTCTAGAGCCCAAATAAGCCCGGCCGTTTCTGCCCCTCCTGTTTCCAACGAGGAGACTCTGCTATCAATTTCTGTAATCTGTTGCTTGACCATCGCCATCTCCCTCTTATGGGCCTCTTCATATCTTGCAATCAGGTACTCAATGTCAGCTTTTGTTGCCAGCCCCTTCAGGAGCGAGATAGTTTCTTGATGAATGCTGTTCTCCTCCGCTATTGCAATCGGCGGAGCTGCAGGCAGATGTAGATTCAGGCACATGTTGACGGCAGTGCTTGGGGGGAGATCCTAGGCCTCCAACCACCCCTGTGGAGACGATGGTGTCTGGCCATGTGCGGGAGGTGACATGGGGGTGGGGCTATTATACTGCAGGCCTTATGACCTCTCCGGTGAAGGCGGTAAAAGGTGTCGGCGGGGAGTGGGTTGCTGCCCCCCAGTCTGGTCGGGAGCTCCCTGCCTCTCCCTTCTCTCCTTCGGTGGCCACTGCGGCAAAGTGCCCATCCCGCATGGTGTGCTTTGAGTCACGGCTGCACTGGGGGTGAGACCGCCCCCATCTGATTTTGGAATGAAACCGAACTTTTCCAGCCCACTTCTTCTGGCAGGCCTGTTGCTGCTTGGCATCTCTGACCGCCAGGTATTCCAAAGTGGCATGCTCACTTGCCCAGCTCCTGCCCTCTGGAGTGACCCTCCACCTGTCTCACTATGCGAGGGGACAGCTACACTTCTGTCCCTTTTAGGTCATCTGCACTGTGCTCAGAATGCTGGCAGCATCACGTGATATGGGTGGCGGCTCCGGCTCCTCTACATCCTCGCTGCCGGCCGCCATTTTGCTACACCCACTTGCCCTGCTCTTCGGCGGACTCTCCTCCCTGCTCCCTGTCTGATGCTCGGGGCTGCTGCCTGCACTTCGGGGGCTCTCACCCGACCTCTGCTCTTCATCGCTGGATCCCTCAGAGGTGGTGAGTTGTTCTCCGGGCGCCAGCCGCGGCAATTGGCGGCCGCCATCTTGCCTGCTGCACCCAATCTCTGCTCCAGTCAGGTATTCCTGCTTTCGGGGATCTTCTTTTTTGCTCTCCCCCAGCTCTCCTTTTAGTCTTCCTCCTCCCCATTATCTCTTGGGTCGTTGCTGTGTGGTCAGCTGTCGCGTTCAGGGTCTAAGGGACGGGAGCTCGGTTATCCACGTCCGATCACCACCATGGTCAGGACACACCCCCGCTACCTTTCTTTTCCACTGTGCCAGGCTGTTGGTCCGATTTAAGCAGTCACATAGTAACTTACATCGACGTAAAGGGGTAGATTCAGAACCTGGTGAGATAAATCACTTCTTGTGTAGGAGAGAAAATGGCAATTCACTTTCATTGTCTACCTTGGGGCTGATTTAAAACCAAGTGAAAATGTATACCCAGTAGACAATGAAAGGGAATGGCAGTTTTCTCACTAGGCTCTGAATGGACCCCAATATTTACAGCCCATCCAGTGTAAATGGCACCTCACAATCTGCCCAGGCACCCGCCACTTGTCCATCCACCACCCCCTGTACACATACAGACACCCCCAACCTGCCCTCCACCCTCGACCCACGCAAACACACACCCCCAATCTCCTAATCTGCTATCCACCTCCAGCGTAGACGTAAACCTGTGCTGTGAGGCTGGAAATTTAACTTGCCTCCTCCCAATGCCCACAAGCCCCACAGTGGAGAGTTATTTAGCTTTTCCTTGTACCGCTCCAGTTGATGGATGAGTCTGTGGCCATTTCTGGGTCATTTCGATGAGGTAGGGCAAAAAAAATGTGAAGGCTGTAAAGCTCCTGGGCTGCAGGAGGTGGTGGGATAAAGACCCTATATCACAGTTCCACAGGGGCTAAAGTGGGAGCGAGACCACTTTAATTTTTTCTTAACAACTGTCCCAAGTCTACTGTATAAAATGAATTGCTTAATTAATTAACAGAATTGCCATGAGCACAAGCACGGAGGAATTCAGTCAATATGGATTTCTCCCTGTGAAGTGTTCTAAAGGGAGGCTGGCAGCTTCCCAGGTGAGTAGCTCTCAAATATTTTTCTGCATTGCATGTCCCAATGTTGGGGAGTCAAAATTAAGAGTAGGGACCACACTAAACACAGAGTGCCTTGTCGAGGCGGTGTGGCTTCCACATGTATCTGCAGATATATGCAACCAAATCTCTGTCTTTCCACACAGCTAGACATGTTTGTTGCTTGATATTTAGTTGATGAGAGGGTTAAACTGGCCGGTAAATTAGTTCCCAGGCCCCGAATAATAATTTTGTATCAATAGTGATTGAGCTGCTCCCACCCCCCTTTATTCATTTGAATTGCCATGAGCACAAGCAGGGAGGAATTCAGTCAATATGGATTTCTCCTTGTGAAGTGTCCTAAAGGGAGGCTGGCAGCTTCCCAGGTGAGTAGCTCTCAAATATGTTTCTGCATTGCATGTCCCAATGTTGGGGACTCAAAATTAAGAGTAGGGACCACACTAAACACAGAGTGCCTTGTCGGGGCGGTGTGGCTTCCACATGTATCTGCAGATATATGCAACCAAATCTCTGTCTTTCCACACAGCTAGACATGTTTGTTGCTGGATATTTAGTTGATGAGAGGGTTAAACTGGGCGGTAAATTAGTTCCCAGGCCCTGAATAATAATTTTGTATAAATAGTGATTGAGCTGCTCCCACCCCCTTTATTCATTTAATTAATTAACAGCTTTATATGAACCCCCCTCCTTGCCAATCCTTACCAATAAATTAACTGGTTGTTAACAGGTACCCCAGATAACAGGAAAGTGCCCCAGTCTAGTCTTCAGTTTCAGCCCTCCTGCTGCCATTTCTGAATTGGGATGAGCCGCTGACTGAACCCTTCCCCCGTGTCATCAGATTTTTTTTACCTCCCTACATAATCCCATTGTGCATGCACAGACTTTCTGCCAAAGCACAAGCTTAGTCTTGTAAGTTAATGAACGCGACATCCACAACAGCCAGTGGGATGCAGGGGATGGCTCCACGGTCCACACACATGCTGTGGGACAAGAGACAATCCAGGAAAAAAAATTCCAGCACCTGTTGAGGGAAAGTAGATTCCCTTGCCTCAGCGTTACTAGGAATAAAGCACAGAAGACAAAAGTCTTGAATACATGAGCCTAAGACACCACCTTCGGCAGAAGGTCCGGCGTAAAGCGGAACACCACCTCATCTTGGTGTATATATCAAGAACGAGGGCTAGCTAAACAGAGCCACCCGCTCAGGCACACGTCTGACTGAAGCAACAGCCCCCAGAAGGACAACTTTGTGGATAAGAACAGTCAGTCAGCATCCAGAATAGGTCCAAGGGAAACACCCCGCAAGGCAAACAGAATAAAATTCAAATCCCAACAGGGACCCTAGAACTACGTGGGGGATGCAGCTGAGCAATCCCCGAAAGAATGCTTAACCAAGGCAAAAAACTGAGCCAAGATTTCTACAGGAAGGCGGACAGGGCAGAACCTGAACCTCCAGGGTACCGAGTAGTTGGAGAGCCAACTCCAACCCATGCTGTAATAACTCTAGCACCCTGGGAACAAAGAGCGCCCAAAAGGGGAGAGACCAAGACTCACACCAATCAAAATGGGTATGCCATACCCCACAATAGACGGAAGAAGAAGCCAACCCCTAGGCTTCCAGAAGTCACAGTCACCCAGAAGATAAGCCCATCTCCATCAAGGTGGATGAATCAACCGTCAGGCCATCCAGACCAGAGCCTGTAGATTGGGGTGAAACAACAAAGGGGACCTGAGTGAGCAGATCAGCACTCCTGACAGAACATACAGGTCTGCTGTCCTCAGTACCACATCTGCAAACCACACTCCACTAGGCCACCCAGGGGCCACCAGTATCACTGGTTCCCCCTTTTCAGAGCAAACTTGCACATAACCCCGCCTAGCAGGGTGAATGAAGATAAGACAGACAGAATAGAATGTCCAGCCATAAAGTTACTAAGTCTCATGACCAATGTCAGAACAATCTGAGACAGGGAAACAAGGGCCTAGAACCCATGAAAGTGACGGGGCCCAAAAAGATCCACCCTAGATAAATCACATAATGACACAAGAATTAGCACATCCTGTCGCAGAAGGATATCCACCGGAGCGAATATCGCTGATATGCAGGGAACGCTGTCCTCCACCCAGATCAGGGACAGATACCTCCCTGGAGGACCATCCTGCTCAATTTTTTTGGGTGAAATGTGTGAAAAAAAATAAAAAAAAAATATTTGTTTACAATTTGTAGAGTTTTTTTGTAATAAAAAATGTAAGTTTGTCAATAAAATCTTATTGCGTGAGAAACCCCAATTTCTCCCGGTTACAGCGATACCACATATGTATAGGTAGACACCCTTTCCTGCCCAGAAGCCTTTTATAGCTGCTGGATGACAAATGGTTAATTAAAAAAAAAAATGACATAGGGTCCCCCTTCCCGGGGAGGGGGACCCCATTTTTTTTTGGATTTTGAAGGGTTAAAAACCCTTCAAAATCCAAAAAAAAAAAATGACGTGGGGTCCCCCTTACCCAAAGTAACCAGCCCGGGACCAGCTATGGGGGCTTGTAGGCACAGAGTGGGGGGGCCAGCTTTGGTGGCCCCCCCACCCTGCAGCCTACGAGCCCACATAGCCTATGTGGGCCCGGGCTCTTCTGCCCCCCCCTGGCCTTTGGGGAGGCAGGTAATGGGGGTGCGGGGGTTAATGGCAAGCCACCCGCTAGGGCAGGTGACTTGCCACCCCCCCAGCCTTGTGAACTGGTATAAGGGGTCTCATGGACCCCTTACCAGCTCACAAAGGGTTAACTGTTAAAAAAAAACCACGACACAATAATAAAAAGTATTTTATTAGAAAAAAAAAAATTTTTTTTACTGTACTTACCTTCGATTGCAAGCTCTTGTCCCTCGCCGCTCAGCTGACAGATGCCGGTGATCGGCATCCAGAGAAGGAGAAGGCAGGAGATCAGAGGATCTCCTGTCACCTCCTTCCCCAGCGCCGATCACCGGCATCTGAGAAAGCTGAAGCCCGTTCGGGGCCGGGATGAATCATAAGCCCCCCCCCCAAGGGGGCGGGGCTTAGAGGCATGATGGCGGCCGTCATCGAGAAGAAGAGAGGAGAGAGCCTCCCAGGCTCTCTCCTGAAGATCGGTAAGTCCTGGGGGGGGATCGGAGGCCCCCCAGGTGAAGAGGAGGGACAGCGGGAGCCAGTGCACACACAGGTAAGTGAATGTCATTTTTATTTTTTATTTTTTTTTACAGTTAGAAGCTGCTGCTGCAGAAGCGGGGGGGGGGGGCGGCCTATTCCGGGGGCTCTCCTGGAGCCATCCGACCCCCCACGGGGGATCGGATGGCACCAAATTAAAGAGGAGACCCGGCCGGATCCAACAAGGGGTCAGGTGAGTATTTTTTATTTTTACTTTTTAAACTACAAGCGAGGAAAGTCAAGCACGTAACACCTACGGGCTTGGCACTTAAGGCCCAGCCAAGCCAGCACGTAGGTGTTACGGGCTTGGCAACAAAAGGGTTAATACAGGTCACTGTCGTCAGACAGACCAAGGAGCCCCCAAATAGACAGACCCCGCAAAGGTGAATGGACCCCTAAAGGTCCCACCTCCCCTGGAACCACAGGGGATTTAAGAAGAAAACCCCCCCCTCTGTCAACCTGATAGATTTGGTGTCCATCTACATGAAGACGCAAGGAAAGGGGTGCCCCCTGACTGGTTCCTTGAGTACAACCATCTCAAGAGGAACCACCATACCAAGGGGAAAGGTACACGGACCAGCTCCAGGGAAGCTGGAACCCTGTCCAGCATTTACAATATAGGTTGCAGAAGAGCCCAAGGGCACTGAGCATAAGGGACAACCTCTGATCAGCCACCAACAGGCCCACCAGCTTCAATCCAGCCTGGTGAAGAGACGGGAACAGCAAAGAGGGACCGAGCACATATAACCAGATTGTCCACTTTATAGCCAAGGAAGCAGGTTTCCGCCTGAACCGAATCAAAGTTCAACCCTATGAATGGAGATACCAAATAAGGGGACAAGAGGAATTTAGGTGATTGAGCACCTATCCAAAAGACTCCCGAAGGACACCACCAGCCGAGTAACAAGCTCGGCCTGACGTTATGATTAGGAAACAAAGAAGGACGACCAGGCAGTTCCTCGCGCGGACGCCCCCTTGGTCTCATCAAAGACATAACCCCCGTCATCGCCTTGGCGAGCACTCTGGGAGCAGAAGAGAGGCCAGATAACAAGGCCACAATCAGCAGTGTTGGGCCTCCAACACTAACCCGTAAGATCCTCGGTGTCCAGAAGACACAGTGGCAATGAAATAAGCATCTTAGGTCTCCACCAGACGGCAAGAGGTCCCTGGACACTGGACTCAGAGAACCATGAACCTGTGAATGTAGATTGCCGCACCTATGGAAGGCCAGAATGGGCCTGAGTGCCTCATCCTTTTGGGGGAAAGTGGAAAGGTTGGTGTAGAGGCCCCTGCCTCTGCCTGTTAAGGGCAACCTGCAAGTGACCCCAGACCTCGCAGGCCGCGCATGGCCTGCACCAATACCTGAAGAGAGACAGGGACCAGAAGCACCCTGACAATCACAGGAAGGGGCCGCCCAGCAAACACAATCTTGCATCCAGAGGAAACTTCCTCCTGAATCCACCAGAACGAGGCATGATGCCTCCTGATAGGAGCAAGGTGCTGCGGCCATCCCCTCGCCCAGACGGGCGAGGTCGCCCCATTATGCTTGGGGGGTTTTGGTGAAAGATTTGGACTTAGTCCTGCCGGAGGGGCCAGGGCGTTGTCTGCCACTCCTTGGGCAGGAATCTACACCAAAAAGCTGGAAGGACACCCCTGATTCAGGTTTGACACTAACGTAGGGGGGGAGGGGTGCCCCTACCCCGAGCAGGCCGAGACCGCCTTCTGCGAAGGGGTGTTTTGCCCTTTTTCCAAACAGGTCCAGATGGGCCCCGAATAGGCGTCGCCCTCTAAAGGGAAGCCCAGTAACAGTCTTTTTTGCAGCATCGTCAACACCCCACTGTCGCAGCCAGACCAAGCGGCGTATAGCTACCACAAGGGCGGAAGTTCTTGCGCACATCCTAATGGTGTCATCCAGCGCTAAAAGGATAAACCTTACAAATACATCACAACTGGAGAGTGCATTAAACACCTCCCAGGAGAGATCCTCAGGTTGAAGATCAATCATCTTTTTGATGAGGGTCCTAGCGGCCACTGCAGCGATGGCCGCGGCACAGACCGGGCGCAGAGCCGTCCCTGCACAAGAAAAGGCATGGGAAGCCAGCCTATCAATGCGCCGGTCCTCAGCATCCCAAAGGGTACGATAAGTAGGGGCTGCAATAAAGGGGGGGTTAAGAAACCCAATGATCGGTGCATCCACCACGGGAGGTGATGACCAACAGTTAACCACATCAGGGGGAAAAGGGTATTTTCAATTCCAGTCCTCTGGAACCCCTGGAAGTTTACTAGGGCATTCCCATTCTCTGAGTACAAGAGCCTGGAAGTGATCCTGCTCCAGAAATTCCAAGCGTGGCGTCGCTGTATGGAAACTCTCCCTTCTAGGCCTGGGAGCCTCACCAGGGAGAGAGATAGACAAGACCTCGAAGATCTTTATCAGTAATTCATCGGTGTCCCACAGGCCCCAGGAACCAGGGCCTGTATCATCATGACTCCTCGGCCCCTCGTCAGATGAGCCTGAGTCAGAACAGCTCACCTTCATCAGAAAGAGCAAAACCCTGCTGAGTAGTGAACCGGAGGCGTCAGGGATCGCTTCTTACCAGGGCCCAAGCGCTCTGCCAACCTCGAAATCACCTGATCAGCCATAGGCAGTCTGCGCAGCACGACTTGCTGGTCATTCCCACTCGAGTGCGACTCATCAGGAGTGAGATTTAAGCATGGGGAGACAGGTGTATTGAAACGAGGCGCAGCCACTGGCAACCCTGACTGCAGGGCCAGTACTTGTTCAGCACAGGGTCCGCAGACCCGTGCTCTGTCCGGATCAGCATGGGGTTGTCCACACGCTGTACACAGCCGGTCTTGTCCCGGAAGGACCCGGTCACATAATTCTGAGATGCCTCCATATGGTGATTATCAATGCAATATATGCCAGTAGGGATTTATGCAATAGGCAACCCTGGATGTCCCAAAGACCCGCTAGGAATGTGGGAGAATTTTTTGTAAGCCCGCTACAATTTATGTTAGGCCGGGAGAAGCCACTGGAGTCTTTGACGTCTGAAAGACATAAAGGGAATAAGAGGTGTCAGGGCCATGCGCAGCAGAAAAAATGCTAATAATGAAATCACCCGCGAGGGCACTTACAGACCTGGGGAGGCGAAGGACCTCAGACACGCGCGCGCGAAGATCAACAAAATGGCGCCAACCGAACCTCGAAGGGCGGGCCCAATCTGGGCGTGACGCGGAGCGCGCCACGCCATGTCCCCGCCTCCCCCAAAGAGCGCGAAGCTCTGAGGCAGCCGTCCAGGCTTGACAAGCCAAGCATAGGATATGCTAGTAAAAGCATCTGCTAATGGATACTCGTAGTCTGACGACGACGCCACCCAGCACAGTAAATTTGAGATAAAAAAATGAAGACGGCAAAGGCGATGGCGGCCAAAATAAAAAGAGCAAGCAGCGCGGCTCTGACACCTAGTTGTCTGTCAAGGGCAAGACTACGGCCATAAGCGTGACAATGCAGTACACTGAGACCGCCAAACACACACACCCCCCCCCCCATTCTTTTCCCCCGAATACGGGGGGAAACGAGGGAGGATGGCGACCCTTTACACAGGGTCCACCGCTACACGGGGCATGGGGCAATAATGCGGGAGGGACATCCACTAGAGGCTCACCATCAGCTTAAACCGCCTACCCTTTGGTGGGGGACTGCGGTGGAGCATGGCTCCATTAAGCATGCATGGTGCTGCCTACCTTCACCCGACCAGTGCAGCCCAGGCTGGGAGGCACATCACAGGGATGACGGGTGGGAATAGTCCAACAGGGCCGCAGGCTGTAATAGCCCCGCTCACCTGCGAGAGAGTGATACTTCATGTCTTCGCAGTCAGCACTGCAGAGAAATCTGGGGATTTGTGGGAGGTCCCCGGGTATATGAAGGGCCGGGAGGAGCCTGTTTTTGCATGTCTGCAGTGCACAGCGCCCTCTGGCGGAGGATTACCCAAGTGTAAGTATTATATCTGGAGCAGGACGTACTGTATACTTAGAATATACTAGTTTAGTGTTGTTTTATACCATACGTGTATTGTTTGTATTTAGGTATTACACGCCTACAGGTATTTACAATAAGCATGTCTATTATTAGACTTAATTACTTTCAATATGGTACTATTAACTTATTTGTTTACGGTTATATATTATAACTGAAACTGTTTAAATATAACTGTTTAAATGTTTAATAAGTAAAAAGTACCTACAGAAAAAAAAACCTTTCATTAGATATATTTTGCAATGTGGAACTCAAAACAATAGCGCAAAAAAGAGTTTCTACTCCATTTCAACAATTTCCACAAAACCACCTCCAGACGGAAACCCTGCAGGGGCTCCAGGTGGCAATCTCCAGCGCTTCAGGACATTGCTTCCCAAACACAAATCCACTTAAAGCGGACCTTCACCCTGAATAAGAGTCTATCTTATATGTTTCCCACACCCTGTACATACAGATTGCTCACATTAAAAATCATCCTACCTGCATCTACTGCATGTTAAACATCCAAGATGGCGGCTCATGGGGATTCAGGCAGCCTGCAAACAGGAAGTGTCTTCTGACTGTGTCGCTCTGCATTCTGGGATTGCTGTCCTTTTCCTGACCCCAGCTCTGCTCTGTCTGTGCAAAGCACAGCTATAACCCCACCCCCTGTACTTTATCCTGCTCTCCTCTCCTCAGTATGTGTGATGCTTCTGAGTCAAGATGGAGGTGCCCGTATCCTAGTGTCTTGAACAGAGTTGCAGCTCGGTGGGGGAAAGAATAATAAGTAAGTGACTAAAAACTTAAAATATATTAATTTTAGATGCTGGGGAATAGTTTTTTTAAGGATTTGGACTTTTCATGAAATCATGATGAAGGTCCGGTTTAAAAATCTATAGACAAGTTCGAATTTACATTTACACAGCGTATTAATAACACCCACCTATAATAAACATGAGATGTTTCGCCAAAATCCACAAAGAAAAGTATTTCTACATAACTGGAAACTTTTATTTTAGAAACTCAAGTTATTATCTGCATTGCTGATTTACCGGTACTGTGTATCAACATTAAAAACCATTCATTTTTCTAGTCTTTTGAGAGAACAAAACAGTGCTCTCCTTTTATAAATTACATATTTTCAATTAAATATTGAAAACCATATATACAGGCCAAAATAAACCCATTTCCCAATAAAAGAACAACCTTATTAAATGCATCTATAATATTTCTAAAATGTTTTTTTTCCCTTTAAAAGGCTGTAAAGAAAGCACAAAGTTATTACATTTCTGACATCCCTGTCCATAGATTAGTGGTGGGAATATATTGTTATGCTCGGCAGCCTCTAAAGGACAACAATTTGAATTTACTAATGTAATATTACAGTCATTAATTGTTAAATACCAAGTTAAAGTAATGCAAGAGACAAAGCCTTATCAACTGAAGCAGATTCCAACATAGCTGTACTCTAAGGTCTGCATTTATGATGGACTACCTGCGCTGATAACACATGGAATTATCTAAACAACATTTGCATATTTGTGTAATTATTTCCTAAGGTTAATTAGCTGCTGCAAAGCACTGCGCCCTTTGAGATTGCTTGCCGTGACAGGTTCACATACCTCCTGTATGGATGCCAAATGTGACAGATTCTCTTAAGCAGGCTGGACGCTGGAAACTTTTCGATGGAGTAACCAAAGGAATAGGCTTTGTTAGAAGTGTAAAGCAACACAGCAGGAAGACAAACAGTAACTGCTATGAAGCTGCCCTATAGTATTTTAAAGATGCAAACAAAAATAAGACTAGATTTCCAACTCTTCAGCACTTGTTGGGATTGTTTCAGTAACCCACAGTCACAGTTGGGAGACACAGTTTTGTTGCCAAGCAGGACTAGAGCTACCTAAACAGCAGTGCCGTATGTACAAAAAATGTTTTGTCACTTGTCATTTCTATTGCAAATTCCTCTCTATTTTACATCTCAGATTAATTAGATCTTTCTTTACGTTGGTTTTGCATCAGTTTCTACACTAATCTATGATATAGATGTATTTATAACCCAACTTGTGTTGTGGCCCAGTATCTCAGGTGATGCAGCCGGCTTGGCGATGGGCCAGCTTTTAAATAAACCAGGGTTTTTTTTTGTTTACCACTGCCGAGGCCACACCTACAGGGAAGCCAGGGATGCGGGCGCTGGTGAAAAGAGGTGACCTGGGGGGGGGGGGGGAGGTTTACACACAGCGGAGCAGGCTAGCAGTAAGTGCTGAAGTCAATCAAACCAGAAAAAAAAGAAAAAAGAATGAAATATTACTGGGGGGGGGGGGGCATATAGAAATCAGGCATTGTTCCATTTTGTAAACCAGCACTTACTTTACATACAATTCTGTAAGCAAGCAGCTTTCACTTTGTTTTTAATCACGTCTGAAAAACATTAGAGATAGGAGCCGAGGAGACGGAAGCACGTATTGTGCCAACTTAAGATTCTCACTGGCAAAACTCCCATTCTGCAATGGGGAGTAATGTTTACAAGAGCAGCAAACTGTATCTATATTAGTCTGGATGTGATTCAGTGGTCGCCCATTTAAATATAGACACTTCATAGTAAACAGACGTGTGTACACAGCTGCATCACGATTTCCCCTTGTCCACATATGAGTAATTACATCAATTCAATGGCCATAGTTTCCAGATCGATGTGGATAACCTACTGATTGTATTTTACTATAGAACATTAGCTGGAATTGAATGGTTTGTCATTATATTTAATTATATATCCAAGAAGCTATATTTAAGGTAAAAACTAAGAATGACTAGTATATAATGGAAACAAATCTTTTTCAGTTTCAGAGCCTAGAGACATGGCATATACAGTTGTAATGGCAATTAAAATTGGGTTACCTATATTATAGTGTGCATCAGATAGAACAAGGTATAGGATTGTAAGGAAAGGCTTTATGTCACTTGGCGCTATTCTAACACTCCCTAACTTCCCTTAGAACCTTAACCAGAAACATGGTGCACCAACTACTATACACAAACAAGGTGTGCTCACCACACAGAGACGCTAGTAACAGCAGAACAAATTGTCTGCCACCTCAATGATTGGAGCACCGCAAATGACAAGCGAGCAACCAATCAACCGCCCAGGAAGCTCACTGTGAACATGCTAAGGATGTTTTGAGAAAACTTAAAAGTGGACCAAAACCCAGGATAGTCAAAGGTTTTGACTATCCTGGGTTTTGTTCCTTTCCCTGGGGGCACCCCGATCGGGCTGTGTGAAACCCCCCCAGATCGCTGCAACTCACCTCCTCCTGGTCCCACAGCGTGTCTAAGAGCAGTGGCTCTGACAGCTTCATCCTCCGCCTTCCTCTAACAGGGAGCGTGTCCATGCCGGCCATACACAAATGCCTGGCGTGGGGACAGGCACTGCTAGAGGGAAGCAGGGGGTGACAGCCGTGGACACGCTCTGCTCTTAGACACGCCGTGGACCGGGATAACCTGAGTTGGCGGCGGCGATCTGGGGGTTCCAAACAGTGGGGCGATCGGGGTGCCCCCGGGGAAAGGACCAAAACCCAGGATAGTCAAAATTCTTGGGTTTTGGTCCACTTTAAGTTAGTTACCTGGCAACTTCTTTTCTAAACATCTGAAAGGGCAGCATACAGGCTCCCCTCAGGCTATGTTATTTTATACGATATCTTACCGATTTACCAGTTCTTGCTTTGTCACTATCTCAGTGGTATGCTGCCTTTTTGGATGATTAGATGATTAGAGTTATCAGGTAACTAACTTTTCTCAAAACATCCTTAGGGCAGCATACCACTGAGAAGATAATCAAGATACTACCTCTACTGGGTTTTTGAATATTGTTTGGCAGCCGTTTTCACTCCCTGCAATCTGATGCTACGGACAACTATACATCAAGACTACAAGAACACTGCTGCTATGGTGGCTACTGAAGTGAGGGAGCTCAATCAAACTTAAACATGCCCAACAGCAGTGTTCTGTGTGTACAGGGCTCACTTCTCTCTTCTTGTAAATCTTGGTGTCAATAGCAACATTGTTTGTAGTGATTGGAGTGAAAACTGCTTCCATAAAACATACATTTACTAACATAAAAATGCCACATAGGCTTAGCACCTTGAGGACACCATTTCTGACACTAAAATGTACACTTTCAAGTGCCCCTGGGGCATCCCGATCAGGATGCCCAACTGTGTGAGCTCCCTGTGTAGGCTTGCGCAATTGTAAGCTAAAGCACAAGAGCCCCATATTGATCTAACAGAAATTCCATGGATGTCACTAGGAGCAGAGGGGGTGTCACCAGCATAAGAGCCACATATTTATCAAACAAAAATGATATGGGTGTCATCCGCAACCACTCCGGTCAGGACTGGCCAAAAGGTGAGTGTAATAGGTGACCCCTAGAGTCTCACACAACAGGGCATCCCAAATTAGGATGCCTCATAAAGAGGGAAACCACTGCCCCTAGACGCTCTTATAGACTCTATGGAGGTGGTTGCTCCTATTTAAATGAATGACAAGGCGCTTTAGGCAGGGTTTAGGTCTGCTTTAACCCTTTAAACGCCAGCCACGTAAAATTTACGTGGCTGCCTCCCCTGCAGTTAACCGCCAGCCACGTAAATTTACGTGCCTGACTTTCCCCACTAATAGCATTAAAACAAAAAAAAAAAGTCACTTACCTGACCCCTCGTTTGATTCAGCCGGGTCTCCTCTTTAACATGGTGGGCTCCGATCGTCCGTCGGACCTCCTCTGTCTGCAGGGGAGGGCCCGGAATAGGGTGCCCCCCCCCCCCCCCCATTTCAGCTGCCACTGGCTTTCCTGTAAAAAAAAAATAAAATAAAATAAAAATGACATTTACTTACCTGCGTGTGCGCTGGCTCCCGCCGACCCTCCTCTTCACGTGAAGGGGGACCCCACACCAATTTTTTTTTTTATTTAACCCTTTATTATGTGGATAGTAGTTGAATTTTATTTGTAAATGTTATAAAGTGCTCTTTTCAGTTTAGGGGATCACCTGGACAGGAACGGGGGGCTACCGATACATATGTGGTATCATTGTAATCGGGAGAAATGGGGCTTTCACATGCAATATGGTTTTCTTTAATAAAATAAATGTTTTTGTTAAAATAAAGGAGACAATTTAAAAAAATATATTTTTATTTTTTTTTACTTATTTAAAAATATATTAAAAAAGTAGAAAAAATACAAACAAGACATTTCATGTTAAAGCCTAAACTCTGCCACAAAGGGTGACAAAATCTCAAGTAGGCTGGCAGTTAAAAGGTTACAGGTACCTATGCATGTTGGGTATTGTTCTGCTCAGGGGACCTTGCGCTTTCAAATTAAGCTTGTTTTTTCTTATTTGCATATTGATATTTTGGGAAAAGGTGTTTTTTATTCTGCTTTTTTATACTTTTTTTTGTGAAACCCTGTGCAACCTAAGAATTCTTCGAGATATTACTTCCAGAAAGGTGAGCCCACTACAACAAGCTGGGTACGCTTAGAAAGCTTACAGTGTGTACTTTCAGGGAATATATGGTTTATCGGGGATATTCCAAATGTAAAGGGTTGTTTTGGTAGAAAAAGCACAAGGTGCGCACTTTGTCAGCAGAGCTGAAATTTTGAAGTAAAATTACCGTTATGCGCATGCTTTACTTTGGTGTGTTTGGCATATATTTTTTTTAGGAAAATGTGTTTTTGATTCTGCTTTTTTATTCATTTTTAGGGAAACCCTGTGCAACCAAAGAATACATTGAGGGATTACTTCCAGAAAACTGCACCCATGTCAAAAAGCCTGGTACGCCTAGAAAGCCTGAGGTGTATACTTCTAGGGAATATATAGTTTGTCAGGAGTATTTCAAATGTAAAGGGTTGGTTTTCTTGAAAAACTGCAAGGTGCGCATACTGCATAGCATAGTTGAATTTTATCTGAAAATCTCCTAAAGCATTGTTTCAGTTTGGGGGAGTCTCCTGGGCAGGAAAGAGTGTCTACCTATACATATGTGGTTCCACTGTAACCAGGAGAAATTGGGGTTTCACACGCAAGATTTTATTGACAAATTTACATTTTTTATTACAAAAAAATACTACAAATTGTAAAAAATAGTTTTTTTCATTTCTTTGCACAATTTTCACCCAAAAATATTGAGAATACACTTAGAAAATGACAAACAAGACATTTCATGTTAAAGCCCAGGCTCTGCTGAAAAAAACAATATATCACTTTCCTGGGAAATCCCTTCAAGAATCACAGTTGAACATGGGGAGCGCAAAATAGTGCAAAATGGTCTGGCAACAAAGGGTGACAAAATCTCAAGGTAGGCTGGCGGTTAAAGGGTTAAAAGGAGGTTACATTAAAAAAAGATTTTCATTTCTATTGATTGTATGAAATGGGAACACTGCAATATATCATCAGCAGGAAAAGATACAGAAGAGAATTGGGAAATTGCATTTATTTCCCCAAATTGGCCAGTGTTTACAGTATGTACTGTCTGACTACGTGTGGGTGTGGTGGGTCCATGCAGCTCCCCCATACCACATTGGGATTTGTATACTTACCGAGGGTGGAGAACCAGCTAGTCTATCTTCCATGGCTGCAGCCTCTCTTGGCGACACCCTGTGAGCTTGGTTTCCACCACACGTCTACTCTATTCATTACAGTGGAGTGAGCGCACCAAGGTGGGTTCGGCATGGGACAGGGGAGCTGCGCGGACACCCACACAGAGGTGCTGCGGGGGAGAAAAGGGGTAAAGGATTTTTTTTCTGGGGGAAGAATGATTCGGAGCTGGTGAGAGAAACATAATGGCATTCGTTGCAAGGTCTAAGCTCTATCCCCTGATGAATTAAGGCTAGCTGCAAATTTAGAGCTTTTAGACCAGGACTACAGTGTGCTCCGGCTAGGAGCACACTGTAGTCCTGGCCCAAAAGCTCTAAATTTGCAGCTAGCCTTAAATTTGCAGACTCCATGCACCAAAACCAGACTTGACAGAAATTTCTAAAAATCAGGACCTAACGCAGCCAGGTCTGGGTTTCAAGAATGATCGACAAAGCACAAAATGACCAGGGATAATAGAATGGATTCTGCTTTGAGAGGCAGGTTTTGTTGGATTAAAATTTGGTAACATATCCCTGTCTGCCATCCCTACTCTGGGCATTGCCACTGCTTCTCGTGTGCGATACTTGCACACACAGAGCACGCGGGTCCATGCAGTGGGTGATGCGTCTGCATCCATTGTCCTCATGGGGAATAATAGAGAATTGCCTATAATGGGGAATGGGAGAGAGGAACATATAACACTGCCTATAATGGGGAATGGGAGGGGGGAAAATGCCACACTGACAATAATAGGGAATTGGAGGGGGGGAAATGCCACAATGACTATAATGGGGAATGAGAGGGGGAGAATGCCGCACTGCCTATAATGGGGAATGGGATGGGGAAGAATGCCATACTGCCTATAATGGGGAATGGGAGGGAATAGAATGCCACACTGTCTATAATGGGGAATGGGAGGGGAGACAATGCCACACTGTCTATAATGGGGAATGGGAGGGGAGACAATGCCACACTGTCTATAATGGGGGATGGGAGGGGAGACAATGCCACACTGCCTATAATGGGGGATGGGAGGGGAGACAATGCCACACTGCCTATAATGGGGAATGGGAGGGGAGACAATGCCACACTGCCTATAATGGGGAATGGGAGGGGAGACAATGCAACACTGCCTATAATGGGGAATTGGAGGGGGAGAATGTCACCCTGCCTATACTCGGGAATGTCGGGGGGAAAATGGCACACTGCCTATAAAGGGAGGGGGAATAGGGAATGGGGGGATGTCACACTGCCTATAAAGAAGGGGGGATGGGGGGAATGCCACACTGCCTTTAGTGGGGGAATTCTGTAACTTGCCTATTATTTGGTTATTGGGGGAATAGTGTTTTAGCACAACATTTTGTTGAAAATACGTTTTTTCTTATTTTCCTCCTCCAAATCCTAGATGCGTCTTATGCACAAGTGCATCTTACATGGTGAAAAATATGGTACATATATAATCATACTACAACTTAAAGGGCAGACTAAGCTCGTCTTCTCTGCCATTTGTTAAACAGTTTTTTTTATGATTCGCACTGTATTTATCACAGATTTAACAAAGTCCTTGTTTGAGTCAATTCTACTTCTTTATAGCCCTGCAACAAATACTGAAGTAAAGATTAAACCTTTAAATTCACATAAAAATATAACAGAATACTTTTTAATGCAGTAAATATAACATGGTACAATGGGAATAGATATAGATCAGGCTTAACATGGTAACCTAGAGACACATGCACCAATCTCTGAAACACTTCAAAGCAGTGCGGGACAAAAGACACATATCACACAATAGGTTTCATGAAAGCAAATTCTCACATAGTATAAAGATCAGGACTAGACTGTCACAGAGTGACCTTGCTGGCGTCTAGCTAATCTGACAATATTTTGTAGTGCATTGTTTTAAATCAATAAGTAATTAACAAAACTACAAAAGGAGTAGCAGTCTTTTCTGAGATCCCTTGTTAAAAATGGCTTCTGGATACACATGGGCAGAAAGGTCACACTTATGACATCTTCACATGTCTTTCAACATCCTTTCACTGTCAGATTACATTACTCTTAAAAAATAATTGTCATAAGTCAGAACCGCAGCCAGTTTGTTACAGCCGCATGTCATAATGACAAGGAGAGGTGATGTTTTGATATGAGCTGCTACCGGCAAACCTCAATCATATCTTAATTTTTGCACTTGACCTAACTGGAAGATTGGGAGCAGACTTCCAGCTTAGAAAGTAGAAGTCAAACCTTGGGGACCTGCACTAGCTTTAGCTACTGAGGCATAATTAATGGGAATTCCGCAGACAACATTGGAAAATGAGCCATCTAAAAAGTAGTTCAGTACTCAGATTTTTCTACTTCTTGGAAATCGTATTATGTAAAATGGAAATTTACAGTAGTAATTTAGGCAAATCATAAAATTCTGTAACATACAAAGAACAATGTAAAAATACCGTTTTGTGATTACTCACCTTTAAAACGGATATTATAAGTGTGACATACACTCCGCTTCAAAAAGTCTTGACAGTTGGGTTATTCTCCAGTAGAGGGCGAACTTCTGCAGAGATGAATGCAAAAAAAGAAGCCCCTCCCGGTCCATAACCACCTGGGACCTCCCACCAATTCCCCAGTGTCAGATAGCAGTAAAGGGACCAGGAAGAACCAAATATAACAATTCAAACAAAAAACCAATGGTTCACCATATAAAGGATCCAGAATACCAAACAGGGTGGGTGAAGCGGAGTGTATGTCACACTTATAATATCCGTTTTAAAGGTGAGTAATCACAAAACGGTATTATTCCAAGTGTGACATACACTCCGCTTCAATAAGTCTTGACAGTTGGGACATCCAATAGCAGTGTCCGTCAAGGGTGGGACCCATAAACAGTAAAGAATGCACTAACTCAAACCACTGCAGCTTGCAGAACCTTGCAGCCAAAAACAGCATCCGCTGAAGCCCACACATCAACCTTGTAAAACTTGGAAAAAGTATGAACAGAAGACCAAGTAGCAGCCTTACAAATTGATTCAACAGAAGCCTGGTGCTGAAAAGCCCAGGATGCACCCACAGCACGAGTAGAGTGCGCAGTGACCCTAAAAGGGGGAGTCCTCCCCTTAGCAGAATAGGCCCCAACAATGGCCTGACGAATCCATTTGCTAATAGTAGACTTAGCAGGTGCCAAATCTTTCCTGGGCCCGCAGGGCACCACGAAAAAAGCGTCCGTCTTGCGGAAGGAAGAAGTAGTCACCAAATAGTACTTCACACAGCAGACAATGTCCAAATTGTGCAAAACCCTCTCCTTGTCATTGTTAGGCTTAGGACACAAGGAAGGGAGAATATCCTGATTGAGGTGGAAAGCAGACTCCACCTTAGGAAGGAAATCCGGTTTAAAATGAAACACCACCTTATCCTGGTGTCTCTCAAAGTAAGAGGCCTGAATCAACAGAGCCGCCAACTCAGAGACACGCCAAACCGAGGTAATCGCCACCAAGAAGGCAACCTTCTGCGTGAGAACCGTAAGAGCAATATCATGTAGCGGCTAAAAAGGAGGACCCTGCAGAGCCGAAAGAACCAAATTCAAATACCAAACAGGAACTACAGCTTTTCGAGGGGGCCGCACATGCACCACCCCTTGGAAAAAAGTCTTAACCAGCGGGTGTAAGGCAAAAGACCTCTGGAAGAAAACCGACAGAGCAGAAACCTGTCCTTTTAAAGTACTAAGTTGGAACACCAGGTCCAGATTATGCTGAAGAAACTCCAAAATCCTAGGTACAGAAAAAACCCTGCAAGGCAAGGCCCTAGCCTCACACCAATCAATATAGGACCTCCAAGTCCTATAGTAAATGCCAGAAGAGGACCGCTTCCTAGCCCTAATCAGGGTCTGAACAACCGCCTCAGACAAACCTTCCTCTTTCAAGATGAAGGTTTCAGCAGCCAGGCCGTCAAAGCCAGCGTTTGTAAATTGTGGTAAAGTAGATGACCCTGGGATAGCAGGTCTGGTATCAAGGGAAGCCGGCACTGGTCTACGGCCATCCTTACGACGTCTGCATACCAAACCCTTCTTGGCCACCTTGGAGCCACCAGAATCGCTGCTGCCCCTTCTAGAACCAGTTTGCGAACTACCCTGCCCAGCATGGAGACAGGTGGAAACAGGTACAGAAAACCCAGGTCCTTCCACGCCAGAGACAAGGCGTCTACTGCCAAGGCCAGGGGATCCTGGGAAAGAGACACAAACGGCGGAAGCTTGTGATTGTGCCTCGAGGCAAAGAGATCCACCTCCGGAGTCCCCCACTTGCGGCAAAGATCCAGAAAGACCTCGGGTTGAGAGACCACTCTCCGTGGCGAGAGGACCCTCTGCTCAGGGAATCCGCCTCCGTATTCTCCACCCCCGGAATGTAGACTGCCGAAAGGCAAGGAACATTGCTCTCTGCCCGTCACAGGATCAGAGAGACTTCCCTGAGGGCACTCCTGCTGCGAGTCCCTCCTTGGTGATTTATGTAGGCCACTGCCGTTCGGTTGTCCGAACGCACCTGAACTGGAAGACCCCGTAACTGTGGGGTTAACCGAGCCAGAACCAGACGAATGGCTTGGAGCTCCAATACAGTAACTGTGGGGTTAACCGGGCCAGAACCAGACGAATGGCTCGGAGCTCCAATACATTGATGGGGGTGTGAGCCTCCTGGGGACCCCACACCCCGCTGAACTGATGACTCTTCCAATAACCTCCCCAGCCCGACAGACTGGCATCTGTGGTAACCGTCTCCGAACAAGGGATCAGAAAGGATCTGCCCTTCACCAGATTGCTCGAGTCCAGCCACCACCGAAACGACTGCCGAACCCTGGGAGACATCCTGAAAGGTTGATCCAAAGACTGTGGGCTCCTGTCCCAATACGTTAATAGTTGAAGAGAGCTCATGTGAAATTGTGCAAACGGCACCGCCTCGAAGGAGGACACCATCAGGCCCACCAGTTTCATCCCCTGTCGCATAGAGGGACAAGGGCTGGCCAGAAGAAGACGGATCAGGTCCTGAATCCCCTGAACCTTGGTCGGGGGCAGAAACACTCTGGCCCGACTGGTATCCAGATTCATGCCCAGAAATGAAATCACTCGAGACGGGGAGAGAGAAGACTTGGTGCAGTTGATCACCCAGCCGAATCTCTCCAGGGTCGACACCACCTGGAGGGTGTCCATTTCTGCCTGCTGAAGGGAAGAAGCAGAGATCAACAGATCGTCCAGATAAGGCACAATACGAATGCCCTGAGATCTGAGCAGAGCCATTACGCCCGCCAAAACCTTGGTGAAGACCCTCGGTGCCGAGGTCAGACCGAAGGGAAGAGCTACGAATTGATAATGTTGATTCCCCACCGCAAACCGGAGGAATCTCTGATGTGCCTGAAAAATCGGAACATGCAGATACACATCCTTGATGTATATGGATGTCATGAAATCCCCTTGGCAAAGGGAATTGATAGCTGAGCGCATAGTCCCCATGCGGAACTTTTTGGCTCTGATAAACCTGTTGAGGACCTTGAGATCTAGAATGGGTCTCACCGAACCCTCCTTTTTGGGAACCGTGAAAAGGTTGGAGTAGTAACCCTTGCCTCTTTCCAGCGGAGGCACCGGGCATACAACCCCCATTTCCAGAAGGCTTTTCACTGCCAACAGGAGCCCCTGCACAGCCTGAGGGTCCGAGGGCACCCGAGACCTTAAGAATCTTGGGGGCGGCCAGTACTCGAACTCCAGCTTGTACCCGGAGGAGACCACTTCCAAGATCCAATTGTCTGTGACCTCCCGGGCCCAGACCTGGGAGAAGAGCCGCAGCCGTCCCCCCACCCTTACGGGTGAGGGCGCCCCTTCATTGCTGAGCCGGTTTAACGGCAGGCTTGGGCTTGGAACCCCAGGCAGCCGCGGGACATGCCCGACCTCTGCCTCTGTTCCAGGACGAGCCCCTGACCCCCGAGAAGGCCAGACCCCTAGAAGCTCTGGCCCCTCGAAAGGAAGGAGTGAACGAGTCCGCCCCCCGAAAGGGACGGCGCTGCTTCCTCCGTTGAGGTAACTTACCTCCTTTAGCAACAGCGTCCAATTTATCTCCAAACAGCCACGCCCCCAAGAAGGGGAGAGCTGTGAGTGACTTCTTGGCTCCAATGTCCACTGTCCACTGACGGAGCCAGACCAGTCTGCGCATGGCCACCAGCAAGGCTGACGTCCTACTACACACGACAATGGAGACCATCGCAGCCATGACAAAATCCATGAACACCTCGCACTTCTTAAGTACAGCGAAATCAGCGCTAGCTGGATCCAGCTGAGCGTTATTCAGCCAGTCCCTGATAAGAGACCTGGTAGCAAGCGACACCATGGCAGATGCACTAACCGGTCACAGGGCCGAGCCCACGTTGGCAAATGCGTGGCATGGCATCTGATCCAGGCGCTTGTCCTCACCATCCTTAAGTGAAGAGGCCTCAGGGGTGTTCAGTACAGAAGAGTTGGTCAAACCTCCACCGGGAAGGGATACTTCTTATCTCATCCCTGAGGTACACCAGGGAGCCGACAGGGCCTTTCCCATTCCCTAAGTATCAGCGCATCAAAATGACCCTGGGTAGGGAATTCCAGACTTGTGGGCCCCCAAAAATTCCCCCTTCTTAAGAGGGGGAGCCTCAGGTGGATCAATATCCAACACCTCAAAACAGTGGCCGTATCAACGGCATCCCCCAGCGCCTGCCCGGCATTGGAATTCCCAGGCTGACCCCCCCCCCCCGGAGTAGAGTAAGGGACCCAGAAGGGGGAGTGGGAACCCTGCCATAATAAGGCCATAGGCATGTAGGGACGGGGCATCCCACACCAGGATCACCAAAAACCTGGATCACCGCCTACCCCGTGGTGGGGTCTCACAGTGGAGCAGCGCTCCTACAGCACCCAGAGGGCTCCTACCTTTACCAAGGACCGGCAGCCGAAGCTGGGAGGCTCAATACAGGGACAACTTAGGAGGGTCCTGGCAGCAATAGGGACAAAAAAGGAAAATGGGGCCGGGCACGAGCCCGGCTTACCTGCAAGTAGGAGAAGCTTCATTTTCTGTCTTGCTCGCTCCCTGCAGAGAAGACAACTGGGGAATTGGTGGGAGGTCCCAGGTGGTTATGGACCAGGAGGGGCATCTTTTTTTGCATTCATCTCTGCAGAAGTTCGCCCTCTACTGGAGAATAACCCAACTGTCAAGACTTATTGAAGCGGAGTGTATGTCACACTTGGAATAAGGACTGCAGTCCTTTCTTTTATAGACATTCTACAAAGTAAAAGTTTCCCTGTTTTGCATGAATGCTCTGACGGGAACAATAAAGTAGAAGAGATGCAAATTTGATTATAACCAGAATCATTTATGCATTATCCACTCATTTAAAAAATCGCAACTGCGTGATATTTAAAACCTATATAAACACGTTGGCTAATGAGAGGAGGGGTCACTTATGCACCTGAACTGAATAAACCCCCACCAAGCTTGTGGTTTCTCTCTCCAGATAACAAAAGAACAGGGGGGACAGATTTAGTCGATCGGGGGTGACAGAGCCTGTCACCCCAGATTTCCTCTTCATTCCATTAAAATGAAATAAAACATGCCTGGCTGGATATTTCCTGATTCTGGGTGTATAAGTGACCCCTCCTCCTGCCATCCGGCATATTAATACATTTTATCATTGGGCCATTTTTCGCGATAGTGCTCCTTTAACCCTTTAAGTGCCAAGCACGTAACACCTACGGGCTCGCTTGTCCGGGCGTTAAGTGCCAAGCACGTAGGTGCTCACCTGACCCCTCTATCGATCCGGCCGGGTCTTCTCTATAACTTGGTGACATCCGATCCCCCCTGTAAAAAAATAAAATAAAAAGACTTTTACTCACCTGCGGCCGCAATGCCTCCCGCCGGGTCTCCAATTCACTGGGGGGGTCTGCGATCCCCCCCTCCAGGCTCTTCCATGGTGAGGAGAGGGCGAGAAATTGCCCTCTCCCTCATTTCCTGGGTCGCGTCTGCTAGCTTAGGGGACGTATTCTATGATATCACCCGGCTTCTCATACCCTCACCTGAGACGATCAGTCTTGCTGGGTGCTCAGATGAGAAAGGTTGGAGTGGGGGAGAGGGCTGTGATCCCTCACTCCCCCCAGCCTCCCTTCCCCGAGCACCCGGCAGCTGTCATCGGGGATCGCTGGGCGACAGAAGAGGATCGGAGGTGAGTAAAGATAAAAAAAAAATGTCATTTTTTTATTATGAGTGTGGTGTATTTACATTTAACTCTTTGTGAACTGGTAAGGGATCCATGAGACCCCAATACCAGTTCACAAGGCTGGGGGCTGGCAAGTCACCTGCAGCTAGCGGGTGACTTGTGAACTGGTAAGGGATCCATGAGACCCCTAAAACAGTTTACGAGGCTGGGGGCTGGCAAGTAACCTGCGGCTAGTGGGTGACTTGCCTTTAACCCCTGGAACACCAATTATCTGCCTCCCCAAAGTCCAGGGGGGGGGGGGCAGAAGAGCCAGGGTCACGGAAGCTATGTGGGCTTGTAGCCAGCAGGGCAGGGGGCCACCAAAGCTGGCACCTGCACCCTGTTCTACAAGCCATGCATAGCTGGTCCCGGGCTGGGTATGCTGGGTAGGAGGGACCCTATGAAATTTTTTTTAATTAACCCCTTATGTTTATAGTGTGGATATTAGTTGCATTTTAATTGAAAATGTTATAAAGTGCACTTTTCAGTTTGGGGGGGGTCTCCTGGACAGGAACTGGGGGCTACCGATACATATGTGGTACCACTGTAATCGAAAGAAATGGGGCTTTCATATGCAATATGGTTTTCTCTAATAAAGTAAATGTTTTATTTCAAATAAAGGAGACAATTTTCAAAAACAGAATTTTTAATTTTTTTTTTATTTTTACGCAAAAATATTTAAAAAAAACAGTAGAAAAAATACAAACAAGACTTTTCTTGTTAAAGCCTAAACTCTTCTGCAAAAAATATATCATTTTCCTGGAAATTCCTCCAAAAATCACGGTTAAACATGGTGCAAAATGGTGAAAAATTACCTGTCAACAGAGGGTAAAAAAATTTCAAGTAGGCAGGCAATTAAAAGGGTTTATAGTACCTATGCATGTGGGGTATTGTTCTGATCGGGAGACCTTGCGCTTATTCTTGTTTGAATATAGATTTTTTTAAGAAAATTTGTTTTTTATTCAGCTTTTTTATAATTTTTTTGAGGGAAACCCTGTGCAACCTGAGAATTCTTTAAGGGGTTACTTCTAAAACGATGAGCCCACTACAACAAGATGGGTACGCTTAGAAAGCTTAACATATGCTCTTTCAGGGAATATATGGTTTGTGGGGGGGGTTAACTATGCATGTGGGGGTTGGGGTGTGAAGGGTTGTTTTGGTAGAAAAAGTGCCAGGTGCACACTTTGTCTGCAGAGCTGAAATTTTCAAGTAAAATTGCCCTTACGTACATTCTTTACTTTGGGGTGTTTGACAACTCTTCCCTTGACAGTAGCTATGCATGTTGGGTATCGTTCTGTTCGGGGGACCTTGCTTTTTCAGATTGGCCTTGTTTTTTCTTGTTTACATATTTTTATTTTTTTTTAGAAAATATGAGTTTGATAGTTTGATTCTGCTTTTTTTTTCTTTTTTAGTGAAACTAAACTGCACCCATGTTAACAAGCCTGGTAGACCTAGAAAGTTTGAGGTGTGTACCTCCAGAGATTATAGTTTATCGGGGGTATTTCAAATGTAAAGTGTTGGTTTTTGCTTAGCGCATTTGTATTTTATCTGAAAATCTCCTAAAGCACTGTTTCAGTTTGGGGGAAGTCTCCTGGGCAGGAAAGGGTGTCTACCACTGTAACCGGGAGAAATTAGGATTTCACACGCAATAAGATTTTGACAAACTTACTTTTTTTATTGCAAAAAATACTACAAATTGTAAATAATAGATTTGTTTTTATTTTTTGCACATATTGCACCCCAAAATATTGAGAATACACCTAAAAAATGACAAACAGGACATTTCGGGGGGCGTGGCCTGGCCATGATGGAGTAAGGACGTGAAGCTGTGTGCTCTGCCTTAACCCCGGATCTATTAGCTGATCAAGGCTCCCTGAACCCTCCTAACCCGACGTGATGGGGAGCGGAAGAAAGAAGAGAGCAGGGGCATCAACCAAAAAGCCCCCTAAGAAGGACATAGGCACCTTTTTCTGCAGCCGGGACCTGGCCGGACAGAGAGCCCAGCAGGCCAAGATGGCGCCCAGCCAGCCCCATGGGGGAGAGGAGCGCCTTAGGGACCGCGGCAAGAAGACAGGAGCTGTAATGGAGCGCGGGGAGCCCCTCAACACAAATACCCTGCAGCATACCTTGGAGCCCGGTCCTCTGGCGGCGGATCCGACGGGCGGTGTGACCGGGACCTGTCCGGGGACGGGAATGACATCACCGGGCCGTGCGCATGCTGGTGAGGCGGGGGGGAGCCGCGGGGAGTCTCGCAGCGGCTCGGGGCTTTCCCCGGAGGCGGCACGTCATCTCGAGCCTGCTTCGGCCCTGCCGGGAAGAGCCTCTGCTGAGGTCGGCGGCGGCCGGGGGCGGGCGCCGGCAGAGCAGCACGTCACCGCTGCAGAGGGACTGGAGCCTCGACGATCGGGCTGTACTGAGCCCTCACTCACACATGTAATCACACAGTCAAGCATTACTGACCTTCCCCTGCATAGCGATGACAGTAAATGCAGCCCATGTGCACAGTCACAATCCAGGCATGGGGAATTAAAGGGGCATGACATCCTGGCATCACCTTCCGGGCTAAACCCGTTAACCCCTGAGTGGCCATCCCCGGTGCAGCCAAACCGTACATCCCACACCTGGGGAGATAGCCCGGAACAGGGCAGACAGATAGTCTGGGCGGACATCCACTCGGCCCCTGGGGGCTCTGGAGCTGAGCGGCCCCCACCCCTGCCATCCATGGAAGCTTTGCCCTTGGAGTGGTCCCCGGGGTCCAGCATTGACCTCCCAAGCGGCTTGTCCCCTGTTCGTGACTCTGGGGATGACTCAGGAGGCCCGAGCCCTGCTGGATCACTTAATGCTGACGTGATACCTTGCGACTCCAGACACGGGATACCCTCGGCCCAGGCTCCGTCTAGACGGCTGCTCCCTCGGCCCTCTGGTGATTCTAGTCTTCGAGACCTTCTTCAGTGCCTCCCGACTAAAGCTGAGCTAAAGGCAGATCTAGAGGCGGTTGCTACCAGAATTGAGCGAGCCCTGCGCAGAGAAATAGAGGATCTGCAACAAAAATCTTCTGCCTTGGATACTAGAATAGCGTCGCTCGAGGATTCCCGCTCAGACTACGAGACGCGCCTGGCGACCCTTGAAAGAAACCAAGAGCTGCACCATCAACAACTGGTTGACATTAGACTCCAGACGGACGACCAGGAGAACAGAAACAGACGTAATAATCTGAAGCTCCGAGGTGTCCCAGAATCGATCAGATCGGAAGACCTGCGCTCATGGGCGACGGAGTTGTTCAACGGCCTGCTGGGTAGACCACCTGATGCCGAGCTGATTCTGGACCGGATTCACAGAGTGAACGGGCGCCCGGCTGGAGACCCTCAGGCCCCCAGAGACGTCCTGTGCAGAGTTCATTTTTTCCTTATTAAGGAGGATATCCTGCGCTTGGCCTGGGAGAGGGGAGGAATTGGATGGAGGGGCTCACAAATCACGATTCTGCCGGACGTGTCTCGTCGCACCCTTCAGATGAGACGTGTGTTGAGACCCCTCCTCGACAGGATACGGGAAGTCGGTGCCTCCTACAAATGGGGACACCCATTTCATCTTGTAATACGCAAGGACAATTCCACGTTTACCCTCAGAAACAGGGCGGACCTCCCGGGAGTGTTTGTCTTCTTAGGTTTGGATCCTTTCCCGGTTCCGGACTGGCTGGCGTTTGACCCCCCACACCCCCTGCCACAGAGGGTTCCCCGGAGGCCCCGGATGGCCAGAGGCCGGGGGAGAGGCGCCCCTGGGCCGGTCCGGGGTCGTTGAGCCTTCCCTGGTGTCTTTCCATTGTCCCCCCGCCCCCAGTGAGTGCTGGTTGATTTCCCTGGTGCCCCCCCCCCACCCCCGCCTCCCACACCCTACTGACATTCTACTACGCGTTTCGTGTTCAAGAGTGACTTCTGCACAGCACAGTGACTTTGGTTCTCTGGCTTTTGGGTGGGGTTGGGGTTGGGCTGTATGGGTGTGCCCTCTCTCGGGCGTCGGGGGCGGGCTGGCTCCCCTCGTCCCGCCTGCCGCGCGTTTGTCGCGTTGGGCGGGTTGCCTGCCTGTCGCGGGCGGCCGCCGGGGGTGGATGCAATATGGCGTTATATTGTTGGCCCCGCTGGGGGGGGGGGGCCTTCTGGTGTTGCCAGTGGTTCAGTGGTGGGTGGGTCTGGTTTGAGGGTTTGCCCTGCAGTTATTGTTATTGTTATTGTTACATGTGTTGGTTTATGGCTTGTTGGGTACTGGGGCATTTCCCTGGGTTGTATTGAGTGTTTTTTGAGCTGTACCGGAATCTCCTGCTCTGTGGGGGGGTGGAGGGGCCTGACTCATAACTTTGAATAGTGTGGGGCTGGCTCCTGAGTTGCTAGGCCACCTTCCACAACAAATTTTCCTGCGCTGCCCTGTCGGACCTTGACCGGCGGATAGCGTGTGGCGTTTGAGGACATCGTCCTCAGTATTCTTGCCTGCCCTCCTCTGTAAGGAAGGGCTTTTTTTGGGTTTCTTTCTCTCACCTCTTCACTCTTTTCTTCCTTGTGTCCGTGCCCCACTGGGGTCTCCAATTTATACCCCTCTACCTCCTTTCTACCTCCTCTTTTATCTCTATACCCCACCGGGGTTTCCGATCTCTTTTTCTGCCATTTGTCTCGTACCTACTGCTGTCTTCCTTGGGGCCCGGTCCTCATCTCTGACCTCGCAGTGTACCCTCCCCCGAGTTGTGGCCGCAGCTTTGAGTTACCATGGCGGGTATTAAGATCTGCACCTTCAATGCTAAGGGGTTGAACGTCCCCAAGAAAAGAGCCAAAATATTGTACGGACTTCATAGGGAAAGGGTGGATATCGTTCTGCTGCAGGAGACTCACTTTTGTCAGGGGAAAATTCCGGAGCTTAGGAATAAATACTATGACAGATGGTTCCACAGCTCTAATCCAAAAAACAAATCTAAGGGGGTCTCCATCGCAGTTCATAGGGGTGTCCCCCTGGAGCCACTGGAGTCGAGGGTGGATCCGGATGGCAGATACCTTTTTCTCCAGTTCACACTCTATGGGGCTAGGTACACCCTTGCTAATTTGTATCTACCAAATCAGGCCCAGGTGGAGGTTGGTCTCAGGATACTTCGTATACTAGGGGAGTTTTCAGAGGGCACCCTGGTAATAGGGGGGGACCTGAATCTGGCCCTTGACCCGCGCCTTGACTCCTCCCAGGGTAAATCAGGGATACCTTTCTCCAAATTGCGTAGGTTCCGTGATGCACTCCGCGCTCTTCAGGTAGTAGATACCTGGAGGGTTCAACATGGAGGGGCAAGGGACTACACATTCTTTTCCCACCCCCACAACACATATAGCAGATTGGACTACATCTTCCTTAGCCACCATGCGCTGCTGCGCGACCCTGATACCTCTATTGGACAGATGTTGTGGTCAGATCACGCCCCCGTCTTCTTGAGCCTCCCGATCCCGGAAGTCGCCCCTAGGCAATACAGCTGGCGCTTAAACGATAACCTGCTGAAAGACGCTGGGTGTCTAGCTGAAATTAAGACTTCCATAACGAATTTCCAGTCTGACCATGTTAACGACCCAACTCCACTTCCATTGCAATGGGAGGCCCTCAAATGTGTGCTTCGTGGGGTCTTCATTAAGCACGGGTCCAGACTCAAGAGGGACAGGGCGAAACAGATTGGGGCTGCCCTGGCGCGCATCGGGGAACTGGAGGAGGCACATAAGGCCTCCCCCACGCAAGCTGTTCTGCGGGAGTTACTGGACGCTAGGCAGGGTCTGAGGGGCCTGTACGACCAGTGCTTCCTCAAACATCGTGACAGATTCAAGGCCCGTATCTACGAGCACAGCGACAAGTGTGGTAAGATGCTAGCTAGGTCCCTCCATCCCAGACAGGGGGGCACGTTTATCCCTATGATCAGGGGGGGGGGGGATTGGAGCTCCATAAGACTCCCCAGATAGCTAGCGAGTTTCAGGCCTTTTACTCTAGGCTCTATAACCTTGGTCCCGCTCCTGCCCCGGACCTGCTCCAGATGGAGGGCGCCCCGATAGTAGAGTATATCAGAGACACGGCTCTTCCAACCCTGCCCGCGGAAGACAGTGATTTGCTTGAAGACCCGTTTGACCTGGAGGAGGTAATTAAAGCGATAGGAGAGACCCCTGCGGGTAAAAGCCCAGGCCCCGATGGGTTCACCCCCAGATTTTATAAAACATTGGGGGCCCTGATTGCCCCTTTCCTGGTTGGGATGTTCAACTCGATCTCAAGCGACTGTCCCTTCCCGAGACAGGCCTTAGAGGCACACATTGCGGTCATACCTAAACCTGGCAGGGACACCACCCTGCCGGGCAGCTATAGGCCAATCTCTTTGATCAATGTTGATCTGAAGATATATGCCAAAATTATTGCCCTCAGGCTGCAGCCGCTACTTCCCTCTTTGATTAACTTTGACCAGGTGGGGTTTGTCTCGGGAAGGGAAGCGAGAGATAACACCATCAAAACGATCTCCCTAATACATTACGCACAGTCACAGGCTATTCCAGCGTGCGTGCTGGCGGTAGATGCAGAAAAAGCGTTCGACAGGGTGCATTGGGGTTTCCTGAGAGCTACATTAGACCAATTGGGCTTAGGCCCGAAAATGTTAGCGAGAATCATGGCTCTATACCAGGAACCCACTGCAAAAGTAAAGGTGAATGGCTCCCTGTCTGGTGCTTTTCATATTCGTAATGGCACGCGGCAGGGGTGCCCCCTGTCTCCGCTGCTCTACGTGCTAGTGATGGAGCACCTGGCCAATGCGCTGAGGGCTAACCCAAATATTAAAGGGGTCGTCTGCGGGGGAAGGGAACACAAGCTCTCTCTCTTTGCCGATGACCTGCTCATGTATATAACCTCACCTCACACGTCCATGCCCTCTGTTCTGGCGGAGTTCCAACGCTTTGGTGAATTAAGCAATTTCAAGGTAAACTTATCCAAAACAGAGATCCTGAATATCTCACTAGACGCAGAGACTCAACGTCTCTTACAAGTAAACTTTCCCTTCAAATGGCAGGAAGAAGCTATAAAGTACTTAGGTGTTCAGTTACCTTCTGATCTGGAGAAGTTGTACAAACTCAACTATACCCCGCTCTGGCACTCCACGGTTACTAGCCTTAACTCCTATAATAAGAAACAATACTCATGGCTGGGCCGTATCAATGTCCTTAAAATGGATATCCTCCCCAGGTTTCTTTATCTTTTCCAAGCAGTCCCTTTAGCACCGGAACGGGGGTTTTTCCAATCCCTTCAGCGGGTCTTCTTCAAATTTGTCTGGGGCAGCGGGAGACCCAGGATCCGGAGGGAGACGCTTCTCAGGTCTAAATTGAGGGGGGGACTTGGGGTTCCGGACCTTCGGACCTACCATGCTGCCTCGGTGCTGGTACGTCTTTCAGATTGGTTTCACCACAAAGATGATAAATGTTGGGTCGGCATCGAGGGAGATATCTCCCCCCTTGGTCTGGTGGCCCTGCCCTGGGTGGACCCCGCGCGCAGGCCTGGGACTCAGGGCTTACCTTACCTGGTGGGCCCTTTGCTGAAGATTTGGGATAGGTTCTTGAGGCGGGGAAGACTGTCACGCAGACCGGGTCCACTCACCCCACTATTTGACAATCCATCCTTCCCACCAGGGGTGAACGTTAAGTCCTTCCTTATATGGGATATATCTCATGATACCAGGTTGGGTGATATAGTGTCGGGGGTGGGTCCACCCTCCCTTTCTGATCTGCGGGCCCGAGGAGAGCATGGGAATATCTCCTGGTTTCTACATGCCCAGCTGGTCGCCTATATCAAGTCGCTTGCGCCGGTCTCGGACCTCTCCTGCCCTCTCACGCCTCTGGAAAGGGTCTTGCGGGACCCTTCTCCCCCTAAGCATGTGATCTCCCTTCTCTATAGGATTCTTCGGGACGGGGAGGAGGAAGGAGAGTTGCCCCGGTACTGTGAGAGATGGGAGGAGGACCTGGGACAAACATTTGAGCCCGGTGAGTGGGAAAAATCGTTCGCGCTCACTCACAAATTGTCTGTGGCGTCCAGAGCTCAGGAACGAAATTACAAAATCTTAGCGAGATGGTATAGATGCCCATCGGACCTTGTGAAATTTGGGGGGGCGGACACTGGAGATTGCTGGAGGTGCGGCGGGGCCCCGGGGACCATGTTGCATATTTGGTGGGAGTGCCCGAGGGTGAAGGCCTTTTGGGAGGGAGTGCTGGGAATTTATGAACACCTGACACTTGAGAAGGTCCCATACACTCCGCAGGTTACCCTCCTGTCGATGATCCCTGGATCGGTGTCAACAAATAAGAAGGGGCTACTGAGACATATACTCACGGCCGCTAGGTCGGTGATACCCAGGCATTGGCGTACTGATGTTGTCCCGTCCCTGGTGGAGTGGTACGGGGAGGTTGAGAGCATTAAGAGGATGGAGGAGTTGACTTTGGAGGGAGTAGAGGGGGGTACCCAGAGGTTTCTAAGGACGTGGACCCTTTGGGAGGTCTCGCGGGTTTCCCCCGACTTTCAGGTACTGCTGGAGCGTGGTTGAGCTGGGGAGGGGGGGGGGGCCTTGGGTGGGGGTGGGACCCTTGGATGGTGACAGTGGGGTCTGGTTGGATGGGGGGGAGGTCGGAGATGGGGCCGCTGGGTTCCTGAAACCCAGGTGTCTTGTTCCCGTCCCTGGTCTTCTACCCTTCCTTTTGAAATCTTTCCTAGGTAAACTCTTTTCTTGTTCTTTACTTCCCTTTTTTCTCCATTTCTACTTTCTTCTCCTGGTCTGCGGGGGGATGGCTACGGTTGCCATACATTGGAACTGAAGGAGGGGACGGACCTGTAGATAGGGGAGTGCCTTCTTTTAGGGGGGCGACCCGGTTGATAAGCTGGGCAATATTGATGGTTGTTCGTGATCACCCTGCGCCTGATCCTTTAGTGGGCCCAGATGGGAACGTGACTCGCCCGAACCCTCCTATATCGACTGAGATAGTGACCCGGTTGCTGAGCCTCTGTGCCATTCTCACCCTGCGACCCTCTTTGATATTGTGTTCCCTACTGTTCTGTATAATTTGTAAAATCTTAATAAAGACATATTGAAAGAAACAGGACATTTCATGTTAAAGCCCAGACTCTGCTGAAAAAAAAAATATATAATTTCCCTGGGAAATCCCTTAAAAAATCACAGTTGATCATGTGGAGCGCAAAGTAGTGCAAAATGGTCTGGCAACAGACAGTGTTGGCAAAACCTGCAGGTAGGCTGGCACTTAAAGGGTTAAAGAGCAACATCACACCCGATTTTCACTTTTTGGGGTGTTGTACCTCTCAAAGGGGCATCCCAAATTGGGATGCCCAGCTTTGTGTGTCCCCCCCCAGGACGCCCCATTCACTCATCTTCCTGTTGCTCCCATGGCGCAGACTCAGGCGATTGGCCGGTGCACTCTTTCACTCGGCTCTGCTGATGGCTAGGCAAACGCACGGCTAGAGATGAGCCAGGATGCAGCCACGGTGCAGAGACAATGCAAGGGCAAGGTGAGTGCAATGGGGCTTCTCGCATCCAGGATGCCCCAAGAAGTGGAATTTGGATGACCCTGGAGTTTTTTAGACTCTGTTCATCAAACTTGGCATGCTCCCGGCCTAGCCTATCTGAATGGCTTGGTGCAAGAGCGTGCCACAGCCCAAAGATGATGGGGATGCAGCTGCCGATACTTATATCACAGAGTTTGGTGGCATCCGGGGGGGGGGGGGGGGGTTATGTCCAGATTTGAGATGTCCCAGGAGGAAGGCCATTGGCCGGTCCTGGAATCTTTTAGATTACAGGGCCAGCCTGAGTGGGTTTGGTTTCGCTATAAATCTGTGTGTAGTCAATTGGCAAGCCAAAATGTGAGAGTGAGAATACAGCAAACTCCCAATAAATAAACTCATTACAACTTGTGTTGTGGCATAGCACACACTGTGTTAAACAAGAAGTGTTATACATAAAATTAATTCGTATTTATTTATTAGTAAACACAAAAAATACAATTCTGTGATTACTCACCTGTAGAATTGGTATTATACGTATACAGCACGTCCTGCTCCAGAATATTCCTTACACATGGGTAATACATCCACAAGATGGCGCTGGACTGCAGAAAACAGCTTGTGGCTCCTCCCGGCCCTATATAAGTCAGGGACCTCCCACAAATTCCCCAGTATTGACAAGCAGTTAACAAGAAGCCGGGAGAACAATAATAACCAGAATTCAAAAATGAACATATGAACAATCACCATACAGAGGTAACTAAGAATAATGATAATAAGGGCGGGATAGAACAGAACGTGCTGTATACGTATAATACCAATTCTACAGGTGAGTAATCACAGAATTGTATTATTCTAAGTATACAGCACGTCCTGTTCCAGAATATTCCTTACACATGGGACATCCGATAGCAGTGTCCGTAAGGTAGGGTGGGATCCCCAAAAGTAACAGCAGAAAGTTTAAATTGCTGCTGCCTGCAGAACTTTGCGACCAAAAGCAGCATCAGCTGAGGCCCTAACATCAACCTTGTAAAACTTAGAAAAAGTATGAACAGAAGACCAAGTAGCGGCCTTGCAAACTTGTTCAACAGAAGCTTGGTGCTGAAAAGCCCAAGAGGCACCAATAGCACGAGTAGAATGAGCATTAAGACGGAAAGGAGGCTAGAGGGACGCGCGGTGGCCCACGCATGCGTCATTGGAACGGGAGAAGGTAAGGTTTGTGGGCGTCCGAGGGGGTTTCACACAGCGGGGCATCCCGATTTCGGATGCCCCGCGGGGAGGGAGCTGATCGGCCCGGGAATCTTATAGATTCCCAGGCCGATCAGCCATGGGTGTTGGTCCACTTTAAAAAGTCAAAATGGACAAAGGGGCCTCACGCAAAGGCTCAAAGGGAGACCCCTGCAAGGCAGATAAGACCCAAGTTCAAATCCCAGACTGGTAACATAGGCTTACGTGGAGGACGCACGTGAGTAACCCCCTGGAAGAGAGTCTTGACCAGACGATGGTGAGCAAAGGATCTTTGGAAGAAAATGGCGAAAGCAGAAACATGACCTTTGAGGGTACTAAGTTGAAGACCCAAATCCAAACTATGTTGCAGGAATTCCAGAATCCTAGGGATAGAAAACACCCGACAGGGAAGTGACTTAGACTCACACCAGTCAATGTAAGCATACCAGACCCTATAGTAGATGGGTGACGAGGACTTCTTTCTAGCCCGAATCATGGTATTAACAACAGAGTCAGGCAGCCTCTTTTCCATCAAGATGGAGGTTTCAGCAGCCAGGCTGTTAAAGCCAGCGTTTGTAAATTGGGATGGCGTAGCTGCCCCTGAGTGAGCAGGTCTGGATCCTTGGGCAGAGCATACTGATCTACTGCCAACTGCACGACGTCTGCAACCACACCCTTCTTGGCCAACAGAGGGCCACCAGAATGGTTGGCACCCCTTCCTAAGCAATCTTGCGCAGCACCTTGCCCAGCAGAGGAAAAGGAGGGAACACATAGAGAAGCTGAAAGCTCTTCCAAGACATTGTTAGTGCATCCATGGCTAAGGCCAGAGGGTCCAGGGACCGAGAGACAAAGACTGGAAGCTTGTGATTGTGACGGGACACAAACAGATCCACATCTGGCTGACCCCAGCGGTGGCACAGGGAGCAAAACACCCTGCTGCTGAGGGACCATTCTCCCAGACGAGAGGTCCCCCTGCTGAGGGAGTCTGCCTCCAGATTCTCCACCCCCGAGATGTACACAGCTGAGATGCAGGGAACATTCTCCTCCGCCCAAGACAGTACAGGCAGACACTTCCTTGAGGGCCCTCTTGCTCCGGGTTCCTCCCTGATGATTGATGTAGGCAAACACCGTCTGGTTCTCCGAGCGGACCTGAACCGCCCGACCCCGAAGGTGTGGAGTCAATTGGGCGAGAACCAATCGTATCGCCCTCAATTCCAGAATGTTTATAGGGGTCTGGGCCTTCTGAGGGCCCCATTGACCCTGGAATTTCAGGGATTTCCAGAAGCCCCCCCAACCTGTCAGACTGGCATCTGTGGTGACTGTCTCCCAGCACGGGGCCAGAAAGGATCTGCCCACCAACAGGTTTCTTGAGTCCAGCCACCACGAGAGAGACGGTCTGGCCAGAGGGGACAGAACCAACATCTGATCCAGGGACCGAGGGTCCCGATCCCAAACTGACAAGAGGTGAAGTTGAAGAGGTCTCATGTGAAACTGAGCGTATGGAACCGCCTTGAAGCAAGAAACCATTATACCCACCAGCTGCATCCCCTGCCGGATGGAGGGATGAGGGCAAGACATAAGGAACCTGGCTTGGGCATGAAGACTTTCCACCTTCTGCTGAGGGAGAAAAATCTTGACCTGAGATGTATCCAGAGTCATGCCCAGAAGGGACCTCACCATTGACAGTGACAGGAAAGACTTGGGGTGGTTGATCTCTCAGCCGAAGGACTCCAGTGTGGACACCACCAGCTGAGTATCCAGCTCGGCCTGCTGGAGGGACTAAGACGTGATGAGAATGTCGTGCAAGTAAGGAAGGATGCGAATGCCCTGAGATCTCAGCAGAGCCAGTACGCCCGCCAGCACCTTGGTGAATACCCTGGGAGCTGAGGTGATACCAAAAGGCAAGGCCACAAATTGATAGCGCTGATCCTCCAGAGCGAACCTGAGGAATCTATGATGACCTTGAAAGATTGGTACATGAAGGTAAGCATCCTTGATGTCTACAGAGGTCATGAAGTCCCCTGGGCGTGGTGAATTGACAGCTGAGCGCAGAGTCTCCATGCGAAAGTGTTTGAATCTGACATATCTGTTGAGGCACTTTAAAAAGTGAAAAGATTGGAATAGTAGCCTCTGCCCCTTTCCCTCAAAGGCACCTGGCAGATGTTCCCCAACTCCAGAAGGTTTTGGACAGCAAGGCACAGACCCTGAGCTGACAGGGGGTTTTGAGCCATCCGGAATTTGATGAATCTTGGGGGCGGCCAGGCTGCAAACTCTATCTTGTAACCGGAGGACACTACCTCCTGAATCCATCGGTCTGAGACGTGAAGCCTCCAGACGTTAGCAAAGAGCCGAAGCCATCCCCCCACCCGGATGGATGAGGGCGCCCCTTCATGCCTGAGGAGGCTTGGGTGAGGATTTTGGCTTAGGACCCCAGGAGAGGCCAGGACGGCCATGTCCTCTGCCCCTTCCCATGTGATCTCTGCGGGCCCTAGTAAAGAAGACTCCTCGGCCAGTTCTGGAACCACGGCAGGATGGGAGAAGGGCACCCATCCCCCGAAAGGACCGGGACGGCCTCCTACGTTGAGGTAACCTACCGCCCCTGGCAAACAAATCCAAGCGTTCACCAAAGAGGCGCAGGCCCTTGAAAGGGAAACCAGTGAGAGCCTTCTTAGCAACATTATCAGCTACCCACTGACATAGTCAGACAGAGGGCGTATAGCCACCAACAGGGCAGAAGTTCTACCACACATTCTAATGGCATCATCCATGGCAGACAGGACATATGCAACAAATTCAAACCAAAGCAGGCGAGATCTATACTTTTCTTCTCCCGCGTCATCAGAGGCCCCCTCTAAGAGACTCTTAAGCAAACCCTTAATAGCAATAGCTGTAATGGCACAAACCGGGCGTAGTGCGGTCCCCACACAGGCAAAAGCATGGCAAGCCAGCTGGTCCATGCGCCGGTCTTCACCATCCCTCAGGGTAGTAGTGTCAGGAGAATGCATGACAGATATGTTGGACAGCCCCAGAACGTGGTTTGACCATATGAAAAAGCTCACCCTGCTGCTGCGGAGCCATGGCAGGAGGGGAGATACAGAGCACTTCAAAAATATGAGCCAAAAGCCTGTCAGTGTCATCTGAGGACCATGGATCTTCCCCAAAGGGAGACCCGGTACCATCATAAACCTTAGGCTGCTCCTCAGATGATTCTGAATCAGAGAACAAATTTCCCTCCTCCAGGGGGGTATAACCAGTAGTGCCTTATGCAAGGCAGACCCAGCAATATGTTTTTCAATGCTGGCCACCCGTGCAGCCAAATCAGGCTGAGACTCCCCGCTGGTATGCTCCTCGCTGGGGGTCAGATGTAAGCGTGGGGGGGTAGACGAAGCCCGAAGGGGTGCAGGCCCAGCAACAGGTAACCCAGACTGCAGTGCAATTACCTGCTGGGCCCAGGATACACATACCCTGACATCATCACCGATTGGGGATACCCCATACCCCACACGCAACACATAGCCGGGCTTGTCCCGAAGGAACCCCTGGCCCTCCATATGGTGATTTGAATGGCACAGTAGGCCAGTAAGGTTTAACACTAAGGAGCTACTTGGGATGCCCCAATAACCCACTAGGGAATTGGGAGATAATGAAGGGAGATGGCCAGGAGAAACCACAGTGCTTAAGTTTTAACCCGCCTGAAAGACATAACATTCCTATGAGAATACAGCAAGGAATCCAGAATTTTTTTTTTACCCCACCGGGGTTACTCACGGATTGCTTTGGGAGCCAGGCAGCACACACAGCAAAATGGCGTCTGCAGACCTCTAGGGGCGGGCTCCGTGGAGATGTGACTTAAAAAATGTCATCCCCGGAGTCCGACCCCCCACAAAGATCGCGAAACGCGCATACGTGACCCTGCCGGCCAATAGCGGCCCGGCAGCTCTGAAGTTAATGACGCCGCCGTCCACGGAGCGCAGTACAAGCGCGCGGCGACGTATACAGTGAAAACACCAAGGAGAACGAGAGGGGTCAAAGACAGGATTCCCGGGGAGCCATGGGCACTCAGGGGACAAAGTGAGAAGAGGGAGGAGGGGAACCTATGGGAAGGATTAAGGCACAGATAGAGCCTGGCCAACCTGAGAAGCAGTGGGGGCATCCCAAAAAGGCTCACCATCAGCCTAAACCGCCTACCCTGTCAGAGCAGGGACTGCAGTAGGAGCATAGCTCCTCAGCACCTTTTTTACTGGTGCTTACTAACCTACCTTCACCCGAACCTTTTCAGCCGAGGCTGGGAGGCAGTATATAGAACGGAACGGGTGGGAATAGTCCTGCAGGGCCGCAGGCAATAAGCCCCGCTCACCTGCGCCACAAGAGAGCTATCTTCTATCTTCTCAGCGCAGACTGCAGAAATGAACTGGGGAATTTGTGGGAGATCCCTGACTTATATAGGGCCGGGAGGAGCCACAAGCTGTTTTCTGCAGTCCAGCGCCATCTTGTGGATTTATTACCCATGTGTAAGGAATATTCTGGAACAGGACGTGCTGTATACTTAGAATAATACTTATTTATTCCCCATAGTGTAATGCTGCAAATTGGGGCACAAGGCCACCATCTCACTGGAAACGTGGGGATTCCACGGCTGCCACGGGACTTAATTTTGGATTTGGGCGACTATAAGACTGACGATGGCAAAGCGGTTGTGGAGGAAAAGGGGTAAGAATGTGTTATATTTTATGTTTGTCTGGATAAAGCCCTTAAAGCTTTAAATCATTTCAGCTTTTTGTATGGAGTGCTTGTTTAATTTTTCTTCCTGACCCATCAAATGATCATAAGATCATGGAACAGTATAATGTTCCATAATAGGTTATTGATGGTGCTAACCAGTCTAGGGGTGTTTCATTAGACAATACTAGTATTGATTCAAAATATGTTTGAATTGATTTTTTCTAAACTATTTATAAGTAACATTTACTCCCGACCACTAGTTGGCAGAGCAGCGCAAAAGAGCCTGTTATTCAGCAGCTCTGTCCCACCCACAGCAGAGAAACAACAAGATCCCGCGAGAGACGTCCTGCGTTGTTTTTATTTATGTGTGAATATTGTATTGATGTGTAGTTTAGGTTTACCAAAGATATTCATTAAAAAATGCACTATATATATATATATATATATATATATATATATATATATATATTTTGAGACAGAATCAGGATATATTTTATTGTCATATGTGTATCGTGATACATATCATATCGCCAGATTCTTGCCAATTCACACCCCTACTACCCACCTTCTACAGCTGAATCACTAATCATTTTGGGTAAAAGGGAAGTACAATATTTACCTTTACTCATTTACATTGATTTATAAAAAATGGGGGGCATTTTTGATTTGATATGTTTCAAAGGAAGGAATGCTACTTTAAAAGGGACAGCTGGGAGACATTGGCTTGTGACGATGATGAGGTTACCTTACATCACAGAATGTGAAAGCCCACAAGTTTCAGTACTACGGCGCACATATAGGTCACTGCTAAAGAAACAGCAACAAGAGACAATAAATGTGGTACAATTGTTAAAGAATAGATAAACTGTGTTACATGCTTTGCAAGCATTACAGAAATCCACCTCTTTAAATCACATCCACATCTATTGTGAAAGCTAAAGATTAGGACACACATTATTAAAAATTCTAAACCAGCTCAATACCTTTATTCAAAAGAACCATTATAAATAGCATCAAAATTCCCTTGTGGCAAACAGTTATCAAATAAATAGGCTGTCATTGCATGGAAATAATTAACAGTCGCTCACAAGCCGTGTTCTCTTAGGTATTTCCTTGTCTGCAACCAGCAGCAATTTAGTGAGCTTCTCCGTGGCCATTTCCAAAGCGTGCATTACAATCTTATCTTACAATATCATTTTGTCTAATTAATTTTGATGTATCCTAAACAATTATGCTCCTGAATACATTGCTTGAGCTGTATTTTATTTAGATCCCCCAGGAAAATTGAGATCTAGTATGTTCACTGCTATGAAAATCAAAAGAACTTTACCTTTCCTGCAAGGTCTGAATTTGAAGTTAAAAATCACAGCTACTAAAACTACTAGTCAGAGTAGTAATATACATCATTTAGTTTAATTACAGGTCTATCTTCATAATTTTTATACATGCAGCCACTAATACCCAGGCAATGCAAAATAGGGTGCATTAGATTACTTTTACCGAAGTTGAAATTTCCTGGAGGACCAATTAGTTAAATTGGTAAATGGATTGTTTGGATCCAGATAATGGACACCTGTGACATAATGGTTTAACAATGGTTAAAAAGACCAAAACAGTCATAAGACTGTCCCAACTCCACATCCTTTCAATTTTACAATTTACTTTGGCTGGTCATCTCAGTTCCAGTGAGTAGCCAACTGAGCAACCACCATTAATCTCCACTTCTTAACTCTGCGTTGCTCCGTGAGCAGGGCCCAAAGGGCCTCTCATTCATGGCCAAAGAGGACAGTTCACTGCTTCTTTACCAAGAGGTCCCTAGCTAACTTAAGCACCCCTTCGAGCAGGAGCTATGCTTCTCTGGTTAAGGTTTTATTTTACTAAGAAAACAATGGCCAGAAAGGCCTCCACAATCCAAAAAATACAATTCTGTGATTACTCACCTGTAGAATTGGTATTATACGTATTATATGTATACAGCAAGTCCTGCTCCAGAGATAATTCCTTACGTTTGGGTAATACATCCACAAGATGGCGCTGGACTGCAGAGACAGCAAAAAAGTGGCTCCTCCCGGCCCCTTATATTCCAGGGACCTCCCACAAATTCCCCAGTATTGACAAGCAGTTAGCAAGAAGCTGGGAGAATAACAACCATAATCAAACAATTTTAACCATGATAACAACCACCATACAGAGGCGGGGTGGAGCAGGACGTGCTGTATACGTATAATACCAATTCTACAGGTGAGTAATCACAGAATTATATTATTCTAAGTATACAGCACATCCTGCTCCAGAGATAATTCCTTACATTTGGGACATCCAATAGCAGTGTCCGTAAGGTAGGGTGGGATCCCCAAAAGCAACAATATGCAGATTAAACCACTGCCGCCTGCAGAACTTTGCGGCCAAAAGCAGCATCAGCTGAAGCCCGAACATCAACCTTGTAAAACTTAGAAAAAGTATGAACAGAAGACCAAGTAGCGGCCTTGCAAACTTGTTCAACAGAAGCCTGGTGCTGGAAGGCCCAAGAGGCACCAAAAGCACGAGTGGAATGAGCAGTAAGGCGGAAGGGAGGATCCTTCTTTTTAGCAGAATAGGCCTGAATCACAGCCTGATGGATCCACTTGCTGATGGTAGACTTAGCTGGAGCCAGACCCTTCTTAGGACCAGAAGGGACCACAAAAAGAGCATCAGTCTTCCTGAAGGGTTCAGCATCTTTCGCAGAACCCTGCCCAACAGGGGAAATGGGGGAAAGACATACAGTAGCTGAAAACCCTGCCAGGGCATTGTCAGAGCATCCACGGCCAGAGAGTCCTGGGACAGAGACACAAAGACTGGAAGCTTGTGATTGTGACGGGACACAAACAGATCCACATCTGGCTGACCCCAACGGTGACACAGAGAGTGAAACACCCTGTTGCTGAGGGACCATTCCCCCAGGCAAGAAGTCCCCCTGCTCAGAGAGTCTGCCTCCAGATTCTCCACCCCCGGAATGTACACAGCTGAGATGCAGGGAACATTGTCCTCTGCCCAGGACAGGATCAGAGACACTTCCTTGAGGGCCCCCTTGCTCCGGGTCCCTCCTTGATGATTGATGTCGGCAACCGCCGTCTGGTTGTCTGAGCGTACCTGAACAGCCCGACCCCCAAGGTGCGGGGTCAAGCGGGCTAGAACCAACCTGATCGCCCTCAGTTCCAGAATGTTGATACGGGTGTGGGCCTCCTGAGGGCCCCACTGCCCCTGGAATGTTATTGATCTCCAGAACCCCCCCCCCAACCTGTCAGACTGGCATCTGTGGTGACTGTCTCCCAGCAAGGGGCCAGAAAGGATCTGCCCACCAACAGGTTCCTTGAGTCTAGCCACCACGAGAGGGACCGCCTGGCTAGGGGGGGCAGAACCAAAACCTGATCCAGGGACACAGGGTCCCTGTCCCATACAGACAAGAGGTGGAGTTGAAGAGGCCTCATGTGAAACTGAGCATAAGGAACCGCCTCGAAGTAGGACACCATCAGGCCCACCAGCTGCATTCCCTGCCTGATGGAAGGATGAGGGCAGGACAGAAGGAGCTGAGCTTGCGCTTGCAGACTGTCCACCTTCTGCTGAGGAAGAAAGATCCTCGCCCGAGTTGTATCCAGATTCATGTCCAGAAATGGCTTCACCAAAGAGGGAGACGGGGAAGATTTGGAGTGGTTTATCACCCAGCCGAATGACTCCAGTGTGGTCACTACCCACTGAGTATCCAGCTCTGCCTGTTGGAAGGACGGAGAAGTGATAAGAATGTCATCCAAATAGGGAAGAATGCGAATGCCCTGAGCTCTCAGCAGAGCCACAATGCCCGCCAGCACCTTGGTGAATACCCTTGGAGCCGAAGTGAGACCGAAGGGCAATGCCACGAACTGGTAATGCTGATCCTTCAGAGCGAACCTGAGGAATCTCTGATGACCTGGAAAGACTGGAATATGGAGGTAAGCATCCTTGATGTCCACAGAGGTCATGAAGTCCCCTGGGCGTAGTGAACTTACAGCTGAGCGCAGAGTCTCCATGCGAAAACGCCTGGATCTGACAAACTTGTTGAGAAGCTTTAAGTCCAGGATGGGTCTGACAGACCCATCTCTTTTGGGAACGGTGAAAAGGTTGGAATAACAGCCCTTGCCCCTTTCCCTTAACCCTTCTAGTGCCAGCTACGTGACTCTCACGTAGCTGCCTCTCCAACCGTTAAGTGCCAGCTACGTGAGAGTCACGTAGCTGACTTTAGAGGCCCATAAAACAAAAAGTAAAAAACATACAGACTTACCTTACCCCTCATTTGAAAGGGCCAGCGATTCTGTACAAGAATCCGTACAATTTAGATTTCCACCCCCAGGCCTGTTATCTTCAGGAGGGGGCCCGGAATAGCACACCCCCCCCCCCCCCGCCGGCGCCGACATCTGAAAAAAAAAAAAAAAAAAACAGTAAATGACATTTACTCACCTGGCAGCGCGATGGCTCTCCCCGGGTCTTCTCTTCACCAGGGGGGGCTCCGATCCCCCCCCCCCCCCTGGGCTTTCCACGCTGAAACGGGCCATCACCATCCTCTTCGGCCGGCACTGGCCCCGCCCTAGCCCTTCCCCTAACTCCGCCCACTTGATGACGTCATCCCGCTCCTCGGGTTACTGGCACCCGGGCTCCGATCTGTCAGTTGTCAGCAGCGATCGGAGCAGGGAGGGTGGCAGGCAGGGTGGCTCTGATCTCCCTGCCTGCCACCCTCCCTGCTCTGATCACTACCGACAACTGTCATCTGCAGCAGCGTGGGACACTGGATGGGAGGTAAGTATAAGTGAAAATAGAATAATAAAATATTTTTTAACTTAACCCTTTGTGAACTGGTAAGGGGTCCATGAGACCCCTTATACCAGTTCACAAGGCTCTGGGTATGGCAGGTCACCTGCGGCAAGCGGGTGACTTGCCATAACCCCCAGCCCCCCATTACCTGCCTCCCCAACGGCCAGGGGGGGGCAGAAGGGCCCGGGCCATGTGGGCTAGTAGCCTGCAGGGCCAGGGGCCACCAACGCTGGCCCCTGCGCCCTGTTCTACAAGCCCCCATAGCTGGTCCGGGTCAGTAATGCTGGGTAAGGGGGACCCTATGTCATTTTTTGGGGGGGGATTTTAAGGGTTTTTAACCCTTAGAATTCCAAAAAAGAAATGAGGTCCCCTATGTCATTTTTTTTTTTTTATTAACCCCTTACAACTATGCAATCATATTGCATAGTTGTATCCTATCTGGAATCTCCTAAACTGCTGTTTCAGGAAAGGGGGTATACCTATACATATGTGGTACCATTGTAACCGGGAGAAATAGGGCTTTCACACGCAATAATATTTTATTAACAAACTTACATTTTTAATTACAAAAAAAACACTACAAATTGTAAAAAATAGGGTTTTTTTTCATTTTTTTGCACATATTTCACCCAAAAGTATTGAGAATACACTAAAAAAAGGCCAAACAAGACATTTCATGTTGAAGCCCAGACTCTGCTGAAAAAAACAATATATAATTTTCATCGAAATCCCTGGAAATCCCTTCAAAAATCAAGGTTGCACACGTGTAGCGCAAAAACGTGAAAAGTCGTCTGGCAACAGATTGTGACAAAAAATCTCGGTAGGCCGGCACTCAAAGGGTTAAGGGCACCTGGCAGATGACCCCCAGCTCCAGCAGATTCTGCACAGCAAGCAACAGGCCCTGAGCTGACAGGTGGTCTTGAGGCATCCAGGATCTGATGAATCTTGGGGGGCAGCCAGGCTGCAAACTATCTTGTAACCGGAGGACACTACCTCCTGAATCCACCGGTCTGAGACATGACGCCTCCAGATGTGAGCAAAGAGCCAAAGCCGCCCCCCACCCGGATGGGTGAGGGCGCCCCTTCATGCCTGAGGGGGCTTGGGGGAAGACTTAGACTTGGAACCCCAGGAGGGGCCAGGGCGGCCACGCCCTCTGCCCCTGCCCCAGAAATCTCCCCGGGCCCCTGCAAAAGAAGCTCCCCTTCCCATTCTGGACCCACGGTAGGAGGGAAGAAAGGAACCTGAACCCCGAAAGGGCCGAGACTGTCTCTTGCGCTGGGGTAACCTGCCTCCCTTAGCAAACAGGTCCAGGCGATCCCCAAATAGATGCAAGGGAACCCAGTGAGAGCCTTCTTGGCAGCGTTGTCAGCTGCCCACTGGCGAAGCCAAACCGAACGGCGTATAGCCACCGCCAAGGCAGAAGCCCTGTCACACATTCTAATGGTATCATCCAAGGCAGAGAGGACATATGCAACAAATTCCTCACAACACAGAACGGCTCTATACTCTTCACTAGCAGCATCATCAGGAGCCCCATCTAAAATACTTTTGAGCAGAGTCCTAATAGCCACAGCTGTAATGGCAGAGGCACAAACCTGACGCAGCGCGGACCCCACACAGGCAAAGGCATGGGAAGCCAGCTGATCAATGCGCCGGTCCTCACCATAGCGGAGCATCCTGATTTGAGCTAGGGGAGGGAAGGCCAGGCTGTGCCAGGTGGGTCTGCTTTAATGATGTATCACACATGGTACACCAACAGGCCAAAAGGCACTTTCACATAAGCGTTAAATGGCCCTCCCCACTCCTAACCAAAGAATGTCCATTACCCCATGTAGGGTCAAAACAGGGGAGTCTGGCTGGGGGAGGAATGGCAGTTTCATGTACAGGTATTATACAGACTTCCCAAGAGTAGTTAAAAAAAGGAAAACCTAGATGTATAAAAGGAAAGACATTAGATAAATTAACCCAAATAAATAATAAGAAAAAATAAACAAGATTTCTTTTTAACCTTAATTGTTTCAAAAAGAGCTGCACAAAAGGCAGAACTGTGTAATCCTCCGTAACATTTCAGTGAGATACATGCCCTGAGTTTCAGCTCAAGATGTATCCCTTCTAGACTAAACTCTTTAAACGCATCCATCCATTTGTACTAAGGAGGATGCTCCTTTGAGCTTATTCTGTATGAAAGCAACCAGATGTTTTTACCATCTGCAGCCTTTGTGAAAGGAGTTGGTGGTCTCCATCCAGTTTTCATTGGACAGGTGTGCAAATAACAATATCTTTGACATTATATACACAGTTTGGCAGGCAACATGACAAAAATTTGATATTTGGGGAAATGGGACTGCTCCTTCACAAACAACAGGGTGGTGCTCAGACTGCCTGCTACAACAGTTACCGTTAACTGCATTTATATTTTAGACCTGCTTTAACAGTTAAAAACACAGGCTTAAATAAAACAGATCCTACTTCAGCTTGCACTCCTATTAAACATTGGCTAAAAACTGTCACATTTACAGTAAGTAAGCCTCTGTCCCCTCCCGGTCAGATAAGACTCCACCTGCTCCACTCCACTATGCCTCAAAGAGTCATTTATTTGTTTCTGCAATATAGCTCTCCATGCAGCTCCATTCATTTTAAAGCCACCTTGATGTATAGTATTTACATGGGAGGGACACATGGTTAAGCACACGCAACACCAGATTCTCTGAGCTGGAAAGGGCCATCATATCTCAGCACAGACACAGGGTGTACAGCAAGGGATAACTGCAAGGAAGGATAGCTACTACACTGAGATCTGCACTTAGTATAGACTAATAAAAGCAGAGACAGGTGCATTGTTTTACAGTAGCACGCATTCATATATTACGGCCACAGGGATTGCATTGAATGCAATGTGGTATTGGCAGCCAGATATCATGGATATGGTCTGTAACATATAACTACACTGATTTGAGGGATCAAAGGCACTGCACACACTGGTAGTCCTTTCTTATTACACCATTAGTAATTAAGAGATCCCCAGCTGAGCATGTAAAAGGCCATTTTTGGACACCTCTACTTCCATGAGACCAGGCCCGATTCATTGCCGCTTATCTATGGCCACAAACAAAACCAGACCTCCTGTGAAAAAGTCAGCATTTTGACTGATACTAAGTAAATCCAATGTAGTGGTGTTCACAAAAAGCATTAAACAGACTCCTTGAAAGACCAGGATCAACCAGCAACTACTAAATCAGTGAGAGCTGAGCTTGAAGTATCTAAAAGCTTAGATGAAGGCGCATGAAGGGCTCTATCCTGTTTGGAATGGGATTTGATAAGGTAACGTCTGAATCTGAGGACTCGGCAAAGAAATAAGGACTCATTGGATGCCCTGATTAAGGGACTGCTTAAAGAAGAGAAACCACCTACCTCTTTATGAGCCCTCATTATGGGGTGCCCCGCTGCATGAAACCCCTCGAGTGCCCCTGACCTCTTTTCAGAGTCCTCGACAGGTCTTCATGCTGCGGCCACATCCCTGGAATACCTCTAGCAATAGGCACGCCTGCGCTAGACCTTTCTGAATAAGTGGCACAGGGGCGGGGATATGACCAGCGGTGCTCGCTCCATTCAAATTTCCTTTGCTGCACCTCTCAGAGCAGCAAAAGAAATCTAAATTGAAAAATTGCTGCCGAGGGGGTGCCCAGGTGGGAAGCAGGAAGAGGTGAGTATTTGGGAAATCTGTGGGGTACACACAGCAGGGTATCCCAAATCAGGTCAAGTTTAGCCAGAGTGTAACAGAAATGAACATTTGTTTATTTTTCCTCTTTAAAAGAACTGTCTAGGCAACAGCCACCCCCTTTGTCAGTCATAGTGCCTTAAAATTACCTGTACCAGTGTCACCAGAGAAGCATGGTTCAGAGTCCAAACAGAACCATTTTAGGGCGGAACCAGTTCTCACCTATAGCGGACATTAAGGGGATATTTCTACAATTTTCCAGGTTCACCGCAAATTCCTAGTTTAGCAATAGGGCATGGCACCTCAAATTTGTAGTTTGGCCTAAAGCTCAGGGTCTCTACCAAGGTAATGGCTACTGTTATGGTGACTCTCAGGAGACAAGAGATCACATCCTTTATCTTGATAAAGCACAGACAAGAGGACACAAAAGAGGTGGCATGCATACCAGGACCACTTCAGCAGGATTATGAATCTGCATAAGTCAATGCAGAAGTCTTCCAGGAGCATCTCCCGTTTGGGGATAGTAATCAATTCAATGAGAGCTAGAGTGTTTCAAGCCCTGTCAAGCACATTTGGATCAAGTCCCTGGACAAAAATCTTAACACTCTAAAAAACATTTTCACAAGTGTATGAAGGTTTTGGGTCTTATGGTGATTTCCATTAAGGAAGTAGCCTTTTATGCACTCCAGACCAGTAGCCGCACATTATGTGCATTGTACCAATATAGGTTTGTGTGTGTGCTCCATGGGTTAGGTCCCTATGAATAATAGGCCAGTATAGATTTCTCTAACATGTCAAGACAAGTGCTGTCTCATAGAACAAATGTGCATAGGTAGGATAATTTATGTTGCTGTAGCTTCAGAGGGTTGTGTGGCGGCAGGGGAATTTTTAATAATATTTAATGTAGACTTGTCATAAGAGACATTTAGGGCTAGATTCAACAAAGGTAGAAATAAATTCGTGTCACTCGAAAAATCAGATCGCATGCACAAAGTTTTAACTTTTTCGAGTGATTCAAAAAAGGGGTTGAATTAAATACTTGCACTCGAAAATGCAATCGTAAAATTTTCTAATCACTCGTAAAATTTTCAAAATGCTCGTAAAAAGGCTGTCGCAAGCAAAAATTATTGGAAAATGTACTCGAATTTTTTTTCTATTGTTTAGTATTGTTTTCTGACTGTTGCATGGTGTTGTAAGGCTTTTTAATGGGTAAATGTAAATGCATAATTTTTTTTTTCAACTTTTTAAGTTACCTGTGTAGCTGTATGTACATGGCTAACATTGTGGATACATGTAATAAAGAGGCAAGCTATGCTGTAGTGGAAGTACTAATTAAACAGTAATATTTGTAACATTGTGGATACATGTAATAAAGAGGCAAGGTATGCTGTAGTGGAAGAACTAGTTAAACAGTAATATGTGTAACATTGTGGGTACATGTAATAAAGAGGCAAGTTATGCTGTAGTGGAAGTACTAATTAAACAGTAATATTTGTAAGAGGCATATATGTAGGTTTTTTTTTGGGGGGGGGGGGGGTTGGTTGGATTGCCAGGGACCTGTATTAAAAATCTTTCCTTTAATGCATGCAGAAATGTGGCCATTGTTTTCTATACAAAGCTTGCTCACATAGCACCACGTGTCCCTGGGTGCAGGGAGCAGCTCTTTGCTAGCTTTAACCTCATGGTACACCATTCTTATGCTTACACTATAACGTGGACCAAAAGCCAGGATTTTGACTATTCTGGGTTTTGGCGCACCGCAATGTAAAAACCCAAAGGTCTTCTACCAGTTAATGGTGCTAAATATGGATTCCAAAGCTGCACAATTTAGCCTAGTAAGCTGGAAAAGTGCTTGATATGGCAGCTGATCCACTTCCAAACGTGTCCAAAAAAATGGGAATGGGTAGTGTGCGCCTTCTCTGCGCCACATCATCTGCAATATGTTCGAAGTCAATGGCCTCGATTCACAAATCATTGAAAAAAAATAGTAGTAAAAAATGTAATTCATGAGAAAAAAGCCTGAGAATTTCACTGTTACCAAATCACCAGATAGGAAGACACTGAAAGTCAATGGAACTTTTTAATACTAGTAAAAAAGGGTAAAAAAAAATTTTCAGGAGTAAAAAAGGGCCATTGACTTTCATTGTCTTACTAACTAGTGATTCACAAACAGTGAATTTTTTTACTACCATTAGAGTTTACTACCACTACCATTGCAAAGAAAGTAGAAGGGCTCCATTGTGAGAGAGCAAAATTAGTTTTCTCCTGCTGAAAGCTGCATCAAAAAACTAGTGTGAAACACTCTAATTTATATCATGTGTGTGGCTCATCAAGTCCACCTGAATCAGTAGTAAAATTTTCGAATTGTAAAATGCAGTAGTAAATTTTTCGATCCACTAATTTAATTCGCACTTTTACAATCGCACTCGAATTTAATTCAAGTGACTCGTGTTTTACAATGGTTCCAGGTAGCTGAATCACTCGTAAAAAAAATATAGCAAAATCGCAACTTTTTAAGCACAAAACACACGAAAAATCCATTTTCGACCTTTGTTGAATCGGGCCCATAGAGGCTGTGCTGATCTTTTTTTAAAGATAGTTGCCTGGCTAGCATTATTTATCATTTCCAGACTTTCCAGAATAGGATTTTCAGATCAGTAAAGTGTAAATACAGGTGGAGCAGCTTTGCAGAGATTTTGGGAGAGATGATTAAAACTGACAGCCCCCGTGATTCTTTTCCGAAAGGTACAATTTAACTTATAAAAATATATGGCAACATGGTTTTGACTACAAGTTAAGAAGCACCAGAAATACTGCAAAATCATGAGTGACTAGTAAATGAAAGGTCAGAGTTGTGATTTCAGTCAACTTCCCATGGCAGAAGGAAAAAGGAGCTTTATGACTCCACTTTATTGCTAAGATTAGCAGCGTTTTGAAAGCGCTGAAGGAGAAAATAATTTAAATCTCAAAAATGCATCCTGTGGTCAATTACACTTAACTCTTGCCACAGCCATATTAGTCAAACACACATTACCCACAGATTTGGTTTAACAACTCACAGAGTTGAAAATCAATCCTCTAAAGAGGGGGGTAAGAAAAATAATATTAATAGTCACTTCATCCGGTTCTAACAGGAAGGTTAGTGCAGAAATGTGGTTTTTATTTGCTAAACATATATTTTTATTGCTTTTCGTCTCTGCAAACTAGGCTCAAATAATGATTCAATGATCCTTTTTAGCTTTGCATCCTAAAACCTGAGGTGATAAAGCACGCCGTTTACTCAAGACTCAGTACCAGTGTCGCAGCGCAGTTTCTCTGATAAACTGCTTGTACTAGACCAGCTAGAAGCATTATTTTGTAGTGTATATTTCCATACATCTTTTATGATCCATGACTAGTTATACAATATATACATGTATTATGCTTACTCCCCACGCAGCCTTAGGGTCTTGAAGCACAAAGCACTTTATGTGTTAGAAATACTTAATCATCTTTTTTTTTTCCTTAAAGGAAGTGTATGAAAAAAAAAGGATTTGATTTTTTTTTTATGGCAAATACACCACAAATAAAACCCCGCTTAAAAAGAGTAGCAAGTCAGTATGGAGGGAACAGGTGCAGGTATATGTACATTGTATCTGGGGAAGCATCAATTCATGGGGGGTATTGCGCTAAACAGCAAAGGTGGAATTATGCCTTTGTAAATGGCTCTCCCAGGTGCATTGAAACGCTGGTGGTATAGATCATTAATCCGATGTAATTTCGCTCCGCTGAATGAATAGCTGAATAGTGCGGCTGTGAAAATATAATTATATTTTGCTTAAGCATATAGCCAGACCCTGAGATCATTTTGCACTTGCTGCTCATTATAACTGGCTGTCTGGGCTTTGTGCTGGGTTTCTTTTGTCCAGATTAATAGAGGGGCTCAGTGTGAAGATGCGGTGAAGTAGTTGAGAAGCTTTCAATAGAAGCTCTGAAATCTTCTTTACCAGAGGGAGGAGTGTTTCTCCTCAGTCTGGGACGACAGACAAATAGTTATATCAAACAACAAAACCATATAGCGCTAGACAGATTGGCTATGGTGCGGACCACATACATTCTATTAATCCTCAATACTAGATGATTAAGATGACTTTAAACCGGACCTTCATCATGATTTATTGAAAAGCCCAAACTCTAATAAAACGATTCCCCAGCATCTAAAATTAATATATTTTAAGTTTTTAGTCACTTACTTATTGTTCTTTCCCCCACTGGGCTGCAACTCAGGACTTTAGGATACAGGCGCCGCAATCTTGACTCAGAAGCACCACACTTACTGAGGAGAAAAGAGTGGGATAAAGTACAGGGGCGGGGTTATAGCTGTGCTTTGCTCAGACAGAGCAGAGCTGGGGTCAGGAAAAGGTCAGCAATCCCAGAATGCAGAGCAACACAGTCAGAAGGCACTTCCTGTTTGCAGGCTGCCTAAAGCCCCATCAGCCACCATCTTGGATATTTAAAGGCTCATAACATGCAGTAGATGCAGGTAGGATGATTTTTAATGTGAGCAATCTGTATGTACAGGGTGTGGGAGACATATAAGATAGACTCTTATTCAGAGTGAAGGACCACTTAACATACAGTACCCTTCATGTGGTTCAGGTGTAGTGTTAGAACCTTTTTATATACTAGGAAGCTCACCAATATTTCAGAGACAAAGCATAATTCTTTTTCCAAATTCAAGAATTTTAACTATTCCTGGTAGCATTTTACATAGGCAACACATTTTATTGATGAAAAGCACAAAACATATGCAATTACATTGGGATCACTTTATAACAGTAGCATTTGAAGTGTGGTCCATGAGCCCCTGGTGGGTTTTCACAAGTATTTTTGTTTGGTAGAACCCCCCCCCCCCCAAAAAAAAACAACAAAAAAAAACTGTATGATATCCAAGGTGATGCATGCTCCCAGCTTGCTTGCAAGTAAATCATTTAAAAAATGAAAAAAATGGAAGAAAGAATCCACACAAGTGTCTAGTGACTTTAAAGTGATATTTCAGGAAGTGTCAATTGTTAGATGATGTGTAGGGCTACATTCTAAACTGTTCAAATTGAAGTAGAAATGGCAGAGATTTCATTACACTTTTACCTTACGATTTCTCTTCTGATGCATGTGGACGTGGCCCTTGGAGTTGTGATGCTGCATAATAATCAGCTTAATGTTGATACTGGGAGCAAGAGTGCTTGCTAAGAAGCGGAAGGGGGTTTAGCTGGGCTTGAATGACAGCACTGAGTGTGCTATCAGCGGGGTAGTCTGTAGTCTGCACTAGCTCCTCAAGCTACTATTGGTGGTCCACATTTGCAAAATGGTGCTGGAGGGACTGATGAGGAAGTGTTTTTCCACTAGCCACACAAGTCCACACTAGCCATTACTGCATAAGAGATGCAGAGTGAACTTACTTCTAAATAAAAAAATAAATAAAAAGAAATGCCCAATGTTCTTGAATAAGAGATGCAGGTAGCTATGGCACCATTCATTAATAAGTACCCCACCAACTGTTCAGCACAATCAACGCATACATTTTAGTATGTTGCCAGGTCTGTACCAAAAACAAAACAGCATTTTTATTATATTATTTTATCTATCTTGGGTTTTGTTCCCCCTGTCATTTGAGGATGTCTCCTTGTGTGCATGCAGGGGCCACTGTGTTAAAGGGTTTCTAAACCCAAGAGAAAAAAAACAACCACTTACCTTGGCTCCCTCTCAGCATCTAAGGCCCTGTCTGTAGCTTAGAAACCTCCCGGTTCCCAAGAACGCCGGCTGGGGAGCTCCCCGCTCCCCGTTTAACAGTGAGATTCTGCTTGATCATGCGCACTGTACATTCATTGCAATGATGGGGTGGGCCAAGCAATTGAATGGAATGTATAGACAGCGCTGTTTCACTGACGGAAAGGGCAGGGTGGTGCATGAGGCAGTGAAGGTGAGTGCCTGTTTTTTTGTTTTCTGTGGGTTTAGTAACCCTTTAATCAGTGGCCCTCATTCAGTTCAGATTTTCCTTGCTGCTCAGAAGCAGAATGGAGCGTGCGTCGCCAAACACATTCCCACTTGCCTCTAGCAGTGGATGTTCCCGCACCAGCCAATCAGAAAAGTTAAAGATCGCGGGGATGTGGGCGTGGCCCAGAAAAGCCCTGTGGGATAGCAGGCGAAGTGAGTTTTCCAAGTGATCCAGCGCGAGGCATTTCAATCTGGGATACATACAGAGGGAGACCATTTAGAGTCTTACTCTCACTGACCCAAGTCCACTGAAGTTAGTGCTGGAGCAGCAAAGGGTCTGTATGAGGTCTATACCCACCCAAAGCACCTGTCTAGTCTTCAATATAAGACCTAGATGGCTTCTTGGGTGTTAATCTAAAGATCTTGCGTTCCTGAGTATGTCAGAGTGGCACTAGAACTGCTCTGGTCCTGCACTGGAGTAGAGAGAAAATTTGTTCCAAAATAGAACTCCTAAGAAATCAGATAGGAAGAAGTCAAACAGCATTTCTCTTTCATAGCACACTGCCATAAACTGAAAGGAAGTTTACTTGTTTACTCAAAAGAACTGCACATAGCATCCAATCACCTGGAAGGTAAAGCCTATTTTCCCGAAATGAAAACAAAAGTTGGCATTAACTTACAGTACAGGAAGAGTAAAAGGACAGTACGATGATCACAGAGAAACTGTGTATGCTTGTTTCATTTTACATTTAGTAGGATGTCTGTATGGTAAACTGGCACAAATAGTCAATTTTAAGTACAAATGACATGCTGACACTGCAAAGATTTATTGGTGGGGCATAACTGAGCAAAGCCTGGGAAACTCTGGTGTAGTTTGTGCTTTAACATAGTGATAACGTGCTTTATTAGTAAAAGATTACATTTCCACCAAAACATTATATTAATGTCATAATGGTTAAGAAAACCACAATATATTATAAACAGTGTGAACGCTGGGGTCACACTCCATGTCACTGAAATTGTGCTTTCTGCTGTATTTGTGGCTACTGGATTAGTTGTGTCGCTGCCAATCCCATGGTGGTAGCATTACAAGGTAGCAAAGGTTTAAACATGAAAAAAATACCCAAAAGCAAAAGTATCAAGATTAAATCATAGGAATAGTGGCCATGTGCTGTAAAAGTAGATGTTGACTTAAAAGGAACAATGTAAAATAAACTCCATCTACATTCATGTACAAAATGTATTTTGCATTTTAGTAATTCAATAAAAAACAAAAATACAGATAAACATGCGTATTTTAAAATAAGATAATGGCTTGAAACGGGTGTTAATCTGCACATTTATGTAGTTGCAATTTCACTCATAAATTTAAACTATGCTGCACCTAACCATATGCTGTATTCATTTTGGACTGTACGCATGCTCAATATTTCAGCACTGTAATGTGGTGAACCCAAAATCCTAAATATGTTTACCATGTCATTTACTTTGATATGGATGCAAAGGTATAACTATCGTATGCAATAAATCTTAATCTATAAAGTAGATAATCCCCCTGTTAACCCAGCTTTTCAAATTTTTTTAAGTTTTTAAGAGACATTTTTAAATTATTTTGGAACTCATGGACATCACCAGACGCTGTGTTTCCTCCTTTTTAATGCCCTGCCATGCCTTTACTGCAGCGGTTTTTGGTTGATGTTTGTGGGAGTTCTGTCTGAAGCTTAGTCTTTAAGAAGTGAAATACATGCTCAATTGGGTTAAGATCAGGTGACTGATTTGGCCATTCAATAATTTTCCACTTCTATGCATTAATAAACGCCTGGGTAGCTTTGGCTTTTTGGGTCATTGTCCATCTGTATTATGAAACGTCAACCAATCAGTTTGGCTGCATTTGGCTAGATTGGAGCACGCAGTATGTCTCTGAACAGCTAAGAATTTATCTGGCTGCTTGTGTCCTGTGTCACATTATCAATAAACACTAGGGACCCAGTGCCCATGGCATCGATGCATGCCTCCACCGTGTGTTACACATGATGTGCTATGCTTTGGATCATGACCAGGACCACGGCTTCCTGGTTTCATTTGGCCAAAGAATGTTCTTCCAGAACTGTGCTGGCTTTTTTTTAGATGTTTTTTTAGTCCAATAACACTTTTTTATTCTTGAGACTTAGGAGTGTCTTGCACCATGCAGTGAACCCTCTGTATTTACTTTCATGCAGTCTTCTCTTTATGAAAAATTTGAATATCAGTGAGCCTACATCCCAGAGAGTGTGGTTCCCTTGGTTGGCTGTTGTGAAAGGGTTTCACTTTACTGTGGAAATGACTGTTGTCTTCTGTGAGTGTCCAGGTCTTTTTGCATCGATAAGTTCACCAGTGCTTTCTTTCTCAGGATGTACCAAACTTTAGGTGTCGCCACTTCTTATACTGTAGCAATTTCTCGGATGGGTTTTATCTGTTTTTCACAGCTTTAGGGTGGCTTGTTTTACCTGCATGGAGAGCTCCTTTGACTGCACTTTTTCTTCACAGGAAATTCTTCCAAATGCAAGCAACACACCTCAAATCAACTCCAGGCCTTTTATATGCTTAACTGAGAGAGACATAAGAAGAAATAGCACACACCTGCCCATGAAACAGCCTTTGAGTCAATTGTCTAATTACTTTTGCTCCCTTTAAAACCGAGAGGCACATGTTAAGGAGCTTAAACTCCTAAACTCTTCATCCAGTTTTAATGTGGATACCCTCAAATGAAAGCCTGGACTTTATTTCCTTACTATAACTTGAAAATGTTTCAGTAAATGACAAAAAAAGGAAAAAAATGTGTCAGTTTCCAAATATATATGGACATAACTGTGTGCGCGCGCGCACACACACACACACACACACACACACACACACAGTAGGTGATTGTCCAAGTCTCCAGCCAATTAATCAACAGTATTAGCTGTGAGTAAGCCACTACAGTAGTTTTTGTGGGACAAAATCATCACCCATCATATCCTTTGACACCAAAGCTTTGGTCACAGGGGATACATAACCTGATATCCGGATAAAAGCACTTCTCCTATATTAAAGTGCCAATGCAGCCAAAGATAATGGTTACACCATTGTGTCAGGCTACATTTGGCACTGTCCTAAACTGCTTTCCGTTTTGTAAATTAAAGAAGAAATGGCAGCGATATTGGTGTTTACAGATTCAGTCTATGACATTCCCCCTTACATTCTGTCCCTCCAATCAGCTCAGCAGATCAGGACAGGATTGCTGTCCCCTACCTCCTCCAGCTTCCGCGCCACACTTAGCGCGGATGTCAGTGGCAGCTGGAGGGAGTTTGGGAGTGCGAGCATGGGCCTTTAGGAGTGCACTCATGGGCTTTTGGGAGCGTGTCGGGGAGTGCTGGTCTAGGCTCCAATGTCGCCTAGCAATGGGTGACGAGGGGAGAAGCGCAACCAGGGGGCTTCTCCGCTGTTTGAAACCCCCCAGGACGCCAAGACCAGCTCACCTCCTCCCGGTCCCATGGTGTGTTTAAGAGCAGCCGCATCCTCTGCTTCCCCCTGACAGGAAGCATGCCCGAGTCGACCATTCACAAATGCCTGGCGTGGGCACGTGCCCTGCTAGAAGTCTAATGGGATAAGGCTGCTGCTCTTAGATGCGCCGTGGGACCGGGAAACGACCAAGCTGGGTTTTGGTCCATTTTAAGTATACACATTTACACTGATACACATAGTACATTTTTACTTTCTGGCTTTTTAAAAATACCATTTTGTGATTACTCACATGTAAAATGGGTATTATAAGTATGTCTCACACCCTGCTTCGGAATGATTAATTACACGTGGGTTATGGTCCAGTAGAGGGCGAACCTCTGCAGAGATGACTAGAAAAAGAAGCCCCTCCCAGTCCATAAATACCTGGGACCTCCCACACATCCCCAGTATAAGAAAGCAGTAAGGGGACCAGGAAGAGCAAATAAAATCTATGATAAAAAATTATCACCATATAGAGGATCCAAGATACAACTCAGGGTGGGACGAAGCAGGGTGTGAGACATACTTATAATACCCATTTTACAGGTGAGAAATCACAAAATGGTATTATTCCAAGTATGTCTCACACCCTGCTTTGGAATGATTAATTACACGTGGGACATCCAATAGCAGTGTCCAGAAAAAAAGGGTGGGGATCCCAAACGGCAATAATGTGACAATTAAACCACTGCAGCTTGCAGAACTTTGCGGCCAAAAACAGCATCCACTGAGGCCCGCACATCAACCAAAACTTGGAAAAAGTATGAACAGAAGACCAAGTAGCAGCCTTACAAACTTGTTCAACAGAGGCCTGGTGCTGAAAAGCCCAGGAAGCCCCAACAGCGCGAGTGGAATGAGCAGTAATCTGGAAAGCGGGATCCCTCCCCTTGGCAGAGTAGGCCCTAACAATGGCTTGACGAATCCACTTACTAATGGTAGACTTGACAGGCGCCAAACCCTTCTTGGGCCCGGAGGGCACCACAAAAAAAGGCGTCCGTCTTCCGAAATGGTGAAGTAGCCACCAAATAGTACTTTACACATCTAACGACATCCAGAGAGTGCAAGGCCCTCTCCTTGTCATTGTTAGGCCTAGGACACAAGGAAGGAAGTACAATGTTCTGATTGAGGTGAAAGGCAGAGACAACCTTTGGCAGGAAGTCTGGTTTAAAGCGGAAAACCACCTAGTCCTGATGTCTCTCAAAGTAGGGGGCCTGAATGGACAGAGCCGCCAACTCAGAAACACGTCAAACAGAGGTGACAGCCACCAAAAAATCAACTTTTAAGGTGAAAATGGATAGTGCAGCATCCTGCACTGGCTCAAAAGGAGGACCCTGAAGGGCAGACAATACCAAATTTAAATCCCAAACCGGTAACATGGGTTTGCGAGGAGGGCGCACATGAGTGACCCCCTGGAAAAAGGTCTTAACCAGAGGATGAAGTGCAAAAGACCTCTGAAAGAACACCGCCAGAGCGGAAACATGCCCCTTAAGGGTGCTAAGTTGAAAACCCATGTCTAGACCATGCTGAAGAAACTCCAGAATCCGAGGGATGGAAAACACCCGACAAGAAAAGGCCCTAGCCTCACACCAATCAATGTAGGACCGCCAGATCCTGTAGTAAATATTAGAGGAAGATGTCTTCCTAGCCCCGACAAGAGTCTGGACGACAGCTTCAGACAAACCCTTTTCCTTTAAGATGAAGGTTTCAGCAGCCACGCAGTCAAAGCCAGCGTTTGTAAATTGGGGTAACAAAGCTGACCCTGTGTGATCAGATCCGGAACCAGAGGCAGCCTGTATTGATCGACCACCAGCCGCACGACGTCTGCGAACCACACTGGTCTTGGCCACCTTGGGGCCACCAGGATTGCTGGCACACCTTCTTGAGCCAGCTTGCGTACCACCTTGCCCACCATGGGAAAAGGAGGAAACAGATACAGGAAACCGAACTCCCGCCAGGACAGAGACATGGCATCCACTGCCAGAGCCAGAGGGTCCTGGGACAAAGACACAAATGCCGGAAGCTTGTGATTGTGACGAGAGGCAAACAGATCCACCGCCGACCTCCCTCACCTGTGACAGAGGGATAGAAATACCTTGTTGCTGAGGGACCATTCCCCCCCAGCGAGAGGTCCCCCTGCTCAGGGAGTCCGCTTCCAGGTTCTCCACCCCTGGAATGTAGACTGCCGAGATGCACGGAACATTGCTCTCGGCCCAAGCAAGGATCAGAGACACCTCCCGGAGAGCACCCCTGCTGCGGGTCCCTCCTTGGTGATTGATGTAAGCGACCGCCGTCCAATTGTCGGAGCGAACCTGAACTGGTAAGCCCTGAAGGTGACGTGTCAGGTGCGACAGCACCAACCGAACCGCCCTCAGCTCCAGAATGTTGATGGGGATATAGGCCTCCTGAGGGACCCTGGAGGCCCTGGAACTGATGTTCCCTCCAGAAGCCCCCCCAGCCTGACAGACTGGCATCCGTGGTGACCATCTCCCAACAGGGCGCAAGAAAGGACTTGCCCCCCAGGAGATTCCTCTGGTCCATCCACCACTGGAAGGACCAAAAGAAGATGGAGCTGAAGGGGTCTCATGTGAAACTGAGCAAATGGCACTGCCTCTAAGCAAGCCACCATCAAACCTACCAGCCTCATGCCTTGCCTGATGGACGGACGAGGGCTGGCCAGGAGTTTAAGTTTAAAAGTTTGTGCAGACATTGCTGCTTCTTTACTTGTGTGTGCACAAGCAATGCAATACATGAATCAGCCTGTCTAAAGACATTGCAATAACTTAAATTGCTTGCACACACACAATGAAAAATACTTTACTTGCCGGCACAGTGTTACAGTTCAAAAAGAAGGGTTTAGGTAGAGGCCAATTGGACTCCCTGTTACATTGGGAGAGCTGCAATCCAGCTAACATCCTACCTACCTTTTTGCTGTTGCATTTGCAGGTCAGTGGCCAGATCTGCTGGATTGTAGCTCTCCCAATGTAACAGGGAGTCCAATTGGCCTCTACCTAAACCCTCTTTTTGAACTGTAACACTGTGCAGGCAAGTAAAGTATTTTTCATTGTGTGTGTGCAAGCAAGTTAAGTTATTGCAATGTCTTTAGACAGGCTGATTCATGTATTGCATTGCTTGTGCACACACAAGTAAAGAAGTAGCAATGTCTGCACAAACTTTTTTTTTAAACTTAGTAATGTTAGGGACGGGGTACTAATTGGACGGCCTTGACGTGGCTACCTCGCTTTTACATTCATTGCAATCTATGTTAACAAACAGTCCATGTTCTTAACAAGTGTTAGCTAGGTTTTTCAATAGTATGAGTGTGCAGAGGGTTAACTTTCTTTTTAACCATCCAAAAGGCCCCTAATTAGAACTCTAGTAGCCACGGCAGTGAGCAAAGAAGCACAAACCGAGCGCAAGGCCGAACCCACACAAGCAAAGGCATGTGAAGCCAATTGGTCTAAACGTCAGTCCTCACTATCCTTCAAGGTAGTGGAATCTGGGGTATGCACAACAAAAGTATTAGACAAACCCAGGCAGGGCGCATCGACCTCTGGGGGTGACGACCAGCGTTTAACCGCATCAACAGGAAAAGGAAACTTTCTATCCCACCCATGAGGGATACCAGAGAGCCGGCTAGGCTGTTCCCATTCCCTAAGGATCAGATTGCTAAAATGCTTCTGATCCGAGAACTCCAAATGGGGTTTTTCAGTTCCAAAAAAAATTCCCCCCGTTGCGGAGGGGCCTCCGCAGGGGGGGAAATGGCAAGTACCTAAAAAATCTGAGTAAGGAGCCTATGGGTGTCAACAGTATCCCCGCGCTCTGGACCGGCATCAGTGCCAGGATACTGCCGATCCTCAGATGATTCAGAGTCTGGGAAAAGTTTACCCTCCTCAAGCGGGGAACAATCAGACCAGTCAAAGGGTTCCAATTCAGAATAATCAAAGGCCAGCGCCGCAGGCGCCACGTGCCGTCTTTTAGCTGGGGCCTTCCTGGCCGCAGAGCTAGCAATCAGTCTCTCAATGTTGGCCAGCCTTGCGCATACATCGGATTGCGACTCCCCACTGGTGACGTCACTTGGGGTCATAACCAGGCGTGGGGGTGTAGATGATGAAGCCAGCGGGGTGGAACCGTCCGCACGGGGCCCGGCTTGCCGCACAAGTGCCTATTGCGCACATGGTATACAAATTTGCACATTATCCCCCAAAAAGGGATGCCCCACATAACACACATGACCGGGTTGTCCCGAGGGGACCCCGAGTCCAGTATCCTGGGGAGTCTCCATATGGTGGTTTTAGATAGCCGCAATGATCAATGGGAATTACGCTAAGAAGCTACCCGGGATGCCCCTTAGTGTCCGTAAGTGGGAGATTTATAATCACACGGGGAAGAAACACAATTTAAAAGAGGGACAGAGGACCGGGAGAAGACCCCTAAAAAATAGTCACTAGTCCCACCTGAAAGACATAATAATAAAGGAACCCCCATTAAAGTGGACCAACACCCAGGATTTTGACTATCCTGGGTTTTGGTCCACTTCGGCGGGGCACCCCGATCGGGGGTGCCCCGCTGTGTGAAACCCCCCAGAAACCCCAAAAAACTCACCTCTCAGCGCTCCCACGTGAGCGCCGCAGCCAATCCCCGCCAACGTCCAGGCGGGGATCAGGAACGTCCAAGACGCTTCCGCCGCCGCCGCCTCCCGCGCGTCACTCTCGGCGCGCGCGCGCCCCCGCCGGCCATTCACAGAGGGCCGGCGCGGGCGCGCGCACGTCTGGAGGGGCGCGCGGGAGGCGGCGGCGGCGGATCAGGTAAGGTGTTTTTGGGGTTTCTGGGGGGTTTCACCCCGCGGGACATCCCGATCTCGGATGTCCCGCGGGGTGGGAGGTGATCGGCCCGGGAATCTTATAGATTTCCGGGCCGATCACCCCTGGGTGTTGGTCCTCTTTAACACACAATATATACAGGCATACTGAAAACATGCACAAGTATAAAAGAGAAACCATATTCACTATTGACTGGTAGTCATATTCACAATTGACAGGGTAATATCCGATATATGTCCGTGACAATAAAAAATAATTTTTCTTAGACAGTACATATTTAATAACAACACAGTCTAAAAACAAGGACAATCATCCAACTAGATCAGAACAAAGGGGGGGTGGCCCGAGGGGCACTCACGGATCTGCAGTCCCCGGAGGCGAACAGCAATGGCGGCTCCGAGGATGGAGAAGGAGAAGAAGGGGGGCGGGCCAGCGCGGATCGCGCGCCGCGCCTGGCCCCGCCCCCTCCCGATCATGAGAGGAAGCTCCCGGCCAAGGGGAGGCCAGGGAAATAAGGCAGAGAAGGAGGCCGCGCTCCCCACACGCCGCAGAACCGGCCGCCAGGATCTGACAGGGCCACGGCGGTGAAACAGTCAACAGAAAAACACACACACACCGTTCATCGGGGGTATACTGCCAGATGAGCCACTACGATAATAAAAGGCCCCCAATTTCCTACAAAACAAAAAAGAAGCAGGGAGCTGAGGGAGAGGAAACCTCACTATCCGGGAAGGGAGTGCAGGGGGGAAGCTGATAGCAACACAAGAAGTGAGGCGAGGGCTTTTGTACGGACGGGGCATCCTATGCCAGGATCACTACCGCCTACCCTTTGGTGGGGGATTTGCGGTGGAGCATGGCTCCTGTTAACAGGACACCTCTAAAGGTGTACCCTACCATCACCCGGACCCTACAGCCAAGGCTGGGAGGCAAGGGGAATTAATAAAAAGGGTCCGGGCGGCAATAGGAAAAAGAAATGGCCGGGTGTAGACCCGGCTTACCTGCATAGGAAAGAGACAGCCATCTTCTTGACTTGCTTCGCCTTCTGCAGAGACTAAACTGGGGATGTGTGGGAGGTCCCAGGTATTTATGGACTGGGAGTGGCTTCTTTTTCTAGTCATCTCTGCAGAAGTTCGCCCTCTACTGGACCATAACCCACGTGAAATGAATCATTCTGAAGCAGGGTGTGAGACATACTTGGAATAAGTTTACTTGGGCAGGACAGTCTTCACGGTGTCTGATTAAACTCCTCTAGTGAAGTAACATTTGCTCATCTAACGCTCTCCTAGAATTACTACCTTCTTCCTAGACCACTTTTCTTCCTGGCTCCTACTTTCTTTCCACAGACATCCCTGCATTTATCATGGGTGACTTTCAAAATACCCGACTACACTAAGAACCCTGCTGCCACCATATTACTCTCAATAACCTCTTTCAGACTAACATTGTTCCACAGCCCCAACCCACAAGGACAGCCATAAGATTGACCTCCTCTTCACTAAATTCTGCTCTGTATATGAACTTCTTCATCTCTGCTCCCCTTCTCTGACCATAATCTACTAATACTAATACTTTCTTCCCTTCCTACTGCCCCTCTGCATACAAACAGAATTCTAAAAAGGAACCCAGGTAACCTAGATCTTCAGACTCTTTCCGTCTTCAACCTCTTTAGACCTTGACCTCATTCTCTGACAGACGCTGCAGCTGCACACTACCAAAAAAGACACACATCAGCTCTAGACTCCCCACCCCACCTTACGTATAGCCCACAAAACTGGCAACCCTGGTTTACTGCAAGCACAGCCAAACTGAAATGTCAATAGGGGAAAACCACAGCCAACAATGACTTTCTATTTAATAAACAAGCCCTTCAGAAACTCAGGACTAATCTTTCATCTATTAGACAAGCATATTTTTCTTTATTTTTGCACAAGCCTGGAATCGCAAACAATTCAAAAGAAGTGACTGGGGGGCCAATTACCTCTGTAGTAGGGGTGGCTATCCTGAAGACACCACATTACAGCTACAAGCTTAAAACTGGGCACCAGTAACTTACACATTCCGCGTTCCCTTGCTGGCAGCCATTGCTTACCTATTGACTTGGTTCACATGGGAACAGAGCTGGGAAGAGAGCGTCATGGTGCAGCTTTATGAGACATGAGCATGTACTGCTGTGGTCAGAGTCAGCTGTAGGCCCATTGTGACTTGCCATGCCACTCACAATGTGAGTACCAAGGAACAGAGTGGCTGTTAGACTTCTTTTTTGCGTGGTCCTGAAAAAATTAAACAAAGTATGGCAAACTTTGGAGCCCTGTTACGGCTTCTACCCTGCACTGCATGAAATATGAGAGAGTCACATAAGGTGAGCTGCTTGCTGCTGCCATTAAGGATATTTAACTGTAGGGCCATTGACAGCCAGGAGCACCTGGTAAAAGGGACCTAAAGTAATATTTGACTGGAGGTCTGCTTTAACAAGAGAAATACATCTAACTCAAGTCCATCAAAATGCAGCAAAGAAATCAGAGGGAAGCAGCTGGTCCCAACTCTATTTCCCACTGATGCCTATATGCAAGAAGCCAGGTATGGATGTAAGTGGAACATACTTATTTTATACTTACCTCTTAACGGCTCTTTTGTAAAATGCTTGCACTACATTTAAGTCTTAGAAGTGTGAGGGTAACTATTCTGATTAAAGCCATATGCTGTGGCCACATCACCTTCTACACCACTAAACATTATAAATTATATAAGTAATTTTCTACTTCAAACGCTTCCCGATTTGATTCACACCAGTCATGGAGGCCACAACCTACAACAACGCTTTTATATGAAACCTATGAAAGGCATTTCTGCAAAACTGTAAAACAGGGAGTCAAATTTTAAACAGTGGTCAAATAGTAATTTAAACAAGGGAGCTGTATTCCCAGTAGATTCCCCCACCAGCAATCCAAATCACTGGAAATTAATCATTCATATTACTAGTTAATTGGCTCATTAGTGGGTTTTAGCTAAGCAATTGAATTCTCTATGTGGTATCTTGGCCATAAAATATATTACTCGATTAAACTCCAGTCATTGGAATGTGTTTGTCAATACAAGGCCCCACCGAGAACAGATGAAAGCTGACAATTTATAACCCCTCACTTAACCTACATAAAATTTTCTGGGACAATGGGGCCTACATATCATGTGTCAGAGAGGTAGCGCAGAACAGTTAATTGGTGCAAGGTGCGCTCTCTGCCAGATTGTGCTGAGATTTTAACCTTGATCTTTTTCAAGACAGGTATCAGTGAAAAAATATCTGCAAGCCTGGAAAATGGGTGACAGCAACTTGTTAGAATTTTCTTCTTTAGCAATTCAGTTATATATGGCAGCCTACTGATACCTTTTTAACTATGGGGAAAAAGCCAATAACAATTATGTAAACACGTCTTCAAACCTGAGTGAATGGCAGGTGGAAAGGGGGAGTAGTGCTGGACATAAAATGATTGAAGCACCCGTCCGGTGTCTTACTATACGAGATGCCAGGACTGCTCGCAGATGTTTCCCAGTGTCTGCCCTGCCCCTGGTGTGACATGTGGGAAGTGCAGATAGCTGAGAGTAGTGGCAAGGCCTGCCCCTGCCACCTTCCCCCTCCATTCTCGCTCCCTCCCTGGCCTGTGCCAGGAACGAGAGCAGCTGCACCACCCCCTCAGTTCTCTCTTCCTACGGCCAGTGCCAGCGCCAAGAGCAGCGGCTGCCTTCCCCCCCTTATTTCTCTCCCCCTTGGCTGGTGACCAGTCCCCCCTAACTTCCCACCCACCTACTTGCCCACCTACTGATCTGGCAGTGTGACCATGCATTTGAAAGTGTGCATGCACAACTGCGCTGTGTTCATGCGTGTTTGGGAGTGTGTGCATGCACATCTGGGAGCGCACATCTGCAGGTGCCTTGGGTGGGCGCACATGGAGGTGGAAACGTGCCTGGGAGTGCAAGCATGTGCACCTGCGGGTGTGCACATGCACATTTTGGAGTGTGCATGCGCACCTGCAGGTAAGCGTGTGTGGGTTCTCGGAGTGTGCAACTGCAGGTGCGTGCATGTGCACTTGGGAGTGCACATCTGTAGGTTCACGCATGTACATTTGGGAGTGTGGGCATGCGTTTTGGGGGTGCTGGTCTAGGCTCCAATTTTGCATAGCAACTGGGAGAAAGAGAAGGAGCACAGCAATTATTTTCACAGCTCCAAGGCCCAAGCCCACTTGCTTCTGAAGAGAAATCATAAGGTGAAACAGCAAACATCAATAAATCGGCCATTTGTTCTTCACTTTAAAAAACAGACAACCATTTTGGACATAGCCCGATGCAATTGCCTAACACTTGCCTTTGCCTGAATTATGACTTTAAAATTCAATGCTTTCTCAATAATTAAATATGAGTTTAACAATTCCCATAGATCTACAAAACAAATAAACATATACATCACAAGCCTCAGAGGACACAAAACACCAAATCTGAACTATTTCTGTATTATACAGAAAACCCACAAGTCATGACTGAGAACATTTGTGTCAGGCCCCGTGGGACATCCGCATTCAAGGTAAGCCCACAACCCCCAATCTCCGCTGCTAGCTTTACCTTTAGTCAAGCCCACGTTTGCCGGGACACTTTATACGCCTTGCCGGACACGTTTGCCCCCAGGACTTAAACCGGACCTTCACCGTAATTTATTGAAAAGCCCAAACCCTTAAAAAACTATTTCCCAGCATCTAAAGTTAATATATTTTTAGTTTTTAGTCACTCTGTTCAGGACTTTAGGATACGGGTGCCTCCATCTTGACTCAGAAGCATCACACTTACTGAGAGGAGAGGAGAGTGAGATAAAGTACAGGGGAGCGATTATAGTTGTGCTTTGCTAAGACAGAGCAGAGCTGGCGTCAGGAAAAGGTCAGCAATCCCAGAATGCAGTGCAGCACAGTCAAAAGGCACTTCCTGTTTGCAGGCTGCCTGATGTTCCATGAGCCGCCATCTTGGATGTTTAAAGGCTCATAACATGCAGTAGATGCAGGTAGGGTGATTATTTATGTGAGCAATCTGTATGTACAGGGTGTGGGAAACATATAAGATAGACTCTTATTCAGAGTGAAGGTCTGCTTTAATAGCACAAAGGATGTGAGCTTACAGGGGGAGAAGGCAGATGAACCAGAGGCCAGACTGGGCAATGTCGGGCAAGCAGGGGTCATACACTGGAAAACAGTCCGTAAATATCGTGGCACCAAGGGAGAGACAATAGAAGCGTCGAGGTCAAGCCAAAGGTCAATCCGGGAGGTCACGAGTTTGCGGTACGGTAAGGATAGTCAGGGGAGCCACAATGGAAGAGAAACCTTTAATGAAACGCCTGTAAAAATTGGTGAAGCCAAGGAATCTCTGTAAGGCTTTCAGGGTTTTTGGATGCTCCCACTCCAAGACAGCCAAAACCCTGGAGGGATCCATAACCAAACCCTGATTTGAGACCAAATATCCTAGGAATGGAACTTCTGAGACCTCGAACAGACACTTGGACAACTTAGCATAAAGATTATTCTCTCGCAGTTTTTGTAACACTGCCTTCCGTCACTGATCGAGAGAAGATGAGAATATCATCCAGATAAATGACCATGAATTGACCCAAATATTCACGAAAAATGTCATTAACTAAATTCTGAAAGACCGCTGGGGCATTACATAATCCAAATGGCATGACTAGATACTCATAGTGTCTGTGCTTGACATTAAAGGCGGTCTTAACCTCGTCGCCTTGAATACGGATTAAATTATAAGCTCCTCTTAAATCTAGTTTCGTGAATATCTGTGCCCCAATGACCTGATTAAACATATCTTCAATGAGAGGTAATGGATATTGGTTTTTCACCGTGATTTTGTTCAAACCCCTATAGTCAATACAAGGTCGTAATCCTCCATTTTTTTTTTTTCAACAAAGAAAAGTTCTGCTCCGGCTGGAGAGGTAGAAGAACAGATAAACCCTTTTTGTAGGTTTTCTGAAATATATTCTTTCATCAATTGCTCCTCGGGTCGGGTGAGGCTATAAATTTTACCTCTAGGGGGCATAGTACCTGGTAACAGATAAATGGGGCAATCGTAGGATCTATAAGAGGAAGTGAATCAGCCGATTTTTCAGAAAACACATCTGCCCAATCAACATAGGGTTGAGGTAAGCCCTCTAGCGAGACTTGAGTCACTTTAAGAGCAATACAAAAACAATGATTTCGACTAAATGAACTCCATTTCGTCAAACCCCCAGTTTCCCAATTGAAGGTGGGATTATGAACCTTCAGCCAAGGGAACCCTAGGACTACTGGAGTATCAGGACAATCTAAAACAAAAAATTCGAAATGAGAGGAACCCACCACCAACTTAATCAAAGGAGTCTTGAAGGTGACTGTACCCCCTAGAGTGGGTTCATTGTAAATAGCCAAAAACTGTAAGGGGCCTCTCAAGAGAGATTAACGGGATCCCTAAGGCAGACACTATGTCCTTATCTAGAAAGTTGCCATCCGCCCCACTATCGACGATAGATACCTGATCACCCTGCAGTGTCTAGGTGCTGGAGTTTTCCACCGACGTCCTCTTATTAGGACAGGTCTTGACCAGATGACCAGGATTACCACAGTACAGGCCCAAGGTGCGATGTCTCGTCTTTTAAGCCTGGGAAAGGTAAGTAGTACCAAGCTGCATGGGTTCATCTGAAGTTGATGATGGAATGGCACCCATAGGCACCCATAGGTGAGGGTGAGTAAGAACTCCAAGATGATGTTTTTACCTTCTCCACCCATTGTTCCCGAAGCCGTCTATCTATTCTAATAGCTATCTGCATGGACTCATCCAGATTTTTGGGCTGAGGGAAGTTCACCAAGACATCTTTAATACTTTCTGAAAGCCCAATTCTATATTGGCTGGTAACGGCTGGATCGTTCCAATGGGAATCAATCACCCAGCCGTGGAATTCAGTGCTGTCTTATTCAGCTGAACGCTTCCCTTGTTTAAGATTATGCAGCTTAGCGTCAGATGTCGAAGCCCTTTCAGGGTCTGCATACAGGACTTCCATGGCTGAGAAGAAGGCAGAAACTGTCTGTAGGGCCTCGTCGGTGGATGCTAACCCAAAAGCCCGTGTCTGTGGACCCCCCTGTAACAGTGAGATAACCAGGCCCACTCTTTGTGTCTTAGTGCCAGAAAAGTTCGGACGTAAACGGAAATACATATTTTTTTGGACAGCCAAGCATTGAGCCAGCTGGTTGATGGCGGTGGTCATGGCCTGCACTTGCTGCACAAGTTCTTCGATATTTAGACGTGGGCCCATGATAATGTCAGGCCCCATGGGACACCCGCCTTCAAGGTAAGCCCACAACCCCCAATCTCCGCTGCTAGCTTTACCTTTAGTCAAGCCCCCATTTGCCAGGACGCTTTATACGCCTCGCCGGACACGGTTGTCCCCAGGACTTAGTAGCACAAAGGATGTGAGCTTACAGGGGGTGAAGGCGGATGAACCAGAGGCCAGACTGGCCAATGTCGGGCAAGCCGGGGTCATACACTGGAAGACAATTCGTATATATCGCGGCACCAAGGGAGAGACAATAGAAGCGTCAAGGTCAAGCCAAAGGTCAATCCGGGAGGTCACAAGTTTGTGGTACAAGACAGAAGCGTGGTCGGGGTACAAGCAAGGGTCGGTCCAGGCGGCAATCACAGAATGGTCAAACTAAGCAAGGTTGGCGACAGAATCAAACAGTAATATATCAGGATCTAAGGCACACCCAGCTAAATGTTATCACGGGCACTGAAGCACTGGAGGCGTAACGCCTTTATAGAGTTAACCAGACAGGATTGGATAAGAGGAGTGTGTATGATTGGTGCACCACACAATGCTTGAGCTGATTGCTCACTTTACACAGAAAGGGCGTATCACCCAAAGACAACCCTGGGTTCATTGGCCCTTTAAATCAGCCTCGGCCAGGAGCGCTGTGTGCAGCGCCGCCGGAGGGCATAAGAGGTACGACCAGCCGCCCGGAGACAGCGCGGGACCGGAGGCGAGGTGAGTTTACCGTGACAAGTTGCTGAAAATGCAAACCATATTTTATGCAGGTCATACCTTGATGACACAGAATAGCTGTTAAAGTGGACCAAAACCACTCAATCTATTTTGCTCCCCACCCCAGGTACATTACCATTTGGATGCTCTCAATGCTGCTTGGTATTCCTTTTATAGTGATTTTAATTTTCGTTTTCCCCAGGTATGGCATTTGTTTCTGACACGATACCATAGTTCTAAACCAGCTGTTTAATCCCCCCCCGGCAAACATACAAATGGGCTCTTATTAAAGGTGAAGGTCCAGTTTAAATCTGTGACCTCAGGAATGTGGAACGTCGTCTTTGCCTCAGCCAATCAAATGATTAGCAGGCCAGAGTAGGGTAAGTAGAGAGTAAGGCTCCTTACACAAAACACTTTGCTGTGGGTTGCTAATGTAAACACATTGTTGCAAGAGAAAATGGTTTCTTTTTAACATAACATAATATAAAGTTCCAAACGAAATTAAGGACATCATTTTGGCACACAATAATGTACATTTTTAAAACAGGGCATCAAAAGTTAAATTACCCTTTAAGTATTTCAAACTAACCTATGACCAATACAATGCCTCAAATCAGCAGTATTGAAACCTGATTGGTGTGCTGTCCTCAGTAGGAATGCTCAGCAAGCATCTGTAAAAACACAAACGTTCTACAGTGTATAGATCTCCATATCCAAGCATGCCAGCACTATATCCCGCAGTGCAACAGCCTCTTATAGGTCAAAGCGAGTCTAGCCCCTAGGGATAAATATTTTATATGGTAATATATGTGTGGTAAGGGTATGAGATTGTCCCTGATCCACAGGGACTAAAGTGAATGCTTCGACATAAAGCAACGTAAAGCATAGAGGATATCACTATAATAAAAAAAACAACCAGCTAAATACAATTTTTACAAATTTCTACAGATTCTAAAAAACAAATAAATAGATTTCTAAAGCCATTACTTGATAAAAAGTAAGTAAATATAAGGATAGGCACAGTGGTTATATATATATGGTTAGGTTTTACATTTAACATATATATATATGTGTATAAATTGGGAGAGCACCAATACTCCTCTGGATATGGATCAGAAAAGAGTGTAAAATAACAGGACATAAAGTGACTGTTACTTACTGGTATGTACAACTGCTGGGTCTCCTTTTCTTTCTGAGGGTTTCGATATTTCTCATAAAAGTCCCTCTTTTTCTTGTTGTCTTTTGGAATCCTCTCTCTCCTCTCCCTCTTCTCGGCGGGCTCATCTGAGCTGTCTGGAGACGGCTGCTGTGGTGCCAGGGGTTTACTCTTTTCCACTTCAATGTAATTTTCATTGGGATTCAGCACAATAACTGCATAACCTTCCTGGAGACAAAGGGGAAAAAATAATGCGTTCAGTGGTTTATATTAAATAAGCAACGTTTCTTATGGAAAAAGTTGCACCCATAAATGGAAACTTTGCTTTTATTTAAATAAAAAAAAGGAAAAGTTTAAAGCCTCACTTTTTTATAAACATGTGTCACTAAAATGGGACACATTCCCTCCTCTTACCCACTAGAAAGTTACAGAAAAAAAATACATTACACGCTACCTCCCACCCCCCTCCATTTGCAGCAGGCAGAGGGGCCCCTTGTCATTTTTAGGTCCTTAAGTTCTGGTGCCTATTGATTTCAAAAGGGAACGGGTTAAGGGTCAGGTTAAGTTTGGAACCCAAACCTAACTTTTATTCAAAGTTTGTCCAAACTTGATGAATCTGAACTTGTACCAGTTTGCCCAACACAAGTGACAAAATCTATTTGAGAGGGCTTAACCCCATCCATATGTTTTGAGATATCATGCAGATATTGTGCTCCTGAACTGCATGGGAGCTGCCCTCTTGCTATACACATGACACCCTGCTTCTGAAAAAACCCAGTCCCACAGTCAAAATTGCCTTAAAGTGGACCAAACCAGGACAGGCAAAAGTTTTGTTCCTTTCCCCGGGGCACCCAGATCGGAGGTGCCCTGCTCTGTGAACCCCCCAGATCGCCAAGCAACTCACCTCTTCCCAGTCCGACTGCGCATCTAAAAGCAGCAGCTCTGACGGCCGCATCCTCCTCCTTCCTCTAACAGGAAGCGTGCCCGGGCCGGTCACTCACAAATGCCTGATGCGGGCACGCGCACTGCTAGGGGCAAGCGGAGGATGCATCCATCAAAGCCGCTGCTCTTAGAGGCATGCCGTGGGACCAGGATAAGGTGAGTTGCCTGGCCAATGGGGGGGGGGGGGGTTCACACATTGCTCAGAAAGCACTTAGTGCTCATTTAAACAGTTATTACAATGTTTCTATAATGAAAAATGGTCCGATGATAAAAATCTATAAAATATGCTGGTTGGCGATAGGAAGGGTCACCCTGCTTATAGCAAAACTACCACGTTTTTCTGCTGCCTCCACAATGACAGCCTCCCTTGTGTAGAGACTGAATTACACACACACTGCAGCCCAGATAAGAACTTTCTTTTGTTCAATGCAGCCAACTAGAGAAAGATTGCATCTCCTTCTAACAATCTGTCTGGAAGCAAATAGATTCTCTCTCTGGCTGGATATTCTGAAACTCCTATCTCAGCTGCAGTGTGTCTGTGTGCTGACAGAGGTTGCCCCAATCCCCCCCACTCATGCATAAACAGGTCTCTCAGGTGTGTAGCCAGATGGCCACTCCCATACAGTCCAGGAGTGCAGCATCTGCAAATATAATCAACATTATCTGAATGGGGTTAAGTCCACTCAAACTGAATACACCATTGATTGTAAGAGGGGGTTTTAGGGAAGGATTTTTTTTTTTATGTTTGACTGGACCCTGTGATTCCCCTCCCTACAGTACCAGCAGATTTGTGGTTGTCCATCAGCAACACATGATGGTAACAGCCTAGGGACAGCTGTTGGCCTCTGCTGGGCACTGTATGTTATTCCAGGCTGTAATTTTGACAGGCTAAAAATCCCTACCCAGGCCTTACCCGGCGCTAAACATGATTTGGATTAATAAAATCCCAGGCTAAACTACTGTATCCACCAATCTGTGCAAAAGCAGTGTTGCTGCTGCACAGTGATTGGCCGACTGAGCAGGTTAGTGCCTCCCAAGTGGCAGCTGTTTTAAATGCTGGGAAAGGTGGGGCTCAATGTGCCACACCTCTGCTGTGGAAAATTGTTTCATTTTTCAAAACCCTAACCCGGGGAGAGCTGGTTGGTATTACATTTTAAGCATGGATTTCCTATTTAACACTTCATAATGTGTTAAGCAAACAAAGGTTTTGTTGGACTTACTATAATTATAAGTGTCAAGATAGGCAAATCATATTCCTGACGTTTTTGTAGTAGTCACAGATTCAATCAATTAAAATTGTATAATTAAACTTCTTTACACACCAGTACATTTTTAAATCTTTAGTTCTCTAAAACTATAAAATACAGCACCTCATAAGCTATAAAATATATTATGCTCCTTACATCATTGGATCTCCAAGTAACCCCCATCCCTAAATATGTTTCAGACCAAACTTATTTAGTATGGAGTGGATTGAGGTTCAGACTGATTTCTTGTTTCGGATAGTCTGAATGGTATCTGTCTGGGGTGATGGAGAGGAATCCTCTGAATCTACTCGAGGATTAGAGTTCTTAAAGTGGACTTACCACATCCTATGTACGTTTAAATTAGAAAAACACATGCATCAACTCCCCTGCATGTGCTGGTAATGGATTGGATAAAAAAATTGGGGGAAGTTAAGGGAAACTTAAATTTTCCGTTTGGCTCTTATCTTCCGTCTAGCACTGGTATCAATGGGCTCTCATTTTTGTTTTTTTGGGAAATATTAGAACAGAAATGTTTACATAATTTTTCTGTGCATTCAAGTAAAAATGTTCACTCAGATGTTAACTCGCTTCACTAAATCTTTTTCATGACCCCCGACTGTTGAATTGCTATTTGTCCAAAATTATAAATGCATTAAAAATGTGTCTGCAGAGTTGGTTAAATTCTTAAATTTTGGGTGCCCCACTTGATCTTAACCCTTTAAGTGCCAGCCTTCCTAGAATTTTTGTCACCCTTTGTTGCCAGACCACGTTTCACTATTTGGCGCTACATATGTTCAACCTTGATTTTTGAAGGTATTTTCCAAGAAAATTATATATTGTTTTTTTCAGAAGAGTCTGAGCTTCAACATGCAAAGTCTTGTTTGGCCTTTTTTTAGTGTATTCTCAATACTTTTTGGTGAAATATGTGCAAAAAAATTTTAAAAAATCTATTTTTGGCAATTTGTAGTGATTTTTGTTATAAAAAAAATGTAAGTTTGTCAATAAAATCTTATTGCGTGTGAAACCCCAATTTGACACCCTTTCCTGCCCAGAAGACTCCCCCAAACTGAAACAGCGCTTTAGATTTTCAGATAAAATACAACTATGCTACACGCTAAGCGCACCTTGCAGTTTTTCCAGAAAAAACAACCCTTTACATTTGAAATACGCCCCACAAACTATATATTCTCTGGAAGTACACGCCTCAAGCTTTCTAGGCATTCCAGGCTTGTATATGTGGGTATAGTTTTGTGGAAGTAATCCCTCAATCAATTCTTTGGTTGCACAGTTTCCCTAAAAAAGAATAAAAAAGAAGAATCAAAGCCACATTTTCCTAAAAAAAATTATATGGAAACAAGTAAAATCTGAAAAAGCACCATCCCCCGAACAGAACGGTACCCAACATGCATATGTATTGTCAAGTGAAGAGTTGCCAAACACCCCAAAATAAAGCATGTGCATTGTATTTTGTACTTTGTACTTAATTGTACTTGAAAATTGCGCACCTTGCAATTTTTCAACCAAAACAACCCTTTACATTTGGAATATCCCCCATAAACCATATATTCCCTGAAAGTACACATGTTAAGCTTTCTAAGCGTACTGAGCTTGTTGTAGTGGGCACATCAATCCCTTGAAGAATTCTTAGGTTTCACAGGGTTTCCCTAAAAAAAATTATAAAAAAGCAGAATAAAAAACATGTTTTCCTAAAATATCAATATGCAAACAAGAAAAAACAAGCTAAATCTGAAAGCGCAAGGTCCCCCGAGCAGAACAATACCCAACTTGCATAGGTACTATTAACCCTTTTAATTGCCAGCTTACTTGAAGTTTTGTCACCCTCTGTTGACAGGTCATTTTTCCCCATTTTGCGCCATGTTTAACCGTGATTTTTGCTGGAATTTCCAGGAAAATTATATACATATTTTTTGCAGCAGAGTTTAGGCTTTAACATGAAATGTCTTGTTTGGAATTTTTCTACTGTTTTTTAAATATTTTTGCGAAAAAAAAACAAAAAAAAAATATTTTTTAGACAATTATCTCCTTTATTTTAAATAAAACATTTGTTTTATTAATGAAAACCATATTGCATGTAATAGCCCTATTTCTCACGATTACAACGGTACCACATATATATCGGTAGCCCCCCCATTCATGCCCACAAGACCCCCCAAACTGAAAAAGGCACTTTATAACATTTACAAATAAAATACAACTACTATCCACACTATAAACATAAGGGGTTAATTAAAAAAAAATGACATGGGGTCCACCCTACCCATCATAACCGACCCAGGGCCAGCTATGCAGGGCTTGTAGAACAGGGCGCAGGCTACAAGCCCATATATCCTCTGTGAGGCCCGGGCCCTTCTGCCCCCCCCCTGGGGAGGCAGGTAATTTGGGGTGCCGGGGGTTAATGGCAAGTAACCCACTAGCCGCAGGTGACTTGCTAGCCCCCAGCCTTGTGAACTAGTATAGGGGTCTCATGGATCCCTTACCAGTTCACAAAGGGTTAACAGTAAAAAAAACACCACACACATAATTAAAAATGACTTTATTAAAAAATATTTTTTTTTTTTTTACTTTACTCACCTCCGATCGTCAGCTCCTGTGTCCCTCGCAGCTCCGATTGCAGATGGGGTCATCACTGGCCATTGGAGGGGGGAGGCAGGCGATCAGATCATCCCCTGCCTTCCCCCTTCTGTGGCCAGCGATGACAAGTGAAAGAAATGACAGCCCGGAGCCAGGACGACACCCAGGAGTGACGCCATAGTGGCAAGATGGCGCCCGTCGGGAGAGGAGAGAGAGAGGGCTGTCAGGTCCTCTCCTGAAGCAGAAGAGCCGGGGGGGGGGGGGGGGGGGGGGCGATCGGAGGCCCCCCTGGTGAAGAGGAGCACCGGCGGGAGCGTTCGAACATGGAGGTGAGTAAATGTCATTTTTATTTATTTTTATTTTTACATGTAATTCCGGAGGGGGAGGGGTGTCTATTCCGGGCACTCCTCTGCAGCTGGGGGCCTGGGTGGGGGATCTAAGCCCCCCCCCCCCGATAAAGAGGAGACCCAGCCGGATCGAACGAGGGGTCAGGTGAGTGCTTTTTTTACTTTACTGTTACTGCAGCAGGGGGGAAAGTCAAGCATGTAGATTCTACGTGCTTGGCACTTAAAGCGGTCCTTCACTCTGAATAAGAGTCCATCTTATATGTTTCCCACACCCTGTACATACAGATTGCTCACATTATCCTACCTGCATCTACTACATGTTATGAGCCTTTAAACATCAAAGATGGCGGCTCATGGAACGTCAGGCAGCCTGCAAACAGGAAGTGCCTTCTTACTGTGCCGCTCTGAATTCTGGGACTGCTGACCTTTTCCTGACCCCAGCTCTGCTCTGTCTGAGCAAAGCACAGCTATAACCCGCCCCCCCTGTACTTTATCCCACTCTCCTCTCCTCAGTAAGTGTGATGCTTCTAGGTCAAGATGGCCGCGCCCGTATCCTAAAGTCCTTAACAGAGTTGCAGCCCAGTGGGGGAAAGAATGATAAGTGACTAAAAACTTAAAATGTATTCATTTTAGATTCTGGGGCTTTTCAATAAATCATGGTGAAGGTCCGGTTTAAGTGGAGTGGAAGCGAGCACGTAGAATCTACATGCTTGGCACTGAAAGGGTTAAACATGTCCGGCTGCTTACTTCATGCAGTGTCAGTCCTATGATGTCTTTTTGCTGACAGAAAAGAAGGGGAATTTCTTCTTCCTCTGCCTCAGAACCCCCCCCCCCCCATCCTTACTACAAATACAATCCTGGGGCTTATGTCTGGTTGACACTCCCTCCCATAATAATAGGTTAAAATAGAGCTCTCCATGTGGTTACTCACAGCTTAGCTCAATCCAATGCAATGCTTGTATGCCCTACCACTCCCATCACAGAGCACATGAATAAAATGTGGTACAACTTTCATTTCAAATTTCTCTGGCAATATAGCTTAAAATAAATAACATGGCTATGTGTAGCCCTACATAATGGGGTGTATCAAGTATGCCTGGACGGTCACATTAATATAAACACATACAAGACACAATTAAAAATACCTTGATCACCTCCCATATCTTCAAATTTCCACTTTTGTTTTGATGAAACAGCTTGACATTTCTGTGCAAAATGATGGGATCTTGGGATCAAGGTGACAGGATTCCTTGTGTGAAATAAAATTGGGGGTCAAGGAAATCTAGGATTCCTTCTGTGTTCAATGCAACCACATATCTGCACCTGAGGGTTCTTTTTAAAAGACAGAAATTTGACAAAAAATTATGGGATTGGGTGTGGCGAGTAAAGGAGGATTCCTTGTGTAAAAATTAATTGTGGGGTCAGGGTAACAGGATACCTTGCGTGGAAAAATGAATGTAGGCTCAAAGCAACAGAATTCCATATATTAAAAATGTGGGGCCAAGGTGACAGCATTATCTGGAAACATGTTTGACAAATTATAGTATTGGAGGTTGCAGGTCAAAGCAACAGGATACCTTGCTCCCAGATTGTAGGCATAACCCCCTGCAACCCTGAGTTTCACCCACCTGAACCCTTGTCGAAATATGGCCTTGCAATCCACTGTCGGTGGTTATGCGATCCAAAGCGGATTCTTCTTTCCCATTTACTGGCTGAAACACAGCCCACCCAACAATTAGCTGGCAATCGCGGGGCCGCATTTCAACAAGGTAATTCTCAGGTAAACGAGACTTGTGATGTGTGTAAACTACATGAATTAACCTGTAGTCTAAACTTATTTTGGTAGGAGTCATTCCACTGAAACTATCCTCATCAAAGTCACCAATGATCTACTAGCTGCCAACTCCAAAGGCCACTACTCCATTCTCATTCTTCTCGGCCTTATCCTCTGCTTTTAGCACTGTCGACCATGCTCTGCTTCCCAATATTCTTTCTAATCTCGGAATCCAAGATCTCGCACTCTCTTGGTTCTCCTATCTCTCTGATCGCTCATTTAGTGTATCTTACTCTAACAAATTGCCTCTCCCCATCCTCTGTTGGTGTACCACACGGCTCAGACCTAGGATCCCTACTTTTGGAATTGGCCAACTACTAACCTTACCGGGCTTCCAATATCACGTTTATGCAGGTGACGTTTAGAAATACCTCTCTGGCCCAAATCACTCTCTAACAGCCATCTCTTCCTTTATGTCATCTCACTCCCTTAAACTGAACATGGAAAAACTGAATGGTTATTTTCCCACCATCTCATTCCCATCCTCTCATTCCCATCCTCTCTCCAACCCCACAATCTCTGTAAATAATCTTACAATAACTGCAACTCTTCAAGCTCAATATCTGGGCGTCATTCTGGACTCCTCTCTCTCATCCACACCTTACATTCACTCCCTAGCCACCTCCTATCATCTCCAACTTGAAAACATCTCCCACATCGGCTCTTCTTACTTTATACCACTAACATTTTAGTGCATACCCTGGTCATATCCTAGACTGGACTACTGCAACACCCTTCTTTGCAGCTTACCAACAAACAGACTGGCACCCCTCCCATCAATTCTGAACTCTGCTGCTCACCCCATCTACCTCTCCTCTCGCTTCTCCAGTGCTGCTCCCCTCTGTCAAAACCCACCTCTTCAGACAATCATATATTCTCGATTAAGCAACTCCTTTAACCTTCACAGGGCATATGCTGCCAAACTTAAGCTCTACCACTTGTGATCCCTCGCTTTTGTCTCCACCACCTATCCTTTAGACTGTAAGCTTGCACAGGCAGGGCTTTCTTTCCTATTGTCTCCTGTTCTCACAACATTTAGTTTGAACTATGCATCATCTAGTTTGTAAAGGTACAGTATGTTTTACCTTGTCTGTAATTATACCCTGTACAGCACTATGGAATAAGATGGCACTATATAAATAATAATAAATAAATAAGAGTTCTTTAAATCAACAAAGAGAAAATCATGTGCAGGAATTCTTGGTACTTCACTACCATTGCCAGCCTTATCTGCTAACATTGCTCCTCGCTGATGCCAAGCGAAGCTGTGTAGATTTTCTCCCGGACAGCTTGACATCTTGGACCACTGCCACAACGGAGGCACAGTGCAGTTTATACATACTGAGCTGCACTAGTGTGTTTCCACTACAATGCCGTACAGTTAAATCACAATGTGAAAGGGTCCTGAAACTTTTTTTACTCTGTCTAATACATGGACTTGCATGCTTATTCCTGGTCAGAGCATTGTAGGTACAAGAGCATATCAATAAAAAAAAAATGTAGTTACAAAGCTAAATGTTTCAGCTTATTTTATTTTCTGAACCCCTGCCCCCAGCTTTAACCGATCACTACCAGCTGTAACAAGCGATCAGCGTTGGATTGAAGGTAAGTAAAGAAAAAAATCACTTTTTTAAAATATTACTTTTTTTGCTGTGTGTATGTGTGTGTTTCTTTTTACAGCTAACCATTTGTGAACTGCTTGAGACCGGCTTGAGAAAGCACAAAGGGGGGGGGGGGGTGCAAAAAAGCCCAGATCCCATGAGAACTAATGCGAGCTGGTAGCCCTCCGTGCCCTGGTCTGCTAGCCCCCATAGCTGGTGTCCGGGCTGGATAAACCCTTAACCCTTTAAGTGCCAGCCTACCTGGAGTTTTTGTCACGCTTTGTTGCCAGACCATTTTGCACTATTATGCGCTCCCCATGTTCAAATGTGATTTTTGAAGGGATTTCCAGGGATTTCCCAGGAAAACTATATATTGTTTTTTTTCAGCAGAGTCTGGGCTTTAACATGAAATGTCTTGTTTGTCATTTTTTAGGTGTATTCTCAATATTTTTGGGTGAAATATGTGCAAAAATATATATATATATTTTTTTTACAATTTGTAGTTTTTTTTTTGTAATAAAAAAATGTAAGTTTTTCAATAAAATCTTATTGCGTGTGAAATCCCAATTTCTCTTGGTTACAGCGGTACCACATATGTATAGGTAGATACCCTTTCCTGCCCAGGAGACTCCCCCAAACTGAAACAGCGCTTTAGGGGATTTTCAGAAAAAATACAACTATGCTATGCAATATGCGCACCTTGCAGTTTTTCCAGAAAAACAACCCTTTACATTTGAAATACCCCCAACAAACTATATATTCTCTGGAAGTACACACCTCAAGCTTTCTAGGCGTACCAGGCTTGTTGATGTGGCCATAGTTTTCTGGAAGTAATCCCTCAATGGATTCTTTGGTTGCAAAGAGTTTCCCTAAAAAAAGGATAAAAAAGCAGAATCAAAGCCACATTTTCCTAAAAAAACTATATACAAACAAGAAAAAACAAGTTTAATCTGAAAACGCAATATCCCCCGAACAGAACAAGACCCAACATGCATAGCTACTGTCAAGGGAAGAGTTGCCAAACACCCCAAAGTAAAGCATGTGCGTAACGGTAATTTTACTTGAAAATTTCAGCTCTGCAGACAAAGTGCGCACCTTGCGATTTTTCAACCAAAACAACCCTTTACATTTGGAATATCCCCCATAAACCATATATTCCCTGAAAGTACACACGTTAAGCTTTCTAAGCGTACCCAGCTTGTTCTAGTGGACTCATCTTTCTGGAATTATTACCTCAAAGAATTCTTTGTTTGCGCAGGGTTTCCCTAAAAAATGTATAAAAAAGCTGAATAAAAAACACCTTTTCCTAAAATATAAATATGCAAACAAGAAAAAACAAGCTAAGTCTGAAAGCGCAAGGTCCCCCGAACAGAACAATACCCAACATGCATAGGTACTATTAACCCTTTTAATTGCCAGCCTACTTGAGATTTTGTCACCTTTCAGGAAAATTATATATATATTTTTTTGCAGCAGAGTTTAGGCTTTAACATGAAATATCTTGTTTGTAAATTTTTTTTTTTTTTACAATATTATTAAGTAAAAAAAATAAATAAATAAAAATTTTTTTTTAGAAAATGGACTCCTTTATTTTAAATAAAAAATGTATTTTATTAAGGAAAAGCATATTGCATGTGAAAGCCCCATTTCTACCGATTAGAACGGTACCACATATTTATCGGTAGCCCCCCGTTCCTGCCCAGGAGACCCCCCTAACTGAAACAAGTACTTTTTGTGGCCCCTGGCCCTGCAGGCTACAAGCCCGCATAGCCCGTGGGCCCGGGCTCTTCTGCCCCCCCTGGCCTTTGGGGAGGCAGGTAATGGGGGTGCCGGGGGTTAATGGCAAGTCACCCGCTAGCGCAGGTGACTTGCCATCCCCCCAGCCTTGTGAACTGGTATAGGGGTCATGGACCCGGAAGAGGGTCCTCACCTGAAGCCTGTGCAGCCCAGGGAGGGGATCGGACCCCCCCCCGGTGAAGAGGAGACCCGGACAGAAGGCTCGGGCGCGGAGGTGAGTAAATGACAGTTTTTTTTTTTCTTTTTTACAGCGGCGAGTCAGCGCTGGAAACGGGGGGGGAGCGGCTGGTTTCGGGCCCCCTCCTGAAGACGGAGGACGACGGGGGGGGGGGGGGGCGATCGGATGCCCCCCCCCCCCAGGAAGAGAGGACCCCAAGCTTCACGGGGATACCAGAGGTAAGTGTTTTTTTTTTTCTATCTTTTAACTGTTAGGGGGAAATGCCAGGCACGTAGTTTCTACGTGCTTGGCACTTAAGGGTAGGAGAAGCAACCACGTAGAAACTACGTGCTTGGCATTTAAAGGGTTAAAATGAAAGAATGTTTGAAAATTTCAAAAAGCGCTCTTTTCAGTTTGGGGGTCACCTGAGCAAATAAAGGTGTCTACCGATACATATGTGGTATCGTTGTAATCAAGAGGAATGGGGCTTTCACACATAATATGGTTTTGAAAACAATTACTTTTTTCTATTTACAAAACAGTGAAAATGTTTTACAAAATATACTTTTTTACCCAAAAATATTCAGAATTTTAGCTAAATGGGAATGCACTACCCAAAATATACTGTGCTCACTCATACAAGCTACAAACAATAGAACAAAGGAGGGGCATTGGAACCAAGCCACACCTACCACCAAAAAATGGGAGTACCACAATAATATCAAAATAAAGTAATCTCTTTATTAGAGTAAATGTACTTACAAAGGCACCTAAAATATCCACAATATAGTAATGGGACAGGGGCCCCCAAAGAAGATTGTGCCGCAGAAGCGGCACATGCAGCCGCGTGCGCAGGTGTCTCCTGCTGCTCCCTCTCCCAGGACGGTTGCACTGTTCCATCATGCTGCACTGGTACCATTTTGTCTCACTTTCACCTTAGCCTGCTAGCTGGGTCTTCATGTTTGTATTAATTATTACTTTGTGTATGCATTGGATTTTTTGAACACTGTATTGCAATAGTTATTGATTGATTGATATTTATTTTTTCGGCGTGACATCACTATTATCAACTTGTTTAGTAATTGTTATTATTAACTGGCTTGCACTGGCCACTTTTTATTTGTATATTGGTTCTTAGATTGTTAGACACTATACTGTGTATTTATATCTTTTTGTGCCGGCAGAAAAAAAATTTAGGGCCTCATTACTATCTTCTGAGGGGGCCCCCGTCCCATTACTATATTGTGGATATTTTTGGGTCATTATTGAGGGGAAGGAACAGCTTGGTTTTAAGGAGGTGGGTGTGGCTTGGTTCCACGGCCCCTCCTTTGTTCTATCAAAAGTATCCTGAAAGCGCTGAAAAATGACAAGACATTTCATGTTAAAGCTAAAATTAAAAAAAAATTATCTACAGAAATTTTCCTGGAAATTCCTACAAAAATAATGTAAACATATATAGCACAAAATGTTGAAAAATGGAAACAAAGGGTCAAAACATCTCCAGGTAGGCTAGCAGTTAAAGGGTGAATTTTGACAGTGCAATATAGAACTCAACTATTTAACCAGCAACAGGCACTTCAAAGTTACATTTGAATCCTTTACACAGCAAGAATGGTGCTGAAATAATCAGTATTTTCTATCAGCATACATTCAGATTAAAGTCACCTCTCTATATTGTATTTGTATCGTGCATTTTAGCAGACATGCCATTATCAAAAATCCCACCAGCGTGCATTTGTGTGAATATAAAAGACCTGCAGGATGCATGGTCAATATTACTCAGAGCTGCAGCCATGTGTTATCCATTATTGTAGTCATATATTAAGAATACTTAAGCATAGCATATAAATATTTTTTCACTGGAAGAGCCCATGAAAGGTGTCACCCATAGGGAGCTGCACTACCTTGTAGTTTGTTTTTACTGCAAGGTGACTCGTCCCCGAGAGGGCTCATCTCTGTAACAGTGTCATCAGAGAGCAGAAGATACCTCATTAAACTGTATTAATGCAAAATCTATATAAATAGCAAAACATTACATTCAGCTCAACACCTCTATATGAAACTGGTGCCATCTATTATTTCCTAAACCTCAATATTGAATAACTAAAATATTCATTATACATTTTTACAGGAGGGCATAATGTCCACCATATTTGTGTGTAAGTACTCAGTAACCTACTGTAAGTACACACTGGTTGTGTGATATAGCGATATACAGTGTATATACACACATATATCGAAAAGGAAAGGACTTTGTTCCAAGCACACAAAATGGATTTTAATACTCCAACTGAATCGGTTTCTTCCACAGGGGGATACTATATACAACTTAATACAGCGCACACACCACAGGAGATTCTAGAATTCAAGATATACAGCAAGTTTTACAAAATGTGGCGAGTATGTATCCTACTGCGAGACCTGCATAAACTGATTTTACAGTGAGTACAAATCTGTTTTCTTCATTATCCCACAAGGGGAACAGTGACTTCTATTAAGTTACTTGGGGGATGTCCTGAAGCAATACGCTAAGGGCGAGCAAAGTCAGAAAAACCTTGCAACAGTTAACTTGATAAAAAATAAGCCATTAAAGGCAATGGACCTGATTCAGCATAGGCCCAAAAAACACATACTCCACCTTTTCACTTGAGTGATGAAAGCAGGGCTGTGGAGTAGGAGCTAGTTTTGGCTGGAGTCGGAAAAAAGGTCTTTTCCTAATATTGTACAATATAGCTAACTTTCAGAGGAAGTTTAGAAACATTTGTCATACATGTGTTTTATGTTATTTCAGTCTAAGGCCCTTGTCGATAACAATCCGTGATAAGCAGCAGCCGGGTATTCTAGTGGTGATAGGTAATGAGCTCTTCAACCTGTCCCTTATACGCAATATCTTCATGCTGTTCCAAGACATTATTTTTACTGTCTCATTAGTGGTTGATTGCAAATCAGAGGTGCGCTTTATGCTGTCATGTTTTTAAGTCAATCATTGGTGGCTCAGCGGCCTTGGTCCAACCTCCACTCCCTAGATAGCTCTATTGAGGAGTGTAGCAAACGTCTTAGGGGCACCTTTCTATTGTTTTCTTCAGGCAGCAGAGATACTTGATCCACCCCTGCTCCAAGGCCTGAAACAGGGATGTAAAAGGATTGTCCAGGTGGAAAAAAAAAAGTCTATACTCACCTGCAGCTCCTCCATGCAGGTCCGGTGTTCCCCTGCAGTTCCTCCATGCAGTGCCGGTATATTCATATTTACCGATTGTGGGGAGCAAGTTATTTCATCTTCCAGTGCTGGCAGCCTCTAATGGAAGCGTCCATGGAGCTTTTGTTTACGACTCCACAAGCCTATTCCATTCATTGCAATATAGGGATCATCCCAAAGCCGGTTCAGCCCACGTAGCGTCAGCATGCCCCGTCCATTGCAATAAAATGGAATGGGAGTGTTAGGAGACGTAAAACCATATTGATTGAAGCCACCATGTCTGACATGAGATGGAAGATGGAATCACTTGTTCTCCCTTATTAGTTAGTATGAAGATGTCAACACTGTACGGAGGAGCTGTTGGGGAAAAGGTCAGTATAGACTTCTATAAACTAATATGTTATTGCCTGGAAGGAAGGACTTTCCAGGCAAAGGGTTACATTAGCCCATTTTCTGATCCGTTTGAATGTAAGGGGCTGCATATTTTATTTAGCCTGCTTTATATTTCTTAATAAGACCTAGTGACCTCCCTCCCTTCTGCTGGGCCTCCTTAGTAGCAGAGTATGACTAATTCATGCATTCTTTAGTGTAACAGTTTTCTTCAAACTGAAGTCATTATGGACTAAGAAAGAGTCAGGCAAGCAAGTTCAGCATAGGGCAAGCAGCAAATTTAACCCTTTACTTGGAATGTCCCTTTACGTCACATATGCTCAAGCCATCTGCTGTGGGGAAAGTGTGATGGTTAAATAGAACTGGAGTGTAAAGGTATAAGTAAGGGTGATTGCAAGAAGAGAGATATAAGAGGGATCCATTGGCAAATAGAGGTAGCAGCAGTGGCTTTGATGAACGTGGTGGCTTTGACAGTGCAACACTACAACAGCTGGATGAAATCTCTTGCACCATAATAACATTAGGTTTTGGGACTGATGGGCTATAAATATGGGACCCATATATGTTGAGAGGTTAGCAATCTGCATGTGTATTGGGAGCATGTAACTTGTTAGATAAAAATGTGGTAATGTGATGTCGAGCTTTGGCTTACTGACTCCACAGCCCTGGATATAAGTGTGAAAAGAATAAATAAAAAAAACATATTTCCCCCTTGCTGAGCTGCTCAAACCTGTAAGAGAAAGATCTCTAATTTCAGGTCCAATCCGTGAAACCAAAAATGTACAAGTGACTACACACTTCCAGACGAGGCATTGCATTGGAACAGGAATTGGAACATTCTAGGGAAGCTTGCAAAATCTTGTGCCAGAAAATTGAATCAGCTGATGGCAACTTACAAAATCTTGTAGAAATGTGTAAAGATAAGACCATAGAACCTGGTCATACCCATTGAATGTTTCCACATTTTAAATGTTACAGCTATTTAAATATAAAATATATTAACTTCTAATTTAATTGGGATTTTATGTGCAAAACATGCTTCTCACAAACTGAGAAGTGTAACATGCATATGTATTCAGTACTCTGCTCTTGCATACCCCTAAATAAAATCCAGTGTAACCAACTGCCTTCAGAAGTCACCTAGTTAGTAAATATAGTCCACCTGACTGTAATATATTCCCAGAATAGAAAAAATAGGGTATAATACCGCGCTGCTCACAAATACAGTATAAAAGTCCAATCTATTAAGAAAGGTGGAGCTCAACATGCGAGATGTAGGGTTCCAATCCTTACATGGGGAGTTACACAAATATCATATATACATATGATTACACAGAGCTCTCAATCTTCCACCGTGATGTAATCAAATCCACACGTGTTCACACACTGGGCGATCCACCACCGATCAATCAAGCCTCTTACCAGACAGCCAGCATAAAACGGCAAAGTGATGTAATCTCTCAATCGGATCCTGCTCTCCCTTGGATTGATTTTTGATCTCCAATATAGTCTTCAAAGGATCAGATTTAAAGCAAGGGCTAATAGCCAGAGATCATCCAGCTCCTATTCCAGAGTCATACTCAAAAGTGGGAACTCCACATCGATAAATCAGAAGTGGCTCAGGGTTAATTAACCATGTGGAAAAAAATTAAGAAGATATATAGTGCAGATGGTCTAAAAATATCTATGTTTTAATAGGTAAAATTTGCACTCACAAGTTGATCAATTAAAACAAGCACAATTCAAGTACAGCTGCAATGTCAGATAGTAGCTCTCACCACACAGACACCCGGGAACGACATGTACTCAAACTTGAATAAAACCTGATTACTCCAACGCGTTTCACCCGCACGGGGCTTTAACTAGTATATATAACCAGTATAACTAAAATTGTTCGGTGAAAGCTTAAAGTGGACCAACACCCAGGATTTTGACTATCCTGGGTTTTGGTCCACTTCGGTGGGGCACCCCGATCAGGGGTTCCCCGCTGTGTGAAACCCCCCAGAACGCCCCAAAAACTCACCTCTCCCAGCTCCCACGTGACCGCTCCAGCCATGGACGTGCATAGCAGCTCAGCAGCTCTGAGCGCTGGAGGCCACGTCTCGCGCTTCCCTCTAACAGGGAGCGCGCACTGCTAGAGGGAAGTGCAAGACGCGGCCGCAGCTCGCGCATGCGCCGATGGAACAGGGCTGAGGTAAGGTTTGTGGGCCTCCTGGGGGGTTCCTCCCCGCGGGACATCCCGATTTCGGATGCCCCGCGGGGAGGGATCTGATCAGTCCGTGAATCTTATAGATTCCTGGGCCGATCCCCCCTGGGTGTTGGTCCACTTTAAAGTGGACCAACACCCAGGATTTTGACTATCCTGGGTTTTGGTCCACTTCAGGGGGGCACCCCGATTAGGCTGTGTAAAACCCCCCAGAAACCCCCAAACTCACCTCACCACGCTCCCACGGACAAGCGGCGGACAAGGCAGCGCGTCCGCCGCCGCCTCCCGCGCGCCCCTCTGACAGTGATCAGGTGAGTTTTTGGGGGGTTTTGGGGGGGGGTCCCTCACCGCGGGACATCCCGATCTCGGATGTCCCGCGGTGAGGGGGGTGATCGGCCCGGGAATCTTATAGATTCCCGGGCCGATCACCCATGGGTGACGGTCCACTTTAAGAGGTCTGTTAGTGAAAAAAAAGCACCATAAAAACCAAGGAACACAGCTCAGCTAAAGTTATGGTAAAGTGTATTGCATGGTTAGGTTAAAAAAAAACTAGGTCTGAACATCTAATGGAGCACCGTTCAAACTATCATCCATAGTTAAAGAAGTATGGCACAACTGAAAACCTACCAAGACAACCCACCTAAACGAACAGCCCAAGCAAGGAGAGCACTAATTAGAGAAGTAGCCAAAAGGCCCAGGGTTATACTGTAGGAGCTGCAGAAATTCATAGCTCAGGTGAGTGAATCTTTCCACAGGACAACTATTAGTCATGTATTCCACAAATCTCGAAGAATAGTTTTTCTCTTTCAAAACTGTTTTATTTTCAATATGCAAAAGAATCATACAGTGCTCAATAAAGAATTACCCAAAGTGCACTCTTCCATACAAAAATTTGTATAAGCAAATACACATGTATCATTGTATAGTAAAACAAAAATGGACGGATAATTTTTAAACCCTTTTTAAAGGGTTAAAAGCCATAAGAAGTCCAGATTGAAATGAGCATTAAGCTATGCAGGGGACAAGGAAGCATATGGAAGAAGGTGTTCTGGTCAGATGAGACCAAAGCTGAACTTTTTGGCCTTAATGTCAAACGCTATGTGTGAAGTAAAGCATCCCCCTGAACTGGGGATGTTTTTTTAGCAGGAACTGGGATGCTATTTAGATACAGTACAATTCTGGCATTTAGAAGCTGCAAAGGACTTGAGACTGGGGTGTGGATTCACCTTCCAGCAGGACGATGACATCAAACATAGAGCCAAAGCTACAACAGAATGGTTTAAATCAAAGCATATTCATGTATTGGAATGGCCCAGTTAAAATCCAGACATAAACCCTATTGTGAGCAGCAATTTTCAAGTCATACCCCAGATTCTTACATAAATCACGCCATCCAAGCTTGCTAGGTAAAATAGCGAAAAAATTTCAGGCAAAGCTGGTAGAGACATACCTCAACAGACCTACAGCTTGCTGCTAAAAGTGGTCCTATAAAGTATTAAATAATGTGGCCATATTTTGCAAGCATTTCCTTTACAAAGAAATACTTTGCATTCTAGTACTTTGGTGGTTGTAGCATTTAAAGATGTGAAAATGTTCAAAGGGGTTGATTACATTTTCAAGGCAAAGTAGGCTTTTCTGGTAACTTGATGGTGGAAGGTCCAGGTCATCCATTCATTCTACCAGCGTTGTCAGCTCTGGTAGAATGAAAGGATAACCAAAAAGAAGGCAGATATACCTGACCTTGCAGGAATCCATAACTGCCATCTTTCTGAAAATGTTTGTTCTGTCCAAATAGAACTTGAGGGGCATTATCACAAACAAAAAGTGCAGTTATCCCAGAAGGAGCCCAGCCACAATCACCTAAATGTCAAAGAAGGCAGAAACAATCACGGGCAAAAGGCCTAAAAAGACTGTAAACCAAATGCCAATAATGAGGCAGTAAGCCGCACAGCAAATGCCAAAACCCACGGAGATCGGTCTGGATATCTATAAGGTTCCCAGGCCAATCGATTCCTTCCCCCCCCCCAGGGCATCCAGAATTAGGATGCCCTGCTGTGTGAAACCCCCCAGGTCGTCCATAAACTCACCTTATTTCCCGGTCCAATGGCGCATGCACGAGCAGCTATCCCTCCAGCAGGGGCGCATGCACGCGGCAGGATTATGTGAATGGCCGGTGTGGGCACGTTCTCTGTTAGAGGGTAATGGGGATGCGGCCATCAGCGCGCACTGATCCACTCATATTAGACAAGCTCCTGGGAAAAGGGGCTCGAGCTGATCCGAGCGTGCTGATTGGACGAGAGGCCACACATGCGTCATAGGCTGATTGGATGAGTGGCCGCGAGTGTGTCGTAGGACAGGGAAGAGGTGAGTTTGCTCAGGAGATCTGGGGGGTGGACCCTGCGAGAACAGATCCGGGACATGACCAGTGCACCTGCGTGCAGGGCCTGCAGGTCTCTGAGGTGAACAAGTCCATGTCCAGAATCCTCCAGTTGCAGCAAACCTGCTGTAGGTCTGGAATACAAGGGCTCTGTCCCCTTGTGACACATATCGTGGCTCAAACGTTCAACATCACATTGCCCACCACTGGAATGTGGACTGCCAATAAAACACTTTATGCCCATTGGAGATTGACGTAAGCCTTTACCATGTCATGTGCTGCTTTGATGATATATGTATGCCACCACTGTGGCATTTACTAACCCTGACACGTTGACCCTTCAGGTAATGCCATGGAATCTGAGACGAAGTGATGGCAGAATGGGCCAAGGCTCTGTGGATGGTATAGTTCTGAGACCAGAGGCCCAGCATGGTGTGGTCCTATAACACTCCCCTCCAGCCCTTGAGGCTGGTGTCCGTCGTAAGGACCTTTTGCTAGATTGGTAGGAAGGGGCAACCCGCAGAAGATATGGTGTGGCTGAAGCCACCACCTGAGCTTGAGCCGGACCTGAGATGTCAACTGCCAGGCCTAGTTCAGAGCCTGAGGGAATGTGTTCTACTGCATAGATATGCTATGGCAGAGGAGGCGTGGAACTGTGCATATAGCTATCAGTCCTAATCTCTTAAGTGGGCAAAGAGGGAGCCTTGTTCTTCAAAACAAGGGGACTACTTAACCTCAACAGTATATGTTTGCCTTCTGGAAGACTACTTTGCCATCATCATGTCTAGGTCTATCCCCAGGAAGATTATCTTTTTGGAGGGTGTTAGAGTCCAATTTGGGTAACTGATGATCCAAACATTTCAAAGATAGACTACACTGACATTCTCCATCAGATCTCTGCAATAGAGGGGGGGACTGGTTAAGAAAAGACAGCGATTAAATCCCCTGTTTCCTTATCATCACTGTTGCCAAAACTTTGGTGAAATCCTTGGGAGCCTTGGCAAGGACAAACAGGAGTGCCACAAATTGTTAATGGAATTAACTCACTGCAAAGCACAGGAACCTTTGGTGGTCCTGGAAAATGGAGACATGCAAGTAGTCCTATAAAATAAATAAAATGACATAAGATAAGCCAAAAGACCAAATATACAGATATACCTCATTTTTTGCACGCTCTGCTAGCTAGGTTAGCAGTGAGGACCGGCTGGAACATCATTCCTGCAACCTGATGTAAGTGTTTAAGCACATCATTAATCCAAACTTCAGCTGGGTTCCTAATGAATCCTGGGGGAAGGGGGGGGGGGAGTTGTCAATATGGTAATTTAATAATTTGCTTTTGGTTAAGGAAAATCAGCAAAATAACAAATAGGATATCTTGCCTGACCAATATTCCTAGGAGGAGGCTGACATGGTGGGCTGGAGTAACTTGTAGTCCAACAAATCCCAGATGGCTTCATCTGGGTCTTGTCAGTCTCCTTATCATCCTATTATTGGGTAGAAACTGATTATTTTTAGCAGCCCGATTCTTACTAACAGATGCAACACTTTCAGAGTACGAGATGTATGTATAGGGCGGGGGAAACATAAGATATGCTCTCCGGTTTAAGATTGATTTTTCTGAGACCCAAACTGTTCCCTCTTTTGGGGTTTCAAGCTCAGTTTGTTGCAGAAGCTTCAAAACCTTCTTCAACCACAGGGTGGTTTTCTTGTGTATTCTTTACAACTGTGTTGCAGCACAAGTAGTTGTTAGAGGCATATGCCATGTTATTTGTGACTAAAGGCAACACTATACCAGATCCCACCCACCACCAAAATTCAAATAAATAAAGTCATTCTGTGTACACAAAATATATCCAGGGCTTTAATTTCTACACTTGCTTACCTTTCAATGCCAGAAAGCTAGAACAAACTATGCTTTGTAGCATTTTATTTACTTATGCAACATTGTTATCTTACAGGCTAAACAGCAAACACAAAAGAGTCCCTTGCTTCTGGATAGTGAATCATGAGGACCTAAAAGCACTGAGCAGGGCTTAGCAACCGATCAGCAGCTAGTAAGCTAGCAAGGCGGTGAGCTAAGCCTTTGCAGCTGGACAGGGTTCTGAAAACACAGACCAGGGCATCGATTCAATAAAAGTAGAAAAAAATTCTCATGGTAGTAAAAGATTCAATTCATGAGAAAAAAGCCTGAGAATGTCACTGTTGCTGAATCACCAGCTAAGAAAACAATGAAAGTCAATGGCACTTTTTTACTACTAAGAAAAGTAGAGAACTGTTTGCTCCTTTCTACACTGTAGTAAAAGCTGCCATTGACTTTCATTGTATTTTTATCTAGTGATTCAGTAACAGTGACATTCTCAGGCTTTTTTCTCATGAATTGAATTTTTTACTACCTTGAGAATTTTTTTTCTACCTTTATTGAATCGAGGCCCAGATATGAAAACAGGAATGCCAGTAGCTTATGCTTTGTATACATTTGGCAGCTATTGTCTTTGCAGTATTTCAAGGCAAGCTGTATCTTAGCATCTCCAATGAATTCCAGCACTACAGAAGTCCTACTACTGTTGCCAGCCCCACTTACTTCAAGTGAATTCTCTACCTAAAATGCTGGCAAAAAAGTAAGCAAAGGAAATATGGCACAAAACATTTTAAAGGACCACCTGTTGTCTATTATTTTTGAATAACACTTACTCATAAATCATAACACAAAGTAATTAATCAAGCTGTCAAGTAGGGGGTCAAAGGTTATGTCATAGTGGCAGGAGGTTAGGCCTGGGCTGATGGAGGTCAGGGTCACACTGCATTCCTCATTATCAAGTTGGGATGAGAGAACGGCTCAAGCAAACAAAAGTGAAAGCAGATGGACAAGTGAGTGGATTGAAAGAGGAGAGGGGGGGAAATGAATAAGAAAAATTCCTTAGACAAAAAGAAGAGTGAAAAACGTGTCAGCTGCCTTCAAAGAAAGGAGTGAATAGCAGAGGAATACATTGACATGGGCTCAAAAGACATCACATATGACAGGGAAAATATAGTTCTTGCTATGCAAATAGCTGATTTGTAAAGGAGAAGAAGGAATATGGGAAATTATCACCATTTACTCAAACTGTATTTTAACAAATAAAATCTGATAACACTTGATCCCTTAACTATGTGTGGTACTACCTAATAGGTCAATTTTACATTTTGTTAAAAAAATTAAATAAATATGGGATGGTTTTCTTATATGCTTAATCATTGTATTCAATCCAGCTACAGTACAAAAAGGCAATTCTGTGAAACTTACCTGTAGAATTGCCTTAGTTTCCAGCCCGTCCAGAAGTCATCCCGATTGGGAGTTCGCCCCTAGGGGGTGCTGACAGCAAGATCAGAGATATAGCCCCTCCCGGACCCCTATAAAGGCAGCTGCCTCTCAACCCAGGACCCAGTAATTTAAAAGCAGTACTCAATAGAAGAGACAGGCCGGGAGATCCAAAAAATAAGGGCGGGGTGGACTGGCTGGAATGGATCGAAAACAAAAGCAATTCTACAGGTGAGTTTCACAGAATTGCCTTTTTCTTTCCAATCCATTCCAGCCCGTCCAGAAGTCATCACAATTGGGACATCCAAAATCAGTGTCCATATGGGCGGGATCCCCAATGCGGAACTGCTGATAGTTCATTTCACTACCGCCTGAAGCACCTTTCGGCCAAAAACAGCGTCAGCTGAGGCCCTGACATCCACCTTGTAAAACTTTGTGAAAGTATGAACTGAAGACCAAGTAGCAGCCTTGCAAACTTGTTCCACCGATGCCTGGTGCTGAAAAGCTCACAAAGCACCAATGGCTCTAGTAGAATGAGCTGTGATCCGAAAAGGGGGTTCCTTCCCACTGGCAGAATAGGCTTGTAACACCGCCTGTCTAATCCACTTACTGAGAGTGGACTTTGCTGGTGGCAATCCCTTCCTAGAACCCTCTGTCAAGACAAAAAGCAAATCCGATTTTCTTAAGGATGCCGTCGCAGCCAGGTAATACCTGATGGCTCTGACCACAACCAAAGCATGGAGAGTCTGTTCTTTGGGATTAGCCAGTGCTGGACACAAGGAAGGTAAAACAAATTCCTCATTAAGGTGAAAAGAAGAAACGACCTTAGGCAAAAAATCCAGCTTAAAACGAAAATCCACCTTATCTCTGTGCATCTCAAAATAGGGTGGTTTCATACACAGCGCGGCCAGCTCTGATACGCAACGCACCGAGGTGATCGCCACCAGAAAAAACACTGAGTGTCAGCATAGACAATGTAGCGTCATTCAATGGCTTGAAGGGGGAACCCTGGAGAGCAGAAAGCACTAGATTTAGGTCCCACACCGGTAAGACTAATTTACGCGGTGGACGGACATGGGTGACCCCCTGGAAAAAAGTCTTGATCAATCTATGATTGGCAATGGACCTCTGGAAAAAAATGGATAAGGCTGAGACCTGACCCTTGAGGGTGCTCAGCTGGAGGTCCAAGTCTAGACCGTTTTGTAGAAACTCAAGGACTAAGCGATATAGGCCGCCAAACTCTGTAGTATATCTTGGAAGAAGACTTCTTCTGTGCCTGAACCATTGTGTGAACAACCATGGCCGATAACCCCTTCTCCGTCAGGATGGAGGTTTTAATAGCCAGACCGTCAAAGCCAGCATCTGTAAATTTGGGTGCCGTAGTGACCCATGTGTGAGAAACTCTGGATCGTCGGGCATGATGTAGTGATCTATTGACATCTGTACTACGTCCGCAAACCAACTCCTCCTTGGCCAACAAGGAGCCACCAGGATGGCTGGTACCCCCTCCTGGGCTATCTTGCGTAGCACTCGGCCCAGGAGCGGAAACGGAGGGAATGCATACAGAAGGTTGAGCTCCATCCAAGGGATCGCCAGAGCGTCTGTTGCTATGGCCAGAGGGTCTCTTGAGAGAGACACGAACCTTGGAAGCTTGTGATTGTGTCTGGACCCCAGCGGAGGCACAGAGCCTGAAAGGTCTTCCTGCTGAGCGACTATTCCCCCAGGCACAAGGAGCTCCTGCTCAGGGAGTCTGCATCCTGGTTCTTCCCCGGGATGTAAACTGCCGAGATGCAGGGAACATTCTCCTCTGCCCAAGTCAGAATCCGGCTTACCTCCCTGAGGGATCTCTTGCTCTGAGTACCGCCCTGGTGGTTGATGTAGGCTACATCTGTATCTCTTAAATAGGAGGTCAGCGTAGTAGAACCAACCAAATTGCTCCCAGTTCCAAGAGATTTATGGGTAACCGATTCTCCTTCGGACCCCACTGACCCTGGATCTTCTGGGTCTGCCAAATGCCTCCCCAGCCTGTAAGACTGGCATCCGTGGTAACTATCTCCCATTGGGGAGTCCAAAAGGACTTGCATACCAGCAGGTTCCGAGAGTCCAACCCCCACACGAGGAATTGTCTGGCCGGGGGGGGGGGGGGGACAGCAAAAATCCTTGTTCCAGGGATTCCGGCGACCGATTCCAGCTGGTCAGCAGGTTCAGCTGTAAAGGTCTTATGTGGAATTGGGCGAAGGGCACTGCCTCGAAGCAAGCCACCATTAGGCCCACCAATCTCATCCCTAGACGCACCAATGGCTGTTGACAAGCCAGCAAGGACTGTACTTGCGTCTGGAGTCCCAAGACTTTCTGCTGCGGCAGAAAGACCTTGACTTGACCGGTGTCTAGAGTCATTCCCAGGAAGAATCTCACTGTTGAAGGTGTGATATACGACTTGGGGTAGTTGATCACCCAACCGAAGGCTTCCAGGGTTGACAGTACAGTCCGGGTGTCGCTCTCGGCCCTTCTGAAGAGACGGGGCCGAGATCAGAAGGTCGTCTAGATAGGGTAACACACGAATACCCTGACTGCTCAGGATAGCCATGATGCCCGCCAGAACCTTGGTGAAAACTCGGTGAGGATATGCCGAAGGGGATTGCCACAAACTGATAATGTTGATCCTCCAGTGCAAACCTCAAAAACCTTTGATGTCCTTGGAAAATCGGGATGTGCAGACGCGTCACTGATGTCCACCGTAGTTATAAAGTAGCCGGGCCGAAGCGATCTCACCATCGACCTCAATGTTTCCATGCGGAAATGTCTGACCTTTACAAATTTGTTGAGACCCTTTAGGTCCAAGATCGGCATCAGCGATCCGTCCTTCTTGGGGACCGTGAACAGATTGGAGTAGAACCCCTGACCCTGTTCTTGCCGGGGCACATGGCAAATCACCCCTATCTGCAGGAGGTGCTGAACAGCTGCTCTCAAAGCCTGTGCTTTTAGTGGATTTCGGGATGTTCTTGAACATAGAAATTTTGTGGGCGGTCTGGCTGCCAGCTCCATCTTGTAACCTGACGACACCACCTCCTGAATCCAATGATCCGAGACGTGATGTCTACAGATTGGAGCAAACAGCAGAAGCTGTCCCTCCACCCATATGGGTGAGGGCGCCCCCTAATGCCTGAGTAGGCTTGGCTGGGGGTTTAGGCTTAGCTCCCCAGGCGGGGTTGGGCCGGCTGCGGGACCTACCTCTTCCCCAGGTATCTCTGCGGGCACCGGAAAATGAAGAACCTCCTGCTCCCCGAAAGGGCTGGTAAGAAGAGGAGTGCTGAAAGGGCCGAGTAGGCTTTCTTCTCTGAGGGAGCTTACCATCCTTGACCAAAAGGTCCAGTCGCTCCCCGAACAGCCGACTTCCCACAAAGGGCAAACTTGTGAAGGACTTCTTGGCAGCCATATCGGCCGACCACTGCTTCAACCACAGCGAACGGAGTAATGCTACAAGCAAGGCCGAAACTCTGGCACCGAGCCTGACCACATCATCCATGGCAGTAACAACAAAGCTGATAAAATCCAAACAGGCTTTGAGTTCCTTTAAACTTCTCCGCCTGTTTGCGAGATTTAGCCTTGGCCACAAGGTGCTTAACCTTTCTCCTCGTGGCTAGGGAAACAATTGCAGAGGCACACGCAGGCTGAAAGAGGGCACCAACAAAGATAAAAGCATGGCAGGCCAACTGATACATGCATTTGTCTGCAGGATCACGTATGGAAGCAATGTCAGGTGACGGCATAACCGCGGTGTTGGACAGACCAGAAACCGGAGAGTCCACCTCGGGAGGATGAGACCACAACCGAAGCAACTTGGCAGAGAAAGGATACCGCCTATCCAGGCCCTTAGGAACCGAAGGTAACTTGTTGGGCCTCTCCCATTCCTTAAGTATCATGTTAGAAAAATGCGGCTGCTCGGGAAAAAACAGCCGCTGTCTTTCAGGCCGAAACAAATCACCCTTTTTCCTCTTAGCCACTCTGGGAGGAACAATGTGCAAGGTATCAAAAACGGAAGAAAGTAAACTTTCCGTATCATCCGGAAGGAAGGAATCATTGTCCGAGGAGGAGCAAGAAATGCTGTCGTCTCCGGTGGAGAGCAACTCAGTCACTGAAAGTGGGTCATCTGGCGACTCACCTTCCTCCGCAAAGAATCGTAAAAATCATCATCCGAGTAAACCGGCTCCAAATGCCGCTACTTACTCGAGGTCTTTTTAGGGGCTGCCAACGAGATCTGTTCCTCAAGGCTAGCCAACCTGTGCGCAAAATCAGCGTGTGTCCCCTTGCTGGCTCCCCCTTCACTAGGGGCTAACTGCAGCAGCGGAGGATCCGGAGAGGCCGGTGGTAATGCAGGACTAAGGTCAGAAGCGACCGCCCGCTCATGGTCCAAAACAATGCCTCTGGCGCAAGTGGAACAAATGGGATTCAGTCTGCACAAGGGGCAGAGCCTGTCTTGCCCAAGTGGGGTGCCCGGCTCACTATCCCCTGATGCCTCCATTATGGTGATTTTGAATAAAAATATTCAATAAGGCTAACAGAAACTAATGGCCTAAGCCTAATAACTGATCCCTCTTTTTAACAATGGGGACCGGGAGAAACCACAACCCCCAACCTTCAGCCCACAGTCTAAAAACAAAAAGAGAAAATACAGCAATTAAAAAATGACCCATAATGTCATGCATAACACACATCATAGCAATATACATGAAAATCAACAGTGACCATAACATTTCATAAATATAAACATCTATCCCCTTTTCCCCCTTAAGGACTATAATAAGAGGGACTCACGACCGCGCCTGCTCAGCGCTAAGGTGAAGACAGGAGCAGCCAGCAAGAGGGACACTCAAGGTCACCAGCCGCGCCACAGCAAGCCAGCTGCGCGCGTTTCTAGAATCATCCGGCTGGGGGAGCATCACTGGAGCGACGGCCAGCCTGTGCACCGCTGCCCGTGACTCCCCCCCCCCCCCCGACGCATCACAATCTCAGCCTAGTAGCGCCACCTGCCACATGCTCCTCACTGTAGCATGCTATGGCGATGGAGCTCTCCACCGCTCCTCAGTAAGTAGCACCAAGCATGCAAATATACGCAACACAATAAAGTATGTGGGAGAAGGGAGGGCATATATAATACCAGGCTCACCATAGAATGTCTGCGGCCGACCTGCTTTTTTGTAATAAAGCCTGCGGCCCAGAGCCATGTGCTCTGCCAAAACACCCCAGACCTGGGCGTTTCATCCTACCGTACACGGATCCCTGGTACCAGCCAAAGCTGGGAGGCAAGGATGAGTCAGAGGAGATCTGAGGAAATAAGGTCCTGCAGCCATCCGACAGGCTAGGGGGCCCCGCTCTGCTGCTAAAAATTCTGAGAGAGAGTAAGCGACCCTGTGCAGTCAACTGCAAGCAAAGAACTGGGGCCTGGGTTGAGAGACAGCTGCCTTTATAGGGGGCCGGGAGGGGCTACATCTCTGATCTTGCAGTCAGCGCCCCCTAGGGTCGAATTCCCAATCGTGATGACTTTTGGGCGGGCTGGAATGGATTGGAAAGAAAATAATCATATTGTGACATAACAAGGGCAACTAAAGTATGACAAAAACTCCACATTTGAGAAAAAATGAATTCCAAGACAAAAAATGTCCCCCTATTCTCTACATTTATAAGCAAACGTTTACCAGAACAGCCCTGTATTGGCTGGGATTTAAACCGTTACACATCTGTAACCAGATAGTATGTCTGTACAATGCCAGGTTGTGTATTGAAAACATTGGATTAAAGTTTGTTGTGACAAATTTTGAATAAAGGTATCTGAGGGAAAATGTAATATGTCAATAGATGTTGTAACCCAATCTAAGTTGAATTAGTGGCAAAGTCTAATTGAAGAGGAGTAGATTTTGCTGCATTTTCTCTTGTGGCAGCAACCCAGGAAATTTCAACAAAATCCAATATTTTCTTTTTGTCGTCATAGTAAAAAAAGAGCAAGTCTTTTCTGCACATTTGTATGATCATTTTTGCTTCAAGTGAACAGTTTAACTTGAATTAATGCGGACTACATAAGGAAAATACAAACATTGGGTATTGGTGATTTACTAGAAGCACAGCAGCAGCAAAACTAATCTGAGCCCTGTCCACCAACAGTACCAGTAGAAAACACCTACAGCTACAGATACCACCTACAGAACTACTAACTAAATTGGACTTATATCTAAAAACTGCCCGCAGAGCCACTCAGTCCCCCTTCAGTGTGCTTGTCAATTTGGAATTGCTCTCCATTAATAAACCATTAAAATGCCATAGAATCAGGCATCAAACACACCCTTCCGTGTTCCAGTTGCAGCCACAATGAGTGTCCCATGAGAGCACGGTCATGCCAGATTATGGCCATGTCCAGGGACTTGAAATGGACAAGCAATCCTGATATAAGATGCCTCGGGCTACAGCAGCCCCAAGGAAGGAGGTGTATTGCGAAATTGTGTAATAATAAAAATCCATATAAACACATTGGTTAATGAGGGGAGGGGTCACTTTTGTACCCAAACAGAATAAAAATAATGTCAAGCTTGTGGTTTTCTTCTCCTGGTAGGAAAGAGATCCAGGGAATCCAGGTGCTTCTTTGATTTCCTCTTCCTTCCATCAAAAGAAACAAGCCCGGCTTGATATTTCTTGATGCCGGGTGTATAAGTGACCCCCCCCCCCCCCAACATATTTATATGGATTTTGTTTATCATTGCAAAGTCCCACAATTTTCTTAAAATCATAAAGACAGAAGTGCCAAAAGTGGTAATCAGCCTTCATACAGCCTGCTTTATATTTCCTATCCTTATCCCTTCTACAGGGCCTCCTCAGCAGCAGATGACAACTCATCAATGCATGTTTCTATGTCTTAATCCAGAAATTTATAAGGAGTTTGTACAGCTGCAACCCACCGGGAGCCTGGCTGGCTTGTTCAATCTATGGAAAAGTATAGATAAAAATATTTCCACAATTGCAAAACACTGCGTTCAGAAACATTCAGGTTGCACAGATTCTTTACAACTCCAAGCACTGGAGAAAGACAGATTAGGCCCTAGGAGGAGGAAACTATAAGCGGTTATTACTATATAGGGAATACAGATGGATTTTCCTGATGGGGACCAGGTGTCCCTTGGGCTTAAACCGGACCTTCACCATGATTTATTGAAAAGCCCAAACCCTTTAATTTTAATTTTTAATGTGGGCAATCTGTATGTATAGGGTGTGAGAAACATATAAGATAGACTCTTATTCAGAGTAAAGGTCCGCTTTAATTTCTAGGTTAGAAGTTATTGTGTGTACAGAGAATTGTTAGACTATCAACAAATTTGGTTTTATTAATCCCCCTTGTTTAGACTGATACGGTTCCTGCAGTAAGAACTTATGTTTTCATGAGGTTTTCAGGATTATAGCGCATAGGTAGACACGTTGTGTGGTTATTTTGTAATTTACAATTAACAAGTATTTTATAAATTACTCAGTGTGTTTTTTTTTTTTTTTGCAACCTTGCTGGTGCCGGCACATGTACAGTGACTTCTGTTCCCTCTCTCTTCTGGGATACAGCTTAACGATCCGGGGGCAGGGATGCTCTGCGTTTCAGGCAGCTCTTTCTGACTCCTCCAGCCGTCTGAAGCGATACACTGGTGTACATTGCATTTCCATGGCTGGTTACTATTAGCGGCACATGGATGCTTCTCATTTGCTGATGTCAGGCGGCTTTCTTTTCCCCCAATATCAGGATCAAATCTTTCTGATTCTGGGGGACATTGGAGTCGGGCAAGCTTGCGGGGATGCTGGGTCTCAATCAGGAACTGGGCGCTGCATCTGTGCCTGCATTAGCATATAAGGTGAGCTTTTTTACATACCAATTAGACATGATTTACATGCCTCTGAAATGTGTCATATGCCTGTCATGAATTACAATTCTTTCTGATGATAACTATTTTTATTGTGCAGAGAATGATTTTAAATTATCGCAATATAGGTGAACTTTTTACCTAAACTGGTGAGGCCAGCAACTTTTTCCATGGATATGTCTTAGTCATCTCAGAAGTCAATTCATTAAAGGGACCCCGAAAAATGAGTCTCCAGGAGGGAGCAAGATGTATAGGGTTTATCATGGAATGCAAAGTTCTGGTGACTGAAAGATCCAGCCCCTGATAGCCAGCCTGGGGCAAGCAGAAAGCAGATTAGTTTAACCCTTTGCTTGAAATGTCCCCTAGAATGCAAGGCTTTTTATTCTTTTATTGGCGAAAAAGAGGGAAATAAAATAATTAAGCACATATCTGCAATTGATACATTAGTTGCATTCCACAGTGCCAGATTTTTAAACCGCACTAGCATTTTGGAAAGAGATTAGGTAATTATATATCCGATTTATTGTGCAAGCAGATGACAATGAAAAGTGTATTAAAGAAAATCAAATATTACAAGTCTGGCTGTGCTTTGGTTATCCAATGCCACAGAGATAAGCAAGTAAGAATACATCAGACATGCTTTTGACATTTGATACTTAGGACTTTTGGGACAAGGCTGACAAAGTAAACACCTGCAGAACTATCAATAACCTTGAAAATACCACATCCTGGTGCTATTTACCAAAATTATAGTGTGGCAGATTCAACTGATCCAGAATACTGTCACAGCTGCAATGGATTAAACACAACTGGAAAATGCAATATAAAAAAAACGTTTAGCATGGGAAGAGCTTAGGCAGAAGAACCATGTTTGGCCTTATAAAGGGAATAAAGAAATTGAATGCCGCCAATTTGAAGGATCATGGATGAATGTGCTTTCATAATGAGTATTTCAGTTCCACTGAAGGTACTGCTCTACCTATTACTTAATACCAATCCACAGAGCATGGTCATGGCTTTGAAGCACAAATTCATACTCCATGTAGTAGAGGCCAGTCCAGATTCATAATTTACTGAAGAACAGTTAACCCTTTCGCTGCCAGCCTACCTGGAGTCTTTGTCACCCTTTGTTGCCAGACCATTTTGCACTATTTTGCACTCTCCATGTTCAAATGTGATATTTGAAGGGATTTTCAGGGATTTCCCAGGAAAATGATATATTGTTTTTTTCAGCATAGTCTGGGCTTTAACATGAAATGTCTTGTTTGTCATTTTTTAGGTGTATTCTCAATATTTTTGGGTGAAATATGGGAAAAAAATGTAAAAATCTATTTTTTACAATTTGTAGTGTTTTTTTGTAATAAAAAATGTAAGTTTGTCAAAAAAATCTTATTGCATGTGAGATCCCAATTTCTCCCGGTTACAGCGATACCACATATGTATAGGTAGACACCCTTTCCTGCCCAGGAGACTCCCCCCAAACTGAAACAGCGCTTTAGGGGATTTTCAGAAAAAATACAACTGCGATATGCGCACCTTGCAGTTTTTCCAGAAAAACAACCCTTTACATTTGAAAATACCCCCAACAAACTATATATTCTCTGGAAGTACATACCTCAAGCTTTCTAGGTGTACCAGGCTTGTTGATGTGGCCACAGTTTTCTGGAAGTAATCCCTCAATGTATTCTTTGATTGCAAAGAGTTTCCCTAAAAAAAGGCTAAAAAAGCAGAATCAAAGCCACATTTTCCTAAAAAAAAAAACTATACACAAACAAGAAAAAACAAGTTTAATCTGAAAAAGCAAGGTCCTCCGAACAGAACGATACCCAACATTCATAGCTACTGTCAAGGAAAGAGTTGCCAAACACCCCAAAGTAAAGCATGTGCGTAACGGCAATCTTACTTGAAAATTTCAGCTCTGCAGACAAAGTGCGCATCTTGCGATTTTTCAACCAAAACAACCCTTTACATTTGGAATATCCCCCATAAACCATATTCCCTGAAAGTACACATGTTAAGCTTTCTAAGCGTACCCAGCTTGTTGTAGTGGGCTCATCTTTCTGGAATTAATCTCTCAAAGAATTCTTTGGTTGCGCAGGGTTTCCCTAAAAAATGTATAAAAAGCTGAATAAAAAACACCTTTTCCTAAAATATAAATATGCAAACCAGAAAAAACAAGCTAAGTCTGAAAGCGCAAGGTCCCCCGAACAGAACAATACCCAACATGCATAGCTACTTTTAACCCTTTTAATTGCCAGCCTACTTGATATTTTGTCACCCTCTGTTGACAGGTCATTTTTCCCCATTTTGCAGCATTTTTGCTGGAATTTTCAGGAAAATTCTATATATTTTTTTTGCAGCAGAGTTTAGGGTTTAACATGAAAGGTCTTGTTTGTACATTTTATTCTGTTTTTTACAATATTATTATTATTAAGTAAATAAAAAAAAATAAATACAATTTTTTTTAGAAAATTGTCTCCTTTTATTTTAAATAAAAAAAATATTTTATTAAAGAAAACCATATTGCATGTGAAAGCCCCATTTCTACCGATTAGAACGGTACCACATATTTATCGGTAGCCCCCCGTTCCTGCCCAGGAGACCCCCCAAACTGAAACAAGTACTTTATAACATTTACAAATAAAATACAACTACCATCTACACTACAAAGGGTTACATTGAGAAAAAAAATGACAGAGTCCCCCCTCCCGGGGGTGGGGGGCTTTTTTTTGTGGATTTTTAAGGGTTAAAAACTCTTAAAAATCCCCAAAAAAATGACATGGGGTCCCCCTCACCTGATGTAACCAGCCCGGGCCCAGCTATGCAGGGCTTGTAGGAACAGGGCGCAGGGGCCAGCTTTTGTGGCCCCTGGCCCTGCAGGCTACAAGCCCGCATAGCCTGCACAGGTGACAGGTGACTTGCCAGCCCCCAGCCTTGTGAACTGGCATAGGGATCTCATGGACCCCTTACCAGTTCACAAGGGGTTAAGTATAAAAAAAAAAAAAAACACCACACACACAGAGAAAAAAAATATATATATATTTTTTTAATACTTACCTCCCATCGATCTTGCACTGTGTCCCTTGCCAATCACTGGCTTCTGCTCACCTGCTGGAAGCCTTTTATAGCTGCTGGGTGACAGAACATAAGGGGTTAATTAAAAAAAAAATGACATAGAGTTCCCCCTTCCAGGGTGGGGGGACAACATTTTTTTTGATTTTTAAGAGTTAAAATTAAAAAAAAAAAAAAAAAAAAGACATGGGGTCCCCCTTACCCAAAGTAACCAGCCCGGAACCAGCTATGCAGGGCTTGTAGAAAAAGGGCGCAGGGGCCAGCTTTTGTGGCCCCTGGCCCTGCAGGCCCCCTGGGCTTTGGGGAGGCAGGTAATCGGGGTGTTGGGGGTTAATGGCAAGTCACCCGCTAGCCGCAGGTGACTTGCCATCCCCCAGCCTTGTGAACTGGTATAGGGGTCACATGGACCCCTTACCAGTTCACAAAGGGTTAAATGTAAAAAAATAAACACACTGACACAAACACAAAGAAAAAAATAGGACATTTATTTATTTATTTTTTTACTTTACTCACCTCCGATCCTCTGCCCCCCGGCGATCTCCGATGACAGCTGACAGTCTGCTCGGGTGTTTGGAGGAGAGAGCCTGGGGAGGGGGGGCAATCACAGCCCTCTCCCCCTCCCAACCTCTCTGCTCCAAGCACCCGAGCAGACTGATTCTTAGTCTCGGGTGTCGGTATTAAGAGGCCGGCTGCTGGTGACATCACAGTGATGTCACCTGGCCCCACTCCCAGGGGATGGGGCTAGCAGAAGCGATCCAGGAAGTGGGGGGGAGGGCGACTTCTGCCCTCTCCTCGCCACGGAAGAGCCTGGGGGGGGGGGGGAGATCGCCCCCCCCAGTGAAAAGGAGACCCGTCGGGAGGCAGCGCGACCGCAGGTAAGTAAATGTCATTTTTTATTTTTTTTTTTTACAGTTACCAGCTGCTGCTGCCAAAGCAGGGGGGCGCTATTCCGGGGGCTCTCCTGGAGCCATCCGAAACCCCATGAGGGATTGGATGGCACCAAATTAAAGAGGAGACCCGGCCGGATCCAACGAGGGGTCAGGAGTATTTTTATTTTAATTTTTTTTACTAGCATGGGGGGAAGACAGGCACGTAGATTCTACGTGCTTGCCACTTAAGTGGAGCAGAAGCGAGCACGTAGAATCTACGTGCTTGGCACTGAAAGGGTTAAATGCCATAGGTCCAAGCATTTTATATTTTTGTGATTGGATTTTATACACACAAACAGAATAAAAAGGTGCATGGCAAAACATGTGTTACTGCAATTCTCTTCTGTGAGAAATACTTCATTTTCTTGAAAAATTTCAGGGGTGCCAACATTTACGGCCATGACTGTACATGGTGCATACAGGCAAATAACATGATTTCTCCCATGATCCTTAGTCCAATGCAAATTATCTCTTGATGTCTCTTGGGCTATTTCCAAACTAGGGAAGTCTGTAATACTTGGGTATAGCTAATAATAAAAAAAACTTGCCTAAGAAGCATGCTTCCAATGTAAAAAAAAGGATGACAGACAGGTTGATTATATTATGTGCAATGAGAAAATGGTGGCTATCACTACGGTTTCCTAAGTGAAGATTAAAAAGGTATGTACCATCAGGATTGATAAATATGCTGTACCAGATTTGAACAGATCCCTCGTGATTGGTACGAGTAGGCCAAGCCTGAGGGGGATGATCCAAGGATTGCTCCTGTGATCTCTGCAAATATGCCCCTAAAGCCTTCTTACCCTTTTCTGTCCCTAAATTACCCCTTCCCACTGTACCTAAATTACCCCTTCCCACTGTACTTGGTAATGCCTTTGGACTGTTAGTTAACAAATCCAAATCTAACACTCTTGATATTTCCATGACAGATGCTCAGGGCCACCTTTCCTGTTGGAGAGTCTTGAGCTAATATTTTTAGGTGTTTATACTACTGCGGACCTTTACAAAATGTTTCAAGCTAATTATCTGCAAGCTCTTAAACAATTATTAAACAATTACTTGGAAATTAAAGTCAATATCATATTTGTGTCCAGGGTTTGTACCTTTCTTGAGATTTTTTTTTGGGGGGGATCTTGAGGCAGACAAAAATTAGTGTGCCAAGAAGTAGCAGAACTGGGCATTGTCTCCCACAGAAGCACAATCTTGTCTCTCGCTGTTTATACAGCTGATGCAGTGGTCCTGTGGTGAAGCTATCCCACTGAGTCCCTGTAGGTGATGTTCTCTCAAATGGTGAAGTGTTAATGTTACTTTTCTTGCATTTTTAACCTTTGTTAAGCTTACGTTTCTGTATATAAGTATATTATATATTATTTTTATATCCGATTTAGAATAAAATAACATTCTTTATTGGTTATACTCTAATCTCTCTAAAAACAATATAACAAACCTGCATTTATATTAGTAGCCCTGTCTTAAGCATTCATTCGTAAAATATTTGGTATTAGGGTATGTTTTGGCCATCAGCAAAACATGTCCTCATAGCTAAAAAAAAAAACGCAAATTTTGTTAAATGGTCTTTCCAGACATAAACTACAAGCAGCTATTCCATCAGGATCCGAGTTTTAAAACCTTTCTATTGATAAGGCCGATCACCCATTTGTCCAATGCAAGTCTCTACTCATGAGGGAATGACCGCCTACTCCAAGACATACGTCCGCCCAACAACAGGACAGTGGACTTGAGCAAAAAAAAAAAAATTAGAAGACTGCTCTTAGAATTTGATAATTAAACATTAGATTTTTTATGTATGCGTGATTAAGGAACACCATGAATGTAATTTCCCGCATGCTGACACATTAAAAATATAAAATCAATATATTGGCCTAAATCAGATGCAGAACACTGTGCTAAATTAGCTGTCATCTCTTCAAAATCTTTGTTAATTTCATTTTGAATGTTTGCAGCTTTATCAACACATGCATCAATGTCAGTTTCTTGGTTACTGAACCGCTGTACAAGGAAGAAAGTATAATTAAAGTGTTTTGGCACAGAAAAGGTGAAAACTGCATCTTCCTCCATTCCCTACGGAATCCTAAAACATGTTAGATTTAATTGCAAACACACAACCTTATCTAGAGCTTTGACACTTCGGGTCATCCAAGTGCGATTTATTTAAAAATATTCACCTACCACTTTGCTAATGTGGTCAACAGCAATGTTAACAACTTACAGAGCAAAGAAAAATGAATATTAAAGTGTCCTAAAAATACAAAGTACTCACCTGTAGAATTGATTTTATAGTATACAGCATGTCCTGTTCCATTTTATTCCTTACTCCTGGGTTATCCGCCATAAGATGGCGCAGTGGACTTCAGAAAGACTTGTGGCCACTCTCGGCCCCATAAATAGCCAGGAACCTCCCACAAATTCCCAGTGCTGAAAAGCAGTTATACAAGAAGCTGGGAGAATCAATAATGGATAAGATCCCCCCCAAAAAAACATTTGAACAATCACCATACAGAGATAACCAAGAACAATGATAACAAGGGAGGGATGGAACAGGATGTGCTGTATACTATAAAATCAATTCTACAGGTGAGTACTCACAGAATTGTATTTTTCCAAGTATACAGCACGTCCTGCTCCACTTTATTCCTTACTCCTGAGACATCCAAAAGCAGGGTCCGTAAGGTAGGGTGGGATCCCCACAAAGCAACAGCAGGCAGTTTAAACCACTGCCACCTGCAGAACTTTGCGGCCAAAAGCAGCATCAGCTGGGGCCCCAACATCAACCTTGTAAAACGTCCCAAGTAGCGGCCTTGCAAACTTGTTCAACAGAAGCTTGATGCTGAAAAGCCCAAGAAGCACCAATAGCACAAGTGGAATGAGCAGTAAGGCGGAGAGGAGGATCCTTCCCCTTAGCAGAATAGGCTTGCACCACCGTCTGACGGATCCACTTACTGATGGTGGATTTAGCCAGAGGCAAACCCTTCCTAGGTCCAGAAGGGAGAACAAAAAGAGCATCAGTCTTCCTGGAAGACTCAGTAGCTACCAAATAGAACTTCAAGGTCCTGACCACATCAAGAAAATGTAAGACCCGCTCCTTAGGGTTACTAGGATTAGGACACAGAGAAGGCAAAACAATGTCCTGGTTGAGATGAAAGGCAGACACAACCTTAGGCAGGAAATCTGGCTTAAACCAAAAGACCACCTTGTCCTGATGTGGCTCAAAGTAAGGAGGTTTAATGGAAAGCGCCGCCAACTCCGGTTGTCCGATCGGATCTGAACAGCCCCACCCCGAAGGTGTGGGGTCAATTGGGAGAGAACCAACCTTACCGCCCTCAGTTCCAGAATGTTGATAGCCTCCTGGGGGCCCCACTGACCCTGGAATTTCAATGACTTCCAGAAGCCCCCCCCCCCAACCTGTCAGACTGGCATCTGTGGTGACTGTCTCCCAGCAAAGTTCTGCCCACCAAGAGGTTCCTGGAGTCCAGCCACCACGAGAGGGACCGTCTGGTCAGGGGGGACAGAGCAAACTCCTGATTCAAGGACACAGGGTCCCGATCCCACACTGATAAGAGGTGTAGCTGAAGAGGTCTCATGTGAAACTGAGCATAGGGTACTGCTTCGAAGCAAGACACCATCAGACCCACCAGCTGCATCCCCTGCTGGATGGAGGGATGAGGACAAGAAAGAAGAAGCTGGGCCTGGGCTTGAAGACTCTCCACCTTCTGCTGAGGGAGAAAAACCCTGACTTGAGATGTATCCAGAGTCATGCCCAGAAAGGACCTCACCAGTGACGGGGACAGAGAAGACTTGGGATGGTTGATCACCCATCCGAAGGACTCGAGTGTGGACACCACCATCTGGGTATCCAGCTCGGCCTGATGGAAGGACTGTGACGTGATCAGAATGTCATCCAGATAAGGAAGGATGCGTATGCCCTGAGATCTCAACAGAGCCATCACTCCCGCCAGCACCTTGGTGAAAACCCTGGGAGCCGAGGTGAGACCGAACGGTAAGGCCACAAATTGGTAATGCTGATCCTCCAGAGCGAACCTGAGAAATCTCTGATGACCTGGGAAGATTGGAACATGAAGGTAAGCATCCTTGATGTCTACAGAAGTCATGCAGTCGCCCTGGCGCAGGACCGCCGAGCGTAGGGTCTCCATGCGAAAATGCTTGAATTTGTTTTGTTGAGGCACTTCAAATCCAGGATGGGCCTGGAGTAGAAACCTCTGCCCCTTTCCCTGAGAGGCACCGGGCAGATGACACCCAGAAGATTTTGGACCACAAGACGCAAAGCTGACAAGGGGTTTGAGCCATCCGGGATCTGATGAATCTTGGGGGCGACCAGGCTGCAAACTATCTTGTAACCGGAGGAAACCACCTCCTGTATCCACCTGTCTGCTACACATAGCCTCCAGACCTGAGCAAAGAGCAGAAGCAGTCCCCCCACCCGGATGGGTGAGGGCGCCTCCTCATGCCTGAGGGGGGCTTGGGGGAGGATTTGGGCTTGGGACCCCATGAGAGACCGGGACGGCCACATCCTCTACCCCTGCCTCAATAGTCTTCACGTGCCCCAGCAAATGAAACGCCTCGACCTGCCCTAGAAGCACGGAAGGAGGGGAAGGAAGCACCGATCCCCCGAAAAGGCCGTAGTGGCCTCCTGCGTTGAGGCAGCCTACCGCACCTGGCAAACAGGTCCAAGCGCTCACCAAAGAGCCGCAGCCCCTTAAAAGGAAATCCAGTGAGGGCCTTCTTAGCAGCATTAACCACCATCCACTGACGCAGCCAGACAGAGCGTCGTATAGCCACCAAAAGGGCAGAAGTCCTACCACACATACTTATGGCATCATCCATAGCAGAAAGAATAAATGCAACAAATTCATAGCAAAGCAGGAGCGATCTATGATCCTCTCCTCCCGCGTAATCTGAGGCTCCATCCAAGAGACATTTGAGCAGCCCTTTACTAGCAATAGCCCTAATGGCAGAGGCACGAACGGGGCACAGCGCAGTCCCCACACAGGCAAAGGCATGACAGGACAGGACAATTGGTTCATGCGGCGGTCCTCACCATCCCTCAGGGTAGTAGTGTCAGGTGAGTGCATAACTGATGTATTAGACAACCCTAGGACGGGAGCGTCCACCTGGGGAGGACATGACCAATGCTTAATCACATCAGCAGAAAAGGGATACCTCCTGTCCCAACTCTTGGGCACCCCAGGCAGCTTACTAGGCCTTTCCCACTCCTTGAGCACCAGATTATTAAAGTTATTCTGCTCAGGGAACTCCAAGTGTGGTTTAACAGTATGGAAAAGCTCACCCTGCTGCTGCGGAGCCACTGCAGGAGGGGAAATACAGAGCACTTCAAAAATGTGAGTCAATAACCTGTCAGTGTCCTCCGAAGACAATGGATCTTCTCCAAAGCGAGACCCAGTACCACCATATAACTTAGCTTGCTCCTCAGAGGATTCTGAATCAGAGAACAATTCCCCCTCCTCAAGGGGGTAAAGGCCAGAAAAAGAGTAAAGTCCCTCATCCTCTACAGGAAAAAGGGAAGCAGCGGGAGATAAATGCCGCATATTGCGGGGCCGAACCAGCAATATGCTTTTCGATGCTGGCTACCCGTGAAGCCAAGTCATATTGTGACTCCCCGCTAGTGTGCCCCTCACTAGGGGTCAGATGCAAGCGTGGGGGGGTAGGAGATGCCGAAGGGAGCGCAGCGCAGGGAACCGTAGCAGACGACCCAGGCTGCAGCGCAAGTACATGCTGGGTGCAGGGCACACATACCCTGACACCATCACTAACTGGGGATACCCCACACACAACACACAGCTGGGCTTGTCCCGAAGGAACCCCAAGCACATTAAACCCGGAAGCCTCCATATGGTGATTGATACAGGCGCAACGGCCAGTACAAGGACACGGCTAGTAATAGCAACCCGGGATGCCCCCTCGAAGCCCGCTAGAGAAGATGGAAGATTGGTAAGGGGCAGGGCCAGGAGAACCACAGTCAGAGGTGACCCGCCTGCAAGACACAATAAGGCACAAATAAGCATCCCCAGCAACACAACACACAGCTGGGCTTGTCCCGAAGCAACCCCAAGCACATTAGCCCCGGAAGCCTCCATATGGTGATTGATACAGGCGCAACGGCCAGTACAGGGACACGGCTAGTAATAGCAACCCGGGATGCCCCCTCGAAGCCCACTAGGGGAGGTGGGAGATTGGTAAGGGGCAGTGCCGGGAGAACCACAGTCAGAGGTGACCCACCTGCAAGACACAATAAGGCACAAATAAGCATCCCCAGCACATACATATAACAGCAAGAGAAACCCCGTAAGGGACTCACGGACCAAGTGGACAGATTGCATAGGAAAGCAGACCACAACGGGACCGCGTCGCAGCACCGCAAGGATGAGGGTCACAAAATGGCGCCGGCAGCAATACCTAGAGGAGCGGCCGGCAGGCGCATGGCGCAGAACGCGTCAACCGCGGTTCTCGCCCACCCAAAGAGCGCAAAACAGCGACCACATGACGCGCCAGCGCCATGACAGAAAGCAAAAAACACCTAATACAAAGCGCCAACCACCGCGGAGCGCCGTACAAGCGGCCCGCATAACACCAAAGTAAAGGCAAAGTAAAGAAAACACTAGCGCGCACATAGAAAGGACCCCCCCCCCCGGGCGCCGCCTGCCATCAGCGCAGGCCAAGCAAGGAAAACGTACGCATACCTAGGAGGAGAGGGGGGTAGATGGGAGGGAGGGGGAGGCATTTAAATCGCCACAACAATTATGGGCTAGGGCATCGCGTCGAGGCTCACCATACAAGCCTGTAGCCGGCTACCCTTTGGAACAGGGTCTTGCGGCTTAAAGCAACGCTCCTCCAGCACCTGACCCCAGTGCTGTCCTACTTTCACCCGAACCGTCAGCCGGGGCTGGAAGGCAGTGGGTCCAGAATGGGTGGGAATAAGTCTGCAAGGCCGTAGACTTGAAAAGCCCCGCTCCCTGCGCAGTAGAGACCATCTTCTATCTTCGCAGTCCAGACTGCAGAGAAACAGTGGGAATTTGTGGGAGGTCCCTGGCTATTTATGGGCCGGGAGCGGCCACAATCTTTCTGCAGTCCACTGTGCCACCTTGTGGCGGATAACCCAGGAGTAAGGAATAAAGTGGAACAGGACGTGCTGTATACTTGGAAAAAGTTTCTACTAACCTCAAAACAGTAATATGTATCTTGATTTCTTCTGCTGGGATAATAGATTTGGCATAGTAGATTTCAATAATTATTAAAATGTTTCTTTAGCACCCACATTCAATGGTTCAATGGTCTCTTGTATGAGGGTTCAATGTTTCTTCATTTAGGAATACGGTCCTTACCAAAGAATCAAATGATGCCTTTTTGTACTTAAATCCCAAGGTCCAAATTTCTGCCCAATCCTTCACTGTTGCTTTTGATACTTATCCTCATTATTCAAACCCTTGAGATCAGTAACATAGATCTGCATAAAGAGGAACATTGGAGGGATTGGGGAGTTAATAAAAACTCCCCAAGTCTGGCTTATCTGGTGTTAAAAACTTAGCTTTTAGGGTGCTTCAAGCAGCCCTCTGATCCCTTGCCGTCTTCGACAGGGCAGCGCCATCTTGGAAGCCTTCAACTTCCTGACAGAGACTGCACCACTCCTCCAATCTCGCTGCAATGCCACTCGCCACAAAGGCTTCAAGATTTGAAGAGTGGCTGATGCTGCTAGAGCCGCTGCTTTCATCCATTAGTGGCAAAGTTTGCAGGGGGGAGAAATAGGGAGAAGGAATGAATCAGGATGTCGACATTTTGGATGGTGTTTCTTTCCATGTGCCCGCCAACCCCTTCACACAGAGCAGGAGAATCCTCTCTATGCAGCAGATTCAAACGCGCAACACCCAGCGCATTAATCACTGGCAATGAGTGCTGTATCCAAGGTGAGATTGGGAGTTTTTTTTTTTTGTAAGCCCCCCTCAGCACCAGGGGAGGGTGACAGGGCTGGGGGGCGTTCCTTACACTGGACATCCACCTTAAATAGTCATCGAGAGTGAGAGTGGTTTACCTATACCCAGATAGGAAGTTTATGTCATCACCTTTTTACTAAAGCCTTTGCCCAATAGTCATAAAAACAGGAAGCAGAAGGATGTCCGAATGACAGCCATATGCTATGTCATTCAGTTAAAAACATAAAGAGGGAGGGGCGTGGCCGGGCATGGAGGAGTGAGGTTGTCTTTGGCGTGAGCTCCCTCCAGCCGACCGTTTAACCCTACTATTTCTGGGCATTAACCCACCCAAATTTGCTGGATCCAGCATGGCCAAGAAGCGGAGAGGGCAAAGAATCGTGTCGCCCCCTCAAACGCGCAAGATCAGCGCCTACAGCGCATTGCAGGAAATGGAGGAGAGACTCATATGACAGGCTTCAGGTGAGCTCCTTGCTGCCTTAATATTGTCATTGCCTAGACTGTCCCTTTGACTTGTATCTGTTCTCTATGTCATTTTCATACCCTTTTTCTGATCCTATTTTGTGGTACTTGACATGTACATCTTGTATTTTTTCCATGGTGTCAGAGTGCACGTGCCGTGGCAGCTTGCCTGCACTTTCTCCATCTTGGTGTGGGAGAGCCACCACCTACTAGTGGGCATGCACCTTGGCCTTCACCCTGCACCACCGCCATCTTTGTGCAGGGCTTTCCACTCTCGTGCTCAGTATGGTGCTATCTGTACATGCACATACGGCATCCATTGTCTGCATAATTACGCAGGCCGGCTGTCACTGGCGGCTAAGGTGTTCAGGATGGTTGGTGGAAGCAGCGGCTAGTGGAGGGAAGCAGTGCCCCTTTTACACATAAGGAGAAGTAGGGATTTTTTTCACATACCTCACCCTTGGAAGTGGAGTGGTAGACACAGCTGCATGGGTGCCTGGATTGTTGCCCTGCATGCTGAATCTCCATTAATATTTTTGATAGTTTGTATATTGATTGTAGCTTATTTATCAAATTCATGGTATTTTTATAGTCCTATTTGCAGTTGATTTCTGTTTCCACATGCCAACAGTAACATGATGAACAAGAAATCTTAGGCAAACCGTTAGGATGCTCGACCAATGAACTTGTTTAATCACAGCAGGCATTTCCACGGATCAATCACTGTCTGAATGCATTCACTTTAGCGATTATTTGTTGCAAATAGTTCTGTGGAAATGGGCCATTAGTCCCCAGAGAACATCAAGGATGGATTTGCTTTTTTTATTTAGAAGAAACTAAATTGTATATAGGCACTTTGGATCATAATGACTGCTGTCGGCAGAGGGTTCTGTTCTGTCTACTTTCCCAAAAGCTTTTATGTGGAGCTCTTCTGCCTGGATCACACAATTCAGGTTTGTGTATCACAGGAAGTGTTTGAAGTAGTACGATCACAGCAGCACAGGACAACTTGCATTTTTAAACTTTTATAGTTGGATCAATGTAAAAAATATACATTGAAAGGGCAGCATTGCCCAAACGTCTTTTTGGTCCTCTTTCACTGATGCAGAGGCTGTTCATCCAATTTCTGTTTCAATATTTTTAATGCAATTTTTGTACAGAATGGAAAAGACATAATAAAAGGTTACACCAATGACATGTAGTATCCTGAATTACAACTACTAGAACTAAATCACCTAAACAACAGTATAGTATTTTTTGTAATCCCCGGTCTCATGACCAGGGGTATACATAGGTTTATAAGCAACTCAAAAAACACAACCACGCAGATCCTGTCAGTGGGATCCATCCCTCTCTCTAAAGGTCTGCTCATACAATTTCTTAATGGCCATTGCACTGAATGAAGTAGCCACTACTCTACCATGGGTCATAAACAGGGAAATTCTTTTTAAATAAAAGGACTCTATACCTTTCAGTGAGAATATATTTTCACCTAAGACCCATTAACTTATACATGCAGCATGTTAAGTAACATATAAACAGCCTTGTACTTCAAGGTTACCTTACATTTATTATGGTGGCATTGAGAATTTGTTTGAAAGGAAATCTGACAAAGCAGTCAAAACAACTGACTAAATGAGTCCCAAAGCATTCTACAAACGGAGACCCTGAAAAAACTCAGACATAATTATTTTTAACATATATAGATTTTGAGTTGTCTATTGCAGCCCAATTAGCATGTTGTATCTTCTCCTGTTGGCTGCACCTAGTCTACCTTAATGTCGTTTATGCTCAAACCTGTCCCCATCTCAAACCTAACCTAATCTCTCAGCACTATTTTAGGATCCCATTTGAACAGTCACTTTATAATTGCCTGCACCCCCAGGAGCTAAGACTGTACAAAAACTAACCTAAAAAGCACTGGCACATAAGGATGTCTATAAAGGGTTGCTTGCTGTGGAGTAGGCAATATAGTTGCCATTTTGTTGTTTTTAGTGTCCCTTTAAAAAGTTATAGTCTTATAGTGACCTGTACAGTACATGATTTGGTAAGGAAGGCTAAAGTAATTAACAGATAAAAGATGACACGCAGCACCCTCCACTTAATGGTACTCTGTGAAAAAAACTGATCCTAAAGGAGGGAACCCACGTACACACTAATGGTCATACCCAGAAGAATCTTTTACTATCCCTAACCAAACTTACATATTATTGCCACCTGACAAGAAGAAAGAAACACGTCCAGCTTGACTACTTATACTAGGTAGGAAAATTAAGGAAGGCTAACACGTAATGCCAGAACTCCCATTACAGCATCAAGATTCGAGGCACCAAAAGGATTTACATCTTGAGGAAGGTATGGGGAAGAGAGGTTCAATTTTTAAAATGTTGAATTGCAAATTTTGAATTTTCTAATAATTTGTATGGGAAAAAATGGACTGTTTAAAGACAAAGATGATACTATTGTCTAATATGCAATGCTTTTAAATATAATGTAGAAAGCAGCGTTCCTTTTTTTTTTTAATCAGACTTCTGCTCTTGTATGCACAAATGAGCCTGAAAGAGCCTGAAAGCTATGTAAATATGTCCTTTCATTTACCAACCCTAAGAATTTAGCCTCATCAGAGTCAGAGCCATGTTTAGAAGCAGTGTAGTGCTCCAACTTTCTTCAATTAATTTTACTTACAACCTGTCTATTGATAAATCTGAAAAACAATGTATGAAATGCAGGCTTCAAAATGCCACAGGACTATGTTACGCTATAGAGGCTAGGTGTCAAAAGCAAAGGACATGTTTCCCCCATACACACCGTCCAAAAGGAATTTGCATACTTTGATGGTATTGAAGTTTTCACATTTATTAAACATATTTCAATTACATGTTATAGCAGAAAGCACAATCTCATTCAACCTAAAACATACTGATGGGTTAAGGTTTTTTTGTTTTTAAATCACACCCAAAATAACAAATAAAAAGCGATAAAAAATGTATTCATTGCTTGCCCTAGTCCCATTATGAGCTTCAAGAGAAAACCATATCTGAGTAATCCATGTAGGTACTGCACCTACTTGAAAGCAAGCACCAAATTTTAAACGTTTACCTCGTTCAAGATAATTAGATATGAGCAGCCGATATCTAGCAGAATAATTACCACAATTTATCACCAATTACAATGTACACCACTTGCAGATTAGCAATCCGCTGTAGAAAAATGGTCCACAGGCAAGACACACACTACTAAAGACTAAATACTGTAAAGCAAATTGGAAAAACAAGATGGCAGCCAGGATCTATTTCTCCTTTCTATTTTACACCACATAATGTTTTAGTTGTCCAAGGGTTGCTCTAAAATGCGATTAATCAATTTTTGCTCATTTTTTTTTATTCCCTCTCCCTGGAGCATCCCGATTTGGGATGCCCCGCTGCGTGAACTCCCCCAGTCACCCGATATGCCCAAAGCGCATGCGTGGCCAAAGGTGGTATCACTCGTATTCTTCTTGGGCTCTGAGTGGCCACGCCCACTGTAACTGAAGGGCTGGTGAGGCCATGCACAGCCAAAGGATGCCAGTGATGCTGCGTGCCAATCGTGTGTGCATCTAGGATTCCATTCAGCTTTTCCAGCCGCACATTAATATGCGAGGCCGGAGAAGCTGATAGGAATAGGATAGGAGAGCCATGTCTGTGCAATGGGCTCATGGAAAGGTAAGAGAAGTGTCTATATAAGTGTCTTTCTTTTTACTTTAATATTGTCTCCCAAGTGGACCAAGTTTAATGTATAAGTTGGCCAGGCAAGCATGACAGACCCAATCCCTCATTAACGAATCAGCCCAGATACAACGTACCTATTAATAATTAAAATGTTAATGATTTGACAAGTTTTACATTATGGATGTTGACTGGTGTGCCCCACTGCTGGTACTTTGTGAACTATTATATGTCATTTTAAAAAATGTATAAGTAAAACAATTAACCTGTTGCCAATAAAACCGGAAAGAAAGGAGTAGGGATTTCTCTGGTCTGCCAGTTGGATCTACATAGCTATAGTCATTGGCTGTACTAAGTCTGAAGCTCCCAGAAGCCTAGGATTGGCTTGGAGTTGCAGGTAGAAACTAAGGGAAATTGACGCAACAGGGAGCAGACTGGGCCTTAACAGAAACTTGGCTGAATAGACACGTAGAATGCAAGAACAGTCCCAGCACAGGAAGGAAACCTATTTTTTGTGTGCCGACTGTGCATTAGACCCAAGATCTAAGCTCTCATCTATGCACTGGATGTCAGCTCATGGGCGGAGAAAGATGGAGTGCAATAGTATACAGCATTCCAGGTGCACACTGGGCTGTCTGTGGAAACTCACACTGCCTAAAGATCCACCACTTTCAGGACTTGTCAGTAAAAAACTTAGAGCACCAATTAATAATTAGGTTAAATCATATTAAATTGGTGAATGGAGTTACAAACAGTTTGACATAAAAGTCAACTTCTAAGTTATCAAGTGTACATTAAATGTAAAGCCTATAGATTTAATATACCCCTGGGACTGTCAATCCAGCTCTTATCTGACAGCAGAAGTAATCTCCCTCTTCTGTTAGAGATCTTCAGCAGTGCATATTGCCTGATTTTGCTCAAGTCTCCCTCCTGTCTTCAGTCTTGAGCAGCAGAGGAAACCCAAACTGGTCACACACTCTTTCTCTTAACCCAGGACTGCCTGTCCTATAGATGTGTCAGTTGTAGGGGAGCTCACACAACCAAAGACAGTTGATAAAAAAATAAAAATAAAAAGGCATTTCTCTGCTGTCAATGCAGCACGGGATCAGCTAGCCCAGAAGTAGCAGAGGTGGTTTGTTGTAATCTACAGATTGGCTTTAAATCCACAGTGTTAATAATCTATGGCAATAAAACACAAAAACTCGAATTATATACATATTGTTCTTTTTTAAATTAGATGACCACAAAGAATGGTCCAATTATACAAATCTAAATAAATATGCTAGATGGCAAGTGAATGGGTTTTTGAATGTACCATTCTGCTTTTGCAGATGAGGTCTGCTGAAATCCAACTTCTGGGCTGGAATAACATATGTTGCTATTGAAGCTTTGATTCATCATGCAATACCTGGGGCAGATATTTATTGTCCTACAGGGTGGCTCAGGAGACAGGTAAAAGTGGTACACTCAAAAATCTTTTACCGCTGGATTTATTTATAATATTATAAAAATTTTATATAAACTAGAAAACTAAAACAGCATGAGGTCTGGCAGGCCAATGGCCATTTTAACAGATTTTGGGGGTCAACTGCTTGTATAATCGGCATTTAACAGCACAAAACCTTCAAGAACTGAGATGTGACAAGTCTTTCAGAAAAGAAAAGGAAGCCTAGTTGGTCACAGGTTCATAATATTATTAATATTTTTTGAAAATTTGGTAACAGAAGCACCCTATGAGCTATGCAGAAAAAAGATGACAAGAGGAAAATCCAGATGGCACTAAAGGGAAACTTCCTCCTCGATAATGCAAGGGAAGTTTGGTAAATACCCTATGGGAATGTCATTAAAGCTATATTAGGGGGATAATCAAATCTATTACTATTGGTCTATGAAGGAAAAAAGACAATTCTGTGAGTACTCACCTGCAGAATTGCTTTTGCCATGCATGGCACGGCCTGCTTCATGAAGTCATTACATCTGGGTATTCAGCCACAAGGTGTCACAGTGCACTGCAGAAGCGTTGTGGCTCCTCCCGGTTCCATATAAAAATGGAATCATCATAGACTTATCCAGTGTTGAAAAGCAGTTATTCAAGAAACCAGGAGATAATAAAAGTAACAAGAAAAAACCCCAACTAACTTGGAACAATCACCATACAGAGGCAACCAAGAACAACCATAACAAGGGTGGGGTGAAGCAGGCCGTGCCATGCATGGCAAAAGCAATTCTACAGGTCAGTACTCACAGAATTGTCTTTTTCCCATTGCATGGCACTGCTGCTTCACGAAGTCATTACATCTGGGACAACCAAAAGCAGTGTCCATAAATTAGGGTGGGATCCCCAAAGAGTAAAAACAGGCAATTTAAACCACTTGAAGTACCTTGCGGCCAAAAGCAGAATCAGCTGAGGCCTTAACAACAAAACTTGGAAAAAGTATGAACAGAAGACAGTTGCGGCCTTACAAACTTGTTCAACAGAAGCTTGGTGCTTCCCTTTAGCAGAATAGGCTTGTACCACCGCCTGACGGATCCACTTGCTGATAATGGATTTAGCAGGAGGCAAACCCTTCCTAGGTCCAGCAGGAAGAACAAAAAGAGTGTCAGACTTCCTGAAGTACTCAGTAGAAACCAAATAAAACTTCAGAGCCCTGACAACATCCAAAGAGTGAAGGGTTCGCTCCTTGGAATTAGCAGGGTTAGGACACAAGGAAGGCAAAACAATGTCCTGATTGAGATGAAAGGCAGACACAACCTTAGGCAAGAAATCTGGCTTAAGCCGAAACACCACCTTATCCTGATGCCTCTCAAAATAAGGAGGTTTGATGGAAAGCGCCGCCAGCTCAGAAACTCACCTGGCAGAAGTAATGGCCACCAAAAAGGCCACCTTAAGAGTCAGAATGGGCAAGGCAGCCCGAAGGGATAGGCTCAAAGGGAGGACCTTGCAGAGCAGACAACACCAGATTCAGGTCCCAAACTGGTAGCATAGGCTTACGTGGCGGACGCACTTGAGTAACTCCCTGGAAAAAGTCTTAACCAACTGGTGATTGGCAAAGGATCTTTGGAAAAAAATTGCCAGAGCTGACACCTGTCCCTTGAGGGTACTGAGTTGAAGACCCGAATCCAAACCATGTTGCAAAAATTCCAGAATCCTGGGAATAGAAAACACCCGACAAGGAAAAGACTTGGACAGGCAATGTAAGCATGCCAGATCCTGTAGTAGATAAAGGACGAAGACTTCTTCCTAGCCCTAATCATGGTATCGACAACAGAAGCCGGCAAACCCTTTTCCCTCAGGATGGAGGTTTCAGAAGCCAAGCCGTTAAAGCCAGTGTTTGTAAATTGGGATGGCACAGTTGTCCCTGAGTGAGCAGATCTGGATCCTTGGGCAAAACGTACCGATCTACTGCCAACTGCACGACGTCTGCGAACAACACCCTCCTTGGCCAACAGGGGGACACCAGAATGGCTGGTACCCCTTCCTGGGCTAACTTGCGCAGCACCCTGCCCAGCAAAGGGAACGGAGGGAACACATAGAGGAGCCAAAACTCCGTCCAAGGCATTGCTAGCGTATCCGTGGCGAAGGCCAGAGAGTCCTGTGACAGGGAGACAAACCTGGGAAGCTTGTGATTGTGGCGGGATGCAAACAGATCCACATCCGGCTGACCCCAGCGGTGGCACAGGGAGCGAAATACTCTGTTGCTGAGGGACCATTCCCCCAGCCGAGACGTTCCCCTGCTCAGGGAGTCTGCCTCCAGGTTCTCCCTTGAGGGCTCGCTTGCTCCGAGTCCCTCCCTGATGATTGATGTAGGCAACTGCCGTCTGGTTGTCCGAGCGGATCTGAACAGCCTGACCCCGAAGGTGTGTGGTCAGCTGAGACAGAACCAACCTGATCGCCCTCAGTTCCAGTACATTGATGGGAGCATGAGCCTCCTGGGGGCCCCACCGACCCTGGAACTTCAGAGACTTCCAAAAGCCCCCCCAACCGGTCAGACTGGCATCCGTGGTGACAGTCTCCCAGCACGGAGGCAGGAAGGGCCTGCCCACTAGAAGGTTCCCTGAGTCCAGCCACCACGAGAGGGACTGTCTGGCCAGGGGGGGACAGAGCAAATTCCTGATCCAGGGACACAGGGTCCCGATCCCAAACTGACAAGAGGTGCAACTGAAGAGGTCTCATGTGAAACTGAGCAAAAGGGACCGCCTCGAAGCAGGACACCATCGGACCCACTAACTGCATCCCCTGCCGGATGGAGGGATAGGGACACAAGAGCAGAGTCCGTGCCTGCTTCTGCAGGCCTTCCACCTTCTGCTGAGGCAGGAATACCTTGACCTGAGAGGTATCCAGAGTCATGCCCAGAAAGGACCTCACCAAAGACGGAGACAGTAAAGACTTGGGATAGTTGATCACCAAGCTGAAGGACTCGAGAGTGGAGGTCACTACCTGAGTATCCCTCTTGGCCTGATGAAGAGATTGAGACGCAATCAGAATGTCGTCCAGGTAAGGAAGGATGCGAATGCCCTGATTCCGCAGCAAAGCCATCACACCCGCCAGCACCTTGGTGAACAACCGAGAGGCAGAGGTGATACCGAACGGTAAGGCCACAAACTGGTAATGCTGATCCTCTAGAGTGAACCTGAGAAATCTCTGATGACCTGGAAAGATTGTCACGTGAAGGGAGGCAACCTTGATGTCCACTGAGGTCATGAAGTCGCCCGGGCGCAGGGTACTGACCGCCGAGCGTAGAGTCTCCATGCGAAAATGCTTGAACCTGACAAACTTGTTGAGGCCCTTCAAGTCCAGGATGGGCCTCAGGGACCCATCCTTTTTGGGGACTGTGAACAGATTGGAGTAGAACCCTCAACCCCGTTCCTGTGAAGGCACCGGGCAAATGACTCCTGACTCCAACAGACGTTGAACCACAAGGCGCAAACCCTGAACTGACAGAGGGTTTTGAGACATCCAGGATCTAATGAATCTTGGGGGCGGCCAGGCTGCAAACTCTATCTTGTAACCGGAGGACACCACCTCCTGAATCCACCGGTCTGAGACGCATAGCCTCCAGACGTGAGGAAAGAGCCGAAGCCGCCCCCCCCACCTGGATGGGTGAGGGTGCCTCCTCATGCCTGAGGGGGCTTGGGGGAAGGTTTGGGCTTGGGGCCCCATGATAGACCGGGACAACCACGGGATCTGCCACGGCCCCAAGAATCCCTGTGTGTACCCGAGAATAGGGAGCCATGACCTCCTCTGAAAGCACGAAAAGAGGGGAGGGAAGAGGAGGACCCCCGCAAGGGCCGAGGCTGCCTCCTCTGTTGAGGCAGCCTACCATCCTTGGCTAAAACATCCAGACGCTCACCAAAGAGCCGCAGCCCCGTAAAGGGGAGCCCAGTGAGAGCCTTCTTAGCGGCAGTATCAGCCGCCCACTGACGCAGCTAAACAGAGCGACGCATAGCCACCAAAAGGGCAGAGGTCCTACTACACATCCGTACCGCATCATCCATGGCAGTAAGGACAAAGGCAACAAAATCAGAGCAAAGCAAAAGGGACCTATAATCCTCCCCCCTGTTGCCAGCCGCAGCACCCTCCAGGAGACGCTTGAGCTGTCTTTTAAGGGCAATAGCTGTAATGGCAGCAGCGCAGACTGGACGCAGCCCAGCCCCCACACACAAAAGCATGGCAGGCCAGCTGATCAATGCGCCGGTCCTCGCTGTCCCGCAGTGTAGTAGTGTCAGGTGAAGGCATGACCGAGGTGTTGGACAGCCCGAGCACGGGAGCGTCCACCTCAGGGGGACAAGACCATCGCTTGACCAAATCAGCAGTAAAGGGATACCTCCTATCCCACCCCTTGGGCACCGCGGGCAATCTACTAGGACGTTCCCACTCCTTGAGCACCATATTAGTGAAATGGCTCTGCTCAGGGAACTCCAGGCGCTGTTTGTCAGGACGAAAGAGCTCACCCTGCTTCCTCTTGCCCACCTCAGGAGGGACAATGTGCAAGACTTCAAAAATGTGAGCTAACAGGCTATTAGTGTCCTCAGGGAACCATGAGTCTTCCCCAGATGCAGACCCAGGGTCACTGCCGCAACCCTCCTGCTGGTCCCCAGAGGAGTCAGAGTCCTGAAAGAGTTCCCCCTCCTCTAGGGGGTAAAGGCCAACAAAAGTATCAGGTCCCTCATCCTCCTCAGGAAAGAGGGATGTCACGGGAGCTAGGTGCCGCTTCTTGCCAGAGGCCTTACATGGAACAGGTCTGGCAAGTTGCCTTTCAATACTGGCCACACACAGTGCCAAATCAGACTGTGACCCCCCGCTAGTATCCCCCTCACTAGGGGCTAAATGCAGGTGCGGGGGGGAAGGAGACGCAGAGCTGGGAAGCAAGGACACTTTGGGCGCACGGCACGCACACCCTGACACTGTCACTCACAGGGGATACCCCACACATGGCACACAGCCCGGATTGCCCCAAAGGACCCCCAAGCACGCTATCCCCAGAAGCCTCCATATGGTGATTAACACAGGCGCAATAGGCTAGCACAGGGTAAAGGCTAGCAAGAGCCACCCAGGATGCCCCCCCAAAGGATGCTTCCAGATGCCAGTAAGAGAAGATGAGGGATGGTAAAGGATAGGACTGGGAGAAACCACAACCCACAGTTGTCCCGCCTGAAAGACATAAATGAAGACATATAAGTATCCCGCAGCGCATGCCCAAAAGAGACCAAAAACCCCCGAAGGGGACTCACGGACCAAGTAGGACAAGGGCACCAACCGCCAGGCCACAGGAGGAAGCATCAAGTAGACCAGGATCACCGCTGCAGCTCCGGGATGAGAAGGGCCCTAAAGCGCAGCAGAATCAAAATGGCACCGGCAGAGGAACCTTGAGGGGTGGGCCGCGGGAGGACGACGCGATACACATCATCCACCATCCCCGTCGAGTGCAAAAACGGCGCTCACATGACCTCGCCAGCATCATCTCAGTAGAGAAAAAAAACGCCTCACAAATATAGCGCCACCTGCCGCAGAGCGCAGTACAAATCGGCGGAGCGGCGAAAAACTGTTAAAACACAGTTAAAAAACATGTGAATACACAGGCAAGCACCCTCGCCGTTACCAGGCCAGGGACGGGGTGGGTGGGGGGGGACCCCAAAATACACTCACCCCTCAGAAGTTAGGACAGGAACTCCGCATCCCTAACAGGCTCACCATAAAACCTATGGCCGACTACCCTTTGTGGTACAGGGTCTGCAGCTTGGAGCAGCGCTCCTTGAGCACTTGACCCTAGTGCTCCTCTACCTTCACCTGATCCGTCAGCCGAGGCTGGGAGGCACCGAGGGTCCGGAAACAGGTGGAAATAGCCATGCAGGGCCGCAGGCTTGTTTGCCCCGCTCACCTGCGCAATATAGAGAGACATCTTCTATCTTTGCAGAATCACTGCAGAGGAAAACTGGATAAATCTATGGTGATTCCGTTTTTATATGGTACCGAGAGGAGCCACAACGCTTCTGCAGTGCACTGCGCCACCTTGTGGCGGAATACCCAGATGTAATGACTTTGTGATGCAGGCCGTGCCATGCAATGGGAAAAGCAGAATTTAATCTCCTCCTTTATGGCAAAAATTTACTTGCTAGAACTAGACCATAAAACCACAGGGGATGATAAGAAGCATTCTGGAGACCTTACCTGCAAAAAGACATTATTCAAATGGAATGGGTCCAAAGGTGGGCAACAAAAATGGTAGAAAGGCTTAAACTTATCAGGAAAGACTTAAAGAACTAAATGTGTACAGTTTGGAGGAAAGAAAGGAGAGAGGGGGCATGATTAAGACCTTTAAATATGTGAAAGGAGGGAAGTGTTTTTAAGAAGAAACTTAATGATAGAACAAGGGGCACAACCTGAAGCTAGTTGGAGGGAAGATCAGGAGCAATGTTAGAAAAGAAAACAGAAAGAGTAGTAGATGCTTGGAACACACTTCCAACAGAGGTAGTTGAAAAATCAACAGTTTGTGAATTTAAACATGCCTGGGATAAGCACACATCTATCCTAAGATAAAGAGTACATACAATATACACATAAGGTCAGACTAGATGGAGCGTATGCTCTCCTTCTGCCATCAAACTTCTATGTTTCTATAAAATGCTGGAGTATGCTAGATTATAACTTGCTAATCTCCTTGGTGGTACACCAACAAGTAACAATAAAAGAGTCCGCCTGCAACAAAAAAATAATATCAACAAAGGTAGCAAAGGGATAGCCAAATATTTAAATGATAGGAGAGTTAGGAGAGAATATTACAGTTTGAGACTAGATCCAATACTACACTCTATTATCGCCCAAGGTCAAGCGGGGTAGAGGAGTGCAAAAAACATTGCAAAAGCAGTGTCGGCTATCTCTCACCTAACTCAACAAAAGTCAAAGGCCAGGTTGTCCCCTGTCCCCGCTGCTTTTTAATCTACATCTAGAGTTCCAAATTAGGTCAATAGACTCAGAAAACACTATTAAAGGAATTAGAGAAAACAAAAGCAAGGTCAAGATCTTAGAATATGCAGTTGATATAATGCTCATCTTCATAGATCCCTTCACATCTCTTGAGATGACCATTGGACTACTAAATACATTTAATACCTTAACTTTAAACTCAATCTGGATAAGTCCGTTATACTCCCCCCAAATCTCTCAATGAGAGAACAGGAGATCCAAAAAAAAACTATTTTTAAATGGGAATCAGTATACCTGAAGTATCTATGAATTTTAGCCCCACTATTAAAACGGCTAAAACAATACCAATAGATTGGGGAATCTCATCTAAACATAATGGGATGGATCGGTACAGTAAAGATGTTTTTTCTACCACAATTTCTTTATTTGGCGGGGAACATCCCAATTAAAATACCAGGTTCCATCTTTTGCAAGTTTGGAAAAACAACTTCATACAACTGGAAACGCTAAATGCAGAGTAGGATATAAAACAGTGATCAGACCGCAAATCTATGGTGGATGGGGTGCTCTATCCTCTGATCGCCTGCCTCCCCCCTTCTATGCCCAGCCGTCACTGACATCAGATCGCCGCGGGACACAGGAGATGAAGATCGGAGGTGAGTAAAGTAAAAAAAATGTTTTTTTTATTTTTAATAATAGTTATTTTCAAAAAGTGTCTGTGTCTTTTTTACTGTTAACTCTTTGTGAACTGGTAAGGGGTCCATGAGACCCCTTATACCAGTTCACACAGCTCGGGGGTCTGGCAAGTCACCTGCGGCTAGCGGGTGACTTGCCATTAACCCCTGGCCCCCCAAATTACCTGCTTCCCCAAAGCCCGGGGGGGGGCAGAAGAGCCGTGGCCCTAAGCTATGATGGCTTGTAGCCGGCAGGGCCAGGGGCCACTAAAGCTGGCCCCTGCGCCCTGTTCTACAAGCCCCCCATAGTTGGTCACAGGCTGGTTACGCTGGGTAGTGGGGACCTCACGCCATTTTTTTTTTTTTTTAAGGCTCCCTGGGAGGGTGGACCTATGTCATTTTTTTCATTAACCCTATGTTACCTGTAACCCAGTAGGTATAAGGCTTCCAGCAGCAGCAGGAGAGCAGAAGCCTAAGTGTTCAGCGTGGGACACAGGGATGGATGGGAGGTAAGTATTAAAAAAAATAATAAAAAAAATATATTTTTTTTTTAATAAAGTTATTTATAACGTTTGTCTCTGTTTTTTTTTTTTACTTTTAACCCTTTGTGAACTGGTAAGGGATCTATGAGACCCCTATACCTGTTCACAAGGCTATGGGTCTGGCAAGTCACCTGCGGCTAGTGGGTGACTTAACATTTACCCCGAGACCCCCCATTACCTGCCTTCCAAAAAAATCCTTAAAATTCCCCCAAGAAATGGTGTCCCCCCCTTTGAAGGGGGACCCCACACCATTTTTTTTAATTTAACCCTTTATTATGTGGATAGTAGTTGTATTTTATTTGCAAATGTTATAAAGTGCTCTTTTCAGTTTAGGGGATCACCTGGACAGGAACGGTGGGCTACTGACACATATGTGGTATCATTGTAATCGGGAGAAATGGGGCTTTCACATGCAATATGGTTTTCTTTAATAAAATAAATGTTTTTGTTAAAATAAAGGAGACAATTTAAAAAATATATATAAATTTTTTTTTACTTATTTATTTAAAAATATATTTAAAAAGTACACGTAAAGGACGGGGGGTCCCACACACCCACCCAGCCCTGACACAGAAGCACCAATGAACCAAAAATAGCTATAAAAAATTAACCAAGTTTATTAATACATATAACTACATTGTATAATCAATACTGTATGACAATATTAAAATCATGTTAAAAAAACATATAAGACAAACTAACACCGAGGAGTGTTAGTTTGTCTTATATGTTTTTTAACATGATTTTAATATTGTCATACAGTATTGAATATACAATGTAGTTATATGTATTAATAAACTTGGTTAATTTTTTATAGCTATTTTTGGTTCAGTGGTGCTTCTGTGTCAGGGCTGGGTGGGTGTGTGGGACCCCCCCGTCCTTTACGTGTATGTAATAACAGTTGTTCTGTTTACCCTGCACAGTTTAGCACACCACTACATTTCTGTTGGTGCGGTCTTCTCCCCCCTTTTCCTTTTGATATTAAAAAAGTAGAAAAAATACAAACAAGACATTTCATGTTAAAGCCTAAACTCTGCCACAAAAACAAAATATGTCATTTTCTTGGAAATTCCTGCAAAAATTACAGTTAAACATCACGCAAAATGGTGAAAAATATCCTGTCAGCAGAGGGTGACAAAATCTCAAGTAGGCTGGCAGTTAAAAGGTTACAGGTACCTATGCATGTTGGGTATTGTTCTGCTCGGGGGACCTTGCGATTTCAGATTTAGCTTGTTTTTTCTTATTTGCAAATTGATATTTTAGGAAAAGGTGTTTTTTATTCTGCTTTTTTATACATTTTTTTGTGAAACCCTGTGCAACCTAAGAATTCTTTGAGATATTACTTCCAGAAAGATGAGCCCACTACAACAAGCTGGGTACGCTTAGAAAGCTTAACATGTCTACTTTCGGGGAATATATGGTTTATGGGGGATATTCCAAATGTAAAGGGTTGGTTTGGTAGAAAAAGCACAAGGTGCGCACTTTGTCTGCAGAGCTGAAATTTTGAAGTAAACTTGCCGTTATGCGCATGCTTTACTTTGGTGTGTTTGGCAACTCTTTCCTTGACAGAACCTATGCATGTTGGGTATCGTTCTGTTTGGTGGATGTTGCTTTTTCAGATTTTCTGTTTTTTTCTGGTTTGCATACAGTTTTTTTTTTTAGGAAAATGTGGTTTTGATTCTGCTTTTTTATGCATTTTAAGGGAAACCCTCTGCAACCAAAGAATACATTGAGGGATTACTTCCAGAAAACTGCACCCATGTCAACAAGCCTGGTACGCCTAGAAAGCCTGAGGTGTATACTTCTAGGGAATATATAGTTTGTTGGGGGTGTTTCAAATGTAAAGGGTTGTTTTTCTTGAAAAACTGCAAGGTGCGCATATTGAATAGCATAGTTTTATTTTATATGAAAATCTCCTAAAGCGCTGTTTCAGTTTGGGGGAGTCTCCTGGGCAGGAAAGGGTGTCTACCTATACATATGTGGTACCGCTGTAACCGCGAGAAATTGTGGTTTCACACTCAATAAGATTTTATTGACAAACTTACATTTTTTATTACAAAAAAAACTACAAATTGTAAAAATAGTTTTTTTTTATTTTTTTGCACAATTTTCACCCAAAAATATTGAGAATACACTTATAAAGTGACAAACAAGACATTTCATGTTAAACCCCAGGCTCTGCTGAAAAAACAATATACCACTTTCCTGGGAAATCCCTTCAAAAATCACAGTTGAACATGGGGAGCGCAAAATAGTGCAAAATAATCTGGCAACAAAGGGTGACAAAATCTCAAGGTAGGCTGGCGGTTAAAGGGATAAACATTGACGACCTTCAAAACCCGAAACCATTCTATCATTTACGATCTGGGCTACAAAAATCTTTAACTCATATATTACAACAGAAATCACTCTTTCTAATGAAATAATAGCTGAGGACATATGGCATAAGGCTTTAATGCGGCTAAAAAGCAAAAGAAAGGAGCCAAATCTGAGGGCGAATTTAAAAAAAAGAAAATAAAAAAATACATATTCTTTAGCATACCCCATAGGGTGTGTTAACAAACATCACAAAAAATTATTTTTTCCTCATTGAAAAAGTGTTACCCCTCATCTGTAAAAATGCCCGATCCCAGGTACAGGTTATTTGTTTAGGGAAATTATAACAAATAATTGTTTTCGCACTTTTTTGCTTGTGAAAGTCAAAACGCTCACCAGTTGCAATTCACTCCCAAAATGTACACTTACCTCACTAAATAATTAGCATGGCTCGCCACTGATCTACAACATATGTACCATATTTTTGCTTCTTAAGACATACCCCCCAAAAAAGTGTATAGGGGATGTGGGTGCGTCTTATGCATTGAATGTCCTTTCACCTAACCGGCACAAGAGTGCCGGTAAGCTGAGTGGACAGGTCTGGGGGGGCAGTTTACAAAAAAAACCCGGGATCCAGCTGAGAACACGGAACCAGGTGCAGCCATGTTTGTTTTGCTGCACAGAGGAGCTGAGTCACCTGAACGGGCGGGCAGGCGCAAACCCAAAACAGGGGCGGGCATGCACACAGGGCCACATCGCCAGGATTCCGGGCAAGGAAAGTTTTTTTTTTTTTTTGTAAACTGCCTCAGTGCAGTGATAGCTTGTTATAGGGGATGGGGGGGGGGATTCTACCATATTGCCCATTATAGGATTTTGGGGATTCTGCCATACTGCTTGTCATGGGGGGGTTCTGCCACAGGGCTCATTATAGGGGATTGGAGGGGGGATTCTGCCATACTGTCTGTTATGGGAGGTGTCAGGCCCAAGACCTGATTATAGAATAAGCATGTGTATTATGATTGTATAATGTATAGTCCAAGACCTGGGTGAGGGGTCACTCAGACTGTGTTTTGTGTATTCCAGTTTTATGGGGGGTTCTGTTTGTGGTACTTCCTTCTTTGAAGTCAAAAGCCTTTGAAGCAGCAGGATGTGCTGTCTCTGGACCCACTGTAAAACCAAACTAAGATAAGGGACCTCGGAGAGAAATGCCCTCAGCAGGTGGGGTCAGAGGGGAGGGGGGGATAAAGCTTTTCCCTCCTAAATTTAGCTAAAAAAACCTACATTCTAAGTCAGACACCTAAAGCAGAAAGCTGGGACACAAGCCTGTGGCAAACGCTGGACATAAGACCTTAAGCAACAGCTGGGGGCTCACTCACAAGGACTGCTACGCCATTATACTGTACTTTCTTTTTATTTTCTGAACGGGTCTTGTTGTACTCTTTTATGCATTTTTGTACCTGTATGTCATTTGTTTCTGTATATTACATCTAGCACTGATACCTTTTTATCAGATTAAATGTTTAATTAATCAGCTCTGGCCTTTGATCTCTAAATATATGAGCTCACCTTTCTGAAGGAAGCTCTGGTGAAACACGTTTATCAAAGGGTTAATTTGGTGACTTGCTGGGACTAGTAGTGCATACCCAGGGGTCTGGTGGCTTTAACCCTTGCACCATCGCACTCTCTCTAGCGTCTTGGCTGGGCTGATAGAGTGCGATCGTGACAGGGGGGTATTCTGCCACACTGTGCGGATGTGAGTATGTGCTCTATATAGTTGTCTTGACAATCCCTTTAAATTGTTTATTTTTTCTATGCTTACATTCAAAAGTAAATTAAGTCAATAAACGGTTATAGGGGGATTGGCAGGGTTCTGCCAGGGCTTGTAATAGGGAAACTGTGGGGGGGGGGGGGGATTCTGCCATACTGCCTGTTATAGGGGGATTTGGTGAATTCTGACACATTGCCTAATATAGGGGGGGATTCGTTTTGAAGAAAAAGAAACAGAACATTAGATGCTTTAGGGCTATGTGAGTATGTGGTCTACATAGTTGCCAATCCCTTTACCTTATTTATATATTCTATAAAAAAATAAAACAATTAAAAGTAAATTAAGGCATTAAACTGTGTAAATATTAATTCAAATGCAAAAATGTAGGTGTTCTAAGTATTTTGACTGGCAGTGTATATAATATACACACATACATTATTTTGACTGTACTTTTAGAAACAAAGTCTTCCCTATTTCATTTGACATTAGTAAAGCTGAAAGGGTATAAAGGGAAAAAGACAGCAGGAAATTAATGAACACAGTGACACAGTAGAAAAACTGACATTCATGGTTTTAAGTCAACCTTAACATTCTGCCATGTGCATCATACAGGGTCTGCTAGAAATGTCAAGAATGTGAAGAGGCGTCTTTAACCAAAACGACACAACTTTAAGTACATAATGCTAGCTTACACGGGTTCGCTTATTCCCCTCTTCATTAGTGAGAAAATGGACTCTTGTAAAGGCTTGTTAAAATCCCTACCCTACTTCTCCCCTTGTTAATGCGCAAGACCCATTCGCCTTCATTTCTGCCTGACAACGTTTACTGCAAGATTAATTGCCCAGTGTCAAACTGTAGCAGCCCACGTCGTGCTCTCATTTCCTTTTGTATATGCTGCTAAAAATCACAACAGACCTAGTCTTTGTTGCCTGTGAATTTGGTTCATCTTTAATGCAATGAGCTTTGAGTTATAGCACAAGGTTAGAGTTGACACTGAAGAGACACCTAGTGCGGTTAAAATGTCAGCATCGGGGGAAAAATGATGAAATCATTAAATATATTTCTATAATTTGGCCCTTATAGAAACCAAAAATTAAGACTGAAAAAACAGTAACCCATTAGCTTATGACTTTCATTGAGGGACAAGGATCGATATAAATGGTTCATGAACTATGAACAAAACATCATTTAATCATTTTTAAAGGAAATTTTATAGGAAAACCCCACTTTCAGACTGAATTGTCTAAAAGACCCTATATAAAAGATCCCCCAAAAGAATCCTTCCAAAAGGTACTTCATACCACCATCACTACCATGCTGTTGCTGGGCCCAGGATCGCAAGTATGTTAATTTCAGGTGCTTCTACTTAGTCTTTGGGAACAGTTATCAAACTCACACATTGCCTGTGCCCACAGGAGACTGAAAATGCACATTTACTTTAAAGCAGGCCTCTACCACTCTAATTCTACACGGCCCCGTATCTAGAATCAGCATGGTCATGAGGCACTAGGTTTTGGTAACCAGCATTATAACCCGATTTGTTTACTTGCTTTATGCACATTCCAGGCCAGTGATGCTGGTACTTTATTTTCAGTCTCTATCATATTGAATGCATTTACACTTCCTCCATTTACTGTGCACTTTGTGATATGCATTTGTGGGATTAGCTATCAATTGTATTTTATGTTTTGTTTATTTATTTATGGTGATCTCTTGCTGAGATCGCTTATTAAACACATCATAGTTGGTTAATTAGGTTGTTGCTTATATAGCCAATTAATTGCTTAGACTTGCACTTTACAAAGCACATTCACTTACCATCATTCCTGTGACTGGTTTTTCAAACAATAATATTAAATATGGGCTGGACTCCCTTGATGCCGAGTGAGTGAGAAGGAGGGGAGGAGCTACGCGCTTGCCGCCCAAATGCTGCCCGCCTGAACTCCGGAGCGTTCTCCACGATCTTGCCACTCCTGCTGCCCTGCCGCCCCACCATTCCCGATACCCCCCGCTCACAGATTACCTGCCGCCCGTGACCACCCCGGCCGCCTCTGAGCAGCCCCGCCGATGCTGCATTAACTGTGCCCGCAACCGCCAGTCACCTACGCCCGCAGCCGCCTCTGCCCCCAACTGCCCCTACTCGCCTCTGACTAATCCTGCACGGCAGATAGACGTCCCGGCACCGCCGATCAGCGGACCAATAAGGCCCTCGCTCCCTCAGCCCCAGCCGAGTGCGGGAATCTCTGCTGGTCCCGCTGGGGCCACAGCTTCTGCTAAAGCTGCTGCTATCCCGCCGATCATGGGTCTCCACTACACTGGTCTATAACCTGCAGGCATTATCGATGATCCAGCAGCCCATTCCCTGCGCTGCCTGCAGGCTGACTGATCACCCGGGGGTACTGCTGCCCAGCTGTTAAAGGGCATCTCCTGACTCTGCGCTACCTGCCTCCGGCTTCCGCGTGCAGAAGAAGAGGGGATCAGCATGCCATACAAATCATCCTATACCAACATTTGAAAGACGGCATCTAACTCTGCATCGTGATCAAATGCCAACCTTGCCCAAACTCAAAACTACTCAAAATCGCAGCAAGAACAACAATACACTTCCTGTTTTCAAGACCCGTCAAATAGCAGATAACTGGCACCTCTCTTCGCGGGCATGCCACTCTCAGATAGATATTCTGAAGAGTGCAACAACAGGTATTTCCAACAGAGCCTGTAAACTTTAAAATATATATAAAATCAAAAAATAAATACAATTATACATCCCTCTGGCATATCTTGCCATGGCACACAACCAAAAAAGGCCGGCCCAAAAACAAGCCACACTGCTTCCCTACAACTCAGGTCTATCCACCCGGTCAAAGAGTAACTACAGCAACCACCCAATCGAACTGTCACAACATGTAACCACAGACATGCTGACAACACCGGACCGCTCTTCTATCCCCCCAAGGCCCCTTGAAAACATCCCTACACCATCTGACATTTCCAAATACTACAAACAAATAAGTAAGGCCCATGCTGACTTCATACAAAAGGAACTTTTCTCTGGCAAAGGCAATACCCAAACTGATCAAATATCAGCTCAGGCTCCACCACTATACAATAAGATAGATGATCATAAAACTGGTACCAAGGAAAGTATACATGACCAGATACATACTAACCAGGACTTAAATACCAATCCCAGAGAGGTTCCTGATAACTCACAGACCAGAAGAGTTCCATCTGATACAGAACATGCTAGTTCTCGCAAGAGAACGCAAAGATAAAAGACAGAATATGACTATCCTCAATACAACCCTAAAAGAACTTACAATAAAGCAGGACGACTTAGAAAATCGATCTAGACGTAACAACCTAAGAATTAGAGGGATCCCATTAGAAATAAAGCACACCGAGTTAAACCCATACGTAAAAGAAATATTTAAAACTCTAACCAAATGTGATGAAACGGTTACCATAAGTAGATGTCATCGAGACGGGGGAAAAAAACCACTGCGGAAGGAAACACGCAGGACGTGCTCTGTTTTATCCCTGACTTTGGAGTTAAAGAAGAAATTCTCAATTTGGCTAGGAAAGCAAGGTCAATCCGAATAGGAACTAGCACTATCCAGATATTCCAAGATTACTCCAAGCGAACCAGATACAGGAGATACCTGCTGAAGCCTCTATGGCGCAACTGGACGTAAAACACCTAAAATACAAATGGATAGGTCCTCTTAGGCTCTCAATCTCCACCGCGGGCAAAAAATCATATTTAAAGACGGTGACCTGTTAGATCCACTCACTCAGGAACTAGCTCTCACTTCATTGCACATCCCTGATTGGGAAATGAATCCAGAAACGCCCAACTTGCCAGAAAAATTATTGGTAGAGGGCTGGTCAAGAAAATGAAGGATAAAGACGAAAAAAAAAAACGAAACAAAAAAAAAAAAAAAAAAAAAGAGGTGCAGGAAATAGCGGTAGGACATCAGGAAAAATATTTATAAAAAAAAAAAATTCTTCTCTTCTCTACTTTAACACATGGCATCTTCGGCCGGCAGCTCCGGCTCAGGCCTTAAATGCCCCTAAGTCACAAGGAGGCAAGAAAAATAGCAACAGCACCCTTGGACGGTCGAGCCATGCGCGTAAAGGGTTAAGGGGGGGTCACATACCACGTGGAGTAAACTACTGTAAAAGAAGCATACTACAAATAACCTCAAAATACCTACACATTACAGCTACTTACCAACTGATATCATGGAAAACAAGCTAATAAAAATCTGGACATATAACATTAGAGGAGCAAACTGCCCACAAAAAAGGAAAGACATTGTAAAAGTACTACATAGGTTAAAAATAGACATTGCTTTACTGCAAGAAACACATTTTAAAAGAGATAAAAAGAGCCCCACAAAACCTTCACAGACTTCGGGCACATTATATCCAACCCGTTCCGGTAAAAAAAAAACAGAGGGGTGGCGATTCTTATAAATAAAAACTGTCAACACGAGATCATCTCTCAGTACCTAGACGAGCAAGCCAGGACTATAATAATAACAATAAAGATCTGCGGGCAAATATGCACTATTATTCATTCATATGCTCCTAACCAAGGCCAGGCAAAATATTTAATAAATGTGGCAAAAAAAATAGACCAGAAAAAAAAGGCATCATAATCTGGGCAGGTGACTTTAACCTAATAGCTAACAATGATCTTGACTCAACTGGAGCAAAAAGGAAATATACAGAATTATTAACTAATCATCACATATGGGACCACATTAGAGGCCTCAACCTAATTGATGTCTGAACACTCCACCCAACAGATAAAGATTACTCCTGCTACAACAGAGCTAAAAACTCATACTCAAGAATAGATTTTTGCTTCGCTAGGCAGTAAAACCTGCATATGATCACCCACTGTTCTATAGGAAATATAACTCTCTCGGATCACACACTAGTAACTATGACCTTGAACTTTAGATACAAGACTGACTTAACTCACCAATGGAAATTAAATAAGAATATATTAAAATCTGACAGCGACCAACAAAGTTTAAAAAACAATATCAGAGAATTCTTCGAGACAAATCATACCAGCGAAGTAAAGATCAGAACTATCTGGGAAGCCCATAAATGCTATATAGAGGTATATGCATCGCCATTGCAGCAAAAAATAGAAGACTCTATCTTTCAACAGATAAACTTGAAAAGACTCAAGCAATATGCGACCGAAAGTGGCTACCATGAAATACAAAAGGTAAGAATAGCTCTTAAAGAAATATTAAAGAAAAATTAAACATAAAATGGCTAAAATAAAATGAATACACAAACTAAATAAAAATGGGAAACATATGGCAGATCTAGCAAAAGACAAGGCAGAAAACTTTATTGAAACAATTACAGACAAAAATGGCACTACCCACTATACAACAGCAGAAATTAAAAATATTTTTTACCAATTCTATGAGAATTTGTACAACTATATATATATATATATATATATATATATATATCGGTATATATATATATATATAGTGGTATGTATGTATATATGTATGTACGTAGATAGATAAATTCAATTATTCCCGTGGTTTAGCTAGGGAGGGGGGGTGTTAAAGAGGAAGGGGGCATAGAAGGGGGAAAAAAAAATGTATGTATATACATAGCAATACGTTTTGTCTCTAGGTGGAGGGGACAGATTGAAAGATTATGATCCTGAAAACAGGAAAGGGAGACTTAAATCTGAGCGAAAAAAAATAAGAACTACATATTGCATTACACCCCCCCCCCCCCCCCACGAACCCTCTAATTATATGTGCTACATTGCCCCTTTTGAGGTTTCCGGCTCTATTGGTTTTAAATTGTATTGTTGAGTGTCAATTTCTAGTATGCAAATTGTATTACCTGTTTTATTTGATTATTACTTAATTCATTGGGAGTTCCTGTTCTAAGTTTCTTGGGTTTATTTTGAACATTATATATTGGCCTTCCTAGGACCCTATAATCCCTAACTTTATAGATGCCGTTTTGTCCTTAGCATAGGGTTTTTTTTCTTCTGTTTGGCAGAGGACAGTGTGCCTTATGCAGAATGAATGACTTTTTTATTTGAGCAGGCAAATTGTTGCTAGCCAGGAGAGGAAGAGTCTGTGTTTTGCCTATCCATTTGAGATAATTCCAACAGTATCCCTATCTGGCTGGTCAGAAGATGAATCCTCTACTAGGCCTTTGTCCAAACTTAAGCAGAGCTCCGTTTTGTTGCTACATTGCTCCAACTGCTCTAAGACGCAGAATATAGCTGTTGTTGCCAAGATACAGCCCTTTTTTTATATAGCCCAGCTCCTGCAATTTATTTATTCCTGACCACCTTTTTTAGCACTATACACAGAAACAGGAAAAGACAGACAAGCAAGTCAGGTAGCAACTCTGAATATACAAGCATCTGATACAAGGTGGCTGGAGATACACAAGTCCAGCGCTCTATGCTAAAAACTAAAAGGTAGTCATGAATACATCCAATCCAGGGGTTGGGTTATAGGAATAGGGCTAAATCTCATCAAGAAAAGCTTTATTCGACAGCACACCAGGTTGGAGAATCTGCATGGCAGGTAAGTGCTGCTGGTCATGCTGGAGCTTAAATGGTTCCATGTGCAACACAAGTGTCTGCAGGTTGATGCTGCTGCTTTAAAAGATATTGTATAATGGACAGAAAATCATTAGCAATTTCTAACAAAAAAAAAATTGGTGTTGGTTGGAGGGACAGTTGGTAAACACCAAATTATTTCCCCAAATTATCATTGCTATAGTACTCCACTGACAATAACCAACCCATCAGGCTAAATGTAAAATCAAAGCAAGGTTTACTTTACTTGCCTTACTTGTAGCTGAGATGCAGACTCATGTTCTGTAACCCAGCCCTCAGAATTAAGTTATGCATTAACTCCTCTGTAGTACTGAAAGGTGGTCCCCACTCATCCCCATCTTGCATCAGGCTTAATGGGACACACTATGGGGCAAAAATAACCACTGTATGTTTGTGCACTCATAGGAACTCTTCCTCCAAAGCTGCTGACCCGCAACAACCCCCTTTGCTCAGTCATTGATCCATAATCTCACATACCCCAAAAAGTAGCACCCTTTTTTCTCTTATGTTCCCATATGTACAACATAAACAAAATATAAGAACACGAACACACACATATATATATATACACACACACACACACACACACACACACACACACACACACACACAGAAAAAAGTAGCTGCAGATGTGTGTTTGCATGTAAGCATGTGTTTGGGTAAGTGGCGCCCTTGCCCTTGAAGCACTTAAAGGGTTAAACTTTTAGTAGTTTTAAATACATTGAGGGGTGCATTTTTCTTTATAAATGGGGTCTTAAACAGGGCTTTTCTGATATGTAGGCCCCTTAAAGTCACTTCAAATGTGGAGTGGTCCTTAGGTTTAGTGATTTTTGTTAAAAAAAAATAAAAAATATATTTTACATTTCTAAGCTTTGTAACAAAATAAAACATTTCAAAACTGATGCTAAAGTTAAGAAGATAATTGGGGAATGTTATTTATTAACTTTTTGTGTGGTATGGCTATCTGTTTTAAGGGTATAAAAATGTAAACTGAAAACATTGGTAATATTTCAAATTTTTGGTTACATTGCAGTTTGGTAAATAAACATATCAATAACAATTTACCACTAACAAAGTACAATGTGTACTGAATGTGGATGTGTGAGAAAACAATCTCAGAATCATTGGGATATTGTAGTGGCACTTCAAAGTTATTACCACATAAAGAGACAAATGTTAGTTCTGAAAAATTTGGCCTAGACAGGAAAACCAAAACTGGTTGTGGCAGGAAGGGATTAAACTGGACCTTCAGATTCTTCTAATGAAAATGCCAAACCCCTAAAAAACTATTCTCCAGCATCTAGAATTAATATATTTTAAGTTTTTAGTCACTTACTTGTTATTCTTTCCGCTGCTAGGCTGCAACTCTGTTCAGGACTCTAGGATACAGGCGTAGCTATCTGGCCTCAGAAGCATCACATATTGAGGAGAGGAGAACAGGGTAAAATGCAGGGGGGGTTATAGCTGTGGAAAGGACAGGAATCCCAGAATGCAGAGCGGCACAGTCTGAAGACACTTCCTGTTTGCAGGCTGCCTGATGCTCCATGAGCCGCCATCTTGGATGTTTAAAGGCTCATAACATGCAGTAGATGCAGGTAGGATGATTTTTAATGTGAGCAATTTCTATGTACAGGGTGTGGGAAACATATAAGATATGCTCTTATTTAGGGTGAAGGTCCGTTTTAAATTATCTATCATCAAATTAGGGTGGTATTTTGTCTTCAATGCTCTATGTTCCACTACTTTTTCCCACTGGTGGCTTTGAGAACTTCCAGAAGAAAACTTTACTACTTGAGAAACCCTGATCTAATTTTTTTCCCTCTGATTCTCTGTTTCTTTTAGTTCATTGTAAAGTAACCTCCAAGCAAATAATAAATACTGTTACAAATATTTTACTTTTGATGCCTGTAGGCCGAAATGATATAAAAGCAGACAGGAAGAGAGAAAGTCTCACCCCTTGTTTCTGAGCCTGACATGTAACATTCTGTTTCTGAGTCACATGGGCCAGAGAAAATTTCAGTCATAGCTTCACAAGAGAAGATAATAACCCAGCGATAAAACCTTTCTGGCACAGCAGAAATCAGCAGAAATGGGAGGTACAGCATTTGCTTTTACGTTACAAATATAACAATAGATAACATTGGAGTTCTGTCCCCAAACCAGTTATTATGTCCAATGCAATTAAATATTAAAATCTATATACCGGTATAATCATGGATTTCTGCTAGTACCATGTTTGAACCCTTAGCCTACGCTGTTCTTAATCCCATTCTCTCATTTCCGTATATCTGTAATGTGTCATGGTAATTTTCAATCTACATACCTTGTGCATGTTCTAGTTACAGCTAATAGGCCATCACAGGCCTTCTCCTTGAGTTGCATGATTGGGCGGGAGGGGGCGGTTTATGGGGAACATGATAGACACCAACATGCACAAAGGTGAAAGTGTTGGATTATTGTGGGATTTATTTATGTTTTTTTTCTGAAAGAAGAGTGTACATTTCATTGAGAACTTTATAGTGAAGGACTTTAAAGTGGAACAAAACCCAGGATTTATAATATCCCGGGTTTTCTTTCATGCCTTACTGTGTGAAACCCCCCAAAATGGCCAGAAAAACTCATCTGTCCAATAAGAGCCGTTTGCTGTGACTATGTTATTTGGTAAACAGCTCTGAAAGACTTCAATGGGTAGTGCAAACAGACGCATCCCCTGCAGTGCTCATGCTCCCACTCCATCTTAATCACTGGGGCGGGAGCATGTGCACAGCCCTAACATGCAGGGGATACAGGCTCACTGCCCATTGCAAACAATCAGAGCCGTATACCAAATAACGAAAGGTCACGGGCAAAGGCATTAATTGGACGACAGCCGCACATGCTCCATAAGAGTGGGGAGAGGTAAGCTGATAACCGTGATCTAGGGGGGGGGGGTCAAACAGTGGGAAGGCCTTCGGCCGGACCTGGAATCCCTCCTGGGATTTGTTCCGCTTTAATTGCTGCATGCTATTTATTCGTGTCATGTGACTGAAAGTTAAGAAGAGGTTTTCCCCCTCCATGCCACATACTACAGTTAGGAGCATGAGAAATTAAAACTTTTCATGTAATCTAATTATTTACTTATGCACTATATACTTTTATTTAAATGAGGTATTGAAATAAAAGTATGTAAATTAAGTAAAGAAAATGAAGAATATCTGTCAATAAAGTTTGGGTAAGTAGCTCAAACATTTATTTAAATGTATTACTTACATTCTTACATTTCTTATAAAAAACAACAATTTCAAAAAGGGTTTGGGGGTTAATTTTAATTTCTAAAAGATGCCCACATAATCAATTAAACAAATGTCATGTTAGACGAACAGAAATCAATCTTTAGCAAACATACATTCCTTCTCAGATGGGACGTGTTTGCTGAAACATTAAAGGCATTTGGTCCTATCACAAATCCTCAGAAAATAGCAGGCAGAAAAGAAACCTTATTATGAGTAACTGGCAGTATCTCATTAAATCTTTCAATTGTCCAATCGTCCACAGCAGACCTCCAAGAGACTTGTATATTATACTCATTGCAATTAACCAAACAAAAGATTTTAACCGCCAGAGCATTCGGGAAATGTCTGGTTGAGGCTGAAGAAGTGAAATTATATTCCAAGGTTGGCCAGATGTCACAAGGGGTGATATGCATGTGTTCATTTCATCTGCAGCTTTGTGCAGGGACCTGTCTATTTACAGCACTACAGCTAAGCACTCGGAGGCCCTATTCACTCATGAATCCTTTCAGAAAGTGCTGAAGCACCCCTTAAGCCCACTTAACTACCATTTTCACACACTCTCCCAGCTCTCCTTTTTGTCCTTGCTTCCATTACATCAAACAGAGGAACAAAGCAAGAGAACAGAAACTCCGAGGCAGAGAATAGACCCATCACAAATATTAATTTGAAAAGGTGTTGAAGTGCAGAATCTGCTTTTATACACAAGGACAACTTGCATTTTTTGTGTGAGATTCTCTTAGCTGCAATAAGCTAGGTTTTCAGCCAAAAGGACCCAAAGACTCAAAGTGCAATTATATACAGGGAAAGGATTCAAATCAAACAGTTTTTCGCACTGCTTTAGATCTAGCCTGATAAAGACTATGCCTAGCCTGGTAAATAGATGCCCTATATAAGATGCAGTGCCCACTCTATTGGAGGACAAAAGCCGGTGCTGGGAGAATACCCCCTCTTACAGACAAGTAACATTACAATTTCACTTTTAATTTGCGTGTAAACAACCCTCCACCAAAACTCCCTCTTAAACCATTTAGCCTGCGGAACACTTTTTTATTTCACTTCACATCTGAGAAAATCTGTTGCTGTTATGACACTTCGCCGCACCCCCACCCACCCCAGAGAGAGGTTTAAGAGGCATTTTTTTCACAACATCCAGCAAAATGGGGGTTAATTGGTGGATGTGGTCTAAGGAATTACCCATTCATGTCCGAAAATGTACAGCAGTACAGCTCGCTGATCACATTTAAGAAGTTTGAAGAAGCTGCCCTGCTGGGGTGAATGGAGCGTCCCCTAAACAGCTCAGTGACAAGCACTGCAAGTATGTGTGCACTTCATTAACTCAGACAAGTAACATTTTTTTTATGTTTTATTCAATCTCCATTGTACAGCGCCACAAAATATGATGGCACTTTACAAATAAACAATAAAATTAAAAGTAACAATAATCTTTGTCGCTAAAAAAAGGAAAAATAGAGTCATTTTCTCCCATTTACTTCCTTTTTACTACATTTCTGTACCTCACACGGGCAGTTGATTTTTAGATGAAAGCTCCATCCTGTGACTAAATGAAAAGCCAGTTGTTAAGACGGTGTTCCGTGTTCACCCTCAAATTGTACCTTTCTGCAAATGTGTTTCCAATTTTTACATCACACATCAATCTGCATCACATTAGTAAATGCCGCAGCTTGGACCCCAGCTGAAATATTGCTGTCTTTCCCAGGTGGTAGGAAAAAAAAACCTGGTTTCTTTTTATCACCACCTTCCATATGATTAAAAATGCCATAAAACCTAATTTTAATTTAAGTTCAGGCTGATTTGCAGGTGTTCCTAAGGGTTACAAATTTATCAAGAACATAACGGCAGCTGCAGAGATCAAAACACAGCACAGCAGGCCAGCAACTTCATGGGCCACAGACACTCAATGGGTAAAGGCCTTCTCACAGGCTTTAAGATGAAATACAAAACAGCCAGCAGGAATCTATATCTTATTCAGTCTTAAAGAAAATGTCGACTCCCTCCCCTCCCTCCTCCCCAAAATGCATACCCACACATACAATTACCGATAATCTGCTTACACTGGCAGGCTGTGGTGGGTTTGCTAACATTAACTGCAAACAGTCTTTTGACAGAAAATGCGAGCAACCACCAGGAGTCCAGTAATAGTTAAATGAATGCCGCTGTTATTATGTACCACACATATAGAAGTAAATGAAAAAGCCACACTACAAAACTACATCCTGCTGGAATGCTTGGTCTCTTTTTGAAGGCACTTGTAGAAAACACATTACAAAGACTATAAGCATGTAAATATAAATACATTTTATATGACAAAGTAGTGCAGCTCGATTTATAGTATTAAAATACTATACTATGGGCTGGCCTACAACTAGAGAAAAAAAATGACATCTGTATAGAATCAAGGTGAAATCAGAAAAAAAGCTTTCATTTTTGGACCAACATTATAAATGAGGACATATTAAGTGTAGATGAGATAATATGTATTAAAAGCCCTCAAACATACATGTCTCTAAAAGAAGTGCTCAGTATTCACAAGATTTATTCAAGTATTATTAGCACTATAAATGGCATTGCATTGCACCCACAATAAATTGTTTATAAAGAAAATGCAGTAATGCGCTTATAGGGGGTCCATTCACCATTTGTAAAAAGGTGAAAAAAAAATAGAAGTGTTCAGTTTATGAACACCTGGTGCTAAATACCCACCGAGATCAGGGATGCACCTCTTTCGGCTGCAATGTCTTATTGTTCCACTACATGGGCCTCCAGAAAATATGTAACCCTAAAGCATTATATATGCTTTTATGTATATAGGTTAAGCGAGAAAAAGTGTGCAGGAATGAGCGGCAATCGGCAAATAAAATAGTGATTAGAGGTGGGTAGAGGTCAGCAGAGGTGAGTTGAGTATAACTAAGGCTGGAAGAGGTGAGCTGAAAAGAAGTGAAGCAGAAAATATGAGGTGGACTGAGGTGTGGAGGAAAGAAGGGAGATGGGTAAAGGTTAGGTGGACTGAGGTACGATGAGAAGATGTGAAATGAGGCAGGCAGATGTGGGAAGTTGAGAAAAATGTGAGCAGGTATGAGACAGGAAAAGGTGAGGTGGAAAGAAGTGGGCAGGAGTGAGATGGGAAGAAGTGGGCAGGGGTGAGGTGGGAAAGGATGAGGTGTGATGGCAAGTGGTCAGAAGGGTAAAGGTGATGTGAGCAGAGGTGAGGTGGGAAGAAGTTAGCAGGGGTGAGGCAGGAAAAGGAAAGGTGGGCTGTGGTGAAGAGATGAAGCAGGCAGAGGTGGGAAGAGGTGGGTAGAGATGGGCAGAGGTACCAAAGGCCACAAAGGACAACAGTACAGGCCTGCCATAGACAGACAATGAAAGAGAATGGCACTTTTTGATAAAAAGAAATGCACATATTTCACACTGGGTGCTCTGGTGCTAAATCAAAGGGGTGCACTACTTTTTTGGGAGTAAAAACAACAATTCATTTCATTGTATACCTGTGTTGCATGTTGCATTCTGGCTCCTTCACTGGGGCTTGGGAACAGGGGAATAACCTTCTGGTGGGCTGGAAATACCTACAGTATCACTCTTTCTCTAAATAATATTTTCAAACATTGCTCCTGATCTTCCCCGACTAGCTTCAGGTTGTGCCCCCTTGTTCTATCATTTTCTTCTTAAAAATACCATTTTGTGAATACTCACCTGTAAAATGGGTATTATAAGTATGTCACACACCCCGCTTCAAAACCATTATTACACTAGGGTTTACTCACCTCTAGAGGGCGAACTTGCAGAGAAGTCAAGAAAAAAAGAGAGCCCCCCCGGTCTATAAATACCTGGGACCTCCCACTATATCCCAGTTTTCAAACAGCAGTAAGGCAAAGGGACCAGGAAGATCCAACTGTAAACCTTAAAATTGAAAAAGCATCACCCTATAAAGAATCCAGGATACCAAAAAGGGCGGGTGAAGCGGGGTGTGTGACATACTTATAATACCCATTTTACAGGTGAGTATTTACAAAATGGTATTATTCTAAGTATGTCACACACCCCGCTTCAAACCCATTATTACACTTGGGACGTCCAAAAGCAGTGTCCACAAAGGGTGGGTATCCAACAAAGCAACAATGCAAAACTCAAAACCACCGCAGCCTCTCAAAGTATGGAGCCTGAATTGACAAGGCTGCCAACTCCGAGACACGCCGAACAGAGGTGATGGCAACCAAAAAGACAACTTTCTGAGTTAACGTAGAAAGAGCAATATCCTGCAAGAGGACCCTGAAGAGCAGAAAGAACCAAATTCAAATCCCACACGGGATAAAGCGCAAAAGACCTTTGAAAAAAGACAGACAGGGCAGAGACCTGCCCTTTCAAGGTACTCAGCTGGAAACCCAAGTCCAGCCCATGTTGCAGAAAATCCAAAATCCTAGAAAAAGAGAACACCCTGCAGGGCAAGGCCCTGACCTCACACCAATCAATATAAGACCTCCAAGTCCTATAGAAGATGGTAGAAGAAGATCTCTTCCTAGCACTAACAAGAGTCTGAACCACAGAATCAGAGAGACCTTCCTCCTTTAAGATGGAGGTTTCAGCAGCCAAGCCGTCAAAGCCAACGTTGGTAAATTGGGGTAAAGAAGTTGACCCCGAGTGAGCAGGTCCGGCCGAAGGGGCAGAACAAACTGATCCACTGCCAGCCGGACGATGTCTGCGAACCACACCCACCTTGGAGCCACCAAAATAGCGGGAACCCCTTCTAGGGTCAGCTGTCGCAACACCTTGCCCACCATGGGAATTGGAGGAAACAGATAAAGAAACCCCAGGTCCCTCCAGCTCAGGGACATGGCATCCACTGCCAGAGCCAGAGGATCCTGAACGATAGACACAAAAGCCGGAAGTTTGTGCATGTGACGAGAGGCAAACAGGTCCAGATGCGAGTCCCTCCCTGGTGATTGATGTAGGCAACCGCCGTCCGATTGTCCGACCGAACTTGAACCGGCAAGCCCTGTAACTGCTGTGTCAAGTGAGACAGAACCAACCTGATAGCTCTCAGCTCCAGAACATTGATGGGCAAATGGGCCTCCTGAGGCCCCCACAGCCCCTAAAACTGAAGATCCTTCCAAAAACCTCCCCACCCGACAGACTGGCATCCGTGGTGACTGTCTCCAAAAGAGACGTCAGAAAAGACCGGTCCCTCGAAAGAGCCGGAACCAGCCACCACTGAAGAGACTGCCGAACCCGGGAGGACATCCGGAAAGACAGATCCAACGACCTTGGACACCGGTCCCAAGTCGCCAACAGATGAAGCTGAAGCGTCCTTGTGTGAAACTGAACCAAGGGAACCTCCTCGAAGGAGGCCACCATCAATCCCACCAGTTTCATTCCCTGCCGGAGAGACGGGCAAAGGTTGGACAAAAGAAGCTGAGTCAATTCCTGAATCAAAAGAACCTTGGAGTGAGGAAGAAACACTCGGTGATGGAAGGAAACCAGAGACATTCCCAGGAAGGACACCACCCTGGAAGGAGAGAGGGAAGACTTGGGATAATTGAACACCCAGCCGAAACTCTCCAGAGTGGACACCCGGTGTCTGCTTCCGATTGACTGAAAGAAGAAGCCATGATGAGAAGGTCGTCCAAATAAGGCACGACGCGAATACCCTGGGCTCTGAGGAGGGCCATCACCCCTGCCAGCACCTTGGTGAACACCCTTGGAGCCGAGGTAAGGCCGAACGGAGGAGCCACAAATTGAAAATGCCAATCTTCCACCACGAACCTGAGGAATCTCTGGTGTGCCGGGAAAATAGGTACATGAAGATAAGCGTCCTAGATGTCTATGGGAGTCATGAAGTCCCCTAGATGAAGAGAATTGATGGCTGAGCGCAGCGTTGCCATGCAGAACTTCCGGGGGCAGATAAACCTGTTGAGGAACTTCAGATCCAGAATGGGACGAACGGATCCGTCCTTTTTGGGCACCGTGAACAGATTGGAATAAAAACAAAGGCCCACGTCCGGGGGAGACACCGGACAAATAACCGCCATGTCCTGATGATTCCTCACTGCTGCCCGGAGCCCCTGCGCGGCCAGAGGATCCGAAGGCACACAAGACCTGAAAAATCTGGGAGGAGGTCGGGACTCGAACTCCAGCTTGTAACCGAATGACACCACCTCCCGGATCCACCTGTCCGAGACCGCCCGGTCCCAGACCTGGGAGAAGTGTCGCAACCGTCCCCCCACCCGCAAGGGTGAGGGCGCCCCCTCATTGCTGAACGGGCTTAGCAGCGGGTTTGGGCTTAGAGCCCCAGGAGTGACCAGGACGGGCATGACCTCTGCCCCTAGTCCAGGTGGCCCCTCTGGAGGAGGAGAAGGCCGACCCCCTGCCAGCTCTGACTCCCCGAAAGGATGGATTAAAGGCAGCCGTCCCCCAAAAGGAGTGGCGCCGTTTCTAGCGCTGAGGTAACTTACCTCCCTTGGCAACAGAATCCAATTTATCTCCGAACAGGCGCAGACCCACAAAAGGGAGAGCCGTAAGAGACTTCTGTGAAACAAAATCAGCAGCCCATTGGCGCAACCAAACCGACCGCCGGATAGCCACCAACAAGGCAGTAGTCCTACTACACATCACCCTGGTGTCATCCAGAGCGGCAAGCACAAAAGACAAAAACGACTCACAACGTTTGAGAACAATGAACTCCTCATAAGCCGGGGCAAGTCCGGAAGGAGACAACACATCCCTGACAATTGACCTGGAAGCCAGCAACAACAACCGTACCGAAGCACAAACAGGCCGCAAAGCCAACCCAACACTGGCAAAACCATGGCAAGCCAACTGGTCAATACGTCTATCCTCACCATCCTTGATGGCGGTACAGTCAGGGGAATGCAAAACAGCGGTGCTAGACAACCCCAAAACCGAAGCATCAACCTCAGGAGGGGAAGACAATTGCTGAACCAGGTCCGCCGGAAAGAGATATCTCTTATCCCAACCCGGAGGAACACCAAGAAGGCAAGTAGGCTTTTCCCATTCCATAAGAATGACATCATCATAATGCATCTGATGGGGAAATTCCAAGCGTGGCTTGGCCACCTCAAATAATTCCCCTTTTGGCGGAGGAGCCACCTCAGGAGGAACGATAGCCAAAACTTCAACCATCTGAGCCAGGATCGAAGGGGTGTCAAAGCCATCCCCCTGCGCCTGCTCACCAGTCGCACCAAAGAATTGCTGATCGTCAGCCTCGTCCAATTCCTCAGAGTGTTCCCCCTCCTCAAGCGGGGGACTTTCGGACCAGTCTAATGATTCAAACTCTTCAACATCACAGGCCCGTGCGATCGGGGACAGATGCTTCCGCTTAGCCGGGGCCTTCTGGCAACCACATTAGAAACCATTTTCTCAAGAATGGCCAACCTGGCACACACACATCAGATTGCGACTCCCCACCCATGACCACGTCACATGGGGTACGGAACAGGCGGGGAGGGGTAGGTGATGACACGGGCGGCGAAGAACCGGAGGCCGGCGTACCGGACTGCCGCGTAATATTCCGCTGTGCACATGGAATGCAGAATATGACATCATCCCCTGGAAGGGGAGCCCCACACCCCAAACATTGCCTGGATTGCCCCGAGGGGCCATTTCCGGTATAGCTGGAATCCTCCACATGGTGAATTATGGTAGTCGCAATGACCCAAGGATTTACGCAATAAGCGACCCGGGATGCCCCTTTAATGTCCCGCGTGGGAGAATTTATAGGGAAACCTAAGCCTACCCAGGTATCTAGGACCGGGGGGACCCCTTTAACTTGCAACCAGGGATCTGGGAGGCAAGAGTACAGCAGTCACTCCAGAGCAAGGTTTCCCACACAGCAAAGACATACATAGGCATATAAAACATATACATGTATACACAGGACATGCACAAAATGTCAGCAGCGCTATCAACTTAACTAGCAAGAAGAAATACTCACAAGATGGCAGCTCACGAGCACGTGACGGCAGCAGCAGCCGCAGCAGAAGGAAGGAGAAGGGGGGCGTGCCGGACCAATGCGCGCGAAGCGCCCCGGCCCCGCCCCCTACCAGCCACACAGCACAGCGCGGCCCGCGCAAAGCGCAGCCCCGCCCTCCAACAAAGCCCGGCAACGCCGAGCCGCCAAGCCGGCAAGAGGAAGCGGCCGCCTGACGCGAGACGCGTCCGGCCCCGCACCCCCCCCCCCCCGTAGAAGAGCAAGGAGCCCGGCAATGAGCGGGCTCCTCCACAGCACGATCTTGGGAGTGGGCGGGTCGGCGGCTCGCGCGCCGAGACCGGCCCCGCTCCTCCCGCAGCACCACTGAGGTGGGGAAGTTCCCCATCTTCCGAGACAGCGCCGCATGTCCCGCACGGGACCAAGCGCCCGACAGTAAAAAATTCAAGCACGCACACACACTGTAAAAGCATAAGCACACATACACACACACACACAAGGGAAGGCCCCCCCAGCATAGGGAGAAATGGGGACCAAGCGGGGGAGAAGTGCCAAAACCCCGGGAGTGGGAACAGGGACGGGGCATCCCAATCTGGGATCACCAGACCGGATAACCGTTTGCCCCATAGTATGGTGCCTTGCGGTGGAGCTAGGCTCCTAGGCACCATAAAGGTGCCGTCTACCATCGCCCGGCCCCGCAGCCTAGGCTGGGAGGCTTCTCTAACGGGAATAAAAGAGTGCCGGGCAGAAATAGAACCGAGAGGGGGGCCGGGAGTTACCCCAGCTACCTGCAATCAGGAGACTTAATTCTTCTGACTTGTCGCCGATCTGCAGAGAAGAAACACTAGGATATAGTGGGAGGTCCCAGGTATTTATAGACCGGGAGGGGCTCTCTTTTTTTCTTGACTTCTCAGCAAGTTCGCCCTCTAGAGGTGAGTAAACCCAAGTGTAATAATGGTTTTGAAGCGGGGTGTGTGGCATACTTAGAATAACACTTCCCTCCTGAAGCTTAAACTCTAGTTTCCACAGTTTTGACCATCTATACAGTAAAGCTAAATCATTTTCTATGTTGCAGACACCTCCAGGAGTATCCTCCCTATTACTAAACTTTGTATCATCAGCAAACAGGAAACTTTTCCTACAGAGCCTTCCCCTATGTCACTTACAAACATATTAAAAAGAATGGGGCCCAGGACAGAGCCTTGTGGCACACCACTTGTAACTTGCCTTTGTTCAGATTGCGTGCCATTAACAACAACTCTCTGATACCGATCATTCACCCAGCTGGAAATCCACTGAACTATACAGGGATTGAGTCCTACCTTCAATAACTTATCTATGAGCTCTTTATGTGGTACAGTGTTAAAGGCTATGTGGTACAGTGTGCATGGGCTCTCATTAATCAATCCGCATTGTGTGCCATGCATATTAATGCTCGGCAACACAACACTGTTTGGACAGAGCACCCAGCAATTGGGAATGAGAGCAGTCGTATCCCTAGTTCCCTTTATATTGCGGAGTGCCCCCTAGCACCTATATGAATGGCTGCATGAAGGAGTGCGCCTCAGCCTAAAGATGCTATGGATGTGGCCACCACTCTTTACATTGCCAAGGGAGCTGTTGACTAAGGTGAGAGACCCCCAGAGCTTCACACAGGGGAAAGATTTGTGTTTTGTTTTGCTTTAAACCATACCTTCAGCATGATTTATGGAAAAGCCCAAACCCTTCAAAAACGATTTCCCAGCATCTAAAGTTAATATGTTTTAAGTTTTTAGTCACTTATTTATTATTCTTTCCCCCGCTGGGCTGAAACTCTGTTCAGGACTTTAGGATACGGGCGCTGCCATCTTGACTCAGAAGCATCACACTTACTGAGGAGAGCAGGATAACGTACATGGAGGTGGGTTATAGCTTTGCTTTGCTCAGACAGAGCAGAGCTGGGGCCAGGAAAAGGTCAGCAATCCCAGAATGCAGAGCAGCACAGTCAGAAGGCACTTCCTGTTTGCAGGCTGCCTGATGTCCCATGAGCCGCCATCTTGGATGTTTAAAGGCTCATAACATGCAGTAGATGCAGGTAGGATGATTTTTAATGTGAGCAATCTGTATGTACAGGGTGGGGGGAACATATAAGATAGACTCTTATTCAGAGTGAAGGTCCACTTTAAGTCTCATTTTAGCCATGCTGTCTTTGTAGTCATTTGCTAAGGATAGTAAGGAATGTCTATTCAAATAAAGAAAAAGTTTTGACTTGCTGGGAGGTAATCATAAATCTGATGACTGTGTGCATTTTAACAATTGCTCCTGGGAAATCCCAATTTGGGAAAGCACTACAATAAAGGATCCTTAGGAAACCAAGACCAGGCACTCTGTAAAATGCAGAATAGTAAACAGATGCACACTGCAATGAAGCAGGTCTCCTATTGGAGGTATGGCAGGCACAGGGGTGTGCATATATATTCTGTCACCCATCAGATTGAGCTTCAAAAGGAAAATGTGAGTATCTCTCCACTGCAGGGCTCACTATTAGCACGAGTGGGTAGGTGGTTCCCTGTGATCAGAGTTGCCAGGGAGAGTGTAGGCCCCCTTAGGCTACGTTCACACCTGTCCAGTCACATTTTGCGGCTGAGTTTTTCTGTTTTGCATTTCTTGCCTGTTTAATAGGATGTGTTTCCGGCCAAGACGCAGCAGACAGGACTTTTTGCGGCCGCGTTTTACTCCTCTCTGCCGCACTGGAGTGGCGGGAAAGGGGCCATAGAGTTGGCATTGATGTATTTTACTTGCAGTACCGCTGCGTCTGCCATAAATTCAAAAACGCATGCGGTATCTGAACAGGGGTGAATGAAGGCTTAATACTTCTCAAAAGGCAGAGCCATGTAAATATCCTTTCGACAAAGGTTCACTTATGTGTACTATTACTGCATATAAATCTGTGTTTACACATGTAACAAGTTGCTAAAAAAACACTGCACATGTATAAGTGACAATAAAGTTCTGACTGACAATCTAATAACCCACAACACCCTTTAACCCCAGGCCTTACATTGATTAGAAATGCTGAAAATGTGGTGAGCTTCTCATGATCACAGATAGTCAATGAGGGAAGGGCAGCAGTGCATGAACCCACATACTGATTGCTGCAGTCACTGCAACTTCAGCACACAGAAGCAGTGTCACAGTGGAGTGGGGAGTACATCTTCTCAATCTCAGGAATTTTTAAGTGGTTATGCTTCCGATGGGTTTCCTTAAAGTGGAACTAAACCCATGCCGATCAGCCCAGGATTCCCTCATACAGATTTCGGGTGCCCCGCTGTGTGAAACCCCACAGGTCATCCCATAAACTTACCTTGTGTCATGGTCCAATGGCGCATGCGCGGGCCATGGCCACATCCCCACTAAAGCAGGGCACATGCCCGCGCCAGCCGATTGTAAATGTCTGGCACGGGCACGCTCCCTGTTAGAGGGAAGCGGGGGATGCGGCCGCCAGCACACTCAGAGACGCCGACCTTAGACCAGTGGTTCTCAACCTTTCTAATGCCGTGACCCCGCAATACAGTTCCTCATGTTTCGGTGTCCCCAAACCAAAAAAGAATTTTGGTGGCTACTTCAAAACTGTAATGTTATGTACTGTACAGTTATGATTCGGAATGTAAATATCTGATATGCATTATGTATTCTCATACAAATCAAACATATTTCAAACATAGTGATTAATCACAAAAACAATATTTAATTATATGTTGAGAAATATTTATTACTAATTCCAATAAATAACATTTCGCCATGGCATAGCATGTGTCGGAAACTGTCATTTCTCCGCCTCTTATTGAAATTAATAGGAGGCTGCGGCGGATTGTGTGGTAACTTGAGATTCTCGGGAGCTCTCTTCCACAAAATCCGCCGCACTCACAATGAAATCAATAGGAGGCGGATTCAATGTTGGAATTTCCTCATTCAGAATATGGGAAAATAGTGGGAGATAATTATACACTGGGGAACAGTGTGAACTACATCTTATAGTGGTCTCTTATAGTATAAGACCGATGTAGTTCACACTGTGTAAATGTATGGTGCTTTGTGTAAGTGTAAGCTGCTTTGTGTACTGTGTAATGGTTACACACAAAGCACCTTACACTTACACAGTATTGTGTGTATGGTGTGGGTACTGTTTTTACATTATTAACCTTTTTTACACCAACAGGCTGTCTCGCAGGCTCTCTTGCCTCTCCGCCTCCTAGACTTCTGTCCTCCGGCGCTTGCTGCGTCCGCCCACTGATGACGTCAGCAAGCGCCGGACACACGTAATGCGCTGCTATGGATTGTGGAGCGTTCCCCCCCCCCGCTTTCCCTGCCCCTTAGGCCCCGGACGGATGATGCAATCACGTCTGCACATGCGCGCAGGCATTGAGTTTGGAACGCGCATCCATAACGGTGTGCGTTCCAGCTGAATAGCACTGTCGCAGACAGTAGCGCGACTTCTCAGCAGCTAAAGCCATCAGAAATATGTATTTTTTTCGATGGCTTTAGGCGACCCCTGTGTTTTAGTCATTAGACCCCCGCCGGGGTGCGACCCACAGGTTGAGAACCACTGCCTTAGACGAAGGCTTAGCCGATGTGACGTTAGCAGCTCCGAGCGCGCTGATTGGATGAGCGGACGTGCATGCGCCATAGGACCGGGAAGAGGTGAGTTGGCACTGGCAATCTGGGGTATTTCACACAGCGGGGCACCCCTGATCGGGGTGCCCTGGGGGAGAGGACCAAAACCCAGGATAGTCAAAATCCACTTTAAATGCTCAAGGGTGGGTAACACAACAGTCCTAAAGGCCAATGAAGGGTGTAGCCCTGTTTTACTAGCTTTAATGCATATCTAAAGTCTGCATTTCACAAAAACACTACACTGCCAGCCCACCCCTACCTCACGATTCAATTTGGGCATAACTCACCTGCTTGCAGAGCAATCGCTGTTCTGCGAACATGTGATGACTGGCAGTCTGTGGAGTTCTCCAGGTCAGCGGTTAAATAAACGCAGGAGAGGGGAGTATCTGCAGCTCGGTTTTTGGCCTTGACGGATAACAATGTGCGAAAGGATATGCAAATTGGGATGCCTGTGTGCTCCAAAGTTTAGAGGAAGTCCATTCACAAGGAACTCCGTATCAAACATTTTACTATGTAAATGTACCTAGCTTTTACATTGTGCCAACATTTCAGCTATTAAAAAGCTGTACATTTTTGGCATGTTTAGGCAATAGAGTGATTTACTGCGATAGAGAAACAGTTAGGGTACTTCTTTAAAACAGCATCTACTCGAACAGGAACGATCAGTGAAGAGTTCATCAAACTACTCCAAGCAGCTCTAATGTGTTTAAAGATCTACAAATGCAGCAAAGGCAAAGTCACAAAATACTGAATCTCAGGCAATTTTTTTTAATGCACATCAGGATAAAAGGTGATGCGGGCTCTGTACTTCTGATCTCTGAAAATCTTAAAAGATCCCTCATTGATCTTGGCAAACACAGCCGAGAACAACGTTATTTATGCATTCATTTATCTTTTCATCAAGGGCGGCTTATGTGGTCTTTACAGACTTTGGTATCTCATCACCGCTGTCGCATTGTATGCACTTGTAACAAGGATAATGGATCTTGCTGTACAATGCCTACAAACTCAGCCTAGAGCCTCGTAAAACAAATGGCTATAAATGCCCCAATCGTGGCTTAAATCCTGATGAATAAAAATGAAGATCCTGTCAAAAAAGTAAAGTGACAGGTTTATTTAGAGAGCAGGGAAGAGCAAATGGAAAATACAGAGTGTGGTGGCTTTCAGGCTGTACGAATACTGCCATCTATCTGTAGCTCAGCAGAACGTACCTTTATATAAGACAAGCAGCAAAGCTGAAGAATAAGGAAATGGCTTGAGACACATCTCTGTGGTCGCAGTAACGCACTGTGAAGATGTTTGTGTTAACAAAATGTAATTCATATTTTTCAAGCCTCAACTCACAGAGTTTTGCAACTTATTATGTAATAAAAAGCACTAAAACCAGAATGTTAACCATTTGCTAAGGTTTCTATAACATGAACTCAAAGCAGATACAAATGCATGTTAGATTCGATTGATTGGAAGAAATGGGTCGACATTGCTGAGGCATACGCATGCTGATACCATTTCAACAACTATCTCAACTCTTTCTTTTGTACCCATTTTGGAGGGAATGTGCTTTTCCCCATTTGTAAATGTTATCATTTTTGTATAGAAGAATAGAGGGTCCGCACTCCTAAAACGTAGCTTTTATTGCCATCCAATAAAATATTCAAATCAAGCAGCGGTAAAAACAATGGAGCAATCCTAGTATCCTCTAACGCGTTTCGGGCTAGGCGCCCTTAATCATAGATAAACGTTAGGCTAGATGATGCTGATTTTATACACACACATTCATAAATGCCTTACCTCTTCCCCCGACGCCGACATTTTTGTATGCTTCTATACTTTTTTATGCCACTTTTATGAAGCATAATGGAGCAGACTGTGGCACTGATAAACTGTAAACTAGCCCTAAAATATCTCATATCTCAAGGACGGATTCATTTCAGACTAAGTTAAGTTAAAATAAGGTGTGATTCAGTAAGGAGAAGGTAAAGCATCATTTGTACCTAAAACTCACTAGAATAAGAGGGTTGATTCAGAATCACGATTATTTTTTTTTTATGTTGATTTCTTTCTTCTGTGCAACTCACTTTTAGCTGTGCAAATTATTAAAAAATTTGCAAAGCTAAAATGGTGCTGAATTGCACCAAGGAAAACAATCAATCACTAAAAAAAATGAGAAAAAAAATTAGCACAGTGCCGAATCGACCCTAATGTGACAAATAATTTGTTTTTTTTAAGTATATTTACCGCCTGAAGAATATTAGGTATTATGTACTTAAATTCCTGTTATGTTCTACGATTCTTCTTTGAATCACGTCTTAACTTGAAAGAAAACATGAGATGTCCTTAATTTTTAGGGGATATTTTTGGAATTTACAGAATCAGGGCCTGTGTGCCTGTTTATTTGCCATATTTCATGGGTTCCCACGAGTGGTACTAGTACCACCGGTGGTACTTGAGCTCCCCCCTAGTGGTACTCAGGGCCACTGGGGTTTAAAGTGAGGAGACATGAAGCAGACAAGCCACTGCTACTATAGGATGTGACAGGTGACCAAGTCAACACGGTGCAGAAGTAGAGAATCTTGGGAAGACATTGCTGCATTGCTGGCAGAGAGCTTGTATTGTTGGGTCAGTGCCGGGGAGGTCTGTATTAGTAGGGGTGGTACTTGAGATAACTGCAAAATGGGAAGTGGTACTTCATAAAAACAGGTTGGGATTTTGGGTATTTGATAGTGGCAAGATAGAAGCTAACAGAAGAAATATTATCATGTATTTCCCTTTGTTTGCAAAAAGGAACTCCAGTCAGCAAGCATTTAGCATTAACTAACATAATAAAATGTCTGTAATTCCCAAAGCCAGTCATACAGTAAGTCTAGCTTGATCATCTCCCTTGAAAAATCCAATGCTATTTATTCAGGAGGATGGTATAATATGAATGGCAGTGCATTAGCTGGGTAAAATCCTAGAAGTCAATGAAATCACTGCACAATGAGGTAGGGTCTGAGTCAAGACTGTCCCACAGTTTCTGCTTCTCAGCTTGTCAGTATTTTAGCAGTTATGCACAAAACTTATGTATTGCTGTTCTGTAAGAATGTTCAAGAACGTTTTAAGGAAATTTAGAAAAAGAAATACTGCACAACAGAAAGATACTTCTGAATTTTTACAAGTGTTTCCCAATCTCTTTTGCTCAAAACCTGCTTTCCACTTTCTAATTATTGCAAAGAAAAAGAGGCGTTTCCTAGAAAGCAAAGTATTTACACAGCGCCCAATACAAGGAATATTACAATTACCCATCACTCCCTGCAGTAGGCGGAGCCATGCAAATCATCTCTTTATGTCTTGGTGCCATCTAAAGCATTCACAAAGCCACTAAGTGTGCAATGACAAGGGAAAGCTCAACATTTACACAGCCAAACAACTTCCACTTGTGGCCATGAGCTTCAAGTGTGTGACTCTCTTCAGCACAAGGCTGGAAGTAATTAGCTGTATGACTGGGTTTTATTTTATCTCAAGTAAAAGCTGGGTGGTACGTTTGGGTTATCAATCACCTAAAACTGTCAAAAAAAAACCCCCATACAATGGGGTCGATTCAGAGCCAGGTGAGAATTCTTTTTTTTTTTAGAAGAGAAAACTGCTATTCACTTTCATTGCCTACCGGGTGTTAATTTTCACCTGGCTCTAATCAGCCCCAAGGTGGACAATAAAAGTGAATGGCAGTTTTCTCTCCCAATAAAGGAGTGAGAATTCTCTGGATCTGAATCAACCTCAATAGCTTTATAAAATATATGAAACAAATAAAACATGCACTTAAATAGTTTTCATCACAGTTTGGGCCAGTTTTGTATTTATGGTATAAATCAGGCTGGGGTTATGCTTGGATGGCAGACAAACAAGCTACATATACTGTTTGGGAAACACTGGTTTATACCAAGAATATACTATAAACATATGAACAATGTGAGGTTTTTAAGGACATTCAATATGAAGTCACGTGTGGTTTTATCACATTATAGATACCCAATAAAACAAACGCTATTGCACTGAATGGAGAATATGTTTCAATACTTCAGATGTATATAGGGGAGAAGGGACAATACAGGGGCAACTGACAAATAGAGACTACCCTAAACTAACCAAGTACCTGGTTTTGGATTTTCCTGGTTGTCTGCCGATTTTCTTAAGCACAAAGTGTCATCAGGTTACAAGAATTTATGCAAGAAAGCAATAGCCTTTTAACAGACACAGATAAATATGATCATCTAGTGCAAGTTATTATGAAACACTGCTATCTGTAAATAAACTGTATGTGCAGTGAGTTTCAAGTGGTTTAAGACATGGTAATGCCCTGATTGCACTATAACCTATAACAAAATTGTCGCTTTCTTTGCAGCTGCTGCTAAGGCTGATCTATGCTGGAGAGGTGAAAAGGATGTCGACATACAATAAGAAATAATCAGGGTGGATTGTAGCCGGCCTCACATCACTATGTAAAATACAATAAAAGACACAAAACACACAAGCTTTAAAGTGATTAGAAAAACTGCTGTGAAAATGTGATGCTCAGTAACATGTCTGCTAGTTGAGGTTGTCCCAAAGAACTTCAGTAAGCAAATACATTGTTAATTTGCAACATTAAAAGCAGGGGTAAGCATGTTTTTACCATGTTTCATTGGGGTTATGCTAATTATATGGTAAAACCAGCTTGGCATACAGTTTGCCTCGCGGTGTGCCACTTGTGTCTTGGTGAGCATTTTAGCGTTTAGACAAAAAAAAGGGCAAAAAAATGTTTTTTTCGACTTTTTTTCCCCAAAATGACCTGTACTTGGTATGGGGCATTTTTACAGGTGAGGTACATCATATTTCTTATGAGCTAAGGAAGTTTTTTTTTTACATTTAGAAACAACTGCAGAATAAAATAGTGAATTCTGTACCATAGCCCATAGGGTGCTGTTATTTCCAAACTTTAAAAAAAAAATCTTACTTTATTGGATATATAATGTGCATCACCTGTAAAAATGCCTCATTACAGGTACAGGTGATTATTTAATTTTTTTTTGGGGGGGGGGGGGAGTAGGACAAATATATTTCTTTGCACTTTGCTGTGTTAACTCTAAAAAGCTCAGCATGTAGGTTACAATCCACACTGAAGCACACGCTGAATGTCACACTCATTGACCCTCATTGCCTTCACATCCTACCCGCTATGAGAGCTCCAACGAATTAAGAAAGTAGTACTTTTTAAAGGCTGAGGTAAGCTTTCAAGAATACCGGTCTCTCTTCCTCAGATGTAATGTTACACATAAAACAAAAACACTAATTAGATGCACAACTAAAAATGGTACACAATGTAACAAAACAGTACTGATGAGAGGGTTAACAGTCACTAAGATGTTTAAAATTAGCAAGAAAATAAACTGTAAATTTGTGAGATATACAGCAGAGTCACATTTGAACTTGTCATCTGGTCCCTATCAGATGGCTAATTTATGCCCTAACAAACAGACTAGCTAAGCTCCAGCATACTGAGACATACAACCTGTATGGAGATTAAGGCCGCAGTGCAGAGAATGACGTTTTTGCATTCATTATTATTCTCTCCTTCCCCCTAAGATTTCCTATCAGAACAGTCACTCTCAAATTTTCAAGAGTGGTTTGCTCTTGAAGTAAGTGAAGCCACTGGAAGATCTGTCTTACTGTTTCTAATGCTAAATCAGTGCATGTTCATGCGCTGATTAAGTCTCTGCCCTGTTTGCCCCGGTTAGAGGCCCCTGGAGGGATGTTGCACACACATGATCAGATACATAACACTGGAAGACCTGCAGGAGAATACACCCTTAGTTCTGTATACCTGCCGTGACTATGGTACATCTGGCTTGCTGTTTCTAATGAAGATCTGCCTTTCTGTAATGCTAAATCATTACACGTTCACATGGTGATTAGTTCTCTGCCCTGTTTGCCCCAGATAGAGACCCTGGAGGGTTGTTCCACACACATGATCAGATACATGAAACAGGAAGACCTGCAGGAGAATACACCCTTAGTTCTGTATACCTGCCGTGACTATGGTACATCTGGCTTGCTGTTTCTAATGAAGATCTGCCTTTCTGTAATGCTAAATCATTGCACGTTCACATGGTGATTAGTTCTCTGCCCTGTTTGCCCCAGATAGAGACCCTGGAGGGTTGTTCCACACACATGATCAGATACATGAAACAGGAAGACCTGCAGGAGATTACACCCTTACTTCTGAATACCCGTGCGACTATGTTACACAAAGCCGTATCAGAAGTGCAGCACATGCCTTTAGCATATTCCCAAGCAAATACTGTAATAGTCATTAGAAGATGAAAAACAAAACATATACACATTGTCAAAAAATAGCCTAGTGTAAAAAAAAAACCCACCAGATTACAAAATGTAGGTTAATGAATTTAACATTGATATCCGTGCACATTACTGTAAGAATGAGCAAGTATCTTCTAATGGCTACATTCTCCATTTTAACTGGCAATTATTGTTGGCAGGACACTGGTCTGTGGTATGTGTGAAGAGTAGAAATAGCAGCCAGTCACTAAAATATACAGTGCACACAAAAAAATTAATGTTGCAGGCAAAGACTACAAATAAATTATTTATTTCCACTCATTACCGCTGACCTTTCAGAATTTACATGTTGCCTCATTTCCCTTACCATCTTACCATTTAAGATAATCATGCCCTCAGTTTCTCGAGTATAAATAATATATAGCCAGTCATCCTGTGTGAGCCTTTGTTTGTGCAACAGTGTCCTCCGATAAACAATGAGAGCAGCCTTGCAGTGCTGTTTTCCTTAGTTATCACCTTCCTATAGCGAGCAAAATACTGAAGGCTGCTGGCACCTCTACATTTATATGCATTAATATTAAGAACAATTACTAGCAGCCTACATAACAGAACAGATGGGCAAATAAATTACATGTTTATTTCAGCTATGCCTACAAGCCAGACACTATAGAAAACATAATACATATCAACTATTAAAAGAAAAAAATATGCAAAAATAAAAGCTCTTATTTGTACATCAAAGGGATACTTATAGACAAAAAAAATAACATATAAAAACATGTATGCATAAAACACCAACAATTTCAATGTCTTTGCTGCAGAACATCCATGCTCTCATTACATATACCAATATTTCCAATGGCCATGGTAAACAAGACAATTAAGTCTGAGCAATTAGCATGACCAGGCACTGACCAAATGAGTCACTGCCATGTAGCTTCTGAAAGTTCCATGACTGACCCAAATCTTTGCTGAGCAGATTTATGCCTACTATAGGCAACCCAATTGATATTGCAAATTCAAGATGAAACATTGATTTGTTTTGCCAAGATTGCCCAGTGGTTGCTCAAAAAAGCTGGCTAAAGCTAGACTTCTCTTACAAAAAAAAATGGCACCTCTTATTTATGTTCTTAAGTAATATTATACACAGAGACCCTTTGATGAGACCTCTGCCCCTAGGTAGTAAGAGTATAAGCTATACAATATTTTTTCCCTTATGTCAACCCAATGATAATTATACTTTCATCGCAATAAACATTCAATATTAAACACGATTATAAGGTTGTACCAAGTATAGTTTAGATGCAGTTTGCAATGCACCTATACCTGATAGATAGCGTTTCGGTTCCAAAGATCCCCATAACCAAGCATTTTATTCTGTTTATGATTAACTTGAGACTTAAATTGTTAAGGAAGGAAGGATAGATTACTAAGAGACTGATGTGTTAAGGTAAGATAACTAAAAGAACCTAGGAAAACTATAGAAACTAAAAGAACATGTAGCCATCCAAAACATCTGGCCACATGATCTTTCTTCAGTACAGGGGTGGATATTTCAAATCTGCAGATTCTCTTCAGTTTTCTGTTTTCTTAGCCTGCAATATTAGGGGCATTAGTCCTGATTCAATAGGGAAAAAGCTGGAGCAACTATTCAACCGTTGCTGCTGAAGCTAATGCTTAGACTGTTTGAAAAAGTTGGTGAATAACCAGCTATATACTACAGTACTCATAAGAATATAAATACATATATATATATATATATATATATATATCATTTTGTAACATTTAGGAAGCCAACTGTGAATAGCAATCAAATTGCCAAAAGTCCGTAATGTTATACAATGACACATGCAAATTTCATGAAACCCATGCCTTCTTGCACCCCTCTCAATTCTGTAGATACATGAGACCTTATTATCTCCAAGTATTAGTACACACGTTACAAAATTAATTTAGGATTTGAGAATATTAGAAATGATATTACTAAACTATATAAAAGCTAGACATTGGCTACGTCCTTGATGGAGATCAATGCTGTGGCTCAAAGTAATAACCAATAAAGTTATAACCCCCAGAGAAAAAAGAAAAATCAGATGGGTAATATCAGTCATCACATGCAGAGCACAGTTAAAGTGTGTGATGATTAAAGTATTATTGTCTTGAAGTTTTCTTTCTTAAAGTTTTTCTTAAAAATTACATAAAGTTATAATGAAAGTAACTAATATATTTTGGCCCGCACAATAATAGTAGATGTTATATACACACACTGTAATATTAATAGAAGGATCTGCTCAATAACTCACAGATCAATGTAATAAACAGCTACATGATTGATGTTTTGTGTTTTAGTAAACTTATAAGAGTAAATTATTTAACAGGTGTGTCATTTTATTTATTTTTCAAGCTATCAATTATCACTAGATGTAACATACAACATGTACCGAAAAGCTATATGGTAAAGATTTGATCTCAATAAATATATACATCTACTCACTATATCAAACTGTGACTTTGTGAAATAACATTCTACAAATGATACACAAATTCTATCCAAATACGGGTTGATAAAGTTAACTAAACTAGTTTAACTTTTTTACATTTAGACAAATACCACAGCTAAATATGATGCCAAACATGGCTGATAAAACATACACAGGTAAAAGTCCCTATACAAAAGTACAAAACAGTGGATGACACGGCTATCGAATGAAACAAATGAAGTAAAATCTACCATTAAAATGATAGCATGGTCTTTAAAAGTCATTGAACGTGCAATGTTAAAACCATCAAGAAAATGACCCGTTCACCATCACATATCTATTCAGAGTATTTATAGCCAGGAGACTTAACATTCACAGCCAGAGAACCTAGAAGAGTATTAAAAAGGAAAAAAATGTATTCCCCTTAACACTTCCCTAAAGCAAACTGCAAGGTGCAAATTGAAAATGAGATATAGACTGGGTATTAGCAGTGCGGTCTTAAAGTTAGGTCAGCCTTGCTAAAACACTAAATCACAAGTAGGAACACTTTATCATTATGCATATAAAAAGGAAAACTTGCTAAAACTGAAATGGGCTTTACAAAATGCATCCACCTGTGTGTCATGGACAATATTAATGTGCCTCTATAGAATCCATTAACACCTCCTGTGTTACCACAGCCAGCAAAGCATTGTCTAGACAGAACACAGTGACTTACATGAACATGTGGCCCAAACATCACCTAATACTGGACAAAATATAAAGACATGAACGATGGATGTAGCTGTGCACATAGTGTAAAAGATCCAAGCATTGTCTGGCTCACTAAAATTACGATTAGTTCTGCTAAAAGACCTTTATGGGCACAATGGCTAGGTGCAACTAACATCCTATTCGAGGAACAAAGGTTAAAGGAGCAGTATCGCGAAATTTGCATTAAAAAAGATAAATAATTAAATAGCCACACAATAGCTTCTAACATGTGTATAAATAATGTGGCGATAGAAAAAGGAAAAAAATATCTGCCTTTCTTTTAAATTGTATAATGACAATGGCTCAGTCCATTTGCTGAGTAGGGGGATCTGCTGGGTTGTATTTAGTGAGCTGCTTCATTTAGCCCACTGGTCTCCTAGCAACACTTTACCTCAGAGGCTGACACTGTAATCAGTGGTAACGGCTGTGTGTGTGAGGTGCTGCTTTTGTTATGAGACCAGGTGACTCAAATGTGTAAAATCTATACAAAATAAACTAAACTGACTGAAAATGACTGAAATTCTTCTTTGAATAACTGTGCAGGAAAATCTAAAGGTATTAAGTGAAACAAAACCCTGAGTGGCCGACCCTGAAGTCTATAAGACCCGGCCATTGACCTTCCCCCCCTTGGGCATTCTAAATCGGGATGCCCCACTGTGTGAAACGACCCCTGGATAGCCACAGATCCCCCCATTTTTCTGGCGCGCTCACGCAGATAGTCATTTAGACAGGCCGGGCAGCCAGGAAGGTTACTGCTCAGGCTCCCCATCTGCGTGCAAACAGAGCTGATTGGATGAGAGCCCACGCATGCGCTGTGGGACAGGTTTTCACAGGCGAACTTGGGGATTTCACATATCAGGGCCTCCCAAGTCGGGATGCCCCTAGGGGCACAAAACAAAACTCCAGATAGTGAAAATCTTGGGTTGGTCAAAACACACAAAACTGAAAGAAAGATCATATGGAAAAATGTGTTGTGAAAAGAGAGAGAAAATGGTAAACTGAAAGATTCTGCAGCAGAGCCAACATGAAGGGAAAACTGTCAAAATCAGCTAAATGACTTCTAGAGCTTTTCTCTCTGTTTTAGATATATAAGTTCTGGCCAGGCAGTGCTGCAATGTTGTTATCTTATGCTGGACGGCTGCCAGCACTGAACAGCTGATACTTTGTTACATTGTTTCCCCCTCTCCTCAGCGTGGAACAGGCCAAAGTGTCGGCCCCCGACACTCAGCAGACATAAACATCAGCTATTAGTCTCCAGCTGCACAACACAGACATCATTTTTTTCTACATTTGTAATTCTTACTCCAACACTTACCTACATTCAAAGTATCATTTAAATATAAGTCACCAAGAAAATATCACAATACTGCTCCTTTAAGTGGCTGTGAATCATCCAATCACACAGCAGCCAGAGCGCCAATACAGTGCTGGAAACCTGGAAGCGTGGCTTTGAAAACCCTAAACAGCACACGACGGGGGCTTGGGCACTACGTTTTTTTTAATAGTCCTATCTGGTCCGATTGCTGGTAGTGGTGGGGGGGTGAATGGTGTCCTGACATCCGCTTTATCTTATCAGTCTAAACTGCTACATGCTTTTTTTTATTCCTCTCTTTAACCGTAACTTGTGTGCAGTCTGTTATTAAGCTTATTGGCCAGGGGGTGTCTTTAACCGTAACTTGTGTGCGGTCTATTAAGCTTATTGGCCAGGGGATGTGAAGTTTAAGTGGAGCAAAACAGGATCTTAAGTTTACAAGACTTTAGAGGAAGTAAACCATTTCCTAGGGGGCATCCCAAATTAAGCCATATACTATGCATTTTTCTATAAATAAAAATTAAACCAAGCAATTTACGTAAGAGATTATCTTTTTCTATACATAAATGACACCCTAGAAGAGAGCACCATTAGATTCATACTACAAGCTATATTGCTGAAGCAGCACACTATTTTCAATATGGATATCTACAAGCAAAGGTTTACTGACAGCGGAACATCACTTTATTTTTCCATGAGATCTTAATAGGGGCCCATCCAAAAATAAAATTATTTTCCTCTTTAGCATTTAGAATTTAGCTTATGCATCAGCAGAATGTTGACCCTAGGTAACGTGAAGACTGGGGCTGCTCATTAAGGTTAACACTTGGCTTCAAAACTGAACATATAGGGAACATCAGCCACTATGCATTTACAACAAGAACATGCATTCCCTAATGTTTGCAAATTTGGAAAGCCGTTGAAGTGGCCTCAAAAGGTAATACATCCAGAGTGCAGTAGTAAGCTGATCTCATTTGCTGTTATAGACAAACAATGGAGAGGCATTATTCCATCTTGTGGCATTGCAAGAAAGATTTTAGCTTATTTGACACAAAATCCTGTTTTGCACATGGGAAGACAGACATTAGGGTTGATTCAGAGCCCTTTTCTCACCGTTTTCTTGGAGGTCTTGCTACCAAACGAAAAATTGTGCAAAAATGAAAACATTTCACGCAAAAATTCTCACTGAAAAAAGGCTCTGCTGAATCAGGCGATGGGTAAAAATGGAAGGGAACTGAAATTAACTGAATCAACCCTATTATGTCGGGGTTATGGCCACTTGGGAAGAGAGTTGACCATCACATTGTGTAAGAATATGCACATATTGCTGTTTTGCAGGCCTGGTCAACCAATGTCTGGTGATGGACTACACAATAGAAAGCTAATGCCCTTATGGAATGTCACTAGCATATAAAATAACCAAGAAGCACACACAAGTGGCTTTGATAATCAAGATAACAGATCATCTCTAGATCAAGTTATATATTTAATCACTTTAAGAGCACACTAGACAGACTATATACATACAATAAATATATACGTATAGAGGTCAGGGGGGCAAATACAAGTGGGTAGTTACAGTGAGAATTGAACATGGAAAGTGTATGTCATTACCATGACGTTAGGCCTTGCTACAGGGAGATTAATGAGATTATGTTGTGCCCTCCTCCAGACAGAGACAACGGGGGCTGGGCTCTACAAATCTTTATTCACCCATGGGACACCCCCCCCCCCCAGATGAGCCTTGATCTCCACCTCTTATCAGTGGTTAACTAAATCATAAATGTCTTGCAACTTTCCATTGGAAGGTCATAGGGACTTGGTACTGGTATCAATGGGTCCAACAGGGTTCTGGACAAGCTTTAAGACCAAACACCTGCAACGCTGTCCTATTTGGCTCCTAACCAGAATTTCTGAGGTCCTGAGTGCCCAGGGATGACAGCATGCATGTGGTATAATCTTGAAGGTCAGTTTATGTATAATATGGATGGGATTTTCATAATTCCACCTAACCTTGAGGTGCCCAAATGTCTGCTTGTCCTGTTTGAAGTGATATTACAAGAGCAGGCTCATGGAAGGGGGTGTGTCTGGCCATAGACCTTATGTCTCCAATATCATCACTGGAGGGGCCTTTGAGGCCAAGGTGTGGGGGCACTGGGTGGCGTGAGCTATGCATCTTAGGTTGGTTTGTAACTGGCCAGAGATGAAATATTATATTTCTATTTCCTCAACCTCTTCTAGCTACTGTCTGCTAAGCTGCAGTGGGTTTGGCGTCAAAGTTGATCACACGCAACCCTTTTTCAACCAATCACAGTAGCAGCAGCTGGCAGGGGGGATTTTTTAACTTCCGACTTTCGATCTACTTTAACTTAAAGGGACAATCCAGACAAAGGGGTACATTAGCTTGTTATCTGCTCTCCGCATGCTGGCTATCAGGAGCTGCACCTTTCAGCCAGCTTCCTTTCATCCCACATTATATTACTCAATGACTCCCAGTGAACTCTGTTCCTCAGCAGCAGATGATGACTCATAAATGTATGTTTCAATTTGAAGCTCCTTTCAAAAGTAAATTCCTTAAAGGAACCCTGAAAATGAGTTAGCAGAAGGAAGCAAGTTCTATAGGGTTTATCAGGGAATGCAAATGAAAGATGCTGCTCTTGGCAGACAGAACGGGACAAGCAAAAAGCAGGATATCCCTTTAAGATAAAGACCATCCTAAAAAAAATCTACTGTAATCAAGGAAAAGAAGATCATAAGGATAAACCCGTTTGATGACATTAAACATTTTTGCCATTCTCACTTTATGCGTTAAACAGGTGACCTCTGCGGAAAGGTCTGTCCAAAGCTAAAATGTTGCACATTTATTTATATATGAACTATATTTAGACTAGTATTGGTATTTGATATTGGCATGGACATTTGTCTAAAGTTGTTCTGAAGGTAATTAAATGTATTCGTTTAAAGTAAGATTATTCTCAGTGTATTTGTCTTTTTAATATACGACAAGTAATCAATATTTTTAGTTGGAGTTTAGACTGGATTCTGGATGTCATCCTGCAAATAACCTGTTAAAGAAAAATACTGCTCCAGTAGCCTATGTGACAGTGAGTGGGAAATGGGGTTGGCTGGTTAGGGGTGCCACTGTGGTATTAAAAGTGTCAATATAAGTCAGTGCCCTCCTCATTCATTGCATAGCTGTCAATCATGTGACTACCGGTACCCAATTGGGTTTGCTGGGTCGAATGCACATCAAAGCTGAAATGGCTGTTGGCCATATGATTGTCTGCACTTTGCTGCTAAACATGTCAATGGGGAAGTGATGACTTGACTAAAGTGTCCTATTTAAAATGAATGATCGAATAAGGTTTGGTTTAAATGTTTTATGTATAAAATGAAAATAAAAACCTTGTTTGTCCTTATCGGGTAGCAAAACCACCCATTAAAAATGCATGTCATATTTAGATATTGTATTTTAATAAAAATGTTTTGTTCAACAGAGCTCTTTAATTTATCCTCCCAGTATCATTAGACACTTTTATAATATCTCAGCAGGTTACAAACTCTACCTCTACACAAAATGCAAGCATTCAAAAGACTTTGTTTTTTAACATAAAACGTCTAGTTGTAATAATCTCATCTCCAGTTAATTCCACTGCTGATTTTGAAATTCTGAACAGAAAAATGGGACTAACATAAGCATATTTTTGTTTCCCTATTCTAAAAGTGCAGGTGGGGGTCTATTAATTATTAGTGGAATGATATTCTCACTGTTATCTCTTTAGCATTTCATTTTATTCATCATTGTCCTCTCCTGCCTTTGATCTCCCTCACAACTCAGTTCAATGTTAAGTATTCTGGGTGGTCCAGCATCAGATCTCAGTGCTGTGTCTCTCTCTATTGGCTGCCTTCAAGGGTTTCCTATCATCAGCTTTCTGACAACTTTATTAGCTCAGTCAGATAGTACTAACATCTCCATTGCTCATATACCATTCTCAAACAATCACACTTTTGTAGTCGGCTTAGAACAAATAATGATTTGAAGCCTTCAGATGTTATGCTCGATAATAAGGGCAAAATGAGGAGAAACTTCACATTACATGTAAGTCAGGGCTTGGTTTTAATGTTCTGGCTCAAAAAAAAAAAATCAATTCACCATTGATTTTTGTGTATATATTGTTATTGTCAGAGGATTAATTGATGAATTTTTTATTTGATGAGTCAGGTGGAACTGGCTTCTAGCCACAAAGTGAGAGGAATTCTAATCTGCTCCTTTTTTTTTCTACCACCAGTGAAATTGTTAAGTTTGATATCTCATCATGGGGGTCATTTACTAAGCGTTTGCCGGCCATTCGCTTTGCTTTTGCTAATACAATGAGCGTGAACAAATGCCATGCTGCCCTAAGCTGTTAAACTGGACCAACAGCCTGGCACAGTTGGAAAAGAAAGGTAGTGGTGATTTTGGAGCCTCCTCTTCCAGCATATCAGCCATGCTGCTGCATGGATTTAACAATGCACACTAACAGGAAGCCCAGCAGCACTTCCTGTTTGCAGGTGACCCGCATGAGCCGTCATCGTGTTTTTAAAATTTACCACAGCAAGAGTTAGAAAAGGGTAATTAATTTGTATGTGCAGCAATCTAAGTTGCCCGGTGGAGAGATGCATATGAGCACTGTATGTTGTGTTTGTCTGGTTTAAGTCAATTTTGATTATTGGTCCGCTTTAAGTGGATTTCAAGCATGATTTCTGGTTTTGTAACAGCAAACTGTGCCTGCTGTCAAGAGCGCCCTGTTCCTAGCATACACCACGCATTTTGAATGGCAAAGTGTGGAAAAGACACAGCAAAATGCCACCAAATAGTTGTTCGCTGGTGCAAAATAGCTTTGATCGGCATGTTATTCCACACTCCCAGCACACATGGCGCACCCGGTTGGGCATAAACTGGTGAACAGACGCGAGAGTAGTAAACTCCCCTCTATTGGGTCGAATTATGGTCATGTGCGAACAAATCTGTGCATGTTTTTTCGCGCTCGGGCTTCCACCTGATTTATGGTTGTCAAATTGGGATGTGCATTCATTTTTGCACCAATTTGCGCACTAGTGTTCGGCTAGTGGAAATTTTCCACTAGCTCCGACCCCTGATTTTCTACATTTTGGCATGCGGGGCAAGGAACGGGTCTCTGCCCTGAGGAAGACCCGGGGGAAGGGCATCAGATGCCATCCAGGGGAAGAGGAGATAGATGGACAGATGGACGTGAGCTCCTTTTTTTTGCCACAATAGGGGCAAAGCAGCAAGGCCGTGGATTTTATTTGCTTGGCAGTTAACGGTAAGAGAGAAGAGCACATAGACATCACAGGCTTGGCATCTACTGGCTCTGCTGAGGAAATCGGCCTTGAACTCTTTACCTCAGAATAAAAGCTAATACGACCCAAGATCTAGCATGCTGTTAGTCCTTTGTCTACCTGGGATCATTTTTCTTAGATAGTCTGCTTGTCCAAGGTGTCTTCAGGTCTCAAAGACCAGCATCTACAAATGACCCTGGATCAATTAGCAAAGCAGAGAGGATTTTACCTTATGTGGTAGAGGGTTTGATCCAGAGCCAAGGGAAAACGATGCTGAAGTGTAACTGGGCAAATGTTACTGATTCTATAGATTCTGTTTGCTATGTAATTATTTTGCAGTTGAGCAATATACAGTAGATTGATTTATCAACCACAACATGAAAATCTATCCCAGAGTCCTTTGCCACTACAGTGTGTAAAAGATCAGCTTGCAATTACTGGTGTGATCCTTTTAAGTAGGATTAGCAGTGTATTTCTGTGCTTCATTTCATCTTGCTCATCATTCCAACTGTTTGTAAAATGTCAGCCTCACTACCTTCTAACAATGAAAACAGCCTGGAATGAATACAGATGTTTAGTATAAACAGGAGGGCTGTGGATTATACTTTTATCCTGTGCTGGAATATACACACACTCTTTAAATGATCAGAGCCAGCGAAGGCATATGGCAAGAAGGCGATGGCTTAATCAGCAGGCAACCTTATTAGTACTTAATGAGTCAGGCATTAAAACATTTGAAAAACCTAGAGAGACATGTGATAAGTGTTTTAAATTAGTCTAAACCCAAGGTCCCAGAAAGGCATTGCATGATTTACCACATCATACTTAAAAGGACTGTAAATGCAAAGGCAAACATAAGGAATCAAGAAGCTCACCTGATGCCTGTGCCATGTTCCTTTTCTCTATTTCCTGCTGTCATAGCGGGACTTTAATGTTTGCCCTCCTTTCAATTTATTACCTCCAGGACCACATGCTCAGGCTGTGGTCTAACAGTCATTGCCGTGCTTGTGAGCAAGCACGACAAGTCACAGTGGCTCTGACTAAAGCAGAGCATACTCATAGCTCATAAAACTGCATCATGACATGCCCTTACCAGCTCAACTAGGAACCAGAATTTGAATCAAAGAAAGCAGCTTTGCTTATAGCACTTGACCTATTTACATATTAAATATAATCATAGATTTTGAGATGTTTGCAATGGCTGATATTACACCTTTCCCGTTGCAGATAAGGTGGGAGGAAGTTAGTGTGTGTCTGGACTGGGATGTTTAGAAGGCAATTTGCCAAAACAAATGGCAAGATTTTTAGCTGCATTTATCAATGAATCATGAACTATCCACAGTTATGCATTAACAGAAAGCACAATGTTAAGAAGTTGAGGTGAATAAAGATTAAAGATAAAGCACTGGTAAATTTACTTTCTTGGAGGACTGCAAAAGTGTAACCCCCTTTTTCATTAAAGTGGACCAAAATCCACCCTCTATGAGACTCCAGGGCAGGCATACTACCCCCCTGAGGCATCCAGATTTGGGATGCCCTGCTGTGTAAAAACCAAGAGGTCACCAAAAGTGCAAGGATACCACATATGTCGATATAGGAGTTTTGTCCTACAAAGTGGAGGGGCTGAAGGACAAAACTGAGAATCTATTCAGTTTTTAGTCTTGTCTGTTTGGGCTCCTCACTGCCACAATTAACTGGGAGAACAGAGCAAGGCCCCTGCTGTCAAACGAATCACATAGCACCAGTTTCCTGGTTTTATCCCAAAAATAAAATTAAAATAAAATTAAAATTAAGATCAGACGATCTCCTGCCACCTCCTTCCCGGGCACCGATCACCGGCATCTGACAGCTGAGAACGCTGAAGCCGGTGATCGGGGCCGTGATGACGTCATTAGCGGCAAGATGGCGGCCGCCATCGAGGAGGAAAGGGGAGAGCCTCCCGGGCTCTCTCCTGAAGATCCGTAAGTCCTGGGGGGGGATCGGAGGCCCCCCAGGTGAAGAGGAGGGACAGCGGGAGCCAGCGCACACGCAGGTAAGTGAATGTCATTTTTATTTATTTTATTTTTTTACAGTTAGCAGCTGCTGCTGCAGACGCGGGGGGGGGGCCTATTCCGGGGGCTCTCCTGGAGCCATCCGACCCCCATGGGGGATCGGATGGCACCAAATTAAAGAGGAGACCCGGACGGATTCAACGAGGGGTCAGGTGAGTATTTTTTTTTTTTTTTTTGCCCGCTAGCAGGGGTAAATGCCAGGCATGTCAATTTTACGTGGCTGCCACTTAAGTGACGGAGAGGCAACAACGTAAATTTTACGTGGCTGGCACTTAAATGACGGAGAGGCAACCACGTAAATTTTATGTGGCTGGCATTTAAAGGGTTAAGTAGGGTTAACTGTGTATTTGTGTGCTTTATTTCAGTATGCCCATCATTCCAACAGGTTATAAAATGTCAGTCCCACTACCTTCATAGCAATGAAAAGAGTCTGGAACCAATATAGAGATTTACTATACTATAAGCAGGATGGCTGTGACTTTCCATACATTTATTTATGTTTGCAAAATAAGGCCCTCAAGTAAACCACTTAATTACCAGAAATAGGCATTACTGCAAAGAACTACTATATTATTATTATTACTATTATTATTATTATATTATTTTACACAGGACAACCTAAACTTATTTTTATGTTATTAGATGAAAGATATACAATAATTTATGTACTGTAATCTGACACTTTTATACATCAGGTTACATTTAAGGGACTCCCACCACGATGCCCAACATTATTGGCTGGTAGGCAAAAGGTTAACATATCTGGCTTATCATAAAGTATGACACATCAAACATGTCAGCCTTGTTTTCTAAGCTAAAAATTGCTATACACATGAATTGCGATCATTAGTCCAAACTCAGCCTTAGCAATCAGTACATTTGTGCATGGCCATGGAGAAATGGAACTGAAAGTAAGTGCAAACTTTGGAGGCAGCATATATAGCAAGCTGCAGGAAATGGATCTTTATCTGAACACCTGTTACAAATTACTCATTGCCTTAATTTATGGAGGTTTGTGCAAGTTGGAAATTTCTGCATCATGCTCTAGCTCGAATCTGACCTATATGTATCAATCACAATATTTTTCCAGGAAATACCATAGAATTAATTAAAGCAATTTTTTTGCAGCAAAGAATTAGATCTGGATTAGATCTGGATCAAGTGGGATAATAGTCAGGATCATAATGAGAAGAAAAGCTAAGATTCATAGTAAAAAATGGAGCCCGGATCATGATGCTGAAAGCACAGGCTCATTATTGTAAGGGCAGCCGAAGTCATACACTGCAGAAGAGTTCAAAAGAACAAAGCCTACACAACAGCAAAGTTGGAGGGAAACCAGGTCTATACACAAGGAATAAATTCACGAAGACTACAAGCACAAAAACTCAGAAGACCAACTGGTGCCTTGGCTAGGTCCTCAGAGAAACTGCGACAGTTAGGAGTTCTAATGTGAGTTTGCAAAGCACAAAGGCTATCTTGTGATATGGCCTCCGTGTGACACAGATAGGGCAACAGATCTGGTGACATGGCATTGAAATCTCTACATACATACACATTGGAAAGTGACATTCTTTGTATGTAGAGCTCTGGCCAAGGAATGTTCCCTAATGGGTAGTAAGGTACTAGCATTCAGTGTCGGATTGGGAAGCCTGGGCCCACCAGCAGAACGGACTCTGAGGGCCCACCCCACATTAGCATGCAAGTATTACCAACTTACATTCAGGGCACATGCACAGAAAATGTATGTCAGACTGTATTGTCTGTGTATGTGAACTTGGGATGGCACAAATAAGCTATTCATAGTTCAGGTTTGGTGATTAAGGCCCTCCAATGGACCCCTGGGACCAGGGGCCCACCAGGCTTTTTTTCTGGTAACCCTGTGGGCCAGTCCAAGCCTGCTGGTATTCAGCTTTAAAACAGACACTGTGACAAAGACCCTATAAAGATGCCATCACTAAACTGACACTGGACAGTCACAATACACTTGCTATTCATATTCTAATAATGATTTTAACATGCAAAAAATGACCAACCTGGAAACCTTTTCACAGGATCCCATAAAGCTGAACTCAAGGAACATCAAAAACCCTATTTGTGTTTTCGAAGCCCTATTAGCGTGGCCGTAAACTAGTATGCTGTGTCTATAAGTCAGTAGTCTGACTGATTTCTTTGTTGCATTCAGAATCTCCAGTGATGTACAGCAGCACCATTCAAATGTATTGCGAGTTCAGAGTGTGTGTCATACAGGTTAAATATGAAGGTTAAAAAAAGACTTGGGATCTACTAAAACAAGAAAAAGGCCCTGTCCAGCTGTAAAAACTCTATACTCACCTTTTGTCCCCTGCAGCTGTTCGGTCCTACATCAGGCAGTAAAAAACTTGAGAACTACTCCTGAGGCCTGTTCTCTATTCACCCATGGCAGACACCCCACACATCAGTCACAGTGCCTGGAACATGCCCACTCCATTCATTGTTATGGAGGGGGCATGCCAGTGGGTTTTGTTTTATTTCTTCATATTATTATTTTAAATGTCATCTAAGAATCACTTTCTATGTTGTTGTCTGTCTGAATTTTCACATTAAACGTATTTCTAGAAGGTCTATTAGTTGTGATTGATTTAACAGTAACGAAAATATTGCCCCATTTTAGCTTTACAAATACGGCTTTGGCTAATTTCGGATGCTAAATAAATATTTATTAGAAGGCAACAGTCACTCTGTCCCCTGTGAGTTGCTGATGACGAGGGAGGCACACATTGTGTTTTAAATCTTAATAAATGCCAGCATCAAACGTTCATGTCATATAGTCATACCCATTACAAAGTACCTTATATCAAATGTGATGCTTGATCATTGTATACAATCGTTCACTGAAAATATTGCCTGTGGTGTCAGCTTGATCTATTTTAGCTCTTCTCTTGGGCAATAAAACCTTTGTGGTTTTGCATTTAGGTTGCGGCCCACAGGTACTCTTCATCCCTAAGCCACAATTGCAAACACCTGCTCTCACATTGCCTCGGCCTGATCACAGGTAGTTCAATCACTTACCCACTACAGGAAGCCTGACCATTATGTGTTTCTGAAAAGGCTTAAAATACTGCTCTTGTGAAGGCATGCTTATTGCTGATACTATATGGCTGCTTTCACACTGGGGGGAGGCGATAGAGAGAGCGATATTCACAAGCGATTTCTTAGTATCGTGAGTGCAAAGTGATCGATTTTAGAATCAACCAACTTTATTAAATGTGCCACAAAGAAATAACACAGGAAATGGAGCATCTGATTGGCTGCTGACTGCAGCAGAATCGTTATCGCTAAAGCAAAAGTGATTGAATAGCGACTGTGAAGAAATTTCATTGACTTTATGGGATCGCTATCGCCGTTCATCAGCTGGAAATCACTGCATGTTGGAATTTTTCAAATCACCCTGCAAACGCCCAGCAATCGCAATATCCTGTGTGAAAGTCACAATAGGACAACATAAGCAACGCTTTTAGGTGCACCAAAACCCAGGATTTTGACTATCCTGGGATTTAGTCTTTGCCCCCTGGCACCCCGATTGAGGATGCCCCACTGTGTGAAACCCCCTAGGTCAGTGGTCCCCAACCCTGTCCTCAGGGCCCACCAACAGGCCAGGTTTTGCAGATCTCCACAAAGATGCACAGGTGGAGTAATTAGTGCAGCTTTTTTGTATATTAAGGTACAGAGCAAAAATTAAACAAACACCTAAAGTGAACAGCTTACACCTACAATAATTAAATGTAGTTAATTCAATATAAATTTTTATAAATATAAATCCAGACAAAGACATTCAATGAGGTTTCAAACATCCAACGAATATACACATAGAATAAAAACCGAAGAGTAGTTCTCCTTCCCCCAGTCCACTATGGCCAGTAATGGATATAGGTATATTCAGGACTGAACTTGCACTTCAGAGTTAAAACACCTTAAAACATAAAAACAGGCGGCAGCGGCAGAGTCCTGTTTTTATGTTTTAAGGTGTTTTAACTCTGAAGTGCAAGTTCAGTCCTGAATATACCTATATCCATTACTGGCCATAGTGGACTGGGGGAAGGAGAACTACTCTTCGGTTTTTATTCTATGTGTATATTCGTTGGATGTTTGAAATCTCATTGAATGTGGAATTATTTCATGGAGCACGTTTATTTCAAATTATTGCTGTAAGGAGTTGTCTTTTATGAGTCTCTGGTAAGCGCACACGAGTGAAGGGTGATCACTATTAATTGGTGCATGTTTTTGGGACACTCACTGGATTTATCAATATTTAAGAATTCTTTGTTTTTGCATCACTTCAAGAAATTGTGCATGTATTTCGGGACATTTATTATGGACTTTTGTTACTGATTTTTATGTCTGGATTTATATTGAATTAACTACATTTAATTATTGTAGGTGTAAGCTGTTCACTTTAGGTGTTTGTTTAATTTTTGCTCTGTACCTTAATATACAAAAAATTTTTCTGAGGCCAGTTAGGGATAAATGGTCTGGTACGTTGTAGCATTCAATCTTAATTTTCTCTCAGGATATAGGAGCGCGGTGTTTATTTAATTTATTTCACTAATTAGTGCAGCTGCAGAGCAATAGAGCTGGCTGTTTGGAGATCAAAAAAACATGACATGTTGGTGGGCCTTGAGGACAGGGTTGAGGACCACTGCCCTAGGCCACCCGATTTCACTAATTCTTCCATGGTGCTACGGCGCATGCACAGCCTCTCATCCAGTCAGCGCGCTTGGATCCGCTCCCGCCCCTTCATCCAAGAGCTCGTCTAAAGCGAGCAGATCTGAGCGTGATCCGAGCGTCCCCATCCCCCGCTACCCTTTAACATGGAGCATACCCGCGTTGGCCATTCACAAATGCCTGGATAGCGGGGATGCAGATGGTGCTTTCACATGCGCCATTGGACCGGGAAAGAAGGTGAGTGACCTGGGGGGGTTTGACACAGCGGGGCATCCTGAGTCTCATAGCCTCCATAGTAGGTTTTGGTGCACTTTAAGGCTGATTGGGAGGGTGATTGAAATCACAATCGCCTCGCCCCAGTGTTAAAGGAGCCTACAGCAGAGGTCAATCCCATCAAAGGCCAGAAATATGTCACCCATATATTAAATTAGCTTGTTCAACATTTTCAACAGTTCAAAGCAAGACGCTGTTTTACTTGTACAAATAACACAGGCTGTATGATTGGACCAGCATCCAAGGTTGCACTGATTATTGATTTACTTTTACCATTTTAGAGTGGCAAATGGCAAAAATATAAACCATGCCCCCCCACTCCCACCCCTCCCCCGGTGTTATGGTCAATTTGGGTTTTCACAATAGAAAAACACTCACCTGCAGGACGGATTTCTGTAGCTGCTGCTGTGGAAACTGCTGCCTTGACCATACTGGCTGCTCAGTCAGTCCCTGTGTTTTGCCTGAACTACATTTTAGTTTTACACTGTCAATTGTATTGTAAAAATAAATTTGACATTGCCCATATAATGCATATTGGGTGGTGTGCCCCACTTCACAGCATAAAATGGCCTTGATCAATGGCAGCTTCAGGTTTTTGTGGGCCCTTGGTCTCAGCTGGCCCCTTTGTAGTATGTCTCAACATGTATGGTATATATTGCCAAAAATGTAACCTACTTATTAAAAGGTGATTGATGTGAATTGTCACCTGGCCTGTGTCCCAATCCCTCAGTTGTAATCGGCATTTTATTTCAACGTAAAAAAAAAGAAGCAATAGATACTAATGATGATTCAAAATTATATAAGCACAATGGCCTTGATTCACTGAGAGTTGAAAAAAATAATCATCGTAGTAAAAAATTCAATTCTTGAGAAAAAAGCCTGAGAATTTCACTGTTAGTGAAATAGGAAGACAATGAAAGTCAATGGCACTTTTTACTACAGGTAAAAAGGGGAAAAATGTTCAATATTTCAGGAGTAAAAAAGTGCCATTGACTTTCATTGTCTTCCTATCTGGTGATTCACTAAAACTGAAATTCTCAGACTTTTTTCTCATGAGCAGGATTTTTTACTACCATGAATTTTTTTTTTTAACTCTTAGTGCATCAAGTGCCTATAAGTGTATATGCCCCCCAACCCAGACTCCATTTTTTTAAACCCACTTTAAAGTGGACCTTCGCCCTGAATAAGAGTCTGTCTTGTATGTTTCTCACACCCTGTACATACAGATTGCTCACATTAAATATCATCCTACCTGCATCCACTGCATGTTATGAGCCTTTAAACATCCAAGATGGCGGCTCATGGACCATCAGGCAGCCTGCAAACAGGAAGTGTCTTCTGACTGTGTCACTCTGCATTCTGGGATTGCTGCCCTTTCCCTGACCCCAGCTCTGCTCTGTCTGTGCGAAGCACAGCTATAACCCACCCCCCTGTACTTTATCCCCCTCTTCTCTCCTCAGTATGTGATGCTTCTGAGTCAAGATGGCGGCACCCATATCCTTGAGTCCTGAACAGAGTTGCAGCCCAGTGGGGGAAAGAATAATAAGTAAGTGACTAAAAACATAAAATGTATTCATTTTAGATGCTGGGGAATAGTTTTTTAAGGGTTTGGGCTTTTCATTTAAAGGTCCGGTTTCATTACAGTTCAGTTTCAATTATTCAAAAAACACATATTTCCAAAGTATATAAATATACAGCTCTGCAAGATGAAGTGCCTTTCACAGACACTACAGTAAACTGGGTATTTTTTTTTCTAATCAGACATTCACATCAAGACACATTTTTATGCTTGTTTTAGCTTTGGTAATTAAGCATTAGGAAATGACAGAGCATCTAAAACGACATTCAGATATATGTCCCCAAGTAACTCTAACTCAGTGATGGTTTGATAAAAGATAAGAGGTGTTAAGTGAATTGATCCAAATCACAACAGTCCAATCCTTATTGCTTACTGTGGATTACAAAGACAGCAAATCAATGCTGTGCTCAAGATTTATGCCCAGTCCAGATATCAGCGTAAAATGTTTAGCATTCATTCCATCGACACATGTTCAGCCAAAAGGGTACAACATTGAGATGCTACTGATTACCAAAATTATCCAAATTTAAAGTTGTAGGTTAGTCCTGTACTCCATAGAGGTCTACTCACTTCACAGAATTACAACTGTAGCTCTCTACAATGATGAGCTTTAAATGATTTGAAAGTGAGATGAAAAGCAGTTACTAGACTTCAGCCATGTGCATGTGATATTGCATCGCTTGCGTAACTTACATTAAAGTACAACCATCATTTTAAACCTCTAAAAAATGTTATGTTCCTATAGTATAGGAACTTTAGAAGAAGAAACATTTAACCAATATACCGTATTTTTCGCCTTATGAGACACACCTTCCCATAAGACGCACCTAGGATTTGGAGGAGGAAAATAAGAAAAAATACCATTTTGTGAATACTCACCTGTAAAATGGGTATTGTAAGTATGTCACACCCCCCACTTCAAGACATTCATTACACTTGGGTATACTGATCTGTAGATGGCGATCTTGCAGAGATGATAACAAAAAAGGTCAGACCCTCCCGGACCATAAATACCTGGGACCTCCCACTCATTCCCCAGTATAAAGATAGCAGTAAGAACAAGGGACCCGGAAAGCCAATAAAAACTAACAAAGGTTCACCATATAAAGGATCCAGAATACAAAAGGGCAGGGTGAAGCGGGGTGTGTGACATACTTATAATACCCATTTTACAGGTGAGTATTCACAAAATGGTATTATTCTAAGTATGTCACACACCCCGCTTCAAGACATTCATTACACTTGGGACATCCAATAGCAGTGTCCATAAAGGGCAGGGATCCAAAAAACAAGGCACAAACTTAAACCACTGCAGCTTGCAGAACTTTGCGGCCAAAAACAGCATCCGCTGAGGCCCTAACATCAACCTTGTAAAACTTGGAAAAAGTGTGAACCGAAGATCAAGTAGCAGCCTTACAAACCTGCTCAACAGAAGCCTGGTGCTGGAAGGCCCAGGACACCCCAACAGCACGAGTAGAATGAGGAGGAGAAGTAGCCACCAAATAGTACTTCACACAGCGGACCACATCCAAAGAATGCAAAACCCTCTCCTTGTCATTACTGGGCTTAGGACACAAGGAGGGATTTGAATCAATATCCTGATTCAAATGAAAAGCAGAGACCACCTTAGGAAGGAAATCTGGTTTGAAGCGGAGAACAACCTTGTCCTGATGCCTCTCAAAGTAAGGAGCCTTAATAGACAAGGCTGCCAACTCCAAAACACGACGAACGGAAGTGATGGCAACCAGAAAAAGAACCTTCTGAGTTCTTTAGTCTCTCCTGATAAGTTTTAAGTTTAAGTCCTTCCACCATTTTCGTTGCCCGCCTTTGGACACGTTCTATTTGAATAATGTCTTTTTGCAGGTAAGGTCTCCAGAACTGCACACAGAAATCTAGCTGTGGCCTTACCAGGGGTCTATACAGCGGCATCACAACCTCCCTCTTCCTACTGGTGATGCCTCGAGCTATGCAGCCGAGCATCCAGCTTGCTTTTCCCACTGCCTGGCTACACTGTCCACTCATCTTGCAGCTATCAGTACCCCTAAATCTCTCTCCTCCGAGGTCCTGGCTAACACAGTGCTGCCCATACGGTACTCAGAGCAGGGATTCCTTCTACCCAAGTGCATGATTTTACATTTAGAGACATTAAACTCTAGTTTCCACAGTTTTGACCATCTATCCAGTAAAGCTAAATCATTTTCCATGTTGCAGACACCTCCAGGAATATCCACCCTATTACTAACCTTTGTATCATCAGCAAACAGACAAACTTTTCCTACCAGGCCTTCTCCTATGTCACTTACAAATATATTAAAAAGAATGGGGCCCAGGACAGAGCCCTGCGGCACACCACTTGTAACTCGCCTTTGTTCAGATTGCACACCATTTACAACAACGCTCTGATACCGATCCCTCAGCCAACTGGAAATCCACTGAACTATCCAGGGATTGAGTCCTACCTTCAATAACTTATCTATGAGCTCCTTATGTGGTACAGTGTCAAAGGCTTTGCTAAAATCCAGATAGGCGATATCCACAGCACCACCTTCATCTAACACTTTAGTGACATTGTCAAAGAAATCAATAAGATTGGTCTGACATGATCTGCCCTCAGTAAAGCCGTGCTGTTTTGGGTCCAATAGGTCATTAATTTTTAGATGGGAAATTATGTTTTTTTAAGAGTGTTTCCATTAATTTGACCACTATAGATGTTAAACTAACTGGCCTGTAATTACTGGCTTCTTCTCTACTCCCCTTTTTATGGATTGGTACGACATTGGCCATTCTCCGATCATCTGGAACCAGTTGAAAGGGAATGGTTAAGTAAATCAGTCAGAGGGGCTGCAATCACAAACCTAAGTTCCCTTAGAACTCTGGGGTGGATTCCATCTGGACCCATCGCCTTACTTACCTTTAGATGTGCCAGCTCGGCTAAGACATCAGCCTTCAGAAACTCCGGAGCTGTGCCCTCCCAGCTGGATGCTGTGCTATGGCAATGCCTGCTACTATCTGAAAATACCGAACAAAAGTAGCTATTCAGATGGCCAGCCACAGCCTTATCTCCGTCAATATATTTATTTTCCCTATTTCTAATTTTTGAGACTGCATTGTTTTTCTTCTTTCTGTCCTATAATAGATGGCAGAGGAAGACTGCTTCCTAGCCCTAACCAGAGTCTGAATGACAGCATCAGAAAGACCTTCCTCCCTCAAGATGGAGGTTTCAGCAACCACACAGTCAAACCCAGCGTTGGTAAATTGGGGTAGAGCAGTGGCCCGAGTGAGCAGATCCGGCAGAAGGGGCAGATCTAACTGATCCTCCGCCAACCTTACCACGTCTGCGAACCAAACCTGTCTTGGCCACCTTGGGGCCACCAGGATTGCTGACGCGCCCTCTCGGGCCAGGTTGCGTACCACTCTGCCCACCATGGGAAACGGAGGGAACAGGTACAGAAACCCCAGATCTCTCCAGTTCAGAGACATGGCATCCACTGCCAGAGCCAGTGGATCCCACGAGAGAGACACAAATGCCGGAAGCTTGTGATTGTGACGAGAGGCAAAGAGGTCCACCTCTGGAGACCCCCACCGGAGGCAAAGCGACCGAAACACCTTGGGGCAGAGCGACCATTCCCCCCGGCGAGATGACCCCCTGCTCAGGGAGTCCGCCTCCGTGTTCTCCACTCCCGGAATGTACACCGCCGAGATGCATGGGACATTGCTCTCTGCCCAGGCAAGGATCAAGGACACTTCCCTGAGGGCACGCCTGCTGCGAGTCCCTCCCTGGTGATTGATGTAGGCGACCGCCCGAACTTGAACCGGTAGTCCCCGTAACTGATGAGTCAAGTGAACCAAAACCAACCTGATGGCTCTCAACTCCAGAACATTGATGGGATCGTGAGCCTCCAGAGGCCCCCACAGCCCCTGAAACTGAAGATCCTTCCAAAATCCCCTCCAACCTGACAGGTCAGAAAGGACCTGCCCCTCGTCAGATTGCTTGGTTTCAGCCACCACCGAAGGGAACGCCGCACCCGGGGGACATCAGAAAGGACTGATCCAATGACATCGGAGACCCGTCCCAGGCTGCCAAGAGATGGAGCTGGAGCGTCCTTTTGTGAAACTGGGCAAAGGGAACCGCCTCGAACGATGCCACCATCAATCCCATGAGTCGGATGGACGGACGGGGAATGGATAGAAGACGCTGAGTCAAATCCTGAATCAGAAGAACCTTGGCTCGGCGGAGAAACACCCTGGCCTGAGAAGTATCCAGCGACATTCCCAGGAACTCCACCACCCTGGAGGGAGTGAGGCAGGACTTGGGATAATTGATCACCCAACCGAAACTCTCCAGAGTGGACACCACATTCCTGGTATCCAGCTGCGCCTGACTGAGGGAAGACGCCATGATGGGGCACGATGCGGATACCCCCGGCTCTGAGTATGGCCATCACTCCTGCCAACACCTTGGTAAAAAACCTTGGAGCCAAGGTAAGGCCAAACGGAAGAGCCACAAACTGAAAATTTCGATTGTCCATGACAAACCTGAGGAATCTCTGGTGTGCCGGAAATATTGGAATATGCAGGTAAGCATCCTTGATGTCTACGGAAGTCATGAAGTCCCCCTGACGAAGTGAGTGGATGGCTGAGCGCAGAGTATCCATACGGAACTTCCGGGGATGAACGAACCTGTTGAGCAACTTCAGATCCAGAATGGGACGAACGGATCCGTCCTTCTTGGGCACCGTGAACAAATGGGAATAGAAGCCCAGGCCCCGGTCTGAGTGGGGCACCGGGCAGATGACAGCCATGTCAAAAAGACTTGCTACTGCCGCCCGAAGCCCCTGGGTGGCCAGAGGATCTGACGGCACCCGAGAACTGAAGAATCTGTGAGGGGGCCGGAACTCGAACTCTTGTAACCGGAAAACACCAATTCCTGAAACCACCTGTCCGAGACCTCGTGGACCCAAACCTGGGAGAAGAGTAGCAGCCGTCCCCCCATCCGCAAGGGTGAGGGCGCCCCCTCATTGCTGAGCCGGCTTGGCAGCGGCTCTAGGCTTGGAGCCCCAACTGTGTCCTGGACGGGCCCGACCCCTGCCCCTGGTCCAGGAATCACTTCTGGACGAGGGGAAAGCCGTACCCCTGCCGACTCTAGCCTCACGAAAGGACTGAGAGAAGGAAGCCGCCCCCCGAAAGGGGCGACGCTGCTTCTTACGCTGAGGTAACTTACCTCCCTTCCCGCCACCGAATCCAATTTTTCTCCAAAGAGCCGCAACCCCACAAAGGGAAGGGCCGTGAGCGACTTTTTGGACACAAAATCAGCTGCCCACTGGCGTAACAAAACCGACCGGCGGATAGCCACAAGCAGTGCCGCAGCTCTGCTACACATCACCAAAGTGTCGTCCAGGGCGGACAGTACAAAGGATAAAAATAACTCACAGCGCTTAAGGTCGGCAAACTCCTCACTAGCCGGGTCAAGCGCGGACGAGGTCAACAATCCTCTAACAACCGACTTGGCAGCAACCAGTACAAGCGCAGAAGCTCAAACCGGCCGCAAGGCCGATCCAACAATGGCAAAACCATGACAAGCCATCTGGTCAATGTGTTTATCGTCACCATCCTTGAGAGTAGTGCACTCCGGAGAATGGAGGACTGCGGAGCTGGACAACCCCAAGACCGCATCAGCCGAAAAGGGATATTTCTTGTCCCAACCCGGTGGAACCCCCGGAAGCCGAGTCGGCCTCTCCCATTCCTTGAGAATGATAAATTCCAAAAAGGAAATTCCAAGCACGGCTTAGTTACTTCAAAGAACTCCCCCTTCAGCGGAGGAGCCGCCTCGGGGGGAGAAATAGCCAGGACCTCAAACATATGAGCCAGGACCCTAGGGGTATCCGAGGAATCCCCCTGGCCCTGCTCGGTATCAGCGCCCACAAACTGCTGATCATCGGAGTCATCAGACTCCTCATACAACTCCCCTTCCTCACGCGGGGAAAAATCAGACCAATCCAGGGAGTCAAAATCCTCCCTATCAAAGGCCAGCGCAGCCGTATACAAATGTTTTCTCTTTGCCGTGGCCTTTTTAGCAACGGCACTGGAAAACATTTTTTCAAGATTGGCCAATCTGGCACACACCTCAGATTGCGACTCCCCGCCAATGACCACATCACATGGGGTACGTGTCAAGCGAGGGGGAGACGGAGAGGAGACTGGCGGAGCAGAACCGGACGCCTGAGATCTGGTCTGCCGCGTAATAGACCGCTGCGCACAGGGTACACATAGAAATACATCATCCCCCAAACGGGATACTCCACACCCCAAACACAGCCTGGATTGCCCCGAGGGGGGCACAAGCCCAGTATCCGGGGAAGCCTCCATATGGTGATTTTTTAATAATATATATTATATATATATATATATGTGTACAATGCTCTTTTTGGGAATTGCGCAATAGTGCAACCCGGGATGCCCCTTTAAGTCCCAAGTGGGATGATTTTAAGCCAGCTAAAATGTAACCAGGGACCCTGGATCGGGAGAACCCCTCTTTAATATGATCAATGGTCCACCTGGAACACAAAAAACAAGCACACGCTCAGATCATGCTAGAAATAGTTAACAACAGATGAATCAGATGGCCATAAGGCCACTCAACCGACCTTCAGTACCGCATGCCTGGCACAGGGAAGGTGCAGTGTGCAGTAGGAGGAGGGAGGACGGGCCAGCACGGTTCATGCGTCACGCCCGGCCCCGTCCCTCCCCCGCCTCTCCCGGCCAGAAGCCGAGACATGAAAGACGCGCCCGCAGCACGGGGGCGGGCCGTAAGCGCGCGCGAGTGCCCGGCTCCACCCCCCACCGCCCAGAGGAGAAGAAGCCCTCATGGGCTCACCGCCACCATTGCCATACAGCTCCCGGAGGCCGGCGCCAGTCAAAGTGAAAGTAAAAGCACACACACAGTAAACATACACACGCACATACACATAAATGATAGGAATCCATAAGGAAACCGCCCCCCCCCCCCCTCTAAGGGTATCCGGGAGAGGGGGAAACCATGCCAGGGTAGGGCCAAGGGACGGGGCATCCCAAATCGGGATCACCAACCCGGATAGCCGCCTACCCCTTGTTATGGGGTCTCACGGCTCCTAAGCACCAGGGGTGCCAACTACCTTTGCCCGGACCAGCAGCCTAGGCTGGGAGGCAAGTAACTTAATAGAAGGGATCCGGGCAGAAATAGAAGAATAAAAAGTGGCCGGGAGTGTCATCCCGGCTACCTGCAAGGAGGAGACATCATCTTCTGACTTGCTCGCCTCTGCAGAGATGGAAAACTGGGGAATGAGTGGGAGGTCCCAGGTATCTATGGACCGGGAGGGTCTGACCTTTTTTTGTTATCATCTCTGCAAGATCGCCATATACAGGTCAGTATACCCAAGTGTAATGAATGTCTTGAAGCGGGGTGTGTGACATACTTAGAATAAAATTATAAACCAAATGTTGTGCTATAACACCTCATTACATGCAGTGTGGCATTCCCCCCCATCCCATTTCCATAGGCAGTGTGGTATTCCCCCCATCCCATTCCCATAAGCAGTGTGGCATTCCCTTATCCAATTCCCATAGGCAGTGTGGCATCCCCTCATCCCATTCCCATCCAATTCCGTTAGGCAGTGTGGCATTTCCCCATCCCATTCCCATAGGCAGTGTGGCACTCCCCCTCCCATAGACAGTGTGGCACTCCTTCCTCCCTTTCCCATAGGCAGTGTGGCTCTTCTCTCTCCCATTTCCACAGGCAATGTGGCATTCCCCCATCCCATTCCCATAAACAGTGTTGCATTCCCCTCATCCCATTCCCATAGGCAGTGTGGCATTCCCCCCATCCCATTCCCATAGGCAGTGTGGCATTCCCCTCATCCCATTCCCATAGGCAGTGTGGCATTCCCCCATCTCATTCCTATAGGCAGTGTGACATCACCCCCCCCATCCCATTCCCATGTAAATGCGTCTTACATTCGCCCAATAAGTCTTATAGGGGCAAAAAATACTGTACTTCTTGCTATAAATGGTGTGCCCAAAATGGACACATATGGTGATGGATTGTGATGTGTGTGTTTGATACATCATTGTGTGTTGAAATCTTTGTTAGCAGACACTGACCACACTGCTTCTGTCAGGCACAACATGTTTTTTTAATTGACAGAATGTGTTGGGCCTGTCATGTCTGACATGAGGACTGTGTGCAATGGTGTCTGCTTACTAGGATTTAAAACACAATGTTGTATCTTCACACACATCACAATCCCTCACCAGTCATAGGTGTCAGTTCTGTGCATACAATTTATAGTGATAGAGAACAACATAAAATTTTCAGAGGTTCCCAGTGATAGTTGTAAGTGCCAGCCTACCTGGAGATTTTGTCACCCTCTGTTGCCAGGACATGTGTCACCATTTTGTGCTAAACATGTTTAACTGGGATTTTTGAAGAAATGTCCACAGAATTTCCAGGAAAAGTATACATTTTCTTTGGGCTGGGCTTTAACAATTTTTTATTGTATTCTCAATATTTTTGTAAATATTATACCTTGTAAAACTTTGAAAAGGTATGAACAGAAGACCAAGTAGTGGCCTTGCAAACTTGTTCAACAGAAGCCTGGTGCTGAAAAGCCCAAGAGGCACCGATAGCACGAGTGGAATGAGCAGTGAGGCGGAAGGGAGGATTCTTCCCCTTAGCAGAGTAGGCCTGAATCACAGCCCGACGAATCCACTTGCCGATAGTAGACTTGGCAGGAGCCAAACCCTTCCTAGGCCCAGAAGGGACCACAAAAAGAGCATCAGTTTTCCTGAAAGGTGCAGTAGCCACCAGATAGTACTTCAGACACCTAACCACATCCAAAGAGTGCAAAACCCTCTCCTTAGCATTGCTAGGATTAGGGCACAAAGAAGGAAGAACAATATCCTGATTCAAATGAAAGGCAGACACTACCTTAGGCAGAAAATCAGGTTTGAAACATAGTAGGGGGGCTGAATGGACAGCGCCGCCAACTCAGACACACGCCTGACAGAAGTGATAGCCACCAGAAACTCAACCTTGAGCGTAAGAATGGCCAAGGCAGCATCCTGCACAGGTTCAAAAGGAGTACCCTGCAAGGCTGACAGAACCAAGTTCAAATCCCAAGCAGGCACCATGGGCTTACATGGGGGACGCACATGAGTGACCCCCTGGAAAAAAGTCCTGATCAGAGGGTGCTGAGCAAAGGACTTCTGGAAAAAAATAGCCAGGGCAGAAACCTGACCCTTCAGAGTACTGAGTTGGAGTCCCATCTCCAACCCATGCTACAGGAACTCCAGAATCCTAGGAATAGAGAAGACATGACAGGGAAGAGACTTAGACTCTCACCAGTCAATGTAGGCACGCCAAACCCTGTAATAAATGGAAGAGGAAGACTTCTTCCTAGCTTTAATCAAAGTATCCACAACTGAGGAAGACAGCCCCTTCTCCATCAAGAGCAGCCAAGCCGTCAAAACCAGAGTTTGTAAAGTGGGATGGCGTAGTGAGCCCTGAGTGAGAGTCAGATCTGGCACCAAGGGCAGAGCGTACTGATCTACTGCCAGCTGTACCACGTCTACGAACCACACTCTTCTTGGCCACCTGGGGGCCACCAGAATTGCTGGAACCCCTTCCAGAGCAATCTTGCGCAGAACCCTGCCCAGCAGGGGAATTGGGGGGAAGACATACAGGAACTGAAAGTCCTTCCATGACATTGCTAGCGCATCCGAGGTCAGGGCCAGAGGATCCCTGGACAGAGAGACAAAAGCTGGAAGCTTGTGATTGTGGCAGAACGCAAACAGATCCACATCTGGTTGGCCCCAACGGTGACACAGAGATTGAAACACCCTGCTGCATAGGGACCATTCTCCCTGGCGAGGGGTCCCCCTGCTCAGAGAGTCCGCCAGGTGATTTTCCACCCCCGGGGTGTACACAGCTGAAATGCAGGGGACATTGGCCTCCACCCAAGTCAGGATCAGAGACACTTCCTGGAGGGCCCCCTTGCTCCGGGTCCCTCCCTGATGATTGATGTAGGCAACTGCCGTCTGGTTGTCCGAGCGCACCTGAACAGGCAGGTCCTGAAGATGAGTAGTCAAGCGAGCCAGAACTAACCTGATCGCTCGCAGCTCCAAGACATTGATAGGTGTGTGGGCCTCCTGAGGGCCCCACCTCCCCTGGAACCGCAGGGACTTCCAGAAACCCCCCCAACCTGACAGACTGGCATCCGTGGTGACTGTCTCCCAGGAAGGGGCAAGAAAGGATCTGCCCCCCAACAGGTTCCTTGAGTCCATCCACCACAAGAGGGACCTCCTGACCAGGGGGGAGAGCACACAGACCCTGTCCAGGGATGCTGGGTCCTTGTCCCATAAAGACAATAGGTGAAGTTGCAGAGGCCTCAAGTGGAACTGAGCATAAGGGACCGCTTTGAAGCACGCCGCCATCAGGCCCACCAGCTGCATCCCCTGCCTGATGGAGGGATGGGGACAAGCTAGGAGGGACTGAGCCTGTGCAATCAGACTGTCCACCTTCTGCTGAGGAAGGAAGATCCTTGCCTGAACTGTATCCAGATTCATTCCTAGGAATGGAGTTACCAAGGGGACAGTGAGGACTTGGGGTGGTTGATCACCCATCCAAATGACTCCAGAGTGGACACCACCAGCTGAGTATCCAACTCTGCCTGATGTAGAGACTGGGAAGTGACGAGGATGTCGTCCAGATAGGGAAGCACGCGGACGCCCTGACATCTGAGCAGAGACATCACGCCAGCGAGCACCTTGGTGAACACCCTGGGAGCTTAAGTGAGGCCAAAGGGCAAGGCCACAAATTGGTAAAGTTGATCCATCAGAGCGAACCTGAGGAACCTTTGATGACCTGGGAACACAGGAATATGAAGGTAAGCATCTTTGATGTCCACAGAAGTCATGAAATCCCCTTGGCACAGGGAACTGATGGCAGAGCGCAGAGTCTCCATGCGAAAGCGCCTTGTTGAGAATCTTTAAGTCCAGGATGGGCCTGACAGAACCATCCTTTTTGGGTACTGTGAATAGGTTGGAATAAAAGCCCTTGCCTTTTTCTCCTGGCAAATGACCCCCAGCTCCAGGAGGCCTTGCACTGCTTGCATTAGCTCCTGAGCTGACACAGGGTCCTGAGGAATCCGGGATCTGATGAATCTTGGAGGGGGATCGGCAGCAAACTCCAACTTGTAACCGGAGGACACTACCTCCTGAATCCACCGGTCTGAGACATGAAGCCTCCAGACGTGAGCGAAGTGCTGCAGCCGTCCCCCCACCCGGATGGGTGAGGGCGCCCCATCATGCCTGAGGGGGCTTGGGAGAGGATTTAGCTTTGGGACCCCAGGAGGAGCCAGGACGTCCACGTCCTCTGCCTCTACCCCAGAAATCTCCCCGGGCCCCAGGGAAAGACACCCCCCTTCCCTGTCTTGCACCACGGTAAGGGGAGAAGAAGGAACCCTGACCCAGAAAGGGCCGAAGTTGCTGCCTGCGCTGGGGTAACCTGCCTCCCTTAGCAAAAAGGTCCAGGCGGTCTCCAAACAGACGCAGTCCTTTAAAGGGAAACCCAGTGAGGGCCTTCTTGGCAGCGTTGTCAGCAGCACACTGGCACAGCCAAACCGAGCGGCGTATAGCCACCACGAGGGCAGAAGTTCTGGCACACATTCTGATGGTGTCATCCAATGCTGATAGGACAAAATTTACAAAAACATCACAACTGGAGAGTGCATTAAACACCTCACAAGGCAAATCATCAGGGGCACTATCAAGCATATTGCAATCATCAGAGGCACAGATCGGGCGCAGCATGCAAAGGCGTGGGATGCCAGCTGGTCAATGCGCCGGTCCTCAGCATCCCGCAGGGTAGTAGAATCAGGGGAATGCATGACAGAGGTGTTAGATAGCCCTAGAATCGGGGCATCCACCTCGGGGGGGGGGGGGGATGACCAACATTTAACCACTGGGGCGCTCCCATTCCTTGAGCACAAGGTTATGGAAATGTGCCTGCTCTGGAAATTCCAAACGTGATTTTGCTGTATGGAAAAGCTCCCCTCTTTGCCTGGGAGCCTCAACAGGGAGAGAGATAGACAGAACCTCAAAAATCTGGGTCAATAATCTGTCAGTGTCATCCGGGGCCCAGGGGTCAGAGCCAGAATCGTCATGACCCCTTGGTCTCTCATCAGATGAGCCTGAATCAGACGGGGTATAGCCACACAGATTCATAAACTCCTCAGTTCCCATAGGGAAAACATTAGGCGTCAAGTGCCGCTTCTTAGCAGGGGCCTTACGCGCTAAGGACTTAGCAATAATCTGTTCAACAGTAGCCAGTCTAGAAGACACATCAGGCTGAGAATCCCCACTAGTATGCAACTCAGTAGGAGTGAGATTTAAGCTTGGGGGAGTAGGTGAAGTGAAACGAGGTGCAGCCACTGGCAGGCCAGATTGCAATGCAAGCACCTGCTCAGCACAGGTTACACAGACCCGTGCCTTGTCAGCGTCAGCATGAGGCTGCCCACACGCTACACACAGCCGGTCTTGTCCCAAAGGGACCCCGGTAACATTATCCTGAGATGCCTCCATATGGTGATTATAGCGGCGCTATACGCCGATAGGGAATATCGCTATATAGCAACCCTGGATGCCCCAATAACCCGCTAGGGACGTGGGAGTATAATTTTTACAAGGCCTACAAGTAATATACTAAAAACAGGGCCGGGAGAAGCCAAGAAGGGTTTGCCCCGCCTGAAAGACATAAGCAGACAAGACCTTAAGTACATGGTAACAAAAGTGAAGCAGATAAAGCCGCCCGCGAGGGCACTTACGGACCGCGGTAGGTAGGAGTCCGTCGCGCATAGGCCAACCAAGTCAGAAAAGATGGCGTTGGTATACCTCGAGGGGCGGGTCAGTAACAGCGATGATGCGGAAGGCGCCAAAGACAGGCCCCCCCCGAAGAGCGCGAAGCCAGAAGGCCAACAGCCAATGGTGGCGCACCAGCGCCTGAGGTAATGCCGCCGCCAAGCACGGAAGTCAGCGCGCTGCGCCCGTAAATTTAAAAGCAATAAGGACAAGTCAGTGCGGCGGCTGACACAAGAATAAAGACATGTGAAAGGTGAAAGCACAGACTGCATAACCTACATATCTATACACATACACACACCCCCCTCTTTTCCCCCGAAGACTATAAGGAGGATGAGGGAGGACGGCGGCCACTTAAATAGGGCCCACCGATAGACAGGGGCAATAGTGCGGGAGGGGCATGCTATAGAGGCTCACCATAAGCCTGAACCGCCTACCCTTTGGTGGGGGATTGCGGTGGAGCAGCGCTCTTAAGCACCTGACAGCGGTGCTGCCTACCTTCACCCGACCAGCGCAGCCAAGGCTGGGAGACATATTACTAGTGGAACAGGTGGGAATAGTCCTACAGGGCCGCAGGTTAATAACCCCGCTCACCTGCGAGTAGAGAGCCAATTTCTCGTCCTTCGCAGCCAGACTGCAGAGAAATTCTGGGGATTTGTGGGAGGTCCCTGGGTATTTGAGGGGCCGGGAGGAGCCTATTTTCGATGTCTCTGCAGTCCAGCGCCATCTGGCGGAGTATATCCCAACTGTAAATATTAGATTTGGAGCAGGACGTACTGTATACTAAGAATATCCTTTTTTTTGGTTGTGTTCTGGCTATGAAGAGCAACTTGCCCAATTGGAAAAAAGAGTTTCTGTTATTGAAAAGTGAAACAAAATAAAAACATTTTGAAATATAAAGCTTCTAGGCACGTTACATCCTGTTTTATATATCTGGTCTATGTCTTATAACACATAAAATTGAATAATCAGTACTGTTTCTGTACCAATTTGGACTATCAGGTGAAACTTAAGCATCTTATAAAAAAAAAGCTGCCAGGGGTAAAACTTTGAAGATTTTGCACAAAGAATGCCACTAATCTTTCTGAAAAGAACTTCTACAGCCCCTGAAAGATAGATGTGTTCACTGGCATGCAAATCTAATTTATTAATAATGTGTAGACTGTGGGCATTTCCAGGCATCGCTGTCGGCCTTGCAGCAAGCATTCAAGTGCCTGCCAATTTTAACTTGCAAGTAAAGCCAATAAGACAGCATGCCACCAGGTAACCTGCAGCTAAAGACTTCACTGATGTCTTCATGTACCCACATTGTCCTACTTCACACAGGGCAGTAGCAAAGACTGCCAAAAGTAGCATGAACACCACACACCAGTGCTTGACTTCAACAAAGGTCGATTAACACAAGAAAAATCCAAGTCAGGAGTGCTTACTTGCTCTCTGTGTATCCTGCAGGAGCGGGAGGGATACACGTGCAAGAACCCATTCCTAGTAATTATGGTAAAATGTATTATTTTCCCTTCAAGCTAAAGGCAACATCCTGTTTCAGCAGAGGTGGAGAAATTCTCACATTCAGATTAGTTCTAACTACCAATTAAATCCGCTTCCCTCAAAAAGACATTCACAAACCCGCATTGGCATCATGTGTTTAATTTTGAAACCTAACAGTCCTGTTTAGAGCTTGAGATTATCACGTTAACCCTCATAATGCCAGTCAGGCTTTAAAAGGCAAATAAGACCCTGATAAAGATGCATAGTAGTAGTGAGCCCCATACGGTTAAATTGGCTTTGTTTTACAGAGCACAGCAATTACCATCAGCAGTTAAAGGTCCCCTGCCATGCTTATTGTGGATTTAAAAAGACAAATGTCATGTATCTTAAATTCTATTTAACATATGTAATAAAACTAACTTTAGAAAACGAATCCTAGAATGACATGATAGGTAGTGTTGAAATCCTAGAAAATCTAAAAGACACAAATAAAATAAAAAGAGTAAATTCAAATAGAAGTCTGTGTCTGAAGTCCAGGCTTCAATAGAGACAACCACTGGCTTAGCTTTTTTTTGGGAGCACTTCTTTGCAAACCACCAAAGAGTCTGCAGTGCACAACAGCGTCTCTCCAATACTGAGCTGCTGTTTTTCTCCATATATGAGCTGGTGGGCGCAGGTTGTGAATCTAGCCTCTCTGCTGGCTGACACGGCCTATAGAATGGAACTCCCTGCCAATTCCGACTGAGTGGAAAAGACGTTCTCTTCCAGGTAGAACAATGACTTACCTCTTCAGGATGAGGTTTGCTTAGTGGCTGTGCACATCACAGGGGGACTGTAAACTGGCAGGCGTATGCAGACGTATGGCAGCACCATTCTAAGAGCTGTGAGTAGACCTGAAATCTACTGTATATTTGCAATATTTTATCAGCTAGAAGTAAAAGTTGTATTTAAAGGATGCTGGCGAATGGAACTTTTTATGCGTAAGCTGGCAAATTTGATTGGCTGCCGGCACTCACGTGGATGGCTGTCAAAAGACATGATCCATTATCAGAGTGAGATTTCTAGTCCGTTTTGACAAGAGGTCTTTTCTAATGATGGAATTATGTGCAGGGAAAGTTTAGGAACCCTGTGAACCAAGACCCACTCTGGCGTGGAGATGTCAGAGAAGCTTTAGGTTCACTTTAAAATAGACCAAAACCTGGGATATTCACTAACTTGCATTTTGGTCTGCACCCCTGGGTATGAGACCATTTGGGATGGTCCACTGTGTGAAACCCGGTTCTATTCCAATCACCTTTTTTGAGAGCCTATAAATGAGCAGGCAAAAAAACTGAATGGAGCTTAGCTGCTTGACCAGTTGCCAGCAACAGCATTCCTCTAAGTCTGTGCGCGGCCAAAGGAGATGCCGCCACATCATGGACACCTCAATTGCCACACTGGTGCGGTGAGTGTCATGCATGACCCACTCCTGTCTGGGCCCCACAAAACTGAAACATTGTCTCCTTCTCTTACTCTCTCTCTCTCTCTATAATAGACTTTTTATGTATATATATTATAGATTGTATACTATAGATTGTGGGCGTTGGGTGTGGAGACCAGTAGTGTTAAATGCCTCCTGGGGGTTTATTACTATGTTGAGCCTTGAAGCATATAGCAGGCGGCTGTCTGCTTACCACAGCAGAGGATGTGGATCATTCGTTTTTAGGTCCACTTTAAAATGCTGCTTCAGTTCTAATTTCAGTTCATTATCAGCAGCATTGGACATGGAGCTAAGGTTGAACACTACAGGATTTATTCAGCTCCATATTTTTTTTTACTCAAGCTTTTTTGAGAGAAAACACTTTTTTCTCTCATGTTTCCTGCAATTTAGCACCATATTAAACCTATTTTCTTTTCAGGAGGGGTACTAAGCAGTAATTAAACTAGTGTCCTTTAGAAGTAGACCAGAGCACATGGCTGCTAAGCCAGGCCATAACCTGGTGTAGCTCCTGTTTCACCTTTTTGAAGCAGACCCGATTCTCGCACTTGAGCATCCTGATTTGGGATGCCCCACTGTGGGAAACCCCAGCAGACGCCCAGTATACTTACTTTGCCAACGAGCCCATGGCGCATGCGTGTCTGGTGGCATCACTAGTTGCCTTTCTGGCTGTGCGTGGTCACGTTCACTTTAACTGAATGGCTATGCGTGGACGGGCCACTCATATGTGCGGCTGAGATTCCATTCGGCTTCGCCAGCCTCACATTAATATGCGTGGCCGGAGAAGATAATTGGAGGAGAGTTGCATCCACACCGTCCAATCATGCAAAGATAAGAACAGTGGGCTAATGGCGGGATTACACACAGTGGGACATTCCAAACCGAGATGCCATGGGGGACAGTCCAAAACCTGGAACGGTAAACCAGTTGGCTTTAAAGCAACAGAGATACAAGTTAAATATTTTGTGTTATCCCCAGACACCCTCAGCTACATATGACAGCCAAAGCCTCCCACTAATCATGTCTCTCACATTTTACTTTACTTTCTCAATAACCACAAATTTAGGGGCTTCTGCGGTGTCTAAATTTCTTTACCTTGTAAATTACAACTGCCACAAAAAGATAAGGGCTCATCTAAGCATAAATTATAGATAAAATGTAAACAAGCACAGCTTTAGCAAAAATGATCTAAAAGTTTTCATTTAAATAATAGATAAATACCATGAAGCCAGGAGCCAAGTCCATCTAATAGGTGAAGAGACAATATTTATTTGCCTGCTATGTGCAGAGTACACATGACTAATTAGCCATGAGGCCAAGTCTGCTGCATGCCTGATATTCCACATGAGTGGCTGCCATCATTTATTGTCGAATGGCCTGAAATACGCAACATCTAGGCCCCATATAATCATAGAAAGAGCTGTGATTCTTTGCTACATGCAATTTTTTAAACTGGCTCATTTTTACTAATATTCATTTGATGTCAACTTTAACCATTCACTACGACAACTAAATCAATGAATATAGGATAACTTTTATTCTTCATATCTTGTATTGTTTTAACTTTTTGAATCTTGTAATTGTTCAACTAAAAGGTTTTCAAATAGTAATCATATAAAACCTCAAAGTACAGAGAATGTAAAAGCAGACCTGCACAAAATAAAGGAGGGAGAAGGCAAGCTTAAAGTCTAAACTTCCTCAGTGGTCCCTTGGAGCAGCAGCTCCTTTCCCCCCACCCGCAATCTTTAATAGGGATTCTCATCAACTGGGCTAGAGGCCCTGTTGCACTCTAGTGGTGCTTGGAAATCATATGTGACTTCTGGTAGCCAATGAGGCTTGAGAAGCACACCTACACAGTATTATAGTAACATAGCTAAATAAACCTAACTTTGACAATCTTTCAGAGTACTCTAGTCCTTGCATTCCATTTATTAATATAGCTGCCGGCCTTGGAAGGTACTCCAGTTCTGATATGTCCTTCTTTTGCCTTGGTGCCCAGAACTGTACACAATATTCCATATGGGGTCTGACCAGTGACTTATAGAACAGTAAAAGAATGCTCTGGTCACAGGCACCTATTCCCATGCATGTACCCTGTTTGACTTGGCAGCTTCTGCCTGGCATTGGACACTACATTTAAGTTTATTGTTAACTAAAACCCCTGTAGTTTTACGCAGCGTTTCCTTTTTTTAATGTGTAATCATAGCACAAATTTCATCTGCCCACGTGCATAACCCCACATTTATCTGTATTAAACTTCATTTGACATTTTACTGCTCATGCTGCTAATTTATCTAAGTCTGTTTGTAGCTGCCTGCGTTAATTACATTATACAGCTGTATCATCTGCAAAGATTGATACTTTACTGTTTAATCCATTACCTGTGTCATTAAAATATTTATTAAAAAGAATTATGGCCAGAAATTACACTTGGGGTACTCTGCTAGTAACGGTGACCCAATCAGAGTATGTACCTTTGATAACCACCCTCTCTTTCCCATCATTAAGCCATTTGCTTGCCCATGTAGACACATTTTCCCCCAGTCCAAACATTCTCATCTTTTTTACCAGTCTTTTAAGTGGCACAGTATCAAATGCTTTAGAAAAGTCAAGATATATAATATACACCGACTCCACTTGATCCAGTCTTGAGCTTACCTTCTAATAAAAGCTGATTAGTTTTGTTTGGCAGGAGCAATTCCTCATAAATCCATGCTGATATGGAGTAATAAGGTCATTTTCACACTCCATGATAACATCCCAAACCTTCAAACAGCTGGCCTGATGTTACCGGTCTGTAGGTTCCCAGGTCCCCTTTTAGACCCTTTTTTAAATATAGGCATTACATTTGCTAAGCGCCAATCCTGCAGAACAGCCCCCATTATATTTGAATATACAAATATTAGAAATAATGGTTTGTCACCGGATGGCTTCACAGGGCTTATATTATAAATATGCAGCATTACTGGTCCCACATCTGGTGAATCTCTTTAATGCCCTCAGGTCTGGCTTACCACTAAACCCAACTTCGGTAATGGCAGATTTTTGCAAGATACTGAAACCGGATAAGGTGGCCTGATATAATCAAACTACATACCTATTTTGTTACTTAACTAAGACATCTTTAGCCAAGACACATGCTAAATGTCTAAACTCTTTCCTGGGAATAATCATCCACAATGACCAAACAGGTTTTGTGCCACTCAGACAGGCAAGCAACAGCGTGCAGAGGATAACCCAATTAATACATAACATACAAAACAAACAGATCCAAGCCTTTTTGCTGTCGGAGATTTGAAAGGCATCCGATTCCCTATCCTTGGAGTATCTAATGGAGACCCTTAAAAAATGGGGATTCCAACAAAACTTTCTTCAATGGGTATTGTCATCATACGCCTCCCCCTCGGCAAGTCAAATACATGGGATTTTCCTCTGACCCCTTCACAATATCTAGAGGCACGCACCAGGGCCTCTAGATATGTACTTGATATTGTTCAAGTATATCGTGAGATGAACAAGGAATTCTTTTTGGCATATACTTGGCATATACTTTGGCATATCTCTTGGGTGGGTCGTACAAATGCTGTCAAAATGACCTTGTTACCAAAAATATTATATTACTTCAAGAGTCTTACCAGTTAAGGTATCAGCATATATGTTACGTACCCTCCCTAGGCGACTACTGAACTTTAAATGGTGCTCTTAACACCCAAGAGTGGAAAAGCTGATTATGTATACCTACAACTTGCAATTTGGCTTGGGACTGCCAGATTTGAGCATAACAGCATTACATCTTGGAGCGGAGCTCCCCCTATGGGCCCTCCTGGAACTCCTGAACATAAATGTTAAATGACTGTATAGCTCGCAGGCCCAACTGGACTCCCAACTGGCAACAGAAAAAAAGCAAGTTTTAAGAACTCACTGTAAAATTTCATGGGAGCCACAGCAGCCAGTAAGCTGGGAGAAATACAAAAGATTTGGAGAGGCTATTACTTTGGGAGTGTCTCTCAAAGCTTTTCTTTTTGTGCATGTCATGTCATGTAAATGACAGTCAGGTTAGGAGAGGATACATGGCAGTCCAATGCAGGCTGCGTTGTTCCCCGCAGCATCCATACTGCATCCACTCCAGCAGGTGTTGGCACCTGGTTCTACTTTCTATGAGTAGCCGATGCATGCATATTAAAGGTGCTGCCTTAGCGCCAGTCAGCAGTCTCCTTACTGTGGGCTGCCTGGCTACATGAAAGATGCCATGACAGAGCTCGGAAGAAGAGTGCCAATCTCCTACTCCCTGAACAGGAAAGAGATATAGAGCAGAGAAAGGTAACCTAACACCCTATCTCGCTCTCAAACACTCTCCTCCTTCGCACACTTTCCGGTGGCGCTCTGTAAACCCAGTTACTCCTTCTGGGCTCCATTTTGCTGGCAGGTACAAGCAGAGGCGATAAAGATCACACTATTATATACAGCCCTGTTTTCCTGAGTGTGGCCCCTCTGCCATAATAGGTCATCAAGAAAGAGACAGACATCATTGGGGTTTAAGTATAACTTATTGACAGTAAGATGCCAGCACAGCCCCTTTGTTTGATGTGGAAAGCGGAGAATCGACAATGTCACCAGGTCAGATACACATATCACCTCATCTCAAGTGATGGCCCTTAAAAATGCAGCTTTTTTTTAAGAATGGACAAGTGGATTTTAGATCAAAGAAGGCTCAGATTAAAGTAATTCAATGGGAAAATAAAAAAAACATAGCCTACCGTTCCAGTCCAGCAGTCAGGTGAGTTACTGATGGACTGGAAAGGTAGGTTATGTTTTTTTTATTTTCCCATTGAATTACTTTTTACTTTAACTGAGCTGGGGGTGCTGCAAACTCTATTCACCGGTGCTTTCGCGCCAGATCAAGTCCCCCGTTACATTGCAATGAATAGAGAGGGTGGGGCAGCAATGTGTGATTAATGGCGAGTCACGGCCCAACCCTCCATCAAACCCATCTACGTGTTCAGGACGGCACAGGATGTAGGTGGGTCATTGATTACCGGCATTGATGAGCTGTGCTGGACAAAAGGTAAGTAACCTTTTTTTTAGCAGCCTGCTGAATTACTTTAAGAGCCAACAGATCCAAAAGGAACGCTGTCCTGTGGCGCAAAATTAACTTAATTTTTTTAGCCAGAGGAGGACTTTATAAGGTGGCCAGACTGCTGATGAATCATACTGGGCCATGATCAGAAAACCTGTCAGGACCACTAACAAATATTTCTGGGGGGCAGGCGACTTAGAACTTCGCACCAAACTGCTGTTGGTTGGCAGCAGTTTCCACTGGACAGGAAGGAAAGACACAGACACTTCTTACATTTGACAAAACCCAGCTTGACAATCCTTAGGGTATAAAAGACTCTAGGGCAGCTGGATTCCGTGTCCCTGGGGCATCCTGATTTGAAATACACTGTTGAGTGAACCCCCCTGGTTTGCCAGAAATCCTACCTTCACAAACCTACAATGCATGAGCAAGCGGCTAAGCAGAGTATGCCAACACTTTGGCGCCCAGCATGCACGCCCTCCTGGCAGACAATCACACACATGGCACCGTGGGATTGCAGAAAGATAAGATCTGTGTTTTCAACTAAAATCTGGGTGCCCCATTTCAATGGAAAGATTTGCAAATGAGAAATCATTAAAGCGAACACAATCAGATGACAACTGGTCATGGGAATGCCCACTGCACTCAATTGATTGAGAATTTTGCATCGTTATGGCAGACATAACATTTCTCGTTCGGCAAATTACCGTCGGCATGTGAACGCTGACATTAGAGCTGATTCAAAGCCTCTTTCACATGCACTTTCACATGAAAAAGCATGTGTATGTATAATTTTTCCGTTTGGGTTTGGGCCATTTGTAAGTTTCTCGTTAGCTTTTTCCATCGTATTAGTGTTTCGTTGTGTGTGAAAGTCTTTTCCGTTGTGTGTAATTGCGTTGTATTTTTTTCACATTTATGTGTAAAACTCATGATGAGTGAGACTTCCACATGATTCAGAGCCCAGATTTAGCATGTGAGAGAAGGCTTTACAACGGGAAATTTCCAACGGCACTTCCGGGCACCATTTGTTGGTGAGATTGTGCTTTCGTGGTGTGTGAGAAAACAGAATGGAGTTCTTAAGGCACTGGTAGGCTGTCACCTTCTTTTAAACACCCCCCAAAATAAACATTTTTAAATATTTTTGAATAAAATGTGACCTTGGGAATGGGGAGAGGGGGATGCCACACAGCCTATGGGAATGGGGGGAGAGGGATACCACACAGCCTATACTAATGGGGGGAGAGGGGGATGCCACACAGCCAATGGGAATGGGGGGAGAGGTGGATGCCACACAGCCTATGGGAATGTGGGGAGAGGGATGCCACACAGCCTATGGGAATGTGGGGAGAGGGATACCACACAGCCTATACTAATGGGGGGAGAGGGGGATGCCACACAGCCAATGGGAATGGGGGGAGAGGTGGATGCCACACAGCCTATGGGAATGTGGGGAGAGGGATGCCACACAGCCTATACTAATGGGGGGAGAGGGGGATGCCACACAGCCAATGGGTATATGGGGAATGGGAGGGGGGGATGCCACACTGGATATATGGGGAATGGGATGGGGGCATGCTACACTGTCTATGGAATGGGGGCATCCCACACTGCCTATGGGAATTGGATAGGGGAATGCCACACTGTCTGTAATGGTGCGTTTTTGGTTTAAAATTTTTATTTCTTATTTTCTTCCCCCAAATCCTAGGTGCGTCTTATGGGCAGGTGCGTCTTATAGGGCGAAAAATACAGTATTTTTTTTACTTTTATATTTTATAAAATTACATTTTCAAAAACATTAACCACCCCCCCCCAAAAAAAAAATATTAGAAATATTAAAAATAAAAATACATTAAGAATAATAATTTCATAGTTTATATATATTTGTTTTCATACAACTCTTAAGGTCTGCTTGAATGTTATCAAATTATCCCCATTTGTTTATTTAAAATTTTGGTGACACTGCTTAGATGACTTGCCTGGAAGTAGGAATGTTTTTTTTCTGGGGATCAGCAGGTCAGGGAGCTAGATTTTTTTTTACATTTTTTTAATATTTTTTTTTTACCAAGGTGCAAAAAAAAAAAATATATCTTACCCTGTGTTACAAAAGTGTTTGCTACCAGGATAGGTCACGCAATGATTTGAGCAAAGAAAAAAAAATAATTTTAATTGCCCAACACACTATTTAAACACCAACAAATGAAACCCCATTGAAATGTATGGCAGAGCGACACTGAGCAAAAGGTAATATGTGGCGCTCCTGAACCTGCTGAGCTGCCTGTAGTAATACATGTGACGCTACATGGGTTTTGGTCCGATCGGGGGTGCCCCGCTGTCTGAAACCCCCCAGAAAGCCCAAAAACCAAAACTCACCTCTCCCACGTGACCGCGCCAGCCAATCACAGCGCTCAGAGCCGCTGTGGTATGCGCGTCCAAGGCCGCCTGGACGCGCATACCAGCTCAGCTGGCTCTGAGCGCTGGAGGCCGCGTCTCGCGCTTCCCTCTAACAGGGAGCGCGCCTGCACCGGCCATTCACAAACGGGCGGCGCGGGTGGCGTCCCTGCTAGAGGGAAGCGCGAGACGCGGCCGTGGCTCGCGCATGCGCCGATGGAACGGGGCTGAGGTAAGGTTTGTGGGCCTCCTGGGGGGTTCCTCCCCGAAGGACATCCCGATTTCGGATTCCCCGCGGGGAGGGATCTGATCGGTCCGGGAATCTTATAGATTTCCGGGCCGATCCCCCCTGGGTGTTGGTCCACTTTAAAGGCGCTCACCAGATTCACTTTATTAAACGTGGTTTTATGTACAGTTCACTAGACGCTACGTGCCACTAAGTAGCATTACCTCAGTAATTTTTACATTATATCCATGTGGGCATCCCAAATATTCAACTAGGAATAAGTAGAGAAGAATGCATGGCAAGCATTAAAGTGGTTAAGGTATGCTTTATGAATTAAAAAGAAGAATGCATTAAAGTGGTTAAGGTATGCTATAAAAGAAGAAGAATGTATGGCATACTAAGTAGTTTGGAACAGAAGAGAGTTGGCACAGTAATAAGTAAGTAAGTTAACCCCCGTTCTAACTCAGCGCCAGGGTAGGGTGGCAGGGCGAAGGGGGGGGGGGGGGGGGGGGTCATAGTTTAACTGATTTTTTATTTTTATTTATTTATTTATTTTTTTTAAATCTTCCCTGGCTCACCCTATGTTATGATACCCTAGAGAACCACTGCACACCATAAGCCAAATGTACCAATCCATTGCAGGGCACAGCCGGAGCAGCCCAGCTGTTTAACCAACTGGTAGAAAAGAGGAATGTGCCGGTTTCTCCTATAGGTGGCCATACGGTGGGAAGGGGGTTTACATGAATAAACACTAATTGCTCATGGTTTTATGCCGTTACTATGTAAATCAGTAAAACCATTATGCATACCTACATTTCCTCTCCATGCATTTAGTAATTTGTTTACAGATATTCACATATGGAGAAAACTCTTAGAAAAAGTTCACATAAAATACTTTTACTTTTCAAGAATCTATTTATTTGGTATAGCAGTTAACTTTCACTGTATTAATTTTAACACATCTTAAAATCTATTGATATTCTGGTCAGATACAAACCCCAAGGCTTTTGACATACTTTCAGAAACCCACCTCTCTTTCTTTAGGAGTTCCCAGGAGCCTCAGCAAGGCATCCAGCACAGTGAATGGAACATCAGATGTGTATAATAGAAAAATGTTAAGTCCAATTTAGCCTGGCAGAAACATATTTCTTTTGGTCCAGCTAGATTAAATAATTAATCCTTATTTCATTTTTAAAATATATATTTGAAGTTGATATTGCAAGATGGATCCGCATGAATGTTATATAAGGTGTGTAGGACTTATTTAAAGATTGTTGTGTGCTCATGTTCCAGAGCTCCATGACCCCTTCCAACTGCAGAGCACTTCATATTTCCTAGTTCTGAACCAATAATATTCTCCCAAATATTCCCTTGTGTACACTTGTTTAACCAGGGAGAAGGAAGAGATTCCAACAGTAAATGATCATGCCTAAGCAGCTTAACTTTCAGATGAGTAATTTGATTTCCAGAACTCTAAATGGGATTTTTCTGCTTGTTCAGCCGTGATAGGGCTACAAGGTAATGATACATCTGCTACAAAGCAAAAACTTGGGTATCTAGAGTTGAAAACATAAAAGGAATAAACTGTCCTCCACAGCCTCTTGCTTAAACAGTGGTAGTGTCAGCCTCATTGTCTTCCCTTCTCTAAGTAACAGAGTTTGTGTGGGCTAAAAACCTGTCAGTAGTTATGGAACAAAACAAGCATTTAACCTCTGGGACCCCCCCCCCCCCATTTCTCCAGCATCCTTTCATAAACCCAGCTGTCTAAAAGCTTATAATTTTTGTTAAGCAATTAACAAAAATGTGAACCGAAATGTAAGGGCACATAAATAACTTGATTTCACCAAAGTAATTTGCATTTAAAAATATGACCTATATATGTAATAAAATTTGCACTGGTTTGTGACATGCATAATTAAAAAATATTAACTCATTGACTCAGGGCTGATTAGGGGTGTCAGAAAAAATTGAAGTATCGCAATATTTAATTCAACAATACTAGAATCGATTCTTTTTTTCTAGTACTGATTCTGATATCAGGAAAAGAAAAGTAAAAAAAAAAATACTCACCTGACCCCTCGTTCGATCTGGCTGCCTCTCCTCTTCTCTGGGGAGGGTCCTTCAGTCTTCAGGAGAGAGCCCGGCAGGTCCGCTTCCCATGATTTCCCGATGAGCGCTGGAATCTTCATGACTAGCCCTACCCCTAGGGGCGGATGACGTCACCCTGGCAGGCATCATCTCGGCTCCCAGCGGTTCAGCTGTCAGAGGCAAAGCTCGCCGGCCAGAGGAGGACGGGGCAGGAGATCCTCTGATCCCCTACCTCCTTCCTCCTCACCGCATCTGTCATTGGATTGTCGATGGACACAGGAGCTGACAATAGGAGGTGAGTAAAAAAAAAAAAAAAAAAAAAATTATATATATATATATATATATATATTTTTTTTTTTTTTAATAAAGACATTTTCTCTATGTGTGGTATTTTTTTTTACTGCTAACCCTTTGTGGATGGTAAGGGATCTATGACACCCCTATACCAGTTCACAAGGCTCTGGGTCTTGCAAGTCACCTTCGGCCAGCATGTGACTTGCCATTAACCCCGAGCCCCCCAAAGGCCAAAGGCCGGGAGACAGAAGAGCCTGTGGACATTAGGCTATGCCGGCTTGTAGCCTGCAGGGCCAGGGGCCACCAAAGCTGTAGTTTTTTTTATTAAAAATAAAATGTAACTAAAAAAAAAAAATCGCAATATATAGTCTTTGAGACAGAATCGGGATATATTGTATCATCATATGTGTATCGCAATACGGATCGTATCACCAGATTCTTGCCAATTCACACCCCATACTGTTACGTATTGCAGGGGGGTGTGGGTAGTAGGGGTTTCTGTTTGGCAGTTGGACAGCTCTGCAAATTCAAGGAAAAATATGTTCCTACGAAGGATTTTAAACAAAGAAAGATAATAACATAGTTGGCGCAAAAATACCTGAATGTTGAATGCTGTGTCAAAAAGTCTGTATGAGTTCAAGCATATAAAGATAAATAAAGGGTACAAGTCCCAGTATCCCTAGTTGTGGTAGACTGACTGCACTTTCTCTATATAGAGGGCTCATAAATGATTCCCTCTATCTGGTAACAACGTTACCACTCAGACAAATGTTTTATGCAAGTTCGTGATGTCTGGGCGCAACTAAGTAATTGCTTTGCCATCATAGCATCCCACTTACAGTGCACATAGAAATATTACGAAAAGGAGGGAAGGAGGTAATATCACTCAACACCAAGAGCTGGGTCATCTGCCGATGCACCTAAGGCCACTCTGAAGGCTTTTAAAATAATAAATAAAACAAATAAGTAGTGCTGAATCTAAAATGCATCCTAGTTCTCCTCGCAGACGTATTTTACATTAGGATCTTTCAATAATTTTAACTACTTTTTTGTTTGTTTTATTTAATCTTATATACAAGCCCTATTGATCACATAAGGCTGAAGGAACTACTTTTTTTAAAATATAAGGCGCAAGAGAGATGGGAGGAGCACTGGTACTAACTAAGCAGCAAAAAAACGACTTTAAGTGGATCAACAGTCAAAAATTACTTAAACTGGACCCAACAAACAGTGCTCATATGCATCCGCCCTCACGACAATTCAGATTGCTGCACATAAAAATTTATTTAGCCTCTTCTAACTCCTGCTGTGGTATATTTTAAAAACAAAATGGCGACTCATAGATCTGCAGACCGCTTGCAAACAGGAAGTGCTGCTGGGCTTCATGTTGCAAGGCACTGTCAGTTGTGTCAGTTAAATCCAGGCAGCAATATAGCTGAGATGCTGGGAAAGGAAGCTCCAAAATGGACACTACCACTAGAAAATCGGTAAAGAGGCGTTTTAGCTTTGAGTGGATGCAGGAGCAAATGTAAGTGCTGACAATGCTTCAGTGTCATGCGTGCAGATGAAGCAAGTGAGTATTGGGGAGTTTTCTTTTCCAACTGTGCCAAGCTGTTGCTCCAGTTTAAGGCAAGCAGTGGCTGTTTTATAGAGCAAAGCCTTTACACTTTAGAGCAGCTTTGGGTGTATCAGCAGATGACCCAGCCTGTGGCGGTGAGCGGTTTTAACTCCTTCCATCCTTCACATGCTATATTTCCATATGCACAGTAAGACGGGTATCATCTGAAAGAAGTATTTTGAACAAATCCCACAGGCCACCAAAGATCCTACCCATATACTCTGACTGGTCTACCAATTCATGCAGGGTTGACTGTCAGAGAATGAAAGATGGAAATTGTTCAGTCCTTTGACTTGGGAGAAGTCTTCCTTCCTGACACATAAAATGGCCATCTCTGTCAAGGGCCAGGAAAAGAACCATAGGATTCTATCTCAGTGGAATCACAGTCCTCAGCGGGTAAAACAAATCTTCCCCCCTGTTCCAGATATCTGCTGGAGATGTGATTAATTTTAGCACTGTAGCACTTTAAAGTATTACAGTTATACAATAAGGCATATGGCTCCAATACTCGGGAATACTAGGTCATCTTATGAGAATTAAGAATCTTCTTCAGGAGACAAAGAGCACCACCGATACATTTCTGAAATCCTGGACGGCCTGATTGATGTTCAGGGAGTCATTGGAAAGCCAATGGGCACTTGTATTATGACTTATCAGCCAAGGCGAGACTGTAGAATATTCTGATTATTCTCAACAGGGTAAAAGATGTTATGAATTCTAATTCTAGTTAGTAGATACAGTGGCTAGTTTGGCTTATATGTGAATAATATGAACACTTTCCTCCCCCTCCCCCTTTTTTCTCTTCCTTCTTCTCCACCGCCTTAGTCATTCGTTCCTGTTGTAAAAGTTTCTGACATTTTAATCTTTCTGATGTTTTTTGATGCATGAGGATTATGGGTATGTAACCATACAGATTTTGGAACTAAGGGCATTGGGGGCAGCAGATCCCTAATATAATGGACAGGGGAGATTGGAAAATGCATTATCTATCATCACTAGCACACCCGCCTGCTGCATATCACTGATTGTTATACATAAGGGACTTAGATTGAGAGAACTTAAAACCGATTAGTAGGGAGTTTTGTTGCATCAACCAGGAGATGTGAACACAGATTAAAATGTCTCCAACTTCACGGTACATAACGCTGGATCTGGCAGTAAGAGCTACAGTTTGTAGCTAGAGGTGCCATCAAGGTAAGATCTGAACATTCTAAGTATGGTCCTTATAAGGATAAATAACCAGTTCCAAGAAGGAAGCTAAAAAATAATAAAACAAGATGCCAGCCACAATCAGCTAACAGGACAACAATGAAATAGCTGAAAACAACAAAACTATACAGAGTTGGGGCATAAAGATAAATTCATAAGAGCTTACTGTAACAGCCAAGAGAAGTGGCAGCTAGCGCATACTATGCTATCTAAAGCATAATCATACAAGTTAAAATCATACAAGTGCAGGCCTCTATCATGACTTCCCTGATCTATCTACTAATGGTAGAAAATCCATCTGCCTTACTGGCCCATCCACATAGACATACAAGTAATCAGACTTCCTGAAGAGACTGGTTCCTGGACCATTACTCTTTGTCCTCACAAGAGGTGCAAAAAGAGTAAGTTTGGGGCAGAAGAACTGGATCACAATATCAAGGCTAACAGATGGGCCCAAGTGTGCCCCAGAAGGTAAAAAATACAATTCTGTGATTACTCACCTGTAGAATTGGTATTATGAGTATACAGTACGTCCTGCTCCAGATAGATTACTTACACTTGGGCATTACTCCGCCAGATGGCGCTGGACTGCAGAGACATCGAAAATAGGCTCATCCCGGCCCCTCAAATACCCAGGGACCTCTCACAATCCCCAGCATTGAAAAGCAGCTAACGAGAAGCCGGGAGAATGAAAACAACCCCAAACTGGTAACTATAACAATGATAACAATCACCATACAGGGGATCCAAGATAATGCAAAACCAAGGGTGGGGTGGAACAGGACATACTGTATACTCATAATACCAATTCTACAGGTGAGTAATCACAGAATTGTATTATTCTTAGTATACAGTACGTCCTGCTCCAGATAGATTACTTACACTTGGGACATCCAATAGCAGTGTCCATAAAGTAGGGCGGGATCCCCAAAGGTAACAGCAGACAGGTCATACCACTGCCGCCTGCAGAACCTCACGGCCAAAAGCAGCATCAGCTGAGGCCCTAACATCAACCTTGTAAAACTTTGAAAAGGTATGAACAGAAGACCAAGTAGCGGCCTTGCAAACTTGTTCAACAGAAGCCTGGTGCTGAAAAGCCCAAGAGGCACCAATAGCATGAGTAGAATGAGCAGTAAGGCGAAAGGGAGAATTCTTTCCCTTAGCAGAGTAGGCCTGAATCACAGCCTGACGGATCCATTTGCTGATAGTAGACGTGGCAGGAGCCAAACCCTTCCTAGGACCAGAAGGGATCACAAAAAGAGCATCAGTTTTTCTGAAAGGTGTAGTAGCCACCAGATAGTACTTCAGACACTTAACCACATCCAAAGAATGCAAGACCCTCTCCTTAGCATTACTAGGATTAGGGCATAATGACGGAAGAACAATGTCCTGATTCAAATGAAAGGCAGACACAACCTTAGGCAGAAAGTCTGGCTTGAAGCGGAACACCACCTTGTCCTGGTGTCTCCCATAGTAGGGGGGCTGGATAGAGAGCGCCGCCAACTCAGACACACGCCTAACAGAGGTGATAGCCACCAAAAAGACAACTTTGAGAGTAAGAATGGCCAGGGCAGCATCCTGCACAGGTTCAAAGGGAGCACTCTGCAAGGCTGACAAAACCAAGTTCAAATCCCAAACAGGCAACATAAGCTTACGTGGGGAACGCACATGAGTAACCCCCTGGAAAAAAGTCCTGATCAGAGAATGCTGAGCAAAGGACTTCTGGAAGAAAACAGACAGGGCAGAAACCTGACCCTTCAGAGTACTGAGTTGGAGCCCCATCTCCAACCCATGCTGCAGGAACTCCAGGATCCTGGGAATAGAGAACACACGACAGGGAAGAGACTTAGACTCACACCAGTCAATGTAGGCACGCCAAACCCTGTAATAAATGGAAGAAGAAGACTTCTTCCTAGCCTTTATCATGGCAACAACCGAGGAAGACAGCCCCTTCTCCATCAAGATGGAGGTTTCAACAGCCAGGCCATCAAAGCCAGAGTTCGTAAATTGGGATTGCGTAAGTGACCCTGAGTGAGCAGGTCTGGCAACCTGGTCAAAACGTACTGATCTACTGCCAGCTGCACCACGTCTGCGAACCACGCTCTTCTTGGCCACCTTGGGGCCACCAGAATTGCTGGCACCCCCTCCAGAGCAATCTTGCGCAGAACCCTGCCCAGCAGGGGGAATGGAGGAAAGACATACAGGAGCTGAAAATCCTGCCATGACATTGCTAGGGCATCCATGGCCAAGGCCAGAGGATCCTGGGACAGGGAGACAAAGGCCGGGAGCTTGTGATTGTGACGCAATCCACATCTGGTTGGCCCCAATGGTGACACAGAGATTGAAACACCCTGTTGCAGAGGGACCATTCTCCCAGCAGATATTCCACCCCCGGGATGTACACCGCTGATATGCAGGGAACATTGGCCTCTACCCAGGTCAGGATGAGAGACACTTCCTGGAGGGCCCTCCCTGATGACTGGTGTAGGCAACCGACGTCTGGTTGCCCGAGTGCACCTGAACAGGCAGACCCCGAAGGTGATGAGTCAACTGAACCAGAACCAACCTGATCGCCCGCAGCTCCAAGACTTTGATAGGTGTGTGGGCCACCTGAGGGCCCCACCTCCTTTGGAACTGCAGGGACTTCCAGAAACCCCCCCAACCTGACAGACTGGCATCCGTGGTGACCGTCTCCCAGGAGGGGGTCAGAAAGGATCTGCCCCCCAACAGGTTCCTGGAGTCCAGCCACCACGAGAGGGACCACCTGACTAGGGGGGAAAGCGCAAAGACCCGGTCCAGGGGACGCTGGGTCCTTGTCCCATACTGACAAGAGGTGGAGTTGCAAGTGGAACTGAGCATAAGGGACCGCCTCGAAGCACGCCACCATCAGGCCCACCAGCTGCATTCCCTGCCTGATGGAGGGATGATGACAAGATAGCAGGAACTGGACCTGCACAATCATACTGTCCACCTTCTGCTGAGGAAGAAAAATCCTTGCTTGAACTGTATCCAGATTCATTCCCAGGAATGAAGTCACCAAGGAGGGAGACAGAGAAGACTTGGGGTGGTTGATCACCCAGCCAAATGACTCCAGGGTGGACACCACCAGCTGAGTATCCAACTCTGCCTGATGTAGAGACTGGGAAGTGATGAGAATGTCATCCAGGTAGGGCAGCACGCGGATGCCCTGAAACCTGAGCAGAGACATCACTCCTGCCAGCACCTTGGTGAACACCCTGGGAGCTGAAGTGAGACCAAAAGGCAATGCCACAAATTGGTAGTGTTGATCCTCCAGAGCGAACCTGAGGAACCTTTGATGACCTGGAAACACAGTAATATGAAGATAAGCATCTTTGATGTCCACAGACGTCATGAAATCCCCTGGGCGCAGGGAACTGATGGCAGAGCGCAGAGTTTCCATGCGAAAGCAACTGCACCTGACAAATTTGTTGAGGATCTTCAAGTCCAGGATGGGCCTGCACTAGATCTTGAGCTGACACAAGGTCCTGAGGAATCCGGGATCTGATGAACCTTGGGGGGGAGCAGACAGCAAACTATCTTGTAACCGGAGGACACTACCTCCTGAATCCACCGGTCTGAGACATGAAGCCTCCAGACGTGAGCAAAGTGCTGAAGCCGTCCCCCCACCCGGATGGGTGAGGGCGCCCCATCATGCCTGAGGGGGCTTGGGAGAGGACTTAAGCTTGGAGCCCCAGGAGGAGCCAGGACGTCCACATCCTCTGCCCTTACCCCAGAAGTCTCCTCGGGCTGAGACTGCCGCCTGCGCTGGGGTAACCTGCCTCCCTTAGCAAACAGGTCCAGGCGGTCCCCAAACAGGCGTAGTCCTTTGAATGGAAAACCAGTGAGGGCTTTCTTGGCAGTGTTGTCAGCAGCCCACTGGCGCAGCCAGACCGAGCGGCGTATAGCCACCACAAGGGCAGAAGTTCTGCCACGCATTCTAATGGTGTCATCCAAGGCAGAGAGGATATAGGTCACAAAACATCACAACTAGAGAGTGCATTAAACTCCTCCCTAGACACATCATCAGGGGCATACTTCTGAGCAGGGTTCTAATAGCCACAGCCGTAATGGCAGAGGCACAGACCGGGCGCAGCACCGTCCCCACACATGCAAGGCATGGGACGCCAGCTGATCAATGCGCCGGTCCTCAGCATCCCGCAGGGTAGTAGAGTCAGGGGAGTGCATGACAGAGGTGTTAGATAACCCTAGGACCGGGGCATCCACTTCAGGAGGGGATGACCAACACTTCACTACATCAGCAGGAAAGGGATACTTCCTATTCCAACTCTTAGGTACACCGGGAAGCCTGCTGGGGCGCTCCCATTCCTTGAGCACAAGGTTATTAAAATGGGCTTGCTCAGGAAATTCCAAGCGTGACTTAGCAGTATGAAACAGTTCCCCCTGTTGCCTGGGGGCCGCAACAGGGGGAGAAATAGACAGAACCTCAAAAATCTGAGCCAACAGTCTACCAGTATCAACTGGGGCCCAGGGATCAGAGCCAGAATCGTCATGACCCCCGGGCCTCTCATCAGATGACCCTGAGTCAGAGAATAGCTCCCCTTCCTCCAAAGGGGTATAGCCAGACAGTTCCAAAACTCATCAGCTTCCATAGGGAAAAGAGTGACATCAGGCATTAAGTGCCACGGTATTAGCAATCAACTTCTCAACACTAGCAAGTCTGGAAGACACATCAGGCTGAGAATCCCCACTTGTATGCAACTCAGTGGGAGTGAGATTTAAGCTTGGGGGAGTAGAATATGAACAAATGATCAGCACTCCGTTGTATAATTCCACCAAGTGTATTATAACAAGACAAATGTGGTATAAAGTATCCATCACAAAGTGTCCATAGTCCATATTAGGTCAAATGGTAAATAGTGTCCTAAATTCCAACTTTTCGGGGGAGCAGCCTCCGTCATCAGGTACAGACAAACAGACATGTGCCAAGGAGATGGTCCTTATAAACAATATGATCAAGAATTCCCGCCTGACGTCATAGTGACATCAGCAGGGGTATTAGAGCATAAAACCTAAATAAATAATCAAAATAACAAAGATAAGGTAGTAACAACTTACCTGCACCCGTAGGGGCCCCTGGACAGAGGGAGCCCCTCCACTGCCAACCGCCTGTCAGCGGGCAAGGCAGCGAGAGCAGCCGGGCGGCAAAGTCTGCCCGGCAACCCGTGACGTCACGGCCGCCGCGTTCCAATTGGACAGCGGCAGCCGCATTCACTGGGCACAACATGACAGCCGGCGCTGGTCATGGCGGCCGCAGGCTCCAGTTCAGCGCCTGCGGGTAGGCCGAAATACGCTCAGTGTCATGCGGGCGCTCCCTGGAGGCAGTGGGAGCGTAAGCTCCTGGGCGCATATTCAATACCATAAACAATGTCACAGTACAAGGCGAGCGATATATACCGGGGGGGGGACCTGGATGGTGAAAAAAGGGGATAACCACAGAGGGACAAGAAGATGGGGCAGAGGAGATGCAGAAAGGGAACAGTGAGAGGCAAAAGGGGGACCACAAGGGCAAAGACGGTAAGAAACCAGGACAGGAAAGCTAGAGAACGTAGGTCAGAGTGGCAAAGACCATAGAGAGGAAAAAGGGGGAAGAATATGAGCAGAAAGATGGGATCACAAAAGAAGGGACAAAAGAGGAATAGAGGAAGGAGGGGGAAAGATTCGGGATGAGGGGGGGAAGAATTGCAGATGAGGCGGAAAAAGGAAGGGGGGGAGGGGGGTTAGGAAAGAGGGACAAAAAATGGATCTAGGTAGAGCTAGAAGAAAAGAGAAGGAAAGAAGAAAACAGAGTGATAGAATAGAGGGGTAACAACAGGGACAGAGGGACAAGAGGCGGAACGAATAGAGGGGTGTGGAATGGAAAAAGGGGGACAGCAGGGACAGAGGGACAAAAAGCGGATTGATAGTAACATTCACTGGCCATGGTATAGTAAGCCATTCAGGGGAGGGACAACATTTAACATTCAGGCAAATAGCAAGTGAAGCCAAAGGAGGTGTTCAAACACCTCGAGTGAACCGTGTCCAATTTATGTATCCAAAAAGTCTCTCTTTGGTATCCGGTGGCGGTCGCCACCCCGCCATAGTCTCCCAATGTGCTCGATGATCATTCCCCTTAATTCATGTATTTGATGATTATGTTGTACAAAGTGAATGGCCACCGGTTTCTCATAGTCTAAGTTCTCACCGTTCGTGTGTTTGCTGATACTAACCCGGATGTCACTCCGGTGTTGCTGGAAACGTTTTTTAAAAGGCCCGATCGTTTTGCCAACATAGATAAGGCCGCACGGGCATTTAAGTAGGTAAACACGGTATTCAGTGAGGCATGAGAACACGCCTTGGATTTTGAAACGTTGGCCGGTGTGGGGGTGAGTAAACTCAGGGCCAAGAATTAAAGAATTGAACACATTGCAGCTGTTGCATCTAAAACAGCATGTGCAGGTAGTAAGTTGAACAGGTTTCTGTAAGTATTTTTCCACCGGATCTGCTTTCACTAATGAGTCTCTCAGATTCCTGTTGCGCTTGAAAATCTTTAGGAATGGCCTCCTGATCACAGGGCAAAGTGTGTTGTCGGAGTCGAGAATACATCTATGTTTGTTGATCGTGTGTTCTATGGTGGAGGCAGCCTGGTTATATGTCAGCATAAGCGGCACGCGTTCCTCTTTTTGTTTAGCCTTTCTGTCACCAGCCCATATTTCTCCTGCCCGTACCTGGGCAAGTACCGATTCGGGATACCCCCGAGATAGAATATTTAGAAACATATGATTGAGCTGTGCAGTACGTTCCTCAGGGTTAGAATTAATTCTATAGACCCTTAGGAATTGGGAGATGGGCAAGCTATTGACAAGCGGCCTAGGGTGGGCGCTGTCATACCGTAATAAGGTATTTCTATCTGTCGGCTTCGAATATAAACTAGTGGTGATCTTCCCACCTAGGTCTTTACTGACCGCCACGTCAAGGAAGGTCACGCGTGACTCAGATAATTCTGGATTAAATATAATCGTCGGGAAAATCGAGTTAATGTATTCAATGAATGTGTCAAAGTTCTCTCTGCTCCCCCGCCATACCGTGATAACATCATCGATATAACGGCCCCAAAACATAACATTATCTGTAAATAGGGGAGAAGTATAGATGTATCTTCGAGAAAATTAACAAACAAGTTTGCAAAGGCTGGAGCTATGGCACTGCCCATAGCCGTGCCAAGGATCTGCTTGTAAAACGTGCTCTCAAACCTAAAATAGTTGTTATATAGAACGATTTCCAGCCCCGTGATGATAAACTCAATCGGGATGTCAGGGGGTTCACTCATAAGAAAATGCTTCACAGCCCTAATGCCATGGTCGTTTGGTATGTTAGTATATAATGATGAAAATGTCCATTGTCGCCAGCAGGTCGTGACCATCAATAGACACATTTCTGATCTTCAGAAAGTCACCAGTATCCCTAAGATATGATGTTAATCTTTGTACATAGGGTTGTAAGTAGAAGTCTAACCATTGGGTGAGCAGCTGGGTAGCAGAATTAATGCCTGCTACGATTGGACAAAACTTCAATGGGTTACATCCTTTGTGTACCTTTGGTAAACCATAGATAACGGGTGTAATGGGGTGCTGAATATCAATATATTTAGCGGTGTTCTCATTTTGCGGGCTTAATAATAATAGTGTTATCGTCTCTGAGGGCCGACAGTGCCATTGACTCGTGTTTAGAGAGGTTCGGGCGATGTTTTTTAGACTGCCTAGAGCGCATGGTCTCAGCTCTCACAGTTTTAATGAAGCTGTCTATAGGGCCAAAGTGGCCAGGGGGTATTAACTGGCTTTTTAGTCTCAGTCCATGTAGGCCCCCCCCCCCCCCCACCGGGTGTGACTCCGGGCGTCCGTGGGGTTGGAGGAGAAGAGCTGTTTCAATTTAAGAGTTCTTCGAAACTTAAAGAGTTCTATGTCAAATTTAAAGAGGTCAAAATGGGACGCAGGGCAAAATGACAGTCCTTTACTCAACAGGCTTACCTCGTCGGCCGAGAGTAGTCTAGAAGATAAGTTCATTACTGGGGTCTCTTGTTGGCCGATCTCAGTGTCATCGCGTTGGTGTCTACGCTTCCTGCCGCCCCCCCCTGGATCGTTTGCTGTGGGGGGTGCCCGAAAATGGGTTTCCTTGGCCCTCGGCCTATTCGGCCTTCTAGGGCCTCTAGTATGCGTATCACTATCAGAGGATAGATTCTCCGATATGGGATCACTGTCAGAGGTTGGGTATAGTTGAGGTCGACCGTTACCGCGCCTTGTTGAAGTGCGTGCCTGTCTCCTAAGTCGGGGCTGGTCCATATCTCTGCCAGTAAGCCAAGGGTATACCCGATTCTCTGAATAATCCAGGCCCACCTGTTTGAATTTGTCCCTCTTGTAACGTGTGAGCCTCTCAGTGTAGTTCAAGATCTCGCTTTCAAGATTCGTCAGATCTATCGCAGGTTTAGTGGTCTCAGTTTTCTCCTCCTGCATCCGTAATTTCAGGGTGTGGATCTCGCGGTTGAGCTGGCACAATTGTGCACATACTTCTTCAATAACCAGAATCATATAATTCAGAGATTTCTGGTTGGAAACCTTGCACCACCTTTCGCAGAATTCCTTTTTGTTTCTTCCAATGGTGGGCTGGTTCTTAATTCTGAATCCACGTCTGGAAGTCACATCAGGCTGAGAATCCCCACTTGTATGCAACTCAGTGGGAGTGAGATTTAAGCTTGGGGGAGTAGGTGCAGGCCCAGCCACTGGAAAACCAGGCTGCAGGGCAAGCACCTGCTGGGCACAAGGTACACAGACCCGCACATTGTCAGCGCTAATAGGGGACACCCCACAAGCTACACACAGCCGGGCTTGTCCCGAAGGAACCCCAAGAACATTATCCTGAGACGCCTCCATATGGTGATTATAGCGGCACAATAGGGCGATAGGGATTGACACTATAAAAGCAAGCCGGGATGCCCCAATAGCCCGCTAGGGAAGTGGGAGTAATTAACACTAGGCCTCACAAGTTAATTAACTAAAAAGAGGGAGTAGGGCCGGGAGAAGCCAAGAGGGTTCGGCCCGTCTGAAAGACATAATCAAAGGGGAGCCGTAAGCGTACAAGTAAATAACAACGGTAATAAAGCCGCCTGCGAGGGCACTCACAGACCGCGGTAGGTAGAAGCCCGTCACGTAGCAACCGGAACCAAGAAAAAATGGCGTTGGGTATACCTCGAGGGGCGGGCCGCAGGTACAGTGATGCGGAACGCGCCAAAAGCGGCTCGGCCGCGAAGAGCGCGAAGCCATACACGTGACAAGCAGCCAATGACAGCACCAGCGCCTGACAGCGGTGCTGCATATCATCACCCGACCAGCGCAGCCAAGGCTGGGAGGCACATTACTAATGGAACGGGTGGGAATAGTCCTACAGGGCCGCAGGCTAATAGCCCCGCTCACCTGCGAGAAGAGAGAGCCATCTTCTTGTCCTTCGCAGTCCAGACTGCAGAGAAGATCTGGAGATTGTGGGAGGTCCCTGGGTATTTGAGGGGCCGGGAGGAGCCTATTTTCGATGTCTCTGCAGTCCAGCGCCATCTGGCGGAGTAATACCCAAGGGTAAGTAAGTAATCTATCTGGAGCAGGACGTACTGTATACTAAGAATACTTCTCCCAGCAGGAAATCAAATTTGAACTACTACAATAATTTTAATATGCACAACAATGTTAGTATACTATACATTATATATTTTACATTTTATATTAGAAATATAGGACCGCTATACATTTTTTTCCTACTCATTTTAAATTTGTAATCAAAGTATGTTCTTCATTAGAGCAATGTATGTATGGAACAACCCATTTTTAACCCAGAAGGAAATTCATTATATCCATCATTTGCCACCCGGCTACCTTAAAATTGGTCATTTATCACCAATTTTACCACAGAATGAATGACATCAACCGTTTAAATCCTCATTGCTATTATTTTGAACAAACCCCATTTCATGTCTGTGAAGGTTCTCATTCATCCAGGCCAGGTTATATCTGTAGGAATAAATCAAGGCAACTGGACTCGCGTTTTTTTTTTTTTCAAAAATCCGTTGGGAAGTCATCCGACTGGCTTTCTCTGACACGGATGACTAGCGAAACATATTGAAGAACAGCAAGTCCGCTTGCCTCAATGTATTCCTCCAGATAATCAGATCTTGATGAAGGATTCAGTAATTTATCAAATTCATGATGTCAGACTGTTATTTTGTGACCACCACTATATATTTTGAACATTTCCTAGAAGGGGTTTAGATAAAAAGAAAAACTTTAACTGTACTTGAACATATTATAAGAAATATTGGAACTAGGACACCAAAACGTTCATACTGTCACTTACTTTCATTGCTCTCTTTATGTAAGGGATTTGTGTTCCACTGTTTAGGTCTTCGTTTATTATAAGTCTTCGTGCCCACTGACCAGCCCTTACTACTCCACTGCCATGAACTAAAACCAACATTTTATCTGGATTTGTCAATGCATCCTTGCTCATGAAAATAAAACTCCTGGGCTCATCTTCTGTTGCAGCTATCTAAAAACAAAGGCATACAAAAACTGTTATAACCAAGATACCAAATTAACATTGTGAGGAACAGCGTATCAAGTGAGTATCGCTGTTGCCACAGCTTATGGAATCACACAACAAGCTTTCCTAAATCCCCAGACCTATAATTTAGCCAAGGGGCACAAAATGCAGTAATTTTGGTTAAGGCAAAAACTCAACTCAAGTTAAATATATATTTTAATGTGATAGACGCACACTTAGGCAGATACATATTATAGAAAAATTACATATACAGGTCTGAGAACAGAACACAGGCTACAGGTGAGTAATTTACAAACAGAAATGAAACAGAAAGTCAGGTTATCTTAGCCAAACAGATGTAGATCACCCCAGTGGAGACTGAGTATGGCTTGTGAAAATTCCAGTCCAGCCAGCATGATGACCCGTCACTTCCTCCAATCAGTGACCATGCGTTGGCCCTGGCCTCATTTTTATACTGGGATCCCTCACTCCCCCCTCCCCCCAAGCTTGTAGCTGGAGCCTCAATTCCTAAGGAATCACTTTCAAGTCTCTCTGCCTGGGTTTCAGAGAACAGTGTTAATTCCCCCTCTGCTCGAATACAGGCTTCCTGGAGAGGCATTTGTTACAAGCTGACTCTGGAGAATAAGGGTACACTTGCTATGAACATGGAGTTTTCCTTACAAATATATTACTGTTTTGGTTGGTTGTATTAGTCTAGAGATTTATGGAAATTTTGGAATTATGGAATTTTTATCAAGGATATCGTACAAATATGACATAATGTTCAAATAAATTGTATACAAGTAGGAGAGAGAAATTAATAACACAGACATTTAAATTCAGCGGGGATATACGACATGATAGTCCACAAGAGCTGTTTGCAAATGAAAATAAGCAAAATGTTTCTATCAAAACCAAATATAACATGTCCCTGGTGAGTCACAAGGAGGCTATTGCTTATAGATTGTTTGACAGAGGTTAAGTAATGAGAGATTTAACCAGAAATATTTTGAGATCCTGAAAGAAAAGAAAAAATAATAGAGGAAAGGTATAAGAAAAGAAAACAAGAGAAGACAAAATAAGAGAAAAGGACTTTTTGCATCAATGCGTTGGCTCCACCCGGAGCAGGCCCTGAGCAACGGCTTAGTCCATCCTTATCCAACTCCCTTATCCACCATTGTAATCTATTCAATGACTCTGCAATATCTAGAAGAGGGGTTGCTTGAAAAGTAATATTGAAGCTAGAATTTTGATAGCCAATATTTTTTACTTTCCCAAAGTCCAAACTTGACCAAGCTCTAGCTATTGTTTATATTGTGGCCATGAAGATAAAGGACACCAAATTCATTCAGCCCTACCCAATAAAGAAGATAATTTCTCCTCCGATTTTGATGTAGAACAGAGTAAATCATAATATACACCTTAATCCAATGCTTCTTAACCCTTGGGCGTTTGGATAAAAGGTGCAGCCTGAAAGCACTTGGAAAAGAATCCAGGAGGATACATTGCCAAGCTTGCTGGGGTAAGATACCATAGGAACATTAGTTTGTATCCACACTCTAGGGCCAGCATGCTAGTGGGGCTTTTACCTTGGACTGAAACTATATACTACTCCCACCTCCACTCATACTTGCGTTTCCCTAGCTGTAGCTTATAAGATCATAAAATGGTTAAATGTGAAATCATTCCAGGCTCCAGGGGAGCTTACTTTTATGAAATTTTTAGTACATTAAATTATTGAATTAGCAAAATGTATAGTACCTTCTCCTGACACAGAACTGCAGATCTTGGGAGAGTAAAGGGGATGACCGTGCTTAAAAATAAGCACCTATATGAATTTTATAGGCATCTGCTGTAAATAATACAGTTCTGTGAAACTCACCTGTAGAATTGTATTTGAATATATCCAGTCCAGGTCGTCCCAGAAGCAATTACATGTGGGTATTCCGCCACCAGGTGGTGCACTTGACTGCAAGATCCAAAGCTGTCGCTCCTCCCGCCCCCCTATAAAATCAGGTGTCTCACTAGATTCTCCAGTGGTCAAAAAGCAGTAAGAAAAAGAGACAGGACGGGAGGCCAAGAAACCATGTTACTTCACATAGCTTCAGCATGAACTCTCTCCAACAAAAAACTTAAAGACAACGGTCCAATATAAGGATGGTAATCACCATAACAGACACACAAGAGATAATGAACAAGGGTGGGGTGGAGCGACCTGGACTGGATATATTCAAAAACAATTCTACAGGTGAGTTTCAAAGAATTGTATTTTTCACTATATCCAGTCCAGGTCGTCCCAGAAATAATTACATGTGGGACATCCAAAAGCAGTGTCCATTAGGGCGGGATCCCCAGTGCGGAACAGCATGTAGTTCATTTCACTACTGCCTGAAGCACCTTTCGGCCAAAGACAGCATCAGCTAAGGCCCTAACATCAACCTTGTAAAACTTGGTAAAAGGTATGAACTGAAGACCAAGTGGCAGCCTTACAAACCTGTTCAACAGATGCCTGGCGCTGAAAAGCCCTAGAGGCACCAATAGCTCTCGTAGAATTCGCTGTGACTCGAAAGGGGGGTTCCTTCCCCTTGGCAGAATACCCTTGCACCACCGCCTGTCTGGTCCACTTACTGTGAGTGGACTTGGCTGGTGGCAAGCCCTTCCTAGAACCCTCTGTTAAGACAAAGAGCAAATCAGAATTCCTGAAGGATTCAGTCGCAACCAGATAAAACTTAATGGCTCTGACCACATCCAAGGCATGGAGAGTCCTTTCCTTAGCATTAGCCGGTGCTGGACACAAGGAAGGCAAGACCACTTCCTCATTAAGATGAAAGGGGGAAACGACCTTAGGCAAAAAATCAGGTTTAACGCAAAAAACCACCTTATCCTTATGCCGCTCAAAATAAGGAGGCTTCATACAAAGTGCTCCGATGCGCGCCGCACCGAGGTGATCACTAACAAAAAGACCTCCTTGAGGGTCAAATAGGCAATGCAACCTCGCACAAAGGCTCAAAGGGGGGCCTCTGCAGAACAGAAAGTACCAAATTCAAGTCCCACACCGGTAATACAGGCTTACGCGGTGGACGTACATCGGTGACTCACTGGAAAAAGGTCTCGATCAATCTATGATTGGCAAAGGACCTCTGGAAAAAGATGGTCAAGGCAGAGACCTGGCCCTTGAGGGTGCTCAGCTGGAGACCCAAGTTTAAACAGTGTTGTAAAAACTCCAAGATCCTAGAGATGGAGAAAGTGCGACAAGGGAGACTCTTGGATTCATACCAAGCAATGTAGGCATGCCAAACTCTGTAATATATCATGGAAGAAGACTTCTTCCGAGCCTGAACCATGGTACGCACAACAGTGTCAGACAGTCCCTTTTCCCTCACGATCGAGGACTCAATAGCCAGGCCGTCAAAGCCAGCGTCTGTAAATTGGGGTGCCGCAGCAACCCCTGAGTGAGAAGCCTGGGGTTGTCAGACATGATGTAGCGATCAAGTGACATCTGAACTATGTCCGCGAACAAACTCCGTCGCGGCCAGCGAGGAGCCACCAGGATGGTTGGCACCCCCTCCTGGGCTATCTTGCGCAGCACTCGGCCCAGGAGTGGAAACGGAGGAAACGCATAAAGGAGCCCGAATTCATTCCAAGGAATTGCCAGAGCGTCTGTGGCGAAGGCCAGAGGATCTCTTGACAGGGAGATGAACCTTGGGAGCTTGTGATTGTGTCTGGACGCAAACAGGTCCACATCCGGCTGACCCCAGCGGAGACACAGAGCATGAAAGATCTTGTTGCTGAGAGACAATTCCCCCAGACAAGAGGCTCCACTGCTCAAGGAGTCTGCCTCCCGGTTTTTCACCCCAGGGATGTAAACCGCCGAGATGCAGGGAACATTCTCCTCTGCCCAAGTCAGAATCTGGGTCACCTCCTTGAGGGCTCGCTTGCTCCAAGTCCCGTCCTGGTGATTGATGTAGGTGACAGCCGTCTGATTGTCCGAGCCAACCTGTACCGCACGGCCCCTTAGATGGGGAGTCAAGCAAAGAAGCACCAACCGGATTGCTCTCAGCTCCAGGAGATTTATGGGCAAGTGGTTCTCCTGCAGACCCCACTGACCCTGGATCTTCTGCGTCTGCCAAACGTCCCTCCAGCCGGTCAGACTGGCACCCGTGGTAACTATCTCCCACCGGGGAGTCAGAAAGGACTTGCCCACCAATAGGTTCCTGGAGTCCAGCCACCATAAGAGGGACTGTCTGGCCAGGGGGGACAGAGAAAATTCCTGTTCCAGAGACTCCTGCATCTGATCCCAGCCGGTCAACAGTTTCAATTGAGGAGGTCTGATATGGAACTGAGCGAAGGGCACTGCCTCGAAGCAGGACACCATCAGGCCCACCAGCTTCAACCCCAGACGGATCGAAGATCGCTGACAAGACAGCAAGGCTTGCACCTGCGTCTGAAGCCCCACCACCTTCTGCTGTGGTAGGAGCACCTTGACCTGAGAGGTGTCCAATGTCATGCCCAGAAAGGACCTCACCCTGGAGGGAATGACCGAAGACCTGGGGTAGTTGATTACCCATCCGTAATCCTCAAGAGTGGATAACACCGTCCGTGTGTCGCTCTCGGCCTGCTGAAGGGACTGAGCCGCAATCAGTAAATCGTCCAGATAAGGCAGGACACGAATGCCCCGATTCCTCAGAATAGCCATGATGCCAGCCAGCACCTTGGTGAAAACCCGGGGGGCTGAGGATATCCCGAATGGCAGAGCCACAAACTGGCAATGCTGGTCCTCCAGAACAAATCTCAGGAACCTCTGATGTCGCTGGAATATCGGGATGTGCAAATAGGCATCCTTGATGTCCACCATGGTCATGAAGTCGCCGGGCCGAAGCGAGCTCACCGTTGACCGTAAGGTTTCCATGCGGAAATGCCTGACTCTTACAAACCTGTTGAGACCCTTCAGGTCCAGGATAGGTCCTAACATTCCGTCCTTCTTGGGAACCGTGAACAGGTTGGAGTAAAAACCTTGACCCTTCTCCTGAAGAGGGACAGGGCAAATCACACCCAGCCGCAGGAGGTGCTGTACGGCCATTCTCAGGTCCTGCGCCATCACTGGATCCTGGGACATGCGAGACTGAAGAAATATTCGGGTTGGCCTGACTGCCAGCTCTATTTTGTAACCGGAGGACACCACCTCCTGAATCCACCGATCTGAGATGCGCTGTCTCCAGATAAGAACAAATAGCAGAAGCCGTCCCCCCACCCAGATGGGTGAGGGCACCTCCTTGTGCCTGAGGAGCCTTGGCGGGGGGCTTGGACTTGGATCCCCAGAAAGGATTGGGTCGGTCGTGGGACCTACCTCGTCCCCAGGAATCTCTGCGGCTACCTGAAAAAGAAGCGCCTCTTCCTCCACGAAAGGAGCGATAGGCAGAGGAACCGCGAAAGGGCCGCGCAGGCTTCTGTCGCTGAGGGAGTCTCCCAACCTTAACCAGGAGGTCCAGACGCTCCCCAAATAACATGTGCCCCACGAAGGGGATACTAGTGAGCGACTTCTTGGCCGCGGCATAACCCGACCATTGCCGCAACCAGAGCGAGCGACGAAGCGCAACAAACAGGACCGAAATCCGGCACCGAGCCGGACACCATCATTCATAGCAGAGACAACAAAGGCAATGAAATCCACGCAAGCTTTGAGGTCTTTATACTCCTCCGCCCGCTTGCGAGACTTAGCAATGTCCACAAGACGCCTCACCTTCTTTCTGATGGAGGGATGAGGGCAAGAAATCAGAGACCTCTGCAGGCTCTCCACCTTCTGCTGAGGCAGAAAAACCTTGACCTGAGATGTATCCAGAGTCATGCCCAGAAAGGACATCACCAAGGACGGAGACAGAGAAGACTTGGGGTAGTTGATCACCCAACCGCAGGACTCGAGCGTGGAGACCACCATCTGGGTATCCAGCTCGGCTTGATGGAAGGACTGAGACGCAATCAGAATGTCGTCCAGATAAGGAAGGATGCAAATACCCTGAAATCTTGGTGAAGACCCGAGGGGCTGAGGTGGGACCGAACGGTAAGGCCACAAATTGGTAGTGCTGATCCTCCAGAGCAAACCTGAGAAATCTCTGATGACCTGGAAAGATAAGAACATGAAGGTAAGCATCTTTGATGTCCACAGAAGTCATGAAGTCACCCGGGCGCAAGGTACTGACCGCCGAGTCTCCATGCGAAAATGCCTGAACCTGACAAATTTGTTGAGGCGCTTCAAATCCAGGATGGGCCTCAGGGACCCATCCTTTTTGGGAATCTTTTTGGGAACCATCCGGGATCTGATGAATCTTGGGGGCGGCCAGGCTGCAAACTCTAACTTGTACCCGGAGGACACCACCTCCTGAATCCACAAGTCTGAGAAGCGCAGTCTCCAAACGTGAGCAAAGAGCCGCAACCGTCCCCCCACCCGGATGGGTGAGGGCGCCTCCTCATGCCTGAGGGGGCTTGGGGGGAAATTTGGACTTGGGACCCCATGAGAGACCGGGGCGACCACGGCCTCTACCCCGGCCCCAAGGGTCTCTACGTGCCCCTGCAAATGGTGCACCCCGACCGGACCTGGGAGCACGGAAGGAGGGGAGGGAAGAACCAGCCCCCCGAAAGGGCCGCGGCTGCCTCCTGTGTTGAGGCAGCCTACCATCCTTGGCAGAGGCAGATCCAGACGCTCCCCAAAGAGCCGTAGCCCAGTAAAGGAGAAGCCAGTGAGAGCCTTCTTAGCAGCATTATCAGCCGCCCACTGACGCAGCCAAACAGAGCGGCGTATAGCCACCAAAAGGGCAGAAGTCCTACCACACATCCTGACCGCATCATCCATAGCAGAAAGAATAAATGCAACAAATTCATAGCAAAGCAGGAGGGATCTATACTCCTCCCCCCTATTAGCATCCGAGGCATTATCCAAAAGGCACTTGAGTAGCCCTTTAAGAGCAAGAGCCGTGATGGCAGAAGCGCACACAGGGCGCAGCGCAGTCCCTGCACAAGCAAATGCGTGACAGGCCAACTGATCAACACGCGGCACCATCCCTCAGAGTAGAAGTGTCAGGGGAATGCATGACCGAGGTATTGGACAACCCAAGCACGGGAGAATCGCCCTCGACCAGCGCTTAACCACATCAGCAGGAAATGGATGCCTCCTGTCCCAACTCTTAGGCACCGCGGGCAATCTGCTAGGACATTCCCACTCCTTGAGCACCAAATTATTGAAGTGGATCTGCTCAGGGAACTCCAAGCATTGTTTAACAATGTGAAAAAGCTCACCCTGCTGCCTTTTAGCCGGGACAGGAGGTGTAATACACAGTACTTCAAAAATGTGAGACAACAGCCTGTCCGAATCCTCAGGAGACCATGGGTCTTCCCCAAAAGGAGACCCAGTACCACCATAAACCTCCTGCTGCTCCTCAGAGGACTCAGAATCAGAGAAAAGTTCCCCCTCTTCTGGGTACAGGCCAGAGAAAAAACTGTCCCACATCCTCCTCAGGAAAAAGCGGGAGTTAAATGCCGCTTCTTGCCAGAAGCCTTACGAGGGCCCGGCCCAGCCATATGCCTTTCCAGGCTGGCCACCCGCAAGGCCAAGTCATAATGTGATTGCCCACTAGCATGTCCCTCACTAGGGGTCAAATGCAGGCGCGGGGGGGTAGGTGATGTAGAAGGGGGCGCAGAGCTGGGCAGCGTAGCAGGCAACCCAGACTGCAGCGCAAGTACCTTCTGGGCGCAGGGTACACATACCCTGACACCGTCACTCACAGGGGATACCCCACACGCGACACACAACTGGGCTTGTCCCGAAGGAACCCCAAGCACATTATCCCCGGAAGCCTCCATATGGTGATTAAAATGGGCACAGTGGCCAGTATAGGGTTAAGGCTAGCAAGAGCCACCCGGGATGCCCACAAAAGGGAAGAGGGCCGGGAGAAACCACAGTCACGTTAATCCCGCCTGAAAGACATAAGAAAACCACACATAACATTCCCATTATGTGGTGACAAGAGCACAATACAACCCCGAAGGGGACTCACGGACCGAGAAGCCGATCGCACATCCAAGGCAGGCAGCAGCGCGCCGCAGTACCGCAGGTCAGGAGAACACTAACTTCAAACAAAATAGCGCCCGCAAGGACCTTGAGGGGCGGGCCGCGGAGGTATGACGCAAAAAGCCATCCGCGGGAACCGCGCTCCACGTGACCCCCCATCGCCAATGACAGTGCAGCAAAACATGAGGAGAATGTCGCCACCAGCTGCGGAGCGCCGTACAACGGCGCAGCGGTGAGCGCAGACAATAAGAGTAAAAAACAGACAAAATACAATGTGAACACACTGCCTACCCCCACCCCCCACCCCAGAGAGCTCCCCAGGGAGAGAGCGAGGTGGGGAAGAGCAACGGTAGGTGCACCCAAAGCATGCTTAGCTAGGAGGGAGGGGGGGCAGTGGAGGGGGGGGGCCAGGGAAGGCCCACAATAAGGCAGGAAGGGGCATCCCACAAGGCTCACCATAAGCCTGAACCGCCTACCCTTGCAGGTATAGGGATTGCGGTTGGAGCAGCGCTCCTCCAGCATCTGACCCTGTCCTACCTTCACCCGAACCAGGCAGCCGAGGCTGGGAGGCAGTGGGTCCAGAACGGGTGGAAATAGTCCTGCAAGGCCGCAGGCTGGTAAGCCCCGCTCGCCTGCGTAATATAGAGAGCCATCTTCTACTGGGAATTTGTGGGAGGTTCCTGTCCTTTTATAGGGCCGGGAGATGCCACAAGTCTCTTCTGCAGTCCACTGCGCCACCTTGTGGCGGATGTCCCAAGCGTAAAGAATATTAGTGAAACAGGACGTGCTGTACACTTGGAAAATCCGAGTAACCGGGCTCGATGTGCCAATTCTTACTCGTGGCCTTCCCAGAAGCCGTGCGAGAGATCTGTCTCTCAAGGCTGGCCACCCGGTATGCCTAATCAGCTTGGGACCCCCTACTGGCTTCCTCCTCGCTGGGGGCTGAATGCAGTAGCGGGGGGGTGCTGGAAAGGCCACAGGCAATGAAGGGCTAGGGGCAGATACGCCCGCCTGATCATGCTCCATAAAGACGCTCCTGGTGCAAGTGACACAAACCGTGCTGAGTCCGCCCAGAGGACTGGCACCGCACATGGGGCAGAGCTTCACCCGCCCAGAAGGGGCCCCTAGCTCACTATCCCCAGAAGCCTCCATTATGGTGATAAAATCTTATGCAGGTTACAAGGCACTAACGGCCCAAACCGCTATATCCCTCCTATTTAATCCCTGTTTTGGAGTGATCCCTCTTAATAAAAAAGGAGGGGGGGTGAGAGAGGAGGGGGGTTAGACCGGGAGGAACCACAATCAATAAGGGGTCGTAAGCATCCCACAGCACATGCGCATGGCAGTATACAATAAAAAATGAACAAGGGACTTACGACAGAGATCCCCAGAGGGGTCCCAGCAGCAAGGGAGGCAGGCAGGAGACAGAAAGTTGGCGCCAGGCAGCGGCACTACACGTTCCTCAAGGGGCGGGCCGCACCAGCAGTGACGCGGAAAAGCGTCATAGTGCGGCCCCGCCCCCCCCCATGGCGCGAAACCAGCGCCGCCTCCCGTCTTCTCACGGGCCTGCAAGATGGAGGCAGGCCTCCACAGGGAGAAGTACAGGGCGCGGCGCAAGCGCCCACCGCGCCCGAGACAGAGCCCGCGGCCGCAGAGAGGCCGCCTTCGAACCCCCCCCTCACAGCACGGCCTAAGATGGAGGGGAAGGGAAAGGAAGAGGCACCCGAGGGAGCGAGGCAGGTAAGTATGAGCGCAGTAAAAAAGTAAAGCACAATACACACACATAAAACAATAATAAAACTTGTGGGATAAATGGGATGAAGCCAGAGGGCAAAGGTGGTTTCCCCCCCCCCCATAGGCTCACCATAAGCCTATGGCCGGCTACCCTTTAGACAGGGTCTGCGGCCCAGAGCCTAGCTCTGACAGACGCCTGACCCCGGCGTTCTCCCTACCTTCACTGTCCCGATCAGCCAAGGCTGGGAGGCAGTAGTGGGTCCACGGGATCAGTGGCCGATGGGCTAGGAGTCCCCGCTCCAAACGATCCTTAGCAGCAGACTACAAGATGAACTCTGGAGAATCTAGTGAGACACCTGATTTTATAGGGGGCCGGGAGGAGTGACAGCTTTGGATCTTGCAGTCGAGTGCGCCACCTGGTGGCGGAATACCCACATGTAATTACTTCTGGGGCGACCTGGACTGGATATAGTGAAAAAATAACCTCCTATCCCTTTCCTCTTAAACCCAACTAGGGCAAAAGACAAAACCTGCTCTGGCACCCAGCACCAGTTCCCCCACTGGGAGCTTAGCTCTCTTAACACTGCTTTCCTGCTTTAACCTGCAGCAAGGATCATGACTGACTCATTAATTACACAATCACTTCTTCAACAGAGCTGTTGCTGTAACTATTTGATAGTCACACAAGATTCTCATAGCAGCCATTGCACTGAAAAAGGCGTGTGTCACTTCCACATTTGGATGACTGCCTAGCAGGAAAGCTTTTTTTTAATGTCCAACTGGAGATGGGCAAAAGTTTGGAAAAAGCAAAGGTGACATGGCTTAGTTTTGAGGATGAAAGTTTTGTTTAAGAAATCATACTTCATTTTAATGCATAATGAGAGATTATCTTGTTGACAATCCTTTTAAGAGTAAATTTCATCAAGATGCAGGCCATAACCAACACAAAAAAGATGATTTGCTGTGCAACTTGGGAAGCATGTAGACTAGGTTTATGGTATTGACTGTCACAATAAGTTGTACATTGGATTCTAATTTAGGTCTTGATTTGAGAAGAACTTCATAAAGAGTTTCTTGTATTGAAAAAATTATCCTCACTTGGAGAGTGTGGTTTTGAGTATTATATTTGAGTTTACAGCTATTTATGGATTAAGGCCAGTGCTCATTATACTTCATCTGAAAGGAATAGCCCAGAAATGTATATACAGTAGGCAGTACGGCTACAAAACTGTTCTTTTTTCAGGTGCCCTTTCTCTACCTTTTATAGATTTTTGTAAGTTAATTTAGGAGAAAGGACTTTCACTGCAAATCAGTTTATTCACCAAGTCAGTACATTCGTTACCACAAGGATTTTTTTTTGGTAGAGAGCATAAAGACGTAGAACATGTACAGGTGTAACATCAATCTTAAGCCATACAGAATACCAGAGGCACGTAGAGAAGCTTTATCAGCAGAGGTTAAACGTTAGAACTGGGGGTGAGTGAAAAGTTTGGAAGTGAATGGTTAAGCCTAATTGTCCTTGGTCCAAAACCCAAATGGTTTTGCAATGAGTTCAGAAAATGATGGTTTCCCTGCTACTTTTCCCAAAGGTGAGAAGTCAGTAATGGTAAAGTGGTCCCCAGAAGCAGGGAAAGCTACTCACTTGCTTTACCTAGTCAAAGCTAGTCACACAGCAAGGTCATCAAGAAGAAAAGGGCAAGAGAATTTCAGACACTTATAAAGTATCTCTCTAGATGACCTGGACACCTAAAAACTTTTACTAACATATAAAAGAAATCAAAAGGGATGCCAGACTCATTAGGTAAGTGGATCTTTGCTTAACCAGCCTCACATTAGCTCCATAAGAACCCCCCCACCCCCCCCATCCCATCCTAGGCAAAATGTAGTACATGGGGATCAATGTAAGCCTGGAAGATTTGTGCTACTCTCTTGTAACACTATGATCACATTCAGAGTGGTATGAAAATAGAGTCCATGACCTCCTTGTGAGGCAGAAAATGGTTTCACCCATGTGTGGCCTATTAGACAATGTGGTAATTTGTCCTGGTATATATGGTTTTTAAATGTAATACATTTTAATCAGTCTTTTGTCTGTAATATGTTTATTGAATAAAGTTTACATTTATTGAGTATTTTTTGAAGTGTGCTGTTTTTGGCCGTGTTTAAGTTCCATAGAGGTTTTGTATTGTTACACACAACAGACAGCATCTTGGATGGTGCACACACAGGTGTCTTTTGAGTTAAGCCATTTCGAAAATGGGTAAATAATATATTATAATGGCAAGATAAGCTTTTCGGAGTTGTCAAATTGTCCATATCCAAGACCAGATTGGACTAGGCCTTGGATCTGCATGACAAATGGAATCTCACCTATGAATAAACCAGTGCAGCAGGCTAAGACCTGTCAACAATGGTTACGGTGTTCTTAGACACCGTAATCAGTGCAACAGCAGAGCTATAGAGCTGGCTATGTGGCAATCTACAAAACATGATCTGTTGGAAAGGTTTGGGGAACACTGGATCAGGGCAAGATACCATACCATGCCTTCTATGCCTTCAAAATATCGTCATCTTTGTTTCCCCAAGTCATAACAAGACAACCAAGACAACCAAGACCCCACAACACCATCAGCTTTGTCCTTCATGCTTATCTGTGCAATGATGTTTCCCGCCTTACTTAACAATTCTGTTCTCTACACTACAAATTATTTCCTTTGACATCTTAAATTTCTCAATTTAAAAGTCCAAATTAAAACTTCATACAAACAGCAATTTGTCTTTTTACTGCAGTAATTCATTAAACTTAGCTTTCACCGAGAATCGTCCATAAAGGTCAAGACTGAGCACAATCTTGCTTTATCGACAAAGCAACCAATAAAACATTTAGTCCTAAGAGCAGCAAGACTACATAAAGCAATTTGTATCTATTAAAGCTGCACTCTGTGATGTGGGTTAACAAAACCTATGAACCTTAGACTGCCTTTTAAAAATAGATAATATGACTGAGCAGCTGAACGGACAATTTAAACAGCTTTAGGTCAGTTCATAAACATTGTTTAAACATTAACGTTCAAGGTAGAATTTATTACCTAATTATAATTATCAACTAATTATTGGCTTCTTGGGGGCCTTCAGTCCTTTGCTCCAGCAAGGAATAGTGGAAGGCCCCCAAGAGGTGGCTGCAGCAGTGCCTGATGCCGGTCCTGCAGCTGACTGCTGCTTCTGAGTCTACCACAGTCTCCTGCATCCGCCATCATATGCGGCCTCCGCCACTGTGAGCTCCTTCCCTCTGCTGCCCTCAGGTACCAGCACCCACATTAGGGGGCAGGAATCAAAAGGGCAGTATACACTGTATCAGCATCGTGTATACCTTTAATAGAGAGCTTGTATATCCCTTTAACCCTCCTGTACTGCCTAACATGGGTCTCTCCCTAACCAGGGTTAGGACAATGTTCTGGAAATCTAAGCTTATGCATCATGTCATTCCAGCCCTGTGCAGATGTGGGTCAAAAGCCCGAAACACGTCAACAGGTAGTAGTGGATGGCAGATCCAGGAGCTTAAAGTGGACCAAAACCCAGGATGTTGACAATCCTGGGTTTTGGTCCTTGTCCCTGGGGCATGCCCCGCTGTGTGAAACCCCCCAGGTCGCCCTATCTCACACCCGTGAGATGGTTTTCGAGCCACTTAAATATATAAGAGGCATAAAGGGATGCATGAGCCCCTTATTACTTATTGTCCTTGGCTTGTATTCCCCCTGCAAATAGTTTATGTTTTAGAAAAGCATTCTCTATCTTGCACCTTTAATACAGGGCTTTTAGATCCCTTTAATCCCCATATACTTGCTAACATGGGTGTCTATCTAACTAGGCTTACGGTTAGCCTTTGAAAAGGTCAGTTTAAAGCCATTTTGAGACCCCAAAAAATGGTCAGTTTTTACACACTTCTAGAAACAAATGCCAGTCAGATCGGTGATCATCATAGCCATTTAATAAATCAAGTCAGTTTCTCTCAAATGGTCAAAAATACCATATGTGCTTGTGGTAGCTAATCGTTTTAAGACATCTGAACCAACAGAAAGGTCCACACAGATTTCCCAGATAATAAATCAACCCACCCCCAAGTTGTACAGTAGATGTATCCGATAACCAGCTGAGGTTCTATCAAGTTCAACTAAAATGTAACACAAAAATATATAAAACATACAACACACTTTACTACAAATGCACTCAGATGTAAGAAATCAATGCAATAATTACTTTGTAGCCGAAAGTCATTAGATTTGTTTTTGCTTTCATCTTCTTACATTGGGAGTATAATGAGTAATAAATCAAGTATCTATTTCTGAATGATGCAGGGAAAGAGAGAGGAAAACTCATAAAGGATTGCAGATTACTGGAAACATAAAGAAGCTAAAAGAGAATAACAGAGAGATGTCCAACAGGGTTATTTGATTATAAGCTCTGTGTTACAAAGGGCAGTCTAAAATGTTCAGAACCTCAAATAAGAAGAAAAAAATTAACATTTATATAGCATTTCACATTTGTCTGGATTCTATACAGTGCTGAAAAAATAAAAGTGTCAGGAAGAACTCTTAGATTCAGGGGATCAGTTTTAGTTTGTTATGCTTCTAACAATTAAATGATAAGAACATTATACCGTATTTTTCGCCATATAAGACGCATCTTATTTTCCCCCAAAAGAGGGGGAAAATGTCAGTGCGTCTTATCGAGCAAATGCTGGAAAAAAATAAATAAAAAGGAAAAAGTTAACTCACCTCTCCATCGCTCACGCTGTCCCAGAAGCGACGGAGGCAGCGCGTCAGCACACACAGACACCGGCCTGTTAAAGTGGTGGGCACGGCCGACGCTCAAGCATCGGCCACACCCACCACTATACCAAGGCCGGGTGTTCACTCTATGCTGGCGCCGCAGAGAGCGAGGACGCGGTGGAGGCAGCTGTATCTGCCGCCTTCTCCGCGGGGCCTGTACGTGCAGGAGCTGCGGAGGAGGCGGCAGGTACAGCTGCCTTCATCGCTTCCTCTCTCACACACGGCCTTATGCCGCGGTGGGCGTGGCCGACGCTCGAGCATCGGCCACACCCACCGCTGTATAGTCCGGGTGTCTCTGTCTGCTGGGGCTGTGAAGAAGTGACAGGGACAGTGCGAGTGGAAGAGGTATTGCCGATACTTCACTAGGCTTTCAATACCACTTCTATGCGGATGACACTCAGATATATCTCTTAGCCTCCAATCGCTCCTCTCTCCTATCTCGCCTCCCCAACTGCCTCTCAGCTATTTCTTCATTCATGTCATCTCCCTACCTCAAGCTAAACATGGACAAGACAGAACTGGTCATTTTCCCACCCTCCCCTCTCTAACACGTCTATTTCTGTCAACAATTACACAATAACAGCAACTCCCCAAGCTCGGTGCCTGGGAGTCATTCTGGACTCTGCCCTCTCTTTCAAACCACATATTCACTCCCTGGCCACCACCTGTCGCCTCCAACTTAAAAACATCTCCCGCATCCGTCCTTTCTTCTCACCTGACACCACTAAAATGCTAGTGCATGCCCTGGTCATATCCCGTCTGGATTCTTTGTGGCTTACCAACTAACAGACTGGCACCCCTCCAATCTACCCTGAACTCTGCTGCTCGCCTCATCCATCTCTCCTCTCGCTCCTCCAGTTCTGCGCCTCTCTGCCAATCCCTACACTGGCTGCCAGTCCCACAGCGAATCCTGTTCAAAATTCTAACTCTCGCATACAAAGCTCTCTCCAACCAGGCCCCTCCCTACATCTCATCTCTAATCCAACAGTATCAACCTAGACGCAGCCTCCGCTCTTCTGCCGACCTTCTCCTGTTCTCCACCCTGGTCACCTCCTCTCACGCCCGCCTCCAGGACTTCTCACGTGCAACTTCAATCTTCTGGAATGCCCTCCCGCACCCAATCCGCCACTCCACAACCCTCAAAACCTTCAAAGGCGCCCTTAAAACTCACTTATTCAGACAAGTATATAATCTGGCCTAACCAATCTTCGAAAGAGCACATGCCACAAAGCTCAATACTGACTGTTTGTGATCCTTCCCCGTCGCCTTCACCCCTCTTCCTTTAGACTGTAAGCTCGCAAGGGCAGGGCTCTCTCCCCTATTGTATCTTGTACTCAGAATATCCATTGTCAACTCTGTAAAACTGCATTTGAAATAGTATATGTACCGTATGTTTCTACCCTGTCTGTAGTTACTAATTTGTAAAGCGCTACGGAAGATGATGGCGCTGTATGAATAAACAATAATAATAGTAATAATTTGGCTTAGAATATTTTTTTTTCTAGTTTTCCTTCCCCAAATCCTAGGTGCGTCTTATAGGGCGAAAAATATGGTATATAAATCTTTATTCATCATTAGGGTTACTTTCTGTGATAAAAAGGCGTATCACGTGAGCCAAATCAACGTTACAGCCTCAGGGATCATGCAATACGTATTTTTTATATCGTAATAAAGACTCTAACCAGCTGTGGAACCCTTCAAATACCAGAAGTGAAAGGAGTCCGGACAGCCATAATTGCCACTAGCTCTGTTGAAGATAGGCCCAGACCATTAGTGGATCTAAGGCCAGAAGCCAGTCTTCAGTAGCGTATAATATGACCCAAAAGTGCAGACAATGGGTTAGAAATGGTTCAAGGCAAAAGGAGCAGCTAAAAATTAAAGTATAGTTTAATTGCAATAAGTGCACACTAGGCAAGGTACAGTTCATGTACAGGTCTAAAAAAAAAGATTACAAGTGGTAATTACAAACAGAATATAAGCAAATAGAAATGTCAGGTTGCCTTAATGGAAGCAGGGCGACCCCCGGGAGGCGTGAAGTGACATAACCTGCAAATCCCTAGTCTTTCCAGCACGTACTATGCAACCTCCCCCAGATATTGACAATGGAGTCCTAGGCCTCCTGAACATTATCCCTCAAATGGTCTCCTCCCCTTAGTTATTTCTTAGTTAACTTTAGGTAGGTAGGTCATAGGGCCCTGGTTCTTAGTCAGACGCTGGGCATCTTATGGATCCAAACCCAGCTGCTAGCTGTGGTCCTGGAGCCAGGTTCTCCATAACATGGTCCTAGAGTGTACCTTATCACTTTCAGATTCTGAATATGTATTTGGTTTATGGCTAGGGTGAATGACAGCCAAGAAATTCCTAGTAACGTGTGGATGCCAGGCCATCTAAGAGATTTCTTTTAAGTTTCCCTGTCATCATGGCTTTCCAGCCAGGTGCCCTAGCTGGCACCTGTCTAGCCAAGGTGTGAGAGGAATCAGTAGGAGGTATTTGAGCTGGGGACTGCATGTGTTTACTTATCTCTCAGAGCAAGGGACAATTTCCATTCTGCCCAAATATGGTTGATCCTGTTTCTGGCAAGGCTTTGTTAAGTGGGTCTTTTGTCAGGGGCATTTGCTAAGCAGGTATGTTCTGGTATGAAAAAGAGACCGGGGGGGTGTCCGAAATAAAATATAATGTTTCCCATATCTTTCAAACTTTCACAATGGAATGTTGCAATTGTGAGAATTATTTTGCATTTACATAGCGATTCGTCGGTATCCTGGATTTCCAAAACAACCAACTACCAATATGATTGGCTCCTGGCTGTACTTGCAAAGAACTTCCATTGAAATCTACGGGATGACAAGTGCCCAGCAAAAGCTCCAACCTAAAAAAGCTGCATTTAGGACTTTTTAAAACTGCCCAGCACGTGCTATGAATGTATGAATATGTGCTATGAATGAACTATGAATATGCCACCAAAGCCCACCATAGGCAGCGATTTGGGGACAAAATAAGTAACCTGACGAAAGCCTTTGTTAGGAAGAAAAAGTGAAGAGGCTCCTAATGTTGAAAAAACAAACTTAGTTGGCTAAATGAGGTGGTGTCATGATCCTGTGCGTCCAGCTGGTTCTCTGCAGGCGCAGGCACATGTAAAGTCAGTCAGGTAATAGTCAGTCAAGTAATAGTTAAGTGACAGGTGCACCTGTCAGCTGATATCAGTTTCCAACTTCCAGCTGCTGCATCTACCATGTCAGCTGATGCGGGTATACACCTGCCATGTCAGCTGATGCATCTAACATGTCAGCTGACAGTAACATCCACCTGCCTGGTCAGCTAATGCATCTGCCACATCAGCTGGCATTAAAAAAAAAATCAATGCACACCTAGGCCTTTATAAGGAAATTCTGGCCAGCAAGATAGCACCAGGAGATTCTCTCTAGTATTGACTGTGCCACTTTTGTATCTTTGATCTTGGATTGCCTTTGGATTTCCCAGTTTGACCTCAGCACGCTTCTTATTTACACTTCTTGAGTTAATATTATTAGGAATTGGTAATCGGCACACCAAACTTGTAAGGAAAGAGCATAACAAGCTAGGAGGGTGCTAATCAGATCCGAGGTGCCTCACCACTATGCACTTCACTTGAATACACTAGATTTGTAACGTTGGATCAAAAGCACACCATACACCAAATATTCTTGCCGTGATACCTTAATACAAATTTTATTTGCAAATGAATATTTGGTGTATGGTGTGCTTCCAACGTTACATAGAAACATAGAAGGTTGACAGCAGGAGACCATACGGTCCATCTAGTCTGTCCTTGTAACTGTATGTACTCTTTATCTTAGGATAGATGTGTCCTTATCCCAGGCATGTTTAAATTCATTACTGCTGATTTTTCAACTACCTCTGCTGGAATTTGTTCCAAGCATCTACTACTCTAACTTTCTAACTTTCTACTTTCTAACATTGCTCCTGATCTTCCCCCCGACTAGCTTCAGGTTGTGCCCCCTTGTTCTATCATTAAGTTTCTTCTTAAAAACACTTCCCTCCTGAACCTTATTCAATCCTTTTACATATTTAAAGGTCTATCTCATGTCCTCCCTCTCCATTCTTTCCTCCAGACTGTACAAATTAAGTCCTTTAAGTCTTTCCTGATAAGTTTTAAGTTTAAGTCCTTCCACCATTTTTGTTGGACCCGTTCTATTTGAATAATGTCTTTTTGCAGATAAGGTCTCCAGAACTGCACACAGTATTCTAGCTGTGGCCTTTTTTTAAGAATGTTTCCAATAATTTGACCACTATAGATGTTAAACTAACTGGCCTGTAATTACTGGCTTCTTCTCTACTCCCCTTCTTATGGATTGGTTACAAATCTAGCACTTCTTGGGTTAACCCTTTGGACTTGACCTCCTGGTTCCACCTTTGGACTTTGCTAGGATAAGATAGGAGGAAATTTGAAAGGGTCTGGATACCTTTGATAGCATTTTGGAAACTGTATATTATTGTGTGCCAAAATGTTTTTTTCTAATAGTAACAAATGTGTTTTTTTCTGGCCAATTGCTGTCCCAAGTGTGGCTACCAATATATACAATATATATTTAAAAAACACATGTGTGAAGTCACACTTCCTAGATCCACTGCGCTGAAGATCATAGATCATACAGGTAGATTACATTAATGCATACAAATTCTTTTGACAGTAAAGTTTCTAATATTTCTTATTTTTCTAGCAGAATGTATATACTGCTGCTGCTATACTGCTAGGGCAACCTCAGGTAAGCCTGCTCCCAATTTATCTATTGCACTGTATGTCCCAAATGGGCTCTCATAGTGGTGCTGCGTAGTGGTGCAGCTTAAGCATACTTCTGCAGATGTGTGTGACCGAGTCCTCTGTTTTTAACCAAGATTGGAGACGGATTGTGGGCTGGCCTGCAAGCTAACAGGGTTGAGTGCTGTGGCTCCTTTAAGACTTTTGTATATACTGATGTGGCGCTACAGATTTCTAACATATAATTTGCTTTTCTACAGTCTGCGTGCTTCCCCTAGTATATGAAGAGAACTCTTTCCTACCGATGTGTGCAGTTTTTACACCCCTCATACTGTGGGACTACCTAAAACTGATCATTTGATTTTACATGTCATTTCTGTGATTAAAGCAGCATAAAACCCTTTTCCACACACCTGTGTTCCTACCCACTCTCACTGCAGTACCTTGGGTGGTACAGGTGGCTCGGCAGTGTCCAGACAAAAAAGAAAAATGGATTTTTCCACTGCTGAGACCACGCCCACACAGCATTTTTGAGATTGCCAATTGGCTGATCTGAAGAATGTTGGCTAAGGTGACCTACCCAATGGCCGAATCCCCAGTTTCCCTGTATAATAGGGAGCACTCCCGCCCCCAGCCTATCTGAATGGCTGGGCGATGGAGCACGCCTCAGAAACAGGGAATGCGGGAAAGACTGCCGCCGCCAGCTATAGCAGCAAACCCAGGGGTTTTCACCTAGTGGGGCATCCCAATTTTGGATGCCCCGAGGGTATGCGTCGGATGGCCCTGGAGTCTTTTTAACTGGTTTGCCGCTTTAGTGCCGCTTTAATAAGAGAATAGTATATCAAGAGTTACATTTTTTTAATTAAAGCATAGTTATAGTACAAATAATACAACTTTATTTAAAAATGCAATTTAGTCTCCAGATTACCAGGATGTCAGCCTGCAAACGACTGGTTACAAGCTGCATTTAGAGGAAGTAGTTATAGAAGCCTCCAGGATCTGGTCGCTTATATCTGGTACCAATTCCCCCTTTTCCAATCTTTGTGCAAGTATGTTCAGCTTTGTAAAGTTTAGCTGCTGGTTAACAAAAAGTTCTCCCCTTTCTGATATCAGTTGTTATGGGCAGCAGAACCTTGCCCCAACACCTCAGACTCACTCTCCTGCCCTCAATTACATGGAAGCAGTCTTCCTTACGGATTAGGTCATGCGGGTAAGCCAACACAACCACACTAAGATGTTTGGCGCAAAAACATATAGAGGCTATTTGTATGTTGGACTTGTACAGTATTTTTAAAGGCACAGACAATTTTAGGCATACTTACTGGCACGTAAACTTTTTGCAAATCACAATCATTTTCCAGCAGCGTATAAACATGCTTTGTTATAATCTGTAAAAACAAAAAGAAAAAAATGCAATAATGTTCTTCATTTAATTTAAATCCTCTTAAAGGACACACTATTTATAGCCCCAGTACATAACTGAATTAACCAGGTATCTCAGTATATACATCTAAATAAGGTTGTAGTCTTTTCCAAGTACTTTAGAGCTAAAAAAAAAAAAAAGTTTTTTTCCCCACCGTTATCCAGCGCTTCCAGCTGCTGTTGGAGAATGCATAGCCTGACAACAGACAAGGTATAGAAACAAAAGGTTCCAGTGTCAATTTTGGTTCATGGAAAAAACCTGGACTAAAACACTGCAATATAAATGCATTTAACGAACGTATTCCATGCAGTTGCAGGTAATATGTTATACTATGGATGAAACACATGAAGTAAAGCAAGTAGCATGGTGCCAAAGTTTTGTATATGGCCAAGTATATTTTCATGATGTTATTATAACTTTTTGGGACATAGCTGTGAGAAAAAAGAGGACCACTAGACAAAACTGACTGGAGGTCAACTAACCCTGGAGGCACATGGACATCCTCCCAGGCAGGGGCATACATAGGTTTTACAGGACCCCATAGCAAAAGTCATGACACTAAAGTGTTAGATGAAGGTGGTGCTGTAGATATCGCCTATCTGGATTTTAGCAAAGCCTTTGACACTGTACCACACAAGGAGCTCATAGATAAGTTATTGAAGGTAGGACTCAATCTCTGGATAGTTCAGTGGATTTCCAGTTGGCTGAGGGATCGGTATCAGAGCGTTGTTGTAAATGGTGTGCAATCTGAACAAAGGCGAGTTACAAGTGGTGTGCCGCAAGGCTCTGTCCTGGGCCCAATTCTTTTTAATATATTTGTAAGTGACATAGGAGAAGGCTTGGTAGGAAAAGTTTGCCTGTTTGCTGATGATACAAAGGTTAGTAATAGGGTGGATATTCCTGGAGGTGTCTGCAACATGGAAAATTATTTAGCTTTACTGGATAGATGGTGAAAACTGTGGAAACTAGAGTTTGATGTCTCTAAATGTAAAATCATGCATTTGAGTAGAAGGAATCCCTGCTCTGAGTACCGTATGGGCAGTATGCCCAGGAGGGCATGGCTGAAAACATGACAAAGGGAAATGTCATGTCCCCAGCCATGCCCCCCTGTCATGTCCCCAGCCATGCCCCCCTATCATGTTTCCAGCTATGCCCCCCCTCCCTCTACAGTTCCAAGGACACTCTTTTGACTAACAACTGTGCGGGTGTTAATCTCTCATCCTGCTGGTGGGCGCTTTGACATAGTCAACACCGCCGCACGAGACAGGCTTGGAGTGGGTGCTCCGCAGACCGAGCACCAGACTCACAACACTTGGGAGCCAATAGGAGGCTCCCTAGTGTGGTGTCACGCGTTGCCGGGCAGAAGTGCCTGGATGACGCGATCCAGTCCGTCTTCCCCCTGATAGGGGACAGCAGGGGAGGTTGCCTAGCAACCTCCCCACTGTTACAGCGGCGGGCCTCGGCGTGCGGGGAGACTCTTCCCCGCATGAACGGGAGCGTCCGGCGCAGGGTGAGTATGACGCCTGCATCTTTGTTTTATTTATGTTTTGTGTATTAAAATTTCGTATGGAATTTACTTTGATTACCATAATGTGTTTACAGCGTTACTATAGCGCCCGTGACAGCATAGATGACGTCAGGCGCATTTTTTCCACTTCCTGGGGCATGCTTGGCCCCATAGTGTACTTAAAGCCGCATGCACCTGTGTTCTCATGTTTGTTCTTTTGCTGCTGTGAGTATGGCGTTATGCCAATGGTTTGATCCTGAAGAAGGGGGCCTTCGTGCACCCCGAAACGTAGACCTATGACTTTGGACTTTGCTGTACACTGCTCGCATTGTCGTGGATCTACAATACACGCTTTTTGATGAAATTTACATCTGGAGTGCTGGTTCTTCATAAAAACTACAGTATTAAATCTGAGATCCATTCTAATATTTTAATGGCCTCAGGTAAATGATTTTATAAGCATATAAGTGTGGTGTATCACATTGATTTATAGCAGGTGTTCAGAAAGAAATGTTAATGAAGGGTAATTGGACAGTTAATAATGTTGGCTTACAGACAGTTACTTTGGTCAGGGTCCCATACACACTGATTGTGGAAAAGAAATTGACAGCATCAGTATTCATAATAATAATAATAATAAGGTATTAATAACTAAAAAATATATTAAAAATAATCATATTATAATCGATTATAATCAATAATGGCCAACAAAAATACCATTTTGTGATTACTCACCTGTAAAATGGGTATTATAAGTATGTCTCACACCCTGCTTCGGAATGAATTACTAGTGGGTTATGTCCAGTAGAGGGCGAACTTCTGCAGAGATGACTAGAAAAAAAGGAGCCCCTCCCAGTCCATAAATACCTGGGACCTCCCACACATTCCCCCAGCATAATAAAGCAGTAAGGGGACCAGGAAGAGCCAATAAAAATCTTAACACATAAAATGTTCACCATATAGAGGATCCAAGATACAACTCAGGGCGGGACAAAGCAGGGTGTGAGACAAACTTATAATACCCATTTTACAGGTGAGTAATCACAAAATGGTATTATTCCAAGTATGTCTCACACCCTGCTTCGGAATGAATAATAACTAGTGGGACATCCAATAGCAGTGTCCAAAACAGGGTGGGGATCCCAACAGGCAACAATGCACAATTTAAACTACTGCAGCTTGCAGAACCTTGCGGCCAAAAACAGTGTCCGCTGAGGCCCGCACATCAACCTTATAAAACTTGGAAAAAGTATGAACAGAAGACCAAGTAACAGCCTTACAAACTTGTTCAACAGAAGCCTGGTACTGAAAAGCCCAGGAAGCCCCAATGGCACAGGTAGAATAAGCAGTGATCTGGAAAGGGGGATCCCTCCCCTTGGCAGCATAGGCCCTAACAATGGCCTGACAAATCCATTTACTAATGCTAGATTTGACGGGAACTAAACCCTTCTTGTGCCCAGAGGGCACCACAAACAAGTCGCCCATCTTACAGAAAGGTGAAGTAGCCACCAAACAGTACTTCACACATCTGACTACATCCAGAGAGTGCAAGGCCCTCTCCTTGTCATTGCTAGGCTTAGGACACAAGGAAGGAAGCACAACGTCCTGATTGAGGTGAAAGGCAGAAGCAACTTTTGGCAGGAAATCTGGCTTAAAGCGGAATACCACCTTGTCCTGGTGTCTCTCAAAGTAAGGGGCCTGAATAGACAGAGCCGCCAACTCAGACACACGACGAACGGAGGTGATAGCCACCAAAACGGCAACCCTTAATGAGAAAATGGGTAGTGCAGCATCCTGCACTGGCTCAAAAAGGAGGACCCTGAAGGGCAGACAATACCAAATTTAAGTCCCAAACAAGTAACATGGGCTTGCGAGGGGGACGCACATGAGTGACCCCCTGGAAAAAAAGTCTTAACCAAAGGATGAAGGTCCAGACCATGTTGAAGAAACTCCAGAATCCTAGGAATGGAAAACACCCTACAAGGAAAGGGCTTAGCCTCACACCAATCAATGTAGGACCGCCAAGTCCTGTAGTAGATGTTAGAGGAAGACTTCTTCCTAACTCTAACAAGCGTCTGAACCACAGCATCAGACAAACCTTCTTCTTTTAGGATAGAGGTTTCAGCAGCCATGGCGTCAAAGCCAGCGACTGTAAATTGGGGTAACAAAGCTGACCTTGAGTGATCAGATCCGGAAACAGAGGCAACCTGTACTGAGTGACGGCCAGTCGCACAACGTCTGCGAACCACACCAGTCTTGGCCACCTTGGAGCCACCAGGATTGCTGGCACCCCCTCGTGAACCAGCTTGCGCACCACCTTGCCCACCATGGGAAAAGGAAGGAAACAGATACAGGAGACCCAGATCCCGCCAGGCCAGAGACATGGCATCCACTGCCAGAGCCAGGAGGTCCAGGGACAGAGACATAAATACAGGGAGCTTGTGGTTGTGACGGGAGGCAAAGAGATCCACTTCTGGAATCCCCCACCTGTGACAGAAGGATAGAAATACCTTGTTGGTGAGGGACCATTCCCTCCGGCGAGAGACCCCCCCTGCTCAGAGAGTCCGCTTCCAGGTTCTCCACCCCTGAAATGTACACCGCCGAGATACATGGAACATTGCTCTCGGCCCATGCAAGAATCAGAGACACTTCCCGGAGGGCACCCCTGCTGCGAGTCCCTCCTTGGCGAACCTGAACCGGTAATCCCTGGAGATGATGCGTCAGGTGCGACAGCACCAACCATACCGCCCTCAGCTCCAGGATATTGATGGGGACGTGAGCCTCCTGAGGACCCCACAGACCCTGAAACTGATGTTCCTTCCAGAAACCCCCCCCCCCCCCCAGCCCGACCGGCTGGCATCTGTGGTGACCGTCTCCCAGCGGGCGCCAGAAAGGATCTGCCCCCCAGAAGAATCTTCGGGTCAGCCACCACTAGAGGGACCGCCGGAACAGAGGAGACAGCACAAATGACTGATCCAAGGACAGAGGACATCTGTCCCAAGCCGATAAAAGATGTAGTTGAAGAGGCCTCATGTGAAAATGAGCAAAAGGAACTGCCGCGAAACAAGCCACCATCAACCCCACCAGTCTCATCCCTTGCCTGATGGACGGACGAGGGTTGGACAAAAGGAGACGAATCAGAGCTTGAACAACATCCACCTTTGACTGGGGTAGGAACACCCTGGTCTGAATGGTATCCAGATTCATGTCCAGAAATGAAGCCTCCCTTGACAGGGAGAGAGAAGACTTGGGGTAGTTGATCACCCAGCCGAACCTCTCCAGCGTTGTCACCACCGTCCTGGTGTCCAGCTCCACCTGGCTGAAAAAGGATGCCGTGATGAGAAGGTCGTCCAGATACGGCACAATGCGAATGCCCTGGGCTCTGAGAAGGGCCATTACGCCCGCCAACCCCTTGGTGAACACCCTTGGTGCCGAGGTCAGCCCGAAGGGAAGAGCCACAAACTGGCAGTGCTGATCGCCTACCGCGAATCCGAGAAAACCGTGGATGTCCTGGGAAAAGTGGCACATGACGGTAAACGCCCTTTTTATCTCTTGCATTGTATGTCCCAAATGGGGCTCTCATAGATTAGAGTTAGGACTGCACCCATAGAGGCACCTTGGCGCGGTGGTGCAGCTTAGCATACTTCTGCAGATGTGTGTGACCGAGCCTCTGTTTTTACCAGATTTAGAGACAGATTATAGGTTGGTCTGCAAGCTAACAAGGTTGAGTGCTGCGGCTCCTTTAAGTCTTTAGTAACCTAATTGCCCTGCTGACTTGCACCTCCCAGGTTAGTTATAAAATGGTCTGAGCAGCTACCACTCCCCCTTTGTTCATTTTGAATTTGTGCAAGCACATGGGGTGTGGGGTCTAGGCTGTATTGCAAGGTCTTGACCCTTCCACCCCATGGCTTGCACATGAGGTTTAGGGCAACCTCAGGTAAGCTGCTCCCTTTTTATCTCTTGCATTGTATGTCCCAAATGGGGCTCTCATAGATTAGAGTTAGGACTGCACCCATAGAGGCACCTTGGTGTGATGGTGTAGCTTAGCATACTTCTGCAGATGTGTGTGACCGAGCCTCTGTTTTTACCAGCTTTAGAGACAGATTATAGGTTGGTCTGCAAGCTAACAGGGTTGAGTGCTGCGGCTCCTTTAAGTCTTAAGTAACCTAATTGCCCTGCTGACTTGCACCTCCCAGGTTAGTTATAAAATGGTCTGAGCAGCTGCCGCTCCCCCTTTGTTCATTTTAAACGTCCTTGATGTCTATTGAAGTAATAAAGTCCCCTGGACGATGGGAGTTGATGGCAGAGCGCAAAGTCTCCATGCCAAATTTCTTGGTTCAGATGCACCTGTTGAGAATCTTTAAGTCCAAAATGGGTCCTATGGAGCCATCCTTTTTGGGCAACGTAAAGAGGTCGGAGTAGAACCCTTACCTCTCTCTATGGGGGGAACCGGACAAACGACCCCCCATGTCCCGAAGGTTTTGCACCGCCATGAAAAGTACCTGTGCGGCTCGGGGGTCCGCAGGAACCCGAGACCTGAGGAATCTGGGAGGAGGCTGGTATGCGAACTCCAGCTTGTACCCAGACGAGACCACCTCCAGGATCCAGTTGTCTGTGACCTCCAGGGTCCAGACCTGGGCGAAGAGCCGCAGCCGTCCCCCCACCCGTGAGGGTGAGGGCGCCCCCTCATTGCTGAGTGGACTTGGCAGTAGTCTTGGGTTTGGAACCCCAGGCAGTCCCGGATCGGGCGCTTCCTCTGCCCCTACCCCAGAAATCTCCTCTGAACACAGGGTAAGAGATTCCCCTGCTCGCTTGAGAGACACGAAAGGAGGGATTGAAAGAGCCCGAACCCCGAAAGGGCCGGCGCTGCTGCTTGCGCTGAGGCAACTTACCTCCTTTCCCCACTGAGTCCAATTTTCACCAAACAGGCGCATACCCACGAAGGGTAGCCCTGTGAGCGCCTTCTTCACAGCAATATCAGCCACCCATTGGCACAACAAGACCAATCAGCGAATAGCCACAAGTAATGCCGAGGTCCTGCTACACATACAGATCGTGTCATCCAAAGCTTATAAGACAAATGCAATAAACATCTCACAATGCTTTAATGCTGTAAATTCCTCAATGGAAGGATTCAATAGGGGACCTTCCAACATACCCCTGATTAAAGCTCTAGTAGCCACGGCCGTGAGAGCAGAGGCACAAACCGGGCGTAAGGCCGAACCCACACAGGCAAAAGCATGTGAAGCCATTTGGTCGAGACGTCGATCCTCGCTATGCTTCAAGGTAGTGGAATCTGGGGAGTGCACAACCGATGTATTGGACAATCCCAGAACCGGAGTGTCGACCTCTAAGGGGTGACGACCAACACTTAACCACATCCACAGGAAAGGGATACTTCCTATCCCACCCTGGGAGATACCAGGAAGCCGTCCGGGCTTTCCCCATTCTTTAAGGATCAGATTGTTAAAGTGTTATTGATCTGGAAACTCCAAACGAGGTTTGGCGGTCCCAAAAAATTCCCCCCTTTGCGGAGGGGCCTCCGCAGGGGGGGGGGGGGGGGAGGGGAAATAGAAAGCACTTCAAAAATAAGGGTAAGTAGTCTGGGAATATCAATGTTATCCCCACGCTCCTTACCAGCATCAGCATCCAGGAACTGCTCATCATCAGAACCATCAGATTCTGAAAACAATTCCCCTTCTTAAAGCGGGGAATAATCAGACCAATCCAAAGAGTCATAATCGTCATACTCAAAAGCCGGCGCAGCGGGCGCCAAAAGCCGTCTCTTAGCTGGGGCCCTCCTGGCCGCAGAGCTAGCAATCATTTTCTCAATGTTGGCCAGTCTGGCACTGACATCGGATTGCGACTCCCCACTCATGACAACGTCACTTGGGGTCAAAGCCAGGCGTGGGGGTGTAGGTGATGAGGTCAGCAGGGCCGATCCATCCACCCGGGACCCGGATTGCCGGTTAATGGCCTGCTGTGCACATGGTACACAAATAAGCACATTATCCCCCGCAAGGGATACCCCACAAACCACACACTGCAGGGGTTGCCCCGAAGCGATCCCGAGCCCGGTATCCTGGGAAACCTCCATATAGTGATTTTTTTTATGGTAGTCGTAATGACCTATGGGAATTACGCTATGAAGCTACCCGGGATGCCCCTTAACGTCCGTTAGTGAGAGGATTTTTTTTTTTTTAATGACAGGAAAAAACCCCAGTTTGAGCAAGGGCCTTTTTTTTTTTTTAATAGAAGGGCAAGGTAGTCCCCCAGAAGGACACAAATAAGGGACCCTTAAGAATCACAGAAAAAAACACCAGGCGCAAAAATAAATATATATATATCATATAATACAAAACATTCAGGGCCCAAGAAACCAAGGGTTACATTAGCATCCTCCAGTGCTTGTGGTGATAGAGCAAGGCATGCAATAATACATGAAACTAAAAACAAAGGCCCCGTAGGGCAACTCACAGCCTCCGGGAGGGATAATGGCGTCCTGCTCACGACAAGGTCTCAGGAAGAAGGATCGCGCGCCACACGTGGCCCCGCCCCCTCCCTACCCGGGAAGAGACAGCGGCTCCCAACCAATGGCTGAGGGCCGCAATACGAAGAGGTGCCAGAGGAGGGGGGCGGGCCGCGACCAGTGCGCCGAGCGCCCAGCCCTGCCCCTCCCCTGACTGAACGAACGAGAAGGCCGTGCTCCCAGCAAGGCTGCGGAGCCGGCAAAGGAGACCGACTCGCCGCCGCTGCAACAGCGGGCGTGCGAGCCGGCGTGAGAACCACAGAGTGCCAAACACACACACTCACTCACACAGGCGCTGGCAGAGCCAGCAAGTGAAACACAAACCATACACAAGAAAATAAAAAATATATAGTCAAAAATGGAGGGTCAGGGCCCCCCCCCCCAACTATCCGGGAACGGGGAGTAATGGAGGGGAACCCAAAGCTACCTCAGTTATGTAGCGAAGGTATAAACGGACAGGGCATCCCACACCAGGATCACTAACCTGGCAGCCGCCTACCCCTTGGAGGAGGTCTCACAGAGGAGCATGGCTCCTAGACAGTACACCTCTAAGGTGTACCCTGCCTTCGCCCGGACCCACAGCCAAGGCTGGGAGGCATAGGGACTTTAAAAAAAAAAACCAGGAAAAAATTGGCCGGGTGTGCACCCGGCTTACCTGCAAAGGAAGGAGACAGCCATCTTCTTGACTTGCTTCGCCGTCTGCAGAGACTTATCTGGGGGAATGTGTGGGAGGTCCCAGGTATTTATGGACTGGGAGGGGCTCCTCTTTTTCTAGTCATCTCTGCAGAAGTTCGCCCTCTACTGGACATAACCCACTAGTTATTATTCATTTCGAAGCAGGGTGTGAGACATACTTGGAATAAAAAATACATGCAAAACGTCTGCAGAGTAGCTATAATAATTAATGCTCAGTGACAGGCCTCAAGATCCAAACTAAATCAATCTTTTTCCACCCATCTCCCCGGAACCTATAGAGGTTTTATTCTATGGAATTCCACAGCAGGCATTCGGGTTTGGGTCGCCCATCCACTTGGGTCGCCCATCCATTGTCTTTCACCGGTATGCCAGCCAATCCTGTGACTGCTGGCAACATTTCATGTTAGATGTGCAAACCCACTTGGCAAACTTAATTGATACAATGAATAAAGAAGTAGTAGGCACTGGCTAGCATGACTTTATTTCCACTTTGAGTCATGGCACATATGCCTGCAAGGAACCAAAGATGATTGCAGTCCACATGTGCATGGCACCATGTATGTACTAGTTGGTGAACCTCACTGATTACCTGACCAACACTTCTGTCGTTTCAGCAGTTTCACAAACTCAGCAATGCCTTGAGGACACAAACTACCACCATGTTATTAGGCTGGGCAATTTTGTCAGTACTCACCTGTAGAATTGTTTTTGTTCTTGCATGGCACGACCCGCTTCGGTATTCATAACAGTTGGGTTATTCGGCCACAAGGTGGCGCAGTGGTACTGCAGAAAAACTGTGGCTTGTCCCGGCTCCCTATAAAAATGGGCTTAACCATAAAGTTCCCCAGCATACACAAGCAGTGAGACAAGAAGCCGGGAGAGAATAAGTAAAAATGTGAAAAAGGTAAAAGACCCCAATTGACTTGGAACAATTACCATAAAGAGGCAACCAAGAACAACGATAACAAGGGTGGGCGAAGCGGGCCATGCCATGCAAGAACAAAAACAATTCTGCAAGTGAGTACTCACAGAATTGCTTTTTCTTTATTGCATGGCACTGCCCGCTTCGGTATTCTTAACAGTTGGGACATCCAAAAGCAGTGTCCAGAGTAGGGTGGGATCCCCAAAGAGTAACGGTCAGTAGTTCAAGTCACTACCGCTTGAAGCACCTTGCGGCCAAAAGCAGTATCCGCTGAAGCCTTAACATCAACCTTATAAAACCCTATAAAACTTAGAAAAAGTATGAACAGAAGACCAAGTAGCGGCCTTGCAAACTTGTTCAACAGAAGCTTGGTGCTGAAAAGCCCAAGAGGCACCAATAGCAGGAGTAGAATGCCCCCCTAAAGGGAGGTTCCTTTCCCTTAGCAGAATAGGCTTGAACCACCGCCTGACGGATCCACTTGCTGATAGTGGATTTAGCCGGAGGCAAACCCTTTTTAAGTCCAGAAGTGAGAACAAAAAGAGCATCAGACTTCCTAAAAGGCTCAGTGGCGACCAAATAAAACTTCAGAGCCCTGACCACATCTAGGGAATGCAGAGTCCGCTCCTTGGAATTGGCAGGATTAGGACACAATGAAGGCAAGACAATGTCCTGATTAAGATGAAAAGCAGACACAACCTTTGGCAGGAAGTCCGGCCTGAGCCGAAACACCACCTTATCCTGATGCCTCTCAAAATAAGGAGGTTTGATGGAAAGTGCCGCTAGTTCAGAAACTCGCCTTAAGGAAGTGATACCACCAGAAAGGCTACCTTAAGGGTCAGAACAGACAAGGAAGCATCACAGATAGGCTCAAAGGGAGGCCCTTGCAGGGCAGACAACACCAGATCCAAATCCCAGATTGGTAGCAAAGGCTTACGGGGTGGACGCACATGAGAAACACCCTGAAAAAAGGTTTAAACCAACCGGTGATTGGCAAAAGATCTTTGGAAAAAATTGCCAGAGCTGAAACATGGCCTTTTAGGGTACTAAGTTGAAGGCCCTGATCCAAACCATGTTGCAAGAATTCCAGAATCCTGGGAATAGAAAACACCCGACAGGGAAGAGACTTGGACTCACACCAGGCAATGTAAGCATGCCAGACCCTGTAATAAATAAAGGACGAGGCCTTCTTCCTAGCCCGAATCACGGTATCAACAACAGAAGCAGGCAACCCCTTTTCCATCAAGATGGAGGTTTCAACAGCCAAGTCGTTAAAGCCAGAGTTTGTAAATTGGGATGGCGTAGCTGCCCCTGGGTGAGAAGATCTGGATCCTTGGGCAAGACGTACCGGTCTACTACCAACCGCACAACATCTGCAAACCTGTCACGCTCTGGTATCTCCAGCCCTCTAGGTAAGTCCTCAACCCCCAATCCCTGCAGCCAGCTTCACCTGTAGGAGCCCCCGCTTGCCGGGATGCAAAATACGCCTGCCCGGGATCGGTTGCCCCCAGGACTTCAATGGCTCAAAGGATGAGAGCTTACTGGTTTAGAGGTCTGAAGAACTAATGGCTAAGAGCGAGTGTAGCGGAAGTCCAGAGACAGGCCAGAGGTTGACACGGGGAAGTCAGAGATCGCAGCGGTACTGAAGAATGAGGCAGCTCGAGGTCAGGGTACAAGGCAGAGGTCGGCAACGTAGATCAGATTGAGAGTAGTCAGTTCAGGCAGGGGTCGGCAACGGAGATCAGATCGAGAATAGTCGGTTCAGGTAGGGGTCGGCAACGGAGATCAGATCGAGAATAGTCGGTTCAGGCAGGGGTCGGCAACGGAGATCAATCACGGTTATATCACAAGACAAAGCAAGGTACAAGGCGCTATCACAGGCACTGGATGACTGACGGAACGAACCTGATATAGGCACAGACAAGATTGGGGATGGGGGGAATGGGTGTGTGATTGGTGTGCATAGGAACTGGTTAGGGATTGGCCAGGACGAGGGAAGGGCAACACCTCCCTACCCTGGGCTCATTGGCCCATATACAACTCCAGGGGCGTTCAGCCCCAAGTCAAGTGCTCATTGGCCCTGTGCAGTAGAGCACTCCCCCCACCCCACCTGGCCCTTTAATTGTCTCCTCCGGCGGCCACGCTGGGAGCAGCGCCGCCGGAGGGCATAAACGGAACGTGTGAGGAAGCTGGGGCCGCCGGCTGGAGAAGGAGGAGGCGCGCGCACGCCCGCAGAAGCCGCCGCTCGCCGCGGCCGCACCACAGGAACGCCGCTGGACCGGGGAACGGGTAAGTGGAACCTGACAAAACCAAACTCTTTTTTGCCAACAAGGGGCCACTAGTATGGCTGGTACTCGCTCCTGTGCTATCTTGCGCATGACCCTGCCCAGGAGAGGAAACGGAGGGAACACATAGAGAAGCTGAAAATCCGTCCAAGATATTGCCAAGGCATCCGTGGCGAAGGCCAGAGGATCCTGAGACAGAGAGACAAATCTGGGAAGTTTGTGATTGTGACGGGGTGCAAACAGGTCCACGTTCGGCTGACCCCAGCAGTGACAGAGAGAGAGAGAAACACCTGGTTGTTGAGAGACCACTCTCCCAGATGAGACGTCCCCCTGCTCAGGGAGTCCGCCACCTGGTTCTTCACCCCTGGGATGTAGACCGATGATATGCAGGGAACATGCTGTTCCGCCCAAGACAGAATCAGGGACACTTCCTTGAGGCTCGCTTGCTCCGAGTCCCTCCCTGATGGTTGATGTAGGCAACCGCCGTCTGGTTGTCTGAGCGAATCTGAACAGCCCGACCCCGGAGGTGGGTGGATAGGCGAGAAAGAATCAACCGGATCGCCCTCAGTTCCAGGACGTTGATGGAAGCATTGGCCTCTTGTGGGCCCCACCGACCCTGGAACCTCAGGGACTTCCAGAAGCCTCCCCAGGCCACTTGATCCATGCGCCGGTCCTCACCGTCCCCCAGAGTGGTAGTGTCAGGAAAAGGCATGACCGAAGTATTGGACAGGCCTAGCACAGGAGCGTCTACTTCAGGGGGAAATGACCACCTCTTAACAAGATCAATGGGAAAGGGATACCTTTTATCCAAACCCTTGGGCACCGCAGGCAACTTGTAAGGACGTTACCATTCTTTAAGCACCAAGGTGGTAAAATGTTCCTGCTTAGGGAACTCTGGACGCTGTTTACCAGGGCGAAAAAGCTCCCCCTGCTTTCTTTTAGCTACCTCAGGGGGAGCAATGTGCAAAATTTCAAAAATATGTGACAGCAGATTATCAGTGTCCTCAGGGTACCACGATTCCTCTCCCGATGCAGACCCAGGGTCACTATCGCAACCCTCCTGCTGGTTCCCAGAGGAGTCAGAGTCCTGGGAGAGATCCCCCATCTCAAGGGGGTGACAGTCACCAAGCTCATCAATCCCCACATACATCTTAGTAAGGGGAGCAGGCCTGGGGTCCATCCTACTGTGCGGAAGAGCCCAAGGGCTCCAAATATAAGGGACATATCTGATCCGCCACCAACAGGCCCACCAGCTGCAATCCTGCCTGGTGAAGGAAGGAGACAGCAACGAGGGACAGAGTCCATGTAACCAGGAGTCCACTTATTGCCAAGGAGGAAGGTACAAGCCTGAACCAAATCCAAGGGACGGAGATAGCGAATAAGGGACAATGAGGGATTGAGGTGACTGAACACACATTCAAATGACTCCCAAAGAACACAGCTAGCCGAGTAATCAGCGCGGCCTGACGTAGGGATTGTAAGTAAGAAGGACAACCAGATATATCCTTGTGCGGACGCCCCCTGGTCTCATCAGAGACATCACCCCCATCAGTGCCTCAGCGAGCACAGGGAGCAGAAGAGGGGCCCAATAACAAGGCCACAATCAGCAGTGTTGGCCCTCCAACACTAACCTGGTGTCCCGGAGACACAGGGGTGCTAAAATAAGCATCTTAGAATTCCACAGACGGCAAGAGGCCCACTGGGTGCAGGGCGCTGGAAGCCCAACTCAGAGATAGCATGCATAACTGCCTGAGACTATCAATTGCCGAACCCATGGGCGGTCAGAATGGGCCAGACTGCCTCATCCTTAAGGGGAATGTGGAAACAAACTGCCGTAGAGGCCCCAGCCTCTGTCTGTTAAGGGCATCCTGCAAATGACCCCAGACCTAGCAAGCCAAGCAAGGCCTGCACCAACACCTGAAGAAAGACAGGGACCAGAAGCACCCTGACAATCTCGGGAAAGGACCGCCCAGCAAACTCTATCCTGCATCCGAAGGAAACTACCTCCTGAAACCAACAGCACGAGGCAAGACGCCTCCTGATAGGAGCAAGGTGCTGCGGCCATCCCCTCACCAAGGCGGGCGAGGGCGTCCCATCATGCTTGGGCGGTTTTGGAGAAGGATTTTGACTTAGCCCGGCCGGAGGGCCCAGGACGTTGTCTGTCGCTCCTGGGGCAGGAGTCTGCACAAGCCCCCAGAAAGGGCACCCCAGGTTCTTGTTTAACACTATGGTATGGAGGGGGAGGGGTATCCCTGCTCCGAGGGGGCCGAGACGGCCGCCAGCGATGGGGTGAATTGCCCTTTTTTCCAAAGAGGTCCAGACGGGCCCCAAACAGGCGTTGCCCTCTAAAGGGAAGCCCAGTCAGAGTTCTTTTAGCAACATCGTCAGCACCCCACTGTCGCAGCCAGAGCAAGCGACGTATAGCCACCACTAGAGCAGAAGTCCTCGCACACATTCTGATGGCGTCATCCAGAGCTAAAAGGATAAATTTAACAAAAATATCACAACTGGAGAGTGCATTAACCACCTCCCAGGGTAGATGCTCAAGCATCTTTCTTATGAGGGTTCTAGCGGCCACTGCAGTGATGGCCGCGGCACAGACCGGGCGCAGCGCCGTTCCTGCACAAGCAAAGGCGTGTGAAGCCAGCCTATCGATGCGCCGGTCCTCAACATCCCGAAGGGTGCTATAAGCCGGGGCAGAAATGAAGGGGGGGTTAGGAACCCCAATGATCGGTGAGTCCACCACGAGAGGCGATGACCAACAATTAACCACCTCAGGGGGAAAAGGGTATTTCCAATCCCAGTCCCCTGAAATTCCTGGAAGCTTAGTGGGGCATTCCCATTCCTTGAGTACAAGAGCATGGAAGTGAGCCTGCTCGAGAAATTCTAAGCGCGCAGTCGCCATATGGAAACGCTCCCCTCTCTGCTTGGGAACCGCGCCAGGGAGCTAGATAGACAGGGCCTTAAAAATCTTAAGCAACAGACCATTGGTGTCAAACTGGCCCCAGTCATCCTGGCCCGAATCGTCATGACCCCTCGGCCTCTCCTCAGAGGAACCTGGGTCAGAGAACAGTCCTCCATCGTCAGACGGAGTACCATCATGCGGAGAAGTAAACTCCTCCGATCCAATAGCAAAGGTAGAAGCCAGGGGCGTCAAGGGCCGCTTCCTGCCAGGGCCCAAGCGTTCGGACTACCCCGCAACAATCTTGTCAGCCGTAGGCCATCTAGAAGACACACCAGGCTGTAACTCCCCACGTGTATGCGACTCAGCAGGAGCGAGATTTAGGCAAGGGGAAAGGGGAGTATCGGAGCGAGGTGCAGCCACAGGCGCCACTTGCAGGGCCAGTGCTTGCTCGGCACATGGTGCGCAGACCCGTGCTCTGCCAGCAACGGCATGAGTCCACACGCTACACACAGCCGGTCTTGTCCCCGAGGGACCCCGGTCACATAATCCTGAGATGCCTCCATATGGTGATTATCTAGGCACAGTATGCCCGTAGGGATTTACGCAATAGGCAACCCTGGATGCCCCAAAGACCCACTGATTAATGTGGGAGAATTGTAAGTAGGCCCGCTAAATATCTATATATATATATATATATATATATATATATATATATATATATATATGGCCGGGAGAAGCCACCGGAGACTAGGCGCCTGAAAGACATAAAGGGAGAAGACGTGTCAGGGCCATGCAGCTGGAAAAACATATAATAAAGAGACACCCGCGAGGGCACTTACAGACCAAAGGAGGAGGGGGACCGTCAAAACGCACGCGCACGAAGATCGTCAAAATGGCGCCCAGCGAACCTCGAAGGGCGGGCTCAATGCTCGGCCGTGACGCGGAGCACGCCAAGTCAAGTCCCCACCCACCCCGAAGAGCACGAAGCTCTGGCCTAGGCGGGGATAGCATTTGAAGCCATCGCGCCGAGTACCCCTAGGGTGGTCCCCAGGGTACCTTACTAGTTCACCTATGTTTTGGTCACCATAGGTCACACAGTATGGCATTTAGTGCACTATACACTTCTTGCTTTTTTTGCACGCTCTCTTTGGCGAGGCCTTATGCTATGCCGGGAGAATTTTTTTAAGGTCGGAGGGCCCGTCTCGTCGCACAGGCACACTCACCTTTTTGTTGTAAGCCCGACTTCCCCACGTTTTGTCACAGTTTTGCCACTATAGCCATTTTTGTCTGTGTGTAATTCACGTATTAGGGTTGCCAGCACCTCCTAAAAGACCCTGGCCCTAATGACCGGGGGTCGGAAGTCATAAGCCTTTCGGACTTGCTTCCAACCTCTGCCCAGTGCTCCCCCCTGAGGCTCCCCGTGAGTAAGATGCCGGTGAGCCCTAGGGAAAGCAGCTTCCAAAGCATGCACTAGTACCTGCATTTGAATACTGGGAACGGCAGGCTGTGGAGGCAGCTAGTACTGGTGGGCCAGCCGCATCTGAAAGCAGGGGGCCGAAGCCGAAGATCCTGGTACCTGTTCGGGCAACCACCAGGGAAGGGTAGGCTGAGGGAGTTTACGTCCACGGGGAAAGCTTCGACTAGTACCCAAGGGCGAAAGCGGCCCGAGGTTCTCTGGACCGAGGGGTATGTAACGACCCAATCCTGTTAGGGGGTTCGTCCCCCGGGGAAAGGGAAGGGGTTCCTTTCCTTTGGGAAGGAACCAGGCTGGACACCGCACTTTTCACTTAGGGTTCCAAGTGTTTACGGTGCTTAGCACACACGACGGCTTCAATAAGTTGTATGGTGCATAAACACTTTTGGTGAACGCTGTTGGCATGCAAGCAGTCACCGCCGCAGGAGCGTGCCATGAGTAAGTGTTTTGCCCAATTTCAGAATTCATGGGGAAAAATTAACTAGGAATCCCAAATTGCCCTTTTAGCAATGACCAATAGTCATTTTTGACTGCATGTCCATATATCCGCCCTGTAAGTAAGAACCAGAATTAGAGTCAGAGAGCCTAATTAGCCGAGGGTGCAGTCAGCTCACACCAACTGAAGACTAAATAGCAGATTGCATGTACTTGTATGGGAATTCATTAATTTGTAGATCAAAAAGTCTTCATATCACTGGAAATCTTTTTACAAAGAAAATTAGAATGACAGCAGGGGTTCCCAGCCAGTGGTATGGGATGATTAGAAATTGTATAATTGAAAAAGAAAAAAAAAACTACAGTAAAAAAATCTAAATCAACAGCTTTGAAAATCAAGAAAAAAAGTGCCCCATCTCAGGGCCAGTTTGAAGAGGGGCAACCAACATGGTGCAAAATCTGAGAGATAAAACATACCATCATAAGAGACTGGATGAACTTAATATGTTCAACTTGGAGGAAAGTGAAAGGGTAAAGGATATGCATAAACATATTGCCCCAAGTAATCAGCATTTTCAATGTTAGCCCCTTGAAAGGTGATTCTACCTTCACTGGCATTTTAAAGTGGACCAAAACCCACGGCGTTCAGACCTGGAATCTATAAGATTCCTGGGCCGATTGATTCTCTCCACAGTTTGCTCATATACTTACAGTCTTTTCCGTTCCAATGGCGCAAGCGTGAGCCGTGGCCGCATCCCCGCTGTCCCTCTAGCAGGACATGTGCCCGCACCAGACATTTGTGAATGGCCAGCGGAGGCATGCTCCCCAAAGGGTAGCAAGGGATGCAGCCGTCAGCGCGCTTTAACCCTATCTGCATTAATTCAACCTCTTCAGATAGGAGGGAACACAGTTGTGTGTTTAATTAACGTAAGACTTACTGGCAGCGTTCTCACTTGGGGGGGTAATTGTTGCTGCTTTCGTTTAGCCAAAGCTGCTAATGAGCTCACTTATTACAGTGGAAAGAATTTGTCGTCAGGTCTGTGCAGTGGGTGGACATGGCCTGTGCACGCGTCCATTGACCTGATGCGGCCACAGCACTCAACCCTTTTAGCTTGCAGCCAAACCTATAATCCGTCTCTAAATCTGGTTAAAAGCAGAGGTCTTGGGAGGGCGTGCCCTAGGAATGGAGCCATGAAGACGCTTTTCACTCGAGCTCCCGCACCTGTGCCCGAAATTATATGATAGCTGAGAGCAAAGCAGTGTTGAACATATGGCCAGAAAGAAGAGCAACCAGAGGAGTGGGGGGAGGATGGTTCTGAAGCCCACACACCGCCAGCGTGGAGAATGGCAGAGGATGAGGACCGAGGGACAGCACGACAAAATGGCGCAGCGGGAGGACTCCTCCGAAGGAGCGATCCTGCCGGCAGAAGCGCCCCCGACCCCCTCCCCCCTTACAGGAGTGGAACCCGATGCCGGGGGACAGGGAGATCCCCGAGGAAAGAAGGGAGACAGCGGTGGATCCGGCCCCATTGAGAAGGTGGGGTGCACCAAGATGGCGGCGTCCCGGGACGGCGGCGACGTGAGATGCTCACCTTGTGAGACGCCGCAAGCTGAACTGAAGAGCGAGCGTGGTGGAGTGGCAGAGGGATCGGTGGAGGCACCTGCGTCCAGCCGTGCAGGACTGACACCGGGAGAGGCGGCGGTGATGCGAGCGCAGCCGAGCGGGTGCAGTAAGATGGCGGCCGTCTGTCCCTCCTCGCGCGCGCCCGTGACGTCAGAGCGCGGAGAGGCTGCGGGTTGGATGGAATCGCCTGAGGTGCTGCGAGCCGCAGGAGAGCCGGGGAGAGAGAGCGAGCTGCCTGACGAGACGAGGAGCGGAGGTGGGAATGTGGAGGAGGGGGGGGGGGGAGAAAGATGAGCAGCCAGGCAAATCACCCCCACAGTTATGGCCTGGATGCCGAAGAGCCCTCGCCCCCCCAAGGTGTGGAGGACTGCCTGGTTGTGCCCGCCCATCCTGCTCCTCGTGGGAGCACCCCGGCTGGAGCAGGCTGCAATAAGAAGTCCTCTCAGGCTACTGAATCCTTGGGTAGTGAGGAGCCAAGATCTCTTGCCAGCCAGAACCTGGGGAGGTTTGCCTTTACCCCCAGGCGAGGCAGTGTAGACACAGCCGTGCGGGGAAGAGGCGGTCACACATCAGGGATGCCCTCATCACTATCCCTTCCCCAGAGGTGTCCTAAGCCCCGGCCTCCAGTGCCCCTAGAGCCCGAAGTGACGATCCAGAGGAGGGGGCCCGCACCCCTGGGCCCTCCAGCGTCCCCGCTCCTGCCCTCACCGGGGATTCCTTGGTCTACGGGGGGGGGCCACCCCGACTCTGATGTCGCCGGTCCAGCCCTGCTTCTCCCCGGAACAGGAAGAGGAGCAATGGAACCCATGGGAGCCCGCGCCTGAGGGAGGGACACCGCAAATTCCCGCCGCCCTCCCGGCACAAGCAGGAAAGAGCGTCCCTACACCCTCATGTTCCCAGGACATCCACCTGGAAACAATCTCCTTGCTGAGGGGGATCCCCTCCAGATCCGACATAGAGAAGTTAATAGCAAGATATGAAGAGGCCCACAGGCGAGAGATGGGTGAGGTAAAACAACAAATCTCAGAGGTGTCGGGGAGAGTCGCCGCCTTGGAAACAGAGGGCCCGACAATTGTCAGTCGCCTTTAGGTGTTGGAGGCGCGATGCAGCATGCAAGAAGCTCAGCTCCAAACCCAAATGTAACATCTGGATGACATAGAGAATAGGAGCCGCAGGAACAGTTTGCGCTTGAGGGGGATCCCGGAATCGTCGGCTCACGACGGTAATCTTCAACAAGGCTCTGGACAGAGACCCCTCTACCCCAATAGAGCTGGACAGAGTTCACAGGGCGCTGGGGCCACACGGGCCAGACCCTGCGAGACCAAGGGACGTGATCTGCAGAGTCCATCGCTACACTTTGAAGGAGGACATTTCTCGCGGAGCCTGGCGTTTGGGAAGTGTGGATTTTGATGGCGCCAGTGTGCAAATTCCTCTCAAGAAGGACTTTGTTGATGCGCAGAGCCCTGAAACCCCTTTTGGAGGTGGTCATGCGCAACGGCGCTTCCTACAGGTGGGGATACCCCTTCCACCTTATTGTTAAAAGAGACCGGGACATCTTCCTGCTCAAATCCCCGACGGACCTGTCGGGCCTCTTCTCCTTCCTGAGGTGCGAGCCAATTGAAGTCCCTGACTTGCTGGCGACCAGAATATTGCTTCCTCTCGCCCAACCCGCGGACCAGCGGGCTCCCAGAGGGCCTAGAGGCCCAGGAAGCCGGCGCCGCAACAGGAGACAAGCTAGACCATATGATGCTGAAGCCTAAGCCCAGGTTTATTTACATGTATTGTGATTTGGGATTGCTTGTTGTAGCTTTTTCATGCTCTGATTAGGCGCAGTTTGTTTGCTCTTTCGTGTACTGTTCCCGATCCGCTTAGGAGAGTTACTGTGAGCTATAGTTGTTACTGCTTTTTATTATAACTTAATTTTTGTCTTTATAGCTCTATGGGCGGCCTCGCTGCCCCCCTCATCTGCAGGAACATCCCTGGCATCTTCTTAATGATCGATGGCGGGGCTGTTGGGGCGTGCTGTGAGTACTGCTGGCGCTCTATGCCCTGTCCGCCATCTGCCGGGGGTGTCCTCCGTGGGGGGGGGGGGGGGGGGGTGGGTCCCGACCAGATGTTGGAGTCTCTTTAGTTATTAAGTTTAAAAGGCATATTGGATATTTCTGGCTACACTACGTGCATGAGCTGGGTTTGCTGCTCTTCAATTGCAAGGTTGGTTGCCTTGACAACATACCCTAAACGTTCGGCCTGGTGCGGGAGGAGGAGGTCCCAGTTGCGTCCCCCCGCTAGGGTCAACTCGAGGATCCTTTGGATCCGACAGGTTTTGTGTTTTCTCCGTATAGGATTGTTAGAGATTGATTAATCTTGTTATAGTTTGTTCCCCCTTTTCTTGGTTAAGTGTCTGCTTTCCCCTACATCCCTCCCTCTCTCTCCCTTCTCCCTCTCCTAACCCCCAGAGGACAAGGCTCAGCTTATCCAGGCAGGGGTGCTCCTTGGTCCTTGTGGTTGTCGTGGCTGGATTCTCTGGGAGGTGGGCCAAAATGACGGGAACTAAAATTGTTTCCCTCAATGCTAAAGGCATGAATAATCCTGAAAAAAGGTCACTGATCTTAAGAAACCTGAAAGGCCTTAATGCCCAGATAGGCTTCCTTCAGGAGACACACTTTAAGGCATCCAACCCACCCTCATTAGGGGATAGATTCTTCCCCAGGGCATATCACAGCTATTTGCCTGATTCTAGGTCCCGAGGTGTCAGCATAGTAATCTCAAAATCCCTTATATGGGAACTTGTGGACTACAAAGCATGAGGAAGGTAGATGGTTAATAGTAAAGGGGAAGATACAGTCTGAAGTGTACACTCTAGCCAACATCTACGCCCCAAATGTAGGACAAGTTCCCTTTATAGAGAACCTGCTGGAGACCCTCACAGACTTCCGAGCGGGGGAATTAATTCTAGGAGGGGACTTTAACTTAGCCTTAGAACCACTGTTGGACACCTCTAAGGGGGGACCCCACATTGCATATACCAAACTGAGGCGACTTAGGAGAAATTTGAATCTGTTTCAACTGGTGGACCCCTGGAGAATCCAGCACCCGAGTACCAGGGACTACACCTTCTTTTCACACCCGCACAGCTCTTACTCCAGGATAGACATGTTCCTAATCCCACATCCCCAACTGACCAGAGTAAAAGACACCACGATAGATAACATCACCCTGTCCGACCATGCACCCATCTCCATTGGTCCTGGAAGCTGAATGGCTCGTTGTTGGAGGACCAGAGTGTACTGGAGATAATTCAAAAAGATCTTAAACACTACTTTGAAATAAACTCTGGGCCAGAGGTTTCTCCTGGAACACTCTGGGAGGCCCACAAGTGTGATATCAGAGGTTCACTGATAGTACAAGGGGCCGGGTTAAAAAGGAGAAGATGGAATGCACAATGAATCTCCTTAAAGAGATAGGGAGGCTTGACGCGTTGCACAAAAAACCACTATCGGCTGCGCTCATGCCAACCCTTACTGTGTTAAGGGAAAAAGTGAAGACAGTCTGCTGTGATAAACTGAAAGCCCAGGCGGTTAAATGCTTTCTACGAGTCTGGGGACAAATGTGGTAAGATGTTAGCAAGGGCTCTGAGAGCAGAAAGAGCTAAAACTTTTGTGTCCAGGGTAGCAAACTCTGGAGGGAAGGTAGTACACCGTGTGGAAAATATTGCAGAAGTTTTCCGCAAATTTTATAAGGCTCTTTACAACCTCCCATCTTCCCAGGAAGGTGTCCTAGGACAGAAATGTGCTCAATATATTGAGAACTCAGGTATGCCCAAACTCCCTGGAGAGGCCATCTCTGAGTTGGAAAGACCGATCTCGATGTTGGAGCTGCAGAATGCCATGTCCAGTGCAGCCTCAGGTAAGGCGTCTGGCCCCGATGGACTGCACATCCAATATTACAAAAAACTCCTCCCCCCACCTGGCCCCAAAGCTCCTATTAATGATGAATTCCATTTTAGAGGGGACCCCCCTCCCCAATGATACACTGAGGGCGCACATAACAGTGATCCCTAAGGAAGGAAAGGACCCCACCATGTACGCGAGTTATAGACCAATTTTGTTACTTAATACAGACATCAAATTGTTTGCAAAAATTCTGGCGTCACGGATTGCCCCGCATCTGCACTCAGTGATATTCCCTGACCAGGTGGGCTTTATGCCCCTCAGAGAGGCCAGGGACAATACCACCAAGGTGTTGAACCTGATACATCTGGCACAGAGGCAGAACGTGCCCACCCTGTTGCTCTCCACCAACGCCGAGAAAGCTTTCGACAGAGTAAATTGGCATTTCATGAGGGTGGTGCTTAGACATATTGGTTTGGGCCCGAACATGCTGAACTGGATTGGGAGCTTGTACAGCTCTCCCTCGGCGTCGGTGAGAGTAAACGGCTACTCGGCGGGATCCTTCGGGATCTCGAATGGGACAAGACAGGGCTGCCCTTTGTCGCCACTGATCTTTATTCTGGCACTGGAGCCCTTCTTGTGCAGGATGCACGATAATCCGGACGTTAAGGGGGTGGGAAACACTTCGGGACAATACAAAGTGGCGGCATACGCCGATGACTTAATCTTTTTCTTGACTTGCCCCGAGGTTTCGCTGCCCAATCTCATGAAGGAGCTCAGGGAATATGGGGTCCTTTCAGGATATAAGATTAACTTTCAGAAATCTGAGGCACTTAATGTTAACATTCCCATGCATAGATTCGAGACGATTAAAAACGCCTTCCCATTCCGCTGGGCCAAAGAGAGTGTAAAATACCTGGGGACAAACATCAGTAGTGATCTTTCAAAGATATATGCACTTAATTTCCCCCCACTATTAAGGAATTTCGAGGTAGAAACAACCAGATGGAACAAAGGGAAACTCTCATGGTTCGGGAGGTGTAATGCAGTCAAAATGACTTTACTCCCTCAACTGCTTTATCTATTGCAAGCTCTGCACTCGATCTTCACTAACTTTATCTGGACAGGGAAAAAACCAAGACTAAGGGGGGAATCCTAACCAGGACAAAGGAGAAAGGGGGTGTGGGGGTCCCAGACCCTATGCTATACCACTCTGCAACACACCTCTGTAGGGTGGTTGACTGGTGTGTCCATGGGCGGAATAAACAGTGGGTTGGTCTTGAACAAAGTTTTTTAGAAATCCCGATCAAGGGGGCACCCTGGCTGGCGAGCGAAGGTGACAAACTGGGGAGGCAACACCCCACCATAGGGCCCACGCTTGGGGTATGCAGAGCTATGTTTCAGCGCCAAGAGATCTCTCACTCCCCCTCCCCATTGTATCCGGTCCTGGGCAACCCACGTTTTACCCCAGGATGTGAATGCCGCACAGCAAAGACCTGGATCAAATCAAATATGTATAGGGTGGGTCAATTTTTCTTAGAAAGTGGCTGGGCTGATCCTAACGAACTGGCACAGAGAGCCAGGATCCCTAAATGGTCAACTTGGCAATGTATGCAACTCAAGCACTTTTTGGCCTCCTTGCAGGAACACAGATGTGAGCTTACTATTTTTGAAGAGCTGTGCCAGAGTACTGAGACAGAAAGGCACATGCTCTCGAGGATATACAAATTGCTGGTTGCCCCCCCCTGACGCAGAGGATCCACCGTTTCTAGAAAAGTGGGAAAGGGACCTAGGAGTGGCGTGGACCCCCAAGCAATGCCAAACAATACTGGCGTTACCACATAAGACCTCAACTTGTACCCGATATCAAGAGTGCGGGTACAAACTGCTTACCAGATGGTATAGGGTTCCCACAGACCTGAATAGATGGTTCCCAGATGTTCCTCCAAATTGTTGGAGATGTGATGAGGAAAGGGGAGACCTACTGCACATTTTTTGGTCCTGTAACAAACTAAAAAACGATTGGAGCCTGATTAGACAAATTACAGAGAAGGTATCAGGAATACCAGTCCCAGACGACCCCGCCCTTTGCCTCCTCCACATGTCGGAGATGCCCACGAAGCGGTACCGTAAGTCTGTGATCCGACATCTGCTTAATGCAGCTAAAGCTGGCATCCCACAGATGTGGAAGAGCAAGGAGCCCCCCCCTCCATTGGCAGTTGGTGTCAGAGAGTTAATGACATTTTGAGATTCGAGAACGTCATGTCCTCACGAGATGGTACCTGCGGCTACCTGGTGTAGTTGGATGGCCTTTACTGAGTCACCCGATGGTAAGGAATTTTTGAGCCTGGGGTGAAGTCCTCCTCCCCCCCATTAACCCTGCCCCTTCCCTTCCCCACCTCTCCCTCTCTTCTTCCCCATTTTAGTTTTGTATGTACAAGTCCACCATTAGAGTATTAAGTTATTCTTGTCGTCAATTGCCTAGAATCTGTACAGTTGGTTGGTCAAAAATAAAGCTTGAGTATACATGACTTTATCTGTATAACCGCTTGACGGACAGAAAACAGTAAGATTTAATCCTTTTTCTTCCTTTTTATTGTTGCACTGTAACAAAAACAATTGACATATAACCTTCATATCTGTCATTGATTGGATTTGTGAAAAGTTTCTGAAAACCTGAATAAAGAATTTATAAAAAAAAAAAAGCAGAGGTCTTGGCCCACACACATCTGCAGATGTATGCTAAAGCTGCACCACCAAATGCCATGGTGCCTCTGTGAGATGCAGTCCTAACTCCTAACTGATCTATAAAAGAGCCCCTTTTGGGACATACAATACAATAGATAAATTGGGAACAGCATACCTGAGGATGCCCTTTAACCTCAAATGCACCTCCCAGGTTAGTTATAAATGGGTCTGAGCGGCAGCCACCCCCGCTTTTTTTGTTCTCAATGGATGCAAGCCACGCCTACCCACTGCACTGACCGGGTGTGTGCGTGAGCCGGCCCAAGAAGCAGCGGTGGTAGCAGCAGCCACAGCGGGGACAGCAGCCAGGGTTCACTGCCTATGGGGAATACCACACTGCCTATGGAGGATGGGATGGGGCAATGCCACACTGCCTATGGGGAATGGGGGGGATGCCACACTTTCTATGGGGAATGGGAGGGGGAAATGCCACACTGCCTATGGGGAATAGGAGGGGGAAATGCCACACTGCCTATGGGGAATGGGGGGGGCAATGCCACACTGCCTATGGGGATTAGGAAGGGGGCTTGCCACACTGCCTGTAATGAGGAATGGTAGAGGGGATTGCCACACTGCCTGCAATAGGGAATGATAGAGGGGATAGCCACACTGCCTGTAATGGGGGGATTCTGCAACATTGCCCATTATCTGGTTCTTTGGGGAATGGTGTTTTAGCACATTTGGCTCAGAATTGTATTTTCTTTTTTTCCTAGGTGCATCTTATAGGGCGAAAAATATGGTATATACTATGTGTGAAACATGGTGGATGTAGTTTCACGGCTTGGGTCTTTCTTGCTGGACCTGTACCAGGATGGCTTACATTTTTACTTGTAACAGGAAATGCTAAAGGAAACTGTTGGGATATATATATATATATATATATATATATATATACTTGTCAAGGAAAAAGGATCTAGGGTTTTATAAATATGTGCATTTGTGTTTTTTTTAAATGGCCAAAGACGGTTACCTCTCCTAGAGCTTCATAGCGCTTTTGGTTCCACCTGTGTAAGTCTTCCCGAAAGTTAAAAACAAAAGGCTCTCCAGTTTTTATATGCCGAAGCTGTCCATCTACAGGAACAAAAAAAGCAAAAAAGATGTGTCTTATTAAAAAAAAACAACTAGAATTAGAACCTAAACAGCTAGAAACTGAAAAATACTGTATTTTGTTCACTCCATTAGACTAGGGGTTCTTATGTGGCGAATGTTAGGAGAAAGAAAACTTACTTAACTGCCGCTTCACCGGCACTACTGACTGGGCTCCCGCGGCCACCGATGATCACCCTGACTACCCATCCCTCCAATAACCGCTTCTCCTCCGCCCCCTCATTCACTCTCATTTAGGTGCTGCAGTGGACGTGGCGTGCTCCATTGATCATAGCAGACGTTGGTCGCAGGTCACGCCCACCCGCTTCCTAGTTTGCCATGGCAGGGTGGACCCAGCTGGGACCTGTAGTTCTCTGTTGCAGCTGGGCGTCTCAGATGACAGTGGGCAAGGCAAAGGGAGGCATATCTGCTCTCCCCTGTTCCTGTAGTGGTTGTCCCAGGGGTTGTGGGCAGAATTGGGGGAGGCAAGGCTGTTACCATCTGGCGCTGCCTGTCCCTCTGCAAACCTGGGATTGTTTCCCTTGTCCCAAGACTGGGCAAGCTTGCTTTTCGCAGGCAGTGGTGGCCCCAACATGCAGCAGCAATGCAAGACTCCTTGCATGCCCATCTCCTGCCTGTCAGGGAATCAGCCCTGGGGTATATTTATACCCCCCTAATGGTTGGTCGGGAGCCGCAGGCCACATGAGCCCAACACCAGCTTCTGATGCCATATTCCACTGGTAGAGCAGGCCCAGCTGGGACCTGTTTCCATCTGGTGCTGCATGCTGCTCTGCTAGTGTGGGTCTTCCGTCTCCTGCCTGTCAGGGAATGAGCCCTGGCCTACATTCATTTCCCCTGGCCAATCCTATTGCTTGGGTTTTGGGGGTGTGGTTCCAGTGTGTACAACATGTGGCAACTGGGCTGCCCCCTTGAAGATCCAGGTAAGACTAAGGGAGTGTTTACTCCAAAAACGTGCATGCATTAGCATTTGTTGCCTTTTTGCACTTGGGGAACTAATGTTGCTGCTATTTGCTTTCAAAGCGGAACAAAGCCTCCCCCCCCCCCCCAAGATAGCCCATAATAACTCACCTCTTCCCCAGTCCAACAGCGCATGCATGGGCTCTTGTCCAATCAGAGCATTTTGCCATGACACATCCCGCTTCAGATAGTCATTAAACTTGGGTTATACTGACCTGTAGAGGGCGATCTTGCAGAGATGTCATTAAAAAAAGGGAGCCCCTCCCGGTCCATAAGTACCTGGGACCTCCCAACTTAAACCACTGCAGCTTGCAGAACCTTGCGGCCAAAAACAGCATCCGCTGAGGCCGCATATCAACTTTGTAAAACTTGGAAAAAGTGTGAACGGAAGACCAAGTAGCAGCCTTACAAACTTGCTCAACAGAGGCCTGATGCTGGAAGGCCCATGATGCCCCAATGGCACGAGTAGAATGAGCAGTAACACGAAAAAGGGGAACCTTCCCCTTGGCAGAATAGGCCCCAACAATGGCCTGGCGAATCCATTTACTAATGGAAGACTTGGCGGAAGCCAAACCTTTCCTAGGCCCGGAGGGCACCTCAAAAAGGGCGTCAGTCCTACGAAAAGAAGAAGTAGCCACCAAATAGTACTTCACACAGCGAACCACATCCAGAGAATGCAAGACCCTCTCCTTGTCATTGCTGGGCTTAGGACACAAGGAGGGTAGAACAATGTCCTGATTAAGATGAAAGGCAGAAACCACCTTAGGAAGGAAATCTGGCTTGAAGCGGAAAACAACCTTGTCCTGATGCCTCTCAAAGTACGGGGCCTTAATGGACAAAGCCGCCAACTCCGATACACGCAGAACGGAAGTGATGGCAACCAAAAACGCAACCTTCTGAGTAAGTGTAGAAAGAGCAATATCCTGCAAAGGTTCAAAAGGAGGACCCTGAAAGGCAGAAAGAACCAAATTCAAATCTCAAACTGGGAACAAAGGCTTCCTAGGAGGCCGCACATGCGTAACCCCCTGGAAAAAGGTCTTAACCAGAGGATGAAGAGCAAAAGACCTTTGGAAGAAAACCGCCAGGGCAGAAACGTGCTCTTTCAACATACTAAGCTGCAAACCCAGGTCCAGACCATGTTGCAGAAATTCCAAAACCCTAGGGATAGAAAACACCCTGCAAGGCAAGGCCCGGACCTCACACCAATATAAGACCTCCAAATCCTATAGTAGATGGCAGAGGAAGACTTCTTTCTAGCCCTAACCAGAGTCTGAATAACAGCATCAGAAAGACCTTCCTCCTTCAAGATGGAGGTTTCAGCAGCCACGCCATCAAAGCCAGCGTTGGTAAATTGGGGTAGAGCAGTTGACCCTGAGTGAGCAGATCCGGCAGAAGGGGCAGATCTAACTGATCCGCTGCCAACCTTACCCCGTCTGCGAACCAGACCTGTCTTGGCCATCTTGGAGCCACCAAGATTGCCGACGCACCCTCTAGGGCCAGCTTGCGCACCACCTTGCCCACCATGGGAAACAGAGGGAACAGGTACAGAAACCCCAGACCCCTCCAGTTCAGAGACATGGCATCCACTGCCAGAGCCAGCGGATCCCGCGAGAGAGACACAAACGCCGGAAGCTTGTGATGAGAGGCAAAGAGGTCCACCTCCGGAGTCCCCCACCGGTGGCAAAGCAACCGAAACACCTTGGGGCTGAGAGACCATTCCCCCCTGCGAGTTGAGCACCTGCTCAGGGAGTCCGCCTCCGTGTTCTCCACTCCCGGAATGTACACCGCCGAGATGCATGGGACATTGCTCTCTGCCCAAGCCAGGATCAAGGACACTTCCCTGAGGGCACACCTGCTGCGAGTCCCTCCCTGGAGATTGATGTAGGCGACCGCAGTCCGAATGTCCGACCGAACTTGAACCGGCAAACCCTGTAACTGATGAGTCAAGCGACCCAGAACCAACCTGATGGCTCTCAGCTCCAGAACATTGATGGGATCGTGAGCCTCCTGAGGCCCCCACAGTCCCTGAAACTGAAGATCCTTCCAAAACACCCCCCCCCCCCCAACCTGACAGGCTGGCATCTGTGGTGACCGTCTCCCAACAAGGGGTCAGAAAGGATCTGCCCCTTATCAGATTGCTTGGTTCCAGCCACCACCGAAGGGAATGCCGAACCCGGGGAACATCAGAAAAGACTGATCCAATGACAACGGAGACCTGTCCCAGGCCGCCAAGAGATGGAGCTGGAGTGTCCTTGTGTGAGACTAGGCAAAGGGAACCGCCTCGAACGAAGCCACCATCAATCCCACCAGTCTCATCCCCAGCCGGATGCACGGACAAGGTAAGGATAGCAGAAGATGAGTCAATTGCTGAATCAAAATCACCTTGGGCCGGGGGAGGGACACCCTGGACTGAGAAGTATCCAGAGACATTCCCAGAAACGACACCACCCTGGACGGAAAGAGGAAGGACTTGGGATAGTTGATCACCCAGCCGAATCTCTCCAGAGTGGCCACCACAGTCCTGGTATCTAGCTCCGCCTGGCGGAGAGAGGATGCCATAACGAGAAGATCGTCCAGATAAGGCACGATGCGGATACCCTGGGCTCTGAGAAGGGCCATCATCCCCGCCAGCACCTTGGTGAAAACCATTGAAGCCGAGGTAAGGCCGAACGGAAGATCCACAAACTGAAAATGTCGACCTTCCACCACGACCCTGAGAAATCTCTGATGTGCCGGGAAGATTGGAACATGCAGATAAGCATCCTTGATGTCTATGGACATCATGAAGTCCTCCTGACGAAGCGAATTTATGGCTGAACGCAGAACTTCCATGCGGAACTTCCTGGGACGGATAAACCTGTTGAGAAACTTCAGATCCAGGATGGGACGAACTGAGCCATCCTTTTTGGGCACCGTGAACAGATTGGAATAGTATCCCAGGCCCCGGTCCGAGGGAGGCACCGGGCAGATGACAGCCATGTCCAGGAGATCTTTTACTGCTGCCCGGAGCCCCTGTGCGGCCAGAGGATCCAAGGGCACCCAAGACCTGAAGAATCTGGGAGGAGGCCGGATCTCGAACTCCAGCTTGTAACCGGAAGACACCACTTCCCGAATCCATCTGTCCGAGACCTCCTGGTCCCAGACCGGAGAGAAGTGTCGCAGCCGTCCCCCCACTCACGAGGGTGAGGGCGCCCCCTCATTGCTGAGCCGGCTTAGCAGCGGCTTTGGGCTTGGAGCCCCAGCTGTGACCTGGATGGGCGCGTCCTCTTCCCCTGTTCCAGGAATCGCCTCTGGAGGAGAAGACAGCCGATCCCCGTCCAGCTCTGGCCCCACGAAAGGAAGGGGTAAAGGAAGCCGCCCCCTGAAAGGGACAACGTTGCTTCTTTCACTGAGGTAACCTACCTCATTTTGCAACCGAATCCAATTTTTCTCCAAAGAGCCGCAAGCCCAGAAAGGGAAGAGCCATAAGCGACTTTTTGGACACAAAATCAGCCGCCCACTGGCGCAACCAAACCGATCGCCGAATAGCCACCAGCAAGGCCGAAGTTCTACTACACATCACCATGGTGTCATCCAGGGAGGCTAGCACAAATGACAAAAACAATTCGCACCGCTTAAGGGCGGTGAACTCATCACTTGCCGGGTCAAGCCTGGAGGTAGACAACAGGTCCCTGACAACCGACCTAGAAGCCACTATTAAAAGCGCTGAAGCACAGACAGGCCGCAAGGCGACCCGACGCTGGCAAAACCGTGACAAGCCATCTGGTCAATGCGTTTGTCCTCACCGCCCTTGAGAGTAGAACAGTCAGGAGAATGCAAGACAGAGGTGCTAGACAACCCCAAAACAGGGGTGTCCACCTTGGGAGGGGACGACCAGCGCTTCACCGCATCCACCGGAAAGGGATATTTCTTATCCCAACCCGGAGGGACACCCGGAAGCCGAGTAGGCCTCTCCCATTCCTTAAGAATAATGCCGTCGAAATGCCTTTGATTAGGGAATTCTAAGCGTGGCTTAGCCTCTTCAAAGAACTCCCCCTTCTGAGGAAGGGTCACTTCAGGAGAAGAGCTTGCCAAAACCTCAAACATATGAGCCAGGACCTTAGGGGTATCCAAAGAATCCCCCTGACCCCGCTCGGCATCAGCGCCCACAAACTGCTGATCGTCAGAACCATCAGACTCCTCAAAAAGCTCCCCTTCCTCTAGCGGGGGGTAATCAGACCAGTCCAGAGAATCAAACTCCTCAAGATCAGAAGCCAGCGTGGCTGGGGACAAGTGCTTTCTCTTAGCCGGGGCCTTTCTGGCCACAGCGCTAGAAAATATTTTTTCAAGATTGGCCAATCTGGCACACACCTCAGATTGCGACTCCTCACTCATGACAACATCACACGGGGTACGGGTCAGGCGGGGAGGGGTAGGAGAAGGGACCGGCGGCGCAGAACCAGACGCATAGGATCCGGACTGCCGCGTAAAAGTCTGCTGCGCACATGGTATGCAAAGGAAAACATCATCCCCTGTAAGGGATGCCCCACACCCCAAACACTGCCGGGGTTGCCCCGAGGGGAGCCCGAGCCTGGTATCCTCGGAAGCCTCCATATGGTGATTTTATTGGTAGTCGCAATACCCAAGGGAATTACACAATATAAGCGACCCGGGATGCCCCTTCTGTGTCCCGAGTGGGAGGATTTATGGGGAGTTCTTAAATTAAACCAGGGACCCTAGGACCGGGAGGACCCTTTAGGATCCAACAAGTGTCCACCTGGAAGACAGAATACAGGGCTATTCAGCACCTCAATCATGGCCAAACACACAAAAAGCAGACATACTGATATGCAATAACATAAAAAAAAAATAATAAAATAAATATATATATATATATATATATATATATATATATATACGCATGTCATGAAAGCAGAGGGAGGAGAAGAAGGGCGCCCCCACCCCCCCCCCCTGACAACAACGCCGCTCCCGGCCAGTGGCCAGGCTCCGCAGCGGCGCCGGGAGCACGGGGGGCGGGCGGTATGCGATCGCGCCGAGCGCCCGACCCCGCCCCCCTACCAACCGCACCTGAGGGGAAGAAGCTCCCCCACCCAAGCTCAGCACAGCACAGCCAGCGCCGGCTGAGTCACCATGAAAAGTGAACCCAAGTGAATCACACACAACCAAAAGTACAGCTGTGATAAACACACAATAAAGACGATTACACTAAGGGAGAAAGGGCCCCCTCTAAGGAGCAAGGGCAATCCGGGAGAGGGGGAATCCACGCTGGAAGGGCAAGGGACGGGGCATCCCTAACCGGGATCACCAACCCGGCAAACCGCCTACCCCTTAGTATGGGGTCTCACGGTGGGGCGTAGCTCCTAAGCACCATTAGGTGCCATCTACCCTTGCCGGGATCAGCAGCCTAGGCTGGGAGGCAAGGTGAAATGCTAAGAAAGGGGGTCCAGGCAGAAATAGACTAACAAGCGGGCCGGGAGTTACCCCGGCTACCTGCAAGGAGGAGACATCCATCTTCTGACTTGCTCGCCGTCTGCAGAGATGAAAGACTGGGGAATGAGTGGGAGGTCCCAGGTATTTATAGACCGGGAGGGGCTCCCTTTTTTTAATGACATCTCTGCAAGATCGCCCTCTAGAGGTCGGTATAACCCAAGTGTAATGACTATCTGAAGCGGGGTGTGTGACATACTTAGAAAATACCGGGAGAAACATCCTCCATGAAAGTACTGCACAATCTATGGCAAAGTGCTACAAACAGGGCAAAAAATAAACCTAAACATATGAAGACCATATAGTAAAAAAAAAGTGCCAACGCTAAATGGAGAGATACTTAGCAATACTGAGCAGCAGGCCTTGGTTGTAGAGTTTCTTTTGATTTTATGGGTTTCTGCACGCTGTCTGTAATATGGTGATTAAGTGGGGGTTACTTTAACGCTCCATTTGGTTCACAAATTATTTTTTTCTGTTTTCCTCCACTAAACCCTGGGTGCGACTTAAAGTCAGGTGCCAAAAATACGGTAACCTATCACAATCCATAATTACTTATGTATTTAAACGGTATACCAAATGGTTAAGTAAAATCAAATGCAAATATTTACTGGCTATGTTCATCTTAAAAAGTGATGAATGAGAGGCCTATATGTTTAGTGCATTGAAAAGTGTCTCCAAGCCGATTACTTGATATTCACAAAGTTATAATAAAGCTTACTTTCATTGAAGGCATATTCAAAGCCTTCTAACGTGTCTGGGAATTCTAGAGGCGGCTCATCTTTTTTCATCAGTTCATCCAAGTCTATTCTGGAGAGTAGATCTAAATGAAAATGCACATTATGTATGAGTTATATTTGCATGCCAGTCTTAGCAAGTATGTTTTGCTCATAATAAATGAAAGTATACATGGGAAAAGCAAACAAAAACAGGATGTTAGTTGTTCACCATAAAATCCATTTACTCCAGAAGCAGTGGTCACAGAAGATGTTAATTAGTGGGGCTATTGGCAGGCAGATGCTTTAAAAAACAAAAAAAAAGCACACCCTTATCCCCGACAGGGAGTACAGCAGTAGTGAGCACTTGGCCTTGCTTTCCTGTAATTCTTGAGAAAGAAATATTGGATATTACACAATAAAGAGCATGTTCCACAAGACAGTAGAGTGCCATCAAAGTATTAAAGCAGACCAACAGCCTTGCGCAGTGTTGGAAAAGAAAACGCCCCAAAACTCACTCGCTCCATCTGCATGCATGATACTGAAGCATTGTCAGCACTTACATTTGCTCCTGCATCCACTCAAAGCTGAAATGCCACCTCCCCAATTTTCTAGTGGTAGCAGCCATTTCGGAGCTTCCTCTCCCAGCATCTCAGCCATGCTGCTGCCTGGATTCAACTGACATAACTGACAATGCACAGTAACAGGAAGCCCAGTAGCACTTCCTGTTTGCAGGTGGCCTACAAATCCATGAGCCGCCATAATGTTTTTAAAACTTACTAGGTTAATTCATTTTTATGTGCAGCAATCTAAATTGCCCTGGGGAGGGATGCATATGAGCACTGGTATGTTGGTCCAGTTTAAGACATTTTTGACTGTTGGTCTGCCTTAATTCAAATGTTTTACCAGCGAAGTTCTGCTAAGAGAGACACCTTTCATTGTCAGCCACCACAGTGCTCATCAGGAAGCAGATAGGTGGTCCTGAGCTGCTGCACCATGGGGGTCCCATGGGCTGCACTCGAGGTTATAGGGCAAACACAGGTAAGCCTGCTCCCAATTTATCTATTGCATTGTATGTCCCAAATGGGGCTCTCAGAGATTATCATAATTGCCCTGCTCACATGCACCTCCCAGGTTAGTTATAAAATGGTCTGAACGGCTGCCATCTATACTTTGTTTCTTCTGGATTTGTGCAGGCACATGGGGTGTGGGTCTAGGCTGTATTGCAAGGTCTTCGACCCTTCCACTCGCTTTTGCGTCCCATTGTAGTGAATGAGAGCCCTTTGCAGAATTATATAAACACGGCAAAGGGCTACAATTGGACAAGAGCCTGTGCATGTGCCATTGGAACAAGGAGAGGCGAGTTTCACTGGATGGACTGGGGGGGTTGGTACACAGCGGGAAATCCCAATTCAGACCGTGTCTATTTACTCAACAGCAAACTTAAAAAAAAACGAAGTAAGTGGGTTTTTTTGCTAACATTCAGTGTCACTGCAGGCAGTGAATAATTAACTCTTTGATTTACCTAGATTAATGTGAGAAAAAAAGTATCTTGTTTGTTCAGCAGCAGCACATTATGAGGGAGAGATAAAGTGCTAAACTCTTTTCAGTGGCTTCGGAGCAGAAAAGGCCAATGACTCATTAAAAGAGAAACAAGATTACACCATATTTGTGCTGATTAGTATGAGAAAACTACATCAGAACATGGAAGAGAAATCTGCACTTGACCCACTGAACTGTCTAAATCCTACTTGGGTTTACAATAGCTGCAGTAATAAGTATAGCATGAACAGATTACTTTCCTCGGGTTCATCTGATTGACTTCTATCACAGAACTGCACATTTTCACAATATTATGTAGTTAAATACATAGCAGAAGATAAAGGAGAAGTTATTTCAGCAGAATAATATTTCAACTGAATATTTTCCAAGTCTCATCAGGTAAAACCTTATATTAAGTATGTTAAACATTTTACTGAAATAGAGGGGGTCCTAAAATGATTAATGCCAGCCTACCTAGAGTTTTTGTCATCTCTTTAGCCAAACCATTTGTTCCACGTTCTACTGCATTTCTTGAAGGGAGTTCTTGGGATTTCCCAGGAAAAATACAATTCTGTGAAATACTCACCTGTAGAATTGGTATTATAAGTATACAGTACGTCCTGCTCCAGATAGATTACTTACACTTGGGGTTATCCTCCGCCAGATGGCGCTGCACTGCAGAGACATGTAAAACAGGCTCTTGCTGGACCCTCAAATACCCGGGGACCTCCCACAAATCCCCAGCATTGAAAAGCAGTGAACAAGAAACCGGGAGAATTTAACCACCCAAAACAAAACTGGTAACTATAACAATGATGATGATCACCATACAGGGGATCCCGAATAATGCAACAACAGGGTGGGGTGGAGCAAGACGTACTGTATACTTATAATAATAACCAATTCTACAGGTGAGTATTTCACAGAATTGTATTATTCTTAGTATACAGTATGTCCTGCTCCAGATAGATTACTTACACTTGGGACATCCAATAGCAGTGTCCATAAAGCAGGGTGGGATCCCCAATAAGAAAGGTAACAGCAGGCAGTTTAAACTACTGCCGCCTGTAAAACCTTGCGGCCAAAAACAGCATCAGCTGAGGCCTTAACGTCAACCTTGTAAAATTTTGAAAAGGTATGAACAGAAGACCAAGTAGCGGCCTTGCAAACTTGTTCAACAGAAGCCTGGTGCTGGAAGGCCCAAGAGGCACCAATAGCAGAAGTAGAATGAGCAGTAAGGCGGAAGGGAGGACTCTTCCCCTTAGCCGAATAGGCCTGAATCACAGCCTGACGGATCCATTTGCTGATAGTAGACTTGGCAGGAGCCAAACCCTTCCTAGGACCAGAAGGGACCACAAAAAGAGCATCAGTCTTCCTGAAGGACGCAGTGACTACTAGGTAATACTTCAGACACCTGACCACATCCAAGGAGGGCAAAACCCTTTCCTTAGCATTGCTAGGATTAGGGCACAAGGAGGGAAGAACAATATCCTGGTTCAAATGAAAAGCAGACACCACCTTAGGCAGGAAATCCGGCTTAAAGCGGAACACCACCTTATCCTGGTGCCTCTCAAAGTATGGGGGCTTGATAGACCGAGCCGCCAGCTCAGACACACACCTGACAGAAGTAATAGCCACCAGAAAGACAACCTTGAGTGTAAGTACAGCCAGAGCAGCATCCTGAATAGGCTAAAAGGGAGCACCCTGCAAGGCAGACAAGACCAAGTTCAAATCCCAAACAGGGACCATAGGTTTTCGTGGGGGACGCACATGAGTAACCCCCTGAAAGAAAGTCTTGACCAAGGAATGTTGAGCAAAGGACTTCTGAAAGAAGACAGACAGGGCAAAAACTTGACCCTTCAAAGTACTGAGTTGGAGACCAGACTCCAACCCTTGCTGTAAGAACTCCAGAACCCTGGGAACTGAGAACACCCGACAGGGAAGAGACCTAGACTCACACCAGTCAATGTAAGCACGCCAAACCCTGTAATAGATGGAAGAGGAAGATTTATTCCTAGCCTTCACCATGGTCTCAACCACGGAGGCAGACAAGCCTTTCTCCATCAAGATGGAGGTTTCAGCAGCCAGGCCGTCAAAGCCAGAGTTTGTAAATTGGGATGGCGTAGGGAGCCCTGAGTGAGCAGATCTGGTACTGCTGGCAGGACGTACTGATCTACTGCCAGCTGCACCACGTCTGCGAACCACACTCTTCTTGGCCACCTGGGGGCCACCAGAATCACTGGCACCCCTTCTAGGAGCAATCATGCGCAGGACCCTGCCCAGCAGGGGGAATGGAGGAAAGACATACGGGAGCCGAAATTCCTGCCATGACATGGACAGAGCATCTGTGGCCAAGGCCAGAGGATCCTGAGACAGGGAGACAAAAGCCTGGAGCTTGTGATTTTGACGGGATGCAAACAGATCCACATCCGGTAGCCCCCAACGGTGACACAGGGACTGGAATACTCTGTTGCAGAGGGACCACTCTCCTTGACGAGAGGTCCCCCTGCTCAGAGAGTCCGCCAGTAGGTTCTCTGCCCCCGGGATGTACACAGCCGAAATGCATAGAACGTTGGCCTCTGCCCATGTCAGAATCCGCGATACCTCCTGGAGGGCCCCTCCTGCTCCGGGTCCCTCCCTGATGGTTGATGTAGGCAACCGCCGTCCTGTTGTCTGAGCGCACCTGTACACCAACCCTCAGGTGATTGGTCAACTGCTCAAGTTCCAACCTGATTGCCCGCAGTTCCAGAATGTTGATGGGTAAGTGGGCCTCCTGAGGGCCCCACCTCCCCTGGAACCGCAGGGACTTCCAGAATCCCCCCCCCATCCTGACAGAGTGGCATCCGTGGTGACTGTCTCCCAGGAGGGACCTGCCTCCCAGCAACTTCCTGTCGTCCAGCCACCACGAAAGGGACCGTCGGACCAAGGGGGGAAGCACACAGATCCCGTCCAAGAACGTTGGATCCTTGTCCCATAATGACAGAAGGTGAAGTTGAAGAGGCCTTAAATGGAACTGAGCAAAGGGTACCGCCTCAAAGCATGCAACCATCAGGCCCACCAACTGCATTCCCTGCCTGAGGGAGGGCTGGGGGCACGATAGCAGGAACCTCACCTGCGCAGTTAGAGCTTCCACCTTCTGCTGAGGAAGGAATATCCTTGACTGAATCGTATCCAGAATCATTCCCAGGAATGGGGTCACCGAGGAAGGGGACAGGGAGGACTTGGGGTGATTGATCACCCAGCCGAAGGACTCCAGGGTGGACACCACCAGCTGAGTATCCAACTCTGCCTGCTGCAGAGACCGAGAGGTGATGAGTATGTCGTCCAGGTAGGGCAGCAAGCGTATGCCCCTTGACCTCACCAGAGACATCACCCCTGCCAGCACCTTGATGAACACTCTGGGAGCTGAGGTGAGACCAAAGGGCAGGGCCACAAATTGGTAATGTTGATCTTCCAACGCGAATCTGAGAAACCTTTGGTGTCCAGGGAACACAGGGATGTGAAGGTAAGCATCTTTGATGTCCACCGACGTCATGAGATCCCCTGGGCGCAGGGAGCCAATGGCCGAGCGCAGAGTTTCCATGCGAAAACGCCTGTTTCTGACAAATTAGTTGAGGATCTTTAAATCCAGAATGGGCCTGACTGACCCATCTTTTTTGGGGACTGTGAAAAGGTTGGAATAGAACCCCTTGCCTCTTTCTCTTAAGGGGACCCAAATTACCCCCATATCCAGAAGGCCTTGCACGGCATGCATCAAGACCTGAGCTGAGGCACGAGGTTATTGAAATGGGTTTGCTCAGGAAATTACAAACGAGCCTTAGCAGTATGAAAAAGCTCCCCCCTTTGCCTGGGAGCCGCAACAGGGGGAGAGATGGACAAAACCTCAAATATTTGGACCAACAGTCTGTCAGTATCATCCGGGGTCCAGGGGTCAGAGCCAGAATCGTCATGACCCCTGAGTCTCTCATCAGATGACCCTGAGTCATACAACAGCTCCCCTTCATCTGATGGGGTGTAGCCATACAGATGCAACAACTCCTCAGATTCCATAGGAGACGGATTGGCATCAGGAGTTAAGTGACGCTTTTTAGCGGAGGCCTTACGCGCTAAGGTATTAGCGATCAATATTTCAACACTGGCCAGTCTAGCAGACACATCAGGTTGAGAATTCCCACTTGTATGTAATTCAATGGGGGTGAGACTCAAGCTTGGGGAAGTAGGTGAAGTGAGACGAGGTGCAGGCCCAGCCACCGGAGGGGCGGGTTGCAAGGTTAGCGCCTGCTGTGCGCAAGGGACACAGACCCGCGCGCTGTCACTGCTGATAGGTGAGACCCCACAAGCTACACACAGCCGGGCTTGTCCCAAAGGAACCCCGGTCCCAATATCCTGGGATGCCTCCATATGGTGATTATTAGGCACAATATGCCAGTAGGGATTGACGCTATAAAGCAACCCTGGATGCCCCAATGACCCGCTAGGGAATGGGAGTACTTATACTAGGCCCAACTACAATTACACCGGGCCGGGAGAAGCCACTGGATTCACCCGTTTGAAAGACACAATGAGAAGAAGGGGTGTCAGAGTCATACACAATAAATAATGAGTATTAAAGTCACCCGCGAGGGCACTTACAGACCGCGGGAGGGGGGAACGTTACACACGCGCGACTGTACAGGGGAAGGCGCCAAAAGAACCTCGAAGGGCAGGCCAGAACGAGCCGTGACGCAGGGCACGCCAGGCCCGGCCCCGCCCCCCCCAAAGAGCGAAAAGACCACCAGACAAGCAGCCAATGAGGACGCAGGAGCGTCTGAGGCAACGCCACCGCCCGGCGCGGGACATCCAAATGAAGGAAGAGGCGCGCACGGTGGCAGCGTTTGCAATAGTAAAAGACAAGTCAGCGCGGCGGTTGACACACATATACTAGTCCCAACACACATGCCAACAGGCGGTATACACGAATCATGGTACATGCTCAACCACACCCCCCCCCTTCTTTTCCTCCCGAAGGCTACGGGGAGAATGAGGGAGGATGGCGGCCCTTTGTACAGGGCCCACCGCTACCGGGGCATGGGACAATAATGTTGGAGGGGCATCCCATAAAGGCTCACCATCAGCCTATACCGCCTACCCTTTGGTGGGGGACTGCGGTGGAGCAGCGCTCCTTAAGCACACATGGTGCCGTCTAACTTCAACCGGCCAGCGCAGCCCAGGCTGGGAGGCACATCGCATCAAGGATGGGTGGGAATAGTCCAACAGGGCCGCAGGCTTTAATAGCCCCGCTCACCTACGACAGAGTGATAATTTCATGTCTTCGCAGTAAGCACTGCAGAGAAATCTGGGGATTTGAGGGAGGTCCCCGGGTATTTGAGGGGCCGGGAGGAGCGTGTTTTACATGTCTCTGCAGTGCAGCGCCATCTGGCGGAGGATAACCCCAAGTGTAAGTAATCTATCTGGAGCAGGACGTACTGTATACTAAGAATATTATATATAGTTATATATACACATACCTGGAGAAAGTAGCCTGGGTCTGGGCCTACGAAACGCATTGGGGACCTTCTCCTGGCAATCACCATTAAATTGGGGGGGACTTCTAGAGATCCATATTCAGGTGCTGTGTTGTTTCCACTTTGTGTTTTGCGATTCTTTGCACAGTCAGTATCTTGCTTCTCTTGCCACATTGATTCAGTGGGTTAGTTTGGGGATTATTATAGAGATATTTTGCACAATTTTTGCACTTATGCACTTTATTGTTGGATGAGTTGTATATACTTCTTCTATATATATTTTTTTGTATATTTTATTATTGTGTGGTTTGTGTTTATATTATGTATCTGCTTGGGATACCCCCAAAAATGGACTATGTGTTGTGTATATAAGTTTTTTAATAATAGATGTGTCTTAATGTAATTTTTTAAGTAAATTTCCAATAAATATGAATTCAGGTGATTTTGGCTTAATTTGTTGATTATGGTGGAGAGGGTGCTACTTTTTGGAGCTATTGGGGTGGTTGCTGGCACCACCACTACTTTTGGTCCATTTTGTTAAATATAGTCTCTGATTGTATGCACGGCCACCTACAATATCAGGTATAAATTTGTTATTTAATTATTGGCTGTGTGGTGCGGAAAAAATACACATTTATTTTATGTTAAAAATTTTACTGAAATAAAGGGGTCCTAAAATGATTAATCTATTTAGCCAAACCATTTGTTCCATGTTCTACTGTGTTTCTTGAAGGAAGTTCTTGGGATTTCCCAGGAAAATTATATATAGTCTGGGCTTTAACATGAAATGTTTTGTTTGTCATTTTTAATGTGTATGCTCAATATTTTCGGTGTAATATGTGCAAAAAAAAAAAACATAATCCCAATTTCTCCGGGTTGTAACAGTACCAAATATGTATTGGTAGACACCCTTTCCTGCCCAGGAGACTCCCCCAACAAACTTTAGGCACTTTAGGAGATTTTAAGATAAAATACAACTGCTATGCGCACCTTACAGTTTTTAAAAAAAACAACCCTTTACATTCGAAATCCCCCCACAAACCCTGAAAGTACACACCTCAGGTTTTCTAGGCGTATCAGCTGTGTTGACGTGGGTGAAGTAATCCCTCAATGAATTATTTGGTTGCACAGTTTCCCTAAAAAAGAATAAAAATGCAGAATCAGAGCAACATTTTCCATATGCAAACAAGAAAAAGCTAAACCTGAAAAAAGCAAGGTCCCCTGAACAGAATAATACCCAACATACATAGGTACTGTCAAGGGAAAAGTTACCAAACACCCCAAAGTAAAGCATGCACGTAAGGGTAATTTAACTTGAACATTTCAGCTCTGCAGACAAAGTGCGCACCTTGCACTTTTTCAACCAAAATAATCCTTTACATTTGGAATACCCCCCCACAAACCATATATTCCTTGAAAGTAATCCCTCAAAAAATTATTAGGTTGAACAGGGCTTCCCTAAGAAATGTATAAAAAAGCAGAAACAAGAAAAAACAAGCTAAATCTGAAAGCACAAGGTCCCCAAACAAAACAATACCCAACATGCATAGCTACTTTTAACTGCCAGCCTACTTGAAATTTTGTCACCCTCTGTTGACAGGTCATTTTTTAGCATTTTGCGCTATGTTTAACTGCGATTTTTTGTAGGAATGTCCAGGAAATAAATATATATATATATATATATATATATATATATATATATATATATATATATATTATATATTTTGCAGCAGAGTTTAACATAAAATGTCTTGTTTGTAATTTTTTTTTTTTAAATTTAGAAAATGGTCTCCTTTGTTTTAAATAAAACATTTATTTTATTAAAGAAAACCATATTTCATGTGAAAGCCCAATTTCTCCTGATTACAATGATACCGCATGTATTGGTAGCCCCCATTCCTGCCCAGGAGACCCCCCAAATTGAAAAGTCCACATTATAAAATTTACAAATAAAATACAACTACTATCAACACTATAAAGGTTTAAACCAAAACACAATTGTTATGGGGTCCCCATTCCTGGGAAGGGGGGATTTTTTGGGGAATTTTAAGGGTTAAAAATCCTCCAAAAATTATGTGGGGTCCTCCAACCCAGCATGACCAGCCTGGGGACCATCTATTTAGGGCTTGTAGAAAAGAGCCCCTGCCGGCTACAAGCCTGCAAAGCCTAAATGGCCCGGGCTCTTCTGCAGGGCAGGTATTGAGGGTCTGGGAGTTAAGGGCAACTCCCCCGCTAGCCGCAGATGACTTACCAGCCCCCTAAGCCTTGTGAACTGGTATAGGGGTCTCGTGGACCTCTTATCAGTTTACAAAGAGTTAAAAGTAAAAAAAAAAAAAAAAAAAAAAACACACAGAAAAGTTTTTTTTTTTTTTTTTAATACTTTCCTTCCATCCATCTCGGAGCACTGTGTCCCACACAGATCACTTTGGCTTCTGCTGGAAGCCTTTTATACCTGTTAAGCGACAGGACATAAGAGGTTAATTTAAAAAAAATGACATAGGGTCCCCCCCTACCCAGCATAACCAGCCTGGAGACCAACTACGGTATGCAGGGCTTGTAGAACAGGGCACAAGGGCCAGCCTCGGTGGCCCACACCCTGCAGACTACAAGCCCACAAAGCCTAAATGGCACGGGCTCTTCTGCCCCCCCGGGCTTTGGGGAGGCCGGTAATTGGGTGGGGTGGGGGTTTAAGGCAAGTCACCTGCGACTAACGGGCTCCCTGAGCCTTGTGAAATGGTATAGGGGTTCTCATGTATCCCTTACCAGTTCCCAAAGGGTTAACAGTAAACAAAAAAAGATTTTTTAAAATAATATTTTTGTTCTGTACTCACCTCCGATCCTCCACTGTCCCACAAAGCCTCGATGACAGCTGCCGGGTGATCGGTGGAGAGGGGGAAAGGGGATCACAGCCCATCGCCTATCCAACCCTCTCTCCACCGATCACCTGGCGTTACTGAGCATCTTTGGGAGGGGTGAGGGATGACGTAATAGATTATGTCATAAAATGCGGGGCTAGCTACAACAGACGTGCTGGAGAGGGCCTATTTCGGCCCTCTCCTGTTCCCTCACCGCTGAAGAGCCCAGGGGCAATTTGAGGCACCCCCTGTGAAGAGGAGACCCGGTGGCAGGGATCATGACCACAGGTGAGTAAATGTGTTTTTTTTTACAGTTAGCAGTGGTGGCTGTCGAAGGGGAGGAGGCTATTCCAAGATCTCTCCCAATGCCAGAAGAACCTCGGGGGGAAAGGAACCCGACTGGATCGATTAAGGGGTCAGGTGAGTTTTTAACTTTTATACTTTTTTATTGGTTACATGAGTCTCATGTAGCTGGCACATAACGGTGCACTAGAAGCGTTAAGGCACGAAATGGCAACTTCAATAATGTTCTTACCATTAATATTGAAATGACCTACATATATATTCTTTCTTCGTCCTTCGGAACGACCCACGGAGAGAACTGTCCCACCTCCTGGGAGGAAACACAAACCCCTCTCTAAACAGATCACTAGACAGATAGGCTGTAGCCAGTTTGGGCCCTGGACCTCCTGATCTTCGGGTGTAGTTCACCTGAGGTCCAGAGCCGGCCAGGGTAATCCCCCCATAGTCAACAGCGCAAGAGTTGTGCTCTGTCCCCCTCTAGATAACGGTGGGTGTTCGCATCGATTGCTCTGAGGATCCTGGGCTGGCTTACCAAAGCCTAGGGTCGGAGGTGGTGTCAGTCTTTCATATTATTTCACCCTGGGTGCAGGGTGGGGGGGGGGGGGGAAGAGAATCGCTGCTGATGACCTGGCGGCACTCTGACGTCACTTCTGGGCACTGCCTCTACACAAGGGGTGACATGAAAATACAATTCTGTGAAATACTCACCTGTAGAATTGGTATTATACGCATACAGTACGTCCTGCTCCATATATAATACTTACACATGGGTAATCCTCTGCCAGAGGGTGCTGTTCACTGCAGACATGCAAAAACAGGCTCCTCCCGGCCCTTCATATACCCGGGGACCTCCCACAAATCCCCAGCATTGAAAAGCAGTGAGAAAAGAAGCCGGGAGAAACCAACCACCAAAATGGTAACAATAGCAATGATAACAATCACCATACAGGGGATCCAGAAAAATTTAAAACCAGGGTGGGGTGGAGCAGGACGTACTGTATGCGTATAATACCAATTCTACAGGTGAGTATTTCACAGAATTGTATTATTCTAAGCATACAGTACGTCCTGCTCCATATATAATACTTACACGTGGGACATCCAATAGCAATGTCCATAAAGTAGGGTGGGATCCCCATCAAAAAAGGCACAGCAGACAGTAAAGGCGCTGTCACCTGCAAACCTTGCTACCAAGTACGACATGAGCAAAGGCTCTAACGTCAATCTCATAACAAAACCCTTGAAAAGGTATGAACAGAAAACAAGCAGCGCTCTAGCAAACCTTTAACAGAAAACCTGGTGCTGAAGGGCCAAAGGTACCCAAGCACAAGTAGAACAGATTAAAAAGAGAGGAAGATTCTTCCCCTTAAAGGAATAGGCCAGAGTGACGGCCTGACCAGCCCAAATGCAACAGGAGCCTCGTAAAACTTAGAACTCTCCCCAACGGGGAACTGAAAAACTGGTCTCCCGCAAGACAGGCGGGGATACTGACCCCCTACACTAACAAGGATCAGCAAGAATCCGAAACCTTTACTCAGGACCAGGAAGGCAAACCATCCAAGTAAGATCAGTCCAAAAGGCGCATAGGCCCTGGAAGCAAACGAGATCAGGCGCATACATATGGAGGCGCCCGCAGACCCCAAGGGGCATCAGTCCCCCTAAGGGACAAGAACAACCAGGAAAATTTCAACACCTGTTGAGGGAATGTAGACCCCTTTACTTCAGCATTACTAAGAATAAGGCCCATAGGCAGACTAAAAGGGCTTAAATAATGATCATAAGACACCACCTTGGGCAAAAGGTCCGGCGTAAGGCGGAATACCACCACATCATGGTGTGTATATAAATAGATGATGAACGAGGGCTAACTAAACAGAGCCGCCATCTCAGGCACACGTATGACTGAAGCAACAGCCCCCGGAGGGGCAACTTGAACTACAAAACAGCTCAGACAGCATCCAGAATAAGTCCCAAGGGAACAAACCGCAAGGTAAACAGAATGAAAATTGATCCCAACAGGGACCATAGAACTACTTGGGAGATGCACCGAGCAATCCCCAAGAGAACGCTTAACAAGGAAGACTGAACAAGACTTTTTACTGGAAGGCAGACAGAACAGAACCTGAACCTTCAGAGTACCTAGATGGGGAGCCAACCCCAACCCATGCTGTAACAACTCTAGAACCCTGGGAACAGATAACGTCCAACAGGGGAGAGACCAAGACTCAAGCCAATCAATATGGGTACACCATACCCCATAATTGGACGGAGGAAGAAGAAGAAAAAGAAGCTTGCTCCTAGCCCCCCATAGACCAAGTCACCCAGAAGATAAACCCGTCTCCAAAAGGGTGAATGAATCAGCTGTCAAGCCCTCAGACTAGAGCCTGTAGATTGGGCTACATAAGAAGGAGCCTGACAAGGGCAGAACCGCACTCCTGAGAGAGCGTACAGGTCCGCTGACCTCAGCAGAAGCATCTGTGAACCACAGTCCATTAGGCCACCCAAGGCCATCAATCTCACGGGTCTCTCTATCAGTACAACCAAGCGCAGAACCCCACGTAACAGGGTGAATGAAGAAAAGACATATAAAATAGAAAGTCCAGACATAAAATTACTAAGCCCCATGACCAGAGTCAGAATATTCTGGGGCAGTAAAAACAAGGGCAGAGCCCCTGTGATATTAGCAAGACCCAACAGAGCCACCCCAGCTGGCTCTCAGAGGAACACCAGGATAGCACAACCTGCCACTGAAAGACATCCATTGGAGCGAATACCACTGAGGTGCAGGGGGCGTAGACCCCCACCCAGATCAGGATCAGAAACCTTCCAGGAGAATCATCCTGCTTCAAGCTCCAGACCAATAATAAATACAGGCCATTGTCTTCCAACAGGCCAAGAGTCCCCAAATAGACAGGTCTTGAAGAGGAGAAGTCCAGCAATATAGAGCCAACTGAAGGCTCACTGTGTTAACAAAACCAGTAGGTAAGATGGACCCTCTAAGGACCCTACCTAGGAACCACGGGGGGGTTTTGGAAGAAATTCCCCCCCCCCCCCCGCCAACCTGCGAGACTTGGTACCCAAGGTGACCATGCACGGGAAGATGCAAGCAAAGAAGGGGGTGCCCCCTGACAGGGTCCTTGAATTTAACCAGCTCAAGAGGACCCACCGTACCAAGGGGGAATGAGCTCAGACCTAGCTCCAGGGGTCAGGAACACCATCCAGGATTAATAACCTACTGTGCCGAAGGACTCTGTATATAAGGGACATCAGCTGATCCGCCACCAACGGGCCCAATCCTGCCTGGTGAAGGTAAGGTGTCAGCACAGAGGGACAGAGCCCATGTAACCAGGAGTCCACTTATTGCCAAGAAAGAAGATTCAAGCCTGAACCGAATCCAAGGAATGGAGGCAGCGAATAAAGGACAATGAGGGAAAGAGGTGACTGATCCAAATAACTCCCAGAGGACACCGCCGGCCGACTAACCCACTCAGCCTGGCGTAGAGATCGAGTAAAGAAGGACGATCTGGCAGGTCCTAGTGCGGATGCCCCACAGACATGTCAGAGACATCACCCCCATCCGCGCCTTGGCGAGTAGCCTGGGAGCAGAAGAGAGGCCAAAAACAAGGCCCAATCCGCAGGGTTGGTTCTTCAACCCTGACTAGTAATGGACTTGGTGTCCAGAAGACCCAGGGGAAACTAAATGGATCTAGATCTCCACAGGAGGCCAGAAGCCCACCCTTGCACAGGGCACCTGTGTCCCAAGATAGAGATATCCTGCAGGGACTACCTGTGAGTGTAGAATTGCCAAACCTACAATAGGCCAGCAGGGCCCAAACTGCCTCGTCATTTTGAAGGAAAGGCCATAGCCCCAGCCTGCTACGGGTACGAGTACGGCCTGCACCAACTCCCGAGGGGGCTAGAAGCACCCTGACAACCTCTGAGAGGGACCGCCCAGCAAATTCTATCCTGTGTCCAGGGGGACTACCTCCTGGATCCACCAGAAGGAGACAATACGCTCTCAAATAGGAGCCAGGGGCTGCGGCAGTCGTCTTCTGGGCGAGGGCGTCCCTTCATGCTTGGGAGGTCTTGGCAGATTTGGACTTAGCCCTGCCAGAGGGCCCAGGGCATTGCCTGCCCACCCTGGAGTGGTAATCCACCCCAAAAAGCTGGAAGCACACCTCAGGTTCGTGCTTGACACTAACGTAGGGAAGGGTGTCCCTGCCCCGAGGAGGCAGAGACGGCCTTCTGCGTAGGGGGGCCTTACCCTTTTTTCCAAAAAGGTCAAACGGGCCCCAAATAGACGCCGTCCTCTGAAGGGAAGGCCAGTGAGAGCCTTTTTTGTATCATCGTCAGCACCCCACTGTCGCAGCCAGACCAGGCGGCGAATAGCTACCACAAGGGCAGAGGTTCTAGCACACATCTTAATGGTGTCATCCAGCGCTGAGAGGATAAACCTCACAAACGCATCACAATCTGAGTGTGCATTAAAGACCTCCCAGGGGAGGTCCTCAGGTCGGTGATCAAGTAGTTTTCTAATGAGGGTCCTGGCAGCCACCACAGTGATGGCCGCGGCACAGACCGGGCGCAGAGCCGTCCCTACACACGAAAAGGCGTGGGAAGCCAGTCTGTCAATGCGCCGGTCCTCAGCATCCCGAAGGGTATGGTAATGAGGATCAGTCATGAAGGGGGGGGTTAGTAACCCCTATAATAGGTGCATCCACCGCGGGAGGTGCTGACCAAAAGTTAACCACATCAGGGGGGAAAGGGTACTTCCAATCCCAGACCCCCGGGGCCCCTTTAAGTTTACAAGGCGATTCCCATTCTTTGGATATAAGATTCTGGAAATGCTCCTGTTCCAGGAATTCCAAGTGCGGCGTCGCTGTGTGGACCTCTCCTTCTTAGGCTTGGGAGCCTCTCCAAGAGGGGAGATTGACAAAACCTCAAAGATCTTAATAAGTAGTTCATCTGTGTCACACAGACCCCAAGACGGGTCCAGAATCATCACGGCTTCAGGGCATCTCATCCGAGGAGCCCGAATCGGAGAATAGCTCACCTTCATCAGAAGGATCAAGGTCCTGCATAGCAGCAGATTCATCAGTATCATTAGGAACCGGAGAACCAGGAGGCATCAGGGACCACTTCTTTACAGGGCTCAAGCGCTCCGCCAAACTAGATAGCACCTGCTCAGCCGTAGGCAGCCTGCGCGGCACGTGCTGGTCATCCCCGCTCTGCGACTCAGGAGTGAGATTTAAGTCCGGGGAGACAGGCGTATTGAAGAGAGGTGCAGCCACTGGCAAACCTGATTGCAGGGTCAGTGCCTGTTCAGCACACGGTCCGCAGACCCGTGCTCTGTCAGCATCAGCATGGGGCTGACCACACACTGTACACAGCCGGTCTTGTCCCCGAGGGACCCCGGGTACATAATTCTGAGATGCCTCCATATGGTGATTTATATGAGCAGTATGCCCGCAGGGATTTACGCAATAGGCAACCCTGGATGCCCCAAGACCTGCTAGGAATGTGAGAGGATTTTTTATGTGAACCCGCTATTATATATGTCAGGCCGGGAGAAGCCACCAAAATCTTGGCGTCTGAAAGACATAAGAGCATAAAAGGGGGGTGTCAGTGCCATGCGCAGCTAAATGAAAAATCGTAGGAACGGAAAACCGGCCAGGAGGGCACTTACATGACCAAGGGAGGAGGCGGATCGCAACCGCGCGCGCGAAGACCGTCAAAATGGCACCAAGCGAACCTCGAGGGGCGGGCCTGATCTGGCCGTAACGCGGGGCACGTCATGCCAAGTCCCCGCCTCCCCCAAAGAGCGCAAAGCTCTAACCAGCGCGACGTCAACGACAGCAGTGTATAGGACACACATACGGAGTGTAATAAAGGAGAATGCTCTCAAAACCAGAGAATCATGCTGCCGCCCGGGCTGCACACTTCTGTAAATGAAAAGGACACACGCAACCAGACAAGGGTTATGTGGGGCAAGTAGCGCGGCACTGACACCCAAGTTTAAGGAAAAAGCAATGGCCATAAACGTGTCTAACATTACGCTGGGACTGCCACACACATACCCCCCCCCCCCTTTCTTTTCCCCCGAGCTACGGGAGAAAGCGAGGGAGAAGCGAACCTGCACCCAGGGTTTATCGCTATGAGGGGCACTGGCAACAATGCGGGAGGGGCATCTAATGGAGGCTCACCATCGGCCTGAACCGCCTACCCTATGGTGGGGGATTGTGGTGGAGCGTAGCTCCGTGAGCACACGAGGTGCTGCCTACCTTCACCCGACCAGCGCAGCCCAGGCTGGGAGGCACATCCTTATCGGGTGGACGGGTGGTAATAGTCCTGCAGGGCCGCAGGCTGTGAAAGCCCGCTCACCTGCGAGAGAGTTGATACTTCATGTCTTCGCAGTCAGCAGAGAAATCTGGGGATTTGTGGGAGGTCCCCGGGTATATGAAGGGCCGGGGGGAGCCTGTTTTTGCATGTCTGCAGTGAACAGCGCCCTCTGGCGGAGGATTACCCACGTGTAAGTATTATATATGGAGCAGGACGTACTGTATGCTTAGAATAGTATAGCCAGCAACATTCTCACAGCCACTACACAGGCTGGAAGGGATTCCAGACAGAGAAAAGCGGTTATGAATCCTCCGTTTTCAGCCCACTGAAGGTCCGCGATCTCGGGCAAAGGAATCCAAGTGCAGGCAGTGTGTTGCCTAGCGTTAACACTTCTTGCAAAATGCCACAGGAAAGGCCGGTAATGTCTCTCTTTTTTTTTCACCCTGGGTGCAGGGTGAGGAGGGGGGAAGAGAATCACTGCTGATGACCTGGCGGCACTCTGACGTCACTTCTGGGCACTGCCTCTACATAAGGGGTGACATGAAAGTATAGCCAGCACCATTCTCACAGCCACTACACAGGCAGGAAGGGATTCCAGATAGAGAAAAGCGGCTGCAAATGGCACAGCAGAAGTAGTGGCGACTCACTGGCAGCCCAGCAGCCCACAGCAGTATGAATCCTCCGTTTTCAGCCCACTGAAGGTCCGGGATCTCGGGCAAAGGAATCCAAGTGCAGGCAGTGTGTTGCCTAGCGTTAACACTTCTTGCAAAATGCCACAGGAAAGGCCGGTAATGTGAAAATCCAAGTAAAGGAGAAGGATAGAGACAAGGACATTTATGTTACATGGGGAATCAAGAGTAATGATAAGCCTTTATCCATTGAGGATACCATTTATAAGACATTTTTGGAGAAAAAAATCCAAAGCATTTCCAGTCCATTTGGGACTTAATATTATTAAGTCTGAATGGAAGTACCCAGAGAAGAAATGTATTATGCCGGGCACACTCAAACATAAAATTTCCTTTTCAAGAACAGGACATGGAGCTTTGGACCAAATTTCCAAAGTTAGACTCCCCACTGGATCATATATCCAGACCGGCAGACATAAGTATGTAAGTAAGTAAGTATATGAAGGCAATGCGTGATCCAATGGATCAAAGGACAAAGGGCCTCCTGAAGAGAGCTCGGGATGCTGCATCCTTCACATTCAACCTGCCCTGGCAGCTGATGGTACCCTAGTAGTTGATGTCCTAGCTCATACCTGGAACTTTCACCTAGCTTATGCCTTCCCTCCTTTCAGATTACTGCTGCAAGTGATCCGGAACATAGCCAGAGAAGAGGTCAACGTTATCTTCATAGCTCCTTTTTCCCAGAAAAGATCCTGGTTTCAGAACTGCAAAGTATGGTGAAGAAGGGGCCATGGCAGCTACCAAATATTCCGAATATGCTTCATCGGGGACCTATCCTGCATCTAGAGCCAGCAGAGCTTCAACTGACAGCATGGATGTTGAAGGGACCATCTTAGAGAAGAAGGGCTGTTAGGGCAAAGGGATTAAAACTTAATTGGACAGTCAGAAATTGACCACCAGATGCATCTATGCAAAGGTTTGGAAGTGTTTTACTTCATTTTGTAAGATCAACAAACTGAAGAAAAAGGATGTACCAGTAGTCCTCGAATTCCTGCAGGAAAAGTTGAGAAGGGGCTAGCAGTAAGTACGCTAAAGACTCAGACTTCAGCATTATCTGTTTTTCTAGACTACCAGTTGAGACAGAATTAACTTATTAATTGGTTCTTTAACCCTTCTGTTGCCAAGCACGTAAAAACTACAGGATTGCCTGTCCTGTTGTTAAGTGCCAAGCACGTAGGTGTTATATGCTTGGGTTTCCCCCCTGCTAGGGAGCCCTCTCCACCGCTTCTGCAGTCACGGCCGCTAGCCCGGGCCTTTTGCAGAATATCCATTACCTGCTTTCCCAAAGTCTGGGAGGCGTAGGAAAGCCCGAGGCCATTTGGCTTTGCGGGTTTGTAGCTTGCAGGGTGGGGTGCCACCTAGGCTGGCCCCTGCACCCTGTTCTACAAGCCCTGCATAGCTGGTCCCTGGGCTGGTTATGCTGGGTAGGTGGAACCCCCAAGCCATTTTTTTTATTATTAAGGGTTTTTAATGCTTACAAATAAAAAATAAATCCCCTATGTCCTGTCACCCAGCAGGTATAAAAGGCTTCCAGCAGCAGCAGGAGCCAGTGTGACCAATGTGGAACACAGTTTTCGTGGATGGATGGAAGGTAAGTGTTAAAAAAAAAAAAAAATAATATATATGTGTAAAAAACCACGGACAAGAAGAAATATATATATATATATATATATTTATTTCTTCTCGTCCGTGGTTTTTTACACTTAACCATCTGTGAACTGGTAAGGGGTCCATTCGACCCCTATACCAGTTCACAAGGCTTGGGGGCTAGCAGGTGACTTGCCATTAACCTCCAGCCCCCCCCCTCCCCATTACCTGCCTCCCCGGGGCCACAGAGGATTTACGGGCTTGTCCCCTGCAGGGTGGGGGCCACAAAAGCTGGCCCCTGCGCCCTGTTATTATAAGCTCTGCATAGTTGGTCCCACCGCTGGTTATGCTGGGTAGGGGGCCATACGTCAGTTTGGGGGGGATCTCCTGGGCAGGAACGGGGGGCTACCAATACATATGTGGTACCGTTGTAATTGGGAGAAATGGGGCTTTCACATGCAATATGTTTCTTTTTTTTTAATATAATATATTTTTATTTCAAAAAAATATTCTTTTACCTGGAAATTCCTGCAAAAATCACAGTTTAACATAGCACAAAATGTTAAAAAAATGACTTGTCAGGGGGTGATAAATCTCAAGTAGTCAAGCAGTTAAAAGGGTTAAAAGTACCTATTCATGCTTGGTATTGTTCTGTTCGGGGGACCTTGCGCTTTCAGATTTAGCTTGTTTTTTCTTGTTTGCATATTGATATTTTAGAAAAATTAGTTTTATAGTCTGCTTTTTTATACTTTTTTTTAAGGGAATCCCTGTGCAACCAAAGAATTCTTTGAGGAATTAAAAAGAAAGATGAGCCCACTACAACAAACTGGGTACACCTAGAAAGCTTAACATCTGTACGTGTACAGGGAATATATAGTTTGTTGTGGATATTCCAAATAAAAAAGGGTTGTTTTGGTTGTAAAGGTGCACACTTTTTCTGCAAAGCTGAAATTTCCAAGTAAAATTACACTTACCCGCATGCTTTACTTTCTGGGGTGTTTAGCGACTCTTTTCTTGACAGTACCTATGCATGTTGAGTATTGTACTGTTCTGAGGACCTTGCTTTTTCAGATTTAATTAGATTTTTCTTGCTTGCATTTTTATTTTTTTTTTGGAAAATGTGGCTTTGATTCTGCTTTTTTATTCTTTTTTTAGGGAAACTGTGAAGCTATATTTTATATATATTTTGTTCCCAACTAAACTGTAAAAAATCTTATACAATAAGAAATTACACGGTATATAGGATGACCCTTTTGTTAAGCCACGTGGTTGGTTTCTGAAGACTGGTTTGGTAGCTTTAATTTCAGGTGTGCATTTGCATGCAAATTAATTTGACCAGCAGAGAATCACCTTGGTTAGTTTGCCTGGGCCAATCAGAGATGACCTTCGGATTGCAAATGAAACAAAGGGTCAGCCTGAGAAAAACAGTGGACTAAGAAGAGATAGAGAGATTCGCTCAGACAGCCAAATAGAACACACACAGACTTGAGTCTTGGATGGAGATGGACACAGGCGGATGATGAGATTTGCTTTGGGATAGAGAGAACTGCGTTGTGGACTTGAATACAGCAGCCATCATGTTTGGAGTTTGGATGAGACCTGCTGATTTCTGCCTGGATCCGATTAAAACAGATGAGTACTCCATTTTAATATATGTTTCGCTTTTGCCCTGTTAGGCTTTCTGTATCTGTAACAGTGCTTGTAGCATTTTTGTTTTGTACATTTTTTTGCAAGGTATAAAAATAACTTTAAAGTGCATCTAGCTTTTGCTTGGGAATTACTGACAAATGAACTTACATACTCGGTGTAATTTTAGAGATTTAGAGAATATTTGAGATTTTAAGTTGCCTTATTCCTGTAAGGGCTGCAAATATACTTGTGAATTTTAGCTAAATTACGCCCAAGCAAGACTGAAACCCTGTACAACCATAGAATTAAATGAGGGATTACTTCCAGAAAACTGCGCCCATATCAAAAAGGCTGGTATGCCTAGAAAGCTTGAAGTCTGTACTTCCACAGAATATATAGTTTGCTGGGTGTATTTCACGTAAAGATTTATTTTTCTTGAAAAATTGCAATGTGCGCATAGCAGTTGTATTCTATTTGAAAATCTCCTAAAACGCTGTTTCAGTTTGGGGGAGTCTACCAATACATATGTGGTACCGTTGTAACCGGGAGAATGGGGATTTTATATGCAATAAGATTTTTTTGAAAAACCTAGATTTTTTTATTACAAAAAACAGTACAAATTGTAATAAATAGAATTATTTATTTTCTTGCACATATTTAACCCCAAAATATTGTGAATATACTTATGATAAACAAGACCTTTCATGTTAAAGCCCAGACTCTGCTGAAAAAAACAATAGAGCAGAAATTCCATCTTACCTTAGTTGTGTTAACACCCATAAGATGTGTCTCAGGTGACTGAATTGGAGCCAAGGTTAGATACTTTTACCCCCAAAATGTCACAGATTACCCCAGGCCCTTCCTACTATGTATGTATGTGAAAAATTATACAAAAAGGTAACTATCCTTGAATGAGATTACATTTACCTTTTAAAGCTGTTGTCTTTTCTTTTTCATCTGGAGATCCTACTTGTGGCTGTGCCATGCTCAACTCAAGTGAGACAATAAGTACAGTGTGGAAAATGGACATCAATCTTCTTGTGTAGACCTATAGATTAAACCAAGACAGATAAAAATAATGACCAGACCAGCACAAAATATTTCTCTTATAACCTGTATCATTTCAATGCAATTACATTTTTTTTTTAATTCTTTATTTAAATTTTCAAAATTGTACAGACAAAGTTTCAGCAATAAGACAGTACAGGAAGAAAAAAGATCCAGCACGCAGGCTAGGTTAAATTCAGAACGTGATAACCCCCGTCCGCTTCTGTATTTTACCCTTATAACATAGTCATATAAGCTCAATAATTGGGTCCGGAATGGGGTCACAAGTTGTGCACTCACTCCTCCCACTCCGGTACCTCACTGGGGCCGTTATGGGTCCTATTCACCTGTTCAACATGTAGCCTAATCCGTCAGGGTAGCGGAGGGGCCCCATGGGCTTCCTCTTGCTGTGGGTCAGTAGCCTTTTTGCATCAGGTTCAGTTCTCTTGAAAGTGTGGAGACCAGTCGGGGGCGTCGCCCAGCCTGGGCTAGATCGTTAGAATCAGCAGGTAGAGGAAAAAGCAATGAAGGGAAAAGAGAAAACAGGTGAGTGTAGGATATTAAGAGGGAGGAAAGCACATGGGGGAATGGAAGGGATCTAAAAAGGGAGGGGGGGGAAGGAAAAGATAAGGAAGTAGGAGGACTAAGGAGTGGTGGGGAAGATAGGGAAGGGCACCATGCCCAAGTGCCCCACTGCCAGTGGGGGGAAGGCAGGACAGGAAGCAGCACCCCGACTTAGGGCCCCAGGGCAGGTCTCCTCCCTCCCCTCCGACTTGTGTCAGGCCTCGATTGGACGGGGGAAGTGCAGGGTTAATTATAGCTTCGCTGGGAATCGGAACATATACCAAGGTGTCCACACAATCCTGGTCTCCTCTTCCTTATCCTGGACGGCAGCTGTCAGTTCCTCCATTTCCCTTATTCTATCCACTTCCCTGACCCAGTCGTTTTCTATCGGGATGTTCTTGGTTTTCCATAGTCTGGGGAGCAGTGCTCTAGCCGCATTGATCAGATGCCTTAGCACCGATTTCTTGTAATTAGTGATGCTACTTCCAGTGTGGTGTAGAAGCATAAGTGCCGGACAGCACGGGACTTGTGAACCCGTTACCTTGGTCATGGTCTCCGAGATTTTTGCCCAAAAAGATGTGATTTTAGGGCATGACCATAGAATGTGGAGCAGTGACCCCTCCTCTGATTCACATCTCCAGCATACAGGTGAGGATCCCAGGAAGATGTATGTCAACCGTTTTGAAGTGTAATACCATCTAGTTAAGTATTTGTAGTTGGTTTCTTGAATTTGTGCGAAGATTGATGATTTGTGAGCTAGTGAGAACATTTTCTTCCAGTCTTCTGTTGTGAATTTCCTGCCTAAATCTCTCCCCCATTCCCTGCAGAAGCCAGTGACTGGATCCTGTTCCTCCTCTAGGAATTGGTAGATCTGTGAGATTACCCCTCTAGATTTGTGAGTGATCAGTATCTCGAATTGTGTAAGGCCTCGCCCTAGTAGATTTTTGGGCCCTACCCTTTGCAGAAAGTGTTGGAAAAGCAGTAGATACCAAGGGTCTAGTTGAGAGTTGTTCCACCTATTCCTCAGTTCCTCAATACGACACCAGTCCCACCCCCTCAATAGATCCCGACCCCTGATCGTTCCCAGATCCCCCCCAGCTCCCTACTGCTTGGGGCTTTAGGCTAAGAGGGAGTTCTGGGTTCAGATGAGATGGCCAAGGTGAGATTTCCTCTTTTCCCCTGACTCCATCCCAAACATCAAGGGTAGCTTTAATCAGCGGGTTAGATCCCGCCCACCTGCTCGAAGTTGCTGACGACCATGGGATCTCCTTTAACTGGGTCCCCGTAGATCCGGCTTCAACCTTGACCCACTTCTTGGTTTCTTCATTTCTCATCCAGTACACTGTTCTCTGCAGATGGGCTGCTTGCCAATATTTCTTCAGGTTTGGTACTGCCAGGCCTCCTCTGGATCTATGGTGTTGTAGAAGTGTGAATTTGATTCTCGGCTTCTTGTTCGCCCATATGAAGTTTATAAATATTGTGTTCAAGTTCCTGAAGTAGTTTGCTGGTATGTGGCATGGAAGGGTTTAGAATAGGATATAGAATTCTGGGCTGGATTGTCATTTTTATGGCACTCATCCGTCCCAGCCACGTGAGTGTAAGGGTACTCCAGCTCGTTAAGTCATACTTGACTTTGTTGAGAAGTGGGATGAAGTTATACCAAAAGATTTCACTAAATTCATTCGGGATCTTTGTTCCCAGATAAATCAATACGGATGGGCGCCAGCACAGCTTCTGGTAGTCCCACATTGAGCGCTTCCGATTTATCAAAATCGATTTTAAAGTTGTGGAGTTTTCCAAACGTTTCAAATTCCTTCGACCGGGAGGCCCTATTGTTGGGTTGGAGATGAAGAACAGAAGATTGTCTGCGTATGCAGATATCTTATGCTCGACTCCCTTCACATGGATTCCTTTAAAGTCTATGTTATTTCTTGCATGTCTCAAAAAGGGCTCCACTACCAGGGGGCAAAAATAAGGGGTGACAAAGGGGCAGCCCTGTCTGGTTCCATTAGTTATCCGGAAAAGAGGAGAGAGAGTACCGTTTACTTTTACTCTGGCCTGTGGAATAGAATATATACCTCGGATGTATTTGAGTGCTCTACCCTGGAGTCCGATATGTTTCAACACTTCGAATGTGAAATTCCAGTCCACTCGGTGGAATGCTTTTTCAGCGTCTGAGGACAGTAGCATCATCGGGGAATCCTCCATCCGCGATCTGTGTATCAGGTTTAGGGTCCTAATCGTGTTATCCCTGGCTTCCCTGCCAGGGAAAAAACCGCACTGGTCTCCATCAACCAGACCGGGTAGGTTTGCCGCTAGGCGAGTCGCCAGGATTTTAGTGAACAATTTGAGGTCCACATTTAAAAGCGATATAGGACGGTATCTTTTGCAACTCATAGGATCTTTTCCTGCCTCGTGTATCACCGTGACGTGGGCTTCCAAAGGTTCCGTTGGGAATAGCATGGGCTTATCCTCTCCTGCGGTCGTATTAAAAGCATGGAGAAATTGTTTGTTCAGAATGTTCTCAAATTTTTTGTAGTAAGCAATAGTCAGCCCATCTGGGCCTGGTGACTTCCCATTCGGGGATGCTTTTATTGCTTGGTGCAATTCCGCACCTGAGATTGGCTCCCCCAGCTTGTTGATGGCCTCATCTTCCAGTTTTGGCATGCCAGAAGTAACTATGTATTGTCTCATTCAAGACAGGTCTCTCTGGGTGCTCCCCACCCCCTGCGGCCTCAAGTTGTATAGTCCGTGATAGTATTCTTGGAACACCCTGGCAATGTCCTCTGTTTTGTGTTGTTTCTGCTGTCTTGCCTCCATTATTGCTTCGATGAAGTTGAGGGATTGTTGCTTCTTCAGAGCTCTGACAAGAAGCGAGCCGCTTTTGTTTCCCCATTCGTAGTAAAATCATTTGCATTTCTTTATGGTGAATGCCGCCTTACCTAGTAATAGGGAGTTTAATTGTTCTCTGCAAAAGGTTAACTCTTGTAGTATGTCCCGTATCTGGTATTCTTTATGCCTCTGTTCGAGGGTTTAGATTTGTGAGAGTAGGCGGTCTCTCCCCAGCGTGTGCTCTTTTTTCAGCCTGGACGCATGCTGGATAAGTACTCCCCTTATCACTGCCTTGTGCGCCTGCCATACAGCAATTGGGGGTACCTCTCCCAAGCAGTTCAATGTGAAATATTCAGTAAGGGCAGTTTGAACTGCTTGTTCCGTAACTGAGTCCCTCAGCAGGTTTTCATTGAGGCGCCATGTCCACTCTCTTTTACTATTTTCAGTTGTGATCAGGGATAACCACACTGGGCTGTGGTCCGATAGGGACGCTGGTCCTATACCAGGACTGGTCACTCTGGGTAGAAGGCTATGAGATATTAGTATATAATCCAGTCTTGCGTAAGTCCAGTGGACCGTCGAAAAGTGTGAATAATCTCTACCCTTAGGGTTGAAGATTCTCCAAGGATCACACAACTGTAACCTATGTAAGGCCTGTTTCACCTTCCGTAGTCCCCCATACGGTATAGAGGACTTGCCGGTCGATGAATCGAGAAGCGGTTCCAGGGTGATGTTTAGGTCTCCTAAAAGGAGCAGTCTCCCCTCCTGGAAGTCTGACAGTTTCTCCAGGAACTGCAGGAGAAAATCTACTTGGCAGCTATTGAGGACGTATACTGAGACCATTGTATACATCTCTCCCAAAATTGTACTTTTGATCATTATGAATCTGCCCTCGCTATCCGCGGAAGTTCCCAGCATCTGGAAGGGAACATCCTTGGCTAATAATATTGTCACGCCTTTAGATTTAGAGGTCGGGGAGGAAGTTACGTACCATTGGGGAAAGAATCTAGGGGACATCCTTGGGCAAGCTTCTCCCTTAAAGTGCGTCTCCTGTAGGAAAATTATCTTGGCCTTCATCCTTCTCAAATCTGAGATCACCGCCGACCTCTTCTCAGGGATATTGAGGCCTCTACAGTTTAGGGACACAGTCTTCAATCTTTACTCCTGGGGACCCCATGTGTCTCCCGCTCCCCCCCCCCCCAGGCAGCAGGCATCTCCAAAGATCGGGCGTGCGATGCTAAGTTAGCAGCGGTAAGGCGTATTGGGGTTGAGAGGGGCAAGGTTCCGCGAAAAGGGGGATGGGAGGTAAGAAGTGAGAAAAACTACAATTCTGTGAAATACTCACCTGTAGAATTGATATTATAAGTGTACAGTACATCCTGCTCCAGATAGATTACTTACACTTGAGTTATCCTCCGCCAGATGGCGCTGCACTGCAGAGACATGTAAAACAGGCTCCTCCCGGCACCTCAAATACCCGGGGACCTCCCACAAATCCCCAGCATTGAAAAGCAGTGAAAAAGAAGCCGGGAGAATTTAACAACCAAAAACTGGTAACTATAACAATGATAATAATCACCATACAGGGGATCCAGAATAATGCAAAAACCAGGGAGGGGTGGAGCAGGACGTACTGTATACTTATAATATCAATTCTACAGGTGAGTATTTCACAGAATTGTATTATTCTTAGTATACAGTACGTCCTGCTCCAGATAGGTTACTTACACTTGGGACATCCAATAGCAGTGTCCATAAAGTAGGGTGGGATCCCCAATAAAAAGGAAACAGCAGACGGTTTAAACCACTGCCACCTGCAAAACCTTGCGGCCAAAAACAGCAACAGCTGAGGCCTTAACATCAACCTTGTAAAACTTTGAAAAGGTATGAACAGAAGACCAAGAAGTGGCCTTGCAAACTTGTTCAACAAAGGCCTGGTGCTGGAAGGCCCAAGGGGCACCAATAGCACGAGCATAAAGAGCAATAAAGTGAAAGGAGGATTCTTCCCCTTAGCAGAGTAGGCAGGAATCACAGCCTGACGAATCCACTTGCTGATAGTAGACTTGGCAGGAGCCAAAACCCTTCCTAGGACCAGAAGGACCACAAGAAGAGCATCAGTGTACTTGAAAAGTGTAGTAGCCACCAGATAGTACATCAGACACCTAACCACATCCAAGGAGAGCAAAAGTCTCTCCTTAGCATTGCTAGGGTTAGGGCACAAAGAAGGAAGAACAATATCCTGATTCAAATGAAAGGCGGACACTACCTTTTAGGCAGAAAATCAGGTTTGAACGAAACAACACCTTGTCCTGGTGCCTCTCAAAGTAGGGGGGGCTGAATGGACAGCACTGCTAACTCAGACACACGCCTGACAGAAGTGAAAGCTACGAGGAACACAACCTTGAGCGTAAGGATGGCAAAGGCAACATCCTGCATAGGTACAAAGGGAGCACCCTGCAAGGCAGGCAAGACCAATTCTAAATCCCAAAACAGGGACCATAGTTTGTCATGGGGAATGCACATGAGTAACCCCCTAAAAGCAGTCTTAATCAAGGAATGCGCCGGTCTTCAGCATCCCGCAGGGTAGTGGAATCAGGGGGATGTATGACAGGGGTGTTAGATAGCCCTATTATCGGGACATCCACCTCGGGGGGAATGACCAACATTTAACCACCTCAGGTGGAAAGGGATACTTCCTATTCCAATCTCTTGGGACCCCGGGAAGTTTACTGGGGCACTCCCATTCCGTGAGCACCAGGGAATGGAAATGTGCCTGCTCTAGGAATTCCAAACGTGATGTTGCTGTATGGAAGCGCTCCCCTCCTTGTCTGGGAGCCTCACCAGGGAGAGAGATAGACAGAACCTCAAAGATCTGGGTCAATAATCTGTCAGTGTCATCCGGGGCCCAGGGGTCAGAGCCAGAATCGTCATGACCCCTTGGTCTCTCATCAGATGAGCCTGAGTCAGAAAAGAGCTCTCCTTCATCAGAAGGGATATAGCCACACAGATTCATAAACTCCTGAGATCCCATAAGGAAAACAATATCATAAGGCGTCAGGTGCCGCTTCTTACCAGGGCCCTTATGCGCTAAAGACCTCGCAATAATCTGCTCAGCAGTAGGTAGTCCAGAAGACACATCAGGCTGAGAATCCCCACTTGTATGCAACTCAGCAGGAGTGAGATTTAAGCTTGGGGGAGAAGGTGAAGTGAAACAAGGTGCAGCCACTGGCAGGCCAGATTACAAAGCCAGTGCTTGCTCAGCACAGGGTACGCAGACCCATACCTTGTCAGCATCAGCATGAGGTTGTCCACACGCCATACACCGCCGGTCTTGTCCCAAAGGGACCCCGGTCACATTATCCTTAGATGCCTCCATACGGTGATTATTAGGCACAATATGCCAGTAGGGATTGACACTATAAAGCAACCCTGGATGCCCCAATGACCCGCTAGGGAAGTGGGAGTAATTTTACAAGACCCGCTATCAATTACACCGGGCCGGGAGAAGCCAATGAAAGACACAATGAGAAGAAGGGTGTCAGAACCGAAAACACACTACAGTGAAGTATAAAGCCGCCCGCGAGGGCACTTACGGACCACGGTAAGTAGGAACGTCACACGCACGCGCGACCAGACAATATGGCGCGAGTACCTCGAAGGGCGGGCCAGAGCGAGCCGTGACGCGGGGCACGTCACGCCAGGCCCCACCCCCCTGAAGAGCGCGAAGCCCAACCGACAAGCAGCCAATGAGGACGCAGAAGCGCCTACGGTAACGCCGCCGCCCGGCGCGGAACATCCAAATGAAGGAAAAGGCGTGCGCGGCAGCGGCAGTTACAGTGTGAAAATACAAGTCAGCGCGACGGTTGACACCACATATACCAGTCCAAGCAGACATTACAAAAAGGGCCATATGCATGTAATCACTATACACTGACATCCACACCCCCCCTTTCTTTTCCCCCCCGAAGGCTACAGGGAGAGTGAGGGAGGATGGCGGCCCTTTGTATAGGGCCCACCGCTACCGGGGCATGGGACAATAATGCGGGAGGGGCATCCGATAAGGCTCACCATCAGCCTATACTGCCTACCCTTTGGTGGGGGACTGCGGTGGAGCAGCGCTCCTTAAGCACACACGGTGCTGCCTACCTTCACCCGACCAGTGCTGCCCAGGCTGGGAGGCACATCACATCAAGGACGGGTGGGAATAGTCCAACAGGGCCGCAGGCTTCAATAGCCCGCTCACATGCGACAGAGTGATAATTTCATGTCTTCGCAGTAAGCACTGCAGAGAAATCTGGGGATTTGTGGGAGGTCCCCGGGTATTTGAGGGGCCGGGAGGAGCCTGTTTTACATGTCTCTGCAGTGCAGCGCCATCTGGCGGAGGATAACCCAAGTGTAAGTAATCTATCTGGAGCAGGACGTACTGTATACTAAGAATAGATAGGAACAAAGAGAGTAAGGTTTTTCAATCCCGGAGAGGACCTAAGAAAATTTTTAGGTCAATTAGGTTGTTAGAACTGACTTCATTAATATAAGTCCTACCCTGCGTTTCCCGTGGGAGTCTTCGGTAACTCTCCTAGGGAGGTCACACAGGCCTCTGGGGGAAATGGATACCAGGCGAAGAGGAACCAGTACCCTGAGGTTAGTTGTAGTGGCTTGCTTCTACTCTTCTGTCTAGGCTACCCCTCCTTCATAACACGTTAACAGTAGAACAGCAACATCAGCATTATATAAAGATAGCAAACAGGTGTATTAGTAGCTTCCATCCCGTGGCCGATGGCTCCTCTCTCCCTCACAGTGGCTACTGCCCCAGGCCGGCCTCCACCCTTTCAGCCGACATTCACTCTTGCCCCCCCGGGGGGGGGGGGGAGCCTCGATCTTATGGACGGCACGGTCTATCCGGCTCCCAGGTCCCACATTCCCAGTTAAAGGGGGCGTCCCGACCACCGGGCCGACCACCCCCTGGATGGAGGGCACACCCAGCCCGGGAAGGGACCCCACCCCCACACGGGGATCCCCCCACTCAGAACCACATTGTGTCGAACGTAGGGCAGTGCGCACCCCACTCCATCTGCAGACAGGCTCCGATCACGTGAACGCTTGTTATGGTGGTCACATCTGAGTCACATCTGCCCGGCCGAGCTCCCAACCCCACAGATGTCCCTCTATGAACAGCCCGGGTCAGGATGGGGCCCGCGCTCCAGGTCAGGGAGAAGGGGGGAACCCCGCACCCCAGGAGAGGACGCTACAACCTTCCCCAGCGAGGCTGACCCCTCCCCCCACCAAAGCTTCAAGTAATGGGGGGCACCTCCCCAGCCCAGGCCCGGGTCCCGGGGGTGGCCACACATCGGGTGGAGTCGCGGGCAGCAGAGCCACTATGGTGTGGTCGGGGATCCACCCAGGGGGGACATGCCCCGCCGGGCAGGGCTGCCCCAATCAGAGGCAGGTCCCACCGGGTGCTTACACACCGACTCCTCCACAGATCCACCCGATGCCAGGCACCCCAATAACATCAGAAATAAAAAGAGGCCACCAATCGTCCAATGGATCAATTATTATCCACTATATGTTCAGGATCCCTGTTTGACAAGTATATAAGGAAGAAACAGGAGCTTAACTATAACAGCATTCAACAATAACTTTGCAAATTTGCATGCAACTAAATATTCTTAACTCCCATCAACCGTCTAAGTGGTCGGGGTTCCCGCCGGGCTCCGGGCCGTGCTGGCGAGCTGGGTCTCTTCTGTTTCTGCCTCGTCTCCTAGGGCGCTGCGGGAGCGGCCCGCTCTCTGGTCAATGTCTGGTGCAAGCCAGTCTGGGACAGCTATGGGTGCAGATCCCAGAAATTCAAAAAGACCTGCTAGCTGCTCCGGCGACCTCAGGGCGTATTTTCTCCAGTCTTTACGTACTAATAACTGGAAGGGGTGACCCCACTGGTATGTCGCTCCTTGTCGTTGCACGAGATGCAATACGGGCTTCACCAGGCGTTGCATGTGCAGGGTTCTGCGGGATAAGTCCGGCAACAGAATGACACGTGCACCATTCAAATCGACAGGGCCTTTATTCCAAGCTGCTTGTATGATTGCTTCCTTTATTTCAAAATAGTGTACTCTACAAATAACGTCTCTCGGCCTGCTGGGGTCACCACCTACAGGGCCTAAGGCTCGATGGATTCGATCGATTTCAATGGCTCCCCCCGGAGAACGGCCCAGGAGATTGTTGAACATGTTACACGCCGCTGCTTTTAGCTCCGGCAGGCCCAGTGATTCTGGGATGCCACATAGCCGTATGTTGTTACGGCGGTTTCTATTCTCCAGGTCATCCTGTTGGACCTGTAGGGTCGAAAGCATCCTGCGTGTGGCATCTCTTTCCTGTTCCAGAGCTTCAACCCTGGCCTGGATATCTGACTGTGCGGCCGTGTTAGTTTCCACTCTATTAGACAAGTCCGCCATAGTGTTCTGCATGGATGTTATTTCCCTGTGAAATGTCCCCTCCATCCTTGAAATGTAAGACTCAAAATCTGCTCTTGATGGCAGTGACTTAATGGCAATATTACTTCTCACAGATTCCATGACAATCGAGATCAGGGCATTGAATGAAGGGGCTCCCAGAGAATCTAGGTTTGTGTACTCCGCCAGGTGGTCATCTAACTTAGGGGATCGAGGCCCCCCTGGGCGACTTGGAGGGGTCGGATTGCAGGGTCTGGGTGAGGACATGACTTCCTGTTCCCATGTGTGCATTTGAGTAGATAAGCTGCTTGCATGATGAAATTCTGGGGCAGTGCCATTCCTCTCAGTTAGTGCAGGCATTTTGATCTGCTCAGGGTGGGCTGTGTAGCTTCTCCTTTAAGAGGGGGGCCATGTCTGGCAGCCCTCTCTGCTATGGTGTTGCTGTGTGATTCCCTCAGCCTCTCCCCGCTCTATGAATCTGTGCTGCTACTACTGACATGTGCTGACCCCTGCTACCCCTCCTCTCCCCCTCACCTCCAGGCTTGAATGTCAGCAAGCCGCAGGCTGGTGTTCTTGCTGTCGGCTCCTCGTCAGAGCTGCCTCTGCTGTCACTCCCCGACGCACACTGGGAGGTCCGCAGCTCACTTCTCTCCCTGTCTGGGCTCCGGCGGTCGTAGCACGGAGCAGCGCACACCCCCGCGCACTGCAGGGAGGTCGTCGCCATCTTGCTCCGCAGCTCCTCGCTCCCCGTTGCAGGCTGCCATGGGGCGTCATCTTCTCCTGTCAGGTGGGATGGCTCCAAGTCTGACTCTCTTTCGCTCTCTTCTCGTCGTTGAGGTATGTCAAGCGGCGCCGGCCTGTGAGCAGATCGCACTGTTCCTCTAGTCTTCCGCTTCTTGGGCATGGTGTCCTAAGCAGGTTGCTGTTTATTTAAGTTGCTTTTGGTGACGGGTTAGTGGGGAGCCTCCTGGAAACGCTCCTCACTCCACCATTGGTAGGCCACACCCCCGCAATTAAATTTTTACATGACAAAATGACTTACGTAGTTACTTTTAGAGGCAAGCTCTTAATGTTTTTTTTTCAGTTACTAGTGATTGAAAAGCTTTTGAGGCCTTGGAGGCTCCATCCCTGTAGTTTTCCCACTAAAAGAAACAGCGTGCCTGTGCGTCTTTCTCCAAGTATGTCGGTGTGTCCTAAGTAAAACACCAGTACTCTTCTGACATCTAAAAAATGTGCAGTATCCTCCTCATCCTCCTGGCAGCCGTTGGCAAATAATGGGGAAAAGGTCTAAGAAGGAAGAACCACGCAGAAAGGTTCCCATATGGAGAGGGCCTGTAGGACGCTAACCCTGCATGCCGAGGTAATTAAAACAAAACAAATTTAGTTTGTGGTTCAAATGGTGATCTTGATAAACGAAAGAGAAAGAAAGAGAGAAGAGAGGCTCCACTAGATTCCTTGATCGGTCTCTTTTTTTGCAATAGAAACAAAGAATCAGGTTATACTTTCTTAATATTTTATCAAGGAACACTGAAATTGAATTGAAATGGTCTTAAAATTTAGTCAAACGTAACCCCCCCCCCCCATCCTGCCACCCTAAAGGACAGGATGAGATCTAGTGGTTGAGTGAGTTGCTGATTTCCGGAGTCAGATAGATCAAATATAGAGGACAAAAGGCAAGTACCCTTTTGTTTTTTTATTTGGTCAATTCCTAAATTCAGCTTGATTTTTGTCTACTTGGCTCAGTTAGACCCAAGTAAAGACAAACCTGTGTTAAATTATTTGCACATGTCTTTTTTTTTTTTAATATATTTTTTCTTTCTGTCTTTCAAGAGCAAAAAAATTACCTCCTAGATCATGGACTAGACATAGGGGCCTGCATGGTATAAAAGCATCTCCCCAAGGCAGTGAATTAATTTTCTCTCGCCTGAGGTCAAAGGTGAAGGAGAAAAGAAAATAGTGGAGATCAGCAGACACCCCTGCATTGCAGAGTTGTTTTTTTTTTTTACTGTAAGGGGGGGATTATTTAACCCTTTTACTACTTGTGAACATTTGGGGTAAAAAGAATGTCTATAGTAGGTTAGGAGTGTGGCAAGACAACAGAGGTACATTAGAACCACCCTCCCCTCTGTTCTTTTGTATAAAGGGCGATATGCCGCCCTAGTATCCTGGCTGGTAGCCTCAGGAGTCGGTGCATATTTTCTTTAAAACAATTGATAAAATAGTTTGTCTGAAACATCCCGCTCACCCTTAGACTTTAGGATTTGCTTTTGAGAAGGCCTGAATGCTTAATAGTTCAAATTAGTCTGCTAACCTAAGCCTAATAGAGGCGTGGTCAACTCCTCTCTAGTCCTGGTGATGGTCAGGTCAGTAAATATCTCACAGCACACGATTTTAATAATTGCAAAGTGTATTGATGCTGAATGTGAATTCGAGAAAATAGTTTTAAGCGTCAAGTACTTCCAAAGTGGAGAAAACAAGGACAGGCTCGATTTTACAGATGTGACAGATAATCAAAGTTATAAAGAAAAAAAAAAGTGAATCAACGGATATGAAGAAGGATTTGTGTTATTAACTTTCAAGCGCCATTTGTGAGATACATTAAAACTGAAGTGTTCAACTGCGCTCGTGAGAAGTTCTATATTTCATGCTTGAAAAATCCCAATTAGTCTTACCGGTAATGGTATTTCCAATAGTCCTCCAGGACGTCTACCCACTCACTTCCTGTCCTTAAAAAGTTAACACAAACTGAGTATTAAAGCCCCACCACTAACCCTCAGTGTTTTTAGGCAATCATACAGAAAAAAAAACAAGACCTGTAGTGAAGAAGACTGGCAAAAAGTAACACCAATGTAACCAAGTCAGAATAGATATAAAAAAAAGTAGGACACCATCCTGACAGACTATTGGAAATACCGTTACTGGTAAGACTAACAGGGCTTTTCCCCAGGTAGCCTCCATGACCGCCTAGCCACAGAAAGCAAGCGCACACAGCGTCCTACCTCAGGGTGGACAGACTGCCTGAAGAATCGCGGTGGTGCAGCTTAGGTCAGAGCTATAGCTCCTCTGATTCATCTTGCTATGGATGCTTGCAAACCCTTCCTCCCCCCCCCCCCCCCCCCCTCAAAGGAGATCATTTAATGATCCGACTTTCTCCATTTGGCTGTAATCTCTAAATACAGGAGAACCAGCTTTCTGGCATCTAGGAGCTCTAAGGACCAGTCCTCCTGATCCGACTGAGCTGGCTCAATTTCTGGCAACATGACTTCCTGTGACGTGTGAAATTTTGAGGTCATTTTAGGTAAATATAAAAGATCTGGTGTTAAAAGAAGTATGTCTGGTAACTTTCTGAGGTAGGGTTCTTTGTTAGACAGGGCATGCAGGTCACTAACCCGCCTGGCAGATGTAATTGCTAGGATGAAAGTAATCTTTAAGCATAGAATCTTTAATGCTGCGTCCTTAATGGGTTCAAATGGGATTGATGTTAGTCCTTGAAGAACTAAAGACAAATCTTAGGGTAACTTTTGGCCTTAAAGGGTTGTTTCCTAGAAACGGCTATGCAAAAATCTATCCACCAAAGGATCGTCTCTAAGACATTCCCCCCGAAAGACTGAAAGAGCCGAAAGTCTGAACCTTAAGGGTGCTTAAGGCTAGGCCTAACCCATAACCTTCCTGTAAACATTTTAAAACCGAAGCTACCTCTTCTGTCCTTATGGACCGAGTCTAGGTTAAGGATCAGTATCTTTTGAATACCTTACAGTAGATCTTTCATGTCACTGCTTTTCAACAGGGTGGAAAAAACTCAATGTGATGACGCCTTTTTTCTTAGTAAGTCCCATTCAGGGTCTATACTGCTAATTTTAGGTATTTTAGGTAGGTATATGACATCTGGAATTTCCGGCAGAAGCCATGGAGGCTCAACTAACATACGGGACAGGAGGGAAAACCACAGTCTTCTGAGTCAATGTGCACTTTCAAGAGAACCCTAGCTTGTTCTTGTTTGATCTTCCTTAGAACTAGAGGTAACAGCCTCATCAGAGGCTGAATGCATCCAGACCCCAAGCCACCGGATCCCTCCTGAGGGAAAAATTATTCCAGCACTTGGAGTTCCGGTTGTTGGCAGGCCTTCCGGGCTGTGTCCACCTCCCCTGAAAGTATTGTCCTTGGCAATGAGCTCCCCAGCCAAAAGAACTTGCATCTGTCATTACCACTATGGATTCTATCGGCTGCCAAGGCTTTTTTTTGGTGGAGGTATGTCAGTACTAGGGCTTGGGTACTTAAGAGGAGCTAAATGAAGGAGTCCCTCTTCCCCTGCCCCTGGAGGTCTGCAAAGGTTTTCTGATTTCAGGACTTCTGATCTGGTTTTTTCTTATCTACCCTTTGAGAGGGCCCTGGTGCCCTTCTTTTAATAGGAAACATATTTCCTTTTTCTGAAGATCCTGATATAAAGAATCCTTTACAGACAAAGGCTGGGCTGGGGTTTCAATCTTTAGCATGGTATAGATGGCCTGAATGAGATCAGGCGTGTATTTAGCGTGGTATAGATGACCTGAATGAGATCAGGCGTGTCTTCTACCACAAACCTGAACCTAGAACTGTCAGCTGTCTCCATCTTAGCTGATTTCTGTGTGGTCTGTGCGGCAGGAGAGCAAAGATTCGTGTGAGATTCATCTTCATCCGATGCGCTCGTCCTAGGAGGAAAAGCTGGGTAACCCACTTGCTGCCGGACCCCTGACCTGGGCAACCCCACTGTCCTCTGGGTAAGCTGGGACGGGAGCCCGGGCCGGTAAAAACTGATCCAGCTTGGATTTGTATGAAGCAAATGTGCTATCCATTCCCCCTTTCAGGCCATGCAAAAAAAAAACTGAAATCAGGGGATTAAGATTAGGCATAACCGCATCCTGGAAACAACATGTACATAACTGATTGTTCCAGTTGTAGGGTAGGGGCATCTGGCAATTTTGGCAGGATCTAGATTTCTTAAACTTCCTTAGGAGTCTTAGGCTCCTTAACATCCTCATTTCCCTTAGGAAATTTAGGCTTGGCATGCTTCTCCTTTCCCTCCTTAGCCCGAAAGGGAATAACATTAGGTCATTTACTAAGGACCTAGGTTCCTCTCTCCCCTTCACCATTAACCACCCCAGATAAGGAACACTTACTGAGTCCTGAGACGCGCCCCCCCCCAACCTAGAAGTCATGCGCCTCTCAACCTCGTCACAGCGCTGTCACAGACCGAAGAGAAGGAGCGCCTCCAGCCCATTGCCCTCCTAATGGCTGGAAGCGCCCCTGGAGCCTGATCCAGAATGCCATACTTACCCTGACACTGCTGTGAACCAGGTACACGACCCGCGTTACACAGCAGCCCCCAATGTTCGACGTCCCTCGCCCTGCCACCTGACAGGAAACACCATACCTTGGAGAACTTGTGTAGGGAGCCTGGCACCAGGCCAGGACCTACACTGGATATGGTGGGAAGGAGGAAAGCCCACAATATTTTGCCCCTCCCATAAGGGTACAGAAAAAACCTACAGCACGTACCCGACTTAGCTGAGGCTCTGTAATAAAAAATAAAATGTAATGTAATAAAAAAAAAATAGGGCACCGGACCCCCCCATCAACCCTGAATCCACTAACATACGCCATCACTTCTCCTGGAAGGAAACACAAAAACACTGAGGGCTGAGGGGAAGGGGCAGGGCTTTAATACTAATGCTAATACTAATCAGTTTGTGTTTCCAGTTTAGGGAGAGGAAGTGATTAACCGTCATAGAGGACGCCTGGGGAAAACACTCTTTAGCTCAGCCAAAGTACAATTTAGTCTTCCATATTTTACACCATTGCATCGGGCTATGTTTGGCACTGTCCTTAACCCTTTTGTTGCCAAGCCCGTAACACCTACGTGCTGGCTTGGCTGGGCCTTAAGTGCCAAGCCCGTAGGTGTTACGTGCTTGACTTTCCTCGCTTGTAGTTTAAAAAGTAAAAATAAAAAATACTCACCTGACCCCTTGTTGGATCCGGCCGGGTCTCCTCTTTAATTTGGTGCCATCCGATCCCCCGTGGGGGGTCGGATGGCTCCAGGAGAGCCCCCGGAATAGGCCGCCCCCCCCACCGCTTCTGCAGCAGCAGCTTCTAACTGTAAAAAAAAAAAAAAATAAAAATGACATTCACTTACCTGTGTGTGCGCTGGCTCCCGCTGTCCCTCCTCTTCACCTGGGGGGCCTCCGATCCCCCCCCAGGACTTACCGATCTTCAGGAGAGAGCCTGGGAGGCTCTCTCCTCTCTTCTTCTCGATGGCGGCCGCCATCATGCCTCTAAGTCCCGGCCCCGAACAGGCTTCAGCTTTCTCAGCTTCTCAGATGCCGGTGATCGGCGCTGGGGAAGGAGGTGACAGGAGATCCTCTGATCTCCTGCCTTCTCCTTCTCTGGATGCCGATCACCGGCATCTGTCAGCTGAGCGGCGAGGGACAAGAGCTTGCAATCGAAGGTAAGTACAGTAAAAAAAAATTTTTTTTTTCTAATAAAATACTTTTTATTATTGTGTCGTGGTTTTTTTTAACAGTTAACCCTTTGTGAGCTGGTAAGGGGTCCATGAGACCCCTTATACCAGTTCACAAGGCTGGGGGGGTGGCAAGTCACCTGCCCTAGCGGGTGGCTTGCCATTAACCCCCGCACCCCCATTACCTGCCTCCCCAAAGGCCAGGGGGGGGCAGAAGAGCCCGGGCCCACATAGGCTATGTGGGCTCGTAGGCTGCAGGGTGGGGGGGCCACCAAAGCTGGCCCCCCCACTCTGTGCCTACAAGCCCCCATAGCTGGTCCCGGGCTGGTTACTTTGGGTAAGGGGGACCCCACGTCATTTTTTTTTTGGATTTTTAAGGGTTTTTAACCCTTAAAAATCCCAAAAAAATGGGGTCCCCCTCCCCGGGAAGGGGGACCCTATGTCATTTTTTTTTTTAATTAACCATTTGTCATCCAGCAGCTATAAAAGGCTTCTGGGCAGGAAAGGGTGTCTACCTATACATATGTGGTATCGCTGTAACCGGGAGAAATTGGGGTTTCTCACGCAATAAGATTTTATTGACAAACTTACATTTTTTATTACAAAAAAAACTCTACAAACTGTAAAAAAATATTTTTTTTTTATTTTTTTTCACACATTTCACCCAAAAAAATTGAGAATACACCTAAAAAATACAAACAAGACATTTCATGTTAAAGCCCAGACTCTGTTGAAAAAAACAATATATAATTTTCCTGGGAAATCCCTGGAAATCCTTTCAAAAATGACAGTTGAATATGTGTAGCGCAAAATAGTGAAACATCGTCTGGCAACAGGGAGTGGCAAATGCTGCAGGTAGGCTGGCAGCGAAAGGGTTAAACAGGACCTTCACCATGATTTATTGAAAAGCCCAAAGCCTTAAAAAATTATTCCCCAGCATCTAAAATTATTATATTTTAAGTTTATAGTCGCTTACTTATTATTCTTTCCCCCACTGGGCTGCAACTCCAGGACTTTAGGATATGGGCGCTGCCATCTTGACTCAGAAGCATCACGCTTACTGAGGAGAGGAGAGTGGAAAAAAGTACAGGAGGGCGGGTTATAGCTGTGCTTTGCTCAGACAGACCAGAGCTGGGGTCAGGGAAAGGTCAGCAGTCCCAGAATGCAGAGCAGCACAGTCAGAAGGCACTTCCTGTTTGCAGGCTGCCTGATGTTCCATGAGCAGCAATCTTCAATGTTTAAAGGCTCATAACATGCAGTAGATGCAGGTAGGATGATTTTTAATGTGAGCAATCTGTATGTACAGGGTGTGGGAAACATATAAGATAGGCTCTTATTCAGGGTGAAGGACATCTTGAACTGTTTTCCGTTTTTAAATTGATGAAGAAATAGCCGAGATATTGAGGTTCACAGTTTCACCTTATGATTAGTCTTCTGAAGCATGTGGGCATAGCCCTTGGCTCTGTGATGCCGCATAATAATAATACAATTCTGTGATTACTCACTTGTAGAATTGGTATTATGAGTATACAGTACGTCCTGCTCCAGATATAGTACTTACTATCGGGTATTACTCCGCCAGATGGCGCTGGACTGCAGAGACATCGAAAATAGGCTCCTCCCGGACCCTCAAATACCCAGGGACCTCCCACAAATCCCCAGCATTGAAAAGCGGAAATTGAGAAGCCAGGAGAATTAAAACAACCCAAACTAGTAACTATAACAATGATAACAATGACCATACAGGGGATCCCACATAATGCAAAAACCAAGGGCGAGGTGGAGCAGGATGTACTGTATACTCATAATACCAATTCTACAGGTGAGTAATCACAGAATTGTATTATTCTTAGTATACAGTACGTCCTGCTCCAGATATAGTACTTACTATCGGGACATCCAATAGCAGTGTCCATAAAGTAGGGTGGGATCCCAAAGTTAACAGCAGACAGTTTAGACCACTGCCGCCTGCAGAACCTTTCGGGCAAAAGCAGCATCAGCTGAGGCCCTAACATCAACCTTGTAAAACTTTGAAAAGGTATGAACAGAAGACCAAGTAGCGGCCTTGCAAACTTGTTCAACAGAAGTCTGGTGCTGAAAGGTCCAAGAAGCACCAATAGCACGAGTGGAATGAGCAGTAAGGCAGAACGGAGGATTCTTCCCCTTAGCAGAATGGGCCTGAATCACAGCCTGACGGATCCATTTGCTGATAGTAGACTTGGCAGGAGCCAAACCCTTCCTAGGACCAGAAGGGACTACAAAAAGAGCATCAGTCTTTCTGAAAGGTGCAGTAGCCACCAGATAGTACTTCAGACACCTAACCACATCCAAAGAATGCAAGACCCTCTCCTTAGCATTACTAGGATTAGGGCACAATGAAGGGAGAACAATGTCCTGATTCAAATGAAAGGCAGACACAACCTTAGGCAGAAAATCTGGCTTGAAGCGAAACACCACCTTATCCTGGTATCTCTCCTAGTAGGGGGGCTGGATGGAAAGCACCGCCAACTCAGACACACGCCTAACAGAGGTGATAGCCACCAGAAAAACAACCTTGAGAGTAAGGATGGCCAGGGAAGCATCCTGCAGAGGTTAAAAAGGAGCACCCTGCAAGGCTCACAAAACCAAGTTCAAATCCCAAACAGGCACCATAGGCTTACGTGGGGGACGCACATGAGTCACCCCCTGGAAAAAAGTCCTAATGAGAGAATGCTGAGCAAAGGACTTCTGGAAGAAAACCGCCAGGGCAGAAACCTGACCTTTTAGAGTACTAAGCTGGAGCCCCATCTCCAACCAATGCTGTAGGAACTCCAGAATCCTGGGAATAGAGAACACACGACAGGGAAGAGACTTAGACTCACACCAGTCAATGTAGGCACGCCAAACCCTGTAATAAATGGAAGAAGAAGACTTCTTCCTAGCCTTTATCAAGGTATCCACAACTGAGGAAGACAGCCCCTTCTCCATCAAGATGGAGGTTTCAGCAGCCAGGCCGTCAAAGCCAGAGTTTGTAAATTGGGATGGCGTAGTGAGCCCTGAGTGAGCAGATCTGGCACCACGGGCAGAGTGTACTGATCTACTGCCAGCTGCACCACGTCCGCGAACCACACTCTTCTTGGCCATCTGGGGGCCACCAGAATTGCTGGAACCCCTTCCAGAGCAATCTGCCCAGCAGGGGGAATGGAGGGCAGACATACAGAAACTGAAAGTCCTGCCATGACATTGCTAGAGCATCCGTGGTCAAGGCCAGAGGATCCTGGGACAGGGAGACAAAGGCCGGTAGCTTGTAATTGTGACGGGACACAAACAGATCCACATCTGGTTGGCCCCAACGGTGACACAGAGATTGGAACACGCTGCTGCATAGGGACCATTCTCCCTGGCGAGAGGTCCCCCTGCTCAGAGAGTCTGCCAAGAGATTTTCCACCTCCGGGATGTACACAGCTGATATGCAGGGAACATTGGTCTCCGCCCAGGCCAGGATCAGAGACACTTCCTGGAGGGCCCCCTTGCTCCGGGTCCCTCCCTGATGATTGATGTAGGCAACTGCCCCCCCAACCTGACAGACTGGCATCCGTGGTGACCGTCTCCCAGGAAGGGGTAAGAAAGGATCTGCCCCCCAATAGGTTCCTTGAGTCCATTCACCACGAGAGGGACCTCCTGACCAGGGGGGAGAGCACACAGACCCAGAATGAAATAAAGCATAATGCCAATACACGTGAATACATAGCATACACACAGACACAACCCCCCCCTCTTTTCTCCCTGAAGGCTACGTGGAGAATGAGGGAGGACAGCGGCCACTTAAATATGGCCCACCGATAGGCAGGGGCAAGGGGTAATAGTGCGGGAGGGGCATCCCATAGAGGCTCACCATAAGCCTGAACCGCCTACCCGTCGGTGGGGGATTGCGGTGGAGCAGAGCTCCTAAGCACCTAACAGCGGTGCTGCCTACCATCACCCGACCAGCGCAGCCAAGGCTGGGAGGCATATTACTAATGGAACGGGTGAGAATAGTCCTACAGGGCCGTAGGCTAATAGCACCGCTCACCTGCGAGTAGAGAGAGCCATTTTTCGTCCTTCGCAGTCCAGACTGCAGAGAAAATCTGGGGATTTGTGGGAGGTCCCTGGGTATTTGAGGGGCCGGGAGGAGCCTATTTTCGATGTCTCTGCAGTCCAGCGCCATCTGGCGGAGTAATACCCGATAGTAAGTAGAATATCTGGAGCAGGACGTACTGTATACTAAGAATAATAAGCATTATGGGCAGGGTCTGTAAGACAGGCTTTCTCATCACTCCCTGGAGGCACTCCCTCTCTACCAGTGCACATAGTCTAATTATGTGTAGCGTCAGACCACCAGCGTAGTCCTATTATTGGTGGCAAAGGAACTCAGGGTGTGTGCCACTACTTGTCGTCTTGTTTCTACTTCCTAGAGCAGGAGGGAGCGCAGGCATGATGAGGTGAGCTGCTGAATGACAGTTTATGTTCTTTGTCCCTTTAAAGTGGACCAACACCCAGGATTTTCACTATCCTGGGTGTTGGTCCACTTCAGCGGGGCATGCGAGACCAGGATGCCCCGCTGTGTGAAACCCCCCCAAAAAACTTACCTTTTTGGCGACGGACAAGCCGCCGCCTCCCGCGCGTCCCTCTTACAGGGCGCTCGCCCACGCCGGCCATTCACAAATGGCCGGCGCGGGCGCGCGCACTGCTAGAGGGGCACGCGGGAGGCGGCTGATCCGTCGCCGATAAGGTAAGGTTTTTTGATGTCCCCGCGGGACATCCCAACCTCGGATGCCCCACGGTGAGGGAGGTGATCGGCCCGGAAATCTTACAGATTCCCTGGCCAATCACCCCTGGGTGTTGGTCCACTTTAAGTAGCAGACCAACACTAAGCATAAGGGCTAGCATTCCTTTTACTCAGAAGCCACAATGAGAGAACACCAAAATCTTCCACCCCCCCCCCCCCCCTAGGGAAACAGGAGGGGGTGCAGCTAAACAGGCAGGGTATCAGCAAGCCCCCTAGCCACATGGTGGACCCATTCAACGATCCACTTATAAAAGCAGACCCCCACTGCTGAATCTTCCGTTATTGAGCATGAGTTAATGGTTCAGTCTTTTCATTCTGCACTTATTGCTGCAAGGTGAGTATTTATATTCTAAAGGTGGTGTTTCTTTTAGCAAAAATTTACTTCTAGCAAAGCCAAAACATGTCAGGTAGAGGTGCCAATCAAGCCCAAGTATAAAACAGCAGGATCCAGCAAGATAGTGCCCGTTGGCAGGAACCCAGTGATCTTCCAAAGTTGCCCATTGTTGGGGAGCCCAAGGGAGAGCAATGGAACTCTGCCATAGGGCATATGAGCTGGAATAGTGCCATGGCCGGAGGCTAACTGTGCAGCTTCCAAGCCATGGGAGTACTGGTGCCAATTTATATGTGTTGTTATTGCATTGGAAACCCTTCATGGATTGTTTTTTCCTAAAGCTGTGCAGAAGTGTGAAAGGCTCATAAGTTAGCAGGATGAGCACTTTATTGCTAGATAAGTGGTCCTCAACACAGGGAAGCCCATGGGTCCTTTAACTGAACCAACAGCCTGGCACAGTTGGAAAAGAAATGTAGCGCCCATTTTGGAGCTTCCTTTCCCAGCATCTCAGCCATGATGCTGCCTGGATTCAACTGACATAACTGACAATGCTCAGAAATAGGAAGCCCACAGCACTTTCTGTTTGCAGGTGGCCTGCAGACGCATGAGCCGGAATTTTGTTTTTTAAATTTATCACAGCAGGAGTTAGAGAAATGTACATTCATTTTCATGTGCAGCAATTTAAATCCTGCATTGTGTTGGTCTGATTTAAGTCATTTTTGACTGGCTTTAATTGGACCTACACAACTATGGGCCAGGGTGGGTCCTGGTTCACAGAGACACTTAACTAATGGAACCCACATTGTCACACCATCCATGATTCCTTCAAGAGAGGTACTGACATTTACCTAGCAGAGCTGTCTGTTAAAGTCGAACAAAGCCCACCTGGTCTAAAAGAAACCAGGAGTCAGTCACTGGCTTTCCCCTGGGGCATCCCGAATTGGTATACCCCACTGTGTTAAAACCCCCCAAGGCGGTGGTAATCACTCACCTTTCCCCGGTCCAACGGTGCCTGCTTGGGCTCTCGTCCAGTCAGAGCAGCCCGCTGAACTGACATAATTCAGCAAGGAGCTCTGATTGTTGGAAACAGGGAGCGAGAGTGGCTGCATCCCAACATCCTCGGGCTGTGTGCACGCTCCCATCCCAGCCATTCAGATAGGATGAGGCATGAGGGCAGGGCAGCAAGGGATGCGTCCACCCTCGCTTTCCATTCACACTAATCAAAGAGATGAGTCTGCAAAAGCCAATCTGGGAAGGGGGGTTTATACAGTGGGGTATCCCAAAATGCCGATCCGGTTCACCCATTCACTTTAATAGCTATGTGGATGGGCCAGTGCATAGTATGCTGAAGGTGCTGTCGGTGGTGGCATCCAAGATGGCGACGCCTGGTGATGGAATCGTCCGATGACTGGCAACACGTTCTCAGCATGGAAAGCAGTCTTTTTTTTTTTCTTTTTAATCTGAACCCCGCCCTGTCTCATCGCTAATTTCCCTTTAAAATAGGACAACATAGAGGTTAAAGAGAAAGCAAAGAAACTGCGATGCAGTTACTCTGCGACAGACAGTCTTTGTTTTGTGTATCTTCTCTTGTAATAAGCTGGAAAGCTATTCTCAGTATGTATTGTCACACCCCAACAGCATTAGTTGAACTGGAATCCTGCTGTCTGCAGTGACTACGTCATTCCGCAAATGCCTCTCGTTGCTGTTAATAGGAAGCATGCGCTGCCGCATCTGCAGTGGCGCACCCCATGTAGTCAATGAGAGCCATTGGCCAAATGACATAGTCCGGCAAACACCTCTCATTAGACAAGAGCCCCGCATGCAACCAGAAGAGGTGAGTGAAAAGCCGCATTCTGGGGATAGTTTCCCACAATGCAGCATCCCCATTCGGAGGAATGGAACAAAACCAGGGTAAATCAAATTCTCAGGCTTTGTTCTCCCTCTTTTATTATGCAGATATGGGGCAGCCAAAATTGGACAAGTCACGTGAATTCCGGAAAGAGGTATTGGCAGCCCTGTTTTCCGGTTTACAGGACCAAATTCGGGCTGCACCACTACTTCTAATAAAAGAGGGAGTCCAGTCATTTTTGATACATATATCACAAGCCTTGTCACATCATTTTCAGTCAAACAAACATAGCTGTGACAGGAATGAACAGGCCCTAAGTTGAAACTTATGATGGGCCAGGGTTTGGTATTTTCATACCTTAAAGTGCATATCATATGTTTCCCACACCCTGTACATACAGATTGCTCACATTAAATATTATCCTACCTGCATCTACTGCATGTTATGAGCCTTTAAAAATCCAAGATGGCGGCTCATGGAGCCTCACAACCCCACCCCCTGTACTTTATCCCCCTCTCCTTTCCCCAGTATGTGTGATGCTTCTGAGTCAAAATGGCGGCGCCAGTATCCTAGACTCCTGAACAGGGAAGCCCGGTGGGGAAACAATAATAAGTGACTAAAAACTTAAAATATATTAATTTTAGATCCTGGGGAATAGTTTTTTTAAGGGTTTGGGCATTTCATTAAATCATGCTGAAGATCCGGTTTAGCTGTACCTGAAAGCTTTGTGAGCAGGCACATGCTGCCCCCCCAATCAGGCTGCTAAGCTTGTCACCTTCCTCACACTAATGTGCAAGGCCACCCAGTGAACTGGTCAACTGTGAAAGAGGAGAGCATCAAGCAGCTGGGTGAGGAGAAAAGCAGGACGCCCCATGCTGCAGAGGGTTAGATTGAAGGAAGTCTATTTAAAGCACACCTTCACCCTAAATAAGTCTATCTTGTATATTCCCCCCACCCTGTAGAAACAGATTGCCCACATTAAAAATCATCCTATCTGTATCTACTGCATTTTACGAGCCTTTAAACATTCAAGACGGCAGCCTATGGAGCTTAAAGCTGCCTGCAAACAGGAAGTGTGTTCTGACTGTGTAGCTCTGCATTCTGGGATTGCATTCCTGACCCCAGCTGTGCTCTGTCTGAGCAAAGTACAGGTATAACCCCGCCCCTGCACGCCCCCCTCCCTCTCCTCAGTATGTGATGTTTCTGAGGCAAGATGGTGGCGCCCATATCCTAGAGTCCTGAACAGAGTTACAGCGCAGTGGGGGGAAAGAATAAAAAATATGTAACTAAAAGCGTAAAATATATTCATTTTAGATGCTGGAGAATAGATTTTTGTTTGGGCTTTACACTAAATGATGTTTAAACCGGACCTTCAGCGTGATTTAATGAAAAGCCCAAACTCTTAAACAGTTCCCCGGCATCTAAAATTGATACATTTTACGTTTTTAGTCACTAACTTATTATTCTTTCCCCCACTGGGCTGCAACTCTGTTCAGGAATTTAGGATACGGGCGCCGCCATCTTGACTCAGAAGCATCACACTTACTGAGGAGAGTGGGATAAGGTACAGGGGGATGGGTTTTAGCTGTGCTTTGCTCAGACAGAGCAGAGCTGGGGTCAGGTAAAGGTCAGCAGTCCCAGAATGCAGAGCAGCACAGTCAGGAGGCACTTCCTGTTTGCAGGCTGCCTGATAAGATGGCGGCTTCCATAAGCCGCCATCTTGGATGTTTAAAGGCTTATAACATGCAGTAGATGCAGGTAGGATGATTTTTAATGTGAGCAATCTGTATGTACAATCTGTATGTACTGCCTTACAGCTATTTTTTCATTCATGTCATCTCGCTACCTTAAGCTAAACATGGATAAGACAGAACTGGTCATTTTCCCACCGACTAACTCCCCTCCACTCTCTAACACGTCTATTTCTGTCAAATATACAATAACCGTAACTCCCCAAGCCCGGTGCCTGGGAGTCATTCTGAACTCTGCACACTTATTTAAATAACATATTAACTCCCTGGCCACCTCTTGTCGCCTCCAACTTAAAAACATCTCACGCACCCATCCCTTCCTCTCACCTGACACCACTAAAATGTTAGTGCAGGCCCTGGTCATATCCCGACTGGATTACTGCAACATCCTTCTTTGTGGCTTACCAACTAACAGACTGGCACCCCTCCAATCTATCCTGAACATTGCTGCTCGCCTCATCCATCTCTCCTCCCGCTCCTCCAGCTCTGCACCTCTCTGCCAATCCCTACACTGGCTGCCAGTCCCACAGCTAATCCTGTTCAAAACTCTAACTCTCGCATACAAAGCTCTCTCCAACCAGGCCCCTCCCTACATCTCACCTCTAATCCAACCTAGACGCAGCCTTCACTCTGCTGCCAACCTTCTCCTGTCCTCCACCCTGGTCACCTCCTCTCACGGCCACCTCCAGGCCTACTCACGTGCAACTCCAATCTTCTGGAATGCCCTCCCGCACCCAATCCGCCACTCCACAACCCTCAAAACCTTCAAAAGGTGCCCTTAAAACCAGGGTGGATTTGATTTAAATCACGATTTAAATCACTAGTCAGTAAGGCTTGATTTAAATCAGTGATTTAAATCAAAGTTTCTACCTAAACTAGTTCTTGCTATTTTAACATGCAAGTAGATGAAGATTTTTAGAATCACTTTTTATATTACTTTTTTCTCCCCAGTTTAATGGGTTAATCATTCATATTTGGACACCACTGTTCTGTTGTACTTAGGAAGGAGAAAAATAATCCTGACCTTAATAACAATTTAAATAGATTTATTCAACTGAAACAATAACAACATTACAGCATAAGTTATTTGCTTAAACAAACATCCATGTTTGGCTAAACAAAATATATATATATTTTAAGAAACTTAGACTGTCAGCCCAGCCGACACATGAAAAACTTAAATACTACTGTCCCTGCTGTCCTCTGTAGCTCACTAGTCATAGGTTTGTAGAACAATAGGATTAAGGTCTTTTTCTCAACTCTGTTCATGTTGTAACATTTTTGCTGTGAAGAAGAGGCTGGGACCTCTGCGGAGTCAAATTCAGTTTTGAGAACTGCGTAAGTAAAGCGAGCGTCTGTGATAATATAGGAGAGAAACTGCCCACTAATCCCACAGAAACCTCTGGAAGAGCATGGCATTGTGAATGTTACACATATACAGCCTTTATTCTACTGAGTTAAACAACTCGGCTTTATCTCATGATGGAAGAACCTTTGGATGGTAAAATATTTTCCTCAAAAAGCAGTTTATTGAAAAAAAATCCGATTTAAATAAAAAAAATCCGATTTAAATCAAAAAAATCAGATTTTTTTGATTTTTTAAAAAAAAACATTGATTTTTATCCACCCTGCTTAAAACTCACCTATTCAGACAAGCATACAATCTGGCTTAAGCAATTCTCTAAAGGGCACATGCCACAAAGCTCAATACTGACTGTGATCCTTCCCCCTCGTCTCCACTCCTCATCCTTTAGACTGTAAGCTTGCAAGGGCAGGGCTCTATCTCCCATTGTATCTTGTATTCAGAATATTCATTGTAAACTCTGTAACACTGCATTTGTAATAGTCTATGTACTGTATGTTTCTACCCTGTCTGTAATTACTACTTTCTACAGCGATACAGAAGATGATGGGCTATATAAATAAACAATAATAATAACGCTGCGTTAAAAGAAAAGTGTTTTCTATAGCAACAATGTGTTTATGTTAGCAACGTACATAAACTGGTGTGTTTGGTGTACAGAGCAGAGACTTTCTGACTCTGGCTTGCTGATCATCTGACTGGATGAGGTAGAAATAATGCTCCACATTCCTGAGCATGCAGGTTTATACCCTCCTGCTTTCAAGTGGACCAAAACCCAAGCCCCAATCTGGCAGATTCCAGGGCTGCTAGACTCCCTCCCCGCGGGGCATCCAGAATCAGGATGCCCCGCTGCGTGAAACCCGAGTGCCCTGAGTGGACAACAGGTCACGCATGCGCCGTAGGACCGTGGAAAGGTTAGTTAGGACGACCTGGCAGTAGACAAATTCTGGGATATGTAGACAGAAGCTATACTAAGGGTTTTACTCAAGGCCAAGAAAACCACACCAACCTTAGCAACACAGAGCCACAGGAATATAGGACATTTGGAAAGAGCACAGGTCTGAGGGCACAATCCTAACACAAATGTGTATTTAAAATTACAGAAGAGAAAAACAATAAAAGGTAGGACACCAAAAAAAGGGGAGTTTTCCTTTAAACTGGACCTTCAACATGATTTAATGAAAAGCCCAAACCCTTAAAAAACTATTCCCCAGCAGTCACTTATTATTCTTTCCCACACTGGGCTGCAACTCTGTTCAGGACTCTAGGATAGGGGCGCCACCATTTTGCCTCAGAAGTATCACATACTGAGGAGAGGGCGGTAAAAGTGTAGGGGGTGGGGTTATAGCTGTGCTTTGCTCAGACAGAGCAGAGCTGGGGTCAGGGAAAGGACAGCAATCCCAGAATGCAGAGCGACACAGTCAGAAGATACTTCCTGTTTGCAGGCTGCCTGATGCTCCATAAGCCTCCATCTTGGATGGAGGCTCATAACATGCAATAGATGCAGGCAGGTTGATTTTTAATGTGGACAATCTGTATGTACAGGGTGTGGGAAACATAAGATAGGCTCTTATTCAGGGTGAAGGTCCGCTTTAACTTGTTAGGCCTTCTGCTATTCCAGCACAGGCAGCTTCTCTGGACTCCCTCCTCTATTGCCTGTGCTGGACTTAGTCTTTCCACTACTTCAGCACAGGCATCTTCTCTGGACTCCCTCCTCTATTGCCTGTGCTGGACTTAGTCTTTCCACTACTTCAGCACAGGCAGCTTCTCTGGACTCCCTCCTCTATTGCCTGTGCTGGACTTAGTCTTTCCACTACTTCAGCACAGACAGCTTCTCTGGACTCCCTCCTCCATTGCCTGTGCTGGACTTAGGCCTTCCGCTACTTCTCTGGATAGTTCCTGTCCAAAGGCCAAAAAGAACTCTGCATCACCCTGCAGTCAATAAATGGGTGCTGAATTAAGGACCCCCCACTAATTCCATGGGGGAAATACCATACAAAAATAGTGTGGGCCACCAGAAAGGCCAAACAGCCACAGCCTCACTACCCAAGGTAAAATCAATATACCTTTATTAAATGTAACAGAGTTATGAATGCAACTTCACACTACAAACACATTAAAACATATTAAAAAGTACACTGGATCGCTGGTTTGGGAAAATGCTGGCTCTTTAACAATGTATTGACAGGTTCCTTATGAACAGAATGTGCAAAAGTGCAAGCATAATTCATAAATAAAATAATCCAAAAGATTGTGCAAAACAAGCAATTTCATATGACACAATGTGCAAATCACAAAAGATATAATTCCTAGAAATGAGCAGCCAATGTCAGTACCATGATATGGAGCTGAGAGGCGATATGGGTGCACATGCATCTACCAGAGGGATTCTGGGATCATCTCTGAGGCCTGTGCATGAGCTGTGGGATGAAGGATCAGCCAGCCCAGAAGGCTTTTGTGCTTCTTTAAAGCCAGGTGAGTCATTTGAGGTGGTGCTCAGGACTGAACCTCATGCTGCACTGGGCACAATATTGTGACATTGCGGCATTGGTCAGCACAAGCCTCAGGCTGCAGGTGTGGAAGCGCAGGGGGCAGTCACGTGACACCCCCCCTAAAAAAACACCACACAGTGATGACGTAGCGACGCGGCCGGTTCACTACACAGTCAAAGTAACCCCCGCGCTAATGACGCCGCTGTCCCGTCTGCACAGAGCCCAATGGCACCCTGCAGCCCTCCCGCCCTCAGCCTGGGTCCAGGCTGAGCCCCGCACCGCCAGCACTAAGCCACAGCCGCCCCTCACATCCTCCCGCCGCCGGACGCTCTCCTACCGGATACTCCTGCAGCGTTCTGTCGCCCTGGTGACGTAGTGCCTGCCTCATCACAGCGCGCCCGCATGTGCGTTTGTTTTCTCCGGCCGTGCTCTGTATCCCGCCTGGTGAGTGGCGGCTCCATCGCCGGGTGTGCTGGAAACATCGGCCGCATCTAACGAACAAGTCTCTGGGGATAGATTGTAGCAGAGCGGGAAAGCTGGAGGACTTACCTGTACCTGTGTACAGAGAAAAGGAAGAGGTGACACAAGACCAAGGAGGAAGGCAGAAAAAAAAACTTAAGCAAGAGAAATAATTGTAAAGAGAAAGCTACTGTGGTGACAGGAGAAAAGAAGAGGCAAACAAGGGATGAGGGAAGAAATTGAGCAGTGCCTGATTTCCCATGGTGCTATATCTGTAACTGAGGCATGTACCTGGGCCAGGCATTTGTAAGTGGCTGAGCAAGGTGCGGTGATTGGCTGCCCGCACATGCGCTGTGGGATCACCTAAAAGGTGAGAAAATTGCCAGTCTACAGGGAAACGCACAGCTCAGTATCCCAATCCCAACAGCCCAGACAGTGAAAATTCTGGATGGTGTTTCCGGTTTAAAAGTAGACCAAAACCCAGGTTTTTCTCTCACCTGGGTTTTGGTACAACTAACAGGGGCATCCCAATTTCTAATGCCCCCAGTGTGTATCCCCACAGATCACTGGCAAAACTCACCCTTCTGGCGTTTCCATTGCAGAAGCAGGTAGCCAATCGGAGCTCTGGGCTTCATTCCGGAAATGCCCCGGCAACCCCTGCTCACCTCTAGATGGGGGGTGCCCACCATTCACAAATGCATATAGCGGGACCTCCGTCCTCATTGGCTTAATACAGCAATTGCCGGAGTTTCACACAGCCTTTCATCCTAAATTGGGATGCCCCAGGGAGAGGCAGTCATCTCACCCAGGAGTCTCTTAGACTTCAGGTCCGCCTGTGATTGGTTTCGGTCCACCTTAAAGAGGAACAACAGGTCTGCTGATGACTTACTTCTTGGCATAACATCTCTCCCGTGCTACCTTTTGCATGTTGCCGTTCCCTAAAATGCCAGCATCCTGCTGCTTTCCTAGTTCATACCCCCCCCCCCCCCCTTAGCTGCTGTTGAATGAAAGAAGGGGCTCTAGGTACAGAGACCTCTCACCCAGCCAGTCTTCAAATCTCGCTGGATTTTCTCTTGAGTGTCAATGCAGCCTATGCAATGACACTGCGCGGGATTGGTGGGCAGCGCATTGTCTGTTGGGACCATGAAGGCTCCTAAAATGGCACTGCCCTGCAGGAGATGCCGGGGGATCAGAGTTGAAAAACAAAAACTGGAGGGGGGGGCATGCAAGCTAAGTTTGGGGAGCTTTCATTAACTTCCCAATGCCCTCTGATGTTCCACTTTAACCCTTTAAATGCCAAGCACGTAGTTTCTATGTGGTTGCTTCTCCTACCGTTAAGTGCCAAGCACGTAGAAACTACGTGCCTGGCATTTCCCCCTGCTAGTTAAAAAATAGAAAAAAATAAACACTTACCTCTGGTATCGATGTGAAGCTGGGGGTCCCCTCTTCCTCCGGGGGGCATCCGATCCCTCCCCCATCGTCCTCCCTCTTCAGGAGGGGGCCCAAAACCGGCCGTTTCCGCGGCTAACAGTTGCGCTGTAAAAAAAAAAACAATGACAGTCACTCACCTCCATGTCCAATCCCTCCGTCCGGCTCTTCTCTTCACCGGGGGGGGGGGTGTCCGATCCCGCCCCCGGGCTCCGCAGGCTTCAGGTGAGGACCCTCTTCCAGGTCCTCACCTCCTCTAATGGTGGCGCAGGCCGCTGCCCCTAGCCCCGCCTTTTGTGGGATGTGACGTCATCCCGCTCCTCCTATACCCTCACCCCAGCTCCGCCGTCTGTCAGATGCCGTAGGTAGGTGATCGGAGCAGGGCGGGTGAGAGGCGAGGAGGCTACGATCTCGCCTCTCACCCGCCCTGCTCCGATCACTATCGGCATCTGTCACTGACAGCGGCGAGGGATGCAGGATTGGAGGTGAGTAGAGTAAAAAAAAAATTTTTCATTTTTCTCTTTGTGTCTGTGTCTTTATTTTTTACATTTAACCCTTTGTGAACTGGTAAGGGGTCCATGAGAATATATAGTTTGTTGGGGGTATTTCAAATGTAAAGGGTTGTTTTTTTGGAAAAGCTGCAAGGTGTACATAGCATAGTTGTATTTTATCTGAAAATCCCCTAAAGCTCTGTTTCAGTTTGGGGGAGTCTCCTGGGCAGGAAAGGGTGTCTACCTATACATATGTGGTACCGCTGTAACTGGGAGAAATTGGGATTTCACACGCAATAAGATTTTTTTGACAAACTTATATTTTTTATTACAAAAAAACACTACAAATTGTAAAAAATCGTTTTTTTTTTGTTTTTTTCACATATTTCACCCAAAAATATTGAGAATACACCTAAAAATGGCAAACAAGACATTTCATGTTAAAGCCCAGACTATGCTGAAAAAAAACATATCATTTTCCTGGGAAATCCCTTCAGAAATCACATTTGAACATGGGGAGCGCAAAATAGTGCAAAATGGTCTGGCGACAAAGGGTGACAAAAACTCCAGGTAGGCTGGCAGCGAAAGGGTTAAAGCAGAGGAAAAACTGGTATTTTGGAATATTCAAGATTTTGTTCCCTGTCCCTGGGACACCCCAATTAGATCTAGTATTATTACAGCAATCGATTCAGATTGGCTGGAAGCCAATTCAAGCTTTGTGGTATCAAGGTAAGAATACCAGTGATACTTAGTGTTTCACGTGCATGGGGCATCCCTGTGTGCATGTGCTGTCATCAATTCCCAGATACACAGCCGATGCTAGAGGGTTTAGACAGTGGGGCATCCTAAATTGGGAATGCCCCAGGGAGGACTTTCACCCAGCCCTGGAATCTCTGTTGGGCTGGCATGACCACGTTTTGTACCTCTGTAAAGCAGACCAGCTGGATTTCAATGGAAATGAGTGCACTCCAGTACTTATGTCACAGCACACGCTGGCAGGGCGATTCGCGCCTGTAGCCATTCAAGTCTACCTGGCACAGTGAGTGTGCACATTGGGGAAGCCACCAGTGGGCTGTGTGTGCACCATGGGTGTATTGAATTAAGTGTTGCTCACTTGTTTTCCCCGGCCATGCTCTGTATTCCGCCTGGTGAGTGGCAGCTCCATCGCCTGGTGTGCTGGAAACAAAAAAAAAACGATTCCCCAGCATCTAAAATTAATAGATTTTAAGTTTTTAGTCTCTTATTATTCTTTCCCCCACTGGGCTGCAACTCTGTTCAGGACTTTAGGATACGGGCTCCGCCATCTTGACTCAGAAGCATGAAGGACCGCTTTAAAGTTGGAGTGACACATGAAATGGAGGCAGAGGCGAGTATGAGTGGCGGACAGGAGGTCAGAGGCAGACCGGAAGCTGTGTTTAGTTTGAGCTTGTTGAATTAGAGATGAAATGTAGGGAGAGAAATTTGTAGGTAAGAGTCTCAGCCGGGATTCGCTGTGGGACTGTCAGCCAGTGGAGGGACTGACAGAGGGGAGCAGAGCTGGATGAGCAAGATGAGAGATGTTGGATGAGGTGAGCAGCAGAGTTCAGAATAGATTGGAGGGGTGCCAGTCTGTTGGTAAACCTCAAAGATGGATGTTGCAGTAGTCCAGTCAGAATATGACCAATTTTGAGATGGCAGAAGGTGGCTAGGGAGTGAATATGATGTATCAATGAAAGTACAGAGTAGAATGACTCTTAGGCACCAATCTTGGAGTATCAGTTTCTCTATAATTAACAGATAGATCTTCCCTCTTCTAACAAGTCTATCTTGATATAGCAAAGCAGTGGGATTACTGGTTCATTGTATATGGTGATTCCCTGAGGGCAAGCTGGCCTTAGACTCTTGATCATGACAGCAGGGGAGTGCAACCCAATTACTGATGCCCCCTATGCTATGAATTAACACCTATTTTCTAAAAAATGTGCATTGGATTTCTTTGAAGCAAGACCCCTATACTAGTTCTAAAGGTAGGGGGGCATGGCGGATGAATTGCCTTGGCCACTGTCCCATAAACCGTATTCTTGAAGAAAAACTCCAGTATCCTTAAAGCAAAATGCCTCAAGCAGCAGAACTATGGGTTCTGCTCCTTGAGGCACCAGCTTGTTTTTTCTGGAACCCACCTGAGTCTGGTGAGGGTCCGGCCTCACAGCAGCATATTCGCCCTGGTCCAAGGAGTCTGTAGGAAAAGTGAAGCACAAAACACCAGTATTTAGCATATATGTCATTGGAAGTTCCTTGCCGTGAGCTATGTTTTTTTTGTCTGTTGTCCTACCTGAGTTCTCTGGTGCTGGGTCTGACTCCAAGCCCAACACCTGGGCCTCTGCCTCTTCGGCTGGTTCCGGTGCTGGTGAGTCCGAAGAGCAGGTTGGGGAAGACGCCTCTTCGCTGGGTGGGCTTTGTTCTCTGCCAGAGAAGAGAAGCACAACTCAGTCACACAGTTCAGCGTGAGTGGGCAACTCGCTTACCTCTGAAGTACTGGCAGGAAAACTGGCTTACCCAGGGCCTCTGCCTTTTTTTGAGGGCCGACCAGTGCTGCATAATTTGGGTATGTGTGTAAGCCACTGTCCATTGAGATGTTCGGCCTCTCCAGTGACAACGTCCTCTTGGCGTGGGTGTTGGGCTTGAAGTCATAACGCTCGGTCATAAGTCTGCAATGTGAAAACACAATCACAATATCACTTTTCTGTACTCTATGTATTGTCCTAGTTTAGGTCCACATGCACACTGACATACCCCTTTAAAATGTGTTCATCTTTCCCATGTGCAGCAGGCCAATACATGTATTGACCTACCACTTTAGGATGGAGAGTGACTCGCCAGTATGTGCATATGTACCAATGAGTAGGCTCATGACGCTACAGCAAACCAGCATATGTCTAGGCATCTCCAAATCTCTCCTGGCCACCACTGCTGGCAGATTGGCCTTGTAGATGCACCTAGGCAACCTGACGGACCCAGCTCTCTAGGCTGCAATTACTGGTGGATTGGACACACCTAGGCGAAGTAGCAAGCCCAACTCTCCAGGCCGCCATTACTGGTGGATTGGAAGGTCTAGGGGCTCGCTCCTGTCTCATCCTGCAACAGTGTCCCCCACCCCTCAGCCTCCACACATTTGCCCCCCAGCATTCCCTACAAACGGGCAAGGGTGGTACATATTACAGTGGCCGCAGTGTATGACTGACAGAATGTTTACTAATGTAATGCAATGTAATGCATATGTGGTGTAGCACACTAATGGCAGTGGCCTGTTTCACGTCTATGGAATTCAACAGGCAGACAAGATTGTGGTCGGCACACTTTTGTGCTTTCAAGTCGATCCAAACCCTGTTTGTGCTTGAAAACCAGGCCCCCTGCCATTACTGTGCGGCCCTCCATGTGCCTTGGTTCGTATGCTTTTGCTCCAGAGGCCAGTCTGTCCACTATTTGCCTGCTTGTAAAGCGACAAACGTGTAGGCGAAGCATGACTTGGGTATGGCATGGGTATTTACCAGCATTATGGACCTGCTCAGCGCAGGTGAATAGCGATGGTGCCATGTTGCAGGGGATCTCTTCTTGCTTCTTCCAGCAGCATGCCACACCCCTATACCAAGGCGCCCCAGCCGGGCCCGGAAGTGTGCTTGCCAACGTGCAGACACCCATGATGTTGTAGCCTCTAAGTTGCAAATGCCTGTGCTGCCCTAAATAAAGTCTCAATAGGTACCCAATTACCCACCCACTTGTGTATAAAAGCAGACACGTGTACTTTGATGGCAGTGCTTACTCCAACCTTAACCATGCCACAAGGTCGATGCCACCTGTTTTGCTTGGGTGTAATTTTGCTAAAATTCACAAGCAGCTTTTAAATGTATAAGACAACTTAAAAGCTCAAATATATGTATAATCTCTAAAATTACACCACGTTGTCTAATAAGTTCATTTGTCACTAACTCCCAAGGAAAAACTTTAAAGAGTTATTTTATACCTTGCAAAAAATGTACAAATACAAAAAATGCTACAAGCACTGTTATAACACAGAAAGCTTAACAGGGTAAAAGCATTACACTTTACGTTTTATCTGATCCAGGCAGACACCAACAGGCCTCATCCAATCTCCGAACAAGATGGCTGCTGTATTCAAGTTCACAATGCAGGTCTCTCTATCCCAAAGCAAATCTCATCATCATCCATCTAGGTTGGTCTCCATTTATAATACGACTCTGTGTCCTTCAACTGGCCAAGCAAATCTCTTCTGTCTCTTGCCCCGTTTTTTTTTTTTTTTTTTTTTTTTTGTTTTTTTTAAATCTGACCCCTTTGTTTTCATTTGCAATAGTACAGGTGATCTCTGATTGGCCCAGTTCATGAACGCCCAATTGGAGGCCCTGTTGAATGGGGTTTCCAATAATTTTGACCCAACTGGTTCGGCAACGGTCCCGCACTGCACCAAAAGTGGTGTGTGATGAAATCTGGCAACAGATTTCCCATGTGGTGACTAGTGCGGGGCCAGAGCCCAAGGATGCGGGCCGGGTCGCAAAAAATGAATGATCTGAAAATGGTGGTCCAGAGAAAATAAACCAGAGACAGGCTGAAGGGTTAGTTGGGAGGGCCAAGAGGGGTGCTCCTGGGTCACACATTTCACTACTCTGAAACATCCATTTGTGTTTGGTTTTAGGTTGCAAACTGGTGGGGGGTTACCGAAAACCCTAGAATTCGCATATGTGGAGCAGCATGTCTATGGGATGCTGCACCCTGGCACCTACCAGGGGGTATCGGGGACCCTCGACTGGCAGCACCTGCCCACCAGTATTGAAAGTTGCCTCCACAATGCTAATTTGGCCATACTGTTAATCGCAAGGGCCAACCATGGCCGCACCTCTGAGTAAAGCTTTTCAAGAGGAAGTCGGCTTAGTCGAGTCAATTTGATCTCATCAATGACCAGAAGACGGCAGGTATGCTAAGCTCTGGAAGGTACAAAGTCAGCTGCAAATGCTCCTACGCTTTCAGGAACACGTCAAGGAGCTCCATCACACATGTCCGCCAGAAATCCAGCAAGAAAAAAGAGGGCGTAATTTGGTACTGGTAACTTCCGTTTTTTAGTGCCCCGTCAAAGGCAAAATAGGGGCTCAGTATAATGTGTAGGTTAGAATTGTAAACTTACGAAAGCGAGAATGCATAAACACGGTCTGACGCGTATTAAACTATTGAATACTCATTTTTGCTTATGCAAACTATTTTCAGTTGAGTCAGGAGAGCACAATTGAAAAAGTGGTAATACATAATTGTACTAAGATAGTTCAACGATAAGAATTTGATACAAAATCTTGAATCAGTTATAAATAAATATAAATCTCTCATCTAATCCCTTGAACCAGGATAATTTACAGTAGACATTTTACTGTATTCAATGCGGGCTGTGCAGGATATGGAGTCTGAATTTATTAAGGTTTCTCAGGAAGTCTTTGTTGTGCCTTCTGTAGCGCCATATTAAAGGAAGTTCATCGCATTATTGTGTAATATTAGAAATCCATATAAACACATCAACTAAGGTCACTTATACACCTGACTGAATAAAACTCCTGCCAAACTTTTGTCTTCTGGTAGGCATAAAATCCAGGGGTGTCAGATTTCTGAGTGTATTGAGGTAACAGAAACTGCCACCCCCCCCCCAATTTCCTATTCCTTGCATTAACAGAAAGAAACAAGCCTGGCTGGATTTCTTGATGCCAGTTGTATTAGTGACCTTTTCTCAAGCCATCCAACATATTTAGATTGATTTTTTTTTTTTTACATGATAGTCCTTCAACATGCTGATCCGACTTCAGATCATGTGTGATGTGCACACCCAGGAATTGTTGATCAAAAGTTGATCTTTTTTTTTTTTTTTACGTTAAGTTTTAAGTTAAAGCAGTAAAAAAAGTGTTTCCCCATCCGCCTGATTAAGTCAGCCTGGTGTTGAGCTGCCCACATGGCATTTTTGAGATTGCTGATTGGCTAATCTGAAGTATACTGGCTAATCTGACCAGGTCACTGGAAGGGCACCACAGCTACAGGCAGCCGCTGGTAAAGACGAACCCCAGGGGTTTCACACAGGGGGAATCTAAGCCAGTATGCCTTTAATGACCAGTCCATCTACCCTAACAAATGGAGAAAGGAAGGACAATTTTACAGAATATTTCCTATGAGGTAAGGATATTTAGAACGAACAGCACTTGGGGGGGGGGGGTTCTGCACAGCCCATAGGGTGCTTTTATTTTCCAATTCTCCAACAAATATCTTACCTAACATTTTCTTGTCCATTGAGCAAAAAAGCTGGCTGCAAAGTAATTCAAGCCTGAAAGCATATTTTTAAGGCTGCATTACAGTACAAAGTATACATTCTTGGGGAGTTGCATACTTTACAACATTAGTCATATTGAATAGAAAGATGCAATTAATGCATGTATTACACGCAGTATTATGAGTCAGATGTAACAAACTGTATTGGTTCAGGTGTACCTTAGGAGAGAGAGCCCTGCCTTTGCGAGCTTACAATGTAAAAGAAGAGACAAGAGGTACATACACTTTAGCTGTGCTACAGCACAAGTTGTCCATTTATTTTTCTGTACAGCATTTTTTTGCCCCACTCGTGACTTAGAGGGCCTTAGATTGCATATATGCTGTGTTGTGTGAATAATTTTCAGCGCACTGCCACCGCAGGTCAATAGAGGTCTTTGGCAGCATTATGCTTGTGTTGTTTGCATAAAAGTAAGTCTTGCATCACCAAATAATTGGCATTCACTCAATGTAGCTAACAGCAGACAAGCAAGTGGAAATCGTGGTTGGGGAATTGCTAAGGCTGCAGTATTAAACATTTTACACAATGGGGGGCTGTTACCTGTGTGGAGGGCTTTCTTATTGCTGATGCCCCTCCTTGTTGTAACACCTGCTAAAAGACAAAATCTCACCTTTCAAAACACTCTCCTGGAGCCAGCTGTATACCTTAAAGAGGCCTGCAAGCCACATGACTGTAGCAGGCAATTCTTTTTATTTATAATTGTTTATATAGCACCATCTTCCATAGTGCTCTACAATAGGAAAGAGAGCCCTGCCCTTGGGAACTTACAGGATAAGGGTGGAGACAAAATTTTGCAGGATCTCAAGTGGTAGAGCATGAGTTTGGCGGCATGTGCCCAGTGAAGGCTATAGGAGTTGCTTGAGCCAGGTTATATGCTTGTCTGAAGAGGTGGGTTTTGAGGGCACTTTTATAGGCTTGGAGCATTGGAGAGTGATGGGTTGAGCGGGGATGTGCATTCCGGAGAAGTGGAGAGGCACGGGAGAAGTCTTGAGGGTGGAAGTGCGAGGAGTGACAAAGGAGAGGATAGGAGAATGGTAGAGGCAGAGCGGAGGTTGCATCTGGGTTGGTACTGCTGGAATGGAGATGAAATGTAGGGAGGGGGACTGGTTGCAGAGAGATTTGTAGGTTAGAAGTTTGAACTGAACTCTCTTAGAGACAGGTAACCAGTGGAGAGATTGAGAGAGGGGAGCAGTGGTGGAGAGGTCAGAATAGATTGGAGGGGTGCCAGTCTGTTGGTAAAACACAAAGGAGGGATATGACCAGGACATGCAAGTGGTATCAGATCAGAGGAATGGATGGATGAGGGAGATGGCTAGAGCAATGTCTTTTTACAGCACAGGTGAGCATTGAAAATCTGGATATCCCCGTGAAGGAGAACAATGCCCATTTTGTTAACAAATGGGCGTTGTTCCAGTTTAATCCCCCCTCAAAATATGTTGAAGGAGTGGCAGGATCAACTGAAAGATGAAACATGGAAGTGACTATATGGAATTTTATGTGCAGTATTTTATTTTAATGATCAATGACCACCATATGTATGCAGGAGACTAACTGTGCCCAATTTACGAAGCTCCTCATTTGCTTTTGCTCACTTGCCTCATCTCCAAAAGCAGACTAATATCATAGCAGACGTCAAAGAAAACTTCAGGTACAATTGCAAGTAGCAAAAGGGCCAGGCTGCAGGCATGGGTCTGCACTACAGACCTATTAAGCTCTAAAAAATGAGCGGGGCTGTGAATATATACAATATAATCTTTCGCTAAATCATAAAGCAGACCTTTAAAGTGGAAATTAGATCACGTTTATCCTCTGCTTAGCAGCTATGCTTCACTATAAAAAATGAGCGGGCTGTGAGTATATGCACTGCTCAAAATAAATAAAGGAAACACTAAAATACCACATCCTAGATATCGAAGAATGAAAGATTCCAATAGAAAATCTTTATTCATTACATAGTGTCATGCGTTGAGAACAATAAAATATAAAAATGATCACTGTAAATCAAAATTAATATTCATGGGCGTTTGGCTTTGGAATGATCCTAAAATCAAAATGGAAAACCAAAATTGCAGGCTAATACAACACACTTTGTGTGTCTTCCACGTGCCTGTATGACCTCCCTACAATGCCTGGGCATGCTCCTGATGTTTACTCCTCCAAGAAGCATCATTCAACTCCTGGTCAGTGTGGTGCAACGTGATGTTGGTGGATGGAAAGAGAGCCGATGTCCCAGATGTGCATGACTGGATTCAGCTCCAGGGAATGGGCAGGCCAAGCCATACCATCATTGCCTTAATCATGTCAACCATATGAGGCCTAGCATTGTCATGCAGCAAAAGGACCACAGGGCCTCATTCCGTTACCTAATGGCAGCTATGGTACCGCTGGCTAGCACATGATGGGCTGTATGGCGCTCCAAAGCAATGCCTGCTTACATAATTACTGATCCACTGCCAACCGCTCATTGTGGAGGATGTTGCAGGCACAACAAACAAAAGAGGACAACAGGCAGCTACAAACAGATTTAGATAAATTGGAAGCATGGGCAGTTAAATGGCAAATGAAGTTTAACACAGATAAATGTAAGGTTATGCACATGGGAAGGAGAAATCTGTGTCATGATTACACACTAAATAAAGAAACACTTGGTAAAACAACAATGGAAAAGGACCTAGGGGTTTTAGTTGACAATAAGCTCAACTGTAGTAATCAATGCCAGGCAGCTGCTGCCAAGGCAAATAGGATCATGGGGTGCATCAGGAGGGGCATAGGTGCTCATGACCAGAGCATCATTTTACCCCTGTACAAGGCACTGGTCAGACCCCATATGGAATACTGTGTACAGTTCTGGGCACCTGTGCTTAAGAAGGACATATCAGAACTGGAGCGCGTTCAAAGAAGGGCAACAAAGTTAATAAAAGGAGTGCGGGGGCTAGAGTACCCGGAAAGATTGTCCAAGTTAGGCTTATTTGGTCTAGAAAAAAGACGATTGAGGGGTGATCTAATAACTATGTATAAATATATTCGGGGTCAATACAAGGATCTGTCGCACAATCTATTTATACCCCGGAGTGTAACCATAACCCGAGGGCATCCACTAAGGTTAGAGGAAAGGTGCTTTCTCCACCGACATAGGAGGGGATTCTTCTCTGTAAGAGCAGTGAGACTATGGAACTATGGACTGTGGAGGAGGTAGTAATGATGGATACAGTAAAAACTTCAAAAGTGGCCTTGATGCCTTCCTGGCATGTAAACACATTTCCAGCTATGGCTACTAGACCACTGGAAGGAGTTAAACAGGCTGAACTGGATGGACTAAAGTCTTTATTCAGCCTTACATACTATGTTACTAACACAGCATCTCCAGACTCGCATGTGCTCAGTGTGAACCTGCTCTCATACATGAAGGTGCCAATGTTGGTATTCTCTAGCAAATGTCAATAGCTCTGCGCGGTGTTGGGCTGCAAGCACAGCAGCGACTTCTGGACATTGGGCCCTCATACCACTATCATGGAGTCTTGTTTCAACAGACACATGGATATTATTGGCCTGCTGAAGGTCATTTTGCAGGGCTCTGGCACTGCCTCTCCTGTTCCTTCTTGCACAAAGGAGGAGGTCATGTCCCTGCTGCTGGGTTGTTTCACTCCTATGCCCCTCCACATCTGGTATCTACTCCATGCTCTCGACACTGTGCTGACAGACACAGAAAACCACCTTGCCACAGCTCACATTGATGTGCCATCCCGGATAAGCTGCACTGTCTGAGCAACTTGAGTTGTAGAAACGGGCTCATGCTACCTCTAGGGGTGAGCGCAATGACAAAATGTAAAAATGATCAAAACAACCAAAAAGGATGTGAACAGAGAAATGGTCTGTCGTCTCCACCTGCTAACCTTGCTAATTCTTGCTAATTGCCCATCATTTCTACCTCTTGTCTGTACCATTTGTAAAACAGCAGAAATTGATTCACAATCATGTTGTTTCATAACTGAACATGTTCATTTCACAGACTTGAGTTTAAGTGTTCCCTTTATTTTTTTAGCAGTATATCACCAAGATCAATAGCTAGTTTAATGCTAGTGCAGCAGGAAAACCTGTCAAGTCCCACAGGACCACAAACATACATATGGTCATCATCAGTAATTTTTACACTGACTGAGCAGGTCTGTCACTGTATAGAAATCAGTCTGTCACTTTATCAGCACAACTGGCTGTCAATGAGTCTGTAACCATGTCAGTGTTATGGTCTTATTTTTGCCTCTCAAGCAGCCTGTTACCTACTGCATGCTGTCTGTTCCCATTGTATCTTACTCAGCCTGTCAATGCTGCCTTTCTAAAGCGGGCAGTGAGGCAAAGAAAGAGGGTAAGCAGGACAAAAGGAGAAAAGATAATGTGCGCAAGGGATAGTCCTTGGGGAGAAGTGATTTACTGTATAAGAAAAGATTCTGACTGCAAGTGAAGTATTATTTAAACTGAATGAAATGACCTGCAACGTGTCAGCTGTTTACATAAAGTAGTTCAAGTGTGACGCCGCCTCACATTTGGCAGACATTTGTCTAAAATGCAAACAGGAGAGCCCCCCACCCCGCCACAAATTATTCAAACTATAAATAATGCTGTAACTTGTGCCTAGAGAAGCTTATACACATTTACAAAATCTTCATCAGAATAAAATAAATACATTTCTTGATGGCCTAACTATGTTTGCCTTACAGTGAATGTTGTGATTGATTTGTTGCAGTCGTTGGTTATACAACGATCTGGTGTCCCAGAAAGAGCGTTGCTAATCATCTTTATTTTTAAGCTGCTTAATCCTTTAGAGAGGCAAGTTTAAAAGACTGGTGCAGATTTCAGTCTGCCGAAACTTTTCCCAGTGGATTTCATGACCATATGGGAAATACAGCTTTGTGTTCAGGGTCTACCCAAGCCCATCCTCTGTCTGTGTATGGCTGCTGTGAATGACAACTTACCACCAAAACCACACTAGGCCTCCAGTTTCTTTCTGCATTTAATGTGGAACAAACCTCACATTTTTTAACTAGCATCTTTTAGCTGTAAAGCCCTGCTTCCTCCGTTCATTGCCACTGTTGTGAGTGGCAATGACTAATCACCGCCCATCTTACAGACAGGTACAGTCAAACAATCTTTGTTTCAGGCCAATTGAAAAAACGAAAATATCAATTTCTAGTTCTACACACTAAGAAGAGAAAGGGAATTGGCCACATTTATTTTACAAGTTCAGTGGTTTTTAGCCTGCTTTAAGTGATTTAACAATGTTTTAAAGAGATCCTATACCTATATGTTAACCACTTACTCATTCACTCGTGGCTAGCACTTGTGACTGCTGGTGACAAATCTGGATTTCACTATGGGCTTGCACATCAAATTGCACTTACAATGAGACCGGACATCCACTTCAACTGATAAATATATCCAAACAAATAATTAAGAATGTGGAAATAGGTCTCTTTGATCCACTATTAAAAGGAATTAATCCTTCTCCAGGGGTGGAAGATTAGACTGGCTGTACATCATTCTAAAGTGCAACCTAAAAACATAACCAGTCAAACTTTTAGGCCTAATTAGGGCAAACAGAGCCATCCTTCTAGGACACCAGAAAAGTATTTGAGCTGCCCACCTGAAGTACCAAAAGAAACACACTGTATTTCAAAAGCAGGTAAAAGATTTATTTGATTTTATAGCTAGCCTTCTCCAGGGGGGGACAGAACAGACTGTCTGAACATCATGCTACATCACTGAGTAAAAACAACCTATCAAACTTTTTAGACCTAATTTTGGACTAGGATGCCCCAAAGTGATCTGAGTAAGCCAATCTGGCTGCTGCATTCTACTTTGGATTCACCATGACCTGAGTGCTGAAACATGTTTTTGTATATGTAATTTTATACCTGTAATTATACACTGCTTGGCAAGCATTCCTGACCTTGGTTAATGTCCTGGTAGTCACAGGGTGGAGCTGGCAACCTATACATGATCGTGTTGAGTACCCCTGTTCTAGAGCATTTTTAAATGCCAGATTTAACGTGTTCTCCTATGACCTGTTTGCTCTGTATGCAAGCTGAAACATAAAAGGTTGACTGCAGGAGGAGATCATATGGTCCATATAGTCTGCTCTTATGTGTATACTGTATGTTTTTTTTTTATCTTAGGATAGATGTATGCTTATCCCAGGCATTTTTAATTCATTTACTATTGATTTTTTAACCACCTCTACTACTCTTACTCTGTAAAATAATAGTTTCTAATGTTGCTCTTGACCTTCCCTCCAACTAGCTTCAGGTTGTGCCCCCTTGTTCTATCATTAACTTCCTTCAAAACACTTCCCTCCTGAACCTAATTCAATCCGTTCACGTGTTTAAAGCTCTCAATAATGGCCCCATGCTCCCTTCTTAACTCTACATTGTACACATTAAGTTCTTTAAATCTCTCCTGATAAGTTTTAGGTTTAAGTCCTCCTGCCATTTTTGTTGCCCACCTTTGGACCTGTTCTATTTGAATAACGTTGTTTTGCAGGTAAAGTCTCCAGAACTGCACTGGTGGCCTCACCAGGGCTCTAGACAGCGACATCGCAACCTTCCTCTTCCTACTGCTGATGCCACGAGTATATTGATGACCTGTTGTTTGTCAGGAGGAATGAGACGTAGATTGTATCTGAATTGAAGTCCTATCTAAATGATAACTGTTTAAATCTAAAGTTTACCACAATAGAAAGCAAACAAGAGATGCCATTTATAGACATATTGCTTATGGCAGGAAAAGTTGCCACGCCCATTAAACCAAATATATATGAAATCTATAGGAAGGAGACCGCAGTAAATGGAAGAGTTGTCACCCTCGCCATACTAAGGCTATCCCATAGACAAAAAGCTCTGTGCGTGCCGTAATTGTTTCAAATTAGAGGATTTTTTGCTTGAAGCAAATGTATTTCAAGTAGGCTGGCAGTAGTCAAGTCAGGCAAGTCAGTTAGAGTGGCTGCAAATCTGAGTGCCTTTAGATAGACCTTTGGGGTGGATTCCATCTGGACCCATTGCCTTAGTTAGCTTTAAATGTGCTATCTCAGCTAAGACATTAGCCTCCAAATTCAGGAGATAGACCCTCCCGGCTGGGTGCTATTCTATGGCCATGTTGTGGGTTTGAAAGCCACCATCTGAAAATACTGAACAAAAATAGCTTCAGATGGTCAGCCACAGTCTTCACAGATTTGGCCATTTCTTCCTCCTTTGCAGCATAAGTTTTGCTTCCTTCTGTTTAATGTTATACACCTCTCTGTCAGTGACACTTCCACTTTCTTTTTACCTCTTATATGCTGACCTTTTCTTTTACTATAGTCCTGACTTCCCTAGTAAACCAGTTTGTTCTTCCTTATATATTCTTAGTATACAGTACGTCCTGCTCCAGATAAGAATCATTACACTTGGGTATTACTCCGCCAGATGGCACTGGACTGCAGAGACCTCGAAATTGGCTCCTCCCGGCCCCTCAAATACCCGGGACCTCCCACAAATCCCCAGAATTTCTCTGCAGTCTGGACTGCGGACAAGAAGATGGCTCTCTCTCTTCTCGCAGGTGAGCGGGGCTATTAGCCTGCGGCCCTGTAGGACTATTCCCACCCGTTCCATTATTACTGTGCCTCCCAGCCTTAGCTGCGCTGGTCCGGGTGATGGTAGGCAGCACCGCTGTCAGGTACTTAGGAGCGCTGCTCCACCGCGAACCCCCACCAAAGTGTAGGCGGTATAGGCATATGGTGAGCCTCTATGGGATTCCCCTTCCGCACTATTGCCCCTGTCTATCGGTGGGCCCTACGTTAAGTGGCCGCTGCCCTCCCTCGCTCTCCCTTGTAGCTCTCAGGGGGGGGGTGTTATGCTTTGGTGCTTCACTTGGATGGTGTGCTTGTTGACTTGTTCAGTCTCCGCACTGGTTTTGTTGTGCTGGTTGTGGTTTGAATATGCGCTTCCACTGCGTTCCATGGTCGGCGGTGGCGGCATTACCTCAGGCTCTGTTGCGCCTTCATTGGCTGCTTCGCGCTCTTCGGGGGGGCGGGGCCTGCGGATGGCGCGTTCCGCGTCACCTTCCCCGCGGTCTGTCCCCCGAGGGATGCTTGGCGCCATTTTTTCTCTGGATTCCGTCTGCTGCATGGCTGGCATCTACCTACCGCGGTCCGTGAGTGCCCTTGCGGGCGGTTTTATTTACCCTATGTCATTATGCATGTCGCTTATGGGGTGCTCTTCGCTTATGTCTTTCAGGCGGGTCGAACTCCATTGGTTTCTCCCGGCCCTACCCCTCGTTTAGTTACTAAACTTTGTGAGGCCTAGTGTGCTAAATACTCCCACTTCCCTAGCGGGTTATTGGGGCATCCCGGGTTGCTGTTATAGCGTGAATCCCTATCGGCCTATTGCGCCGCTATAATCACCATATGGAGGCGTCTCAGGATAATGTGCTCGGGGTTCCTTTGGGACAAGCCTGGCTGTGTGTAGCTTGTGGGGTGTCCCCTACTAGTGCTGACAATGTGCGGGTCTGTATTACTTGTGCCCAGCAGGCGATTGTACTGCAGCCTGGTTTACCAGCGGCTGGACCTGCGCCTCGTATGGCTTCACCTACCCCCCCAAGCTTGAATTTGACTCCCATTGAGTTGCATACCAGTGGGGATTCTCAGCCTGATGTGTCTGCTAGATTGGCTAGTGTTGAGAAGTTGCTTGCTAATACCATGGCGCGTAAGGCCTCTGCTAAAAAGCGGCACTTGACGCCTGATGTCACTCTTTTCCCTATGGAGGCTGAAGAGTTCTTTGAACTGTCTGGTTATACCTCCTTGGAAGAAGGGGAGTTGTTCTCTGACTCAGAGTCGTCTGATGAGAGGCCCAGGGGCCATGATGATTCTGGCTCTGACCCCTGAGGTTCTGTCTATCTCTCCCCCGGTTGCGGCCCCTAGGCAGCAGGAGGAATTGTTTCATAATGCTAAGCCACGTCTAGAGTTTCCTGAGCAGGCCCATTTTAATAACCTCGTGCTCAAGGAATGGGAGCATCCGAGCAGGCTCCCCGGAGTCCCTAACAGTTGGGATAAGAGGTATCCCTTTCCTGCTGATGTGGTGAAGCATTGGTCATCCCCTCCGGAGGTGGATGCCCCGGTCCTTGGGTTATCTAACACCTTTGTCATGCATTCCCCTGACTCTACTGCGCTGCAGGATGGTGAGAACCGGCGTATTGACCAGGTGGCGTCCCACGCCTTTGCCTGTGTGGAGACGGCGTTGCGCCCGGTTTGTGCCTCTGCCATTGCAGCGGTGGCTATTAGGATCCTGCTTAGAAGTATCCTAGATGATGCTCCTGATGATGTGTCTAGTGAAGAGTTTAATGCTCTTTCTCGTTGTGAGGTTTTTGTGACTTATGTCCTCTCTGCCTTAGACGATACCATTAGGATGTGTGGCAGGGCTTCTGCCCTAGCGGTGGCTATACGCTGCTCGGTTTGGCTGCGCCAGAGGGCAGCTGACAACGCTACCAAGAAGGCCCTCACTGGTTTTCCCTTTATCATTAGGTAGGGCAGAGGACATGGACGCCCTGGCTCAGCCTGGGGCTCCAAGCCTAAGTCTTCTCCCAAGCCCCCTCAGGCATGAAGGGGTGCCCTCACTCATCTGGGTGGGGGGACGGCTTCAGCTCACGTCTGGAGGTTTTGATGTCTCAGACCGGTGGATTCAGGAGGTAGTGTCCTCTGGTTACAAGATAGAGTTTGCTGCCTGGCCGTCCCCAAGATTCATCAGATCCCGGATGTCTCAGGACCCTATGTTAGCTCCGGCTCTAATTCTGGCGGTGCAAAGCCTTCTGGAGCTGGGGGTCATCTGTCAGGCCCCCTTTCGAGAAAGGGGCAAGGGTTTCTATTCCAACCTTTTCACCGTGCCCAAAAGAGATGGGTTAGTCAGGCCCATGAAGATCCTCAACAAATTTGTCAGGTGCAGGCGCTTTCCCATGGAAACTTTGCACTCTGCCATCAGTTCCCTGCGTCCAGGGGACTTCATGACCTCTGTGGACATCAAGGATGCTTACCTTCATATTCCTGTCTTTCCAGGTCATCAGATATTCCTCAGGTTCGCTCTGGAGGATCAGCACTACCAATTTGTGGCATTGCCCTTCGGTCTCACTTCAGCTCCCAGAGTGTTCACCAAGGTGCTGGCAGGAATGATGTCTCTGCTCAGGTCTCAGGGCGTTCGCGTGCTGCCCTATTTGGATGACATTCTCATCACTTCTCAGTCCCTCCAACAGGCAGAGCTGGATACTCGGCTAGTAGTGTCTACTCTAGAGTCATTTGGCTGGGTGATCAACCATCCCAAGTCTTCCCTGTCTCCCTCCTTGGTGACTCCCTTCCTGGGCATGAATCTGGATACAGTTCAGGCAAGGATTTTTCTTCCTCAGCAGAAGGTGGTCTGCTAGCGCAGGTTCAGTTCCTGCTGTCTTGCCCTCATCCCTCCATTAGGCAGGGAATGCAGCTGGTGGGCCTGATGGTGTCGTACTTCGAGGCGGTCCCTTATGCCCAGTTTCACATAAGGCCTCTGCAACTCCACCTCTTGTCAGTATGGGACAAGGATCCTGCGTCCCTGGACCAGGTCCTTGTTCTGTCTCCCCTAGTCAGGCGGTCGCTCTCGTGGTGGCTGGACTCCAGGAACCTGTTGGTGGGCAGATCCTTTCTGGCCCCCTGCTGGGAGACGGTCACCACGGATGCCCAATCGGGAGTGCCCTGCTGTGTGAAACCCCCCAGGTCTTCCGATATGACTTACTCTTCCCAGTCCAACGGCATCTACTTGGTCTCTCGTCCAATCAGCGCGCTTGGATCTGCTCCCACGCCTTCGTCTTTTCTAAGCAAACGGATCCGAGTACGCAGGTGGTCGAATCCCCTGCTACCGCCTAACAGGTAGTGTGCCCGTGCCGGCCATCCACAAATACCTAGTGCAGGCATGCGTCCTGCTAAAGTGATAGGGGAAATGCGGGCGCTGCATGCGTCTTTGGATCAGGGAAGAAGATGTGTTTCCGGGTGACCTGATTCTGGATGCCCCGGGGGGAAGGGAATCCAGCAGCACTTGAATCTTATAGATTCCAGGGCAATCGGACCGTGGGTTTTCATCCACTTTAAAGAGTATTCTTGACATAAAAAAATATGTATAATGGGGCTGACTACCCACGCATAGTATCAGTATGAGATATATTCCCTTATTGAGGCACAAATTTTAACTCATAGGGCAGTGCATGATTATATTATAGTCTAGCTAACCAACGTGGGCACAATCATATTACTATTTGTATTCATATTATATTTCCCCTAATAATAAGCGCTACTGCTGGAGCAAAACATTTTTATATGAGACTTGTCTTATTTGCAGGGAAACAGGATATATATATATATATATATATATATATATATATATATATATATTCTCCAGATAATCAAGGGGGGCCCTATGACACCCTGCACTCCTACATTCTATAACTGCATTCACGCTTTTTTGTGTCGGACAATCCTGTTTTGTATTAATAGAAATGTAACAAATGTCCACATTTTTTTTTAAACCATAACTATCTAAAAGACAGGTAGATGGCAGGATTAGGGATTTACCATCAATTATGTGACATTCTGCCATATCAATGGCTTCAGCCACATTAATGAGAGCTTTGCAAAGCTAGAACACAATGTATGCAGCACAAGTAGCAGGTGCATGCGATATAAAAATCCCCTTCCTGTCTGGAGTACTATATCATTAGGCAAGTTGATCATTCACACAATCAAGACAATCAGCTAAACTCTACAAGCAATCCTACACTGAATTCAAAGCTTAGGGATTACACGTTTCTAAATTACGGTCACAGCAGGGCTTCTTTATAAAAAAATAGGTGCCAGCTCAAAACATACCTCCCACTATGAGCCTAAAAACCCAATTACAAAAATACAGCACAGCATGTGTGAAAATATTCCACTTTCCCCAGATTCAGAGGGCCTTGCAGGGGTCCTTATATTTTGTAAACTGCACAGCACTTAAGTATAGATCTTTCCGCCTTTTGTGCATCTAGGAATAATCATAATGCAGGCACGCTAACACTTACTCTACATGTTCTGGAAATGGAGCTGGCAAATAAACCAAGGGTTGTATTATCAAAAATCCCTTCAAATAAGCAACTACTATTATAAATAGAGGATGCAGGCCATTGAGGGGTTGGTGCCATCAAATAAATATAACTATATAATTATTTAAGAGAATAAAAGTGAAGCCTTTGCTTTAAAAAAAAAAAAGAACATCCCTCCTGCCTTTCGTGTTATGTAGTCCAAGTCAAATCAAGTTTATTGGTTACATACAAAGCCGCACAGTGAAATGTTTTTTTCCAACTGCTCAAGTGTACAATAAGGTGTTTAAGAGCAATACAATAAAATAATGTTAAAAAAGCAACACAATTAGTACAAGCAGGCAAACATAAGATATTTCTGAGGATACTTAACAGCAGCATGATTATTGCACAGGCATGCCTTAGACTGGCCACAATAAAAGACCATTCCAATTTTTTAATCGATTTTGAGGGAGCATGCAATTGGCCTGCTGAAGGCAGGAAAGTCCACCAGAGCCATTACCTGTTAACTGAATGATAATTTCTCTACCAAAAGCTGCCTCCAAGCAGTGCTATCTCTCTGACTTTCAATTAAAGATTCCTGATGACTGATTTTCCTTCACCTGACCCAGTCTATCTCCTAATGCCACGCACATGCAACAATCGATCTACAAGCAACAGCAATGCACACCCCTCTATTTCCAGCCCCCACTCTAAGAAATCTCTTCACTGTTAATAGCACCCCTTAAACCCCGTTCCACCATTTTCCTGCACCACTCAGTTTTAGCTTATTATTTTTATTTTTTGTCCTTGTGATGGCCAGGTTCCTTAACCAGCACCAGAGTTTATCTATATGGCTGCTGGAGATCTCCTTGGGAGGACATCACCCTCGCAGCTATGGTTCATCCCAGCGTACTTGCCTAGAAGAAGCATGCCCTCCACCACCCTCCTTGGTAGACGACACATATGTAACACTGAGGATTCTGTTTTGTATGCTAGAATATCACCCAATCCACTACTATCTATGGAATATGCATAGTAACATGTATTTTGTCTTATGCAGACTCCCTCTTCCTGACATCTTTAGCTAAGTTTGTAATGTCTTAATCTATAATTTTACAAGGATACCCTCTTTCCAGAAGTTCCCTTACTCATGGAGTTGGAGCGGATCTAAGCGCCCTGATTGGACGAGAGGGCTGCACATTCACCGCAGGACCGGGGAAGGGTAAGTGAGATCGGGCGACCTGGGGGGTTTCACACAGTGGGGCACCCCTGATTGAAGTGCCCAGGGTGGCAAAGGCCCAAACCCAGTTTAGTCAAAATTGTGGGTTTTGGTCCACTTTAAGAGACAGGATAAAGACAGCAGGTGTCTGTATTCAAATGTTTTGGCTTTGGGGTTTTGGTAGGTCCTTCATTACTTGGTCTGGATATGCGCTTCTAATTATAAACTTCTAGTGTCTGGTTATGTTTTTTAAGCTATGTAAATACTCCTTCTATCAAATGTATTTGTTAACATGGTAGTCATCTTTCTGCCGGGTACATTGCTAACCAAAGTCTTTTATCGAAGAAACAATATTAGGTAACAAAATCATAACAGTGGGCATAGTACAATATTTCCAGGGATTAGAGTCTGACCTATGCTAATAAAACATTTTCAGGTATACAAAATCAGTTTTAGGAACCCCTGACCCCACTGCCCTATCACTATAACTAAACATCAAGATGGGCTTTGCCCAAACAGCACAGAGACTTTCCAGTGCACACAGGGCAAATCTGAAAAGGAATTCAGGGTCACCAGACTATGTTACTCTTGTAACAGAATAACAGTTTTATGTCTGAAACCTATACAAGAGGTAACAAAACTCAATGAAAATGCAGTGAGAAAGTTAAAACACAACAGCAATTTTGTGAATTTTGGATGAGTTGTTGAAGTAAACATGTCACAACCTAGCAATAGCCTTTAGCTGATAGCGATTTCCTCCTGAAAATCGGGACTCAAAGACTCTAATTCTCTCAGTCCTCCAAGATTCCATGCCATTAAATCAGAATCAATTTGTATTAAAGTAGGCAATTAAAGTGTGAGATATACAGGTTATCTGCTGCTGCTGCTGGTCCTGCCAGCTTGCAGTTGGGGTGGACTGGCAATAGGGAACAATTCCTAGTGGACTTACCTAACCCAGAGCCTGGGATTTACTCATTGCTCTTGTAACCCCCCACCCATTCCCTGCATTTATAGATTCTCCCCAACCCATCGGAGCCCCAACCAAAAAACAATCCTGTTGATCATCACTGACCAGCTCGTGGGCTCCACATTCCAGTGGGTCCCAGCAGCTCATGGGCTGGACATTGGCTGGCCAGGGCCAATAAAATTCCAGCCTGACTTTTGTCCTCAGTCCTTCCCTGTTTGCAGTATAATTGTTGGGTCTGAAGCTGGCTGCTAGTAGGGTCTTACCTTTCATTTTTGGTGAGGTACAGGTTTAAAGAAACAGGATTTTCCAGCAAAAAGTTCTTTGTGCAGGTAGCTTATACTAAAGGATGGTGTCATTCGCCAAATTAAACATTCACCTGCATATATACGTCTTTGGCGGACTCAAGACTAAGCGCTCCACTGCTACGTTGATTGGGGCCTGATATAGTAAGGAAAGTATAAATGTTTGTAAGGGTGCGCTACTCTGGAATATATTAGAATATATTGTATTTACAAAATGATCAGAGAAGCCACTGTCACCGAACTGTGGAATGCATGTTCAGTGTGCAACAAATTTGCATACATCCATGACTGGTTAACTACCAACCTCTTCACCATCATGACCTTTACTGAAACCTGCTCACTCCCAGCAGGTTCAACCACTGCCCTCTCATAAGGGGGCTTACATTTTAGCCACGCCCCAAGATCAAGCAACAAACATAGTGTGGGTGTTGGCACTATTCTCACTATTAGCTAAATATTGCCATCATCTATCACCCTCCTGAAACTGCTAATCTCTTCCTGGACCACTTTTCCACCTGGCTCCTCCACTTCCTGTCCAATGACAACCCAGCTATCATGGGTGACTTCAACATACCCTTGACACCAACAACCCTGCCACACCACCAGATTACTCGCCTCCTTTTAGACTCCAGGGCCTCCAAAGTTCCTCTTTAAACACTATTTCTGAAGCTCCTAAATACTATTTTGACCTGTGTTCTTCTTAATTATCTTGACTGAAACATTTACATTTATTTTCCAAATGTTCTAATGTTATGCCTTTTCATGTGTTTTTTTCTTTGTCATCCCTAATTTTCCTTCCGTGCCTGTCATTTTAAATTGTCACATCAAGAGAGCTATAAATCAGATTGCAAGTACAATCTCCCAAGAGCTTACTCAGGCCCTATGTTATTGCTGCTGGTATGAGAGCCATATGTGCTTTGTATATTCTGTTGTAATTGTGTTGTAAACTCTGCTTTACTGAGCATTATAGGTTCATCGTCTTAAAAAAACCCACATTCAATTAACTATTCTGATTAATATCTGATATTTCATAAAGCAGATATTAGAACCTTTGTAAGAGGCGGTCTTGGCCTAGGGGGGAGGATGCTATCTTGTGACGGGAGGGTGCGATTCCCACCGGGGACATGACTGTGTTTTTAAGCAAGGCTCCTAACCCCCCAACTGCTCCCCAGGTGTGATTAGGGCGGCCCACCACTCCGGACATGTGTACACTCACTCACTGCTTATGTTTTACTCTGCATCCACTTGCCAAATGAAGTTCAATATGGACAAATGTAAAGTCATGCACTTGGGATCTAATAATTTGCAGGCCACCTATGTCATAAAGGGGAGTAAAGCTAGGAGAATGGGAGAAGGATCTGGGGTACTGGTAGACCGCAGGCTAAATAGCAGTATGCAATGTAAAGCAGCTGCTTCCAAGGCTACCAAGATATTATTATACATTAAAAGAGGTATGGAATCACAGGACAGGGATGTAATTTTGCCTCTTTACAAGGCACTGGTGGGCCCTCATCTGGAATAAGCCATCCAGTTCTGGGAACCATATCATAGAAAGGACGCCCTGATTTCAGAAAGGGATCAGAGGAGAGCCACTAAACTGATAAGAGGAATGAAGGATCTTAGTTCTAAAGAAAGGGGGCAGAGGAGGGGCTGAGAAAAGCAATACTCAGCAATGCAACAGAGCGGGATGTTAATATGCAGTGGTGATACTTGGGGTGAAAGGACGATCTGGAACTCACAAATCTGGAAGGCCTGGCCCCTTCTGGACATGTGGGGGGCATGTTTCATGGGAAGTGTGTGACTATTAGGGGGGGTTCAGAAGGGGAAGAAAGCATATGGGAGGCCGAAACACTTGGAGACACAGGGGAATCTACTGCAGCAAAACAGAACACTCTGATGCCTGCCAAATATTACAATGCAGGGCATTCACATTAGGGATGCCCCCTAGGGAAAAGCTTCAGATCCATTTTAAAGGTTTATGTTGGCCAACATAAGGCACATTAGAAAAGTACAGGGTAGGATCATTGCACTGTTTTGCAACCCTGTAGACATATTTTCATATTTCTAAATTGGACCAAAACTCATCGGGAGTCTGAGACTCCAGGGCAGGCATACTCTCTCCCCCGGGACATCCATTTTTGGGATGCCCCACTTGTAAAACTTCCTGCTCCCTGCTAGAAGGTAGTGAGGATGCGGCCCCTGATACACTCGGGTCAGCTCGTCAAGGCTCAGCTGGAGCCGAATCTTAGGGCTTTATTCATGAAGCTCTAGTGCCAGGTAGTGTCTTGTAAGCGGCAGGTAGCGGCAGGTGAACGCCGGACACAGCACGCAATTCCACATTTATGAAGCCGAATCTGTTGAACGACTGGAACAACGCCATGTAGTGTACAATTTATCACTTCTCAAGGCTCAGCGTACAGCACCGGTGTTCAGCCTTGCAGAGCGCCACGTCTTACCTCTCGCTACCTGGCGCTCTCCCATACATTTCCCATACATTAACTGGCGCTCTCCCATACATACAGCGCTGTACTGGTGTTAAAGCGACTCACACAATATATTCATCAATGCCGCCCAGCGACTGAGACGCTCTGAAACAGGTACCCATGGCTTAGCACAGCGACTACTAGCAGTCGCTCTCAATGCCTCGCTACAGACGCTCATCTGTCAGTACCTGGTGCTAGTAATGAATCAGCCTCCCCGACGATCCTTAGACAAGTGGGCGGAAGAGCATCCAAGCAAGCTGATTATACAGAAGGTTGCGTATGCACCATAGGACCAGGGAGAGGTGAGTTAGTTTGGGTGCCCTGGGGGGGGGTTTCACACAGTGGGGCATCTCTGATTGGGATGCTCCGGGGCCAAATACCAAAACCCAGTATAGTCAAAATCCTGGGTTTTTCAGCCGTTGCCAAGTATGCCAATGTGTCACTAAAAATATTACTGTGCACATTGCAGATCTTCTGTATATATTACTGGATAAATGAATAAAACGTAAGCTGTGCCCATCCAAAAGAGAACATGAACATATATTGCAGAATAGCACATTAAAGCAGTTTCCATAATAAAATTCACTTTAAACAACATAAAAATCCACTGTGCAGAGAAAATAGCAATGTTTTACACACTGGCTGATAATATTATACACTGCAGAGTGAGAGGCAGAAAACAAATTTCAATATCGCTTTAAAATGACACTCAGTATACAGTAATAAATCAATGGCATGCCACTTAGTAATCTAAATTATATGCTTAGTTGCACTTCATTTTCCTATAATTTAGCTCAATATATGCTGAATGTTTTTGTAGCATCACCTACAAGCAGGATATGTGATTTTTTTATATTTTCCCCAGCTGCATTTAAAACTGAACTCTAGTAAAGTCGCAAAATACACACCTATAGTAATATACATATTTGTTAGGTGTGTTTGATGTGTATGTGCAATATGCAATTTAAACCAGCCAATAATATATAAGAAAGAAGTAGGGGCTATTATAAATCATTTTTTTAATTTGGTTTCAGTTATCAGTGTCCTGATGCAGAACCAGCAGTCCAAGGTACTGGTCAATATTTCAGTCCAAGGTGCTGGTGGACATATTTTATATACTACATATTACTTGATAAGTGTCTGTATCTTGTGTACAGGGGCAAACTGGACACAGGGAGATCCAGAATTCCCGTTGGGTATGCTACTTTGGAGTCAGTTGGGCTGTTGCTTACTACACTACCATCCAATTCCTTGCTCCCCAGTCTCCCTCTTAACACCCCTTTAGCTGGACCCCCCTAGCTAAAACCCCCCAGCCCATTTCCCCCCTTAATGCTATAACCTCAGAATCATGGCTAAAAGGGTGGGGGGTGAATACCTGACCCTGTCACATTATCTGCCCCCACAATACTAAAGTTTCACTTCGCCAAATCCATATGCACCCCTGTTTGTCCCCTGTTTATCACCTGTCCCTGCAATGCTATTGCCTCAAACTTGGAGCACACTCGGGCTCTAAGGTGATGCAATGGGCTAGTTATGGTCTAGCTGGGTTGATTTTTGGCACCCACCACTGGTTGTGTTAGTTGTCAATTTCCCCTTTAGGTATTTTGATTTTAGGTGTTATTAAAGTATGTAACGCATGCTGGGTATGTGGGTTGGGGGTATTGTGTTAGCAGTTTTAAGTAGAACTCAATTTGAACAGTAAGCCTAAGGTTATTGTAACGTATAGGATGTAGTGGCGGTACCCTTTAATTTTTTGTTTGGCTGCTGAATCACTTTAAAGTGAAAGCACATTTGTCAGTAATGTGGACATGCCTCAGTGATCAGTGGTCAGTGTTCTGACCAGCCTGTACTGCCCCGGGGCTAAAAACTCCACCCAAATTGACTATTCAAATTGAGCAGGAGAATAGTACTAATAGTTTTTGTTTTTTTATGTCCTCAAGTTAGGGAGATTAGCCTTATATTTGATATGTGTTCCCTAAACGTTAGAAAAAGATAGTTAAAAAGATTAGCCTCAACACCTATCTGTGTTGGAATAATGGGAACATCGTCTGTATTGCACCACCGATTATGGTATAACTGAAATAAGTGATTGAGTGATTTTAATGTTCCACTTCAAGTATTGATGAACAGGATTTAAGCTAACGTGTTTAAACAGGCTTAGGAAAGAAAATATCCCATATCCTACAAAATTTCTTAGTTTATCAGGATATATTAAACAGAATATACTTGCCATACTTACCGTACATACCTTATTCTTGCTCTGTAGTGTGCGACTGTGCGAGTGTGTGTGTGTGCATGTGTGTGGAGGGAGCACAATGGAGGACCTGTGGGCAAGAAACTTACACTCACTGCCTGTCAGTCCTCCAATGTCCAGTGTCCCACAGACACACACACACAAACACACACACAATGCCATACCTTACAGTCTCCTGTGGTGCTGATCGCATTCTTAGCTTCAATGAGTGGGTGTGTAATGAGGGAATTAGGGAATGCTGTGCAGTGGCTCTAATGAGGGATGCTGCTTACTTGCCTATAATGAGATATGCTGCTCACTGCATGTAAAAGAGGGATGCCTCTCACTGTCTTCCTTCTCCAACCATGGTGTCGGGGAACCGCAGGGCACGTGATCCAACTATCAAACAGGGACCTCCGGACACACAGACTGCTTTCCCAAACCCCCATCCGAGTCCGCCTAGCGAGACAACCAGGCCCAAAGCCTGCAGACACACAGATTCTTGACTAAGGCAAAAGATCGCTCAAGTTAAATATAGGTTTTAATGCAATAAGCGCTCACTAGGCAGTGATAAACATTTGGCTATGATGGAATATGAATAAATACAAATGTCATTCTGAGAAGTGGGTTACAGGTTACAGTGAGTTACAGACTGGTGGATGGGTGGGTAGATTGGTGATGAAGAGCTCCCACAAGGGGTATGTCAAGAGCTTAGATGGTTTGGGCACCTCCAGCACTCTGCCACGCTACCCCTCTCCAGAGAATGACCCCCGCCTGGCCCAGGGTCATCCCCCTTTATGCAGCAAGACGCTTTCGCTCCCTCCCTTCTGTGTGCCAGATTGTCCCCTCCCACCATTGTGTAGCCTGCTTTAGCACCTAAAACCCTTTAGGGGTTATAACTTTGAGCAGAGGGGTTGTATGGCTCTGGATATGCCACCAAAAGATTGGGCTGGATGCTGGGCATCCAATGAGTCCAAAGATGGGGTCCCAAAACCTTAGATCTCCATTTCTCTAGGTTCCCCTTGTCGCAGGGCCCTGAGAAACCTACCTCTATGTGCAGTTTTGTGGACCCGTTCTGGTTCTGTAGCTGGCCCAGCTATGGTGGCCCACATAGTGGCCCAGCTATGGTCCAATCTGAGTTGGTGCCGCTGGTCTGCGGCTCTTGTTTTTTATGTGAAGGAGCTCACAGCCAGGGGTCATACCACCTTCAGACCCATTGGGGCCTTCCCAGAGAGAATCAGCAGAGAGTCTGCGCTTGGCTCAACTCATAAATAATTCTCCTTTCTGCGGGAGATTAGGTCCTGTGCATATTTATAACTAGAAAGCCTTAACAGGGCGAAATAAATGGGAACTTCGAACTTGTATATGTGGGTTTTTCACATTTAAACTGGATCGTTCCTTCACACATGGGTTTCCATGTTTTTCATTCTGTATAAGCAGGACAATTGTTAGACAAAATAGCTGCAAGAAAAATAATTCTGCCCCATCCTCACCCATCTTTTGGTGCTACTGCTGTCCCATACAGATATGTGCCATGTTGTGCCTCTACTTTAGCATCAGGTTATGTCCCCTCCCCATAACTAAGCCCAATATGAGGGGGTTGAGGGGCCTGGTATATGGCTGTTACCAAGGTATCCTGTTCCAGGATGGCTGGGATAAAGATGTCTTTGCATACACAATGGCCTTGGCACCCTAGATATGGCCTTGTGTACAAATAAGAACTTTTCATTTTGTTTACTAGTGCTCATCCTAGTAGCTGTCAGGCCACAGCTTACAGTGTACCCCAGAATTATTCCCCCTAGCACAGGGGTCAAATCCCCCTTCTCAAGGTCTACCATCAGGCCATGTTTTGCAGATTGCCACAGAGGTAAAGTAATTGGTGCTCAGACAGAGCTATAGAGCCAACTATAAGAAGGTTAACACACATTGAAAAATTCACATGAAATGTAATGTTTTAAGGTCAAATCCAATAGTATACAGAAATATAAACTGTATATGCCTAAAATAATGAAAGCTTTCTAGCACTAGCGATAATAATATAATAATAATAATGTGTTAAAAAAGTAAAATACATTCAAGCTGTTTAAAAGCTGCTTTTAAAGCAAGATTTTAATTTTTGCCTACAGTTCTGCTTTAACTTTACTATAAATAATATAGAAACATAGAAGGTTGATGGCAGAAGGAGACCATACGGTCCATCTAGTCTGCCCTTATGTAACTGTATGTACTCTTTATCTTAGGATAGATGTGTGCTTATCCCAGGCATGTTTAAATTCAGTGAATGTTGATTTTTTAACTACCTCTGCTGGAAGTTTGTTCCAAGCATCTACTACTCTTTCTGTAAAATAATATTTTCTAACATTGCTCCTGATTTTCCCCCCGACTAGCTTCAGGTTGATTATTATAATTATAATCTTTATATAGCACCAACATATTCCACCGCGCTTTACAATCAAAGGGTTAATGTGAAAAATAGTGTAATAAATTATATAACAAAAAACAGGTAAGCTAATAAAACAAAGAATGAGGGCCCTACTCTCAAACTTACAATCTAAGGGAATAATGTGGGTAACACATAAGGTAATAATACATACTTTGTACCATTGTCCAGCCATCTTAGACAAAAACTACTAAAAACTATCTACAAACTGTATGGGCCAGCCACAAGCTTTTTGGGAGCAAATCATGTAGTGGATGTTGCTTGATGAGGGAGAAGAAGAGTAAGATTAGTGGATGTGGTAGGTTACCCCAAAAAGATGCGTTTTTAGAGAACATCTAAAACTATTAATATTATGAATTGATCTAATTGCTGGGGGTAGTGCATTCAATAAAATTGGTGCAGCTCAGGAGAGGTCTTGTAAACCGGAGTGAGATGTCCAGATTATGGTGGTTGTTAGTCGTAGTTCATTTGCAAAGTGTAATGCACATGTAAGGTGGTAAACAGAAATAAGGGAGGATATGTAGGGGGATGCAGCACCATGGAGAGATTTGTGGGTGAGTATGAGTAGCGGAGGGGGGAGGCAGCAGAGCAGCGGTTGAACAGATAGATGAGCTGGGCTGCTAAATTCAGGATGGATTGGAGAGGGGAGAGTTTAGTGAGGGGGAGGCCAGTTAGTAATGAGTTAGAGTAATTAAGACGAGAATGGAGCTCGTCTTGTTGTTTCTACAGTAAGAAAGGGGTGAATTAAAGAAATGTTTTTTGAGATGCAGGTTGCATGAGGGGGCAAGCAATTGAACATAGAAGGTGAATTACAGATCAGAATCAAGTGTGACACCTAGACAATGAGCATGCTGCTTACGAGTTATGCTAGTGCCACACATTGAGAGGGAGATGTCAGGTTTAGGTAGGTTAGTAGATGGTGAGAACACAAGTAGTTCTGTTTTTGTAAGATTCAGTTTCAGACAGAGAGAGGACATAATGTTAATGAGACAGCAGACCGACAGTCACTGGTGTTCTGAAGAAATGCTGGGGTAAGGTCATGGGATGAAGTATAGAGTTGGGTGTTATCAGCATAGAGATAGTACTGAAAACAAAATCTGCTGATAGTTTGTCCAAAGGGGCTCTATAGAGGGAAAAGAGAAGAGGACCTAGGACTGAACCCTGAGGAACCCCAATAGTAAGAGGAAAAGGAAAGCAGTTGATGCCAGCAAATTATTGGAAGAAAACCAAGAGAGAGCAGTGCCCTTAGGGCCGATAGATTGGAGCATGTCAAGTAAGAGATGGTTGTCTAAAGTGTCAAATGCTGCCGAGAGGTCCAAGAGAATGAGTATTGAGTAGCAACCAATGCTGTCAGGTTATTTGTCACTTTGTTGAGAGCAGGTTCTGTGGACTGTTGAGCATGAAAGCCTGATAGCCATAGATCAAGAATAACAGAGTTATTCAGAGTTAACAGAGGTAGCGGATCAGCCTAGAGTAGTCCAGCCTTTCCAAGAGTTTAGAAATGAATGGGAGATTTGAAACAGGTCTGTAGTTGATTGCACTGGAAGAGTCAAGAGAAGGTTTTTAGTAGAGGGATTATAACATTGTATTATAACAGTATTACATTACATAACAGTGTTTGAAAGTGAAAGGGAAGATACCAGGAGAGAGAGAGTTTGAGAATTCTGGTTAGGTGGGTAGTGACAGCCAGAGAGAGAGAGACTGGAGGAGATGTGAGGGAAAGGGGGTCAGAGGTGCATGTTGTAGTATGAGAGAGTCTGGGGAATTCCTCCTTCTTCACTAGGTCGAAGTTGGGGGGTAAGCCAGGGGAGGCAGTGTAGAGAAGAGGCTCAAAGATGTCCAGTGCCTGGGAGCCAATTTCTTTATGGATGTCTTCAATCTTCTCTTTGAAATAGGTTGCCAGGTCTTCAGCACTAAGTTATATTACAGACGTCTATACTGCCAGAGCAGGGAGTGAAATGGGTGAAAAGAGTTTTTGTGGATTTTTTTTGTTGGTGAATGAGGGTCAGGTTTCTGAAATGTGATTGTCTGGATTGTCCTGTGAGGGTTTGTGATAGTAAAGTACCAAAGATTGTGGTCAGAGATTGGGAGGGAGTTATTGAGAAGACTGGGCAAAGTCTGAAGAAGATCGAGTCAAGTAGGGTCAAAGAATTAGTAAGATAAAAGTCATGAATGTAGGGGAGTTTGTTGCAAGCAGAGTAAGGGTTCCACAGTGCACACTGAAAAGAGGGTAGTGAAGGCGTGCAATGTATTTTCATGAGGTTTGAAGGGTTTTTTATTTGATATGGTGTTAACTTAGCTAAAGTAGGTGGGCCAGGGTTAGGAGATATATCCCCTAATAATAGCAGGAGTATAATGAGTAAAAGCAAATGATATATGGATTTGTAGGAGTGCTTATAATGCTGTAACCGGGACATGAGTTGTTTTAGCTAGATGTGAGCAGTACTAGGGTGAGTAGAGGGTGGGGGGCTGATGGCTGATATATAGGCAGTGAGGAGGAGGGCTTAGTGGCTGTTTTTTGTTAGGATGGCGAGCACACAATAAAAGCAAGAGTTACAACATGCAGAATTGTTATATTCATTTGTTAATCAAAGGTAAATATAATGTTGTATTTACCTGTCTCTTGAACTGTCTACCTGCAATGTATAATTGTTGAATTCCTTATCAATTGCTTCCCTTTGCAATAAGCATCCCATGCAGGCCCCACACATGTGCAACCCTTTGAGCTGGCTCTAAATGTATATGGTGCAGAGTGTGTGGGTCAGAGAGCTTATCAGCTCATTAGATCAAATAGACGCAAGCTGAATGCGCTAAATGGGGGGGGGGGGGGGATAAACTGTCTCCTGACCAAAGATCTAACTGTCACTCATAGCTATAAAATAATGTTGTAACAATGTTTTTATTAACTTGTTTTGGATTTTTCAAGGTGACTCTGTTGTCACATTATTACATTGCTGCCACTGGTGGAGACGTGGTTAGTAGTATGTAAGCTATTAGGCTGTACTGTTCAGGTTGAGATAAAACAGCCTGTAATAGTTCAGGTCCCCAGCGTCTCAGCAATGCCCCCAAACCATGAAGCAAAGTCAGCTTGAGCATCAAGCCTATGAAATGCTAAAAGATGTTCCACTTTCATATTGAAATTGTAGCCAGATCGTATTTCAGCAAAATGAACACAGAACCTTGTTCACCAACACAGAATGCAATTTGTAAGAGGAAAACAATCAAAGGAGTGCGAGAAGATGATACTTTTGGTGACCATATGGTACAATCAGATGGAAGGTTTCTAGAGAATTCATGTCATTTCCTCGGGCATCTATTTATCAGGACGTCTGAGAAAGAGTGCTTGTGAATGCTTTCCCTGAATGCCACCAACGCTGTATAATATTACCACGCTCTTTGTCATTCTTTAACAAAAGCTTGCAGCCATTAAAACTCAAAAGAAACAACCCATTACAACAATCTCCTTGGCCCTTTGTGTCTTATTATGTTTTTAAAGTAAAATTCCAGGTAAATACACTTTTTTTAAAGCGCTCCAAATGATTTAAGGTTGCTTTCATCACCAGGGACATCCCAGTTTGGGATACCCATCTAGTTAAAGGTGCCTGGAAAGCCTGAAATTCTCTTCCACATTCCCGAACTGCAGCAACTGCATCCTGTGTAGCCTTTCTTAAGCATCAAGCAACAGAGGAGGATGGGTGTTGTAAGCCACCAAAACTAATTTTTTTTTACCTTAATCAAATTGAGCATTTAAAAATACCTAACAGCCCAATGTGACTGGAGAGTCAATCTGGTAGTAAGGGACAAATGCAATTTTCTGCATGAGAGCTATAACCTTAAAGCATTATATATGATTTTAGGTATATGCAGAGTAGTGCAGATGTGGTCAGACGTGGAGCGGGAAGAAAAAGTGGCCAGGGATGAGACGGGTAAAGGTAAGGCGAGCAAAAGTTGTAAGAGGTGAGCAGAGATCGGCTAAGGGGAGGTGGAAAGAAGTGAGCATAGGTAAGCCGGGCAGAGGTGAGGTGGAAAGAAGTGGGCATAGGTAAGCTGGACAGAGGTGAGGTGGAAAGAAGTGGGCATAGGTAAGCCGGGCAGAGGTGAGGTGGAAAGAAGGCATAGGTAAGCTGGGCAGAGGTGAGGTAGAAAGAAGTCGGCATAGGTAAGCCGGGCAGAGGAGAGGTGGAAGGAAGTGGGTATTGGTAAGCCGGGCAGAGGTGAGGTGGAAGGAAGTGGGCATAGGTAAGCCAGGCAGAGGTGATGTGGAAAGAAGTGGGCATAGGCAAGTTGGGCAGAGGTGACGTAGAAAGAAGTGGTCATAGATAAGCCGGGCAGAGGTGAGGTGGAAAGAAGTGGGCATAGGTAAGCCAGGCAGAGGTGAGGTGGAAAGAAGTGGGCATAGGTAAGTAGGGCAGAGGTGAGGTAGAAAGAAGTGGGCATAGGTAAGTAGGGCAGAGGTGAGGTGGAAAGAAGTGGGCATAGGTAAGTTGGGCAGAGGTGAGGTAGAAAGAAGTAGTCATAGATAAGCAGGGCAGAGGTGAGGTGGAAAGAAGTGGGCATAGGTAAGCCAGGCAGAGGTGAGGTGGAAAGAAGTGGGCATAGGTAAGCCAGGCAGAGGTGAGGTGGAAAGAAGTGGGCATAGGCAAGCTGGGCAGAGGTGAGGTAGAAAGAAGTTGACATAGGTAAGCCGGACAGAGGTGAGGTAGAAAGAAGTGGGCATAGATAAGCCGGGCAGAGGTGAGGTAGAAAGAAGTGGGCATAGGTAAGCTGGGCAGAGGTGAGGTGGAAAGAAGTGGGCATAGGTAAGCAGGGCAGAGGTGAGGTAGAAAGAAGTGGGCATAGGTAAGTCGGGCAGAGGTGAGGTAGAAAGAAGTGGTCATAGGTAAGTAGGGCAGAGGTGAGGTAGAAAGAAGTGGGCATAGGTAAGCTGGGCAGAGGTGAGGTGGAAAGAAGTGGGCATAGGTAAGCTGGGCAGAGGTGAGGTGGAAAGAAGTGGGCATAGGTAAGTAGGGCAGAGGTGAGGTGGAAAGAAGTGGGCATAGGTAAGCTGGGCAGAGGTGAGGTGGAAAGAAGTGGGCATAGGTAAATAGGGCAGAGGTGAGGTAGAAAGAAGTGGGCATAGGTAAGCTGGGCAGAGGTGAGGTGGAAAGAAGTGGGCATAGGTAAGCTGGGCAGAGGTGAGGTGGAAAGAAGTGGGCATAGGTAAGTAGGGCAGAGGTGAGGTGGAAAGAAGTGGGCATAGGTAAGCTGGGCAGAGGTGAGGTGGAAAGAAGTGGGCATAAGTAAATAGGGCAGAGGTGAGGTAGAAAGAAGTGGGCATAGGTAAGCTGGGCAGAGGTGAGGTGGAAAGAAGTGGGCATAGGTAAGTAGGGCAGAGGTGAGGTGGAAAGAAGTGGGCATAGGTAAGCCGGGCAGAGGTGAGGTAGAAAGAAGTGGTCATAGGTAAGTAGGGCAGAGGTGAGGTGGAAAGAAGTGGGCATAGGTAAGCCGGGCAGAGGTGAGGTGGAAAGAAGTGGGCATAGGTAAGCTGGGCAGAGGTGAGGTGGATAGAAGTGGGCATAGGTATCAGGGCCTGGAAAGACATTCCCACTTTTGGATCATAAACACGCAGGAATAAACCAAACTTAGAAACAGAATGCTGATAAGTAAATCACTGGCCTGGGGGCACAATTGTAACGCAAATGTTTGTTTTACATTCCAGAAGAGGAAAACAATAATGGCCACATCCCCAGCAGTGGACACGCTCCCACCCCCAGCCTATCTTAATGGCTTAGGACTGGAGCACGCTCAAAACCCAAATATTCGAGGATGCAGCAACCGGATGTTTACATTGCTGAGGAAGTCAGGAAGCAGGTGAGTTTTGCAGCACTCTGGGGAGGGGGGTCACATAGCGGGGCATCCTGTTTTGGCATGCCCCTGGGGAAGGCCAGTGGCAGGCCCTGGAATCTTTTAGAAGGCCAGCCAAAGTGGTTTTGTTCTGCTTAAAGTTACGCAGTGTGCATCGGTTACTGTCATGTCATGTCAAACCATAGGAAGCATGCAAATGCACAGAATTACTTACCCGGTCTCCACTTTTGCACCTTTCCCTGCCTGGACATATCTAAAGTGTTTTTGAGCAAGGCACCTAACGCCCAAACTGGCCCCATGCGCCATTGCTCGGCAGCCCATCGCTCTGGAATGGAGTGGCTTTAGGTCACAGTCTGAGTTCAATGTAAAGTGTTGAGTCCATGCTTCAACTGCCAAAATGCTTCACCTCAAAATAATTTAGCAAATATTCGCTCAGGCATTAATTATGAGCCATCTGGGCTATTGAATTCCCTTGGTAATTGGCATTCCTTTCAATGCCTCTATTTGTCTGCCAGACAGATCCTCTATAGCCACTACCATTTCAGGGAGCACCGTGCTAATGGCTTATACAATTTTCCAGTTTCTATGACTAGTTATATTTGTGTATTCATCTTTGTTTATTCAATCTGAGCTCTGTGAAGTAGGCTTAAGAACAATGAACTCAATAAATGTCTTGAAGAACTGTCCACTTGCCATATGGATGGGGCTTTTACATTCTTTAGTTATTTTAAAGAAATTGGTCAGGATAATTGTAAAATGATATCAAACGTGTTATCTGATGCTTCTGAGTTTTGAGATGGTTTCTGAGTTTTGTTGCTGTATTACCTTTGTTTTTTTATAAAGCTATTCAGCCAGAATGTTACATTTATTTTCTAAAGCAAGTGGTGTTCCTGTCTCTATGCCTGTTTGCTTTTATTTTATTATCTGCTTACAGGCATCAAAAGTAAAATATCTGCCACAGGATTTATTATTAGTCTGCCATTTATTTATTTTTTTTACAATAAAATAAAAGAAATAGAAACACAGCATAATAGAGGGTTCTCCTATATAGGCACAGTCTGGTACAAGACAGGTGGAAACAGGTTTACCTCTTGATGCTAAAAACAAGAAGGACATACATAAATAAAATCTAGGGGCTGTGCTACAAAGCAGGGCTGAGATCTTCGCTATAGCTATATGCAGCAACGCATCAGGATGAATTAGGCATGGAAAGTGAGAAAACCTTATTTTAATTTTTACAGTAAAATGTTGGTAACAATCCTGCCCCTCCAGCATCATGCCATGTGGCACACAGAATATCCAGTACCTACAGGGGGATAAATGCTCTTTGCTTTGCTTGACTGTCTTTTCTGTGCTTCCAAGCACAGTGCAAAATAGCTTACAGCAATGGAACAAAAATGTCCGCTGAGACACTTATACACTTTCCCTGCCTTTACAGCATGTATGATACTTTCCCGGTCTGTTCCTCATCCAGACACAGGTAGCTGCAGCCATGCTGGTGAAAAAAGTCATCCAAAAAATGTTCTTTTTGAAGCTCAGACTGTCAGAAATGAACTCTCTGGCAGGTACGGCATTTAGCCTTTTAATTGAAGTGGACCAAAACCACAAAGCCCCCCACCCCTATTTGCCATCCCACCAACATGGCATTTCAATTTGGTGTGCCCCACATTGTGAGACCCCCCGGTGCCCCCCTAAATCTGCCTTGATCCTTGCTTACATGGCACATGGCACATGAGCAGCTTGGCCCTGGCAACCGTTCTCTGTGTGCTTTTTATGTCTGGCTGACGTGAATTTTTGTGTGTGCATAGCAGGTGGAGCATGGATGCCGCGGTGTATGGCTAAGCTTAGCCACGCACCTCATGTCATACCCACTGCCAAGTACACAGCACACACAGTACACAGTATTTTCTATTCACCAGCACTTTGCATTTCTTGCTAAGACCTATTGAACTTCTTGCCTTTTGCTGACTCGAAGATCACATATCCCTCAATGAATTACAGTTCTCAAGAACCTTTACATTCAGACAACTGCAGATTGATGACTTATTAATACAAATTGGAGGTTCAGTCTACTCATAATATAATTCATATAAATATCTAATATGAAGCAGAAAAGAAAGCAGCTAAAGAAAGATGCAGTCCACTTACAGCCATCCTAGGGAAAGCAGAAAGCTAATTTACCCCTTTGCCCCTTCATGTATAAAAGACAATAAGAAGTTAAGTAGTTAAAGTGACAATATGTATCGCTACCCTAAAATGTAACCTGGGAGCTGCTGTATTTGCAAAGCCAGTTACTGTTCCTCTGTTTCCTCTGTGTCAGATCTGTGCGTGTTTTTTTATTCTGGCGCTTTTGTTAGTTTTAATTTAAGGTGAGGTGAGACTGTCCTGTCAACATATACCCTTGACAAGTGTTAATGCCCCTTTTGTGACCTGTTAATGGTATTGTCCTCGGGCAGAGATGGGATTAGCAGATGATGTTCTCCACTAATATCCCTATGACAGGTGATAATGCACCAAGAATAAAGATTTTTCTTATCCTAGGTGATATAAGGTTACCGATTGTTGTACTGATTTTAAAAGAGGTTAAAATGGATTAAAAAAAAATAAGGCATGATGTGACAAACACTTGACAAAAATAACAAGGGGGTATCTACAAAATTAGGCCAGTAAGGGGGGGGGGGGGGAGATCTTTCTACGTTTAGAGTCGATTCAAGATCGGTGCACAAAAACTCAGACAATTCCACATGCACTTAGATGCATGATTCATGGCTGCATGCATACATGCACGTGCCTATCGCACCAAATGGAAAACGCACAGGAGGAGTGCAAATTGCCTCTTCTTGCTTATTTTGAAGAGCAAATGTGCATTTGGCCGACTAAACGCTTAACTGCTCCCAATGGTCCCCCATATATCTCCCCTTTCCTTTACTGTTTCTCCACAGTGATTTGATCTCTCCAACTTGTGTTTTCTACAAAGCTCTATTCGCCATTTGGTGGTGTGTATTCTCTAGAGAACCCGTGTTCTCCATTTTTGAGGTTTTTTTTGGAGGGTATTCTGACTCCAGTTAGCCCTTAATGTTTTTTGGCCTAATGTTTTGTCTACTGTTCTACTCTCCCTCCCCTGTTTGGTTTGCATATTAATGCTTCATCATTTAACTATATTTTTGTATTGTTTTTGTTAAACTTTGGGGCCCAATAGCCACATTTTTGTTGTTTTGACCTTTATTTTTGTGATTTTTTACAACTTTTTATCATTTCTTTCCAAAAAAAAAAAAAAAATAGGTTCAACCCCTAACAAGAACTTGCGGCTGACACTTTCATTGTTCAAAAACAGGCTTTTCTGCCCTCTAAACATACCATAAATCAGGCACCAGAGACGAGGCCAAGAGAGAGTTTGGTGTGGCAAAATGGCGCTAGCGGAAAATTTCAGGTACATATTGGCACAAAAACAAATGTGCATCCCATTTTGATGACCGTGAATCAGGAGGAAGACTGATCACAATTTGGCGCTCCAAATAGTGTGCGCAATGTGACCGGCGCACACCCATGAATCGACCCTTATGTGTTTAATTTCTTGTACATGATTGGATTACATGATGGAGAAGTTTTCCAGGTGCAGTCCAGGAGAAGTTTTGCAGAAGCTTAGCAGTGAGTTTCCCTTCTGCAGGGCAGCTTGATTTTGGATGCCCTGCACCATGAATCACTGTGGCTGGAAATTCACCTTCCCCCTTATAAAGAGGATCTGAAGTTGGACCTCTTTAAAAGACTTCTCGAGGGGGGGGATCTCATATCCACACCACATTGTAAACCTCACCCCCCTCCACTGTGACTGTAAATTTTCCTTCTACTAAGCTTCCACTGTACATGCATGGTGTGGCTCCAGCTTAGCTGCACACCCTGCACCATCCAGCTGCCTCCATGAGCACAGCAGGGATGCTGGGGCTGTGCAGCACATGAAGAGGGGTTCATGCTGAGGGTAAATTGGGGTGCCATGTATGGAATGAGTTACTGGTCCACTTAAAAAGGATTGTCTAGGCTTGGTGTTAAAACAAATCATTATTTGCACAACTGTCATGCAGAAGATTCTTCTTGGTGAATCTCTGAATAAAGCTGTTCTTGCTGAGATGCAGCCAATTCTGTAGCCCAGCCCCTGGATTTTATTTAAATAAAATATCATGAAAGCACTGAAAAAATACAAACAAGACATTTCATGTTAAAGCCCAAACTCTGCCGAAAAAAACAGTATATACATTTCCTGGAAATTCCTTGAAGTTCCTGCAAAAATCACAGTTACACATATAGTGCAAAATGTTGAAAAATGTCCTGGCAACAGAGGGTGACAAACTCTCTAGGTAGATTGGTAGCCACCTCTCCACACTTAGCCTCTTGACTTTCTGGCTGAAAAAAGAAATGTGAATCTTAAATGGTATACTTAAAAACCTGTCACCCCTGGATTCTTACCAGCAAGCTTTGTGGGAATTTTTTGATGCGGGTTGTAAAGGTAACTCATAAATATATACATTTTTAATAAAAGAACAATTTTGTGACAGAGCTTCTTTATCAGGGAGAGCCTCTAAAATAGATTGTCCTCCACATTCTGATGAAGAAGCCATACCGTCAGTGGCATAGCTAAATATGAATCAGACCCTGGTGCTAACAGTAGGGCTTTTTTAACTGAATCACGATGACCGGAAGAACACAAAAAGTCAGACTGGGTTCTCTACTGCCAAGTGCCAAGTGCAGGAGCCCCACAAAGCTGTGTGCTTTCCCCTATTTTATATTTACATACAATGATTGGTACTCGACTGACAAATCCATCAAGATTCCGTAACTGGACTAACACCCTTACAAGAAACAGTGCTCATATGCATCCCTCCCGGCAAAATGCTTCAGAATGCTGCACATAAAAATTCATTTATCATTTTGTAAATCCTGCCATGGATGATTTTACCCCCAAAATGGCATCCTACAACCTGCAGGTAACTTGCGAAGTGCTGCTGGGTTTCCTGCTGCTGTGCATTGTGGGTTATATCAGTGAAATACAGGCAGCCGAGTGCTCCAAGATGACCGCAAAAAGGAGAAAATCTGTCAAGCAGTGTTTCAGCTCTGATTGGGTGTTGGAGCAAATGAGAGTGCTGATATTAGTATCATGCATGCAGATGGGGCAAGTGAGTTTTTTCCAGCTGTGCAAGGCTTTTGGTCTGGTTTAAGTTTGCATATTATCTTAAAAGGATGACAATGAGAGTGCATACAGACTTGCTCAGTTACTGGGGTACAGAGAACAATCTTGTCCTGAACACTCAAAAGACTAGAGATGATATTTGATTTCAGAAAGGTACCTTTATTCTCACCCCACATTTTTATCCATTGTAGAGGAAGCTATCTTTTTGGGGGTCAGCATCACCAAGAATCTTAAATGTACAAACGAAGGCTCAGCGGAGAAAGTACTTTCTGTGGCAGCTGAAGAATTTTGGCGTAACACAAGGTCTACTGTGGCAATATTACACTTCTGTCATCAAATCAATCACGCGCTCTTTAATTGGTGTATAGTATGATGAAGCATGAAAAATACATAAACTCTGCTTCCAAATGGTCATCAATCAAGCAGAGAGAATTATCGCCTACCTCTACCTTTACTTCATGTTCCGCATGCCCGAAGGGTCAGAAAACGTGTAGAGAACATTATCAACGACCCATCTCACCTTGGCCATTCTCTCCTCCAGCTTCTTCCATCTGGTTTTCGGTGCCTTAAGCCTGAACTTCTGGATACAACACTATTTTACAATTTTAGACATTCTTCTACACAACAGTCTAAATGCCTAATATGCATTACATTTGGTTAGTGCAGTTGTGCAAATAGACTCCCTTTTTTTTGACTGTTTTAGACTGAACATTGCTAGTGGAAATGTTGTTATTCACACAAACATATGCCCAAACTGGGGTGTACATACCATAGAGGCAGTGCACGCACGGGCCCCTGGCCAGTGGAACAGCGAGGTCTGACGCAAGCTGCCTCCACTGCCTCTGTAGTATGTACGTCGTGCCACACTTACCCATGCCACATGCTTTCTCCACACTGCAGGGCGCATTACTCCCTTTCCGCCTACGTGAGCAATATCCTTGCCACAGCGCGTCTCAGTTACTGCCACAAGTGCGCATTGCTTCTCCATTGTTGCCGCATGTCTCTGTCAAATCCTTTGGTGAATGTAGGACTGGTGATGGGGGCTCATCGGGGCTATGTATGCCTCTGTGCCCAAATGTCCATGTATGTAATGGCAGAATAAACTGATTACTGAATTGGGTACAACTAGATTTCTAAAGACTGAATCTACAGTGACAACTGGTGTTTTCTTCTGTACAAGATGCTGTGTTAGCACAAATGATGATGCCACCTGACCTCATGGTATCCAAAGCAGTTGCTACCCCTGCACTTACACCCCTGCATACTGTCATTCCATTCTGGTTATCCTAGGACCACTTTAGCTCTAGCAACAAGCCGCTGTGAAACGTTCTCCTGGAAATCACTAAAGATTATTCTGCTCGTGATGGGACCGTTGCTGTAAATGACATCTGTATTATCGCTGTGAATATTTTATTTTTCCAGGCTCCATCACTTAGGCAAGGGCCCAGTAAGCATTTTGGAATTCTTTTTGCCTTCCTCACAGGCTTGCATTAATTCACCATCTGCTGGCTTCCACTCATTTATTTGCGTTAATTGCTGGTCATTCATCTTTGTGGTTTGATGAATCACTGACAAAAGCTAGCGATATCAAAAGGATTATGTATGAGGTTTAATTTCTGTCTTAAAGCATCACAGTCAGCAAGTTAAGACTGCAAACCCCCTTCCCTCTGATAACCACCACCTACATTAACTACTCAATGGCTAGAGGACCCAGCTATAAAACAGGTTATGTCCTATCTGTTCTGCAGTTGGCTACCATTTACCATATTCATAATGTTATTCACACAATACATCCTCCATTTGCCACCTAATTTACCACCTTTGCCACAGTGATCCATGTACTAAAATTAATGAAATAAAGAAAAATTGGAGAAAATATCCCTAATGACTGTCATTGATTACAGCAGGACAGGTGTCTCATGCCTGGGAATTAGTGTCAAGCGACTCATTTTTCATCTTTAGTTGGCTTAATTTGAGAGTATGCAATGAAAAATCTGTGTATTATATATTATGCATGCTATTACAATACAGTGCAGGAGGATGGCTTACCACTATAAACTCTGTGTGAAAATGTATTGATCTGAATACAAAATCAAATCAAATAGTAGCATCAATAGAAAGCACAGCTGAATGCAGAATAAAGTAGAACCTGGTAAAAATGTTTTATTTTACTTTGGACAGATTAAAGTGGACCAATCACCAGGATTTTCACTATCCTGGTGACTGGTCCCTGCCCTGGGGGCATCCCAATTTGGGGTTCCCCCACTGTGTGAAAACCCAAGATAAGCCATGCAACTCTCCTTACTGCTGACAAACGCGCAGGCTCTTATCCAATCAGCCCTTTATGCAATGCATAATATTGCACGGCATAAAGCCATTGTTTTGGATCAAGGGTTGTCATAGGGAGCGGCGGTGAGGGAGTACGTACAGCTGCAGGTATGTTGGTGATGCGGTTGCGGTTGTGGCGAGAGACCGTAAGTTGATTGCGGGTCGTTCTGGGGGGTTCACACTGAATCAGGATGCTCCGGGGACACCTAGTCGGCCCTGGAGTCTTTTATAATCTAGGCCCGGCCTGGCCCGTGATTGGTCCACTTTAAGTCTTAAACTTTAATACCCACTTATCATGTATTCAGCCATATAACTGGTGAGCTTCAATTATTTCCTATATTCCGGTTGAGAGTGCGGGTAATCTTTGCTCCCATTTGTTAGCCTTACTCCTGCTCCTCTCCTAGCTGGAAACATTTATACTCAAATCAGACTAAATATTCTTTCTAAGAAAGCATATATTATTTTACTTAGCAGATATTGCAGTTTATCCGCCTATACCTTTAGCTATCTTTACCCATGCCAGGCATTTGTGAACGGCAGGCGGGGCACGCCCCCAGTTAGAGGCTGAATGGAGCCAGGTGCACTGACAGGGCCATGGAAACACCGTAAGGGTGATTTTACTGGTGACACCTGGGGACACACACAGCAGAGAACTCCAATTTGGTATGCCCCTATTAAGTGGACCAAAACCCTGTGATAAAGTGAGTGATAAACCTGCATTTTGGTCCACTTTACTGTAAGAAAAAAAACTGCAGAGCAGACAACCTCAGCTGCTACAGATGTAGCAATCCTTAAATTAAACGATGTACCTTAGCTAATTAACTTGACACAGAAACCATTGAAAACACTGACGATTTCAAGACTGCATGCCATTATTAACACATGAACTGTCCCTTTAAGGACTGCGAATCTGTGTGAAAATAAAGACATTCCAAGGTCTCCAATTGCAAGTTTCCACAAAGCAGATTAGTGCAGAGATTGATTAAAGTGATCCCTTGGGTAACAGTATAAGCTGCCCTATTTCAAAGTATTTCAGATTACATGTAAATACCTTGTATTCTAAATGAAACCACTTTGGCTTCCATCCTTGGGCGTGGCTGAGCTGGGAGGAGCGAGTCATTTCTCAGCTTTATAGGTCATGCACTATTTATTTTTCTAAATATACAATGATAAAATCCACTTCTGTGTATTTTTCCTAATATTCCAGCACGAAGCAGTCCAAGGGGTAACTAGGAAATCCGCTTACCTTACTGCTTTCGATCAGTCCCCTTGCAGACACAGGTTGTGAAGCTGGGAGCTGCATTTCTAGCTGGTAGATGGGAGTTGCCTGGGTTCGGCCAGCATTGAAAACAGGCACCTCCATACTCCAGGAACTTCCGTGTACAGAGACGGCCATTGTTTTCAGTGTATAGAGACCACAACCAGCCGTTACCTGGAAGTTCCCAACTTTCTGAGTTACCCTTCAACAGCAAAAGTAAACATACATTGAATTTTCCTTTAAATGGACTTTCCAGGAAAAGGGTTAAATTAATGTGGTTACTATTTACCTGATGCCTCTAGTTGCTGTCTTTGTGTGTCCACCTGTATCACATTGTGTATCACATTGTGGGAGTAGATAAGAAACTTTGAAGTTTCACTTACTTCCTAAATGCATTCTCAGTGTTCCAGGTTCCTTACATTTATTCAAAGTTTGGCCAAACTTGCTAGACCTGAACTTTGGGAGGTTGGCTCATGCCTAGTATCACCAGATCTGTGCTCTCTGGCTGTGCATCAGAATCTTTGTAATCCCTTTGCTCCCTTGGTAATGCACAAATGCAGTGCTGCTTCTAGGGAGGCTGAAGATTAAAGTCAGATGGTTGGGAGTAACTTCCATTTTAACATCTGCTCTGTTAGCCATGCTGGGCTGCCTTTTACATTGCATCCTTATGGGCAGTGGCCACAAAAAACTAGCTCCTTCCAGCTTGCATTATATAGATTTTTATGGTATTCTTTACCTGTCTTCATCTTGTCTTTACTGATCCTCAACCTTGACTTTTTATTTGACCTCCCGGCCTGAACGTTGGCACGGGCATGGCATTTTCTCAGAAATCTCTCAGCAAGAATCCACCCTTGCTTCAGTCTCCTGACACCCGCAGCTCATTGGCCATGCGCCTTTGGGTTCACCTGCATTACTTCTCTATGCATAATAAGTCCCGGGGACAACCATGTCTGGTAAGGCTTGTCTGAAAGCATAAACAGTGGCGGAGGGAATTGGAAGCTCAATAATAATTTGCTGGGGGACGCTGTCTGCATGTCGGGGGTTAGAGAAACGATCAAAGAATTCTTGAGGAATCATACACAAGACCCTACACCCCTTCCATATCAATGGGAGGCTTTGAAATGTGTAGTACGGGGGGAGTTTATTAAGCATGGGACCAGGCTGAAAAAGCAGCGGGCCACCTCAATCCGGGACACTATACAGCTCATTCAATCCTTAGAACGGGACCATAAAAGGAACCCAACAAATGTCCTGCTCCTCGACCTGTTGAAGGCTAGGGAGAAGCTGCAGGGATTATATAGTCAGGCGTATCTAAGGTTTAGGGAACGTCAGAAGGCCATCTATTATGAATCAGCCGACAAAAGTGGGAGACTACTAGCCAGGGCGCTACACCCTAGAAACGTGACCACCTATATACCCAACGTCAGGGGACCACAAGGGCATATGACTATGGTGCCTTCCCAGATAGTAGACGCGTTCAAGGACTACTACCAATCCTTATATAATTTAAGGCAGGATCAGACCACCCCGATATCTGCAGACCCTCCGGAAGATGTGGTTAAATATGTACACGATACTTCTCTTCCCTCCATTCCTAAGGAGGAGGCGGAGGCACTAGAGGAGCCCTTTTCGGTGCACGAGGTGGCCAAGGCAATTAGAGAGACGCCACAAGGTAAAAGCCCGGGGGCAGATGGCTACACCCCCAAATTTTATAAGCAGTTAGCTCCTGAGTTACTTCCCTTCCTGGTCAGAGTGTTTAATTCTATAGGCCCTAAATGCGGGTTCCCGGGGCAGTCTCTAGAGGCCATTATTACGGTCCTACCTAAGACAGGGAAGGACCCCTCTTTGTGTAGCAGTTACAGACCAATATCACTAATTAATGTAGATATAAAACTATACACTAAAATTATATCTTCCAGGCTCCAGCCGTTACTTCCAGGAGTGATAAATCAGGACCAGGTGGGGTTTGTGCCGGGGCGGGAGGCACGGGACAACACCAACAAGGTATTGAATCTGATTGCATATGCAAACTCCAGTAAGGCACCTGCGTGCCTGTTATCGTGCGATGCGGAGAAGGCATTCGATAGAGTAGATTGGATGTTTCTCAAGGCCTCTCTCCAGCAGGTTGGTGTTGGTCCGTCCCTCCTGTCCAGGATATTGGCACTATATTCCGGGCCCACGGCGAGGGTAAGGGTGAATGGTCTCCTCTCATCGGCCTTTAAGGTTAGGAACGGGACGCGGCAGGGTTGCCCGCTCTCTCCATTGCTGTATGTTATTACAATGGAACATCTAGCAGTGGCCATACGGCAGAATCCTGATATCCGGGGCGTGGTAGTGGGAGATCGTGAATATAAAGCCTCCTTGTACGCCGACGACCTGCGGCTGCATCTGGGAGCCCCTTTGACCTCCTTCCCAGTGGCCCTCAAGGAATTTGAGACTTTCGGGCGTGTGAGTAATTTTAAAATTAATTACTCGAAGTCGGAGGCTCTGAATGTCTCCCTCTCGCAGCAGATGGTAAGACAGTTGGAATCCGACTTTTCATTTAAATGGCAGCCCCACTCCATAAAATACCTCGGCGTACAGGTGTCCGCTGACCTGTCTCGCCTATACGAACTCAACTACTCCCCCCTGCTCCTGAAGACGTTGAGCGAGCTGAATGCGTATAATAAGAGGCAGTTCTCTTGGTTTGGGAGGATTAATGTGTTAAAAATGGATATTCTCCCCAAATTCCTCTATCTTTTTCGAACGGTCCCTATATATCTACCCAATTGCTTTTTCAAGAGGCTGAGGACGGCATTTTTGAGATTTGTGTGGGGCACGGGGAAACCCCGGATAAGATTTAGCACGCTGACTAGGCTTAAACCAAATGGTGGGGCGGGACTCCCCGATTTGAAAACATACCATGCAGCAGCTATGACTCTCCGCATCCTGGACTGGGCTGAGAGGGGGGAGAGAAAACAGTGGGTAGAGCTAGAGAAGGTGCTGTCTCCCATTAACCCAATCTCTCTACCGTGGGGTGGCCCTCTCCCCAAACGACGGAGAGACACTCTCCCTTTTTTGGCAGGGCAATTTCTGAGGGTGTGGGACAATATGACTAGGCGGGGAGAGGTGATTCTTAGGCCCGGCCCATTGACTCCGCTTTTTGATATTTACTCCTTCACCCCAGGCGTACAAGCCGGGAGTTTCCTGGCGTGGGAGGCGTCATCTAATGTTACTATAGGGGACATTATGGCCTCGGGCAGGTTCCCTACGTTGGAAGAGATGAGGCAAGGCGCACCGGGTCGGCGTATTTCTTGGCTCCTGTATAATCAGCTGAGGGCCTTTATAAAATCCCAGAGCCTCGCGGATCGAGGCGTCAGGCCTTTAACGCAGTTGGAACACACACTGACTCGAGCCCCCCCGGATAAACATGCGGTCGCTGTCCTATATCGTACAATGCTGGGGATCAGGCATTGTTCGCCACCGGGATTTATTAGAAAATGGGAAAAGGAACTGGGTGTACAGTTAGACAACGAGGACTTAGACAAGATTTATTTATTCACCCATAAACTCTCGACCCCATGTGCAGCGCAGGAACGGAATTATAAGGTTTTGACCCGGTGGTATAGATGCCCGGCGGATATTCATAAATACAATAGGTCCAGCTCTGACAGGTGTTGGCGGTGCTCGAAAGAGCTTGGCACCATGTTACATATTTGGTGGGGTTGCCCTACTGTCAGGAACCTTTGGGAGAGGGTCGTGGCAACCTATAATTCCATTGTGGGAGAGTCAGTGCAGAACACCCCGCAGTTGGCATTGTTGTCTCTGCTTCCTGGGTCCATTTCTAGGAACAAAAAGGGGGTCCTGAGGCATTTCATTACAGCAATGAGAACAGTCATTCCAAGACATTGGAGGTCTACGGTCCTGCCGATGTTCGTGGAGTGGGCCCAGGAGGTTGAGGGCATACGCAGAATGGAAGAGATGATTATGGAGGCCAGGGGCATGCAGGAGGCACACACGCTGACCTGGGCGGCGTGGATTGATTACAGGGATAATCGCTTATCCTCTGAAGCACCATAGATGGTGATTGGCCACGCGCTTCTTCTTCTGCGTCCCGTACCCTAATCCCCCCCTTCCCCCTTGCTCCTTCCCTCCCCTTCCTAGTGTCTCTTTAGTTCCTTCTCTAATCCCTTCTCTACCTCTATTTCCTTCTTCGTTATCACTGGAGGTCTGCAGGAGACATGGTAGGCTTTACCCGCTCCCGCTCGCGTCGTTGCTGCTCTGGTGGGATCGGATGATCTGTAACTGGGGCGGCCCTCTGGACTCTCAGGCTGACCCCATGGGAGATCGCGATGGACGGGGGGGCGGGGGTTGATTTCGTTTTGAACATTACTGTTCTCGAGGTGTAATAGTCGAACCTGCAGTCCGACATGTCTATGTTAGACTATCATTCCTGTCATTGTTATCTTGCTATGTTTTAATGTACACTGTTAACCCTGAAAACTTGAATAAACTTATATTATACAAAAAAAAAAAAAACAGTGGCGGAGATTGGGGGTTGTGACCTGACTAACAGGCAGGTGTCCAACCGAGCATTACAGCCTGGCTGTTATAATGTCTTACTAGCAGGGAGTAGCATGGCTTTTACAATGTAATACAAAGGCTCGTCTCTGCTTAAGACATTGCACAGTAGAAGGGGGAGATGCTGCAACTGGAGGTAAAAACCTCTCCGTTCTATATTATTATTATTGTATTTTGTAACCTTGAACAAAGTATTAGTTACAGGCAGGTGAGATGAGTAACCTGCTACACAGAGCATTAGGAATCATGTAAAACAGAGATAAGTCTATGAATGCATGTATAACATAAAGTATTGAGTCAAATACAACAAAACACATTGATACAGGAGTATGTTTGGCGAGAGGGCCCTGTCCTTGCGAGCTTACAATCTAAATCTATATGCAGTGCATTCAGTAATGCTGCCTGTGTATGTCACATAAGTGTGAAGCAGTCTGTATTCAGGGCCATGGAGGAGAAGGAAAGGCAGTATTTTCTTACCAAGAAAATGTGTCCACATCCCAGAGGAACGCATGCCCCTAGCATTTGGGTTGATGGGTCAGTAAGGTCAAATGGGGGAAAGAGTAAACTTTTTCTGCATCTACAATTATAAGGTGATACAGCCTATTAGTAAAAAAAGAACTTGCAATGCTTTACTGTCTTAAAAAAGTGTGTTTGAAAGTGAGTTGGCAAATGGCAGTGATAATGCACAGTAATGCACAGCAACCTAAAGACTAGGTGACTGAAAACAGATGCGTGACCCATGTTAAACACATCCATAGATCTGAACATAATGAACTACAGTACACTTGTTTAACTACAGAAACAATAAAGTGTCAGTCAATAGTAATGAAAGATCTTCCTCCCTGTTATTGATAAATCAATTGATTCCCACTGCTGTCAACAGTAAATGCTTCCAAGATGTCATTTGTTATTACAAGTAGTGTCTTCATCTGAGGATGTCATTCTATGCACTGTCAGCAATCAGACTCCTACTTTGAATACTATATTGATAAAAGATTGAAATAGGCTCATCGGAGAAGCAATCAGAGAGATGCGATGCAGTCATGTAATACTATTATTAGAGTGGACATCTTCCCATTTTAAACAACGGACATGTGCTGTGCTACTGTTTGCTTTTCACGGCTGTGTTTTGAACAAGAGTGAAAGTTGCTGTACCCACCAAAACCCCCTTAGGCCTGAATATGTGGAAAATAATATCAATGAGTGCAAGGGCATAACTATAGGGGATGCAAGGGGTGCAATCACATCATGCCCAGGGGGCCCCATCAGTGTTGCTCCTCTACCTTATTAGATTTGTGCGCACATAATTTAGAGAAAGGAAGCATCATGCATAGCTGTTCTTTAATTGTTTAGCTGCATCATCTGACTTTACTGTATGAACTTTGAAAGGGTCCCATTTAATGTTTGCACCAGTGCCCTGCCACATTTAGTTACACCACTGCCTTAGCGTCAGTGCAATTTCTGGTATGAATAGTTCAGTACAGAAACCCCCCCCCCCCCCCCCCCCATCCTCAGCAGCAGGCAGTATTTGAGACGATGAGGGTCTGGCGCACATCACACCAATGACCTTGGTTTATGAGGATGGCTGGGATAATGTTATCCCCAGCATACAAGGCTTTGGCAGCCTTGCTCAGTTTGAATGCTAACAAAGGAGGTAATAAAAGTGGTAAACATTGGCCATACAGCAGGTAAGTAAATAAAATCTAGAGTAGGCGTCCCCAACCTTTAATAACATTATTTCCAGCAAAGTGAGTGCAGATCCTCCAAAATGTATTGCAGAGAGTGAGTGTGGATCCTCAGCCTCAACAGTAATTGCTTCCTACAAAAGTTGACCATCCATCTCCAAAGAGAGTCTCTAAAGCTTCAAGCAGCACACTTTGCAGACCATTGTGGCTCATGGACTGCCTGGAGGTCAGTGGGTTGAGTGGAAGTAGCAATGTGCCAGCTTATCTGTCTCTGCATCTTCCAGCGACACACTTTGTTTCCCAGCCTTTTTTGTGCCATGTCATTTAATGCTTCGGTCACATTCCTGAACCACATGGAGGATGGAAACGGGAAAATGAGTGGCGGTGCTCGAAGGTGCAGAAACGGGTAAGACAGCACGGTTCTACACCTGCTCAAATCACTAACCACTGCGAGGCACACAGCATGGGTCTGCCAGCTCCCTGTGGCTCACAAGTTATTGCGTGGGGACCACTGATATAGGGTTATAGTATAGATATAGCTATACATAAAAGAGCAAGTTCAAGAGGGGCAAGAAAAACTGATGACCCCCTCCCACTTCTCCTCCTCCTTACCATGATTTGCATATTTGCCTTGTCCAAGTTAGTGGTCCTTTTCTTTGCTGGAAGCTGCTTCCTGCAGTTTTGACACTTGGATGTTGTGGGGCTTCATATGTTGCACAGCTGTAGAGCTGTAGTGGCCATGGTCCAGCTGCTGCAGTGAATGTGTCATGAAAACATCACCCAAAAGTGACACAGTTATACAAAAATTGATTTGGTGCCATCTTTAATTTTCTGCCTCTGTGTTCATTAGCGTGGTTTCAGCTACAGGTCTACACTACCAGAGCATCTTTACATCCTGGTAAAAATAAGCAGGAATAGGGGAGTAGCGATAAGTACCCAACCATGTCAGGCATTGTTACACGCTCAAATATTCTATGCCTGATATATACACAAATACTAACCCAGAATAATTGACTAAGACTCCAGTACGCCCTAATCTGACAAATATTACCACGAATATACCATCTCCTGGCAACGTCCCCTCTCACATTGAACATATCTCCAAAGCACATTCAGCATGCATTGTTGATGAACTGAGAGAAACCGCCAAGCACCGGCCAGAGAACAGATTAAGCAATCGCAAAATTTGGACTGAGGCATATGATACAGATACGCAGGCAACAGAGCAAACCCACAATACGACCAAGGAAATAACCTGGACAAACTCTAATCCCAATAACAGCCTGATCTTACAAACAATAATCAATCCTTTTAATACATTTTCGTTTGAGATAAAGATTTCTTTAACAACCTCTGTAAATGACGCAGTGAGGGCATCAATTAGTAAAGAATTCAATTAAATAAAGGGTGCCATTCGTGAACTAAAAATAGAATTGAACTCCTCGAAACAGACTTAAAATGGAACAAAACCCAGGATTTTGACTATCCATTGGTTTTTGCCTTTGCCCCCCCGGGCACCCCGATTGGGATCCAAGGAAGAACAGTTTTATTCAGGTACATGAGTTTGTACAAGCTGATGGTTTTCTAAAAAAAAAAAGCGTTTAACAGGTACACCAGGGGTCCTGTTAAAGCTTTTAGGGGGATCTGAGAGAGCTAACAGCGGGTGCAACTTTTTTTTTTTAATAGTCAGGAGTTCATGCATGGTCAAGAAGAGATAGGAAATAGAGGAAGAATGCAAGCTGTCTTGTGAAAGAATATTCTCTTGGCATATAACACCCCCAACTTACTTTCCTATTATAAAAAGCAACAACCTGGAATACAACTTTCTTTCCATTCTACAGATGCTACATCAAAACAGCCCAGGTATGCTAATGGTTATCTATGTTAATACTCAAGGACCTCATAGATTGCCCTATCTATGCAATACACTGCTTAGACTGAGCTTTATATCATCAATGCATAGTTCCAGAAAAATAAAAAGCTGATTACGGAGCATTCTTTCAAAGTGGTAGAAAACAAAATACAGGCATAAAACTAGCAGTGGGAAAAAGGGATTCCATGACAGCATGCTGTGATTCCAGCAGATGTGACCCCATTAAACATATGTTAAATTATGAACTAACTTTTACAAGTGGCTCCTAAAATGCTGCATGGCTGAGTGCCTCAACTTAATGAAGTTTCCAATGCATATTACCAAGATGGAGTGCTAGTTACGTGCCAACGGTGTAATTAGCCCTATTTTAAAGGGGAGATAGATGGATACATGTAACTAAAAACAATGCGGCCCTGGTAAACAGTTCTAGTCGGAACCCCTAATATATACAGTGTCTTGAAAAGTATTCCTACGCTCTAAATTTTTCCACATTTTGATATTTCAATATTTTTGATTGAAAGGATTTAAAGTTATAGGATCAGAAGACTTGCATCCATTGATTACATTGCAGGAATATTCACACATATCTACTCATATCAAAATGTAAACATGTCTTTTATTAGTATAACATATGCTAACATTAATAAGAATAATAATATGCAACTGTATAGCTTCTCATGTAAAAAAACCTTGCATTAATCGCATGATTGTCCAGTATCTTGAGATCTATTAAAGAGGAACAACACACATGAATTTCACTTTTCCGAATTGGGAGGCCTGCTGTGTATTCCCCCAGGTCGTCCCGTTTCACTCACCTTCCTTCTGCTCCCACGACGCAGTCTCGGGTGAGAGAGAATACGTTCAGCTAATCAGCGCGCTCACTGTCACTCCGCTCCCTTTGGCACCGCTGAAGGGAGCTGAGCGGTGACGTCAGCCGAATCCCCCACCCACCTTGCAGCTGTGACCTGACCGCGCCACCCATTCAAGAAGGCCAGGTTTGGGCGCACGCACAGCTAGAGATGAGCGGGGATGTTACCGAAGCGCACAGAGGCGGCGAGGGCTCCTGGAGAGGGTTAGTGTTTTCTGGGGTTTGTGGGAGTTTTCATAGCTGGGCATCCTAATTCGGGATGCCCCAAGGACTGGAGCTTGGGAGGCCCTGGAGTATTTTAGACTTTTAGTCTTTACGTCTTTTAAGTCCTCTTTAACTTTCTTGCTTAATCTTAACATATAGATATACTAGAAAGCAATAGTATATGAAAGATGTACGATTTCGAAGAAGTCCTATTTCAGTACCTTGTTTTTATATCCCTGAACTCCTTCCAGGTACCCAGAAATTTTTAAACCAAGTGTCCCCAAAAATACTGTAAATAGTAAGGCGACTTTAAATGAGTTTACTTACTTTGGTCCCAAAGTTCCACACTATCAGATAAAGCCACCATTTGTGGAGTATATCTCCGACATTTGATACCACAAACTCTAAAGCATAGAGGGAGGAACCTGGGAAGGCTCTGGCAACGCTGGTCAGGGCTAGGTGCAATCTAATCAGTACCTTGTATCCTGCCTCAATTTAAGAGGTGTTCACTAAAGATGGGGCAATCACATTAAACAAGGTACCCCATTCACTCCAAGATCTTTCTCCCACGCCTCCATATAAGCCAGTTTAGAGTTTTTCTGGTAAAGGTTATTGTACACCAATGAGATACTACCTAGGGCTTCTGGATTTTTGATACACCACCTTTCAAATCCAGTTGCAGGTGCGATAGTCTTACAAATTCTTGTGGTTCTATAATGATGAACTTGTTTTGTTTGTTTGGAACATCTGAGAATCTAGGAGATGATTCAAGTGAGCCCTTAGTTTTGTCTACCATTGCAACCATTGCGGGTCTTGGCCAAGAGAGAAGTCATGTTTGCAAAAAGAAAAGAGTAGGGGAGCAGAATTAGACCAAAGAACATTTATATTTACAGTGTCCATTTGTACATTTGTACCCAAGAGGGCCATTCAACCAAGTTGTATATCTGTGTTTATTTGGCTTTTCAGGCTGGGAGTGCACCGCTGCTCGGGATGCAGCCACACGCCCCCCCCCCCCCCCGATGGCCATAAACAGGGCCTTTGCGTGCCTTAAATATGCATGGCAAGTGGCTCTGATTGGACAAGAGCCTGTGCATGTGCCTTAGGACCAGAGAGTTTTTCTGAGCAATATGGGGATGTCACACAGCATGTCATCCCGAATTGGGAGGCCTCCAGGGCATCCACTTTAAGTTTGTGGATGTAGCCTTTAAAAATGTGAAAAAGTTTAATGCATACTTTTTTATAAGGCACTGTATATATTTTAAAACATTTGCCTATGATTTGTATTTTTTTTTAATATTGCCAAACATTCCACCTTTTGAAAATTTTTAAAGCGTAAACTCGGAGATAACAAATTAAAAATACACACTTATCATCATATGCATCTTTTTCAGTAACTTTTGCTTTTAGTGATTTTTTGCTTTTTAATTTTTTTTTTACTAATTTGTAAATAGCACCACCCATGGCATATGCAAACATGTGCTTGAATAGCCCATAGAGTAAAAAAAAAAAAACTCTGCACCTAACCTATGGAACTGCTCCATAACAAAATCAAATCATGTACAGAACAGTTAAAAATATAAGAACATTTCAAAGAGATGATAAATTGTCATTATCACTGATAAGGGATCACTAAATGATTAACCAATGCTTTTCCTGAATACCTCCGCTCAATACTGATAATGTAAATCTTTAGGGTATTTTTTACATTTATAGCTTTGTTGTCCAGTAGTGAGCACGTTTTCAATCTATTTTTCATTCTAACAGGATTTTATATTTCAAAAACATCTCCAAAAGCCTACAATCCTTACTGTTTGATATATGCATGTCCTTACGGTACCACAAGAATGCAAATTTCAGCGGATCAGGTGGAAATACTTTATAGGCAAAGTAAACTGGGTATGGCTTAACGAGAAGTTAGGTAGTATTCTACTGAACTGTGAGCATAAATTCAAGACCATCTGTGAACCTTGGGATGTTGATATGACAAGGGGTAATGATGAGTGACGCAAACTAATAACATTTAATTTTTTTCTTTCTTTTTTATGTCATTTCTTTTCTTTCTTTATTTTTTCACTTTAGGTCAAAATGTGTTCTATACTATTTGCCCATTATGAGATGTATGTATAAAGTATATATACGGTATGTATAAAGATATGTATCTGGTGATGAATGTATACTTCAAACATGTTTCATTGCTTCCCTTGTAACATGCCCGTAATAATTAAAACACAGTTTTATGCTATTTTGACTGATATAAAATAACAATCTATTGAATTTTGTGTTGAATTGGAAAGTCTCCCCAGGATTTCAATTATAGGTAGCTGAGGTTCTCAACATCTAATAGGATTACACGCAAATGATATACTGTTTGTTCCATATATACTTTTGTGCAATTGAACAAATGGTTCATGAATTATATATAGGGCACTCATATAAAGTAGACAATTAACAATATGTAACACCAAGTGATTAGCCATTCTGGCCATATATTTGATGGTTACAACCTCATCGTATATTGACAAAATGGCCTATTTAAAATTACAACAACAGTTTCTCTTCTGGAGTCCATAAATCTTTATACTAAATTACATTACATAAACAATGCTCAGAGGAATATGTCCTGTTACTCTGGACTACAGTGTAATAAATGAATTAATGACAACCTGCATTATCAAATTAGATTTTAGCATAAGAAGATCCATTTTATATAAATTATTTTCCAGATCACATAGCTCTGCAGTCTTGTACATGAAATGCAGACTTAACTTTATTAATTGTGCAAGTCTGTGCATGTGAATAACTATGCTTTTACTGGAGTCTATTTACAACAGAAGACCTGGAAAATCAAAGAGCTACCAACCCAGAGCATAAACTGAGCAATAATATACTGAAAGTAGGAACATGCAGATAAAACAGCATAAAGTAAAGTTTACTGTAAATGATCTGTCCAGGCTAAGTGTAAAATGAAAGTACCTTCCAGGTACTTGATTTTTACTGTGTCAGAAAAACGTTGTTACTCGATTTCCTTTTTATTTCGTTTTGAAAAATTATGGCTGCTAATCTCTCTACAACCTGTGTGACCACAGCCAGAATGCTATATGCCATTCAATTACATTTGGCAGTTCACTTTACAATGAAAGAAAAGAACCAGAGACACGGAGGAAAAGGCTAGATCTCCCCTCGCAGACACAGGAAATGGTTTGTCCCACACAGTCGGAGGAAATAGGGGTGCAGATAGGTTCACCTTTCAGTGGACATGTATAAAATAACATCTGGGGGACTGGCCTACAGAACATGGGGTCAGAACTCTGAGCTTTATTTCAGCAACACACTAGGATGAATCAGCTGAATGGCAGAATGGAAAAATTGCTTTTGTTTAACATCTAGCCTAGATGGTCAGATCAGAAATAAAGAGGCTGATTTAAGACTAGCTCCGCGTATTTCCATGTGAGTGCCTGTGTAGCGGAGCTTAGAGCGACCGCTAGTAGACACTGCAAGCGGGTATCTGGCACTGTGACCTAGCTTAGCGGGTGGACAAGTGACGCTATACTATCCTGTCCAGCAATGATTAATGTGATGTCTGGTGGGCGCTGTAGAAGCGCTCTCCCTGATGCACTGCAGAGCCAATTGCGAACGCTAGGTGGTGTCCCAGGGTCAAAGCACCCAAGACTACGCTACATCTAACAACAGGACAATGATGCAGCTAGCAATAGGTAGCGCCAGTTAAGTGCATCCAGCACTCGTCGCTGAAGCCCATATTCAAGTAAAAACTACACACAACCACCGCCGCTCTAAAACTGGGCGCTCTAGCATAGAGTGCTCGGCACTGTGTGTTCCTTTGGAGTTTTTAACACTGTGAAATTGACACTGTAATGCCAGACCTGCACATATAATTCTGCATAAAAATAAAAAAAAAAAATATAAAAGTGTTTGCAGGGCAGGAGAGCCCCCACATTGATTTGAGACAAAAATTTTACTTTGGCAACATGCTCTTTAACCCTTTAAAGTGGACCAACACCCTGAGGTGATCGGCCCGGGAATCTATAAGATTCCCGGGCCGATCACCGCACACACAGGTTTTTCGGGGGTTTTGGGGGGTTTACACCCCGCGGGACATTCCGATCTCGGATGTCCCGCGGGGTGTAAACCCCCCAAAACCCCGAAAAACCTTACCTCTCCAGCCGCTGCTTCCGCCGCCGCCGCCTCACTCGCGCTCCTCTAGACGTGCGCGCGCCCGCGCCGGCCATCTCTGAATGGCCGGCGCGGGCGCGCACACGTCAAGAGTGACGCGCGGGAGGCGCCGACGGGCAAGCTGCTTGTACGTCGCTGTCAATCAGCTTGTCCGTCGGCGCCGATTGGACGGCGCGGCCACGTGGGAGCAGGGAGAGGTGAGTTTTGGGGGCTTTCTGGGGGGTTTCACACAGCGGTCGGGGTGCCCCGGGGAAGTGGACCAATACCCAGGATAGTCAAAATCCTGGGTGTTGGTCCACTTTAAGTGCCATCCTACCTGCAGTTTTTGTCACCCTCCATTGCCAGACCATGTTTCACTATCTTGCGCTACACATGTTCAACTTTTATTTTTGAAAGGATTTCCAGGGATTTCCCAGGAAAATGATATATTGTTTTTTTCAACAGAGTCTTGTATTAAGTTTACACCAGTATACAGATTATGCCCTGGGGTCTCCCCCTCTGAAAGTGCTATGTGCAAATGTGTACATACATGTGCAAAAGAGCAGAGAAGAGGTAATAGGCTCCAGAGCATAAATCACAATGATACTGGAATAGTGACCATGATTTAGAATATATTAGATGGAGTAAAAAAACACTGTACACTGTTTTCTTGCAAACTTTACTTTATTCACTTATTGATTAATCCATTTTTCTTGCACATCTTAGTACACTATTGTTTCATACATCTGTATTAATCTATTGCACAATGCACTAGCACTTTCAGAGGGGGAGACCCCAGGGCATAATCTGTATACTGGTGTAAACTTAATATTTAAAATTTATTTGATAACTATCTTTATTGTCATTAGTCCGGTATGTCCCCCTACCTCATGCACATTGTTTTAATTGTTTTTAATGTGTATGTGTTTTTTGGCTATTACAACAATAAACATTGAATCCTTTTGAATATATAATCTGTAGAGCGGCTGATCTGTATAGATAAAGGGGGGGCCTTGGTGGTCTGTACATATGTATTGATAGACACCCTTTCCTGCCCAGGAGACTCCCCCAAACTGAAACAGAGCTTTAGGAGATTTTCAGATAAAATACAACTGCGCTATGCTCACCTTGCAGTTTTTCCAGAAAAACAACCCTTTACATTTGAAATACCCCCAACAAACTATATATTCTCTGGAAGTACAGACCTCAAACTTTCTAGGTGTACCAAGCTTGTTTATGTGGGCTTAGTTTTCTGGAAGTAATCCCTCAATGTATTCTTTTGTTGCACAAAGTTTCCCTAAAAAAAATAAAATGGAAAAATTAAGACACATTTTCCTAAAAAAAACTATATGCAAACAAGAAAAAACAAGTAAAATCTCAAAAAGCAACATCCCCTGAACAGAACGATACCCAACATGTATAGCTACTGTCAAGGGAAGAGTTGGCAAACACCACAAAGTAAAGCATGCGCATAACAGTCATTTTACTTGAAAATTTCAGCTCTGCAGACAAAGTGCGCACCTTGCAATTTTTCAACCAAAACATCCCTTTACATTTGGAATATCCCCTATAAACCATATATTCCCTGAAAGTACACATGTTAAGTTTTCTAAGAGTACCCAGCTTGTTGTAGTAGGCTCACCTTTCTGGAAGTAATCCCTCGAAAAATTCTTAGGTTGCACAGGGTTTCCCTAAAAAAATTAATACAAAAACTGAATAAATAACATGTTTTCCTAAAATATAAATATGCAGACAAGAAAAAACAAGCTAAATCTAAAAGCGCAAGGTCCGCCGAGCAGAACAATACCCAACATGCATAGGTACTATTAACCCTTTTAATTGCCAGCCTACTTTTGTCACCCTCTGTTGACAGGTCATTTTTCCCCATTTTGCGCCATTTTTAACTGTGATTTTTGCTGGAATTTTCAGGAAAATATATATAAATATTTTGCAGCAGAGTTTAGGCTTTAACATGAAATGTCTTGTTTGTAATTTTTCTACTGTTTTTTAAATATTTTTGCGTAAAAAAAACAAAAAAATAAATAAAATAATATTTTTAACACAATTGCCCCATTTGTTTTATTAATGAAAACCATATTGCATGTGAAAGCCCCATTTCTCCTGATTACAACGGTACCACATATGGATCGGTAGTCCCCCCATTCTTACCCAGGAGACCCCCCCAAACTGAAAAGAGCACTTTATAACATTTACAAATAAAATACTGCTATCCACACTATAAACATAAGGGGTTAATTAAAAAAAATGACATAGGGTCCCCCCTCCTGGGGGAGGGGGCATTTTTTGTGAATTTTAAGGGTTAAAAACCCTTAAAAATCCCCCAAAAAATTACGTGGGGCCCCCCTTAACCTTTATAACCAGCCCGGGACCAGCTATGGGGGCTTGTAGGAACAGGGCGAAGGGGCCAGTTTTGGTGACCCCCCGCCCTGCCGGCTACAAGCTCCGTGGGCCAAGCTCTTCTGCCCCCCCTGGGCTTTGGGGAGGCAGGTAACTGGGGTGCCAGGGGTTAATGGCAAGTCACCCGCTAGCCGCAGGTGACTTGCCAGTCCCCAGCCTTGTGAACTGGTATAGGGGTCTCATGGACCCCTTACCAGTTCACAAGGGGTTAAAAGTAAAAAAAAAAAACACACAGACACATGGAGAAAAAATATTTTATTTGTTTTTTTTTTTTTTTTTATATACTTACCTCCCATCCATCCTGGAGCACTGTGTCCCACGCTGATAACTCTGGTTTCTGCTCTCCTGCTGCTGCTGGAAGCCATTTATAGCTGCTGGACGACAGAGCATAAGGGGTTAATTTAAAAAAACATGACATAGGGTCCCCCCTCCCAGGCTAACCCTTACCCTAACCCTTAAAAATAAAAAAGAAATGACGTAGGGTCCCCCTTATCCGTCATAACCAGCCCGGGACCAGCTATGGGGGCTTGAAGGAACAGAGTGGAGGGGCCAGATTTGTGGCCCCCCACCCTGCAGCCTACAAGCCCACATACCCTGTGTGGGCCAAGGCTCTTCTGCCCCCCCCCCCGGGCTTAGGGGAGGCAGGTAATTGGGGGTGCGAGGGTTAATGGCAAGTCACCCGCTAGTTGCAGGTGACTTGCCAGCCCCCAGCCTTGTGAACTGATATAGGGGTCTCATGGACCCCTTACCAGTTCACAAAGGGTTAACTTTAAAAAAAAAAAAACACACACAAAATGTCATTTATTAAAAAAAAAAAAATGTTTTTTTTTCTTTACTCACCTCACCCGATTGTCAGCTCCTGTGTCGATCAGCTGTCAGATGATCAGAGCATCCCCTGCCCCTCCACTGCTTTGCCCAGCAATCACCAGGGCATCTGACAGCTGAGCTTAGGAGAGCTGGGACGACACCCGGGGGTGACGTCATAAGCCTAGTAGGCAAGATGGCGGCGCCCCCGTGGGAAGGCAGGGGGGAGTGCATTTTGAGCCCTCTCCTGAAGACTAAGCAGCCTGGGAGGGCGATCGGAGGCCCCCCCCCCAGTGAAGAGGAGACCCGGCGGGAGGCAGCGCGACTGCAGGTAATTAAATGTCATTTTTTTTTTTTTTTACAGAAGCGGGGGGGGCAAATCCGGGTGCTCTTCTGGAGCCATCCGAACCCCCACGGGGGATCGGATGGCACCAAATTAAAAAGGAGACCTGGCCGGATCCAATGAGTGGTCATGTGAGTATTTTTTATTTTTATTTTTTTAACTAGCAGGGGGAAAAGTCAGGCACGTAGATTCTACGTGCTTGGCACTTAAGTGGAGTAGAAGCGAGCACGTAGAATCTACGTGCTTGGCACTGAAAGGGTTAAACACAACCAAATGAAACACCATTGAAATGTATGGGAGAGCGCTAATGAGCGACAGGTACTACATTGCGCTGCTGAACCTGGTGCGCCGGCTCTATACACTGAGCTGCCTCTAGTAATACATGTGACGCTACATGACGCTGTTAGAGGCGCTCACCAGATTGGCTTTCTTAAATGTGGTTTTCACATACAGCGCCCGATGTTCACCTGACGCTACGTGGCACTTCCTGGTGCTATCGTTTCTTGAATAATTCCCACAGAAGCCTCACATTTTCTTCCCGACTGGAGTATTCTTAAAATCTGGTGCTTTTAAACCGAGCAGTGGGACTAATCCTGCCACCTGTGACACCTGCTCCTTTATCGTGAAAGAATCTGGTTTGGACTTGGCTCTGCTGACTACCTGATTTGGCTCGGACTACTGCTTTGATGACTCCCCAATTTGGCTCTTGGATGACTACATGCTCTGTAATCCAAAGCCAGAGTTCAAAAATTCAAACTACACTGGCTCTGGACTTCCCTACTCTGTTTCAGTAATCTTCCTCACTACTTCCCTACTCTGTTTCAGTAATCTTCCTCAGTACTTGAATTGGACTTTCCCCATACTGAACATTGGGCTCACTGGTCATTGGTGAAGGTTTTGGGACCCTGGTTTGTTTGCAGAACAGTTCATCCTTATGCTTACCAGGGCCTCCAACACATCAATACTTGAAACTCCAGCCTTCACTTCTGTTGTATTTTCTGGGAAAGCTGTAGGTGGTACTGCTGATGGTAGTCTACAATAGCCTGGTCTCCAACAAGCTATGTGGCATCCACATGCATGCACATACCTAGTGTCAAGAAAGCTACCTACTACATGCTGGTGGAGACATGTCGGGCACTAGAAGTGACAGTAGCAAAAAATCTCAGGACCCAGACCCCAAGTAATCTGCACAGGGGGATAAAAGGCGAGTATAGTTTTTTAAAATTTTGGCCCGACAGGTGCTTCAAAAACAAAGGGTACATGCGAAAGCCCAATTTAACTGAGACAGCTAGCAGGCCTATTTGTGCAAGAAATGAAAGCACTCTTGCTTGGGTTTTCTCATTACAAAACATGGTCGTATGATCCAAAGGTTCAGCTGACTGTCCCACCATTCTCCTTCCTACTATACGTCAGAGAATAATTGTTCCTCGTACCGATTTATTATTAATGTAATATTGTTTGAGGTCTTTTAGTATTTATGACTAACATAGATGTTATGATTTGACTCTAATACCTCTGTAATCATGTTTATTTTATCCTTTTGTTTTTCAAATAATCACACAATTGCAGAATTGATAATAAAATTAATATGTAATTAGTAGATTATAGTAATTTTTATTTTTACATAATTTTATTTTAAATAATTAAAATATATAACTTTTTACTATAAATAATATTAAATACATTTAGAAGTAAAAACATTGGTAAAATCAGGAGAGTACAAATTAAAAAAAATCCTATTAGAAAGACCGGCGAGTAAGAACAGTCAGAATTTATCAATCTCTCAGCAAGGTATTAATCAAAAGCCTACATTTCTGCAAAAAGGTAACTGAAACACACCAAAAGCACCATTAGCACCAGCAAAAATATGTTGGAAATGCTCCCACCAATGCTTCTCGTCTTAATAGCCCAACTCTAAGGTAATTGTGGTTCCTGAATCATGCAAGCTCCACTGCATTTTTGATTTTCATATGCAGTTTGTGGCTGGAACAAAATACTCCTGCCCCTGGTGCCTTGGGTCCAATAGCAGTTAATTATGTTATGCCCTAGCTGTAGTTGTGCCTTTGGTGTCATCTAAAGCCTCATCATACAAATGCTGATGTTTATTTTCTTTAATAATTATATCAAGAATACTTAATAAGCATGAAAGATTCATGTCTTGACATTCCTGTATTGCTCTACCTATTCAAACTCTTAGTAATACAAGATGCATTTCATTATTGTGGTTTCAGAAATGAGAATGCTAATTTAATATCAGAAGATAAATACTTTTTATTACAGAGAAGTACAGCGTAGAGAATGTTTAAGAGTATAATAGGGGAGAAATAAATGAAATTATTCTTTACAGTGAATATAACCTTCATGAGTCAACAGTTGAAAGAAAGGTAAATCATGAAAGTGTGCATTTACCCAATCATTTCAATACCATAATTACAGAGATGCCTCATCAAAAGACTCATTAAAACAAAAAAAAAAAAACAATTCCAATTAAATCCATATTTAAATAAAGGTGATAACAGAGAGGTAGAATACAGACAATACTGAAAGGGGGAGGAGACTATGAAACTTGGAATAAGCTGTATTTTCTCCTAAAGCAAAGAAATCATAAAAATGTGGTTGTTTTGTCCTGATTATTTTCAAACTAAATATAAAGCACACATTAGAAAATATAGTAATTTAAAAGCTTATTGTATTTTTTGGAAACAAATACATATATTAAAGACAGTGGTTGAATTTTAAAAGCAAGATCATGTATAACTAAATATACATATGAGATATAATCCTTAAAGAAGAGTATCGTCAGCAACAGCCTGCAAGCTCACATGGCCACTGGCTTAAATGCAGCAACCCAGGAAGGAGCCAGGCATGCATCGTTATACTACTGGACCATAAAAAATACAATTTTTGTACTTACCTTGTAAAAATAGTTTTCCAATAGTTATACAGGAACACTGCACCTGCCCAAGGGTGTTGTGACTGTGCCTTTTTCTGTTGCCTTTGACAAGCTTCTAGGGCCGTCGATTTCTTCCAACCTTTTTTTTGTTAATACATTTTATTGTCATTTGGCTTTTCTCCCATAGGCCTGTCTCGACTGCTTTTGTACTGGGAAACCTATGGGCTGGCCTGAACCTGGGAAGACTTACAGCTTACTCCTGCTCTAGTCCCGCCTTCCGGCTACTAGTTAACCCATTCGTGATTGCTTGGTGTCCCTGTTTGGACAACTAAGGGAAAACTATTTCACAAGATAAGTACAAAAATTTTATTTTCCTTGTCAGGTTATCCATACAGGTACACCAAGCAATCATGAATGGGATGTACACAGCAGTGACAAAGGGGTGGGGACTGTGCCAAAGCGCCATATTTAGTCTGTATGAAAAATGTTGAAGTCAGGCCCTAGGCTGAACTGCTGCTTGCAGCACCTTTCTTCTCCGACATCTACCTTATAAAATGAAGTAAGTGTGTGCACCGATGACCAAGTGGCAGCATTGGAAGGCCCAGGACACACTCACAGCCCTAGTGGAGTGAGCTGTCAAACGAAAAAGGGGGATCCCTACCCTCCACCGACTAGGCCTGGGAAAGTCGAGTGAGTGTAAGATTTTATCCTTTGAATGAGCAGAATTTGGATAAAGCTGAAACAACCTTTGGCAAGAAGTCATCCCGCAGACTTAGGACAATCTTTTGAAAAATCAAAAGGGTGGCTTGCAAGATAACGCTGCCAACTCAGAAATTTTGCGCACTGAGGTAAGGTCTCTGCAAAGCAGAGAGGACCAAACTGAGGTCCCAAGTCGGCGTTGGAGCCTTATGGGGACGGTGGACCAAAGAATTCTTCACTATAGGGCACTGAAAAATTATGGATAAGTCCAAAACCTGACCTTTAAGGGTGCTCAGTTGCAACCCCTCATCCAAAGCACCATGGAGAATGCTTTTTCACCTGGCAAAGTAGGTCCGCCAGGTCCGATAATAGATCCTGGTCGATGAAGTTTTCCTGACACAAATCAAGGTGGAAACTACTCACTGGGAGATCCCTCTATCCTGCAGTATCCTGGCTGCACCTTGGCTTCAATTGCCATGCCGTCAAAGCAAGCGACCATGAACAAGGGTGCAGCAGCGCCCCCTGTGACAAGAGATCTGGTCTGTGCAGAAGTTGGAGTGGCAGATAGTTTGACCCTGGGTCTCGGGAGAGAGTTAATAATAGAGATAATCCTCCTCACTTCCTGTTGTGCCTGAACACAAACAGCTTCACCTCGGAAACACCCCACATGTCGCAAATCAAGTGAAACCCCTCAGAATGGAGTGCCCACTTTTCCTGGTTGATGATCTCCCTGCTGAGGAAGTCCGTCCGACCTTGTCTGCCCCAGAAATGCACAGAATGTGTTGTACCACACATGCAATAATCGCAGCCTCCCAGTATGCCCTCTGGCTCCTTGTGCCTCCCTGGTTATTTATGTATGCAACATCCGTCACATTGGATCCTGATCATGGGACCCCGCAGATTGTCAGTTCAATGGGATACACACAGAGTTTGGGGTAGGCTCTGGAAATCTCCCCTCAGGTCCCCAGACGGTCCGCACTCCACCCAGAAAAATATATCTCTACAAGGGTCTATATAAAAATATATCTACTTTTATTTAGTTGAAAAGACTCATAAGCCAATACACACAATTACACAAAACATTATTTACACTTTAAAATACACATACACAATGACAAAATGAGGGTACCCCACAAATCAAGGCTCCAATAATAATTTTAAAGGGTGTGACCTTCCTGATTATACAGATATAATAAACAATTGATTACTTTACAATTGACTGATTTATGTAGGTGTAGTAGTACACCGTACTGCTGGCCAGTGAAAGTAATATGCTGGTGGGTAATGTTATAGCCACCAGCAATAAATTCAAGTTCAATGGGATAGACAGGGGAAAATTGCTCTGAGCTCGAGGGCATTGATGGACGGGCAGTTCACATCTGATGATGACCATCATCCCTGAACCATCTGTTGGTTCCAAACTGCTCGCCAACCCCTCTGACTGGCATCTGTGGTGATCACAGTCCACTGGGCCATCAGAAAGGAGCGGCTCCAGCTTAGGGACTGAGATTGGAACCACCATTCCAGAGAAGACCGAACCTCTGCTGACAAAGTGAAGGTTCTCTCCAGGCCTGATGGAGACCAATCCCAAAGGGACAGGATCGCAAATTGCCTGGTGTTGATCTGGACATATGGAAGCACCTCAAAAGATGCCACCATCAGAACCAGAAGCTACATGCAGCACTGCCACACACTGGGTTGCGGATTCGAGCGCAGGGTCACCACACTCTAGTGCAACTTCCGGAGCTTAAATTCAGGTAAAAATACCCTGGAAACACCCCTGTTGTAAGGATTTCAAATGTGATTTGGGATAGTTTATCAGCCATCCAAATCTCTCCAGGATGTCCAACACCATCTGTATGTCCCTGCATGCCTCCACCAGGGAGGGAGCCCATACAAGGAGGACAATGATTTGGGATAGTTTATCAGCCATCCAAATCTCTCCAGGGTGTCCAACACCATCTGTATGTCCCTGCATGCCTCCACCAGGGAGGGAGCCCAGACAAGGAGGGCAATGATTTGGGATAGTTTATCAGCCATCCAAATCTCTCCAGGGTGTCCAACACCATCTGTATGTCCCTGCATGCCTCCACCAGGGAGGAAGCCCAGACAAGGAGATTCTCCAAGTAGAGTGCTATGCGGATCCCCCGACAACGAAGGATAGCCATGAACACTGCCAACACCTTTGTGAAGTCTCTGGGAGAGGTGGAGTTCCCGAATGGGAGTGTCACAAACTGGTAGCAGAGTAAAATTTCTGATGCCTCTGGAAAATCAGGATGATCGCTAAATCGATCTAAATCGATGTCTATTGTAGCTAGATAATACCACTGTTGATGTGCTGACACCACTGATTGCAATGACTCCATCTTCAATCTGGTTGCGCAGATGTGTTCATTTAGCTGTCTGATGTCTAAAATGGGCCGCACAGACTCAGAATCTGATGAGTGGCCCGCAATTAAGTGTTTGCATTTAAGGGCCTCCTTCCCGCCCAAGGCACCCTGTCCCTGCCAGCATCAGGGACAAAGCTCACCAACTCTAGAGGAAATTTCCAATCATCAAGAGTTAAACCCTGAAGTCTGGAGCCACCAAGGAGGGGATCTTGGTCATAGGAAGATGCGCTCAATCTACAGAATGCCAAAGACTGACCTGAAAGGGGTAACCCCTCAGATTGCCCCTCCCACAGCATAGGTGCAAATGTGAAGAAGAGACATTCAAAAATATAGGTACAAGACAAATATAGATTAACTGTAAACTGACCATATCCAAAGCAGGTCACTGGGGCATCCAAGAGGCTAGGACCTGCACCCATATCTGATGCCAATGACATGTTCTAAATGTCTGATCACAGGGCTGACCGGATGGGCCAACCTGGACAAAAGCTGCTAGATCCAGACTAACATAGACTAAACACGGATCACAGACTTTGGCCCTTATTCATCAAGCGATAGCGCCAGGTAGTGTCTGACGAGCGCCAGGTAGCGGCAGCTAACGGCGACTACCGACTCAAGTACGCCCGGCGGCGGTCACAATGACGCATTTATCAAGCAAAATGAGGCTAGCACCGGCGAGAGCGACGGCTAGCGCGGCATTCATCATGAAGCCGCCTGGACCGAACAGCGCCGCTGCAAATTCCCTCACAGCGCCAGGTATGAGCTGTCGCTCCCTGGCGATGTCCAATGCATTTCAATGGAGCAATCTATAATTAATCATAATTAATTGGTATTATTTTTTTTTTATATTTTTTTAATGTCAAAAAATCGGAGACCACTTCTGCAATGTTAGGATTTATTTTTAAGTAAAAAAAAAAAATTAAAAAAATATGTGCAGAATTGATCTAACAGGTCTGAGATTAATGTATTCATATTACAAAATGATTCTAAAAACATGTATAATGTTACATTCAAAAAATATGGTTGTTTAGGGGTTAAAAACTAGTTAATACACATCGTCGCCAGCGCTCTGGGGTTTAAACAAGGAATGGACAGCGACAGCACATTCGGAGCGTGATTTGTTGATGAATATGAAGCTAGCCGTTCGCTCTGGCCATTCGTTGTCAGGCGCTCACATACAACGCTGGACCTGTGAAACAGCGACCCCCCAGCCCGTATTCAACATTACCGCACACCGACTGAGTCGCTGTCATCAAGCTAATGCCGGCCAAGCACAGCGAATACTGGCTGGCGCTGAAAAAATCACGCTACAGTCGCTCATCTGTCGCTACCTGGCGCTATTAATGAATCGGCCTCTAAGTCTCAACCTGCCTAAAGTACTACTTGAGGGAAGGAGTGGATAGCCCATGCTCTAGTCTAGACTGAAAGGAAATGCAGACCGCCTATAAACAAGACACTATAAGTGTACAAAAATAGAAAAAGGATGCCCTACCCTCCCATCACAAGACATCCACTTAAGGCTTGGTGACTTTGCTGCTGGCATGCAGGTGGGCAGCAGACAGGATTCCTGGTGGCCTCTGGAGTGCAGACGCCCAACAATCTTTCGAGCAGCCCATGCTGGATGAGGAAGTTCAGGTGGAGGTGCAGGCAGCAGGAACGTGGGCAGCCGGACGAAGCAAGAGCGGCCCGCTGGGAGCAGGCGAGCATGGAAAGCGGGAGCTGCCATGCGTGGAGGCAGGCACTGCTGGTAGACCGGGTGCCAGAATGTGAGCAGGCTGGCTGCTCACAGGGAAAGATGAGTCTGACCCCGCTAGGTGGAAGTAAACATTGCCTCCTGGCTAGTCAAGCTCCTAACATTTAAAAAAAGGTTGCCAAGCTGCGCAGCACACCTCAAGGGAAAATATAAATTACAGGAGAGGGAGATACAGGGGGGTGAGTCACCCACTCAGATAGCACATTCCCCCTCCATACAGGAAAATAAAAAGCTGACCCCTCAAGTGTATGCCCCAGAAATAAGGGGGGAACTAAAGATCCTTAGTCCAGTGGCCCTGATTAGCATTCCCTGGTTATTTGTTTTCGAAGCACAAAGGCTGGAGAATTGTCGATTTAACTGAGTTTGAGTATTGAAGAAGGTAGAGCAGACAAAGTTCAAGCCAGAGTTCATGGGAGAGTAGAGGGCAGGCCAAAAACAAGATCCAGATCTAGGCAAGGGTCTGCAACAAAGGTTCAAGATTCAATCACAAGGAACACTTCTTTATTTATATATTTTTATTTTAAAGCGTTTCAACTGTATTTTTGTACAGAGAACAAGAAACAACGGTTAGCAAGGGCAAATGTACAACTATCTTTCCAGATTTTCATAACATATCAAATGATATGTAAGAGATGGGAATGCGATATTGGTAGTACGTATATGAAGCGTTTTTTGCTTTCCTACTCGTCGAGTCACTCAGCTTAGTAACACTTATTTTATGTGGGTGCGGGACAAGGAGGGGTGGAGTGTATTGGGACATCCCAAATGTCCCAGTAGATGATGGATGGTCTCTTCTTTATAGTGGTTACCTACTACAGCTTCATTATTTCGTGTTCTCTCAGTGCCCATTTGATTGAGTACTTAGAAGAAGGTATTCATAGCTTCAGATATACAGTATAAAGGGGCCAGTATTTCTGTTTTCACAGTAGCAGTTCCTTTTTTTTCTGCTAAAGCTTAGGTACTTCCACCTATAGATGGGTTTGTAACTCCAAATGCAAAAGTCTGAAAATTCTAGATTGTCGCATATATTAAAGAATGCAATGTGATAAAATATATCTGCCTCGGTTGCAAAAATGACTAATATAACAGACTTCACAAAAGCTCTAAAACAGCTAAAATAGAACAATCCATTATTACATCAATATTACACTAATGTGTTTGTTCTCAGCACTTATTCTTGAGAATGTGCAAACATATATTTATTTTTTTACAAACAGAATGATTTGATTAGAGTAATGTTTTTATGGCTATACTGAACATTTACAATACAGCTTAACATTATTCCAACATATAATTAATATTGTAAATCTTACAAGTGAATGATTGTTATTATTCAGCACTTATAATCTCATTTGCTCTGTTTCTGATTTAATAAAAAACATACAGTAGGAGATGACTAGTTATGTGAACCATTACCACGTAGTCAGATTAACAATTACAATTATAAAGAACCATAATTAATGCATATGCTGTGTGAGTTGCCTTTAAATGATATAGTTATTATAACAAGGTTGTGATGTCATTTATTATATCCTTCAAAATTGAAGGACATGGCAATGCCAAGGAAGAGGGATGACATGTTTTGGCTGGGGAGATGGAAAAAATGAAAAAACATACATTTCTAGAACAACAAGGGGAATTGATTGGGGGGGGGGGGGGGGGTAACAATGTATGTGGCTGGTGTAGGGGGTTGCAGTGTTAGCACATGGGGGGAAAATAAAGGAAGTTGGAGGGAAAACTTGGTGAGGAGGCACTCAGTGGGGGAAGCAGAGAAAGTGAAGGGGGAGAAGGGGGCTGCAGAAGAGACCCAGAGTAGAGCAGGAAAGTACATGGCGGGGGAAATTGGTGGTGGGCACAAGGTATGTGGGCTGAAGAGGGGGCTGCAGAAAGCTCCCAGCCAGTACATGTGGGTAACAGTAAGGAACGTGGAGGGGGCACTTAGTGGGGGCAATAGGCAATATGAATGGGGATGAAGGGGGGCTACAGGAGGGACCCAGTGTGGAGCAGAAAGGCATATGAAGGAGAAACTTGGTTGGTGTGCAGCAAGAAACATGGAGGGGAGTGCTGCAAGTAGAGTCCAGCTAGTATGGAGTAGTATGGAGGGAACATCAAGGAACTTAAAATGGGTACTTGGTGGGGGGCAGCAGAGGACTAGAAGGGTTTAGCAGGGAGCACACAGAGTGGGGCAGCAAGGTAAGTCAAAGGGCACATAATCCCTCCCTCCCCCCCATGGCCTTCAGCACAAATGCCAAGGCCATTGTTGAATCAGTTGCTTCTTAGCTGGGAATAGCAACCGGCGCCCTAACTAAAGATGTTGAAAGCTTCTAACTGCCAAAATCATCTTAGCTCCTTCCCTTCCTCAAACCATTTTAGTGTCCTGATCATAGGATTCTCCACTGACAGCCACAGCAATCCACTCTCTTATCGGAACTCATTCTGTCCTTGCAGTGCACAGGGGTGAATCTTGCCTCCCAGCAGTTATTGCTTTCTCACTACATCTTGGTAACCCGCCACTCTATACCATGCTATTCACAGATTGGGAAAATGAGGAGAGTCCCAGACAGGGGAAAGAAGGAAGAAAAAGAAAGTCTTTCCTGTATGGGAGCTACTTTCTATGGCAGTCATTTAAGACTCCATTTTGAATGTTTTATTTAGGGTGTCTTCTTTATAGCAAACATGTTCTTCAAGCATGGATTGTTTTTTGCTGTATCATAAATAGCTTCACTATTTTGTTTTATAGGTTGAAAAGGTGGACAAAAAACTCATCTGAGATCTGATTTGAGCTTGAGATACTAACAGTGCATTCATTAGACGGTTTAGACCGAATATGTGTTTGGTCCCTCTGCCACTGGCGGAGGGTGTGAGGAACGAGAAGGGTTCTTGAACCTAGGTTGTGTGTCACTGGAAAAGGCATGGTGTGGCTAAAGTGCACTTAATCTTAAGTTGCTTCTCCCATGTGGTAAATATAAGATTAGATTATAACTTCCACATCAGCAGTATTCATTTCAGGCAGATACAGAGGCTTTAGCTCTATAGCTGCGAAGCAGGGCACCGCTGGACTGTCAACCTGAGATCTCTAGAGCTGCCATGGATTCTCCTCTCTCTTCACTCCTTCTTCTGATGTCTTCTGCTGCTGGACTTCTAGTTAACATTACTTATACCCTCTGATGGATCAATCACATAAAGGTGGATTCATGGTAGTGTGCCAATGTATTTGCACATACTTTTCATGAGTAAAAACTTTTTCCCCTTCCTCCCGATTTATGAGACACATTTTTTGTGTGCTTATTTTTGTGAGTAAATTTGTGCATGCAGTAAAATTTTATGTACAAATTTAATCCCAAGTGTATATTTGCGTAGTTTGTTTGAAGGGCTGAAATTTGGGAACATATAATGCCCTGTGGCACACCTGTCTTCAGGTCAGTCAGCAACCCCCAATCTCTGCTGCTGCTTCACCTATAGTAGGCCCCCGTTTGCTGGGATGATGTTTACGCCTGACTGGACATGGTTGCCCCTAGGACTTATGAGCACAAAGGATGCTGACTGATAAGGTGAAGACGATTGAACCAGGAACAAAAGCTGAACGGAGAGTCAGACTAACCACGGTAATACATGGCGTATCAGTCTTTTACAACATCACAACACAGGGTTCAGGCAAACAGTAGTTGAGGGTCAAGCCAGGAGATCGAGTCAGAAGATTAGAGGTATCCAGATGGTCAGGCAAACTCAGAGTCAGGCAGGAATCGGTCCAGGCAGCAGGCAAGGGATGGTCAATCAGAGCTGAGGTTGGCAACAGATAAGCTATATTAAGACAGGAGTAAACCCAAGCAAGGAACGCTATAATGGGCAATGCATGCTGGGAAAAGCCTGGTTTTATGTGGCCATCGGCCAATCAGAACAGGAGGCCAGAGTCAGCCCACTACCTTAGCCCCAGCAATACCTGCGGGTATTGATTCACTAAGAGTTGAACAAAAATTCTCATGGTAGTAAAAAATTCAATTCATGAGAAAAAAGCCTGAGAATGTCTCTGTTAGTGAATCTCCAGCTAGGAAGACAATGAAAGTCAATGGCACTTTTTTACACCTGAGAAAAGTTTTGAACTTTTTACTCCATAGTAAAAAGTGACACTGGCTTTCATTGTCTTCCTATCCGGTGATTCAGTAACAGTGAAATTCTCTGGCATTTTTTATTACCATTAGATTTTTTTTCAACTCTTAGTGAATCGAGGTCATAACCATAAAAGGAGACAGCACGCCAAAAGGTATGCCGGGGATGTGCAGCAATACCAACAGCCAGAGCACCAGGGAAGGTGATTGACCAAAATTTGGGGAAACTGAAAGCGTGACAGCGCAAATGTGTTTATTTCATGCAGCATTTTCTTCTAGTAAAAAGCTGGAGGAAACTGGTGACTTCACTAACTGACATGCTCATTTCATTTCTAAAACTCATGCCAGCAATATCCGCCATGTTTTTTATGATTGAAAGTGTCAGGTATTTTTCTTTTTTTATAACTGTTTTTTTTTTAATTTTATGAAAACTTAAAATTTGTAAAACGTTGTAAAAGTTTACAAACATAATATATTTGTTTTAAGCTACAAGGTGGACATTTGATCACAAATGTTTGAATAAAAAAACACCATTAAGAAACTACAGTAACTACAGTAAGTAGTTCAATTATTAAGCACTAAGACACTAAACAAACAAGGCATATAGAGAATATCTGGGACAAAACACTGTAGGTCAACTAAAATCAAGCTATTGCCCAATAAAACACTACACATACAGATTGGAGTTTAGAGATTTGCATCAAACACAGAAACTGGAGAGACAATTTCACCACTGCTGAACAGTAAAGACGGGGGGGGGGGGGCATGGGGGCCATAGGAACCAGTGACCTGTACAATGTGCATGAAGCTTAGCCATTTCCACATAAAAATAGCTGAATTACATGGGCAATGCCCACGTTTTTGCAAGAATCAGAGACTAGGATGGCACTTCACACATGCCATTTTCTGCGTTGCGCATGTGCATGATTCTAGCACATGGTGGCATGAATCGTAGGCCGAATCGCAAGTTTCTACTTGCAGATTCACTTGCACATGGTTATTAGCTTTTTGGCACACAGGCATGAATTGACCCTATAGAACTTATAACTAGGGCAGGGCTTCCTTTATATGCTCTAAATGTATCTACCCTTTCCAGGACAACCCCCCTGTTCCTCTCAGACGTGCAGCACATGTGTCTGTCCACATAAAAACGCGCTGAGATGGTAACAATAATCAATCTGGTTCTGGCTGGTTCCTACTGGCAAGGATTCTCCCTCCAGAATAAGAGTGACCTAATTGTGACCTTAATGCTTGCAGCCATTGAAAGACTTAGGCCTTGATTCATCAAGAGTTGGTAGTAAAAAATTAATAATTATGAGAAAAAAGCCTGATCAGATAGGAAGACAATGAAATTCAATGGCACTTTTTACTGCAGACTAAAAAGGAGTAAAAAGTTCACTACTTTTCTCAGGAGTAAAATGGTGCCATTGACTTTTATTGTCTTCCTAACTGATTCATTAACAGTGACATTCTCATGTTTTGTTCTCATGAAATTCATTTTTCACTACCATGAGAATTTTTTTCAACTCTTGATGAATCGAGGCCTACGGGGCTGCATGTGAGTGAATTACACACTACCATCTAGTGTCAATTTCTATAACTTTCCTTAAGAAACAAAAGAGGGGTGGCAGCCGCTCAGACCATTTTATAACTAACCAGGGAGGTGCACATTAGCAGGGCAATTAGAATACAAAAGTCTTAAAGGGGCCACAGCACTCAAACCAGTTAGCTTGCTGACCAACCTACAATCTGTCTCTAAACTAGGTTAAAAACAGGGGGCTCGGTCACACACATCTGCAGAAGTATGCTTAGGGCAACCTCAGGTAAGCCTGCTCCCAATTTATCTATTGCATTGTATGTCCCAAATGGGGCTCTTAGAGACTAGAATTAGTACTAGAGTTAGGACTGCACCTCACAGGGGCACCTTGGCGCTGGTGGTGCAGCTTAAGCATACTTCTGCAGACTTTTGTATTCTAATTGCCCTGCTAATGTGCACCTCCCTGGTTAGTTATAAAATGGTCTGAGCGGCTGCCACCCCTCTTTTGTTTCTTTTGAATTTGTGCAAGCACATGGAGTGTGGGGTCTAGGCTGTATTGCAAGGTCTTTGACCCTTCCACCCCATGGCTTGCACTTGAGGTTTAGGGCAACCTCAGGTAAGCCTGCTCCCAATTTATCTATTGCATTGTATGTCCCAAATGGGGCTCTTAGAGACTAGAATTAGTACTAGAGTTAGGACTGCACCTCACAGGGGCACCTTGGCGCTGGTGGTGCAGCTTAAGCATACTTCTGCAGATGTGTGTGACCGAGCCCCCTGTTTTTAACCTAGTTTAGAGACAGATTGTAGGTTGGTCAGCAAGCTAACTGGTTTGAGTGCTGTGGCCCCTTTAAGACTTTTATAACTTTCCTTAACCCTAAACCCTATTGTCAAAAACTGATTTCAGGTGATTCCTGATTACAACGAATTACTTGAACCTTAACTGTACCCCTTTTCCATCTGACTACATATGGTTTGATAACAGAGGCAATTTAGCATGCCACCTTTTTTGGCCTGTAATAACTACAGTTTGACATATTCTCGGCCCTAATACACCTGCAAATTAAACATTATTATTTTATTTTTGTGTACCCGGTTGGATTCCAAAGTACAAAACTATTAACAAATTCTAATTTCAATAAATAATATCCCCCTAATTTATGTCTTCGCTTTAGAGTTTGTAACGTGAGGTAAGGAGCTTATCAGTAAGCAAGCTTTCCTAAAGCAGATGGAAAGTAAATGAATAAACCCTGTGTATCTACTGTATAATATAAAACAGCACAAAGAAGGCAAGTCAGTAGTGCAGACAATTTAAGTCTAAATCCAGGCTTTAGAATTGTGTTTTGCAAAGCAGCATGGTGCAGCAGAACTTTCAGACACACCACTGCGTCTTGCAGGAAGACAACAAAAGAAATTTGAATAAGATTTGTATTATGTGAGCCAGCAAAGAGAAACAGAGGAACCTTTCTTTTATTTCATCCTGACCTGAGATCAGCATGCTGGAAGAACTTGGAGGTACAAGGATGGAGGAGGGTTTGTGGGATGTCCTAGATACATGAATACATAGTGTAGGCAAATCTGACTGTATGGAATATTTTAACCATTTTAAATATTTACTACTTATACAAAATAGCAGGCACAGCTTTTAATATTGATAACTGAGCGTGCTGCCCGACCCGTGAAGCTACTAGAACATGGGCCAAACCAAATTGACAAGGTTCATAAGAAAGGGGCACAACTCCACTTCACTGTTACACTATAGCAAAAATAAAAACACACATGCAACACAAAGACACTGTTAAAATCAATTAATCCACTATTCCTGTTCCTTTTAAATATTTACCATGAAATGAAAAGTGTCCTTTTATGTAGCAGATGCGCCAGGTAGAAAGGCTTTCATTATAGAACTGGGTGCTGCTTGGGCAGTGTGATTGCGAGGCGGCAGGGCCATACTTTCTATGCAGTTATTAAGATGCCGGGGTTTGTAGCTACTTCCTGAATTTGTAAACTGAAGTTCAGTGTTTCTAAATGTAACATAATGTACATGGGTAGAAGGAATCCCCCTGCGTATCGTATCAGTAGTACTTTCAGGACTTTAGAAGAGAGAAAGATGCTGATTATTGAAAGCAGTAAGATGTGTGGACAATGGAGGCACACAGTGGGGCAAGCAAGCAGGATGCTCAGTTGCATAGCTCGAGACATCATCAGTAAGAAGGTGGATGTTGTGATGTCACTGTTTAGAGCCCCGAAGAGGCCACAGCTGAAATACTGTGTGTAGTTCTGGAGACCTTACCTAGCAAAAGACATTATTCAAATGAAACAGGTCCAAAGGTGGGCAACAAAAAGGATTTAAAACATATTAGGAGAGACATAATTAATTTGTACAGTCTGGAGGAAAGAGGAGAAACAGGAGACATGGTTAAATGTGAAAGGATGGAATACAGTTTAGGTTGGAAGTATTTGAAAATGTATTGGTAGAACAAGGCGACACAACCTGAAGCTAGTCGAAGTAGTAGGAACCAACTCCCTGCCTGGGATAATCATACATCTGTCTTAAGATAAAGAGAACAGACACAGGGCCACCATTAGGTATATTCTGGACGTGTTTTGTGCACAGCACTTTTAATATCAACACAATAGAGAGTAGTTATAAAGTGCCAATGCGCTGGTACCTGACACCTAGTAGGATCCATAAAGCAGTATCCTCTTCTTCATCTAATTGCTTGAGGGGATAGGGTGGCGAGGGTACCATGGTACATATATGGTGGGCATGCCGTCAAGTGAAATGTCTCTGAATAAGACTATACCATATGGTGCATACTGTTAAAGGCCAGAGTTTAGCGAAAATTCTGTTTATATTTGGGGCTACAAAGCAGCAAAGCAATTTAAAGTGAAATCCTGGAAACACCGAATTTCCAGGAGGTTAGAGACAAAAATTCAGGTACAATGATTAGTGAAAAGTTCTTAAAGTCTGGTTGCCATGGAAAAGATATGTGCATCTGGGTGGGGCACAAGATCACCTTTTATCCCTGTGATTTTTCTTTTTTTCTATTCCTTCTGTTTCTTTCTGTCTTTCTCTTTTCACTTTGAGTTTTGCTCCTCTGCATTCTGGGCTTCATTGCCTTGGTGCTATGGCATGAACCCCAGATTCTTGCTATAATATAGTAGTCATGGCAATATTGGGCTTGCGGCTTCAAGTGTTGCTATATGTATATGAGTACAAGCTGTTTTAATGATGTATTTTCTTCTCTATTTTATACTTTACTGACATGCATTACATGTACCAATTTGCAATCTTATATTGTCAAAAGTTCCTTTCAATGTATGACATATGTATGTCATATTGATATTAATTTGACTAAATATTAGAATAAATATAATATTTGAATACATATTTTGGCCCTATACAAACTTGAAGTCATAGTCATGCTGTAGGCCCTTGACCATCTGTGTGCCAAGTAGGAGGAGTAACTAGAACAGGTCTTTACAGAGAGTTAAATGAATGCTGAACAAGGACAAGTTTGCAAGGAGAGGAGGATCTAGGAAGGACGCATTGACAAATAGATGTGGCAGTAGCGGCTTGAAGGAATGCAGTGCCATTGATTGGCAGTTGAATTCCAAGAAACCTAGATAGAAATAAAGAGAGAATTTCTTTGTACATCACCACTGGAGCCTCTGGGTGAAATTGCCTGTACAATAATGATGTCATTGTTTTTCTATATAGATTGTATGCTTATCATTAATGGGAGTGTAGATTGTTAGGGAATTAGAGATACTGGATTCATAGGGAAAGGCCTATACATATGTGAACCATATATTTGAGAACTAAGGCAATTAGCATGTGTGTTGGTAGCATTTGGGGAATAATACATATCCATGTGGCAATAGGGTGGTATAGCAAAGGGACATAATAGTGTAATAATTCACTTGGAGTTTAAGTCAGAGTTTAAGTCAGGGTTGTGTGTGTGAGCGTGGGGGGTTTGCTGTGAGCTACATAATTCTATGCTTACCAGCCTTCACAAGGGGAAGCCTATTACGCCTGCAGAGACTCGGGTGTCCGGAGCCCAACCAGGCACCCGTGCTCCCGCCGCCGTCCTATCCTGTTATACCCCTGCTCAATGTCTGTTTCTTCCTCTCCTCATTTCTACCCGCTCCGGATACCTAACCCACGGGGGGGGGGTGTATAACACAGATGGGGATCAGGAAAGAACACTAAGGGTAGATGGGGGTGGGAGTAGGGGGAAAGGGAGGGGGTGGAAAGGGATGCGGGGGCCAGCCATAGAACCAAATTCTACCCGTGGCGCCCCATCTACTGCTATTGCTTAGAGACAAGTAAAATACTTTTAATACAACAATGCATATATTGCACATGGTATTATTCGTCAGATGTAAAAACACAAAGATACATATGTCAAGGGTGTGTGTGTATGTGTGTGGAGGGGGGTTTCTGTGAGAGGATGTGTGTGTACAAGTGTTTACAAGAGTTGTGGGTGTCTGGTGCAATGGCTATGTGAGGGGAGTAGGTTCTGATCTGAAGTGGTGTTTGGGATTGACATGGTAGGTGGGAGTAATATTGGTGGTTGTTTTGGTGAGCAACAGTGTGTAACCTGATTGTTGTTTCAAATCTTCATTATGCTATTTATAATAAATACAAAATATAAATACAAAATTCTGAATCATTTGATTTCATTGTGGCCCACAACCATTTACATCACCATTTAAATCACTTAAAGGAGCACTATCGCGAAAAAATGGGCCAATGATAAAATGATCCATATAAATATGCTGGATGGGGGAAGTATAGGTCACTTGTACACCCGGCACAAAGAAATATCCAGCTAGGCTTGTTTCTTTTATTTTAATGGAAGGTAGAAAAAATCTGGGGTGACAGGTTCTGTCACCCCTGATTCATTAAACCTGTCACCCTTTGTTTTTATTCCTGCTAGGAGAAGAAAACCACCAGCTTGGCTGGAGTTTGATTCAGTTCGGGTGCCTAAGTGAAAGTGACCCCTCCTCTCATTAGCCAATGCATTTATATGGATTTATATCGCGATAGTGCTCCTTTAAAGTCATCCAATACCCAGAAAGGAAGTTATGTCCTCACCTTCTATTCCCAGCCCAGTGACCCAAAATGGCAAATGTTTCTTATTTCACGAAAGCGTTTTTACCAATATTCATAAAAACACAACACAACAGGAAGCAATGTGATGTTTGAATGGAAGCCATTTGGCTCCCTTGCTGTGCAGCAGCACCCCCTCTAGCTTGTAGTGCTTTCAGATTTATTGCAGTTATTATAGATGATAAGTGTGATCCCTTGATGTTGGGTTGTATGTAACTGAATCGTAACTGTAAAGCACCAGGGGGTGCTGCTACATGGCCAGGAGCCAGATCATCCTGCTGTTTATTTAAATATTGGGAAAAGGCTTTAGTAAAAAAAAGACCGTTTTGGGGTACTGGGCTAGGGATAAAAGGTGAGGACATAAACTTATTTTCTGGGTATAGGATCACTTTATCTGGCCCACACTCTTTGCACTACCTGCTACATATATGTTTGCAATCCTAGATATAAAGAAATGCTATTGGGTCTTCCAGCTTCACAACATCTAATAGCATCATTTAAAATAAAAATTGACTTTAATGCATTTTGGTATTTTATTTATTTAAGGATTCTAACCAGATTACAGAAATGTTTTTAATTCCTCCTTCCAGTGATTGTCACTTCTGACTGCTTGATGAATGCCTCATGGGAAGCCCTATATTGGCGGCACTAGTGATCATTCTTCTGCAGGAACGCCTGGCCTGGTAAGCTGAACCAATTCACCACCCAGGTGGCTAGATTTGGGCTAAATGAGCTGTGAAAGGATTTTATCTCCAGCCGTCAGTGCTTTCCCTCCCCAAGTCCCATGGTGAGCTGCTGCATCCTCGGCTTGATTTGTCACATCCCGTCAATATAAAATAAATTATTGCCTTTCTCACTTGTCTATGAGCTTATCTTCACCTCAGCTGGCCTAATGATTGCAGACTCAGAGGGAACATTTCCACTTTGGTTGAAGTCATTAAGGCCGGACATATTACTGTGTTATGTGCCCTGACTAGTTTAAACATGTAGGGTGAGCAGATTAATTGGATCTTTGCGACAATGATAATAGCATCACACTTGAACGTGGTAGAAGCTCATTTTGGATGCTGAAAATCAAGCTTGTTCTGATAAATATTCGCTCTCTTTCTTGCCATTTTCAAGGTTGAAGTTTATCGCTGCTGAGGAAACTGGTCAACAAGTCATCATACAGCCTCCCTATCCTGCGATAAAGCTGAATGTGGGGTCATAAAAACCAAAAGGGCCCCAACTGGTCAGCTAGTTGTAGAGCAAATAACAAGGACAGCAAGCTCGTGTTTACAGCTTCTCTGCTTGTTTGCTTTATTCTCTGTACATATTTACAACAATTTGTTTCCAAGCCTAGCTCTAGTGATGGCAGTCATTTGTAAATAGGGTTCCTCTGGGCGGCATAAATGTGTCTGACTTACAGCCGCCCTGTATTGTGCATTGCTGAACTGAGAATTTGCAGAATAAAGTTGTCGGGCATTAACTTCACAGCACAGATCAGTTTATTTCAGCTGAAGCCACCACGAAAGCTCAACATATTATTTATTTACTGTATTTATATAGCACCAGCATATTTCCCTGTGCTGTATTATTATAAATGGTCATGTAGTTTAATGTCACTATCACAGAGTGCAAAATCAAATACCTTAGAAAGTTTTTATAATGAACTAAAGCACAAAGAGGAGACCCACACATAATGGGAGGAGATCTTGGACCTCGGCAGTTATGGACATTCAAGGCTTGATTTACCCCACACATAAAGGAAGGAGGTCTTGGGCCTCGGCAGTTACGGATATTCAAGGCTTGATCTGCCACTTGGCACAACTGGTTTTTAGATGTGTCCCCACTGGCACTGCTAGGAGCTAAGAGGCCTTTGCTGTCATCACAGTGTGGGAGCATGTGGCTTCATACACTGTAAGCAATGGGTGGGCAGGCACACTGCCTCTACACCTCTACAGTGACAGTGGCTTTGCTCTGGAGGCATGGTTATTGGAGGAGGCCAATGCATGCGCCATGGGATTGCCAGCTTGAGGTATTTAAGGGACAGACCTTGTGATTTTCCTAAATTGGGATGCACCTGTGAAGCAGGGTTTTTGTCCGTTTAAAGTTCCATGTTCAGACATATAAAAAAAAAATCCACTTTCATGTCCACAGCTCACCTTGGTCGGCGTCCCTATTCCCTGGTGACAAAAGCAGGCTCCCTCCTTGATTGCCCCAAGGTGTGCATTACTTGAATGGCATCGGCGGTGGATGCTCGTATGTGCACTGAGGCACGGTCAGGAGCCCACCAGGAGATCATATGCTTTTTGAAAGGATGCTTAGATGCTGTGCTACTGGACTGCATGTGAGCAGCCATTTTGCTATAAATAATAGAGCTCTTACGCATGAGCCCATGTGGGGGTTGCCACTGCCAGCACTAAGACACACTGATCAGCACATAAAGTCAGGGAGATATTTTATCTGTTACACAGAATGTTAAAAGGAGATAAGGCTCGATTCAGAGAGACAAAAAAAGACTTTCGTTTTAGTGCCAATTTCGTATTACTTTCAAATGTTCCCGCTCTCGTATGAATGTGCGAGCGATTCTATGCATGCATTGCAAACCTGCTGTAAAGTTTCCGTCCGTTCGTATGCCAGAGTTTCATTTTGTCATGTTACAACGTAGGCTTTCGTTTTTGCCCTTTTCCCATCGTATCCTCCCACAAATCCTTTACGTTTCCCGATAGATTCTGTTTCACTTTTTCAAAAAATAATTGTCCAGACGGAAATCCTTACGATCTTGCGCCTGCGCACTACAAACTTAACTCATTAAAGTGCTCGCCTACATATTTGCCACTCTCACTTCTACTACAATGTTTAGCTAAACCACTTAGCACTATCCTCCATCTTCCCTTTTGGACCCTTAAAGCTAACCCAAATCACTTAGCCCTATCCTCCATCTTCCCTTTTGGACCCTTACAACTTACCCAAACCACTTCGCGGTTAGGTTAATCTTCCATTTTAGGCCCCTAAAACTTACCCAAACCACTTCACGGTTAGGTTCTTCTTCCATTTTAGGCCCCTAAAACTTACCCAAACCACTTCGCGGTTAGGTTAATCTTCCATTTTAGGCCCCTAAAACTTACCCAAACCACTTCGCGGTTAGGTTAATCTTCCATTTTAGACCCCTAAAACTTACCGAAACCACTTCCCGGTCATCTGAATCTTCATCTCTAAATATGTATTTGACCCTTCGTTTGGTGTTAATGTATTTGTGCAAAAAAATGACACTGAAACTTTGATTTTGCTTTGTTTTTTTATATAGGAAGGCCATTTTTTGGCTTTTTTAAAATTTTTGTTTCTGTAAAAATATTTTAACATTTTTTCTTTTTTTCCAAAAACATTAAAATTTTAAAAAAATGTAAAATGTTAAAACTATTTACACAAAAATAACAGTGACAGGACCCAGGACACTACTCTTCTTCTGTTGTCTCCAACGAGTCACGCAGCAGCTGCATATCGGCCACCAACTCAAGGACCCTTCTATTCATTTCTTCAACTCTTGCCCGTGTGGTCCCTGTATAAAATTGATACAAAAACATTATTTGGCGACAAATACATGTTTCTCACCTGTGGATGGAATGTTTGTTAGTTGCCAACCTAAATAATCACGACATATGTCAGTCTGCTAAGTCATTAATCTAAGGAAGTGGGCAGAGGTCATTCTGCTAAGTAATTACTCTAAGCAAGTGGGCAGAGGTCATTCTGGTAAATAATTACTCTAAGAAAGTGGTCACAGGTCAGTCTGGTAATTACTCTAAGCAAGTGGGCACAGGTCACTCTGCTAATGCCATTGACTATGGCTTTATGAATCTGGGTGATCATGTCACTTAACACATACTGCAAAGAATGACATTACAACTTACTTGGTTGGTGGCCGACGGATGCCTTGTTGGGGACAACCCTACGTCCTGGGCCCTGCCACTATTGTGAAGTAGAGCCTGTTGAGACATGGCAAATAGGGTCAGTTATAATGTCTTAGTCAACAGTAATCAAATGTCATTTTCAATGTGTGTGTCACATTACTCACCTTCTCCCTGTGCCTCCTGTGCGAGATCTGCTGCAGCCTGCGCATCTTCACCCTCTCCAGAAGCATCTACAAAAACAGATAAAGGGAATCAGCTTGGGTGGAAATTGCATGTATATGTGTGTGCGTTACATGAAGAGTCACATACCAGAGGCTCCCGCATGCGTCGCTGGGTACGACTCCCTGCCCACGCCGTGCCGCCCCTCCTCTGTGGAAAGGTCCAAGGGCTGGTCGGAGGAAACAACAGAGGAGGGGTAGGACCGTCGCCCTGGAGATCCACCACCTTCACTTCCAGCTGCAGATTCATGCAGCACTGGTCGGCCTGTGCGCCTCCAGGTGCGGCGGATTCAGTAATCCATTTCCAGCACTAGAAAATAAATACAATTATAAATCAATGCCTACCTTCTGCATCAGTTACATCTGGCATGCAATCGCTATATACTTACTAGGGAAATGGATTCCAAAAAAACGCCGCTCCCGGGGCATGTGCAGCCGTTTCAGGTCCGACCAATGCTGCATGATCTGCGTGTGGGTGAAGGTGGTGTCCGTCTCATGTTGGATTTTGCCAATGATCTCCAGTGCGACAGTGCGCTTCTCAAAAGAGTTGGGCAGGTAGTGGCACCTGTGCTCCAGCATGGTCTACAAAACACAAAATAAAGCTAGGTTTTAGTTAAAACTGCATACAAATATCTGTCAACAATCGATCATTTGACTAAATTACATTAACAGACACATTTGTAGCCTAATGCAATCCTTTAAGCTGGCCTCAGTGTTGGTTCGCACGTGTGGGCCCTCACTTCGGTTTGGCACGGAGTTTGAGACACTTTTTAAACCAACCATTTCGTCATGCGCTTCCTTAAGGGCTAGGCATGCATTTAGATGGCAAAGCAAAGGCAGTAAAAGAGCATGATGATCTCTTCTTGTTGGCGGGTGAAGATTGTGGGCGCCAACTTGCCTCTTCTCTGCAACAGATAAGTAATGCCCCTGCGGTTTCCGGGTTCCGCACGGCCGTACGCACGTCCGTATGCACGTCTGTACACGTAGCATGAGAGCTCGCCAATCGTATTTAAAGGGTCCTGGATACACAGCTCATTCTCTTTCAGAGTCATTTAGATGGCAAAGCAAAGGCAGTAAAAGACACTTACAAGCATGATGATCTCTTCTTGTTGGCGGGTGAAGATTGTGGGCGCCAACTTGCCTCTTCTCTGCAGCAGATAAGTAATGCCCCTGCGGTTTCCGGGTTCCGCGCGGCCGTACGCAAGTCCATATGCACGTCTGTACACGTAGCGTGAGAGCTCGCCAATCGTATTTAAAGGGTCCTGGACACACAGCTCATTCTCTTTCAGAGTCCATGTGCGATGGCACCAAAAAAACCTGCTCCAAAAGCTGCAAAGGAGGCCACCATCAAACAGCCAGCCAAACGGCAGGAGCCTGCTGAGGGGCCCAAGACTCGGTCCCAGATGACCAAAAAAAAAATTGCGGCCAACACTCAGTGCCCAGCCAAAGGCACCCAGCCCAACTAGGCCAAAAAAGGAGGCCGCTGGAAAACCCAAGCCACAGGGCAGAAAGCCAACCACCACGGAGGGGAAACAAGGGACCAAGAGGGTGGGAAGCCCCAGCCCACCAAGGTCACCATCACCCCAACCACGTGGCTACCCTGCCAGGAAAAGCCAAAGGAGACACCGGGAAAGAAGCCCCACCAGTTCTACCTCCCCATCAACACCACCCGCACGGGGCCACAAGGCTCATGCCAAGAGGGCAAGGCACAGGGTCCGAAGTCCGAGGTCGCCCTCCCCACCCGCACGGGTGTCAAAATCACCAGACAAGAGGGCAAGGCACAGGGCCCGAAGTCCCAGGTCGCCCTCCTCACCCACACGGGTGTCAAAATCACCAGACAAGAGGGCAAGGCACAGGGCCCGAAGCTCAACCTCTGGGTCACCCAGGGACCGGCCGTCTACCTCCAAGGGCCCTGGGTATTGGAAGGGCCCTAAGAGGCACCGGGCCCCAAGCACAACTTTCACCCCAACACCCTCTCCTCCTCGGCCACATTTGGCACCGGCACAGGTGGAAAGGCAGGCTGAGGCTGCCGCAGCTACGCCTGCTAGTTCAGTGGCCACCCAGCCAAGAACCCCAAGTCTATATCCAAGTCCAGTCCAATCAGAAGCCAGCCACCTGTCCTACATTTCACCCCAACACAGCCAGCCCAGAATGTCCCCCCATTTGCCGCCAACCACTGATGAGCCAGAACGTCTAGCAACATTGCACATTGCGCCGAGGCCACTTGAGTGGCAGGTTTGGTGAGGCCCTCGCCTTGTATTATGATGAGCTATATGGACGCAGATCCAAAGCTACAAGCAAGCAGCGCAAAGCCGAGATTTTGGAGGAGCTCACCAGAAAGGTCAATGCAGCGGGGGAAGAGCTCAAAGATGTGGAGCAGATACAAAGGAAAATATCGGACCTAAAGTATGCAGCACGGAAGAAAGAAAATAAATGGCGTAATTACAGGTACATATATACTTTGTGGATTTGTCTTCGTCTTGTATTGGAAACATTTATCTAAATGTCAGCTTACAAACTGGTGGCGGATTCCCCACAAAACTGCAATTTACCCGAGCTGAGGAGATGGTGCTGGGCCTGCTACATCCTGTGGCCTTAGAGGGACACTCGGCCCGACAGGACACGGACATCCCTACTGTCAGGAGCCGCTTACCTGATCCCCGTTCCAGCGACGTCTCCAGGCGGCCAGCTGCAGCTGTCACTGTGCGGCGACCGCGCCGAGCGGCGTCGGCTCCAGCAGCGTCGGCTCGAGCGGCGCCCAGCTCAGCCACGCCCCCCGCTTCCTCCTCCAGGAGACGTGCTCGCGCGCGGCTGCGAGCACGTGTCTGTTATGCCCTCCGGCGGCGCTGTGCGGCGCGCACCCGCCGGAGGATCAATTAAAGGGTTAATGAATCCTAGGGGATTGAGGGCTTCGCCCTCTTCTGCTCTGCAGCCAATTACCCTTGGAATCCTATGTGCTCCAATCAGTACACTGCTTCCCTCAGACCTGTTCCTATAAGGCAATTCCCTCTCAGTTGTGAATTGCCTGTGATAGCGCTCAGAACCCTGTGTTACCTACTCCTGTGAAGTCTAGCCTGTTGCCGATTTGATTGTACGACCATTCTCGATCCTGAATCCTTGTTGCCGACCTCTGCCTGAATTGACGCCTCTTGATCCTGAATCCTTGTTGCCGACCTTTGCCTGAACTGACGCTTCTAGATCCTGATCCCCAGTTGCTGACCTCTGCCTGAACCCCGACTACGTCTTGCCTGACCCCTGGTGCCGCTACGATCTCTGCCTTCCCGTTATCGATCTATTGCCTGTCTCTGGACTTCCGTCACTCACGCTCTTGCTATTGGTTCTCCAGTCCTCCCACATATAAGCTTACATCCTTTGAGCCATTAAGTCCTGGGGGCAACCGATCCCGGGTAGGCGTATCTTGCGTCCCGGCAAGCGGGGGCTCCTACAGGTGAAGCTGGCTGTGGAGATTGGGGGTTGTGAGCTTATTAAGAGGGCTGGAGTTACCCCGAGCGTGACATTATCACAGGCCCAAAAAATGGATGACCTGGTACAGCAGGTGCAAGCTATGGCCACAGCGATCAACCAACTCGCTCAAAGAGTGGCCACTCAGGAATCTCGTCAAGTGCCAACTTCCTCTGTACCACCTCATTTCTCCGAACCTAAGATTCCACTGCCTGAGAAATTTTTTGGAGAACGAGCAAAATTTTCCAATTTCAAGAATGCCTGCGAACTATATTTTAAGTTAAGACCTATCTCCTCTGGCACAGAGGTCCAACGAGTAGGCCTAGTCATTTCCTTGCTTCAAGGAGACCCACAGTCCTGGGCCTTTACTTTACCGTCCCATGACATTGCTCTACAATCAGTGACTGCCTTCTTCAATGCTATGGGCGTTTTATACGCCGATCCAGATATACAGTCTACCGCAGAGAATAGGCTTCGGGCCTTAAAACAAGGACGGAATTCGGCTGAAGACTACTGTGCTGAATTCCGCCGCTGGGCTATCGAAGCTAGGTGGAACGATCCAGCTTTGTGTAGTCAGTTCAGGGTGGGACTGTCGGATAGCATCAAGGATGCCTTAGTCAATTTTCCCCCGCCAGCGGACCTAGATCAATTAATGCAGGTCTCCATTAAAATAGACCGACGTCTTAGAGAAAGGGCCAGGGAGAGAGTCGGGGCTCCCACGTCCTTTAGACCAGTCCAGAGTCATAGATCCCCGGTTCCCCGTGGAGAAAATACCTCATCATCTTCCCAGGAAGAACCTATGCAATTAGGGAGAACCCGCTTATCCCAAGAGGAGAAACAGCGTAGGCGATCCAAGGGGTTATGCCTGTATTGCGGGAATTCTGGTCATTTTGCAGGGTCCTGTCCCAACAAGGGGAAACCGGCGGAAAACTTCCGCACCCAGACCAGGTAGAGAGTACTGATCTGGGTGAGTCAGTTTGTAACTCTCGCCAGAATAAGATGCTTGTACCTATTGATTTGTTTTGGGGGTCCTCTAAGCAGACAGTTTCCGCCTTCATAGTGGTGCGGCTGGAAACTTTTTGGACAGGAGCATGATCTCCACCTTAGGGATCCCTGTAGTTCCTCTTGAAAGATCCCTACAAGTTTTAGCTATCAATGGAAAGGCAATCCAGGGAGGTCCTATAAATACCAAGACCCCACCTCTCAGACTAATTGTCGGCTCTTCTCACTCTGAATTCTTAGAATTCTTTATTTTTGATTGTCCGGAAACTCCGGTGGTTTTGGGATACCCCTGGTTGCAACTCCATAACCCGGTGTTAGATTGGCGGGCTGGGGAGTTGGTCAAGTGGAGTGACCACTGTAAAGGTCACTGTTTTAATACAGGCCTCAGAAGCGTTCAAGTCTTACCACAGGAATTACCTCAGCCATACGCTGATTGGATCGATGTATTCTCTGAACGCTCTGCTGAAACTCTTCCTCCACATCGGTCCTATGACTGCCCCATTGACTTGCTGCCTGGCACAATTCCCCCGAGGGGAAAGATTTATAACCTTACCCTGCCCGAGGAGCAAGCAATGAGGGAGTATATTACCGAAAATCTTAGGAAAGGATTTATCCGTCCCTCTACCTCGCCTGCTGGGGCCGGGTTCTTTTTTGTAGAGAAAAAAGATGGTGGCTTGAGACCGTGCATAGATTATCGAGCCTTGAATAAGATCACTGTAAAAAACCGATACCCCTTACCCTTGATTGGGGATCTGTTCAATCAAGTCACAGGAGCTCTAATTTTCTCCAAATTGGATTTGAGAGGGGCTTACAATCTGATTCGCATCCGACAGGGGGACGAGTGGAAAACTGCATTTAATGTGAAGGATGGGCACTATGAGTACCTGGTCATGCCCTTCGGTCTTTGTAATGCGCCAGCCGTTTTCCAAGATTTTGTTAATGATATATTCAGGGAATATCTCGGTAGATTTGTAGTCATCTACTTGGATGATATTCTCATTTTTTCTAATTCTTTACCGGAGCACAGACACCATGTTAAGTTGGTGCTGCAAAAATTAAGAGAGAACAACTTATTTGCTAAACTGTCTAAGTGTGTGTTTGAAGTCACTACAGTTCCCTTCCTAGGATATGTTATTACCAACCAGGGTTTGGAGATGGACGCGGGGAAGGTTTCAGCAGTTCAGGATTGGGTCCAACCCAAAACTTTAAAGGAATTGCAACGTTTTCTAGGTTTTGCAAATTTTTATCGGCGTTTCATAAAAGGCTTTTCCCATGTTGTTGCACCCCTTACCAACCTTACCCGCAAGGGGGCTTTTACTGCTAACTGGTCCCCCTCTGCCTGTGAGGCCTTTCTAACCTTGAAACGGGCCTTTACTTCGGCACCTGTCTTAGTGCATCCAGATATTCATAAAGCTTTTATTATTGAAGTGGATGCTTCTGAGCTGGGAGTGGGTGCAGTTTTGTTACAATATTCTGGTAACCCTGAGCGTCTCCATCCATGCGCTTATTTTTCGCGTAAATTCAGTACCGCGGAACAAAATTATGATGTTGGCAATAGGGAACTATTAGCTATTAAACTGGCATTTGATGAATGGCGACACTGGTTGGAGGGTTCATTACATCCTATAACTGTGTATACCGATCATAAAAATCTCGAATACATAGGTTCTGCCAAGAGGCTGAACTCTCGTCAGGCACGTTGGGCATTATTCTTCTCGCGTTTCAATTTTATTATTACTTTCAAGCCGGGTGTAAAAAATACTAAAGCTGATGCTCTATCTCGCATGTTCGGTGAATGTAAGGATCGGGGTGATTCTGGTGAACCAATTTTACCCACAGGTTGTGTGGTGGGGGCGTTACTTCCTGATCTCTCCAATACCTTGGCGCCGTTTCAAGATGAATCTCCTAGTGATGTACCCTTGGGATGCCAGTTTGTTCCGCCGCACCTGCGTTCGGATGTAATTCGCGAATTTCACGATGCCAAAACTGCTGGTCATTTGGGTAACCGTAAGACGTTTATGCTTGCCCGTCGTCATGTATGGTGGCCTACCATGAGACGCGATATCACTGCCTTTATCGACGCTTGTGCTATTTGTGCTCGAAGTAAAGGAGTTCACAAGGCTCCTAGTGGCAGTTTGGTTCCTCTTGAAATTCCTGCTGAGCCATGGACCCATATTTCTATGGATTTTATTGTAGATTTGCCTCTCTCACATGGTAATACTGTCATTTGGGTGGTCGTAGATCGTTTCAGTAAGATGGCACATTTCGTTCCTTTGGCCAAACTTCCTTCTGCACCTGAGCTTTCGCGGCTGTTTACTTCGCATATTTTTCGTATTCATGGTATTCCGTCCAATATAGTCTCTGATCGGGGTGTTCAATTTACTTCCCGTTTTTGGAAACACTTCTGTTCGCGGTTGGGAATACAGATCTCTCTTTCTTCTGCCTACCATCCCCAGACTAATGGGCAGACGGAAAGAACTAATCAAACTTTGGAACAATACTTAAGGTGTTATGTTTCTGATGCCCAAGAACAATGGGCGGAATTTATTGATTTCGCCGAGTTTGCTTACAATAACGCGCCTAGTGAGAGTACCAAGGTATCTCCTTTTTATTGTAACTTAGGGAAAAATCCTAGAGCTTCTTCCCTTTCAGGGTCACCTTCCAATCTGCCGGCGTTGGAGGAGTGGCTTCAAGAACGGAAGAATATCTGGACACACGTTCAGGAGATTCTTAAGACCACTGGTTTGAGGTATAAGAAATTTGCCGACCGCCGCAGATCACAGGAACCTACTCTTCGAGTAGGCGATCTAGTTTGGGTCTCCACTAAAAATATTGCGCTCCGTCAGCCATCTAGCAAATTAGGTCCAAAATTTATTGGTCCTTTTCCAATCGTCAAGAAGTTGAATAATGTGTCTTTTAAAGTTCAACTCCCGCCAACTATGAAAATACCTAATTCCTTTCACGTTTCACTGTTAAAACCGGCGAAGAATGCTCCTCTTGCTGGTCCTGCACCAATTCTTCTTAATAATGAGCCCGAGTATGAAGTGAATAAGATCTTGGATTCACGTAAAGTGCGTAATTCTTTACAGTATTTGGTGGATTGGGTTGGCTATGGTCCGGAGGAAAGATGCTGGGTGGCAGCGAGGAATGTTCATGCCAAGGCTCTTGTAAGAAGGTTCCATCGTGACAATCCAGGGAAACCGGGTGAGGGTCCGGAGGCCCCTCGTGAAGGGGGGGGTAGTGTCAGGAGCCGCTTACCTGATCCCCGTTCCAGCGACGTCTCCAGGCGGCCAGCTGCAGCTGTCACTGTGCGGCGACCGCGCCGAGCGGCGTCGGCTCCAGCAGCGTCGGCTCGAGCGGCGCCCAGCTCAGCCACGCCCCCCGCTTCCTCCTCCAGGAGACGTGCTCGCGCGCGGCTGCGAGCACGTGTCTGTTATGCCCTCCGGCGGCGCTGTGCGGCGCGCACCCGCCGGAGGATCAATTAAAGGGTTAATGAATCCTAGGGGATTGAGGGCTTCGCCCTCTTCTGCTCTGCAGCCAATTACCCTTGGAATCCTATGTGCTCCAATCAGTACACTGCTTCCCTCAGACCTGTTCCTATAAGGCAATTCCCTCTCAGTTGTGAATTGCCTGTGATAGCGCTCAGAACCCTGTGTTACCTACTCCTGTGAAGTCTAGCCTGTTGCCGATTTGATTGTACGACCATTCTCGATCCTGAATCCTTGTTGCCGACCTCTGCCTGAATTGACGCCTCTTGATCCTGAATCCTTGTTGCCGACCTTTGCCTGAACTGACGCTTCTAGATCCTGATCCCCAGTTGCTGACCTCTGCCTGAACCCCGACTACGTCTTGCCTGACCCCTGGTGCCGCTACGATCTCTGCCTTCCCGTTATCGATCTATTGCCTGTCTCTGGACTTCCGTCACTCACGCTCTTGCTATTGGTTCTCCAGTCCTTCCACATATAAGCTTACATCCTTTGAGCCATTAAGTCCTGGGGGCAACCGATCCCGGGTAGGCGTATCTTGCGTCCCGGCAAGCGGGGGCTCCTACAGGTGAAGCTGGCTGTGGAGATTGGGGGTTGTGAGCTTATTAAGAGGGCTGGAGTTACCCCGAGCGTGACACCTACTATTCCTGCCGGTTAGTAATGCTACTGTGTATGTGAAATGTGACCTACGTGTAAAATTACGCACAAACCCATATATTAACACATGCCCCTAGGGTGTGCCTTGTAATGGAGGTAACAATTTAAACAGGGTGTGTTATGTGTGGCGACCCATTATTTGCTTGTTTACTTCCTCATAGATTATTTTGAAGAGTCTTGAGGAACACTACTGAGATTAGCAAAGGACTGGCTGTTATGTATTTAGAGTCAATTACATACAACACTTCCATCTTTATCTGTAGCCAATTTGGGTTTGAGCTGTGCTTTGCTCAGAAAGACTTGATCTGGGGTGCTTGAACGTTTGACCTAGAAAGAATGTCAAACAGCCTAATCTAATGGCAAATGCTATTTGCAAGCTGAGTGTGGTCCCATAATGGGCTTTAAGGGATGTGTGAAGCCTCAGAACAGCCAGTACATGCATGTTTATTTTGGTTAAGGAGACCAATGTGTATGTACTTGTTGACTAATACATCTAACAGATAATGGCATTCATAGTCAAGTTTAACTTGGTCCGTTGGGGGAGTTGCCATTCATGCATGTGCCCGTGTTTTAGTGAACCATATGTGTTAATACACATCACCAATGCCTAGTTGTGTGTTAACATGCCTTCTTTTCCCCAATGCAGCCCAGCATCATCCCTCAGCTAGTGGGGAATCCTCTGCCAGTTTTACCATGCCGTCTACTTCCGTGCTGCCTTGGACCCAGGATCCGATATATACGGTAAGTGTCTTTTTATGATGTTGCTTATGCATGTGCCTTGCCATGTTTCTTTTTGCGGAATTACATATGTATTCCCTAAACTGAACCATTTTTTTTTTACATGTCCCAACAGACCCACACACTGATGGAGGAAATCCAGGAGCTGGAGGAAGATGGAGCCTTCATTGAACCTTCAGAACAGCTCCCCCTGGGACAGAATCTGCAACTGTCCCAACATGTTTCTACACCAAATGCTCAGCAGCAGAGTGAAGCTGGCTGCATGCCGACAGTCCCCAGTGTTAGCTCTGCTGCTGAGGATTTGCCAAGCAGACCTGTGGCTGTTGGTGGACCTAGAGGCACATCATCTGCACGCCCCCCAACCCGGGGAATAGGGAGGCGTAGTCAGCTACGTCGCCCAGTTGCCCAGGGGAGGGGCGGGCCGATGATGGAGTCAGCATGGCACCATGAGAGGCGGCTATTTCGCCTCCAAAATCAACGAAACCACGAACATCTTCATGGCCAATTAGAAACTTTAAACAACACCTTAAACTCCATGCTGACTGAATTTAGGTCCAACAACAGCCACATGGCCATCTTATCCAATTATTGCAGTTGCATGCTTGAGGAAGTTCGAAATAGCAACAGCCACATGGACACCTTAACTAACAATCTCAGTGCCATGATGGCTGAATTTCGAACTTCTAATAGAAACATGTTGGAACAGTTGCAGATTCTGAATGCCACACAGGTCCAGGTGAGGGCCCACCTCCAAGGGCCCCAACCTGGGTTTTATGGGCATCCCCCATTTTAAGGCCTATTTGGCCTATATCTGCTCCACATCTTTGATCTACATCCCCACTGTATTGACCTGTCTGGTGAGCCCTACTAATATACCCTTTTGGTACGGCTTCGCTTGTTTGCTTTGGATTTGCGCCCATATAGCTCATTAGAGTGCTGAGGTAGCCCACTACCCAATGCCGGAGGTGAAGTCTCAATGAACCTGCCACTCAAGCTGTTGCGCTGCATGCTTGTGGCGAATTACATTGGTTCTGGCTCCTCCTGTTTGTAGGCATGATTGGGGGACATTCTGGGCTGGCAAACTACTACCTTGAGCCCTGGCTGAGATTGAACTGGACTTGGATTGGGACTGGGGGTTCTTGTTTGGGTGTCACACTGAGTAACAGGTGTAGATGTGGCATAGGGTTGGCTGCTTTACACCTGTGCCTGTGGCAAATGTGGCCAAGCAGGAGAGGGTGTGTCTGTGGGCCTATTTGTTTGCTGCCCAATGTGGACATGGCAATGCTTGTCACATATGTTTCTCAAATGTTCATTTGTCCTAAACTTTGCACATGAGTGCCTTACTTTAAAACTCCTGCCTCTGGGCAATTGCTATGTGGCCTGATTTGGCTAAACTTTCATTTCTGTTTTGCCCATGTATTTTATGTAACTATGGGAGTGACCATCCAATCCAATGTTTGCTTCTGAAATAAACTACATAAAATTGTAATTAACCTGTTGTGGACTAAGTTTATGCATTTACGTTTTGGGGGAATAAAGATGAGTAGGCAGTAACACATTTGTAACATCCCAAAAACCAAAAAAGAGAATCATGTGTGAGGTTCTTTCAAATTATTTCTTTACTGTTTGTAAAAGTAACAAACAAACATACAAACACAAAAGTCCAAAAACACAATTATCCAAGAATAAAGGGACAAAACAAAGGAACACCAAATTAAGCAAAATGTGTCTCAATTAAATTAGACCACACGGCTTGGGCAGACGCACTCGGTGGCCCACGATAGTCCTCGTCTGGGTCATCGGTGGGTGGAGAGGGGGGCACATCCACATACCGGGGGACACGCTGCAATATAGCAAAATTATGCAACACTGCACAGGCCATTATAATATCTATGACCTTTTTGGGGTCATACTGAAGTGTTCCCCCGGTATGGTCCAAGCATCGGAAGCGGGTCTTCAATAGGCCAAACGCCCTCTCCACCACAGCCCTGGTCTTCCTGTGCGCCCTATTATATGCCTCCTCGGCTGCATTATGGGGCCGGAGGACGGGCATCAACAGCCACGGAAGGAGTGGATAGCCGCAATCACCTGCCAAAATGTATTATAAAAAACATAAATTACACATTACTCAATAAATGGAATCTCCTAAACGGGCCATCAACATTACTAAGAGCCTAGGTCACATTTGCTACACAGTATGAGCATACATAGTGTACAGGCCCTGAAAAAAAAAAAAAAACATCAAATAGATGTGGGAAAAAATTAAACATCCAAGATGGTGGATGAGGGCCAATCAGCCAGACTGCTAACAGGTATTGGTATTGTGCTGCTCAGCATTCTTGAATGTCTTAACTTTTCAGGACCCTGTAGCTGCTTTGTGTGAGTCCAAACCAGCACTAACCTGCCCCCTGCACTTTATCCCGCTCTCCTCTACTCAGTGTAATGCATCTACTCAAAGATGGCGCAGACCCTAGTATAAATTCAAGGACATAATTTAAGCAGAGTGTGTGGAAGACTAATTATTACTTTACTCTAAATTCAATTTCAACATTTTGCTAATGCAGGACTAACATTTGCCAAGGCTTTGTTGCTTGAAAAATCTAATGGTTAAAGTCGTGTTGCACAGGTAAACAAAGTGTTCAAATAGGCATAGTTTCATACATGGAACACAAATTAAATTCCTAGCCATACATAGCCAAAAAAAAGGACGTTATTGGCGTCAACTTACCAAGGAGACATCCACCAGAAAATTCCCCAGACTCAAACCGACCGTACAATCCAGATCTGCGAAGAATGTGGGCATCATGGGATGAGCCTGGGAACCCGGCGAGCAGACTAAGGAACTGCATGTCCGGGGCCACCACTGCTTGGACATTCATTGAGTGGCCCATTTTGCGGTTCCTGGGATAAAAAAAAAACAACAAAAACATTATAAAGGGGACGAAAACTAGGGGAACACTAACTAATCACACCCTAAGCAAATGCTGTGGCCCAATTAAAATAGCAATAAACAAGTACATAAGTATTTTGTCTTGCAAAAAAACAATATGTATGTTTGAAAAAGGAACGATTAACTTTCCCGGGTCTATTTCAGGTACACATTAACATTTTTCATGGGTGAACACATGTGACATTTATATGCAACTAAATAAGGTCCATGGTTCCACAGGGACTCTTTAAAAGGAGGAAATACTTAAAAGGAGGGATACATTACAATGTGGGCTCTTACAAGGAGGGATAAATTACAAGGAGGGAATAATTTAAAGTAGTAAATAATTCCAAGGAGGGATTACTTCCAAGGAGGGAATATTTACAAGTAGGAAAAAATACAAGGAGGGATTAATTGCAAGTAGTGATTATGTAAAAGGAGGGATAAATTAAAAGGAGGGATAAATTACACGGAGGGAATAATTAAAATAAGGGAAGTATTTGAAAGGATGGATAACTTACAAGGAGGGATTAATTACAAGGAGGGAATAATTATAAGAAGGGACATTTTACAAGGAGGGTCTTTTGGAATTTTTTTGGACATTAAGACAAAAAAAAAATAAAAATAAATAAATGACTGATTGAACTTGCCTGTAGATATACTCGTCAACTGCTGGAGGGACCAGGGCAACGTGGGTGCAGTCAATTGCACCCATGACGTTGGGCATGTTGGTGATGTTATAAAATGCCAGCCTAATCGCATTTCTGGCTACCATGTCGTCAGGAAAATAAATATATTTCCGAGTAATGGTAGCCATGCCTTACAAAAACTTGGATAGCGCGCGGCTCAGCGTAGGCTGGGAGATCCCCACGGAGAGGGCACCCAGCCTCTGGAACGAGCCGTTCGCCAAAAATTGCAGGCAGCCAAGCATCTTGGTCATACCTGAAATTGCTTGCCCCTTCCTTGTGGTGCGGGCTAACCATGGCCGCAGCTCACTATACAATTTATGGAGGGAAGGTCGATTAAGTCTGGTGAGCTCGAACAGCTCAACGCCATGCATGCCATCGATGTGCATGCGTCGCCACCGGTGCAATCTGGTCTCAGCCCTCCGGACAATTTCAATGCCCATGAGCTGCAGATCCTCATGCTCCTCAAATGCACTAGAGTCGTTCATAGATGCTAGTCTCGAGGTCAAAATGGTCCCTTAAGGGGATCGCAAAGGAAACGGATTTATAGGGTGGTGGTCCGTCGGCAATCAGCTCTCTGAATGAGACGCAAGCCCATAGCAATAACGTAAGTTATCTGAACGAACGAAAAATATCAGATTTGGTTTGGAAAATTGGAAATGTTCAGATTTGCTTTCGTTCATCGAAAGAGCATATACGCATTTGCCTGAACGTTCGTACGAATGAAAAATGAACGAAAAAAAGCAAAAAAATGACAAACACCCACGAAAACTTTCACAGACAGCTACGGAAGTGCAGACGAATGTGTCTCTGAATCGAGCCTATAGTCTCCTCTCTCTAGCTTTCTGGGTTGTTGAAAAGATATTTCCGAGCTGGGCTGTAGTGTGCCTGTATGATGGGGAGGCTGATTTATTAATAGCACCAGGTAGCGACAGATGAGCGACAGTAGCGTGATTTTCACAGCGCCCGCTAGTATTCGCTGTGCTTGCCCGTTGTTCGGCTGTTGACAGCGACTCAGACGGTGTGCGGTAATGTTGAATACGGGGTTAGGAGTCGCTGTTTGACTGGTTCCGCGCTGTATGGGAGCGCATGGCAGCGAATGGCCATAGCGAACGGCTCCCAGCATATTCATTAACAAATCACGCTCAAAAAATTCTCGCGCTGTGAAATGCATGTTTAAACCCCAGAGCGCTGGCGGCGATGGGTTAAAAGTAGTTTTTTAACCCCCAAACAACCATATTTTTGTTAAAAAAAAATAAACATGTTTTTATAAACATTTGGTAATATGAATACATTAATATCAGACCTGTAATATCAATTCTGCACAAATTTTTATTTTTTATTTTTATTACCTTAAAAAAAATATCTAAGATTGCAGAAGTGGTCACAGAATTTTTGACATTTAAAAAAAAAAAAAAAAAAAAAACCATTAATATCAATTAATTATGAATATTTAAAGATTTCTCCATTGAAATGCATTGGAGAGCGCCAGGTAGCGAGAGGTCATACCTGGCGCTGTGATGGGATTAGCAGCGGCGCTGTTCGCTGAAGTCTGCAACATGATGAATCCCCCGCTAGCTGACGCTCTCGCCGGCGCTAGCCTCATTTAGCGTGATAAATGCGTGATTGTGTTCGCAGCCTGGCGTTCTGGAGTCGGTAGCCGCCGATAGCTGGCGCTACCTGGCACTAGTGAGACACTACCTGGCGCTATCCCTTGATAAATAAGGGCCTTAGTCTCTCCATACAAGGGAGGCAGTAAGAATGAAGGCAGCGGCAAAGCTGGATTTGGACTTTTGCTATAAGCAGCACAAACCTGAGAGAGATATGCCTCCAAAACAGAGAAGCATCCCTGTCATGCTGCACACACACAATTTGAATCAACAGCTGTTGGAGAAGAATATGTAACTGTATGGGCTGGCAGACACAGAACATTGACATGGTAGATACAGTGTTTCTAAGAGCTTTCTGAGCATTGATGAGTTATTACAGATGACAGCTTTCTAATTCTGGCTATTGAGGCGAGATTACTGCATTGGAAGACTGTGGTTTTTCAGAAGGGCTGTCAACTGTGTAGCAAGATGGCCACTTCCATGCAGTTCAGGGGTGCACCATCTTCATGGGTTTAAAGTGGAAGTCCAGTCCAGTGCCAGGGGAGGGTGGCATTTCTGCATTAAGCTCTCTCAAATAGGTCAAGTCACTGATTGCCAGAGGGGGGATTTAGGGGAGCAATTTACTAATTTTTTGACTGGAGGTCTACTTTAGCAATAATGTGTTTTATAAATGTTTGATGCTCCTCTTAGATACCCCCCAGTTGATGTTCTTGTACACAATCCGGTCTACCTAAATTTAATTGTAGGGATTTGAGCTGTGCTGGATGTACCTGGGGCATTAGATGTACAGATCAGTAACTTCCTCACACTAGCTTGCTAATCATCCGATTGGCTAAGACACAGGTGACAGGTTAATCCCATTCTGCATTAATTCAAATTTTTCAGATAGTGAGGATCACAATCTTGTAATCCAATAGCTAAAAGGCTAGTGACAGCCTTCTAAGCTGGAAAGAGTGATTACTGCTACTTGACCTAACCAATGCTGCTAACGTGCTCACCTATTACAGTGGAAGGATTCTGGGATATGTAATCAGTAGTTTTTAGTGAAGGCCAGAAACACCACTCCAATCTTAGGAACAGAAACACACAGGAATGTAGGAAACTTGGAAGCAGCATGCTGAGTTTTCCTTTAAAGATAACTTTCTCTCCCATTATCCACAGTGGGAACTGTGTAAAATGAACCATTTTTAATAAACTCAAAATGTGTGCTTATATGTAAATAACTTATTCCAAGTAAAGCTGCTGTCCTTTCCTCTATTTCTGTGTGTGGTTAAGCTGGGAAGGGGATGTCATGGTGCAGCTTTATGAGTCATTTTACCATTTTTGCCCGGTGGCGGTGTTCAGTTCAAATGGTCCACAGCGGGGTCACCGAAAAATGGCTGCCGCTCCCATCAGTTAGGACACTCCTAGTGTCTTATTTAAAAGGCAAATACATGAAGATTTCACATATTTATAGGGTAAATACAAGTTTTATTCCGTGTCCCATCAGCTTTTATACTTAAAGTCTGTTGTCCCAGGAACATCACACATGCTCAAACAAGTATAAGGTCCACTGTTGCTGGCATTAAAGAGTCACCATTCATGCTCCCTAACTGACTCGCGATTAACCATTGCTTTAAGGGAGGGACTCTTTAGCGCTCTGCCTGCAGCAGTGGACCTAGTGTGCTGTTTGGTGCCTCTTTGCATCATCAAAATGATGATGATGTTCGTTTTGGAATGTATAACATTTGAAGATATAGTAACTGGGTTGCTACATATGTGGGAGCATATATACATGCCCCATAGGATTTGTATTTAATTATTATTTTTTTTCCAGGTACATCTGTTGAATTTCATAACAGTGTTGGCAGTCTAATAACAGTAGTATTAATGGTTGGTAATTGGCACACCATGAAGTAGAAAGGCAAAAAGATAATCAGAGAGAGGGTGCTCTTAAGATCCAGGGGGTCCACCACACACCCCTATATAGACTCGTAGGGAAAAAGGGTTTGGATCAAAGGCACACCAAAACACAAGGTTTACTTTGCAAATAAAAGATTGTATTAAGTATCGAGTTTACACATCTATATACACAGATACACAAAATAATGGGTTGCAGGTATACAACATCAATAGCAAAAAGGATACAATAAATGGCTTTGTATGAGCGAAGGTCAGGATGTCATGAGGAACGTTTGACCACCTCAGCAGAAAAAGGAAGTTTATAGTATTAGCACTAACATGTATATAAACTAGGACACTTGCTGCTATGTAAAGGTAACCACATATCTATGAGGTGATACTGTCACGGACCTGATGAGAGGTATGCAGTGCAGGCTATCAGATATGTCAAGGAAAATAACCAATATGAGAGAACAATAAATGTTACATGAAAACACAGCCACGTTCCGGAGCCCACGGCCACTTTCATCGCAAGCCTTGAGAAAGGGGCCGTGGGCTCCAGAATGTGGGCGTGTTAATTGCGATCAGATGCTATTGTACTGCCACTTGGTAATACCTTCCCATAGATTACTTTAAATGATCATGTTTTGGCGTCATGATTTAACTGTTTTGCTTTATATATTGTACTGTATTGAAGGTCTCATTCCTTTTTTTCATGTAACATTTATTGTTCTCTCATATTGGTTATTTTCCTTGACATATCTGATAGCCTGCACTGCATACCTCTCATCAGGTCCGTGACAGTATCACCTCATAGATATATGGTAATATGTGGTTACCTTTACATAGCAGCAAGTGTCCTAGTTTATATACATGTTAGTGCTAATACTATAAACTTCCTTTTTCTGCTGAGGTGGTCAAACGCTCCTGATGACATCCTGACCTTCGCTCATACAGAGCCATTTATTGTATCCTTTTTGCTATTGATGTTGTATACCTGCAACCCATTATTTTGTGTATCTGTGTATATAGACTTAATACAATCTTTTATTTGCAAAGTAAACCTTGTGTTTTGGTGTGCCTTTGATCCAAACCCCTTTTCCCTACCAGTCTAATAACAACAATATAATTGCTTAAAGTGCAACTTAAGTTCAAAAGGCCCCTCCCCTGCCATGCTACCCTGGCGCAGAGGGTTACAAAGAAAAAAACCCATACCTTAGTCAGGCGGCCGCCAGACAGAAAGGAGCAAAGCCACACCCCCCGGCTCTGCGCATGCTCCCACCCACAGAGCCTGGGGATGTGGTTCTGTGTCTTCCAGGCAAAATGGTAGTGCCCAGGATCCGCCAGAGGAGCGGCGCAGGTGCCTGGCTAAGGTATGTTTTTTTTGTTTGTAACCCCCGTCCTGCCTCAGAACCAGGTTAGTGTGGCAGGGCGGGGGTCCTTTTTAACCAAAGTTCCACTTCAACAGATATATCACTTTGTGTGGCATGAGGGATTCTTTTTGTAAAATAGATTTAATGTGTGTAAATACAGTTAATAAAGATTTTGTGTATGTTTATACCATTTAGTATTCCTTGGTTTGCTTTGCTAAAATAATGGTCAATGATTCTAAACAAAACTACTGCTATTGTACAAGTTAATAGTTTATGTTAAATGTAACCTTTTCCATCATCTTTCATGGTGCAATGAAAAAATACAATGTAACTCATAATATATTCTAATACACATTAGAATTTCTGTGTGTGGTTAAGCTGGGAAGGGGATGTCATGGTGCAGCTTTATGAGTCATTTTACTATTTTTGCCCTTTACCACTGTTATTTTTTTGGTCTTAGAATGCTAAATAGGGATGTGCAAACTCCCAATGTTTGGGTTTGGCAGGTTCTGACGAACGTTGAAAATATGTACAGGTTTGGGGACCCGAACCTGGTCCCCATTGATTTTAGCTCGAGCTTTGGGGGGGCGATTCTGCCTCTAGGGGCGCCTCTGCCCCCCACTCCTCACCCACCCCCACAAAGGGGGGACCACCTGCCAAGGGGCCCCAGAGGCAGAATGTGGGATGTAGAAAACAAAAATTATGATGGCGGGTGTGGCGGGGTCGCAGAGTGTACAGCAGGAAGCGCTGCTGTACAACTTACATGAGCCCCACAATCCCATTCCTGTTGGTGGTGTTCAGTTCAAATGGTCCACAGTGGGGTCACCGAAAGATGGCTGCCACTCCCATCAGTAAGGACACTCCTAGTGCCAGCTGGGTTTGCGAACCAGAACTCAAAATGTTCTGTGAAAAAGTTTAGGTTTGCTCAACACTAATGCTGTCATTAATGGCTGCTGTTGGGTCAGTTAGAGTATGTAGAGCCTGTGTTTGCTGGTACTAGAGATCATTATGATATCAGAAGTAGTACTGCATGAAAACGAGTTCAGGAAAAGGGTTCCATCCATCCACCATCTAACCTAATGGAGTCATCTAACAAGATCGCAATAGACAGAGAAACTCTTATTTAAAATGCTGGCCATTACCTTTCTACCCTGATAATGCCATCCATGCTTTTAATGATAAATTAAATTCCTATATTCAGTGTCAATGACTGCCTAGAAAAAAATAGCTCTAACCCCTCCCTCGCTAAAAGTAAAATACAACATTTGTCTGAAGTTGTGCTTTAACATAGTGATGTGGTATCATTACATTCTTGTGCTGATTTAAAAGTTGCCTTCAATATTAAATTGATTTATCTTCCTTTCTGATTCTTTATTATACAACTGTGGCCATGTCTCGTTGATAATAAAATATTAAAAAATTGATGCCAGGAAGCTACATTTCAGCAGAGCACAACGAAGACGTACCAGGAACAGATGAATACATTTCAATTGCGAGGCCAATCTATACGCCGCAGCTTGTAAATATTCATTTGATATAAGTAGATTTATAATGTGGGGGCAGGAGAGTAATGTATGCTTTAGAAGCTGGATTGTAGCAACAAGTCAGGCTACATATGGAAATCACAGGCACTGGGTACAGTAGCTCAAGGCTTATCTCAGTGGTGGGGTCTGAGCCACTGAAAATTGTGTTGAGCACTTGGATGTGTCGTACTGTGCCCTGTAGGCTAAAAAAGTCAAAACAAGTACAGTAATGTTCTCCGCTCTCTCTGCTGTGCATTTCTCTAACTGCCACCCTGAAGTCATGAGCACTCTATGTGACCTCCTGTGCAAAGCACTCCATATGGAAGCAGATAAATATGTGTGTATGAGTAAATAATGAGCTTCAGAGCAGGAACTATATAATGTATGAGTGAGCTGGCACTTTCTGTAAATAACTAAGCGACTCCTGAAATTCAACTATTCTGTCAGAAAGCTCTTGAGGGTATTGAAGACTACGTAAATGCAAAGGAGATTCAAACAACAAAACACAGAGCTGTACAACAAAAAACATGCTGTGTGTTACAAAATACAACAGGAGAGATAAACCTGATCTTACAATCCTACAATAGAAAGAAACAACAAGTGTAGAAACATGAGTAAATATCCCAAGTAGTCTGTGAATGGAGCAAGTCTTAAAAGGCATTGGAATAGAAAGCATTTGTGAAACAGTTTAATTCTTTAGTTTCGTTCTTAGAACAAGTTTTATTTTTTAGGAGGTTGGAAAAATTCAAGGGACAAGATTTCTGAAAAATCCTGGAGACAAGTGCACGAAGATTTCACATATTTATAGGGTAAAAACAAGTTTTATTCCGTGTCCCATCAGCTTTTATACTTAAAGTCTGTTGTCCCAGGAACATCACACATGCTCAAACAAGTATAAGGTCCACTGTTGCTGGCATTAAAGAGTGACCATGCGTGCTCCCTAACTGACTCGCGATTAACCATTGCTTTAAGGGAGGGACTCTATAGCGCTCTGCCTGCAGAAGTGGACCTAGTGTGCTGTTTGGTGCCTCTTTGCATCATCAAAATGATGATGATGTTAATTTTGGAATGTATAACATTTGACGATATAGTAACTGGGTTGCTACATATGTGGGAGCATATATACATGCCCCATAGGATTTGTATTTAATAGTTTTCACCTTACCAAATATTATTTTTTTTCCAGGTACATTTGTTGAATTTTATAACAGTGTTGGCAGTCTAATAACAACAATATAATTGCTTAAAGTGCAACTTTAGTTAAAATGGCCCCTCCCCTGCCATGCTACCCTGGCGCAGGGGGTTACAAAGAAAAAAAAACCCATACCTTAGTCAGGTGGCCGCCAGACAGAAAGGAGCAAAGCCACACCCCCCGGCTCCGCGCATGCTCCCACCCACAGAGCCGGGGGATGTGGTTCTGTGTCTTCCAGGCAAAATGGTAGTGCCCAGGATCCGCCAGAGGAGCGGCGCAGGTGCCTGGCTAAGGTATGTTTTTTTTGTTTTTTTGTTTGTGTCATGTGTGTAAATACAGTTAATAAAGATTTTAGGTATGTTTATACCATTTAGTACTCCTTGGTTTGTTTTGCTAAAATAATGGTCAATGCTTCTAAACAAAACTACTGCTATTGTACAAGTTAATAGTTTATGTTAAATTTAACCTTTCCCATCATCTTTCATGGTGCAATGAAAAAGTACAATGTAACTCATAATATATTCTAATACACAGCCGATGATGAGTTGGATGTGACATAAATTCACAAATACACATTGATACTGAAACACACTAAGTGAGGGGACCCTGTCCTTGCCAGCTTACGATCTAAAACAGTGACTCCCAATCAGTTTGTGGTAGAATATTACATCCTATCAGGTGGTTGGTGCACAGCGATTCTGCAGACTAGTATGTCATCTAAACCAGCCATCTAAACATTACCTAAACCTTATTTCATTTATAAATACTAAACTTCTCCAAAAACGGCTGAAAACTATTTATGTGCGCATTTCGTGCACATAAATATTTTTTTTTTTTTTTTATAGTTTTAGGTCACTGACCACCCATAGGTACCAATGGCCAATTAGAAAATGGAAAAGGGTGAGAACCCTGATCTATAGACAAAGGGAAGTATACAGCATAAAGTATAGAATGCTATTGTTCTAGTATGTAAAAGCAGAGACTAGCCTGCGACTGTTACTTCACTTGTCACCTTCATTGCCTGCGTATGACCTCTGACTCTTTATTTTTGTGCATTTTACTAGTGACCATTGGCCATAGGTATTGGTATAGGTATATAGGTATTGGCCATAGGTATTCTCTGCACCATCACTACACGGTCGATTCATAGTCAGTGGGCAAAGATGATCAGGCATATGACGCATGATTCATGGCTGCGTGCACACCCTGGGCATTTTTGGGGGGATATTCTGATTCCCGTTAACCCTTAATGATTTTTTTGCCCAATGTTTTGTCCCCAATGTTCTCTTTAACCCTCCCTCCCCTGTTTGTTTTGCATATGAATGCTTAATAATGTAACTATAATTTTTTATTGTTTTTGTCTTTGTTAAACTTTGAGGCACAATATCTATATTTTTGTTGCTTGGGCCTTAATGTTTGTGTTTTTTGAAAACTTTTAATTATTTTTTTTGTAGGAACCCAAAACAAAAGAAGGGTTCAATCCCTAAAAAGAATGTGACACTTTCATTGTTCATAAACATGCAGAATGCTGCCAGCATGTGTTTTTGAAATGAAATAAGCCTGTTACTCAGCAGTTTCCTCCACCTATTTGCTGGAGGAAATTCACTCTTCAAATTGCCATATTAGCTGCCCTCTAAATATACCATAAATTAGCTGCTGGAGACAGTTTGTTGTGCAAAAAGGATGCTAGCAATGCTAGTGCACAAAATGACATTAAAATGAAAGCGCATGCCATTTTACCATGAATCGGACGGAAGCTCGAGCGTGACTTGAAGCTCCAAATAGCGTAGGAAAACTCACCCATGCACCAACCAAGAATTGACCTTTACCTTTCCCAAGTAGCTACCAGGCACCTTGGGTGGACAACCTGAGGTGCCCTGAAACTCCTGGATTGGGTGGTCCTTGCAAGATCCTGTGGTTTGGTGTGCATTTGTGGGGAAAGCATCGAACCTCATTACTGTACACAACTTAGCACGCAAGTTCTCACTCACACTTGTGACATTGCAAGAGAAAAACTATACAAACAATGGAAGACCTTCCAAACTCCATGCAGATAATGCCGAAGGCAGGATTTAAGTTGGTCCTGTTGTGCAAGACATGCATGCTATATGCCCAATAGTAAATTGTAAATACTTTAGGATAATGAGTATTAGAAGCCTACTAAATCATAAACTCTGTTTTTCATTTAACATTCTGAAAATGAGAATACAACCCCGAATGATGAACAGATCATTGTGGTTATACCCTGTAACAGCTAATGCACAGAAATTGCTGTGTTTTTGAAGTGGTTAATAGTTAATTGCATTCAGGAGCACTTCAGAAGCACTGACACTAAATATACTTATTTATCTAGCAAAAGTGTTTATATTGCTCTAAATGTTACGCCTCTAAACAATTGCCTACATTTAAGTGACAGCAGAAAGTAAAGCTAGTTGTTTTAAAGTATCTCTTTCTGATAGTGACCCCTTAGGTGCAGTTGTGCTGAAGTGTTGCTAGATGAATTTATTCAGTATATGAATTAAGTATGCATTTTATCAAATTAGCGGTCACTGTACTCCAAAGGATATGACTTTAAATGTCCCTGTGTGCAAGCATTGAACTGTTCATGCCACAATTGGCTTACAAGAATTTGGACCATTCTGGATATATTCTTATTTAACTACAATCATTTTAATTCCCTAAAATGTATACTGTACTAGCCTGGAAAAAACTTGCCTGGGGGGGAAGTGCACCTGGAATTTGGGTGACAAAGACAGAAGGTTGGTGCTGTATTATCTCTCTTTGGGGTAAAGCAACATTCATTTAACCCAATTTGTAATTTAAAGCACCTATATAATCACAAATAATCACAGAGATTGTGGTCCTTTTTCTATCTACAATCTTTGAAAGACCAACTCCCCTAATAGATGACAAAGCCATTGTGCTTTTATCTCAGGAATGGCATTGTATTTTTAATGTAGGCACCGATAAGGCCCTATAATGGTAACAAATGACTTCCTATTTTCAAATGGCTAAACTAACTAGACATCCTAAAAATAACTAGATGCACCTATGCCTTCCAAAGCAGTTAAAGATTAGTGGCATTGTTTTAGGGCTGGCTGCAAATGGTTACTTTCCTTTTAAAAGAAAATCTTTTATATATTGTCGACCCGAGCCACTGCCACCCATCTGGTCCTTCTGACACACATGTGTTTCTTTACTAGGGCAGACGATCATCAACTCATGTCAGATATTGATTGCCTCTGGTAGTAGAGTCTTCTACAGGGCTGAGTTAATGCTCACTTCCAGACTAAATTATCTCTGCCATGTTCCCATTAAATATCACAATTGTACGTCGTCAATACTAAGAAGGTCGAATTTTCTGCATAGGTCATTCTAATGTCCCCGTCCAAGTTTAGAGACTACATGTTGGTTGGTTGGAGATTAAGTCAATCCAGGGTAGAGATACCTAGGGGTGCTGCCTACCGTTGCTTTTTAATACAGGCTCTGCACCAACTACCTTTTCTTAAACCAAAGTTGACCTGTTAGGTTAAGGCCAAACCTATAGAAAACATTCAATGAAAGGGGGGGCCACCAACTTCTCCCTCCCCCTCATCATTCCTACCCCCTCCTCTCGCTCTAACTTCTCTCCTGCTTGTCTTTTCCAGTGTGGAAGCTTGAACATGTGTGCTTTCTATGGAATACATATGTACTACTTGTTGGACTGATGTTTTACAAGGGGAAATCTTTTTTTCTGCGGCAGGATGTTTTGTTCATTCTTCCATGCTTTCCTCTGTCCACCAATCTGACCAAACCACTTCAAACTGTCTGGCAGGTCAGGATTGCTGTCAGGAAGCCACCTAAAGACATAAAGAAAAAAAAGATTATTTAACAATAATTTTAGAGGGTCTGCTCGTCTCAGGTCCCCAGAATATAATGTGCTATGGCTGGGGGCCTCGTGCAGGGGCCAAATTATCATTAGTGCAATGGAGTGACTGCTCCTGGCATGTCTCCCTTTTCTCAGTGAATGAAGCTGAGTGCTTCAAGTGGAAGACAATGCTCAGGGTAACCCCCCTGCCACCCTCCCCTGTTGTTGAAGCAGAACTGGGGGCTACAAAGAAAAAAAAAAAACCTTACCTTGCCCGCTGTCCAGTGCAGTTCCCTTGTCTCTCTGAGTCCTCTGCACCACCATCTTGGGTAGAAATCACAGAGCTTTCTGTTCGGAGGCCGCACACTCCTGGTAGACTGGTGCTGGACCGCAGGCTAGGTAAGGGTTTTGTTTCTGGGTCATTTCTTTGTAACCCCCATCCTGCGGGGAGGTTACCCTGAACCTGGACTTCCACTTTCAGACACTGTGATAAGGTGCGGGCAGAGTGTTATCCACCCGGGATGCTGATAAAGGACTTATTTTTTTTGCCCTGACAGTCCCTTTAAATAGAAGGCCCCATGAAGAGGCAATATTGTTTCCCATTTATATGTAAATGTGTGTTAGAAAAAACATTCAGTCTTATTGTTTAGTGATAGTTTAGATTAGTAGATTAGCTGCATGCCAGGGAACACTGTTATATGTATGGAAATACATAAAGACATGCTGATCCCATTTCTTTCCCAGCTACATGCAGAACCATGTCTATTGGTGCCATAGGACCAATTCTCTATACTAAGAAATACCTGCTGTGATCATACTCATATTATGGTGCCATGGAGCAATGATAACCACAGTACTAAAACTGTTTATGCAAGAAACAGTGCTAACACCTTGCTATGATTTTTAGAATGCAGAAACAGTTCAGGGATTTCTAGAATGCTTCTGTTAAAAGATGGAGGAAGGGGTTAATCCTGCTTGGAGTAAAGCGTCTGCAGCGTGCACTCAGCCGGAGGATCGATAACATAAAGGACAGTTTATGCTTGTGATGCATTCTGCTCCAATTAATAGATTGCCTGCGTGTTGCATATTTTGCATGACAAAGGGCTGGAATATTAAGCCGCCGTTCATGGTGAAAATACACTTTGCAAATTAAAAGCATTGCCACAGAAATATTTCACCCTGTTTAGGAAATAAACAGTCCTTAACCAATTAAGCTGCATTGTAATAATCCCATGATTTATGGCAAGTTGTTTAACTTTCAAAACTCAGCTAACCCATATTAAGGTCACAATCCATCATGTCTTGGTCGGGGAGGCAGCGAGTAATGGCTGCTGTATTAGCTGCTTTTGATGATAGTATGAAAGAAGTATTAGCGCTTGTCAACAAAACTGCTTACAACATAACATTAGCATGCATGAGCCGCCGCTCCTATTTATTATTCTGCCACTCTCACACACATTGTTACAAACTTCCAAAACACCGCACAGGGTAGCTAGAAACAGAGGGTGTGTGCCGTGGACGGCTGAGAGGCGGGAACGTCTGGCCGGGCTGGCGTTGACCAGAGTGGAAATAGAGACGCACATCTTTAAGTCTGTTCTTATTGATAACAAAGAAAAAAAAGTGCTGAATTATTCAGTATCGGCCTCTTTTATTTGTGTCTATCAAAGTTATCAATTGCCCATCAGTATCTATGTCAAAACAAAAAGGAATAACCTGGCTGAACACAAGACAAATAAATGGCTCCTATTACAGGGCCGCCGCCGTGCCAAACTGTCAGAGGGGAATCTACGCTGTGACATTTTCCATCAAAAACGGGATATCAGTCTTAAGTGAGGAACAATTCCCTGCTGCGAGCCAAGAATGCACTTAGTGTACCGTAAGTAAATTAATCCACCGTCTGTGGCTAGTGCCACATTATCAACTGCGATAATAGAAGCCAAGACGATTCTCTCTCCCAGACCGGCCTTTTTCTACCTGGACAGAAAATGATTCAAATATTTGTGCAATACAGTCATGAAACGGACTCTGCTCACCAACAACACAGGTCAGTCGGGTGGGTATTTAATAAAGTCTGGATAATGTCAGTTCAGTAATTATGGGAGGTGGTTGCATGTAAATGTGTAAAATGCACTTCAAAAACCAATCAAAGATGTGGGAATTGAAATAGAACTATATATATATTGCATTTTCTGTATTTTTCACTTCATACAACACATGGGAGGGGGGGTATAAACAGGGCTGGCTTCAGGTAAGAGAGTCTTCATGGGCCCCAAAGTAGTGTGTCACATGATGTAACCTTTCAGCTTCGCTGCCACAAATGGGTCATCTTCTGATGCTGATTGCCCTCCAGTCCTTATTGCCCTCCCTATAGCCACCAATGATCCTCTAGTCCTTGTTGCATTTTCTACTGCCACCAAGCACCCTTCAGCCCTTACTGCTTGCTCCATTGCCACTAAAGACTCCATTATTGCTGTCAGTTGTCACTTGGTTCTCGCCACCTTCTGAGCTTCCATTAATTGCCCTCCATTCCATGCCACCTTCCAATGTTGCTGATCATCCCCTGTTGCTGAGGTCAGCCATGAGCAGGTCTGCACACAACACCAGGCATTCGGTGGTTCAGGTCCACTGTAAAATAATACCATGGCCAAGTGCGAGCCTGAGTGGGTCCCTGAAGGTGCCAGGGGCCCTGGCTATGCCCAGGTTTGCCCTGTGCTGGTGCCGGCCCTAATGGGTATCATTGTGCCTAATGAAGCGAATGTAAGAGTGTGCATGTGTGAGGAGAGAGCGCAATGGAGGACAGGCAGGTGGGCAGGAAGCAGTTAAATCTACATGCTCCCTGCCTACGCCCCGAATCTCCAATGCCCCACGCTCCCCACATGCGCACACGTATACACATATAAACATATGAAAAAAATCCAATACTTATAGCACTCCTGCACAGCTGTTCGAGTTCCCGCATACCTGCTTTGGTCTGGCCGGTGGACATGGTCTACACATAGCTGACGTCCATTCTTAGATGCTGGCCAGGTGTAGGCCACGCCCAGACAGAATCGGTGATGCAGAAACCCGAAAAGCGGCACTTGAGCTCTGTACATTATGGACCTTTTGTCATGTGTTTGTATATACCTGTATACAGTATGCGTGTATGTGTGTGTGGGGAGCTCTGTGCATTGGAGAGCCCACAGACTTTCACACTGACTCTATACAGTGTTTTGGGAAGGGAATTATACACACTGAATGGTATAGGGGGGTTTTGGAGGATTCTGCCACGATGCCTGTTATTGGGCTCTTTTGGGGGGAATTCTGCACACCACCTGCTGCTAATACGGTGTGTGTGTGTGTGTGTGTGTGTGTGTATATATTGTGGTAAATTGTACAAAAATGTCATAAATGATGTGTATTTCTCCCCTGCTAGGCTGTATAAGGCACGATCCGTGCCGGGTTTTCAGGACCCAGGTCACTTTCCCCAATCCCTTTCAGGTTTGTTCCATGATCTAAGGCCGTGCACAGGTGTTCAGGCTGATTACAGGGGAAGCCTGAATAAGAAGGAGACACACGGCCTGTCTATTGTCTATTGACCAGCCTGTAGGAGTGAGCCCAGGCTGAGGTGCACATTGGTGAAGGAAAAGACTGTATGCAAGCTGAAGGACTTGGCTTTTGCGCCCCTAACTGTGGACTTGTGGGGATGAGCAGCGGAGGGCTGATACGCCCTGCAAAGTGGATTTGGACTTACCTTGAAGTTACAGCTTGCTGGAGTACCCAGCCCTGGACTTTTGTTTGGTAAAGTAACCACTTTTGATTTATTGTGCTGATGCTGCAATCCCTGGAATGAGTGAATATATGCGTTTGAACAGTTTATTTGCTCAATGAACCCGTTTTGCTGTTGAAAGACTGTTGTCCGTGTCACTGCTGATTGCCCAGCCGCTCACAATATATATATATATATATATATATATATATATATATATATATATATATATAATTTCAGTTAACAGTTTAGCATAAAGTTGCTTTTACTTACAGTGGTTGCAGCAAGCATTATGGGTTACAAATAGAGATGAGCGAAGTTTTGAAAAATTCGTTTCGACTGATTCGCCGAATTTTCCGACAAAAATCGTTTCGACCCGAATTTATTCGCGACGAATCGCTATTAAAAGTGGCTATTTTTGAGCCTCCTAGAGCCTCAATCGGGTTGTAAACCATTTTGCCTTGCTGTAACACGCATAGGATGCGTGCTGGGTTAGTTAAATAATACTGTAAATAAATATCACATGCAGATCAGAGGCATCGCTAATAGAAACGTAGAGCGGCACAATTGCAGAGAATTGAAGTGGCATCACTATGAGGGGCAGGAGCCCAAACATTGCTTTAAAGAGACACTGGAGTTGGCAGCAGCAGGAGCCCAAAAATTGGATGAATCACACCCTGGAGTTGCAAGCAGCAGCAGGAGCCCAAACATTGGCTGAAAGAGACACTGGAGTTGGCAGCAGCAGGAGCCCAAAAATTGACTGACACACCCTGGAGTTTCAAGCAGCAGCAGCAGCAGCAGGAGCCCAAACATAGCTTGAAAGAGACACTGGAGTTGGCTGCAGGAGCCCAAAGATTGGATGAATCACACCCTGCAGTTGCAAGCAGCAGCAGCAGCAGGAGCCCAAATATTACTTTAAAGACACACTGGATTTGGCAGCAGGAGCCCAAAATTGGATGAACCACACCCTGGAGTTGGCAGCAGCAGCAGCAGCAGCAGCAGGAGCCCAAACATTACTTTAAAGAGACACTGGGGCTGGCTTCAGGAGCCCAAAAATTGGATGAATCACACCCTGGAGTTGGCAGCAGCAGCAGCAGCAGGAGCCCAAACATTACTTTAAAGAGACACTGGGGTTGGCTTCAGGAGCCCAAAAATTGGATGAATCACACCCTGGAGTTGGCAGCAGCAGCAGCAGGAGCCCAAACATTACTTTAAAGAGACACTGGGGTTGGCTTCAGGAGCCCAAAAATTGGATGAATCACACCCTGGAGTTGGCAGCAGCAAGAGCCAAAATATTACTTTAAAGAGACACTGGGGTTGGCTTCAGGAGCCCAAAAATTGGATGAATCACACCCTGGAGTTGGCAGCAGCAGCAGGAGCCCAAATATTACTTTAAAGAGACACTGGAGTTGGCTTCAGGAGCCCAAAAATTGGATGATTCACACCCTGGAGTTGGCAGCAGCAGCAGCAGCAGGAGCCCAAACATTACTTTAAAGAGACACTGGGGTTGGCTTCAGAAGCCCAAAAATTGGATGAATCACACCCTGGAGTTGGCAGCAGCAGCAGCAGCAGGAGCCCAAACATTACTTTAAAGAGACACTGGGGTTGGCAGCAGGAGCCCAAAAATTGGATGAATCACACCTTGGAGTTGGCAGCAGCAGCAGGAGCCCAAACATTACTTTAAAGAGACACTGGGGTTGGCTTCAGGAGCCCAAAAATCGGATGAATCACACCCTGGAGTTGGCATCAGCAGGAGCCCAAAAATTGGCCTAAAGACATAAATATGTTTTGCACCATTTGGAAAGTGTAAAACGTGGCACCATGCTGAATCTAGTCGCATGCATCAGGCATTGGTGGGTGGAAATCCTGGCTGATCCATCCCTGATTCATTTTGACAAAGGTGAGTCTCTCCACATTTTTAGTTGACAGACGAGTTCTCCTCGCCGTAACTATGGCCCCCCGCCGCACTAAACACCCGCTCAGATGGCACGCTACTTGCCGGGCAGGACAGCTATTCCAGGGCAAACTCTGCTAGTTGCGGCCACAAATCAAGTTTGGCTGCCCAGAAGTCCAGCGGATCCTCAAGGTGTGTTGGCATGGTCATGTCAAAGTATGACTGGTTCAGGTCCTGCTCCAGGTCTTCCTGCTGCTCATGAGTAGCCTCACTATGCGGGTGTAGAAAGCTACTCATTAGCGACTGAAGACTGAGGCTGCTGCTGATGGAGCTGCTGCTGCTGCTCCTGCCAACCCCCCCAGCAGCCATGACAGTGGAAGGTGAGCGCAGAGGTCCCCTCGAGTCAGTCTGAAAGAAAAAAGGTATAACCGCACACGGATCCAGTTATGGGTGCAAGACCAGGGGGAGTCCCAAACCCCACTAATGTCTAGAGTACCAAAAATGCAATTGGTCAGCACTCCTTAAAAAAAAGCAATACTTTAATGAAAATCCATATAAAACCATCTCAAAATTGAAAAGGCAGCTTAAAAACAAGTAATAGAACTGCGGTTCCGGCGCGAGTGACGCACGGGCGGTGTGGGGTAAGTGGCGTTAATTAATCTTTTGCCTATTTAAACATTTGTGTAGATTTCCTCACTCATCTATGAATAAGGACCCCTTCCTGTCCGAAACGCGTTAGCACGTGAGAATCTTCACTTCCATCGGGTTCTATTACTTGTTTTTAAGCTGCCTTTTCAATTTTGAGATGGTTTTATATGGATTTTCATTAAAGTATTGCTTTTTTTTAAGGAGTGCTGACCAATTGCATTTTTGGTCCCCTCGAGTCAGACCTGCGAGAGTATGGACCATGGCGCAGATAGGCATCAGCCAACTGCCTACGTAGAATGTCTTTGTAGTAGTTCAGTTTGTCCTCCCTCTCGGTGGGTTTAAAAAATGCCCCCATTTTGTGCCGGAAGCGAGGGTCCAATAAGGTGGACAGCCAGAAGTCATCCCGCCGACAGATGGAAACAATTCTGGGGTCACTACGCAAGCACGTGAGCATGCTTCCTGCCATTTGCGCAAGTGACTCGGATGGACTACCTGTCTCCATCTCCACTGCATACTGCCACGGTGTGCCCGGGTCCTCTGTCTCGCCTTCCTCAAAAACCTCTAGCTCCTCTGGCTGCTCCTGCTCCTCCTCTCCTGTCCGCTGACTAGATAAACCAGCCATTTCACCAAGCCTAAACTGTGTTTCGCTGGGCAACTCCTCCTCCTCTTCCTCCTCCTCCTCCAGTTCAGCTCCAACGGGGTTCATGTGGCCGTAAGATGTAAACGCCATGTCTCCAGTGCCCTGACCAGCCATGGTTTCCAACATGTGCTGTAGTACATGAAGCAGTGGAATCACGTCGTTCATCCCGTAATCCTGCCTACTGACAAATAAAGTGGCTTCCTCAAAGGGCCTGAGCAAACGGCAGGTGTCACGTATGAGCTGCCACTGGTTGACATTGAAGTTACACAGGGGAGTCCTCCTATCTGCTTGGATCATCAGGAAATCCGTGATGGCTTTTCTCTGTTCATATAATCGGTCCAACATGTGAAGGGTGGAATTCCAACAGGTGGAAACATCGCAAATCAGACTATGTTGGGGGATACCGTTCTGACGCTGTAGCTCAAGAAGGGTGTGTTTGGCGGTGTATGAGTGGCTGAAGTGCATGCAAAGTTTCCTTGAAGTTGTTAGGATGTCTTGCAGATGGGGGGAACACTCCAGAAACCGCTTGACAACCAGATTGAAGACGTGAGCCATGCAGGGGGCATGGGTCAGGCTTCCTTGGCGCAGCGCAGACAAAATGTTCTTCCCATTGTCGGTAACCATGATTCCCATTTTAAGTTTTCTTGGAGTAAGCCATGTTTGGATTTCCTGATGAATAAATTTAAGCAGTTCCTCCCCTGTGTGACTCCATTCGCCAAGACAAACCATGTGAAGCACTGCGTGACACCTCCGTGCCCTGCACACATGGTAGACTGGAGGGGCACTGAGACTTGAGCCTACAGTGGAGGGTGAGGAGATGGCGGAGGATGAGGAGGCCGAGTCGCACAGTGTCACAGGCCCAACGGGCAGGGAACGCGGAGGCCGAAGCGGCATGACCTGTCCAAGTTGCTGCTGCAAAGGGACCACATTCACCCAGTGGGCCGTAAACGACATGTACTGTCCCTGACCGTAGTTACAGCTCCAGACGTCGGCGCTGCCATGCACTTTGCTACACACCGACAGGCTCAAGGACTGGCCCACCTTCTCTTCAACAAAAGTGTGCAGCGCTGGTACTGCCTTCTTGGCAAAGAAATGACAGCTTGGGACTCTCCACCTCGGCTCGGCACAAGCCATCAGTTCTCTGAAAGGTGCAGAGTCCACCACCTGAAAAGGGAGCGACTGCAGCACCAGCAACTTGGACAGGAGCACATTCAGCTTCTGCGCCGTAGGATGAGTGGGCGCATACTGCTGTCTCTTGGACATGGCTTCGCTGATGGATTGCTGGCGGGATGCATGACTTGGAGGAGGAGGAGGAGGAGCAGGAGCGACAGAGGATGGGTATGACGCACAGCTGCCTTCGGCTGAGGTGCTGGAGCCTTGGCTGACAGAAATTGGGAGCGGCATGCCACTCGGTGAGGAAGCAGTCTGGCCCACCTCTCCAGAGCCTAGGTTCTCCCAGGCCGCTTTATGGTGACGCTGCATATGTTGACGCAGGGCCGTGGTGCCAACATTTGGACCCTGGCCACGCTTCACCTTCTGCCTACATATCTTGCATGTGGCCATGTTACCCTCCTGCGGATGCTTCAGGAAAAACTGCCACACTGCTGAGTAGCTACTTTTCCCACCAACAGGCCTCACTGATTCGCTGCTATTGTCGCCAACTCCAGGAACCCCTGCCCCACTACCTCCCGATAAGGTAGCCTGCCGCGCAGCAGGTGCTCTACCCCGGCCCCAGCCCCGTTTGGCTCCAGGCTTTACAATTGTGCCCCCATGCTGCCTGCCAACCATGCTGCTAACACCTTGCTGCCTGAGCTGCTGACTCCGGGGCAACCTGCGCCCCTCTTCTCCTGATGATGACGATGAAGCCCCTTCATCACCCGGCTCCCAAGTGCGATCGGCTTCATCGTCATCATCATTATCACCGAGTTGTGGCTGTACGTCACTGATGTTCGTGGATTCGTCAACAGTGTCTGGCGCAGGAGCTGGAACACTCGCAGCACCCACGACACTGTCCACATCACTATTTGTCTGCCTAGCTAAAGAAGCCACCTCCATTTCTTGGCTGGGCAGTAGCTGCTGACTGTCCTCTATCTGATCGTCCTCCTCACTAAAGAGTGGAGCTGAAACCAAAGCATAGGATACGTCGCTGGGGGAGGGAACGGCGTAGGACAGAGGCAATGGGAGGACAGGGACTGTTCTCGGGGCATGCCAACTCAGGGTTATGTCAGAGGAACCTACCGACCCTAGACTGGGGGTCTCAGACGTAAGTTGTGATGATGTTGTTGATGAGCGCGTTAACCAATCTACCACGGCAGATGCGTTACTGGTGGAGACCCGACCGCTAGCAGATACTGGCAGATTAGGTCTCTCAGCGTGACTCCTGCTGCTACTGGCCCCCAGTCTGCTGCGACCTCTGCCTGCGGAATCTTGGCCTCTACCACTCCTCTTTTCACTTCCAGGCACTTGTCTGCCCGACATAGTCTAACTGGCGTGGTAGTAGGTGATATTTTAAGAACCCCCAGGCAGCGGTGGGTCTATATGAAACAGAATATAATGCACACCAAAAGTGAGCAGTAACACTCAGCCTCCAACAGGCCTGCTTAGTGTAAATAAGAGAGCTGCTTAGTGTAAATAAAGAGGGGTATGGTATGTTACAGAATGGGATGCCCCAACAGCAGAGCACCTGGGAGCAGTAGTACTATGCACAACAAAAGTGTCTTTATCAGGCCAAATTACTTTTAGAATAAGTGCAAAGGGTTATAGTAAATAGAGGCTGGTGTAGTCACAGAATGGGATGCCACAACAGCAGTGCACCTGGGAGCAGTAGTACTATGCAAAACAAAAGTGTCTTTATCAGGCCAAATTACTTTTAGAATAAGTGCAAAGGGTTATAGTAAATAGAGGCTGGTGTAGTCACAGAATGGGATGCCACAACAGCAGTGCACCTGGGAGCAGTAGTACTATGCAAAGCAAAAGTGTCTTTATCAGGCCAAATTACTTTTAGAATAAGTGCAAAGGGTTATAGTAAATAGAGGCTGGTGTAGTCACAGAATGGGATGCCCCAACCGCAGTGCACCTGGGAGCAGTAGTACTATGCAAAGCAAAAGTGTCTTTATCAGGCCAAATTACTTTTAGAATAAGTGCAAAGGGTTATAGTAAATAGAGGCTGGTGTAGTCATAGAATGGGATGCCCCAACCGCAGGGCACCTGGGAGCAGTAGTACTATGCAAAGCAAAAGTGTCTTTATCAGGCCAAATTTCTTTTAGAATAAGTGCAAAGGGTTATAGTAAATAGAGGCTGGTGTAGTCACAGAATGGGATGCCACAACAGCAGTGCACCTGGGAGCAGTAGTACTATGCAAAGCAACAGTGGTTAACCAGGGTGAAACAGCTAACAAAGCCAGTGACCCAGGCAGTAACACTCAGGCTGCATGAAAACAAAAAAAAGCCCTGTCACTGCATCCGTTTTTTTCCTACCTTTCCCTGCTTCTCCCTGACTTCCTGCCTGTCTCCCGCCTGTCTACTGGCTGTCCCTAACTCTCTACCTATCTCTCCCTGAATACAGTCTGCAGTGTCCTCCTGAGTCCTGGCTCTCACGAATGCAATAGACAAATGCGCAAAAGCAAGATGGCCGCTGCCTTATATAGCGCTGTGATGTCACCGGGCTTGCTGGCTGCTGATAGGCTGCATGTGACTGTCCCAGCATACACTGCCCCAGCTTACATGTCTGGACATGTCACGTAGACCATCCTAGAATGCCTGTCATTGAAATGAATGGATTTTAGAAAAAAACTTTGCTCGATCGAATCGCGGGGAAATTCGGATTCGATCCGAATCGAATTTGTCATGAAATTCGGATCGAATCCGGGTTCGTCCGGATCGATTCGCTCATCCCTAGTTACAAAGCATCATTCTGTGCTTTTATTAGCAGCCCATGGGCACAGCATTTTCAGAGGAAGCAGGCCCAGTGGCATGGAATAAACAAAAATAAGATCCTAGCTCTAACTACACAGTAGACCTTCCACTGTCTAAGACAATAGTTAGCATCCATCTGTACCTTGAGTTCTGTAAATCAGCAGCTGCAGTCTTCTGTCCTCAGTCTGTGTTCCAATCTCTATCTGAGATATTTACCCTCTCAGTGTGAGTCTCCCAGTAGGTCAGTCGCTGACTGGGTTAGAACCCTCTGGCTCACTGGGTCAGAGGTCCCACACTATCATTTCTGGATTCCATAATAAATGGAATTTTCCACTATTCCAGTATAAGTTTTACCTATTTTGTCTCTAACTGGCTCACTGTGTCAAAGCTCTCAGGCTCTCTGCATCAAAACCCTCTAGCTTCACACCCTCTTCTAAAATTCAGTTTACTGCACAGCTCAGCAAGGGAACTTATCAGGACTAGTCCTGCTGAAGCACAAAACGGGGTCTAGGATTTTACTATCTCTTTCAAATTCATGCCATGCTATACTATAGACAACACCAACAAAATTAGGCCATTGATTGCAAATAAGATTTGCAGGAAGACTAGATTGCAAAAACTTATTGCACCCCAATGAAAGTCTTAGGAGCAAAAGTTTAGATTCAGCATTTCTGTTTCAACATCAGTTAAGTCTAATTATTCATTAAACAAGTGTCCAGCAGACTGTTGACTATAAAAGCTGTCAGACATGGCAACACATGAAGGAGAAATGTTACAACCTTGAATGTTATACCTGCGCGCATGCACTTTGGGAGTGTGACAATGGGCATTTGAGAGTGCACGTATTCACTTTGGGAGTGCAATAACGGACTTTGGGAGTGCACACATTAGCACTTTTTTTTTTATGAGTAAAACCTGTCTCTAAACATTTTCCCTTTCTCTGAATGCAGCAACAGATTTCTTTGGTGCACCATTTTTTTTTTTTTAAACTTTCCACTTTCCACTTTTCACTTAAATGTACTCAAAGTGTAAATTTGTGTGATGCAGGGAGTGTTTTGCATGGGAACATTTGTGTGCATTCAGGTTTTTGTTGGGAGGCGGTTTCCTCCTGCTCAACGCATGCGACCCTGAGCAGGAAAGCACTGCCTTCACTAACTGACATGCTTTTTTCATTGAATTACAGGCATGTTTTTTTCAATGACAATGATATGAGCATTGTTTTAAAGCATAATTCTTTGGAAACCATTTTAATTAAATTTATTATTATAGGTGCAGGTGGCAGTGCTCACAGCCCACGGCTTTTATATGTCTATGCACTAGCGACACATAGCGCCAGTCGAGAACACCACAAGCTGAATATATTTATTGAAAAAATACATAGTGCTCCAAACTGGGATTTCAGGCACACAGCACCTTATTTGTTTAGGGTTCTGGATTTCTTTTTTTAATACAAATGGGAATTGCATTAGGGGACACTATAAAAACATGACATAGCTTTTTCACAGCCCAAAAAACAAGTTTGCAGTGCAACACACAAGTACAAAAAATTATCCAAACATAATCCCAACCAGCCCAGGGATCCCATGGCACATGCACCAGCCCCCAAAGAAAAGTTTAAATAATTCTAACCATCCCAGCACGTTGAAATGTATGGGATCAGGCCACACAGTGCAGGGTGAGCACCTAGTCCTATCTGGCTCTGTAGGAAACTCAGTGCCGGCACTCATCTCATCGCCGGTGCTGTTGATAGATGGGACACTACCTGGCACTATCACAGGTGCTCTGGATTTTTGACTTGATAAATACACCGTTTTCACTGGACCTGACATTCACCTAATACTAATCTGGCATTACCAGGCCCTACCTGGCACTAAGTGGCCTTAGCGCTTCTTAAATAACCCCCTTAATGTACCTGCCTAGAGCCAAGTAGCCCAGGAAGCTGGCATAAGGGCTGGTAACCCAGTACTCAAGGAAAGAAAAATAAAGGCGAACCAAGCATAGAGGCTGTTAATTCCAGAGCTAAAGTTCATGAACTGCTGGCACCAGCCCTTATGACCTACAGCACAGCGCCCTTGCCATTGATGGTGCGGGTAATTGTATAGAACTGGTAAAGGAGTCCTTGGAACCATTAAAGTAAAGTGAAAGAAAAAAAACACACACGTTTGAAAAATATTTTATTAATCTTAATTAGCTGACACTTACCTTTTCTTGATTTCTGTCTAGCGCTGCCTCACTGAAAATGATGCTGGCAGGGCGTCTATTAGAGGTGAATCCTCAGAGGTCTAAAAGCTTCACTCCCCCAGCTTGTCAATCAATCCCCAGCTAGAAGCTAGGATGGAAGCGGGGGGGGGGGGGGCCTAAAAAGGACAGCAGAGGGGCACCAAAGGGCCCTAAAAATAAAAGAAATAAAAGGATTACCAGGTGTGGATATGGAACACCCATCTGGATCTGGAAGACAGAAGAAAGAGGACACCGACCAGTAAGTAGTGAAATTTAGAGCATTAAATGTATTTGTGTTGTGTTTTATTTCTTACTATCTGGGGTGATCTGTTAAAGGGTCCAGGAGACCCCTATACCAGGTCACAGGGCTGCCATGTAAGCTGCCATCATTGAAGGGTTATATGGCAGAGCCCCATTACCCAGACCCCCATTTGAGACGCTGGGAGTGCTGGTGAGCTCGCTGACCCTCAGTATGGACACTGGACCCATACCAAAGGGCATAAGTGCTGTTTTTTTGTCAGGAACGGGGGCCCGCCGGGCAGGTGGCCACTGAGCCCTGTTTTACCAGCCATTATGCCTGTGCCTGGGCTCTAGGGATTGGCAATTGCAGCATGTTTTTTTTCAGTGAAATAATTTACAACTCAAAAACAGTGATTCAGGAAACTGTCATGCGAGTTCTAAGATGGCATATGAAGAGAGAATTTACTCATGGCTTCGGCACAGCACCTACGTAATCCGTTGTGAATACTTGCATTCTCACGCGGTGATGAATTGACGCTTAATCTGTGCCCAGGGGCGTAGCTAAAGTCTTGTGGGCCCCGATGCGAGGAGTCAAACTGCCCCCCCCCCCATCATCAGTGACAGCGACCTACCTTATAATGAGCAGGGGCAACCTGGTGACAGGTGGAATAGAAAGGAAGTGTAAATGTGCTGGTGGGTAGAGTGGTGTGAGTTGGTGGGCAGGCTGGTTATAGAGGATAGGGAGAGAGAGTAATTGGGCTGGATGGCAAGAGAGATGGGGATGGGAGGGCAGCCTGGTGGGTAACAGAGAAAGAGATGGGAGTGGGAAGGCATGCTGGAGGGTAACAGAGGAGGAGATGGGGGTGGGAGGGCAGGCTGGTGAGTAACAGAGGATGGGATAGGAGATAAGTGTGAGAGTACAGCCTGGTGGGTAACAGAGGAGGGGATGGGGGTGGGAGGGCAGCCTGGTGGTGGGTAACAGAGGAGGGGATGGTGGTGGGTAACAGAGGAGGGGATGGTGGTGGTTAACAGAGGAGGGAATGGGGTGGGAGGGCAGCCTGGTGGTGGGTAACAGAGGAGGGGATGGGGGTGGGAGGGCAGCCTGGTGACAGGGGGAGGGGTAACACACATACACAGCAATAACAAGCGCTGCCATGCGCTATAAAGCTGATCTGACACGCTGGAAGTGTGAGCGCTCACAGAGCAGCAGCCAATAGATAGTCACTGGTATTGGGAGACAGTCAGAGGCAATAGGAGACAGGCGGGGGTCAGTTGGTGAGACGAGGCAGTTGGTTTCTGGAGGACGCCTCGTGTGATGCTCCAGGTGAGCGCTTGTGCGGAGACCTGACTTCATGGATACAATTAATGGAGCTCGCCGTCCCCGCTAGGACTTCCCCGGATGAATCGGACCTACCTGTGGAGTATTACGGGAATGATCGGCAGCCTGCACACGTGGAGCCCGGGAGCCGGACAATAACCCGCAGCGCTCCCCGCAGCCAGAGTTCCAGAAAGCCGCCACAGCGCCCCCTCGCGAGCCCCGGGGGACAGGAGTACTACAGGCGCCGCTCACCTGGAGGATCCGGGGGGCAGCCGCCCATGTTATCCCAGCGCTGATCTGCCCCCAGCCCCGGCTCTCTGGCAGCTTTCCCAAGGGGCTCTGATTCCTTCCTGCTCCGCAGTGGCTCCAAGGTGCTGCGGCTCCTCCCGTGAGCCGGACCCGGAGAGTGGCGGGGGGGCGGCGGAGGAGCGGAGCCTAAAGGCCGGGCGCATCAAGAGGATGGTGCGCCTGGGAGCCGAACTGCTGCTACTGCTGGGACTTCTGCTCCTCACCCTGCACATGACCGTGCTGAGGGGGAGCCCGGCCAGTCCCGCCAACGCCAGCCACCCCCAGGTGAGGGTCCCCATGTCTGCGGGGCCCCCTGGCTTAGGGGCCCAGTCGCAATGGCGACCCTTGCGACCCCTATAGCTACGCCCCTGTCTGTGCCTCTGGACGCTGCAGTTTGGTAGATGCTGTGGCTAAAGGCTTACTTTGAAATGAACACTGTCATTTTCCTATATCCTATCAAAGGGGTTATTTTGTGAGAATTGAAGACCCTTATTTTACTTCTTACCAATGATAAAATTAATTTGTTCCCCTGAGTAAAATACCTTCTGCATATATATAATTTAATGCTTATTGGTCTTATTAGAGTTGAGGCTGTGTATTTGGCTAAAATAATACATATACATCTATAACAATCTATTTAAGGTTAATCCTTCTGGACAGAACAAAGCTAAGCTCTCACCAAAATCTGATGCAGTATGAAGGGACACCCTCCCCTATCCACCTTTCTTGGGTTTTGTTCCTCTCTGGCAGGGTATCCCGATATTGCATGCCCCACTATGTGTGCCCCCTAGGATTGCACTTACATTCACCTTTTCTTTGTTCCCACGGTGCATGTGTGGGCTTTGATGCACCAAGCTCAGAGCAGCAAGGAAGTCTGAATGGAGCTAGCACCACTGGCTGCATCCCCACTCACCTTTCGAATCTATGTAGAGGTATGATGGGGATGCTGCCGTGGTGTGGAGATGTGGTGAGGGCTTGTGGAAAAGGCAAGTGGATTGGGCGATCCAAGGGGTTTCACACAGTGGTGCATCCTAAATGATGCCCCATAAAGAGGCAGACCAACCCCTCACCCCCCAAGAGCCTCAAAGATTATGGGGGAGTTTTGTTCCTTTTTAAGTGGGAAAAGGGGATGTTAAGATCTGCCTACTGTATTCTTCCATTTATTCTTCCAATAAAAATATGTAGCATGACACGTGGAGGCTGATTTACTACTAGTGCCACGTATCGCTATGTGAACGTCTGTATAGAGACGCTTAGAGCGACCGCTAGTAGATGCTGTAAGCAGGTGTTGGGCGCTATAACCTAGCTTAGCGGGTGAACAAGTGGCACTGTACTATCCTGACCAGTATTGATGAATGTGATGTCTGGTGGGTGCTGTAGAAGCGCTCTCCCTGATTCACTGCAGAGCCAATCGGTGAACGCTAGGTGGTGTCCCAAGGTCATAGCACCCAAGGCTATGCTACATCTAACAACAGGACAACGCAGCAGTGAACGATAGGTAGCACCAGTTAAGTGCTTCCAGCACTCTTCCCTGAAGTCCGTATTCAACAAAAAACTACACACAAGCAGCACGGGCGCTCTAAAGCTGGGATCTCTAGCATAGAGCTCCAGACGCTGTTTCTCAACACATATACACCAGCACTAGAGCGGAAACATATGGAATGACATTGTTTTAACACTGTGACAATGATACTGAAATGTCAGACCTGCACATACCATTCTGCATAAATAAATAAAAAAAAACAATAAAAGTGTTTGTTTGCAGGGCAGGAGAGGACATGCAATGATTTGAGCCAAAAATGTTAAAGTTTACTATAGCAAAACGCTATACCAAATGAAATACCATTCAAATGTATGGCAGAGCGACACTGAGCGAAAGGTACTACATGGCGCTCCTGAACCTAGAGCACCGACGCTATACGCTGAGCCACCTCGAGTAATACATGTGACGCTACAGGACGCTGTTAGAGGCACTCGCCAGATTCGCTTTCTTAAATGTGGTTTTCACATACAGTGCCCAGCGTTCACCAGACGCTACCTGCCTCTAGCGTTTCTTAAATAACCCGTTTATTTTGAAGTTACACTTTAACATATTAGTATTGGGCACAGTAAAGTATTAAAAAAAGATTAGAAAAAAAAATACTGAAACTCATGGTACAAATACATTCTCTATTTAATATATAGTCTTTGGTAAAGATTTGCTTTAAAATCAAACAGCTCCAGCTATTCTGATCAGTCGTCTTGGCGCCTTTGGAGGATTCCCATAATGTGACAACTTACCATCATGTTTTGTTCATGCAAAGCTACATGTCTTACTCTGACTGCAAGATCAGTGTTTTATGTTTTGTTTGATGTTAAATCTCCACAAGTGCTACTGAAACAAGATAATGGTTACAGAGAAAGGATGTCATCTAAGCCGCTATAGCCCCAACCATGACAAACAGGCCTTATCACTAAGCAGGACTTAGATCTGAAATCCGCAGATTTCACAGAGAGGTGACCAAAAAGATCCTGGCAATCACAGAGATGTCACGCTACATTAAATTATGCCTTACTGGTAACATAACAGCAACAGCACAATATATATTCATGCCAAAACAGGTGAGATTTCTAGGCTGTCTACACATATGCAGGCACTGATTGCTTCATCCAGTGTTTGGCCTAAACTTGATATATATATATATTGTGAGATGGGTATGGTTTGGGAGAACAGATATCTGCCCTTGAAATGGTTAAACTGTGAATGGTAAGCCTTGGGTGTGTCTCTGGTAACCAAAGGGTTAACACAGACACAGTATAAGCAGGATTGATAGTCTGTGTTGTCTATGTTGGCCATAGCTAACATAGACAGATTCGTAAAATACGTACTGGGACCTGCTTGTTCTGGAGTGAGTGAGGTTGGTAGTGGGACGCTCACTCCACCCGGGGGGGGTTCGGTCCGGGGCTTCCACAGCCCGCAGCTGTGGATCCTCGGGTCCTAATTTAAAGCTCACTGCAGAGCTGAGGAGTGTGGCCATACCCGGAGAGCTGACTGCTGGACTAGAGGAGGTATTGAATGGGCCACACAACGCTTGTGATTTGTAACTGGGGGCCGGATAGCCAGTCCCACGTATAGCTAGGGATTGTTATATATTAGTGAGTTGCTTAGCCGAGCAGGACTTTATTTTTGTTTAAGCCTGATGTTAAGGCCCTGTGTGTTGGAAGCTACAAGTGTGAAATAAAAACACTTGAATTGAACTGTATCCTGTCTGTGACCCTGCTTACTGCACAGCTACCAAGTATCTACCAGAGCGGTTCCCCACATATGGTGGCTTGGAGCGGGCACAGTGCAGTGAAACATACACTGGGTGCACGTCCTGGCCTTCAACAAGCAACAAGCCACAGCCATGGATGAGCTAATTAAACAGCTGGTTCAGTCCAACTTCCAGCAACAGAAGGCACACTCTGAGGCTATGCAGGCCCAGCAACAGGCCAACTTACAGCAGCAAGAAACTAACAGGCTGCTAGCACAGCAGATGACAGCACTGGCGGCTGCACAACAAAAGCTGGGTGCAGCGATACCGGAGCGGGATGCCAGGAGAGAAGTTCGGAAAGCCATGACAAAGATGACGTCAGAGGACGATGTAGAGGCCTTCCTAACAGGCTTTGAAAGAGTGGCCACCCGTGAAAGGCTGCCACAGGAATACTGGGCAGAGGTTCTGGCACCCTTCCTCATAGCAGAACCACAGCAGGCCTATTTCGACCTAAGCGAGCAGGAAGCCCGGGATTATGCTACTGTAAAAGCGGAGATCCTAGCCCGTTTGGGAGTTGATATATACCTACGTGCCCAAAGAGTCCATAGCTGGAGGTTCCAAGAGGCGTTACCACCAAGGGCCCAGATGCACCACCTCATCCACCTGGTTCGCAAGTGGCTTCAGCCGGAGACATCAACCCCAGCCAAGATGGTGGAGAAGGTTGTTCTGGACCGCTTTTTGAGGGCCTTGCCAGGTGAGATACAGCAGTGGGTAGGACATGGGGACCCAGCTGACGCTAATACTTTGGTGGGGATGGTGGAGAGGTACTCAGCCACCCAAGCTCTGAGGAAAAAGGCCTCTCCCACCCCAGCCAGCCCCAAGTCCAGAAGGCCTATGGTACCTGCTAACTCCCGGGCCAGTGTAAATCCCTATGTTCAGGTGATGCCCCAGGGGAGGAGGAGAGCGGAGGCTCCTATCTGTTGGACCTGCCAGGAACCTGGCCATATTGCAGCCAAGTGTCCCCATAAACCTGAGCCCATGGACTGCAGCTCTGCCAGGAGGGTTTCCCTTTATGCGGCCCCGGTTTATACTGCTGCTACTCCAGACTCTATGGATGAGCGCCACCTCTGCCAGGTGACAGTGGCAGGGCTCCAGGTGCTGGCGCTGTTGGACTCTGGAAGTCGGGTGACTCTAATTAATGGATCCCATATTAACCCTGGGACTGTCACAGGCCACACAGTTGGGGTCCGGTGTATTCATGGGGACGTGAAAGACTATCCTACTGCCATTGTGACCATCCAGACCCCCTGTGGAGAAAGTCAACATGAGGTTGGGGTTGTCATGAACTTGCCCCATGACCTTATTTTGGGACGGGATTTCCCCTTGTTCTGGACTCTGTGGCGGGGAAATCAGAGGACGGGGAGACCACCCTTAAGAGTACAACCCCAACAGAAGAGTCAAGTCTTAGACCCGGAGCCCAATGACCCAGACTCTGGGGTCCCAGCTGTAGGGGTGACCAGTGATGAAAGTAATGTAAGCACTGTATTTCCCCTAAATGTGATGGCTGGTGAGACTGAAGAGTTAGTGACTGGGCCACAGTTTTCAGATTTGGAGGTATCCCATGACAACTTTGGCACAGCACAACTCCAGGACCCTACACTGGTCCGGGCTAGGGAAAATGTTGTGGTGGTGAATGGTGTGCCCCAGCACGCCAATGCTAATCAGATATTTCCCCACTTCATGGTTGACCAAGAACTTTTATATCGGGTTGACAAGATGCGGGGTGAGACCTGGGAGCAATTGCTGGTGCCCAAGCCTTATCGCCAAACCGTGCTGATGTTGGCTCATAAACATGTGCTTGGGGGACACCTAGGGGCCACAAAAACGTTGGATCGCATCCTGCAGCGGTTTTACTGGCCAGGGGTATATACTGAGGTTAAACGTTATTGTGAATCATGCCCCGAATGTCAGTTGCGTGCTCCTATGGGTCATTTTCGGAATCCATTAGTACCTCTTCCCATCATCGAGGTCCCATTTGAAAGGATTGCCTTGGACTTGGTAGGTCCGTTGGTTAAGTCTGCCCGGGGGCATCAGCATATACTTGTAGTGATGGACTACGCTACACGGTATCCTGAAGCCATTCCCCTACGGCACACATCGGCGAAGCTGATAGCTAAAGAGCTATTCGCCATGTTTTGCCGGGTGGGCCTGCCCAAGGAGATCCTCACGGACCAAGGTACCCCTTTCATGTCTAAAGTCACCAAGGAACTGTGTAAACTCTTTAACATAAAACAATTACGCACGTCGGTATACCATCCTCAGACGGACGGATTAGTGGAGAGATTCAACAGAACCTTAAAGAGTATGCTGAAAAAGGTGGTGGACAAAGATGGGAGGGACTGGGATGTTATGTTGCCCTCTTTAATGTTCGCAGTCCGGGAGGTACCCCAAGCTTCTACGGGGTTTTCTCCCTTTGAATTAGTCTATGGCAGACATCCCAGAGGCCTGCTGGACATTGCAAAGGAGACTTGGGAACAGGAGCCCACCCCCCACAAAAGTGTTATAGACCACATCGCCAGTATGCAGGACAGGGTGGAAGCCATTATGCCCATCGTTAAGGAGCACATGGAGGCTGCTCAGAGGGCTCAAAGCCGGGTTTATAACAGGTCAGCCACAGTAAGGACCTTTAAACCTGGTGACCGTGTTTTGGTTCTGGTTCCCACAGTGGAGAGCAAGTTTCTAGCCAAGTGGCAGGGGCCGTATGAGGTATTGGAGAAGGTGGGTGAAGTAAACTACAGGGTACATCAGCCTGGTAGGAGGAAGCCTAAGCAGGTGTACCATGTCAATTTACTCAAAGCATGGAAGGACAGGGAGAGTCTGCTTACAGAGAAGTCTCCGGTTAAACTCCCTTCTGTGCTACCCCCTCAGGCTACCGTTAAGCCTGCGGAGGTGGGGGCAGAAGTGACGATTGCAGATACCCTCACGAAAGGACAACGCCAAGAGGCTCTAGAATTTGTAGCTAGGAATACAGACGTGTTTTCAGAGTTACCAGGGTACACGTCCGTAATCAAGCATGACATTGTCACGGAGCCTGGGGTGAAGGTTCGGCTAAGACCATATCGAGTCCCTGAAGCTCGTCGTCAGGCCATTGCAGAGGAGGTTAAGAAAATGCTGCAGTTGGGAGTCATAGAGGAGTCCAAAAGTGAATGGGCCAGTCCCATTGTTCTGATTCCCAAGCCAGATGGTACCCTACGTTTCTGCAATGATTTCAGAAAATTAAATGAAGTTTCTAAATTTGACGCCTATCCCATGCCACGTATAGATGAGCTTATTGAGAGACTGGGAGGTGCTCGATATTTCACTACGCTCGACCTCACCAAGGGATACTGGCAAGTACCCCTGACAGAAAGCGCTAAAGAGAAGACAGCCTTCATCACCCCTGAGGGCCTATTCCACTATGTCGTGTTACCGTTCGGGCTTCACGGGGCCCCCGCGACGTTCCAACGCTTAATGGACGTAGTGCTAAAGCCTCACAGGAGATACGCCTCAGCATATTTGGATGATATTATCATCTTCAGCGATGACTGGGAGAGTCACTTGGCCAAAGTACAGGCTGTAGTGAACTCTTTAAGGGCAGCCGGCCTAACTGCAAACCCCAAGAAGTGTGCGGTCGGGATGGAGGAGACACGCTACTTGGGGTATGTGATTGGACGAGGCATAATTAAACCCCAGGTCAACAAGGTTGATGCTATCCAGGAATGGCCTCAACCTGTCAGCACCAAACAAGTCAGGGCATTCCTGGGCATTATTGGGTATTACAGGCGGTTTATACCCAACTTTGCCACGCTGTCAGCTCCCCTGACTGACCTTTTGAAAGGAAAAGGGTCCGTCATGGTGCGGTGGAATGCACAAGCAGAAAGCGCTTTTCAGGCCTTGAAGTTGGCATTATGTGGATCCCCCATCCTCATTACGCCAAACTTCAAGAAAAAATTTATTGTGCAGACCGATGCGTCAGATGTAGGGTTAGGAGCTGTCCTGTCTCAGGAGGTGAATGGAGAGGAGCACCCAGTTACCTACCTGAGCAGAAAACTCACACCAGCTGAGAAAAACTACAGCATTGTAGAAAAAGAGTGTCTGGCGATAAAGTGGGCCTTAGAAGCACTAAGATACTACTTGCTGGGAAGACGGTTCCGTCTGATAACTGACCACTCGCCCCTCACCTGGATGAGTAGGTCCAGGGAGAGGAATGCCAGAGTCACAAGGTGGTTTTTGTCGTTGCAAAATTTCAGTTTCTCAGTGGAGCACCGAGCTGGGAGACTGCAAGGTAACGCGGATGCCTTATCCCGGACCCATTGTTTGATGTCAGAAGTTCGCCCCAGTGGGTCTGAACTGAGGGGGAGGGAGTGTGAGATGGGTATGGTTTGGGAGAACAGATATCTGCCCTTGAAATGGTTAAACTGTGAATGGTAAGCCTTGGGTGTGTCTCTGGTAACCAAAGGGTTAACACACACACAGTATAAGCAGGATTGATAGTCTGTGTTGTCTATGTTGGCCATAGCTAACATAGACAGATTGTAAAATACGTACTGGGACCTGCTTGTTCTGGAGTGAGTGAGGTTGGTAGTGGGACGCTCACTCCACCCGGGGGGGGTTCGGTCCGGGGCTTCCACAGCCCGCAGCTGTGGATCCTTGGGTCCTAATTTAAAGCTCACTGCAGAGCTGAGGAGTGTGGCCATACCCGGAGAGCTGACTGCTGGACTAGAGGAGGTATTGAATGGGCCACACAACGCTTGTGATTTGTAACTGGGGGCCGGATAGCCAGTCCCACGTATAGCTAGGGATTGTTATATATTAGTGAGTTGCTTAGCCGAGCAGGACTTTATTTTTGTTTAAGCCTGATGTTAAGGCCCTGTGTGTTGGAAGCTACAAGTGTGAAATAAAAACACTTGAATTGAACTGTATCCTGTCTGTGACCCTGCTTACTGCACAGCTACCAAGTATCTACCAGAGCGGTTCCCCACAATATATATATATATATATATATATATATATATATATATATATATATATATTATATATATAAAATCTCAGTCATATATGTACATTATTGCATTGATATAACCTTCCCTTGACAGGAAGATGGTGGCTAACACAGACCTAAAGCCAAACCAGCCCATAACACTTGGCATCAAGATTTGGGGACATTTAAAATAAATAATAACCCTTCTGAATTCCTGCCAATCATCAGTTACTCAGCTGCACTCACTGCCACGTTGGCTACCCTATTGGAACCAACAGAGGTGCAGTAGCACAGACAAGGTGAGTATCCCTGCCCCATTATTGGGATCCCTATGATGTGGGAATCCCAATTCAAGTGGAGGAGGCACACACAAAGAGAGTATCAAAGTGTAACAAGAAAATAAAATAAGATCCTCCCACCAGACATACCTACAGAACTAATCTAAAGGTCCAAAATTAAAGGCTCCTCTTATAAGTCAATACGTTTGTAGAAGTAGAGAAAAAAATAAAAAGGGGGGGAGAGAGAGAAAAAAAAAACGGCAACTTTTATTCTTTAAAATTATTTTTTTAGCCCCTTCCTGACACAGGTACGTAGGTATCTGAACTTCAAGCGGGAACTCGATTACCGTGGCACAGTGATCGGGTCCCGATCGCTGCTGAGGCTGACCATCATCCCTCATTGGAGGGGAGGATAGGTGTGCTGCTGATCGGCGACACAATCAGCCAGTCATTGCAGAGGAAGCGACTGCAGGTTCTGAAGATCTGCATCAGTGCAGGAGATCGGCATCACCAGCAGCCCTGGTTCCAGGAAAGATGACAAGGGTGGCAGAAAGTTACATCCAGTAACTTGGGGTGGAGCAGGCGGCTTCAGTAGTTGCGGAGATCTGGGTGACAGACTGCAGCCTGGCTGTTCCTGGGATGCAGCTGTAAAGAGCAGCAGGAAAATGCAGTGGGACAGAGGAAAGGGTCTCTCTCCCCCTCCCATATTCCTCCTCCAAGTGATTGCCCCCTCCCTTCTGATGTTCAGTCCACAAATGCTCTGCTACAGCCTATGATCAGCCAAACTGTGGCTACTTTCACCACCAGATCCCCAGCCCAGTTGTTCAGTTGTTTTGTGGACCTATCCCCCCAAACTGCCAGTCTGGAGTCTAAAAGACACTGGTCTGGTTGACAATATGACCCTGGGGTATCCCAATACGGGATGTCCCACTGTGTGAACCACACACACATGCCCTCAGTCATGATTATATTTCCAGAACTCCTACAATGCCGCATACTCATCCCCTGCATCCATGCCGCTGAGATGCGCTCTTATGCCCAGCCATTTGGATAGACTGAGGACGGGAGGGCACAGAAGACTGCAGTGAGATTGGGGATGCGGCCACCCCCTTGCCCTATGCCTAAGCTCTCACCAAAACAGCACTTTATGCTGTGCATACTAACATGCCCGGACTCACCCCCAATTAGAGTTGCATTCTTAATTCCACTGTACTATGCTGCACTGACCTCAGAGCAGCATAGGAAAGGTGAATGGTGCACGAGCCACTGGTCACTCCCTGATCCTCCATGTACCTGCACTATTTATTCTGAAATGCTTAGTGTGGGTTTGCACATCATCCAGGGATGAGTCTGGTGCATGCACTGTGGGATTGCTGGCAAGGTGAGTATACGGTGGACCCATTTCTGCCTCCCAGCCTTGGCTGACGGGATGGTGAAGGTAGGTTGAACGCCAGGGGTCAGGCCTTGACAGAGCTAGGCTCTGGGCCGCAGACCCTCCCTAAAGGGTAGCCGGCCATAGGCGATGGTGAGCCTATTGGGGGGGAACTACTCTATGCCCATGGGTTATGTCCGTCTGTTCCCACAAGCTTTATTGTTTAGTGTTTGTGCATGCTTCACTGCTGGTTTGTGCTGTCCTTTTCTCTGCCTACATACCTACCTCTCTCCTTCCCTCGGCTCCTTCTCCTCTCCCCTCCATCTGTGACGCGCTGTGAGTGGGGGGGCGGGAGCGGAGCTGCTCGGTGGGGCCTTGTTCTCTCAGTATGTCTGCACAGGGCGTGCTGCGCTCTGCGTAGGTGGGGGCCCCTCCGTGGGCTGCCCTACTCTCCACTTCTTCGCCCTCCTCAGCGCCATTTTCTATGGAGGAGGGCGCTCGTTTTCACGCCTGCGGCGGGCGCCCCTCGAGGTTAGCATGAGGCACCATCTTTACTCCTACTGCTGCCTGCTGTCCCCAGCGCGTCATCGCTGGCAGTCCTGTGAGTCCCTCTCTGTTTATGCTTATGCCCTTTTTGCTGCATGCGTTGTGGGAGTCTCATGCCTCTTTGTCTGCTTGTGTCTTCTAGGTGGGCCCCTTGACAGCTAAGGGTTCTGGTTCCTCCCGGTCTCCAAACTCTGCCACCCCCCCTCCTCTCTCTCTGCGCCCTCTCCCATTAATTGGGATCACAAAAAGAAAATTGAGGATCTCTTAGGTTTGGGCCGTTAGTGCCTTGTAACCTATATAACATTCACTATAATCACCATAATGGAGGCTTCTGGGGATAGTGAGCTAGGGGCCCCATCTGGGCGGGTAAAGCTCTGCCCCATGTGCGGTATCAGCCCTCTGGGCGGACTCAGCACAGTTTGTGTCACTTGTGCCAGGAGCGTATTTTTGGAGCATGATAGGGCGGGCGTATCTATCCCTAGCCCTCTGTCGCCTGCGGCCTCGCCAGCACTCCGCGACTGCATTCAGCCCTCAGTGAGGGGGAAGCCAGCAGTAAGAGTAAGAAGCGGCATATCGAGCCTGGTTACTCGGATTTTGCTGATGATGATGATGATCTTTTTGGAGGTCTGGTCTCCATGGAGGAAGGCGAGTTGTTTAAGGATTCCTTTTCCTCAGGGGATCATTCGGTTGGCTATGACAGTGAACTTGGTTCTTCCTCGGGCGAGGAAATGTGGCTCCCTGATGATACGGAGAAGTTGCTGTCTTCAGTGTTTGAGACTTTGCATATTGTCCCTCCTATAGCGGCTAAGAGGAAGCAGGGTGATTTATTCTGGCCTGAGAGACAGAGGCTGGTCTTCCCTTGAGCAGGCCCAATTTTCCAATATGGTTTTTAAGGAAAGGGAAAGATCTAATAAATTACCATCGGTGCCTAAGGGCCTAGACAGGCGGTATCCCTTCATAGAGGAGCTGGTCCGCCTCTGGTCCCGTCCCCCCGATGTGGATTCCCCCGTGTCGGGGTTATCCAACACTACGGTTATGCCGTCACCCGATACTGCTTCCTTACGTGACCCTGCTGACAGGCGTATGGATCAGCTGGCTTGTCAAGCGTTCACCCTTGCTGGTGCTGGGCTTCGCCCTGTGTGTGCCGTGGCCATTGTCTCTTTAGCCATCAGGAAGAAGGTGAGACATGTTGTAGAATTGCTAAGTCTCGCAAGCGGGCGAGGAGTATAAAGACCTCAAAGCTTGCGTGGATTTTATTGCCTTTGTAGTATGGACGATGGTGTCTGGCTCGGCACCAGGTTTTCGGCCCTGCTTATTGGGCTCCATCGATCTCTCTGGCTGCAGCAATGGTCGGCTGATGCTGCGGCCAAGAAGTCACTCACTAGTATCCCTTTCTCGGGGGAGAGGTTATTCGGGGAGTGTCTGGACCTCCTGGTTAAGGATGGGAGACTCCCTCAGCGACGGAAGCCTGCACGCCCCTTTCGGGGTTCATCTACCTATCGCTCCTTTCGTGGAGGAAGAGGCGCTTCCTTTTCAGGTGGCCGCAGAGATTCCTGGGGATGAGGTAGGTCCCGCGGCCAACCCAATCCCTCTTGGGGTTCCAAGTCCAGGCCCCCCACCAAGGCTCCTCAGGCATGAGGAGGCGCCCTCACCCATCCGGGTGGGGGGACGACTTCTGCTATTTGCTCACGGCTTGAGACAGCACGTCTCGGATCGGTGGATTCAGGAAGTGGTGTTCTCCGGTTACAAAATAGAGCTGGCAGTCAGGCCGCCCCAAAGATTTCTTCAGTCTCGCATGTCCCAGAATCCTGTGATGGCACAGGGCCTGAGAATGGCCGTTCAGCACCTCCTGTGGCTAGGTGTCATTTGCCCTGTACCTCTTCAGGAGCAGGGTCAGGGGTTTTACTCCAACCTGTTCACGGTTCCCAAGAAGGATGGAACGTTAAGACCTATCTTGGACCTGAAGGGTCTCAACAGGTTTGTAAAGGTCCGGCATTTCTGCATGGAAACCTTCTGGTCAGCGGTGAGCTCGCTTCGGCACGGTGGACATCAGGGATGCCTATTTGCATGTCCCGATATTCCAGGGACACTAGAGGATTCTGAGATTTGCTCTGGAGGACCAGCATTATCAATTTGTGGCTCTGCCATTTGAGATATCCTCAGCCCCCCGGGTTTTCACCAAGGTGCTGGCGGGCATCATGGCTATTCTGGGGAATCAGGGCATTCATGGGTCTGATGGTGTCCTGCTTCGAAGCAGTGGCCTTCGCTCAGTTCCACATGAGACCTCTTCAATTGAACCTGCTGGAACAGGAATTTTCTCTGTCCCCCCTGGTCAGACGGTCTCTCTTGTGGTGGCTGGACCCCAGGAACCTGTTGGTGAGCAAGTCTTTTCTGACTCCCCGGTGGAAGATTGTTACCACGGATGCCAGTCTGACCGGCTGGGGAGGCATCTGGCAGACGCAGAATTTCCAGGGTCAGTGGGGTCCACAGAAGAACCATTTGCCCATAAACCTCCTGGAGCTGAGAGCGATCCGGTTGGTGCTTCTTTGATTGACTTCCCAGCTAAGGGGCCGTGCTGTACAGGTTCGCTCGGACAATCAGACGGCTGTCGCCTACATCAATCACCAGGGCGGGACTCGGAGCAAGCGAGCCCTCAAGGAAGTGACCCAGATTCTGACTTGGGCAGAGGAGAATGTTCCCTGCATCTCGGCGGTTTACATCTCCGGCGTAGACAATCAGGAGGCAGGCTCTCGTCTGGGGGAATGGTCTCTCAGCAACAAGATCTTTCACGCTCTGTGTCTCCGCTAGGGTCAGCCGGATGTGGACCTGTTTGGGTCCAGACACAATCACAAGCTCCCAAGGTTCGTTTCTCTGTCAAGAGATCTGCTGGCATTTGCCACAGATGCTTTAGCAAGTCCTTGGATGGGGTTCAGGCTCCTTTATGCATTTCCTCCATTTCCGCTCCTGGGCCAAGTGCTGCACAAGATAGCCCAGGAGGGGGTCCCAACCATTCTGGTGGCTTGTCGCTGGCTGAGAAGGAGTTGGTTTGCGGACATAGTTCAGATATCAGTGGATCGCTACATCATGCTCGACGACCCAGGGCTTCTCACTCAGGGGTCGCTGCGGCACCCCAATTTACAGACGCTGGCTTTGACGGCCTGGCTATTGAAACCTCAATCCTGACAGAGAAGGGGCTGTCTGCCACGGTGGTACAGACCATGATTCAGTCGTGGAAGAAGTCTTCTTCCATGATTTACTACAGAGTTTGGCATGCCTACATTGCTTGGTGTGAGTCCAAGAGTTTCCCTTGTTGCACTTTCTCTCTCTTTAGGATTTTGGAGTTTTTACAACATGGTTTGGACTTGGGTCTCCAGCTGAGCACCCTCAAGGGCCAGGTCTCAGCATTGGCTATTTTTTTCCAGAGATCTTTTGCCAATCATAGATTGATTCAGACCTTCTTCCAGGGTGTTTCCCATGTACGTCCACCGCGTAAGCCTGTGTTACCGGTGTGGGATTTGAATTTGGTGCTTTCTACTCTCCAGGGGCCTCCTTTTGAGCCCTTGTGCGATGCTGCCTTGCCTATTTTGACCCTCAATGTGGTTTTTTTGGTAGCGATAAATTCTGTACATCATGTGTCGGAGCTGGCCGCGCTTTGTATGAAGCTCCCCTATTTTGAGCTTCATAAGGATAAGGTGGTTTTTCGTTTTAAACCTGATTTTTTACCTAAGGTCGTTTCTCCCTTTCACCTGAATGAGGAAGTTGTCTTACCTTCCTTGTGTCCAGGGAACGGACCCTCCATGCTCTGGATGTTGTCAGGGCCATTAAGTATTACCTGTCTGCGACGGAATCCTTCAGGAAGTTGGATTTGCTTTTTGTCTTAACAGAGGGTTCTAGGAAGGGCTTGCCACCTGCTAAGTCCACTCTAAGTAAGTGGATCAGACAGGAGGTGGTGCAAGCATATTCTGCCAAGGGGAAGGAACCACCTTTTCGTATCACAGCTCATTCTACTAGAGCCATTGGTGCCTCTTGGGCTTTTCAGCACCAGGCATCAGTTGAACAAGTTTGTAAGGCCGCCACTTGGTCCTCAGTTCATACCTTTACCAAGTTTTACAAGGTTGACGTTAGGGCCTCAGCTGATGCTCTCTTTGGCTGAAAGGTGCTTCAGGTGGTAGTGAAATGAACTACTTGCTGTTCCGCACTGGGGTTCCCGCCCTTATGGACACTGCTTTTGGATGTCCCAAATGTAAGTATTGTGGAACGACCTGGACTGGATATAGTGAAAAATACAATCCTGTGAAACTCACCTGTAGAATTGTTTTTGAATATATCCAGTCCAGGTCATCTCACCCCGCCCTTTCTTATCTCTGTTGCCTATTATGGTGTTTGCCAGTTTTTATGTTGGACCGTTGTCCTTAATTTTTTTTGTTGGAGAGAGTACATGCTGGAGCTATGTGGTGTAACATGGTTTCTTGGCCTTCCGGTCTGTCTCTTTTATTACTGCTTTTTGACCACTGGGGATTCTTGTGAGACACCTCATTTTATAGGGGGCTGGGAGGAGTTACAGCTTTGGATCTTGCAGTAGACTGCGCCACCTGGTGGCGGAATACCCACATGTAGGTATTGTGGGACGACCTGGACTGGATATATTCAAAAACAATTCTACAGGTGAGTTTCACAGAATTGTATTTTTTTTCATGTCCATGACCCAATGTTAAAAATTCTTGTTAAGCACATGTAGGTTCAATATACTCACTACACCCCTTGATAAATTCCCTGAGGGTGTAGTTTCCAAAATGGAGACATTTGTAGGAGGTTTCTGTAATTTTGTTTTTTTAGTACCTCCAGGGCTCTGCAAATGTGACATGGTATCTGCAGTCTATTCCAGACAAATCTGCGCTCCAAAAGCCCCATAGCACTTCTCCTCCCATCACTGGGGTATTACTATGTTCAGGAGAAATAAATTATGGTATCCATTTTCCATGTTGTTCCCGGATAATTGTAAAATTGAATTCTAAAGCAACATTCTTTTACTTTTCATTGTTTCATGTCATGTTGTCTTCATTTCTGTGAAGAAGATAAAGGGTTAACAAACTTTATGTAGTGTTTTTTAAAACTTTAGAAGGTGCAGTTTTTAAAATGGGGACTTGTTTGGGGGTTTTCTAATAAATATCTAGAAAACTTCAACTGTAAAGTGGTCGCCATAACTATGGGTTTTGTCAATTTTCTAGAAAAAAATTGTTGTGGGATCTGTGTTTCTTTAGGGACATCAAAATTAAAACTTTAAAAATTGGTAGTTTTTCTAAATTGTATGAGTGGAGCAGCACTCAAGAATGGGAGGGAGTGGAGTGGGCATTCTGGAGTGGGCCTTCTTTGCCATGGATCATCATAACACCACAGTATGTAGCACTGTTTACAGAGGACTTTACTGAAATTATTTAGCACCAAACAAACAAATATTTGCTATTAAGCACTGGCAGCACTATTTAGGGTGATAATGCAACACTCGATACTGACTGCATGTTTTATTTGAATCTTTTCTGTAGTGCTAGTCAGCTAGCACACACACAAACACATTCATTGATACATTAGCAGTGCAAATCATTTGCAGGCACAGGATGAGATATGCAGTGCAAGCTAAACAGGGGAACATTTGCAATTTAAAATATAATTCATGATAATGAAAATGTAAAGCAGTGGTTCTGCTTTATTCAGGATGGCAGGTTAGGAGTCCCTGTGAAGCTATGGCGCGGCAAAGAGTAGATTAATAATTCAATTTAGCCCTGAAATGTGCAAGTCAGGCGCCATGAGTTTTTTATTCTGTTACCAGCTGCTGACCCTAATAAGGATCAACCAATTAGACATCTCTATTTAATTGCTGGGTGACCCATCTAAAACTCACTAGGATTGTTCATTAGAAACAAGCCTCAATAGCCTTAAAGGGTCTCTGCTATCCCCCTACTGGAGACTGGAATGATGTGATAGAGAAGCACAAAGGCTCCGGGAGAAATTGCTGGATCATTATAGCCCTTGTTCTTTAAAGAGTGGATCTGAGGAATGGGGTCTGTTTTTTTCCCTTTCCCTTTGGTAGAGCATCAGCCCTTTCAGATAACACTACATAAAGTAAAAATATTTGTCTGAAGTTACATTTGTTTCCTGCTATCACAACTTATGCCACTTAATTCCTTATTCAACAAATTCACTTTCTTGCTTATTAGATGCAAGGTAAAAGATCCCCCCAGAAGGCCATGCATGCAAAAGACGGCTTGTAATCCTGTCACTTCAAACCTCTCTTGGCTTCTACAACGCTGCAGAAATTTGAAATACAGAAGCCAACAATTTAGATTTATTTATGACAATATTAAATCTAAACATGACAAAAGAAGATAAAGGCCGTTGCTGATGAAAAGTTTGGATATAGTTGTAATACACTAAGAGAGGTCTGTGGCGACATATAAAGTGCCTTTTAACTGGGATGCTCCCCCCTTACTTTGCTTGAACAACATACATTTTGTCAAAAAATCAAGAAACACCTTTCCACATTGCCTGGAGGACGAACTGCTGCAAGATTGGTATGCAACTTGCCTTTATCTGCTGTAGTGCATGCATGAGAGTCAGAGAATTCTTAGGTTGCACAGGGTTTCTCTAAAAAAAAATTATAAAAAAGCAAAATAAAAAACACATTTTACTAAAAAAATCAATATGCAAACAAGAAAAAACATGCTAAATTTGAAAGTGCAACGTCCCCTGAGCAGAACAATACCCTACATGCATAGGTACTTTTAACCATTTTAATTGTCAGCCTACTTGAAATTTTGTCACCCTCTGTTGACAGGTCATTTTTCAGGTACAGCTGGTCCCTGCAGGAAGCTGGCTGGGGCTATTCCCTCATATATTATATTTTAGCATTAGTTGTGCTACTTTCTCTTTAAATCCTAGACCCTGCTAGGTGTAGGTGCGTTGTTGTTTAGAGCCGCTGGTTGCTATGGACCTAACTTCATTTATTCGCTTATGTTTACTATAGGGCAAGTTCCCTCCAAAAATTATGAAAAACAAGGGTGGTCCGAGTGACGTAGTCAGATGTCACTTCCAGTTTCGGCAAGAAGCCGGAAACCGGAAGCGAGGAACAGCATGTTTGTCTTCTACCCAGGCGCAGGTCGCAAACTGGACAGGAGAGGTTAGCAGGGGCATTGGCGGTGGCAGGCTGAGAAGCTGACACCCCGGATGGGTCCTGGAGGCAGCAGGCCTGGCGTTCTCGTGTAACAGCGACACGGCCAAGAGCAACAGTCATGTCGGACGACGCCGACGGTGGCCAGTATGCTCTAGGATCTCCTTGCAGCTCTGCTATAACAGTTGACTGTTTCTATTTAAAGGGTCAGTTAATGCCTCTGGAAACTTGGCAGCTGACTCTTTGTTTGGGGTGTGACAAAACTAAAAAAGAGACAGACTCAACGGCATTATTAAAGGAAATTCTCAGTATTAAGCAACATTTAGCTTCTATTGAGAATGCCCAGAAGGATTTTGTCCCTCAGTCTCAGTGGTCTCTTGCTTCTGGACCTATTCCCTGCTCTAACACGGAGAATCAGGTTAAGAATCAGGGGTTATCTTTCATTAACCCGGACCCTGGCACCCTCCCCACAACTCCTGTTCAGACATAACATCTGACCCAGGAGAAACTGGGAAAGAGTCGGACTCTTTCTTTTTAGACCAGCTATGGCTTCTGATGTGGTCCTCAGAAGCATGACCAAGTGGGTAGACACCCTTAAGGCTCACTTTGGTAATAAGGTACCTGCCCAGGGCCTTATTGATACTCTTTCGACTTTGTATAGAGCCATTTCATTTCTAACCAATGCTTCTCAGGAACTTATCAAAGCTTCTGCTAAGACTTCTGCCCTAGTGGCCTATGCCTGCTGAGCTATTTGGTTGAAGACTTGGTCTGGTGACAGTATGTCTAAAACTAGACTTTGTGGTATCCCATTTCAGGGTGGTTGATTATTTGGGGATGACCTGGATGAAATCTTATCTAGACAGGCAGATGTGAAGAAACGCTGGACTCACCCTAGACCCCAAAGAAGGTACTCCCTTGTTAGTAAGTCTTCTGAGGGACTCAAGCAGCAATCCTGACAAACAGTTGCCAGTGGGGGGAAGACTTTCCAAGTTTGCACGCGCTTGGAAAGAGATTACCCAAAATCAGTTTGTGTTAAAAACTCTAGAAAACGGGTATAGATTAGAATTTGCCTCCCTACTTCAGTCATCCTTCTTGATAACCAAGTTACCAAAGGATCCAAAAAGAGGGAAGCTTTCCCGTTAGTTCTGCAGGAACTTCTGCAGAAAAATGTGATAGAAGTAGTACTCTCAACCTTGGTTTTGGAAGGGATTTACTCTCACGTATTTTTGGTACAGAAGCCATCAGGGAAATACAGGATGATTCTGAATGTAATAAGATTGAACAGATTCATCTGGTACAGATTGTTCAGAATGGAATCAATTTACTCTGTAAGAAGAATACTGATGGAAGAGGCCCTGGTGGTGAATCTAGATTTACAGGATGCATATCTACATAGCCCACTGCAAGTATTTGAGGTTTGCAGTACAGCTAGATCAGAAGACACTTTACCTCCAGTACAGAGTGCTTCCCTTCAGCCTATCCTCTTCCCCAAGCATTTTTACAAAGATTCTAGTGGAACCTATGGCCTTTCTTAGACAACAGGGAATCATTGTGATTCCTTATCTTGGCGATTTACTGATCTGGTCCAGAATAGCATTGTTAGCAGACATAGAAAAGACCTTGGCAATGCTAAAGGGTCTGGGGTGGGTGCTAAACCTAGATAAGTCCAGTTTGATACCCTCCCAGTGCACAGTGCAAGTTGCTGGGGTTTATAATAGCACCCAGAAAAAGTTACTTCTCCCCGAAAGAAAAAAGGGAGAAGCTAGTGACAGAAGTTCTGGCAGTAGCAGAAAGTCCCAGAGTATCCCTAAGATTAAGCATGAAAGTACTAGGGTTAATGACCTTGGTCATCCTGGCAGTTTATTGGGCACAGTTGCAAAAGGACTCTTCAAAGATTCCTCTTAGAAAACTGGGACAAGAAACAAAAGTCACTAGATCAGATGGATCAGTTGAATCCATTAGTACAAAGGGAACTGGAGTGGTGGAGAGATCCAGAAAACCTGAGAAAAGGAAAAGAGTGGAAGCAGTCCAACCCAGTAATAGTCAGTACAGATGCGAGAAGCTGGGGTCGGGGGGCTCACTTGGGAGATCTGCAGGTCCAAGGAGAATGGCCCAAAAGAGTAGCAGTAAGATTTCAGGGAGCTGCTGGCAGTGTAGCTGGCTCTGGAGCACTTTCGATCGTAAATTCGGGTAAAGAAAGTACAAATTAGGTCAGACATTGCAACAACAGTAGCTTATTTAAATCACCAAGGGGAAACCAGGTCCAGGAACTTAATGACACTAGCACAGGACATCATAATACCACTACAGGATCAAATCCAGTGATTGACAGCAATTCATCTGAGGTCACAGGAGCATTGGGGAGACTTGAAGGAGCATGAAACCCCAAGGAGATTGCCCAGGACCGCCAGACCCTCCCCAATCTGTACCCTCACCCTTGTATTCCAGCCCGTCCCCCCTCCTGGGGTCATACCCTCCCCTTCCGCCGCCTCCTGGATTGATTGGTGAGCATCATCCTTCCCCTCTCTCCTTCTTCCCCTTTCCCCTCTTCCTTTTCCTCCCCCTTCTGTCTCGTTTCCTTTTCTTTCTCCTCTTCTCCTGTAACTCTGTTACAAAAAAAAAGAAAGGAAGAAAGCAGGGCTTTTGTAGGGTTGTGAAACTGTACTCGCATGACTAGGATGCACCTCCCCTTATAAGGCTCGGACACAGGTTGACTTGGAACGTCCCTTCAGGGACTCCATTCAGGGGTCACTAGATGGGCCGGAGCTAGGTCGAGGGAAGGAGTGTGTTATGCTGAGAGTGTTCTGCCGAAGTTCTGATAGGAGATTATGGACATCGCCTTCCATATTCATCATGTGGGTTGGACTGGAGGAGCGTTTTGTGGGATGTTGTTGGCTATTTACATTGTTCTTATTCTAATTGATATATGATGTAAGCTAAGAGTGTTACTTAGTGTGTCAGTGAGCTCTGTGGTCTGATTTCTTTCTAATAAAAACATATTGAACAATTCATCTAAAAACACGCTGGCAAACTTTCTAAGTCTTGTAAAGATTCAGCAGACTGAGTGGTGCTGAATTAGTCCATCTTTCATCTGATCACAAGTGTCTGGGGTCATCCTCAGATAGATCTGTTTGCCAATAAAAAGAATACGAAAAGCAAAAAATTATTTTCGATTGTCAGGGAGGAAGGTGCGGTAGCAACAAATGCTCTTGCTCAAAAGTTTCATCTTGCTTATGCATTCCCCCCTTTCAGGATCCTGTCTCAAGTGGTCCGGAAGATTGCCCAAGAAGAAGTGACAGTGATCCTCATTGCTCCCTTCTGGCCAAAAAGAATGTGGTTCACAGAAATAATCAAGATTAAAGGGCCGTGGAGACTTCCAGACATCATCCACCAGGGAATCGTTCTGCATCCAAATTTGTCAAGACTACTGCTGACAGCCTGGATCCTGAAAGGTCCTTATTAAGGAGAAAAGGTTGTTCCTTGAATGTGACTGAAACACAGGAGGGGATTGTTTACTGTAAGAGCAGTGAAACTTTATAACTCTCTACCAAAGGAGGTAGTTAAGAAGAGTACACTAAAAGAGTCCAAAAGTGGACTAGATGCCTTCCTTGCATGTAATTTATCTCTCTATTTTCCATAGTTCCTCTTTGTCTCTCTGTTCCCTCCGTCTCTTGCTGGGAGGGGCTAAAATCCCCCCCGTCTAAAGCTTACAGACCAAGCATAGGCTGGTAATTCCAGGGTTCAAGGGACGAACTGTTGTCCCCTAGTCCTTGTGATTACCAGCCCTTATGCCTTATAGCACAGGTCTGGTGCTGAGCACCGGGCCCATGCTTTTGGGCACTAGGCTCATCCACATCTCCCTGACACTTGGGGGTGTGAGTGACAGGCTGGGGAAGACGGCTTTTATACTCAAGAGGTGGAGCCTCTATATACCCCTCCCCTTCAGTAACACAGTTGGGCATGTGGGGGGGGGGGTTAGAGACTCCACTCCTAAGGTATTAAAACCTTTTCTCTAGCCTAAAATGTAATATTCCCAGCTGGCAGCCAGGACAGGATGAGGGGGACCTGTTCCCCCCCTGTGATGCACATGGTGGAGTTATCTTTTTATGCCAACACCCGCTAAAGAAGAGTCCTGAAGAGCATTGAAAAAGCAGCAGTGGCACTGATCCCCCTGCCGGAGAAGAGGGGGGAAAAACAAATAGGATGCTGACTGGTCATGCCAGCTACCGATAACAAAAAAGAAAAATAAACAAAAAAACATGCCAGCATGGCTTTTTACAATTAAATAAGTTGTAACTCACATAGTGAGTTACAGAGTGATTCAGTTAACTGTCATGCAAATTGTAAAATCTCTCATGGAAGTGAGAAATCTGTTACATCTTTCCTCATGCTGAATCTAACTTCTTTTCTTCTTTTTCAAATCTGCTTGTTTTCGTTTTATTTTCTGTCTTACTTTTGTATTCTTGCTTTATTCATCCCTTCTCCTTTTCTTGCCCCACCCATCTCTTTGTCTCCCTCCTTTCTGTGATCCCTCTGTTTTTTGCATTCCATCCAACTTACCTTGTCTAGTGTTTGTGTGTGTTTGGAGGGCATCATCCTGAAATCGTTCATAGGGTGACATTTACCCTAAGGCAGCCCTGTGTGGTCACAGCAATCAAGATCCCCCTTGAGCTAAATATTGGTGTTGGTCCACCTTTATTACTGCCTGGAGTTTAGCTTTAAGAACACATACAATACACACAACATCGATGTAGCCAGCTTTTTATCTTGAAGTAACTTTGAACTTTTAATTTAGGACGTGTAAAATACTGTTTTTATGTGTCTGGCATGTGTGAACTTTGAATGGTATTTGCATAATTATTTTCTCTTTACATAAGGGAAGTTGTAAATTAAGACAATGAAACAATGTCCTAAAGCTTTGAAAGATGGCACTAAATGTGACACATTTTTTCCCAGCATTACTTTCTGAAGTGCCGAATACTGCAAAGTAATGTTTGTGAGCTCTGTATCAACTGTAAATCACACCAAACTTCTTAGCTAGATTTTTTTTTCAAATACATTACCATTTAAAAGGGAACCTGTAGTAAAGCTTATTATAGAAAACAAGTTTAACAGGGGCAAAGCAGACCAGGAATTAAAATCCATGCAGCCTACACTTATTAAACTGTGTCAACAGTTTATACCAAGTTACTGATGCTGTAAAAAAAAAAAAAAAAAAAAAAATATATATATATATATATATATATATATATATATATATACTGACAAGATATATAGTGGCTGCAGGACCACAGTGGCTTTTCTTGGTTGCTTGCACTGAGAGCACCAAGGGACAAAGTGGATGTTAGACCACTTTCTTGTGTGGTACTGGAGGTATGAAATTGAAAGGAGGGAAATGTTGGACCCCGGCTTTTATTCAGTGCTGCAGGAAATGGAGGAGAGGCACATAGGTCAGGCATCAGGAGAACTGCCTTTTGCCTTTGTGGTTGGGTTTACCGTCCCTTTACCAAATAAAACCAAGATGCTGCCAAATGATGCCAGGGCAAATTAAACTAAAATGTTGACACTGTATTCCAGGGTATAGATAAAATATAGTATAAACACAAGCATGTATAGAGTGTACCCTGCCCCTATAGTGACAGCTTCGGGTCAGAAATAGAGTAATAGGGGCCACATTGTCAACAATTACAACTGCCAAGCACTTATACCAATTCCCGTTTTTTAACTAACTCATATTATATAGAAGCTTGCATATAGATTCTTATAATACTTGTTATTTATCACAATATCATGAATTGTGAATGTCAGTCGTTGGGCTTCTGGCTGGTCAATAATTTTTTCAGCAACCGTAAAAGACACTGCTTTGTGAATTCTAGGGATGCAAAGAATATTTTCCATAAAAATCGAATAGATAAGATAAAACATACGGGTATGTGATTTGAATAAAGGTTTGTCATATAAGTAAACTAAGGACAACATATGTAATCTACTAAGGTGTTGGGTGGTGCAACGGTAGAAGTGTTTCTTTAAAGTGAAACTCCTGTCAAAAATTACAGAAGGGTTGCTTTGGGCATTTTGTTTTGAGATGCCGGGTAAAAATTAAAAGGAAGCCTACAATAGGCCAAAATATATAATAATATATATGGGTCACACTCCTGCCTTACTTGCACATCTATCTTAACCACTTTTTGCCAACAGAGGTCACACGGTGAAAATGCACAGTGGCATGCACATGCATTGGGAAATGCAAGAATAGTGGGGTACTGTGCATCAAGTGCAGCCACCCAACTGAGGAGTAGCTGATCTTCCTGATCCAGTGCTTCCTTTTAATCTTTTGTCAGTGGGAAATCTTTATATTGGATGCCCCAGAGAATGGGCTGGAGTATTGGGTGGACCTTCAGTCATTTTTCACTCCTTTTCATGGTAAAGAGTGTAGTATAAAGCCTAGGCTATAGAGGATTGTTATATACAAAGGAGAAACAATGTTTCATAACCAATACCGCGCTAAAAATGAAAAAAGTCCAAAAGCTCAACGTGCCAAGACTCCAGTCCAATAGAAAGTCCAGATATGCAAATGGTATTTAAAAGACACAGAGCTAAATTTTCTTAAAATGGAATGATGCACTCCCAAGCTTCATGCACATCTATTATCCTCCACCAGTGACACCAAACTCTTACCAGAACGTTGAATAATAAGCGCTTTCAAATAGATGGAATCATTCTTTGGTTTCCATAATGCCACTTGGTGCAAGCTCCTTAATCGACTCCAAGATGCAACAGGATCTAATCAATAGGGGCTTTCAACCAAATCCAAGTCATACACCCAGTTCAGAGTGCAGAGAGACATAAATGGAAAAAGAAGGAAAAAATCTAGTGCAACACCGCTGGTCCAATTAAAAACAGGTGCTTTAATGTATGACAGAAAACTCACATTATCCAAGTAAAAACAGCGCATATAAAACTCGCAGCGGACAGCTCTCACCGCTCCAGCCGGCTTCTTTATAAGCTTTGTAAAGGTCCAAGGTTGTGTAAATCCAACGCGTTTCGTCGCTCTCCGGCGACTTTAACTAGGATGAATGGCGCCGCCTGAGCGCCGCTATTTATATCGGCACCCGGCGAAACCAAGGGTGAAAAACCCGCCCCCCTTGTGACGCATAACGCGTCAGATATCACGCCCACTTAGTGACGCGATAGATAAATGCTGTTAGGCGGATTACACTGACTAGGGTGAAGAACCCGCCTCCCTTGTGACGCGGAACGCGTCAGATACTACGCCCACTTAGTGACGCGATCGATAACTACTGTTGGGCGGATTACACTGACAGACAACGCGTCTGTGATTCCGCCCTTCTGGTGACGCGAAAAACGTCACCCCACAGCGGTCTTAGTGAAAACAAGAAGCTGGGGCAATGGGATTTCATAGACAGTTGCATCCTCCAAAAAATAGCTTCCCCCAGCATCTAGTCAATCAACCTTAACTTAAAAAGGTCACAAATCATAAATTTTATTATAAGTGCAGTGAACCCACCCCATTGTAAAGTGGAATAAAACTGAATAGGTATGACAATATTTAAAACTCCAAAGAGAGTAAAGGTCAACCTTGAGTGTGATTTGAGATTATCAAAAATGTATTAAGTGCAATTAAGCAATCCAAGCGAACCCCTTAAAGGTAAACGCTTAATAAAGTGCAGTGCAAAAAAAAATTTCTTTTTATATATATTATATTATTTGGTGAAAAAGTGCTAGAGATCTAAGACTCCTGGAGAGGGCATAATTATTACTTAAACTACCAAAAAGTGAATGGACTATAAAAGGGATTATACTGTATATTCTAAAAGCTTTAAAATTAGAACGATTAAAGGAACGGTGAAAGCTGTTCGCAAACCACATCTTAAAATGACAAGCAATGATATTAAAATCATATTATAAGAACTATGAAGTATCAATAAAACAATTTAGATCAAATTCCACATTTAGACCTGTGGGAAAAAAGGAATTCAAGTTAAAAATCCAGCGGCTCTCACACCTACTTAATTCACGAATTAGGTGGGAGCCTCTCCAATGTCGCTCAATTCTCTCTAAACCAAGGAAAGATAGGCAGCTAGGATCAGAGGCATGTACATCTCTAAAATGGGCTGAAAGGCTATGCGCCTCATAGCCCCGCTGTATATTGTAAATATGCTCTCTAATGCGGATTTTTAACTCTCTAGAGGTCCTGCCCACATATAGTAGATTACACGGGCACCATATCAGATATACCACATATCTCGCCACGGCGGACGTTACTTCGCTGTATACGGTCATTCCACACGGGAAGGGGATGACAGCTGTCAGACACTTTTTGGACCTAGGTTCCAACCTCCCCCAATCACAGATAGATTTTATCATGGAATGTCTGGAATTCGCCTTAAACCATAACTATTTCTGGTTCGGGGGAAAACACTACCTCCAGAAGAAGGGTGTCGCCATGGGAGCGAAATTCGCTCCCAGTATGGCTAACCTATATGTAGGATATTGGGAATTGCATTTTATAAATGGTATTACGAGGTCCCCCTTAAAGTTATGGCGCCGTTATATAGACGATGTAATTGTCGTCTGGGAAGGAACTCTAGATAGTTTAAAGGAATTCTTCGAGGAAGTTAACAGGAATTCTTTCTGTTTAGAATTCACGGCCGAAATTGATCCAGTCAAGGTCAACTTTCTGGATCTAACTATAATGATAGAGAATTCTTCATTAACAACCCGAACATTTTTTAAGCCGACTGATCGGAACGGCTATGTGCCTGCCCGAAGCTGTCATCATTCTAACTGGATAGGAGCTATCCCGAAGGGGCAATTTCTGCGTTTACGCAGAAATTGTACGCACTTGAGCGACTATGATCAGCAAGTAGATATTCTTACCCAGCGATTTATAGATAAGGGGTATGATAGAGGAAGAATTGCTGCTGAGGCCCAGAAGATTAGAAGCTTGGATCGTTCGTCTCTACTGTATGATTCTAGGGCCAAGAGGTCTGTTTTAGGGGATAAGGAGAAGTCCCAATTTTCCTTCATCACGGGCTATAGTTCACAACATCGTTTGATTAAAAGCATTCTCGGTCGGCACTGGCATATCCTCAAAGAGGACCCAGTATTGGGGCCAGTTTTGCCTGATCGACCTGTCTGTGTCTACAGACGGGCCCCGACGTTGAAGGATCATTTGGTTTGTAGCCATATAGACCCCCCTAAGCCGATAACCCTTGTACCTAACCCAATGGTGGGGTTTTACAAATGTGGAGCTTGTAGGGGCTGTAAGGTTTCTTTAACGGGCGCCAGGTCCACAAAGTTCTTTGTGGATCCACATACAGGGAAGAGGTTTAAGATCTCCTCTTTTATCTCATGTAATTCGAGATATGTGGTATATCTGATATGGTGCCCGTGTAATCTACTATATGTGGGCAGGACCTCTAGAGAGTTAAAAATCCGCATTAGAGAGCATATTTACAATATACAGCGGGGCTATGAGGCGCATAGCCTTTCAGCCCATTTTAGAGATGTACATGCCTCTAATCCTAGCTGCCTATCTTTCCTTGGTTTAGAGAGAATTGAGCGACATTGGAGAGGCTCCCACCTAATTCGTGAATTAAGTAGGTGTGAGAGCCGCTGGATTTTTAACTTGAATTCCTTTTTTCCCACAGGTCTAAATGTGGAATTTGATCTAAATTGTTTTATTGATACTTCATAGTTCTTATAATATGATTTTAATATCATTGCTTGTCATTTTAAGATGTGGTTTGCGAACAGCTTTCACCGTTCCTTTAATCGTTCTAATTTTAAAGCTTTTAGAATATACAGTATAATCCCTTTTATAGTCCATTCACTTTTTGGTAGTTTAAGTAATAATTATGCCCTCTCCAGGAGTCTTAGATCTCCAGCACTTTTTCACCAAATAATATAATATATATAAAAAGAAATTTTTTTTTGCACTGCACTTTATTGAGCGTTTACCTTTAAGGGGTTCGCTTGGATTGCTTAATTGCACTTAATACATTTTTGATAATCTCAAATCACACTCAAGGTTGACCTTTACTCTCTTTGGAGTTTTAAATATTGTCATACCTATTCAGTTTTATTCCACTTTACAATGGGGTGGGTTCACTGCACTTATAATAAAATTTATGATTTGTGACCTTTTTAAGTTAAGGTTGATTGACTAGATGCTGGTGGAAGCTATTTTTTGGAGGATGCAACTGTCTATGAAATCCCATTGTTTGTTTTCACTAAGACCGCTGTGGGGTGACGTTTTTCGCGTCACCAGAAGGGCGGAATCACAGACGCGTTGTCTGTCAGTGTAATCCGCCCAACAGTAGTTATCGATCGCGTCACGAAGTGGGCGTAGTATCTGACGCGTTCCGCGTCACAAGGGAGGCGGGTTCTTCACCCTAGTTAGTGTAATCTGCCTAACAGCATTTATCTATCGCGTCACTAAGTGGGCGTGATATCTGACGCGTTATGCGTCACAAGGGGGGCGGGTTTTTCACCCTTGGTTTCGCCGGGTGCCGATATAAATAGCGGCGCTCAGGCGGCGCCATTCATCCTAGTTAAAGTCGCCGGAGAGCGACGAAACGCGTTGGATTTACACAACCTTGGACCTTTACAAAGCTTATAAAGAAGCCGGCTGGAGCGGTGAGAGCTGTCCGCTGCGAGTTTTATATGCGCTGTTTTTACTTGGATAATGTGAGTTTTCTGTCATACATTAAAGCACCTGTTTTTAATTGGACCAGCGGTGTTGCACTAGATTTTTTCCTTCTTTTTCCATTTATGTCTCTCTGCACTCTGAACTGGGTGTATGACTTGGATTTGGTTGAAAGCCCCTATTGATTAGATCCTGTTGCATCTTGGAGTCGATTAAGGAGCTTGCACCAAGTGGCATTATGGAAACCAAAGAATGATTCCATCTATTTGAAAGCGCTTATTATTCAACGTTCTGGTAAGAGTTTGGTGTCACTGGTGGAGGATAATAGATGTGCATGAAGCTTGGGAGTGCATCATTCCATTTTAAGAAAATTTAGCTCTGTGTCTTTTAAATACCATATAGAGGATTGTTCATTATCTCTTAAAGATTGGTACACAGATAAGTACTATGCAATTACCCCTCTGTACACACTGCGGGAACAGGCCAGCAGGTAGAAGTTTTGACTGGACTGCTGTTTTAACAAAAAAGCATGGCCCAATAAAGCCTTACTGGCCCATCGCCGAATAATATTTTAATGCAGATGCAAGTTGGGAAGTTATTTCCTGTAACCAGGAATTCAAACTACTCCAAGCCATGTCCTATGTGACAGAAGTTACAAAAAGTTATCCTCCCAGGAGTAATGATCTTGATGCTATGTTTGCAGGTTCAAACCCTCTTAAACCGACCATTACCTGATTACATTGCTCTTAGAGACTCTTTACACGCATACACCGGGAGTTGGAGAGGGCTGAAACGCAAGACCTCTTCTTTTCCAGACTATGAAGAGGAAGATATTATATTTCGTTTTTTTATTCATGGCAAACAGTGAAGCCATCCCTATACAGGGTGTTACTTTAGAAGTTATATAATTATGCTTATATATATTGCCACATAGACTTTTCTTAATGCAGGCATCCTGTTGTAGCAACTACCCATAATGTAACCACCCGGAGACTGATTTGTTTAATTGGTTAGCGGTCACCATACCAGATGTTTTTGTCATAAAGTCTATCAATACTCTACTACAAAACTGATTAACTTTTTTACTTTTAACTCCTAAATGGGTGATATTTGGAAAATTGGAGTGAGAATAGATAGAGGGCAGGGCATTTAACATTTAATGCTGTATATACTAAGTAGCCAAAATCTATAATACAGGTCTGGATAGCATCAGACCACCATCAATGAGATTATTTCTTTAAAAATTCCAGTTTGTATTCAAACTAGAGAAAGTGGAGGCTGCCATTGATAAGGAAACACAGAACATTTTTAAAGATTAGGATTTTATTTATTTTAAAAACTGTTTTTGAAATATTTTCAAGTACAGAATAAAGATACATATTTAAGTTAGACATGTTTCAAAGAAATCTGATTGCGACCCTTACATCAGGACAACATATCAAGAAAAAATAAGTATAATCAAAGAATAGGCACAAAACATGAATCAAACTGCATGGATGAAGCCTATCTAAGAACCATTAATCATATTCTGTAAACTGATAAAGAGACTAGACCTTAAAGCAGCCAAGAGTAGAGGAGGAAAGAGACTGTAAACATCAGGGGAGGATCAGGTGGTTAGAAGAGCTTTACCAAATGATTAGGGAAGAATTGCAAAGACTAATCCTCCCAGAATCTATGTTTCTATGTAGGAATCAACTCACAGAATCGTATAGAAGTTTGTTTCTAGGCGTGTGCAATGACTTGCTTAGCTTGCTTAAGTTCAAAAAGTTAATTGGAGCAATTGCTAGGTTTGAGATTACAGCAGACAAAAACCCCTCAGTTTTAACCAGCATTCCCTGCATTGCTCCCCCCATGAGGAGTAACTTTTGACAATTTTTCTGTTTCTGCTCTACTCTGCTCCCTGCTAGCAATGCTTGTTTTAGCTGTAATGTCCCGCCCCACCTTCTCCATTCATTGTCACTGTAATGAGTGGCAATGATGTCATTGCCGCACCTATGCAATAAATGATAGTCTGCAATCTTAGAGAGAGGAACAGCAAAAAAAATAAGTGTTGCTGGACAATCCTATAGGTGAAAATATCCATTTTGAGGTCTACACCCTAAGAAGGAAGTAGCTTGGTGGGATTTGGTCCACTTTAAGTAATGCCACCTTAGGACAAGGAGATCTCCTCAATCCTGCAACTTTACTGACAACTCCAAACACCTTAAACCAAAATTGTTTGGCATTGCTGCAGAACCCACAAGTATGTTTCCGAGAACCTACCTTTTAAAGCATAACTTGGAATATGATGAGAGGAATTGACAGACCATCTATGTATACCATCTATATAATACTTTTATATTTGTATATAAGTAAATTGTATTAAGTAAACCACTAGAGGTATTAAGCCAGGTATTCCTTCATTCATTATCCTTTACTGTTATATTTAAGTCCTTCCCAGTTTGTTGTGAAGGAGGGCCTAATACCTGATGATTTATTTATTAAAATGTTATAAAGAGAAGATTTCTTTAACTAACATATATGACAAATATGTTCAAATTGCGTAATTTTAAGAGGTTTGTTGTCTAATTTTAGTTTTGATGACACATAGGGGTCGATTCAGAGCCAGTTAAGAAAATGACATTCACTTTCACTGTATACCCTGGGGATGATTCAACACCAGGTAAAAATTTACATCCAGTTATTGAATCGGCCCTAAAGTAGACAATGAAAGTGAATGGCAGTTATCTCTCCTAAAAAAAAAGAGTGAATTTGCTCACCTGGCTCAGAATAGTGGGCAATTAGGAAGGAATGAAAATATTCACTTGAGGGTAATCTCTGTTTAACCTAGGTTATCAAAATAAATTGAGCCAGACTGGAAAGAGAGTTTTTTAATGGTACTTAGGCCCTGTTGTTGCCACTGGTTATAAGATATAGGACCCATGAGGCCTGAAAGGAATTCTGGATTTGCTGTAAAGGCCAAGAGAGGTGAAAATATAAGGATTTTAGTCCACTATGTTTCACTGCGGTATCCCATAATGTATTATATTGGTTTTAGCGAATAGAGGTGTCAGTTGGGAAAATTGGCATGCTTTATTCTTTTTCCTCCCCTAATGAAATTACTCATTTTGGGTGGTAAGGTATTTAGGACTTTTGGTACTATCTTGGTCAACCAATCAAAGCCCTTAGATTATCATTGGAAGTCAAAAACTTATTTAAGAGATTGAACAGTAGATAATGGGAGGGAGGTATTAAGAGCAAAGGTTTTGCTTAATTAAATTAGCTTGTAGACCCTTTTTTTGATCTTTAATCAATCTTGATAATGGCTAAATGGCAAGAGCAAAAAGCATTGGAGAGAGGGGGCACCCCCGACTAGTCGGGAATCTAACAGAGCAATGTCCACAATAAATTTCAAAGTCACTTGGCCTGCATAAAGGTAGGAGAGTCTTTTCTTCCCGGTGTTTCTGGCAACCTGAATAAAATTAGAAATTTTACAGATATTATCACCATCCTGACATTTTAGATGAAGACTAATTGTTGCTTTGTAATCAAGGTGCTAAGGATAGAATTAAGACGGGTAGCCAAAATCTTGGCTTGTGTTTTAATGTCACCGTTTAGTATAGAAATAGGCCCATTGGGAATCATCTATGTGTGGCTTGGAGATCATGCTTACTAGTGCAGTTAGGGCTTCGGGACACCATTCATGGCCCACTAAGATTGTGTTTAAGGCCAAAAGATGAGGGGACAAAAATTTTACTAATTTGGTATTCAGCATCACTTGACAAGTATGCTCTGACTCACTTGGTTTAATAACTTTTTGTTGGTCAACATATGGGTGTATAAGTTGCTAAGAATCTCCACCCAGAAATAATAAACATGCTGAGAGACAATTCTGGAAAGATTATGACGGTAGTTATTGGGGTTAACCAGCAGTAATCAGGGTCAGCTTTAATTGCAATCCAAAGTCACAGTGTCAACTTATCACAAGCAATGTCACAGCACACAAGTATGTTTCCTGAAGGGTAAGGGTTAATAGGGGCCGCAGCATGGTGAGCTGACAAGATGGTATCACAGCAGACAGACACTAAACGGCAATCAGGATAAATGAAAGCATCAGCTTGTTTTATTATTGCAGGGTCATGAAAAGAAAGTTTAATGCTTTAATTCACTTCACAGTCAAATACATAGTTTACAGGCTAATAAACTTTTATAGCTTTGTAGAAAAGCAACACAGGCCAAATTGCTTCCAAAGAATGTTTCACTGAAAGGGTTAAATAGTCTTGTGTCCTTTAGGCAAAAGGACACAGGTACACTTCCTTATCAGAACATTTCAACATAGGATTAAACAGGTTTGTATCCATCAGACACAGGTACTCTTGCTTGTCAGAACATTTCAGCAAAAGGACTAGGCAGTATTGTATTTTCTAATTAAATGTAGGCCTTTTGACAGAGGTGGATTCAGGGGCCACCACACCACTTTAAACTGAGCACCCCCTCGTAGTGGGGACCGCTTATGAGGTATCCCAGACTGGGGTACGGGATTGCCTGACGTCAGCAGAGAGGCTGCCTGTGAGTAAAACACATGGGTAACCTTTCCTCCGTAGCATCCAAGCCTGCACCATTCCCCAACACATTCTCCCTAACACAATAGTCACTGCAGGGCAGGGGCCTCAGACAGGGGCAGCCACATCATCCTGGTGTCTCAGACACAGTGGATTCCTCCTCATGGCCTGTTGGTTCCTTTGGATCCTCTCTACTCCTATGTGTCTCCTCTGTCACATCTAATGCCAGGACCCCCTTGGGCTTCTTCCTGCCAGGGTCCTCCTGCCTAGAATTCCCCATACCCCAGTCTTCTCACTCTCTCTCCCCATACCCCAGTCTTCTCACACTCTCTCCCCATACCCCAGTCTTCTCACGCTCTCTCCCCATACCCCAATTTTCTCACGCTCTGTAACTCAGCGCCGAAGGCTACACCAGTCTTCCCCTTAGCATGGTTATGAACAATCTCCCTGTCTGTCCCACTTGCTTACCATTATGAAATACCTGCTTATTACAATGTTGTCTGCTATTTACCCTCCAAAAAGCTCCCAACCAATCACAACAGTTTCCTGTTGTTCCCCAAATGTATCTTAAGCTCATCCTAAAGGGCAACTCTGTTCTATATTTCTGAGTTTGCATAGAATTCTGATTCTCTAATTTGTGGTCTCATATCCCCATCTAGTGACTGTTGGGTCCGTACCCTAATTGGGCACAGCTTCTACTTCTGTTGTCAGAGTTCAAATTATTCTAAGAGTGAATAAGACACAGAGACCACTGTGTAGTACAGACTCGAAGAGCATCTGAAGAAAATGCGCCCTCTTGTTTATTGCCAGCTGCTAATATACAATGATGTGGGTGGGTGTTGCCACATATGTACAGATACATTCAAGCATTCTTATTGGTCATCTGACACGCCCCTCTCCGGGCCTGATGCCCATAAGGGCTGGGTTATTTCTGTACCATGCTGCCATTGTTTACATGACACTCCTACCTCTAGCCATACAGCCAGTAGCCAAAATAAAATGTTTCAACCTTGGTTCTTGAAGGAAAACAGAAGTGTTCACACAGGAAAAGTACAGACAAGAGACATTTCTAGGAAGGTTGCACAATACATAAACATCATTTTTTCAACAGACAGTAAAACACTGAAGGCCAAGAACATTTCATTACTGTTAACCCTATCATGACTAAAGTGGGAATAGTAACACGTTATATTTTACAGTACAATTCTCACAGAAATTCCTTTTTGAGCACCCACATGTGAGAGTGGTTTTGATACTACCTCAAGATTTGTGAAAAAAGGTATATTGACCTGTCTTTGGGGCATAGTATGAAACAATGGTGATAGGATGAACATCTATGCTGCATATCAAGATAAGGAAATGACTAATTTAAAAAGATAAATAATTAAATAGCCACACAATAGCTTCTAACACGTGTATAAATAATGTGGCAATAGAAAAAGGAAAAAATATATGCCTTTCTTTTAAATTGTATAATGACAATGGCTCAGTCCATTTGCTGAATGGGGGGATCTGCTGGGTTTTATTCAGTGAGCCGCATCATTTAGCCCACTGGTCTCCTAGCAACAGCTTTCTTCAAAGGCAGGCGCTGTGTGTGTGTAACACAGTGTAACAGCTGTGTGTGTGAGGTGCTGCTTCTGTGATGAGATCAGCAAGTCAATCAAATATGTAAAATCTCTACAAAATAAACTAAACTGACTGAAATTCTGCTTTGAATGACTGTGCAGGTATATATAAAGGTATTAAAGTGGAACAAAACCCTGAGTGGTCGACCATGAAGTCTAAAAGACTCCACTGCTGGCCACTGCCTTCCCCACGGGACATCCTAAATCGGGATGCCCCACTTTGTGAAAAGTCACACAGGTCACCACAAATTCCACCATTTTTCCTGGCTCCCATGGCAATGTAAATAGCTGTAGCTGCATCCTCGGCATCTCTATAGGCTGAGGCACGCTCCCATCGATTTAGGCGGAGCGATCAGGGATGTTGCCGCTTAGGCTCCCGGTTGCCAAACGGTTCTGATTGGATGAGAGTCCATGCATGTGCCATGGGACAGGGAAAGGTAACATGAAAGGAAAAGTTCAAAATAAGAAGAAAAAAAAGTCTAAATAAAAAATATTTAGAGCAAAAAAAAACAGGATGTAAACACAAAAATCTGATTCTGAATTAAACTAAACAAAAAAAAAAAATTGTACGCAGTGGGATATGAAATCAAGACATCTCTGCACCATAGGCCAGCAACAACTGAGCTAAATGGCTTACTGTTTTTTTGTAGTAAAAAATGTAAGTTTGTAAATAAAATCTTATTGCGTGTGAAATCCCAATTTCTCCCAGTTACAGCCGTACCACATATGTATTGGTAGACACCCTTTCCTGCCCAGGAGACTCACCCAAACTTAAATAAAGCTTTAGGAGATTTTCAGATATGCGAACCTTGCAGTTTTTCAAGAAAAACAACCCTTTACATCTGAAATATCCCCAACAAACTATATATTCTCTGGAAGTACACAACTTAAGCTTTCTAGGCGTACCAGGCTTGTTTATGTGGGCATAGTTTTCTGGAAGTAATCCCTCAATTAATTCTTTGGTTGCACAGAGTTTCCCTAAAAAAGATTAAAAAAGAAGAATCAAAGCCACATTTTCCTAAAAGGCTATATGCAAACAAGAAAAACCAAGTTAAACCTGAAAAAGCAAGGTCCCCCAAACAGAACAATAATCAACATGCATAGGTCCTGTCAAGGCAAGAGTTGCCAAACACCCCAAAATAAAGCATGCGCGTAAAGGTAATTTTACTTGAAAAGTAAACAGACAGAAGTAAACAGACAAAGTGCGGATGAAGCAAGGGGGGGGCTATTTGAGGCGCTCTCCTGAAGGGAGAAGAGCCTCAGGGGGGCATCAGATGCCCCCTGGGTAAGGAGAAGAACCGGCCCAATCCAACGAGGGGTCAGGTGAGTTTTTAACATTCATACTTTTTTTATGTGGGTCTCACTTAGCTGGCACTTAATGGTAGCAGAGGCGACTACGTGAGACTCATGTAGCTGGTTAAAGGACATTCATCGTGCCTTGTTTTACATTTACCTAAAGCACTGTACCCGGAATATGTGAATTAGGTACTTCTATAATTCTTTCAATAAAAAGTTTGATGAAAATCAAGCTCAGTTGTTTCTGACGTATCACTACAGATATACCATGACCTGAATAAATAGAAACCTTCACAGATCTATTGAAACCAGCATTAGTTAAGGTTAATTCACTTCTTTTCTATGGTGTCATAAGATCACTTCAATTCTATGATGTAAAAAAAAATCTAGTGTATACAAGTGTTAAACAAAAAGCAAATCTTGACACTCTAACCACTGTGTTACAGACAGATAAGCCACAGTAAAGACAGATGTGTATAAGATTCCTCAACAGGGAAATGACGCAGACTCATCCCAGCGCTTTGTGCAGCTAGACAACTCCGCTTACAAGAAAATGCTCAGTTTTCCAAATGTGAGTAGCTAATTGTCAGGTTCACATTATTAGCCATTTTGTGTTTGTACTGATATACGGGACAGATAAATTTGTTCGTCATTTTATGAATCTTGATATTTCTTTTTACAAGAAGGGGGGATTTTAAAAGTCACCTAGTGGTTTTTACTGTTCAGCCTTATGCTAGATAAAGATATTTAAGCTGTCAGAATAAACCACTTCTGTTTTTATTTTGCATTTATTTCACTGCCAGACTCAAGGCATAAATTTTTCATCACCTGCAATGCTATGAATAAAAGATTTAAAAAAAAAGAACTGAGAAGAGATTCTAACACATGCAGTGTATGCAGGACATTGTGCAGGCACAGTATGCATAACTAGATGTTTAATTTTTCCCATCTTTTTCTTACATCAGGAATATTATAATCTGGTTTAATACATCACAAGGCAATGTCTATATCGACAAAGCTTGACCCGACAATGTTCTTGGCCAATTATCCACCATTTTACTGATGGAAAGTCTGGGAAAACACGGCGCTTCTGCAGGCTACCTTATAGCAGAAATTGCTAGCAGGCAGAAAATGCCTCATAACTCTGAATCATGGACAGTTGTCAACTGTAAATAAGCTGCCATAAAATCAATTAGAACTGAATGTACATAAAGGAAAAGAGCAGTAAAAAAAAGTTTCATTGGCATAATCATTAAACATGTAGGAGGGACCTGCTGCGAATAGGCACACTGTAACTTCAAATCGTGTTTGTCTCTGTATAAAATTATTTTGATCAATTTATGCATTGTAAATATGCAAGAAAACAAAACAGAGACTGTAGCCAGCAGTCCAAACAAGCCCACCTGCCTTACTTGGGAACAAAGGGCTAACTACACATTTACTAACAGTGTATATATGCCATGTGGACTAAAGGATAAGAGCATGCCCTTCGCACTCCCAGAAAGCAGTATTTAAGTAGTAAGAATTGCACATATTATTAAATTTTAAAATTATTAAAAATTAAATAAACATAAAATAATTATACAACTTATATATCTTCATGCTTGGTGGTACACTTGTGCGCAGCATCATGGAGGTGCATGGATTTAGTGCCATGGTAAAGTTGATAGATGCAAGGACCAAGATCTTGTTATGAACTATATTAGATCCTTAGGCAGGTCAGGTGTCAGATACTAGGCAAACAATTCAAGACAATTACAGGCACAGCCTAGACAAGGACAAGAAACCGATGACCTGCACCAATGTTGCTACCAACAAGTTTATGTGTAATACAGATGCCAAGAGCCCCCCCCCCCTTTCAGTGGAGTCTCTAAAGATCTATTGAGGCAATGAATCATCTTCAAATTGGAAAACTGATAACTATAAACCAGGGGTTCCCAACCAGTGGTACTAGAGATCTAGAGACAAGGTTGCAGACTGACCTTTACCCCAACCCAATCTGAAGCCATTTATACTTACCCCCAAGACTGATCTGCTTCATAAAAACAACACTGCTCCAAAAGGTGATGAAAACAATTCATGTGCATTTTTGTGTGTTTCATTCACTTTAAATATGAAAATCTCCAACCGACTGCTCCTACATTAAAGATTTACATTAAAGGTACATTAAAGCATTCTAATAAAAATATGGCTGAGTAATAAAGTCTACAAAAATATGCTAAATAGCAAATCAAAAGCATTGTTTACAAAGTAATAATAATATAAAATACCTCCAGAGCCATCATTAGGGTCGGTGGCACCTCTTCAAGATTTCAACCCCCATATAGGATAAGATATACCACCATAGGTATATACATATACCTTCATTAACAATTGTATTATCACTACCCAAAAACTGAAAAGTTAGTATATAAATAGCGTTTTAAAATATAGAATGTAAAACATACATTTCATGTCCAGGCTGCAAGTCCTGCAGTGTACATCCTCAGTGGCGACAACACGCTTCCTTGCATTGTCCCTGCTGCTAGAAGTCACGGGGCCCAGCTCCTTCCCAGCCACCAGTCAATTGCAGGGCTGGATGTTGCCAGGGCAATGAGGAGCAGGTAAGATGGCAGTGTATGTGATGGGAGCCAGCAGCACTCTGGATGCCCCTCTTGTGCATGGACCGACACTGATTTGGTGCAAAATGTTGATCCATTTTACAAAAATGAATACTATGTGTATATCCTAAACAATGCTAAAATTGGCAATGTACTATAGTCTCATATCAATATATATGCAATCTTCATGAAAAACATACCAAAAGCCCATACTATAAGAGATTTCATTTATTAGTACAATACAATTTGTTTTTATATCTTTATATATACAATGTGCAGGAAGTTCTCCAGTAGGATTGAGTGTATTATGTGACATACCAGTAACTATGGTATAAGCCTTGCAATTATTACCAACCTCCATTGTCATTATTGCAAGATCATTTTTCAATTTTCTGGTCACTGCAAGTACTGATCAGAGTATTTATTTCAATGTTTTTTTCCAAACCCCCAAAATCTTTGGAAATTCTAATTAGTTCACTTTTTGTTTTAAGGAAAGGTATGCAGATTCCATTTAGACTTACGAACGCACAAAGACATTACTTTGCATAGGTTGGTAAAGTGTCATTATAAATGGCATTCACATTAACCCTGCTCGGTCCACAGGAAGGCAGCCTTGTTATCTCCCAAATACAGGCTCTATCAACTATAGTCAGCAAAGGATGCTACAGGCACAACCAAATGCAAATTGTCTGAAGAAACCAGGCAGTAGGCTTAAAATGTCGGAAAATTGTACAACATTTCCAAATAAAGAGAATATACATGTCATGCATATTTACTCTAATTAATAACTTTTCATTAACTGAATGTATTAAAAGAGATTATGAATAAAGCATAGGCTTTCTCACTTGAATTGACGGCAGCATATATTTTATATTTTGTGCAGTTAAAGCCATCCAAAGGATGCTTCTTAAGCCTTATTAGCCTTTCCTATTTTGATTATTTTGGATGTTCCCCCAAAGAAGTTCAAGGACATTTTTTAACCAGAACCCAAAACAAAGAAACAAAACCAATGCCTATTGGAGAAGAATCCCAGAAGAGTTGTCTTTAAACCCAACCCAAGCAAAAAATGGCACACAAGAATATATTAAGCTCCCTGGAAATGCCTGAAAATTGGATCTCCAATTTAGGAACACATCCCTATAGAATCCATGCAGTATGTGTACCATGAAATACATTACCTCTTCTCTTACTAATTGTACATGTGTCCAAACACTGTAACTGCATTCTTCCTATGTTTGTACTCGTCCAGTAAGTGGTGAAAGCGCAGTAAGCTGTGCCTAAATGTGCTGCACCTTACACATTATTAAACATAGGTAGCTCCTCCAACCAGAGAGGCATAGCAGGACACAATCATACCATATCTGTTTATTTACACCCTACTAACACACACACTTCTAGAATTGCAGTATACATTATCTGGCATTGCAGAGCACTGGCTTTGTCATCTTCAACCGATATATGTTAAGCTATCACCTATTTAGGTGTGCAAATAACCAATGACTTTTATACTTTATACTCTGCAAGCGATCCCCCTCTCCTGAGAGAATGTAAGAAGGAAGAAAGCTTGATGTATGTCAGATGTGCTCAAATCTGTGGCCAACCAAGCATTGCTGCTCCTCAACCTTGCTGGATTGTGCTTCTGTATTAGAGCCCAGCATATCTGGAAAGAGCTGCCTGATACAACTTTTGCTTGCGAGGCACTTCATCTTCCTTGTGCCATCAAAGACCAAACATCCTGTTACATGCTGCAAAATATTATCCATCCAAAACTTAGGATTTTGCCTATAACGGGTTTTGGTTCGTACCTTTGGGTAACCCAATTTTGGATGCCCTGTTATGTGAAACCACCTGGATCGCTGGTATTTTGACCTCGCCCACAACTGCATGGCGCATGTTGGTCTCTCCCTGGCTACTGAAATTCGCTACAAGGGCTGCCCTTGCGATGTAGTTGCAAGACATTTCTGAACCCCTGTGGTCTATATATTAAGCATTTAGGTATTGTCCATTTTTGTACTTGTATGATACTTCTAAAATTTAGCTGAACAATTAGAAAATCGGTGAAGAACTACATTGTGACAGATGCAGGGGGATCCAGATCCTGCACATACACCCCTGAAAACCCCCATTTTAACTCACCTGCACTGTGATCCTGCCGTGAAATGCGGTCCCAAGGGTGATTGGCAGTTAGGTGGGGTTGGCAGGGCCACATTTCACTGGGGGATCAATGTGCAAGTGAGTGAAACCTTCTGTGGTTGTGGGGTTGTAGGCGTGGGTGGCGTCAGCTATGCTCCCCCCCGGCCTGTCATATGTCATAATGCAGTTCTTCAACCATTTGACAGGAAATGGCCTCTGGACTCCTTTAACTAGAGATATTAACTCATAGTATGCACGACCGTGTTCGATAACCCCTTCTCCGTCAGAATTGAGGCAATTTTTTGTGTAAAAGAAACTTGTAACACAGAAATATTCAGTAACTCTATTTATTGTCATATGTCCGGTATAAAATACTCATAACACTCTACCAAAATCAAACTTTTCGTGTCTATATGAGCTTTCTAAAACAGATTATTTGTAATATAAATTTTGGCGCGCAGAAAAGTCTCTCTTTTGTCCCTGAGGGCAAATAAACATTGCATCCTGGGATCTTTGATTATTTTAAAATGCTTACAACTGGTTATAAAGAATTAGTATGAGAGAATCTATGAAAAGGAATACAGCAAAGCAATAATAAAGAGCAATCAGGTGCTGAGGAAACTGCCTCTCCATATGTCATCCTGACAGCCCACTCATAACAATGAGAGCTCCTCTAGTTATGCCAGAGGGTAAATTTAACACTCACGGGGTTAAGGCAACTAGCAGTGGATCTGCCTCCTGGAGGATGCTGAACACAGCATCTGAAACTGGGAACCAAATGAATAAAATATGACATTAAAACTAACTTCTCTTGCTATAATTTCCAAACGAACCCTATCTTTTTCTGTCTAACCCTTTGCTTTATTTTAATGGCCTAAAGTGTATGATGAAGGCTCTGGTACAGTGTGGAATAGTATTTGAAGGTTACAAGTATGCTTGAATGCCAAAAACTCAAATATGTTCTTTCTTTCATAATCCGCTATAATATGGTTACAAGAGCATTGAAATTCATCTTGTTAGAATGGTAGTAATATATCCCACCAGGACTTCTGTTCCTAGTAGCAATTTAAAATAATTATTGTGAGACTTGATGCTAGACATCAGGTTTGTAACAGAATTACAATGAGGGAAGAGTATTAGAGACAAAACATTGCTGTAAGAAAACTTCATAATGGCGCAATTTGAAACCAAGCCTCAATTTTACAGTAATAGATTCTCTTTATGGCAGCACAAAGGAGTAAATGCACTTAGCAAATTTAAATCTATTACTTGCCACACTTTGCGGATTGTGGTGCTTAAAAAAAAAATGAGAAGCTCAGAGGCATTACCTTTGTGCGTGCCCCTTATATAAGCAGGTCTTGCTGTAAAGAGCCGCTCGTTAGATTCAAGTAATATAGTGCACATTATAGCGGGAAATGCTGTGGGTGAAAGAAGGATGTATGCAAAATGACACAAGCTAATGAGATGTTTGTGCAGACAAGACCACAATTTTTTTTGCCCACAAGAAAAATTGCCAAGAGAAAAATCACGGTTATTTTCTGTGCAGAAAGTTCTCATCAGAAGCTATTCAACTTCAAACACTCTGGAGGTCTTTTACTAGAATGTGAAGATCTCATCTTCTCCACTCACTCCTTACCTGGGGGATCTCTCTATACCAACATACAATTAGTTACTGTAAAGACAACCAGAGTTACAAAAACAGTCAGTGATGCTCTCCAAGTGGGGTGGAGGTACCTAAACTTTAAATTGCCTCAGTCGCAAAACTAGACTTTCTGAAAAAAAAAAACACAAAAACACTTAAATCTATATTTGGGAAGTTGAGGGGAATTGATGCTTTGCATCTGATTGATATACAAAACCAAATGAACTAATCTATACGTCATGAGAGAATGGGAATATTGGTCTACATTTAATAGAGTTGTATCTATTTTTGACACTAAGTGAACCCCAAAGCATCTCAATAGAAGTCCTTAATATTGATGCAATCCCACTATAAATACAAAAAGTGGTGTGATCATGGTCCTAAATCAGGATAAGTAAGATCATGTTTAGAGAAAGCTATGTAATCACACGCTTTCGGGTTCCTGTGGGCAATCACATACAGCATGGCAACTTGTGGACCAGTGTAACACACCTAATTCTGGGTCCAGATGAGAGCCTTTTTCCCACCCTGCCATCCTGCCTCAGCCCTGGGGTAGGCCTGGAGAGTGAACTACAAAAGAGAATGCTCTCTGGCCTCAATGGCTGGAGAGATACTTTAAATTGTCTGTCCAGGCACACACTAACTTCCTCACATGCCCCCTTAGGAACAGTGTAAAATGAGCCTTTTCATGGTATCTCAAAATCTTGGATTGTATTTAAATATGTTATACATTCTAAGTGTAGACAATTTTCTTGCTTCAATTTCTAAGTCATAGTTGAAATGGAAGGGTGTGTCATACCATAGCCTAATGGGTCTTATACATGATCTCCTGTGGTCAGATACAACTGCGGGGCAACTGTGGCTTACCAGACTTGCTCATGCTGAAAGCACCAAGGGGAAGAGTGGCTGTTCACTTTTTATGTTGAAAAATAAAATTGAAAGTAGTGGAAATTTTTGAGTTGCTGTTACAGCTTGCCTGTACTTCAGGAAATCGAGGACAGGCAAAAGGGACAGGCATGAGGTATTTCCATTGGTTTTACAGTCCCTTTAAGGGGGAGGAGAAGAACAACCCTATGGACTGCTTTGCTGTTTTGCCCGTCCATGTATATTAGCCTAAAGAAGGCTCCAATGTATTAACTGCTCTGTGTAGGTGAAATTGTCCCCTTTATTGTTATTATTCTCAAAATGTATTTATGTTTAAAAATCGAATTCCTAACAAAATTTCTAAATTTCATATCATCAGCTTTATGGCTGACAGACTGTTGTACTTACACAATGATTTTTTTTTTGTCTTTTCAGCATATGCTTGTTTTATTATTATTAGAGTTGTACAGTATAGAGAGCTGCTGCAAAAAGTAACAGTTACAAACAAGGGTAGTACAGATAGTGTAAATATATAGGACAACTGATGAAGGGAACATATGGGACCACTTTTTAAAAGAAGTGCAGAGCAACAAAAGAAGAGCTGGAAGCGTCTAGCAACCAAAGAGGTTTAATCTGATCCTACCTAAAGAAAATGAAACCAGCAGCCATGTCCCCAATTTTCCCAATAGATTTTCACTGCTTGTATAGGTTTGTTTACAGCAGGTATATTGCATTGCATTGCATTTTGAAAAACAGAATGCAAGTCCACCCGGCAACAAAGTGGTCACTGGCAGTCACAAGATTGACATCTATGTGAGCCAAAGTGGTTAGTATTGGATGCCTAGTCCAGAGCTTGCTACGATAAGTGTAGCTAATTGGAATGCCCATATGCTGTGCGGACTGGAGGAACTAAAGCCTTTTGTTACTGTTTTTTACCTGTTTAAGTGGCACCAGCAATGGGGTAGCTAAAAAACTGAGGCTAAGTATATTTCTGCATATCTTAAAGACCTTAAAGTCAATATTTTGGGGGTATCTTGAAGTGAGTCCAGGTTCTAGATGCAAATACAAGTGTATGCAACTGATTTTAGAGACTGGTTATAGGTCTTGTTGTCCTGCTCACCTGTAACACCCAGGTGCAGTTATAAACGTATTTGTAGCTGCCATTTTTTATTGTATCGTCGCATCTTTTTTCTAACCATGGCTGGCTCATCTTTGTACAGTTTACTAGTCCATAGCATATCCAAGGCTAAAGCTGTTCTAGTTTCTGTACCTTATTACATTTTGGGTTCCATGATCTAACCAAAAGAATTGAATTATATCTAGCTAACCTCTTCCCAGGATTTTAGTGTAATTAGCAATAGCAATAGTTTCTGAAATGTATGGTCCCAGGTGTCCTATGCTAACTGATCTCGAAAGCGATGTAGGAGCAGCTTGTGTAATGAAAAGCATTTATGATACGCTTTAAGTTTTTTTTAATGTTATTAGTTAGGAATATATATTTAGGTAAAAAGCAAGTGATTGGCAATGCCGCTAAATAACAGTTTGGGGTGGGGCATCCAGAATGCACATAACCCCACAGAACACTTGTAAAGCTTACCTTAACCTCGTTCCTCCACCGGGAATACAGTGCAGTGATTGTCTGCAGGTGCTCATTTGGGCAGGACATTCCGACAGCCTGAACCATGGCTACCCACATGTGGGCCAGATGACCAATTATTATTCTGGCTTCCCGGTAGAGTAATGAGGTTAAGGTAAGCTACCCCGGGTCTGGCAGCATGCCTGGGAACCAATGGGCAGTGTTGATAGAGAGTTTAGCGCCGCCCCTTGGTGCTGCTTAGCCTCCGGTGTTTGCTGTTGCTAGACAATGCCAGCAACATTTTTGCTGGTGCAACAGCTAGTTCCCTACAAGACCACGCTGACAGTATTGTTCAGCATGCGTGCTGTTCCAGGCTTCTCTGGTCAAGTTAGCCCTTATAACTTTCATGCCTAATCATGTTGCTGATCTTGCCTCATCTCACCACGTCTGATGTCAAGCTCTGTTGCTGACCCTGCAATGCCTGACCATGCCTGCTGCCAAGCCCATGTGCTGACCCTGCCAAATCTGCTGCCAATACCTGTTGCTGACCCTGCCTCATCCGACCCCCACTTGCTGTCAGGCCCTGTTGCCAACCCTGCCACATCTGACCACACCATCTTTGAGATCAGATCACTTGTACTATTCCAAGTTGACTTTTTTGCCTTGCTGTTACCTCCACTTGGAGTCCCTGGTTTCAGATAGCAACCATTGAGAGGCTCAACCTTGGCTGGTCCTGTTGCAGCTCCAGGCTCAGAGTAGCACCTACACCACAGCCTTAGTTACAATGACCATTACACAGTTACAATGACCATTACACACGGCCTCTCAATATTCAGCTTCTCCAGAAATATCCAAAATCCTTTGGAAAGTCCTCCTTGTTTGCCAAACATTAGTTTAGCCATCCTAAACAGATCATTCTCATCCGGATGGTGGCAGAATCATGCAGATGGGTTTTTTCTCCGCAGTCTCGAAAATAAAAACATATGTAGCCTTCAGAAAAGCCATGAAAGACGACCTTATCATATGCATAAAGGTAAAGCTGCTTGGTTACAACAACAATGCTAATGTAATAGACAAATCATGGCCTACAGAATTTGTAGCAAGACTCTTCATGCAAATTGATAGAGATGAGTTTTGGGAAACATTTCCACTTCCAGTTGTCGAGTTCTAAGTGAGACCTACCCACAAAGATCACAACAGTTACAGCTGAAATGTTCACATTTGACAAGAATATATTTCTGTTAATATAAACAGCAGAAATACATTAGGATAAAAACATTACAAGAGTAATTATATATTTCATAAGGCACTCATGCCTGAACACCCAGGTCCAGATACCTCTCGTTGCCCTTCATGTGACTTCAATGGACTTGCTATGTTATCATTTACTAGAGCAGCCTAGTGATCAGCAGGTCCCGGTATGGCAGCTGCCATTGTTGCTACCTTTCATCCTAAAACAAAGAGTAGATTTTCTCAGACACTCCTGAATAAACAAATTAGCTGCAATGTTCACTGAAAATGTACACAACAGAGTATGCAAAATGAGCAGATACAATGTCCAGCCCATATTTATTCTTGATTAAATTTCACTCTCCAGCTCAATTAATCCACATCTCCAAATGTCAGTAAGACCTCCACAAATGGAGTGACATCTGCTGTACTGTACACACACTGTCTGCATGATGAAAGTTTACAGGAGCCTCTGTAAATATTAGCTCTCCTGATAGAGTGACAAGATCTCCAGACATTCAAATCCTGGAATGTGTCCGCTACGATGAACACACGTACATTGCATGTCACATTTCCCTCATATCTCCAGCCCGTCTCCCCATTAGCAGAGCCTTAGGTCTCGCGCATGCTGGAGGAAGGGGAAGGTTTGGCTCACCGGGAAAAGCAATATTGTTTAACAAATATATACAATATAACAAATGCAGAAAGTGAAGCTCTTACTTCTAATAACCAATTATATAGTTTTATCTTTTTCTAAACGTTTCTAGGGGGTAGCACTTTGCGATTCCAATGCTGTATTTAAATTGGTAACAATGTGGTAAATTCAGCAGCAGGTGCCAAAAGTGCACCTGTTACCTTATCAACTCCTAGGTAGAAAGTGAACGGTACTTTTTACTCCCTAAAAAAGTGCACTTTTTCGCACGTGGAGCTGGAAGAGCCCAAATTTGCAATGCACAATAAAGTTTTTTTTTCTACACCTGTGAAGGAAGAAGCCGGAGCTGGAGCCTGAGATGAGAGAAGGAATAAGCAGGAGCCACCGCACAGGCCGGGGGTAGAAAGAAGCCAGAGCCGCCCACCCGCAGGTAGGAAGAACCATCTGCCCGGAGCATGTGCTGCCACTAGTATTGGAGTTCTCCTTCCCTCCCTCCAGTCTGCCTGACCATCTACCTACCCCACCACCTACTTGCCTGCCCACCTACCTGTCAACCTCCTCCCTGGCCACCACCTGCCTGCCCATATTCTTGCATGACTGAGGGTGCGAACATGCATGCCTGGTGGTGTGTGCATGTGTTTGGGAATGCAAGGGTGCGCGCATGTTTGGGAGTATGTGTTTGGGAGTGCAAGTTGCATGCATGTGTTTGGGAGTGTGGGGGTGCATGTGTTTGGGATTGTGGGGGTGCCTGCATGTGTTTGGGCCTGCGGGTCTAGGTGCCCAATGTTACCAAGCAAAAGGGAGAGAGGGAGGGAGCACAGTCAGGGTGTCTGAAGCAGGATTTCAAGCTCTTACAGACCCTGCCCATTATGCTGATTATTATGCAGCATCTAAACTTCAAGGGCCATGTCGCCTTTCTTCAGAAGAGAAATCATATGGCAGAACTATAACCCCAAATATCTCTCATTTCTTCTTAAATTTAAAAAAGGAAAACACTTTAGGATAATGCCAAATGTAGCCCAACACAATGGTGTAATATCACTTTCAGCTCAAGCTATGGGAGTGGTTAACACACAGGGGGGTTGTTATCCTGGCTATTACTTCCTATGAGCCTAACCCCCCCCCCCCGTCCTTGTCTATTAATATTGCAGTCACTGACCTCACATTTCATGCTGGAATCTCGGCAGGCCTAGCAACTTATTGTTATGTTTTACTAAATGCCTAAAATTTATCCCAAAAAATCATAGTTTTTTTCTACGTACATTTAAGACTTTCTTTTACAGTAAGTACAGAATGAGTGCTTTAAATATTCATTTTCTAGGAAATTTATCTTTTACATATTGTCAAACGTGTAAAATAAAAGCATATTCTGAATACACAATTCAGAAAATTATGTTATTAGGCATCAACAAATGAAAGCACGTAGGAATGGAGGAACATTATGATAAATAATTATGAATATTTTGTTAGCAGAGTAAATTGATATAGATACTGCTTAAGACACATTCATGCTCCATTTTTTAAATAATAATAAATAATAAAGTGTTTGTATACAGTATTTGTATTTAGACCGGTATAAACTGTAGTTCCATCCAGCAGCCTCTATTTACATGGGGCAAGCATGACTCTGCTATATCTCTGCACCAGTAGCTGCTGCTGTATGGGAGGACACGTATGTGTCTGTAGCACTTAGTTGTTATTAAGTGGTAATGCAGGCAAAGGTAATTGTTATACTATTGTGTGGGGCTACATTTAGCACTGTCCTAACTGTTTTCCACTTTTAAAGCAGAAGCAGAAATAGTGGAGGTATTGAGGTTTACAGGTTCAGCCAATGACATTCTCTTTTTCATCCTGTACCCCAATCAGCTAAGTAGAGCAGGACAGGATTGTTGGTCCCTCCCTCCATCCCTCCCTCCTCGCTTTTCAGACAAGAAATCATAAGCTAAACCTGTAAACATGGATATCACAGCCATTTCTTCTTCTATTTAAAAATGGAAAACAGTTTAGGACAGTGCCAAATGTAGCCTGATGCAATGTAGTAACAGGCACTGTTTGGCTCCCATGCATTGACCCAAGGCAGCCATCAGGGTGGTACAGAAGATCTACGACCAACACAGTGTTTTTGATTTGCCAGAAGTGCTCTGTGAGTTTTTTTTTTATTTATTTAGTAAGAAAAGGTTCTAGCACCCCCTCATCCATTTTATGGTCTGCTGATGTTTCATACCTATATGTGCAATTATGTGCCTCTTCCTTAAAGCGGACCTTCACTCTGAATAAGAGCCTGTCTTATATGTTTCCCACACCCTGTACATACAGATTCTCTACATTAAAAATCATCCTACCTGCATCTACTGCATGTTATGAGCCTTTAAACATCCAAGATGGAGGCTTATGGAAGCCGCCATTTTATCAGGCAGCCTGCAAACAGGAAGTGCCTTGTAACTGTGCTGCTCTGCATTCTGGGACTGCTGACCTTTACCTGACCCCAGCTCTGCTCTGTCTGAGCAAAGCACAGCTATAACTCGCCCCCCTGTACCTTATCCCACTCTCCTCTCCTCAGTAAGTGTGATGCTTCTGAGTCAAGATGGCGGCGCCCGTATCCTAAATTCCTGAACAGAGTTGCAGCCCAGTGGGGGAAAGAATAATTAGTTAGTGACTAAAAACCTATAATATATTAATTTTAGATGCTGGGGAACCGTTTTTTAAGAGTTTGGGCTTTTCTTTAAATCACGCTGAAGGTCCGGTTTAAGCAGCAAACAGTGCCTGCTCTCCATAACTGAGCCCCATATGGGGCAATGAGGGACCTGTCTTATGGCCTGCACCACTAATAATGGCCCTGACTCATCTGCAGAAAATAGGATGGCTGGAATATAGGTGCACCCCATTGCCCAGGGGTGATTGCCCTACATTACTGAACTAATGAGGAAATGTTCATGTATTTGGTTGAAATGTGTAATGACAAGTGGAATAAAGTTAACAGTCCCAGCAACACTTGGCAGAATATAATCTAGAGCCAAAAACGCAATCCAGACTATGTGGCTGGGGATCCAAACTACATAGCATGAGCTGATGGGCAGACAATAAAGAATAATAAGTAATCTGAACTTACCTTTTCTCCGCAGGCCAGATAAGGCAAATGTCAAAGCTTCATAACTTCCCAGGGTCCTCTAAAAATTTCCCAAAACAAAGCAGCCAAAGGCTCTTCTAAGTAGCTGCCTATCACTCTGAAAATGGTTGGGGCCTACAAAGCAGGGCTGCTGGCTGCCACACTATTCTTGCCACCGCTGATGGTGAATATGGGCGTGCTACCCACCACAACTTATATGTTATGGCTGGGCCCCTAGTTTTATCTTTCAATATTTTTATTCGTTTCAAAAAGACAATACAAGGGAAAAAGTATGGTCAGCCAGCACAGACATCCTTCCCACGCAGGGGAGGCAAACAGCATAGAGGGTACAGCAAGTTTTCGTGATCTAAACCAATATCTATGTGCAACCTTTCAGTTCAACAATAAAACGATTGATAACATGGTTACAGTATGATAAACGCTAGAGTGGACAATAAGTACATCAAGATTTGTCAATTTTTATTAGTTCACAGTCGCGCTGTCTTTTGCGCCAGTTATTTACCGTCCTATACTAACCATAAGGAATAAAGAGGGGAAAAGAGGGAGGGAATGGGGATTGAACTGGGTGAAAGAAGGAGGTAAGGAACTAGGAGGGGGTAGGGTGGGGAGAGGGGGGGGGGGGAAAGATCCCCGCAGCCTGGTCTGCACCAAACACCTAATGGAGCAAGCCCAATGGAACACTAGGCCAGGTGTACTGTATCCATGGTTCCCAGATGGAGAGAAACTTATCCTGTGTGTCGGCTAGAATGCTCGAGAGCCTTTCGTTAATCAGGAATCCATTCATTCTGGATGACACCTCCGATACCGGGACGATCTGTTTTTTCCAGGCTCTGGCGATGGTCTGCTTCGCCGCCAAGAGCAAATAAGTGAACAGCTTGCACTGTTTCCTAGTAAGGTCTGGAGGTCTACAGTGAAGGAGGGCCACCCAGGGATCCTTTTTAATGGTCTTTTGAAACATTCTGCCGGCTATTTTGTGTATATGGGACCAGAAACGGGTTAGCATGGGGCAGGTCCACCAAATATGCATAAAGGTACCTTCAGCATCACAACCTCTAAAGCACGTATTGGCCTGCCCGGGGAACATCTTACCGAGGCGACTAGGCACCAAGTACCAACGAAACAAAACTTTGTAGGCTGTCTCGGTTGTCAGAATGTTCGTGGAGCATGAGGAGGTCGCACTCCAGATCTCTTCCCACCCCCTGTCTGAAGTACATGGGCCCAGGTCTCTCTCCCATTTCTCCACATAGGTATGAACTCCCGCCCCCATACTGTTCAACTTGGAGTACAACATGGATATCAATCCCCTACGGAACGGGTCTTCGCTACAGATCTCCTCGAAGGGGGTACACCTTCGAAAGGGTTGCCCCAATCTAGTTAGAGGTGTTAGCCAATGCCTCAGCTGTAGATATTGGAAAAAGGCCCTCTGGGGAACGTCAAATTTTCTTCTCAAGGAGTCATACGATAGGAACCCCTCCTCTGTCAAAAGATGGATTATCCTAGTCATCCCATGTTCCCTCCACCAATGGTAAGTTGAGTTATTATCCATTCCTGGGGGGAAGGACGGGTTACCCCAGAGATGAGCCAGAGGGGTATGGGGGGACATCAGGGAGGCAGAGTACTTCACTGAGTCCCACACTGAAAGTGAATGTTTCATTAGGGGGCTAAGTGTCTCGGGTCTGGACGCCGGGTCCATCCACAACAGGCCATCTATCGGGGTTGGTGAGCAGTCTGGGAGTTCCAGAAACGTCCAGAGGGGAGGCTTCGAGAGAGAGTGCATGGGGGCCAGCTGAGCTATCTGGGCGGCCTTATAGTACAAACTAATGTTGGGAACACCAAGCCCACCCAGCGATTTATGGCAAAACATGGTGCGCTTGGGTACTCGCGGACGAGCGCCGGACCAGATAAAGATCGATATTCTCCTCTGCATCGCACGCAATCTGTACATTGGGATTGGTACTGGCAGCGTTCTAAATAGATATAGGAGTTTTGGGAGGATGGACATTTTAACCGCGTTTATTCGTCCCAACCAGGAGAGCGAGTGCGACCTCCAAGTCTCGAGCAGTTGTGTTAAAGATTTGAACAGGGGTGGATAGTTAGCCCCGTAAAGATCCTCATATGTCGCCGTAATATATACTCCCAAGTATTGAAGCGGCTCTGTCGTCCATTTGAAGGAAAAGTTATTCTTAATATGCATCACCGTCTCTGGGGTCAAGGATATATTAAGGGCCTGGGATTTGTCGCTATTTATAGTTAGACCGGAGATGCGGGCAAATTGATCCAGGGTGGTGTACAGGTTTGGGAGAGAAGTAAGAGGTTGCGAGATCGCCACCACAACGTCGTCCGCAAAAAAGAGAGCCTTATGGTGGGCCCCCGCCACCTCCAGTCCCCTAATATTTGGATTTTGCCTTATTGCTGCACCCAGGGGCTCCAGGGCTAAGATGAAAAGGATCGGGGAGAGGGGGCATCCCTGCCTCGTGCCCCTAGAAATCCGAAAGGTCTCGGAGGTAAAACCCGAGTACCGCACTCTTGCTGTTGGATTGTTGTAGAGGGCCTTGATCCATTCAGTAAATCGTTGCCCAAATCCCCATTTCTTCAATACCCAGAACAAGTAGTCCCAGGAAATGGTGTCAAAAGCCTTTTGTATATCGAGGGACAACAGAAAGGCTGGGATATTTCTTGCCCGGGTGTGGTGGACTAAGTGAGCAACCCTCCTGACATTGTCCCCAGCCTGGCGGGAAGGTACAAAACCCACCTGGTCTCTGTGCACAAGCTCTTCCAGAAACGTATTCAATCTGGCTGCCAATACTTTGGCCAGCAACTTCACATCCGCGTTGATTAAAGATATGGGTCTGTAGTTGGGTATTTGCAGGCTATCTTTATCAGGCTTTGGTATCATGCAGATGTCTGCCAACAGGGAGCACGGGCCTAAGGCAGCATCCGCACACAGGGCATTGAAGAGATTGGCCAGGTGGGGTGCCAGGAGGGGGGCAAACTTTTTATAATAAAGATTACTGAAACCATCAGGTCCCGGGGTCTTAGAGGATTTAGTAGATTTAATGGCCGCTAGTATTTCCTGAGGCGTGACTGGGGAATCCATCAAGTCAATATGATCTTGGGTCACAGGCGGTAGCTCAACACGCTCAAAGAATCTTTCAAGGTCGGCGTTATTGGCCTTTGGGGGAGCCGAGTACAGTGTAGATAGGAACCCCCGAAATGCAGCTACAATTTTATCCGGATTGGCCGTTATGGAACCTGAACCGAGCCTAAGTTTCACTGGCCGTTGCTTATCCGAGGCAGTGTTTTTCAGTTTCCGGGCCATCATGGTGTCCGGTTTGTTGCCCCTAGCATAGAATCTTTGTTTGGCCCAGCGGAGCCGTTTTTCAGCCTGATCATCTAAAAGCGCGTTGAGCTCCGTCCTAAGCCTATCAACGATCTTTTTATGTTTAGAGTTCGGGGCTCTCTTCCACTGTGCCTCTGCTTGCTCGTATTTCGCCGTCAGTTCCTTGAGTCGCTTCTGCCTCTCTCTTTTCCTAAGGGAAGCAATACTTATAATATTACCCCGCATAACAACTTTCTGGGCCTCCCAGAGGGTGATCGGGGAGCGGACTGAGTCGACGTTCAGGGCGAAATAATCCCTAAGGGCGTCCTGGATCTTCAGGCATGTTTCCTGAGAGCTTAGGAGGGAATCGTTTAATCTCCAGTTGTAAGATCGTTTGGCTGGGACCAGTAGGTCAACCGCCGCCATTACAGGATTATGGTCTGACCAGGTCGAGTTATAGATTTTAGAGTTAATGATTGCCGGGAGTATAGCCTGGGGGACAAAGATGTGGTCTATCCGACAGAAGGATCCATGAGGGTTAGAGTAAAACGTAAAGTCTCTGGTAGTGGGGTTTTTTCCCTCCAGACATCGCAGAGACCGTGCGTGTCCAGAAGATCACCAAAGCCAGTAATGTGGGGGTCTGTCCCCTGCAGCGCAGTAGCGGGTTGTCCCGTTCTCTGTCTGTCCATCTTAGGGTTCACAACCATATTTGAGTCTCCACCCATTATTAAGATGCCCTTGGTGTTGTTCTGGACTACCGACAGTAGGTGCTTAAAGAAGCGTGTCTGAAAGGAGTTGGGTGTATAGTATGTGACCAGAGTGATATCGATATCGTATAGGGACCCTTGAAGAATCACATATCTGCCCGTTGGATCAATGATTTCTTTACTGCAGATAAAGGGGAGGTTTTTGCTAAAGGCTATCAATACCCCTCTTTTCTTTTCTCTAGCGCATGACATATGGGACACCGGGTAATGGTGGCTTAGATACCTTGGCCTGGAGTGGGTCGAGAACCGTGTCTCTTGCAGGAAGAGTATATCTGCCTTGCAGGACTTGTAATAGTGGAAGGCTTTATTCCTCTTCACAGGGCTGTTAAAGCCCTGGACATTGTGAGAAATTAACTTAATGTTAAGCCCCGCCATCTAGGTAGAGTCGGTTTTTGATGGGAAAAAGAGCAGACCAGGCGCGGGGGGGGGGGGGGGGGCAAGGGAGGAGCGGGGGCTTGGGCGGGAGAGGGGGGGGAAGGGGACAAGTAGCAAGAAGGAACGACAAGAAAAAACTTAACATAGTGAACAATTCAGAAACAATGAACAGCTTAAATATACACAAAACAAAAAACAGTAAGGACCTAAGCCCAATAAGACCCTCTGGGTCAAGTAAGACCCAGAAGATTCCTGCCGAAGCAGGAAGCCGTCCAGGCACCGGGGGCAAATGCATCCCAGTCCGGGACGACTCGTACAGTGTGGGGGGTGATACTCGGAGGCACTGGCCACCACCCCGATGCAAAAGAGAAACGGCAACCGGATAAGGAACGATACACATTAATACATTAATACTTAGACCCCGCGAGAGAGAGGGGAGAAATCCGTCTCCCCCCCCGCACGCCCATCCATCCCAAGTTATGAGGGGAGCAGCCACGCCGCTCGGTGGATTGTCGCGCGCCACCGCAGACCATCCCGGGCACAGGGCCCTAAAGGCCCCGTATCCCGAGGGCCCACGGCAGGCGCCCAACCCCAACAAGCGGGCGGGGGGCCCCCAATTTACGCCACCGCAACAGAACAGTCTAGAGAGAAATATAACATTAAACTCGTTGTCATTAGGCATATAACGTTATAAAAGCTGACTTATCAAACCCATATAAACTTAAGGAACTCAGGAGGGGGGGTAGAAGGCGAGATCCAGGGAGATAGGAATATGAAGCCTGCGTTCGGCCAATAGGGCTCACCCAAAATCAGGCGCCCGGGCATGGTTCACCAACTCCGACCCGGTCCGGCCCCAAAAGGCCTCAGCCCGGATCAGAGTCAGAGACCGGCCGGCGGCCAACTCCCCGATCCCGTCTCCTGCGCGAGCGAACCTTCTCCCAGATGGGCCGCAACGGCTGGCGTCGGGCCTCCCGCTGGGCCGCCCGGTCAGGTGCAGCCACTAGCGAGTCCTTTAAGGGTATGCCCAGCTCCCGTATGAGGTTTTGAAGCTCACCAAGGGAGCCCGCAGCGCATTGTCGGCCCGCGTGGGAGAACATCAGTCTAAAGGGAAACCCCCAACGATACCTGATACCATGTGATTTCAAGATCTCCAGGCCCGGTCTCATCTCCCGTCTCCGCTGGAGCGTCTGGGGGGCAACATCTGGATAGATCTGGTAAGCGTGATTCTGGAAAGAAAGGTGGGTTGCCGCCCTGGAGGCTTCTAGGATGGCCTCTTTTGTACGGTAGAATGTAGGCCTGATGACAATGTCCCTAGGGCGACCGTCCGATCTTTGGGGGCCTAAGGCCCTGTGGGCTCTGTCCAATTCCAGGCGTTCGGTCGGCATAGAGGGGAGAAGTTCACGAAGCAGCGCTGTAACTGTGGCGGGAACATCCTCCATGGACTCCGGGAGACCTCGGATCCGGACATTTTCTCTCCTGGATCTATTTTCAAGGTCTTCCAGCTTTTGTTGAAGTAGGGTCACATCCTCTCGCACTGCTGCGGTGCAAGACTCACCAGAGTCCAGGGCCGTCACTATTTCATCCATTCTTTCCTCCAGTGTGTTGGTCCGGTCACCCAGATCTCTAATGTCGTTGGCGAAGCTGGTAGAAAGCTGGGACACTGCTGCGGCCAACTCTTGTTGTAATAACAGCTTAAATTTGGCCAACAACTGTTCGTCGCGTATAATAGGATCAGCTGGGCAGGGAGACCCCTGGGCACTCCGCGGGTCATCTTCCTGTGCATCTTCAATCAAAGGTTGGGAGGAAGCGCTGCTGCCCGGCCTGGGAGTCGCTTCAAATATAAGAGGGAAGTCTCTGCTGCTAGCAAGGGACAAGGGCAATCCATCATCCATGCCTCCATTGGGGCCAGCTGGGCTCAGATGTGGGGGACCAGCACCTCCATTGCTCCTCCTCGGCAGCGTGCCAAGTTGCGGGGGTCTGAGATCAGCAACAGGCGTCATGTGCTGCGGGCTGTGCTGTGGCCATTGATGAGGGGTGGGGGATTGTGATGGGACAGGCAGAGGCGCAGACTGTGGGCACAAGGGCGCCTGCAAGGGCGGGAAGTCCGTTCCCGTATCCCCCCTCCAGCCCCCGTCGGTTCCCGAGTCCGGGGGGGGGCCCGATGGACCTGGCAACGGGGCCGCGCTCCCTCTTTCCTCGTGCGGCCGGGGTGATCGTTGCGGCTGCGGGGACCTCCGCCTCCCGCCCACGTGGTCGGGGCTGCCCCCAGCTCCTACCTCCGTCTCCGGCTCCCGCACTGTGCTCTTCGGGACTGGTGAGGTGTGGTCTGGCGGGTGAAGCCGACCTCCATGACGAGTGTCCCGGTCGGCGATCGTGTGGTGGGCGGCCTGGGACTGCCGCCTGAGCTCCGCCATGATGTCTGGCTGGCGGGAGCATGCGGCACCTCTCCTCTCGCCGCCCGTCTTCCTCTCCCTCGTCTTGGCCCCGCTTTTGCCCATCCGAGGACTCAGGCAGGTGGTGTGGGGCGAATGCTGACAGGTGGGTGCTCGCTGCGGCTGTGTAAAGGCTACTTTTGGGGTGGTTTTGGTGCCTCGAGGTGGCGAGCTCTAAGGAGAAGCAGCCATCTTCCCCAGCGTTCGGCCACGCCCCCGGGCCCCTAGTTTTAAATTGGGTTCTAGACAACCAGGCTACTTTGCCTTGGGGCCCAATTCAAGGGCCTTAGACATCCCATATGGGCTATAGGGGCCCAGATTTTATGAGGCCTACATTTTATCTTGTCCACCCATAACTCATACGGTTAAATTCAGCACATTTTTTGAAGAGAAAACACTTTTTTTCTCATGATTTCTTCCCTTGGTCTAATTCAACATCATATTTAGCTGTGCAATTTTTTTTAAATAAAAGCCTCTCCTACGTCCTCAACACGAAATTCAGCATTATAAGTTTGCAAAACCTTCGATGAGGTTAAACTAGAAAAAATAGGGAACAGAATTTCATGAAACAAACACCCCTGCAACCATAAAGCATGAGGGTGGATCACTGTTCTGGGATTGTGCTGCAGTCAATGGCACAGGAGAAAGTTTCATAAGTAAAGGTCAAATTGGATTCAATAAAAACAAATTCATTAAAATTCCAGCAAATTCTGGATGAAAACATAACAAATTGTAAAAAAACTGAAGATGAAAAGAGGATGGCTTCTACAAATTGACAATGATTCCAAACACACCTTAAAATCCACAATAGACTACCTGAAGCTGAAGGTTGTCCTCACAGTCCCCTGATCTGAACATCATTGAAAGTCTGTGGATAAGATCTCAAAGAGCAGTGCATGCAAGATGAGCCAGGAATCCCACATAACTGGAAACCTTTTGCCAGGATAAATGGATCAAAACCCCTCAGACAAGAAATGTAAGACTTGTGGTCGATTAAAAAAAGCTTTTACAAGATGCGATAATTGCCAGACTTCTGACTTTTTTTTACTATAAAATATAAAAGATAAAAATACAAGGATATCATCTTAAATTGCTTAGCTGTTTACAGTAATGTTGACCAGGGGTGCAAAAACACGTGCATGCTACTGTATGCATTCTTTGATGAAGTGTGTCAGGATCAAAGGAGACCTACACCTTCTGTAGGATTAATTTTCCATGAAGGGTGTAGGACCAGTTTAAACAATAGAGTGAAGAGAAAGCTGGTGAGGCATGAATGATGCAATACTAGATAAATGGCACAGAACTTCTGGGACTTTGGTTCAGAAGATTTGGGACTAGAAGACACTTTACCCACTAATTCAGGTTTAGGGGGAGGATGAAGAATGGGATTGAGCTTTAAAGTGGACCAACACCCAGGGGTGATCGGCCCGGGAATCTATAAGATCCAAGATCGGGATGTCCCGCGGGGTGAAAACCCCCCAAAAGGCCCAAAAAACCTTACCTTATCGGGGACGGATCAGCCGCCGCCGCCGCCTCCCGCGCGCCCCTCTAGTAGTGCGCACACCCGCGCTGGCCGTTTGTGAATGGCCGGTGCGGGCGCGCGCCCTGTAGGAGGGACGCGCGGGAGGCGGCGGCGGCGGCTTGTCCGTCGCCGAAAAGGTACGTTTTTTGGGGCTTTTGGGGGGTTTCACACCTGATCTCGGATGCCCCGCTGAAGTGGACCAACACCCAGGATAGTGAAAATCCTGGGTGTTGGTCCACTTTAAACAGGAAACTCTTTCAATAAATAAAGCCTTCAATACTTCAATACTTTATTGAACCGCCAAGTAAGTACAGGGTACAGACAAGGAATGCTTTTTTGGCAATTTAATTATGTATAGAATAAACTTTTCAATTACAAGTCATTGCACATAAAAACATTAGTACATTAGCTTGTACAGCCTTTCACTGCCTACTTCCGATCCTAAGAGTGTAACATCTAAGTGATAAAAATATTCATAAAAAGAAAAGTTCATGTAAATTTTAAAGAAAACACTGGAACTTCACTTCAAAGCAAGGGGCAAAAAATGAGATAGAATAACAGGCTGCATAGCAATGAATCTGAGGCAGCAATCAATAGAAGACCATTAGCTTTACCCAGATCAAAAGTAAACAGAAGATTAAACGTGGCTGGCACAGCAGCTGAAGGAGGTCACACAAAGGCTACAAGTAACTTCATCTGCACTATAGAATAATTATAACTTCATCACTGAACTGAAGATAACTGCGGGCAAGTTAAATAACATCTCATTTCTTTATTAAGACTGCATAAACACTAAACTGGAGAAGAGGGAATTTAAGAACACTGAACGGTGACAAATATTTTTCCAAAGCTGGAAATGTTTTATCTGCTTCAGGTAGACAAGCAGCAGGTCATCCATTATTTTAATGATGGTGGTGGACACCAGGGCCGGATTAACGTAGGGGCGGATGGAGCTGCCGCTCCAGGCCCCTGCGTTAAGACAGGCCCAGCAGCCTGCAAACGCGGCCCGCATAGGCCGCGCTCGCGGCCGCCTGGTCTGCCAGTCAGCGTTCCCTCTAACGTTCGCGGGCGCGCACTCGCATTTGCCCCTCCGCGAGGCCTAATTAGTAGCACCGGGCAGATGGCAGGTGGGCAGCCATGTATGGACCTTGTTGCTGTGTCCCCAGGAGTTGGGGGATAGTGACTGTGGCTCTGTGACTGGCACCAGGCTGAAGATTTAAGAGCAGGAAGAGAGTCCCCCTCATGGCTGCAGACCCCGGCCCGATGCTCTGGGTGTTCCTTTTCCCCTTGCTGGCAGGCCTGGGAGTGACAGTGGCGAGTAAGTGTGTGAGCTGAGTGTGTCCCCCGATGCCAACCAACTGCCTGATGTCTTCGAACTGCCCCTCAATCCATTCATTCTGTGCCGCCTGTACTGCCCTTCAGTCCTTCTGTACTCCCTGTACTGTCCCTTATTCCCTCAGTGCCCCCTGTACTGCCCCTTAGCCTTTCTGTGTACCCTCTACTGCTCAGTATTTCTGTGCTCCCTGTACTTCCCCTCATTCCCTCGGTGCACCCTGTACTGCCCCTCAGCCTTTCTGTGCTCCCTGTACTTCCCCCTCATTCCCTTGGTGGCCCCTGTACTGCTCCTCAACCTTTCTGTGTACCCTGTACTGCCCCTCAGCCTTTGTGTGTACTCTGTACTGCCCCTCAGCCATTCTCTGCTCCCTGTACTTCCCCCTCATTCCCTTGGTTCCCCCTGTACTGCTCCTCAACCTTTCTGTGTACCCTGTACTGCCCCTCAGTCATTCTGTGCTCCCTGTACTTCCCCCTCATTCCCTTGGTGCCCCCTGTACTGCTCCTCAACCTTTCTGTGTACCCTGTACTGCCCCTCAGTCATTCTCTGCTCCCTGTACTTCCCCCTCATTCCCTTGGTGCCCCCTGTACTGCTCCTCAACCTTTCTGTGTACCCTGTACTGCCCCTCAGCCTTTGTGTGTACTCTGTACTGCCCCTCAGCCATTCTCTGCTCCCTGTACTTCCCCCTCATTCCCTTGGTTCCCCCTGTACTGCTCCTCAACCTTTCTGTGTACCCTGTACTGCCCCTCAGTCATTCTGTGCTCCCTGTACTTCCCCCTCATTCCCTTGGTGCCCCCTGTACTGCTCCTCAACCTTTCTGTGTACCCTGTACTGCCCCTCAGTCATTCTCTGCTCCCTGTACTTCCCCCTCATTCCCTTGGTGCCCCCTGTACTGCTCCTCAACCTTTCTGTGTACCCTGTACTGCCCCTCAGTCCTTCTGTGCTCCCTGTACTTCCCGCGCCGGCCATTCACAAACGGGCGCGCGCACGTCTAGAGGGGCGCGCGGGAGGCAAGGTAAGGGGTTTTGGGGCTTTTGGGGGGGTTTCACCCGCGGGACATCCCGATTGGGGCGATTCGGGATGCCTCATTGTGTGGAGCATCCAGAATTGGGATGCCCAAGGGACAATGATATTGAAAATCCTGGTGATCCGCTTTAATTGGTGTCTGGGGCTAACTGGTGTGTATGTTTGGGGGTTTATTGGGTGGGGGTTACTGATATATATATGTTTGTGGGGAGGGCGTAATGACTGTATATTCAGGAAGGCCAGTTTTCTCCATCCTTGGGGCTGCCTGATTTGGGATGCCCCCTTGTGCAACCCCCCTCGTGTTTCCACAAAACTCTCCTTTAATCTGGCTCCAAGGACAGTGTAAACAATGTGGTTGCATCCCCAGCATCTCCCGCCCTGACACCAAATTGGGATGCCCCCTCGGGTTGTAAGTCAGCCGGCTGGCTTTTAGGGCATTTTCCTCTTTAAAGTGGACCAATGCACAGCTGAAGAATGCAAGCGATGCCACCCACTGTCGATGTGTGTAGCTGGGATTTCAGTAAGGTGGACCAAAACCCACGGAGATAGGCCCGGGAATCTATAAAATTCCAGGGCTGCTTGATTCCCTCCCCCCGGGGCATCCAGAATCGGGATGCCCTGCTATGTGAAACCTCTCAGGTTGGGCAGAAACTCACCTTCTTTCCCGGTCCAACGGCGCATGCGCGAGCAGCGGCCGCATCCCAGCTACAGTTACAGTCTGGGGGCATAGCGAACCCTCTACAACACCTCTTTGACACTCTGCCCCCCCCTCCCCCCAAAAGCGAGTTGGTTCTTTTTTTTTTTTAGCTAAAGAACAAACTCTATGAAGATATGCACATTTTTCGTACACTAACATGTATTCAGCTATCCTGGTAATTTAATGTACATTAGACATGTGACAAATGCACTTTGTCTTAAACAAAATTGCTTTGTGTTGCGTTTTCATTTTATATACTTCGATAAATAGGCCCGTCAAAATCTACAGCACCAGGCCCGGGATGCTCTTAATCCGGCCCTGGTGCACACTCTTGTCTTCCTCATGACAGTTTTTTTATAAGGGGGCAACTGAAAAGAGAATCCTGGTTGGGTTAACATTGAAGAAATAGGCCTCGATTCAGTAAAGGTAGAAAAAAAATTCTCATGGTAGTAAAAAATTAAATTCATGAGAAAAAAGCCTGAGAATGACACTGTTACTGAATCACTAGATAAGAAGACAATGAAAGTCAATGGCAGCTTTTAGTACAGTGTAGAAAGAAGGAAACAGTTCTCTATTTTTCTTAGGAGAAAATAGTGCCATTGACTTTCATCGTCTTTTTATCTGGTGATTCAGTAACAGTGACATTCTCAGGCTTTTTTCTCATGAATTGAATCTTTTACTACCATGAGAATTTTTTTCTACCTTTATTGAATCGAGGCCATAGCATGTGTGATATTCCTATTAGGTTAATTACCATGGGTAAGACAGGCCTTTAATTTGATGGCCCTATCTCCCTCAATCTTTATACCTATTGGATTAAGCTAAAAGAACGTGCTCTTTGTCTTCCATTTACACTCTCATAGCACCCATTGGGATACCTAGGTCCTCTGCCAGGGATGAGATCTAGGCTCTTTAAATGCTGGATGCATATTCCATTTGGACCCCAGTGGAGTTAAAATGGTCAATTCTTTTGAACATACGCAGGCTGAATCATGAAAATTGCGTCGAGTGACTTTCTCTCCTAAATACAGGGTTCCCTTTTCTTAGACCATTTGAAAAAAAGTTCTGCCTTAAAGTGGACCAACACCCAGGGGGGATCGGCCCGGGAATCTATAAGATTCCCAGACCGATCAGATCCCTCCCCGCGGGGCATCCGAAATCGGGATGTCCCGCGGGGAGGAACCCCCCAGGAGGCCCACAATCCTTACCTTACCGGCGATCCAACGGCGCATGCGCGAGACGCGGCCGCGTCTCTCGCTTCCCTCTAGCAGGGCGCGCTCCCGCGCCGGCCGTTTTGTGAATGGCCGGCGCAGGCACGCTCCCTGTTAGAGGGAAGCGAGAGACGCAGCCAATGACAGCGCTCTGGTATGCGCGTCCAAGCGGCTTTGGACGCGCATACCAGAGCGGCTCTGAGCGCTGTCATTGGCCGGACGAGGTCACGTGGGAGCGGGGAGAGGTGAGTTTTTGCGGCGATCTGGGGGGTTTCACACAGCGGGGCACCCCTGATCGGGGTGCCCCACCTAAGTGGACCAACACCCAGGATAGTCAAAATCCTGGGTGTTGGTCCACTTTAACAACCCCAATGTAGTGGGAGTTATTACATGCTTTATGATAACGCTAACCAGGTTGAGGACAAATGAGTTTATATGGAGATTTGGGAGCAAAACCTAGATAGGGCACTAGAGAGCGAGAGAGTAGCACATGTCTGAGGGGTCTTTAAAAATGTGTCTGTGGGAAGCTCATGATACCTAACAGACTTGCTAAAACCTTTCTTCCCCAATACAGCATTGTTTCTCAACCCTGTGCTCAGGAAACCCTAACTGGCCATGTTTTGTGGACAGGGTTGAAAATCAATAATTTAGAGGTTGCAGTTTAGTAGGTTCTGTGTTGCATATAGGCTCTATAAGGGTAGCTCATTTAAGGGAATCATATAGGTCAATGTTTTATTTTGTATGGCAGCTAAAATTGTAATAAAAATAACAAGGAAAATATGAATATTAACTGGGCTATGCCCTTTAAATAAGGTTGACTGGACTAATGAAACCCCAAGTAGCATTTAATGGCTGCATTGTGAGTTTCGCAGTGAGGCAGAAGAGCAGTGTCTAATGTTACACCAATCTGCCTGGGATGAATACGCCACACAAACACACCCTTGCCTAAAAGAGCCTAAGGAGGTCTCAATCAAAAACTCAAGGAAGCATGGTGCCTGTAATCGCAGCAATACTTACATAAATGGGAAAATTGGAGACTATACATATATACAATCTTTTAGTAAAGAACACCACTAAACCATGTATGATAGAAGTCCCTCCCCAGGTGCATAATAACACAAAAAACACCATTACTGCTCCATAACAATAGGGTCAAAATTAGGGGTTGATTCAGAGCCTGGTGAACAAATTCACTTTTTTAGGAGAGAAAATCGTCATTCACTCTCATTGTCTACCTTGGGGCTGATCCAGAGCAAGGTGGGAATTTACATTCAGTAGACAATGAACATGAATAGCAGTTTTCTCTCCAAAAAAAAGTGAGTTTATCACCAGAATTTAACCCTTAGTCAGAAATATGACAACCACTAACAACTGATATCAAGCAATATATATATATATATATATATATATATATATATATATATATATATATATATTTATTATGTATTATAAATGTCAGAGGGAGAATAATCACTCATAAAACACACACCCCCGGTACATTTTAAGTGTCATGCCCTGAAACAGCCAACAAAGATTAATACAAATCCTAAACATGTGAATCATAAATAACAAATCTATGCAATATTACCTCCGGTAGAGGAAGATAAAAGCCAACTGTTGCTGGCGGTACATGGGTCAAGCAAGTGAGCAAAGTAGAATTTCCCTTAAAGTTGTTGCCAGTACAACTTCTTATTACCCCAATAAGTCTTCATTTTCATGGTACTAAATGTCTACTAAAATAATAAAGTTTTTACAACTTATATTGTACATATTCTGTTATGCTTTGATCTAAACAGTATAAACTCATATTAACAAGTAGGGACACTGTTGCCATTTTCTGTATGTTTTGGATTTGTGCAGGTGAATGGGGGTGGCTTTCAAAGCTTCCGCAGTTTAGCAATTACTCTCTCATAGTCTCTGGCCTCTCATAGACCAGAATTAGTTTTGCACCTACATTGGCATTTGCAATACGGCTTCAACATACATCTATAGATGTGTGTCTGTATCTTTATCTGTATCTGCAGCTGTTTGCCAACTAGAAACTTTAGAGACAAATTATAGGTTGCTGGCTAACAAAGTTAAGTGCTGTGGCTCCTTTAAGATTTGAACTGGGTACATGGCTTATATGATATTTTACCTACAGAGTTTGTTGTTTTACTACCATTCAATTCTGCTCACGTCTCTAATATAATAATACCTGTAATTGGCATCACATTACTGCAGCCCCTAAAGTTAAAGAAACCCAGGCATGTTACTAGACTCTCTTGGACCCCTCACCTTCAGTCACTATTGACCTCCTGTCATCTCCAACTCGAAACCATCTCCCAGTCTGTCTCCTCATTGCATGTGACACCACTAAAATGTTGCATGCCTTGCAGATTTCCCAGCTAGGCTACTGCAACACTCTCTTCTGTGGTCTAGCAGCAAACTGGGGCCCATCCAATCTATTCACAACTCTGCTGCTTGTCTTTTTCTTCTTCAGAGCTACTCCGCTCTGCCCCCCCTCCAATGGCTGAAAATGTCTGAGAGAATTCAGTTAAAAAATATAACATTACCAGAAAATGCTCACTCCAGCCAAGCCTCTTTGTGCATTTAAGCTATAATGCAAAGGTAAACCAGGTGCAGCCTCCGCTCTGACCACAATCTTCTCTCTGATAAGTTCCCTTCGACTCTTAACTTTAGAACTTTTCACTTGATGGCATTAAACAGAAATTAAAGTAATAATAATATTGCTCTACCATATGCTCTTTGTACCAAATTCACTACAGTCTCCAGATTAGCTACCTACGATAAACATACTAAAATCCTTTTCACACTGCTTCTTGTCCACCTTCCTGTAATAGTGAATAACAGAGGGTATCGGTCTAATTAAGTTTTATTAACTAGACAGTGGATCAGGCTGCATGGTGGATAAACCAAGTTATACCTTTTAATTCATAATGGGCTTCTGATGAGAACTGCTTAGGGCATCGCACACTAAAGCACTTCTCATTGGAAGCCTCCAGGTGGCGCGAGCACTGCTCATGCTTTGATTCAGTCAGTATAGGGGCGAGGGAAATCAATTAATCCCTGAACCACCAATGACTACATTTCTAAAAAAAAAACAGCATAGTGGTGCAGGGAGGCTCCCCCCACTCTAGCAAGGGCTAGACGCTCCAGGCATGTGCCACTGTTGCCCTCCCTATAACCCAGTGCTTATCAAGCTGTTGACAGAAAAAGATGAGAAGTTAAATGGCACATTTGATTTTGCATTGCAAAATAAATTCACAAATGTTTTATTTATCGTACTAAAAGTTCACATTAGTTCACACTTTTTCCCTATTCAAATGAAAGTCACAGCATAGTCAACATCGTATTTTAATATGAGACGCAGGAAATACTCAGCGGCCATCACATTTCAGCACATTTTGGCCCTGGTTATTGCTAATTTACAAGTTATTACATGCTCCCTTTTATCCAGTAGCGCTATTCATCTACCACGCACTTCATGCTCATGTCACACAGATCGGACCTGACTCTCAATAACATGAAATCTTTTTCGAAAGATGACAGTCCAAATACAGTAGAGATAAAATATATCAGGGCTCAGAATAGGTCCGTTCAGCCCGAGTGCAGCTTCATCATGAATTACTATAATTCATGGCTACCTCTGCCGGCTCTAACATATGTTCTGTTCACAGCCCGCGTCACTCTTCATTTGTAATTATTCCCCTTCCCTTTCCTACATCCCCTCTCATAACTCTCATAATATACATTGCTTGGCTGAAGACAAATAGTGAGAGGCAAGAATATTATCATATGATGACCTGTTCCAGGGTATTAAACCCCTGTCAAGGTTTGATTTTAGCACCGGGCGCTGATGACAGTACATCAATTCCTGCATCAGGCTGTATTAATTATCACTTCAGGCCACTGTGCATGGAAACGCGGCATCACTGACTAAAGATCAAGACTGTGGAGCATCACATTTTGCATTTGGATACATAAAACAGAACATATTTTCTTTGTTCTTGAAGTTTTCTGATTATCAGTATGCAAGTAAAAACGAACACAAGCAAAGCAAAGAGTATAGGGCTAAAACATGATATCTGAAAGGTTAGGTTACTGTACATTTTACAATACATTGCTATACTGAATATACCTAATAATACAGACCCAGGTCCCAGAGAAAAGACACACATTAGGGTGAAAGAACTGCAAGAAATAAACTAATCGAGTATTGTCGGTCATGGAAAACTGTAAAATAAATGAAAAAAAACAACTATACAGAATGGCCCACATTCTTTTATATTGCAATAATTTATATTGCATATGTTCACTTCTTCCAAATTACATACATATATTGCATTTGGAGCAAAGAATACAGGAGGAAATTATTAAACAATAGGCAATATACAAAGAGAGATGCAATCCTTCATACATATTTGGTAAAAATCCAAAGTTACCAGAAAGACACTAATAATGCAGAAAGCCCATCACAGAATTCTCTCCAAGGACCCAATACTGCCTTCAATTTGCTTTCCTCATATAATTCATTCTTTATTTCTCATTGATCATAATTCAAATTATTATGTCTAAAAGAGGTTGCCTTCTAAGATTTGGTGTTTTCCTAAACTTTGCTATGATGAGTTTGGCTGCTATACAGGTCAAGAATATAAATCTTCATGACATGAGGAACCAGAAGGTATTTGGGAACACATTGCTCTGTAACTTTGCTGATTACACCAGATGCTCAATTTCAAAACCTCCACCAAATTTGGAAAACCAGTCTGTAGATAACTCCTAAGTTGTGGGCTCTATTGGGTAAAGGTTGGCCAGTCTGCTTCAGACAATGTACCAGCGAAAAAAACAGGCCTCATCTTTTTAGTAGGTCATAGTTGCTGTTTGGAAGAAACCAACAATACACTATAATAAGATCATATTAAGAATAAACAGAAAAATATTATTTGAAAAGATGTTGGCCTTATTTGGTAGAGTTCAAGAGAAAGTGGCAGCCCCTATACTGCAAATATTAAGAGACTCGTTTTTGCTATGATTTTTTGTAGCTCCTCCTGTGTTACCCTATTTGCTTTTTTCTTTTGCATTTACTATCTTCCTTTATATTTTACTTTTCTCTTCTTTTTATCATCCTCTTATTGTCATTCAGAGTAAGCTGTATGATGATCAGATAATTGTGTTGTGGAGGTGATCTAGTAACCATGGCTCTCTAGTGTGCAGGGTTAGTTAAGGGACAGTCCGGGTAATGGCAATATTAAGGCACCAAGGAGCCCATCCCAAGTCTGTCCCATGTGCCTCTGTTCATTTTCTGCAGTGTGCTGTAGCAGGTCTGTAGCAGGTCTCCCCCTTCTTTCCTTTCCATTTTCTCCTTGACTATGTTCCAAATGTGGTCACATGGCTGCCCAATCTTTCACCACCCCCAGTGTAAGCGAGCCTGGCAAGTGTGACCACTGTGCCTTGCCAGACCACTCACATAGGAGCCAACTATACTAATAACTATACCTGCAATTCCTCAGCTTCATACTGGGCAGCATATCTCTCTTTCTTAAAACTGAAAATGCCAACGTGCAGTAGATATTCCTGGAGGCCCCACATAAATGGCATTCAGGAAATACATTGAAGATCTGCTTTCCAAAACACTAGTCTTCTTTAAGGCGATGTACATGTAACAGCAAATACCCATTGTGATAACTGTCAAATGCAACCTTATTTCTGGAATAAAGAACTAAACTTTGTTAGATCGCTGGTTTAAATGTTTTTATTCTGAGCTGTCTGAAACTATAATTGTACATACTATGAGAAATGCTATGTGAGGACATTCATGAGGGGGATACAATCGCGTTATTGTCATCTAACAGCTCCAGCTATTTGCTAATGTAATTGATACCTTTTAGGTTAGTGAGCACCTATTCTTATCTGAAGATCTATTTTCCTATTTAAAACATGGACTTTCTATGAAACAACTCATCAGCTTGCTGCGTATTCAGGGTCTTTGGGGTTTTTTTCAATAATGAAGTGAGGTTCATGCCAAGGGTCTAGCTACTGAGATACAGGTACCCAGTTCTGGCATTCGCAAGAAAGCATGTCAAAAAGCTAAGTAGATTGAGAAGAATCATTTTTTTAGGGTCAGGATGATGACAGATCCAAGGCTATTTACAATGGGTAACAATAGGGTGACATCCAACCTTCCTTACCTAAACACTGACCAGTGCTGCTGAACAATGAAATAATAATGGTATGTGTTTATTTGCCAATTTTGTATTTGCACACAAATAGGAAATGTCCACCACATTTAACCAATCTATGCACAGATACCAAGAGCAGTGGACTGTGGAAAACATAGTGCCCAGAATGTGGTTGGGGGAAAGGTGCCATGCTCCAGAGCACTTCAGTCATGTGCAACACTCCAGTCACACAATCGGTCCCTTAACCACTAGGCAGTGGCTGCCCCTTAAACTGGACCTTCATCATGATTTAATGAAAAGTCCAAACCCTTAACAACTATTCCCCAGCATCTAAAATTAAGATATTTTAAGTTTTTAGTCACTTACATATTTTTACTTCCCCCACTGGGCTTCAACTCTGTTCAGGACTCTAGGATACGGTCGCCATCTTGAATCAAAAGCATCACATACCGAAGAGAGGGATAAAGTACAGAGGGTGGTGTTATAGCTGTGCTTTGCACAGACAGAGCAGAGCTGGGGTCAAGGAAAGGACAGCAATCCCAGAATGCAGAGCTACACAGTCAGAAGGCACTTCCTGTTTGCAGGCTGCCTGATGTTCCATGAGCCGCCATCTTGGATGGGCTCTTAACATACAGTAGGTGCGGGTATTATGATTTTTAATGTAATCTGTATGTACAGGGTGTGGGAAACATATAAGATAGGCTCTTATTCAGGGTGACGGTAGCCCCCCACTACCACAAAAATTGCAGTAGAGTTTCCACATTTGGGGAAGTCAGCATGGCCGGAGTGCAATGGTTGAGCCTCATCCTCGGAGAACCACCCTCATATCACGGTTACCCCTGCCAGGTAAAGGCCAACTGTCAAGTAGTCTGCATCAGCCAAAAACTCAAGAGATGCCCTATGTCACAAGCAAAGTTTATGCTGGAGAAAAAAAAATAAGCTGGTGAAATCACATTAGCAGAAAGGGATCGGCATGTAAGTCATCTTTTCATATTGGTGGAATTACATTTTTTACAAGCCCGCTAACTCCCCATTAAATATCACTTGTCTGCCCAATGAAGAAGTGCGGCACCACCTTAAACAGATTAAAATAAACCAATATCCGGGACCAGATGGAATTTATCCTTGTTTATTAAGGGAATTATATACAGTAATAGACAAATGACGACTTAATATTTCAAGATTCCATAATGTCAGAGCTTGTTTCATAGTATTGGCGTATAGCAAATGTGGTGCCAATATTCAAAAAGGGGTCTAAAGTGGAACCTGGGAACTACAGACCTAATCTGTGGTGGGCAGCTTGTTGAATGCTTTCTAAGGGATGCCATAGTGAAGTATCTCCGTGAAGATTAGCTTATTACTCCTTATCAGCGTGGATTTTTGAGGAATCACTCCTGCCAGACAAACCTCATCATATTTTATAAGGAAGTAAGTTCAAGACTGGATCAGGTTGAGTCATTGGATATCATATATCTCGACTTTTCTAAAGCATTTGATACTGTGCCACATAAAAGACTTGTACAAAAGATGAGAATGCTTGGTGTTGGGGAAATGTGTGTCTTATATGTTTCCCACTCCCTGATCATACAGATTGATCACATTAAAAATCATCCTACCTGCATCTACTGCATGTTATGAGCCTTTAAACATCCAAGATGGTAGCTCATGGAGCATCAGGCAGCCTATAAACAGGAAGTGTCTTCTGACTGTGTCGCTCTGCATTCTGGGATTGCTGACCTTTCTCTGACCCCAGCTCTGCTCTGTCTGTGCAAAGCACAGTTATAACCCCACCCCCTGTACTTTATACTGCTCTCCTCTCCTCAGTATGTGTAATGCTTCTGAGTCAAGATGGCGTCGCCCGTATCCTAAAGCTCTGAACAGAATTGCAGCCCAGTGGGGGAAAGAATAATAAGTGACTAAGAACTTAAACTATATTAATTTTAAATGCTGGGGAATAGTTTAAGGTTTTGGGCTTTTCATTAAATCATGCTGAAGGTCCGGTTTAATGATAGGAAACAAAGGGTGGTTATAATCGGTACATACACAGATTGGGTCACTAGGTCAGTGCTGGGCCCATTTCCTTTTAAAATAAAAATAAATGGTATAGGTAATAGATTAAACAGTGAAATCTCAATCTTTGCAGATGATACTAAGCGGTGTAAAGTAATGGAAAAGAGGATAACATGCAGCTACAAACTGATTTACATAAAAAAATAGAAATGGAAGGTTGGGCAGAAAAATGATAAGTGAAGTTGAATGCAGATAAATGTAAGGTTAGGCACATGGGCAGGAAAAACTGGCGCCATAATTACACACTAAATAGGGAACAACAATGGAAAAAGACCTGTATCTAAAGAGAAGCATTGTGGGTATGGCCATGTAACAGAAACACCATGGGCTTGTAGTTAGAATTGGCAACTTACTGACTTACACCGACGTGCAAAAGTTTAACAATTTTTTTGAACTTTCGGGCTCTCACCATCTACTAGAGTTTTAAACTACCATAATTTTATAGACAAACATTAAATGGACAACTATTTAGCATTTGATTATTATTGATAAGTTATGCAGATTCTTGTCATGTAACTGCATTGTTACGGTTTTGCATCTGGTGGTGAAACTATTTTTTTTGTTTTGTATACTAAAAATTATAACCTGTTCTCATTCTCTAATAGCTCAGTGTGTTATTAGGTTCATTCCCAAGCAAAAGATCACAGTTCAAATAGAGAAGCAGCCTTGAAGAAGATTTCCCAGGAAAAGAAAAACAGCGTCATCCAGCTCATCAATAGCGGCATCTCTGCTAAGAAAATTGCCATACTGCATCCTGTGACTGGGTGTCAGTGCCATGAGTTGGAAGAATACAAAATAAAATCCGTCCATCCATTCCAAAGCCAAAGGTGTGGACATTCAGGCAACATATTGGAGTCAACAAGTCAGCTCATCACAAGGTCCATTAGTTCTGGCGCAACAAAAACAGCAGGGTGGCGGCCCATATGCTTCATAATAGTGAGATCACAGACATCCATGCAAACACTGTGTGACGCGCATTACACAAGTCTGGAATGGCGGCCTGAAAAAAGGTTAGGAAGCCTTGAATTCAATATCATCATAAGGTCAACACAAATAATGTTACCTCAGAGAAAAGCAACATAACCCTGGCTAATGGATACAGTAGCACAGAACAGTACAGAAAAAAAGTACAAATACAAAATAATGTTTTAAAGCTACTAAATAAACCTTACATTTCGTAAAAATATTTTCTATGGATAACATTATATTCTACACAGTGCTGAGATCCTGCACATAGATAAGAGATATATGCTCCCAGATTGAAAAGTGAGGAGCACCGCTGTGTGATGCCCTGAAATCCTTCACCAGTGACAAGACCTGTCACATTGCTCCCCCCTGCAGTGACTGACACCAGCTCCTCAGGTTCTTATGGATTCTCTTCAGCTTGGGAAATGATCTGTGCTATGCTCTACTCCCAATGATGCCGTCCATGTTATGTTTCTCACTTCAAGATGTCATGTAGAGGAGAAGGCTCTATTCCGAGATGCATTATATACAGACAAGAAGATTTGATGTGGAAACAGACATTAAGATCTCTTGCACTGTACTGACAGAATGCTGGAGTGACGGCTATTCCAAAGTTATAAACCACAAATTATAGACAATGTTTCTTCACCTGTAAGTTTACTGGCCTTGTTACACTACAGTCTAATGCAATCATGTTACTATGAGACTTGTATACATATACATGCACCAAGACTGACTCTGCATTGTACTATACACTGACACACTACAACAATTATAAGGATTGTGCACACAATATTTGCTTAGTGGTTAGTAGTAACCAATGTCTTAAACCGGACCAACACCCGTTTTTACTTTAACAGGTGTTGATCCTGAGGTTTGGTGATTGCAAAAAGCACATTCAGATGAATGTGTCTCTGAATCGAGCCTATTAAGCACAGTAATACATGTGTCTCTGAATCGAGCCTATTAAGCTCGTAATACATTCATTACGAGCCCCACACCAAGAACGGAGTCCCACGATTGGACACCAGGCGGTCACGTGGGCCATCGTCAGGACCTGCCCACTTGACCGCCAGACGGCCAATCGCGGGACTCCGTTCTCGCCGTGGGCTCATAATGAATGTATTACGAGCTTAATAGGCTCGATTCAGAGACACATTCGTCTGGACTTCTGTAGCTGTCTGTGAAAGTTTTAGTGGGTATTTGTCATTTTTTTGCTTTTTTTCGTTCATTTTTCATTCATACGAACGTTCGGGAAAATGTTTATATGTGCTTTCGATGAACGGAAGCAAATCGGATCATTTCCGTTAGTTCGGATCATTTTCCAAACAAAATCTGATATTTTCCGTTCGTTCAGATAACTTACGTTGTTGGGATGGGCTTATGTCTGATTCAGAGAGCTGATTTCCGATCCACTTACGGGACCTTTGAGGGCTCGGATTGCTATTGTTGAACATGTTTTGCGGCTATGTGGAGGAGTCTGCGCGCCTTTAGCACCAAGGCATTGCATGTATCAGCATGGCCGAGGCCATACATTGTATAGCAATGCATACCTGAATCAATACATTTCATGTATGCCTTATAGATACATTTTAATGCTGACCTTAATTTGTTCTTAGCATGTAAACATTTATTTTCTAACACATCCATATAATTGCTAGATTTTTTTAGACTTATGTTCTTTGTGAATTATCTTTGGATTGTTGAACTTGAATCTTAATTTGTTGTAGGAGTTATTGTTTTAGTTGGTTACCTTTGCTTTGTGTAATTATTTTATATTTGGTTGCAGGAACCGCAAGATGTGCCACTCACACAACATACAAGCAGTGTTTGGTCCAGCTATGCGATTCCTCAGTGTTCTTGCAGGGCATCCAGGGTCGTCCCATGATGCTTATATTTTGCAGAGCTCTGGCTTATTTCGTCACTTTGAGTCAGGAGAATTATCTGGTGGATGGCTCCAGGGTAAGTTTGCTCGCATTCCATCAATCCATTTTCACTGTATGGCAATTAATATAGTTGATGACTCATGTCTTAACTTATTGCTGTTTTTAGCCCTTGATGACATGTTAAACAATATTGTAGCTTAGAATGTGTATTTTATGATAGTATTTTTAAATTCTTTCAGGGGATTCTGGATATCCACTCCTGCCCTTGCTCCTGATGCCCGTTCTTTGCCTGCAGAATGCGGGCCAGGGGTTCTCTAATCGGGCACTATGCAAAACCCGGGCCGTGGTGGCGAGGGCCCTCTGGCTTTTGAAGTCCAGATTTAGGTGTTTAGACCATACAGGGGGGGGGGAGGCACTGCAGTATGACCCCAACAAGGTTATACCAATATTTTAATTTACGTTTTTTAACAGGGACCACAAGTGCTAGAGTGGCACAACTGAGTGTCAGGGTCCTTCAGGTGGGCGAGATGCAGGAGCTGCGCAACTCGTTGGGGACCACAGATGAAGAATAATGTTATGCGGCCTGCCATTGCTATGTATTTTGTTTTTTATAGTTGTAAAAATGTGAAATTTTCCAAATTTTTAAAAATGTTATATTTTATGATGGAGTAAAAAAATATGTTACAGTGTCATTTCATTTACAAAATACATTAACACAAAACTAATGGGCCCAGAAATATTTAAAGATGAATATTGTAGTAGAAGTGAGGGTGGCAAATATGTAGGCGAGCACTTTAATGAGTTAAGTTTGTAGTGCGCAGGCGCAAGATCGTAAGGATTTCCGTCTGGACGAATATTTATTGAAAAAGGGAAACAGAATCTAATGGGAAACGTAAAAGATTCGTGGGAGGATACGATGGGAAAAGGGCAAAAACGAAAGCCTACGTTGTAACATGTGAAAATGAAACGAAAAAGTCACGCTGGAAAATGACATACTCGTATTCGTAATCCGCCGTACGAACGGACGGAAACTTTACAGAAGGATTGCAATGCATGCATAGAATCGCTCGTACACTCATACGAGAGCGGAAACATTTAAAAAAAAAACAGATCGGCACTAAAACGAAGTTTTTTTTTTGTCTCTCTGAATCGGGCCTAATGTGCTGTTAGCTGCGACACCCCCCCCCCCCCCCAGCTTTTTGCAAGCACCAAACAGCGGGACCAACACCCGTTAAAGTAAAAACGGGTGTTGGTCTGGTTTAAGTACAGTTATCAAGGCAAACACATACTCACATTTTGTCCCCCGTAGCACTTCCATCCTAGTAAGGTAATATAAAATGTACTGTGTCCTGTGAGTCCAACAGCATACATTGTTCTCGTGCCAGATTGTCCTTTGACAATTCACCAGTTAATGGTTTATTTTTCTGTGTGAATTCACTACTATTTGCTAATATTACCCTGTTTCCATGAAATTAATTTGCCCGGTTAAGCGCTTAACTGCTCCTGATGGTCCCCCATGTTTCTCCCTTTTCCTTTACTGTTTCTCCATAGCGATTTGGTCTCTCCAACTTCTGTGTTTTCTTGCGAAGCTCTATTCAACATTTTGGAGTGTATTTTATGGAGCACCTGTGTTCTCCATTTTTTGGGGGGATATTCTGATTTTGTTAACCCTTAACATTTTTTGGCCCAGTGTTTCATCCCAGATGTTCTCTTTAACCCTCTTGCCCCTGTTTGGTTTGTAAATGAATGCTAAATAATTTAACTTTTTTTTTATTGTTTGGGTTTTTGCTAAACTTTGGGACCCAATATACAAATTTTTGTTGTTTTGTCCCTCGTTTTTGACAACTTTTTATCATTTGCTGTCAGATGTCACCTGGTTCACACCACTGTCTGAGCTTCCATCAATTGCTCTCCATTCCATGCCACCTTCTCCAATGTTGCTGATCATCCCTTGTTGCTGAGGTCAGCCATGAGCAGGTCTGCACACAACACCCGACATTCAGGGGTTCAGGTCCACTGTAAAACAATATCATGGCCAAGTGTGAGCCTGAATGGGCCCCTGAAGATGCCAGGGGCCTTGGCAATTTCCCAGGTTAGCCTTGTGCTGACGCCTGCCCTGGCTCTATCAATTTTGGAATGGAAAACAAAGGTGTGGGACCGCACCAGCAAAGTAATAGTTGTAACAGGTGTGCACACTGTGGGATAGGTACAACACTAAATACAAAGACTATGGACTGGGGAGTCCCACGTACCCCCAAAAGACTATCCCAGAATGAGTGACACTACCACATATATAAAAAATATATGACATTTTATTGATAACTAAATCCACAAAAAACATGAATACAATACTCTTTAAAAAGCTCTAAAAAACACATATGCACAAAAACCTATAAGCGGAGGGGAAAAGGGGGAGCAAAAACCCACCCTACTACTGCTGGATGATTGTTTCTAATAGTAAAGCAGATATTTGGATAGTGATGGCTGAGCCTGCCCTAAAGTACTATAGTGCCAAAGTGCCATCAACAGCAATGAGGACAAGCCAGGAGGGAAGAAGGCAACAGACATCCAATAAATAACTTATTTTTGGGGAAACACAGTACATGGCCTCATAAAGTAGCATTTTGCCATCTATTGAAGTTTTAAGTATTGCACGTCTGTAATATAGATACACTGATGCTTACTGAGCATTTACACTCCTGTATTTTGCACTCTCAGGCCACTGTAGCATTCCCCTGACCCAAGCTCTTCTTTATCACAGGTGCCATCTTGCCTTCATGCTATCCCATGTTCCATCCCTAACATAGAATAGTTGGTAAGCTTTATTTTACATTTTACATCACATATTTTAGAGAACTTGTATTTTTGTTATATATATATATATATTTGTATAGCAGCTGAATCCAATGTCAGGGCTTGTACCTGTCTGTCTGTGTTAAATCTGACAGCATATGTGCAGTCTCTATATACATAGTTATTAACTATACCCCATTACTCATACACATGTTTTCCATGCATCTCTAGCATGTTTTTTATATATATAGTTATGTACTGTGATATGCCTGTATCTTTAGAGTGAATAGGACCCAGCGTTAAGTCACTGAGACCATGGGGGGGAGGTAAGTGGCTGCCACCTCATTCTGCCCATGTGTGAGGGTGTCAGAACACACACACGCTTGCTTGCTGGCGATGTCCATGTCCAATGGCCATCCCACATCAGTCACAGCATCCCTGTCCTGAAACACACAAACTTCCTCCCACCTTATTTCCCTTGGGAACAGTGTAAAATTAGCTGTTCCCTAACTTCTTTTTATATTTAAATGTTTAAGGAATTTTAAGTGAAGCCACTTTCTTCATTTCAACTTCATGGCTGAGCTGAAAAGGGCGTGTCATGAGCATACTCTGCTATGGTCAGGGACAACTTTGTAACCACTGAGACTTGCCATACTCGCTGACACTGAGAGCACCAAGGGAGAGACTGGTTGTTAGACCACTTTGTCATGTGGTCATGCAGAAATGGAAATGAAAGAAGGGCAATTTTGGAGCCCTGTTACAGCTGTTATGCGGTGCAGCAGGAAATGTATGAAAAGCATGAAGGAGAGGCATAGAGTGAGCTGCTTGGTGCCTTATTATTGCTGTTGGGTTTAATGTCCCTGTAAATGATTTACATACTTGCACATCTTAAGTCATACTTAAAAAATATTTTAGAGGTGGGCTGGGAAGCTGAAGCAGAATTCAAGAGAGAGTCCAAGCAGTCAAAAAATCAAAGCTTAGTAAATTGGAGGAGGGCTCTGCCAATCAGTGATGCATGCTATTTGAAAGGGCTTAACACCATGCAAATGTTGTGGAACAGCATGCACTGGCTGTGCTCATGAACTGTAATGGGCTGCCATCTTGCTACATCTGCCATTTGCCATCTACATCTGAGAGCCCTGCTTCTAGGGTGGAAATTGCCTTAAATGTCTGAGAAATTATACCTTATCACTATCCAGAAGTACTGTATAACTGTACTCACCATTGCACAGAAAGCTCCCAGAAACATTGTAGCACTGTGGATACCATTCTATAGAGTTACATAGTTACATACTCAGAATTCATTTCCTCCATCAGCTGTTGAGTGTGTGTGTGTGTGTGTGTGTGTGTGTGTGTGTGTGTGTGTGTGACAGAGATGCAGCCCCATTTTTCTGAGGCATATATCTCTTTCAGTTAGGTGAGGGCTGATTATAGCAAAACTTGCTGTGCCTCGACACTGACAACCTGCCATAAGCGGAGAGAGAGAGACACAATTCAGCGGAGCAGAGAACTATATTATATTTTCATCAATATAGCAGAAACTAGACAGATTTCTCTCTAGATGTATGTGCATCACACAAGGAAGCTGCCAGCTTAGATACAGTCTGTCTGTGTGCTAGCAGAGGCTCTCCCTCACCCCCCATGCTCACAAATAAGTAGGGCTCTCATGTGGGGAGCAAGATGGTCACTACCATGTAGCCCAGAAGCATAGCATCTGCAAATATCATTCACAACATCTGCATGGGTTAATCCCACTCAAAGCATTCACTACAGATCACCCAGGAGGGTTAGGGGAGCAATTTACTAAACTGCTTTTGACTGGAGGCCCACTTTAACTAGTCCTTAGCCAGCCCACAACCAGCCTATAGCAACCCAGCTGAACTCTGCTCTTAATGTACTTTCCAGCCAGTCAATGCATGTTTATCACAGATAAGGTTATGGCATTGCATAGACCAGGGGCAGGGGTGGATACAGCCACTGTTAAAGTGATTGTACTAAAGCTTAAGTTGATGGGCAGAACAGGGGCTGGGTGCCTTTTGGCAATAAAATGTAAGTTTGTCAATAAAATCTTATTGCGTGTGAAAGCCCAATTTCTCACGGTTACAGCGTTACCACATATGTATTGGTAGATACCCTTTCCTGACCAGGAGACTCCCCCAAACTGAAACAGCGCTTTAGGAGATTTTCAGAAAACATACAACTGTGCTATATATTCTCTGGGAGTACACACCCCAAGCTTTCTAGGCATACCAGGCTTATTGACATGGGTGCAGTTTTCTGGAATCAATCCCTCAATGAATTCTTTGGTTGCACAGGGTTTTCCTAACAAAAAGAATAAAAGAGCTGAATCAAAGCCACATTTTCCTAAAAAAAAACTATATGTAAACAAGAAAAAACAAGTTAAATCTGAAAAAGCAACATTCCCCGAACAGAACAATACCCAACACCCAAAGTAAAGCATGTGCATAAGGATAATTCTACTTGAAAATTTCAGCTCTGCAGACAAAGTGCGCACCTTTCGCTTTTTCTAACCTGCTAGCCGCAGGTGACTTGCCAGACCCAGAGCCTTGTGAACTGGTAAGGGGTCTCATAGATCCCTTACTAGTTCACAAAGGGTTAACAGTAAAAAAATACAATTCTTTGAGTACTCACCTGTAGAATTGATTTTGTAGCATACAGCACGTCCTGTACCCTGACCACATCTAAAGAATGCAGAGTCCTCTCCTTGGAATTAGCAGGATTAGGACACAAGGAAGGCAAAACAATGTCCTGATTGAGATGAAAAGCAGACACAACCTTAGGCAAGAAATCAGGCTTAAACTGAAACACCACCTTGTCCTGGTGTCGCTCAAAATAAGGAGGTTTGATGGAAAGCGCTGCCAACTCAGAAACACGTCTGCCAGAAGTGATAGCCACCAAAAAGGTTACCTTAAGAGTCAAAATGGGCAAAGTGGCCTCACGGAGAGGCTCAAAGGAACGACCCTGCAAAGCAGATAACACCAGATTCCAATCCCAAACTGGTAACATAGGCTTACGTGGCGGACGCACGTGAGAAACCCCCTGGAAAAAAGTCTTAACCAAACGGTGACTGGCAAAAGATTTTTGGAAAAAAATTGCCAGAGCTGAAACATGACCCTTGAGAGTACTAAGTTGAAGGCTCAAATCCAGACCATGTTGCAAGAACTCCAGAATCCTGGGAACAGAAAACACCCGACAGGGAAGAGATCTGGACTCACACCAGGCAATGTAAGCATGCCAGACCCTGTAGTAGATAAAGGACGAAGACTTCTTCCTAGCCCTAATCATGGTATCAACAACAGAGGCAGGCAACCCCTTTTCCATCAAGATGGAGGTTTCAGCAGCCAAGCCGTCAAAGCCAGCGTTTGTAAATTGGGATGGCACAGCTGCCCCTGAGTGAGCAGGTCTGGATCCTTGGGCAGGACGTACTGATCTACTGTCAGCTGCACGATGTCTGCGAACCATACCCTTCTTGGCCAACAGGGGGCCACCAGAATGGCTGGCACCCCTTCCCGGGCTAACTTGTGCAGCACCCTGCCCAGCAGAGGAAACGGAGGGAACACATAGAGGTGCCGAAACCCCTTCCAAGGCATTGCCAGCGCATCCATGGCAAAGGCCAGAGGATCCTGAGACAGAGAGACAAAGAATGAAAGTTTGTGATTGTGACGTGAAGCAAACAGGTCCACATCCAGCAGACCCCAGCGGTGACACAGAGAGTGAAACACCCTGTCGCTGAGGGGCCACTCCCCCAGCCGAGAAATCCCCCTGCTCAGAGAGTCTGCCTCCAGGTTCTCCCCTCCCGGGATGTAAACTGCCGATATGCAGAGAACATTCTGCTCCGCCCATGACAGTATCAGAGACACTTCCTTGAGGGCCCGCTTGCTCAGAGTCCCTCCCTGATGATTCATATAGGCAACCGCCGTCCAAGCGGATCTGAACAGCCCGACCCTGAAGGTGCGGAGTCAACTGGAAAAGACCCAACCTTATCGCCCGCAGTTCCAGAATGTTGAAGGGAACATGGGCCTCCTGAGGGCTCCACTGACCCTGGAACTTCAGAGACTTCCAAACCCCCCCCCCAACCTGTCAGACTGGCATCTGGCATCTGTGATGACAGTCTCCCAGCACGGGGGCAGAAAGGTCTTGCCCAGTAGGAGATTCCTTGAGTCCAGCCACCATGAGAGGGACTGACTGACCAAGAAAGTAGAGACCGTGCCAGTGTCTGCAGGCTCTCCACCTTCTGCTGAGGCAGAAAAACCTTGACCTGAAATGTATCCAGAGTTATGCCCAGAAAGGACCTCACCAAGGACGGAGACAGGGAAGACTTGGGATAGTTGAACACCCAACCGAAGGACTCGAGTGTGGCGACCACCATCTGAGTATCCAGCTCGGCTTGATGGAAGGAGTGAGATGCAATCAGAATGTCGTCCAGATAAGGAAGGATGCAAATGCCCTGAGATCTCAACAGAGCCATCACCCCCGCCAGCACCTTGGTGAAGACCCGAGGAGCCGAGGTAAGACCGAACGCTAGGACTACAAATTGGTAGTGCTGATCCTCCAGAGCGAAACTGAGAAATCTCTGATGACCTGGAAAGATTGGAACATGAAGGTAAGCATCTTTGATGTCCACAGAAGTCATGAAATCGCCCGGGCGCAAGGTACTGACCGCCAAGCGCAGAGTCTCCATGCGAAAATGCTTGAACCTGACAAATTTGTTGAGGCACTTAAAATCCAGGATGGGCCTCAGGGACCCATCCTTTTTGGGAACCGTGAACAGATTGGAGTAAAAGCCTCTGCCCCTTTCCTGGGAAGGCACAGGACAGATGACACCCAAATCCAAAAGGCTTTGGACCGCAAGCCCTGAGCTGACAGGGGGCTTTGAACCATCCGGGATCTTGGGGGCGGTCAGGCTGCAAATTCTATCTTGTACCCAGAGGACACCACCTCCTGAATCCACCGGTCTGAGACGCGCAGCCTCCAAACGTGAGCAAAGAGCCGCAACCGTCCCCCCACCCGAATGGGTGAGGGCGCCTCCTTATGCCTGAGGGGGCTTGGGGGAAGATTTGGACTTGGGACCCCATAAGAGACCAGGGCGACCACGGCCTCTACCCCGGCCCCAAGGGTCTCTACGTGCCCCCGCAAATGGTGCACCCGGACCAGACCTGGGAGCACGGAAGGAGGGGAGGGAAGAACCAGCCCCCCGAAAGGGCCGCAGCTGCCTCCTGCGTTGAGGCAGCCTACCATCCTTGGCAAACAGATCCAGATGCTCCCCAAAAAGCCATAGCCCAGTAAAGGGGAAGCCAGTGAGAGCCTTCTTAGCAGCATTATCAGCCGCCCACTGACGTAGCCAAACAGAGCAGCGTATAGCCACCAAAAGGGCAGAAGTCTTACCACACATCCTGACCGCATCATCCATAGCAGAAAGAATAAATGCCACAAATTCATAGCAAAGCATGAGGGATCTATACTCCTCCACCCTATTTGCATCCGAGGCATTATCCAGAAGGCACTTGAGTAGCCCTTTAATAGCAAGAGCCATGATGGCAGAAGCGCACACAGGGCGCAGTGCAGTCCCTGCACAAGCAAATGCGTGACAGGCCAGCTGATCAACACACCGGTCCTCACCATCACTCAGAGTAGAAGTGTCAGGAGAATGCATGACCGAGGTATTGGACAACCCAAGCACGGGAGAATCCACCTCGACCAGCGCTTAACCACATCAGCAGGAAATGAATACCTCCTGTCCCAACTCTTAGGCACCTCGGGCAATCTGCTAGGACATTCCTACTCCTTGAGCACCAAATTATTGAAGTGGATCTGCTTAGGGAACTCCAAGCATTGTTTAACAGTGTGAAAAAGCTCACCCTGCTGCCTTTTAGCCGGAACAGGAGGTGTAACACACAGTATCTCAAAAATGTGAGCCAACAGCCTGTCAGTATCCTCAGGAGACCATGGGTCTTCTCCAAAGGGAGACCCAGTACCACCATAAACCTCCTGCTGCTCCTCAGAGGAATCAGAATCAGAGAAAAGCTCCCTATCTTCTAGGGGGTACAGGCCAGGGAAAGAAAACTGTACTCATCCTCCTCAGGAAAAAGGGAAACAGTGGGAGTTAAATGCCGCTTCTTGCCAGAAGCCTTACGAGGGACCAGCCCAGCCATATGCCTTTCCAGGCTGGCCACCCGCAAGGCCAAGTCATAATGTGATTCCCCACTAGCATGTCCCTCACTAGAGGTAAAATGCAGGTGCGGGGGGGGTAGGTGATGTAGAAGGGGGCGCAGAGCTGGGCAGCGTAGCAGGCAACCCAGACTGCAGCGCAAGTACCTTCTGGGTGCAGGGCACAAATACCCTGACCCCGTCACTCACAGGGGATACCCCACACGCGGCACACAGCTGGGCTTGTCCCGAAGGAACCCCAAGCACATTATCCCCGGGAAGCCTCCATATGGTGATTAGAGTGGGCACACTGGCCAGTATAAGGAAGGGAAGAGGGCCGGGAGAAACCAGTGTCACGTTTATCCCGCCTGAAAGACATAAGAAAACCACACATAACATTCCCCTAATGTGGTGACAAGAGCACAATACAACCCCAAAGGGGACTCACGGACTAAGAAACCGATCGCACATCCAGGCAGGCCAGCAGCGTGCCGCAGTACCGCAGGTCAGGAGAAGACAAACTCCAACCAAAATGGCGCCTGCAAGGACCTTGAGGGGTGGCCACGGAGGTATGACGCAAAAAGCGTCATTCGCGGGACCCCCCCCCGAAGAGTGCGAATTGCGCTCCACGTGACCCCCCATCGCCAATGACAGCGCAGTAAAACATGAGGAGAATCTCGCCGCCAGCCACGGAGCGCCGTACAAAACGGCGCGACGGCGAGCGCGGACAATACAAGTAAAAGGCAGATAAAATTCTATGTGAAACAACACCGCCTACCCCCCGGAGAGCTCACCAGGGAGAGAGTGAGGCGGGGAAGAGCAACGGTAGGCGCACCCAAGGCATGCTGAGCTAGGGAGGAGGGGGGGCAGTGGTGGGGGGGCAGGGGAAGGCCCACAATAAGGCAGGAAGGGGCATCCCACAAGGCTTACCATAAGCCTGAACCGCCTACCCTTGTAGGTACAGGGATTGCAGTTGGAGCAGCGCTCCTCCAGCACCTGACCCTGGCGCTGTCCTACCTTCACTCGAACCAGACAGCCGAGGCTGGGAGGCAGTGGGTCCAGAACGGGTGGAAATAGTCCTGCAGGGCCGCAGGCTGGTAAGCCCCACTCACCTGCGTAATATAGAGAGCCATCTTCTATCTTCGCAGTTCAGACTGCAGAAGGAAACTGGGAATTTGTGGGAGGTTCCTGTCCTCTTATAGGGCTGGGAGATGCCACAAGTCTTTCTGCAGTCCACTGCGCCACCTTGTGGCGGGATATCCCAAGCGTAAAGAATATTAGTGAAACAGGACGTGCTGTATACTTGGAAAAAACACAAAACACACAGTAAAAATGACTTTATTAAAGAAAAAAACATTTTTTTTACTCACCTCCGATCGTCAGCTCCCGTGTCCCTCGTCGATCCGTTGACAGATGCGGTGATCGCCGGCCAGAGGAGAGGGGATGCAGAAGATCAGAGGATCTCCTGCCCCGGTCCTCCTCTGCCCACCGATCACTGCATCTGACAGCTGAACCGCCGAGAGCAGGGATGACACCTGCATGGTGACATCATGAGCCCTACCCACAAAGCCTGTCGGGCTCTCTCCTGAAGACTGAGGAGCAAGGGGGGTAACCGGAGGCCCCCCTGGTAAAGAGGAGAGACGGCAGGAGCAATCAGGCACGGAAGTGAGTAAATGTAATTTTTATTATTTTCTTTTTACATGTAATACCGGCAGCTGCTGAAGGGAGGGGCCTATTCCGGGCACTCCCCTGCAGCCGGGGGGACCTGGGTGGGGGATCGAAGCCCCACCGGATGAAGAGGAGACTGGCTGGTTCGATAGAGGGATCAGGTGAGTGGCTATTTTATTTTTTGCCCACTAGCAGGGGGGAAATCCAGGTACGTAAAATTTACGTAGCTGGCAGTTAACGACAGGGGAGGCAGCTACGTGAATTTTAAGTAGCTGGCATTAGAAGGGTTAAAGGAGCTCTACCACAAAATAATTAAATGTTACAAATCTGTGTAAGCTTAATAAATAGCAAGATGGTGGGTTAAGTATATACCATGCAAGGAAAAAAACTGAAAAGCTTGTGTTTTCCTTTAAAAGGTTTTTGAACATACTGTACCATTCCACTTTTACAGGGAAGAACTGCTGACCTCTATCTGCTCATCTTTTGAGCCAGACTGAAGGAAAAAGAAGAAAAGGGGTGCTCAACCTTTTGAGGAGCGCAGGTCACTTATGCTATATGGAAACTGGTCTGGGGCCACAATAAATAGGTTCAAAATTTCTAATTCATCATTTTGAATAAAAATAGAAAATTTTCTACAACAATCCAGAAGCCCATTTTTTTCCACAAACTCATTAGATTATTTGCTTATTTACACTTGTATGTCACCACCCCATTACCGCATTTCTATCTAACAATCCCCACATGCTACCAATACACATTATCTCTCTAAATGTATGGGTCCCATATTTTTAATCATAGCTGTATTCCCAATACTCACCCCATTTAAACGCTATCTCAATTAAATATACATTTTCTTCATAATTCTACTTTAACATGCATAGTATTATATTTTTTTAAAAGTCCTTTTTTGTCTTTGTTTTGAAACTCACAGTCTACATCTATAACTTTCTATGTAGCCCAGAAATGTAGAATTTTATGGCCTTTAAATATCATCGTCAACCAGATCTGTTGTTTGCCTGGAGGAGCGGCTTTAAAGCAAAGTTACATCCCCTTCAGGAATCTTCCCTTTTTACAAGGGGAATAGTTGAGATGAGTTCAAGAAAGATAAAAAGCGCACAATGTCTAAGCAAGTTCTTGCCTTGGAGATCATGAGTACAAATATATATTTTGTGCTGCCATATCAAATATTTGAACTATAAAAGGGTCGTCACATAAAGCATGGCCCTATACTGAGATCTCTGTTCAGGGCAATTTGTCGGCAGACAAATCATGCATTCCTCCTGGCTACAATTCTTTTCAGCTGGAAAGCTTTTTTTTTGTGGTCTCTCAAAGCAACAACTTGATCCATGGTTGGTTATGATGCGCTTTGTTTTTTTTTCTGAATTGGGTGTAAACTCTACAGGCATTTCAGGACATATAAGAAGTTCTCATAAATCATACATGTTGCACCACATTTCTTAAGCCTCTGAATAACTTCAATAAGGAGCAGCATAAAAATCAAAGTAGAAGCGGCAGAAGGGGTACAAGGGAGCATCTCTATCCGAGCAGCGTTCAGCAGTCTCCAGCAGCAATGTGTCAAGGCACTTGCAATAGAATACATTTGTTAGAAGCACTGCACTCTTCAAAAGGAACACAACCATGTAGGACAGGGCACAGAGTCTGCACACTCTTGTATGTATTGACAAGCAGTCTCACTGCCATCGTGTAGCTATGAAGCCTCAGGAGATGGGGTAGAAGGTGGATCTTTTTTATTTTACAAGATGGGTTCCATTTTACCGTTCCGGTACTCAGTACACGGTAGGTTACCTGCCTTTAGTTTATACCTAGACCTTCTCTAAATGTTACTAAGTTTCACTGCTTAATATCCAGTTTCAGGGATGTCTAAATGAATGCAACAGGAACAACTCATAGATCAAGCACTGACCATAATGTATTAGAAAAAACACAGTATATGGAATAATAATGTATGTTTCATCATACGGCCATAAATAAAAAATACATTAAACATGATAGTACAGGTCTATAGTTCAAATTGCTCATTTTCTTTTGCACCTGACATTAAGCTACACATTTGTGATAAACGGCGTCACAGTCTGTACATAAAAAAAAAACGAAGAAGACAATTATTCAGATCTAGTCTTGGCAGCCAACAATTATTCATCAAGAGCCTTTCAAACACTGAAAATTTCCAGACTGGCAGATTAAAGGAGATAAAAGAAACTTTTGTTTTAGTGGAAAGCCAATGCTAGAGCAAAATTTAGAAGAATAAGAATTACGTTATTGAATTGTGCTTGTGTGAAGATTCAACATATCCTCAAATACACAGGTTAACATTCCAGCATATCACGCCAGTTGTCGCAGACTTGCCAAAAGACAGAATGGCTGCTAATTGTAAACCGGCTATTGTACTGGCGAACATGCCGCCGAGAAAAGCATTATATTAATCAATGAGACCAATACTGTCGCTAAGCAAAACGAGGGCTATTTATTGAATAAGAAAGGAATGATACTAAAAGAAAAGATTAAAAAAGCCTCGAAATGGGTATATTCAGTATCCTTAATTGCTTTCTAAACTCAGAAAGTTGAAATAAAAACAACACACAAAGACATTTGCACGCAGGAAGGGTTATCCAAATGATTGTGAGAGACTCTGCAATATTTGAAGAGGCTGAATTTGAAAGACTTTCTAGCTCAACACACAATAACGTGGGGAACAAAAATTATTTTATTTGTTGAAGTAAACCCACTGTGCCTACAACAAGGCAGTTCTATGTAGGTGGTGGGGGGGGTTCCAATGAGGAAGATAGATAGAGGAAGATAGACCCACGCGGTTGGGTCATGCTAATGATTTGGTGAGGCAAATTTATCATTAGCTGTGCTATCAGGTGTGAACTGAAGCTTACATCAGAGTGACCTTTTAACCTTGAACACACAAAACTATTCTATTAAACATGTATTTTCTAATATTTCCCTAACTATTCTTACAGGTGAGGTGCATCATTTTTCCTGTGAGGTAAAGATATTTTTTTCAAAGTTTAGAAACAACCCTATGGGCTTTGCAGAACAATTTGGCAAATTGATGGACCTCAACTGTAAAAATGCCACAGGGCTAGGTGATTCTTTGGGGAAAAAACAGTTTATACAAAAACAGTTTATACAAAAAGCTCAGATGTAAATTCAGTTCGCACACCCAAAGGTTAACTTGCTTTACCAGATTTTCAATTGGGGGTCAAAGTATTTATTTTATAAAATAAGTTTAACTTTGGATGAACGTTTAGGAGTGAACTGAAACTTACATCTCAGTGAGCTATTTTGCTTTAAGAGACAACAAGCGCGATAAAAAAATGTTTGTCCTCATATTTAAAAAAAAATCAATTAAAATGAGGTTAGCATAATTTATTGGAAACAACAGCATTCTGTTGGGTATGCTAAAGCTTATTTTTTTTTGCACACCACTTAATGTGCTGGAAACCTCACCTGGAAAATGCCCCATCACAGGGGATTTTTTTGAGAAATATTAGAACAAACATTTTTACTGCACTTTTTTGGAAACTCATTCACGCAGGCGTAAGTTTCAGTTCACACCCAAATATGCACCCAAAGTTAAACTTGCTTCACATAATAAATAGCATGACCCCCCATTGCGAAAGGCTAATTTTATTCTGTTTGAGCACCCCACGGGGGAATACTTTTATTTTTAAATCGTCTGAATTTTGATCTTGTAAATCTGCTCCATCACAAAACTCAGTCAGGTGAGGGGACAATGCCCCATCGCAGGTGATTTTTTTGAGAAATATTAGAACAAACATTTTTATTGCACTTTTTGGGAAGCTCATTCAATTAGGTGTAAGTTTCAGTTCACACCCAAAAGTGCACCTAAAGTTAAACTTGCTTCACATAATAAATAGCATGACCAGCCCATTGCGAAAGGGTAATTTAATTGTGTTTGAGTACCCCACGGGGGTACATATATTTGGAATAAAAGAAATCAGATTAGTGTACATTGGATTTTCGGGGAATTTGATACATATCCTAATAATTTGTTGAATGCATATCATGAGAAATTAGAGGTGAGATAAAGGTGGACACATCTGTATCTGGAATAGTCATGGTCAGTCAGAAAGGGCAAATGTTGAGGTCATGCTAAATATTTGGTGAAGCAAGTTTGACTTTAGGTGTGCTTTCAGTGTGACTTGCAGTCTGTATCTGAGTGCACTTTTTAACTGTAACACACACAAAATAAAGTGCAAAAATACATTTTGTTGTCATTTTTCCCCAAAAATCACCTGTACCTGCGATTTTTACACATAAGGTATATCATATTTACAATGAGGTAAGGATATTTTTTAATCCTATGGCATATGCAGAAAAACCTGCCAATTTTTTCTTGCTTACTCCATAGGGTGCTGTTGTTTCCAAACTTAGAAATAAATATCTGTAAATACCAGATTAGTAAAAATACCCTATTGCAGGTACATGTGCTTTTTATTTTTGCACCGTTTGTTAAGTAAGTTTTTGCTTTTGTGTTTAATAGTTAAAAAGAATAAACATGGACAGTCCTGCTATTTAACTTTAGGTGCACTTTTGGGTGTGAACTGAATTTTCCATCGCCATTTACATATAGTTTTACATACAAAAATGTGCAATAAAACATATTTGTCCTAATTTTTCTCAAAAATTCACCTCTACCTGGGATTGGAGATTTTTACAGATGAGGTACATCATGAGGTTCATCATTTTCCCATTTTTTTTAAATTTTGGAAAAAAGGCCCACCCTATGGGCTATACTAAATAAAATTACGAAATGGTTCTGCAAAGCCCATAGGGAGCTGTTGTTTCCAAGCATATATCCTTGCCTTACTGGAAAATGCCCCATCACAGGAGTAGGTGATTCTTTCTGAAATATTAGAACAGAAAAGGTTATTAGATTTTTTTTTTGTGCTTTCAAGTTAAAAAGCTCACTCAGATGTAAACTTCAGTTTACACCTAAAGGTAAACTTTCTTCACCAGATCTTTAAGTTTCAATATATTTCTATTGTTTTACAACATAGAGAAATAGACAGATGAAAAAAGTCTGCAAAAAAACATCTCTTGTAATCACATAAAAAAAAACGACCAAGACATTTGGGTTGTGTAATCACATGAAAATATTGCTTTCTCGTATGCAAAAGTGGGGTTCAATATACATTACACCTCCTAAAGTTTATGAAGTTATTATATATGTAGGCCCCAAACTGTCTCAATTTAGTGACCAAGGTGGGGGAATGGTAGTAAAATGAAAAGAGATACGTAGAAGGGAAGGAGAAAGGTTAAGGAGAGGTGTATATCAGAGAAATGGAAAGAGTGTGAGGAATAACAAAGGTAGGGGTATAGGGAAAGGGGAGGTAGGAAATGGGACAGGGATTGAGAAAGAAAATACGTGAAAGAAAAAATAGAGGGTAAAGAAGGGGGGAATAAGGAAAGACAAGCAAAGGGGAGGGAGAGAAGAGGGAAAGGTCCTGCAGCTTGACCCTTCTGTGCTGAGTAACCACGAAAACCCCCAAGATCCAACTTTGCTCTCCTTCACCAGATCTTTAGCGTGACCACGTCAAGTATATTGGAATATCTTTGTGAGCTTATATTTTAGCCGACATGAGTGCAATGCAAATATTATAGCAATCAAATTTGCGGGGTTGTTGATTCAAAAGTTTAATTTAATAACAAATTAAAATGACACATCCAAAAATGAGTCATGTTAAGAACCCAAAATGACACAATAATTAACCCACCTTAAAAATATTAAAAACTATTAGTATGGATAAAGATAAATGAATGATCCCACACCTTGCTAAAAATGGAATCCTGTGTCAACCAATTACAGAAAGTTATAGCACAGACATGAGGCCATTTTGTGCCACAGTTCAGTGCACGCCACTCCTGCCAGGCAGTTGGCTACTTATTGCTGTCTGATTTAGCAAGATAGTGTCATTTTAAGTGGCACAACACTCCTCATGGGACTAGTATTACTGTTTTATAGTATAAATTCTATTTGTAGTCTGGAATTTATTTTAAAAAGCCTTTACTGTATGTTATGCCGAGCTGTGCCACGGTGCACCATTATCAACAGACCATATTTTAAACTAGCCCTGCAACTGCTGAGCACATACAACATACAAAAACATTTAGGGAAAATTAACAGTTTAAGGCCAAATGCTATGTTTTACATTAGTGACAAGCATAATTGGTATTTTTATTAAAAAAAAAAACACACCAACTTAAATGCACAGATTTTTGTTCTCCTGCCACGCCATGGAAGCCATGTAAAAAATGGTTAAAATAATATGCTGGGCAATTTGCCCATTATATCCTGTAAGAGCAGTGAGCACTGCCCCAGCAAAACCAGGCATATGGAATGGTGGCGCACAGTTATATACTGATGATACGAATGTCTGACATGCTTAGTTCATGCTGTTAGATGAACCAGCTGAAAAACAATGTTGAAAGTGATGCTAGCATATTGTTGCACACTAACACAGACTGGCATAGTGCATCATAAATCAAGTCCAAAGGTACATAAGCTGCCATGAGCTCCACACCTAGAATTCTCACTTATGCAGTAATGTATTAAAATGTATTAAAATCAGTGTTCATTAAAGATTGGAGAGCCCACTAAAGTGCAAAAACAATAAAGGTCTAAATATTCTACAATAACACTGACTTTTTACTAGTTTCTCAAAATCCTATAAGGCATTAAGAGAGTACTGGCCTCTGCAGTCATCACTTAAAAATACCTCATATTTGGCTTTCCTATCCTATCTATTTCCTATTCCTATCCTATCTATAACGAACACCATATTCATGTAAGGTACATACATACTATGAATTTGCTGTGGCAGGGAGACTTAAAGTCCCTATTCAAGCACACGCTAACTTCCCCTTACCTTATCATCCTTGGGAACAGTGTAAACAGTCCATTTTCGAGTTTATCTAGAACTTTTTTCCTATGTTAGCATATGTGTGTTTTATGGAAGCAGTTTTCACTACTTGCTATCAGTTGTTATTGGCAACGTACACCCAAGAGGTGAGAAGTGAGTTCTGTACACTGCTGCTATGGCCACTGCTGAGGTGAGGGAGCTCCCTCAACCTAACACATGCCCAGCAGCAGTGTTCTGTGCAACTATCTGCAATCTGTTGCTATTGGAAACATACACCAAGTCTGTACTTGATGTATGTTGCCAGTAGAAACAGATGAAAATTGCTTCCATAAAACACACATTTGCTAATGTTAGGAAAACCTGTAAAAAGGCTACATCAGCTCAGCAACTTTAGCACACTTTTTGCCACACAAAAAATACACTTTCAAAAATTCAACCAAAAGCGGACTTACACTTTAAAGCATCTCAAAATCGTAATTTATAGGTAAATACCGTACGTGTATTCTAAGCCTTGAATGGAGGGCAAATAAGCCCTGCAGCTCATACCTGCTGTTTTAGGAAATAAGGGGGAGGCACATGGGACAGGCATCAGGTAAGCTGTTTGCTGACTAATTATTGCTGTTAGAGGTAAGATAAAGGTGGACACATCTGTATCTGGGATAGTCATTGGTCAGTCAGAAAGGGCAGATGTTGGGGTCATGCTAAATATTTGGTGAAGCAAGTTTAACTTTAGGTGTGCTTCCAGTGTGAATTGCAGCCTGCATCTGAGTGCACTAATTAACTGTAAGACACACAAAAAAAATGCACAAAAACTTGTTGTCATTTTTAACCCTATGGCGTATGCAGAAAAACTTTCAAACGTTGAAAAAATTCAACCAAAAGCGGGCTTACCCTTTAAAGCATCTCAAAATCTTAGTTTATAGGTAAATACCTTATGTGTATTCTAAGCCTTGAATGGAGGGCAAACAAGCCCTGCAGCTCATACCTGCTGTTTTAGGAAATAAGGAGGGGGCACATGGGACAGGCATCAGGTAAGCTGTTTGCTGACTAATTATTGCTGTTGGGTTTGCAATCCCTGTAACACAATGGGTACTTAGGGTCAACACTTCCCGCATAAGCAGAATTAGGAATAGAGAAGCACAGAAACAGGGATGAGGATCATTTGAGTTACAGAAGCCACTGTCCAAACTGCCAATTCCAAGGCAACACATGAGGAGGGTCCCGATATAGGGAGGGGAAGAGAAAGAAAGAGAAGGAGTACCCAATATATGTATGGATACAAGGATTGAGTTGGGAGAACAGAATTATTCAGAACTAGAAACTGGTTCTGGGAACTAGGAGCCACCCACCCAGGCATGCCACTTTTTAAGTAAAGGAAGCATAGTAAGAAAGAAGGTTGTTATTGAAGCAGGCCCAGCGCTGAAGATAAAGGCTTTGGGGGAAATATCAATGATGAAAGTGTGAAGTCTCTCTGCTGGCATTTAGTGTGAGTGCAAATGTTTATTAATAAGAAAAGTTTGAAGGCCAACTACTTGGCACAATGTGAGGGTGAAGTTATATTATAAGGAAGGCATGAATCATGCATCATTTTAGGGAATGAGGACCAGAAATAGCCCAAAAATGTGGAGAAGCTCTTAAATGCTTACCTCCACGTGTGATTTTTAGCTAAATACTGTTTAAGAATGTCTATAAAGAAATTGTCTCCAGCCCTCTCTTGTTGATTGTATTAGTTTATATAGGTATTCTTTTGAAGGGGTGCATATAAACAATCCAAACATCAATATTAGGGACGTCCCAGAGGTCCAGAAACACATGGTTAAACCTATGTTTGTGACATACACTGTCCAGAGCAGATACATCTACTGCAAGTCTATGCAATGTGTGCTTCCTTACCATCACAGTATTATAGTTGTTATTATAGTTTAATTTAGATATCAGGCGCTATCAAGGCACACATTTTTTTCAACAATAAATGTGATTCTTGGGTTGTGGAGCCGTCACAAATGTATATCCTAAACACAGAAGTTTACATACAAAACTATTTCAGTCTCAGTCCAGAGACGGGATGTGCCAGCAGATGTACAAGTAGATGTGCAAGAACATACTCACCCTATAATGTAACCATATTGCTAATCCCATGGAATTCTTATGGAGTTTGCATCAGAAGCAATCTTTTGCTTGGTTTTCTGGTTTTGAAAGCTATTTGTCTCTCAGACTATTTAAACTCAACTAATAACAGTGGTGGCCCAATCTTCTTTATTCAATGTACTGCAAAATTCTGAAATACAAAAAAAGTGTTATCTTTACAGGATAAATTGAAAGTATTTGAAATTCTTTATGGTTCAAAAATATAAGAATTAAAAAAAAATGTTCTCTATGCCTGGAGAGCACCAGAGGTCCTTATGCTAAATCACTAGGGGAAATCCATGTGTCTTAATGTGTTTTACTGTCAACATACATATTGCACCTCCAAAAAGACAACCTCCCCCATGGCTTCACATACCAAGGTGTGACATAATATAATTAATCTATGCCATAAAATGAGCACTTGAGCTAAAATATTGCATCCTTCCACCCACTCTGCCTGGCACGGGGGACCTTTTATATTCACTCACCAAAATTATTTCACTGAATATAGAAACATTGCAAGTAATATATAAGCTATCAGTTTTTATAGAGCCAGGCTGGACCTTTTCTATCACACCGCTCCACATTCATTGCTCTTTCATTGCGTCTGTCAGCATTGCCTGACAGCACATTATGGAGCACATGGCAACACAGTCACTATCAATCAGTCTACGACCATGCAGATCATCACAGCCTAACATTCCCAAAAGGTAACAGTCCACTGAGAATCTGAACTGTGCTTTATTGGTAGTATCCCTAAGAAAAATAGCATCCCTTACTTTGCCTTTCATTGTGGTAAATACGATGCATGTGGCCATAAGCAGTCAAGATACATTTCATCTGATCTGTGAATAGAACAGATTTTTTCTTTTCATGCCATGTGCTGCTCAAACTAAAATAGATAACATCTGTCAAAAAGGTTTAAAAAGCCATTTTATTGGGAAATGCAGTTGTTTGTATTTAACAGAAAGGCTATGCAATAAGCTTTTATAACTTTTTCATGAATAACTACAGTGTAATAAAGGATGACTGTGGGCAAAATTGAAAATCCAGCAGTTAAAATGCTCCCCTACAACTCCCCCTTATAGCTTAATGATAAAATGTATTTTGATTTCTTACCTATTTTTTTCACCTGGTGGCTGCTTGTGTATTAGAGTACTATGGCGGGCAGATTTTATCTAGCTAATTTTATGTTTACTACTTAATTCTGCTTTATAAATAAAGTATTCAATTTCTTATATAATGTCTGTTGTACAACCCTCTCCCGCTTAAACCAATAAGGCGTTGAAACTAAACCACACTGTAGAAAGAGCTGTTAAAACAGAATAACACCAATTATACACAAATAGGTGAGGTGGGGGGGGGGGCATCCTATTCCCATTCCTGTTACCTGCATATCTCTTTCTGTAGTCCAGACTACATGACCGACTACAGGGCCTCTATAGCAGTTGTAATTTTACTATATATATATATATATATATTGTTTATTTTTTTATATGAGAACTAATTGCCTGTTTAGCTAGTTACTTTGTTTAATATGATAAAATGTATATATGTTTTCAGTTCTCTTACAGCTGTATCTATGTTAACATGCTTAGGTGGGTTTTTTTCCAAAATCACAAGGCTCCCCTGCTTACCTCCCATGCTCAAGTACAAAGCTAGGCCCGGGTTGCCCATACAGAATCAGTGTGGCCTAATACTCTGCACACACACCCTTTATTTCGGAAGCCAGAACTGAGGAACTCAGGGTGAAGAAGAGACTAAAACGCTAGCATGAATAGGGTCATCAGTCAATGTTTCCTTTTCAAATACACAGAGAAACATTGGAAATGACTATATAACATTTAGGGTACACTAAGGGCATATTTGGCTAACCTTATTTTTATTAGGAGATACCAGTCAAGCTTTAGACATCCGAGCGAAGTAGTTAACGGTTGTCATCTAAGCTTGTTAAAGGCAATAGAACCCACACTAGTGAAAATCGTTTACTTTTGTCCATGAGCTTTTCAACACTAGTGAAAATCTGCATCTTGTGTCGGCCAACTTGTCAACTCTTTCTATTTTCAATGCTAGTAAAAATTGGCTTCTCGTGTTGGCCAGCTTATCAGCTCCTTCTATTTCCAATGCTAGTAAAAATTGGCTACTTGTGCCGGCCAGCTTATCAACGCCTTCTATTTCCTACACTAGTAAATACTGGCCACTTGTGCAGGTCAGCTTAGCAGCTCCTTCTATTTCCAATTCTAGTGGAAAGAGTTAGTCCTTTAAATATTTTGGAACTCCAAGGTTTCAATCAAGCCTTCAATAAAAAAAAAAAAAATACATTCTTACTCAAAGCTATTTGCAGCACGGAAACTAGAGAATGTAAGTCATAAATAGCCTAAAAGCTCAATAAAATTAAACAAAAAGAAAAGAAGAATTAAGGTGGATAAACAAGAAAAAGGGGAGCCTGACTTAGTGTTTAGTATTCCTCACTTATCACCATAATTGCTGCATGTCTGTCATCACCAGGCAAAGAAAAAAAGTGTCTTTCTCAGCTGCTTCTCTGCTTGTTTTGTTCCCATATTCTTGTAAAGTGGGAGAAAATATGTGTCATTTAATGAATAGTGCTATTCTTTGTCTGACAGCTTCATATCTGTTAGGTGTAGGAGGCCCTTGTACTTTCCTTTTCGATAATGTTTTTGACAGTGTGCTAAATTCCTCCCCCAAAAGGCCGGCATAGATATTCTGCTAAAAGGGGCTTCATCTTTCCTGAATGGATGCCCTCTTTTAACCCCCTTCAGCTTCCCTTCTTCCATTAATTGAGCTGATCAGATTGAGCATATGAATTTGCCTTTGATGTATTCGCGTGTTTAGTCGACGTTGCTGTCTCTCTCATTGGCAGCGGACAGAGCTCTCAGACAAATAGGACTGTTGCCATGGTGACAGGCTATAGCAAGGGATCGCTTGAAAAATATTTTTATTTCAGAATTCAAAACTGGAAAATTCTCACTGGATATAATGCTGGGTTTTCGACATGTCATAGGTAATGATGAATGCAATTAGGAATCTCACTAGTGTTTTAAATAATAAATTAGGCTAATTTCTTAGACTTTTTTTTTACGTACAAATAAAAAAAATGGTTTTGTTTTCATTTGTATCCCCAAGTAAGAATGCATTAATCGCCTCTGTTCTTACTATTTATTGGTATTGCTGTAGCCAGCCATTTCAACCTTCTCAAGTGTTAAAACTACCAGCCTAAAGGTAATCATATTTTTATACTTAAAGTCCTTCTGCTGTTTGGTAATTCCTTTTAAAAAGCAGGTGTAGAAATGCCGATAGCGATACAAGTGAGTGAATCTCCCAGGATAAAAATACGCCCAAAGCAAATTTTAATTACTTTGCTTGAAAAGTAGCTTGATGCTGAACATAAGTTTTTGAGGCCGTGATATCCCAGAACTTGTGTAGTTAATAGAAAAGCTCTTAACCCGTTTTTTTCCTGCCAAAAATGTGATTCTGGTCTGGGAGCTATACTATATTTATCTTTTAATATTTCTAATAATATTAATATTAGTAGATGCAGGCTGTAAAGGCTGCTTGGGAGGCCTGACTCTTCTGTCCAATCTAACAATCAAATTCAAATACTACCCTTTTTATTTTTAGGGCTTTAAAACACGCAGTACACTACCAAGAGTGTATATGTTGTTCCTAAAGACTTAAAGGAGCCGCAGCACTCAACCCTGTTAGCTTGCAGACCAACCTATAATCTGTCTCTAAATCTGGTAAACAGAGGCTCGGTCACACACATCTGCAGAAGTATGCTAAGCTGCACCACCACGCCAAGGTGCCTCTATGGGTGCAGTCCTAACTCTAATCTATGAGAGCCCCATTTGGGACATACAATGCAAGAGATAAAAGTTAGTTATAAAATGGTCTGAGCAGCTGCCACTCCCCCTTTGTTCATTTTGAATTTGTGCAAGCACATGGGGTGTGGGGTCTAGGCTGTATTGCAAGGTCTTGACCCTTCCACCCCATGGCTTGCACATGAGGTTTAGGGCAACCTCAGGTAAGCTGCTCCCTTTTTATCTCTTGCATTGTATGTCCCAAATGGGGCTCTCAGAGATTAGAGTTAGGACTGCACCCATAGAGGCACCTTGGCGTGGTGGTGCAGTTTAGCATGCTTCTGCAGATGTGTGTGACTGAGCCTCTGTTTTTACCAGACAGATTATAGGTTGGTCTGCAAGCTAACAGGGTTGAGTGCTGCGGCTCCTTTAAGTCTATATGTTGTTCCTGCTGTTCCTATAACAGAAAAATAGACTGCATAATAATGTCTATCACAAAGTGAAGTATCATTTGAGCGCTAGGGCTGTACACAGGGTTGAAACCAAGAAATGTCTTACAAGTTTTTTTCTGGAACTCAGAAGGCCAGAGCATGTGAACAAGAGTACAATGTGTAAAAAGACACAGGCTCAGATTGGCCCACAGAGAAAACCCTGATGGGCCCATAAATACAGGGGTTCCCCATCTTCCCGAGTTTAGAAGCCCACCGATGGATTCTAAACATATACCTAGACTAGCCGTATACACAGTTAGTATGTCTTGTTTAGACTCTTTTCCTCAGAAATTTTTAAGAGCTATCAGGGGAATCCATTTGCTATATTTTATCACTCGATGTAGTCCCTCTTAAATCAGCCAATGTACAGTGACGTTCGCAGCAGTCTCCTGGTTATACACACAACCAAAGCACTTACTGCTTGTCACTCATTTTCCTCTTAGTGTTCTTTCTAACAGTCCCTATTTGTACTTCTTCATATCTCAGATAAAAAAAAAATACACAAGGATAATGGTTAGACACACTTACCCTTGTTCTGGGCCCCCCTTAGACCTTAGAAGACCCAGACTTATGTGAAACAGCTTCTAGTAATGCTCCTTCGGGTCCCCTGGTTAGCTCTCTGGTATCTGCAAGATGCACTTGCTTCACTAAATCTTGTACAGTATATATTAATTATACTGTCATTCCACTCGTTACCAGAAGTATTATTACCCACACAAGGCCTAATAAGAATAATAGGTGACCCCTACTGGTAAATGAATTCCCCTGTCAATTCATAAGCCCCAAACCTAAATATACCCCCTTATATAGTGGATACCTGGTCACCATAAATGCATATCCCTAAACCCATATGTTGTTCCATGCAACCCTTATGAACACTTATGATTAAAAACTCTAAAAACAATAAAAGTAGTAATTTTTTAACCCCTCATCTCTCAAACTCTTGGACTATATAAGCCGCTTGTACTTATACACACACTGGAAGACTGCAAAGCTGCATTGAACAGAAAACAGAACTTTGTATTTTACCTAATATCTATAGTTAGGATTCTGCATTTAAAAATAATCATCACCATTGTACTGCCTTAGAATGCAGAGCAGAATTTATGATGATAGTCGTGCATTCATTTACTCTTCTTTCCAACACTGCTTGGGAAGGACCTGATGGACCAGATGGACATTGAACCTAGCACAAGCAGTGGGGGGCAGGTGGGTTACTAGCAGACCTGGGCACTACCTGGCACAGAATTTTCAGGAGGTTAAAGTCTCCTTTAACCCTTTTGTTGGCAAGCACGTAACATTTACGTGCTGGCTTGTCTGGGCCTTAAGTGCCAAGCACGTAGGTATTACGTGCTCGACTTTCCCCGCTGCTAGTTAAAAAAATAAAAATGAAAAATACTCACCTGACCCCTTGTTGGATCCGGCCGGGTCTCCTCTTTAATTTGGTGCCATCCGATCCCCCGTGGGGGATCATCTAACAGCTATAAAAGGCTTCCAGCAGGTGAGCAGAAGCCAGTGATCGCCGAGGGACACAGTGCTCCAGGATGGATGGGAGGTAAGTATTAAAAAAAAAAATAAATAAAATAATAATAAAATAAGTTTTTCTTTTTGTGTGTGTGTGTTTTTTTTTACATTTAACCCCTTGTGAACTGGTAAGGGGTCCATGACCCCTATACCAATTCACAAGGCTGGGGGAGGTGGCAAGTCACCTGTGACTAGCGGGTGACTTGCCATTAACCCCTGGCCACCCATTACCTGCCTCCCCAAAGCCCGGGGGAGGCAGAAGAGCCCGGGCCCACGGGCTATGCGGGCTTGTAGCCCCCACAAAGGCTGGCCCATGTGCCCTGTTTCTACAAGCCCTGCATAGCTGGTCCCGGGCTGGTTACTTTGGGTAAGGCGGAACCCATGTCAATTTTTTTTTTTATTTTTAAGGGTTTTTAACCCTTAAAAATCCCCCCCAAAAAATGGGGTCCCCCCCCCCCGGGAGGAGGGACCCCATGTCATTTTATTTTCTCGATTTAACCCTTTGTTGTGTGGATGGTAGTTGTATTTTATTTGTAAATGTTATAAAATGTTATAAAGTACTTGTTTCAGTTAGGGGGGTCTCCTGGGCAGGAACGGGGGGCTACCGATAAATATGTGGTACCGTTCTAATCGGTAGAAATGGGGCTTTCACATGCAATATGGTTTTCCTTAATTAAATACATTTTTTATTTAAAATAAAGGAGTACATTTTCTAAAAATGTTTTTATTTATTTATTTATTTTATTTACTTAATAATATTGTAAAAAAAAAAAAAAATTTACAAACAAGACATTTCATATTAAAGCCTAAACTCTGCTGCAAAATATATATATATATAATTTTCCTGAAAATTCCAGAAAAAATGGCGCAAAACATGGCGCAAAATGGGGAAAAATGACCTGTCAACAGAGGGTGACAAAATCTCAAGTAGGCTGGCAATTAAAAGGGTTAAAAGTAGCTATGCATGTTGGGTATTGTTCTGTTCGGGGGACCTTGCACTTTCAGACGTAGCTTGTTTTTTCTGGTTTGCATATTTATATTTTAGGAAAAGGTGTTTTTTATTCAGCTTTTTTATAAATTTTTTAGGGAAACCCTGCGCAACCAAAGAATTCTTTGAGGGATTAATTCCAGAAAGATGAGCCCACTACAACAAGCTGGGTACGCTTAGAAAGCTTAACATGTGTACTTTCAGGGAATATATGGTTTGTAGGGGGTATTCCAAATGTAAAGGGTTGTTTTGGTTGAAAAATTGCAAGGTGCGCACTTTGTCTGCAGAGCTGAAATTTTCAAGTAAAATTACCGTTACGCACATGCTTTACTTTGGTGTGTTTGGCAACTCTTCCCTTGACAGTAGCAATGCATGCTGGATATCGTTATGTTCGGGGGATGTTGCTTTTTCAGATTAAACTTTTTCTTGTTTGTATATAGTTTTTTTTAGGAAAATGTGGCTTTGATTCTGCTTTTTTATCCTTTTTTTTAGGGAAACTCTTTGCAACCAAAGAATCCATTGAGGGATTACTTCCAGAAAACTATGGGCACATCAACAGGCCTGGTACACCTAGAAAGCTTGGGGTGTGTACTTCCAGAGAATATATAGTTTGTTGGGGGTATTTCAAATGTAAAGGGTTGTTTTTCTGGTAAAACTGCAAGGTGCGTATATTGCATAGCATAGTTGCATTTTATTTGAAAATCCCCTAAAGCGCTATTTCAGTTTGGGGGAGTCTCCTGGGCAGGAAAGGGTGTCTACCTATACATATGTGGTACCGCTGTAACCGGGAGAAATTGGGATTTCACACACAATAAGATTTTATTGACAAACTTACATTTTTTTATTACAAAAAATTGTAAAAAAATAATTTTTCACATAAATATTGAGAATACACCTAAAAATTACAAACAAGACATTTCATGTTAAAGCCCAAAAACAAAAACAATATATAATTTTCCTGGAAAATCCCTAGAAATCCTTTCAAAAATCACAGTTGAACATGTGTAGCGCAAAATAGTGAAACATGGTCTGGCAACAGAGGGTGACAAAAGCTGCAGGTAGGCTGGCAGCGAAAGGGTTAAGCTACTCACTAGACTTTTTAATGCCCCCATAATACTTATAAAAAAAATCCACCCAACCTGAATAAACACCCCTAATTTACGAGAAAATGTTCTGTAAAGGAGCTGTATTGAAAAATAGTTTAATTTTAGGAATTTATATGAACTTGCTAAATCAGTGAGAGGAGGGGTTACTTACAGGGGGTATAGAGGTTTCATCTGCAACAGGGGACATAAGGTCCGGGGGCCGCATCATTGTTGTTACACCACCTGCTCTCATGGCATCAGGTAGAGTGTCAAACTCAAACTTTTTATGTGGCCCTCTGACAGTTACTAAACATTGGTGGCTGGGCAGGGGACTACAAGGCTTCTGACACCGACAGCAGGTCCTCGCCTGTGTGGGATGCTGTTGAGTGATGCATTGGATGTATGCTGTACATCACTTTGGAGCACATTACTACCTCTAATTCCAGGTGCGGTGCCTATAAAAGCATCTGGTGCATGCGTTTCTATTGTTTTGGGGATACAAGAGATTAGTGTCTGCAACATTTCTATGTCTCTGAGCAACCAGCTCTCACCCCACAAGGCTGGGGGCCTATCCCACCCAACTAACTGCCACAGCAGAGGGTTCTTCATCTGCTAGCTCTTGCCATGTACGGTGATAAATAAATGAATGTAGTCCTGTCCTGAGAAAAATCATTCTGCATTTGAATCTGTTCCTGGCAAAATAATTCTGCATCTGCATATTTCCTGGGTAAAATAATTTAGGTCTGCATCTGTGGCTGTCTTGGGCAAAATATTTCAGTGCCTGTCTGCTTCTATTCTGGGCAAAATCATTAGCTTTCTGTAAACATTTCTGTACATTTTAATGGTCGTGTTTTTTTAATGTGATTAACCGTCCCTTTGAAGGCTACCAGAATGCTGATGACGCCCTCGGTGAAAGTTTGACACCCCTGATGTAGAGAAAAAAAGATACATCACTTGTCTCAGCTGTTTAAGTCTTTAGTTGACTGATTGTATGTAATTTAGTCCAAATGCCAGGAAAAAGGTTACTGTATGAGCCATGATGGGGCCCCATTCAATGTTTGCACTAAGGCCCAGTCACATTTAGTTACACCACTGCATATTTATACACCCCGTCAAGCTTGTGGTTTTTATTTCCTGGCAGAAATAAAACCCAGTGGTGGTGTTTGAGAGTTCCATTTTACTTTTACAGGGGTGATCTACTCCATTCCAATTCCTGTCTTCTGAGCCAGCCAGAGCAGAATGAATCACTCTAAATTTCTGTCCAGAGCATTGCATGATGGTAAAAGCATCTACACACATCAAAAGAATTATTATAGGGGTCATGCAAATTATTTGGTAAAGCAAGTTTAACCCCAGGTGTAAATGCTATGCTAAAGAAGTTTGTTTCATAGCCCAAAGAATGCAGTTGTTTCCTGTCTAAAAATTATCCTTACCTTACTGGAAAAGTGATGTACCCCACCTGTAAAAATACACCATCACCCAACGTTTTTGCACGTTTTTGTGTGTTAAAGGTTAAAATCTCACCGAGATGCGGGTTGCAATTCACACATAAATGTGCAGTGAGTGTGTGTGAGTTAAAAAATAATTAGCATATACTTCTGCCCCCCCCGGTTTCACAATTGGGCGCTATTTACTCACCTCGCTGGGGAATCCATCTTCTAGGTCCCTCGTTTTTCAGGTGAACTTTTGGTGGGCGGCGCCATCTTGTATCCCATCAGGCACTTATGTGCACCCAGAGTTAATAATAATTAGCAAACCTTAAATATCCGCTCCCCCCCTCCCCTGGTTTTACAATTGGGCACTATTTACTCACTTCGCTGGAGAACCCATCTTCTAGGTCCCTCGTTTTTCAGGTGAACTTTTGGTGGGCGGCGTATCCCATCAGGCACTTTGCGCAACCCCCTGTCTCGCGGGATGCAATGGAGCCACCCAAGATCCAGCAAAACTTTGCTGAGTGATGCGGGACGGCTAAGCCGGCGGGGGTTAGAGCATCGGGCCCTGAGGCAGCCGGATGTCGCCGCTGCATCCAAAAGTTAAGTAGGAGCCGATGGGGCTCCTTTTTATTTTAGGTCCGATGTTCCTCTTTAAAGAGTTATTCCAGCATAGTCTAGCTGAAGAGACAGGCAGTTAGAGTTGAGCAAGTCTCCCCTGTAAAAGCAGAATGGTACTTGTATAAAAAAAAATGGCTGGAATGTTTTTGATGCAGAATGTCTTGCTAACTTATTTACGTGATTTTTTATTATTATTGGACCATTCTTTTGCAATTTTGTGTATCAGGTTTATTAATAGGTACCCCCCCCCCTTGTTATCCTAGGCCCTAACCAATAATGCTTATGCAGAAAGGTATCCAAGATCTGCATTTTTTAAGTTTAAGTTTTACATTTTTAGTTTGAAGAAGTCTGCATTTGTATAAGAATAGCATAAGCTTGAGCCATAACAATATGTTGGAGGTTTAAATAATCAAAAGGCTTCTTCTCAAGGTAAATATAACAGACACCTCATATAAAGATATAGAAACAACAAATGACTGTTTCCAGCAGCACAGATTGGCCCTTTAAAAAAAAAACAAGGATAGCGTTAAAGTAAAACAACACAGGAGATACTAAAATGATTTCTAACATTTGGCTTTTGGTCCTAAAATCTATAACTCCAACCTGCTCCACAATGACTTCTGTTGCGATTGCTAAATAAACATATGCTGCCAAGATCGGCCTATGGTTCATTGCACAATGGCCCAATGGTGCATGGTCAATTGCAGGATGATTGCAGCCGACATAATTCCAGTGATCATAACAGTAGTCAGCGGGCAACAGTTTGGAGCAATTTATCACAAGAATTTGTCAGCAACACAATTTGCAGTAGTGCAAGTGAAAATATCAACCATCCATCTAATTTGGCAACGCATGCTGCAAGTGCGTGGCAACACACCAGTTTGAAAATATACACCAAAGTGGATATCAGAGAATATTTACAATACAGAGTCCCATTCTTTTCACCGCACTTACACTGCTGGATGAGCCCAAAATGGTTCAAGGTCCAAGGGAAATCAATTCTTTGCCTCACTGACAAAATCTTGTGCCTCATCTGCACAACTGTCATTATCCCAACATCCAATTGGGTGCCAAACTGTTTTGTGTGTTGGAAAGTCCCACCAAAATGGCAAAAACTCACTTTAATCATACTCACTCTGTGTTAGGCTGCTGATACATTATAGACATTAAGACACAAAGTACACTTACCTCCCCATCCTCCCTACCAACCAATAACCATCAGGAATCCCTCTTTCCCTTTTGAACATCTAAAAGCTAGCAGCTATCAGAGAACTAACCCCCCCCCCCCTGAAAAAAGTGAGCAATCTTTCTCCACCATAACTATTGTACATGTTTTCCTGGCCCCTAGCTTGCAGCCATCACAGAAAAATATTCATCCCTGCACTCAAACCTTTCAGAACAGAATTATATTTAAAACAAAATCTTCCCAAGCCAACAACTTACAGCAAGCAACATCATCAGACAACTGTTCCACCTTCAAAATAGCAAGCAGCCAACCACAAAGACCTTCCTGTGTAGTACAGTCAGAAATGAAGCAGCTTTGTTTCCACATTGCACCACAATGCTGCCTATCCATCTTCTTCCATTTTGAACAAAGTAGTAACTACTGTACAAACAAGGTAATGCTAAAGACTTAAACCGGACCTTCAGCGTGATTTAATGAAAAGCCCAAACTCTCAAAAAACGGTTCCCCAGCATCTAAACTTAATATATTTTACGTTTTTAGTCACTAACTTATTATTCTTTCCCCCACTGGGCTGCAATTCTGTTCAGGAATTTAGGATACGGGCGCCGCCATCTTGACTCAGAAGCATCCCACTTACTGAGGAGAGGAGAGTGGGATAAGGTACAGGGGGGCGGGTTATAGCTGTGCTTTGCTCAGACAGAGCAGAGCTGGGGTCAGGTAAAGGTCAGCAGTCCCAGAATGCAGAGCAGCACAGCCAGGAGGCACTTCCTGTTTGCAGGCTGCCTGATAAGATGGCGGCTTCCATAAGCCGCCATCTTGGATGTTTAAAGGCTCATAACATGCAGTAGATGCAGGTAGGATAATTTTTAATGTGGGCAATCTGTATGTACAGGGTGTGGGAAACATATAAGATAGACTCTTATTCAGAGTGAAGGATCGCTTTAACAGCTATTTTACTGATGTCCATGACTTAAATTAATACATGCTTTCTCATTCCAGTTTTCAAATAGAAAAAAGGGAGAGGCATGTCAACACTCAAAAGGGTTGATTCAGCACCATATATTCTTTTCTGATGATTTTTTTTCTTCAGTCCACTACTACTGTGTTTTTATGCTTCCTAGGGAGGGCTTGCAGATTAAAAAGGCTGGAATTCTCCCATAAGATACAGGCAGTGACGAATGGGTCCAAAAATCTGCCTGAGATTTTACTGACACCTGGTCAGTCTCTGGTGAGCTTACAACATGCCCACAGAGCCTCCCGAATGTGCTTCCTGGCTGGTCAACAAGTCCACTCCATGGCTGGGGCTATAATGCTGGGGCAGAACATGGCCTGGGGTTTCTTAGCAATGATGGGTTAAGTATAGGAGGGGGCAAGGAAGGCAGGGATTGGATGACGGTGTTAGAAGGAACAGCCCAGCTGGCCCCGAAGCATTATGGATATGGCCAGCCCAGACAGTACAGACTTTTGCCAATTTCACTGTGATGGAACAAGTACAGAAATCTGTAATTCCTGCAGCAAAAACCCTACAGTCCTAAAAATACATCAGATTCAGACATTAGTGCCTCTGCCAGGTCTAAATTCAATTGGAGCCAGGTATGTGAGACAAGAAAAAACATGTAAAAATATACTTTATTATAATAATAATCAAATGCTCAGGTTGATCCATCTTGAAGTCCAAATGGATAACCCCCATAGTTCTTAATTTACACAGTACTTACAATATTCTGATAAACATTTATGGGAATTGTTAAATGGGATCCGGTGTCTGGCTCAAAGCTGTAATTTATATCATAGAAGAACGGGGAATCTTGTAAGCTAGACACATTTCACCTTGTATTACACATATCTTAACAGACTTTGAAAACAAAGGGGAAATTTTCAGGGAAAATTAAGTTACCCAAGTGCTATAAGGTTCTTCCATTTTAGATCATTTTTAAAGCGGACCTCCAGTCAAGAAAAAAACAAGTTGCTCCCCTAATCAGTGACGTAAGCTGCTTAAGAGAGCTTAACCCCATGCAGATGTTGGGGAATAAATCTGCAGATGCTGTGTTCATAGACCGCATGGGAGCAGACATGCTGTGCACCCAAGATCACTGCTTATACATGAACATGAGTCTGCGGGCATCTCTGCTAGCACACAGACACAATTTATCCCATGTAGGAGCTCCCTTATGATCAGCACATAGACAGAGAGAAATTGTATCTGCTTCCACACAGAATGTTATAAGTAAAAAAACCTTTCGCTACATGGCTGAATTGATACAAATAAAGGTCCCATGCTGAGCTGCATGGTGCATGTGTCATTCAGTCTCTCTACACAAGACCCACTGTCTTCGGCAATGATATAAGCAGCCCACACAAAACTAAAAGATATGTGCCTTGGAAAAACAGGGTAGCATCTCTACCATGCTGCATATACACACATACTCTCTGTCTGTAAATCAAGAGCTGAGAGAGGAGAGCAATTCTGTGTGAGGGGAGCTAAGTAACTGTGTTTTTATGGCTTGGGAGAAGCAGAGCATTTAGCATTGTTTACAATGTTGCTACAATGTTTTCAGCTTTTAACACAATAATAAGTTATTATAACGGATGTCTTTCTACTTTTGGCTAATCAGAAGGGATTTTTGCACAGAAATTTAAAAACAATTTTAACTGTGGAACTCGGCCTTTCAGAAGTAGGGCTGTCAGGTGGCAGCTACCATGCAGTTTAGGAGCCCAAAATGTGCATGTGATTCCACAACATCTGCATGAGGTTAAAGTGCAGTGCGCTCTGAGACGCTTGACTTAGACGCAGTCTTAGATGGCGTGACGTCAGCGTCTCTGAGCGCGCTGATTGGACGAGCGGCCGCGCATGCGCCATTGGACCGGGAAGAGGTGAGTTTCTTTGGGCGATTTGGGGGGTCTCACACAATTGGGGGTTCCCCCGGGGGAAAGGACCAAAACCCAGGATAGTCAAAATCCTGGGGTTTGGTCAACTTTAAGCCCTCTCAAAATAGCTTCAGTTGTTGATTGCGGGGCAATTTAGTAAGCTTTGTTTGTTTTAATAAGTATTGTTTTATTGGAGGTCTGCTTTAAGTCATAGCTGTTAGCCATAGTGTGGAGACTTGTCTTATAATAGGAGAAAGTTGGACTAAAACTCTAATGTGACTCTCGGGTTACCTTCAATCTTCCCAAGGGCACATCCTAACCATGGATGTCCTGCAACAGATCTGACTAGTGAACCCTGGAGACCCATGCTATATAATCACAATCTCTTAAGTTCCAGTTATGGTGATGTGTGGCAAAATGCAAGGGCAGACTAGATGGACCATGTGCTCTCCTTCTGCCATTAACCTTCGATGTTAATCAGCAGGTGCTACTGCAGAGCAGTGACATACATTATCTGCTGACAGGACCTCAAAGAATAGAGATGTTGCTGCTAATGGCGCTGGAGGAGAAAGATGGTGAGTATAGAACACAGGCTATATTTGCAAATGGGATGCCCCCTTGAGAGTTTTGGTCTACTTAAAGCTATTCGAATATGGCCCATTATCACATTCATTCATCACTTCTAAACTTAATTTAGAAAAAAAAAAGCAACAAATTGGCATCTTCTAGTATTTACATGCCTTGCTGATACACCTGCATGTTTTTGATCCAGCGATCTTACTTCTCATTTACGTCTTCATTCATCCTTTTAGTGAAGTGACCTCTATAGTTGACTTGCATTCTGCTGCTGCTCATTAAAATCCCTTTGCCTCTGCTTGCCAAGAGAAGGATTTTCACATCTTTCCAGCTTCTATGCATAGAACACAAGGTTGACCACAGGAATCAAGCTCAAGTCGTGATGCAGATGGTTGGCAAAGCAGCAGAAATCCCTTGGGTGCTGATCTATCCACAGCACTGTCTACACTAGAGAAACGCTAACAAGACGGTGTCAGAAATAGTGCAAGGCCATCTCCAGATACCACATTCAATAGGAATAAACTATATGACCACCAGACTGTGTCATCTGAATAGGAAAATAGAAAAGATATCGTTGAAATATCACTTTAGATTTTTTAATTAAAAAAAAAAAAACGCTAAACTGTTAATAAAAAAATGTGTTTTAAATTGTCATTCTAATTTGCGGCAATCAGCTGGTTTGTATGCTACCAATCACCTACAGCTGTAGCGGTAACATTTCTGAAACTCTAATTCTCTTAATATTTAAATAATGTATTAAATTTTAATTTACAGCACCTGGAAGAATCTGTTTATGTGCCAGAAATGAGGTACTTGGGCCTGGAGCTCTTATACATATGGGACTCCAAAACAACCTATCACAAATAATTACTAAGCTGCAGCAGCTGTAGCGCGGCACTCGTCATTTAGAAAGCAGGTCAAAGTTGCAAGTTGCTTCTCACTTGCAAGGCGTTTGCGGCATACATGCATACTGAATGACTGGAGCATTCTGTCCCCTCCAAGGCTCCCTGTGTGCCCATGATTAAAAACATCACTGCATTTCATTGTTACCTTTATGAAAACGCAATAATAATGGCACAGTGACATGTTAATATGTTCATGTCAGACACCATCTGACATTAACAGAAGCTAAAGCCTGTTTTTAGAAACATTTTTATAATCAGCTGCCTGAGGCACCACTAAAGGGGATGTGAACATACAAAATGGGGCTTGGGCTCCTCCTGTGAATGTTAGTTGCCTGGCTACCATGTTCATTCTCCACAACTTTAATATAATATATTTAATATACATACATATTATGTTCATCATGATAGAGTTATTTCTTTAACCCTTCAAAGCAGACCAAAACCCACATTTTTAACTAGCATCCCCTGAATTGCTTTCCCCATGAATAGTAACTTTTGCCTATTTTTACTGCTCTTGCCTCATTCTAACCCCAGATAATGTTGCCTGTTATAGCTGTAAAGCTCTGCCTCCTCCATTCATTGCCACTGTTAAGTGTGGCAATGATGTAATTGCCACACTTATGCAATGACTAATACCCTGCAGCAAACCTACAGAGAGGGAGAGCCACAAAAAATTGTTCCAGGGCGATTTGATAAGCAAAAATATCAATTTCTAGTTCTATACCCTAAGAAGAGAGTATCTGCAGGGGCTTTGGTCAAAATGATCACAAGTTTGGTGGGTTTTGGTCTGCTTTAAGTGCCAGTCTACCTAGAGTTTTGTCACCGTGAGTTGCCAGACCATTTTTTACCATTTTGCGCTACACATGTAAAATTGTGAGTTTTGAAGAGATTTCCCAGGAAAATTATATATTGTTTTTGTCTGGGCTTTAATATGAAATGCCTTGTTTGGCATTTTTTTTGTGTATTCTTAATATTTGGGTGAAATAAGAAACTAAAAGAAAATACATTTTTTTACAATGTGAAGGTTTTTTTTGTAATAAAAAATGTACGTTTTTTTATTAAAATCATATTGCGTGTAAAAGCCCCATTTCTCACATATGTATTGGTAGACATCCTGTCTTGCCCAGTTGACTCCATTCAACTGCTATGTGCGCCTAGACTTTTTTCGTTTGAATTACCCCCCTCCCCCAGAAACTACATATTTTCTGGAAGTACACACCTCAAGCTTTCTAGGTGTACCAAGCATGTTGACATGGGCACAGTTTTCTGGAAGTAATCCCTCAATGAATTCTTTTCAAAGTAGAATCAAAGCCACATTTTACAAAAAAAAATATGCAAACAATAAAAAAACAAGTTGAATCTTAAAAACAAGGGCCATGAACAGAAAAATACCCAACATGAATAGGTACTGTAAAGAGAGTTTGAGTTGCCAAACACCCCAAAGTAGCCCATAACGGTAATTTTACTTGAAAAATTCAGCTCTGCAGACAAAGTGTGCGACTTGCAAATTTTTTAACCAAAATACCCATTTAAATTTGGAATACCCCCACAAACCCTATATTCCTTCAATGTACACATGTTAAGCTTTCTAGGCATACCCAGCATGTTGCAGCGAGCTCATCTTTCTGGAAATAATCCCTCGAAAAATTCTTTGGTTGCACAGGGTTTGCCTAAAATTTTTTTTAAAAAGCAAAAAAAATAGCAATATACAAACAATAAAAAAAACACTAAATCTGAAAGCACAAGGTCCCCCGAACAGAACAATTCCCAACATGCACAGGTACTTTTAACCCTTTTAACTGCCAGTCTACATATTTTTTTGCAGCAGAGTTTAGGCTTTAACATGAAATGCAGTGTTATTTTAAATATTTTTGAATGAAAAAGTAAAAAATTAAAAAAATCCTCTCATTTATTTTAAATAAAACATTTATTTTATTAGAGAAAAACATATTACATGTGAAAGCCCCATTTCTCAGGATTACAATGGTACCACATATGTATCGGTAGCCCCCTGTTCCTGCCCAGGAGACCCCCCCAAACTGAAAAGAGCACTTTTTAACATTTGCAAATAAAATACAACTACTATCCACACCATAAAGCAGGGGTGCTCAACCTTTTCAAGAGTGTGGGCCACTTAAAGTAAATTTCTGGGCTGCAGCATTTACCAGAAAGCCTTCATCCAGGTCCCTCGCTGCACCAGCGCCACTTTCTCGTCAGGCTTCTCTTCTTGTCTCGCTATGACCTTTCAGGTAAGCGCTGCAGCCCCGAACTAGGAACGACAGTCTGTGTATAGCTTTTTTATATTTTTGGGCTGAAAATGTACTTTAAGCAATTTGGAAACTGGTTGTGGGCCACAATGAATAGGTTCAGAATCTCAAATGTTTCGTTGTAAATAGCACAACAAAGATTTTCTACACCAATCAGGGAATCCACTCTCTCCACAAACTCCATCAGAATGATTTTTTACACTTATAGGTCCTTCCACCACACCACCCTATTACCATATTTATATCTAACAATCCCCACATGCTACCAATACACATGCTGATTGCCTTACCTCTCCAAACATATGGGTCCCAAATTTTAGCTCCTACCCACTAGACCCAAATTGTAATCGTATTGCCAATGGTCAACCCATAAAAACACCTGCCAATGCTAAACATACAATTAAATATAGAAAAATTTGTTTTTTTCAGGCTTTTGGGAGGCAGGAAATGGGGGACTGAGGGTATAGGGGTCTCATAGATCAGTTCACAAAGAGTTAACTGTAAAAAAAAAAGAAAAAAAATATTTATTATTTTTTTAATAATTTTATTTTTGGGTACTCACCTCTGATCCTGTCTCTGCTGCCCCACGGCGATCCGATGACAGGTCTGGGGGCAATCGGTGGGGGGGGGGGGGGGCGGGGTGGCAAGGGATCACAGCCCCTTGCCCCTCCAAACTCTCTCCGGCACCACTTAACATCTTCGGGCTGGTGTGGGATGATGTCATCCACCCCACCCTGCCCAAAAAAGGCTGAAGTAGCAGCAATGGCAGCGGAAGCAGGGGAGAGGGCCTTGGGCTCTCTCCTCACAGCAGAAGAGTCTGAGGGGATTGGAGGCCCCACAGTTGAAGAGGTGTCACGTGGGAGTGATCACAGCTGCAAGTGAGTAAATCTGGGCCGGGCCCTCTCCTGAAAGGAACAGAAGACCCGGCCGGATTGATTGAGGGGTCAGGTACGCATTTTTCTGTCCGCTAGCAGGTGGGAAAGCCAGGCCCGTGAATTTTACATGGCTGGCACCTAATGGTTGGAGAGGCAACCACATGGAATTTACAGGTTTGGCATTTAAAGGATTAAAGAAATCCTGTGGTGACCACTTCTTTAACATGGCAATTGTCTGGCTGCAGTGGTGATAACAAATATAAAAGACTTGTTGCAGAAAAAGCAACAGAGTGACCCATCTAGTCTGTTCTGTTAAAGCATATCGACAGGTAGCAGTGTGATTCCGATAGCAGGGGTAATTAGAGGAGTGCAATAATCCTGATGATTATGGAGGTGAGAACTTACCTGACTGCCACAATCCTCCATCAATCAGGTCAGGAGCAGAGCACTAGGCAAGTGGATACATATCATAGAGGCAGTGCAGGCACACGTCCCCTGGCGTGGAAAAGGGGGCTCGGTGCTAGGTACCTTCACTACCTCTACAGAATGTATGCCAGGCGCCAGTGTACATATTTGCCTAGCCATCCATACCGCCTTGTTCCTAACCACCTTCGTGGCTTGGCTTTAGAAATGGCGCTCTGTGCATGCCGCCGCCACCACCTTGGATGGCGTGTGCATTCTGGCAGCTACCACGCCATGCAGACTACCCGCCTCTCTGGCCGATTGCCTCCTGGAAGCCGGCAGACGGGTGATCTTGGGGGGGGTGCTGATGGGGGCCCAGTCTGGACTATGTATGACTCTGGCACTAGGTATAAAGAAAGACATAGCTCACCAATCTTTACCAATGGTTGTCAGTGCTCGCATGAGGGCATCTGGACACCCAAAGTGAATTTGTAGAAAGATCCAACCAGCACTTGAATTCAAGTTCAGTGAAAATTTACAGAAAAACATAACTTTTACTCCTCAGCAAATAAAATGAAAAGAAAAGAATAAATCTGATGCGCAGCATCTAAAATTTGGTGGAACAGAGTAGCGCTCACTGTGATAATCAGCATATGGGTCCAATAGGCGCTGACACAGGCCGGCCAATACCTAGTGCATCAATCCAAGCTGATTATTTAACATTAGGCATTTGCACATGCAGCACCATTCTAAAAAAATTGCAGCGTCAAAATACAAACAGACGCATACACTCCAAGGCAGATGCATATGCCAGCAAAATGTTGGCACAAACAAAAATAAAAACTGATTGCCCAGACTGTACATCCCACTGTCCAGTGCTGCTCCTTGTTGAAAATTCATGAAAAATGGAAGTTTGCCCCTCCACACACCCGCTTTATTCATTACAATTACAATAAGGAGGTCAGCCAAGGTACCCTTTCAAAGCATGTAACATAAGGTGCACCTAGCGTTAAATACAGAACCAAGCAAAAAGGGGAGATTTGTATGCTTCCCAAAGCACATACTCTAGTGGATATGAAATTTGCCCAATACAGTTCTTAGAGGGGTACTGAAAATGATCTCCTAATCTGTGGCAATTGTTTTCTTCTATGCTGATAAAGATCGGATTTCTGGTGGAAAATCTGCAGAACTTCAGATATCAGGATACACCTTCCACTGGCTCCTCCCAGATAGCAGTTGTCATACTAAAACAAGAACAACTCTGGCATTAGTTAAGCATAAGGAGTGTGCGAGTGGACAAATGTAAAGTGAGTGTTGTAACTTATGGTTTGATGTCAAGAGAAATTTAACAAGAAAGACTTTAAGAAAATATACTATTGCAATTATAAGCAGTACATTACAACAAATGGAAAATATAGTGTTCTTGAGCAATTTTTATTTTTTGGGGAAATACTACAAGTTTACAAAATTAAACGGGATGATTGTTATTTACATATATTATAAAACCACATTTAGAAAAAAAGTGTAGTCTTTAAATAGTTGTCTAACAATCAGGTTACCCACCTCCCTCCAGTGCTGCAAAGGTAGCTTGCTGTAGCCTACCCAGAGGCTTCTGGCTCCTCCTTCAGGTTTTTGACCTCTCTAGCCAATAGACATGACTGCATGGCAAAGAGGTGGGCCAGCCATTAACTTAAATTTTTAAAGGTATTGTCTAGGCATTACATTTAAAAATGTATACTTACATTTTCGCCCCTGCAGCTCTGCTGTTGTAAAAATGACCAATATTGGAGAATGAGCACCATGTTGCCCCATCTTCCAAGATGGACTAATGCTCCTCCCCATGTCCACTCCATTCATTGCAATGGAAGAACCATGTTGAGGCAAGGCTGTTCCGAAACTGGCAACGCACCCTCTGTTGCAATGAATTAAGTAGATGTGCTGAGGGGCATGATAGACACCGCCGTGTCTGGCGCGGGACACCAAGGTGCTCATTCACCTGCATCAGTAAGTTTTACAATGATGGAACGGGACAGAGGCGCTTGCAGGTAGAAATGGTGAGTATAGATTTTTTAATATGTACCTTGACAATGATTTTAGGAAAGGAACACCTCCATGATAAATGTATGCCTTGATTTTATTGCAAATAATCTCAACACTCCCTTAACATATAGAGGTAATCTGTGATCCTTCTTTGTGAGTCAGCAAGTGTCTTCTTATGCTTCAGGTCTGGGCTCACTGCTTGGCTCTTCATACCTGCAGATGAATATCAAATTATAAGATGTAAAATATTCCGTACATAACTAATATAAAAGCATATAGAGACACATTCATCTAAAGGAAAAACAGGAAGAAACATGTCTTAAAGAGGAACATCGGTCTAAAACACCCCAGGGCCTTCAGAGTACCAGTCCTTGGGGCATCCTGCTGTGTGAAACCTCTACGAACCTTCTCCTGGAGCCCTTGCCGTGTCTCACCTTTAGCAGGCGGTGCGGGTATGCCATGGAAAGGTGGCTAGTGGGGTATGCAGCCGGCAGCGCTCTTGGCTGCTTAGCCAGCCAGACGGCTTATCTGTCAGTGGAGCCGAGTGAAAGGAAGAACGCTGATTGGCTGAGCGGGCCAATTAAGCCAATCAGTGCGCTCGCTCACACCTCGAGTATGTGCCATGGGGGTCGGCCATCAGGTGTGTTGTTCCTCCTTAAAGAGACCCTAAAATCTATTTTAAAAGCAAGTCCCTCTGACTATAGTCACTATAGAATGTTTAGAAAAAAAATCATAATTTACCTAATCCTGGAAGCGAGCTTATTCCCACAGTTCTACAAGGGGAGGCTGCTGTAAGGCTGTACAGGCTCGGTAATCTTACTCCTTTCGCTGCAAGTTGATGGTCATAATTGTTGCATGCAAAGCGATATTGCGTAGACTCACTGCTGGGTGGCCAAGAGCAGGTACTTTCTTTGGATTTAACCCACCACAGTACCTGACCGATGGCGGAGGGTAGAAACTTTTTAGATAGACTTTAGAGTCTTTTTAAGATAATACAACTATAGTTTGGTTATACCATGTAGTGCAACACATAGTAGGACACAAATAAGTGATAAACAATCTATTGTTCCTGTTGCGTGTCCATGTTGTTACAAAACAAATTTCTAATCATTACAATGCCTATTTTTAACTGCACCACATACCAACCACTTGCAAACTATGACCTCTGCAAAACAATATGTGGATTTACATTTGCCATGATGCCACTTAAACCAGACAAAGACCTATTTTACAAAAAATGGGTCTTGGTCTGCTTCAAACAGGCTCTTGCAAACCACTTACATCTTACCAGTCACCTCGCTCCCTCTGTGAAAAGTGGCAGCTTGACTGGTCAGTGGTCACATGTCCGCGGAAGCCCCATAGTATTTCACTGAGGGATCGAGGTGACGGGTAAGATTTAGGGCGTTTGCAAGGGCTTGATCGTGGAGGGGACCCCAGCAGTCGGGATGCCCCCCCCCCCCTTTTGGAAAATGGGTGTTGTTCTGGTTTATGCTTATTTATGGGTGTTTTAGGCCCTAACTTGAAGCTCACAAAATAACCACCAATGCTTTTCCCATCAATATGGTAAATTAATTTGCAGTGGGTTGAGTAAAAAATTGAGACTTGATTAGTATTCTCATTAAAATTAAACTATAGGCAAGTATTAGAAGAGTTCAGCAGAGTATAGAACAGATTAGAGAGTTGCCAGTCAGTTTGCTGGTAGGCACAGAGCAGAGTGTTGCAGTATTATAATCGGGAAATGGTCATCACATGCCCTCAAATTTTAGTGGTGTCAAAGGATAGATGCAGATGATGCCTATACGTTGTAGACAACATAAGGGGACTAGTGGCTGAGGGTGAGGTGTGAACGAGAGAGAGGAGACCAGTAAACCACCAGAATATCGTGCTTGGGGAGCTGCAGGGAGTGTGAGATCACCAACAGATATGGTTATATTGTTTAGCTGCAGTAACACCTCTTATGATGTGACTGTTCTATAGGAATAGTTGACTAGGTTGATAGGTTTACTTTTAGCAGGTTTAACAGAATCTGTTAACGGTATTTAAAAAGATGTCTGTCAACTTGCTAGACTATGCGACTTCTCATCTGCTAAGCCCAAACCCTGGGCAAAAACCTCACATATTTCTGGGCAGAAAATATTTAAAAAGTATAATAAGTATTATAAGCATAAATATGCTTAAACTAACATCACGTTAGAGTTCCATGCTCTCTACAAACATCATTAATCTCCTATATGGATACTATCTATCTATCTATCTATCTATCTATCTATCTATCTAGACATAAACAGACAATGAGCTCTTATTAGTCTATAAAATTTTTCTTACAAGGGCAATAATTGGAGATAAAAAAATAAGACTTAAATCTGCAATTTAATATACGTCCCACAAACACAGTGCTAATGAACATGCTGTTCACAGACAGATTAGCTTGCTTTTAACTTTATGTTTTGACACCTTTGTCTTTCGTGGCATTATACCGCCTTCTCCTACATTACAAAGGAGGTCTTTTACTGGGCCCACACATGAACAAGAGACTGCAGAGCTGCTAAAAGGGCTTGTCAGGGCAGAGAGCCAAGAAGAGCCAAAATGGCTCTCATTTGGATTTCAACAGAAAGATGCATATCATTACAATGTATGCGAGCCTCTCTGAAGAGGAATGAATTGGGAATCTCAGCCCTATTAATTTACTGAAATTGATTTAGTTTTGTCCCTGTATATCAGGACGGACCATGTGTTTCTAGTGAGGTAACATTGTCCTAGTTGTAAGATCCATATATGATCGCTCACACTGGCTGACAAATCAAACAGCGTTTGGGGAAGCCAATTGATTCATTTCAACAGTAAAAAAAAACATACATACATGACTCCTGTAAACAGCCCAGCTTTGAACATTCTCTTTATGGTTGGTCAGCTGATCAATTATATCTGCCTATTTTACTTGGCTGCATAACTGTGGAGGCCACTTTTTTATACATGCTTTATGCTTTGAATGTTTAGTATGTATAAACTACTCAACTCATGTTGTCTTTGGGCTTTTGTTTTCTGTTTCTATCTACAGTTATCATAACACAAAACAGGACATTTGTTTGCTAATTAGTGGGCAATGCCTTCCCAATTCCAATCCCTAACTGCTACTTGCTGGAAAATGGTGTTGCAGGATCAGGGAGCAGAAGGCACTGTGGCAGCAGGACCTGGTAAAAGAGGCAGTGGCCGAAGGACCAACTGGTAAAAGGACCCAATGACCTAGGAGGTGGCTGCAGTGGAAGCCTAAGGCGCTGGACATAGTGGGGCCATTATGGACCAGCAGCTAGTATCTACAATTGGGGTCATGCTATAGATCTGGTAAAGCAAGTTTGTATTTGGGTGTGCTTTTGGGTGTGAACTGAAGCTAACACAAAAAATGTGCAAGAAAAAATATTTGTTTTTTTTCTAAAACCTGCACATGTGATGGGACATTTTAAAGATAAGATGCCTGATTTCTGATTTTTAAGTGATATAAGAATGTTAAAGAATACGTTTTTTTTACACTAACAGGGTGCTGTTATTTTGCAACATTTAATTTATTATTCTTACCTCATTGGAAAACTGATTTACCATACCTGTACATTTTTTTAATAGAAAAAAATAGAACAAATATTGTTTATTGCACTTTTTTGTGTGTTAAAATTAAAAAGCTCACTAAGATGCAGGCTGCAATACACACCGAAATATGCCCCCAGAGTTGTACTTGATTCACTAACTCTTTAGCATGACCCCCAATGTTGCACAAGTAAAGTGCAGTAAATGCGATTTACCTGCACTGCCCATAAACATATATGGGCTCTTTTGCACTCTTGTTGCAGGCCAAACACTGCATGCAGTGTTTTTCAAAATGAACTACAATGTAGTTCATAAATGTAAAGGAGATCATTGCTTTCAATGGGCACAGGCATTATATAATATTCTTTTATTATTATACAACACAAATAACATAGGTTTGTTATACGGCATGATTATGGTTTTTGTTTTTTGTATTTAATTTAATATATATACATTATATACTGTAATTCTTCGCCCTATTAGACACACCTAGGATTTGGAGGAGAAAAATAAGAAAATAAATATTCTAAACCAAATATTGTACTCAAACACCCTATTACAGCCTGTATGGCATCCCCCTACCCCATTCCCATAGGCAGTTTGGCATTCCCCTATATCATTCCCATAGGCAGTTTGGCATTCCCCTATATCATTCCCATAGGCAGTTTGGCATCCCCCCCATCCCATTCCCATGGGCAGTGTGGTATTTCCCCCATCCCATTCCCATAGGCAGTGTGACATTCCCCCATTACATTCCCACAGGCAGTGTGACATTCCCCCATTACATTCCCATAGGCAGTGTGACATTCCCCCATTACATTCCCATAGGCAGTGTAGCTTTCCCCCCATCTCATTCCCCATATGCAGTGCGGCATTCCACCCATCCCTTTCTCTACAGTTTGGCATCCTCCCTAGACGCTGAAGAGATAAAAAAAGGTACTTATATGAGCCTCGCTCTCAAGCCATGGCCACCAGGTCAGCCATTGGAGGAGCCCATGGCGGGCAGGCCAGGAGAGGGCAGGGTAAACAAACCCTACATGCTGTCCTTGCTCTGGCTATCACCATGGCTACTTCCTGTTTCTATTATTTTTTTGTTTTGTTTTGTTTGCTTACTTATGGGTTGATTCATTAGTATTTTGTGATTAGGGGCTCACTTATTTTGCATTATTGAGAAAGCCAGGACCTCGATTCAGTAATCTTGACTTAAATTGGAAATAAGGGTCATTTAATGCCGTATTTCAGAATAGGGCATGGGATAAAAATGCTTAAAAGTGCTCTTATGTGCTTTTTAACATATAGAACATTTACTTAATTTGGACCACCAGAATTGTTACTGTCCAGGTGATAGGCCCTTGTCCCTGGGACATCCCGATTTGGATACCACACTGTGTGAAACCCTCATGATCACCATTAAAATTCACCTTCCGGTCCCACGGCACATACACAGATTCTCATCTAATCAGAGCTGTATGATGTGCATATTAATGCATGGCAAACAGCTCTATTTACATAGAGAACATGGCATAGTGTAGGGGGGGAGCATCCCTCATCTGTATCAGCATGATCTGAATGGCTGGTTGCGAGAGCGTGCCTCAGACGTGGGGTGTGGCTGTAGTTTGTGGTGGCACAGTGGGCCCACCAAAAAGGTGAATGTTTTAAAACAGCACCTTGGGTATGTATGGGTGAACCACCCAAAGTTTGGGTTTGGCAAGTTCAGCCAAACTTTGAATAAATGTTCAAATCAATGAAGCTGCAAACTTTGGGGGTGGCTGTGGTAGCGGAGTGCAATGTGTGCAGTGGAAGCGCGCTGCTGTGACGCACCTCTTCCCGCAATCCTCATCTTTTAGTGGTAGCAGTAGCAGCAGTCTTTGAATCTGGCCCCAGTCGGGGGTACAAAAAGATGACTGCCATCTCCCATGAGTGAGGATATTCCGTACAACACTAGGATGGTCCCTGGTTCCCAGGGAATACTCCTAGGGCATTAGGAGGCCATCCTAGTGCCCTAGGAATATCCTCACTAATGGAAGCTGGCAGCCATCTTTTTGCAGACCCAGCTGGGGCCAGATTCAAATGCTGCTGCTCTGCCGCCGCTGACAGTAGAGGATCGGGCAGAGGTCCCAGTAGCTTCACAGTAGCTTCCTGCTGCTACAACCAAAGGTGAAGCAGGTTGATGGGCTGCTCAGTATTTCAGTGTTCGGGATGCACACAGAACTCGAACATGGACTTCTGGCTAAAGTCCTTGTTCGGGTTTAGGAACCCGAACTTTGCAGTTCGGGTTCGCCCATCTCTACCTATGGGCTATGCAGAAAATAAAATGGCAAATTCTTCAGCATAGCCCATAGCGTGCCGTTATTTTGTATATAGAGAAAGTGATGGGATCCAGGCTGATCCCTTATCCCAGTATTTCCAGTACCTCGCTATAAAGTTCCAAATTAAAATCACATATAGCAGACATTTCAATACATATCACTTTGAAGATATTTCTTGTGATATTGAATCTCATCGGAGTGCTATAAGTTTCTTCATATGGCCTAATGTTTTTTTCTGAACCAGTTTCGCCCCTAAAAATGATGTGGGGCTTTTTCAAGAAACCAGCACTCCTATTAAGTGAAAATAACTGGGATAAGAGAGCAGTCTGCATCCCATCACTTCTGTTTAGAACTTTTAGTAACAGCCAGCCATTGACCAGCCTTAATACTTGATCAAGAATCACAGGTGGCAACTAAAACAGAGGGAGGAAGTGAACTACAGTTCCCTTTCACCAATTTTATGTGTTGATGTTTAAAAGCTGACTTGAATGAAGGTTGCAATCAACACGAGAAGTCACACTGGCTTCACCAAATAATTATGATGACCCTCTAATTATTTAGCATGGCTCTCATGGACAGAAGAACCTTTACTACTCAATCCAATAAAGGGTTAACACCACTAGATCACATACATGTACCATATATACTACAACTAGTCAACAGAAGTTTATGGCAATGCAAGCACAACGCTCAGGTAGAATGATGTGTACCTGTGTTGCGCTTGTGTTATAAACGTTTTTACCTAATGTGCAAAAAGTCAATTTTTTTTTCTAAACGAAACACAGAGCAGTGCAAATGCACATATTTTGATACAAGGAACTTAAACAGCTCACCTGATGCCTGTCCTATGTGTATTGCATTTCCTGCAGCACTGAATAGAAGCCATAGCAGGGCTCTAACAGCCACCCTGTCTTCTAGAGCTTTCATTGTGAACAAGCACTGCAAGTCCCAGGGGTTCCGCAGCTGTCACTGACCACAGCAAAGCAAGCTCATGACTCAAAAGCTGCACCATGACATACCCTTTCCTGCTAAGTCACCACCCAGTAATTGAAGTTAAGAAAGCAGCTGGGCTTAGCATACATACATTTGGATATTTTGAGCTGCTTTGAAATAGTTCATTTTACACTGTCCCCAAGGGGGATAAGGTGGGAGGAAGTTAGTATGTGTAACCAGAGGGTTGCAGTTTTGATTCCAGACTGAAGCATGACTTAAACCAGACCAACATCCGTTATTACTTTAACGGGTGTTGGTCCGTCTCTCTGCAGATAGCAAGAAGCTTTGGGGCATCCAGAACATTGAAGCACCCTCGCACCTAACTGCACAGGACGTGCAGAATACTCCCCTTCATTATAAGCCAGCATCGTGAAAGGAGTCCCACGATTGGCCCACGTGAACTCCTGGCGGCCAATCGTGGGACTCCTTTCCCAGCACTGGCTCGTAATCATGGTGAGTATTCTGCGCATCCTGTGCAGTTATGTGTGAGGGGGCTCTTGGCCATGGCTAGGGCAGCCCACAGCTCTGAGCACATGTGTATGTGCACTTGTATGTGTTCTCACTGTACAGATGAGATAAATGTGGAGCACCAATTCTTATGCATCTGCAAGCATACAACGTTGATATATCACATTATTATTATTGTTACTATTATAGGCCAAAATACAAAACAAAACTCGTCTTTTCTCTCCTGCAGCAGAAAGATATCATATGTGTTGGCCCTTAGGACACCAGGAACACGCAGGTACACCAATTGGCCAACACATATGGTGATATCTTTCTATGTTGCTCTGTGCACTTTAAGAGTTTCTCTTTCTGTATTTTGATTTTACATATGTATTTATGTAAGCACTTTAGATATGCACTAGCACTTTTTCCACATATTTTGGGTCAATTATTTAGATGGATGGATTCTTTAGTATTTTCTGTATTATATTATTGGATATAGCTTGACACCTATGGACTTGGATGTCCCTGCTGAAAAAATGATTTTTAGATATTTCTTGTGAGTCGTATAACAATACATTTGTGAGTATTATGTGAATTATTAGTGATTATTTGGGTCGGTGGGGCTGATTTGGGCTGTCCTTTGTGGTTGTTGGGGCCACAATCTTTGGTTTCTCAAATTAGAAATATTTATAACTACATAAACTTTACAAGTCAGAAATCTTGAGAAAGAGCAGACAAAGAAGTCAGCGGATGAAAAAATAGACATTTTCTACACATATCGGTATTCTGCATATTAATATATATTTTTATATCAGATCAAATGTTGTGTATTTAGTTAGATAGCTCACCACACTTTAGGTAATAATAAATTGCATGGTGATCTCATCACACAAGCTGGGAGCTCTCCTGCATGAAGTCTAGAGCTTGGTCCATTATTTTTAATAACTCCTAATAACACTTTTGACATTGACAGTCACCAGACTTCAAGAAGATTCTATGTAGTTCTGCATTCAGAAACATTTTAGCTTATCTACTGTAGCTATAAGAGGACAAATGACTTAAGCAGTGATAGAGGAAATTCATTTAAAGAGTTAGGGAATTGAGAATATGGAGATGATTGTTTATTTTATTTTTTTTATTTATACATGATAAATGGCAGAAGAAACTAAATTCTTAAGTACTGATAGCAAAACAATACAAGAATACCAATACAAAAAATCCCCACCACCAATTTCTAAACTAAACAAGAGCCTTAAAAAAAGAGAGCAGAGAGGTCAAACATTGTCCAAAGCTCTACAGTCCCACACGTCTGCTAAAAGAAGGGCTACAATTACAGATACACTACACATGAGCACTTCCTTAAAATAACTATGTTCAGCCTTACTAAATGACTTTGAGAGTGCAATATTTCTGTCTGGAAAAAATGGACCTTAATGGAAGAAAAAGAGGTAAGGCAGATAAATACACCAATAACCATTTTCATCTGCTATGATCAGCAAAAACTAGGCATCTCAATGTACTGGAACATTTGAGAATTATGTAATGATATAAAATATTTTTAAAGTCTATTTAGCTATTTAAGGAAAAGATATTTTCTGACTACCTAATAAAGTCCTCTCAGTAAAAGCTACACTTTTCCCAGCAGCTTAAAGCAGCTTACTGTCTGGCTGCGATTCATCATGACTGGCCAACAGTTATAAGGAAAAAAGAGGGTAACCTTTAGGTTCATCAGGGTTACCCAGTCATCCTTTTATTGTTCTTGCTGAACAAAAATGTAAACAAATCCTTCTACCTTTCCTTGTGGCCAACAGTTTATATAAGACAGTTGCCATATGCTATGGCCATAATACATAGCTATATTATTTTGAAGATATAAAATAAATACTTAGCTAACCCCTTGGATCTCCTCTTGACCCATGTCTTCTCTATTATCCTGTTCTTCAAAATCAGTTTCATCTTCAGAACCCCAGCTATAACTCTTGCTGATGTACAGGGTAGCATGAAGAGTGTGCTCAGACCAGGAAAGCTGGATCACTTGAGGTCAGTGCAGCATAACAGCAAAGTGGCCAGTGGGGACTGCTAATTTAAAAGAAAAAGCGACCTGTCTGAAGATGTGGTCCAAGGAGCAATATAAGCATGTTTTATGTCTACTTTAGAGAAAAAGACATGATTCAAAAGCGGTCCAAGGAGTTTTGAAGTCTTAGATGGAATAGAGGTAATGCAGAACAAGAATTTAATTGTTCAGTGTAACTGTGGTTTACGGTTACATGACAATAAAACTTTTGAATCTTAAATATCCCTTTAGCCTATTATGATAACATGGACAACATTTAAGCTATGTGTTTCACTGGTTCTAATACATATGTCTTTCACTGTCTAGTAGTGTAAAATGTATAATTAAAAAGAAAGGAAGTAAAAAATACAGACCAAAAGAAAAAGGGGTAAGCATCTATTGGAAAATATACATTGCTTTCTATTTTATGGGTGTAACCTTTATTTATTAATATATTATTGGTACAAATACAACATTTCTTAAGAACTATGAAGTTCCAATTCTAAGTCTATATGTGGTTATTAACTTTAAATGAATATCATCACAAAATAGATACAAAAAAAACTTGTAACCGCAACATAACTTGATTCTAGTCTCCTGCTGTACAGCTCCAGGCTCAGAATTAAGGCTCAAGCAGCTAAGGGAATTATGGCCAACATTTGTTTGGGCATTTTAAGACAAGCTATGCATCTCCCTAGTTGCTCATGTTCAGAAACTATTAATAGCCGAGGCAAACTCAGGTTTTTGGGGAGTTATAGAGAAAAAAAAAAACAAAAGCACTTTACAAAGTATCAGAAAGAAACTTGGAAGATACATTATAATTAAAGCCAAAAAAACCTTAACCTTGTTAGATTTCCTTGGTAGAGACATACTGTATAAAAAATATCAAACATATGCTCTCAGTGCTCTTTAACACCATTAACATTTAAAAATGATTGATGGCGTTATACCAATACCATTTACAGAGTTTCAGGCAGATCTGTTTTTATGTTAATCATGCAACCTGGTACTTAAAGTAAAGGTTAAATAGACATAAAATCTTACACTGCAAAAGTTAACAGCATATATTGCTTTACGTGTCAAGTTACACTTTCCCTTCTCAAAAATTAAAATGAATGTATGGCTTAAGAAGTTTAGTCAATTAATAAGCAATTTGCCGCAAAGCAGAATAGATATTCATTGCTGTTCAAATGCCTACAGAAAGTGCTGCCTTCCTGAAATATCCCCTCATGGCATGGTTGCCTTCACCTACGGTAAAGTCATTTCTTTCTGCATAAAGTGATACTAAAAAGTATTTTTGACATAGTTTCTCTTTTCATATGTTTTTAATTCCTTTTATCCTTTCATTCCTACTCTTTCCTTTTTATTTTACCTCTCCACCAAATTGACATTGATCAATTCATTAAAATATTGAGAGCCTCTATAATCTTTAATAAATATGTGATGAGACTCCAGCACACTATAAAGTGCAAAAAAACAAAAACACTATTTTTAATAATTACATTTAGTAAGGGGTTTCTTAGTAGACTCAGCACATATCATTAAAGTAGTAATTAATTCAAATTTTGAAAGGCTTTCAGAGCCTCTCACCTCTGTGGAAAGAGGCCCCTCTCCCCACAGGCTCTCTGCCTTGAATGTTGAGAGCCTCTCCATCTCAACACATGATAAAGTTTAAAACGTGTATTTTTAAATTCCTAGAACCTCAAAATACAAAGGGGGAAGACCCTTACAAATTCCAATTAAACTACCCGTTTAATTAACAATAATTACAATGCTTTGTTACCGAAGGCATAAACCACATAAACTATACCAAAAAGGTTAAGAATGAACTGGGGTAATTAGCTGCCTTAGTGCTTTAACGTGCAAGAGCTAATATACATAGGAAACCTCTAAAACATAAACAAAAAACAACCTAGTCAAAATACCAACCATGGAAAGACATACAAAGTCCTATTCTGTAATAACGGTGCCCAATAAACACATACCCAGGCAACACTACTGTTACAGAAATAAAGTGCCATATAATAACTAGTTAAACTAGAAAATACATAACCTAAGAGTAATCCCTAGAACCTGATAGGGATTTAGGTTTAGTGAAAAAATATTGGGAAGTGTTAAAAAATCTTGTTATAATATAGCATTGGTAACTAGGTAATGAGACTAGGCTATCTTAAAATATACCAGGGTTAGTTGCTGAAGGGACAGAAATTGTTCAGCTCATCTATGCCATACACCAAATCAGATTAAAGAAAAGCCAATCTTTTAAAAATATCTCATAGCCATTTAGGTGCTTAAAGGGGAAGATCTTTAAACATGCCTGGGATAAGCACACATCTATCCTAAGATAAAGAGTACATACAGTATACACATAAGGGCAGACTAGATGGACCGTATGGTCTCCTTCTGCCGTCAACCTTCTATGTTTCTATCTCTTCTATTCGAATTCCATCCTTAATAAATAACTTTGGAAGTGCAAGAGAAATTGTTATTCCTTAACTTCCCTTCATTTGAATGGATACATTTAGTTGATTTACTTTATTAAATCGAAGCTTATACTGTCAATTAGTAAATAAAACTAAAAAACTCTAAAAATTAAGTACATTTTGTCATCTGCAGAAAACACAAACTTGTAACTGTACAAAGATTCCCATGATTGCAATAATAATTAGTATTTTCTTTAAGCTTATCGCTTCGTAGGGGAGGCCAACCATCTGAGCCTTCCCTCTGCATGGTAATGAGAGCAATTCTTTGTTAACGCACTGTACAGCAGAAACAAACACGTATATTAATGATGAGATTAATAAACACACACGGTTTTCTGGCACAGAGCATCATTAAATGGAGAATAAAAATATGAATACTTAATACCTGTTATTACTAACACTGTATTGTAAACTTTAGTAGCTCTACCAAACATTTCTCAAGGCCCATTATATTATGCCGCTGTGTTCACATATATCCTTGGTATGATAGAACATCACTATGGCCCTTTATAGCACAGCCAAAATAAAGAAACCGCACACTACCTATATATATAATAAGCTGGAAGCCTGAGTGTATTTCTTGCCAACTATGATATCAGTCTTTCATATAAACCTGAAGAGTAACATCAATATAAGGAAACAATAGTATAAACCATTTCATCAAAAATTCATTGTGTTCCTGTTTCTTTAGGAAATGTAATTTAATCAGAATGATGCATGTCCTGTGTTTTATCTTGACAGTTCCTGTATATCCAAGAAGAGCCTATTAAACACAAATGTTCAGCAGGTTACTTGTTGAATAATGCATTTCAACTACTTAATATTACCAAGAATTTGCTAACATCTGCACATAAAGGCACTCCATTTTAACCCTATGGTAAGTCCATGCAAGGCATGATGAATTAAAAGTAAAAGGAATTCGGTTTCCATTTCTCAGGCTGGCAGCCAGTCAGATGTTTGCTTTCACTTTCGACAGAAAGTGGACAAAAAAAGTGGCTAAACTATCACATATTTCTAAATCAGCTATTTCACATGGTCCCTTTTGCAGATGTTAAGGAGTATATTGTTATATGTATGAGTGGGAATAATAGGAATGAAAACAAATCATTAGGTCTAGTCATTTTGGTCAGTTACTTGGTATATCATTCCTGTGAAGAACATCCAATAATAGAATTAGTGTAGGACATTTTTCTGTGAATATGGCATTAGAGACTTTGATTGATTCCAATGACTAAGGCAATTGCATCAGTTGTCTTTAATGGCAGAGCTGCCAGCACCAAATATGTGTTTATCTTTTCATCCTGCCCATTCTAGAACACACAAATCAAACGTTTGAAGGACATTTCACTGACCTGTTACGGCTCTTCAAACACAATACTTGTATTACTCATGTAAGTGCCATATTTTATAGGGGAAAAGCTTCATCAGTGACTGCTTTGCGACATCTGGCGGTCTGTAGCATTTATGAAAATGAAATAAATAGGGAAAAAAATGTTCTGTGTCTTTAAAGCTGTCCATAATGCATTTTTCTCAAAAAGGCTTTGGTACCCCCTAGCGGGGGGCACAGACTTAGCCCGGTCTGTGGAAATGCCACTTGGACTGCCAACAATCTATATGGTGCAAAGGTCACAAATCTTGAGATGCCATGACATGGTGACAATAGGCCACTTTTCACACAGAAGCCGATCCAGCCTGAATGTAAAAAGGGCCACAATCGCATGTTCCCACACTATAGATATAAAGCGATATGCAAAGCATTCAAGTTCCTGGCCTATCTCTGGAATTTAACCCTATATGGTTTGCTTCTGGTGATACAGAACTAAAATAAACAAATACAATTGTCTCTTAGAATCAAGCTCTGATCTGAAAAAGAAATATGACAAAGTCAACTTAAAAGTAGAAAAATATATCACAGCCAATTTAGCTTTCATAAACATATAAGAAAAAATAAAAGCTTAACACATCTTTCAAATTTCAAAAACTAGCTGCAATAAGCTATCATTTTGATAAGTTTTTACTGGTCTAGTGCTGTACTACAGAATAAAAGAAAATTAGCACTTAGTAGTTTAATGATTCTACATTCCCTGCCTTCACCCTGACTCTTTTGTTATGGTATTGAAAGTCCCAGTTTTTAGAATTAATGCACCTAGCGATAAGGTGTCAGTCTATTTGGGTTTTTAAAACCTAAACTTGAAAACCATCAAATTAAATGTTTTTTTTTTTAATGCACCCCCTTGGTTATCAGCCCAGCGCACCAGACATTGGTTGGCATGGCCAAGCACAGAGACCAAATGGTCAGCTTCTATTCCGCCACTGACTCAAGAAAACTGCCATTCACTTTCATTGTCTACTTTGGGTCTGATTCAGAGCCAGGTGAAAATTTATACCAGACAGACAATAGCCTTGGTTCATCAAGAGTTGAAACACATTCTCATGGTAGTAAAAAATTCACTTCATGAGAAAAAGCCTGAGAAGTTGATGAATCACCAGATAAAATGACAATGACAGTCAATGGCACTATTTTACTCCTGAGAAGAGCAGTAAACGTTTTACACTGCAGTAAAAAGTGCCATTGACTTTCATTGTATTCATATCTGGTGATTCAATTCTCAGGCTTTTTTTCTCATGAAGTGAATGTTTTACTACCATGAGAATTTTTTTCATATCTTAATGAATCAAGGCCAATGAACTTGAATGACAGTTTTCTCTCCTAAAAAAGGAGTGATAATTCTCACCTGGCTCTGAATCAACCCCAGTGTTTACAATGACTAAACACAATAACGGCAACTTGGTATATTGTTTTTTTTTTTTTTTTATAAGAGGGTGCAGTTGGGTGTGTTTAATTATTTTTTTTAAATGAGAGGTGTCCTCTCATTTGATGGGTGGATTGCTGATTTCCCCCACCAGGTACAGGGGTGTGGAATAGCGTGTGTTCTTCAAGGTGGTGGTGGGGGTGGATCAGTCCTCATCCTTTGCAGCTCCTCTATGCAGCACAGGTATCCTAAAACTCGATCAAGCGATTCCCTCTCTTCAGGGCCGAGCAGACATTATGACGTCTGTCAGCCTGGCTTTACACCCCCAGCAGGCCTACTTCATTCCTTGAAATGGAGAGGGCTTGCCGAGATGGGGCATCCTGAACCCACCTTGGCACGCCCCACCATTGCAATGAATAGAGTAGGTATGTAGGGCGGAAATAAGTCCCCAGGGTGCCACCATGAGAGGCCAGTGTGTTGGGGGGAGACAGAATAGCTGGATTGCTGGTCCACGCTAAATATGCAGATGCCAGAACTGGATGGAAGAGCTGCACAGGCACACAGCCCTGCATGGAGGCGCTCTAGGGGACGAAAGGTGACTATAAGCTTTTTATTATTTTATACTGGACAGCCCCTTTAGCCCAAATATTGACAACATTTAGAACTGGCCAAGCTAAATGAAATAGTTAGAAATGACCAAACTTGTAACTGCAAAATGTTAGTAACAGATATCCTATAGCAATTCCCAGAATATTATTCCTACCAGACTGCTGATTGGCCTTGCCCTCATATTAATAGCAGACTGATGATTAGCTATTCGTACTAACTGCTTTGTACTGTTGGTTGCAGGGATGATAGTAGTTAAGAACACTATAGCAAATAGTAATTGTCCAATTAGTTGTCTCAGTTTATCCGGTTAGATGAAACAAGTCAATATTCAGTGTTGCTTGTTAACAGTACTAATTTCATTCGTTGTGCATAATTATTTGGTACATCTACCTCATTAACCACATATTTGTTAGGTAAACTGTTGTACTATAGTATAAACATGTCAATAAATGCTCTAAATTTACCACGTGATTTAGTTGTAACCAAAATCATCACTTAGGTTAAAGCAGGGGTCCCCATTCTTTCTTATCATAAGAGCCACATTTAGCTCTGAGAGATGGTTGGGAGCCACATTCAGCTGGAATGGATTGTAGAAGTTGTAAACCCTAATAGAACAGGAAACTACTAAAAATGGAAGCAATGCAGTAAGGTACTGGAATATTCTCACAGCTCATAAATGCTCATAGATCGCCTTATGGTCCCCAAAATGAATATTCAGAGTGTGCGTGAATCCCCTTAGCGTCTAAAAAATGGTTAAGCAGATTGAACTCAAAGCCCTCCTCCATAAAAAATGTAAGCTTCAAAGCAATTAAATAGGAGAATTAGGCAGGTAAACGGTGTGCTGGCTTACCTGCCTCTGCTACACTGACAATACCTTCCATTGTCTGCACTGAGGCCACTGATGCCAACACTCTCCATTGCCTGTCCTGCTCCCTCATTGTCTACACTAGGGCCCAGACCCTCCATTGTCTGCACTTTGGGCCCGATCCCTCTATTGTGTGCACTAAGGTTTAACCCCCTCCAATACCTTTACTGGAACACAGACCACCCACTGTCTGAACTAGGGCCCAGACCCTCCATTGTCTGCACTGGGGTCCAAACCCTCCTTTGACTACACTGGACCCAGACTATTCTTTGTCTGTCTTGCTGTGTATGTCTGCCCAGTGTTTTCCCTTTCCAAGTCTCCCCTCTCTAACATGTCTATCTCTGTAAACAATTACACAATAAGCGCAACTCCCCAAGCTCGGTGCCTGGGAGTCATTCTGGGCTCCTCTCTCTCTTTCAAACCACATATTCACCCCTCCTGTCGCCTCCAACTTAAAAAAATCTCATGCATTCGCCCCTTACTCTAACCTGACAACACTAAAATGCTAGTGCATGCCCTGGTCATATCCCGACTGGATTACTGCAACATCTCTCTTTGTGGCTTACCAACTAACAGACTGGTACCCCTCCAATCTATCCTGAACTCTGCTGCTTGCCTCATCCATCTCTCCTGCCGCTCCTCCAGTTCTGCGCCTCTCTGCCAATCCCTACACTGGCTGCCAGTCCCACAGCGAATCCTGTTCGAAACTCTCTTGCCTACAAAGCTCTTTCCAACCAGGCCCCTCCCTACATCTCATCTCTAATCCAACAATATCAACCTAGACGCAGCGTTCGCTTTGCTGCTGACCTTCTCCTGTCCTCCACCCTGGTCACCTCCTCTCATGCGCGCCTCCGAGACTTCTCACGTGTAACTCCAATCTTATGGAATGCCCTCCCGCACCCAATCCGCCACTCCACAACCCTCAAAACCTTCAAAGGTGCCGTTAAAACTCACTTATTCAGACAAGCATATAATAAAGCTCAATACTGACTGTTTGTGCTCCTTCCCTCTCATCTTCACCCCTCTTCCTTTAGACTGTAAGCTCGCAAGGGCAGGGCTCGCTCCCCTATTGTATCTTGTACTCAGAATATCCATTGTCAACTCTGTAAAACTGCATTTGAAATAGTATATTGTCACGGACTGGGTGGAGCGGACTTGGATGTGGATCCGCTTTGACTGTGGAACTGATGGCGAGTGCCGTGCCAGGGGAGCGGAGTCTAAGAGGCCACTGGTATTCACCAGAGCACACCGCAAGGCAGGTTGGTCTTGTAGCGGCGAGTGACCCCCAGGTCGCAACCCCCTAACAGCGGCCCAGTTCCACAGTTAGCCGAGGTTCAGCGTGGTGCACAGGGGAAGGCAAAAGACGTAGTGAGTACAGGCAGAGGTCAGGGCTGGCAGCACAGGTTCGTGGTAAAGGTGAGTAGCCAAGGTCGGGGCAGGCAGCAAAGGTTCAGAGTCGGGGACAGGCAGAGATCGGTACACGGGTGAGCAATACAAAAGCAACTGATTTACAACTGGCATGGAAAGACCAAGATCCGGCACTGATGGAAAGGAAGTGCCCCTTTAAATAGGGGAAGTGGATGCAGGATTGGATGACCAGACACCAATCAGTGGTGTACAGGCCCTTTAAATCTCCGGAATCCAGTGCGCGCTCCCTCTAGTGGACGGGGACATGCGCGCACCTGACCATGCGAGGAGGAAGCATGGGGGGAAGGGAGACGGCTGGGAGTAGCCATGGAGGTGAGGGAAGTGCTGGATGACTGCTGGATGCAGCCATGGAGGTAAGTGAAGTGCTGCGAGATGGGCGCGCAGCGCTCGCCCTAACATATATGTACCGTATGTTTCTACCCTGTCTGTAACTACTACTTTGTAAAGCGTTACGGAAGATGGTGGTGCTATATAAATAAGCAATAATAATAACCACCACAGAACTACACAGGGATGTAATCTCATCTTTTTTGGGAGCTGCTGAAAATGTGGGTAGGTTACGGGCTCTCCGTCGAGTCCCGGGCCTCAGAGACCCCTGGTGGTTGATGGCCTGCCTCTCTTGTGGCGCAGATGGGTTGTATTGTCATGTGTCTTCATGTTCCTAAATGGCTACTACTCTCTCTGGCCCCCAACCAGTGTCCTGACTCCCGCACCAGGAAATTTCAAAACCTCCCAAAACACCCAGGGATTTAGTTCGTCTGGGCATGGCACCTCTAATCTGTTGCTAATGGCTACTGAAAGGGAAGTGAGTCCTGTATACACAGAACACTGCTGCTGGGCATGTGTAAGGTTAAGTGAGAACCCTCACCCATAGCAGAAGTGTTCTGTGTGTACAGGGATCGCTTATCTCTTCTTGGTGCACAGATTTGGGGTACAGTTGCCAATTTCAACAGATGGTGAAAACTGCTTCCATAAAACACACATACAAACACAAGAAAGGGTAATAAATAAAATACTAGAATAACTCAGCACCTTGAGGACATCATTTGGACACAAAAACATACACTTACATAAATGCCATAGAAAGTAGACATTTTCATTAAACTGGACTTTCAGCATGATTTGTTGAAAAGCCCAAACCCTTAAAAAAAACTATTCCCCAGCATCTAAAATTAATATATTTTATGTTTTTAGTCACTTACTTATTATTTTTCCCCCACCCGGCTGCAACTCGGTTCAGGATTCTAGGATACGGGTGCCGCCATCTTGCCTCAGAAGCATCACATACTAAGGTGAGGAGAGCCGGATAAAGTGCAGGGGGCGGGGTTATAGCTGTGCTTTGTACAGACAGAGCAAAGCTGGGGTTAGCAAAGAGAGAGCAAGTCCAGAATGCAGCGCGACACAGTCAGAAGACACTTCCTGTTTGCAGGCAGCCTGATGCTCCATGAGCCGCCATTTTGGATGTTTAAAGGCTCATAACATGCAGTAGATGCAGGTAGGATGATTTTTAATGTGAGCAATCTGTATGTACAGGGTGTGGGAAACATATGAGACATGCTCTTATTCAGGGTGAAGGTCCGCTTTAAGATCTGCAGAGTATTTAGTAGTAATCTTCCTAAATCTTTCCTACAAACGTTCAAATCTTTCTTTGTGAGCAGTCTAAAACACTCTAGGGTTAGGCTGCTTCCTAAAAAAAAAAAATACAATTCTGTGAAATACTCACCTGTAGAATTAGTATTATACGCATACAGCACATCCTGCTCCATCTATAATACTTACACATGGGTAATCCTCCGCCAGAGGGCGCTGTTCACTGCAGACATGCAAAAACAGGCTCCTCCCGGCCCCTCATACACCCAGGGACCTCCCACAAATCCCCAGTATTGAAAAGCAGTGAGAAAAGAAGCCGGGAGAAACCAACCACCAACTGGTAACAATAGTAATGATAACAATCACCATACAGGGGATCCAGAAAAATGTAAAAACCAAATCTGCAGGTGAGTACTTCACAGAATTGTATTATTCTAAGCATACAGCACGTCCTGCTCCATCTATAACACTTACACATGGGACATCCAATAGCAGTGTCCATAAAGCAGGGTGGGATCCCCAGAAAAAAGGCACAGCAGACAGTAAAGGCGCTGTCACCTGCAAAACTTTGCTAACAAGTACGACAGGAGCAAGGCTCTAATGTCAATCCCATAACAAAACCTTTGAAAGGTATGAACAGAAACAAGCAGCGGTCTAGCAACTTGTTCAACAGAAAACCTGGTGCTGAAGGGCCAAGGGTACCCAAACACCAATATAACGGAGTAAACGAGAGAGGGAGATTCTTCCCCCTTAAGGAATAGGCCAGTGTAATGGCCCAACCAGCCCACAGGCAACAGAAGCCTAGGTAAAACTTAGAACTCTCCCCAACGGGGAAATGAAAACTGGTCTCCCGCCAGACGGGCGGGGATACTGACCCCTTCATTAACAAGGATCAGCAAGAAGCCGAAACCTCTACTCAGGACCAGGAAGGCAACCATCCAAATAAGATCAGTCCAACGGGCGCATAGGCCCTGGAAGCAAAGGCAGGCGCATACATAAGGAGGCGCCCGCAGACCCCAAGGGCATCAGTCCCCCTAAGGGACAAGAAAACAACCAGGAAAATTTCAACACCTGTTGAGAGAATGTAGACCCCTTACTTCAGCATTATTAAGAATAAGGCCCATAGGCAGACTAAAAGGACTTAAATAATGATCATAAAAAAACACTTGGACAAAGGGGTCCGGCGTAAGGTGGAATACCACCACGTCATGGTGTGTTTTATATATATATATATATATATATATATATATATATATATATATACATAATGAGCGAAGGCTAAGTGATCAGATCCACCTTTTCAGGCACACGTCTGACTGAAGCAGGGGCCCCCGGAGAGGCGACTTGGACTACCAAACAGCTCGGACAGCATCCGGAATAAGTCCCAAGGGAACAATCCGGAGGGCAAACAGAATGAAAATTGATCCCAGCAGGGACCATGGAACTACTTGGGAGATGCCCCTGAGCAATCCCCAAGAGAACTCTTCGCAAGGAAGACCGACCCAGACTTCTACAGGAAGACAGGCAGGACAGAACCTGAATCTTCAGAGTACCTAGATGGGGAGCCAACCCCAACCTAAGCTGTAATGACTCTAGAACCCTGGGAACCGAGAACGTCCAACAGGGATGAGACCAAGACCCAAGCCAATCAATATGGGTACACCACAACCCACAATAGACGGAGGAAGAGGAAGCCAAGGAAGCTTGCTCCTCGCCCCCCATATACCAAGTCACCCAGAAGATAAGCCCGTCTCCAAGGGGTGAATGAATCAGCTGTCAGGCCCCAGACTAGAGTCTGTAGATTGGGACGACAAAAGAAGGGGCCTGACAAGGGCAGAACCGCACTCCTGAGAGAGCGTACAGGTCAGCTGACCTCAGCAGAAGCATCTGCGAACCACAGTTCACTAGGCCACCCAAGGGCCATCTATCTCACTGGTCTCTTTATCAGCACAACCGTGCGCAGAACCCCTCATAGTAGGGTGAATGAAGAGAAGGCATATAAGATAGAAAGTCCATACATAATTTTACTAAGCCCCCATGACCAGAGTCATAATATTCTGGGACAGTAAAAACAAGGGCAGAGCCCCTGTGGTATAAGCGAGACCCAACAGAGCCACCCTAGTTGGCTCTCAGAATGACACCAGGATAGCAAAACCTGCCACTGAAAAACATCCATTGGAGCGAATACCGCTGAGGAGCGGGGGGCGTAGACCCAGATCAAGATCAGGAAACCTCCAGAGGGATCATCCTGCTTCAAGTTCCAGACTAATAATAAAACAGGCCATTGTCTTCCAACAGGCCAAGATTCCCCAAATAGACAGGTCCTAAAATAGGAGAAGTCCAGCCGTATAGAGTCAACGGAAGGCTCATGTTTTAACAAACCAGTAGGTAAGATGGACACTCTAAGGGGCCCTACCCAGGAGCCACAGGGGGGTTTTGGAAGAAATTCCCCCGCCCCGCCAACCTGCGAGACTTGGTACCCAAGGTGACCATTCACAGGAAGATGCAAGCAAGGAAGGGGGTGCCCCCTGACAGGGTCCTTGAATATAATCAGCTCAAGAGGAACCACCGTAACAAGGGGGAATGAGCACAGACCTAGCTCCAGGGGTGCTGGAACCCCATGTAGGATCAATAACCTACTGTGCCGAAGAGCCCAAGGGCTCGGTATATAAGGAACATCATCTGATACGCCACCAACGGGCCCACCAGCTGAAATCCTGCCTGGTGAAAGTAAGATGTCAGCAAAGGGGGACAGAGCCCCCGTAACCAGGAGTCCACCTGTTGCCAAGGAAGAAGGCTCAAGCCAAATCCAAATGCAATCCTAGGAAAGGAGATACAGGAGAATGGGACAAATAGGAACCAAGGTGACTGAACACCCATCCAAATAACTCCCCATTGTAAGTAAGAAGGACAACGTGATAGTTCCTTGTGCGGCTGCCCCTTGGTCTCATTCGAGACAGCACTCCCATCCGAGCCGTAGCGAACACAGGGAGCGGGAGAGGGGCCTAATAACACAGCCGCAATCAGCGGTGTTGAACACCAACAGCAACCTGTAAAAGCCTCAGTGTCCTGAAGACACGTGTGAGCCAAAATAAGCATCTTAGCATTCCACGGACGGCCAGAGGCCCACTGATTTACAGGGCGCCGAAGGCCCATCTCAGAGACGCCAAGCAGCAACGCCTGTGGGTACAATCGCCATACCCATGGAGGGTTAGGATGGGCAACCGCCTCATCCTCCAGGAGAAGGTGGAACAAACTGGTGTAGAGGCCACTGCCTCTATCTGTGAAGGGCATCCTGTCAAAGAGCCCAGACCTAGCAGGCCAAGGAAGGCAGGCCTGCACCAATACCTGAAGAAAGACAGCGACCAGAAGTACCCTGACCCACTCGGGGAAGAACCATCCAGCAAACATCGTCCCGCAACCAGAGGGACTACCTCCTGAATCCATCAGAACGAGGCATGGTGCCTCCTGATAGGAGCAAGGTGCTGTGGCTATCCCCTCACCCAGGCGGGTGAGGGCGTCCCATCATGCTTGGGGGGATTTGGAGAAGAAGTCGGGCTTAGCCCGGCCAGAAGACCCCTGACGTTGTCTGTCGCTCCTGGGGCAGGAGTCTGTACCAGGCCCCGGAAGGGGCACCCCTGGTTCTTGCTTAAGACTATGATACGGAGGGGGAGGGGTATCCCTGCTCCGAGGGGACCGAGACGGCCGCCCTTGATGGGGCGAATTGTCCTCTTTTTTAAATATATCCAGACGGGCCCCAAACAGGCGTTGCCCTCTAAAGGGAAGCCCAGTCAGAGTCCTTTTAGCAGCATCGTCAGCCCCCCACTGTTGCAGCCAGAGCAGTCGACGTATAGCCACCACTGGGTCAGAGGTCCTCGCACACATTCTGATGGTGTCATCCAGAGCTAAAAGGATACATTTAACAAAAATATTACAGCTGGAGAGTGCATTAAACACCTCCCAGGGTAAATCCTCAGGGTGATGCTCAAGCATCTGTCTTATGAGGGTTCTAGCGGTCACTGCAGTGATGGCCGCGGCACAGGCAGGACGCAGCGCCGTTCCTGCACAAGCAAAGGCGTGCAAAGCCAGCCTATCGATGTGCCGGTCCTCGACATCCCGAAGGGTGCTGTAGGCTGGGGCTGTGAAGAAGGGAGGGTTAGGAACCCCAATGATTGGTGCGTCCACCACGGGAGACGATGACCAACAATCAACCATTTCAGGGAGAAAAGGGTATTTCCTATCCCAGTCCTCTGGGATCCCTGGAAGTTTAGTGGGGCATTCCCACTCCTTAAGAACCAGAGCGTGGAAGTGAGCCTGCTGGAGAAATTCCAAACGCGCAGTCGCTGTATGGAAGCTCTCCCCTCTCGGCTTGGGGACCGCGCCAGGGAGCGAAATAGCCAGGGCCTTAAAAATCCTAAGCAACATACCATCAATGTCAAACTGGTCCCAGTCATCTTGGCCAGAATCATCGTGACTCCTCGGCCTCTCATCAGAGGAACCCGGATCAGAGAACAGATCTCCATCGTCAGACGGAGCACTATCACACGGAGAAGAGAGCTCCTGCGTACTCATAGCAAAGGCCGAAGCCGGGGGCGTCAAGGGCCGCTTCCTGCCAGGACCCAAGCGTTCGGACAACCCCGTAACAATCTGGTCAAGCGTAGGCCATCTAGAAGACAGGTCAGGCTGTAACTCCCCGCTGGAACATGACTCAACAGGAGTGAGGTTTAGGCCAGGGGAAGAGGGAGAATAGGAGCGAGGTGCAGCCATAGGTGCTGCTCGCAGGGCCGGTGTTTGCTCGGCCCATAGGGATTTATGCACTAGGCAACCCTGGATGCCCCAACCCGCTGATTAATGTGGGAGATTTGTAGGAAGGCCCGCTAATAACTATATATGTATAAATATAAATATATATGTATAAGGATATAAGAGGCCGGGAGAAGCCGCCGGACACTCGGCGTCTGAAAAACATAAGGTGAAAGAAGGTGTCAGGGCCATGCGCAGCTGGAAGAACATATAATAAGAAATCACCCGCGAGGGCACTTACAGACCAAGGGAGGAGGGGAACAGCCGCCACGCACGCGCGCGAGCGAAGATCGTCAAAATGGAGCCCAGCGAACCTCGAAGGGCGGACTCAATGCTCGGCCGTGACGCGGAGTGCGCCAAGACAAGTCCCCGCCCACCCCGAAGAGCGCGAAGCTCTGAGGTAAAAAATAAAAAGGCAAGGATAAAATCACAACGGCTGTTTTAACGAAAAAGGCGCCGCTGCATCTAACGACGCAGCAAACTGTGTAGTAGAGAGAAAAACGGCGGCAGGAGGAGCACGCAGCGCGGCTCTGACAACCAGATGTCAATAGAGGCAAAAATAAAGGCATTAAGCGTGATTAACAGTACACTGAGACCGCCACACCCCCCCCCCCTTTCTTTTCCCCTTAATTAGTTGGGGAAAGAAGGAGGGTTGCGACCCTGAAACAGGGTCCACCACTACTCAGGGCACGGGGCAATAGTGCGGGAGGGGCATCCACTAGAGGCTCACCATTAGCCTTAACCGCCTACCCTATGGTGGGGGATTGCGGTGGAGCATGGCTCCGTTAAGCACCCAAGGTGCTGCCTACTTTCACCCGACCAACGCAGCCCAGGCTGGGAGGCATAGTCTTCTCAAAGAGGACGGGTGGAAATAGTCCTGCAGGGCCTCGGGTTGTAAGCCCCGCTCGCCTGCGAGAGCGTGATACTTCATGTCTTCGCAGTTCAGCACTGCAGAGAAATCTTGGGAATTTGTGGGCGGTCCCTGGGTATATGAAGGGCCGGGAGGAGCCTGTTTTTGCATGTCTGCAGTGGACAGCGCCATCTGGCGGAGGATTACCCATGTGTAATTATTATAGATGGAGCAGGACGTGCTGTATGCTTAGAATATCTGGGGATTTGTGGGAGGTCCCTGGGTGTATGAGGGGCCGGGAGGAGCCTGTTTTTGCATGTCCGCAGTGAACAGCGCCCTCTGGTGGAGGATTACCCATGTGTAAGTATTATAGATGGAGCAGGATGTGCTATTACCTGCTCTCTGTCACTCTGAGCCCATGTGTCCACAAGGTCCAGCGGCATGTATTGGTGAGCTGGGCACGGAGGTCCAGACAGGCAATAATTATGGCTCCCAAGTGTAACGCAAGCTGCCTTACCCCCTCCTCCCGGGGTGACCCCCGTCAAGATGGTGCTGTTAGTGACTACTGTCACAAAGGTTAACTTCCTCCAAAATGTTAAGATGTTGTTTTCTACTTCTGTTTCTCTCCTCACCCTTCTCTCACTGACTCCTCCTACCCCTCTCCTTTTTCCTCCCTCCCCTTTGTACCTTTTGGCCTGCCCCCCTTCTGCTCTCCCTTATATACCCTCCCCCGCCTGGCATCCTCAAAACTGGGGGCAAGCGCAATCTTGATGGTATGCCATATATACTACCTCATGCTACTAGATATCCCATAAGATGTCTCTTAAGGTAGTATCAATCAACGTCCAGGGTGTCAACTCGCCCAACAAAAGATCAAGAGTTTTCAAATATTTTAACTCTATACACGCGGACATTGTCTGTGTGCAGGAGTCCCACTTTTCGGTCATTTCAACGCCCAAATACCTCAGTATGAAATACCCCACGGTTTACCATGCGCGGGCAACCACCAAGCAAAGGCGCGTATTCATAGCCTTCCATGCACGCACCCAATTTCAATGCTCTAAGCGAGTTGCTGATCCTGCAGGTAGGTACCTGCTGTTGCAGGGGACCCTACAGAATGAGGAAATCACGATTCTGAATTACTACGCCCCTAATACCGGTCAATTGGGATTTCTTTGAAACTTGGGTGGCATATTGAAGGGGATTGTATTCCTCGGAGGTGACGCCAACCTAACTCTGGATCCCGTGTTGGACAGATCTCTCCCTCCCACTTCTTTAAACCGCAAGGAGTCTCTGGCCTATGCGGCTATCATCTCTAAATTAGGACTTATTGATGCCTGGCGAGACTTACACCCTTTTAGGAGAGATTATCCGCATTTTTCTGCTCCCCACTCCCTCCATACTAGAATTGACCATCTGTTTGTCTCCAGGAATTTTCTACCCAACATCCTCAATGCCCGCATACTCCAGGTGCCATGGTCAGACCATGACCTGAACTGTGTCACCTGTAAATCCTTAGTGGTAAAACCAGGCCCATCACCCTGGATTCTTAATGACACTCTGTTGGCTACTAAAGAAAGCACCCAGGAAGCTGTTAGAGCAGCCGAAGACTACTTCAAAACAAACCAGCATCAGTTGAGTCCCCAGCTATCCTATGGGGTGCGTTCAAATCAGTAATGCAAGGCCACTTCCTCTCCAGAGTGGCAAGGGTGAAAAAAGAACGAGCCTCGCTCGCTGCCGAACTGGTGACGAAATTTGAGAAAGATCCCAGATTTTTAAAGACAACCCATATAAGAATAATAGGCGAGAGTTGGAGAAATCCAGTGTAGAATTAAATGCCCTGCAGATTCGGGAAGCTGAGCGCAGATATAAGTGGTCTGCCCAGAGATATTACACTTTAGCAAACAAGCCCAATACCCTTTTAGCTTCCCAGCTGAAGTGCCAAGAAAGATTCGCCCCCCCCTATTAAACTGAAACTGGGTAAGAACACTCTGACCAGTAATCCATGTAAGGTACTTGAGGAGTTTAGGAATGGTCTGGACAAACTTTATGATCCCCCCCCCCCCCAAAGGCCAAGTGTGGGCGCTATAGAAGCCTTTCTGGAGAACGTAACGCTCCCCAGGATGTCACCCGAGTGCTCGGCCCTGGTGGATGTGGAGGTCTCAGTCCTGGAAGTGAGACAAGCTATCAGTACACTTAAGACCAAAAATAGGCCGGGCCCAGATGGATATACGCCACTGTTTTATGAAAAAACCTTCAGAGGTGATGGCTCCACATTTCGCCTCTATGTATAAATATGTTAAGGCTGGAAAGAGCTTTGACCCTGAAATATTAAGAGAGGCCATGGTTATGATACCCAAACCAGGAAGGACCCCCAAACTTGGCAGAACTACCGCCCCATTTCGCTCCTAAATTTGGACTTAAACCGGACCTTCAGCGTGATTTAATGAAAAGCTCAAACTCTTAGAAAACGGTTCCCCAGCATCTAAAATTAATATATTTTAATTTTTAAACACTAACTTATTATTCTTTCCCCCACTGGGCTGCAACTCTGTTCAGGAATTTAGGATACGGGCGCCGCCATCTTGACTCAGAAGCATCACACTTACTGAGGAGGTTATAACTGTGCTTTGCTCAGACAGAGCAGAGCTGGGGTCAGGTAAAGTTCAGCAGTCCCAGAATGCAGAGCAGCACAGTCAGGAGGCACTTCCTGTTTGCAGGCTGCCTGATAAGATGGCGGCTTCCATAAGCCGCCATCTTGGATGTTTAAAGGCTCATAACATGCAGTAGATGCAGGTAGGATGAATTTTAATGTGGATAATCTGTATGTACAGGGTGTCGGAAACATATAAGATAGACTCTTATTCAAAGTGAAGGTCCGCTTTAAAGATCCTGGGGAAAATCATTGCAAACAGAATCAATTCTTTCCTGAGCTCTCTGATACACCCAGATCAGGTGGGATTTGTCCCAGGGAGGCAGTCTTCAGATGGGGTGCAGTGGATTGTACAAGTTATTGAACTTTCTAGGAAATCACCTGAAGATCTGATGCTCCTATCGTTAGATATGGAAAAGGCACTTCCTCCTATGCGCTTTAGATAAATGGGGGTTTGGCCCGGGTCTTAGGGCATGGATCAAAGCTATGTATTGCTCCCCTACTGCTAGGGTGAAGTACTCGGGGTTTGAGTCAACCCTCTTCCCCATAGGGAGGGGGACACGACAGGGATGCCCCCTTTCCCCTATTCTGTTTATAATGCCACCTGTATAAATACTATGTGGCAGCACAAGTGGCTTCCTTGCTCCCTCTACACTCCTCAGGGAATGTCCCGGGTTGGGTGCAAATGACTGCGGGCAGTGTTGCCCCAATCTCGGTCACATCCTTACTATGGATCCCTAGGGGGCTCAGGCCGGAGGAACTCCCACGGTCCTTGATCCCCCCTCTCGATCTTTGGGATAAAAATGCACTGAGTCTGAGGTGGCGTTCACAACATACCCCAGCAGCCCCGTTGTTGGGCAACCCCCTGTTTATGCCAGGTGTTGGATCCAAACACAACTTTAGACGGTGGGAGGAGCAGGAAATCACTGTGATACAGGATGTGGTGGCGCATTGGAGAGGGGAGGGCCCACACTCTGTCACGACTAGGTCTACCATTCCGCCAGGTGAAAGATATAGAGGGTTGCAATTAACCCATTTCATTAACAAAGTGGCTCGGGGTGGCGGGTTCCCCCAATTCCCTACCAAATTTGAGCGCAGGTGTCTGCAGGAGCCTTTAGCTGGGGGTGCTATATCTGAACATTATGCCTCTCTGGTGAAGTTAGGAAGGGATCTGCAGCATTCCTATATGAAAAGGTGGGAGGAGGACTTGGGCAAGATAGATAATGAGCATGCATGGAGCCAGATCTGGAGAGCGTCGGGGAAGGTCTCATGCAACACACTAATACAGGAAAACTCCTATAAGGTCCTCTGCAGATGGTACCTGACCCCCTCCAGGCTGCACAAATTTAACCCGAGTTGCCCGGCCTTCTGCTTCCATGGCTGCCAAGAACCTGGTGACATGTACCACATTTGGTGGTCCTGTCCAGTAGCACAATTCTGGAGTAAGGTCTATGATCTAATGGCATCCCTTTTCAAAGGCACTTTTTCTCCTAATGCTTGGGAGGCACTGCTATCCTACAGGAACAACAATCATACGCCTGTGGAATGGAAGTTGGCATCCCACATCCTGGCGGCCTCCAGGCTTGTAGTTGCTAGGAGTTGGCGGGAGAGGCTGCTACCCTGGAGCCTAGTATCTACCAGAATCTCGGACATATTAGTGATGGAGAAACTGACAGCGATAGCCCTAGATGAGTATGAGCGATTTCAGGAGGTCTGGGCACCATGGATTGACCACCTCCATCTGGATGCTGGGGCGGTCGTAGCTTGACCCAAGAGCCAGACGGGAGATGACTCAATAGAATTCCCTCCCCTCATCCCTCAGCACTTTCCCTCCCCCCATCCCTCAGCACTTTCCCTCCCCCCTCAACCCTCCCTTCATTCCTTCCCCCTCCTCCTTGTCCTTTTTCCCTACCCCTCTTTTGGTCTTTTCTTACTTACCTTCTTGCTCCCTCTCAGGAGTTGGTACTTACAGTAACGTGATAATTTCCCCGGACGTTTATTATAAGCTATTATTTGTTTAGAACCTGGAGAGTAGATGTTGGTTTGCTATATAGCTCATTCCTAGACACTGTATTGCTTACAAGCTCGTTTTTGGGCAGTAGCCCTACCTCATAGGAGTGATCCCAACACACCAGGTGCTCCCTGTGGGGCACAAACGCCTGTGAATTTTTCTTTATTGTCTTGATTGTAAATTGACTTCAAATTGATATCCAGCTATTGCAATTATCTCTGTACTTAATCTCGCAGTCTGTGTACCAATGACAAATGCTTTATTTTGTACTATGTGCTATGATCAATAAAAATCATTGTACAAGAAAGTTTACTGAGTCCAGGCCAATATGTGCAAAATCCATAGGGTATCAACCCAAAATGGTGATCTAGAGTTAATCTGCATGTGTTTACTACTATTGCATAAGTATCCTGTGTACACAGCTATGAGTCTAATTCAGCGTTCTGTGTTGCTGTAGCTTCTCTATTCCGTTAAGAACTCAAAGTATGAAATGTAATAACAATGTCTGTGTCACTATTCTGTCACCCTCTATTGTGTGCTACGACATTCAAATACTCTGAAAATACATGTTAGCTGAACACATCAGGTAAACATGACAAGGTCTAGAGTTTCTTTGTAGATGCATGTCAGGTAACAACACTGGGACTAGTTTGGCTTGTTATTTATGGGGAATGCACTTTTAAAAGAGGACAAAATTAAAACAAGATAACTGTTACTGGCAGCAGTTACTATACAGCATTGCATTTAATTGTTTCCATCCAAAAAAGACGTCCATCTAATTGCTGTGTTTTTCTTGTCAGAGAATGCTTTCTTAAAACAGAAAGTATGTACATGGTGCATACAAACTAAGGATAACAGGATTTCTCTTAGGACCCTCCATCTTTTTCCAAATCCCCCAGAAGACATGGGTGTGAAAGGCTTGGGGATAGCAAATAATTACACTACCATACCCTCCAACTTGTGACATGTTTTGGGGTGTTGGCTCTTACTAGAACAAATTGGGATGCCCTGCAGTGTGAAACTTACCTTGTCCTGCAATCAGCAGGGCACAATGCATTCCCCACGGCCTCTCCCACCCGGAAGACCTAATAGTCTGCGGGCAGGTGTGCAGAGAGCAAGAAAGCTTGGATGCTGTGGGAATCAGGGCTGCTGAGTCAGTAAACCAAAGCCCGACTCTGACTCCTCAATTTTATCAGGGCCCGGCTCTGACTCCGACATATATGGCCAATAATTAGTAACATATTTACTGTAGTAAAGTGGTAACATCAGGCTTTTTCTCAGCATTATATAATCATGCTACTTTGAACCTAAATATATTTATTGTAATATATTTACTGTACAAATACCTTAAAGGGACAGTCCAGGCACAGGGTTAAATTAATGGATGATAAAGTCTGGTTATAGGTGTTGTAGAGAAATGCTGATTGCAATAGTGATCATTAAACTGAAATGTTTTTTACACTTTAAGTATAGAGGTAGGGTTTGTACAGAATTTTTATACAATCCTATAGTATTATGAGAACCACTTGTTAAACCGGACCAACACCCATATTTACTTTAATGGTGTTGGTTTCACTGTCTGCTGATAAAAAGAAGCTCTGGGGGGGGGGGGGGGGGGCATCCAGAACACTGGAGCCCCCTCACACCTAACAGCACACAATGCTTGTAATACTCACCTTCATTACAAGCCAGTGCTGGGAAAGGAGTCCTGCCGGTGGCCGGTGCAGAGGATGCGGCTACGGCCCACATGACCGTCCAGCCTCCAATCACGGGACTCCTTTCCCTGGCGCTGGCTCATAATGAAGGTATTACGAGCATTGTGTGCGGTTAGGTGCGAGGGGGCTCCAGTGTTCTGGATGCCCCCCTGAGCTTCTTCTTATCAGCAGACAGCGAGACAAACACCCATTAAAGTAAAACGAGTGTTGGTCCGGTTTAAATTATAAAAGAAATAAAATAGCTGGGCTAGTAATACTCTTAAGGTTTTCAGTTGCTTCACAAAGAATATGTATAGCTGTCTCTTCAGATTGGAATCGCATACTGTAGGTAGGCGAGGAGGGGAGCTCATGTGAAGGTTTGCCAAAGATGGCCCTCCTCTCTAACACTAGACTTACCTTGGGACTATTACTAACCCAGTTTTATTATTTACTTCTGTACCATTTAATGAGTGGCTCTCATAACACTGAATGTTAATATGAACATTCTGTGCACACCTTTGCTCTATGCTTGAAAAGTAAATATCATTTCTGTTGTTTAATAACACTATTGCAATCACCATTTTTCTACAACACCGATAACCAGATGGCGAGGTCACAGCTTTTACCCCTAATTTGTTTCAAGTGCCTCTCTCCAAGTTGCACTGCCTGGTGTTTAGATTTACCCATCAAATTAGTTGATTTCTGCTTCCCCCATGCTGGCTTGTAGGGGATGAATCTTTCATTCACCATCACTTGCATTTCCTGATGAACCCTGCTGAATTTGCTCCTTTATGCTGACTCCTATTTCTCAGTCCCCAAAATGAATGCACTTCAGAGAGAACTGTCACACTGAAATATGCATGGATAAGTCTTCCTCTGCTGCTCAAGAGGCCCAATAAAAGGGAGGAAGTTCACTAGGTCCTATTAAAAATATGAAGCAAGCTGAATAAAATATGCAGTCCCTTACATTCACAATGGAGAAAGCAGAAAATAGCCTAATTTAATCCTTTGTCTGTAATGGCCCTTTAAAGTTCCTGTCCAGGCAAAAAACATAAAAAGGTATACCAGGGGTGTAGCTAGGGGGGAGCAGGGGGGCAGCAGGTCAGGGAAGCGTGAGCACAAGTGGGGGCAGCCCTTTCAAATCTTTGCCCCGGTTGCCAGAAAGCCTAGCCACTCCTCTGAGTTATACACTCACCTTTTTTTTCCCCCTCAGCTTCTATGTGCAGTGCTGGCATCTTCATACTTGAATGAGTATGAGTAATGAGGTTGAACGAGCAATTACATCCTTCATCAATGGGCAGACATTGTGGTGTCCATTACTATAGCTTTACATCCCCTAACACTCCTACTCCATTTATTGCAATGGAGGGGGTGTGTCAATGGCAGATGTGATGAACCCAGTTTGGAACACCCCCTCCATTGCAATTATTGGAGTAGGATGTGGGGTCGTAAACAAGGCTCCATGGATGCCCCCATGAGAGGCCACTGGTGCTGGAAAATACAATTCTGTGATTACTCACCTGTAGAATTGTTTTTACGGTGTACAGCACGGCTTGCTTCATTTTAATTCTTCACATTTGGGTAATCCGCCACAAGGTGGCGCAGTCAACTGCAGAAAGACTTGTGGCTCCTCCCGGCCCATAAAAAGGGCAGGAATTACCCAGAGACCCCTAGTGTTTAAAAAGCAGTAATGCAAGAAGCCGGGAGGCAAGACCATGTTAACAAAAAAACACAGCCCCACTAAAAATATGTCCATGAAGAAGGGTGGGATCCCCAGTGAGCAACAGCAGGCAGTTCAAGACACTACTGCCTGAAGCACCTTGCGACCAAAAACAGCGTCAGCTGAGGCCCTAACATCAACCTTGTAAAACTTAGAAAAAGTATGAACGGAAGACCAAGTAGCGGCCTTACAAACTTGTTCAACAGAAGCCTGGTGCTGAAAGGCCCAAGAGGCACCAATAGCTCTAGTGGAATGAGCTGTAACGAAAAGGGGGTTCCTTCCCCTTAGCAGAGTATGCTTGCTCCACCGCCTGTCTGATCCACTTGTTGATAGTGGATTTGGCTGGAGGAAAACTCTTCCTAGGCCCGGCAGGAAGGACAAACAGAGAATCCGACTTCTGAAAAGACTCAGTGGAAGTCAAATAGAATTTGAGCGCCCTGACCACATCTAGAGAATGAAGGCTTCGTTCCTTAGAATTAGAAGGGGCAGGACACAAGGAAGGCAAGACAATGTCCTCATTGAGATGAAAGGCAGAACAACCTTGGGCAAAAATTCAGGTTTAAAACGGAATACCACCTTATCCTGATGCCGTTCAAAATAAAGAGGCTTAATAAAAAGCACTGCCAGCTCAGAGACACGACGCACTGAAGTGATAGCCACCAAAAAGGCCACCTTATAAGTCATAATGGCCAGCGCAGCATTGCACAAGGGCTCAAAGGGAGGACCCTGGAGAGCAGAACGCACCAAGTTCAAATCCCACACCGGTAGCAGGGGCTTACGCGGTGGACGTACATGAGTAACTCCTTGGAAAAAAGTCTTGACAAGCCTATGATTGGCGAAAGATCGTTGGAAAAAGATTGCCAAGGCCGAAACCTGGCTTTTGAGGGTACTCAGTTGTAGACCCGACTCCAGACCATGTTGTAAAAACTCCAAAATCCTAGAAATGGAGAAAGTGCGACAAGGAAAAGACTTAGACTCGCACCAGGTAATGTAAGCATGCCAGACCCTATAATAAATCAAAGAAGAAGATCTCTTCCGAGCCTAAATCATAGTACTGACTACCGAAGCCAGCAATCCCTTATCCCTCAGGATGGAGGTTTCAGCAGCCAAGCCGTCAAAGCCAGCACTTGTAAATTGGGATGGCGCAACTGTCCCTGAGTGAGAAGCCCTGGATCGTTGGGCAGGAGGAAGTGATCCACCGACATCTGGACGACCTCCGCGAACCATACTCTCCTTGGCCAGCGGGGGGCCACCAGAATGGTCAGTACCCCCTCCTGGGCTATCTTGCGCAGCACCCGTCCCAGGAGAGGAAATGGAGGAAACGCATAGAGGAGCCAGAAATCCGTCCAGGGAATGGCTAGAGCGTCCGTGGCGAAGGCCAGCGGATCTCTTGACAAAGAGATACAGCTTGGAAGCTTGTGATTGTGACGGGACGCAAACAGGTCCACGTCTGGCTGACCCCAGCGGCGACACAGGGCATGAAAGATCTTGTTGCCGAGGGACCATTCCCCCAGACGAGACGTCCCCCTGCTCAGGGAGTCCGCCTCCTGGTTCTCCACCCCTGGGATGTAAACCGCTGAGATGCAGGGAACATTCTCCTCTGCCCAAGACAATATCAGGGACACCTCCTTGAGGGCTTGTTTGCTCCGAGTCCCGCCGTGATGATTGATGTAAGCGACAGCCGTCTGATTTCCGAACGGACCTGGACCGCACGACCCCAAAGGTGGGGAGTCAACTGAAGGGGACCAACCTGATCGCCCTCAACTCCAGGAGATTGATAAGCGTGTGGGCCTCCTGAGGGCCCCACTGGCCCTGGAACTTCAGTGAGTGCCAAAACCCTCCCCAGCTGGTCAGACTGGCGTCCGTGGTGACAATCTCCCAGCACGGAGGTAGAAAGGACCTGCCCGCTAGAAGATTCCTCGAGTCCAACCACCACGAGAGGGACAGTCTGGCCAGAGGGGACAGAGCGAATTCCAGCTCCAGGGATTCTTGTTTCCGATCCCAAACGGTCAAGAGATTCAACTGAAGAGGTCTCATGTGGAACTGGGCGAAGGGTACAGCTTCAAAGCAAGAAACCATGAGTCCCACCAACTGGATCTCCAGGTGGATGGAGGGATGTGGACACGACAGCAGGGCTCGCGCCTGCATATGAAGGCCCTCCACCTTCTGCTGAGGAAGAAACACCTTGACCTGAGAAGTATCCAGCGTCATGCCCAGGACGGACCTCACCAATGACAGAGTGAGTGAAGACTTGGAATAATTGATCACCCAACCGAAGGACTCTAGGGTGGACACAATCACCTGAGTATCCCTCTCGGCCTGATGAAAAGATGGAGCAGCAATCAGCAGGTCGTCCAGGTAAGGAAGAATGCGAATGCCCTGGCTCCTCTGGAGGACCATGACACCCGCCAGCACCTTGGTGAACACCCGAGGGGCCAAAGTGATACTGAACAGCAAGGCCACAAACTGGTAGTGCTGATCCCCCAGAGCGAACCTCAGGAACTTCTGATGCCCTAGGAAGATAGGAACGTGCAGGTAGGCATCCTTGATGTCCACAGTGGTCATAAAGTCGCCTGGCCGAAGAGAGCTCACCACCGGCCTTAAGGTCTCCATGCGGAAATGTTTGAACCTGACAAATCTGTTGAGACCAGCGGCGAACCAAGTCGGCAGATCGCTATCAGACTCGCCATGACGATCCCCAGAGGAATCGGAATCACGGAACAACTCCCCCTCCTCCATGGATTCACGGACACCATAGGTATCATAAATCTCATCATCATCGGCAAAGAGGGAAAAGTCCGTATCCAGGTGCCTCTTTTTACTAGAGGCCTTGCCGGCAGCCAGACGGGCCAGTTGCCGCTCAATGCTGGCAACGCGCAGTGCCAGGTCAGAATGAGACCCCCTACTATCTTTCCCCTCACTGGGAGCTAAATGCAGGCGTGGGGGAGTAGGCGAAGCTGCAGGTAGAGCGCGACTAGGTAGAGAAGTGCTCGGCCCAACCTGATCCGCAATGACACTCTGGGCGCAGGGGACACAGACCACGCTGCGACCTCTCACAGGGGATGCCCGGCACATGAGTTACAACTGAGCCCGCCCCGAAGGGCCCCCAAGCGCGCTATCCCCAGAAGCCTCCATATGGTGATTGTCAGCTGAAACAATAGCCAAAAAACCACCGGGAGAAACCACAAGCAAAATGAGGATAAAACTTGGCCAGTCTGAAAACACAAAAGAAAGATCCAGTGAGCATCCCACAGCACATGCGCAAATCAAAAAAGGCAGCATAACCAAAGACTTGACTCACGGACCGAGGAGGCAGCAAGCGAGGGACCAGCAACCAGCAATAGCGTCTTCCAGGGAGCAGCAAGCAGAGCGCGCAGGAGACCAGCAGTGGCGCGGGACAAAGAAAATGGCGCCGAACCGCAGATCCTTGAGGCAAAACGCATCACCGCGCGGCTCAGTCCCCCCGTTCAGCGCGTGAAGGTCTGGGCGCCCTAACGTTAATGGCACCCGGAAGGAGAGGGAGGGAGCCCCCTCCCAAGCTGCCCCGAAAAGTGGTGCACGGCTCCGCAGCAGAAGGGACCCGGCCGGTCGGCCGCAGTGGCGCGGCCAGCCCCCGCACCCCCCCAGGCCCCGGCCCCTGCCCCCCCCACCCCCGGCCCAGGCAACCGGCCGAGGGGAGAGAGGAGAAGGACAGAGGGAGAGGAAGAGGGGGGGAGGGGGGGAAGTAAGGCACAGTAAAAAGAGAAAAAATGTGGAGAAGCACGCACCCACACACACGCGCTCCCTGGGAATAAAGCTTGTGGGATGAGGGTCCTACGTGGTCCCCCCCCCCCATATAGGCTCACCATTTGCCTATGGCCGGCTACCCTTTGGTTACAGGGTCTGCGGCCCGGAGCATAGCTCACCGAACACCATAAGGTGTTGGTAAGGTGACCCCCAGGTGTTCCCCTACCTTCACCTGATCTGTCAGCCGAGGCTGGGAGGCAGAAGGGTCCGGAAACAGCTGGGAATAGGCTTGCAGGGCCGACGGGCTTGGTACGCCCCGCTCACCTGCGAATAATCAGAGAGAGAAAATCTTCTGTCTTCGCAGTAAGGACTGCAGAGAAACTCTGGCGGTCTCCGGGTAATTCCTGCCCTTTTTATGGGCTGGGAGGAGCCACAAGTCTTTCTGCAGTCGACTGCGCCACCTTGTGACGGATTACCCAAATGTGAAGAATTGAAATGAAGCAAGCCGTGCTGTACACCAGGAAAATATGCAAACGCTGGCTTGCTGCCACTGGAGGACATGAAGGAGCTGTGGGGCAACACTGGACCTGCACCATGGAGCTGTAGTTGAGTATAAACTTGCCTGGACAATACCTTTACATTCTTGTAAGTTTCAAGCATTGTAACTTTGTAACTTGCAAGGGCCTTGGGACATCATGAAGACGCCGAGTTTAATGGACAGGGGAGACTGGGGAACTCATCTATCACTACTAGATCAATCTGCTGCTTATCACGGATTGTTATTTACAATGGCCTTAGATTGGAAGTATCTAAACTTCCTATAAAATTCCATTCATTATACAATATTAGTAAGAGATGTTTTCTCCGACTCCAGCCCAAACTTGCTCCGACTCCACAGCCCTGGTAGGAATCAAAACTGATACACTCAAAGATGATAAACACATCTAGTTTATAAAAACTGACAATAATATGGATTGCAGTTTGCGAACATGTTTTATCAACGTAAGACAATGAAAGAAGACCCTACGTGGACTGGACCCTGAAAACCTGAAAAAGAGGTGATTTCCTATATTACACACAACTTTAACTAGGTTGCAGATTTCAACAGTGCATGCTACCAATATCAGTGACTGGGAACTGGAGTGCACCAGTGGCCCTTCAGACAAATGGTGTGGATAGTCCAATTGCCATGTCTACCACATCAGCCTACCAAGAACTCCTAGGTGGTGGTACGCAAGAGCCTATCAGGTGAAATAATTATCAGTACCCCAACTTGACCTGATGCCATGTATATTTTCCTTTCAAGTCTGATTTACTCCACAAGTACAAAACTGCTCCAAAAGGTTCATAAAACTATGTAAATTGTTATATATCTAATTCATCCCTCATATCATTTCCTGGCCTAGAAATATATAAACCTATGTAAATTGTTGTGCATTTTATGCGCTTTCAATAGTTGTTTTGTGCATTTTTAACACACCTTTAGGTGTGCGATAACCCATCTGTACCACCTGGGAGGTCCTTGAGATAAATTGAAAATGGAACATGGTACTTGATGTTTTTTAACTTTTCAATAATTGTAAAGTTATGATTGCAATTAAAAGGTAGAGGTTTTTGATGGTTAAAGCTTTAATACATATGTGGGGGTGTAGTTGTTAGGGTACAATATTTATTAATAATATTTATTTTCAGCAAAAGCCATAGCTAGCAGTGTGTACAAGCACCAAGCAAGAAACTGTACTGAAGTAAAGATGTGCTGAATTCTTTAAAAAAAAGTGTGTCATGTGCTAAAGTTTACATTTTGATTTAAATTAAATTTACTACAAATGTTTACTGTATTTCTGACTCTATAAGACACAAAAGTTGGGGGGGGGGGAGTGTCTTATCGAGTGAATGTAAAAAAAGAAAAGTAAATATACATAACCATCGCTCATGCACCGCAGCAAGACAATGAAGGGCAGGGTAACCTATCCAGAGCTACTGCACCAACTCTGGGCGCCGCCATTGCCGCTGCTTCTCTGGCCTGGCACGCTTGCACACACAAACACTACACTTGGGTCCATGCAGCAGGTGGGCGTGTCCTGCGTGTGTGTCCACAATGGATGCTTGCTGCAGGCCACGCCCACCCAATACACAGATCCTGGTGTGAGCATGCACTACGTCTAAGCAACAGCAGTGGCGACGCCACACAGAACGGGCACAGCAGGTGTGGTTCATTTACCCTGCCCTCCCCCTGCTCCTCCATTGTCTGAATACAGTGTGGAAGTGATGGTAATGTCAGTTTATCTTTTTATTTCTTTTCCCCTAGTGTCTGGGGGGGGTGCCACACTGCCTTAGGGGATTGGGAGGGAAGAATGCCACACTGCCTATGAGGATTGGGAGAGGGGATTGCCACACTGCCTATGGGGAAGGGAGGAGAATGCCACACTACTTGTAATGGGGGGATTCTACACCTTGCTTATTTGGTTCTTGGGGGGGGGGGGCATGTTTTAGCATAACATTTGGTTCAAATTTTTTTTTTCTCCTCCAAATCCTAGGTGCGTTTTATGGGCATGTGCGCATAAAGACTAAAAATACGATACTTCTCGAACATACTACATCTTTAAAATATTGGCTGTCAAATGACACAACATAGTTTACTGTATACAATATGCCTATATACACTGTCACTTGTCATGTCAATAACTAGCAAGATGTTAATGGTATCAACATTTTTCAGATTTTCACATTCCTATTATTATGCGCGACAAAATAAACAAAGATAAACAGGCTGTCTAAGGCAGTGACTACAATCACATGTGAAAACATTTATTCAGCAACAGGTTAAGTAGAATAGAAAATATGTTTTAATATTATCAATATACGGTTAAATTGCCCGTATAATTATCACCAAGGAAATTATTACGTTTTTTTATTGCTAATTTGATTAGCTTAATATTGCTGTGAGCTCACCTAAATTTAATATGAGTTATTCAACTTTAACAGAGTTTAATACACACTTAGGAGACATTTGCCATGAACATTACATGTTGAGACACTTTGGTTTAAAGAAATTATATTTTTTTAGGCTGAAATCTCAACAATTTTGCACAGATAATTCAGGTTATAAAGTGGGCCAAAACCCAGGATTTTCACTACCCTGGGTTTTGGCCCACCCCACTGGGGCACTCTGGTTTGTGATGCCCCGCTGTGTGGAACCCGCAGTTCACCTCTACTTGGGCCAATAGCGCATGCACACCTTCCTGTCCAATCAGCCTCTTCAGCCGCATATATATTAATATGCAGCTGGAGAAGCTGAATGGAATCCCAACCACACACATCGGTGGTGCGCAGCATAACTTGCATTCTTCAGGTGTGCATGGTCACGCACAGCCAATCGGTCAGGGCTGGTGTGGCCACACAGCGACAAAGGGATGCAAGTTATGCAGCCGGCCATGCATGCGCCACAAGCTTGCGGTAACAGTAAGGAACCTGGATGAACTACAAGGTTTTACAGAGGAAAAGACTCCAGGGTCGGTTTTGGTCCACTATAAGACCATTTCCTACTTTTGACACCAGCAGTGTGTAGCTCATGAAAAAAGTCATGCAACATAAACTAGATTAGTGGCTATATAAGTTGTGTGATGGGTTATTAGCATGCATATCTCTTATTGCTGTCTTCAAAAGGTGATTTTATCAGAATTGCAAGAAGGGATTCATTTTCAAGGCTGTATCGGCATTGGACCTCTAGGATGGCTCTAGGTACCTGTGACAACCTACCAGGACCTTACTGAGTCACTCCCAGCCTGCCTAGCTGCTGGACACATGGTTATTAGCTGGTGGTCATAATAATTAGGTGGTACAGATGGGTTATCGCACACCTAAAGGTGTGTTAAAAATGCACAAAACAACTATTGAAAGCGCATAAAATGCACAACAATTTACATAGATCAGATTTTACTTTCACACTCTGTATTTTCAGCATATTGTACCACTTTGTGCCATCATTATCAGAAGTGATAAGGTGGTGGCCCTTAAGGCTACCCAGCTGTGGACACAGATACTAAGTCCCCCAGTAGCACAGAGGAGCAGGAGACACAGGGGCAGACCTGTGGCAAAGATTAGCAGACACAGGAAGGCAGAGAAGTCAAAGTAAAAACCAAATGGCATTCATGACAGCAACAAAGAACGCTGGGATGAGCAGCAAGCCACAAGACCATCAGGAGAGCAAAGCGGTGGGCAGTGGCGTAGATCCACAGCAAGACACAGCAAAGTGGCTGCAGTGAAGACCAAGAAGTGCTGGCAGCAGCAATAAGGGAGGCAGTGAGGACTGAGGACCCAGAAAGAAGCAGCAAAAGTAAGCAGCAGTGACATGGTCCAAGAGGTGGCAGTAAATGTTTAACTGCACTGCAATGCAGCGTGGGTAAAGCCCAATATGTGGTTGGGTGACAGAGCGGCAGCAAGTTCATTCGCAATTAAATAGTTTTGTCCAGTCTGGGGCATGCTAAGACATTGTGAAAATCATCACAAGTCAGGATGTGACGTCATTTTTGACTGGAGGTCTTTTTCAAACTAACTTGAAATCCTTACTTAATAAACACAGCTTATTATTAAAATAACATTCCCGGGTTGCGGAATGACCCTCACTTCAAAGATTACTAGACTTTCTATGGCCATCCAGGAACAATGCAAAGCTCCTTGTTCTTTTTCTTCTTATCTCATTTCGGTTATATCTACTCTTGCAACCCAAAATACTATTCAATCCCTTTCACTACTTTTTTCTCCTCCTCCTTTTGGCACAACTGCCTGACAATTTTTCCACATAATTTAAAACAAAATGATATTAGAAATGTATTTTCTTTAAAACACTTTCCATCTGCTGTCCACAACCTCAGTCTCACTTCCTTTTTGACATGTCTCTTCCTTTACCTTTTATTTAAAAACCATACATCACGGCCTACTATGTCACTCTACACCTACTATCTCAACATTAATCATCTCTATGCTATCCCTCATTTTTCTTGCAGCCATAACATCTATATTTACTTCTTTCACATGGTCCTGGATGTCAGCCTGCTTTCGGGTTATTATTATTTATAAAGTACATTATCTTCCATGACTACCAGGTAGAAATTACAGAAAAGGTAAAAATATTATTCTTATAATACACAGGGTATTAAGGGTCAAATGTAACAGATATGTGAGAAATACTTATTGATGCTACAGTACATAAAAATAAGTGATCTGGCCTTGTGAGCTCACAATCCAAAGAGTAAGGTTGGAGATGAGATGTTGTGTCACAAGTATTGCGCAACAAGCATTGTGGTAAGTGAAGGTTTTCAAGATTGTGAAGTGGCTTGTGCAGATGAAAGACTTGCTTGAATAGCTTAATTCTGGGGGCACTTTTGAAGCCTTGGCAGATTGGGGAGTGACTAGTTGTAAGGCATTCCAGAGGAGTGGGGGTGTGTCACATCCTGAAAATGAGAGTAGGAGGAGCTGATCAGGGTTGGGGACAGGAGAATGTCCTGGAAAGAGTGTAAGCTCAATCTAGGTTGGTATCATTGAAAGTGAAGAAATGTAGGAAGGGGTCTGGCTTTGTAGGTTAAGGTTAAAAGGTTGAAATTAATGATGAAAATAAGAGCATCCATTTTCAGTTATTGTATTTTGGGTGCATTGGTATTGTAAATGTTGGCTCAGTGAAAAAATGTGAAATATTGTTTTTTTTAATCTTGTTATTTCTGTGTCCAATTTTCCTTCTGTGCATTCATATTTTTATAACTTTATTATTTTCAGAACCAGATTTGTGCTAAATGGCTAAACGTCTTAAAGGGGTTAACCTATTCTTCAAAACTGCGCTGCCGCCTCATTAAACAAGCAGTTTTAACACTGCTAATCCCAGGATGGTTCAGCTCCCTCCAGCTAATAGTCTCTCTTCTCCACTGTGCATCCAAGCTCTTCAAACACACATCTACTACGAACTGACCAACTATCTCTCTACTAACAAGTTTGACTTCAACCAGTCCACTGAAACTCCCATAGCTCAATGTACTAATTGCCAAACATAATACAAATACTCTGTACCTATTTTTCTTTATCTGCTACATAGCCCACTCTCTTATTTTGCTTCCAGTATCATTGATATGCCAGGGCATACCAATCTCGCTCACAGCTGTCTTTTCTGTCATACCCATACAATATAGAAAAAAAATACACTTTTCTAATCTAATTCTCATCAGGAAAAAAAAAAAGTTTATTTTTATGTTTCAATATTTGTTATTTTTAAATGGAACCTTAACAGTGGAATTACAACCCTTGATAAGTTGATTACCAAAAACACACTACATCAGTTGGAGATCTTGCTACATTTCACCTAGTAACATGAATGCTTTCTCCATCCCCTGTGTTCTGTTAAAGTGGAACAAAACCCAACCTGATCCACCCTGGAATCTAACATATTACAGGGCCAGCTGCTGGCCTTCCCCTGGGGCATGCCAAGTCAATGATGTAAAAGCCAATTTCACCTTTTCCGGGCGACTCCCTCGGTGAACAATCCGGAGCAAGAGCGGGCCCATCCCCAGCATCTGTGGGCTAAGATGCTCCCGTGACCACTCCCCCCTCCATTCATTACAATGGAGCCAGGTCATGTCATACTGATCACTGCAATGAATGGAGTGGGCATGGCAGCGCACCTATGATTGACAGTGAGTAGTAATGGACCACCATCAAAGTCATCTACATGGTCAGGAGTGGGATGTGACGGCTGCAGCGCCGTACTGGCACTGATCAGCTGCGTGGGACAAAAGGTACATTTTTTTTGCTGCCTGCTGAAATTTTTAACAGTTATTTGCCCAACATCATCCATCTCTGATGAGGGTCTATCTATATTTCAAGGACATCCCGGCCATCTTGTCAAAGTAACAAAAAGAAAGGTAAAAAAAAGTGTCATATAAAAAACTTTACAGAATATTACCATCTTACTCTTGCACAGCTAAAGCACAAAAGACACACATAACCTTTGTTAAGTTACATAAACTACAGTCTTCTGGTTCCACAGGTTTTCATTTACAATTAAAAGATGGGTTAAGAGATGCAGTTGCATGTGTATGAAGACCTTCATAATAGGCTAGGCCTTCAAAAGTTATAACAATGCAGCTGGAGGCAGGAAGCCACAGGGTTAACATATAAAGGTATAAAAAGAGTCATGTTAGAAACCTGCTGCAAAAAAAGTGAAGGAATATGTTATCGGTTGACGCTGCACTTTGGATGTGACTTTCACAGTCTGCTGGAAGTTCGGAGATCGCTACACTTGTGACTGTCACTGATTAATGAGTCTCTCCAAATCTCATCCAGCCTTTACTCTTACCTCTGCTAGGTTTCTGCCCGGCCATTTTCAGCAACATGGCAACAATGGCAGTTGCCTTTCTAGGAAGCAACGCAATAGCTGACAATGCACCAAAGCCCTTTAATGGCATTGGATTTACAGACAGGTCACAAGCTCAGTATGTCATTTTCTAGACAAGTTGAAATGAATGCAAAAGATGTAGACAAAAGACTTATTAAAGCCCCATAAATTCACCTTTGTCATAACCCGCCAATCTCAAGCATATCATAAAAAAAAAAATCATCATCCCCAGCTATGCAGAGCATTGTGTCACCTTGTGGACTGACAGTTTGAACACCGTGCTTCAGAGACCGAGCATCCCTGCCTATTATTCTGGTGCTTTTTCGATACAATCATTCTTTGTTCGAGGACAGAACTATCTCTCTCTCCTGTCCTAGATACATGTTCTTGTCTTTTCTGACTCTCATCTTTATGGCCATGTCACTTAGAGTGTGATGGTAAAAAATGGTACTTGTAGTTAAAATTCACTAGCTCTGTAGTTTTATTACGTTACAACCTTCTCATCATAATAACTATTTTACACCTATATCAAATTTTATTGTATTTTATTTCCAGTTTAACTCACAGCATACTTTTAGAAGTACAGTGCAAATATACAGTAGAAACAGAGTCCCTACAGATGCAGAAGGGGGTGAAATCTAAATATATATATATATATATATATATATATATATATATAGAGAGAGAGAGAGAGAGAGAGAGAGAGAGAGAGAGAGAGAGAGAGAGAGAGAGAGACCGCTCATCACAATAACATTTAATAATAATTGATAAAAACTAAAAAATAACTATAACTGTTTGACCTCATTAGAGTCACAGCCCCAATGTTGGCTACAAACCAAGACAAAAACCTTTACAGAACAACTTTAAAGTAGATCAAAAGCCATAGTGGCAGGCCCAGAGTCTTTTAGGCCACTAGCCTGCCACCAGGGGAATCCAAAATCTGAATGCCCTACTGTGCGATCCCTCAGGTCGTCGGTAAACTCGCTTTTACCAGCCTTGCTCGTTGGTTGTATCCCCAACTGCCTTGTAGCTTTGGCACTCCCAGCGTGCGAATGTGCTCCCCGGTAATGGGTATGCGGAGAGTGGACTGGTGAGCTGTCATTCTTAGGATTAATCGACACATTACTTATAGTGCTAACAGGTAGTTATTAGGAGAATAAAATAGGGATCAGGTGACAAAAAGCCCCACCAGTTCAAAATGGCATAAAAACCCCTCCCATGGATTCACACTTCAGTCGTAGCAAGCGGTGTAGTAACCAAAGGAATAACTACATATACAGCATCTCTAAGTCTTGTATCTCTGTTTGTATCACCCACCAAATAAATTCCCAACATTCAGACACATGCTAACTTTTACTTCTCTTATTCTCTTTGGGAATAGTTTAATAAAATGAGCCATTTCTTAAAATCTCAAAATCAAGTATAAGTATAGTATATATACAGTATATATATATGAATACCTTATGTAGTTCAAGCAAAGCTGCCTTCTTCACTTCAATTTCACGCCAGCTCAGGACTAAGCTGGGGAGAGCATGTTATGGCACAGATTTATAAATCATGAGCCGTCAGGCATACTCACCCATGCTGAGAGTACCAAGGGACAGAGTGGCAGTTAGACCACTTTTTGTGTGGTCATGAAGGAATGAAATTGAAAGGAGGGCAAGATTTGAAACCCTGTTACAGCTTCTCAGTAAATAGAGGAGAGGCTCATGGGAGAGGCATTAGGTTAGCTACTTGCTCTCTTATATTTGTCAATGGGTTTACAGTCCCTTTAAAAATATTTGATTTATTGCTAATGCCACTCAGCAAAGGAAAGGGCGGATGCTTTACTTTTCCATAAGCAGGGATGAGGAAGGCAGCAGTTCTAAAATGCGGCTTGATCTGATAGCATGACTTATCTCCAGCCGCGGAAAGATCAGTTTCATAAGTTTTCTTGCCAGCAGCAATTTAAACTGATGACATGCTAAGTTTGCAGACTACTACCACAAAACAGTTGGCAGCAACAAGAGACTCCCTGCAGATATTAAGATAGCTTGCCAGTGATCTTAACAGTAGACAACAGTGTTTACAGTGGGCACAAAATTATGCGTTTTGGGATTTGCCTGCCAAGAGTCTGATCGGTATGCAGTACAGGTATAGTTATAGTATTGTCTTGCTATGTTATGGTTGTATTGTACATCACAAAAATCATAAGGGTTTCCTAAATATTACTCATTTATTTTTACAGTACATACTTGCCCACTTAAAGTCTCTGTCCAGGAATGAACAGGAAAAATGATGTACTCACCTTTATTCCCCTGCAACTCCTTCATGAAGCGTCAGCACCTTTATACTTACATGAGGGCAAAAGAGAGATTCCATTCCCCAGAGTCAGGCAGACATGGCTTCATGCCCTCTAACATGTCTACTCCAAACCAACCTTGGCACACGTCCTCCAATGCAATAAATGCGCGGAGGCAGACAATGTGTGGGGGTATTAAGATGTTGGCGATGGATGGAGGAGCCACGCGGAACAAAATGTTAGCAGAGAATATATTTTATTTTTGCCTTTTATTTTGCTCATTTTAATATCTTGGGAAGTCAAAAGTTAAATAAATATCAATAGCTATCACGGCCTCATTCAGCTTTCAGTCTCCACCCCGCTGACCTGGTCCTTCGATCAATCTTCAGTAGACTGAGAACGGAAACACCCCCCATTCCCTCCCCAGACGTCCTGATTGGCTGCCTCTCTCTGCATCTATGAAACCCCACCCTCCTCCATCCTCTCTGGTCACACTATGTGCTGGCAGACTGGAAACACTCTTAGTCTTCAGCATCTTTCACTCCCTTTTTCTGGTCACACTATGTGCTGGCAGTAATAAGTAGAGACACAACATTGCACTTATTTTTTTACTATGATATATGTAAAGCACACAGTGTACTTACGTCCCATTGTTGTTGCCACACCCACTGTTTGTCCTCATTCTTTTCTCTGCAGCTCTAATACTTTTACAAATAACTTAGACACTGTAAGGCCCCGTGGGACACCCGCCTTCAGAGAAAGCCCACAACCCCGAATCTCCGCTGCTAGCTTCACCTCTAGACAAGCCCCTGTTTGCCGGGATGCTTTATACGCCTCACCGGACACGGTTGCCCCCAGGGCTTGATAGCACAAAGGATATGGGCTTACGAGAGGGTGAAAGCAGATGAACCAAGGGCCCAACAGGGCAACGTAGGCAAGCTGGGTCATACACAGGAAGGCAGTCCAATAATATCGCAGCACCAAAGGAGTAGGCAAAAGAAGGGTCGAGGTCAGGCCAAGGTCAATCCAGAAGGTCAGGGGTTCGCAGTACAGAGGGTGAGGCGGAAGTGTAGTCGGGGTACAGGCAATGGTCAGTCCCGGCGGCTAACAAGAATGGTCAAAAGAGCATGGTCGGCAACAAGATTAGAAACAGACGAGAAGACAAATCAAGGCACACTCAGCAAAACGCTATAACGGGCACTGGTGTACTGGAGGGGTCTACCTATATAGGCTAACACTACAGGGGATGCGTGTGGTGATTGGTGCAAAACACAATGATACTGGACTTGACTAATGATTTACAAAAAGGTGCGTGAGCCCAGAAAATTAGGCATGAGGGATTGGTCCTCGCACGCGCGAGCACGTGATCCGGACCAAGGATGCGGGGAGCGAGGAGAGGAGGTAGCGGCCGGGCGCGGCGGCGCCCACACTGATGCACGGCGCAGGGAGCGAGGAGCGGAGGCGGTGGCCGGCGCGGCGCCTCCCGCACTGATGCGCGGAAGTGCCCTGGCCCGGCGCTCGGAGACGTCGCAGGACCGAGGCACAGGTGAGTGTTCCGTGACAGACACTACATGGTCTTTTTGAAAACTGATTGAAGTTTGGGACAGTGCAATGTGTAGCCTGAGACAATGGGACAACAATCAGGCTTGCCTTTAGTATAACTTTAAGTGAAAAGTACTTTACGGCTACTTACACTTACACCCCCGTGGCATCACGATTGATTAAAGAGGCACCAAAATCAAATACATCTATTGATTCAAATCATTTGTTTTACACAGCCCCGAAACAGCATTGCAATTTGGCTGTAGCAATTTTGTTATTCGTTGATCGGGCCAGCTTCGCCCTGGATAAGGTTAGCCAAATACTGTTGCCCGTGGCGCGGACATGGCACAAAAAGTTAATAGGAAGACCAAAATTACCATCCCAATTTCCATTGGAAGAAACAGCCACTGGAAGCATATACACCTTATCTCTGGTAACCTTTAAGGTTTGATAGACAGGTATGCATATCCCACCAGGCAAACCACTGACCACTGACAGTTAAGTGGCCAAGAAGCATAGAGCATGTGAGCGATTCTGACCAGTTTTAAGCTTCCTTTTGCTCTCTTACCAGAACTAATGGTCCACACAAATTCCATTCTGAGCTAGTGATGTTTCACTAGAAAAAAAGCGATCAACCAAATACTGTAAGATCTAATATACAAAACCCTTTACAGGTTTAAGGGGACAATAGGGTCGATTCAGAGAAACACCAAAAACATTAGTATTTTTTCCGATCTGTGTTTTTTGGTGTAAATTTTCCGATTTCGTATGAACATTCGAGCGATTCTATAATGCATTTCAAACCATGTGTAAGTTTTCCGTCCGTTCGTATGGCAGTTAGTGAATCAGTTGAATGTCAGTTTCCATCCTGACTTTTCCGCTTCATTTCTCAGGTTTCAAAGTCGGTTTTGGATTTTGCCCTTTTTCCTTTTTTGTCCGGACGAAAATCCTTATGATCTTGCGCCTGCACACTACAAACTTAACTCATTAAAGTGCTGCCTACATATTTGGCTCACTCACTTCTTCTACAATGCTTAGCTAAATCACTTTGCACTTTCTTACATCTTCCATGTCTCACCCCTAAAACTGCCCCAAACCACTGTGCGCTCAGGCGAATCTTCATTTCTGCTTTTTCTTTATTTCATTCGTTTTGTGGTAACCAACCATTAATGAATGTATTTCTAAAAGTAAATCATACATTTTTTTTTTTTTATTTTGAACTGGCATTTTTTACTTGCGTTTTTTAATTAAAATTTTTGGTTTCAAATGGTACAACTTTAAATTTTTTGTGTTGTTACCCACACCCTGTACATACAGATTGCTCTCCAAATTTTTAAAACACCCAGCATCTTCTGCATGTTAAGAGCCTTGAAACAGCCAAGATGGCGGGTCAGGTAATATAAGGCAGCCTGCAAATAGAAAGGGCCTTGTGACTGTGTTGCTCTGCATTCTGGGATTTCTGACCTTTCAAAGCCCCCAAGCTCTGCTGTCTCTGAGCAAAACACAGCTGTAACCCGCACCCTGCACTTTATCCCACTCTCCTCTCCTCAGTAAGTGTGATGCATCTGACCAAAGATAAGATAAAATAATTACACAAAGCAAAGGTTGCCAACTACAACAATAAACCCAAAAACAAATTAAGATTCAAGTACAACAACAATCCAAAAAAAAATAACAAAGGACATAAGTTTAAAAATAAATCGCAATTATATGGATGTGTGGCAAAATAAAGGTTTACATGCAAAGGACTAATTAAGGTCCACATTAAAATGGTTTTATAAGGCATACATGAAATGTATTGATTCAGGTATGCATTGCTATACAATTTATGACCTCGGCCATGCTGATACATGCAGTTCATTGGAGCTGAAGGCGCGCAGACTCCTCCACATAGCCACAAAACATGTTCTACAATAGCAAATCCGAGTCCTCAAAGGTGTCGGAAGTGGTTTTTAAATGAAACGGATTTATTGGGTGGTAATCAGCTCTCTGAATCACATGGAAACACATCCAATTAACGGAAGTTTTAGGAACGAACGGAAAAATTACAATTTGGTTGGGAACATTTCCGATTTGGTTGTAAAACTTCCGATTTTGTTAGTAAAACTTCCGATGATCGTAAGAGCATATACGAATTCGTTTGAACGTTCGCGCGAGTCGGAAATGGCCAAAAAAAAAAGGAAAAAATGACTAACACCCACCCAAACTTCCGATTCCCGATCCGAAATCAATTATCTTTTGCATTTAGAATCGACCCTATTGAGTTAAAGTAGCCTGATAAACCTAAGGAACTTGCTTCCTTCAACTGACTCATCAAACTCATGAATTCTACATCTGAAGGACTTTTACATTCAGACAGAAGCAGAGTATTACTAATGCCGGAGAGAGTTCACTAAAGTTTATCAAGAAATATAAAGCAGGTTGACAGCCTGCATGGGGAGAGACGAAAGTAGGTTAAATAAGGTTGACTCAGAAACACCTGCGGCTTCCATTGTGCTGCTTTGTGTCAAACATGGATGCACAACCTTTGGTCCAGGGGCCAAATTCAGCCGGCGCTGCCGTCACTTGCGCTCACCTGTGCACACTTCACCTCTGCCTGCCCTGCTCCTCTCACATATCCCCACCTTCCTGTCTCACCTCTGATCTCTTCACTTCAGGCCACCTTATCCTGCCTTACCTCTGCTCTCCACAGCCCACAAAACCCATATGGCCTCTCCCAGCCACATCTCTGCTTAAGCTTGGTTGCTGCCCTCTTGAAGTGGAATAACAAGACAATGCAGGCCTTAGACCAAAAAAAGGTTGTGCATCCCTGATGTAAAATATCAATTTTGGTCAAAATTTGGCTGAAGCCCAATATTTTTATTTCAGGTTTGTGAGTGGGCAAGGTTAAAATTGCTTTAGTGATCTTCTTGCTTTCCATTTCTGCAGTGCCTCCAGTTGGGGAGATCCAGCTTTACTCCACGTTTTGTCACTAAAAGATAATTTACCTTGAAACCAATAGGCTTCATCAGGACCAACTACAACCATCACAAAACATGGAATCCTTGTGCCAGTGAAACCCCACTGTTCCTTGTGATATTGTTGGCTCTGGTTACCACAGACATAAAGTGAAACTATCTTTGCAACCAAGTAAAATAAATGAAAAAAGAATACTAAAGTTCTCTATATAATTGTATAATTCTAAACCTACTCCATTTTATCCAGAACTCAAATAAACCTCTGCTGCGATGAAAATCCTGGGTAAGCAGTCTTAGAAAAGGCACTATTGAGCCACAAGACACTGTAGGTCACACCCTCCCCGACACTGGACTTCAATGCATGTCATGTAAATCCACTCTATAGCTTGTCAAAAAAAATTATTTAGACGGAAACACACGTGCCAACATTTTAAAAAGAACTTATAGTTTTTGAACTTCCTGTGAAAAAATAGTAATGCCAAAATGTATATAGTCTTCAGTGTTTGCTATAGTAAAGTGGATTTTGTTTTGTTTATCTTTTTCCTCTTCTGAGGATTGGGGCTATCCTATGCACTGTATGCATTTACATTAAAAAACCTTTCTTTTATTTTTTTTTCAATATTATATTTTCCTCAAGCAATAATATACCCATCAATAAGGATATATACAATCTCTGTATGTGTCAATAAAAATTTACTGAAACATAAAAATGTTACAGTGTAATGTTACAGCTTTTGCAGCATTAGGCGACTGCGTCGGGCATTCCTTGGATAACTAAGGCCAAATGGAAAACGTAATTAATATCAGAAGTTTAATTACCATGGGGCCAAAATGCCTTTTATGTTTATTTAAAAGTAGTACTATTCATGTGCCTGGATCACTGTGCTGACAGCGATCTGGTTAGGGGGAGGAAATCGGAGTATGTTCATATAAAGCACCAGCTTCATTTTTTGCCTGTTTTCTGGCTGTATAAATCTGTTCCTCTCCTGTTCCTGAGTAGAGGCTGTCCACCAATGTAACAATATGCAGGCTGACTTTCTCTGAGCCCTCCCACCTTTTTACATTTGCATATCCTCCTGTGCTGTTCTCTGAGTTGTGTCATAGCATGTCAGGAACGTTCAGCAATCTCAGCTATGAAACCAAATCACCCATATAGTTAGTAAAACTATTTAAAAAACCCTTATAAAAACAATCTTTCCTTACTAGCATGCTATTCCTGTCCCAGTTTCGACACTGTATTTCAGGAAATATGTATATATACATATATGTATTAATAGATATAATAAATACCGTATTTTTCACCATATAAGACGCACCTGCCCATAAGACGCACCTAAGATTTGGAGGAGGAAAATAAGAAAAAAAATATTTAAACCAAAAACACACCATTACAAACAGTGTGGCATTCCCCCTATTCCATTCCCATAGGCAGTGTGGCATGCCCCATCCCATAGGCAGTGTGGCATCCCCCCAATTCCAATAGGCCGTGTGGGATACCCCAATGGCATAGGCAGTGTGGCATCCCCCCATCCCATTCCCCATATAGGCAGTGTGGCATCCCCCCTCCCATTCCCCATATAGGCAGTGTGGCATCCCCCCTCCCATTCCCCATATAGGCAGTGTGGCATTCCCCCTCCCATTCCCCATATAGGCAGTTTGGCATTCCCCTCCCATTCCCCATATAGGCAGTTTGGCATCCCCCCTCCCATTCCCCATATAGGCAGTGTGGCATTCCCCCTCCCATTCCCCATATAGGCAGTGTGGCATTCCCCCTCCCATTCCCCATATAGGCAGTGTGGCATCCCCCCTCCCATTCCCCATATAGGCAGTGTGGCATCCCCCCTCCCATTCCCCATATAGGCAGTGTGGCATTCCCCCTCCCATTCCCCATATAGGCAGTTTGGCATTCCCCTCCCATTCCCCATATAGGCAGTTTGGCATCCCCCCTCCCATTCCCCATATAGGCAGTGTGGCATTCCCCCTCCCATTCCCCATATAGGCAGTGTGGCATTCCCCCTCCCATTCCCCATATAGGCAGTGTGGCATCCCCCCTCCCATTCCCCATATAGGCAGTGTGGCATTTCCCCCTCCCATTCCCCATATAGGTAATGTGGCATTCCCCCTCCCATCCCCCATATAGGCAGTGTGGCATCCCCCCTCCCATTCCCCATATAGGCAGTGTGGCATCCCCCCTCCCATTCCCCATATAGGCAGTGTGGCATCCCCCCTTCCATTCCCCATATAGGCAGTGTGGCATTCCCCCTCCCATTCCCCATATAGGCAGTGTGGCATTCCCCCTCCCATTCCCCATATAGGCAGTGTGGCATTCCCCCTCCCATTCCCCATATAGGCAGTGTGGCATTCCCCCTCCCATTCCCCATATAGGCAGTTTGGCATTCCCCTCCCATTCCCCATATAGGCAGTTTGGCATCCCCCCTCCCATTCCCCATATAGGCAGTGTGGCATTCCCCCTCCCATTCCCCATATAGGCAGTGTGGCATTCCCCCTCCCATTCCCCATATAGGCAGTGTGGCATCCCCCCTCCCATTCCCCATATAGGCAGTGTGGCATCCCCCCTTCCATTCCCCATATAGGCAGTGTGGCATTCCCCCTCCCATTCCCCATATAGGCAGTGTGGCATTCCCCCTCCCATTCCCCATATAGGCAGTGTGGCATTCCCCCTCCCATTCCCCATATAGGCAGTGTGGCATTCCCCATATAGGCAGTGTGGCATTCCCTCATCCCATTCCCCATATAGGCAGTGTGGCATTCCCCCTCCCATTCCCCATATAGGCAGTGTGGCATTCCCCCTCCCATTCCCCATATAGGCAGTGTGGCATCCCCCCTCCCATTCCCCATATAGGCAGTGTGGCATCCCCCCTTCCATTCCCCATATAGGCAGTGTGGCATTCCCCCTCCCATTCCCCATATAGGCAGTGTGGCATTCCCCCTCCCATTCCCCATATAGGCAGTGTGGCATTCCCCCTCCCATTCCCCATATAGGCAGTGTGGCATTCCCCATATAGGCAGTGTGGCATTCCCTCATCCCATTCCCCATATAGGCAGTTTGGCATTCCCCTCCCATTCCCCATATAGGCAGTTTGGCATCCCCCCTCCCATTCCCCATATAGGCAGTGTGGCATTCCCCCTCCCATTCCCCATATAGGCAGTGTGGCATTCCCCCTCCCATTCCCCATATAGGCAGTGTGGCATCCCCCCTCCCATTCCCCATATAGGCAGTGTGGCATTTCCCCCTCCCATTCCCCATATAGGTAATGTGGCATTCCCCCTCCCATCCCCCATATAGGCAGTGTGGCATCCCCCCTCCCATTCCCCATATAGGCAGTGTGGCATCCCCCCTCCCATTCCCCATATAGGCAGTGTGGCATCCCCCCTTCCATTCCCCATATAGGCAGTGTGGCATTCCCCCTCCCATTCCCCATATAGGCAGTGTGGCATTCCCCCTCCCATTCCCCATATAGGCAGTGTGGCATTCCCCCTCCCATTCCCCATATAGGCAGTGTGGCATTCCCCCTCCCATTCCCCATATAGGCAGTTTGGCATTCCCCTCCCATTCCCCATATAGGCAGTTTGGCATCCCCCCTCCCATTCCCCATATAGGCAGTGTGGCATTCCCCCTCCCATTCCCCATATAGGCAGTGTGGCATTCCCCCTCCCATTCCCCATATAGGCAGTGTGGCATCCCCCCTCCCATTCCCCATATAGGCAGTGTGGCATCCCCCCTTCCATTCCCCATATAGGCAGTGTGGCATTCCCCCTCCCATTCCCCATATAGGCAGTGTGGCATTCCCCCTCCCATTCCCCATATAGGCAGTGTGGCATTCCCCCTCCCATTCCCCATATAGGCAGTGTGGCATTCCCCATATAGGCAGTGTGGCATTCCCTCATCCCATTCCCCATATAGGCAGTGTGGCATTCCCCCTCCCATTCCCCATATAGGCAGTGTGGCATTCCCCCTCCCATTCCCCATATAGGCAGTGTGGCATCCCCCCTCCCATTCCCCATATAGGCAGTGTGGCATCCCCCCTTCCATTCCCCATATAGGCAGTGTGGCATTCCCCCTCCCATTCCCCATATAGGCAGTGTGGCATTCCCCCTCCCATTCCCCATATAGGCAGTGTGGCATTCCCCCTCCCATTCCCCATATAGGCAGTGTGGCATTCCCCATATAGGCAGTGTGGCATTCCCTCATCCCATTCCCCATATAGGCAGTGTGGCATTCCCCCTCCCATTCCCCATATAGGCAGTGTGGCATTCCCCCTCCCATTCCCCATATAGGCAGTGTGGCATTCCCCCCTCCCATTCCCCATATAGGCAGTGTGGCATTCCCCCTCCCATTCCCCATATAGGCAGTGTGGCATTCCCCCTCCCATTCCCCATATAGGCAGTGTGCCATTCCCCCTCCCATTCCCCATATAGGCAGTGTGCCCCCCCCCATTCCCATAGGTAGTGTGGCATTCCCCCTCCCCCATTTTCATAGGTAGTGTGGCATCACCCTCCCCCATTTCCATAAGTAGTGTGGAATTCCCCTAAAAGTTTAAAAAAAAGTAAAACTCACCTCTCTGCTGACATCGCTCCGCTGAGCGTCCGGCTCCGTGAATCGGGTGGGCGTGGTCTGCACCGC